>OX352772.1:40275444-45075444 GCA_947095535.1 Poecilobothrus nobilitatus
TTGTTTTAGTAGATTTTAAAATTTTTCATTTAAATAAATCTACTCTAATATGAAATGGAAAGATAACACATCAAAAATACAGATTTTCTCTTTAAAAATAAAAATTTCAATGTCAAAATTACTTAAAAAAAATAATCACGTTAATTTTTTATTTTCCTTTTTTTTTGTATTTTGTTATAGCGGTCTTTTATTGTTTAGCATTAATTTATTACGTAGAAAGTAAGAAAGAGAAGCATATATTTTTTTATTTTTTAAAATACTGGATTTTTAAGTAATTTTTAATGGTTTTTCAAAAAAAAAAAAGAAAATTCATAAACAAATACATAAAGTTCAAAATGTCACAAAATACTTTTTTAGGTGATTACTTTTATTTTTTTCGAATTATATAGGCAAAAAAGAAGTCAACTCATACATATTGTAAGATTTAGATGAACCTATACTATGGTTTGTTCTAATATAAGATCTTGGTTTTCTTTAAAAAAAATTTTCCGTAGTTTTTAATTGTTCGAAGTGTCAAATTAATATCTCAATTACTAGCTAGAAAAATGTCAAGATAGTGGAGAAGATAGTTGAAAAAATGTATTAGTATTGTTAATGTAAATAGTATTGTTAAAAATGTTCATGTATTTGTGCATTATATTACTAGTACTGTCTTGTCTGGCCTCTAGGTTATGGTCACTTATTTAAGAGTTAATATGTTTTGAAGTTATTTGGAAAGTCGCTTGCTCCATGTCTTCTTGACCAATGGCTTAGCCAAAAATATAATTTTTATACTACAGCTATAGTATAGATTTAAATAATAGAAATAATAGATTTGTCATAACTTCATAAGCAATGCTACCAAGGCCAGGTGTTTAAATCTCATCTAACGCTTTATTTTAGCGTAATTAAAAGTAGGCGTAGCAAGAAATATTGTTTACGTTTTTATACCCTATACCTAAAGTATAGAGTATATTAATTTTGGTATGGTGTTTCTAACCACCAAAAGAAAACAAGTTAGATAAGGACATGTATATGTATTCTTAACCAGTGTCACCACCTGAGTCGATTTAACGATGTCCGTCTGCCCACTCGCACGATAACTCAAAAACTAATAAAATTATCTTAATGAAATTTATATAATCTACTATATTAATAATCTACTAATTACAGAAGAAAGGCAGGTATTTCAACTAGGAAAAATTGATCCATGGGTTTGAATTTGAAAGCTTCTGAACGAGCCTAAGAGCAAACGAGCATATCTCCAAAACCAATAAAGATAGAATCTTTAAATTGGGTTCAAGGATGTTCTGTCCTTGAAATTTGAAATGAATCGGAATGACAGTTCGGGTAGCTGACACACGCCTCTTAAAGCCTAACAAGCATATCTTCGAAATTAATAATGATAGAAACTTGATTTTGTACAAGGGTATTAAATCAGAAATTTACAATCCTGAAATTCGAATTAAATAAGGAAGGAAACGGAAACAGTTCAAGCAGCTGCCACACATCTCCCAAAACTTAACAAATATATCTCCGAAACTAATAAAGATAGACCCTATCAAATTTTGTACAAGGATTCTCTATAGAAAGCTAGTAAAAGCGTTTAAGTTTTTAGTTGATATTTAATATCCAACTAAAATAACTTATGGATTTTTAATTTAATTTGAATTTTTCAGGTGTAATAGAGGTATTAATAAGTCGGTTACATTGTTTTATCTTATTTTTATTATACAAAGCTGTCTTAATCAAAATATATATTACAAACCTTTAATACCATTAATAATATATTTAATTTAAATAATTTTTAATTTAATTTAATTTGTTTGCTTTAATGATCAAAAATTTGAAAGTTATAAAATATGAAAAAAACAAGTAAATGTAACAGTAAGTCGATGCAACCGACTTAATAATACCCTACACCTTAAAAAAATTCAAATTAAATTATAAATCCATAAGTTTTATTTTAAATAGGTACTTAATATAAAAAAAAACTTTTATTAGTTTTTTTATACATAATAAAAATATTTTTTTTTTGTTTTAATTATTAATTTAAAAAATTAATTTTTAATTTTCTAATTTTAAATATAAAACCTTAACAAATTTATCTACAAAATACAATGACAGAATAAGAACTTATTAGATGAAAAAGTGAGTACATTTTGTGTTCGTTGAATATATACATATAAATTTAAGTATCATACACAAGTGCATATAATTCTACATATATAATAATTATGATTGTAACATATATAATAAATATGATTGATTGTAGGAGAATTGGAGAATTCTCCTGTTATCTTTCATACTAACATATTTTATAAATATTTAAAAAAAGCAAATCCAAACGGTGTTCCAGATGTTGTTTATGGATCTATCTTCTTTACAAACAGTGTTGAATACTGTTTCACTTCTGGATTAGGTTAATTTTTTGTATTTTCATTATTCGCAATATTTTTTTTTTTTTTTTGATAGTAAAAAATCATCGAAAGACATACACACAGCTACTTGCATACCGGGGTAAGTAGTGAGAGATAGTGCCAGGACTTTAACTTGGCTAAAAAATACTATCGTTATATGCTATTTAAACTAGTCTTTAAGACTAACCATTAATCACCATTAATGTATATATTTATTTTCAATAAAGTAACTCTCTTTTAGTTTACAAGTATATTGTAGCAAATTTATATATTTTTTTAAATTTCTAATAAAATCAATGAGGAAAAAGAAATTATTAAATTGTACCTTGTATATTACCACCAGTAATAGGTAGTAATTTATTGCTAGGTAGTTTCAAAATCATATTATTGAAACTATACTGGCACTAAATTTCAAGTTCATTTCTTTATAAACTTTTAAGAAATAATTGCTTGATTATGAGAAGTGTGTGGCAGCTACTCGTAATACTACTTCAATTCATCTCAAATGTCAGGGACATAGAGGAAACATTACAAAACACTCTTGTACGAAATTTAAAAGTTATATCTTTGTTAGTTTTAGAGATATGCTCGTTTGCTCTTGTGCTCGTTCGGAAGTTCCAAAATCCGAGCCCATGGACTAAATCCTCCTAAATTTCAGAGACATAAATCAAACACGAAAGAACACCATTGTACCAAATTCAAAGGTTCTACCTTTGTTGGTATTGGATATAATCTCATTTGTTCTGCGGCTCGTTCGGAAGCTTCCAAAATCCGAATCCACAGTTCAAATCCTTTCAAATTTGAACCCATGGCCAAATCCTCTCAAATTTCAGAGACCTAAGTCAAACATGAAAAAACACCATTCGGCCAAATTTAAAGGTTATATCTTTGTTGTTTTTAGAGATAATCTCATATGCTCTGGGGCTCGTTCGGAAGCTTCCAAAATCCAAACCCATGGACCACATCCTCTTAAATTTTAGAGACATAAATCAAACTGGAAGGAACATCATTATAAAAAATTTAAAGGTTCTATCTTTGTTGGTTTTGGAGATAATCTCATTTGCTCTGGTGCTCGTTCGGAAGCTTCCAAAATCCAAACCCATGGACCAAATCTTCTTAAATTTCAGAGACATAAATCGAACGGGAAGGAACATCATTGTACACAATTTAAAGGTTATATCTTTGTTGGTTTTGGAGATAATCTCATTTGCTCTGGTGCTCGTTCGGAAGCTTCCAAAATCCAAACCCGTGGACCAAATCCTCTTAAATTTCAGTGACATGAATCGAACGGAAAGAAATATCATTGTACAAAATTTAAAGGTTCTATCTTTGTTGGTTTTGGAGATAATCTCGTTTGCTCCGGAATCATTCGGAAGCTTCCAGAATCCGAACCCATGGACGGATTTTGTCCAGATTCGAACTTAGCCTTCCTTTCGTAATTAGTAACCAACTATATAAATTTCATCAAGATTGCTTCATTAGTTTTTGAGTTATCGTGTAAACGGACGGACGAACGGACGGACATCGCTAAATCGACTCAGGAGGTGATCCTGATTCAGAATATATATACATGTCCATATCTAACTCGCTTCCTTTTGGTAGTTACAAACACCATACCAAAGTTAATATACCCTATACTTTAGGAGTAGGGTATAAAAAGGATTTTTTTTTCCGTATTTTGATCAATGATCATAGATTTTAGTTTCCCAGAAAGACCTTAGATTTTAGTTTCTTTACATTTTACTTTTATATGACTGTAGGAGAATCGGTCATCATTGATATTGTGTTAATATTAATATACATATAAATAAGCATATATTGATTTGTATTAATAATATATTAGTATAAAAAAAAAAATCATTTTACATATTATATATACGCACTTTAATCAGAGTATACTAATTTTTAATAGCTAAATGATAGATAAGTTTAAAAGGTTAGTTATATAGAAGATCTAGATCATCCGATGAAATCAAAAATCATTTGCTGTGTATAATCCATAACTTAAAAAAAAAAAAAAAAACTAAAAAATAAAAAGTAAAAACAGATTTCTTTTTTAAATTGTGATTTATGTATACGTTTTACCCTTTGATCTAAGATTAATTTTAAATGAGACAAGTTGTGCGGATGAAATAAAAGAGACAAATAAACAACATGTATAAACAAATGATGGTCTGAATGGATACCGGTGGTGAATACGATAATAGGAAGTTAAATATAATTAGTATATGGCTATAAGAAATTAAATTAATTATTAAAATTAAATAGTTTTCTTTTTTTAAATTTTTACTGATGTTGTAGTTGTAAATAATTAAAGGTGCCCATGTAGAAAATGATTTTTCAATTTGGTTTTTTGGACAAGAAATTACACAGCTTTTCCTGTTCAGGCGTGGCTGTAAATGTCGTAAGGAGGAATAACTCTTACGACGTGTGTGGTATTCGAACACACACTCCCTCGGTGTTTACAGCATATTTTATACGCTCTTACCCACTAGGCCACCGAGGCCCCCCTCATAGGATATCTAAACCATTTATTTAAAAGTAATATGAAAAGTAAATTTTTCAGTTCTGTTTTATTTTTTAAACAGACATATGTATAATATGAATGATATGGAATAAATTTGAAGTAAATTTTTTGTTTTAAAATATGGGATATTTCATATAGCTGTTGTATAATTTTTCATCATGTTTAATTATTTTTTATTGGATAAATTTTAAAATTAAAAAAAAATCAAGAAAAGGTTTTGCATTTTGTAAAATGGTTTTGTTTATGGAGAAATAGAGAAATTGTTAAGTTGATATTACATAATTTTGATTATACATATAGTGTTGATATTACAATGTTGTATAATAATTTAATGTTTTTTATGTTTTATTACAATGGGGCAAAATTAGATAATAAAACGTTGTTTGGTTTTTAATTTTAAAGAAAGAGTTCATTCGGTCATTTAAATCATTCAAAATGACAAAATATGTCATTTAAAAAGGAAAAGAAATTTTGTTTTTTTTTCTTTTCTGTTAGAGAAAAAAAACTTTAAATTAATTTTTAGTAATTAGAATTCTTTTTTTGATATTTATTTAGGAAATGAAATAGCAGAATGGTTCTACATTGACTTTTTTTTACGTAGGTCAATGGAGATCTTTAAAATATACTGTATAGTATCTATATGTTCTACCGGATTCTTGCCAACTACTACCTTGTGTAAAAATTAATTAATTTAATCGATTTATGTTTTATTCTTCTTTAAAATTTTCTTGCTCTCAGACTCAAATATATTTTACAAAATATTAAAGAAATAAGTTCTTATAGTTCATTGCAATAACTCTTGTAGTTCTCTTCTGTTAGAATAAAGATTTTTATAAAATTCTATTATCAATATTCTTGAGTTTAAATTAACTTTTTTATATTTAATTAATTAAACATTTTAAATTTGAAAACTGAAACTTTAATTTTATTACAAATTATTTTATTACTACAAAAAACATGAAACCATATTTTATGGTTTTAAAAGTGGTAGATGTGTCATAGTTGTTTGAGTAACAGAATATTATTTATGTTATTTTTTTGGTAGGGAAGACATATAACAATTGTCCATCAAATCCACCTAGACCCTGCGATCTGATGAACACTCTACTCCATAAAACTCTCGTTTATCACAGCGACTCATTGAAACAATTATTTGATTGCTATTAAAATCTTATTTTTTCTATGTTAGAAAATTTTTTTATATAAAAGTTTTAGCACTCCTCGATCCTACAACAATTTTTCTGATTTTATTTTTATTTTTTTTGAAAAACATCTTCGCCTGAAATATATGCCACTATTTTTACACATATTATACATAATTATTATCCTAACAGTATGCAATCACTATATTTATACATTAAAAAATTATTATTATTTCTATTTAATTTTTTTATTTTATACATAAAGCTTTTTTTCTTGTTTTTTATTATTAAATTTGTATAATATAAAATATTAAATTAAATTTAAAAACAAATTGACTTAATTAACTTATTTTTTTTGTTTTTATAAAAGTAACATTTTTCTTTTGTTTAATTTTAAAAACAATAATGGTAATTTTGATAATTTTTGAAATCGGTTCCATAAATAATTTTTTTTAATGATGATGAAATGACAATGGACAACTGAATGACTAGGTTAACAACTAATTTTAAACAAAATTAAACTTAAATTTAATGTAATTGATCTATAACAACGTTTAGGACCATCCGTGCCCACCATGTCCAGTACTATGATTATCCCCTTCTATAACTTTAACGATACTAACATGTTCGGATGGCTGATGATGATGATGTTGATGATTATGACCATCATCATATGAAGAACCATGATCATGTAATGCATTTATACCACCGTCAAATCCACCACCATGACCATATTGTTGATGACTATGATGAAAAACATTAACAATATGTGGTGCTTGTGGTAAATGTTTATGTAATACTTTAACAATTGGTCCATGACTACCATGACCACCATATCCACCTATAAGACCACCACCATGCCCACCACCATGCCCACCAAATCCACCATGATGTGCACCAAATCCACCGTGTCCACCAAAACCACCATAACTTGGTAAAGGTCTTGGATCATAACTGTATATTGGATTTGTAAAATATTTTATAACTTTATGTGAACCAGATTCTTTTCCTAAGCCATATCCGGCTGCACCACCAATTAATGCACCTTTACCTAAGCCAGCAACTAGACCAGCTACTTTACCAGCTTTGTATCCTAATAATTTTGCTTTTAATGCTAATATGATAGCATCTGAACAAACAAAATAGTATCCAATTATTAAAAAAGCTAGTAGGACCTAAATTGTGAAAATAAAATTAGTTTAAATCCTTTTTTTGTTTTTTTTTTATTTTTGTAATTGTATGTAATTCCTTTTAACTTACTTTCATTTTATTAAAATTTCCGTTTATGTTTTTGTTTTTTTTTTTTAATTTAAAAAAAATTAAATGTTATTAACTATGTCACTTACTTTTTTGTACTGATGAAATTTTCCTAAATGTTTTTTACTTATATATGTCAAAATTCTCATTACCTACACAGGTGTCTAAAAAAATTTTCTCATCCGAAAAATTTGTTTTATTTTTTTTAGTTGTTTTTTGTTTTTAATTGTTGCACGTTTTATTAGATCTTTCATAAAAAAAAACGGTCGTTTTTTAAATACGCACTTTTTTAAAGAAAAAATAAAAACAAAAAATGCATGGAATACAATAGCCTTAAAAATTATGTTTTGTTTTTTTTTTTTTTTGTTTTTGTACAATTAGCACAGCAATTGGTAACTATTATCAACTGTGACTAAAAAACTACAAAAAAAAAAAAAAACAAACCATTAAAAATTGTATAATTTTTCTTTAAATTTTTATTTAGCAAAGTGTTGACAAAAATTTTTGGGGTTTTCATTAGAAATGATTCAATCATTATTAAAACACTATGAAACCATGGAAGAAATAAGTAAAAAGTTTTTTCTTTTTTAATAGCACCAAAATACAATGAATCAAAATAAAAATCAAAAACAAAAAAAAAAAAAATAAAAGATGAGTCGAAATTGTCACATACATAATAATAAAATTAGAAAAAGATAGCAATATTTTGTGCTACTCTTTTGTGTTTTGTTTTTCATTTCTTTATTAAAATTTATTGCAATTTTATCGCAGTTTAAAATCACCATTAATGGATTCATTCCAATTCAAATCCAGGTGTATTATAACATGTATGAAAAAGGTAGAAAACCTCAATAGTCCATATTGTATCATATCTCACATAATACAATTGTATCGTATATATAACAATTTAAATGATTTTTATTACAATTTTTAATTAAGTAGGATTTTTGTGATAATTAAGCCGAATTTTTAAATTTTATTTTATTTTTTAGGGGTGTTTTCGAAAGTATATCAAGTAATCAAAATCTGGCTTGAATCCGACTTATCTATTAATGATCAGCAGTTGCTAATGGATGGTATTCGGTTCACTAACATACTTTTGCTACTATGGTTGATCATTGACTATTGAACATAGCAATCGCTTTCACGTATCGTATTTAAGTCAGATATCTTTAATCACTTTTAAATCAAAAAATATTTTTAAAAGCCTACTTCTTAAGTGAGAGGATCTATTGAATTATAAAACACTATTTTTAGCAAAATAAAACTCTGAGTGTAAGTACATTCTTTTGCATATAAAAGCGTACTTCAAATTGAATTAACATTAAGTAGGAATTTAGTTTTAAAATTTTGATGATTTTCAAATTAAAAATAAAAACTTTACAATTCTATTTTATTTTTTACTATCATATTAACTGCATATTGACGACTATTCTGAATGTTCTCGTAGGTGCAGTGACAGAACGCCAGCGGAACTAAAACTCGCGGGCTTAATTTCTTTACTTTTGGAATTAACGCCCGTGAGTTTTAATACTTTGTAAAAAAAGGAATTAAAGTCCACGGGTATTAATTTCACTAGATTGTAGGCTTTAAGCCCATTTCAAAATTATATACATTTCAAAATTATATACAAAAATAATTATACATATATACATGCTAGCCTATATATAACAATATATACATGCTAGCCTAGGTAAGTATCAAATAAAACTTTCTAAATAAAAATGTCGCCCATCTGAGTGAATGCATAATGGATGCAAAATTTTGGTTATAATATTATCGAAGAGTACACAAAATGTAACCGAAATAATTTTTGCATCTGGTTGCATGCATCCCATGTGGACTTACCCTTAATTGTAAACAATCACGATTTCTTTTATTTTTTAATAAACGGTAAACAAAACAGGGTTGTAAATAATTTTTCCAACATTTTTCAATTGAGATGAATTTATCTTTTTGTTACATTATTTTAGCATAATTTTTACAATCATCTTCTTAGTATTCAACATTGATTTAAAAATAACTAATTTGTGTTAGATACAAGTATATATCAATAAATATGGAAGCAATATTATAGAATTATATTTTAATTTTAATGAGAGATATTGAAATTATCAACTTGTTGACATTAAATAACAATAAAAATAAAATGACTACATGATTTGTTAACAGATGTGCATTTAATATACAAATATATGCTCATTAATCTTTTTAAATTCAAAGTTAATCTCTTGAATGGCTTACCGATCATATATTTACCACCAAATAACATACGTTTAATGTTCAAGCTTTTATTTAAAAGAAATCCATTGTAATGATATAGAAAGAAACCACAAAAGGTGATGTTACAGATGATTAATGCTTAAAACTATGATGTTTACGTTTTTTGACATGAAGGTCATATCTGGTCATATTTTGAATTTTTTTTTTAACATTAATATTGTATGTTGTCACTTACATAAATGTTGTTGACATTAACTTAAGATTTCATTTGTTAACAAGCTCATCAACAAATTGTTTTTATTTTTCTAATTTTGATTCCTTTAATTCTGTTAATTAGTTTGTAAAAAATTGAAAACAGAAAGTGAAATTCTGTAATTTATGAAATTTTTTTGTTATTTTGATTGATTGATCATTCAAAGATTGTAAAAGACGCTGACATTTATAATTGAATATATAAATAATTTATTGCATAGTATAATAAACCTAATTAATAAGTTTGATCGAATTAAAACAGATTTTAAAGTGCCTATTATTTATTGTGTCACTTTAGGTTTTCATATTTAGTTATTTTAACACATTGTGGTTTTTCGTAAGTTATTCGAAAGCTCGTATGATTTTGCATAGGTGTTAAACTTACTGTCAAAAATTAGCGTATTTTAAATTTTCGTCACCTTCGTAGGTGAAAGTATTTCTTAAACAGGGGTAGTATAAAATTCTTTTCTGAGGGCGCTAACTAATAAACAAATTTTTCAAAAGTTTGAGAAAAACATGACAAAAAGAAGTTTTATAACCAGTACTGAGACATACACTGTTCTAGGTAAAACGACATTAAATATGATTCTACTAAAATCTTTTCCGTTAACTTAAACTATTATTTTTTCTGCGTCCGCTACTTTTAGCTGCTCCCTATATTCGAATTAAGCTATTACTCTCACCACAGCTAAACAGATCTCATGTAATCTCATGCCTTTACATGTAATTTTAACAGTTCTTCATTTACTTACTTTCTTATATTATAAAAATATAAAGTTTATAATATGACTAGGTTTTGAAATCTTCAGACTTAATAATTTACTTTGTAAAGATTTAAGAATTCATTATTAATCATAAAATATTTTTTAACTAGTAGTTGCCATAAACTGCTGCAGTTTTTTTCCACATCCAGAAATTTAATAAAATAAATTTTTAATATTATATGTATATATACACATATTTTCATGTGAGTTATGTTTATTTCAAAAAGATCTTAGATTCTGTTAATAAAAATTAATAAAATTGGCTTAATGTGATAAAACTTTTTTATTTAATAAGTTTACGTAGTGATATAAAATCTGAATAACTTCAAAATCTTTTAATAAAAGGATGAAAATAAAAGGAGATAACAATCTGGTGCAGTTTTAGTATTATTCAATTATAGAAGTAGAAGCTATGCTATTGATATAAAAAAAATCAGCATGAGTGTATAATTGACATGTGTCATTTTTATGTAAAATTACATGACTACTACTAGAATCCGCTACGCTAAACTAAAAAAATTTTCCAGAAGTTATTGCGATAAAACTTTATTATATTTTACCAAATTTCCGATGCCCAGCTTAATTAAGTAGTCAGATAAAATGACATAAATTTGTACGCCAGATATCTGACCTGTTACATTAGGTAATCCAAATTTTGTAGATGCTGTTGTACAAGAGTTTAGATACCTAGTTTAACCTGACTTATGCTCATATAAAAAAAAAGTTGTGTGGCAGCAAAACATGCGGAGATTAATTTTAGCTGCAAAATATGAATTTTATATAAAAATTAAATAGTAAAAATTTTATAATGGTTTATTTTTTTAAGCAATCACGCGACGAGATAGAGCGGCGCACAAGACAGCTAAATTGACTTAGAATTCAATCAAGTATATATTATAGCTGAGCAAGGATATATATACTTTTCTTTATCTATCTCATCTTCTTTATAGTGATACAAACGTAATAGCAAATTTATTATACAACCATAAAATTATGTTCGTATGGATATAAAAATTTCATTTGTCAAAAAAAAATTGGAAAACAAAGGCAGACTAACAAACAGACGATTTTCGAAATCTTTTAATTTATTTTTAAACTTATTACGATTTGGTACTAAATATTTTTTAAAAGCAAATTAAATGCCATACTTTCTGCTATTTTATACAATCATTTTGTATTTTGTACTACCAAAGAAAACTAAAATTTTATTGCAATTCTTATTTTGCTACTTAATATTATTCGACAAGTTCGGCAAATTATCAAAAAAAAAAAAAATAAATAAACTTTTTTGTTGAATTCGACAATCCGATTTTATTAAGGACCGTCTAATAAAAATAGGGATACCATTTAAAAATTTGTAAATTAAATTATGTTACACAAAAAGTTTAGGTAAAATTTAATTTTTTATTTATTTCTATTTCAAGTCTTACCGAATGTTACGTTTTGTTATTATTTTGATCGTAAACCTTTTTATCGCTTATTTTCTCATACGATATTATTTCTGAAAATAAGACGGTTGTTATTTATGGAACATAAATGCTATACCTAACTTAACCTCAAAAAAAATATATTTGGTAATTTTTTTAATGCCATCTGTTTTTCAATCAAAATATTTTTGTTTAAATTCAATAACTGACCGATATTAGGAAATTAAATACAATTGTGAATTAAAAATTATATCAGTATAATTCAGTACTTATGTCACGAAATAACGGATTATGTCAAAAAAGATGAGCATACAATTTTAATATAATTTGAAATTATAATTAAAATATTTTGCTTTCAAGGCACGTAAATGTTGAATGCAAAATTATAATTAAAGTTTGCTATTAAGAAATAATAAAATGCAGAATTTACTTTATTTTTTCATTTTTATTTTTTTGTTAATTGGTTTATTAAAGATGATTAATCGCTCATAAATGTCTGAATTGTTTGGATAATTTAATTTAATTTTATTATTTTTATCCATTTTTATTTAAGTAGTTTATTTTTCAAAAACTTTGTGCAAGTTTAATATTGTGTGACGAGTTATTTGTATTATATATTAAATTTAAGTAGTAGTTTTAAATTTATAAATTTTTCCCATTATCTGTTCTGATTCAATGTAGTTAAAGGAACTTAGCATGTAATTTCCATTCAGTTGAAGCTGAAAGGCCAGCCAAAAGACCAGCTATAATAGCTCTAAGCAAATGTGAGGTACTAAATAAGGGTATTAATTTCAAAATTAATTGCTTTGCTTTGGTTCTCTCTTTGTACGTTAAAATTGTTTTAGGGTTGTAATTGATATTAGTTCAATATATTAAGTGTCATCACTCATTACTAATAATTAGGTATCTATAGAAAATTGAAATCGCTCCAGTATTTCAACAAATCTTAAGAAAAGTTAGTATTACTAGTTCCACAGAGTTGCCTATTAGGCGTAAGACGCGGTTTTGAACTTTATCGAAATAACTCAAACAAGTTTAAAGTTGTATGACAGCTACCCGAACCTGTTGCACCAGCACAACCAAATTTTACAGAAGTTGTTGCCATTGATCATCATTTGCAAAATTTCAGATACCTAGTTTCAATAGATACTGAGTTATTTCCCTTTAAAGAAGAAAGCAGCTACTCGAACTCGGTGGCCGAAAATGATGGATTTAAATAAAAAAGCTAACAAGTTTGCAAAAGTGACGTAAAAAAAATTTCAGCCTCCTAGCTCCTTTATTTTTTAATTTATCATGCGGACGGACGGACGGACGGTCGTACATGGCTTAATCGACTCAGTAATAATAACTGCTACAGTGAAGCTATGTTTGGTTATATCAGGCAGAAAGGTGTTATATACTTACTAAACGTTGTAATCCACTGATGGTCCTAACTTATAGCAAATAATAATAATATTAATATAAGTAATACTAATACCAATAATAGTGACATTGGAGTTGCCTTTAATAGTTATTTCATGCTTTCTATTGCAAGAAATCAAACAGTTTTCGAAGTCTTGAATTCAACAATTTTTTTTTTTTACCATAATCAGTTACTTTAGTTACACCATAGTTAAGCAAGCTACCCATAATATTCCGATTTAAGCTAACTGTGGTAGGTATGCAATTTGATTTCCTTAGAAAATCGTAGGATGCCACCAGAGTACTGTTATCTGCGAAGCTATGGATTGGAGTGGGAAGTGATGGCTCTTAACAACATAGTCTTCCTCATTTCGAAACCTATGCGCAGTCTTTTTTCATTATGAATTTCGACTGGAACATATCCCAGTCAATTGAAAATTGATCTGGAAAAGTGATCCCTTTACCTACTGTGTAATTGCAATTATTTCGACCCTGTCGAAAGTTATGGATATTTTAGTAAAATAAAGATTGATGAGGTATCTTAATAGTAGGGGTATTTTAAATTATCGTCAATATGGTTCAGGAGTCAACATTCAACAGGCGACTTGTTATCATGCCTATGCGAAAAATTCCACGTCAGTTTTCGTTGCTCCCATAAATCTGAGGTTGGGAATCTTGATATTTTTAAAACCTTTGATCAAGTATGGTATTTATTTTTTCTGAATAAATGTTCATTTTTGAAAAATATTCATTTTTTCTGAACTTTCTACCATCTAGATTCTTTTTAGAACTTTCACTATACAGTTCGAATTCTAAAATATACCCTTTGAAGAATGTTAATTTCTGTAGGATTAAGTGAAGGGAATACTATAGATGTTTATATTGTGGAAAGGAAAAGAGTGCCAAATTTGCTTTCCAATCCGAATCTGAGATGATAGAGTTAATATTATCAATAAGTGAAGGAAAGGGAGATTAACAAAAGTTGCTTAGCTTTTACATACATGCCTATACTAAAGAAATAAATATTAAAATAATAAATTTAAATTTTTTTTAAAAAATAGATCATTTTAATACCATCATTCCATACCTTAGGTGCCAATTATGTAAAGGTACATTCACAATGGAATAAAAAACGAGCATCCAACAAAAAGATTTTTCAATGGCTATGCCATTTGAACTTATGTAATTCATAGGTTAAAATTTACAAGATTAGATGATGACTGTCATTGAAATAGGATTTGAAATAAAAAACTTATAACTGTAAGATTTATTTTTATAATTTTATACCCGTACGATAGGATCGGGTATAATAAAATTACTCCTCCGTTTGTAACACCTCGAAATAAGCGAGCTAGATATACCTTCAAAGGTATGGATAGCATCAGAAAAAAATTCTAAGACTTTTGAGCCATGTCCGTCCGTCCGTCTGTCCGTCAGCACGCTAACTCAAAAACTAAGAAAGCTAGAATCTTGAAATTTACACAAAATATTCTGGGAGTAATTTGTAGGTTCCCTTTTTTTTTTGGTTGAGTTTGGACCAAGCCTTAGGGTAGCTCTCGAACACCTAACTTTTAGATCCCGACATTTTTTTTGAAATAGAGCTATGAAATTTTAACTGCTGATAGATCTTACAAAAATATTAATTTTATTTTTAATAACTTTTTTTTGTAGCCCCATCCGTTACGGAGCTACAGCTCCCCAAAGGTTAAAAAAAGCTCTATATTTAAATTGTTATAGCACAAGTTGTATAAGGTATATCTTCATTTTGAAAACGCCAAACGATTACTACTTTTATTAGCTTTAAAAGTATATATACAATAAATATTTATTTGTGGCAAACGGTGTCTTAATTTACCGTTATGCGAAACTAACATTTTGCAAAATCCTTTCACCCTTCTATCTTCTAAACGGTTTAAGTTGGAAACTTGAAATTTTGACAGAAGTTAGATCTTTGAAAATAAGTATGAGTCATTTCAGAAATTTTTTTTGTATCACCCTCCGTTTAGGAGCTGTAAGGAGTCAAAAACTGAAAATTTCCTATTTTTAAACACCTGTGAATTGAACACCTGTTAGAATATTTTTAAAGTAATACACAAAAATTAAAGCTTCAACATCATACTCTTATTTCTGTTAACAACTTTTTTTAATAATATAGGGTTACTTTATAATTGACGAAAGTGTTACTTGATTTTTTCAAATTTTCTAACAAATTTCTTCAACAAATTTTTTGCATTTGTTTTATTCGATAATTTGAAATTGTTGAGGATATAATGCGTAGTACATAAAAATGTAAATAAATATACAACATAACGGTTGCTTGAAGAATTTTTATTTATATGATATTGATATACATACATACTTATATAATATCATGTTTATTTACACATCGTATATGTCACTAGTGAATGAATGATAAGAGTATATATGTATATTATATAGCGCCGTATTTACATACATATATGTATTTTATTGTACTTATAAGAAATTATTCTGTCAATGGAATATTTAAATATAATATAATATAATATTTAAAATTATATTTACTATTTTGTACTAAGTAAATTTAATATACATTTACCGCTTAGTATTAAATGGTACTATAGAATATTTGAAAAAGTTTTGGATTGATAATCGTTATGTGAAAGGTTAGAATCTGCTTTCGAAGAATGTACATATAAACATATAGTTTGAATATATGTACAACCCATAGTTCTAGAAATTATAAAATTCACCCAAATTATTTTAAAATACTAAAATGTTAAAAAAATAATATTGTGAGCAGAGTGACAGGCTGTTAACATACTAACGGTTCGTACGGGTATCTAAGAGTTGACAAAGGCAACTGTATTCTTCCTCGTTTTTTCTTTTTTGGTAAAAACTATTTAAATTTATAAAATAGGCAGTGCAAGATTTTTATACCCGTACGATAGGATCGGGTATAATAAAATTACTCCTCCGTTTGTAACACCTCGAAATAAGCGAGCTAGATATACCTTCAAAGGTATGGATCGGATCAGAAAAAAATTCTAAGACTTTTGAGCCATGTCCATCCGTCCGTCCGTCCGTCCGTCAGCACGCTAACTCAAAAACTAAGAAAACTAGAATCTTGAAATTTACACAAAATATTCTGGGAATAATTTGTAGGTTCCCTAGTTTTTTTGGTTGAGTTTGGACCAAAACTTAGGGTAGCTCTCGAACACCTAACTTTTAGATCCCCAAATTTTTTTTTAAATAGAGCTATGAAATTTTAACTGCTGATAGATCTCACAAAAATATTAATTTTATTTTTAATAACTTTTGTTTGTAGCCTCACCCGTTATGGAGCTACAGCTCCCCAAAAGTTCAAAAAAGCTCTATATTTAAATTATTATAGCACAAGTTGTATAAAGTAAATCTTCATTTTGAAAACGCCAAACGATTACTACTTTTATTAGCTTTAAAAGATATATACAAAAAATATATAATTGTGGCATACGGTGTCTTAATTTACCGTTATGCGAAACTCAAATTTTGAAAAATCCTTTAACTCTTCTATCTTCTAAACGGTTTAAGTTGGAAACTTGAAATTTTGACAAAAGTTAGATCTTTGAAAATAAGTATGAGTCATTTCAGAAATTTTTTTTTTTTATCACCCCCCGTTTAGGAGCTGTAAGGGGTCAAAAACTGAAAATTTCCTATTTTTAAACAACTGTAACTTGAAAACCTGTTAAAATTTTTTTGAAGTAATACACAAAAATTAAAGCTTCAACATTATACTTTTATTTCTGTTAACAACTTTGTTTAATAATATAGGGTTACTTTATAATTGACGAAAGTGTTACTTGGTTTTTTCAAATTTTCTAACAAATTTCTTTAACGAATTTTTTGCATATTGTTTTACTCGATAGTTTGAAATTGTTGAGGATACAATGCGTAGTACAAAAAAATGTAAAGAAATAAACAACATAACGGTTGCTTGAAGAATTTTTATTTATATAATATTTTTATACATACATACTTATATAATATCATGTTTATTTACATATCGTATATGTCACTGATGAATGAATAATAAGAGTATAGATGTATATTATATAGCGCCGTATTTACATACATGTATGTATTTTATTGTACTTATAAGAAATTATTCTGTCAATGGAATATTTAAATATAATATAATATAATATTTAAAATTATATTTACTATTTTGTACTAAGTAAATTTAATATAAATTTACCGCTTAGTATTAAATGGTACTATAGAATATTTGAAAAAGTTTTGGATTGATAATCGTTATGTGGAAGGTTAGAATCTGCTTTTGAAGAATGTACATATAAACATATAGTTTGAATATATGTACAACCCATAGTTTTAGAAATTATAAAATTCACTCAAATTATTTTAAAATACTAAAATATTAAAAAAATAATATTGTAAGCAGAGTTAGCTGTTAGCTGTGTTAGCTGTGAACATACTAACGGTTCGTACGGGTATCTAAGAGTTGACAAAGGCAACTGTATTCTTCCTCGTTTCTTATCTTTACAACCAATTAATATTTTAGTGTTTCTAATAAAAATCAAAAAAAGAAATATATATATATATATATAATTATAAAAAAGGTAGAATGTAAACCAAAGGTTTTTAAAAGCGCACATTTCCAAAACTCAATACAAACCGTTTAGAATTGTGACTTGCACAAAAATTTGAAAATTTCATGTAATAAGAAAAAACGTGAAAATAGGACATTTTTGAAATTTTGAGGAGCCGTAAGTCCGGAATCCTATATAACTAAGAAAAGCCGTTAACACACGTAAACATATATTATTGAACCTTTAATTTTAATAATAAATATTAAAATATTAAATTTGAAAATTATAGAAAGGCTTAAAGCATGAAATATGATATTACATATTATATTAATATTCATCAAATATATTTTTTTTAACTTTTCTTACAAATTGGTAAATATAAGAAATTAATAAAACTTTCTCCTTTAGTCATTTAAAAATCAACTTTTAACTGTATATATATATCTATATTCAAGAGAGGAAACGTTTTATGTACGACCTTGACATTCACCTTTTATTCAAATTTTTTTTTTTTTATTGTTTGAGTTCAAAATTTTGCCACTGTTAAATTTATTTTAAGAAAGCAAAAATAAAACGGAATTATAAAAAAATTTAAGCGAAAACTTTCTCTTAATTTAAATGTTTTTTTTATTCACAAATTCAAATATGTAATATGTACATATGTAAAATAAATTTTTTTTGTTAGAATCATAATCAAACTTTCATTGTCAAAATTTTAAAAGTTTAACTAAAGAAGAGAAGAAAAGTTTACCACATTCACTTCAAAAAGGTAAAAATAATAAATTAAATCTTTTAAAATTGTTAATTTTTGTAAATTTTGAATTTTTTGCTTTTATTTTATTTAATTTTATGACAATGACTATTTTTTTTTTAGTGCATTTCTCTGCCACATAAATGTGAACAGGAAATTACACAGCCTTTCCTTTTCAGGCGTGTCTGTAAATGTCATAAGGGAGAATAACTCTTACGACGTGTGTGCGATTGGAACCCACACTCCCTCGGTGTCTATAGTGTATTTTATACGCTCTTACCCACTAGGCCACCGAGGCCTCTAATGATTATGATGAAGAAAGAAAATTTATTATTTATCATAAATTTTTGACATAACTGTAAAAAAGAGCCCATCAATATGTAATCGATTTAATGAAAAAAAACTGTAATTCAAAAAAACTAAAGAGACATTCAATTTTAATAATATAAAAATAAATTAACCAAAAAAAAGTAAATAACTATTTGTTAATTTTGCAATGAAATTTTAATATAGTTCATATGCTTTCCGCAATGATGATAATTGGCGTTACTGTTGACTTATGACAATCTGTTGCTTAAAAAAAGAAAAAATATTCAAATATTGAAAATGTTAAACTTTTTATGTTGAAAGCTTTGGGTAATTTTTTGACTGGAATTTTGCTCTTTAAAATACTGTTACAACTATTAATGTAAAATACCTTTCTTTGAACAGTTAATGAAGCATTTTAAATGAAATTAAGAATTAATGTTCTTATAATTAACTTAGGTATCTGAGGTACAATTATTTCCAAAATTCACCATCTTTTAATGGTGGTCCAAAAATTGAAATAATAGAGAAAAAATTTAATATTTAAAATAAAAAAAACCAAATATTTTTTCTTTTATATAAAAAAACTCTTTTTGGTTTATTTGACTTATACTAACTAACAATTATTATAAAACTAAAACAACTTGATATTATATTTTTAAATATAAAAACAATAAATTAGGAAGAAAATGGTAAGATAGAGATTTATTTACCCCAACCAGCACCACCACCACCGCCTCCACCGCCACCGTAACCTCCAGCTGAACCTTCAGCACCACCAGCAGCTGCAGCAATTACTTTGATGATTTGAGCACCGGCACCACCACCATTACCTCCGCTATATCCTCCATGGCCACCACCTCCACCACCACCAACATGCTCTTTAATTACACGAATAGTTTCAACATGTCCACCATCACCACCACCGCCATGACCGCCTTCAAAACCACCACCGCCATGACCGCCTTCAAAACCACCTCCACCATGTCCTTCAGCATGTTCTTCAATGACACGGATTGTATGAACAGCACCACCATGGCCGCCACCACCATGACCACCACCATGACCACCACCGTGACCACCTCCATAACCCCCTCCGCCGCCACCACCATGTTCTTGAATAACTCGAATAGTTTCAACGTGACCACCACCTCCATGACCGCCTCCATGACCACCTCCATGACCCCCACCACCACCTCCACCGCCATGCTCTTCAATGACACGAATTGTTTGTACATGGCCACCTCCACCACCGCCGCCTCCAAGACCACCACCATAACCTCCTCCACCACCACCACCACCACCACCATATCCTCCACCACCTCCACCACCTCCTAAGAAGCCAGCATTAGCATAGGTGAGTACAGCAACCAAGCAAATAAAAATCTATAATTAAAAAAAAAGGAAAGTTATGAATACATTTTTTTTTAAATCCTGAATTTAATCCAAACTGGTAATTTTTAATGTTATGTTGTATTATTTTACCTTCATAATTGTAATAGTTAAATTTAATTTGGTATTATTGTTATGTTGTACAGCAGTCAAATGTAGCCAAACAACTGATAAATTTTGGATAACTTTGAATCGTTTTTATAGTAAACTTATTTTTGTTACATCGAATGGGATGTTTTTTATTTTCTATTAAAACTTTTTTATTTTTTTAATATTGCCAATTTTATTAATGATAACAAAATGCAGTTTTTTGCTTGATTAATATACGAGTATTTTATTTTGTAAATTTATTTTATTTTTATTATTTTTTTTTTCCATAAAAAAAATTATGTTTATTTTACCTTTCTATTAAAATTTTTCTACCTTAAATTGGTCTCATCTCTTTAGACACGATTTTAACAAAAAAAAAAAAAAAACAAAAATAGACAAATAATATTAAAAAAAAAACGATAAAATAAAAAACAAAATTTTAAAAAATAGATCATTTTAATACCATCATTCCATACCTTAGGTGCCAATTATGTAAAGGTAGATTCATAATGGAATAAAAAACGAGCATCCAACAAAATGATTTTTCAATGGCTATGCCATTTGAACTTATGTAATTCATAGGTTAAAATTTACAAGATTAGATGATGACTGTCATTGAAATAGGATTTGAAATAAAAAACTTATAACTATAAGATTTATTTTTATAATTTTACTTCACTTGATTCTGCTATATTTTTTTTCTTTTTTGGTAAAAACTATTTAAATTTATGAAATAGGCAGTGCAAGATATTTTCTTATCTTTACAACCAATTAATATTTTAGTGTTTCTAATAAAAATCAAAAAAAGAAATATATATATATATATATAACTATAAAAAAGGTAGAATGTAAACCAAAGGTTTTTAAAAGCGCACATTTCCAAAACTCAATACAAACCGTTTAGAATTGTGACTTGCACAAAAATTTGAAAATTTCATGTAATAAGAAAAAACGTGAAAATAGGACATTTTTGAAATTTTGAGGAGCCGTAAGTCCGGAATCCTATATAACTAAGAAAAGTCTGTCTTGCCGAAGAAAATTTTTACAGGTGCCTGAGTTACAGGTGTCTAAAAATAGCAAATTTTCAAGTTTTAAGCCCTAATAGCTTATAAAGCAGGGGGTGGTTCAAAAAAATTTTCTGAGCAAACTTATACTAATTCTAAAAGTTCTTTCTTGCCTTAAAATTTCAAGCCTCTATCTAAAAGCGTGCCGGAGTTATGAAAGTAGAAAAATGATACGAAATGATTAGTTTTCACATAACGGTAAATTTAAATACTAAATTTAAAAAAATTGTATAATTTTGATATTAATTTACAAAGTTAAAAAAAATACCTGTCGAATGACGCTTTAAGATTGAAAAAATCTTAGGCAGAACATAAGATATATTCATTTAAAAATAGGGCTTTTTCAAAGTTTGAGGGGCTGTAGCTCCGTAATGGGAGGTGCTACATGAAAAAGTTGTTCCACAAAATTATTTTTTTTATGAGACCTACCCATGGTTAAAATTTTTTTTTTCTATCTTTAACGGTGTAGAAGTTTTGTAAACAGACGGACGGACGGACGAACATAGTGAAACTAATAAGCACATTTTTTCAAAATTTTTTTGGAAATGTGCTAAAAAGAATGATATATAAACACAAATTAATTAAAATAACTTTAAAATATACATTTGAAAATTTGATTTTTAAGTATTGAATTATAAATTTAATTTTTCGTTTATAAGTAATAGACAAGACTTGTTAATAATACCAAAAAGATTTTTTTTGTTTGTAATAATGTTTTAACTTCTAACTAAACAAATTTTCAATCTAAAGGGAAATTGAAAATAGGAAAGAAAAAAGGAATTCATTTTGGTTTAAATAGCGTTTTTTTTTTCAAGGTTATTTAAAAAAATGTACTTATCAGATCAAAATCCGAACTTCAGTATGTTTTGTGCTTAGGAAAGTTTTATATAAGTTTGAAATACAGCAATGAATTTTATCAATGGAGCCCTTTTAAAATATTAATACAAAATCCAAATTACAGTTAATAGGCAAATTAAAATATAATCTTCTTCTATATATATAAAAGCGAATGTTTGTCTGTCTGTTTTTGATTTATAGACTCCTAAACTGCTTAGCCGATCATCATGAAAATTTGTATATAAAAGTTTTTGTGTACGTGAAGTGTTTCTGGATTAACCATTTTGCTCTAACGGGTCGCCAAGTTGGGGTTGTGATGCAAATATTTAAAATAATATTTAAAATAAAAACGGTTTGACCTCTTGACTTCAAAATTTGTATATGTGTTTCTCTTTGACAGTGAAGTTGATTCTATTAACAGACTTGGAATTTTTTAATCCATATCTTTAATTAAAAACCCATATGTTTTATTTATTGAGTGGCACAGCAATCCGTACTGGGTACTAGCTAGTGCTATATAAAAATTAGACTATTTTTCTTTAAGATCACCATATACCTAAATCACATCATACATCATTCAACGCCTCAAGAGATATTTCATGACCTTAATGACTTCACCGTTAATAGGCACCCTTACAGAATTTTATAATTAAGTTTTCTTTGTGCAAAATTAGAAATAGATCGGATCCGACATTTAAACAGCTAATCCGTACTAAGGCCAGATCTAATAATTTTATACTGGCTATTTAAATGGCATTTTGTTTTTTAGCCAAAGCAAAACTTAGGATATTTGCAATAGAAGTAAAATTTAGAAGTAAAATTTAGGATTTCTGCAATAAGATGCTAATAAAAAATTCCATTCCAAAAACAAAGTCATAATGGTGAACTTATGTGAAGTTTCGATTATTATTTTCAATTTTAGTTGTGATGAAATAAAAATTAATAAGTTGCGTTTAAAATGTTGAAAAAAAGACTTTTTATTTTTTTTTTAATTTACATCAATTTTGTTATAAATCGTATAATTGCCTGGAACAAATTATAATTTGTCATAATTAGTGATTAATTAGTTTCATAATGTGAAAGAAAAATAATATGTTTGTTATTTTTGTATTTTTTTTTTTGTTTACAACAAAATACAAAAATTCTGTGTAAATTAAAAATGGAAATTTGTATTTTTTTATAACAAATCATGCTATGCTTTTCAAGGAAATTTTATTATAAATAATCGATTTAATCGAATTAAAATTTGGATATTATAGTACTAATTTTTAGAAAATTTTAATAGAAGTGGATGAATATATGTTATGAATATATGTTATGTTATGGATGAATATATTTAGAAATTTTCGATTTTTTAAAACATCCTTAAGATAAATTTTACATTGATCTAAAAGCTTAAATGTCATTTAAATTTCTTTAGTAAATATTGACCTATATGTTTTATATAAAACCCTCATAAAACTAGCATATTGCCCTCAATAGCATTGTCGAAAGTAAAGCTAAAACGTATCTCAGTTTTATTTGTATATTGAGTTCAAATTTTAAATTTAAGTACAGAAAAAAATAGAAATAATTGTTTTGAATTTGAAAAATTTTTAGATTTAATAATTTTATTTTCATTTTAAATTGTTTAGTTAAGTTTTTAGTTTTCTGCTGTAACTGAACGATTCGTTCGGCTTTTCATATTTGTTAAAGTTCTGGGCTTATAATAAAAAAACCAGAGTTCCTGAAGTAAACATTTTACCTCATCGATAATGTAGAAAGAGAGTTAAACACTTTTACTTGAAGGATTAAGTAAAAAATATTATATATTGTTACCTTTTCGGCATTTAATCAATAGATTATTAATTCATTGCTCTACAATATATACAATTCAGATATCACAAATATATTAAAAAAATAAAGTTATCATAAAAACTAATGAATATTTTTAAAACCCGTTGAGAAAAAAGAAGTTGATTCTTTTATATGGAAGCCTGCAAATTAGTGATGTCAAATATCGAAATATCGATAATATCGACACTGTCATATCGATTATTGTATATATCGTGTTTTGAATTCCTTGTTTTGAATAAATTAAATAAAATATACCAAGATATTTTTGATCTAAATTTAAAATATGTCCTTTGCTTTGAATTAACAATTTTGGATGGTGAAAGACGTTTTCGTCATTCCGTTATTATACATATTTCCAGTCTTCGGGAACAATCTTTCGCATGGAACTGATAATTAGTAATTTTTGATTTAAGTTTTGTTTATTTAAATTTTAACTTCTAGGATAGCAATTGTCATTTTGTTAAAAAGTCTATTCTGCTATCTGACATTGGGCTTTTTTTTTTCTCATCAGATCAATGCTCAGAGCAGATGTCGAGCGTTCAGAGAAAATACTGCTCAGAGCAAACATTTATCTGAACTCTGACCCCTCTGAGTTAAAAAAGAAACGCTCAGACCTCAAATTGTCAATTTTTATCCAAATTATTTTCTAACGTCAGTATTTTTGGCGAAATATATGAGCCTTTGTTTTCCTCCTTTTTTTTTTTCGAAAGTTTATGTTTCTATACAATATTGCTATACATATAATTTGAAATTTGAATATGAATGATATAAAAATGTATTTATATAGAAACAGTGTTAGGTATCTATAGTCTATGGCTATACATATTTTTTGTTTTAATTTGCTTTTTATGTACGCTATTGCTATACATGTAGTTTGATATGAATAGTATAGATATATATTTATATACATATGTAGCTATGTAATGTTAAGTATTTATCTACATATTTTTTGTTTTGTTATGCTTTTTTTTTTGTTTTTTTCTGTTTTTTGTAAAGAATGAATGTGAATATAATATGTAAGTATGTATTGTATTAGGTATATGATGTACATTAAAAATTGTATAAGGTTTTTTGAGTTACAGACAAATTGTGTATGAAAGTACATTTTGTAAAAATAAAAGCTAAAAAATTTGTGCATTGTATATAAAAATTTGCTATTATTGCAATGAGTATTGGTAATTATTCTTATAAAAATTCGTCGCTTCCATTGAGGTATGTAATATAATATGAAAAATGGTTTGTATTTTTAATTTAAAAATTGAATTGAATTGTAAACTAGTAAAAAACAAAGTACATATGTACATATATGTATGTATTTTTGAAATTTTTTTAAGAATAATTTAAGAAAATAAATATTTATTTTAAGAAAATTTAAGGGTAGATTTTTAAAATTTATAATAAATGTACAAAATAATTTTCATGCAATTCACAAAATTATTTGTGGAAGTTTGCATTAAAATTAATATTATGATGATACATATGTATGTACTTATATTATTTAAGCATCACAAATTCAATAATATTTTATAATATTTTTTTCTTAAAAATTTGTTAAGAATTAGAAATCTGATTGCTGGAAATAAAAGTATTCGAAAATAACCGTACAATAAGAGGTCTATTTATGTATTAATTAAAATATGTGACAAAGTTCAAACCATACTAGAAAATATTTCGCCAGTCCTTAAATTTTATTTTTAATAAAATTTCAAACTTACTTGTTTTATTTTATTTCATTATTTTAAATGTAATAATATAGTTGTATAAGGAATTTATTTAAGAAATAAAATAAAACAACGTAAATTTACATAAAATTTCATTTAATAAAATTTCAAAATAAACTAGTTTGCAAGTGTTTATCTATGCACGAAATCTTATTTTGATGACATTTTTACAACATTGACAACCCTGTGAAATCTGAGAAATTTTTACGAGCTTATAGATCGCGCTCTGAACACACTCCCAGTTAAAAAAGAAACACAAAATGGATAATCTGGATAATCTGAGCCACTATGAGCATAAAAAGGAACACAATTTTCTTGCTTGTCTCTGCTCTGATGAGAAAAAGAAAAACATCCATTATGATTGTCCAGTACAATTTTCATTACATACAGCATGCAGATGAACATTCAGTACAATTTTCTATTATTGACTAACTTTAAATTTATTAGGATTGTCAAAAAATTTTTGTTTTTTTGTGAAAAAAAAGAAAATTTAAACTTTGAATTTCTTTTCGATATTATCGCTCGAACGATATTATCGTTATCGATATTTATCGTGAAAAAAATATCAACTACTTGATAAGTGTTATTGACGGTGAAATATCGATATACTGATATTTATCGAATATCATTACTGTAAATGGTTGGTGAAATTTTTTCATCAATTTAAGTGGTAACGTTTAATTGAGAAATTTAACATCCAGCTATTTAAATAGGTAAGCTCAATTAAAAAAGGGTACAACAAAAAAAAAACAACAAATTTAACATAGATTGAACAATCAAAGACCCAAGTCAATGAACTAACAATTAAAACAACAAAAAGTATAATATTTCTAATAATTAAAATGAGTTTGCAAAAAATAATTTTATTGTGTTATTTTTAAACTACAATTTCCTATAGTTTACTATAAAGTTTTAACAAAAATCATAAAGAGAAAGGAAAAAAATAATTAATATTAACCAATAATTATTTTCTAATAAATAATAAAGTTATAAAAACCGTCAAATAACTTGACTTATGAGTGAAATCAAAAAATGTTGGCGTTTATTTTTGGATAATATCTCAGATCAACTTCAAAATTGTTACACCTATATTATAATAATAAACACTAGTGAAATTTTACATTAACTTAATAAGAGATATACATTTAATTTCACAAATATTAGATATAAATCAAAAACAAAAGTGTTTCATGTGTTTAAGTGATCTTTTTACATTTTCTTTTTTTTTTTGTTTGTTCTTTTTTTTTATATAAAGTTTAATTTAAAGAAATAGTGTTATTAATATACTCATTAAATATCCAAGCATAATAATTTAAAATTTATTATGATTTCCAAGCCATATAATTACAGAAGCCGAACATAGTTACAGAAGGTAAATTGGATATTCTCGCAAAAAATTTACCCCCTTTTATACTTGTTGATCGTAAATCATTTTGTTTTTTGATAGCTTCTGGTTATAGAAAAATTTGTGTTTCTTTTTTGATAGCTTCTAGAAAAATGTCATCAATAAGTGGGAAAATTGGACCAAAACAAAACACTGGAAAAAGTTAAAGGAACAAAAAACTGGGACTTGAGAGCCAAATCTAAATTAATTTCACTGTGAGAAGTATACAAGATAAATTAGAACATTCCCTGGAATTGTGAAAAGTCGACTTCTCTTTGACATTTGCTACAGAATTTAAATCAGTATTCCTGAAATCCTAGAAAGCTTAAAGCCTTCATTTGATATCAAATTGGTATTAAGGTTTATCAAGGAGCATAGATTATTTATTCTACGAATAGTTCCAAGTACTGCCTGATGACGGTATGAAAAGTGAGGAGTTATATCCTATTCTAACAAGGTAGAATGTAAACCAACGGTTTTTAAAAGCGCACATTTCCAAAACTCAATACAAACTGTTTAGAAGTGTGACTTACACAAAAATTTTAAAATTTCATGTAATAAGAAAAAACGTGAAAATAGGAGATTTTTGAAATTTTGAGGGGCCGTAAGTCCAGAATCCTTTATAATTAAGAAAAGCCGTTAACACACATAAAAGTACATTATTGAACCTTTAATTTTCATGTATTGCCGAAGAAAAATTTTTACACGTGCCTAAGTTACAGGTGTCTAAAAATAGCAAATTTTCAATTTTTGAGGCGTAATAACTCTTAAAGAGGGGGTGTTACCAAAAAATTTTCTGAGAAAACTTATACTAATTCTAAAAGTTCTTTCTTGTCTCAAAATTTCAGGTTCCTATCTAAAGGGGTGCCGGAGTTATGAAAAAAGAAATTTCATGCAAAATGTGGTTTTCACATAACGGTAAATTTAAATAGTAAATTACAAAATATTACATAATTTTGATATTGTTTTATATAGATAATAAAATTTTCGATCTTCTGGCGGTTTTAGGTTGCAAAATTATTACGCAGAGCCCGAGATATATACATCTGAAAATGGGGCTTTTTCGCAATTTTGAAGAGCTGCAACTTTGGAACCCTTTACAATTAAAATAAACCTTTAACACACGTAAAAATATATTATTGTAGCTTTAATTTTTATATCTTGCAGAAGTAAAATATGTACAGGTTCCTAAGTTACAGGTGTTTAAAAATAGCAAATTTTCAATTTTTAAGCCCTAATAGCTCATAAACAGGGGGTGGTCCGAAAAAATTTTCTGAGCAAACTTATACTAATTCTAAAAGTTCTTTCTTGCCTCAAAATTTGAAGCTTCTATCTAGAAGCGTGCCGCAGTTATGAAAGTAGAAAAATCATGCAAAATTTGGTTTTCACATAACGGTAAATTTAAATACTAAATTTAAAAATATTGAATAATTTTGATATTAATTTACAAAGATAAAAGAAATACCTGTCGAATGACGTTTTCAGATTGCAAAAATTTTAAGCAGAACATAAGATATATGTATTTAAAAATAGGGCTTTTTCAAAGTTTGAGGGGCTGTAGCTCCGTAATGGGGGGGGCTACATGAAAAAGTTGTTCCACAAAATTATTTTTTTTATGAGACCTACCTATGGTTAAAATTTTTTTTCTCTATCTTTAACGGTGTAGAAGTTTTGTAAACAGACGGACGGACGGACGGACGGACGGACGGACAGAGTGAAACTAATAAGCACATTTTTTCAAAATTTTTTTGGAAATGTGCTAAAAAGGATTTATTAGGATAAGGTATCGGATAGTGGTATCGAAAAAAGCTGTAAGTAAATAACAGTTATATTGCGTTGGTTTTAGAATAAAATTGTAATATCATGGTATTGGCATAAAAAATAGGCATAAAAAAAACATTTTTTGCAGAAACTTTAGTTTTTTTGTTTTATAGGTTTGTATTATGAATTGAAAGTTTTTTTTTTTTGGCATGTTTAGGTCAAGGTCGATCCAGAGTTTAGAAATAAAAAACAATCAAATTTATTGAATGTATGATTAATTACATTTTCTCTATTTTTAATATTTTTGTACTTGAAGCTTTGTTTTTGCTTCTTAGAAAAAAAAACTATACGTTTTTAAACGGATGCAATAGCTTATATTCAGTTGATAAGCTTTAATTTAAAAAAAAAAAAACAAAAGTAAATATAAAATATACAAAGAATTAAATAAAACGTAGTTAAAACTACCAAACATTTTCCAGAATATTGTGGCAAAGCAAAGTACAATATAAAATTTTTTATCTAACACATTTTAGGTACTTAATTTTTATACCCGTACGATAGGATCGGGTATAATAAAATTACTCCTCCGTTTGTAACACCTTGAAATAAGCGAGCTAGATATACCTTCAAAGGTATGGATCGGATCAGAAAAAAATTCTAAGACTTTTGAGCCATGTCCGTCCGTCCGTCCGTCCGTCAGCACGCTAACTCAAAAACTAAGAAAGCTAGAATCTTGAAACTTACACAAAATATTTTGGGAGTAATTTGTAGGTTCCCTATTTTTTTTGGTTGAGTTTGGACCAAGCCTTAGGGTAGCTCTCGAACACCTAACTTTTAGATCCCCACATTTTTTTTTGCAATAGAGCTATGAAATTTTAACTACTGATAGATCTCACAAAAATATTAATTTTATTTTTAATAACTTTTTTTTGTAGCCCCACCCGTTACGGAGCTACAGCTCCCCAAAGGTTCAAAAAAGCTCTATATTTAAATTGTTATAGCACAAGTTGTATAAGGTATATCTTCATTTTGAAAACGTCAAACGATTACTACTTTTATTAGCTTTAAAAGTATATATACAATAAATATATATTTGTGGCAAACGGTGTCTTAATTTGCCGTTATGCGAAACTAAAATTTTGCAAAATTCTTTAAGCCTTCTATCTACTAAACGGTTTAAGTTGGAAACTTGAAATTTTGACAGAAGTTAGATATTTGAAAATAAGTATGAGTCATTTCAGAAATTTTTTTTGTATCACCCTCCGTTTAGGAGCTGTAAAGAGTCAAAAACTGAAAATTTCCTATTTTTAAACACCTGTAACTTGAACACCTGTTAGAATTTTTTTGAAGTAATACACAAATATTAAAGCTTCAACGTCATACTCTTATTTCTGTTAACAACTTTTTTTAATAATATAGGGTTACTTTATAATTGACGAAAGTGTTACTTGATTTTTTCAAATTTTCTAACAAATTTCTTTAACGAATTTTTTGCATTTTGTTTTACTCGATAATTTGAAATTGTTGAGGATATAATGTGTAGTACATAAAAATGTAAATAAATATACAACATAACGGTTGCTTGAAGAATTTTTATTTATATGATATTGATATACATACATACTTATATAATATCATGTTTATTTACATATCGTATATGTCACTAGTGAATGAATGATAAGAGTATATATGTATATTATATAGCGCCGTATTTACATACATATATGTATTTTATTGTACTTATAAGAAATTATTCTGTCAATGGAATATTTAAATATAATATAATATAATATTTAAAATTATATTTACTATTTTGTACTAAGTAAATTTAATATACATTTACCGCTTAGTATTAAATGGTACTATAGAATATTTGAAAAAGTTTTGGATTGATAATCGTTATGTGGAAGGTTAGAATCTGCTTTCGAAGAATGTACATATAAACATATAGTTTGAATATATGTACAACCCACAGTTCTAGAAATTATAAAATTCACCCAAATTATTTTAAAATACTAAAATATTAAAAAAATAATATTGTGAACAGAGTGACAGGCTGTGAACATACTAACGGTTCGTACGGGTATCTAAGAGTTGACAAAGGCAACTGTATTCTTCCTCGTTTTAATTTGACTATAATTTTTGTATATTATCATTTTCGTCATCACAACTTATTAAAGTTTAGTTTGTACTAAAATTTCAGTAGATGATATATGCGTCAATCTAATAATATAACTATATTATTTTAATTTATAACTAACTAGGGTCTAGGGATCAAGTTTCATTTCCTCAGTAGGTAATGATGAAAGTAAGGAAATTATTTAATTTCTTACAAGACAATTAAAATTTACGAACAATATAATATAAGTCTATCAAGTGCATGAAACTAACCATAAAAATCAATAAATTTAGATATTATTTACAGTATTCGTCATCAAATTATAATAATATGTCACATGAATAAATTTATTTAAAAAAAATTAATATGATGAACAAAGAGATTAAGAATAATTCCCAAGTTGAACAACAGCCAATTACTATTTCTTACTTACAAGAGTTTAAGAGTTAACATATTTCGAAAAAAGAGGAAAATCTATAGTTACAAGATAATAATATTAGAAAACATGGTGGGAGAAATATAAATAAACGGTAGTGTCAGCAATTAAATATGCCTTTAGGTTTTTATTTGATCACTCGTAAGTCATGCAATAGAAAGGTAGTAGATAGCATACAGTCAGAATTTTATATATTTGCGATAAAATTCGCGTTTCTTAATTTTTGTAGAATACATACAACCGAATAAGCAAACACAAGTTAGTGAAAAAATGATTACTGAAATTGACACTTATAGTCTAATATGAATAATAAACGTCTTTGTAGATACCCTATGCTATTTTATAGAAGTGAAATAAGTTAAGACCTTTATATAATAGTGCCATCTCGACTCTAATTTAGCATCATTAAGTAGCTAAGTTTTTATTAAAAAAATGTTATTAATTTTAAATATGATTTTATAATGAAATCTTTATTTAAACGTTGACTAAGATTTTTATTTTGCAATAATTAATCTCATTATCTCCTTTTTTTTAGCTTTAGGAAAATCTTAATTTTTTTTTCGGTAATCCTCAAATTCAAATCGAAGTTTTTTAAGAGTACAAGTGTTGTCATATCTTAATTTAATATTACTGTAAAAATCTGTATTTATTACTTAGTTAAGTTATTGATGATTTGATTACTGATAACTGTATTTTATTTAAGTCTGGTAACATTTAAATTAATTTACTTTGTACTTTATTTTACTGTTACTATTGAAAAGTGTCTTTTATGTTTTAATTTCGACACTTAAATTTTTTTATTTTGTTTTAATACCTATACTTTAGTATTTATTTATTTTGTATTAGTTTAAATAAATTTCTAACTAGTTTGTTTTTTAATAGCTATTTTTCAAATATTTTTATTGATTTTAATTGCTTTTTTGTAGGTGAGATTATTATGAGATTTTTATTTTTAAGAATTTTATAATTATTATTTGACCTTTTATTAGAGCGCTACATTTATTTTGGATTTGTTGCTTCATAATATTAATATTAAAACTATTTTTTTTCTTTTTATGTATAGTTTAATTGATTACATTTAACCTTCACTATTCCCAAATATTTTAAATTTTATAAATAAATCTCTAAAACACTTTTTTTTAGGTGCTGTTAAAATTATTTTCAACACATACAGAGTTTTGTTACAAAGGCCTCCTATTGAGATATTTGTGTTAAAATTCTCAATCTTTTTTAAATATAAAACAAGTAAATGTAACAGTAAGTCGATGTAACCGACTTATTTATACCCTAGACCTAAAAAACAAAATTTCAGGTTTCTATCTTTATTGAATTCGAAGATATGCTTGTTAGGTTTTGGGAAGTGTGTGAAGGCACCCGGACCACCTCCTCAATTCATCCAAAATTTTAGAGACATTATCAGAATAGGATAGAATACTCTTATATCCAATTTCAAGTTTTTATATTTATTAACTTCGAAGATATGCTGGTTCGGTCTTGGGAGTTGTGTGGGAGATACCCGAACAACCATTCCAATTCATCTGAAATTTTAGGCAAATCAGAGATTCAGGAAACAACACCCTCGTATCAAATTTGCGGTTTCTATCTTTATTAATTTTGAAGATATGCTTGTTCGGTTTTGAAAGTTGTATGCGAGGTACCCGACCAACCACTCCAATTCATCTCAAATTTTAGGCAAATCAGGGATTCAGGAAACAGCACCCTCGTATCAAATTTGAAGCTTTTATCTTTATTAATTTCGAATATATGCTTGTTCGGTTTTGGGAGTTGTGCGGGAGGTACCCAAACAACAAGTCCAATTCACCTCAAATTTTAGGGGTATCAGGGATTCAGGAAAACACATCCTCGTACAAAATTTTAAGTTTCTATCTTTATTAATTTCGAAGATATGCGAATTCGGTTTTGGGAGTTGTATGGGAGGTACCCGAACCCATGGACCGATTTTGTCCAGATTCGAACTTAGCCTTCCCTTCGTAATTAGTAACCTATTATATACATTTCATCAAGATAGTTTCACTAGTTTTTGAGTTATCGTGCGAACGGACGGACGGACGGACGGACATCGCTAAATCGACTCAGGAGGTGATCCTGATTCAGAATATATATACATGTCCATATCTAACTCTCTTCCTTTTGGTGGTTACAAACACCATACCAAAGCTAATGTACCCTACACTTAATGTGTAGGGTATAATTAGAAAATCACATATAAATGAAAATTTTTTTCAATGTACCCGTTAGGTCACACGATTCTTTACTTGATAATGTAACAAATTATTTTCTAAAGCCATTAAAAACCTAATGGACGTAATATTACGTTATAAAAAATGATGCTGTTAAGTATATTTCCTGTTTCATGTTTTTTAACCCAATTCCCAAAGTGCGTAACATTTTAATACCTGGCTTTGTTTTTAAATTTTACTTTTAATTTATTTTTTCAATTCTACGCCCTAGCAGCACTAAATTTTAGTTTAATATTGTAAATTTAATTGTGCTTGTAATTTATATGAGTTATATTGGAGATTATCACTTATTAAAAGTTATAAAAATCTTCAGATATTATAAAATATAAAATATCTAGAATTTTTTTTAGTTATTAAATAGCTAAACATAAACGGTTAAGCATAAGTCATTTTGCGTTTGAAACAGCTAAAAACGTATTTACATAAATTAATTAAGAAAATGGTTTTTTTTTTTTGGTTTATATTAAAAGATTTATAGCATTTAATTTATTTAAAAGTGTTATTTTATTGATAATCATTTCAATAATACACTTTTAATAAATTTACCTATATGCTTGATCGGTAAAAGAGATGCCAGTCAAAAAGGATACAAATTTTTATTGTTTTTTTTTTTATTATTTAAAACATTTTTTTTTTTTTTAATTAAAATTTATTCTAATCATACTCACTAGCGTTATTTTTACATATAGGAATCAATTTTTATGTGCCGAAATTATTTACAAAATATTCAAAGGTGACGGCCATTTGAAAAGCCTGTTTGTCCATTAAAAAAACCAGTTTGACCATTTACAAAACCACTTCGACCATTTACAAAACCAGAATTTCCATTTTGAATAAATCTAGGGCTTTGTGAAACTCTAACTACTGGGGCAGCAGCTTGAGCATGGCTGACTCTTACAATTGGAGCGGGAGCTGCACCTTGTGTTACATGAACAACTGGAGCTGCGGCATGCCCTTGTGATACTCTAACAATTGGTTGTGGTGCTGGAGATTGTTGAACTTGAACTACTGGTGGTGGAGCAGCACCTTGCGATACTCTAACAATTGGTTGTGGGGCATGTGATTGTTGAACTCTTACAATTGGTTGTGGTGCAGGAGCATGTTGAACGTGTACAATTGGTTGTGGTGCTCTACCTTGAGAAACATGTACGACAGGCTGGGGTGCTGGAGCTTGTTCAACATGTACAATTGGCTGTGGAGCTGGAGCTTGATGAACTCTTACAATGGGCTGTGCTGCTGGAGCTTGATGTACTCTAACAATAGGTTGTGGAGCTGGGGCTTGATGAACGCGAACAACTGGAGCTGGAATTGGTTGTTGGTGAACACGAACAATTGGGGCTGGCGCTGGTTGTTGGTGAACTTGTACGACTGGTGCTGGTGCTGGATGTTGGTGTACACGTACAATTGGTGCTGGAGCTGGTTGTTGGTGGACACGTACGACTGGTGCTGGTGCTGGAGCTTGTTGAACATGTACTATTGGTGCTGGAGCTGGTTGTTGGTGAACTCGTACAATTGGTGCTGGAGCTGGTTGTTGATGAACACGAACTACTGGCGCTGGAGCTTGTGCTTGTTGAACATGTACAACAGGTGCTGGAGCTGATTGTTGATGAACATGAACTACTGGTGCTGGAGCAGAATGTTGATGAACTCGAACAACTGGAGCTGGAGCAGCAGATTGTTGAACATGAATATGTGGAGCTGGCACATGAGCTTGTTGAACATGAACAATTGGAGCTGGAGCTTGAGCTTGATGAATACGAACAACTGGAGCTGGAACAGCAGCTTGATGAATATGAACATGTGGTGTTGGAATACCAGATTGTTGAACATGAACAATTGCTGCTGGTGCTGCAGCTTGTGTAATGTGTACTTTTGGAACTGGTAAAGATTGTTGTACATGGATTACTGATGGGTTCCCAGCTGTAAATCCATTATTTTTATAAAATCCACCATCACTAGATGAATAAGCAGCGCTAGCAACAGCTACGCATGCCAAAACGCAAACCAAAACCTATTTTAAAATGTTTTTATTTTTTAGTATTTTTAAATATTTGTAATCCTTTATATAATCCTTAGTAATCCTTGTATGGTCTGTTTCTTACCTTCATGCTTTATTTTTTGTTTTTTATTAGAATTGTGTAACTCTATTAATCTTCAAAGAAGAAATGATATGTTATATTCTAAATTAGATCTCTTTATATACTGTTCAAAATGAGCACTTTAATTAGTCTGCAAATTTTTTTTAGTAAAAAGTTTACAGTAAAAAAGCCTGTAAAACTTGCTTCTCAGTATTAAGAATATTTTATAGTTAGGCTATATTTTATTGCGGATACGAAGTTCTGGCATTTGTTGATTCGTAAATGATTTGTTGCAATTTAATGTTTTGTTTTTTTCTTTTCTATTTTAAACAAATTCAAAATAGCTAATAGATATGAGTACTTATTTTATAGTTATTAGAAAAGAAATAATGAAAACGATTTGTTCCAATAACTATAAGTCATTTGCAGAAAAAGCGTATGTCATTTGCAGAAAAGCGTTTTTTTTTTTTTAATTTAAAAAAAGAAATGTAGAATTTATTCAATTAGAGTTTGGAAGTGATGTTTTTTTTGATGTTTTATATAAAAATTTTGAATAAGAAAGATTTATACCTTTAGCCACGTGCCTAAAAAGAAATTGCAATACTTTAGTTTAAAGTTTTTCTAAATGTTTTATTGTTATATATGTTATGTAAATAGATTTGGAGCCTCGTTGGTTTAATAGATAAGAGCGTATGAAACACGTTCTAAACATCGAGGGAGTGTGGATTTGAATCCCACACACGTCGAAAAAATAATTTTTCCCTTGCGACATTTACAGCCACGCCTGAAAAGGAAAGGCTGTGTAATTTTCTTGTCACATTTATAGGGAATAAACTAAAAGAAAAAAAAAATTTAGTATATTATTAATTAGTGTTCTTTATTTCTGTAAAATATTGAAAACATGGCAGAAGCAAATTTACAGGTCCAAATAGTACTAATGACTTTGTCTACAATCTTTAATGAAAATTAAAAATTTTATAATTTTAATTAGTTAGGTATCCTTTAAATAATTATAAAACGAACATCAATTTCATTATATTCATTCAAATAATATACAATAAATAAATTTTAAGTATAGGTAATAAAATTTAATTATAATTATAGTCAGTTTAACTGGCTGTAAAAATTTCAAATTATATTATTCATTATCTTGGTTCAGTGAAATTCGTACTTCTTGCTTTCTTGTTTTATAAAATTGAAGATTTTTAATAATATTGAAGAGATTATTTAACAAATAATTTTTTTTGTAATATGGTGTATTGAAAATATTAAAATCCGTATATAATATTATCAATTAATTCCAGTATTCATAATCAAAGAGAAATGAAAGAGTTTACAAAGTATATAAAGAATTATTATCATACAAAATTAAGGATGGGACATCTAGTTTAAAGAACTGCTAGAAGGAGATACTTAATTTTGGTATTTAATTGACTTGAAAACTCAGGTTCAAATTGTCAATCCAAATTGAACTATCTATTTATAACGATCAAAAAAATTTTTAATAAACCAGGTATAATAGTTCTGGGATATTACCAGTAGAGAGTGTTTAGAAGTCAAAAAGTGTAAGAATAAAAAGTAATCTTTAAAAAGAATCAAAATGTCTCCTAAAGTAATTTTAATTTACAATCTCTCTGTGATCAATATTACAATAATGTACCTATATATAAGCTTCGCAATAAGAGCCGAATTATATCTGTAAAAGAAATAGGATCTTAATGTAAATATTATTTTGTAGGCGGTTTCTTGCTGACTGTTGTTAAAATATAATTGTAAAAAACACCTCTTTACACACAACACCGCTTCCAAACAAAATCAAACCAAAAAAAAAATATGTGAATAAAGTTACATTTCTTTAACAAAATGTAATTTTTCATCTAATTATTTTCTAAATGTCTTTGGATATTTTACAATGGTATCATGGTTTATAAGTTATTATACAACACATGTTTTAGATTTTACTTTTAAAAGTAAGAATTTTATACAAAATATTATATATATTGCATTTTATCATTTTAATTTTTTTAATTGATAAAAGACGAGTCAATGTGTCTATTGACACAACTGTACACTGACCGTAGTACAATTTGAAAAAGTAGCAGAACTTATTTGGCCAGAGTTGCTGTCAAGCTTGCCTATATTTATGCCACGATGATACCACTCTTACTGCAGAAGCTTTGAAAGCTTTTCAGATTCATGTCAAAATGAATGAAAAGTGAATGCAAAATTGATTCGAATTAAGATTTTTTATTTGAATATTTTTTTAATTCAAATTTTTTTTTGCAAAAATATTAACAAATTTCTTCTTAACAAATTTCTAACCGAATCGCTTCCAATATTTTCGGCGGCTTTGTAATTAAATTAATTTTTATATTTTGACTGATTTCATGATTTCACCGCAATTTGACTGATTAACTTTAAACTATCTAGAAATATTGTTTCTTACTAAAAAGAGTTTTCTGAATCAAGTTAATTATAGTCCGTAATATTTCAAATTTTTAATAGTATCTCTAAATTAAAAAACAAACTCGTAAACAAATAAGTAAAATAAGTAATAAATAAAACCAAAACAATAAATAAATAAGTAAAACAAAGGTAATATAATTTTGTACGTTATAAATTTTACATTTTAAATTTGGTTAAATGTGAGAGAAATCTCCCGTCCTAAACGCTGAAAACTCAAATATTGTTTCAGCTAGATAATTCTGAAACAATATTTGAGTTTGTTTCTGTTCAAAAAAAAATACGAAACTTTTAGAGGCCTGGCGGACTTTTAAATTAAATTATATTTATACATTTATACATGTTTCAACGATTTTTCTCAATTATATAAAGGTTCCCTAAAATTTAAGAAAGTGCCTCTTAATTTTTTTAATTTTCTTCGTGAAAAAATTTATATAAAATTGGTAGAATTAAAATATCTGAAACACACACATATATACCTATATCTAAAAAAGTATTTACTAGTAGGTATAAAACGAAAACGACGACTAATAACATAATTTAATAAAGATTTGTTTTAAATTAATTCTAATTTATTTTCATTTTTTACTAGAAGACAACAGAATTCAGAAATCACATTTAATTCGTTTACAATATTGTTTTGTTTTAATTTAGGGGAAATAAGAAATATTGAAATTAAAAAGGAATCACTATACCATTTATTTATTCAGACTTCTTACAGCTTAATGATGTCTTACACCACGACGACTATTGAATCGACCAGCTCCACCAACAGAAACTATTGGTGCTGGCGCAGCACCTTGTGATACTCGGACAATTGGAGCGGCAGCATGACCTTGGCTTACTCTTACAACAGGAGCTGGAGCAGCAGATTGTGTAACGTGAACATGTGGTGCTGGAGCTGCAGCCTGCAATACTCTAACTATTGGTTGTGGAGCAGCAGATTGTTGCACATGTATAATTGGTTTTGGAGGAGCAGATTGTTGTACATGAATAAGAGGTTGTGGAGCTGGTGCTTGTGATACATGAACAAAAGGTGCTGGAGCTGCAGCTTGTTGAACATGTACAATTGCCTGTGGAGCTGGAGCTTGATGTACTCTTACAATTGGTTGCTGAGCTGGTGCTTGATGTACTCTAACAATAGGGTGTGGTGCTGGAAGTGTATGTACACGAACAATAGGAGCTGGGATTGGTTGTTGATGAACACGAACAACTGGAGCGGGGGCTGGAGCTTGGTGAACGTGTACGTACGGTGCTGGAGCTGCTTGTTGATGGACACGTACAATTGGAGCTGGAGCCGCTTGTTGGTGAACACGAACTACTGGTGCTGGAGCTGGTGATTGTTGGACATGTACAATCGGTGCAGGAGCTGCTTGTTGATGTACACGGACAATAGGTGCTGGAGCTGGTGATTGATGTATTTGAACTACTGGTGCTGGGGCAGGATGTTGGTGGACACGAATTACTGGTGCTGGAGCTGCTTGTTGGTGAACACGAACTACTGGTGCCGGAGCTTGTTGTTGGTGAACACGAACAACTGGAGCTGGAGCAGCAGCTTGTGAAACATGTACGTGTGGAGCTGGTGCATGAACCTGTTGTACATGAACAACTGGTGCTGGAGCTTGGGCTTGGTGTACACGAACAACTGGTGCTGGAGCTGGAGCTTGAGAAACGTGAACATGTGGAGCTGGTATTTGTGCTTGTTGAACACGAACTAACGCAGCTGGAGCAGAAGGTTGTGAAATCTGAACATGAGCTGCCGGTATAGTTTGTTGTACATGAATGAAGGATGGACTACCAGGTGCTAGTCTATGAGGTTTATGTGCTGAAAATTCGCTTGCTGAGAAAGCAGCACTTGCAACAGCAATACAAGCCAAAACACAAACGATTACCTACATTTTGTTATAAAATTTTTCTATTAATATAATTTTTAAATCCTTTAAATGATATCCTTAGTAAATTTTGTATACCTTCATTTTGTATGGAAAGTGCTAAAAGTTTAAAATTGATTTTGTTGTAACTATGTTGATCTTCTTAGTAGAAGTGATATAAAATATTCTAATCTCAATCATTTTATATACCTTATAAGTTTTGCTAAATAAAGTGCTCTGCATTTTTCTAAGAATAATGTGATAAAAAATTGAAAAAAAAAAAAAAATATGAAAACGAAAATGAAAGCCGGAAAAACAAGATCAATATTGATTGTCTTTGTAACCTTAAAATTTATGCAAATATTTGCCAAAATCTTAACGAAAATGTAATTTACTAAAATGATTTTGGAAATAAATTATGATTGAATTAGACTGAGAAGTCGTTAAAGCTTTTTTTTAAACCAATTTCATTTTTATTTTACTTTTTTTTAAATTAAAGTTTAGTTTGATTATAAAGTTGTTCTATTGTGGGCTGTCATCATAATCAATAGATTTATTGCTAATTAATGAATTATATTGTCCATGTGCTTTTATAGTCGCTTATTTTTAGATCAAATATTTATAATATAAATTGAAGATTTTATTTAAGAGTAATTTACATTATGGTATTGCATTTGTGAGAATTATTATATTTGAAAATTATCAATACTAAATTTCCATATTAAATTGTTTAAAAAAAATTGTCAATATTACCTTACATTTCTAGGAATAGATGGGTAACAGCCATAAATGTAACGACAAAAATGTTGCGGTAAAAATATCGAATTGCAAAATTGTCGCCCAACAAAACATAACGGATAAATATCGGGAGGGTGGAGTTTAGAGTTAAATTCAAAATCAGGATTATGCGCTTTTTATAGAATATTTGAGGTATTTTAAACTTGGATTCAAACACTTGTATTGTATTTAAACTTGGAAACTTGGATTGGGGTATTTCCTTTTTATAAAATATTTCCAATTAATTTAAATTAATTATAGCGACATTTTTTTAAAGCTATATTTTTGCCGCGATATTATTGCTTCCGACCTTTATACTTGCGACATTATGATCCGGAATCGGATAGATGTGTGTGTATAAGAAAAAAGAAAATTATTAAAATATTTATTGAATCCCCATTTATTGAAATATTCAAAAATTCAAAATCATTTATTGAAATATTAATTGAATTAGGAATGAATATTTTTTTAATTTTAAAATAAAATCGATATAACAAATGATAACAAATGATAACAAATGATAGAAAATTTTGCTGGCTACTTGAATTCAGACCTATTGAAGTTAATTCAAAATATTTTACGATCAAATTGAAAAAAAAAAAATCTTTTTATATTTTCTTTTGAATTATTTCTTCCCAAAAAAAACCCATTATTCAAATTAATTGAAGAATAATAATATAATTTTATTACTTAGGTATTTAAAATTTAAATATCTTATTTATAAATTTATAAATTTTTTTGCAAACTTCCGACTGCAATTTTATGAAATATTAGTAGTCAAATGTGAGCCATCAATTAATACTTGTCAACTGCACTGAAACCAAAAATTTTTAATAACAAAATTCTATTTCAAAATATGCTTGTTTTTACAACAGAAAAGCTAATTAAGTTAATATCATGTAAGTGACATCTAAAGTTGAGGTAGTTTGAACTTACGATGTTTATGGCTCGAAACCACAAATCTTATAAGTAAGTATTTTTTCATGCATAAAACTTATTATAAGAATACACCTGAGGAAAAATTAGGAAATGAAAGTGAACGATCGATCCCATTGAAATAAATAATCAACCTTCTTGCTTTTAAATAATATTATTAGGTCAGCTTAGGTTAGTTTATAATCGATAATAATTAAGATTTTAACCGGATGTCAAAATTCTAACCTTAAATTTTAAGTTAAAATTAGCTGTATAACGGCTTTTCCAAGATCAATTTAATGGCATGAAAACAATACAAAAAATTTTCAATTTTAATCGTCTGTTATGTTTCATCTATCAATTTAAAAATTTTTTTATTTTATTAAGATTTGAAATGCCATCTTCAAAAATATTGTATACATGTGTGAAGCACGCCTAATTTAAAAAATATCTGCGAATGAAATTGTATTAATTTAATTGATAACTAACTTTGATAATTATCACATTGAAATGAAAAGAAATACTTTTGAATATTACTTTGTATTTAAAAAAAAAACCAAAATAATTTACTTTCTTTTAGAATTAAAGATTAGAAAAAAAAATGTATATATATAAATTGTGAACAAACGTCCTTGATATTTCACTCAAATAAACCGGATCAAAGTTCTTAAATTAAAAAAAAAAAAAAACTCTTCAATGTATACATTTATTATATACTATATTTTGACAGTTTGTCTTTCTTTAAAGACATTTAACAAAAAAAAAAGAGGTAAGTATAAAACAGAAAACATAAAAATTATTATAACTTGATCAATTTACCTGCCGCCAAGCCTAAAACACAATTTTTAAGGTGAGAATTGTTAAATGAATTTAAGTAACTGGAATTTTGTTTAATAATTGATTCAAATAGAAATTATCTAAAAAAAAAAATTAGTAATAAAAAATTTTTAAAATGAGGATATTGACTTTCTGTTTTATTTTTAATTAATTATTGCCTTTTTTATTACTAATTAAAGTTTGCATATTAACTGCCGAATCACTTTTATTTTATTAATATATTGCTATAAATCCTTTTTTTTAAGGTTTTTTAAATGTTTTAACTATACACTTAACAATTTTTTGCTCCTTACAACTCCAAAATACCTGAACTATAAATAATAGAAGCTTTATAACAAATTAATTAATATAAATTAAAACAAAACATTTATATATAAAAAAAAAAACGATTCAATTTGTATTATTTTTATTGAAGTTTAAAAGGTTTTAATCATATATTCATATCCAAAGTTTTTTTTTAATCAAAAAAGAAAATTCATCAAAAATTGATTATACATATATACTATTTACAGATGCTAAATAAAGAATTACCTAAGATAGTTATAATTATTATAAGAAATTATGATATCATCAAAACAATATTTAAATAAAATAGCACACGCAGGTATGTGAAACTGTTCTAAAAACTAAGAAAATCTACAACAAATTATAAAATGTTGAGAATCTATTTTTTATTTTTCGCCGTTATACGGAAAATGTCAACAATACAATATTTTATATCAAAATAATATTTTGCATCATCGCATTAAATTTAAAGATTTTAAGACTCTGCAATAGTTAACCTGCAAATAAACATTGCAGTAACTAAAGTTATAAAATTAAAAGGATGAGTAACGAAGAATTTTCAAGTAGAGGAAAATTATAAAACTGTTTCAATGCTCATATAAGTCAATAGAATTTTCAACAAATTCCAAAGAAGGTATTTTAAGGAAGAAAAAAAGATTAATATGGTTGAACAAAAATTCCATATATGGTATACTGAAATCATAATTTTAATCAAGGCTGCAAACCGTTATTTTTATTTCGAATTTTTTTTTTTTTTTGTGTATGCTGTAGTCTGCCGAAATGGAAAATGAATGAAAATGAATGAAATTTCTTTCGACACAAATTAGCAAGCAGTTAAAAATGAAGTGTTATTTAGTGCAAAATAATTTTTATTTTTTAAAAGCAAAAAAGTAAAGGTAATGTTGATTTGAATTTTTTTTTGAAGTTTTTTCTTAAATTTTTTAAAAACAAAAATAGTTTATTTTGAAATCGGTGCATTGTTCAGCGTAATTTTGAGTTCTTTCCAATTTTTCTAAAGCCGCTACAAAATTCATTATTGATCTATAAAAAATTATTTTAAACGTATTTTACTTTAGAATTATTTATTTATACTGAAAAAACACAAAAAAAATATCTACCAAAAAATACTAGATACAAAAAATATTTTACGAAGTATGACTTTGACATCTGTAAAAAGTGTTTGCAGCCGAATAGACTTCAGCATACTAATTTTTCGGAATGCTGAACAAACTTTTTCAGTCGAACGATTTTTTCACCGAACTTCAGTATAATAATATAAGGCCGATTTACAGCACAACGAAAGGTATTTATTTATTTCAACTAAATATGCCTTGCGAGATTCCATTCAATTAATTAAAAATTTTTGTTTTTTACAATAAAAGGTAAGTATATAAGTGCATGAAAAAAATAAAATAAATCCAAATCAATATTATTTAAAACAGTTAAAATTCAAAAGTCTTGACATAAAGATTTAAAAAATAAAAAACAAAATAAGGAAGTAAAAAATTTCAAAAATGTAAAATATAAGTAAAAATAAAATAATAAGTAAAAAAAATAATTTTTAAAATACATATGCTTTTATAAAAACCGAATTCGCCCCCTAAAAAGTAGAAAATAAAATTGATTGCAAAACTTTAGCTTTTTGTACTGTTATAATATAAAAGAAAATTGCTGGAATAAGATTAAATAAAAATCTGCGAAATTTAAGGTTCGTGTTTCTTTTTTATTGAAGTAAAAAAAATTTTAAAAGGAAACCGGCAATTTAATCAATAGCTTTAGTAGCTGAAAAAATATATCGATGAAATAAATAATTATACTCCCTGGAAATGGTTGACTTAAAGTCTTATGCTTCTGAATGGTCAATACAGAATATTTATTAGGGTAATATAATCATAAATAATGGGAAGAAAAAAACAATAAAATTAAATAAAAATTAAATAAAATATAAAAAAAAAACTGAAAACAAATTTACCTGTATATGTATAACTAAAAGGTAAAGGATAATTTTTTCTTTGCAAATTCACAAAAATTATTACAATTATCAATAAATATTTTTCTATGAGAATCGTTAAGTTTATTTGACAATAGGATAATAGTTTCTAAATATTTAAAACGCTTTTATTAAATTCTTAAAAGCCTATGTACATTAATTTATTTATTATATATAACTAAAGTATCTTTATATAAAGTTGTCTGGAATCTGATTACTCTGGTTTTTAATTTTAAATTTTAATAATTGTTTTTTTCTTTTTCTTTTAAACTTCCGAAAAAATAAATCATGATCTTAAATCATTTGTTATAATTGACTTAAATAACATTTAATATAATAAAATCAAGGTAGTTTGTTGATTTTAAATTACAAGTAATTTTTAAAATTTTTTATTTTTTTATTTTTTTTTTTTTGATTTTTTGTTGATGTTTTTACTTTTTTTTTTGTTTTTAATTAAAACATCAATCGATGTATATACAAATTAAAATAAAGATACCGGCTATTTTTTATTTAAATTATTTTATTGAAATATCTATTTAAAAAGATTTATTAATAATATTTAAATTTGGTTTTGAATAGAAGAAAGACTTTCAGTTAAGCACATGTCAATTTTTTTTTCTTTTAAATTTAATAAAAATATACGTATAATATTGAAAGAATATATGATATTTTTGTAATCAAAACCAAATTGGTCATTAAATTTTTCATCATCAGAATTAAATCACTTCTTCGTTGTTTACAGCATATGCCATATACGCTATTACCCTTTAGGCCACCGAGGTCACGCTATTAAATTATAAATATTTGAATAAAATATTATCGAATTTTGTTAATTTTAAGCTTTGTATTTTGATGTTTCATTGATTATAGTTAGGTCGACTTTTGTTCGGCTCCTTTTCTTTTGTTTTTAACATTTTTTGAATTTGTTTTTGGTGATCCTGTTTAATTTCAATGTGTTAAGCCAAGTAATTGGTATACGTTAGATTTATAGATTGAAAAACATCATTTGCATCTTTGGCTTCATTTATGTTGTCTAATTGTTATCTGTTGGATTATAAACGATCTTGTTGTTTTCTTTGATTTTAAATTAAAAAAAAAATATCTAAAACTACAGTTTACATAACTAAAATTTTTGGCAATGGAAATAAAAATAAAAATTTGGTGATTTGTTGTTTTAACTTTTTCAAGTAGTAAATAGTATTATTGCAGGTGCAAAATAATTTATAAATTTATAAAGCAGTCTTAAAACTTTTTTTTTACTTTTTACATGTAGAAAACGAAATACTATAATATATAAAAATTATTTTATGCTATTGGTTTATGCTTTAAAGTTAAAAATGACTCATTAAATTTATTGTATTTTAATTTGCATTGAAAATTTATTATTTTGTTGTACAATATTATAATAAAATCTTAATTTAAATTATGCAAAATTTCATTGCAATAAAAAAAAAGTTTTAATTAGGCATTAAAAACAAAAATATTTAGGTTTTTTAATGACAATTATATAAAAACAATGTTACGATTACGAATTATCTAAAAATATATTATAACTTTTATAATATTAACCTCACTATTTATATATGTACATATGTATATAATATTAGTGTATATAATGTTAAATATATACTTATTATATGCATATACTTAATGTATAATTTAACAAATTGTGGAATTGTTACCACACATCTGTATTACACATCTGTACCATAAATAGCTTGTAAAAGTTGCAGTTATTTGCCAGTTGTTCTTATAGTTTAAATTTGTAAACCTCATAAAGGTCTGAAATTTGCATCTTCTACGTAAAGTTCTTGATTGTTTTTTTTATAAAACATGAGTATTGATAATGAAGTGATAAATAAATGAATGTTAGATCATAAGCTCACTGTTAACATAAGTATGACAGAATACATGCTTATAAAAAAACCACTAAATATATCAATAAATGTTAATATTGAAGAAGTAGAAGTATTTAAATAACTTGGTGTGTGCATTGATTCTGATTTAAACTTATCACTCAAATGAATTTAAATTTAACTTATCACTCAAATGAATTAGTAAAAAAATGTCGACGTATTGCGGGTAGTTTAAAACTAGCACAAAAAAAAATTCCACATGATAATAAAATAGCCATATTCTACTGTCTATTTCACTCTACTATTACTTATGGTGTTGTTGTACAGGGCAACAATTTCGAAAAAAAAATGCTTATCGTACAGATTATCCAAAATAAAGTGATAAAAAATTTCTTTGGTCTAAATCATAGTACGCTAACAGCTTACATGCACAAACAGTTTTAAATATTACCAATAATTGCACTCTTCAAAAGAATGAAGCAAGCTTTACATATATATAATATATAAAAAATTAGTTAATTAAGAGTAATATGCAATTACTTCATAATATTAAAATACACTCTCATGACACAAGATCTTCAAATTTACTGCATCACGGTTCAAATAAAAATTTTAAATCATATGGCCTTTGTGGAATTTACGTCTCTTCAATAAAAAGTTTTAATGCCTTACCTACCTTATGAAATTTTTTAGAAAAAAGCAAAATTAAAATTAAATTGAAAAAATATTTTTTTGGAACTAATTATTTGATAAAAAGAAAAACAAAAAATAAATAAAATAAAATAAATTTGTTTACATTATTGTTGTTATAACTGTAAAATTACATACAATTTGTAAAATTATCTATTATTATTAATACACACTCTGTTCTCAGTTCTTTATAGAGAAATAAAGAAAATAAATAAATAAATAATAAATTAGTTTTCTATTCTGCATAAATCATAGATATATTAACTAATAAATGGGAAGTTAGGTATAGTTGTTTCTTTTCTTCTTATGTGTTTTCCTCTTAAGGTGTTACCTCCTCTCTTAAGGTATTCAATCAAAAAACTACATATGCATTTTATAATATGTATACATTTCGTTCACTCAGCTGTTTATATTTATTAAAATAATGTAAAGCAGTTTTTCATAACCAGTTTCATTCAGAGATTTTGAGTTTTTATGTTACTTAATAATTGTTATATTTTGTTTTTAAAATTAAAATTTAATTTAATTAAGGTTATTTAAATTTTTAACTACTTAGTAACAAAATAAGTAATAAAATCCTTAAAAAAATTAGAAATGAATTTATTTCACCTTTTAGGAACCTATTTCTGAGGAAACTAAAGCAATACATACGTACGGTTCACTCAGCTGTTTTTCAAAATTGGCTGGAAATATTTTCTTCACTGCCTATCTATTAGTAATATATCTATGACATAAAGTAAAATTTTTTTTTTTGTTTTTATTATTTTAAAAAGGAAATTTCAAAAAAAAAAATATGCTTTTTTGTTTCATTTCGCCCATTTGCTAATTTGTTCACCCAACGTTTCACTTTGTCAAGAAGTTTTTTGTGTAGTCCTATTGTTACCAGACTCTAAAAGTCGAAAAAATCTTTAGTTTTTAAATAGGTGTAACTTAAGTGTTTTATTATCATATTTATTGTTAACAGTTTAACAAGACAAGAGTTGATGTTTACATTTATTTCACCACGATGATATCCCTCTGACAGAAAAAGCTTCAAAACCTTCTCGAATCATAAAAAAAGAAACTATCGATATATTTCCGCCTTTTCTTTCTAAAATCTTACACTATAAATTAATGCATGTTCATTTTAATTTTTAATGACTTATACCGATTGTCAAAAATGTATATATGTATAGGTAATATATATGAAGTTCTTATAATGTGCCATAATGTATCTATAATAATTGTGTTCTCATTCGCCTTTCACTTTTTTAATTTAACTGATTAAATTATGTAAGTATGAATTAAAGAATTTTAATAAAAAGTGTATCAAAGTAAATTTAAAGAACTTTAAATAGAACTTAAAATAAAAAAAAAAACAGCCAAAGAAATCATTAATTAACAGGTTCTAAAAAAAAAAAAAAACTTTTAAAGACTTACTAAATTTTTTAACCATTAAGATAAAATAAACTTAAAATAGGCTTAAGGAATTATGCAATGCTTTTTATATTCGAAATCAAGTTGAATGACTTAAAGAAAGTAATATAATTATTAAAAAAAAAAAAAAAACAAAATATGATAAAATTAAATAAAACATATATAGTATAGGTATATTTAAAAAAATTTTTTTTTTTTTTGGTTTTTTGAAAGTAAAATAGAAATTGAAATTCTGGAATTAATGTTATAGGTCTTTATGTTAAGCATATAAATGATACAATACAATAAAATATTTTTGAAGTTATTTAATAAATAATCCAATGTTATTTAAAATGTTATTATTATGTTAATTATTTTTTCTTTATTTTGAAGTCATAGTAAATTTTTCATTACAAGGAAGAAACTAGTTTTAAATTTAGAACTAAATTTTGATATTTGTTTTCTTTATTGTTTTTTTTTTCTTAATGTTTACTTTTAATTAAAACATGAATAATAAAAATAAGTTGAATTTTTAATTTCATTTTATTTTTAAATTTAATTATCGTTCAAAAAGCACAAAAAAAAAAGAAATATTAACGAGTAAAATATAAAATACATACCTACCTGTAAAAAAAAACAAAACTTTAAGGTGGCTATAAATGACATTAAAATAAATACTTTTCATTTCAATTTTAAGAACAATTAATTTGTAAAATAATATTTAAAATTTGTCCAGTTATTTTAGAAATCATTAAAAATGGTTTTCTGCAATCTTTATAATATTAGGTTTTTTTTTTGTTTGTCATTATACAAGAAAATAAACTAAAATCTTTAAAATTTATTGAAATTTCTATTTTTTTCTTATACATAATTAAATTTTTTATTTATACTTAATTTTTGTAACCAATTTTGCACAAATGACTGCTTTAACTAAATATCTATATTTCCTTTTTCCTTCTATAAAAATTTAATAAAATAAAAACTGACGCGACAAATCGTTAAATTTTGAATTTATTGAAAGAAAATGTGTTAAAGTAACTTTTATCTTGTAATAAATACTCAATAACTGCAATCTCATACAAATAGTGGCCGGAATTAACACCAATGGAATTTACATCAGATGGGAATTAATATCTACCAAGTCGGAATTTAAATCTTGTGAGATTAATTCCTATTCCATTGTAGAAAAAGTGATGTAAATTCCTATTTTGACGTTTTTCGCGATGTTAGCGTTTTTAGCATAATATAGGCGAGATTCTGAATTAAAAGGGATTTTAGAGTTGAATTCAAAATCAAGGTATTCCATTTTCTCCGAATATTTATATATACATATGTATGAAGAAAAATATGCGGTAGGGGTTGACGATTCTGTACCGTTCCTTTTCCGAGTCCGACCACATATACACACCGCTTCCGCGTCCGCGCCAAAGTCGATTGATTTTATGTCGCATATATAGGCATATATATAGGCTAGATGCTGAATTAGGTTCTCAACTTAATTTTTGTTTAAGTTTAGAGTTGAATTCAAAATCAGGGTTATTCGGCTAAAAATTCGTTTCATTTATTTAAGTACAGTAACTAAGAAAAAAAATAACAATATTATCATGACCAATCTTTAAACCTAAAATCAGTTCTAGAATTTATTAAAAAATTAAAAAAATACAATTAAAGCTTAAACAGAAATGCTAAAAATAAAAAAAAAGCATATAGCAAATGTTTCCCTAAAATAATTTGTTTTATTTCCCTTGGAATTTACATCACATGTTAATTAACTTCCACCCATGTTTCCTTGTGTTCCCATGTTTTCAAACTCATTCATTAAAAAGAGATAATTAACTGTTACAAATTATAATCAGCTCTATATTACTATTTAACTCTTATAGAAATAATTCTCATTTATTTGTTGGGAAAAAGATGTTAATTCCCAGTTCCCACCTATTGTTTTAAAATATGATGTAAGTTCTCATTTTGATGTTATGTTAATTCCCACTTGAATGAGAATTAACATCACTCTTGTTTTGTTATGTTAATTCTCACTTGATGGATCTTAATTCCCATGAGATATATATTCCCGTGGAGTTAATTCCGGCCACCCAAATAAATATAAGAGTTATGATATTTAAAATGTTTCTACGTTCTTCTAATTTTTATTTTTATTTTCTTTTCTCCTCCCATAAAAATTATAGGAAATTGACTAAGTTTTTTATTCATATTTGAATAACATCAGTTTACTAAATCATTGATTACTCGGCTGTAGTTATTGTACAAAACTATGAACCCCAAATATATTTTATTTTGGGCTTCATCTATTACTTCAGCTTATACCATCTGCTACAAAATTTATTTCATATTTTATTACATACATTATATTACGATATGATATTAATGGTAAGATATACTACGTATACTTATTTTTATTTATTTTTATTTCACATACGATTTCTTTCATAAACATTCATTATTCCGATACCAATTCAATTAACTTTTCACTAATTAGCTAATAATAAAAAAATCTTGACTAAATCTATTTAAAAGCTAAATACTTACAATATAGGTACTTCCGATTTTGTATATTGAAATCAAAATATAAAAAAATTTTTTTTTTTTTCAAATTTATTCATATTTTGTAAATACAACTTAAAAAAAAAAAAAATAAGTCTACACAGAACTTAAATTAACTGAACTTAAATGTGGACAGGAAATTACACAGCCTTTCCTGTTCAGACGTGTCTGTAAATGTCGTAAGGCGGAATAACTCTTACAACTGTGTGGGATTCGAACCTACACTTCCTCGGCGTTTACAGCGTATTTTATACGCTCTTACCCACTAGGCCACCGAGGCCCCTGTCAAAATAATAAAAAAATACAACACATTTTTTGTACGCCTTGTCAATTTTTAAATCTTAAAATCTCAACGTACTGTACGTCGCGTATTTCGGTGATTCACATTTGAATACATGTGTTTAAAATTATTTTGACAGAATATATACGCCGTACGCTTTTATTTAGGTTGAGCACTATAAATTGGCGGGAAAAAAATTTTTTAGTTTTATTCTAATTACTCACCAGGAGATTTATATAGCGAACTAGCCAAAAAATTTTGAAATTTGAGAATTGTCTAAGCAATTTAACACTACATGAAAAATTCAGCAGTGTTAAAGAACGAAACAACCCCTATTATTATAATTTTTTTGTCCTTGCCACTTCTATAAGGAGCATAAAGCATCCACTAAGTCATTTATTATTCATTTTTGACTAAACTTCAGTTTCACGAATCATTAATTTCACTAGGCCGTTGATTATTCGACTGAAACTATTGTACTATGAGACGTTTCTTTTATTTCTACTCCATCTATTTATTATCTTGTTTTATGGTTAAAGCATTAAATTTTTTAAAACTACACTATAGAGTAATATTAGTTTAAGTATACTAATTAATAAATTTTACAAAATTGTAAATAAAAGTGATTAATTTGATATTACAATAAATTAAACTTAACAGGTTTTTTTTGAAATTTTTATTTTAATATACCAAACTCTGCTAACGAATTTTTCAGGTCTGGACCCCATAATAATAAAACAATATTAAAACTTAAATGTTTTGTTTATAATTAATTAAATTAATTTTTTATATTATCTTTATTTTTGTGATAATAAAATCGTGTCTGGTATGTAAATTTTTAGTTACACGAATCTTTTATATAATATATTCCATATTAATTTAAAATTAATTTTATATTCAAATGAATTATACTATGTACATACCTACAAACTTGTTTTAAAATTTGTATGTTAATTATTAATATTAAACTAGTAATACATGCTAAATCATAAATAAGTAACTAACAGAACGGTTTTTAAACAGCCGCCTTAAAATATGCAAATGTTTATAATAAATTAATCAACTTATTAAAATTTATTTATTGGTTTTATGTTGTAAATTTAGGAATTGCTACTAAATACAGTAACATCTTATTATGTTTATTTAAAATAAATTATAATAAATCAAAAAATTTAAATTTTTCAATAAAATAATAATATTTTAATTATGAATATATAAATATATCTATATAAATGATAATAAATAAAAAAAAAAAAAATAAAAATTATGAATAAGAAGGATGACTCATAAAATTTTTAATTATATGATTTTTTTAACTTCAATATTAAATTAAGATCGAAATCATTGTGACAAAATGAAGACTTAATAAAAAAATCATTCATTTAGAAAAAAACAAAAAATAGAAAAAACTATATTGAAATAAATTAAATTTTAAAGAAAATAAGGGGCAATCCGTATATAAAATCTATTTTACCTATGTATATAAATATTTTCGTATACTTAATTAATTATATCCTACACCTAAAGTGTAGGGTATATTAATTTCTGTCCGTCTGTTCGCACTATAACATTATAGGTAGGTTACTAATTTCGAAAGAAGGAAAAAATCTGTCCATTGGTTAGGGTTTTGGAAGCTTCCAAACGAGCTCAAGAGTAAACAAGATAAAGCCTTTACATTTGGTACAAAAGTATTCATCTATGTTCCTGAAATTTGAGATGAATTGGAGTGGCGATTCGGGTAGCTGAGACACGCCTGCCAAAGCCTAACAAGGATATCTTCCAAATTAATAATAGAATAAAAACGTATGCACTTAACTTATGGATTTTTAATTTAATTTGAATTTTGCAGGTTCAGGTATTCTGGTTCATTTACAGGCGATTAGTCAAGCATCATATATACGGATGCCACTTTAAGATAATATTTTTGTTTGGTTCAACATCTTTTAACATTTTATTTTAGCAGTCGAACTTCCTGCATGCAGATGTTTGTTTTATACAATATTTCATTATTAAATTCAGTAAAATTAGCTATCATAATAACTTTAAATGAGCTTCAGAGTCTTCTAAGGATCCCCTCCACGGTTGTAACTATTCACCCCAGATAATTTTATTTCGGTACCTCTTCTAACAATGCATCATTTACATTTATCGGCGTGGTGTTAGTGGAATTGAATCCTGTAATTTTAGTCTTAAGTTCATCTTAATCAGTTTATTCCACCAATTATCCTATTTGCTTTATTCATGACAGCATTTATTTATACGTTAAACAGAAAGGGAGAGAGTGGGCAGCCTTGTTTCACCTCTTTTTATAATTTTATTAGAGCGTTTAATCTTCCTTTATGGAGTATTTGGCAATTTCCATCTTTGTAGAATGCTTTTATTATCCTTATTATTTTACCAGAGATAGCTCTTAGCTCTAGTGTACTCTATATTTTATCTCTTCTAACTGTATCAAATGCTCTCATGAAATCTGTATAAGCTATGCGTGGAAGTGAGTTAAATTCTACAGACTACTCTATTATAATTCTTAATGACTTTGTGTGTTCTATATAGTTGTGGGCTCTTTTGAAGTCAGTTTCTTCTTTTCTTGTTGAGTTCTCCAGGTGATTTACGATTCTGAAGTGAATTACTATTGCTATTATTTTGACTAATGTATTTAGTATAGTTATGCCTCTCCAATTTTTGCAGTCACTTAGATCGTATTTCTTTGGTAGTTTAACGGTTGCTCGAGTTTTCCACTGTTGATTCAGTTTTTCTCTATTACAAATCTGCTTTATTACTGTACGATTTCACCGCTCTTTTTGCTGTCTGTTAGAAGCAATTCTGGGGATACCATAATTTCCTTCTGCTTTGTAAGTTTTCAGTTTTTTAATGGCGTTTTGTATTTCTCTGTCGATTGGAGGAGTTTGTATTAATTTCAGTAGGTCTTCTCTCTATCCACCTTTGCATTTGTTATTCTAAGTGTAATTTCATTGTAATTTCAATTGTAATTTCAGTAGGTGACCTTGGGCTATCAGTATTGATCGTGAATTCTGCTTCTTGAGCGCTTTCATTTATTTCTTTCAAGTGAGTGAGAGCCATCTCCACCTTTGGATTTGTTATTCAAATGAAGTTAAATTTTATTTCTACCTAATTTTATTGACTAGTTAGACTTATTATAAAAGTCTAAAAAGTAGTTAGCGACATTTTGATTTTTCTCTTTGAGTTTCTGTTGAAATCTTCATCCTTTTAAATAAAGGAGTCAAAATTTTTATAGGCTTTATTTAGTACTTAACAAATAATGTTGATTACCCATAAAATTAACAATAAGGGGTTCCCTTTATTTTTATGATATGTGAAAAATGCTGAAAAATAAAAAAAATATGTTTCTTAATTAATTTTAGAAAAAAAAAAATACCAGAAAAAGAAAATAATTTTATTAAAGTTCATTAAGTAAAAACATTATGTTTAACACCAACAACTTGTTTTTAATTTATTTATTTAGGAAAATTTATATACTATAGATAATATTGTTAATCATACTAGCCTAAATATGTCAATATAGAATATATAGAACCGGAACCATAGTTCTTAAAACTCTTTATAATATTTATTTAACATATGCATATAATTTATTATATACTCGTGTAGTATTTAAAATTAATTCTGTTCTAAACTTTTTTATTTAATTTTTTTGCTTTTTTATTTTAATAACAAGTCATTTATCAAAAGTTAATCAGTTCAATAATATTAAATTAATAAGTTGTATGGATTGTTTTGTAGACATAATGAGAATCTTTTCAATTTGATTAAAATTTTTTTTATTTTTAATTTTTTTAATGATAAAAACTGGTTTAATATTATTATATAGTATTTAAGGTAATATTTAAGTTAATTAGTACACAAAAAAAAAAAAATAAATAAATAAATAAATAAGGAAATGTGTTTTAAGAAATTTTAGTAAAATTTTAATATTGAAATTTTATTTTAATATAATATAATAAAGTAATTGAATTGATCACACCTTCTAGATATATGAATTTTATCTCATAAATTTTTTAGGGAGCGGTATGAAATCTTGACAATTTTAATCTTGTTTTTTAAAATCTCGCTTTTTAAAATCTTGCCTTTTAAAATTTCGCCTTTTAAAATCTCGTCTTTTCATAACTTCGCTTTTTAATGTCGAAAAATTTTTGTTTTTTAAATATTAGGTATATTTTGGGCTATTCTTTTTACTAAATCTAATTTACTAATTATTTTTCTTTTCTTTATTCTCTGTATTTTTTAACTGTATTTATAGCATTTTCTTTTTTGTATTATTTATTCCGATATTTTTCATTTTCACCAAACTTTTCAGAGCAATTAATTATAAGCTATTTACCCACCTCTGTTACCAGTCTATAAATACCAAAATGGAATTTACTAACCGCATAATCTTTAATATGGATTTTTAAAGTATAATCAGTAAAGTTTTTACTTGTAGATCTTTCATAGTAAATACCAAGAATTTCAAACGCAAATGTTGACCAACAAATATTTTAAAAAATAAGTGAAAAATTTTGAGAATTCAAATCATATGATTCTAAGATTTAGCATATGATTTTAAAGTATTGGATCGTATGCATAAAAATGAGCTTAAGCTCAGAGTTTAAGCAAAAGAGTTCAAACTCGTAATTGAGTTCTAGATAAGAGCAATTGCTTAAACTCGATTCTGTATGCAAAAAAATAAGGTAAAGCTTCTTTGCTTAAACTCAAAAAAAAAAATGTGATTTTGTTAGTTTTTGTGTTTAGAAAAAAGTGGAAAAATCAAGTCACACTTTCGTCAATTTTAAGGTATCCCTATATTATTAAAAAAAGTTGTTAACGTAAAACAAAAATATAATATTGGAGCTTTAATTTTTGTATATTACTTTAAAAAAATTAGACAGCTGGTGTTCAAGTTACAGGTGTTTAAAAATAAAGAATTGTCAGTTTTTGACGCCTTACAACGGGGGCGCACAAAAATATTTCCTGAAATGACTCATACTTATTTTCAAAGATCTAACCTCTCTCAAATTTTCAAGCTTCTAACTTAAACTGTTTAAAAGATAAAAGAGGTCCAAATTTTTGCAAAAATTGAGTTTCACAAAACGGTATTTAAAGTAACATATTTATTTTATATATATGTATAAAGTTTATAAAACCAGCTATCTTTTGGCGTTTCCAGATTGAAAATATGGCTTATAGAACCTGTGTTATAACAATTTAAAGATAGGACTTTTTTGAACTTTGAGGGGCTGTAGCTCCGTAATGAGTTAAGCCGCAGAAAAAAGTTGTTCTAGAAAATTAATTGTTTTTAAAATGTCATTTCTCTATTTTAAACGGCATAAAAGTTTTTTAAACACCCTAATAGACGGACCGAGTGAAACTAATAGGCAAATTTTTTAAAAGTTTTTTGAAAAATGTGCTAAAAATATGTCTTGTTCAACTGGAATATATATGTTTAGAAAATTAATTTTAAATAATTTAAAAAAAAAAAATAAATAACAAAAATTACATACAATAAATCATATTATTAAATATGTTGTGTTGTTGTATACATAATGTGCATATACTTCTTTAACATACTGCACATTTTTTTTTCATATCATAAAATGTTTATTAAATATATGAACTCTAATATTTAAAAACCGGTTTACTTTTCTTTTATAATATATATTTAATCCATTGCCTACCTTTTCTTGCAATTTTTGATGATACTTCTTCAATTGTTATAGAAACCGTTGATTGGTGGATTTCCAGATCAATTCCTACTTACACCAATTTGAAACCCGAGCATCACCAATATATCTTAAAAATGTAAGCATTTTGTCGATTCCCATATCCATTCCTGCACCAATTTGAAACCCAGCATCACAAATATATCTTAAAAATGTAAGCATTTTGTCAAAAATTGATAGTACACCGCTTCTGGTTTCATCATTTTCTTCCAAAAATGAGTCCACTAAAAATTTTATATTTTCTTCTTCAAATCTATACAAATTTTTTTTACAATTATATCCATGAAATTTTCTTTCATTGTAAGTTTTTTTGAATGAATCAATTATTATAAGCTCTGCCATTTCGAATTCGGGCAATTATTAAGGGAAATTTTAATTATTAAGTAAGATTTCATTCTCTGAAAAAATGATACATGTATGAGCTCAAACTCAAGTTTTTTGCATGCCTAACCGAAGTTTTGCTTAAAAAAATTAGATTTGAGTTCAAGCTCAGTTTTATGTTTACGACCCATTGTCTTAAAACAAAACAGTTAGTTTCTATTGTCAGAAATAATTATTTGGTATGAACTTTCCTTTTACTTATTTATTCCTAAAATCTTTTTTCTTTAAATTGCGTTTTATTTTTGGATTCATTTGGGCCCTCACTGGCCTGATAAATTCAGAAATAAAGCGCAATTTAAAAAAAGTTAAACTTTAAAAAAGCGAAATTTTAAAAAGCGAGATTTTAAAAAACAGTGAAACAGTGATTTTAAATTTTAGTGAAATTATCGAAATTGTAATTAAAAATGTCGAGATTTTGTGCTACACCTATTTATTAACATAAAAAATTCTAGTTTTCTGTCATTAAAAGTGCAAAATGAACATTAGAAGAAACTTAAATTACGTCTAAATTAATAAAAAATTGGGGTGCAGCTTAGGATGAATATTTGAATTTTTATTTTGTATTTGATGATAAAGTTGAATTAATTATTAATTAAAATATTTATTTTATATGAATTTATTTAATTACATATTTAAATAAGTTTTAAATAATTCTTTGACATTTTTGAAGTTTTTATATATAAGAATTAAACTAACAGTGTTTAGTCAGAAAATCGAATTCATGAGAGGTAGAGTATGATAACATTATAGTATGAAATATTGCAATTATAGTTTTGTAGAACTAAATTAAGTATTTAGAATTATAAATTTAAATAATTAAAATATATATTATTAAATTCAAAATGTTCTCGGAAAAAATCATAAAATTATTAAATTATCTCTGTAATTGGTAAGTTTAGACAATGCTATTGATTTAAAATGTTTAAATAAAATATAAAAATAATGAAATGAATTATGTTATTAAAATTGAGGACATAGCAACAGCTAAATTTGTTTCTCCTTTCCACTTTTACAAGGAACATGGAACATTCATTAAGTCATTTTATAATTCATATTTTACTATAAGCTTCAGTTTTTGGAATCATTATAGTTGTCACTGTACAATTGATTACGCGGCTGTAACTATTGAAATATGAAACACAAATGCTTTTATTTGTACGCCATCGATATCATATTAATTATATAATTAAATTTTTATTATAATGTATATCATCCAATCGACATTTGAATTCAAGACTTTTGTAATAAAAGACTGGTATTTTAATCACTGCACCATTGGCTAGAATCTAAATAATTTATAATTAAATCAGCAAATTAGTAGGTACTTATTAATTAAAATATCTACTCTTCGAAATTCAAATATTTTCATATTTTGTTTTTCATAATTCAATAACTTTGTTCTAAATTATTTCTTAAACTTACACCACTATAGTAATCCAGTTTAATTACATTTTTAATAGTCTAGGGGGAAAAAAAATTATATTGCAAAATTCTACAAACCTTTACTAAATCGAAATTTGACTAACTGCTAATTTGATTGAATGCTGATGATAAAAATGACATTAATAGAAACATTAGACATAACTATGTATATATGTATACATAAGTAAATACCAAAGGCATAAAATTAGTAAAACTGTAACAGAGATGTCATACTTGTCAAAATTTATTAAAATTAATTATAGAAAATTTTAAAAATTTCATTAACTGCAATTTATCTATAGATCGCATTAAATTTTAAATAGGTAAATGGACTAACCATTAATTAATAACTTTTTTTTTTTCTGCAAAGTGAAGAGCACCAAATAATTTTTCATGTTTAATTTTGTAACAAAAAAAAAAAAAAACTTTTTAAAATTATTTGCCATTAGTTTTCGTAAACATATGAAACTTGCAATAAATAAACACCTTAAAAAAAATAAATTATAATTTATAAACAAAAGGAACAAAAAACAAAACCAATTAATTTGAAATGGTTGACAAATTTTGACTGGACTGAAACTAGAGAAAAAATGTTAAATATTTTAATTTTTTTTTTACCTCTTTTTTTTTTTTTTTTGATAAAACTCGATGGAATGAAAAAGATCGTCTAGACTTTTCGGGTTATAATCATTTCAAATACCACAAATACATTAAAAGCTTTTGGATTTTAAATAATTTTTTTTTTTATATTTCAAAAGTTCAAAAAGTAAAAAAAAAAAAAAAATAACATATATAAAAACAATTCACCTCAAATAAATGGTGAATATAGATAATTCAAAAGAAAACAATATGGTGCAGTGACAGAGCGCCCGAAGAAATAAAGCCGACGGCCTTTAATTCCAAAACTTTTGTCATTAAAGCCCGCGGGCGTTAACTCCTTTTTGCATTGGAATTAAAGCCCATAATTAAAAGGAATTAAAACCTGCTAACTTTAATTCATTTTGAATTGAAATAAAGACCCACATTATTTTTTGTTATTAAAAGAAGAGACCAATAGAATATGTCTCCTTTTCCAGAATATTTACTCATATGCATATGTTTGAGATTCTGAATTGGGAGAGATTTTAGAGTTGGTTACAAAATCAGTGTTATATACTTTTTTTAAAATATGTATATAAGTAATACTCGTATTCTTAGAGATTTTGAGAGAAGTTTGGGGATTGTATTTAAAATTAGGTTTATACGTCTTTTATATATACGATATATACATATGCGAGTTTTGAATTAGGAGGATTATATACATATTCTGGAATTATAATCAACTCTAAAATCTCTCCTAATTCAGAAACTCGCATAAATGTATATCTAAATATTCTGTAAAAGGCGTATAATCCTGATTGTGAATTCAATTTTAAAATCCCTCCCAAAATTCCTTGGGCCTTAACAATGAGACAAAAGTCCTATGGGACTTCGGGCTCATGGAAGTGAGTCAAAAGTCCCAATGGGACTTCTGACATGTCACCGAATAAACCTTAAATTATAAATTAACTTTTGTGTTACTCAGTGGGCTTTAATTCTTTTTTGAAATGGAGTTAAAGCCCAATATCCAGTGGAATTATTTCCCGTGGGCTTTAATTCTTTTTAAAAAAGGATTTAAAGCCCACGGGCATTAATTCTTTTTTAAAAAGGATTTAAAGCCCACGGGCATTAATTCCAAAAGTTTTGGTATTAAAGCCCGCGGGCTTTATTTTCTTGAGCGTTCTGTCACTGCACCAAACAATATATTTGTTGTAAACTGAAATTATTACACAGTAGCTGATCAAAATCAAGATTTAATCTTAATAAAATTTGTATTTACCTAATTATAAAGGTGAATGGTTAAATTATATTTGGTGGGGTTTAATTTGTTTGTTAGATATGATGTTATTTATTTTTTTTTTTTTTGTATACAGTTATTTTTTTCTTTTACCATAAAGATAGGTAAAGAAATATTTGCAAAAAAAAGAAACACATTTATTTTATATGTATATAATCGAAGACAAAAAAAAAAAAAAACAAGAAAAAAAGATCGATATTTTTTTATCAGGAGAAATCGATTTAATTTGCAAAATTATTTAATTACTTATTTAATCGTTACGTTGACTGATTGTTTATAAAAATTAAAGGAATAATTATTTCACATTTAACATATAACAATTAATATTCATTTAAATTTAAAAGATAATCTTAATAACATATTATTTAGAAAATCAAATAAAATTTAATCGATTTTGGTATTTAAGTACATATGTACCTATATAATATCTTTATGTTTAAATTTATATAATTTAATAATAGCAAAAGCCTTATTTTTAGGATTGAAAAACTAATATAACGCTTCGGTTTTATATAAATTTGGTATAAACTAAATTTGACATAAGAGAATATTTTCAATCCTTTTAGAAAATTCCTGATATATTTGCATCGTGGTTTTTGTTTTTTGTTCATATCAAAAATGTCAGAAATAAGGATTCTATAAATTTATTGATTTATATTAGAAATCTTTTTGTTATTATTCATGATTGTTAAATTAATTAAAGGGATATAATTTATAAAAAAGAATCGTCGTTATAGGTAGATACTGTCGGTTAAACTTCTGCCATTTTAATACAATTTATTTATAATTTTAAAAACTTGAAACTGTATGTAAAAGTTTTATAAATTTAGAGCTGTAGGTTAAAAGATACGTCATAAGTCCGAAAAATGACATAAGAAAGAAAAAAATAACGCAATATTTTTCGTAATTATGTCATAAAATATATTTTAAAAATCTAAAAATTACATAAGTACGAGTTTATTTTTAATTTTTGTTTGTATTTTTTTCATTTATGCCTTAGGACATAATGATATATATGACGAATTTTTTCTCGTATATTTATGTCATTTTTGATTTCGTTTGAATGACATTTTTATGACATTTGAACTTATGACGTAGTTTTGTACTTTGTAAATTATTTGTGGATGGATGAGCATTAAATCTTATCACAGGATCTCTTTTACTTACAAAGAAGTAATTATTCTCAAAGGGGAGTAAGAAGGCCCGTTAAAAGATTATTATTATTATTTTTTTCTTCCAAAATTTATTGGTCTTTCAACTGATAGAATTTTTTTTAAAACTTTTAACTCTTGCCGCTTATATAGTCTTTTCATTTAAAACGGAAGGATCAAATGAAAATTAATTTTAAAGTTAAAAATAAATTTTAAACAAATAATATGTCCTTTTTTCCATTGTGATATGTATGTTCTTTTCCAGATTAGAAAGCTTTTAATTCCATATTTCTTTTTTTTTATCCTAAATTAATACATTGACTTGATAAAAATTAGTTTAGCGTTCGAATTTTTAATTACATACTTTTCTTTGTATTTCAGGTTCTTTGACCGTAAAAAAAAAAATTCTTCAGCTTCCATTATAATTTTCGTTGAAATCTTGTAATTGAAATCAATTAATTTCTATAGATTTGTTTTCTAAGCTCGCTTTTTGTTATTTAAAACAAATTTTTGTTTTTAATTTCAACAACTTTAGTAATAAAAGTTCTTCAAACTGTTATTAACAAACACAATTTAAATGGACATGAAAAACTGTTGTTCTCTTAAGATGAATATCATGAAAATTACTACTAAAAAAATTTATAAATATTTAACTTTTATATACTTGAATTGAATTCTCGATTTATTTTATTTTTTGTTTTTGGCAATTTTAATTAAAAAAAAATTTGCCATTTCCTATTTAATTAACCAACATTAAAAAAAAAATTAATAACAAATTTTGAAATTAATAAAAAAAGAAAATTTAAATAAATATACGATATATTTTATTATTAAAACCATCTTCTTAGCATTTTAATAAATTGGTCCAATTTTAATCGCTAATAAATTGTTTCTGTTTTTATTTTTTTTTTCTTTTTTCATTTTTTTCTTTTTTTTTAATATTATTTATGGTGTTTATTTTAAAAATTCGTAACTAACATTAAAAATTTAATGGGTTAATGATGTTTTTGATGTAAAAAAAAAAAAAAAAAAACTCTTGAATGAAAGTTAATTTTTTTTTTTTTTATAATTATAAAAATAGAAACAAAAATTTTTTTTTCCGAACCTAAAGGTAATAACAGTAAGATTTTTTTTTTTCTGGCTATGTAACACTTTATCTGCCTACCATTTTAAACTTAAACTATGATTTATAAGGGCATAAGTACACACAATGACAAAAAAATTTGAGTTGTGGCATTATAGTAGTGTAAAATGCTTTAATCATTACTATCATTCTAAGATTGACACTCTAATTATGAAAAGTTAATAAATTAATAATGAGGAAAAAAAAAATTAACTCTATTAAGATGTAAAAATTCATGTCACAGTATTATATATAAATACATAAAATAAAAATATATAATATTCCGTTTTTCCTTTCGCAATATGTTAGATTTTCAGTCATTTGAAATTTTTTATAATTTATAAATATTTTGTTGACAGCAAGAAAAGTTTTTTGAAAATTCTTACGATTGTCTTGGATGTAAACGTAACAATGATGGTTATCCTTTATTGTTACGGAGTTACGGAGAGCAACTCTGATAAATTGTTGATTATTTTCAATTTCTTGTCATTTTGTCTTCTTCTTAAAAATTTAATATAATTATAATTTCATACGAAATAAATCATACTCTAAGAGAACTTCAAATCTTAAATCTTCGAGATTTGTTTACATTAGAGCTATTTTTTTAATGAATTATGTCATCTCAAGGTATTTCTCTTAAAGATAATTTCTCATATAGATCTGAAGGAATTCCACCACTAATTATTGTTAAATAGTTACTATACTAAAATTATTAATCAAAAAAGTTCTCTGATCTTTTTATTATACCTACGTCACATCAATCCATCAATATTTAAGTCGAATTTACTTTTCGAATCATGATATACTTATTTATGGCATTGAATTAATCCAAAACAAAATAAAATTTACTTGTTCAGTGGCGGCAATATTATATTCCTATTTCCTTTTATATTCGCGAACAATTAAAATTTAAAATAAATTCGAACAACTTAAGAACGGTCTATCTTTTTAATATTTCACATTTTTCGACATATTACAGTAACTAACTCACAAAAGTTTACTATATGTATACGTTTTTTTCTTCTTGCCATTCCTATAAAGAGCACAGGGCATCCACTAAGTCATTTATTATTCATTTTTGACTAAGCTTCAGTTTTTCGAATCATTCATTTCACTAAGCCGTTGATTACTTAGCAGTAACTATTATACAAGACTTAACATGTAAATATTTCTTTTACAAACGCCATCTATATTATCTTATGCAAGAATTCATTTTTATTATTTTATTATATGAACACTTTTAACTGATGCTTATATTAAGCATAGTATCTGGCACAAAATAAAATATATCTACAAATATATCTATAAAGAATCTATAAATGATTAATTACCACGTCTTCAAATACAATAACAATTTTTAGATGATTCAAAAAGATGATTTTGTGTGATTCAAAAAGGCAGTTTAAATATTTATTTATTTTTATGATAGTATATAAATCCAGTTAAAGAAAAAAGGAATTCACTATATAATTGTTACTTGATAACTATCCTGTATTAAAAATATAGCTTCAAAAATAACGAGCAATATATTTCGATAGTTCTTTCAATAATTTTGTTGTTAGTAGTGACTTTCTTGAAGATGGGTGTACAAAACCTTTCATATAAATAGTTGTACTATATAAAATTTGAGTAAAAACAAAAAAGCATATGTTGAGGAAGTAATTAGATTTATTAAGCAAAAAATGGAGAAAATCAAACTCACGCTTAATCATAAAGTAATACTATTATATTAAATTCTATAATAATCAAGTTCTAATTTTACTTAATTTTCTATTGTCATCAATCGTTAATACGGGTTTCAATTGTACCATTACATGTCCTATTACATTTGTGATGCGAGTTTAATCTGAATCATTTTATTTATTTACTTTCAGTGATAATTATTATTTATAGTAACTAGATATAGTGTCTGAAAATATTTCCTATAAAGTGTCACTTAAGCAATATAAAACAAAATAACTTTAAAAAAAGTAGACTTTAAACCAAATTAATTTTTTTTTTTTTACACAGTGTAACGAATTTTTTTTTTTTGACAGGAAAATTTTTTTTAAGTGTTACAAAAAATTGGTTTAATAATTTCTTACAGATGACTTGAAAAAGTGATGTTCACTATTACTATTATTATATTAATATCAGTTGTTTTTTTGTTTTTACCCAAATATTAAATATTTTGCATGATATTTTGTTTCCCTTCCATAATTATAATGAAGATTCCATAGTAAGAAATTTTGAAATATCGAATTTTGAATTTTGACTAATTCGATACCAAAATATCAATTGAAAAAAAAAAAAGGAAAAATTTTTGCCTAAAACATAAATACTAAAATTAAATTTTTTGGAAGTTATTATATTAACCCGTATTAAAAAAAAAAAAGAAGAAATTATAAAACTTACATAATTTACGATATTTAGGTTTTGTTTTGTTTTTTCTTGATATATTTTGAACAATACACGCTATATAATGGGGTAATATATGAAACCTAAGTTGAGTATAAAAGTTCATACGAAATTAAAGATATCTTCAGTTATCAAGTTTAGTTGTTTCAATCAATTTTAAGTAAAACAATTTCAATATGAAGGTTGGTTTTTATATTTCTTTTTTTTTGTATTTAATGATTATGGTAAAAATTATTATTTAATAAAAATTTCCTTTTAAATGTAGGTTTTAATTGTTGTAGCATCATTACTAGCACTATCAAATGCAGGATTTTTACATAGTTCTGCAGGTTCCGTAGCATCAGCAGCAGCGCAACATCAAAGTGTAGTTAGAGTTATACATGAAGAAGGTGGTTCAGGACATCATAGTCCACCACCACAAGTTCATACAGTTAGATTAATTAAAGAAGCAGGACATTCTGGTGGTGCACCAGTACCTCAGCATCATACTGTAAGATTAATTCAAGAAGAAGCAGGTCATGGTGGCCCACCACCACAAGAGCATGTAGTTAGATTAATAAAGGAACATGGAGCAAATAATGCACATGCTCCACCACAAGAGCATGTTGTTAGACTTATTAAGGAAAATGGAGAAAGCCAAGCTCATGCTCAACCTCAACAACATGTTGTTAGACTTATTCAGGAAAATAGTGAAAGCCAAGCTCATGCTCAACCACAACAACATATTGTTAGATTGATTAAAGAACATGCACCGGCACAAGAACAATTTCAACAACAAGAACATGTTGTTAGATTGATTAAAGAACATGCACCGGCACAAGAACAATTTCAACAACAAGAACATGTTGTTAGATTGATTAAAGAACAGGCACCAGCACAAGAGCAATTTCAGCAACAAGAACATGTTGTTAGATTGATTAAAGAACAAGCACCAGCACAATCTCATGCTCAACAAGAACATGTTGTTAGAGTTATTCAAGAACATGGAGGTGGTCAGGCTCATGTTCAACAACAAGAACATGTAGTAAGACTTATTAACGAACATGGACAATCAGCTCAAGATCATGGTGATGATCATGATTCAGTTCCATTAATTTTAAGAGTACTTGCTGAACAATCTGGTCAAGGTTTTGATGCACCACCTAGTGGGTGGGCTCAATAATTTTTAAAAGACTTTTTATTGAATATTTGTTATTGTTGAAATTACTATCTTTTATTGTTATTGTTTTTTATTTTTATTATATACATATATATATATACCTTTTTTATAGAACTTTAAGTATTATAATTATAAATATAAATACATTTTTAAAAAAAAAAAAATATCTTTTTTTATTTAAAAAAAATATTTATTTATTTATACTAATATTACAAATAACATATAAGATAATCCAATATTACAAAATCATTAAGAGTCAAATTTGATGAGCTCGATTAACTCTTTATGATTATTACTCCATGCTCTTAATCACTCGGCCACCAAACCCCCTAAAGTTAGTTTCATTCATTTATTTATTTCTAATATTATATTATAATATTATATTGCAATAATGTTAGTGCAGCCCTCGGCTGCTAACACCATTATAGGCTCGTTAGAATTAAATATATTTATTTACAAAACAAGTATCTAATAAGGTTAGTTTATTTTTATTTACGTATTTATATTAATAATATAATAATAATAATATAATTACAAAACCATTGGCTTCTAAGGCCATTATAGGTCGAATACTTTTATTAAATTATACTCTAATATTATTTATTTATTTATATATTTATATTAATATTACATATTATTTATTTTGTTAATATTATATATTATATTATATCTACATTATATTTGGTAGCAAGGGGGATTTGTTTTCAATTAATTAAACTTTCTACCTGTGCAGGATTTGAACCCGCACTCCCTCAGCTAATAAGCCACGTGCTTAACCACTAGACCACCGAGGCCCCTAAGCCCCTTTTATTGATACAAAAGATGAAGTAATACTTATTTATTTATTGCATATTATTAGGCGGATAAGTGAATCAGTATTAAATTATTGTACTGGTAGTACCCTCTATATACATATTAAAATAATATATATTTTTAATTTTCATTTTTTTTGGTCAATTTAAAAAAAAAAAATTAAATTGAAATTTAATGTTTAAATCTAAATTTCAAACAAATATATTTAAATTAATACAACTAAAATTCGATATTTTGATATATAAATTCTATATATGTACAACGTACAACTATAATTACTTTGGTTCGGCGCCCGTTTTCTTTCCGTCTGTAATAGTCTGGATTAAAAAGAACATAATTGACTTGACATTAGTTTACTTAAGTAGGTAGTGAGTTATTTAATTGTGCAAAGTTTAAAAGCATAGTTTCCTTTTCAAAATGTATATATATGTACATAATATCATATAATATTTTATTTAAATACTGAGAATTTTGAGAGATAAATATATCGTCTTAAATAAACAGGTTTAAGGTAAAAAACAATCTGTTAAGGTTGTTCTTGTATGTTTTATGCGATGTATTTTATAAAAGTCTAAGATATTTGAAAACTAATGTAAGCAATTTTCGGGTAAAGCGTAAAATTTGGTTTTCCAAAATTCCTGGAAAAAGTATATAAATTCTCTTAAGTTTTAAATAATAATTCCGTTTCATTAAAACCCACCACCTTTTTAATATTTTTTTTTTATGTAATAAAAACCAGGTTAACAAAAATCTAATTAGGATCAAACATTTATTCGTTTACATGCTTGTGCAAAGCTTAAAAAAAAATAATCGAGATCCGATCTAAAGTAAAGTTATAATCCAAGAATGTTATTTTAATTTAATATTTTTGAAGGAATATCAAAATTTTAATAATTATTTCTTAATAGGTTTGCTTTTATATTACGAATCTAATCATTTATTAACAGTAATTTGAAAAATTTTAGTCAGTTATTATTCAGTTAAATTATTGTTATAATAACATTTGTTAGTCAAGTTGTTTGTTATATATCTGTAAGTTTTTTTTGTCTATCTTCATTTTTATGTTAAAATTTGGCTTTGTTTTTTAAAGATATTTCATTGTATAGTTTGTTTTTGTATTCAAATAAATTTTTTTCACCTTGAAAAAAAAAAAAATGCTTTTGTTTTTTGCTTTTATTTTTCCAAATAGGTTAATGGTTCGAATTTTTGCATAAAATTTTAATAACAAAACAAAAAAATTGGAAAACAAAAAATATTTATTTGAAATTTGCTTAAATGATTGATTAGAATTAATTGTGTTTGATAATTAATAATTTCAACTTTCTTTAGTATAATTTTAATGTGATTGTTTTTTTTTTTAATTCATTATTTTTTATTTATTTTATAACAGTTCTAATTTTACATCATATATAACTGTTCTAATTTTAGTCGAATATTATAAATTTTTGTTGAAATGTGATTCTAAATCTAATTTTTATTTTATGATATCTGCATAAGCAATGAAAATCTATGCATACTTGAGAGGAGAGGAGGAGGAACCCAAGAGAGGAACCCATATCGAGGCAACAAAAAATGACAAGGAGGAGTGGATAGGTGACACGCTAAGAAAAATAACACAAAAATATGAGCAAGATATAGAGACGCACCATAAAAGCTGGAGTAAATCAATGTAATCTCACATGGAAAAATGCAAAAGCAGCAGAAGGAAACCATGTCAGGTTAAGATGTCAAATTGAAGCTTTATGGAGTCATAATAGACGAAACAAATAAAATTTTTTCCTCATGAGGGACGAACTTGGTTTCAATCGGTACTTAAGTATTTATATGCATGAATTGAAACAACATATAATTCCACATTAATTTCATCTTCTTGCAAAAAACAAAAACAGTGTCGTTTTCATAATGTCTATATTTAAATACCATTAAAAAATACCATCCATCAGATTCAGTAAATCTGGTAGCCTTAGTAAATACCATCCATCAGATTCAAAGCATGTATAGGTATTAGTTTTTATAAATTAATTTTTTTTTTAAAATAAAGTAACTTTAATCTAACTGTGAATTTTTACAGGTAATATTATTTTTTAAGATATTAATAATTAAAATAAACAGTAATAAATAAAACAATATAATATTAATTTCTATGAAAACTTGCAAATTAAGAAATTAAAATTTTTTTTTCTATTTACGAAATAAAATATAGGCATGTGTAAAAAGTAAATAGAGTTTGCTGTACACAAATCGAACGACATCTATATTAATATTATAATTTTCAATAAAAATTAAAACTTATTCTGTGAAGGCTTACATATTTATTACTAGAATCTAAAAGTTTCTAAATGAAAAGCGAAGTTAATTAAATTGAAAAAGCCGAAAAACTGCCAACTACAAACAACAAAAGTTCTATAGTTAATGTTCCATTGTTTCGACAAAAGTCGCTTCTCAGCTATACTATATTAAGAACTCCAAAGAAGCTATTATTACATCATTCAAGCCTACGGAGGATGGCGAAATTTGGCAAGAAGGTTAGTGAAGTCATTTGAAGATGGCGAGATTTAAATTAAGACAGCAGAAGCACAATTTTACAACTTAAAAAAAAATTTGATGTGCTGGCCTTCACTAATAAGATTTCTTTAAATGAACGCCATCCATTTTTTTAGTTGTTCGTTCGCAGTAATGTTATTTTTCTTAATTTTATCGGCGAGGGACACAAAAATATTTTCCAAAACAACTCATACTTATTTCCAAAGATATAACTTCTTTCAAAATTTCAAGTTTTTAACTCAAACCGTTTGGATAAAATTTTTGTAAAAATTGAGTTTCGTATAACGGTTAAATAATATATCGTATGACAATTATAAAGCTAATAAAAGCAGCTATTGTTTGTCGTTTCTAGATTGAAAATATGCTTTATAGAACTTGTGTTTTAATAATTTAAATATATAAGGTTTTTTTCTTAACTTAACGGCATAATCTTGGGGGGCTATACCTCTGTAATGGAATTAAGGAGCTACATCGAAAAGTTTTTCTACAATGTTAATTTTTTATGAGACCTACCCATGGTTAAAATTTCATTGGCCTATCTTTAACAGTGTAGAAGTTTTACAAACACCCAGACAGACGGACGAATAGATGGACAGAGTGCAACTAATAGGCACATTTTTTCAATTTTTTTTTGAAAATGTACTAAAAAAATACAATAGAATAAGATTTCCTACGCAAATAGATTTTGAGAAAAAGCGGCAGAAAATGATATTTCTTTAATATTTGTTTTTGTGGTTTTATGATTTTTTTATAAGTCAAATGACAACTTTTATGAATTTTGTTAATACACCAGATGGCGTAGAAAAGATAAAATGTTAATTTAAAATTGGCCTATAATTTTTTTCAAATATTTACAAATTTTAGGCCTACTATTAAGCTATCATTTCTTCACGTTTAGGTCATTTATTATCAGTTATCCTTTTCCACTTAAAGAGACATTGAATTTAACGAACTTTTCTTTTTTTTTCCATTCCTTCTACATGAGACCCAACTAGTTAAAATATTTTTTTTTTGTTTATAAAAAGATAACCTTAAATTTCACCTATCATCCATATATTATAGAAATAATATAGTTAAGAAAATAATTAAAAACAAAATAACAAAACTATTTTAAATATCTGTTTAAATTAATAAAAAATTACAATAGATTTTTTTATTATAAGAAAATGCAGAAATTAAAAAAACAAAATTTTTTTTTTCACAACTATAAAAAAATTTTTTTTTTACAGCTCAACACAACATTGTAATTGAATATTATTTTAGCTTTGTATTGTCTTTTTTCATTAAATTCATTGAGTTTTATTGGTTAAAATTAATCTTCAGATTAAACTTAAGTCAAAAATTGAATAAAGTCAAATGTGAATAAAAACATATAAATTAAAAATAACTCTTATTTTTTTCAGAAAAAATAAAGAGTTATTTTAATTTAGAGAAACAAACAAATATAAATAAATCGTTGCAGATTTTTATTTCCTTAATTTATATTAAAGATTAAATCACATTTTAATTCAAAAAAATTAAATAAATCTATAAATAAAAAAAAAATAAAAAAATGGAAATGAATTTCGAAAAAAATTAGATCTATTACGATTTTTGTATCTTTCTTTTTGTTTTTAGTTTTTTTTTTGTTTTTGATTTTAAGAGTTTTATTTCAAAATCTTTTGAAAAAATTTTTCATGACAGATACTACTAAACTGAAGTATTACAATCTATTCAGTGATGTATACGCACTAGTATGAAAAAATATATTAGCACTTGTAGTTTTTTTTTTATTTTGAAAGGCCTATCTTCCACAAAGCCTGAAAGAACGACTAAATACTTTTTTACGTGTCCTCATTACGACGCCATACTTATCTATGTGTGTGTGAAAAAATTCATTTTAAAATAAAAATTTGGTGCGAGAGCTACGTATAAGAAAAGAACGCAAGAAAAGAAATTGAATTCATATCTGAATTTGATATTTTATAAGTTTGTATGTATATCTAATACATAATATAAAATTCTGGATATAATTTTTGTACCCGTACGATAGGATCGGAGTAATTTGTAGGTTCCCTATTTTTTTTGGTTGAGTTTGGACCAAAACTTAGGGTAGCTCTCGAACACCTAACTTTTAGATCCCCACATTGTTTTTGAAATAGAGCTATAAAATTTTAATTGCTGATAGATCTCACAAAAATATTAATTTTATTTTTAATAACTTTTTTTTGTAGCCCCACCCGTTACGGAGCTACAGCTCTCCAAAGGTTCAAAAAAGCTCTATATTTAAATTGTTATAGCACAAGTTGTATAAGGTATATCTTCATTTTGAAAACGCCAAACGATTACTACTTTCATTAGCTTTAAAAGTATATATACAATAAATATATATTTGTGGCATACGGTGTCTTAATTTACCGTTATGCGAAACTCAAATTTTGAAAAATCCTTTAACCCTTCTATCTTCTAAACGGTCATTTCAAAAATTTTTTTTGTATCACCCTTTGTTTAGGAGCTGTAAGGGGTCAAAACTGAAAATTTCCTATTTTTAAACACCTGTAACTTGAACACCTGTTAAAAGTTTTTTGAAATAATACACAAAAATTAAAGCTTCAACATTATACTCTTATTTCTGTTAACAACTTTTTTTAATAATATAGGGTTACTTTATAATTGACGAAAGTGTTACTTGATTTTTTCAAATTTTCTAACAAATTTCTTCAACAAATTTTTTGCATTTGTTTTACTGGATAATTTGAAATTGTTGAGGATATAATGCGTATTACAAAAAAATGTATATAAATCAACAACATAACGGTTGCTTGAAGAATTTTTATTTATATGATATTGATATATATACATACTTATATAATATCATGTTTATTTACATATCGTATATGTCACTGATGAATGAATGATAAGAGTATATGTGTATATTATATAGCGCCGTATTTACATACATATATGTATTTTACTGTACTTATAAGAAATTATTCTGTCAATGGAATATTTAAATATAATATAATATAATATTTAAAATTATGTTTATTATTTTGTACTAAGTAAATTTAATTTACATTTACCGCTTAGTATTAAATGGTACTATAGAATATTTGAAAAAGTTTTGGATTGATAATCGTTATGTGGAAGGTTAGAATCTGCTTTTGAAGAATGTACATATTATAAAGATATAGTTTGAATTTATGTACAACCCATAGTACTAGAAATTATAAAATTCACCTAAATTATTTTAAAATACTAAAATATTAAAAAAATAATATTGTAAGCAGAGTGACAGACTGTGAACATACTAACGGTTCGTACGGGTATCTAAGAGTTGACAAAGGCAACTGTATTCTTCCTTTTTAAAATATATACTTAATACAATATTTTTTCCGCTTTTTTTTCTTCGATTATTTTTCTTTGATTATTTAAAAAAAGAATATCATGCGGTATATACATAAAATGTTATCTGGGGTATTGTATTGCTCGAGCTTTTAAAATGACGTCATCACATAACGCTACTTTATGATATCACGGTACCGATTATAATAGCCATTAGTGGCAGGTTTGACATCCAGCGGAACAACAATAAATATCTTACAAAAGTGAGGGCTGCCGCCCCAAACTTCCAACAAGAAAACAAAAAGGCAAAATAAATGTATGAGAAATAAAGACGTGTTTTTGAAAGTTTGAGTGAAATTTTTTTTTTTATTAAAATTGTTGTTTCAGTTTCGCATTTGTGTTGTCTGGTGGGTCTATTGGCCAATATATATCATATTTATTATATACCGTTGAAAAGAGTGTGAAGAGTACTTTCTAACGGTATAATAATAAATATAGGATGTCTTTGAAAATTTCGAAAATTTCACATGTATGTATAGTGATTTTTTTGACTGCAAGATGTATATTAATGACAGTATTATGCTATGCAATATTGTAGAAAATGGTTCCAGTTTATTGTCTTATAGGAAAAATATAACGGTTTAATTAAAATGGTACAAAATGTTAAGAACGGTTTAATTAGAATGGTACAAAGTACCGTTATGTTATGAAGTAATTTTAAAAGCTCGAGGGACTTATATGGAAGAATCTCCTTTATCTGATCCTACTAAAAGTTTTTATTTGTTTCTTATCTATGTATCAGTAAAATAGAAACCTTCAACCACAAAATTTTTGTTGAAAATACGTCTTTTTTCACGACTGAAAATCCCCTCCACAAAATTTATTAGGTAAGACGGTATGAAATGTATGCTAACCTAGTCGTAAGCGGCCAATGTAGAATATAGGCGAAAGATATTAAATTTTAAAATATGATTTTATTTGTCAATTTTTAAAAACGCATCACCATCGTTTTCGAATATTTTATAGATTTTTAAGTATAGATACACAGCTGAAACTATGAAGTATTGAACAAATATTTATACTTTTTCCTAACATTAATAGTTAAATGTAGTTATAAGCTTTTAAATTCGAAAAATATTGATATTTGCAAAAAAATTTTTTAAATATCTGCCATCTGTTATTAACATATGATTTTTATCATATTTTCTAACTTATCAAAATCATAGCTGTAATTTATGTTATTATTATTTTTATAGTATTTTTGACTCTTGATTGAAATTTTGTTAAAAAAAATCCTCTCGCATATGAGTCGAAGACATACTACGAGTACTAAGCTTAAACTCAAATTGCACCAAAATTCACTTTTTCAAACAAAATTTTCGAGTTCAAGTGTACGATTTCAAGTGTAGGTTCAAGTTCAGTTTTATGTATTCGATCCAATGTTTTTGTTTTTATTTGAAAAAGTATTAAAAAGATTCCACATGTCAAAAAAAAACTTTCGGTGCAAATTAATAAAATCGACAAACGTTTTATTGTAAATATAAAATATTTCTATTTTTCTGCATACCGGTGTAATAAAAACAAAAAATAAATTTTAACCAAAAAAAAGAAACGAAACGGCAATAAAAATGCAATTTGTAACAAAATATATTATTTAACATGTAAGTTTTTAAAGACTAATACGATAAGGTGGGTTTCTTCTAAAATTTAATATAAGAAATTTGCATTAAGTAGAGGGTGAATCATTATTTTTAAAATAAAATGTGGATTATAAAATTTTTGTTGTTTAAAAACAAATAAACCAAAAATAGAAAATCGTATACAATTTTTATACTTTTATAGAAATTTTATTTTATTTATTTTTTTTTTTTTTGAATTTTGAGAAAAAATTGCTCAATTTTTTATTTTATTAAACATTTTACTATCATAGTTTTTTGGTGGACTTATTTTATATTGTGGACATATTTTTACTTTTTTTGATATAAAAGTAAATATTTTTTTATACATGATATCATTTACATTTTGAGTTTCAATCAATTCAAATTTTCAAAAAAAAAAACCGAATTGAACTCAAAATGAAGGTAAAAATTTTTTGTGTTTTTTATATAAAGAACTTTTATACTTATTTTGATTTTTTCTTTTTATTTTCCAGATCACTTTAATTTATACAATTTCTTTGGTAGCTATTTGTTATGCTGGAATATATCATTCACCACATATTGAACCTCAAATTGTAAAAGTAGTACATGTACATTCTGGTCAGCATTATCATCATCAACATCAGCATCATCATTCACCACCAATACATAAAATTATAAAAGTAGTTCATCAAGTACCTCAACCACAATTAAAATTAATTAAAGTTATTCATCAGCATCATGTTCCTCATGTACATCATCATCCACCACAAATTATAAAAATAATAAAGCAGCATGTACCAGTGGCACATCCACCACCAGTTATTGTAAAAGTGTTACATGAACAACAATCATATGGAGGATGGGCACCACCAAGTGGTTGGGCACATAATGGTTGGGCTCCACATGGTGGTTGGTCAAAATAAAATTAATCAATTTCGAGTGTTTAGTAAAAAAAAAAATTCGAATGTATATAAAATATTTGTTAAATTTTTGCTTTAGTCAAATTTTAATATTAAGTAGATAGGTACCAAATATGTTGTTCAATAAATTTATTATTTTTAAATTTTTTTTTTATAAAATTTAAAATTCGATTTTGGCATTCCTCCTTTTGTAGGCACATGTATGAAATTACAATTTAGTTTGTTTTTTTTATTTTATTATGAACGGAAAATTCTTAAAATAGATAAACAGACAATAAAATGATAACTTAAAATTTCATATCTTGAAATTTATCTAAAATCAAGATTTAAAATTCAAAGTACGTAAAAGCAAAATCTATTAAATGATCACATTTTTTTTTATTCGCCTGGCACATAAATGTGACAAGGAAATTACACAGCCTTTCCTTTTCAGGAGTGGCTGTAAATGTCGTAAGAGGGAATTATTCTTAATCAAAATTTGTTATGTAAGAAAAACTGTGAAATCAGAAAATATTTTCTTTGAAGGAAACTCTATAAATATAATTAATAATAAGTTGAGCCATTAAAACAATGTAAAAATATAATGTTGGACCTTTAATTTTTATGTTTTACCTAAAACAAGTTTGCACAGTTGTTCTGGTTAAAAATAGCGAATTTTAATTTTTTGACCTTTAATTGCCCTTAAAGAAGGGGTAGGACAAACATTTTTTTATAGTTAACTTAATGCTTGTTCTTAAAGATTTTTTTATACCCTTTAAATTTGAAGTATCTGATTAAATGTATTTTAAAGAACTGTACGAACCGACAAAATGAAACTTGCTAAATTTTAAAATTTTTTTAAAAAACATGCTAACATTTTATGTAATGTAATATGTAATGTTAAAAAATAATATGTAATGTTTTTTTTTCTTGGGATGTAAATCCGGTCGTAAGTTCAATTTAATTAGTCTTATAAATTACTTTACATATATTTTGCCTCTAAGACACACAATTAAATTTATTGCTTTTTACAATGTTATGAGCTGAAATTAATTTTTTTTTCTTCAAAATGAAATGTAAAACTTTGTGAAATTTATTGTATCTTAAAAGTTACCTAATAAGATATTACTTATCACAATTTTCTGCAATACCATAATACAACATATGGTTTAGAGAACAAAAACAAAGAGCTAGGCTTAGTATTTATTATGTAATATTTTTTTTTTGTTTTAGCACTAAATTTTTTATTGTCTGTTGTTGCTGTGTAATTTTTCTGCCACATAAATGTGAACAGAAAATTACACAGCGTGTGGGATTGGAGCCCAAACTCCCTCGGTGTTTGCAGCGTATTTTATACGCTCTTACCCACTAGATCACCTAAGCCCCTTGTGTAATATTTGTAATATACCTTAATATTTCAAATATTTGTAGCCTATAATTAACATACAATACAATTTATAGAATAATATTTAAAATTAAATAAGATTTTTTTTCTTAAATAAAACTATGCATTTTTATGTAACATATTATGTATCTAAGTGTTGCTGTCTAAATTTAATTAATACCATCAATCATTTGGAGAGTGACATATTAAATTTAAGAAATCATTAAAAAACGAAATAGTGATATACCATCTCTTAATTTCATGGAATTCTTTTTAATCATAAATTCGTCTAATAAAAAAAATTAGTCTAATTAGTTGGTAAAATATTGGAATTAATATATGTAATTTATGATGACTGGAATTAGCACACACCAGCTGATACTAAGGGCAAACGCAAAATGAATAGCGGAGCCGACCCAGGAATGTGTATAGTTTGTTGACAGGAGGTTGAGGTGATATTACACATATTTTTCCAATGCCTTTCGCTGGAATTCAAAAAGAGAAAATCTTGAAAAAGGATTACTGGGAAGATCTCCCTGAAGTGATTAGGGGACCATCGTCTGATTTTCTAGGGGTATTAATTGGCTTAATTAGCAAATGTGATAAATGAGCGTCTCATGAGAAGTTGGGGGGCATTGTTTGGTCAAAAATGGGAGGTAGTATTTAGTAGATTAAAGCCCTATACACTCATATAGAACTCGTTCTCGTTTCACTGCTTTATAGTGTCTTCTGATAATTCTTACTTATCCTCGAAAAATAAAACTTTTGGTAAAAATTTATTGTAACCCATATCCTATTGAATTACTAACTGTCCTATTGAACATTTTATAGGATATTTTTCTCTGAGTATATATTTATAATTGTTATAGTGTTATTTAAAATCACCAAAATTTTTCTTCATTCTTCATTGTCAATCCAAAGTCAGAATAATTTAATTTTAGACTGAAACCGTTTTGAAAATTTAAAACTCAAATTTCAATTTTTAGGAGGCCTCGGTGGCCTAGTGTAAAATACCATATAAAATACGCTGTAAACACCGAGGCAGTGTGGATTCTAATCCCACACACGTTGTAAGATTAATTCCCCCTTAAGGCATTTATAGTCATACCTAAAAAGGAAAGTTTGTGGAATTTCTTTGTCACATTTATGTGACAGGGGATAACCTAAAAAAAAAAAAATTTTATTTTAAATCAAACTAAATAAAGAAATATACTTTCTTTTTGTTTTTCTTAGAATTTTGTCAAGCGTGTTTTTTTTCTTTTTCGTTTTATTAAACACATAAATTTTTCGGAAAAAAAAAACCATAACAATATTTCAGCATATCTTTAATTAATAATTTATGTATATTTTTAATCTATATACTATCATTATTATAATGATTATTTTAATTTAACATTTAAAATTATTAACATTTAAATAAACAGCCTAAACTATAATCAACTAATTTAATTATAGTGAATTTAAATTATTTGTTATACTTTATATATACTAAAAATATCAGTAGCAAAAAATATGCCATCATTGCAATTTCCTGATGAAAATTAAAAATTCAAATATTTATTAATAAAAAAAAAAAATTATACAATTAAAAATTAATTATTCTAATATTCACATTTATATTATGTTATTATGATAATGTTTTAATTTAAAACACTCAATTGCAAACACCGGATATTATAGACGTCCAATCTAATAAAAAAAATTAACAAATAAAAATATTTAAAAATATGTTAATAATATAAATTAAAAAAAAAACAAAAAAATCTTATAGTTTTAAAAGTCTAATGAACTTTTATAGTCTATTGTTTACTAAACACCTACATATTGAATAATATATAAATATGTACATGTATATTGTATACATATATAAATTAATATTGTAATCTGGTTTTAAAAATTTATGATAATAAATGCGAAAATTGTTTTTTTTTAAGTTAAGTTAAAAAAAAAATATATATGAATGTCTACAGATTGTTTTGACTGTCTTTTTGTTTCCATATACATATATGTATATTTTTTTTAAATACTTATAGTCTGTCTATAGAGAGAGAATAATTTTCAAAAATAATTATTTTTTTTTTAAGAACGCTAAGCTAAGGCGTCTGTAGTCACTAGATTACTGACGACTTAGCTGATTACTGAATACTGTAGGTCCGTATTCGGACATTATAATGTACCTTTTAAACGGAGGAAAATCTATTTGGCTAGAGTACCTATTAAAAGGAGGAAAATCTATTTTGATAGAGTTGGTATTAATTTTACTTAGATTTATGTCATGATGATATCACTTTCAGGAAAGAAGCCTTAATAGATTCTCAGATCCATGTCAATGAGTTCACCTAAATCTTGAAAAAAGAAACTACCGAGATATTTTTGTTTTTTCCTTGACAGAGTATAGGACATATGCAGAGAATGGGTTTCACACTCTCTTATATTTTATTAATTATGTATGAGTTTTAATTTCCTACTTAATTTAACCAATGACAAAGGGTGTGATGACTGTTTAAATTTGTTTCCTAAACTATATTCGGTATTCTCGTATTAGAACTCAACTTAACTAAACAACTATCACAACCGGTGTCAAAAGGAATAAATTTCCAATATATTTTAAATTTATTAAATTTTTGGTAAAATTTATCGTTTTGCTTGGTAAAACTGAAAAGAACTAAATTGTTAACTTTCGAAATCTGAAATATTTTTGACATAAATTGTTCAAATTGGGGACGAAATTTTCAATTTCAAAATGTTGCAAAACAACATATTCCAATACAAAATTGTGTTTCAAAAAATGTATCATTGGACGATCTATCAATTGTGAAAAAATTGTACATTAACAATACTAATCCAATTATTGAATTTCTGATTTTACTGTGGATGCATAATTTATTAAAATTTTATTGTCACTTTTACTGTCGCTCACAAAAGTACCGCTAACTCAATTATTAAAACACATGACTATATTTAATTTCTGCTACTATAATTAATTTATTTCCATCGGTTTTCAATTTGTTTTAAATGCCAAATTTTGTTATGCAGTTTTTTATACAATTCTCAAATTGTTCTGTAAAATTTTTCGTCAATTGTAAGTTAAGATTTTCTATATTTCTATTCTAAAACGTGTGTGTTATCAAACCTTAAATAGATTTTCTGAAGCAGTAATGAAAAAACTGTATACATTTGTATCTTTTTTTTACCTTCTCTATATATTTAGTTGTGTTACTGAAAGTGTAGAATTAGAAAATATTGTAAATAAAATTATTTTATAATTCTATAGCAGTAGCATAGTTTTTTTCTTGTATCTATAGTTCAAATCAAAATTTTTAAAAAGAAGGTAGCGCCGAAATTTTATTTTGTATATCTTAATTAATTTTATTGTTTCAAAAAATTCTTTTAAGTCATTTACATTCAGCATTTTTCTTTTGTTTTTTTAACTGTGTATTCATTTTTGTTTTGTATTTTGTTGCGAACTATTGAATAGTTTATGAAAGTTATAATTTTTAAAGCTCCGCGACCTGTGAGTTAAGAATTCACTGAAACTCTTCTCCCATTAGTTGTGCTATGCGTTAAAATAGAAAAGTAAATGGATGGTGCAATGAAATAAGTATGTATGTAATCCTATTGCCCTATCCTTTCCTATCCCTAGTTCCCATCAGCCAATATACTGCGTTAGCAGGTAGGGGTTTCAACCCATCATTATATTGGCTAAAGGAGGAGGTGGGTTACTCAGTAAAAATCTGACACTACCAAGGGGGAATTCTTGGTATCTTTAGAAGATTCCCACTTCCCTTAGGAAAAAAAATAAATGTCTTAAACTCTTTCAACAAATTTTTTTTTCATATTTATTTAATGCTCTTCTAAAAATAAATTTCATTGAGTAAAAAATGATGAGTAAAAAATAAAACAAGTTTAATAAAATTGGTACCTACGAGCTCAAAATAAATATTGAAATTTTAGTGTTAGGAAAACATAATTCTTTTTTTTTTTTTAATTATTTACACTTAATAAAATTAACGTTTACATTTTTTATTGATTGTCAAAGAAAAGTGTTACCTAACATATTCAATAAAAATTTTGTTTAAAAACATGTCATAAAACATTGTTTAAATGTCATCTAAACTATGATATAAATTAAGATTATTATCATTTAAGTAATTAAATTTTGTTTAACATTTTAACGTTACAATTTTACCAGCTTATAAAATTAACTGAAAATGAAATACAATTTATTTTTGTAGATTTTTTTTTTTTTTTTTGATTGAAATTTTTCTTTCTTGTTTACGTGATTTTGGATCATCATAACTCAACTATTTAATTATTCAATAAATAAACTAAATTTTCAAATTTTAATTAAAATATTTTTAATGTTCTTCTTTGTTTTTATTATAAATTTTTTTTATTTTTTGGATTATAACATGTGTGAAATAAAATAAAATTTTTATTAGCATATCTACATGTCAACTTCATTTTTATTTTTGATAACTTTTAAAGGTTATATTTTCCAAATTTAAAATATTTTGAAAAATTAATTTTAAAAAAATAAACAATTAATTCAAATTCTTAATAATATTTGAAAATATGTATTTGAAATTTTCAAAATTTAATATAATTTTTTTTACTTTTCCGTATGATCGGACTAAAAATAGATAAAAGTCAGATAATGTCATATAGCTAAAACAGTTTATTCCCATCTTTAATAGGTTTTGTTTTTAAAAAGCAAAATAAAATGAAAAGCAAAATGTACTTTTTATAAATCCTTGATTATTTAACTAATTTTAAAAACATCGCCAAAATAAACTTAAATATATCTGGAATTAAAAAAAAAAAACAAAAATGTTATTTATAAAGTTTTGGAAATAGTATTAAAGCGATTTATATACATGAACACAGTCTTCATTCATATAAAATTTATACAAAAATAAAAATGAAACAAAAAAAAAATTAATTTCGCAAAAGTTATAGTATCTATTTCTATTATTATGAAACAATACTTTAAAAAAATCAAAAAAAAAATACCAAAAACGGATTTGCACAGAAATTTATAAAATAAAACATTTTTGTTTTTTTAAATTTAAGAAAAATCGGATCAAATATCTATGTTAAATGTCATTTTTTTTTTCGAGACAATTTTTGACGTAATTTTTTTTTTTTATTAAATCTGTAATTTCAAAATTTATAACAGTATATTTGGGAGCTTATATATACACTATGATAAATAAATGTAATAAAAAAAGCCAAATAAAAAGTTGAGAAGAAATTGAATATTTTTTAGATAATTAAAGAAAAATTATGGTGCAATGATTGACATGTATCTTAAGTCTTATAATTTTATACATATTATACATATGTATAACAAAAATCATATTTATTAGTAATAATAAGATTTTTCTATGTCTGTCTTCCATCTCATCCTTTTTGTTTCCTAAACTGGGTTGTGAAGACTTGACCTCTTCTATATATAAATAAGTCAATCGTAATCAATTTTATGGACATTACTGTATTTGAACACAAATGGATTTTGACTGCTATTATTAGAATATGTTATTTAGTTACAATTGCAATTTCTATTTGTTTCTCTAGCATTTCTGCTGCCTTTTCTAATTACAAATATAATTTTTGCTTGAAATTCTTCAAAAATAATTTTCCAAATTTACTTCGATAAAGGTTTTATGTACAATGAAAGAATAAGAAAATTTATTAACTATTGCAAGGTAACAAAAATACATTTATTGTATTTTATGAAAATAAGAAAAATACAATTTAAATTTTTGTATTTTTAAGAATAGTTTTATAGCGTAGTATATATTTCTTTGTCACTAAAATCAGAAAATAATTTCAATTAATCAAAGATATTTCGCTTCACATATTTTTCCCTTCCCTTTTAGTAGGGATAACCTTTTCGTTTGGATGTGGAATAAATAAATTTATTTAATCATTTTTTTTTAATTAGAAATGCCGTTTTTCATACCAATCAGTGTAGGTCACTGAAAAGTTACTAAGCCTCCATTAAACAAATTTGGTAAAAATTAGTAATTCCGCAGATGATATTGATAAAATTTCATATAAGTATAAGACTAATCGGAAATTTTAAACAGAAGTTGTCTATAGGCAATGCATCATTACGAAGCCTACTGAAGAGTCCAAGTAATGTTGTAGGACGAAACTCTCCTAAAATTTTAATAGAAATGCTTACCAAAACTTTTTTAAAAGATTCAATGTTGACATGTTATTATGTAGGTATATTCATCAAATCTCTTAATAAATTAGATACTGTTTTATAGATACCTTGTAGGGGTACCTGTTTTAAAGAAATAAAACAATTAATGCCTCCAATCAAAGTTTTCCAACGTGAAACTAGGAGTACGGCAGATGCCTAGGGGTGGGAGATGTCACTGTCGAATTGTCTAGATGGCTTAAAACGGCATTCGAAAATTCGTCGCGTTTATGGAAGCTTAAGCCTGCACATGTTTTGCCAAAAGTTAGTAATTTATACTTGTATGATACAACGAAATTTAAAAAGAACATTAACATCCTTTTTCAAAATAAAGCTCCAAATTTTTTCCTCCATCCTCCATACGTAATCCTAATTATCCCAAACCGAATTTCTCAAGTAATCCTTTCCTTATCCTTTTCCCCAAAACCAAACTGTACATTATATCATCCTAAAGTTTGGTTTTAAAAGAGGTGGATTTCGTTGGTTAAAATCCAACACTACCAAAACGAACCTCGTGCAGTTCCTTTGAGTGGCTTTCGATGTTTTCCACAGTCCCTCGTAAAAAAAAAAAAAAATTTAATAATTTTTACGAAAAAAAGTATATATAACCTTAACGCTATGGTTTTCTAACCAAAAAAATTTTTTTGAATAAAAAGATGAAAAAATAAATCATTTTTCCTTTTCAAGAAAAAATAATAAAATAAAAAATAAGTAGTTATTTTTATATCTGTATTATATGGAGGTGGTTTTCTTCAAGTTGACATTTTATTTTTCATATTTGTGGAAATTTTTAAACAAAACAAATTATCATAGCAGTTAATTTGTTCTAACTTTTTTTTCTAAATTTTAGAATTTATAGTCAAACAGTGTTTTTAGGTGATGTTTAGTGCGTTAAAATCCCATACAATCTTATAAGTCGCGTGAATAATTAACTCCTATATAGTGTTTTTCAGTGATTCCCATCTATCCTCAAAAAAAAACATTAGGATTATTTTTCTCAATCAAAAACTTTTTGAAAATATTTTTTTACGTTTTTATATATATAATTAAAAAATATATTTGTATTAAAATTATAAATCCCATAAGATAACGCTATATTACCAAACCAATCGGCTACTATTTTAGGTTGAATACTATTATTATTTTATTTTTATTACTTATTTTTAAACTGTATTTGACAGCAAGAAGGATTTGTATAAAATAACTTCCTTGGTTAATAAGCGACTTGTTAAACCAGTTGATTACCAAGGTCCCGTTATTAGATATTTTGTAATAGTAAAAATAAAAATTATAATACCTTAATAAATAAAAATAAAAATTTCAATACCTAATATTATAATCATGTCATATTTAATGTTGCATATATTTAGGCGGTTCCATATTATTTTTATGACGAATCTCTTTTAAAATACTAAAATTTTCTTTAAGAATTTGTGAATATTTTCTTAATTTTTTTGGTTAGAGTTAGAAAAGTTAATCTAGAATTAAAATTGATATTTACATTTTATAATAGAGTTAAGTAAAGTTTTAAAAAATGTTTTTATAAGAGTTTAAAAAACGCAAAATCCCAGTTGCAGCTATTGAATTTTTTTAAACATGGAAAATTTTTTTACTAAACGTTTATCACAATGTAATGCAACAACCAATGTAAAATTATGTATTTTTGAAGGAATTTCACTTTTTAAAAATAATTTTATAAAGTAAATTTTTAATATATCTTTATTTGATCATTGAAGCAGAAAAGTTAATAAATTTAAGAAATATTTTACTTCTAAACAAAATAAATTTTTGCACATAATATAAGCAAGCATGAAGCAAATTAAAATTTCAAATATATTTTAAACATTTTTAACAATGATCGTAATAATATCTTAGGCTTTTTATTAATTTGACACTTTTATACTATTTTAAAAACAATAAAATTTTTTTATTGGATTATGAATTATTTAAGTTTTTTTTTTGCGTTTTTTATTGTTATTAGTTTTTTATGTTTTTTCATTGGTAAATGATAACTGATTTTTTTTTGTTTGAACAAAAAAACAATATGGTCATTGCACTTTTTTGAAATTTATATTTTTTTAAAAATTACAATGATAACGTTTTTAGCACATTTCCAAAAAAATTTTGAAAAAAATGTGCTTATTAGTTTCATTCTGTCCGACCGTCTGTTTACAAAACTTCTACACCGTTAAAGATAGAGAAAAAAAATTTTAACCATGGGTAGGTCTCATAAAAAAATTAAAATTTTGTGGAACAATTTTTTCATGTAGCCCCATCCATTACGGAGCTGCAGCCTCTCAAACTTTGAAAAAGCCCTATCTTTAAATGCATATATCTCATGTTCTGCTTAAGATTTTTTCAATCTGAAAACATCATTCGACAGGTATTTTTTTTAACTTTGTAAATTAATATAAAAATTATACAATTTTTTTAAATTTAGTATTTAAATTTACCGTTATGTAAAAACCAAATTTTGCATGATTTTCCTATCTTCATTAGTCCGAAACGCTTTTAAATAGGGACTTGATATTTTGAGAGCAGAAAGAACTTTTAGAATTAGTATAAGTTTGCTCAGAAATTTTTTTTGGACTACCCCCTGTTTAAGAGATATTAGGGCTGAAAAATTAAAATGTTATTTTTAGGCATCTGTAACTTAAGCACCTGTACAAATTTTTCTTCGCAAAGACATAAAAATTAAAGCTCCAGTAATATATTTTTACGTGTGTTAACGGTTTTTCTTAGTTATAAAGGGTTCCGGACTTACGGCCCTTCAAAATTCCAAAAAAGTCCTATTTTCACATATTTTCTTACTACAAAAAATTTCTTAAATTTTATTTTTTAAATTTTCAAATTTTTGTTCAAGTCACAATTCTAAACAGTTTGTATTGTGTTTTGGAAATGTGAGCTTTTAAAAACCGTTGGTTAACATTCTACCTTGTTTTTTATATGGTACAATAAAAATTATATACATACTATTTAATAATAAAGTGCGAACTTGGACAGTAAATAAAAAAGTGTTAATGAGTACTATTGAAAATATTTATAGTAATAGTAAGTTATGCATTGAATTTTTTATTTCTTCGCTTTTGTTGATCTTGTATAGGAGGACACATCTATAGTTAATTACTTAACTTTTATGCTTATTTAATGTCTATCATTATGACATATGACTTTTTTGTTTTATGGTCAACATAGCGCTGATATGATTAATATCTGATAGAACAAGACTGAGGGAAGATTGGATAAAATATAAGGATAAGTTGGTAAAATAAATTGAAAAAATCTTAGTATATAATGAATGGATTAATTCATTGAATAGATTTCTTTTTTACGAGGGTAAATGATGAATTGAACGAGTGCGAGTTCTCTATGAGAGTGTGGAATTTTAACCCATTAAATATCGCCTCCGTTTTTGTGACCAAACAATAGGTTATATGATCCTTAGTACTCATGTACTACTAGAAGTACTGCCAATATATACTGATCAAAGGAAGTTAAGTTAGAGAATAAAAAATGATTTCAAATTGACAGACATATTGTGAACAAAATTGTTAATGTTCATCTTGAATCTTTGCACGTTATATGTAACGTTATATATAATCATTGCCAGTTCTAAGGAACACATGAGATGGGAGATGGTTTCAGATTTGCGATACCACAAACGAATTTGCGTAAGCCAAATTATGCCAAATTTAAATATGGCAATGGAAATTTGAATTATATACGAGTGGACAGCAGAAATTCTCCTTAGTCTTTCTTTGGAATACGTTGAGCAGAGACATCAAACTTTTAATCTCCTCAGAACAAGAACCCATTTCAATAAGGTATCTAGAAACTGCTTCTTAGATGGCAAAAATTTTACATTAAATTTAAATTTTACACTATTGTGTAAAACAGTACTTTTTATATATTTAGAATGGATGAAATTACAATCTAGTGATAATTATGAATGTTGATTCAATCTAGAGAACTAATTATTTTAAAATATTAATTTTTATTTGCTAGTTAAATTCGACTTAAACGTGATTATCTAAGTATTTCTGCTTGTTACTTAATATATTTACACTGATTTTTTTTTGTCAAATGGTTCATCATTTTTAGCTTCTTTTGGGCTGGCCGATAAACTTGGTAACAAAATATTTTCAAAGGTTCAAGTAACATTTTGTGTTAATATTCCGTAAATTTCCTTAGTTTTAGAAGTAGTTTTAAAATAATATAATATTTCTATCTTAGCTTTTCTTATATCCAATAATTTTAATTAATAATTTCGACTTACTTAATTCATTGATTGTTGAATGCAAAATGCCACAAAATTTTATATATATATGAATATATATATATAAATTCGATGAACAATGAAATTTATTAAAAAGAAAATAAGAAAAATTAAATTCAAGATATTATAACCTTAAAAGATCATAAATTTATGAAATTTTAAATAATATATTGAATGATTTATTTTAATTTTTTTCACACCTTTTAAAACTAAAAAAATTCATAAAATCAAAAAAATTTTGCAGAAAAATTTATTTTACCATGACATATTTTCTATATTAAATATTTGCATTGAACCGATGTCCAACTATTGTAGCTATTTATTGATAATTTAATGATTCTATGCGTATTTTATCCAAATATAGAAGTTGTAATTTATTCAAATTGTTTTACAAAAAGAGAGAAACAGAAAAAGAAAAACAATAAAAGTTTAAAAAAATTTTTAACGTATATGTATATATGTATTATTTTTATTGATTACACTCTACTTATTTTAATTCGTAAACAAATAATCAATATTTGATATGAAATCAATAATATAAAATTTTATTCGAATGAATTCGATTAACTGATACAGCATTGTTTTTTATTGTGTGTTGTTTTTACCTTAAATACATTTTATTATAAATTAATAATCTTAAATTCGATGGTATTAAGTATCTTAAGGAACGATTTTTTATATTTTCTTCAAATTTTTCTTGAATTAACATATCGGGAGAGGAGCATCTGAACTGATTTCTCAAAAAGATATTTGAAATAAAATCTTGTTGGGTAATAAGGTTGGTATAGTGTTGATCATGATGATGATAATGACGATAATAATGTTTATAATTCTGTATTTTAAATGCATGTATCTTGAGGAGAGTATCGTAGTTGGCATGAACAGATTTCTAAGTAATTTGGCGTAAAATCTTGTTGGCCAATGGAACATTTGAAATCATTTTTTTCTATATAATATTTTTGTTATTTGTTACAAGGTAAATTCGGTAGTGTTGGTCATGATGATGATGATGTCGATAATGAGTTAATAATTCTGTATTTAAATTTGTAATTTAGATATAGGCTTAAAAAAACTGAAGTTTAAAATTTTTCTGCGAAAATTAATAATAAATAATAAAATTTTGTGAACGGCTAGGGCGGCAGTAGCCCCCATTTTTTTTATAATCTTTTTTTTTACATACACATTTTAAAATATTTAAATTGTAGAAATATATATGGAGAAGATAATTAATAATGAAGGATTTTAGAGTTGATTTCAAAATCAGTGATTCAGCGGGGAGCAATTTCCACTATTTGAAATGTAAAATTAAACAATTTCATATATAAAAAAAATGTTTGTCTGCGAATTATGAATTCTAGCTTTCTTAGATATTATACAGGATTATAATCAATATTATCACCATTAAGATCATTATCATTATCAACACAACCAATCTTACTCAATTACTTATAAATATCATCTACAAAAGGTGTATGCCAAATGTTCGATTTTCTAAAAAAATTTGTGTCAAATATCCCATTTGCCAACAACATTTTATGCGAAGTATCCCATTAGTATAAATGGACTTTTGCTAAATGTCTGTTTATGTTAATTATGCTTTATGCTGAAAATTTTGTATGCTAACTGTTTTTATGCCAAGTGGCTTTTTAAGAAATTAATTTATACAAACTGTCACAGACTCATTTTGAGTTTTAGCAGTGCAAATTGAGTACTTTCCTATTTTACTATTGGAAAGGGGTTTTATGAAGAAAAATTGTATTTCAGTAATTTATTTTCTAATTGAAATTGCCAGCCATTGCGAAATATTATTAAATTTGTTTACATTATATATTTATTTTAAATATTTGATGTCAAGGAGGCAATCATTTGATTTGATGGCAATTTAAAAAAAACTTGCTACATGTGCTGGATTTGATCTTGGTGAGAACGCTTATTTCGTTTATATTACTTATATATTGTGTATTTGAACATGAGGGGATTTTGTAAAGAAAAACTACTTTTTCAGTGAGCAACCTTACAACTTTGCTATGGTTGCGAGTAGCTGCAATACAACTTCTTTCTCTATATGATTTGTAATTAAGCCAAACCCAAAGGGAAAGGCTGCATCTATTCACATGTATATTGTATGTGCATGGGAATAAATAAAATAAATAAATGAATAAATGATTTGAAACCGAACATCCCCGATTGATACATGTGCTTAAACACTCGGCTAACAAAATCTCAGTTCATAGAACATATAATGTAAAAGAGATATTAACGAAACATATTTTTAGGGAATAATTAAACAAAACAATTTTCACATTTATCCGGAAGCTATTATTAGATAGTTATATTATTATTTTGCTTGTATATGTTTATTAATATTTTCAGGAAGAAAAATGATATCTCTCTCTTGTGTTATGTTTAAATAGTATAAATGTTTTGATGATTGTTTTCCAACTATGTATATGTATTTTTTGCTGTCATTTTTAATTTAATTTAAACCAGTTTTAGTTATAGAACTTTATGGTAAAATATTTAATACTTTTTATACTCGTATGAATATAGTTCAGGGGTTTAATAAATATGTCATTACGTTTGTGACAACTTAAAGTTGAGAGTCTAGATTGAAATGAAATAGTATATGCAAATATTCTTGCTCGCTGGATTGAATTCTAAGTCACTATATGTGTTTGTTCGCCCTGCCGCACGAATACTCAAAAAATAATGAAGTTAGGATTCTGAAATTTACTATTTAATTTTTATGAAAATGACAGATGGATTCGAGTAGCTAAAATACAATTTCATTCTCTATATTAATGTAATTCAGCGTCAAATTAGGTTATATATTTAAAATTTTATCAATACAAGTTAAGTTTTATGCCAATTACTTCTAGGTTAATCTAACCGCTAGCGCAGCAGGTTCGGGCACCTATGAAATTATTATTTTCATATCTTGGTCCTTGGTAAACTAGACATCTAAAATTTTGTGAAAGATAATTGAGGTTCATGGTAAGAGTTTTTATAAAATTTGGTTGGTTTGGCGCAATGGAGTCAAATATTTGTCATACAACCCCGAAATATACATATTTCAGTACTTAAATAAGTAAAAGTATTTAAAAGATAATTCAATTTTATGGGAACAGCATATATATTATCTTATGTTCGCGCAGCTATCCTAGAGTTGACGCAATCTGCTAAATTCTACACTACTACTATATTTTCCTCGAACATTTTTGATTTTATTTTATTTCAAGTGAACCCTAGATTAAAGTGAACCGTACATTAATATATGTTTCTATAGTGGAGAAATAAACAGTACACAAAACTTTCATTTTTATATTAATAATTTATACACTTTATTCTATGGAATCTATAAAAATGATATTTAAATATCCTATAGTGTTACAAGCTTATTATTTTTTTAAATTTTAAGGTTTTTTATTTTAACATGACTAGTTTATCTTTAGATTTACAAAATTATGTTTTTCTATTTGAAGACATAAGTAGTTAACAAATTATTAGACAAAATTTTACACAAAAAAAAAGATGTTTTACTGCTTTTTATTTGTCTATAGTTAACGTGGGCTCGCTCTAAGATAATTAAATTTAAATTATTGTTTCTTTTTTTTGTTTTAATTAATATTACTTTTAAAAGAAAAATTGTATTTTATAAAATACAAATAAAAAAACAATATACAACTTTTAAATATAAATTTTCTAAAATAAGATACTGGGTAATATTTTTGCCACAGAAAAAAATTTCTTTCATAATTTTAACTCTAAATTTAATTGATAGAATATTTGGATATCAAAATATATACCGCAAATTAAATTTTTAAACCCATTGTGACTCTCAAAGTATTTTTTCTAGTTTTAAGTTTGTATTTGGGAAACTATAAGGTTCCGACTAATAAAAAAATTCCCAAAAAAAAAAACGGTTGTTCCAAAAAAAATTTCTATTAATTTCACTCTGTTCATCCGTTTGGCTATCAGTCCGTCTGTTTACAAAACTTCTACACCGTTTAAGATAAAGAAACAATATTTTAACCATGGTAGATCTCATAAAAATAAAATAATCTTGTAGAACAACTTTTTCATGTAGCCAAATCCATTACGTAATTACAGCCCCTCAAACTTTTAAAAAGCCCTAATTTTAAATACATATATTTCATGTTCTGCTTAATAGTTTTTCAATCTGAAAACGCCATTCGACAGGAATTTTTTTACATTTATAAATCAATATCTAAATTATACAAGTATTTTAAGTTTGGTATTTAAATTTACCGTTATGTGAAAACTAAATTTTGCATGATATATCTTTTTTCATAACTCCGGCACGCAGGACATAAAAATTAAAGCTTCAGTAATATATTTTTACATGTGATAAACGGTTTTTCTTAGTTATATAGGATTCCGAACTTACAACCCCTCAAAATCCAAAAAGTCCTATATTCACATTTCTATGAAATTTTCAAATTTTGGTGCCAGTTTGCGTACTTATTTGCTTTTGGAAATGTGAACTTTTAAAAACCGTTGGTTTACATTCTGCCTTGTTTCTTTATTCGAAAGTTGCATATGGTCTGTTGATGATCTGCTCTCTAAGTTGGGTCCTTATCTAAATACGCCATCTTGTTAAATCGGTTCTAAAATTCACAATTTATTAGTGATATCAGATATTTTTTTTTTTAAAGCATTAACTTATTTTGATCAAAATTACCAAAATTAAAGATTTTCGTTGAATTCATTAAACTTTTGCAAACAATTTTCTACATACATATATGTTTTTTTTTAAGGGTAGGTGGGAATTTCGTAAGACATTAATGAGTTCAACCCGCGAATTCTTTTTGGTAGTGTTGAGCTTGAACAAACCAAACGCGACTTTCCTATTAAACCAAACATTAGGTTATGGTTTAATAGTAACATAATGTACTGCTTGGTTTGAGAATTGGGGAATATGATTTTAACATATATTATTTTCAAATTTTTGTAAATCCAATTAGATCTTAAGTTTGACTCAGAGGTCAAAGAAACTATAAAAAATTTAATTAGTCATTGCCTATTATATGTATATTAGACAATTTACTATACTATTGGTGTTAAATTAGATTAGATAACGTTTGAAGTGGTTCGTGTCTCCGATCTACGTAAATCGATACTAATATAATTTAATAATAGAATCATAAATAAATTTTTCTCAGTGTATCATCAACCGTATCTTAAAATCTTACTTAAAAATAAAAACACAAAACTTAAATTCAAGGCTAATCTGACTTGGAAATGCAAAACAATTTTTGGGCTTTTTTTTTTTTTTGCAAAAAGTACGGAACTAGAGAACTGATATCACTAATAAATACTTGTTATATTATAAAAAATTATAGTTTTTCTAAAGAATTTTTAAATATTAATTTTCGTTTTCGATATAAATATAAATTAGATAAAGATTTCAGTTTCAGTTTTGAAATTAATTTTTTAGCAAAAAGAAGTTTTTTAAGATGAAGGTAAGTAAAAACCGTTAAAATTTATTGATTTTATTTATAATTAAATTAATTTTAAATTATCTTTAGATTTTCGTTTGTATGTTATTAACAATATCAGCAGTTAGTGCTGGGTTCCTAGGAGGCGGAATTGGCGGTGGTGGTGGAGGGCATGGTGGCGGAGGTTATGGAGGCGGTGGACATGGTGGTGGAGGTTTTGGAGGCGGTGGTCATGGTGGTGGAGGTTTTGGGGGTGGTGGTCATGGTGGTGGAAGTTATGGAGGTGGCGGTCATGGTGGTGGTGGTTATGGAGGCGGTGGTCATGGTGGAGGAAGTTATGGAGGTGGTGATCATGGTGGTGGATTTGCCGGTGGACATGGTGGCGGTGGTATTGATATTGTTCCAATTATTGCCGCTCTATATGCAACTGGTGGAGGTCATGGTGGTGGACATGGTGGTGGTGGTGGTTACGCTGCCGGTGGCCATGGAGGTGGTTATGCTACAGGAGGACATGGTGGTGGATTTGCCGGTGGTCACGGTGGTGGTGGTGGAGGCCATGGTCATGATGGCGGTTTGGATATTGGGCTTTTGGCTGCTATTGCTTCAGCTGGTGGTGGTCATGGTGGTGGTCATGGTGGTGGTCATGATGGCGGTCATGGTGGCGGTCATGGTGGTGGATGGGGAAAAAAATAAGTATTATCGAGATAAGATTTAATTTTAGGCGGATATGGTTAAATTAATAGACAAATTTATGTATAAAAGTTAACTTAAGAAAAAACAAAAAAAAAATACCAAATATAGAAAAATATTAAAAATAAATTGGAAAGAAAAATAAATTGATTGTTTTTTAATTGCTATTTAATAGTTATATAATTAATTTTATATTATATTCTACCGGTTTTAAAATAAAACAAAAATTTTTTCGAAAATTTTTTCAAAGCTATCAATTCAAATAAAATAATCAATTAATTATAGAATTCAAATTATTTTAAACTAGCACTTCCTAGTAGCAGTTTGAATTTTAAATTAAAAAAAAAAAAATTTTCATGAGAATTAATTGTTTTGTTTCGTATTTCTTTAATAGAAAAGATTTGTTATAACAATATAAATATTTTCAAATATTTATTGCATAAGAAAAGGCGTATAATGTTTGTCTTTTTATCTTTTTTTTTTTGTTTTTTTTTTTCTTAACTTTTATTTTATTTTATTTTCTTGTTTCATTTTTATCGAGACTCGAAATATGTTAAGTCCTATTATTTAAATATTGCATATATTTTGGAAATTATCTATCGTTTTATAATGAAAACATTCTATGCATGTGCGATATTTCTATTATTAAAACATTTATTAAATAATTTTTTTTTTGTTTAGCTAAATAAATAAGAGTGAAATTGATAATAGACCCATTTTTACTGTATTTCTTATTTTGTTACTACAAAATATCAATAATTTTATATTTATTCTGCATATGCATATTGGATGCTGGCACTTATTGCAATACATTTCTATAATATCCAGAAAACTATAAACAAAATGTGTTAATGCAACTGGTCGTTGGCACAGGCTGAAGAAAATTAAAAATAATGGCTTACAGCCACGGGCAATGTATTTGCTAGTAGGTATCAAGTTCAGTCAAGTAAACTTGTAAAAATAAAGAAAATATACAGAGTTTATGGGTGTCATTCAACTAATGTTTTTTTTATTTTTGTTGAATTTTTTTTATATTAATGTTTTGTTTCTAATTCTTATTTTAATTTTAATAATAATATAATAGATATGCTTAAATTAAGTAAATAAATAAATAAATAAATAATTTTTGCAGATTACTTTTTTGTCGATTTTGGCTTTTGAATTTTTATTTATGGAATTCTGTTTGTGGATTTTATCTCCTTTTGCTTAATTTGAAAAATTTGAAATCAGTTTTATCTTTAACTTTATTTCTTGTTTATTTTCTCGAATTTATTTTATAATAAAAAAAGTTCTACAATATTGATGAAATTAAAACTAAAATAAATTCGAAAAAAAAACCAAAATTTCTATCGAAATTATTTCATATTTGGTTTCGAACTAATAAAGTAGCGCCGTAAATTAAGAAAAATTGATATAGAGAAATTTTAGTAAATGACAAAAATTTTAACCTAAGAATTTTTTATTTTGAAAAGGTAAAGGAAAATTGAAATAAACTATTGAAGAGCAGAATGAAAACGATTTCTCTATGATAATTTGTAACTTTTTAATTTTAATTTTGACCCACAAGTCATAGGTGGAAAAAAATTTTATATTGATTTACACTTTTTACATGAATGATTTTTTTTTTTATACTTTAAAGCATTGAAGTACAAATTAGTGATATTTTAGTTATCATAATGTTATAAATGTTAGATTAAAAAGATATATTTATTAAAAAAAGGAAAATATTATACGCCTACGCGATATGCAATTATTTTTGTACATATTTGCTTTTTTTTACTTATTTAATTATTTAATCTTACTTATTTGAGAGAAAGTGCATAAGAGTGTGTTTAAATGAAAGTAGAAAACCTGAAACAAATTTTACTCATTATCTTTCAAACAAATACATATATGGAAAATCAAAATTAACACGAATCGATAATTTCATAATTAAATTGATTCGCAATCATTTTGATAGAGCAATGAACACTCCCGAAAATGGTTTTATATCCCATATATTCTACCATAACGATGAGTATATTAAAAAAACATTAAAATCGGGCTTCATAGCACCCGAATATTTCATCTACCTAGATAAAGTAGGTTTAATACAAAATCAAAACCATGTTCCTCTACTATTTCATTATGGTAGAAGGGCTACATGTTCTAAAATAGAGTTTGATCCAAATAGTGTTGACATTGGGAGTTTAAAATACGACACCCATATTCTAAATAGGGATATGTGTGTCTATAAAGATTACTGGTGGTTAAAAAATTAAATTGACTCTGTAATAGTTTGATATTAAAGTTTTATTTTATTTTTTTCTTTTTTGTTTTTTTTGTCATAGTCTAGTAGGTTAAGTTAGTTTTTAAGCTTTTATTTTTAACACATAAAAAAATAATTAATTGGTTTTTAGATATGTTTTTTACAATTAGTATATAAAAGAAATTCAAATACATATAAAATTATTATTTGTTAAATACAGAAGAGTAAATTAAGAAAAGAAAACCAAAATTTACAAAATAAAAATTATTATTTTTACATGTAAATCAATTTAAACATTAAGTTAATCTAATTTTGTAAACTTTTTAAGGATGTAAACAGAAACAGAAAGAATAAATAAAAAGTAAGAATAAAAAAAAATCTTACTTATTTTAATTATTTGGGCCTCGGTGGTCTAGTGGTTAAGCACGTGGCTTATTAACCGAGGGAGTACGGTTTTCAATCCTGCACAGGTAGCAAGTTTTATAAATTGAAAACAAATTCCCCTTGCTACCAAATATAGTGTAAATATATAATATATAATATAAACCAAATAAATAATATTAGTGTATAATTTAATAATAGTATTCGATCTGTAATGGCCTTAGTAGCCGATGGTTTTGTAATATTGCAATATCCTATGTGATTTGTAATATTAATATAAATAAATAAATAAATAAATTATGTAACAGTTCGCCTTTGAACTTCACTAAGAATAGTATATTGATTGATTTGTAGCATTTTTTCTTTCTTAATTTTTTCTTCGTTTTGCACTTCTAAGATTTTGTTTTTTCTAAAAACTCAAAATAAAAGATGTATTCTTTAAAAACTTCTCAAAATTTTCACTAGTTTAAAAAATCACTTGTTTTACTAAAATACAAAAGTAAAACAAAACTCCAACACTTACTGTAAAATTTAGAAACATGCTTCCTTCGGGGAGCACAAACTTTTTTTTTCTGCTTGAGGATGGTGTGACTGAAAAAAAAAGAAAAAAAGTCAAATGGGCTGCAAACCACAACAATAAACATAAGCTCAGATAGTAATGACAAAAAGTTTCTAAATATTAAAGCCGCCGACCCTAATGCACCTCCAAGAACACATAATAAATTCGTGATCAACAAGCTTCTTGAAGTTATTTATCCAAAATTCACGGCCTCCTGGGACAGAACTGAAAATATATTTTCGAAAATGTCTTAAAAAATCAGCTTTTTTTATTCTAAGAATTTTTTTAAACAATGATTCAAAAAAATAAAAAATTTTAGAATGTTTTAATTTTACAATCTATAATTGACAAAAATCTGCAGATTTTTAATATTAGGGACAGTTTTTCTTTAATTATTTTTTTAAAAAGTACAAAATATTTTCTAATTTATAAAGTATATCTTTCTTTCAACAAAATAACAAAATCTACATAAGTTTTTATTAATTTTAACCATTGATAGGTTTTTTAAAAAATTAATGTAGTAGAACAACTTGTGTTTAACATTTTTTTCAATCTAAAAACAACAGGACATTTTTTGATTTTATATTTCAATATAAAAATTCATAATACAATTTTTTTGCAATTCAGTTTTTTTATATACCAAGGCAATATTTTACAAGATTTTGCTCCCCTGATGTCACCAGCACGCTTCTTGTTGGAACCTTGATATTTTAAGAAAAGAAAGAATAGTATAAAATACCTCAGGAATTCCTATTTACAATTTCTATTTAATTTTACCCCTGATTACGAGCAATTAGCAATCAAATATTAAAAAATCACAATTTTTAGATATCTGTAACTTAGAAATCTGTACAAATTTTTCCAAAGTTTAACGCTAAAATTAAAGTTGCAACATTATAATTTTACATGTGTTAACAGCTTTCCTTAATTGTCCTATGACCAAAAGAAATAGTAGATAGTACTAGCAAACGGAAATACATGAACATATTCGATAACATAATTGTATTTTTTCACCTATCTTCTCTACAAGCTCGATATTTTTCTAGCTAGTAATTCAGCTAGTAATTTGACATTTCATATATTTCAAATTGTCGAAAAATAATAAAAGTAGTCCGCAACATTCAAGATATAAGTTTTTTTCTGATATAATATGTTGTTTCGTTTTTTTTTTAATTTGAAATAAATTAACTTTTGTATTTAAATTTAAAATAAAATAAAAAATGGGGACCTCGGTGGCCTAGTGGGTAAGACTGTAAGAGCGTATAAAATACGCTGTAAACACCGAGGGAGTGTGGGTTTGAATCCTACACACGTCGTAAAACCTATTCCCCATTACGACATTTACAGCCACGCCTGAACAGGAAAGGCATGGTATTTTCCTGTCTACATTTATGTGGCAGAGAAATGCATTAAAAAAAAAATAAAAAAATAAAAATTGAAAAATCACTTTTTAAAATTGATAAATGAAATATAATGACGGTAAAAATAACATCTACGTCACACAGACAGTATTTTGACATTTCGTATTGCATTATATAGCGTTATCTCAAAATTGGAAAAAGTTTCTCTTGATTTTTCACAATTTTTTTCTTCCAAATTAATTTTTTATAAAAATTTCGAATTGTAGTGCAAGTCGCAGTATTTAAACTGTTTTTATTGTCTTTTGGAAAATGTGCGCCTTTAAAGATCTTTATTTTTAATTTTATATTCTGTCTTGTTTTTTTTTTTTGCCTTTTTTTAATACAAGCAAATTTTAGTTAATATTAGTATTTAAAAAGCTTTAAATAAAATATATAATTAACTTTACATTATCCCGCAATATTTTTTTCATAAGTATTCGCGCTGGGTCATATTGATCCAAACTTAAAAATAAATAAATGTGCACTAATAATATAAGATATCTTCTGAATAATTTTTGGTTTCATATAATATAAAGTTTTTTTACAAGTATTTATTTAACAAAAAATTCATAAAATATTTTGCACTTATATTTTGAATTTTTAATACTGTTTTGTTGTAAACATACGGAAGCGGTACAAAATCTCGGTGCACAAAATATCGTTTTTACAAAATCTTGTTTTTATAAAATCTGGTCTGGCAAAATCTCGATGAACAAAATCTTGTTTTTTTTTTAAATCTCGTTTTTTTAGCTTAACTTTAAAATAGCTTACGCATGTTTGTAAGAAATATTATTAGTAGGGATTTTAGAGTTGCGTTCAAAATCAGGGTTCTCGCTTTTCCAGAATCTTTATATATAATATTTATATGTGGCATTCTCAATTAGGAGAGATTTTAGAAATGGATTCAAAATTACGGTGCTCCCATTTTCCAGAATATTTATATATGTCTATGTATATGCGGGATTTTGAATTAGGGGGGATTTTAGAGATGGATTCAAAATCAGGGTTTGAATAATTTCATTAGCGGAGGTTTGGAGGCTTTAGTCCCCATACTTTTAAAATTAACTTTTTTCATATAGAAATAACAAAATTTTTGCTATAAATTTACTATTTTTCATAGAGAAATGTTAAAATTTATTCCTTATGTAGGGGAGTCTGTAAGCATTGATTTCTATTATTATTGATTTTAGAGTTGGATTCAAAATGAAGATTGTCTCCTTTTGCAGAATATTTTTATATATGTGTACATGAGGTGTGAAAATAAAATAACGAGATTTAAAAAAAAACGAGATTTTGTAAAAACGGGATTTTGTTTACCGAGATTTTGTAAAAACTAGATTTTGAAAAACGAGATTTCGTACCAGACCCGTAAACGTACACCATAATTCATGAAACTTTACAGTCTTATGTAAAATTTGATGATAAACATTTTTTCAATACAAAATTTAATAGTGTTTAGAACAAAAAATTCAAAATAAAAACAAATAAAGATTTTAGGAAATTGAAAATTAAGTGACCTAAACTGTTTTTCACATTGCAAATATAAATAAATAAAGTTTTCAAAAAATCAATGAAAGTTATTGTTTACAGAAAATATTTACCATTATGTTATTTACTTCTAAAATAGATTTGGACCGAAAAAATCCATACGCAAGTACTGGAGAGTTAAATTGTTTTGTTATATACATATACATATGTAGATCAGTTAACATGTGAATTAATGCGGAGGAAACACTTAAAATATATCTGCAGCAGTTATCCATTGATAAAAAAAAAATATTTCTTTTTACTAATTTTTGTATATAAAAAAATTTTCCATGAAGAAAATAAATTTTATCATATAAAATTAAAACTATTTTCCATTTCATATAAATGATATGGTAATAAATGATTAACAACAACATGGAATCGTAGTACACTGGTTTCACAATCATCTGAGATGCACATTCATTTTTAATAAATTGTTGAATTGAAAATTTAAATCTGAGTTATGTATATATAACATATTTTAAAATTAAAATTCTTTTTTTTTTGTAATAGTTAAGAATGTCAGAATTATCATCAGTTTTTTATAAGCAAATCTTGACTGTTTTAGTTTTGAAAGGTTTAAAAGCTTTCTTAATTTATATTTTCCTACGCCTTGTGAATAAGTCAGTCTTTATATTAACATGATATATAGGTGCCCCATAATAGTTGTAAAATAAGTGTTAGCAAAAGGTATTATAGAAGATAGAACTGTAAGGAAGAAAAATGATTGAACTAATTATAATGTTGATGATCTTGATGAATGAAGGGATAGAAGGACTACCTTTATTAAATTTTCCTAAAAATACCATAATTAAATATAAAGCATTAAACTAACCGTAAATAAAATCCTAAATGAGATACTCTGTAATTTTAAATTTAATTATTATTAACGCTTATAATAAAACTATCAATAAAAATAACTCAATCTGAAATTTGATTATTAAATGCTACTTAAAAAAACACTGATAGGAAAACAAAAAAAAAAAACTAAGTCATAAAGTTTGCTAAATTGTTAATATAAAATTAATGTATATTCGTGCAAAGACCCAATTTTTGTGGTTGTGATGATAAAAAAAAAATAACTAATAGGAGATATTAATTATTTATTCAAATTTTTTTTTATTTTAATAAAAAAAAAATCAGCAACTTTATAACATAATTGATTGCACAAAATTAATTTAAAAGTATTTTAATTGATTTTGGCGAAAATTAATAAAAAAGCATGTAAGCAATTATGAAGAAATTTGACTATAATTTTAATTGTGCGACAAATATATTTTTAAAAATCTTAAAGCGAAAACTCAATGTATCGCTTTCTTTATTTTGACATATTATAAGTTGATCATTAAGGTTTATATGGATGCTAATTAAAAAGAAAAGTGTAAAACACATGTAATGCACAAAGTTAATCAATTTCATATTTTTCATGAATTTTTTCTTGTTTTTTATGAGGATGGGATGGGATGGGGAAATAGAAAAGAATGGGCCCTTTTCATTTCAGATGTAGTTCATTTTTAGTGAATTAAATTCATTTTTGGCTTTAATAAAAATTCAAAAAATTCCAAAAACAAACTATCAAAAAAAATAAAGGAAGAAAACAAACTATGAAAGCGAAGGAAGCATGCCTTAATTTTTGACTTTTATTAATATTAAGGAAGATTAATATTGCTTCAACAGACTGAGCACACCTTGGTTTTTTCAGATTGAAATTTCAACGACTTAATGACATTGTAGATCGAGTGGTGACTTCTGAGTTTTGATCGGTGAACTGTTTCAAATCGGATTTTCCTCGTTCAAATAAATTTAACATTAAGTCTAAATTAATGTTAAAATGGGTTTAAATAAATAGAAAAACATTTACATTTTACATACATCTACATAAAAAAAATATAAACACATAACAAATATCAATTGGAATTTTTCAATTTATATACCTTATTACACCTATTTTAAAATCAGGGAGCTTCGGGAAAAGAGTGGGTAAGAGCGTATAAAATACGCTATAAAAACCGAGGGAGTGTCAGTTCAAACCCCAACAACTCATAAGAGTTATTCTCCCTTACGATATTTACAGCCATGCCTGAACAGGAAAGGCTATATAATTTCCTGTCCACATTTATGTGGCAGAGAAATGCATTAAAAAAATAATTTTTAAATTGAAAATAAACATGAATATAAGGAAATAGATTTGATTTGAATATAACCCATACTTTTATATATGATAATAATGACTATGGTATTGTCACATGTCTAGGAATTATTCTTTAGATCAATTCTATGAATAAAACTTGTGTCTCATCATTTCTATCGTATCTTGCTCCAACATGTAAATATTTAAAAAAATTAATTTATTTTCTACGTTTAGGAATATGAAATTTTTATTATATTCATTAGAGACATTTTAAATCGCTTAAAAACAAGCTTTTAATACTCTTTTTATTCAAGATCTGTATGATTAAAGTAAAAAATTAAAGTTCTTTTTAAAAAAAATCTGAACAGAAATTTTTCTATCTTCTTATAGCTCAACATCGAATTAATAAACTGGGCATTATTATTCACGGAACCAGACCAAAGTCTAAAAAAGAATAAGCTATAGTTCCATTCTATATTCGATTTTACAAATATATATGTGCTTTACATGAGAATGCAAATATTTCAAAGTATAATTCTTTAGTCTCTATATAACGAGAAAGAAATCTTTTAGAAGAAGGGGCTTATTTTTAGTCGAGATATTGCGATTTTTATGATTTGTTCTTTTACATTATTAATTGCCGCACAAATTCTGACTTATATGCTCTACAGAAACTTAGTTTTTTTTTAAAGCTTGTTTTTCAAGTTAATCGGATACTAAAGAATTTGTTATCCTAGAATAATTTTTAAATAAATTATAGCTAAAAATATACGTACATTTTATATTTTTTAAATTATTTTTTTTAATTAATGGATATTTTTTTTTTCAAAAAATAAAGGTTTCTCTTTCTGTGACTTATACACGGACGGTACTAACTTCTGAGATTTCGCATTCTCTTCAAATATTTTTTTAAATTACTAATTTACTAATAATACCTGTATTCTTGTCTTAAATGCCTGCTTTTTCTAATTTTAGGCGATTTTGTATTAATCCCTCTTTAATTTTATTAATATATTTCATATTGTGTGTGTACATAATATTTAAAATTTTTTTAACTATTAAACCATAATTTATAATGAAAAATTAAGATACATTCTTTTTAATTATTAAATAAAAGCTTTTAAAAAAAAAAATACAAAAGAAAAAAAATATTAATTTCAAACGCCTAAAAATCATTTTTAATCGATTATCAATTATTCAATTAATATTTTTCCTGCAGATTAAGCTTATAAAACAAATTTAATAATAAGATATAAATATCTTGTAGCAAAAAAATAAAAAAAAAACAAAAACTTATCAGTTCAAGGTTAAAAAACTAAAGGAAAAAAGAATAAAATCCAAAAAAATATCAGTTCAAATCAGATATTAAATGACACTTCAATAAAATTTTCGATTTTTTTTTTTTTTTTATTATTATTTTATTTCATTCAATTTATAGTTTTTGAAGTGAGGGCTTAAAGCCATTTAACTAATCCAATTAATTTCATCTTAAAATAAATATTGAGTATCAGATTGCAAATTTATCTATAATTATTCAAATTATTCAAATTTTTTTTTTTTAACTTTTCACAACTATTGTTTTTGAATATTAGATATACGTTATATATTTAGATTAATTTACCATAGGCGTTTAAATTATAACCTTTCATAGGAAATAATTTCCCTAAATTTTGACCCAAATTTATTTTTATGTTTTTTTATTACATTTCAAATTGTAAGTATATTTATTTACTTTTAATTTTTCTTTTAATTTATTTATTTACATATTCGTGAATATAATAAATTATCATTTTCTAAAAAGAAATATGAATAAAATTATAATGAAATAAAAACTTAAATGCATAAACAAATTTTTATATCTTTTAATTAGAAATTATAATATCAGAAGATGACAGCGAAAAAAAAAAAAAAAATATATCAATAAAGTTACCCAATCAACTTTAGGTTAATTTTTTTACTTGAAGAATATCAGTTTTTTAATTCGGTCTCATAATTAAAAACTGATATTCTTCAAGTATCCCAACCCTAATGTGCGAGAAGATTTCCAAATTTGAAATTTAGTAATTTGGGATTTTGAGATTTTTTGATAAGTTGAAAAATTTTTGAAACCAGATATGTGAAATTTAGTGAGGAGATGACGAGTTACATGTCAAAAACTTTTGTAAAATTTGGTTGATCTCGAGCAGCCGGTTCAGGCTTCTTGCACCTCTTGGAACTTAATGAAGCGATAATTTAGTTGTGCTGGTACAATAGATTCGGGTAGTTATCATACAACTCCACAATTTACATAAATATATCTCGGTAGTTAACATCGGTACTAAAACCTCTGAATTTTTTTTAAAGAAGATCAAGTTTTATAGAAACAGGATATATTACGCTCATAGGGGTATATCTGAGTTGATGCAGTGTAGTCTACTGCCCTCTTCCTCGTTTTTTTTTATAAATCCTTAAAAATAAACTGCTTTTCAATTATATCAATATTAATTTAATTTTTAAAAAGTAGTTGACATTTGAAACAAATATTGTGACAGTAATAGTGATGTGAGTATATGTAAGCAAAGAGAATTTTGAATAAAAGTGTATTTTACATCCAAAAACTCGTATTTATTCCTTTATACCTAATTTATGTTGGAATTGGAAAAGAATCTTTAAAAATAATAAATTAAAAGAAAATTTTTATGTGATATTTATATTACGTATCCAACCAATGATATAGTGGTTAAAACACCGGCCTTTCATTCTAAAGGTTTCGGATTCAAAGCCCTGCTGGATGATAAACTCGAAACCTCTCATAATTAATATCATATTGTAATATATAATAAAATCTATTAAGAAAATAATTCTTGTATATAGAAATAAAGAAATATTTATACTTTTCATAGTTTTGAGCAACAGCTATAACAATCGAGTAATCAACGACTTAGTGAAATTAATGATTCCAAAAAATATAACGTTGTCAAATATGAATGGTAGATAAATTTGTGGATGCCCTATGTTGCTTATAGGAATGGAAAGAAAACAAAAAGTTTATATTACAAATGGAAAATGTCTTCAATAATATCCAAATAAAGTATTTAACACTCTCATTATCACGTTTACAATATTTTACATTCATTAAAATTTATAATCATACAAATTAAATAAATTCAAATTAAATTTTGTAATTGCATTCGCCAATCCCTATTAAACATTCAGTATTATCATAGATCTAAAAAAAAAGTCACATACATACATCAACACTTAAACAAAAATTAAAATAAAGCAAAAAAAAAAAACAATATTAGAGCTATCAAAAAATTAAATTGTTATAGAAAATTAGCAAAATAAGAGTAAAAAAAAAAATGGGATGTTATATTTTTTATTTTGTTTTTATTACATACTATTATCTAATCACTTAAGTCACTATTTAACAAAATTTAAATGATCCAACTTTAAAAAAAAAATGAACATAAGGAAAAAAAAATTAAAATAATAAGAAAAGAAAATAGAAATTAATGAAAATAACAAAAAAAAAAAAAAATAAAACTCATTCAATTATTAATTCATTCATAAACACATACTTATGTTTATATTATATTGATATATTATAGGTGTTCACATTAAAAATTTTCTCATATAGATGTAGTCTGACGTTTGTTGGTTAAAGTGACATTTTATTTCAATCTTTATAGAATTGTAATATTTTGATATATAAAACTTTCAGGAATATAATAAAACCAAAAGTTGATATAGATTTTAACGAGTTGAATAATCTATTTTCAAGTAAATAGGTTGAAATGTACAAATTTATTAAATATACAATATAGATACAAATTTTTAAAATTTCAAAATGGATTTGAAAAGGATCCTAGTATTTGTAACTATAGTAAGTATTTGGAAAAGAAATAGAAACGTTACTTTTACTAATATATAAAACTGGAAAGAGTTTCGTCGTTGCCCGATAACATTGCTGTCATTTTAAATGATGTAAGAATTTTTATTCTTTTGGTTTGAAAATTTTTTTTTTTGACATTCATTCCAGGTTTACAGTCATTCACTTTAATTGTAAGTATAAAAATATGAAAAAAATTTTAATAGATTAATATACTAGCAAAGAAGAACGGCAACGAATGTCGCCTATAATTATTTAGCTATACCTACTACACATTGGTATTGTGGAAAGATTAAAACTTAGACAAGGAAATATTATGATGAAAAAAAACTATATAACGGATAGCTAATGTTGACATAATATAGAAAAGCCCAGTCTGAATTTTACAATAATTGCCCATACAATACAGCTTTATACTTTTTGAGTTTTTTTTTTTTTTTAGTATATTCCCCTGCTATATAAATGTGACAAGGAAATTACACAGCCTTTCTTTTTAGGCGTGGCTGTAAATGTCGTAAAGGTGAATTATTCACAATTCCTCGGTCTATACAACGTATTTTATACTTTTTGATGTTAAAATATGTATGCAGCGTAAACAATTGGGAAGAACTTTAAAACTTGTTACAAAATTAGAGTATTCGTTTTTTTCTAGAATATTTTTAGCAGATTTTTGAATTTGTAGACTTTATTTTTGTGGATTTTGTCTTTGGAATTTTTATTTATGGATTTCTGTTTGTGAACTCATTAAATAATTTATTAATCAATTTACCGTTTATCAACTACTGATCAAATAAATCTGTTAGTCTTTTAGTTTTGTTTTTGTTGTTACTAAATACTATATTTTTTTATATTTTTATAATAATTTTATATAATTTTATAAGTATTTAAAATTGAATTATTTTCATCATCTTTTATTTAAAAAGATTAATAATTAAAATTATTTTTTATATAAATAAAAATCATCAAAATTTTGTATTTTTCAAATAAGTATAATAAAAAAAACAAAGAAACAGATTAGTTTAATTTTTATTTAATGATTAGAAAAATTTTGTAGTTATAAATTATAATATTATTATTATTATTATTATTATGTTATGATATTTAATTTATTCAGCACTTGTTTACATACTCATATTATTATATTATAATCATTTCGTTGTCACATTTATTTTCATTTTCCATTCATATATGCGTAGCGTACTACTTTTTTTTCTTTATATATCTTTCTCTTTTTATTTCTCTTTATTTGTTTCTATTTGTTGGTGGTTTTTTTTTTGTTTTGTTTTGTTTAGATTTATGACTTGATCTTATGGATGATAATAATTGGTATCATCGTCCAAATTTTTTTTTTTGTTTTTTACTTGGTAAATTTTGTGATATTGATAACATTGATGATTATGTCAATTATGTTGAAAATCATAATATTGATAATGATAATGATGATTAGACTGATTTATCAATGATGAATAATATGTTTATTAAATTATGTTAAAATTTTACATTTATTTTATATATTTTTTTCTTTAATTTTAAATTTTGTTAGTTTTTTTGCTTTTTTTTTTTTAAATTTCATAATAAACAATAAAAAATTTTTTTTTTTTGGGAGAAAAGTAAGAGGAAAAAAAATGAAATTGTAAAAAAAAATTAATCAAGAAAACGAAAGTGATTAAATTATTTCTGTAAAAAAAAAATAAAAAAAAAGTATACCTAGGTAGTTATTTTGATGCGCGGATTTCAATAACGCAAAGCAAAAGTTTGACAGTATGTGTCTACGAGTATAAAATTTATAATATGAATAGCGTAGTAGGTTGTTGTAATATCAGCTTGATAGTGAATAGTGATACTGATATAATTTTTTTTTTTGACATATTTTTTGTAGGTTATTTTATTTATTTGTTTATTTTTTTTTTAGGGAAGTTGTATAACCTTTAAAAATAGGGTATTAAATATTTCAATTTTTTTTTTTTGTAATAATCTATGCAAATTTTCTACCTTCACATTTTTTTAAACCTAAAATGAATTTTTTTGTTTTTTGTATTTCTTGTACTAAGCCTACTTTACATTATGCTAATAAGTTTAAATATGCTAACTAATACATTTTGTTGTTTATTAATTAGTACAAAATGACAACATACATAAGTTTAATATTAATTATAACAACAAAATAGGTAATGATTCTTTTTACTTTCACTCTGAATTTGTCATATTTTCATTTTGGTTTTTGATTTTGCATTTTAGTAATTATTAATTAGTATGAAATTTTTTGATAACATCCGAATTAGTCCCTAGTTATGTAATTAAATTTTATATTGTTTATATTTGTATAGGTATTAATTGTTTACTGAAAATATTCTTCTTTAAATAGTAATGTATGCAAATATATATTATGTTTAAAATTAGGATTTAAATTAATTTTCACTCTTTATTTTTTGTAATTTTTTTCATTTGGATGGTTTCTCCGCTTTTTATAAAAAAAAAAAAAATTTTAATTTATAAAAATATGATGAATATATTTTTTAAAATTGTGTAGGTAAATAAAAAAAAAAAAAAATTAATTTATAACTTTAAATAAGTTTTTCTTTAACTTATTGTATTTTATTTCAGAAATACATTGAGAAAAAAAATTTGATTTAAAATTTTTTTTTTATTTTATTATATAAAAAATTAAACACTTAAAAATAACAGTAACAAAAATCACTTGCACCTACTATAGGCGCCATTTTTTTTTCTCTCTTATATCTAATCTACATACATATATATAAAAATAATTCATTTACTATACTTAAAACAGATTAGATTAATGTCAGCATTAGCAGTTTCTTTTTGTTATTTTTTTTATTTCGAAAGATCTTTTATGATATTTTGATGTTCAAAACTTTTCTTCCTTTCCACACACACGCACAATTTTGTATTCTGATATTAATCTAATTAATTTTAAATGTTACACTCTTGTGGCTAGCAAAATTTATACATCTAACAAAACAAAAAAAAAAAAACAATCGCAAAACAAAATAAAATAAAATAATAATTAACAAAAATTATTTAACAAAAAAAAAAAAACAAAAACATAAAAAAATTAAACAACTATTAAACAAATATGGCGATTATTTCTTTTTATATACTCTAATTACTCTAATTGATGGTGGTAAATATGTTTTAGAATTACCGTATCGACCTTGTGGTGTTTTTGCCGTCCTTTCATGAATAATTCTAATTGTTTTAACGTTACTATTAACAGCTTGTCCGGCTGCAGCATAAATTGTTTGTTGATCAATAATTGATCCTTGTGATGGTATTGATTGTATAACTTGTTGTTGTGGCGGTAATTTTGATGCTTGTACTCCAGATGGTAATTGAACAATGTTGTTTCTCTGTTTCTTTTCATGAATAATTCTCAATACTTTGACATTTTTCTGTGATTGCTGTGGAGGTTGGGGTCCATTATTTGATACAGGAGGTAAATAAGCATTCGGATTAGGTTGTTCAGCTATTGCAGCGGATGGTTCAATCGAATTTGATATTGGTGGTAAATATCCATTATTTGTTGCTGGTTGAGATAATTCATTATGTGGTGGTAAATAACCAGGTGCTTGATATTGTCTATTATTTGATTGTTGTTGAGATAATGGTAATGATGATAAAATTTCTTGATGGCTTGGAGCGGGTGGGGTTTCTGGTACTGGTGGCAAATAGCCTGGAGCTTGATAATGTATATTATTCGGTGGTTCTCGAACTGCAGATGGTAAAACTGCTTCATGTTGACGTATTGGTGGTAAATAGCCATTATTTGTTTCAATTTCTGAAGTTGAAAGAATTTCATTATGACTATGGGATTTTGGTAGTTCTGGTAAAGGAGGAAGTAATTGATGAACATTCAAAGAGGATGGTGGATTTTCAATTGGGGGTAAATATCCATTATTTTGCTCTTCTTGTTGACTAGATGCTGGTGGTAAATAACCATTATTTGTTTCCTGTCGAATTGGTTGTGAGGAAGCTATGGATGAATGTGAATTTATTCCAGCAGCTTCTCGAATTGGTGGTAAATAACCATTATTTTGCTCTTGTTGTTGAAAAGATCCTGATATTGGAGGTGGTGGTAAATATCCGTTGTTCGTTTCCTGTCGGATTGGTTGGGATGAAGCTACAGATGAATGCGAATTTATTCTAGGAGGTTCTTCATTTGGTGGTAGATAACCATTATTTTGTTGGGTTTCTGGTGCATTTATTGGTGGAAGTGGCGGTAACAATTCATGTATAGTAGGAAATCTAGGTGCACTTATTTGCGGTAAAGCTTCTGGTTCTGGTGGAAGATATCCATTATCAGAAATAACTTGGGGTTTTAATTCTTCTGTAGTTGGTGGTAAATATCCATTATTATTTGGCTGTTTCGCTACTGCCTCAATAGCAGCGTCAATTGGAGAAATTTGATTTTCAGGGGGTAAATAACCATTATTATTGCTGGAAATGGCTTCACTTCTAACAGCCGAGTTACTATCCAAAACTCTTATAGTTTTAATTGTTTTAGATCCTGTTTGCCCAGGAATATTATTTGGTACAACTTCATTATAAATTTGCACTGTTTTGATGGAACGTCCTTTACCATTACGATTTGATTCGTCAATAATTCTGATTGTTTCTACAGGACCAGCTATTGCACCATTGTGAATATTGGACTGAAGTTGTTGATGTTGCTGCTGTGATTGCTGTTCTATAATTTGTTGTTGTTGCTGTTGCTGTTCTTGCTCTATAGTTTGTTGTTGTTGTTGCTGTTGTTCTATGATTTGTTGTTGCTGCCGTTGTTCTTGGATTTGTTCTTGTTGCTGAATATTGAAATCTTCATTAGTATTATAACCGGCTGCCTCAAAGGATGATTCACTTAAAACGTCGAAGTTTAAGTTATTTGAATTTTGTTCAGCATTTGGGGCTACTTGCCCATCTTCAAACTTATGCTCCGGTGGACTGTAATCATAACCTTCTGCGCCACCTTCGTCACTTATTTCATTAGGTCGATATACGGGCTGAAATTGATCATATGGTTGTGAGTTCTCCGGTTCATTAAGGATTTGACGATTGTCATCTTGAGGTTGAATTAAACCTTCTGGAATTCCAGATGGTGGAGGATCATATGACGTTAATGGCCTTGGATTATTTAATCCAACAGAAATTGGTTGTTGATGCTGATAAGGAGCTCTATTAGGTGGATAGGATGATACGGGTAAAACTGGTTGCGAAGATGCTACTGCAGATGTAGATGGTTGTTCAGAATTATAACCTTGTCTTTGAGATTGTTGTTGAACAGAAATTTGAGCTGAGACTTGTTGATAACCATAATCTGCTTGAGATTTCTGGGATGGTTGTTCCGGAAAAACGATTGTTTGTGGTCCAATTTGTTCATGACTTTGTTGGTACGAATATCCTGATTGAGCTTGAGGTGAAATTACTTTTGGTAGTACTTGCTCATTGGTTTGATAGGAATATCCAGATTGTGGTTGCGGCACCGATTGTTGTTGTTGAGAAACAGATTGTGGTGCTACTTCTTGTTGTGCTTGCTGATAACCATAACTAGATTGACCTTGGATTTGTGATTGAGTCGAAAAATTTGGTGCCACTTGTTCATTTGTTTGTCGATAAGAATATCCTGATTGAACATTTTGAGAAGATGTTTGAGCTAGAGGAACTACTTCTTCATGAGTGTATTGTTGTGATACATATTCTGGAGCATGTTGTTCCTGTTGCGCTGATGTTAGTGCTCCGTCAGAAATTTCACTTTGATTTGGTGGTAAATATCCGGGAGCTTCATAAGTTTGTTGTTGTTCAGGGGTAATTTGTTCATGACCTGGTGGTAAATAACCTGGTGCTTGGTAGTTATCTTGTGGTTGTGAAACAGCTTGTCCAACAATTTCTTCATGTGACGGAGGTAAATATCCAGGAGCTTCGTAATTTTGTTGTTGAACTGGTTGTAATTGATAAGGCTGTTGATTTTGTTGAGTAAATACAGCTTCTGTTCGTTTTTGTTGATGGGATTGTTGTTGTGTTTGAATTTGATTAATACGATTTGATCCATTGGGAGGATATCCCGTATTCTGGAGAACTTGTTGCGCTTGTAATTGTGGTTGTTGTTCAGGTTGAGCCCGCTGTTGTGATTGAGCTTGAGTTTGAGATTGTTGGTGAGGCTGCGGTTGCTGAGGTTGTGAAAAAGCGGGGGGAATTCCATAATTTTCGTGAGGGGCGCGTTTTGATGCAGATATCTGAAGTTGAGGTTGTTTATTTAATTGTTGAGCTGTACGAGACTGTTGTTGAATTAAACGCGATTGTTGTTTCTGCGATTGTGAAATTTGTTCCCTATTTACTGGATCACCGTAGGCATTACCGACAGGTATAAATCCACTTTGTAATGATTGAACATTTTGGTTGGGTGCATTAAAATTTTGTTGATTAATCGAATTTAATTTAGTTGAAATAGGCTTTAATTGGGTAATTCCTTGCCTTGCTGATTGCTCTGATGTTTGGGGCAAATCTCTAATCGCTAATGGTAAATAAGCACTTTTTGATATTTCCCGTGATTTATGTATCGAATATGTTTCCGAATTCACTTGGCCAAGCCCGTGCCCGCTTACAGCTCTTTTAGCTGGACGTAATCCATTATTTTTTTGTAATGCATGACCACTTGTGCAGTATATAACTGCAAAAATAAGTAACAATACCTAGACGCGAATTAAAAACAAAAGAACAAAAAAATATTATTTTAATAAAATTCACTAATAATCCACTTTTTGTTAAGATAAATATATTGTTTTTTAAATCCAATTTCGGTAATTAATCCACAATGTAATGACAAATTTGTAAATCCAAATCACAAAATAATTATCATAAAATAGTGAAGGAAAAAAGCAAAAAAAGAAACACTAAACAAACCTTCATAGTATGTCACGATTTACGATCTAATCCGTACAAATGATAAAACTAATCTGGTATGGTAACGATGGTATAACTCTTCTTTTATAGTTCGTTTATAAAAAAAAAGTTTAAAATATAAAAAAAAATACAAAAAAAAAAAATTGCTTTAAAATCAATTCCAACACATAAGTGATAAATCTAATGATGAGCACCGGCCACTCTTATTGTATATAAATACCATCTAAGTTAAATTTTTATTTTAAAAAAAAAACAAAATACAATGATATTGCAATAAAAAAAAAGTTTAGTTTTATGGTCAATTTAAAATAAATGTTATATTATATTATAAAATAATTATATTTGTGTTAGGTGAGTGCGTATAATGTTTAAAATCATAGTTACTGCAGTTTTTTTATTAAGCGCCTTTTTGTCTGTGTATATGTTTTCTTATTTTTGTCTTTAATTTTTTTTTCTTAATTTTGTCCAATTTTTTCAAGATAAAATTTTTCTTCTTGTTTAATCTCTATAAGTTAAAGTAAATAAAACAAGCGTCATTAAACAATTCCCTACAACGAAAATGAAGTTTAAAATAATTTTCTTAAAGTTTTAATAAATAATTAGAAGTTGAAATAGGAAAGATGCTCTTAAAAAAGATAACAGACTAAAACAACATAAAAATTTTTAAAATAAAATCAATAGACCATATAGAACACATTATGTTATGGTAATTACGATAGATAATCGTTTAGTATTAATTTAACAAGGTCTATAACAGTTAAAAGATCCAAATCCCTAACAAGATCGAGAATAAATATGTACTTAGGTTCATATTATTAAAACAGTTCCTATATGATGGACAGTAATGATGAAATAAAATTGTAGAAGACTCTTGTTGTATGATGAAAAAAAAATAATTGGAATGAACACACTCACCACATGTCAATTTTAAAAACTGTCATAAATATTAACTAAATATTGTGAATAAGATTACTGGATAGTTAAATAAGATACCTACATTTGAGACCTTATGCTAGGCAGACAAAGAATTATTGAAAAGTGATTCAAATATTAAAACCAATATTATACCATATGATTTTAATTCATAACATCTTTAAACCCTTCTATCATACACATAGAAAAGAAAAATTGTATATGTGTACAGAATCAGTAGAAAATAAAAAAAAGAAAAAAAAAAAAAAAAATTTGAGCTTCATTCAAAAATTTTAAAATAAAAAAAATTCATTTTACAAACGTTAAACTTAATTTTTAGCTTTTTTTTTTCTTTCTTTCAATTTTTTCGTATGGCGCAATTGAGAGCGAAAGTTATTTAGAAAAAAAAACAAATAATATGTTGTATTATAGTCAAAAATAAATTAATTCTATTAAAAACAAAAAAAAAAAAATTGAAATAGTTTGCCGAAAATACCGATTAAAATAATTAAAATGTCGATGCAAAAACAAAAAAAAAAAGAAAAGATAAAAGGAATGTCTAAAAGGTAAATTTGTTAGCAACTAATTAAATTGAAGATGACTTCGTTATTTTAAACAAATTAAATTGTAATTTTCGATTAGCATTTTTAAATATTATAAACAAATGTATATTAATTTTTTATTTTTTTTTTTGCAAATTTTGAAACGCCTCTGGTTAAGTTTGTTTTTTTAGTTATGTTATAGTTATGTTTTTTTTTAATTATAGGTATATTAAAAATTATTAATAATTACGACTCTTTTTCGAAAAAAAAAGACAAATTTTATTTATTTTTAATTTTAAGGTCATCCAAATCTAAATCCAAATTTTTCATTCTTTTTAAAATAAAATCATTTAGTTTTAAAATACATTCTGTACATTTTATTGCATTCACATAGGATCATCTTTTTAACCATTTCAACTAAAAATGATTACTGATGATTATATATATATATGTAAGTATACATTATTTAAAATTATAATATATTGCAATAAAATATTCCTTAATGTTTCCGGAGAGTACGCGAAAACTAACCCAAATATGTTTTACATTCAAAGTCATGCATCCCATGTGAATGTACCCTTACTGATTTTAAAACCAAGTATTTCAAAATCTATTTTTATTATAATAGACTGAAAGCAAAAGGATATATTAGGATTATATTTATAAGCATTTATATTTATAGCATGATAAATATCTGTGATCAGAAAATTAAATTTTTACCTAACATTTGTATATAGGTTGTCTTTTTAAGATTTTTTTATATATTCTAAGTTGTTTACTTAAATCAGATATCTGCTTTTTTTTTCGACTCAAATGTATATTTTTAGGATACGTACCGTTTTTGGATATAAATCTACTTGAGTAACAAGTACATATGTACACATTTTGATACTATTTTTTCATTTTGGCATAAAAAGAAAATATTGGAAATTAATACAAAATTTTTATAAGGAGTACAGATACACGTTTAGAAATACTGAAATTATTTTTAATATAATTTATAGTTACTGTAACTATAAATAACTTATAGTTACTGAACATGATTAACTTCTAAAACTGATCAAAAAAAATAAAAATTCCATTTCAAGATTTATTCTTTTTAGCACATTTTTAAAAAAAAACTTTGATATTAATTTCACTCTGTTCTTCTGTCCGTCCGTCCATCTGTTTACAAAACTTCTACACAGTTTAAGACAGAGTAATGCAATTTAACTATGGATAGTTTTCTTTAAAAAATGAATGGTATTAACACATGGTATATCTCAGATTCTACTTAAAATATTTTTCAAAATGCCAAGCGAAAAATTTTGCAAGATTTCGATTCCCTCATGCCTTCATAACGCATTTAGAAAGAGGCTTGAAATGTTGAGAGAACTTTCAGAATTAGCATAAGTTTTCTCAGAAAATTTAGTTATATACCATTTCCTTTTACGGAGCTATTAGGGCTCATAATTTGAAATTTTAATATTTTTGCACACCTGCAACATAGCCATCTGTAAAATACTGTCAAAGTAAAAGTCAAAAATTAAAGTTCCAAGATTATTTTTTTACATGTATTACCAGATGTCTTAATTATGTAAGATTTTCATAAAATTGAAGAAAGTGTAATATATAAATTATACATAAATTTTTAAGAAAAATTTTGGTGCCAAAGTCATAATGTTACAAACTGTTAGTATTGTATTTTCGAAAATAACGCTGATTTTTATTCTGCCTAATTTTTAGCACATTTCCAAAAAAAATTTGAAAAAATGTGCTTATTAGTTTTACTCTGTCCGTCCGTCCGTCCGTCCGTCTGTTTACAAAACTTCTACACCGTTAAAGATGTTTGAAAAGATGAAGAAAATTTTAACCATGGGTAGGTCTCATAAAAAAATAATTTTGTGGAACAACTTTTTCATGTAGCCCCTCAAACTTTGAAAAAGCCCTATTTTTAAATGGGCATATTTCATGTTTCGCTTAACATTTTTTCAATCTGAAAACGTCATTCGGTAGGAATTTTTTTTATCTTTATAAATCAATATCAAAATTATATAATTTTTTTTAAATTTAGTATTTAAATTTACCGTTATGTGAAAACCAAATTTTGCATGATATTTCTTTTTTCTTAACTCCGGCTTGCTTTGAGATAGGAACTTGCAATGTTGAATGTTGAAATGAGATAAGAAAGAACTTTTAAAATTAGTATGAGTTTCTTCAGAAATTTTTTTTATACCACCCCTTGTTTAAGACCTATTAGGGCGCAAAAATTCAAAATATGCTATTTTTAGACACAAATTTAGACACGCCTGCACAAATTTTTCTTCGGCAAGATATAAAAATTAAAGGTATAGTAATATATTTTTACGTATATTAACGATTTTTCTTAGTTATATAGGGTTCCGGATTTATAGCCCTTCAAAATTGCAAAAAACATTCTATTTTTACATTTTTCTTATATGAAATTTTCAAATTTTAGTGCAAGTCAGAATTCTAAACAGTTTGTATTATCTTTTAGAAATATGCGCTTTTAAAAACCGTTAGTTTACATTCTGCCTTGTTTGTATTTAAAATTATTGCAATTATAAGAAATAACTCAGAATCAAAATGAAGTGAATCTGTTAAGGCTGATATTACTTAATTTTTATTTTTACTAAAACTTAAATTTAAAATCTTATCAAAAATAAAGAAATAAAGGGAATTGGAAGTAATTTAAAATTTTTAACCAAGTATCAGAAAATTAGAAATTTATTTGTTCCTGATTTTTCACCATTTCAAATATTCAAATTAAATCAAATTAAAAAAATTCCATTTGAGTTGGCATTTTAATAAATAAACTAAGATTTATTTAAAACATATTTTTCTATATATTATTTCAAAAAACAGAAAAAAAATTTTACATAATAATGACACAAGGTATGGATCACACATCGTATGGATAACACATGGTATGAATATTTCAAATACCAGAAGGGATTATGAATAAATCATGTAAATTGAAGAGATTTGGTGCTTTAAATGCTAAAATTGTAATAAAAGATATAAAAATTGTAATAATAATAATAATAAAAAAACTATAAAAATTATAACTAATAAATATTAATAAAAAAAAAAAAAAAAAACTGGATTCATTTCATTCACTTTATCAATTTTTTTTTTTAAGAGGAAAGTAGTACAGAATTCATCTTATGTCTTTTAACTATAATAATTAGATAATTTATAATACTAAATGATATATCTATAATAATATACCTATACATACATATTATATCATTATAGATTTAAAGGTTTTATTTTTCGTAGTTGATAATTATAAATTATAATAGCTAATAAGTAGATATATTATAGCCTATACTTCAATAAATTCAAGCTGTCAATAATTATAGTTAATAAAAATTACATATATGTAACTTTTTAAAAAATGTATAAAAAAATTTATAATTCAAATATAGAAAAGAGGTGATACAATAATTATTAATTATTACCTAAATTAAAACATTTTTTATAACAATTTAATATGCAATAGTATGATAAAACTTAAAATCAGTATTACAGATAGATTTCAACATTTGAAGTACAAAACTGTAATGAAATGTCAGTTTATTTGAAAGTAATTTAAATTATATACATCATTTTTTTTTACTTTTTTTTTTTATTTAATTTCTTTTTATTTTTTTAATTATTTATCTCTTTTTTTCTTTTTTAGTTTCTTAGAACTTTTTTATTAGAAATTATTTTATTTTGGAAAAAAATATAAAATTAAAAATTGTTTTACTTGATTGGTTGGTTGCTGTGGGTGGCTGGTGATTTTATTTTATAAAAACTTAATCTACACCTCACAACTAACTTACATTAATTCTATTCTAATACTAGATCAATTATCGAATTATATATGCTTTTTTTTAACCACCAGTAATGATTTTTTATTATTTTTTTTATCTGTTTGCGGGGTAAACATGTCATATTTAAACAAATTTGTCTCTATATTATAAGGGTTTTATTCTTGCCTATGGTTCACCTATTAAAGGGAAGTAACATAGAGGTGTATGCGCGTGGCTTTGGAATCAAGTGAAATGAAATGTTCGAATGCTATAAATCCTATTTTTAAAACTTTTTTTTAATATACTTTTATGGTATACTCAAAAATCTATTAAAGTAATTAAGAATTAGTTTTAATAAAAAATTATTGAATCTTACTATGTGCATAAGCCTTTCGGTACAAACATTTATTGGAATAATGCTTATACTTAATAATAACGCTTATACTCTGTTTGAGATATTCTGTGTAGATTTACGCCTAGCTTTTATGTTTTATTTTCGTTTAAATTTTCTTAATTTCTTAATTAGACTTTAATATATGTATTTTATATATTATATTTTCATTTAATATGATAATTTATTTTATTAAAATTAATAATAATGATTTTTAATCTTATATATGTATATGTATCTGTGCTTTTTTGCTAACTGATTAATAATTATTACAAGTATCACTTGGTGGTTTAATTACAATTATTTTAACTATATGCACAAAAACCAAAAAATACGAGTAATTGGAAACTGATGTTGTTATTAGTTTCAATTTGAAAAAATTAAATTACCTTGCAAAGAAAAAATAACCCTATTTTATATGTCAGCTTGGTCACCTATCATACTAATACTGATATGTTTTAATTTTCCACAGTTATAATTACTTAAACAAAATTTAGCAATGTTCTATTAGAATGTGGTCCATTTTTGGTAATCCAAAAGACCTTTTCTTCAAAAAGCTTTAGAGAATGTAATAACAAATTAAGTAATCAGCAGGTGAATAATGGCAAATCCAAAAAAAATTGACTTTAAACCAAAATTATTATGTTGTCTCTAACAATTTAATTACTTTTTTTTAATTACCAATATTTTTTGTTTTTGTCAATATTAATAACTGTTCTTGTCAAAAATTACCTAAAATTTTTTCTTACTAATTTACGTCACACATTGTTTTTTATTTATATAGTAAATTTACTGTTAAACACAATAACGAAAAGTAAATAAAAGAATTTTATTGTTGTTTGCTTTTATAAACTGGTTTAATATTTTGAAATAAAAAAAAAATTAAAATATCTTTATACAAAATAAACCAGCGCAAGTAGTCTATTATAACATTAAAAATATCACAAATAAGTATTTTTAACGATTACTTTAATCCTAAAGATAAAAAAAGGGTCCTTAACTTTAAAAATAATAAATTATAACGGTTTCTTTGTGTATTTTATATTTCCAAACATTTCATTCATTAAAAAAATATTGTTTTAAAATTATAAACAGTTTTAATTATGCTATTCATGATTATGTTATTCATAAAATTGGTAGCAATATTACTTTTTAATATTTCGTTATATATGTATGAGTATTATACCATTATTGAATTCACCATTTTTCATGACACTTCAATTAAAATAAATAAAAATAAATAATATGTATATTTTTTTTTTTTTAAATAGTTACCGTTTATAAATTACATATTTAAAATTTTACTTGAAAAAAAAAAATTGGTTGTAGTATGTACATACATATAATAATTTATTTTAAATAAATACGATACTTAATAGTAACAATCTTTTTAACCGGAAGCTAATTAAAATTTTTGGTTGCTTGTTTTCGTTTAATTGTCTGCAAAAATAAAAAATAATCGTAAAAATGGGAATATAATGGGGGTACGATATTACTGTTAAGTGTTAAATCTCGCATCTAATTATAACAATAAAATATTAATCATTATCTAATGTAAATAATAAAAAAATATTTTTAAATTCCTCTTATATACGGTTTTTGTTTATTGAAATTTACGGTATATATGAACGCTCATTTTTAAGATAATAGTCTTATGATCTTATTGCAATATTAACGATAATTAATTTTTTTATATTTAAGTAAGGAAATAATTTAATATAAAAGAACTAGAACAAAACACACGACTTAATATCAGTAACAAATCTATTACATCAATTTTATGAGGATTTACCGTTATCTAATATCAAGAATAGAATAGTGAAATTTTAATCAGATTACAAGTAAATTAGAATTATTTTTGCAGGAATTAAATAGTTTTTTTATTAACTAAACATTAAAGTAATAGTGGAAATACCTTTTTATCAAAAATATTGTCATATTTGAACTGCATTGATAGAAATTGAGTTTCTTATTCAATAAACCTAATAATTATATATTATATTACTTTTCAGTTTTTTTCAAGATCTGCTATTAAAAAATAATTTCTTTTTACTACCTGAATTACTTTATTATTATTAAGTGTGGTGAACATGAAATAAAAACTTTCGTTAAATATAGCACATAATTATTACAAGGCAAGGATTACATGTTTAGAAAATAAACATGAAAAATAAGGTTATACTAATTATTTATAAACAAAAACGAAGATCATGTAAGATTAAAAGAATAAATATTATATGAATGAAATACAAAATAAAACAATCCAATATCAAGTTGGTTAAAATATAATTAACACATTGCAACTAAAAAATATGAATGGTTTTAAATTGTTTAAGAAATATAAAACTGAAGAATTTTTTGTATGTTAAACTAATGGTTTATTTGAACTTGATTAAAAATTTTAAACTAATTATTTTTAAAAATTATAATTTAAGAAGTAGAAATTAGAAATAAATGAAAAATTGCAATATTTATTATACATATATATATGTATATCTATTTGTCTATATTTGTTTTATATGTTTGTTTATATAGTTACTATAATTCAGCTTTTTCAATAAAAAAATAAATTAACTCAACTTAAAATCTAAAAACCGGTCTATATAATAGAATAATTCATTTGTTGTCTAATTAGTTGACTTTTAACAATATTAAAATTATGAAATTCGGAATTTCGAAGGAATATTTTTTTGTAGTCTTTGACAACCAATATAATTCAACGAAGTTTTTAGCCTCTAATAGTCTAATTCATATGACTTTGAAAATATTCAGGTCTTTTAAAACTACTTAAAAAACAAGTCTCTTATAGTTATCATGATTATATTTTGACAGTTCTTTTTAGTAGTCCATCTTCAGTTTATTTTTAGTTATTTATCCTTCTAGGAGTATTGGACATTAATCCTAAGAGGTATTGAACATTCACAAAACATATTTTTCTCTTTATTTATATTTATTTTCCATAAAAATTTATTTATTTAAGCTATTAATTATCCAGCTACCAGTTTTTGTACAAAAATTTCAAACAAAAATAATTTGTTAGTTATTTATACGCCATCTGCTATTTAGTACAATAATTATTTTGTTTGTTAATTTATTTTTTTCATATTCAATATTTATTTCACTATGGTACTCTTATGCATATCATATATGTAACAATGTATTATTTATTATTACTGACGAGATTACTTGAGGTATCATAGATTAACAGTGCAAATCAATTAGACTATTAGAGAGTAGAGTGTTTACCGAAATTACAAGTATAAACATTGGATAAAAAGTTTTCATAACATTTTAATAAAAAAAAATAATAAAAAAAATAATTCTCTCAAAATAAATTTTTATTTTTAAATTACAATTTTAATTTAATAACTCTGAATTTTAATTTTCATGTTTTTTTTATTTTTAATTTATTTATTTTTTTTTAATGCATTTCTCTGCCACATAAATGTGGACAGAAAATTACACAGCCTTTCCTGTTCAGGCGTGGCTATAAATGACGTAGGGGGAATAATTCTTACGACGTGTGTGGGATTCGAACCCACACTCTCTCGGTGTTTACAGCGTATTTTATACGCTCTTACCCACTAGGTGACCGAGACCCACAATTTATTTTTTTAATTTAAGTATATTTTCATTTTGAAAATAAAGAAAATAAAAACATTATTCAAAGCCACTATGATAATTGACAATATTTATACAATTATATTAGATATGCATACATACATTATTTATTAAATAATACACATATATGCAAATACACATGTATGCATATTTGTTAATATTTAATTTAATACAAAGGCAGCACCAAAACAACAAGTGTTAATTTTTTTTTTGTTAAACATATTTTATTATTTTATTTTAGTTTTTTTAAATTATTTATTTTTTTTTTGAAACAACAACAAAAAAACTTTTAATTCCATTTAATTTTTATGTTATATTTGATTAGTATTTTTTTTTTTTTTTTTAATTTTAAAAACTTTTAATTAAGGGCAATAATTGAAAATGTCAATATATATGTAAGTGTTAAGGAAAATTTTTTTTTTTATTAAATATTTTCGATTATTGATTCATCGGATACTATTGAATTAATCTTAATTGTTTTTTATAGGTAAGGTTTAGTTAAATAAATGTATGTATGTACAAGTATATTAATTTTTTATTTTCGGTTTTTTGGGAGTGCATCAACCTGATATTTGCAAATAAATTTCAAATAATATTTTTTTTATTTAAATGCTATTAAACTAAATAATGATTAAAACACATAATACATATATGTAAATGTAGTAATAGTTATACATATACATATACGATAGTAGAATAGGTATATTATGAGAAAATGAAAAAAATAAAAAACACAAAAATGTCAAAAGCTTGTCACTTTTAAATATTCGTTTATATTTTGACAAAAAATGATCAATTTTAAATTGATTAACTGTTTTTTTTTGTATTTTTTGTTTTTTTTTTTTATGTATTTTACTATTATTAAGTAATTATTATTATTATTTATTTTTTATTTCTTATGTTTTAAATGTTTAATAAAAAATTATTTTGTAGATTCAAAAAAAAAACAAAAAAAAAACACATTGGTAATTTATTGAATGATTTAAAAAATGTTCATTATAATAAAACACAAGAGTTTTAAATTTTATTGGGTTTTACGATAATAATTATATTATTTAGTTTCCAAAAAATAGAAAAAGACAAAAAATGAATGAAATAGAATACATAAATTTATATTATGTATATGTATGTATGTATATTTATAAAAAAAAAAGTTCATGTGTCAATAATAACATTATTAAACAGTTTAATTAAAAGATTTGTTACTTCCTATTATTATTGTCAACTTTTTCTTTGTTATTTAAGAAATTCCACTACAAACCATATTATTTAGAGAAAAAAAATCCATTTTTCTTTTTTTGATGAATTGTTAAAAAAGTGTGCAAAATTTAAAATAAACTCTTAATTCGGAAGTTGGTTAAAATTTAAAGAAACAATAAAAAACTGAAAAAAAATAAATAAGATATTTTGCAAAATATGTGCTTGAAATTGAAGAACACGTTAATATTTAAAAAAAAACGACGGTAATTTAAGGTTAGAAACTATATTTTAAAAAAAAATTTAAATTGGGATTCATTTAAGTAAAAGATAAAAAAGTAGAATAAAAATAATTTTAACAAAATGACTACTATTAGTAAAAGAAAAATTATACAATAGAATTTATAACGTAGCGATTTTTTGACACAAAAAATGTGCCAAATTTAATATAAAAATGGAGTATTATTTTATTTGTAGTGAATAGTGAATTTTTCGGTCATTTCTTAAAAAAAAAATATTTTTTGTTTTTCGTTATTTTCTTTTAATACTTTTAATAAAATAAATAAATAAATAAAAACAAATATTTTAATACCATAAATTTATGATCTTTACATTATTATTTTTATTTTATGTATTACACTTTTATTTAAATAAAGCCAATAAATAAGAAGATTAAAGTACAATTAAAAATTTTAACAAATAATACTTGGTTTTAAATAAATCTTATGCAATATTTTTTGAATTGATTTAAGTCGAAATGATATAAATATTATTTAGGGGCCTCGGTAAGCATGTGACTTATTAACCGAAGGTGTGCGGGTTCAAATCCTGCACAAGTAGCAAGTTTTATTAATTGAAAACAAATCCCCCTTGCTACCAAATAAGTATTCGACCTGTAATGGCCTTAGTAGCCGATGGTTTTGTTTGTAATATCCTAATATCCTGGTAATATTGTAATATCCTAAGTGATTTGTAATATTAATATAAATAAATAAATAAATAAATAATATTAATAATATTTTGTTTTCAAAAAATATGTGAACGTAAAACATATTTTTTGAAAACAAAATCAAACTTCTCAAAATGTCTAAGTGATTTCAGAAGTCTGCACTGTGTTCCAAGAATTACCTCTAAAATAGATCTTTTTGGAAAAACTGTCTTCCCCGTTTTCTGTAGCAGGTTTTTGCTGCCAAATTCTCAAAAAAAAAGTTATTTTCTTCATCTTAATATATTTTTAGCACATTTCCAAAAAAATTTTGAAAAAATATGCCTATTAGTTTCACTCTGTCCGTCCGTTCGTTTGTTTACAAAACTTCTACACCGTTAAAGATAGAGAAAAATTTTAACCATGGGTATAGGTCTCATAACAAAATTAATACAGCTCCTCAAAATTGCAAAATAGTCCTATTTTTATACATTTTTTCTTATTATATGAAATTTTCAAATTTTGGTGCAGAGTCACAATTCTAAACACACTTTGTACTATCTTTTGGAAATATCCGCTTTTAAAAACCTTTGGTTTACATTCTACCTTGATAAACATTGCTATAAATGTATAACTATACAGGGCTGTAAAACATTTTTACATTCACACATTTATTTTACACAAACAATAAGTAGTTTAATAGGTATATTTTCTAACATTAAAAAATTATATATGGTGTACTACTAATTCTGATAATTTTATATGTTTATATCTTGTGAACCAATTATACCTATTTATTTTATTTATCTTGTAAAAAACTGTTAAACTAAACATATCTAAAGTTTAACCTTAAATAATAATTAATGGTAGATTTATCTATATATATATATTTAAAACATGTTCATTTTAACAGTTATATGATAGTAAAATCATGTAATAAAACCCTTGTTAATAACGTATAATTAATATAATAAGTTTGCTTGATAAGTTTGAATTTTTAAATTTTTTTCTTTATATCGAAAATCTGGTAGCAAGTAGTATTGTGTTCTTTTTTAATATAAAGAGGATAAAATCGAATCAGTCATGCAAATTGCCAAACGTTAACACGATGATCAAATTTAATATAAGAGATTATTTTTTTATTTATATTAATATTGTAAATCACTAATAGGATAACGCAATATTTTCTAAATGCCGTGCCACTAAGTCCAATATAGATTGAATACTATTATTAACTGTTCAAATACCACTAAATCCAAACACGACAAAATCCAATTACCTCAAAATCCAAATCACAATTTCCGACTGTTTTTTATAACTGCGTTTTTTCTACATTATTTCACATTGCATATTGAATTAATTAAATAAATAAAATTAAATAATATTTATGTTACATATTATATATTACAACAACAAGATATTTAAAATAGTGGAGATTGCCGCCTCCAAATCTCGCCAAAAACATTATTAAACTCTGATTTTGAAACCAAATATCTCTCCTAATTTAGAATCTCACATACACATGCATATATATATAAATATTCTGGAAAACGCGTATAACCCTGATTTTGAATCCAACTATAAAATCCCTCCTAATTTAGAATCTCACATACACATTTATATAAATATTCTGGAAAAAGCGTATAACCATGATTAGTTGGGGGCTTTCGCCCTCAAAAGCTAGTCTCACATTTGGATCTATGTGAGTTAAGATTTTATCATGTTTGGGTTATGTGGTGTTTGGATTACTAGTGTTTGGATTATATGGTTTTTTGATTTTATTAATTTCTGAAAATAAAAAGTATTTATATTTTGTGGCTTTTGGATTTTGAGAATTGGGATTTTGCAGGAAATCTAACTTATTAACTTATAACAGTATCATATTTTATTTCTGTTAATATTATTTATGCATACTATATTTGGTGTCAAGAGAAATTTTTTTACTTTTTCAGTAATATTCCGTCCAATTAAAAAAACTTACTACCTGTGCACGATTTGGGCGCTCATTTTCCTAATTAATAAGCCATAAGTTCGATAAGGTCAATAAGGTCGATAAGTACGGTCAAGGTCTCTTAAGAGATTAATAACAAAAATTTATAGTTTTTTATTTAAATTGCATAACTTAAGGAGTATATTATTAAAATCTACATTTACTGAACAGAAATGTTTAATAATTAATCTATCAAGTAATCGCAATATAATAAATTACAGTTTTGATAGAAATAAAAACTTATATAATTTCTTATTGTCTTTCCTAAAGAAAGAAAATATAGATAGTTTTAAACATAAAATGTAAAAACAGGTAGTAAAATTGTGAAGAAAAAACTTTGAAAAATGTTTTGTTTGGTTTTCTATTTTTTTTTTTTACACTTTTTAAGAAAATATGTTAGGTGCCGCTAAATAATTAATTATTATAGATAAATTTTTTTAAGTTACAGTTAATCCGCAAAATCAATCTTTTAAATAATATGTACATGCGTCGATTTAATATTTTAAAATATTAATTAATTTTTCTTTTTTTTTTTTTTTTTTTTTGTCATTTTATCCTCTTTCCTTTAATATTAATTGTTTAGCTTTTATTTGTGATATTGTCTGAGTCCGGTAGGTATTTTTACGAATAAGTCAATAAATTAATTATGTTTTTATTAAATTTTAAATGTATATGTATATGTATACACACATGCATATATTTTTTATTATATACAATGAACCTATATACAAAAATAAAACTTAAGAGTACATATCTTTTTATTTTAAAAATTTACATATAAACACAATATTTCAAATTTCACGTAATATAAGATTAGATGACATATTAAATTTTTTATGCCTTTTTTTTTTATTTTTTTCATTAAGTTTGGGAACTAAATTTTTTTACAAAATATTTAATAAAAAAAAGAACTATAAACTAAAAATGAATAAATTTTTGGCTAGTTGATATTCATCAAAAGTAATAATTCAAGAGTGCAACAAGATGACGAAAATTTTCCAAAAAAAAAAAAAATATAAATTATAATATTTATACTTTAAAGTAGATATGCATAATACAAAAACAAAACATTAAATAATAAGAGATTATTTTTAAAGATAAAAATTATTTCATTATTTTTAATAATTTACTGGAATACGTATATACATATAAGTAATTTACTCACATATGAAAGGTGGGTGCAAAATTATTCTCAAGGTGCATAATAATCAAATTTTAAATTTGATCTAAATAAATTGAAAAGAAATGTTTGAAAAATTTTATGAAATCAGCAGTCTTGGATTAACCTATATGCAAACTAAGCACTTGTTTAGGGCATCATGTTAATGGGGGCACCACAGAAATTCTGCAATGGCGAACAGTGTCACTTTTTTCTAGTGTATAAAAATTTCATACAAATAAACTTCACTCAGATTCACACTCAGATCTGACTCATGGCGTAGTGGTTAAGTTACCAGTCTTTCAATCTGTGAGTCTTCAGTTCAAACCTCGATCAGGTCATATAAATAAAAATATGTAGTAATTTTATATAGTAATATAATAATATATGCTCCGCCATTGGAGTGCAGCCATAGAAAAAATTAAAATTTAAAATTGTTTTTTTTCACTAGACTATTCAATGATTTTAAGTGACAAAAAATAAAAATTAATTAAAAACGAGGAAGAGTGCAGTAGAGTAGACTGTGTCAACTCTGCAATACCCGTATTAACGTAATATACCCTGTTTCTATAAAACTTGATCATCTTTTAAAAACTTTCAAATGTTTTAGTACCGACGTTAACTAAACAGAGATATACATTTATGTAAATTGTGGAGTTGTATGACAGCTACCCAAATCTATTGTACAAGCACATTCAAATTTTACAGAAGTTGTTGCCATAAAACTTGATCATCATTTATAAGATTTTAGACGCCTAGCTTCACTAAGTTCCAAGAGGTACAAGAAGCCTGAACCGGCTTCTCTAGACCTTATTTCCATATAAAGAAAGAAGTTGTATGACAGGTACTCGAACCCGGCGGCGTGTTTGAATAGCAAAACTAACAATTTTGCAAAAGTGACGTAAAAAAAATTTCAGCCTCCTAGCTCTAGCTTTATTTTTTTAGTTCTCGTGCGGACGGATGTACATGGCTTAATCGACACATCGATTAATCGATTCTGAGCCGATTCTGAGCCATACCATTAACACTATATCTTGCTCGACTCCTTTAAGGTGCCACAAAGATAATGGCAAATTTATTATACCCTTGAATACGGGTATAAACAGTACACTTGTAATAATTTCAGAAAAAAAAAGTAAAAAAAAAAGTTAGCATAGATACAAATTTTTAATTAAAAAGAAGTGTTGCCACTTCGAACGTCTGACTGTGATATATGTTGTAACTGTTCTAAAGGTCTGACTACTTCATGTTGTAACTATTGTAACTGTTCTAAAGGTCTTCTGACTACTGCATGCTGTAACTGTTGTAACGACTATTGTCAATGTTAGCAAAAATAGTAATAAAAGGCGGAGATGGGTTTAGTCAGTAAGAATCTTACACTACCAAGGGGGAATTTTGATGTCTTTGGAAGATTCCCCCCCCTCCCCCCATGGAAAAAAAAGATTGGCTTTAGCCAATTGTAAGCAACTCTACTATTCTCGTATTCTTATACTTCCACTTCCGACTCTCAAGATACAGGGACTTTTTAGACTATGCTATTTCATAGTCGTAGTTTATTTCGGAAAATGCCTGTATTCATATAAGTAAAAATAAATGTAAATTTCCGCAAAATACAGTATGCTTTTTTTACGACGGCATTTTGACGATTAGTATCAAAAATTTTACATAGCTTAACTTCAAGAGTACGTTCTTAATTTTTTTTTTGTTTGTAGTGCTTCGGACGCATCTATTGGTCTTATTGTGGTCCTGGAAATCAGTATAAAAACATCAGTAGTAAGTTAGGCAAAATAAATTTGTGTATTAAATATAAGTTAACAAAAAGTTTAACATGAGTGTAAAAAAACAAAATTTTTTCTTTTATCAGAAGATACACGTGTAAAATATATAATACATATCGTACATAATTTGTGACATCACTACAAAAATTTTATTGAAAAACAAAACAAAGTGAAATTGAAAATTTTTATAATAATTGTTATTATATATTGCATAAGTGCGTTTCATTTTTCATGATTTCACTAAAAATATTAATTTTCGATTAACGATTTTTATAAATTTTGTAAAATAATCACAAAATTTTATTTTTCTTCATGAATAATCTTATTTTTGTTACCTATATGTAAAGAAGAAAATTTTAAATTACGTTAGCACACATACATAAATACTATACTATAATTCAAGCGAACATTTTGTCCATAATTATATATTTTAGATACAGAAGAAGTTTTGGAAGATTGATGGGAATAAACACGTAAAGTGTTAGGGAAGTCGTTAGTCTCCGAACTTTAAAATCGTGTCTCCGAATAATTAATCCTTAAACTCTCATATTTAAATTACAAGAAAATTTTTAAATTTGATTTTGTTCTTAAAAATATTGAGACAATACAACAAATTAATATTGAATTAACTTCAAAGTAGTAAATGATAATATTAATTAACGGAAACTTCCTGATATGCAGAAAATGTAATATAAATGCTCTCTTAAGGACGGTTTGTGATAAAAAAAATTATAATGATATGTAAAATGATAGGTTTTGCTAATAATTTCCCATTGTCTTTAGAAAGGGGTGAGATACAATAAAATAAAGCTAATATTTTCAATAATCCGACATATTGTGTAAAACATTATTCTAAATTATACGAATAAAGTGTTATTATAGTTCTTTTCACTAAATACATCTTAAGATCTTTAGGCTGTTGCCTTTGAAAATAGATATATAGATATATCCTTTCTTTACCGTAGAATTTTTTGTTTATTTTAAACTCTTCATATAATATGTTTTCTATTTATTGCTAAGAATTATATTTAATTATTTTTAACAGTAGAAGTGAAAGTAGAAATTATTCATATTTTTAACTGTTAAATAAATTTAAAAATAATATGTGATCATTAATATGTTAAAAAAAGGTGTTAAAACACCGACTCATATATAAACTTTCATTTTTAAATGTGTTAATTTTTAATTCATAAGAATGTTAGATTAAAATTTTGGTAGAGATGAGAATTAAAATATAAAATTTTTTTAGTAAGTAATTCAGATTTGAAATAGGAGACATGAAGACATGAAGAAAGTTTTAATACGTAGAAAAACTTTATTATACCTTTAGAGAAAGTGATTAGAATATCTTCTTCTTCTTTTAATACATTATATTTAGTTGGTTTGGAAAGTTGGTTCATCGTAAGTAATTGTTTTTTTTATTGTATTAGTTATGTTTAAAAGCATGCATAAGCGCCACTTTCAACTAGATTTCTTCGGTGATTAAAGGTCACATACCTGTTATTTCTTATTGCTCTATTGTTAGATACAATTTTTTTTTTTTTTGATATTTTAATACCACATTATCTCAATTTTACCCTTTGAAATTTTTCTTTAATGGAAATTATATTTAACCTACCACATATATATCTAATCGTTAACAACCCTTCAGCTAATAAACTAACTTCAAAAACAAATAAAAGTCTTCATATAGTAATTTCTATATAATTATATTGGGAGCACCATAGTTGACCAAAACCTACTTTTCAAAAAGACATTTTGCATAAACCCAGTTGGCATAAAATGACTTTTAACGCCAGTTAGCATAGAAAGACATTTAGCAAAATTCCATTTATACTAATTAGACACTTCGCATAAAATCTAGTTGGTAAATGGAACATTTGGCCTAAATTTTTTTGTAGATGATATTTTTGTTGTTGGTTACGTAATAAGGTTAGTAGTGTTGGTCATGATGATGTCAACCAACCGTAATGCCGTTAATGATGTTTATAATTCTGTATATAAATTTGTAATTTAGATATAAGAAAGAAAAGAAGACATAAGAAAGCTGAAGTTTAAAATTTTTGGGCGAAAGTTAATTATTTGACATATGAAAATGTGACCAAAATTTTTTGTATGAAATAAGTGTACGGATATATATAAGTATTGACTTTATTTTTGATTATAAATCAGGGACACCTCTTTTTCCAGCGTTTTTTTCAATATATTTATAAATATGGTATATATGCGAGGTTCGGAATTATGAGAGATTTTAGAGTTGCTTACAAAAGTTTCAATAATTTGTTAGCTTGTTTAGCGGAGGATTCTTTCTAATGTTTTTTCTTTTACGAACATAATTTCAAATCAATTAAAATATTCAAATTGTAGAAACATGTATGGAAAAGATTCAAATATTAAGTATTTTATAGTTGGTTTCAAAATCAGTATTTCAATAATTGGTTTAGCGGGGCTAAACTAACCTTTTTAAATATTGGCGGTAGCTCCCTTTAAATGTTTTGTTGTTGAAAAATTTTTGTACAATTTTCGACCAACCTTACTATACGTAAACAACAACAAATATATCATCTACAAAAAATTTTTGCCAAATGTCAAACCTGCTAAAAAAATTTTATGAGAAGTGACCAATTAGTACAACTGGAATTTCAAAAAATATCTTTTTATGCTAACTGGCTTTATGGCAAAAGTCTTTTTATGCCAACCGAATTTATGCCAAATGTCTTTTTAAGAAATGGGTTTAGGCGAAAAGTCATACAATCATTTTGTTCGCTTGCCTTTGATTTTTAGGTACCTACCCTAAACAATAACATGAAAATATAATTAAAATTTTTTGTTGTATCTAATATTTAACCTAATTATTACATTTATTCTGATTAAATTACAATATTAATTATATCATCGACTTTGAATTTTTTTTTTTTTTTTTTGCAAGAAAATTATAATAAAAATTGCATTTTAATTTAATTTTTTTTTGTTTGTTTTTTATATTTTCATCAAAAACCCATGTTTTGTATAAAATACAAATTAAATTATTAAATTCATCAACAAAACTAATTGTATATATATATATATATATATCATTATCATCATATCATTTTATGAATATTTTATAAAATTAAAAAAAAAAAATTCATTTAATATTTTTATTCAAATTTAATTAATGAAATTTTGGAATTTCGTGTAAATTTACAAAATGTTTTGTTGATTTTTGGTTGTAAAAATTATGAAAAAAATACGAGAAAAAAAAAATAAAAATTATTCATAAAATTAAAAATTCGAATTTCGAAAATGGTTTTTTTTTTTAATTATAAATTAAAAAAATTTGGCTTGCGGATTTTAAAAATGATGTCAATTGACCAAAACTAGTATATATTTTAAACGTGTAACTAAATTGTGAAGCTGTATTCAACTTTTATTAAAGGATATTATTGTATACTTAAGGATAATGCAAGAATTTTTTTCATAATTCATGGAATTTTCATGATTAAACATGATGGCTAGTGGAAATTGCAAATGTAGGTCTACTGTACTCTGCGGTAAAATATACAAACAGAAACTGAAAAAAATCAGTGCAAAAGATAACCTGCTTCAATCTCTGGATTGATGTAGACGAAGGATTTATGAGCTTATCTAGTTTGGGATTTCAAAATACTGGAATATATAATACTGGAAGAGCTTCTATGAAATAAAAATGTTCAAACCAAGGAGAAATCTTACTATGTACAAAGAGTGTAAATTGGCTCAAAGAGACGTTGTAAGTAACGAGCGCATCATGGAGCAGCGGAGCATACAGCATATAGGAGCATTTAAATTAATTTTACCACTTAATTTCTTTCATTGGATTCAAAATTTGCAATTGCAATTGCAATTAATTCTATTCTGTATATTATTTAAACATCTTATCAAAAATACCTCGACTTTTTCCTTATACTCGATCAACTGTTGTTCAGTATATGTCAGGAGGAAAACTAAAATTATTGGATAAAATTAACACCGATAGAAGAACCTGATATTAGTCAAACGATATAGAGCGGAATAAGTAATTAAGTAATTAATTAAATTTCTTAAACCCTTCATTTCTTAAAATGAAGGAAATTATTTAATTATATTTCTAAAAATAATTATGCAGCAGATTTTAAAATTCTTTTCGCAATTTATTATATAAAATTAACAGTATTTTAAACAACTATTGATTTCAGCTAATCAAGTTTGAATTTCTATTAAAAGGTTGTTGGTTTTTTTAACAACATGAATAGTATATATTATATTGATGATAATTTTAATATTTGCTTAACAAATAATTCTAACAAAAACAGAAAAACCATTTTAACATTTTATTTATCAATCAATTTTTTTTTTAGATTTTTTTTCAAATAAGAATCAAGTTTAAATAATATTTTATAGTATATTAAAGTTATTTAAAGAAATAATAGTTTTTAGTAGATTAGATAACCTGTTGAATCATCATTTTTATCTTAATATATCTATAATAACTTTGTCATCAAATAATATTGATAGCATACATATATTTAATTTTAATTGATATTTATTGTATTCAAGTACAAAAGAGACATAAAGGAAGTTATTGAAAAATGAATGTAGATATAAAATATTTTTAATGGATTTTTTTAGATTTTAAAAAAATTGTGGCAGTATTATGTATTTATAAAAAAATCTCTACAAAATATTTTATTTATTTTATACTGAACAAAGTAGTTAGCATTTTATCAGTTTGTTCGGTTATTTTATTAATATAGGGTCTTTCAAATTCAAAGGTTTTAAAAGTAAATAATTAAAAAACATAGAATTTGAATTGTAAGTACAATGTTTGCCATTTATAGTCTGAAAATGATATTTCCCATGTGACCACCCCTTGCGTCTTTACAGTACCTGATTCTTTTATCAAAATGTTCGATTACATTTTGGCATAATTGCGGCTCTATCCCACCAATAACTCGAATAATCTCTGCTTTTAGTGCTTCAACGTTTCGAGAATTATTCTTGCTCCAGAGAAAGAAGTCTAACAGTGTCAAATCGCAGGATCTTGAAGGCCAATTCACGTCATCGAATCTGGAAATAACACGGTCTGGTAACTTTGTATGCAGTAATTGCAGTGTTTCTCTGGCTGTATGACACGTAGCCCCATCTTGTTGAAACCACATGTCTTCAGTATCAATATTTTCCAGTTTTGGCCATAAAAAAGTTGTAATCATGTCGCGATATCTGGTACCGTTAACGGTTATGGCTCTTCCAGTATCATTTTCGAAAAAGTACGGACCAATCACACCACCAGAGCACAATGCACAGTGACTTTTTGTGGGTGCGTTGGCTTCTCTTGGATCACTCGAGGGTTTTCCTCTCCTCAAATACGCCAGTTTTGTTTATTAACACAGCCACCGATCTCGAAATGTGCTTCGTCCGAAAAAATGATTTTTTTTGAAAAATCGTAGTTTTGTTCCAGTATCCAATTGCCAAAGTCCCGACGCATGGAATGATCTTGTGGCAGCAATTCTTGTGTCAATTACACTTTGTAGGCCTTCACGCTAAATCTTTGTGCATAAGACGCCATACAGTTGACTCAGAAAATACCAATTGTTGTGAACGTGGGGAAATTGACATGATGGGGTTAGTTGTAACATTATCACTCACAGCACCAATATTTTCTTGTGAACGACCGACACGAGCATACTGATGTCTTTATCGATCTTGTACTGCACTAATTTCTTGAAATTTCTGCACAATATTACCAATTTGTTGCTCAGTTGGACGATTATGTCGACCATAGACATCGCGTAATTTGCGAAATACATTTCTTACAGAACGACCATTTTCATAAAATAATTCAATAATTTCAACACGTTGTTGTTATGTACACGACTCCATTTATATAAATGGCAAATCTTCAACTGCAAAATGACATATAATATGGATGCGTTCAATGTTTGAAGTGTGTTACACAGGCGCCTACTTTTAAAAACTCAATTTGAAAGACCCTTTAGTTTTATTAAAATCATGACCCATGACGAAACGTACTTATATTTGAGATTAAAGTTTTTATTTGTTACTAGTAGATTTGAAGTTAATGTAAATTGTCAGTTTACTGTCATTTATTTATGTAGATTTTACAGTTATAAAAAAAAAGAGAGAAAAACACATTTTAAAAATTTAAGTTTCAGAATTGACTGTCGAAATGTCATAAAAATTTGTTGCATTGTAATGTAATTTTAATGTAAATCAATGTTATTAAAAAAATTTTCGAAAAAAAAATTATGAAGTATTGACATTTTATAATTCATTCATTTTGTAAGGGCCAATTGACTTTTCAAAGTGATTACTATGTTTAAGGAAGCAAATTATGCATGATCTAAAACATTTGTATTTTTTTGTTGCATCCGCAAATATTAAAACAGCTTTTCTATTTTATATATTGGAATAGTTTAGTTGAACATTATTGTTTTAGAAAATCAGAAAATTGAAAAAATGTAGCAGTTTATTACAAATTGTTCGATTCCAACTAACGGAACATAGATTAGAAAAATATCGATTGTATTTCAAATATAGTTTTGAAAGTTTTCAAATTTTAAGTCATATATTAGAAAGAAATGGCATGCTACTATAAATTGCCCTGTTTAAATGTTTTTTTTTATCTTACTCCTCTTGGGAGTATAGAGCTTTTATTGGACATGTCCATCATGGAGGCTCGGTTTCTCGTCATTTTTTTTTTTTGGTATCTCCGCATGATATGCTAATCTTATTCATCTCCAGAAAAATCTTGAAGGAAAAATCTCCAGAAAAATCTCAAGGTCTATTTTCGTTGCTTTGTTTTGTTTATTGTTTGATTCCTCCATGATTATATAAATAATTTATTTTGATTAAATTATAAAATTTTCTTTATTATTTTCTACTTAATAACAACAATATAATCACTTTGTTCAGCTTAGCATTATATAAGCACATATCATATATAAAAGACAATAAAAAACAAATATGTACAATTAATAGATTTTTTAATTTATGTTGTTAAATTTTTACAAGCCGGAAGATATGGTTGTAAGCAACTTTTTTTCATGTATTTTTTTTTTAACAACTTAAATATTAAAAATGCCGCCCAACCAACATATTCAATTATTAAAATTTTTATGCGTTTTATGACTAAATAAAATCGATCAAAACATGTTTTTAAATTATTCATATTTTTTTTTAATTTTATTTTTATACAACTTAAAGAAAAATTTCTATAATAGAGAGTTTTGACTTAATAATTTTAAATTAATATTTTTTTTTTAAATATTGAAATATTTTGTGTGGGTTTAAAAACAATATCCGAAACTTAAGTTGATCATAACATAATATAAGTATATAAAATGTTCATACAAAGGTGTTAACATTGTAATTGTATATACAGTATTATTAACTTCTGTTTTTAAACAAATCTGTTTTGTTGACTTTTAAGCAAAATTTTGATAAAAGCCAAAAAAAAAGAAAAAAACTAAAATTTTATTTTAATATTCATATTATTGTTTATACCATTTAATGCATATATGGTTGGTTCCCATGCATGTTTTCCAATTTAAAATTAAAATTTTTTTTATTTTTAAATTTAAAGTTTTTTCTTGATTATTTGTTGTAATAATTTTGTACTGAATAATTAATAGAAAATGAAAATAAAAATACTAAACAAATATACGTATATCAGTTAAGTAAATACTGGAAATACTGGAGAATTACGAAACAACAACTTAATAAAATTTACTTAAATTTATACTGCAAACTTGTCATGTACCAAAATGAACATTACATTACCATTGTCATATTACAATCATAGGATCTCTTAATAAACATTCGGTTTTAAAAATTACAAAAAAAATATGCATTATTTTACTTAACCAAATTTAAATATTAAAAATTCATTACTGAATTTATTATAAGCTCCAAAATAATATTGCTAAAAATACATATTTATTTATCTGACCAATCCGTAAGTCGTCGATCTTTCAGACGAAAGGCTTCAGGTTAAAGTATATAATTAGGTAATATTATAAAATCTCAATTTAACTTGTACCGCAACTACACAGAAAAAGCGGATTTATTTTCTCATCACATTAGGTCTGTTTGGTATGCGAAAAGTTTTTAAAACTTTTTAAAACTTTAACAGTTAAAACTTTTAAAACAGACAGTTAAAGAGAGAAAAATGTGACGTCACAATGACCAATAGTTTGTGGTTAGAAATTAGAATAATAATAAAAAATTTTTTAATTCTTTGTTTTTGCGAACACGACATTATTTATTTTAATGTTAATTTTAAAATTAATTTAAAACAAATATGTTATGATTAATGCAAAAAATATATATCCTCTTTTTTTTTGGTTTTGTTTATTCTTTTAAATTTCAATATTATGAATATAAACTGTCAAAAATCAAAATATGTAGGTACTAAAAAGATTTTGTAAGGAAAGTGTTTGGTATATTTTACTTGCAATTGAGAGAAAATGACAGTTTTATATCACCTTTTTTGGCGTCATGTCACTTTGCTCTATTTTTATAGTTTTTACAAGTTTTATATCAAACAGAGCTATTGTATATGGTGGAGGAGCAAAATAAAATAAAAATAATATTCAGTTTTAATTTTACCCTGCTCTATTGTCTAAGGTATTCAGTAAACTCACTAGATTATCTTTAAGTTTCTGTCCACTTACAAAAATTTGTAAATTAATTAATTTACTTTTAACCTCTGTACATATTTTAAAAATTTTCTTTATTAAACCCCCCATTGTAAGATTTATTTCCATAAAAATATTTTAGATAAGCGAGTATAGGTAACTCATAATATCTGAATTCAAAGTTTATTACAAAAATGGGATAAAAATGGAAAAGTCTATTTGTCTTCGGTTTATAATAGCCTTTAATTATTTTAATAATAAATTAAACTAATGTTGAAGTTTTTTTCTGTTTTTTTTTCTTTTTTTACTTTGTTTTTACTAAAATGGATATTTTCTACTTAATTAATATTTAACGTAAAATTAATATTTCTCCCCATTTATTTCTATTGATAAGTTTATTATGGTCTTATTAATTAATAAAATAAACTAGTTTTATGTTATCTTCTTTTTCTACTTTCCACTTCAATAAGAAGCACACGTTATCTAATAAGTCATTTATTATTAATATTTGACTGGTTTCTGGAATCATTAATTTCACTAAGCCACAAAACACAAATTATTTTTATTTATGCGCCATCTTTTATCTTATACAAGAATTATTTTATTATATTATAAATTATAATATCATATTAATTATAGATTATATATACTCATTTTTTTTTTTTTGATTATATTAGACTTTAATTTAATAAAATAATTATAATTTAAAGTATATATTATAAAAAAAAATCTAGGTTATTTTTTATTTATATATATATCTAGGGTTTAAACATTAGACCTTTTGAATGAAACCGATATATCTTAATAATTAAAAAAAAAAAATTATTACGATTATAATGATTTTTAAATATCGGAAGTATGTATATATTAAAGTTCTTGATCCATATAATTTTCTATAACATCTTCCATTCTTTTACAAAATTATTTAATTAAAACCATACAATATACAAAATAAAACCAAATTTAATCACAACAATCAATCATAGGTCAATGGAAATTTAATTAAATTTTAAAATAAATAAATAAAGATTATGCTTAAAAACTTAGAAACTATTTGATTATAGTACAAACAAAATAAAATAAAGGTTAACTGTAATAAAAACAAAAAAAAAATCAATAAATTCTATAATTTATTAAAAAAATATTTTAAATTATTTAAAGAATTCGCTAACACCTACACTTCGTATTAAAGCGTAAAAATGTACTTTAATACAGTAGGTACTCTGCTATTAATAAAATTGTACCAATATTTTATGGTATTTTTTTTTTTTACAATGACATTATCTTGAAGTTTAAGGTTATCCATAAATAAAATTTAAAATATTTTTTTATTATTTTTGCATTTTTTTATATAATTAAAAATTAAATTGAAATGCGTTAAATGCGTAACGAAATTATATATTTCAAATTCCTAAATGCTAAAAAAATTTAAGAGGTAGCAAAGAAGAGCAAAAACTGGCAAAAAAGTTTAATATATTTTTATAAACGGGAAAAAAGTACGATTACTTTTCATCAATACCATATAAAAAAACATTTTTAAAATATAACAAAAAAAAAAAAAAAAAGAAGAAAAAAATTGTAACAATATACTTTCTCAATAATCAATATCTTTATACTTAACTTGACATTTCCGTCGTCGTATGACAAGCTATAAAGAGAAATAATGAAAATTAAAATAAAAATAACATTAACAAAAAAAAAAACATAAAAATTAATGAGCAATTTATGACGTTTAAACAATTATAATCTTATGTCAATGAGATAGCAATCATATAAAAAAAATCGCTAATTTGATTGAAAGATTAAAATATATATTAAACATTTCACATTATTGATGATTTTTAGAAAACGAGCTGTTAATAACTTTGCTTTTATGTATTTATCAACTTTACGCATAAATATAAAATTTTTTTAGTAGATTATAGGGACTATTATTAATTCTAAATATTAAAAATTTATTTGATATTGCTTAATATTTAGAATTTTTCAATCATTTTCTATAGTACAAAAAGAATAATACTGCAAAAATATATGGTGTATTTTTTATATTAGAAGTTTTATTAATCGAATTGATGGCACATATACTAAATGAAACAATTAATCAAAACAAGCACACGTCATATTATAAGATAATTTATAATCTTGTATAATAACTATAACTAAGTACATACGTTTTAGCCAAAACTAATGACTTAAGAAAATGAAGTAAGTGTCTAAAGTGAATAATAAGTATCTTTTTCGATGATCTAGAAGTGCAAATGAAAAAAAAAGAATACAAAAATAGCTTAGTACCTATACTTGAAAATCACTTTAATTTTTTCTTTTTCCTGCGGTAAGTGTAAATCTTCAAAAAAAATCAAGAAAACGTAAGACTTTTGGTAGTATGGGATTTTTAGCTACTAAAGCAACTTCTCTACGTAATCATCGCGATAATGTGATAATCACTCTAAATGCAAAACAGTGTAATGGCTAAGAAATAAGAAGAGGAAAAGAAAAAGATCAAAAGAGCAGGAAATTTGTAATTTAAATTGTGAGAGCGGGATTAAATGGGAATTTTAGCAGATGTTAGTTCGCTGATTTCCGTGGTGGTAATATTTTCCACAATTTGGGAGTACCAACAAAGAATCGAGTTTCTATATTTATATGCTCAATACTTCTAATATGCTTCACTATGTAGTTATGCAGTTAAGACTAATGCTATATGTATTGCATCGGATTGGTTAAAGTTTAGGCATGATACTTTTATTTTCGTGAGAGCTGTTGTTTAGAATATGTTTATAAAAAAGACAAGTAGCTTTTATATTTCGGCGATGCTTAAAGACGATCTAAGTTTTCTGTAGTTTCAAAATCATTAATGATTTTAATAGCTTTTTTTTTTTTAGTTTTGGACAAATATTGTACAGAAAAGTGTTGGGCGCACCAGCAAATATATAAGATTTAAATTCAACTGTTGACCGAATATATATTTCCTAAATTAGAAACAGATAATTGACAATCAAAAGATGTGAAATATTTCTTATTTCTGCTTAAAAATGTTAAAAATTTCGCGACATCTTTATCGACCGCAAAGTTATGATCGTACTACAAATCTTTTTCTTTTATTTTCATTCTAACAGGTACAGGATAACGAATTGAACCTGACCACAATTTTTATTAATAAAAGCAAATAAAACATCAACGTAAGAAGGAATTGAAGAAATTTAATACAAAAATGTTTACCAGTTGTAGGTTCAAATATTTTCTGTAACAATATTATTTTAGTTTTTTATTATTTTTTTTTATAGTACGTTCCTCTGCCACATAAATGTGAATAATACTAGTAAGAATAATACGAGTAAGGGCGAATAATACTTACACTGTGTGTGAGATTCGAACCCACACTCCCTCGGTGTTTACAGCGTATTTTATACTCTTTTAACCACTAGGCCCGCTATTTTTTAAACTGATTGGTTATAGTTCAGTATCCTTAAAAAAAATTTAGAAAATTAATTAAATAAATATAAACTTTGATCTGATTAAAATTTAATTTTTGAAGTTACAATCAAATTTAGAACATTTTTTATATAGGTCATCATTGAGTATTCAACTTCTTAAAACTACATTTAATGACAATGTTTATATGACAGATTTAAATTATTTAATTACAGTAATAAAATAATATAAAATTCAACAGTAAGTTCAACATTATATAATATTCCTTGTATTAATTTATTAAATTAAATAATATCTACAAAATATGTAATTTCAAAGGTTTTCTTTGTATTTTCCCCATATTATTATTTCCCTTCAGCTGATTAATAATTTTTTTTTTAGCTTAAAAATAAATAAATTTTGCAAAAACAAAATAAAAATCTATTTCAAAAGTTAACAAATATGTATACAATTATTACATATACATAAATTTGAACGGTCACTTAAATTAACAAACATACAAATATACTAATATCTATTTAAAACGGTAAAAACAATAAAATAATTATTAGGTCATTTTAAAGTTCATGGTTTTAAATATTTAAATTTGTTTTACCTATGTATGTTTCAATTTATTTTTTTTTTTAATTTTGTTTGTTTTTTATATTTATGTATTATGTGTATTATATTTGCATATAAATGTTTCGCACAAAAAATAAACATTATGTACAAAATTTGCTTTTAACCCAAAAACGGAACATCGAAATTTACTTCTAATCAACCTCTCATCATTTTTTAAACAATGTGTAAATACAGGTACAGTTTATTTAAATTGAATACGGATACTGATTTTTTCTTTTCTTTTTTTTTGTCTTTTTAGTTTTACTAACACTTTCTATGCAATTTAATTCTAAGGTATGTTTAAAGTTAAATAATTAATAAGAGTCTCAATTAAAATGGATTAACAATGTTTATCTAATCATTTACAGTATTTATATGTATTTTGAATTTTATGCTTGTATATTACTCGCAATGAGTATTGTGATGGGTTTTCAAAAAAAAAAAAAGATTTCGCTAAATTTAATTGTCTGGTCATTTTTAAGGGTGTAGAATCCAAAAAAAAAGCATAAGTCATCTAATTCTCAAATCTTACTCTTGCGATATAGTCAATGCTAAAATAATTTAAGGCCGGTAACTTCAGTGGATTCTAGCCCTACTATTAGGGTTCTAATTTAAAATTATAAGAGAGAGATTTTAAAATACGCTCTATTTAAGATAGATTTTAAGATACATTCTTTAAACTTCAAAATTAGGTAGAGTATGTTAGACCCTTTCAAAAACACCTTTAATTTTCTTCATACCTACATATTTTTATTTAAAATATTCATAAAATATTATTTTCATGCTCCTAATTAAATCAATCAAACTGTATTACATCATCTTATTTGTTTCTGCCACTCCATAAATGTTTTGAAAAAAAAAAATTACAACAGTCATCGTCTGATATTGTAAGTGTTAAGACGCAAAGATTGAACTTCGTCCAAGTATTTTTAATAATTTAATTTTTATATAAAAAAAAAAACAAAAATTTATTAGCTAGAAGTAAGGTATTTTTCTCTACCCTTTTCTATTTTTCTCTACTAATTTTCTTTTCACTACTAACACAAAACAAATTATTTATATTAGATTAAAATTATAAAAATAAAAGAATGCCGGTGGGCAATCCTGCTCCACTGGGAAATCAGTTTAGTCTTTTAGCTTCTTTAGACGAAGCTGAAAGACGAAACAGCCCAAAATCAAAACGTAAAAAAATAGGCTTAACCGAAGCTTTTCCAAGTTTGGTAGATGCTTCTCGCGGAACACAGTATATCCCAAAATTCATTACTATACAATCTTCCGATCCAAATAAACCATTGTCTGCGTTCAGTGTCTTTGCAAAAAAAAAGGCAATAGACGGTATTAGTAAGGAAGTTGAAAAAATAAACATCCTTCGTGATGGTTCCTTATTGGTCTTAACCAAGAACCAAAAGATTGCGGATAAGTTCATTAATGTAAAAAATTTCGGCGGCCTCTGCCCTGTCACTATCAATTATCATAGCAATCTAAACAGCTGCAAGGGCACAATACGCGACAACAATCTGATTCAAACAACAGAAGCAGAAATTCTAGATGAATTAAAAAGCCAAGGAGTTGTTGATGTTTACAAATTTAAAAGAATCATGGACGGTAAAGCTATCCCAACAGGATTAATACTTTTAACTTTCGACCTATACAAAGTTCCACAGAAAATTAATGTTGCGTGGTATTCTCTTAAAGTTTATGATTATTATCCTAATCCTATGCGCTGTAAGAATTGTCAGCTTTTAGGACACACAGCAAAACATTGCAGAAGTAACGCTTCATGCGACATCTGCAACCTCCCACCACATATCCCAAAGGACTGTACACGTTCTCTGTGCGCAAATTGTCTTGGGGAACACCCAGCTTCCTCGAAAACTTGTCCAAAATATCTTCAACAGAAAGAAGTTTTGAAAATAAAAACACAAAATAAATGCACAATGAATGAAGCCAGGAAGTTGTATAAACAACAACACCCATTAAATTTAGCTACAACCCTATTATCACAATCTTTTAGCACCTCGCCAAAATCGATAATAACCCAGCCCTTAAAGAAAACCACAACAAATTCAAACAACACTACCTCTATAAATAATACACAAATCAAAAACACAATTTCTCAAAATACTAAATCCAGTAATAATATTACTCCAGTAAACAGCAACACTCAAAATACCAAGAACATAACAAATAACAATGTAAAAAAAGAAAAAACAATTCTAAATTCGACTGCAGAAAATCAGTCAATATCTAAAATAATCGATTGCCCATCACATCAAACTTCACACAACAACGAAAATTTAAATTCTACTCTCGATTTGCTTTCAACACAATCTTCTAATGACTTAACGTCTACACAAGCTACTAATAAGACCATGCTTACAGAAGACCAAAATATTTCAGATAGTGATTTTTCAATGGAATCATAAAACGTAATAATGATCTTGCATTTGTATAAACTTTATACTAATGTTAAGAAAAACAGAACTATCTAATAATATAAATTTACAGGTACGTGATTATAACTTCTAATCTTAAAATTTTAATAACTAGAACTTATCCATGATCCTTAACATTCTTCAATGGAATATCAAAGGTTATCATAACAACTATGAAGAATTAGAATTGTTAATTAAATCACAACACCCGCAAGTTATTTGTCTACAGGAAACTCATCTAAAATATAATAATTCCCCCCTCACGCCTAAACAATATTCTGGTTATTTTCATAATTTCCAAAACAATATAACTGCAAAACAAGGAACTGGCATTTTAATACACAAAAGTATCCCTCATAAAAATATTCAACTAATCTCTAACTTATCAATAGTAGCAATAGAAATCGACCTTAAAGTTCCAATTACAATTATTTCAATTTACATCCCACCAGAACAAATAATTACTTGTCCAGATCTCTGCTCTATCATATTGAACATCAAAACTCCAATCATTCTGGCAGGAGATTTTAATGGGTGGAGTTCACTTTGGGGCTCTTCCAATTCAAATTCCAGAGGCAAAGTTATAGAAGATTTTTTTTACAACTCCGATATAACAATTCTAAATAATAGCTCTCCGACGCATTTTTCCACACATGGTACTTTCACAAATATAGATTTAACTTTTTGCAGTCCACAACTTCTACCATATATCTCATGGTATATTTCTGAAGACTTACATAATAGTGACCACTATCCAATAACAATATCTGTCAAAATTTCAGAACCATCCAATGTTAAACTTTCCAAAATCGCCAAATTCAACTGCAATCGAGCCGATTGGGCAAAGTACCAAAATAAAATTGTAGAATTAAGTGCAAAACTTCCTTCTTCCGACAATGTTAATAAAGAAGCAGCCATTATCCAGAAAATTATTCGTAGCTCAGCTAATATTTCTATACCTGTTTCCACTCCAAAATTTACTTCCCGCAACGTTCCTTGGTGGACAAATCAATTAAAATCTTTGAGAGAACAAAAACAAATAGCTTGGAGAAATTACCGCAAGAACAAGACAATAGAAAACCTAATAACATATCGGAAAAAAAATGCAATATTCAACAAGGAGAAAAAAAATGCAAAAAAACAAAAATTTCAAGAATTTACAAAAACTTTAAACCCCAATACACCAGTAAATACTTTATGGAAAAAAATTACACTTCTAACAGGCCCATATACCCCCTTTCAGATAAAATCATTAAATATAGGTTCAAACATAATAGAAGATCCAGTAGTAATATCTTCAAGTTTTGCTGAATACTATTCAGAATGTTCCAAAATCAATACCGTATCCGCTTCAACAACCGATCCCAACTACCACAATGAACTCTCTTACAAAAAAAACAATTACCTAGATCTTAAAATAAATTTGAACGAAATTGAAAGCAGTTTAAAATCTGCAAAAGGTATTACGCCAGGACAAGACAAAATAACATATGAAATGTTGAGAAAATGTCCTCAACAGTTTAAATTTAGAATTCTTGATCTATATAATATTATTTATAATACCGGCATAATCCCCCAAATGTACAAAATAGCCATTGTCATACCTATAAAAAAACCAAACAAAGACATTAACAATATTTCAAGCTATAGGCCGATCTCTCTACTACCATGTATAGGCAAAATCTTAGAAAAAATTATTTCCAAGCGTTTAATATGGTATCTTTCATATAATGATTTCCTCTCCCCAAATCAAATTGGCTTTAAAACAAATTCCAGCACAACAGACGCACTACTATATATAGATCACATAATTTCTAAAAACTTATCGACAAAAAACCATACTTCAATATTGTCTATAGACTTTGTAAAAGCCTTTGAAAAGATAAATCCAAATATTATTTTAAATAAATTACAAGTATGGAAAGTGGGTCCAAAAATGTTTAATTTCGTAAAGGCTTTCTTAAACAACAGAAGAATACGTTGCAGGGTGAACAACATTGTATCACCAATGTTTTCACTCTTCAACGGTGTCCCACAAGGGTCTCCGCTGTCGGTAACTCTATTTTTGATTGCGTTCAATGATATCAGTAAATTGTTAACAAATCAAAATAATTTACAACACTGTCTTTACGCAGATGATTTGTATATTCTTTCAAAGGAAAAAAATTCAAATTTAATCGAAAAACAGTTTGCTGATGCATTGAATACAATCGAAAACTGGTCAAAACAATCAGGGGCGATAATTTCAACCGATAAATGTAAACATATGCATGTATGTAGAAAAACTAAATGTAAATGCCCTGAAATAAATTTTAAAAACATAAAAATCAATAATGTAAATAATTTAAAAATTTTAGGTTTAATTTTTGATAAAAAAAATACTTTTAAAGAACATTGCAATTATATTAGAAATAATGTCACTAATAGGCTTAATATAATCAAATATCTATCTTCTAAGAACAGTAATGTACATACTAACACTTTACTAAATATAACTAAACTAATAATACTTTCCAAAATTGACTATGGGCTACATATCTATGGAAAAAGTGCTACAACACACTTAAAACAAATAAATACACCATATAATGCTGCTATAAGAAGAAGTCTAAGAGCATTCACAACTACCCCGGTCAGAAACATATTAGCTGAATCAGGTTTTCCCACAATAGAAAATAGAACATTGTTTCTCAGGAGTAAATATTTTCCCAAATTATTCACAAATAAAAATGACCTATTACATAAAGAAGTTCAATTACTAAAAGCCAGAACAAAACCTATTAAAATGAAATCGGGAGTAAGTGAAATATTAAATCTCAAAGCACAACTTAGTATTGATCTGTCTTCTGCTAAAACTCCAAAGCTAAAATACCCACCATGGTTTCTGAACAAAAATGCATTTATTAACGATCTAACTCTTCTACAGAAAGATAACACCACTTACAACCAATACAAACAATTATTTATAGAAATAACCGTAAAGCTAAAACAAAACAAATGGGAACTTTTATTCACCGATGGGTCCAAAAACACTCACAGTACTGCATATGCAGTAGTGGAAGAATCCGGCAAAGTATTATCAAATGGTCTTCTACCTTCTTATGCAACAATATTCGAAGCTGAAACCCAAGCAATTTTGTCATGTTTACTAATAATAAAACAAACAAAAGGAAAAAAAGTAATTTGCACCGATAGCAGATCAGCTTTTGATGCCATTCAAAACATTGGGAAAAATTCTGAACCAATAAACACAATACAGCAATTAATAATAGAAATGAGTAAAAAAGTTCTATTAATGTGGGTACCCTCACACGTTGGTATAAATGGTAACGAATTAGCTGATAATGCAGCTAAAGCTGCTATAAATTCTCCTCTGCATATTTTTGCGTTATCAAGTAAAAAATCAATAGCCAAACATGCAGCTGATGCCGCCCTTCAACATATTGAAGCACAATGGCAAAATTATAACCACCAATATAAAAAAGTCAACCCAGCTAGAGTTCCAATAAATTTACCCACCTCAACTTCAACTTTGATGAATAAATGTTTCATTAGATTACGTCTGGAACACACACATATATCTCATTCATACATCTTAAAAGGCGAACAACAGCCAGTTTGTCAATTTTGTAATAACTTCCCATTAACCTTAACCCACATCCTTCATCAATGTACAGCTATAAACCAAATTAGGGCAGAAATTTTTCAAAACAAAAACCCTTCTGAAATTTTAATGCACGCCACTGATAATAACATAAAAGCAATATTCACTTTTCTAAATAAATTAAAAATCATTAAACACATTTAAATATATTAATGAACAACAACAAAATCAAAAATTTTTTTTTAAAATAATGAATTAACAGTTATATTTTTTATTTTTCAAGGTTTATGTATAAAATAACAACATTATTTATCTATGTATATAAATTATAACATAATAAATATAATAAGTATGTGTAGAAATTAGTATGTGCATGTGTACATAATATGTACATATGTATATTTGTAATAACTTTTGTACCGATAATTTTTTTTTCTTTCTAAAATATGTAAACTAATATAAAAACATTAAAGGCAAAAAAAAAAGAATATAATGTGTTAAAATATTATAATTATTTTTCAACTATTCTAATGTATAGAATTACTTTAAATGAATTAAATAAATTAAAAATCTGTAAACACATTTAAATACCTAAATATTAATGAATAATAACCAAAATAATGATAAAAATCTTTATTACTATGTTTATGTATAAAATAAACAGGTACATATGTAAGTGAATAAAGTATAATATGTAATAAATGTAATGATTGGTACATTATGTATATTAATTATTACATAATTATAATGAATATAATAATTGTATACATTATTTTGCATATTTGTAGTCCAATTGTAACAATAATTGCTTTTCTAAATTTGTAAATTATTAAATCAAATTTTAATACATTAATGGCCTAAAAAGGTATATATTGAAGTAAAACCTGTAAGAATTAGTATTTTCAATTATCCTAATATAAAAAATTATTTCAATGTAATTTATAATAAACGAAATAAAAGATTAAGTTTCAACCAAATAAAAAAAATAAATAATAGTAGGTATATTGTGAAGAACCTATTTTTAAAGAATAAGCCGATAGCCTGAGTAGCTAGTGCTTAGGAAAAAATTTTTTGTTAATTATAATTTTAATTGTAATTAAGAATAAATAAATAAAAAAAATAAAAATTACAAGACGCTCGTGCGTCGGATACTCGATCACCTGTGTGAATTCTTTTAAATCTTTTGATTTTTTTCTTCTTTTTGATTAATTATTTCTATAAAAAAAAATAATAATAAAAAACAACCAAAATAGTATAAAATCTTTTGAAATTTCTTCACATTTTATAAAATCAGTAACAAACAATAGATTTCAAATAAATTTGACATTAAAGATGAAATTTTTGAATGCGAAAATTAATGAATTGAATCAAAAATGAAATGAAAAGAAAATAAAAAGAAATAATAATTCTTGAATAATATATGTATGTTTGTATAATGTAAATACGTATGTAGTATATTAATAGAAATTAAAATTTTTGAAAGACTACGGAAGAGTTAAATCAGTGTAACCAAAATAAAATAGGAAAATATAATATTAATGTGTGATTGTAAAAAAATAATGGTTGGTCTGATGACTTGTAATGAAAACAACTAAGCTAAGGTATTTTTAATATGAATATGGGGCCGCCCTTACAAAAATAATATATGAAAGCATTGTTATTTTTTTCTTTATTTTAAAGAATTTTAAATATTTATTAAAACAAGTGATTGATTTATTTGCAGGGACACACAGTCTATCCAATTTATAAAAGAAAACAACTATAATAAATAGAATCATACTGAACTGCTGTTATATTTTTATTTATTTTAATTTTTTTTTTTAAATGTTTTTAATGAAGAAAAATGTATTTGACGCATTTTTACAAATAAATTGACATTTAATGAAGTTTCTTTCATGGAGTTTCTTTTATACAGAGTACATTTTCAATATTAAATTTATGAACAATCGGTCTTCTAAACGAACAATCATTTTTTGAATATTATTATAATGCAATTTCAACAAAAATTATAATAACAATAAAAGAAAATTAAATTAAATAAACTGTAACATAAATAATCGCGACCAACATATTTTTTTCGCATTTGCAAATTCAAAATTTTTACGTTACGACGTTACGATCGTTCATTTTAAGTCAAATAAAATTGTTAATTGTAATCTATCATCGGTTGTTTTATTTTTTTTTATTTTTTTTTTTTTAAGTTTTCTTGAACTCCCACGATTAATTTTTATTTTTATTTAAATTATTTTTATTTTATTTTTTTTTCATTTCAGTGAATGTCAATTTATTACAAAAAAAAAGTAACATGGCAGTATTAGTATGTGTTGGATTCAAGTGGCGCTATGAGTCTTTGTTGTTATTGTTATTATTATTATTATAGTGTTGTTGTTGTTGCTACTATTAATAGATTTATGTTAAGTGCGATTTGATATGATATTTGGTTTACGTTTCAATTAACCTTACTGTCATTAATGTGATTGACAGATGAGTTTTTAAAAATTTAATGTTGTCTTTACATCCAAAATATTTTTAGTTTTTTTGAAAAATGTTATTTTGTTATTGTTATTTAACTACTGACCGATATTGAATAAAAACAGAAAGATAGATATTACATATTATCAAGATAGAACAAGATAGAAAGATCTTTTAGAAAGAAATTAATAAATAACTGTACATATACATATACATAAATATATATGTATACATACAATAATTATTTATTATTATTCCAGAGGGATATGAAATTTTTTAAAATGTTATTCAATGAAGATTCAAGATTACTACAATGTCATTAAACTTAACGTGCATGTAGAAAGTATGGCAAGTGAAGTGATTAATGCCTTTAATTTGTTTTTGATTTATATATCGAGTGTTTTATTTTGTAGTTTTTGAAAAAATTGTATGTGTTTGTATACAACATCATGTAAATTTTATTTTATTTTGTGGTAAATATAATACATATGTTCCACTTCAGTATGTAAAAAAAAAGGTTTTGAACTTGAATTATAGTTAAAGGGCTAAATAAAATTTATATTAATTATTATTTACATATGGATGAGTTTTTTGAGGAAAGTTGTTTTTTTTTTTAATTATGACATTTAAATAAAGAGCTCTTAGTTTTGTAAATTAAAATTTTTAATTTTTTGTTTAATTTAAATTTAAATTCATGTTTTTGTTGAATCTTTTTATAAAATTGTAACATTTATTTTACAATTATAATAATTTATCATGTCATTGTTTTGACCTTAAGATAAATATTTATACATATTTAAAAAAAAAAATGTGCTTTAAGACAGTATAAATCAATTTTTAACAGACAAAATATTTGTCTTTTACCAAAACCAAATTTAAATATTTAGCTTTGATTTAAAATAACACATATGTGTGTAATTTTTGAATATTTATAAATAAAAAACAATATACATATACTTAACCTTCAGATGATCAAATGAGTTTGGAATGTATTACCTATACTAATTTAAAAATAAGGATGATTTAAGAAATAAGGAAAATAATTTAAGGTTCCGTAGAAAATTTGAAAGAAGGGGGCTCGGTGATTAACCGGTGGCTTATTAACCGAGTAAATAAGGACCATATCGGAGAAGCTTTCGAAATTTTCCTCATACTTATAACCAGGGAAAATAAATAGAACAAAAAAAAGTAGGGCAAATCCGGTTTGTTTTTTTTTTTAATTCTGTTATTATATTTTTCGTTTTCGTTTTTTTTTAACTTTAATTTTATTTTTTCAGCTGTAGCTTTTTTATTACAGTTGACAAAAAAAAATTCATAATATTGGTGCAACCTGTAGATAAAATCAAAAAAAAATGGGAAATTTTTCCGGAAAAAATTATAAATAATTCAAAAATTGCGGTTACTCAAAAAATGGCTGAAATTTTTTTATTATACTGATACAAAACATTTTTATTCTCGTTCAAAAATTTAAGAAGCTGATGTTATTAGAAAAACTTTCTTTTTCAATAATTACATGTAATGTGAATTCTGTCTGAATGCTTGTAAAGTGAATCCTGTAAGTGAATCCTGAATGCTTGTAATTGAATTACATGTAAAGTGAATCCTGTCTGGAAGCATTCAGGAAGCTTGAATGCCTACTTTCAGTTAAGAACTTAAAATTAATACCTAAATTACAAAAATTACAATTTTTATATAAATTTGATCGTATTACTGCTTGACGCATTACCATCCAACTCACTTGAATGACAAATATTATTAAGCGTTGTGTCTGATTAATTTTTATTGCAAAATTGTTCGGTTGAGTCTGCCAAAAAAATTGTAGCGGAAAAAAAAAATATCATACTTTGAAAGCTAAATTTGACAGTTACCATATAGATATGTATGTATATTATTAATGTATTATTAATGGTCCATCATATTCTGTTGTTTGCAAATTTTGTGTAATGAAATGCGATTAGTACTTGTGTGGGCAATTAAACAAATTAAGGTGATTTTTTGTAAAATAATTTTTTTTGGTTAATTACTTCAGCAATATGTGCATTTTTAGTAAGGCACTCAAACAGAATTCACTGTGCATATTCTTTTTCTTTAAGTTATAAACCGCCTTTTATTTTTGGTTAAGTACTTCAGATGGGTACTTTCACATTAACTTGCAATATTTCTTGGGAACCAATCAAAAAAAAAAGTGTGTGAATCAATTTAAATGAACAAGAATTCTAAAAAAGAAATACATATTAATAGGTATACATAATATAGTAAACCGACTTTATACAGTGAAAAATTGTCCAAACAATAGATTTAACCAAAAAAAAAAAAAAAAATTGTGAAATGATATTTTTAATAAAATAAAATCATAATAGGTGTTTAATTTGCCAGACCCAATTTTTGTAAATAAAATTAAAAAATATAAAAAAAAAAAAATAATCAAGTATAAAGATAAAAAAATAAATGATACAAGTTATAACATTTTGAAGATGTAAGAGTTATGGAACGGAATTTAATTTTCAATTTATAGTTTTTTTTTTTTTGTAAAGAAATATAAAAAAAAAAAAAAAAATTTTTGTGTGTATGAAACTATAAAATTAGTAAGTTTTTTTTTTTTTTTTCTCATCTAAATCAACAATTCAGTTCAATCACCTTTATTTTAAAACAAAAATGAAGTTAATCAAATTATAGTCAATTAAATGTAAGTCATTATTGAATGAATTTTCAAATGAAATGATCCAAATTATCTTAATTTAAATTTTTCTATTGTATTCCCAAAGTGAACCAAAAAAAAAAACCAATTTTTTTTTTGATAAAAACTTCATCTCTTTTCATTTTTCATTCAAAAATTTCTCTTACATAAGCTTAGTTTTTTTTTTTATTTGCGAAATTTTTTTTTTTTTTCATTTTCTTTATCTTTAGATATCTATCAATCACTATAGTTAAATTTTTAACTATAATATATTGAATAAATTTTATTTTTAACTTTTATTGAAATTAAATTGAGATTATTAAAAATTAAAGTAAAAAACGAAAAAAAAAAAACAGATGAGAGCTTTTAAGATTATTTGAAAAGGTCAAACAAGATAATTACTTTAGTCGAAGTTAAATAATAATCAATCAATTAAACTAATTTATTTAAAGATGATTCATTTTAATAACGACTTCAAATTAAAAAGAAAATTTACTGAAAACAAAAAAAAAAAACATTTAAATACTTAAGTGAAATTTGAAAATATTCAATAGAAGTTTCAATAAATTGAATTAAGATTTTATGAAAAGTGAAAAATTTTTAATGTATACACATAGCAAGTACCAGTTTTAAATATTTTTTCTAAAGTTCCTTTTTTTACAATTTTGGCAAATAATCAGGTTTTGAATGAATTTTTAATTTTGTAAAAGATAAAAAAATCTATATATTGAATAAAACAGGAAATAAAATAAAAAATGTTTTTCCAGAAATAAATTTTCTTAGGATTAATTTATTTTTGAATACAGATTTATTCTTTTTAATTTTATTATTTAACAGATTAGAATGAACCTCTAAAGAAATATAAATATTTTTTTTAAGTTATTTTCTAGTATTTTGACAAAAATCTAACTTTTCTATTTACATATTTCTTACGGTTCTTCTATACAGAAGGTTCTTAGTACACGTAAGGTGATTCAGTCGTATAAGTAACTTTTACTCCTCTTAATATTTGCTGAAATATTGGAGCTTCAGCTCTTTTTTTTATAGATATCTTGTAGGGAATAATACTGTTGTTCTATATTAAAATCAATAATGGCTCCTCTCAAACAATTCCAACGTAACTGAAGAGAGGCTGCAAATGACTATTTCTACACCGTAGAAATCCCTATGTGGTTTAAAACTATGGTTATGAGAATTCATTTGTTGAGAACTCGAACTAGAATATGGAACATACTTCCATCTAATGTATTTCCCTTATGTTCGATTATGTTCCATCCTACAATTTCTCAACTATTCAAAAAGAGCCTTTTTAGGTTTGTTTACAATTTACCATCCAATTCCATCTTGTTATCCTATTTCCCCTCCCCCATTTCATATCCCATTTTGTCAAATTTACACCAACAATGTAAAAAGGAATTTAGCCTGGAGTTTGGCTACTGTATAAAAAAAAAATAAATAAAAAAGTCTTTTTAAGCTAATCTATTATTTCGACGCTTTTATATATTTGTATATTTAAAGCCATTATTTCATCATAATTTAATTTCTATAATGTTAATTGGTGTGTTCGTCAGTTTAGATTTAAAATTGTTAAATTAAAAAGAAATCATTGAAATGGTATTTTTTTATATTAAACAGTGAGAAGTTTTGTCTATATAATGAGAAAAAACAGACAGACAGATTTAGAGAAACTATTATATGAATATTATTTTAATTTATTTCTCTCAATGTGCTAAAAATGTATACCACATGCATACATATGTACATCATATTTAATACATCAAATCATTTTGACTTAATTGTAATCATATAAAAATTTATGGTATCTGATTTAACTTAATAATCATTTAACTATAACTTATTTTAATTTTTAAAAGCTCTTTTTATAAAATCTTAAATTATAAAAATATTGATTAATAAATATTATTTAATTTATTATTAATCAAAATTTTATTTTCATATTTCAAACTATCAACATACTGTGTGGAATAAAAAATACTTGTAAAATTTGAATTTTTTAACTCTTGGGGTTTTTTTTTTTTATTTATTTTGTTAATTTTTTGTTTATTTAAGTGAAAAAATTTACGACATCATGAAAAGCTAGTGATAAATTTTAATTTTAAATAAAATTATGACCCAATTCGATCAGATAAAGTTTAAATTTAATGTCTCTCAAAAAAAAAAAAAAATGGACTTGTTGTCGACACAAATTACAAATATTCAATTATTTTATCTATGATTGATTTATTTAATTAAATTGATTAATTTTAAAAAATTTTCGTACCAACATATAAAACAGATAAAATTGGTAAAAGTTTTAAATGTTAATTTATAAAAATGGTACTTTAACACACTTTAAAAAGAAATTAGAAAATATTGCATATCAGAAGGCGCAATGATTTATAAAATTTCATAATCCAATTATAATTTTAACATTTAATACGAATTCAAATTAAAGTTTTCTGTTCTACAATTAAGTATATTTAATTTTTCTTTTATTTACAAACTTATTGAAAAAAAAAAAATATGTTGCAATCATTTGCAGACATAAATTGCAAATATCTATGTATTTTATCAATAATCAAATTTATTTAAATATGGTAAGTCTTAATAGTTTAATAATATATCTTATTAAACAATCTGCAGTAATGGATTCCTCCAAAATGTACTTTAATCGCAAATTTATTCTTCAAGTATACAAATAAATTTAAAATTATTATTTTTTTTTATTGTTTAGGGCTTTTTTATTACATTACATTATATTACGTTATAGAACCGACATTATAGCGCTCACACAAAACACAGTAACAATTTCATTGTTATTAGAGTTTGAACCATTCAAAATCCTTCTGGGTTGTAATAAAAAATTACATATCGATTTAAATATAATCATAATGTCAAGCACTCAATCAGAAATCAGAAATTATGGTGTATACTTTAATTAGAGCAACCTAAACTTATTTACGACAAGAATATTACGAGTAAACGCAAACGTATGCAGAATATAAGTTGATGATAAGTTATTATTAGCTTTCAAAAATCTGGTATTATCATTAAATACATTTTCTAATTAGGTGTTAGGTGTTTTTTTTTTTTGTTCCAACCTTTTAATGAGTACTGTAGTAAACATTCGACCGAACTTTAAAATAATAATAAAAAAATATTTATTTTTAAATGAATGAAAATTAAAACAAAATGTTGAGTTGTTTTATTTTATTTTATGAATATTTTAATACGATATTTTATTATATTGTATATATTTTTAAGCACTTACTAAATACATTATACACAATAAATTTCTTTATTTAAATCATACATTTTTATTTTAAAATTATAATAATAGATGAATTTGTCATATTGTATCAATTTTCATTTTTAATTTCATTACAAAATGTCAAAATTTGTAAAAATATGCGTGTGTTTATAAAATTGTAAAATGCGTGTGTTGGTAGCTACTTTTTTTTTGTTTTATACTTAAGTTATTGATTGTAGTTTTTTCTTTAATCAGATTTTTAAATAAATTTAATAATTTAATAGTTTTGGATATCGATTTACAATAATAAAATAGAAAAACAAAGGAAATTATTTTGGTGTTTGATGCCATTCATGTTTATTTGTTAAAAACAAAAACAAAATAATATTTTGTACCTGTGTTAACGTTTTGTATTAAGCAATTAACAAACAAAAAAAATTAATTTGTTTTGTTGAATTGAGACATAATCAAATTAATTACTTAAAAAAATCACTTTTAATTTGTAATTTAAATTTTGACACAAATGGCATACTAAAATCAATAATAATGTGTTATTGGGTTTGTGTAAGAATGATATAAATAAAGTATAGGTATATAGATACTGTTATAATTTTCTTATTTATATCTGTTTGATGTGGGTCAACTCTAAAGTCTTGAACTAATTAAGATCTGTTATACAGTTAATGTTGTAGTGGTTAAAACACCAGCCTTTCATTCGAAATATCTGGGAATAAAACCTCAGCTGGATCATATAGATTCATAAAATACAAGGAGACATGACTTAATTTCAACGAACATAAATTCCATGGAACTAATGACTTCTTAAATAGATTGAAGTTCCATTAAATTTATAGCCATTTCTAAATGGGTTTAAGTTCTATGGAAGTACTGAACATTTTGTATTAAAAGCTAATTCTCAAATAAAATGGTCATAAGTTCCGCACTTTTTTGTTGGAAGTGATAGCTCAAATAAAATGGTTATAGTTCCTCTTTTCTAATATATATAAATTTAAAAAAAAAATAATTAGAAAGAATTTTAGAGTTGATTGTAAAATCAGGATTATAATATTCTTTTTCAGAATTTAATTCTAAAATTGCTCCTAATTCAGAATCTCACATATACGGATGTATAAATATTTTCGAAAAAGGCAATTCCTTGATTTTGAATCTAACTCAAAAATCCCTCCTAATTCAGAATTTCGCATATTAATATATGTATATATTAATATTCTGGAAAATTCGGGATTTTTTTCAGTAAAATTTAAATTTTGAATATTTTTACGGTTTTTCCAAAAATTTTACATAATTTAAATTTCATTTTATTTTGTTCGATAGAAGTTATGACTCAAACAAAATTGCTATAATTTCAATGGTACTTATGCCTCATAGCAAATTGATCTTAAATTTAATTAAATTTTTGTCTCTATTTTAATCGAACTTAAGTTCATTTAAGAGGATACAAGCTCAATGGAATTTATGTTCTTGAAAATTTAGTTATCCCTCCAAAAATATCATAGATTTTTCTTATAACATATAACATCTTCTACTAATATTGTAATATATAATAAAATAATAACAAAAGATAATTCTTTTATTAGATAATATATGGTGTAGAAATAAAAGAAACGTCTCCATAGGCTTGTTTCATAGTTACAGTCCCAGTAATCAACGGCTTAGTGAAATTAATGATTTCAAAAAACTTAAATCAAATTTGAATAATAAATGACTTAGTGGATGTCCTATGTTCCTTGTCGGAATGGGAAGGAAAAAAATAATTTAAGGGCTATTATACTCTAGTTTTAGTAAACTATAACTTGGAAACCTGTCACAAATTTATCGTAAGTAAAACATAAAAATTAAAGATACTATATTATATTTTTATATATGTTCTAACAGTTTGCCATAATTTTTCCTATAAAAATGATGGAAAAGAAATTCAATCCTAATATGTTTTTATTGTCTGTTTAAAAATGCCTTTAAAAATGTTTTGTTTCGCATATATACTGCCTCCTTCAACTTAGTAGTAATAAAACAGCTTGGTTTTAAAATAAGCGGTAATATCTTTTATGCTTTTAGGTATGAAATATTCTAATATTTTAAGTATGGAACTATTGTTTTAAAATTGAACTTCAGTTTCAATCATTATAATTTTATCCAATGTAACATAATCTAAAAATTTTATGTCAAAAAAAAAATAGAATAAATTAATTCACCAAAATAAAAACAAATCCTTCTTTAAAACTAGGATTTGAGAAATCCCCTTTTATAATCAACTTGAATTTTGTTAAACAGGACAATGGGTAAGTAAATGGAATATTTCTTATTAACAAACTTTTATATAAATAAAATTTAATTAAAAATTTTTATCTTAAAACAGATTTTCTTTATCATTTTAACAAATAAAATTTATTGCATCATTTCACGGTTTTAATTACCTTAATATTTTTTCATTAAGTTGTAACATTTATTCATAAATCTTTAGTTGTAAGAAAAAATATCTTTGAAAAAATATCTTAATTAATTCCCATTTCATTGATATCCAAGGGATATTTTGAATAATTTAAAATTAGACCATCAATTTTGAAATCTTCAAAATTTTTTGATTATCTTAAAGTTTCAAAACACGAAAATTTAGAGTGATATAAAGTTTATAAGATACTCTATTTTTTTTTTTTTTTTGCTCAGTTTTATTCAATAGAGTATAACGATTTTGATAAAAGCAATTAATAGATAGAAATATTTAGATTTTATTTTAAAAATTACCAATTAAAAGAATTTGATCCGATTATAAAATTATTTCAAATACCGCTGTTTAAATTTCAATTTTCCCACAAAGAAAAGTTTCTTTATTTTTTTTATTATTTGTTTTTTTTATAAAAAAAAATGTTGTAAATAAACAAAAAAAAGCTCAAAAATATATGCAGAAATTTAAATAACTAACTATAGGATTATGTATATATGCGTTTTATATTATGTATAGCATACATAGATTAGTTACGTCTAGATATTAAAAAAATAATAGTTGTCACAAAAAAATTAATAATAGATATTTTATCTATTGTTGGTATAGACATTTTTATTTCCCCGTTTGTCAACAGATAAAAGATAACAAATCAATAATTTCTTATCTAAAAAAAAAATCAAATTAAAATTGATTAACAAGAACGGTTAGTATGTATATAGTTATATTGTCAACACTATATTAGTTAAAAATTTATTAATTAACAATATTTGTTTGTTTTGAAACTTTCTTTATAAATAAATTCAGCTCTTCTCTAAAATCAAGGCATCAGTATGTTTAAAAACGAAGGTTTTTAAAGACGCACATTCACAAAAAAAAAAAAAAAGTATTTTAATAGCGATCTTCAAGTTTGTTTAGCTGGACAAATTTCTTATCCATGAAATTGTTCTTGTCATTTTCCAAAATGAATTTGTCAAGAACAAATTACCAATGATTGTTTCCTAATTTAAAATTTTCTACACTTCTACACTATTGGATATTTGTCTCTAAAAATTTCTTACTATTTCTAGTAGCTTAATCTCATCAAGTGCCTTATTAATTAAATATCAAGAAATCTCTTCTTTCGCACTTTTTCTTCATATTTCGCATTATAATGTTGGATTCACTGCTTCGCTTTGTATTTATATGGAAATTTGCATTCTCTCAATTTTCAAAAACGTCCCGAACTTTTTTTTTCTCTATGGAACAAAAGTAGATTTAACTTTAACTTTTTAGTTCAGAACTAGTTTTTTTTGCTGTCATTTTTAATTTTTTGTGGCATTTCTCCCATTTAAAAAAAAATTTATTAGAAAACAGACGCTCCGCAGTAATATTTTTTTAAGTAAGTAACACAGTTTAAGGCGGAAACGAATGTTCTGAAGCAATGAACCATTAGCTTTAGAATTCTCTTTTACAAAAATAGTTTAGAACAAAATGTGCTGAAGCAATGAATCCATCATAACTTAATAAAAACAAAAAATTCATTTTTATGTTTTTATATTTTGACACTTTAAATAATAAATTGACATTTTAGAAATGACGTTTATTTTCTTTGGGTAAAATTCTGTCCTTTCAATAGGTCATTCATGTGATATCTAAATTTACAATTTCGAAAATTTATATCACGTTGGAAAAAAGTCACAAAACTTGAAGACCGCTATTGTAATAACTTTTGCACCAAAATTAGTAATTTATTTTTAGAATTTTTTATGTGAGAAGAAATTGTCAAAAACCAAAAGACACTTCCTTCACTTTTATGGAAACCCTATGTAATTAAGAAAAATATTAACACACGTAAAAATATAAGATTTTAGCGTTTCTTTTTGTGTTTTACTTTAAATGATTTCGGTATTCAAATGACAGGTGTCTAAAAATATATCGAATTTTCATTTTTTAACCCATAATAACTTTAAAACTTGCTGAAGTACAAAATTTAAAGAAGCTTATATTTAAATTGTAGGATATTTTTCCTCTTAAAATTTTAATATTCTAACTAACAGCGTTCTAGAGATAAGGAGGAACCCAAATTTTTATTTCACACTCTGATAAATTTAAATTCCAAATTAAAAAAAAATTAAGAATTTTTTATTTCAATTTAAAAAGCTTCAAAAATTTTCTGTCTTTTACTGTTTCGAATTTAAAAAAATATGTAATAAAACTTAAGATATAAATATTTTAAAATAGGGGTACATAAAAAACTTTTCTTACAAAATTAAGTTTTTAACATTTATCGATAGGGTTAAATTCCTGTGCTCCATCTTAAACGGTATAGAAGTTTGGGAAATAGATGAACGAACCAATGGACAGAATGAAGCAAATAAACAAATTTTCGGAAAATGTGCTAAAAATATATTAAATAAATAGACTTTTGCATATTATGTAGTCCAAAATTGAATAAGATTAAGTATTACGGAAGATTATGCAGCACTATACTCTAGCATAAGTATAATATGTAAATTTTTTTTTTGCAAAACTTATTATGAATCAGATATAGATGCTTCTATCGCATTAAAGTCAAAACTTGATTCACAAATAAATATCAATAGAATATAAAAAACTATCATTTTTTAAAGGCTCGCATTTGCAAAACATTATTATATAATCGTAAGTAAAATCGATTTGCTAAAGTTGGTGAACTTTATTTTTAATTGTTAAATAAATAACAAACTAGATATGATGAAATTCTGAATTAGAACTATATACGATAAGCTGGATAATCTAGAAGACTAGAATCCTGTATGATATATAAAGTTAAGTTTTCAGAAAGTTGGAGGAGATATTACAAACGTGGGTGCAGAAATACAAATACAAAAAAATAATTTCATTGCAAGGAAAAAATAAAACAAAAGTTTTCATCTCTTTAGTCACATAAGTTATTTGGTCTACATTCTTTTTATTTTACTTTAATTAAAACGTTGAGTCCCACGGGTATCACCGGTGAATATTACTCAAATGTCTTAAAATTCCGTGCTTACCGGTAAACATAAAAATAAACTTGTGTTAATCACGTGTTAATCACGTGTATAACCAGTGAAGATCACTGAAATGTTCTCAAAATCCCAAATCAATTTAATGTAGTTTTAGGACATAACGCAACTTCATTTTTATCTTCACCTATGAACACGGGATTTTGAAACATTTTAGTGATGATCACCGGTGATGTTCGCGTAGGACTTAACGCAAATGTTTTTTATATTCACCAGTGAGCATGGGACTTAACGTATTAAACGATTTTCTAAATTTTTTTCCAAAATAATTTATTAAAACGACATCAAATAAATTTCCTTTTCATCAAATAAAAATTTGAAATAATTTATGTAGGTAATTTGCAAAATTCGCTTACGTATTTTGAAAATAACATAAAATCTTTCTTTTTTTGTTTCTGTCAAAACACGTATTATTTAGTATTATTTAAAGCAAATCACTCTAATAACCATTTATTATAAATAAGTATTTAAAATTTAATAAAAGAAAGAATTAAATTCCCTTTAAGGTATTGAACTGGAAATGATCCATAAAATTTTTTGTTTGACAGGAAAAAAGTGACCACATTATTATGAAATCAATAAAAAAAAATTATGAAGCCTATAATTATCAAATCAATCGTTTTTATTCATTATTGTCTTCTTTCTGCCCCAAGTGTTTATGATGATTATTATGTTTTTTATGATTATTGTTTTCATAATTGATTTTATTTTCTTTTTGTTTTATGTCGGTCGTGTTGTCGTGTTGTTAGTATTAATGTCATTGATGTAAATAAAATAAATCAAAAATTACTAGAAAATAACATTTAAGGTGTGGTAAATCACATAAATCTATTGACCTGTCAACATATTTAGGACATTTAATTTATCACCTGCAGATTTTTGTAAAACATCAAATTTAAAAATTTTTTTTTTTTTCTTTTAATTTTTTTTTCTTTGTTTTTAGATTTTTAATTTTTTAACATATATACCATTTACTTAAATCAATAAACCATTAATTCATATAAGAAATTTTGAAGAAAAAAAAGGAAATTGGAAGTATGTCTACAAGTGTTATAATATTTGAATTTTTTTTGTTTTTTTTTTGATATGTATTAGTGTAGCAATACTTACTACTATGAAGGTGGATTAATTTTTAATATGTTATGCAAAAAAAAAAAAAGTATTATGAATTTGATTATCTCTTCAATCAAAAAATAAAATGTATGGTGCATGGGAAAAGAAAAATGAACAAAAATAAAAAAGGTGTATGTGCATATATAGATATAAAAAGAAAAGAAAATATTGTAACTTTAAATTAAATTAGTTTAAATTTAGTTTACAAATAACAAAAAGCTATAAATAAGTTATATGAATAATCATGCAAACTTAAAGTTTCAAACAAACCAAAAAGAAAAAAAAAATATAATTATTATGTAAAGTCGATATGATAAGTAAAAATTTTCTTGTATTAAATAAGAAAGAATACAATGTTAGGAACTAAAGATATTATGTCCTTAATCTGCCATTAAACAGTATTATTTTGTATTATCAGTATTTATTTATTTATTTATATTATAATATTACAAATGACATAGAATAATGCAATATTACTAAATTAATAGCTACAAACAAAAAACTATTTTTTCAGTAATTTTCCCTACAATTGCAAAATTTGACTATTAAAAATTAACTTCAATAAATGTGAAACCGTTTTATTTTGTAACACGGTTGATAAAAATAAGTTCAAACATTAGGAAAAAATTGGAAACAATTCACCATAAATTCACCTAATTCACCGCTTCCAAACAACAAAATTGTTAAATACGTGAACCACATCGAGCACATAAAATATACAATTCTTAAAGGCAACAAGTCTTTGGCTGCGAAAAAAACTCTTTTACAATATAAATATAAGTAATAGAGATGAAATTATTTGCTACCCAACATTAATAAGGCTAACGTTTGCCAATAATTTACACATATGATACAATATGGAAGCCAAATGAAAAAAATTCGTAAGTTTGAAAGAAAATACATTAGAGCTTATATTAATATACATTAAAAGTCTGAATCTGATTACAATCATTATTTCCCTAATAAATACTTGCACTGGGACACAAAAGTCATAAAAATAGATAATTTTATCATAAAATTAATTAGAAAATACTATGATAGAGGATTAAAAACTCCAGAAAATAGTTTAATATCACATATATTTTACCACAATGTTATGTACATCAAATAGTCCTTCTCGCAGCTTTTATAGCTAAGAGATTTCCATTTATCTAGACAAAAATAGTTGTGTTTAAAACCAAAATTATGCTCCATATTATTTCATTATAATAGATGAGCTAAATGCATAAAACTTGAATGTAACCCAGGCAATATAAACGGCAATATAAATAAATTTAATCTAAAATATGACATGTGGCATATGGCATCTGGAATTCAATATCGACTCAGTTTCTTGCCTAATTGTTACATCTAAAAGAATAAGAAAAAAGAATTTAAATTATCTCTGTTTTCTACTATCTGGCCTGGCTTCTTTCATAGAAATATTATTGAAACACCCGGACAACTTTATAAAATGGAGTAAACTCGGAAATATTATTATTAATATTAATAATAATATAATATTATATATATATAATATAATAATAAATAATAATATAATATATAAATATAATATAAGTGAGTAAACCTAAGTTTAATGAACAATCTAAAATTAATTATAAAATCAATAGAAAAAACAAAATTTTAGTAAGCAATATCTTACATAATGACATATATTCATATATAGTTTTCCGAAGTCTCCTGATACTTCTTCTATTAAAAACTCTATTAACATTATTATTTAGAATATAGCTGGGCTAAGTTTATTTAAGTTATTGTAAGTAGGTTCGTTAAGTAGATTAAAGCTTTTAAATAAATAAAAAAAATATTGAACATTGATTTTTTAAATTTTTGCAATGATTTAAAAAAAACGCAAATTTAATTTAGCAATATTTTAAGCTACTTCTAGCTAATATAAACTAATAGACTAATAATTTAATATAAAAAAAAATTCATATTTTTAAATGTTAATTGTAATAAAAACAAGAACGAAATACCATTTTTTGTAAACTTTTTTGTAGGTTAAGCTAAATTTAAAAAACTACTCTTTCAGTAATTTTCCTTAAAATTAAAAGCTCTTGCCACGTGTCCAGGATTTACCTCTTCACTCCCTCGCTTAATAAGCTACTTGCCTAATCACTAGGCCTGTGAGATTGCTTTCTTTTTATTTATTTATTTATTTATTTATATTAATATTACATACATAAATGTAATGCAATATTATTGAACCATCGGCTACCAAGGCCATTATAGGTTTTTAAACTATTATTAAATTATATATACTAATATTATTTATTTTGTTTATATTATATACTATATATTTATGTAAAGAATGTAAATATGTAAATATGTATGAATGGGGTATGTAAAGAAAAAAACACTTACGACCTGTGCAGGGATCGAACCCACACTTCTTCGGTTAACACGCCACACGCCTACTCACTAGGCCCCTGCTTTCTTTTTAAATTTCTATAAAAATAAAATATTATAATATTGCATACTTTCAGGAGAAGTAAAAACAAAAATGTATTATCAGTTTTAAGTAAAAAATTTATTCTTCAAAATATTAGAGAAATTATTGAAACCTTCTTTAATATCTTACATATTTGAATTTATGCATTTTACAATTATTCAACTCTTCTTGCATAAAAGATAAATAAGGATTAGTGTATTTTGAAAAATGCTTATTTAAATTTATTGAATAAAACAAAAGAAAATTTAAAAAAAAATTTTTCTTTTTTGTTTTAACTACAATGATGAAAATTATATTAAAATAAAGTCATATTCTAATCGTGAACAACAATTTCTCTTTGCTTTTTTAAAAGTTTTCAAAGCAATACTGAAAAACCTTAAATACTTTATTATTTCTTTCTTTTTGAATCGGAAATTTTTTGGATTAAGTAAACGGTAAATTAAAAGCATCTTAGAAGTTAAAATTTATTTATTATATTTGGTAGTTAGCTTTTTTACCTTAACTTCAACTTTTGCTTTAAAACTTTAAGTGCAACTTTGTACATATTTGAAATTTTAAGAAAATTTTCATTTCATCTTATTTTTTTTTTTAAGTTAAATTTTAAATTGTAATTGGGTTTTATTGTTAATTTCTTTTTGTATGTGCATTTTTAAATATTAAACTATAAATACATTTTTTTTTTTGTGTTTTCATAACTTCTTTGAATATGAAACTTCAAATTTTAAAGAACACCTTTAAAATACAATTTAAAATTCAGTTAATGTGCAAAAATAAATTACTTTGATGTTTACTACATTATATTAAAAAATACGGCGAATTGAAATGTTAAACGCCAAATAATATGCAAAAAGCTTTTTAAAAAGTTATTATCTTAGTTTATTAAAAAACAAAATTTTGGTTCAATTTAAATCGTAAAAGTTATTACAAAAAAATATTTTTATAAAATATAATAAAAATATTAGGTTTGATAAAAAGATATAAAAATATGAAGCATTATTAAGGAAGAAGTAATAAATAAATTTAAACTCAAAATGAAAACAATAAGAAACCTATTTTGTTTATTTTAAATTTGTATAATATAATATAGAAAGTATATAGATATTTTTGTACATTATTTCTAACTTTTAATAGTGATTTAAATAAAGAATTAAAAAAAGCTATTTCAAAAACTACAATTTAATATTTGTTTTTAAGGTTTACAAATTATTGTATTCTTTTAATATTGATGAAGGCTGAGCAAATGCGTCAGTAATCACTACACTCTAAATCCGTAGTGTACCTTTAAAACATAGGTGAACCTATTCAGCCTCAGTTAGTGTTAAGATTCGCTAGATTTTTGCAACGATGATACGGAAGAAGCTTTGAAAGCTTTTAAGATCTATGTCTGAGTTCATCTAAATCTTAGAATAGAAAAACTTTTCTGTATTGGAAGAAGTCAAGGGCAGAGGCAGTACAACGCGCTCTCCATCGCGTCAATTCCTCTGCAAAATCCACAGTTAAGATCCACATGCATACTTAATCTTCGAGCATATTCATCAATAAGGTATACCTTTTTTATAATAGCCCGTAATACCAACCAATTGTCAACAAAATTACCTACCAAATTAATGTATTAACTTAAGTTTAAGTGGACCAATTTGACCAATTATACTATTTATACAATTGTAAAAACTGAGATATTATTAAAAAATTAAGTGTTCATAAAATCAAGTAAACTTTTATACAGCATATTAGATAAAGTTCTGAGCTTATAATACAAAAACCAAAGTTCAAGTCTAATGAACTTTGTCTAATGATTTAAAAAGTTGCTCTTTATTACGATCTTACCATTGGCAGAACGCTTAAATCGAAATACCAGCGAAATACCTCTGAAACCCGGATTTGGCCATATACACATAAATAATACAACAACTTAAAATTATGTATCTTTTCATCATTTTGTAAAGATCTAATAATTAAAGACAAAAAAAGACTCAAAGTAAAATTTCGTCTTTATACTCGTAGATATTTATTATCAAATCATTTCATCATTTGCATTTTTAACCAAAAAGTGCAAACCAAGATATCAATGCCTAAATAAAGCATAAGCATAATATACTCATATACAGATGAAGAAAAGAAAAAAATCCTAAATTAAAAAAAAAACAAATCGTTTCATTATATTTTACAACAAAATATATTATCACAAAATAAAAAAATATTTGGAACATATTACAAAAAAAATTCTTAAGTTAAGTGAATTATACTAAATAAATTTTAACAATAATTATAAAATATTTTTTCCTTTGAAAAATCCTTCAAAAAAGAAATTATATTTAAATATTATGAATCTATAAATGTCTAGTTACACCTTGATGTTGCATTCCAGTATCATGTTTTATATGCATTTCATATTTACTAATAAATTTTCCTTTATTACCATAACTTTGTTCATTATGATGAATTTCAACTTCTGCATCTGATGATGGATGATCATAATTACCTTCACCTCCAAAACTTTCTAATAATGTTGCCCTATGGTCATAATTTGGTGTAAAATGTTCATCATCTGAACTAAATATTGTACTATGATGATTTTTAGCATTATTTAAAGCTGCATCAGCATTTTTTATTAAATATGTATGATCATCATTATGATTATCATATGAACTTTTATGTTCTTTAAATAATTCATCATGATTAATTAAATTTTTATGTTCATCTTCATGTTTAAATTTATACATCATATCTTTACCATCTTGATGATCTTTTTCATCGAAACCTTTAAAATGTGTTTCAAATGATTGTGTATCATAACCTGGACTTAAACCATCATTATGATGTGATAGTAATATATCTTTATTTGCTTCTGATTCATCAAATTTTTTTAAATTTTCTTCATTCGAATCACTAAATTTTATTTCTGAACTATCTTTACCAAAATCATATTTTTCTGTATCGGAATTTTCTTTACCAAAATCATATTTTTCGGAATCAGAATTTTCTTTACCAAAATCATATTTTCCTGAATCAGAATTTTCTTTACCAAAATCATATTTTCCTGAATCAGAATTTTCTTTACCAAAATCATATTTTCCTGAATCAGAATTTTCTTTACCAAAATCATATTTTCCTGAATCAGAATTTTCTTTACCAAAATCATATTTTTCTGAATCAGAATTTTCTTTACTAAATTCATATTTATTTGAATCTGAATTTTCCTTACCGTCACCGAAATCATATTTTTCTGATTCTGAATTATCTTTATCAAAATCATATTTTCCAAAATTTTCTGTATTATATTTTCCTAAATTTGACATTTGTTCAGTTGATTCTTTTGAATTTTTACCAAAATCAGCATTAAAATCATAATAACTAAAACTACCTGAATCACCATGACTTTCTAATCCTTTATAATTCTTAAAATCTTCTAATTCTTCAGCTTTTGTATATGTTTTAAAATGTTTGCCATTATCATCGAAACTATGATTTGGTTCTTTTAAATTATGAAATGAATGAATATCACCAGATGGTCCACCAAATCCATAACTTTTACCATTTGAATAAACATATTTTGGTTTTATATTAATTGTTTTTGATGCAAATGATTTATCTATAAAACTTCTAGGACCATCATTTACTTGATGATCACTATTGTATTGATGATGATAAAAGCTATCACTACTATCACTTTTAACATTATGAATTTCATGTTCACTATCTTCTTTAATTTTACTTAAATGTTCTAAAATTTGACCACCACTTAATCCACCAGCATAATTTCCTAATAATCCAGCACTTAAAGAACTACCATGACCAAATATATGATACGAACCACCTGTTACCGTATTTATTATACCGGAAATTATAAAAAATATTAGATTAATATGGATTGATATGTGATTAACAGGTATGATAATTTTTTTCATTATTTATATTTTTTTTGTTTTTGTATTTTCTTGAATTACAAGTTTTGCCAATATTACAATATTAATTTCTATAATTTTTTATTGTTATTTTGTTTTTGTCTTTTATATAAAAAATCTATAAATAATCCTTTTTGTTTTAGTTATTTTTTTTTTTTTTGCTTTTTATAATTATTTGCTCATTATTAAATTATCGAACGTATCCAAACCGAACCGATTCAATTGTAAGACTGGTATTTTCCTAACAATATTTTATTGCTTTTATATATCGAAGAAAATATAAAAATGGTATGAAAAAAAAAAATCTTCATGATTCCCGATATTTCATTTCTTCTTTCTTTAAAAAAATTTACTAAAAAGTCCAAAAAAAAAAAAACAAAAAACAATGAAAACAACTACATATTTTTGTTATTTTATTATTTTTGTTTTTTTTTTTATAAAAATTTTCATTTTCATTTTCATTTTCATTTCACCCATGAGTAGCTGTAATCAAAAAAGCAAAAAAAAAAAACAAAAACAACTCACTTTTGTTTTGTTTCCGATTACTTAGTAATCAAATATTGTTATTATTATAATCTTTTTCGTTTTTAATAATTGTGTATGGATTGCACACTACACTACATTTTCTAGTTTAGAGGCTTTTTTATTATTATTATTATTTCAGTTGATTTTTCCCTGCTGTGTTTAAAAAAAAACAAAAACAAACAAAAAAATTCGAAAAAATAACAATTATAGCCATTATTAAAATCAAAAAAAACATTAAGTTACCAAACTTCTTTACTTTATTTTTTTTTTTTTTTACTTTATGATCTTGGTCATGTTTTGTCTTCTTTTTATCTTCAGCAATGGATGTGATTGAAATTATTTATAGTAATAATACAATTAGAAGAGATAAACAAATAATAAAACAAAATATAGATAATTTAATCATGGATTGATTACTATTATAGTTACAAATTCAAATTGTTAAAAGAAATTCAAGAAAAATATAATAATTTTATAAAAATGTTCAATGACATAAAAAATTTAAAGTTTTTAATTTATTTTTCATTAATAAATATTATTAAATAATATTATTAAATATTAACAGTTATTTAAAGCGGGAAACAGTATGAAAACATCTTAAAACCTTTATTAAACAGACATGGTGATATTCCAAAAATGTTCAAATACTGAACAATATGTTTGTTTTCTTGGATGTGGGGCGTCAATGTTTATATTAAAATTATCTCACTGACCACTGACTCATGGCGCAGTGGTTAAGTCGCCAACCTTTCAATCTAAGGGTCTTGGGTTCAAACCTCGGTCAGGTCATATAAATAAAAAATATGTAGTACTTTTATATCGTAATAATATCTATCGTATAATTAATAGTAGTAATAATAATAATAATAATAGTAATAATAACAATAATAATAGTAATAATAACAATAATTATAACAACAATAATAATAATAATAATAGCTGCTACAGTGGAGCTATCTTTGGTTATATCATGCTGAAAGGTGTTATATACTGCTGCACGTTGTAATGCACTGATCGCCCTGACTCTGTAGTAACATAATAATAATATTAATAAGAATACTAATAGAAATAATACCAGCCGCTACAGTGACAGTGGGCGTTGCCTTCAATAATTACCTCATTAATAAGGTGTTATATACTACTACATGTTATAACTGTTTTAATGGCTATAGTCACTGTTAGCAAAATAGTAATAATAATAGGCGGATTCATTGTTTCCTTACAGGCCCACTCCCAATTCAATGTTTCATAGCCTAGTGGGGCTGTAGTTATAGTTTCATAACATAGTGGGGCTGCAATATTAATGTTAAATTATCTTGTATTTTATTAAAATACAAAAAAAAATCATCGATTAAAAATAAAGTGCTATTGTCTGTTATATAGTTGTTAGAATAACTGCTGGGCGCTGATACATTCCAACTTTCAACTTTATTAATTAATGTTTCTGTAATATTTACGACCTGATGTTTTAAACTGCACAAAGAAAGTAATATTTTTATTTAATTAATTTCTAGGTAATATTTTCTGACATAACCTTAAAAAATTCTCTTGTACCCTTGTAACTTTTTAATTATGAACGTTGATGAGTTAAACTGAAGTTAAATATAATATGTAAATTTAAAATTAGAAGGGACGCCAAATCTTTACTGTCAAGTCTTCTATAATAACACAAATTTCGGAACTGTCAAATATAATTGAAGACAAATTATGTAAAATTAATAAAAACTTGAAATTTTAAAATTAAATTTCATTACTTTCACTGCTAATTGTTTAGTTGTCATAATATCTATAATATAAAAACTTTAAATTAAACAATAAATAGTAGGTACCAGTTTTTTTTTTTTCACTTTTTAATAAACATATGTAAAAAAACTTTTTTAAACTTAACAAAATTAACGAGTTATTCTTGAATATTATTCATATTTCATATATATTTATTGTACTACTTGTTCAAAGCAATTAACATTTGATGTTTAACAGTATAATGGATTCGATTAACATAAATGCATAATAAATTTATCATTAAAATTAATATGTAATTTCGATAAATAAAAACCACAACAATATAAGAAATTTCTAGATTAACCAATGATTTTGAACATGTTAAAAATATAATATCTGAAAGAAAAAGTCTACTCCTATGTACAAAGAAAGATGTATTATTTTATAAAATACTTTATATTTTATATAAAGATTTACCTATTATTTTATAAAATACGAAGCTTTTGCAAAGATTGGATAAAAAAATTTCATCAAAATCTATTGTTTTTAATAAATTGATGGCATATTCAAATATATTTTTATCTGCAGTATAGAAAATTTATCTAACAAACACCTTGTAACCTTTTAACTTATGTATCAGCCGCTTTAGATTCACTTGTCAACCTGAATGATCTAAATTTTTTTTTTTTTTTTATAAATATTATCATTAATTTGTTAGACGATAACAACTGTATTATTGTTGAAATGATATTTAATGTGATGTTGACCAGAAAGATGGTGCTGATTTTTTTTTTTTTTTTTTTAATATTTAAAAACTTATTTCCCCTCACAGTGTTAAATACTTTACACAAATTGTGTATAAATAATTACATAGTACATAATATAAATGGAAACAATAGTAAAATTTTATAAAAAAATATTAAAAAGAGAGAAAAAATTTTATATTTTATTGTATTTTGTATTATAGGTAAAAAAAATAAGGTAGAATAAAAATCAAAGGTTTTTAAAGGAGCACCTAATTTTTCCAAAAATGAGTAAAAGCAGTTTATAGAATTGTAACTTCCACCAAAATTTGTAATTTTTCGTATAATTTTATATGCAGGATGTTTCCTAATTAAGTGCACTGCTGTATATCACTGCATAGATACTAATGAGTAGATGCATTTTTTGTATGAGAACTAAGCTAGGGAAATTTTGAAACCTTTACATTTTACGTCATGACGTAAATATGGGTTTTTCAAAAAATAATTGTTAAAATTTCTACATTTTATAATTTTGAAACTGTATAAAAGATAGAAAATTGAAACAGGTACTTGTTTAAAAGCATATTTCTTAAGGGTGCGAATACATTTTATAAAATTTTCATAAATAGCCAAGAAACAGAGTTAAACCCAAAATTATGAAAACTAAAAAAAAATATTGAAATTTCACCTAAGTCTCCATATTTTGGAAACTAGAAGAGCCCTAACTTAGCTTTCATACGAAAAATATATCTACTATCTTTAGTATCTATGCAGTGATATATAGCAGTGCACTTAATTAGGAAACACCGTGTATATAAGAATATTTTTGAATATTGAAAATAAAGAGACACTTTCTTTAATTAGCAATTCCCATATAATTAAGAAAAACCATTAACACAATTTTACATGTGTTAATGGTTTTTCTTAATTACAAAGTTTTAACTTTTACGTTTTATTTTGAAAAAATTTGTGCAGATATGTAAATTTCAGTTTTTGACTCCTAATAGCTCTTAAATAGAGACAAGGTACAAAAATATTTCCTGAAAGAACTTATGCTAATTCTGAAAGTTCTTTCTATTGTTAAAATTTCAAGGTTCTTTCTAAAAGTGGTACAACGAAATGAAGGAAGCAAAATATTTCAAAATTGCAAACTTTTCAAACTTTGAGGGATTTCAAACTTTAGAGAGCTTCGTAAAGGATTAGGCTATGTAAAAAAGTTGTTTTGCAGCATTAATTATTTTAAGAGACCTATTTCTACCGAGACATTAAAATTTAATTGTCTATATCTTAAACGTTGTAGTAAAAGTTTTGTTAACAGACGAACGGTAAACAGACTGAGTAAAACTAATAAGCAAATTTAAAAAATTGCTAATTGCTTAAAATGAAAAATGTGCTAAAAATTAAAGGAAAAGAAATTAATTTTTATAAAATTATTCTGATTTACTGGTATAGCAAAAAAGAAAAAAAAAAAATATTAGTAATTATATTATTTAATTACTATTAAAACTGGTCCAGGAAGAAATTGATTTTGCTTAATTATTTTTTTTTTTTTGGTTTGAGAAATGATAACCGCATTTAATTCAAGGAAATTATCTACGGTATGGGAACTTTATTTTATTTTTGATATTACTTTAACATTATTATAATCAATTAACCTTTATAATAAGAGTTTGATTCATTTAATTTTATTGGAAAATTATAATTTTCCTTTAGATTTTGAAAATATTTTTATTTTAATAGTATATATAGTCAATAGTATATAAATGTAAAAAATAAAACTGTGTCAACAAAATATAATTCAAATATGTATAAGGAACTTATTAGTAACAGACAATTCCAGTGAAATTTATTTGCAATATTTTGTTTTTTTTCATTGGTTGGTCTGAAAAATTTAAGGAATGTTAAAATTTTACTTATGTGACAATTTTTTTTTTTTTTTACTATACATAGATAAATATTCTGTTTTAATTAATATTAAAATAAAATTAATTATTAATATTTCATATTTTCAGCGTTGGTTTTAAGTTTTAGGTTACTATATCTATATCTATTTGTCGATCCATTTGTCTGCCTGTCTATCTGTCTGTCTGCCTGCCTTAAAAGCAATTGAATTTTTACACATTTTTTAAGTAACCCTTCTTATAACAGAACAATCTAAAACTTTTAAATTTTAATTCAGTATTTGTTTAAAAATTCAATTGGATCAATCAAAATCAAAATCAAATTCAAATCAAAATTTGGAATGTTCAGACATTAATTCAATATTTTTAGGGTAATTATAGTTGTAGTATTTATTATACTATATGAATATAGTATATTATAACTATATGAATTTCCTTAATTATAAAAGGTTATTTTAAAATAGAAGAAAGCGTTAATTATAATTTTCTAAGTTCTAAACTCTTAGAAAAATTACAAATTTTAATAAATATATAATTCAAATTCCAGTTTTGAAAATCTTAGTTTATAAAATCCTCTGGTTTTGCTTATACTCTTTACTTAAAAAAAAACACACCTTTTATTACAATTTTTACAAATTATTTTTAAATTATAAATATGTAAAACTTTTAAGTAAAGTATTTTTGCTATAAAGAATATTTAGTTTTTGTGGGGGCCTCGGAGGCCTAGTGGGAAAGAGCGTATAAAATACTTTGTAAACACCGAGGGAGTGTGGGTTCAGATCGCACACACGTCGTAAGAGTTATACCCCCTTACGACATTTACAGCCACGCCTGAACAGGATAGGCTGTGTAATTTTCTGTCCACATTTATGTGGTAGAGAAATGCATTAAAAAAAAAAATTTAGTTTTTGTACTTTGTAAGCAAACTTAGTTTTTGTATCGTATGTAAGTAAAATTCTGCAGAGATCATCACTGTCACTATAATAAATTCCTATAGTACTATTTTCAATGATTTGTTATTGAAACATGTATGTAAAAAAAATTATTTGGGGAGATTTTCTGGTCGATTACAAAAAAACAGAGTTTCAATAATTTGTTGGACAGGAAGCGGGGAGTAACAGCTCCCATTGCACAAAAATATAAGTTTACATAAAAAAAAAAGTTATTTTCAGAATATTTAGGTATGGGTTTGCTTTATAAAGTCAACCAAGAGTCTGTGGTGTCTGAAAAAAAAATATTATATAGTCGTAAAATAACCAAATTATGAAATTGTAATCTACTGATAGCCTTGACTTTTGTAGTATAAATAATAATATTATAATAATTAATAATGATACTAATAATACTAATAATAATTGCTGATACAATGTGGTGTTGCCTACAATTAATTCCTTATGCATAATGATACTAATAAAACTAATAATAAGGAAAATTTTATATACTACCTGCATGTTTGTAACTGTTAATAACTATCGGGTCTTATAGCAAAATAGTAATTTAAATAACAAGTGAATTAATTGTTCCCTTACAGTCTAACTCCCAATTTAATGTTTCCGCATCCTTGTTCTATACTCTCCTATCTCTACTCCCTAGCTAATATACTGCGTCAACAGTTAGGGATTTCTTTGCACTACATTGGCTAAAGAATGAGACGAGTTTAGTCAGTAAGAATCTGACACAAGCAAGAATTTATTTTTGGTGTCTTTGCAAGATTCCCAATTTCCTCAGGAAAAACAAAAAAAAATCTAGATGTACTAAGTAACTAAAATATTCGCCCTAATTATTTTCTTTACATTCATACATATTTCAACAATAAAACACTTTTAGTTTTAGAAAGCAATTTCATATCTTTTGTGAAATTTTCTAAAAATTAAATTTCGGCATTTTTTTCGTAACGCTATATTTGTCCTAAAATATTAACTAAGATCCACTGCAATGTATTTTGGTTTTTTGCGTATGTAATGTAAAATCTTGTTTTTTTGCGATTTTTGATCATTTTTGCGTATGTAATGTAAAATCGTGGTTTTTTGCGATTTTTGATCATATACTATGAACTTTATAAATAACAAATTTAAACTATACTAGCCTATCTTAAAATTTCGTATTGGGGTATGGGTCACTTTATTAAACCTTGCAAAAATACGTTTTATCAAAAGCCGTTTTATAAAAAAGACACTTCGCAAATTTACAATTTTAAAAAAAATCCATTCCGCAAATTTACCTTTTTACAAAAACGCCACTTCGCAAATTCCTCATTTGACAAAAAAGGCACATCACAAATTTCCACTTCACAAATTATCCATTTGATAGAAAAGCCATTTCACAAAAATGCCATATTTTGCAAAACTCACATATTTTGCAAAACACCATTTACTAAGAAGAATATTTGACAAAAAACTATTAATATACATACAAACAACAATAAATTTAGTCTGAAAAAAGCAAAAACTCTGATTTTAAGTACCGACTCAATGTATATATAAATATTCTGGAAAAAGGGGAAACCCTGATTTTGAATCCAACTATAAAATCCTTCCTAATTCAGAATATAGTTATATATATATAATGAATTAGGAATTATTCTGAAAAAAGGCAAAATGCTGATTTCTAATCAGTTGAAAAAATCCAATTTTTGAAATGGCTCTTTGTAATATGTCTTCAACTTTTTAAAGTGTACTTTCTGTAAAATGTACTCTTTTTGGAATACATAGTTTTGTGAAATGGATTTTTTGTTTCAAATGTCACTTTGCAAAGTGTATTATTTGCAAATGATCTGTTTGTAAAATCTTTTTGAGAAAAGTCTTTTAATAAAATGGCTTTTTGTAAAACAACTGTTGTAATATGTCGTTCTCCCATCTCAAATACTGTTAAGAATAGATCTCTTTCTCTGGAACAAATTTTTGTTAGTCTTTCCCTATAATTGGAAAGAAAACTATTAAGAATCGGACATCATATTTTAAATTAATTTGTAAATTAATTTACAGTTATTTCATTTACATTCTAAACTTTTATTGAAAAACAATTTAACCAAATAATCTATAAAATTATATCATGATATTTTTCAGTTCATTTTAGTATTGTGAATTAGAAGAATTTGACGTCATTTTTTTTAAATATTTATCCCTAATTAATAACTTCTTTTTATCAGGTTTTTTTTTTTAATTGAAATATTATTAATTTATTTTTTTATAATAAAAAATTAAATATTTCAAAATTAAATTAATCTCATTTCTCAATTAACAAAATATTTATTTTAAAATCAATATAATTATAATTCGATTCGGCCTAAATATTTTGAAATACATATACTACCTTCTAGCGTCAACAAATCTTTAATAACTTTCAATTGTTTTGATTTTTTTTTTTATTTTGTTTTTTTTTTTTTTTTTTTTTGTTGATTATTGGTTCATTACTATTTCAGAAATAATATTAAATTTTTTAAAAATCTTAATAATGTGTTGATCTACTATAAATAAATCTGTTTGAAAATCAATTATGAATGTTTTTTTTTTTTTTTTTATTAAAAAAAATAATTAAAATCTTTATCAAAAACGTTCAGTCGTTCAGTGAATTGTAATCGAGTAATTTTGGACAGAAATAAACACAGCGGAAATAATTCAACCAAAGCAACTTAAACTCGGAATTAAAAAGCAAAAATTAAAACAAAATATTAATAACTTGTTAAGTAATTTTTTATTTTTTTTTTTCTTTTATTATATTTTTACTGCTCTAATTTAATAAGAAATTACTTATAGTTATATACATATAATTCAAGTAGTGATCGATTTATTTCGATCGATTTATCTTTTAAAGAAAGATTATGAAATATTCAAAATACTTTTCAATTTTGATATAATTATGGCTTTTAATTCAATGATCATTAAAACAATTAGAATTTTATTAAATATTAAAACTTTATAACCTAATATTGCATATTTAGTACATATTATTAAAGTTTTAAAACGCATAAAATTCTTGGAACCAAATGACAATTCTAAACGTTTTAAAAAAATCCCTATAAAGATAACATTATTGAGTGACTATATTCTATACATGAGAAGCCAAATCTTTAAAACATCCTATTTGTTTTGATTGATTTCTGAATTTTAATTACATATTATATGTTTTTTTTTTGTTAAAGGAATTTGGAAATCTTTAAAAGGTACCAAGAATATCTTCTTGGTAGTGTCAGATTCTTACTGACTAATTTCACCAACGCTTTTAGCCAATATAATGGAATGAAAATTAAGGGTTAACTCAGTATTTGGGCCAGAGAGAGCATGTTTTACAAAATAGGGACATGTTAGGTTTATAGTTCATTAAATTTTTCTTAAGAATTTCTCAACCAACTAAATCGGAAGATAGTGTTGAGGGAACATGTTGAATTTATTTTATTAGATTTTCCTTAAAGATTTGTCAATGCAATTTAAACCAAAAAAAAAAAATTCTTATGCAATGAATGGAATTCGAAATAGTATACTAGACTCTATTAAGTGTAGATTTATTAAATTAATGCACAGTTTTATTTATTTATATTTTTTATAATTTTACTTTAAAAGTTATAACATTAGGTGCATTAAAGTATAGTTTGTGTATATTTGCAATTTTCTTGATATTTGTTTAAATTAATTTTTTTATTGATATATTAGCAGAAATACCGTGTGATCTATGATCTATGTGTACATGAAATACCGTGGGTTCTATGAAAATGCCCACAAAAATTAAAATAATGTTGTCCATAACTATAACGGTTCTTAGTGTAATGTAAACGGATCGTATATTGGAATTGTTCTATATAGAATAAACCTTCTATAAAGTTTAAAATGTTATCGATTCTATTCCAAATAATGAAACACAAGATTTGCGTTATGAAACGGATTAACGAAACGTAACTCAATGTCTATAACTATCTTTCGGGTACAAAAAGTTATTGATTGTATACGGATGCCTGCGGATGTAGGATTGTATGCAGATGTAGGCGGATGCCTGCTTGATTTTCAAGTATTGTGCGAACAAAATAACTATCTACTGAAGAAACATAAAAAGAAACTCTTGGGTATTTGAACGAATAGGCTATTTATTCGAATTCAATAACGAATGGTGGCTACTTGAAAACCTGCAAATATTCATTTTTACTTTAATCACTTTAACAAAAACAAAAACTAAAGAACCAATATATATACTACAGATTGTTTTCCATTATTTAATAGATACAGAAATTTTAAAATATTTCAAATACGCTGTATATGAAAAAACATTTTTTTTTTAATTAATAATTAACTAGACGAGATTCTGGATAACTATACCGGAGGAAAAAAATATTTTAAACATAAATTAATGCTACAGTAATTTAGATCTAAATCAATTCAATTTCAATTCATTTTTTTATTTTTATTATTTTACTACTAAATTAGTTACCATAATTGAATATTTGAATGAACAATAGTAATTATATTTCATTACATGAAACCTAAAGTAAACTTTTCAAGTTTTTCAAATCTAGAAGGATACTTAATTGCACCACGTAATAAACGCTAATTTACTGCCTAAGTCTATGTAAAAAAAAAAATCATAATAGCTAAAAGTATAGTTAAGTTTTCAATCATTGATTCGGTTGGTTTTAACATATCAGTTATGAAATAAATCATACTGTTAAGAAAACGATTTAAATTTTTTTTTATATTACATATTTATTTGTTTTTAATAATCCAAATAAAACTTTATTTTTAATAATATAAGTTATTTAATAAACTACTAATTTTTGATATGTAAATTTGAAAAACTACATTTGTTTATTAATTTACCTCAGTTTACTTTTTTTCATTTAGTTTTCTATTATCTTCATTGGTTTTTCTTTTTATTTTTATTTACGATTTTTTTCACTATTGGATATTTTTGATTTTAGTCTAAATTGAGTAGAAAACAACATTTTTTTATACAGTGAATATTTTTTTTTTAATGCATTTCTGTGTCACATAAATGTGGACAGAAAATTACACAGCCTTTCCTGTTCAGGCGCGGCTGTAAGTGTCGTAAGGGGGAATAACTCTTACGACGTGTATGGGATTCGAAGCCACACTCCCTCGGTGTTTACACCGTATTCTATACGCTCTTACCCGCTAGGCCACCGAGGCCCCAATTACGGACATTTATTGATTGTTAATTACAGACAAAGTTGTGGTTTGATAACACTTTCTTATAATGTTCTATAATCTGTCCATACAATTTAAAAACAAAATTATTTCTCCACTTTTACTTTACGATAACCTGTGAAAGACGAGCATCGCTGAGTTTCCATTCTGACTCTAAATTACATTAGATTGTTTATTGTACTACTCCTGTTACTATTTGTTGTGTCAGCTTTGCTGCCTCTAAGAAACTAAAGATTTTTAAAGGGTTTATTATAGACAGTTCAGCTTCGGTAAAACAATATGTTCCATGGTATACATATTTTGTTTGGGATAAAGCTAAGCTGTTTTTGATTTTGCGTTCAGAAGATTTTTCTTTTTCTTGACAGAATCTGCATGTACCGTCATACCTTAGCTAAGACCCCAAATTCACAGAAAAAATTGTGGAGAATCTCTTTCATCTCTTCCTCTGTACAACTTTGTGTCGTAAGGAATAATCATTCGGACTGCATTGATTCCTACCGGACAACACATTATTATTGCAAAAGAGTTTATCATAATTCAATTTTCAATTAAGTTTATCATAATTCAATTTTCATTTTGAAAGAAGAGATTTATCTTTTATTAAATGAAATTTTATTAAGAAACTAAAAGTGCCAGTTGAAGATGCATAAACCATTACAGTAAAGAAGCATACAGTTTAAATAATCACCCATTATTTCAATCATATTAATTTAAGTAATATCAAAAGTTTTTACTTCTTCTATACCATATACACTTTCATTATAATCATTAAACCTAAATATATTGCACTCCTTTCCTCTGTATTAAAAATGAAATTTTAATGCTACGCTATCTTATAAGTGAATAAATTTATATTTTTATCTTATCAGCAAAATTATCCGATTCAATAGATGATCAAAACAATTTCCGTAAAAGAAAAGATACTTATTAGTCCAAAGTGTTGGCAGTGTTTCATATAAGTAAGAAATTGAACAGTATTAAAAGTGTTATGTATTTACAATAATTAATATATCACGCCGACTGCCAAATCTCATAACAATGGAATCTTAATAAAATATTATAATTTCGTAACATCGATTATCTGATTGGTAAATACACGTACTATCTTCGCCCCACACAGTTCCTTTTTAATTATAATGGTATATACCATATAATCGAAATCTAGATTATGGATAGTAACTTATAATTTAATATATGAAACTCAGTAAACCAGTATAAATACCACCCACTAACAATAATCAAATTTCCCAAAGAAATTATATAAAACTTTTAACACTTCAGTCATTAATTCATTAATAAAATACTGTATAAATAAAAAATTTATCAGTTACCATATAACATATTGTATTTTTCCAACTATTTATTGTATATGTACATATATATTTTGGGTTTAAATACATATAGTTACATTCCGACAAATGTATTATATATTAATAATTATAATTGCTATAACCTAGTAGCCAAATGTTATATATAGGAAAAAAGTATTTTATTTATTTTTTTCATTTTATAACATAAGAAATTAATATAAGTAACCCGATGTTCCTGATTTATAGCATATACATATAGTCTAGCAACTTAATAATTCAATTAACCGTATACATTTAACACGAATATCATGGGTAAGCCTATTAAATCGTAATTTTTAAAACAATCCATGTGCAATGTATTATTAAACTGAAGAATCATACGAATAGAAATATAAAACAAATGAGTTGTTATCGCATTGAAAATATTTAAAAAAAAAATTTTATAGTTTTTCTTCTTTTTTTTCCCAAGACTTTTCGCACTGAAATTTTATATTAACCGTGTTCCTTTTGCATATAGTAAAATACTGTTGAGCACATTTTTTGAGTTACATTATTTAAAAAGAAAAAGTCATGTGTATAGTAAGTCAAAAATTTATTGAAAGAAAATCTTACGAAATAAAAAGTAGGCACTTTATTTTATTTGAAGTTGAAAAGGCAATTAAAAGTTATAAAAATAATAATTAAAAAAAATTTTTTAAAAACAGCTTTTTTTGAACTGAAAAGTAGAAAATAAATTTTTAATTATGAATTTTTCTTATAATTTTGTAAGTTATATTGTTACGATGGAAGTTTCACTGGAATCTAAACTATGTCCAAAATTTCAATGTCTCTAGCTTAACGGGATGTATGTCTAAAATAGCTTGCAAGATTCCATGATTCCTTTAACCACGAGTAAGTTCAATAAAAGCTGTTAAAAAGAACCTTAAAAAGGATCTGATCGTTCAAGAAATTAAGTATAACTTTATGAGAAAGTATAAGTATAAAAGATGAGAAATTTACAGATTGCTCTTCTTAAAAAATCGTTTTTTTTTTCTCAATAATAATAGAAGAAATAGAAATATATTTAAAAACCAAGATCACAAACAAAAAAAACAATTCAATTTGCGTTGATTTTGTAACGTTAATTAAGAGTTAAGGCTAAGTTAAAAACTCTTTAGTTAAGTTAAATTAAAATTCAGTTTTTAGAATAGTTTTACTTTACTGTTAAAATTGTTTTTGGTTGGTTTGTTTATTTGAAATTCGTTTTGCGTTGTTTCTTTTATTATTTTTCTTCACGTACGGTTCTGGGACAAAGTGTAACCGGAAAAAATTTAGCAATAATTAATTTAAATTTAATTGGAAATATTTTTGAAAAAGACAATACCCTGATTTTAAATCCAATGTTAAAATTCTTCTTGCGACCGTTTTTCCGGCCACAATATGTACATATTCTGAAAAAAGAGGCAACCCTAATTTTGTAACCAATTATACAAAACCTTTAAGTTCGTAATCTGCCATATACATAAATATGCATATTCTGCAAAAGGGGGGCAACTCTGATTTTGAATTGACCTATAAAATGCCTCATAATTTAGAATATCGCATAAAGATATGTATATATAAATATTTTAGATAAAATTTACTCTAAAATTACTCCAAATTTAGAATATGGCATATACATGTAAACATTCTGTAAAAGGCGTAAAACTCTGATTCTACAACCAGCTATAAAATTCCTCCTGTAAAATAAAGATGGCTTTTATTCACAGTCTCCAACTTGTATGTACATATTAATAAAATTTTTTTACTTGAAATGAATTTGAGCCAAATAACGTAGATACGTACAAATCGAGCGAATAAAGAAACCACTTAAATTTTCATTGAGAATAAAACTCAGAAAGTTTTCTTCAGAAAGTTTTATATATGTATTTTCAATATTTAGTAATCCATATCTTAATTATATTATTTATTACAACAATACATAATATACACTTCACAGTATTGAAACTTATACTCAAATAGTTTTAAATTTTACTCAATCTACTCAAAAAATACTCCATAAGTACTAATTTTAATATAATTGAAAACAGTTATTATTATACAGATACCGTTCGTTGTAACCGTTTCATTAACAAAAGAAAAAAATATACATGTATAAATATTAAATAATGATTAAATTTCGCAATTACATAATTTTTGTAATATGTATGTATAATAGGTAAATGCTGTAATGCTGCGTTTTTATTGACATATAAGAAATGCATTAAACCATTTTTTTTTTTTATTTAAACTTACAGTAAAAAATATTTAAATAATAAAAAAAAAAGAAAGGAAAATAAAAAGCATAGTAAAATATATAAAATTAAAAAAAAAAAAACAAAAAAAAAAAATGAAAGAGGAAAGAGGAAAAGATGGAAAAAAATATGCATCCATTTATAGTAAGTATGATATAAAAATAAAAATTCCACTATGTAAATTTTTTTTTTTTTTTTGAATTAATTTTATTAATTTGCTTGATACAGAAAATTTTAATAACAGATCAAAATTTGCAAAAAAAAAAAAAAAAACACTATTTAATTAATTAAATTAATTATTACACCATTTTACTTTTTCTGTTGTTATTTTTCTGAATATAGAAAATTAAAATTGAAATTTTTTTACCACCATAAATTTGACCAACTAGTTGGATATCCATGATACCAACCATGACTATAAGTTGGTATATATTTTACAGCATGAACACTTGGATACCAATAATTTGATGATTTCCAATCAGAATTCCATCCACCATTATATCCATACCATGGTGCTGCATTACCAAACGCAATTAATACAATAAATAGAAAAACTATTCCAAATTTCATCCTTATCAATTTTTTTCGATTTGTTGTTGACTTTCCGTTTAAAAAAAAAGAAACAATCTAATAAAATTTTAATTCGAATTAAAATCCGTAATTTTTTTCTTATGATAAGTGTTATATTGAAACTGATTCAAAATTAACTAGAATTATGTCTTTATATAATGGACCACCAAAAAAAATTTAGAAAATAATTTAAAAAAAAAATAAATTAATTAAAATAACGATCCACACACCTACCACTAAAGTTGCCAGAAACTATTTAAATTTTCCAGGTAATTTATTTTATAATTAATTACGTTTAAGTTTATTTTTTTATTTTCCATATAAATTTGCAATAATTTTCCGAAAATTATTTTTTCATGGTTTTTTCTGTTTTTTTGTTCTTTTGGTTTTTTTTTTTTGTTGTTCTTACATCGGATGGACATTATTATCGAATAAATTATCAAGGGTAAAAAAATTTTAATTAAGTGTCTAAGAAATGAAGAAAATCATTGAATTAAACACATTATTTCATTTTATATTTAAAATTTTACAATTTAAATTTTTAAAATCTGAAAAACAGCAAAATTTTTGATGTACGAAAATGTGAGGATGTACTAAAAATGTGATTATCTTTTATGGTATCGTTTTGTCTTATTGAGTGGAGATCGTTTTCATTAACTTTTTTTTTGTCAAATTAAAAAAAAATTTATATATCTATTTCGATATCTTGCTTTTAGGTTCGAACACGAATTAAATACTTTTAATGTCAATTTGACACAAATAATTACTAAAAATCGGACGGAAATTTAAATATTTAAATCGAGTTCTTATGAAAATATTCAACAAAATTTAATTTAAATTTAACTTTTTGAATTTCGCTAAGGAAAAATATCCAAAAAAAAACAAAACAAATAGCTAACAAAAATTTTACATAGAATCCATAAAATTAAAAGAATCTTTCTAAAAATCTCTGGTAAGACTTTAATACAACCAGATACAACCCTGTTTGATTGACATTTCAATTGAAATTAAAACAATTGCAAATTAATTATTTTCTAAAACAAAAAAAAAAAAACAAAACTCTTATAAAAATTATACTGTCCACAATTTTCATAAAATCGAGGAAACAATAAAGATGCGTTAAATAATAATATAAAATAATTTAAAATACATTTGAAAATTGTTTTTAGGTTTATAATGAAGTTAATTTAAGAAATAATTATACTTGATGAAATAGTCGGTATTTATCAATACTCAATAATGTCGAAGTAAATTTGTTTAGAATGACTCATAAAACTTTTTAAACTTGAAAATAGTAATCTGATAAATCGTGCAGTGGATAAGTCGTCGGTCTTTCAAACGTAAAGGTTTTATGTTTAAATTCCGGTCAGGCCAGAATATTATATAAAATGTATAATTATATAAGGTAATACAAAAATAAATATGTAGTATAATAATTTCATACTTCTTACCGCAAGAACATCAGAAAAGAAAAGGTTAATTTTATTTCCTAAAAGGTTGTTTTTATTTACATTGTATGTGGTGGGAGGACTAAAATAAATATACAATTAAAAATATTATTAATAATTTTTTACAAAATGATGATTAAATTATTACCTAAATTTATTGCTTCTTAAAAATATTTATAGTAATTTTAACTATTATTCATCATTGCATTATCGATTTGATTTTAAAACCATTTTTTTGTATATTCGTCAAATTTTCGTTTTGAACATGCACTTTTATATATTTGACAGTAGATCATCTTAATTTTAAATCATCCTGCAAATAAACAACAGCAAGATTTAATTCAAGGTTTCATTAAAACATTAAATTCATGAAATCTTTATGGCTTCTTACTATATTAAATGAGGAAGAGTGCTGTAGAGTAGACTGTTCATACGGGTAACATAATATATGCTGTTTCCATAAAACATAAATGTTTTAGTATCGATGTTAAGAACCGATATATTTTGGAGTTGTTTGACAGCTACTCGAACGTGTTGCATTGGCACAATCAAATTTTACAGATGTTGTTGGCATGGAACTTGACACCTTTTGCAAAATCATTCTTGATTCATTCAAAATCAAAATCAAATTTTGCACTTCAATAAAGACTAAGTTATTTCCATATAAAGAAAGAAGTTGTATGGCAGTTACTTGAACTCGCTGACCAAATATTCTGAATTTAATTAGTATATCCTTTTGAGCATATGTTCATACGGGTATAAAAAGGTTTTTTGTGATATTTTGAATATTTATCACTCACTTATATTGAGTAATTTTTTCACTTTTATGTATAGTATTTTAATTTTTCTTCCTTCTCAAATTGTTTTAATTTCAGTTTTAACACCTTTTTTCTTGTTTATGAAAACTTGTTTTAATATAAACAAAAAGTAAAAAATTACTTTAGTATATCTCTAGTACCTACATATCTAAAATAAACTCAATCTTATTTCAATTTAAAGTATAAACAAAAAAAAAAAAAAATTTTCGATTACACTCTTAAAATCAACTCTTGAAATTGGTTCGGTTAATTCAATTTAAATATTAACATTCTTCTCATATCCCACAAAATATCAATCTTTGAATTTTCAGATACTTTTTCAATCTATACTTTTTTATTTAAAAAAAAACGTCACTAATCATAAAAAATAATGTACAAAAAAAAAAAACAAATTAAGAAACAACTAAATGCTCAACAACATTGTAAACAGTCAATGGCGCACTTAGTTCCAATTGAGTAATTTCTTAATTCAACAGGTAAGTAGCAGCTCAAAATCTATAAAGTAATAAAAAATAACAACAAGAACCACAACAACAACTTTTTTTTTTTTTTTTTTTTGCATGGCCTAGACTGCAAGTCACTGACTAGTTTATATTATTATATTATTTCACACCTCAATTTTTTAGTGGAACTAAAGTAATAAATTATATGGATTTTAAAAAGAATATAAGTTGTTATCATTGTATCTTTGATTTCGAATCAGATGATACTTGAATTGAATATGTTTACAATTAAAAAAAAAAAAAAATTGTTTTATAGATACTTTTTTATATTAATATACTTACTTACATTTAAATGATAGTTATTTATTTAAATGAACAATTATTTTATTAAAAATTAAATTTATAAGCAGTTTAGACAATAAATAAAATGAATGGATTAAGTGGATTATTGTAATTATGAATCTATAAATGATTTAATACTGCTATATCATATAATATTCATATATTATTATTCTGTTGTATATAATAATTAATAAAATTTATATTAATTAATTAAAATACGATAAAATATATTACTAATTAATTGAAAGAGCGATAATATTCTACTTCTTTTGCAGGATCTCACCTTACTTCAATTTTGCCTTAAAGGATTTTCAGAATATTTTAAAGTATATCTAAATAATTATTATAGCTTCTTCGTTTTTTCAATTATGGCTTAAATTTGTGCTATGTTACCAATTTAAACAAGAACTATTTCGTTGATTATTAGATGTACCCAACTTATTTTATAAAAGCTTTTTATAAAAGCAACTTTTATAAAAGCTGCGTCAGAAAATTAAACTCTTATTAATAAGAATAATAAGATTATTCTTATTAGAATAATATTAGAATAATTATTAGAATAATAAGATATTAATAAGAATATACTACAGACCCGTTCGAGATATTTTCTGCAAATACAAGCATCATGCATCGAATATTCTAATGTTTGTTGTTCCAGCTATTTTTTGTGTTGACTTTCATAATTTCTGTTACTTGCACAAAACTGGTCTTGCTATGTTAGTCGATTTTTTTTATCTTCATCTATGTATTCATTTTTCGGTTTACTTTCTACGTTTGGTATTGCCACATCTCAACTTTATTAATTAAAAAATATTATAAAATAAATAAAAAAATAAAATAAAGCCTTTTTTCCTTGTTTTAAATTTATTATTTAAAGTTTAATAAGTTATGTCAGTTAATTCTTGTAATCAATTGTATTTTTTAGACAACTTTTCAAAAAAAAGTTTGACAATTTAGTTTTGTATTCATACTGTTCGGCCGCCCGTTTTTTTATAAAACTACAACACAGTATGAAGCAATAAAGTTTCCATATGATGGATAGGTTTCATAAAAATATTAATGTTTTGGTACAACTTTTTCCAACATAATATGCCACCCATACAGAGTTATAATTTACGCAGCCAATTAAAGTTGAAAAATGTTTCATTTTCAATGCTTATATCTCAATAATATAATGTTTTGCAATTTGGTATATGCAAATTTACCGATATGTAAACCATAATTTTGTAAACTTTTTTCGTCATAACGGTGAAATTTTGAAAGGATAAAGATGTTTTAGAATGAAAAAGTATAATCATATAACGAGAATAAGTAATGAACACAAACTTCCTGAAAAGAAATTTTTGTACTTTCCTCAGTTTAAAAGTTATCAGGAATCAAAAATAGACAGCTGTAACTTGAATACAAAATTAAAAGTCCAATAATATATATTTTCACATATGTTATTGTTTTCTTTTGATTATGTAGGTTTCCCTTAAAACTGAAGAAAGTGTCTCTTGATTTTTTCATAATTTTTTCCTACATAAAAAATTCAAGGAAAGATAAAAATTTTGATGCAAAAGAAATACAACTCTAATATATTTTCATTATCATTTTGAAAATGTACGGTTTTTAAAAACATTTAATTTTACGTTCTGCCTTTGGTTTTTTTTTTTGTTTTTTGTGAATTAACGAATGAAAAACTGATTTTCAAAAATATTTCAATTTTTCATATAAACGTAAAAAATTACTACTTTGCATAAAAGTAAAAAATTAATTTTACAGCTTTTATTGTTTAAAGTCATTTGACTTGTTATGTAATCAATAATTAATTAACATTGCAATAAGTTAGTCCCACAATATACCTTCATTTAAAATATTTTTATTTGTTTAATTTTAATTAATTTTTACTTTCTATAATTTGGCGTATGCTTAATTTTAATTTTTCTTTGTTTTTTTTTGTCAAAAAATACTTACTCATTAACAGTTTAAATATTTTTTTTTTGTTATAAAAATGTATATATATAATTTTTTCTTCTTCATTTTTTTAGCTTAAATTCAATTTTTAGCACATTTCCAAAAAAAATTTGAAAAAATATGGCTATTATTAGTTTTACTCTGCCCGACCTTCCGTTGCTGCAATGTTTTGCAATTAATTATTTAAATTTTCCGTTATGGGAAACAAAATTTTACATGACTTTAGAAATTTTTTTTGTACCATCCCCTGTTTAAGCGTTATTAGGACTCAAAAATTAAAATTTTGTTATTTTTAAACACCTCTAACTTATGTACAAGTATAAATTTTTTCAACATAAAAGGCAAAAGTTAAAGCTTGAACGTTATTATTGTACATGTGTTAATGGTTTTTGTTCATTAAGTAGAGTTCCCTTTAAATTGAAGAGTGTGGTCTCTTTATTTTTAACATTTTTTCTTATTGTATGAAATTCTAAGAAATTTTTTTAAATTTTGGTGCAAATCGCAATTCTTAACAGTTTGTATTGACTTGCGCCATTAAAAACCGTTGGTTTACATTGTTTTTAATTTAAAATTTAAAATTAAAAAAAAAAAATAAATATTTTAATTAAACAAAACAACAAAATTATTTTTTAAACAAAAAAAGAAATTTGTAATCATATAAAATGATCTTTATAATTAAATAATTTATTTTGACATAATTGAATAACTGAAAGAATTGTGCTGCAGTTTATGTTGAAAATTTACCAGCAAAGCGAAGGTTAACGAAGAAAAACGTTAAAACAGTTTTTAGTCACTTACTTAATACCATTAACTATAATATTCGATAAGTTTTCGAGGATATACTTCCGCAGAGGGTAAATCTTCGATTTAGATGACGTCATCATATAACGGTACTTAATATTTCCAAGTTTTCGAATATATATGCCTAATGGCATACCAATAATGCCTAATGACATACCAATAGTACCAATTTAGATACCAATTTAGATGGCGGCATCGGTAATCCGATGCCGCCATCTAAATTGGTGCTATTTCAATTAAACCGTTATATTTTTCCCGTAAGACCATAAACTGGAACCAGAGTGAAGAGTACTTTCTAAAGGTATAATAATAAATATAGAGTGTCTTGATTGTTGGATCGGATCGGAAAAAGTTGGATTTTTTTTTTAAATTGCCATTTTGAACTGCAATATCTCAGAAACTGTAGTACCGATGAAGATGAATCAAGATGTATATTAACGATAGTATTATGATCTACAATATTGTAGAAAATGGTTCCAGGTTATTATCTTACGGTAAAAATATTAGGGTTTAATTAAAATAGTACCAAATTTTAAGAAAATAGTGTAATGCATTTTCGACCACTAGATGGCGGCATCGGTACTAAAGGCATATATATTCGGAAACTTGAAGATAAAGTACCGTTATATGATGACGTCATCTAAATCGATGATCACCCCTCTGCGAAAGTATTTCCGTTTTCGATCGATATGATTCACAACCCTTACATAACGAATCATTTGAAGAGCGTGATATTACTAATGATTATATATGATTTGTACGATCTCCGTACACTAATGACTAATATTTTCTCAAAAGACAACAAATGATAATTATGACTATTATCGTTAGTTATATGAAATGCAAACGTATAAAATCATATGATATCATATCATATCTAATGAATATATCATAGTTACTAGTAATGAAACTAACAATAACTTATTTGTTTCAACTGTGTGTTTTTCTAAAAAGATCTGTTTCAAATATCAATATATTTTTCTTTCCAACTTTAATTTGTTCTAATTGAATACTGTTTCAGCTATTCGATCTGTTCTGTTTATTTTTCTTTTTTTTTTTTAATTTATTACTAAATACTTATTTAGGTACTTATTACTATTTATTAATAATTTATTAAAAATACAAAATAAAAATTATTATAAATAGATACAATCCCAAAATTGTCTGATTATTAACGACCAATCAAAACACTTTCGATTCTTACGCTGAATCATAAAGCTCCTTATGATTAATAAATATATGTGAATATTAAAAAAAAAAAACTAAAAATGTTACATAAAACAAAAAAAAATTAATATAAATTAACAATTTCTTTTCACTTCTTATAACTCACAATTCGAATTTAATTTTTGAAATATACTTTTTCAATTAATATAACTGGATAGATTAAAATTCAACTCAAAGAACAAAAGATTAGTTTTAACAACAACTGAGTACATATTAACAATATCATTCTATCCAATTTTTTAGACTGTAAACATCGGGGTATTATTGGTTTACATCCATCACCCGTTGTAAGAATAATTCCCCCTTACAGACACATCAGGAAAGAAAAGGCTGTCTAATTTGTTAGATTTATATGGCGGGGAATAAATTAAATAAAAAAAAAAAAACCATAACTTCATTATGATAAGAAATTTCCCTCTTTCTTTGATATAAAAATTTACCAAATATAAAAAGAGGAAATACCGTTACCCGATTCGAATTATCTCAATAATTTGTTAAAGGGTTTTAAACTAACCTATATATATATAAAGCAAATAAAAGTCAAATACCTTAAAATTATTTATTACTATATATACAATTGTAAGTTTTAATAAAAAAAAAAATTAACTTAATTCAAAATATTATTTAAAAATTAGTTATCTATTATTTACGATCATTTAAGTGCTTGTAAAATCTAAAGTAAAATAAAAAAAAATAGAAAATAATTTATTTACAATTCACGCTTATTTATGATTGAATTGCGTCACATTCTTGTAATAATTTTTTAGTACAATGACATTTTATATGTTATCATATAATAAATGTATTTTCACACATCTATACTACTATTTATTTATATTTTATATTATTAACTATTATTTACAATGAATTTATTGTAAATTATAGTTTTTATCTTTTATTTTGTTTAAGAACTTATAAGTTACTTAATTCTTACTTCTAATAGACAATTTTTTATTTATTTTTTTTTTGCCTGTACTATCAAAACACAATAATCTTGGCAGGTTCCAACATTATTTTAATTGCATATGCTCCTGTATGTGTTATTTCAAAACAAATTATTTATAAATTGTACTTAATTTATTGTTAAAAGCTAAATTTTAAATTAAAACGAAGGCAATTTAGAGTTATTCTAAACAATTCTAAGGTAACTGAAAAAAATAATATATTTTATGTAAAATAAAAAAAAAGAATATTATTTCTGTATATATATTTTGTTTTAATGCACATCCCTGCCACAAATGTAACAAGGAAATTTTACAACCTTTTATTTTTCAGGCGTAACTGTAAATGTCGTAAGGGGTAATTATTCTTAGTACGTGTATGGGATTCAAACCCATACTACCTCGGCGTTTAGATCGTATTTTATACGCTCTTACCCACTAGGCCACCGAGGCCCCTAAAACTGTACATTTATGTAGATATTAAATTGATATTAAAGTACAGTAGTGGCATTAACCAAAGCAAAAATAAATGAAAAAAAGAAAGGTTATAATTAAAAAAAAAATAAAGTAATTCAAAATATAATCAAGAATAATAATAATAAATTGATTCATTCACTCACATAAGTATATACCATATATGTATATTCATATTATGTACACATTATATACGTACCTACGTAATTGGATTATAGATCAGAAGATCTTCAGTTAAAGTTTTTTTGTCTTTTCTTTCTGAAAAGGACTTCTGAGAGAGTACATCAATATATTGAAATGAATTATTTGGGTTCGCCTTTAAACAGAAAAATTAAACTTATAAGAAAGAATAATTTACCATACCCATACATTGATAAAATCGGAATTGACAAAACACATTAGAAAATCAAGATCATTTCCACACAAAAAACCATAAAATATTTATTATCTGGTAATGTCGATTCATCGAGAACTGAAACGATTAAATTCGATTGAAGATGTAGGTAGAAAACTAAAAAGTTTAAATAGTGCAAATCATTAGGCCCACGAAATAAACTGAAACTTCTTATTTAATACAATTTTAAATGTCATCTGTCATCATGTCATCAAAATATATTCAATAATTTTTGGAAAAATTTATACTTTTGACAATATTAAATGAATCAATTTTGGGTGTCTTTCTTTTTTAGTTCAGACCAGTGCCAGAACTGTCAAAAAAAAAATTTGTGTTTCTTTTTTCACTCTGAACGATCAAAGTTTATCTTTTGTGTTTCTTTTTTCATTCAGAATGCGCTCAGAGTATGATCTTAATTGTTCAATTTTAATTTACAGATATCGTAGAGCATTTGAATTGAAAAGTTAAAATTTTTATTTTTTTATATGATTTGACAAATTGAAGCTCTATTGTGTTTCAAAATTATTTCGGAGCGTTTAGAGATAAAATATTTTTAATCTGTTCAGAACGTACTCTATGTACTCGATATCTGTTCAGCACACAAATCTAAACTAAAAAAAAAACACCCTTTATAATACCTTTTAAAATTTCTTATACATTTTGTTAAATGGTTATTACCTACCTGTCTTATATCTAATTATCATTACATATGATGCGGTAAGTTCAGTTCTTTATAACTTTTGTCAACGTTGTCTTCAAATTCAGAGCTAAAATTCTGTTTAAATTAACGAAAAAAAGAAAAAAAAAACCATTACGACAAAAAATTTTGTTTTTTTTTTTGTTTTTAACAGCGGAAGTTCTTTCAAATTTACGGTAGTGAATCGAATAGTGAACGTTTTTAATATTGTTAGTTTTTCAAAGTTAGATTTAAAGTTATTTTCATTGTTTGTACACATTGTTACTTTAAAAATTAATGTTTGTATAGGATTCATGTATTCATGTTCATTTTTATTATTTTTTTTATTTTTAATGAAAATTATTTCTTTCTCTTAGAGAGTATTAACTTAAGACTCTTTGCACTTAGATTCAAGTAAATTTTGTTTTGCAATAAATTTTTTTTTAATTTGTCCGAAAATACTTATCTAATGCAATATATGCATTTTATTTGAACCTACATACATATTTTATTTATTTTTTTCAAATTTTCAATAGATTTTATATAATATCTAATTAATGAAAAAGTTCTAAATGACATTAGAACAAGATATTATCGTTGAACACATTCAATCCAGATGTAGAACACGTACACAATTACCTCAATTACATTTTAAATGTCAAAAAGAGTAGAGTAATTAAAATTGATCCCTAAATTCCAAAGCTGCTAAATTTTATTCCCATTCCCATAAAGAATATAATAAGTAAATCTATTAACTTACATTTTACAAACATATTTACGACTTTGAAAATAACAATAGTGAATGGGGGATAATCGTTACAATAAATAATGTACATAATTATTTCACTTGTAAACTAAGAAATTAGTGTCATTTGAAGTCTTATATCGGGAAAATCTCTAACAAATTTTCAATTTTATTAAACAAACAAAAAAAAAAATAATAAAATAAATAAAATTTAATTTTTTCTAAATGATTTTTCCAACGGAAATTTATATTTTTGCAAAAATTCAGAAGATTTTATATAAAAGTTAAAAGTTTGTAATCAGAAAATTTAGTTCTTATTTTGATTTTTAAAGTGAATCGTGTATTAAAAGAAAAACAAACGAAAGTTAACGCATTTATAAATAAAAAATGAAAAATATTATAATATTCCTAATTGGATTAACTTCTGTGCTAGCTGCAAGACAAAATGAATCAAGAGATTATCAACCATACAAAGAACAGGATAATCAAAAACAAAAAAGTTCTATAGTTCAATATGATCATCAAACACAAAGACCAGAAAAAAATGATCGTCGTTTCGATTTCGATCGAAATCGACCTTATAATAATGAATTGAATGAAATTGCAAAAACTCTTCAAAATAATCGTTACATTCAAAAAGCTAAAACTTTTCATAATCATGATCAAAATAATAATTTCGGTACCGGAGAACAACATATTATCAGTGATCGTAATGGATATGATTATGGTATTGGTGTTAATGGTGGTTATCAAAGTGGTTTAATTAGTTCACAAGTTTTAAAAATTGTTCCAACATCAGGTAGCCAAGGATCTGATAATAATTCAGAACAACAATCACATCATTCTTCATTTAATTATGATCGAAATCCAATAAATGAGAATTATTTTAATAGACCTAATCATATACCAAATGGATTAAATTATCCAGATAATGCATACAATCAAAATTATCATGGTCCATCAAATGTAAATGATGATAAAAGATATTCACAAAATCATCATTCACAATATCAACCTCATCAACAACAATTTCAACCACAAGATGTTGTTAATATTGGTCCTGGTAGTTCACAATTTTTAAATCAACCATTTAAACCATCTCAACCTTCAAGATATCCACATTTACAACAATCAGATTCAATAAAACCTGGACATATTTCTAATCAACATAATTTTAATAATATAAATTATAATAATAGGCCACCATTTTTACAAGGTGCTGGATTTGATGGACGTTTTGATACTGATTTTATAAATAATAATGGTGGTTTACCGCATAATCAAGAAAATAACTTAAATCAACCTTTTTCAAATGGATTAAATGTTATTGATTTAAATCGTAATACACCACCACCATCACAATATTTCAATAATAAATACAATGATAGACATCAGCAACAACAACAACATTTAGGTGGACATTTTCAACAGCCATTCAGTATTGAATTACGTCCAAATCATTTGGAAAGACCTGATGCTAATTCTGGGGATATTGATGGAGGTAGTAATAGTATATTTAGTAGATCTAAAAATTATATTCAAAAATTTCAAAATGAAATTAACAGGCGATCATATTATCAAAAAGGCCCAGAATTTCAAAGATACAATATTGGAGAATTTACTAGAGACTATTAGAAGAAAAATCGGATTTAAAAAATATCTTTTTGCCAAATTCTTTTAAAAAAATGATTTTAAATAAATTATTAAAGTAATTTTTTTTTAATTTGAGTATTTTTATAATTTTATTCTTGTTTTAGTGATTTCTGATAGTGAAAATTCAATTTAGTATCTATAATTTATTGTGATTTATAAATGTGGGATGCCTTATTAAGAAGTTGACTTTACATGAACTTCTGCAGTATAATACAAATTTTTTTTTTGTATTCTAAATTTTAATAAAAAAACAAAATTTAATTTAATTATATACACTTTTAATAGAAATTTGATTGGTTTTATTTTTTATAGAAATAAAATAAAAGAACCTAGAACCAATTTTCTAAATTAATAATTTTGGTTAAACCACAAAAATGTACCTATACATATATTATATAAAAATAATTCTGGTGAGAATGATACTATATTGTGTATAGGGTAACTCTGAATTATAAATCATTATATGTATATTAATCGAAAAATTTTAATTTATTATTATCTATTGAACTTAACTTAAAGGTTTTTAATACATTATTTTGCATAATATACAAAGGTAAATGTAATAATAATTATTGTTCTATTATAGTAATTATAAAATTTCTTCGGTTTTTTTCTTTTTTTTTTTTAACATATATGCGATATGCGTAGTAAGTAAGATCTTTGTAAAACCTTCTAATTACCGATGAACCTAAGATCCATTGATTTGTGAATTTGCATATATATTATATAATTTATTTGATTTACATCTAGTTAACTATAAGAGATCTATAAATATATTTAAAATGAATTATCCAGTGAATTCCCATATTTCCCAATTTCCTTTAGTCCTTTCTTCCGCAATCTCCAAACCAAATAGTACATTGTACCATTAATTCTAACATAATGTTTGTTTTGAAAAGGAAATCTTTCGAGAGTCTCACTTACCCTGACAAAAAAAGAGAAGATAACATTTTAGAACTGGAACCCACTTTGTCTTTTGTTTACTACATAAACCTTTACTAAATATACTATATATATATATATACTCAGGGTGTCCAAAACTCAGGGTGATATATATACTCAGGGTATCTCAGGGTGTCTGGAGATAGGAGGCAGGGGTTTATTTTCAACGGTTTCCGAGATAATGGCCTTGAAAGTAATTATTTCGTTAACTTTTTAAAGAAGTAACAACATCTTTGCCCTATCTAACAAGATTCGTTTAAGTGACGGCAGCTGAGCAGTCTAGCTGAAGTTATAGGCTTTCACACTAATATTCCAACTTTTATTTATCTTTCATAGTTGAAGACTTATAACGTTTTAAATACGAAAAATATTAATGTTTTTCACTATTTTTATAAAATAACTGTAATTTTTGCATAAAAAACCGCTTTTATATCAATTTTATTTCATTTTCAAAATCACCAATTCCGCAACTTCCACTTAAATAAATTAATACATTTTTCTCTTATCTTTTACCATTTTTGAGATAATTGTCTAAATATAACCATGTCCTTACTTATCAAGTAATTATATTATTTTTATGTAACAATGTGGAAAATAATTTTTTTAACAAAATTTCAATTAAGCACATATTTTGGAACTTAGAGTTGAGGACACCCTGTGTATATGAGGTTTTTGGAAAAAAAATATTTACTATCAAATACAAACTGTGTTTGAGGAGTAATTCAACCTTCAACTGGGCTTTTAGTCTATTTTATTATAGGTTGTAGTGCTGAATTGCTTATATTTAAATGAAATTTTCTAAAAATCATCTGTGAAATATAAAACAAATCGAAATTTTTTTTTTTCCTGTAAATAATTTTAATTGTAGCAAATAAACTAATGTAAACAAGGTATTTAAGAAAAATATTTTATTGGGAACATATATTCTTTTTGTTAAAAACAGAAAAACAAACCTTTTGAATGGCAATTTGAACCACCTATGAACTATTTATATATAATTTCATAATTGTTACAATAATGATTTATAAAGTATTTGCTAAATTTTTTTTTTATATGAACAATAAGAAAAATAAGATCTGTCTATTACAATTTCCACCAAATCTTTTAATCATAAACTATTTATTATTTGATTTTAAATTAAATCAATTAAATGAAATATCAATCAATTGTACAAATTATTAAATTAAGCCCAATTTAGTATAAGACAAGACCCTATAATAATTTTAATTGAAAACATTAAAGTTAAATCTAGAGCAAAATAATTTTAATAAACCCTACAGGCCCAAAAAAAATAAATTAAAACACTCCTATAGTGGATGTTAATTTGTACTTTTTCTTAAAGATAAATAATTGTAGTCAAAATCGTGACAATTTTTCAATTTTATTGTTAAGATTTATAATTTAATTCAGTACAAATTCGAATATGGTAAATTTAACAATTTATTTTTTATTTTTTTTCGTCAATGTTGTTGTGCAATGTTCAGAATTTAAAAGAAATTTTTTTTTTTAATTTTATGTTGATTTTCCTTCATTATTGTGCCAAGTTTAAAATGGATTTCTATTATACTAAAATTCAGCACATTAATGATAGCACCAGAGATAGTACATTATACTCTAATTTATCCTTTGCTTAGCTAGTTTAATCTATAGTTATTCCAGATATAAAAATATAATTTATAAAATAAAATTATGATTATTTAGGATAAATTAATTTGGTATAGTTATTTGATTTAGAATCTTTCATAAAATTATATTATTTTAACTTCTATGACAAAATTACGATTTATATAAATTTTCATATTAAAATATATTTTAATTAGAACGGTCTTAATAAATACTTTGCACAATTTATTAAAAACAATAAAACTCAGTGTATTATTAAAACTTTTTTTTTATATATTTTCATCTATTTTTTTTTTTTGTTAACATTTACAATAAGGTCAAAAAACATTTTTACAATTCTTTTTTTTTTGTTTATATTCTTACATATTTCTTCTTTCCTTTTTAAACATATTTTTTTTTTTATTTTTTTTTATTTTTTATTATGACAGTTCAAAAAAACATAAATAAATAGTAACCAAAAATTAATTTATTTACCACCAACCATTACCGTATCCAGCACCATAACCACCATGTCCACCAAGACCATAACCGGCACTGCTATAACCACCACTGCTATAACCACCACCATGATGACCACCATATCCTCCTAAACCACTTGAAGCTACTTTAACAACTTTAACAACTGGAGCTGCATGTGCACTATAACCAAGTCCACCACCAACTAATCCATGTCCACCAGAATATCCACCAATATATCCACCATGATGTCCACCAGATAATCCATGGCTATATCCTATGCTGCTATGTCCTAAACTGGAACCATATCCTAAACCGGCACCATGTCCTAAACCACCACCATGTCCTAAACCACCACTATATACTAAGCCAGAGCCGTGTCCTAAACCATAACCATGACCAGCACTAACGGTGCTATATCCACCATGGCTATAACCACCACCTAATCCTGAACCATGTCCAGAGCTTAATCCTGAATATCCACCACTATGTCCAAGACCAACACCATGTCCACCACCGCTATATAAACCAACTGATCCACCACCATTCAAATAACCGGCTGATGCTGCGGCAATACAACTTAATAAACAGATGAAGAATTTCATTTTTAAGTTAATTATTTTTAATAAAAATTGAGTTGAATTGAACCGAAATTATTAAGATACGATACAATGGTTATTTGATACCAAATTGAACTGATGACTTCTTAAGTTTTATTCTCGCTTTTTATATAAAAATGGAAAATTCAAAAATTTTAGAAAACATAAAGAAAAAGAAAAAAAAATTTTTTTTTTTTATTTGCAAAAAAATTACATGAAATTGCAAATATTGCTGTTGCTCGCATTTACTTTTAATTTCATTACAACGGAAACCCAAAATTAATTCGAACAATAATTTTTTTTTTTTTTCATTATGATTTTTGTTGTTGTTGTTTTTGTTGCTTTATCATTTTTTGCATTGCGATCTTAATACAAGTACAACACAAATTATGGAAGTTATAGAAGACCTTCTGATGCAAATAAAAATAACAACAACAACAAAAAAAAAATATCAAAATTCGAAAGTAAACTTCTACACTTAAAAAGAAAAAAAAAGTTTAGTAACGCAGGAAGGGATAAATTGTAACATTCAAACAGAACAATAGCAACAAAAATAACTGCAATAATAAAAATAATAACCACAACAATTCATTCATCACAATCCTCCTATCAAAATATGATTTTAATATAAGTATAAGAAAAAAAAAAAAAAAATACACGTAAAATATGTTGCATGTATAGTACAAAGAATTCATTAAGGTAAGCATAACTATACTAAAACTATATTATAAATGGTTGCTGAGTAATCGAACTCACCTTAAATGTTTCTATAATATATTTTATTATTATGTGATAAAACAACAAAAATTTAATTTTGCAAATTAACATCGAAAGGCTGAAAAAAATTAATTTTTGGATCTGTGCATGATACACATAAGAAACACAAAAAAAAAAAAATTAAGAAAATGATGATACTAATGATGATTATTCAAAAAAACGAATCAAAATACAAAAAATTATTATTATGACCTTTTCAACAGCAAGAATAACAGTTAACAGTTATATTGGTCAATTCTCAGATTTTCTTGACAACTACAGTTAGAGCTATTATAGAACTAATAAAATATTCGGTTATATAGTAGCTTTTTAACGACATAGACCTCAATTCGGCCAATTGCACCATTAAAAAAGAAATTCAAGGGAATATAATATTTACAGACCGACCTACCAAATAAGTACAAATAATTTTCCATTTTCTACTCTTCTACTATACTTACTATAATAATAAATAATATCCCTAATCCCACGACCAGTTGCCCTTCGCTGAAAGCACTCGGCGAGTCACCATTTTTTATTATTATTATTTTTTTGTATATACATAGTCGGAGAGTTAGACTATATACAGGGTCATTATACAAACTGTTGTAACAAAATAAAATATTAAATAGCGAATTATAAATACGTATTTCAACAATATTGAATATGAAGAATTAACAATTTAAATGATCAAATCAAATGGAGGGATGTGATAACAGGGATTGTGGGGATGCTTAAAGCAAGCATTAAGTGTTTGTTAGTTTACATAAGCCATCTTAAAGCATGGGTGAAAATATAGTAAACATACTTTAAGATTGCTATGGTTACTTTATTTGAATGGATGGATATGGTTAACTTAATTAAATCATTGAAAATTGTTAAATGTTCCGTTAAATAGTTTAGTTCAACCAAATGGTAAAAAAGATAAAATTATATCACATGAAAGATAAATTTTCTCTTAAAAAAAACTACGCCTTAAAATTACTACAAGCATGTGATCATTAAAAATTTTTTTTAAATTCAGACTTGAAATCTATTCATTGTAAGTACAGCCCTCCTCGCATTGTCGAAAAACCTAAAACAAAAAAACTCAATAATTTTTTCTTAAAGCATTATAAACCAACTCTTAAAACTGTTAATACGATGCTAAGAAATCACTCAATATTAAAATAACACGAAAATCAAAAGTGTAAAACATAAATATTTTTGCGGTTTTTCAATATTCGATGGACAACAGCTGAGAATTGAAATGAAGATTTTATTTTATTAAAATATTTTTATCTTTTTTTTATTTTTTTTTATTTTTTTGGTCATTCTTCCCTTGATTTCTTAATTTTTAAACAATTTTTTTTTTTTTCGTTTGGATATTGTAGATCACCTTCTGAGATAATGCGATCCATTAAGAATTAAAGTTTAAGCAAAAATTAAAAATTAATTATAAAAGTAATGTAAGTTAATATAGTAATATCCAGTTATGTAATAACAAAAGGCTCGCCCTGTGAACTAAATTTGCACTTAATTTTTCTTAATTATAATCTAAATTTTAAGTTATATGTAGTTCAATAATATATATATATAATTTATTGTCTTGTTAAGGAATTGGGTGTGAGATATATTATGTAGGTATAGCGGAGACTTAAAATACTTCATGCATATACTTATGTATGTATATAAATTGATTTTTATATGAAATCTGTAACTTGGTTTACTGTACTTTTTGTTGTAAAATTTATTTATTAACTATAATGTTAATCAAAATAAAAATCATGTTTAGTATAAGACAAGATTTAATTGATGTTGGACCAGCTGCTTATTAAAAATGAGAAACAATAACCTTTTCATTAACTTTATTTGATGATCAATGTTCAAATCTGTGTTTAAATATTAGTTTCATGACTACCGGAGAAACTGAAGTCGAAGTTGTAGAAAATCAATAATAACAAGTTGCAAATTATTCATTATTGTTTTAGATCTTCAAAACACTCAAGTTGCCTATAAAAAGGTAGGCAATTCAAAATGGATGTTTTGTTTTTCTTGTTTTTTTAGTTAATTCCCCTACCACATAAATATGACAAACAAATTACACATCCTTTTCTTTTCAGGTGTGACTGTAAATGTCGTAAGGGGGAATTTCTCATAGAACGTGTGTGGGATTCGAAATCACTCTTCCTCGATGTTTACAAAGTATTTCATAAGCTTTTCCCAACTAAGCCACCGGAGCCTTGGACTATAATAAAATTGTACCTTTTAAAAAAGTCCCTTATAATAATAAGTACAGTTACATGTACATACCTACATATATTGTTTTGTAGACTTAAAAATGATTTAACAGTAGAACGATTTAGTTTTATGTATGTATATACATATTATCTACTATTAAAATTAAAATAAAAAAGTTTTGTTCGTTATCTAATCTAATGTGGTAAGACTAATAAAAGTTATTAACCTAGCTACCAATTAAATTCATTAACAAAGCAAAAAATAATGAGAAAAAAAAACAAAAATTTTTTTTTTAGTTACTCTAACGCCATTACTCAATAAAAATGGGTTCAAATAAAATGATTTTGTGGTTTTATTTGCTTTTTATTTTTAATTTTTTGTGTGACGCATACTTAACATAATGGATAAAATATCCGTCAAAATATGACAATTGAATTCAAGGTAACCATTACCATTAAACGAGAAAAAGATTTCTAGGAAATATTCATTCATAATAAATTGCAATTTTAAATTAAAAATAAAAAAAAAAGAACAAAAGCCATTTTAATTGCTAAAATTTTAAATATAATTAATCGTCAGAGGATATTATAATTTTTGTTTTTTTTGTTTCCTTTAACTTAAATTATTATAACCAACCATTGATTGCTATTTTAGAAATGAAAACTATCAAAAAATATAAAAAGATTAATGAATAGAAATCGTTTCGGTTAATTAATAAATAAAATAATAAATTCTAGATTCTTAACAAATCCAGTAACCATTCTAACCCTTTTGGTTCCCATGGCACAATATATACACTAGAGCGATTAATGCGTTCCATAAAATTGTCGCGCATGTCGAAAAACGCGCAACTTGAAACTGTGAATTTAAAATAATTGTATTTTCCATTGTATATCCCATATATCAAATATATTGGTAAATTACTTTGTTTCTAATTATTTTATGTAATCTATCTTCCTATTTATTTAAAAAATTGAACAATAAAATAAATTGGAAAAAAAAATGCAGATTGATTGAAAAATTAAAAAATTTGTATCAAATATAAATTAAATTTTATTGAAAAACAAATAAATTCTAACATAAATCAAAACTTATAAAATAAAAGAGGTAATTCTTATTATAAAAAAATAAATACTATAGTAAATTAAAAAAAATAAAGTTATGTACTTTAGTACATACATAAGTATAAAAGTTTTTATCTTATTTCAATTAAAAGGATTTAGTTCGAGTCTAATTCAATTGTATCACTTTCAATTGCAACACATGGTGGATTTTCTTTGGGTTGTCTTGAAATAAACTTTTCCAATATTATTCGGACAGCTTTTTCCTCATTTTCTAAATACATTTTGAATGCACTTTACATTGCACATCTATTTAATGCATAAGAAGTCAAAGAAAAATAAACAATGTTTTTAAGATTTTAATGCGCAATTCATTCAAGTTATACTTTCTTATATGTATCTACAAAACGATTCTCTTCAGTAATCATACGAACGTTATAATTTTATTATTTTTTTAACGATAACCAAATTGTAAAAATAGAATGTACCTATAAAATTTTTAGGGCAATAAATATATATGTAATCTGATAAGTAAGTCATAATTTAAAATTAAAAACTACTTTGGAACGCACATGCCATTATTGATTCTTAATAAAATTATGAACAATAAAATAATAAAAAAGAACAAATTTTAAAACATTTAATTTTTTTTTTTAATTTCGAGTTGCGCGAAAAAAAACGCAACTCAAAAAAACGGTATTAAAAATTTTAGTCGCGCAAACCGAAATCGTGCAACTCGATGTTCTCCAGCAAAATTTTAAAGAATTCCAAACATTACTGTTTTATTCTATTACCTTTTTTTTAATTTATCCCAATGGTATTATATGGTTTTTTTAATATCTAATTGGCAAACAAAGCAAATTGTTTCTAAAAAAAGAAAATTTAGATTGTAAGTATAAAATAATTTCCGTGTCAACAAATGGTAACCCAATATATCAAAATAATGGGTGGTATAGATCTAGCAGTCCCAACTGTGGCGAAATGTGATTTTAAGCATAGATCTACAAAATGGTAGAATAAAATGTTCTATAAAGTACTTATGATGGCTGTGGCCAACTTCTGGATAATATATCAGGAAATTAATCATTTGACTATATGGCTCATCTGGGGATTCAAGTGATTGAAAAAGGACGTACAACAACTAGTGGTTCAAAAAAGAAATATTTTGTTGAGCGTCCATTAAAAAAAATCAAAAGCAATTATAAATATAGGTTATCAATTTATCATATCACAGTAGAGGAGTTTCCAGAAGACGGTTCACTAGATGTGTCAAAGTATAAATGAATAAATAAAATGGAAAACTATATGTGAAATGTGCAAAGTTGAATTTTGTGTTCAATGTTTTACTATTTACCGTAAATGCAATATTTTCTATACCCTTTTCCAAAAATTTATTTATTAAAAATGTATAAATACTATTTTTTTCATTTTATCTGTGAACGAATTTTTCTTCTTTAAAAACGTTTTCATTTTTATTTTTTAGTTTTGTGATAAAAATTCTACTTTTAAAACTAAATTTTCTAATTTTAAGTCATTGAGTTTTATAATTTCCATCATCTTTGGGACATATAATCCATAAAATTACGTTGGATAAATATGTCCTAGGATTTTTTTTCAGCATACCGGCTTCAAAGTCATGAAATTATTTAACAGGTTAGTCTAACTTTCATTTTTTTTAAATTAACTAAATAAATAAAAAAATTAAATTCTGTAACACATAGACTGTTTTAAATTCCTTTTTTTTTTCCTTTTTTTTGTTTGAAGTTCAAAACGTCTGCGAAAACATTATTACTGTAATCATTACATTACATTATTAATGTAAGAAATTTAAATATTGGTAAGAAATGAAAGTTCTGGAATAAATTCCTGGCATCATGATTATTTGACATACTTGACTGACATGATTATTTACTACTCCTCTCAACTTTTATTTTAGTTGCTTTAGTTTAGTTGGGACAAGAAATTTTGAATTTTTTTATAGTCTTATATAGCATATATAATTTAAATAAAGCTTATTAATAAAATTTGATGAAAATTAGTTTCTTAATTATGTGAAGAAAACAAAAAAAACTTAGTTAATAGACTATGTTTGAAATGAATCAATAATTTAAATACAGTATAAAACAAAATGAGTATCAAACGAGGAAGAGTGCAGTAGAGTAGACTGTGTCAACTCTGGGATACCCGTATGAACGTAATATATATTTCTGTTTCTATAAAACCCATCCAACCCATTGACCATCTTTTAAAAACTTTCAGATGTTTTAGTACCGACGTTAACTACTATATTTATGCAAATTGTGGAGTTGTATGACAGCTACCCGAATCTATTGCGCTTAGCTTCATTAAGTTCCAAGAAATGCAAGAAGCCAGAACCGGCTGCTTTAGACCAATCAAATTTTACAAAAGTTGTTGACATGTAACTCGACACCTCTTTACTAAATTTCAGACTCCTAGCTTCAATAAACACTAAGTTATTCTCATTTAAAAGGAAAAGTTGTATGGCAGCTACCCGAACCCGCCGTACTACCACAACCAAATTTTACACAAATTGTTGCCATAAAACTTGATTATTATTTGCAAAATTTCAGAAACCTAGCTTGAATAGATACTGAGTTATTTCTATATAAAGAAAGAAGTTGTATGGCAGCTACTCAAACCCGCCGACCGAAAATGTTGGATTTAAATAGCAAAACTAATGATTTTGCAAAAGTGGCGTAAAAAAATTTCAGCCTCCTAGCTCCTTTATTTTTTGAGTTATAGTGCGGACGGACGGACGGACGTACATGGCTTAATCGACTCAGAATTCGACTCAGATTCGATCAATACCTTTGACACTATATCTAGATAGACTCCTTTAAGATGTCACAAACGCAATGGTAAATTTATTATACCCTTGAACATAGTTCATACGGGTATAAAGACAGATCGAACTTAAGAAAGTTTATATGTATAATGAAAGATCGATAAAACCTTTCCCATTAAAGAAAATTAAAGTTACATTAAAATAAACAAATTTCTCAATGAAAAAATTTATTTAGAGTAAAATGTTTTACGTATACTTAAAGTGAATTGCCAATGCTATATTGCTATTACTCAACTTCAATTAAAATATATTGCATAAAAAAATCAACATATAAAAACAAAAGTTTTGAAAAATTATTGTTCTTATTTTTAACAATTTTGCACCACTTTAAGAAACATACAGTTTACATACAGTAACTCACAAAAGTATTGCACATTTCATTATTACATAAATTTACATACTTATATAATTGGAATTAATGTAATGAGATCTTATACTATATATGGAAGTTTTGCTATTATCGACTAAGTAACAAATTTTGATTGGATTCCATTAATGCCTTTCTTTGGGTCGTTGTATCCAGTAATCTTAATTTTCGGTTTTCCATCGATCATTAGAAAATTTACATATAAAATCGTTTTTTTAATATCTTTATTTTTAAGGTAACATATAAACATTTGATGTAAAAACTTTTTTTTCTCTTTCAGTTATAAAGAGTTGAAGATTTTATTTCGAATCGTAGTTGACTGTTTTATATCTGACACCTTCAACAATGACCACCTTATCAATGACCTACTCTTCTCTACCCTTAATCCAATATATAGCTTCGCTGATGACAGCACTCTGGTGGCATTCTACAATTTCTTAAGAAAATCTAATGTCACACCATCTGTAATCAGTTTAAAGAGAAACGTGAGGATTAGCACTTGGTAAACAACGATTTAATCAAAATAGCTTTTTGAAATTTAGCAAAAAGAGTTGAGTTCAACATATATAATTACATATGTTATAAGACATGCAATTACATCAAAAAATGTTTTGAGATGAACATATTTTTGATCTAGTTAAAAATACTGCCAAATGTTTGGGTTTTCTTTCTCGTTGTAAAGCTGATTTTCCTTCTAGTAACCATAAAGCATATGTTCGACCTAAGAAGAAGTATAATTTGCACATTAGGACTGGCGTACCGCAAACTTCATTGATTTACCTAGACAAAGTATAAAAGTGCTCCTTTCTCCTAATAGGCGACATATTCTTTTAATAACTCTTACTTCTTTTAACAATCATGGAAATATCGGAGCTTTATCTCTTTTTTTAGATATCTCGTAAGTAATAACTTTTTTTCAAAAGAATTAAACTCATTAATATCTCCTCTTAAATAATTCCAAAGTAACATAAGAGAGGCAGCAAGAAGGGCACCCATATCTATACTATGGAAATTTCTAGATGGTTTGAAACTGGTTATAGATATGTTGTGAGAACTGGTAAAATGTGGAACATACTCCGATCAAATGTGTTCCCTTCTGTTCGAAATACTCCATTTTACAAATTGTATTTATTCAAAAAGAACCTTTTCACGTGCGTATCCAATTTGTCTTCATATTCCTCCCTTTTGTCCGATTTTCTTTCCTCATTTTTTCTTTTCGTTTTCAAAAAGGGGGAAACCGCACTAACAATTTACTGAGAGATTATTTCAAAAAGTTTACCTAGCGGCAAAAAATAAAAAAAAAAAAAAACTTTCCTATTAAACTTTACATTCTTAGTTGCAATCGTTTAGAAAACCTACCAGTTAAAAATAAGATCTGAATTTTAACCATATACGCTTCTAAATGGGAAATATTTTTTCAAAAAGTTTTCAAATATTTTGTTTTCAAAAAGCATATTTTGAACCTAAAATACGTTTTCCAAACTTATAATAAAGTATATAAATTATTTTACAAAACTTTGACTTTAGTTTTAATAAATAATATATATTTATTTTTCTTATAAAATATAGTTTTTTTGTTTTGTTAGTAACTGTATGTTAAAAATTTACAACTGGTTAATCAATATTTTATTTTATTTTTAATATGTAAACAAGGTTAAAATTTGGTGCAATCTTATGATAGTAACTGGAGTTCCTTCATACATTATTCATTATAAATAACACAACACATAACAATTACAATCAAAACCAGTATTTATTATTTTCTTCATCATTTTCAGCATCATGATCTTTTGGATGCAATTTTTATTATTTCATAAAAGCTTGTTTTACTTTCAGATTTGACTTTCAGATTGACACTACAGTAACAAGCGCTTCTTTTGATCGACATTTTTTAATTATCTCATTATAAACCAGACTTAATTTTAACTTCTTTTATATGATTGTTCCTTTTATTTACTTAAATTTGAATGAATTTAAAATAAAAGAAATGTTTTTAATTATTATCTTGTCTGAGATAATAAATTGAATTTGACATTGAATTAATTATTTTCATATGAAAACAAACGAAATTTTATGTGAGTTATTGAAAAAACATTTCAAAATTTTTTATTATTAAATAATTGGAGCTGATCAATTCTGAATTATTTTAAAGGATTCATCCATATTATGTTATTATGCCATTAAGAGCAACTGATGTTTTTTTTTTATCCTTACAGGTTTGATTTTAGATTTTCTTATCCAAGGATTTTATTAAATTAATTGCACTTATAATATATTTAAGTTTTAGTTGCGGTGTATTATTTTATGCTTTAAAAGATAACGCGGTTTCAGTTTTCAATTAAATCCAGTATTATTATACTCGTACGATAGGATCGGGTATAATAAAATTACTCCTCCGTTTGTAACACCTCGAAATAAGTGAGCTAGATATACCTTCAAAAGGTATGGATCGGATCAGAAAAAAATTCTAAGACGATTGAGCCATGTCCGTCCGTCCGTCCGTCAGCACGCTAACTCAAAAACTAAGAAAGCTAGAATCTTGAAATTTGCACAAAATATTCTGGGAGTAATTTGTAGATTCCCTATTTTTTTTGGTTGAGTTTGGACCAAAACTTAGGGTAGCTCTCGAACACCTAACTTTTAGATCCCCACATTTATTTTCAAATAGAGCTATGAAATTTTAACTGCTGATAGATCTCACAAAAATATTAATTTTTTTTTGTAGCCCCACCCGTTACGGAGCTACAGGTTCCCAAAGGTTCAAAAAAGCTCTATATTTAAATTGTTATAGCACAAGTTGTATAAGGTAAATCTTCATTTTGAAAACGGCAAACGATTACTACTTTTATTAGCTTTAAAAGTATATATACAATAAATATATATTTGTGGCATACGGTGTCTTAATTAACCGTTATCCCAAACTAAAATTTTGCAAAATCCTTTAACCCTTCTATCTTCTAAACGGTTTAAGTTGGAAACTTGAAATTTTGATAGAAGTTAGATCTTTGAAAATAAGTATGAGTCTTTTCAGGAATTTTTTTTGTATCACCCCCCGTTTAGGAGCTGTAAGGGGTCAAAAACTGAAAATTTAAAATTATATTTACTATTTTGTACTAAGTAAATTTAATATACATTTACCGCTTAGTATTAAATGGTACTATAGAATATTTGAAAAAGTTTTGGATTGATAATCGTTATGTGGAAGGTTAAAATCTGCTTTTGAAGAACGTATAAACATATAGTTTGAATATATGTACAACCCATAGTTCTAAAAATTATAAAATTCACCGAAATTATTTTAAAATACTAAAATATTAAAAAAATAATATTGTAAGCAGAGTGACAGGCTGTGAACATACTAACGGTTCGTACGGGTATCTAAGAGTTGACAAAGGCAACTATATTCTTCCTCATTTTTTTTTTTATATTTGAACTTGATTTCGAAAATACTGTACTGTAAATATTTGAACTTGATTTCGAAAATTTTCAAAAAATGTATATATGTATATATAGGATTCCAAAATTTTTCTTCCTCTTATTTCCCTATTCTGAAGTGGTGACATTATAAGTTTAAAAATTTATGTTATGGATATTTTCTTATCAAGAGTGTCTGTTTCTGATTTTAAATATGTTGTTGTACAGTCGTTTCTCCTGTCAGGATTTCTAAATAATTTGCCCATCTCTAGATCTTTTTTCGCGCAACCTTCTTTCACTGAACAATTTTTAAATATTTTCTTTCTCGTATAGGAATGTGTCCAAAAAGGCGATATGACAAAAATCCCGGAGTGAAATGTCGCCCAGAGACTTATGTCTCAAAAAATAAGCAAAAAATCCTTAGGAGATTATAATTCCGATAAGTGAGCCAAAAGTACCCTAAAAAATAAGACATAATTCCCCATAAAATTATGTATTTATATATTCGTCCATATGATATTCTATATTAGGACTTAGGAGGAATTTTTAAAGTTGGTTACAAAATCAAGGTTGCCCCTTTTTTCAAAGTATTTATTTATTTGTTCTGGAAAAAGGGAATACCCTGATTTTGTATCCAACTTTAAAATCTTATCATTTTATAAAAAGCGAATACCCTGATTTTATATCCAACTGTAAAATCTTATCAAAAAAATATTCAAATCAATAATTATACTTTTAAAAATTTTGAAGGGGTCTCGGTGGCCTAGTGGGTAAGAGCGTATAAAATACGCTGTAAACAACGAGAAAGTGTGGGTTCAAATCCAGAGAAATGCATTAAAAAAAAAAAAATTTTTGAAAATAATTGATTGTTTTAATACCTACCGAATTATAAATATTTCATTTTATGAAGTCATAAATCCCTAAAGAACGTTTGCCCGTTTTACAGGAGTTTTAATCCTCCGGGAAGTTTTGGCTTGTTTGTCCCTAGGAGATTTTAGGAATATCGCCGTTCAAAATGTCTTAGTTATATGATTGACGCATTGTTTTTCTTTTTTCTTTTTCATTCATAGGTATGATTGAAAAGTCTACAGACTCTTAATGTTTCATTCTTTTAATAACGAAAAAATGCTACATTATTCTCTCTAAGATATTCTAAGAGAATTGATTAACCGGATCTTTGTAACTTTACTTATACTACGATCGCTCTATATTACGATTTATATACCTTATATCCTGTTGTAATTGGAATTCTTTGATTTATATTTTCGTAGCAGCTACCGTAATTTAATATGATGGAATCTACATAGATAATTAATTCTACATACACATTTATAAATATTTAACTTATTATTTTATGATCTATCTATGATCATTATTTTTGTTTTATTCACATTAATTTCTAAACCATACCGGATGCTTATGCAAGTTAGTATAATTTGCATTGATATGTAAAGTATATTGATTATATAAAAAAATCTTAGATATAAAAATGTACAGTTATATAGCAATGTAAAATCTATAAATCTTGAATTCTTTATGTCATTATTGATTAGTTGACATTAAGATATATCTTAACGTTATAAAACATATTATATTACAATAACAACATTGTCAAAAAAAATATAACAATACATACATATATGTAACCTTTGCTGTTTAATATCTCTATCATTTTAGTTGACAAATTTGTAATCGATTAAAATGTATAGAAAGTAATCCGACAACTTAATTTTATTATATTTTTTTTTTAATTTAGTCAACATTTTAAAACAAATCTCGTATTATTTTATTTTGTTTTCAGTAGGTTTAAGTTAAATGTATATATATATATATATATATATACATTGTACTAAAATTATTTTACTTTAGTTACATTTTGATGTAAATCATTCACTTTAAAAGGTAAACCATATTTCAACCACATTTTTAGGTTATGTTCAAGGTGTAATAATTTTTTTAAATAATTTGTATTTAAATAACTTTTAAATAATATTGAATTGTCAATAAAACGGTATTAAAATCATTTTAGCATTAAAAAAAATATGTGATAAGTAAATATTTTTTTTAATTTAATTCGATATGTAATTAAAAAAAAATAAACATAAGTAAATTATTTGGAAAAAAATATAAATTTTTTTTTTAATAAAAATATGTACTTTATTAAATTGAATTTCCTTTTTGAATTCATTCAAATTTAAAAACTATATAAACGGTAAAAATGGAAAAATCGGTAAAAGGTGAAAAAACAGAAAGAATGGAATGTGAAAATTACGGTGTATAATATTAGATAAGTAGTGTAAAATTCAAATAATAATATTTATATAATAACCCCGACCCCTGTCATAAATGACTAAAATGAAGTAAATCCTTTAAACTATTTTTTCATTAGAAGGCTGGACCACGATTTCACAAATAAGTAATTTATAAGAAAACGAGGAAGAGTGCAGTAGAGTAGACTGTGTGAACTCCGGGGTATGAACCTAATATATCCTGTTTCTATAAAACTTGATTATCTTTTAAAAAATTTTAGATGTTTTAGTATCGACGTTAACTACCAAAATATATTTATGTAAATTGTGGAGTTGTGTGACACCTACCCAAATCTATTGCACCAGCACAACCAAATTTTACAGAAGTTATTGCCATAAAACTTGATCATCTTTTGTAAGATTTCATACACTTAGCTTCATAAAGTTCCAAGAGGTGCAAGAACGCTGAACCTACTGGTCTACTCCAATCAAATTTTTGAGAAATTGTTAGCATGCTATTTGACATTTTTTTCCAAAATTTCCGATACCTAGCTTCAATAGACACTGAATTATTTTCATTTAAAAATAAAGTTGTATAGCTGCCCGAACCTGTTGCACCAGCACAACCAAATTTTACAGAAGTTGTTGCCATAAAACTTGATCATCATTTGTAAGATTTCAGACGTAAGATCATCATTTGTAAGATCATCATTTCAGATTTTGACGTTTGCAGATTATATTTTACGATGGTGAACTTTCTCATCTTACAAACTTCTGTATATTAAATGAAAATAAAAAAAATACCTGTAAATTTAATGAAAATTTATAAAGCCCTTTGATTGTAAATAAAGTATAAGATAAGAAAGTAAATTATTATTTTTCTTAAATTCGGATTAAAGACTAATAAAATTTGTTAAATTAATGGTTATAAATGAAGTAATAAGAACGTATAAAATACGTCGTAAATATAGAGGAAGTGTAGTTCGACACAATACCCGTCGTAAGAAAAATTCCCCCTTACGACATTTAAAGCCACATATGGAAAGGAACAACTGTGTAATTTCCTGGTCATATTTATGTGACACATAGGAATAAACAGCAAAAAAAGTTATTGTAACTATTAATATTTATAGAGTAGTATGCCTTCAAATATCCAGGTAATGGTGTAGTGGTTAAGACACCGGCCTTTCATACAAAAGTTCTCGGGTTCAAAACACAGCTGAGTCATATAGATTAATAAAAATATAGATTTTTCTTATAATATATACAATTAGTAGAATATAATTAAATTAAAAATAAGTATAATATGTCTTATAAATTATAATTAATATCATATTGTAATATATAATAAAATAATAATAATAAACCATAATTCTGGTATAAGATAATAGATGGCGTAGAATTAAAAGAAACGTTAATGATTCACGAAACTGAAGCTTAGTCAAATATAAATAATAAATGACTTAGTGAAAGCCCTATTATACTCCTCCTTGGAGTGGCAAGGAAAAGAAAAAAAATGGCTTCAAATAGATAAATAGAAGCTCCAATCTGCAATTTTAACTATAGATTACTTAGCTTTGCTTAACTTTGAACTTACTAGAAACTCATAAAATACCTACCTATAGATTTTTTCCGAATAGTTCAATATTTAAATCCACGATCGATTATAAATGTTTGGTTTTAGAAATTTAATTAAAATATTTTTACTTTGCTCCACCATTAAAGTAATAAAAGAGTAATTTTTCTAACCCTATAGTAGGCAAGACAAAAAAAAAATCATTTTTGTTCATTTTTAGGTGAACTTTAAAATAAAAATATTGAATGGTTTCGGTACGTTTAATTTCGATTAGCACTTAATTAAAAGAAAATCATTTAGTTAATTTATACTTTTGAATTTTATTTTTTTGTTTCTTTTTTATTTAAAAACCAAAAAAATGATCAAAATTGCAAAAATATATCTTAAAGTGAATGAATATGATTTAATTACATATATAGGAAGTAATTTTACCACATTATAAATTTTGTGTTTAATTTTTTGGCAAATTCATAACTATTAAGGAAATTAAATTTTATTTTATTTTTGGTTTTTTTTTTTTTGATTGCACAACAAATTAAAATAATTCGAATATCTTTTGGGATTGGAACATAATTATTATTATTAAATTTAACAAAATAATTAACAGTTTAAAATTAAATTATTAAAACATGCAAAAAATAATTTAATAACAAATTAAAATAATCATTACAAAAAAAAAATAACGTATAGCATAATATCGTTAATACTGCAGTAGTTGGTAAAACAGCAGGTTTTTTAATTCTTTTTTCTAACTTTCATTATCAAATAAATTATAACAAATTTAGTATAGGGTCAATGGCTCACCATATGAGAACGATTCACAACAGGTCAACGCTATAGGTTATATATTGGAATAAATAAAAGTAGAACAATGGCTAATGAAATATTTTTGAATTTTATTTTGACTTAAAAAGCGTTTTGTGATATAGAAATTGTAAAATAATTATTGTAAAGTTTTTGCTTAAGAACATATTTCTAGAAAATAAAAAAAATAAATTAACAACAGTTTAAAATAATTGTCTTTCAATAATAAACATTCCTATACTATATTACCTATTAATCTTATGTATTTTGATTTTACGTATACTGATGTTCACATTTTATGCCCTTATGTAGGTATTTATTAGTTATCTGTGCTGCTGAAAACTAATATACTGCTTTAAAATGCCTTTTAGCATTTTTTTTTTTGCTATTTTATTTATAATATTGTATAATTATTTGTTGTTTTGTTTTTTGTCACAATAACATTCATTCAGTACCAAGCTCTTAATGGATGTTATTGTAGGAAGGTCTTTTTGAGGAAAGCCTCAAGCAAAATCATAATAAATTTCGTGATATTTCTAACTGAAACTATATGAAATTCTTAAAATTGAAGACTTAATTCGTTACATACAAACGCCCCACATCTAAGTATAAATACAAAAAAATATCAAGTTCAGCACTGAAGTAACAACAAATAGCGAAGTTCATCATACCACATCCGTTGTCCTCATTGCTTGGTGATTGCTGCAAGTGACAACCTGTAGATCCTGGAGTCAGTATTTAGTAATAATTGCAAAGAATATAACAGTCTACCAAACAATATCTATAGCATTAGAATACAAACTCCATTGGAATAGTTACAAGTTACCTGTTCTGAAGTTAATATTTAGTAATATAGTGTAAAAGAATATAACTATAGGTAGTCTAATAAACAAAATTAAGAGCTTAAATTCCCATCCATTTAAAATATATTATTGCAAAATCCTGTACATAAGTAAATACAAAAATTATACATTTCCAAATCATATTAGTAAGCGTAGTTCTCATTTAATTTAATCATTGCCATATTAGAAAGTAAAACCATTATTAGCGATTCACATATTTTGTATATATATACATTATCAATATATCACTGACATATTGCAAATTGTATTTTTAATGAATTTTTTTATATTTTACCAATACAAAAAATTAGTAATCTTACTTATCGATCTTTAATTTTTTGTATTGTAATATAAACAGCTATAAAATCTTTTATGGTAAATTTTATAATAAAAGTTAAAAATATTAAAAAGCATTAGTTGAAAAGTTACAATTTACAAATGATATCGAAAAGGTTTTTCCCGACAAGAAATACTTGAGATCACTCATATGAAAAAAACTTATTTGTACCCTATACTGTACCTAAACCTTAGCAGTATTACAGGCGACAACCATTACAGTTGTTTTTTAGCATCACTTATATACCTTTAGATTTACATTTGCTTTTCTTTTTATCATTGAAATGATTATAGACTATAATTCTGCTTTAGTTCTATATAGGCGCATAACTAGATGGATCCCTTTATAAGGACAATTATAACAACTTAACTATATTTAAAATTGCTGATATTAAATAACGATTACATTTTAAATTTTTTATATTGAATTAAATTTTTAAAATTAGAATTGCTAAATTTAAATAACATTTTATTTACTAAGATTTTGTGAGTTATATAATTCATTATATTCATGTAATAATTCTGTTGTGAGTTATAAAATGTGAACTGAAATTATTTATTTATATTTTGATTATTTTTTTTTTTTAGTGCATTTCTCTGCCACATAAATGTGGACAGGAAATTACACAAACTTTTCTGTTCAGGTGTGGCTGTAAATGTCGTAAGGGGGAATAACCCACACTCCCTCGCTCGGTGTGTTTACAGCGTATTCGTATTGTATACGCTCTTACCCACTAGGTCACCGAGGTCTAGTGGGTAATCATTTGATTAATTAAAAATAAATCAAACAAATTTTTCCATAATTTTTGCAAAAAAAAAAATCGTTTTGAACAAATACGTATTATATTGGGATAACGTTTAATCACAAAATTCAAAGTTTTACTTGCGGTAGCATCTATTTTTCGATTCGATTGCATAGATTTTAATTTTTTATTTTTGAATCAAATCAGTGCCACACATCCCACAAAAAAATTAATTTAAAAAACCACCTGATCTTGCAAACAAAGCTTTATCCATAAATTCTAATAAATTAAAGTCAAATTGAAAGAAAACATTAATAAAATTTTTAATTTTATTGTACAGTATACTTTTATTTTATAAAAAAAAAAATATTTTTTCTTTTTATTTTTACAAAAATTTAAATTTATATTAAATTCATCACAATTTAATGAATCATTATAAGAAAAATCTAAGTACCTTTAGGTTATTATATAAATAATTATATAAATTTTACCTTAAAATCAATATAATTTGAACAATAAATATTTTCTTTTGATAATATAGCTAAGCTATTATTCACTGAACTTTATGATTATTATTATTATGGGAATTTCGTAAATCAGGCATTAAATTAACATTTAAATTAAAGTAATATTTAATCTTTTTTTAAACATAAAATAAATCAAACCCAAAAAAACTTAAATTTTATATAGCCTAATCTAATATAAATACAAATAATTATTTAAGAAAAATAATTTCCTCATAGTTAAAATATTTTATTTTTTTTTTTTTAATATTTTTGTTAAAGTTTTAAGTATTAAAATATTAAATGCAAAAAATAAAAACTCAAAGAAAAATTTAAATAAATATTTTTTTTTTAACAGGAGTTTCAACAAAAATTCTAAAAATTAGCATAAAATAATTTTTTTTCTTTATTAGTTTTTTTTTGTTTTTTTTTTTTTTTGTAGTTTTTTATATAAATGTTCTCGTGATATTTCCAACCCAATTTTTCAAAACTTTCATCATCACATCAATCACACTCAATTTTATTTCAATGCTAAATACAAAAATTATTTTCAATTTTTATTTTTTTATTTATATTACTTACCTACTATAGGATATGAATGGTATTTAAAAATTATTTTACAATTTATTGGAAAAAATTCTTGCTTATAAAGGTTAGTAGACAGTATTTTTACTCTAATTTCCGAAATTAGTTTTTTAATTTTGTCAAGAGATCAAAAATTTAAATTTTTTTATAGCAACGTCACAATTAAATCTATATTATCTTTCTGCAAAATTTATAAAGCACTCATAAAAAAACGCTCAGCCAAAAATTGATTAAAGCTCTTCAATTACTGAAAAGATGAAGCAACTGAACGTATCCAATATTTACCAGAATCATATGTGATGTTTCGAAGTGATTCACTTTCTGTCTTTAATATTTACAAGTTGTTTTTTGGGAAACCAAAACGAACACAAAATTGTTCTGTAGGACGGGATCTACTTCCCTCGATTTTTGAGATAGTGGGACCTGACAAAAAAGATTTTTTTTTATGTTTTAATTTAGTTTTCTTATATCCCAAAAACGACTCAATTGATTATTATGTTTGATACACCGTCAGAAAGCATAAAATCTTGTCTTTCCATATTTTAAATACATATCGTTCAAAAGTTATGACCATTTAAACGAAAAAAAAATTGAAAAACTAGCCAATTTTTAAGATTTTCTTTTATTTGTTTCAAATTTTTCTCCCTTGCTTTTTTGTCAGTTATTACAAATACCATAAGAGATACATAAAACCGTTTTACATAAAACCGTTTTACATAAAACTATTTTGCACAAAACTAAAGATTTTTTTTTTCAAATAATCAACAAATGCCAAAATAATGGTAACTTAATAACATATTGCTTAAGCAATTTATCTTTCTTATGAAAGGAAGGAAGGGAAATCTTAGAAATTGACTCTTAATTTATATTTTTTTTGTTTTTTTACAACTTTGGAACAAAAAGAATCTGAAATATGAAAAAATAACTTTAGGTGTTCAAGAACCGAAGAAAATAATCTCTCCTTCCACCCCCACCTCTTCAGAATTTACTGTTCATTTTTGTCCCCCAAATACACCAAATTAATTCCAAAGTAAAAATCTAAATGCGTATTATTACAACCCATTATTTAATCACTTCAGTGGTAATTTTCTGCATACAAAAACTGCATACAACTTCGACAACCAATAATTATTCTTTTAATTAAATAAAATCAGTTTATTAAACTTTATTATTTTAAAGTTAAGCAAAATTATAATTATTCATTACATATTTCTTCTTAATATTATAAACGTTTAATTAAATAATTTATATATATATTATCAAAAATCAACTTAAAATCATTTTAAACAGAATGTATTATTTAAATTTCTATCAACGCTAAAACTGTTATGTTACCTGTTAATCAAATGAGTTCATACTTCATAGACGTTATTATTACTTAAATTATGAAGTTTTTCTTTTTTTTTTCGTTTATTCTTTTTTTAAGTTTTAAACTTGTTAATTATTACAAAATATCATAATATTTATGATAAAAAAAAACAAAAAAATGAAAAAAAAAGAGCGGTAAACATGAAATTTTCGATTTTTTAAATTTTTTCCAAATCTAAAAGAAAGTAAATATTTAACATAATAGAAAAATTAAACATATTACAAACTCTTGATTTCGAATGAAAGCAACTGAAACAGAATTTAATTTACACAATTTAAAAAGAAAAAAACAAGATTAACATATCAAGTGTTACGATCGGTATTATCTTCTATTGAATTGGTTCGAAAGTGTGAAAAAATGGTTTTCTGTTATCTGGAGGTTTTTTTTCTTTCGGTTATTGTTCAATTCAATTATTCACCTATTAAAAATTTTCCTGAGATGTTATTTTTTGTTAAAATAATTACTTTAGCAATTTCTTTGTTTAATTTATATTAGAACGGGGATCTAATTTATAAAATTCGACATTTATTAGAAAATTTTAACTTTTAAGTTTTTAGTGAATTTAGTAAATTTAATTTTTTAGACAGTAAGAGTATTAGTGAACCAATTCAATCAAATTTTCCAAAGTGAAGTGAATACTCAAGCTTCATATCAAATATTTTTAGGTTTTGATTGGTTTTGAGTAAATATGTTTTCTATTTTTAAGGTAGACTTTAAAAAATCAGTGAAGAATACCTATAAAATATTTTTAACCGTTTCGAATTTAATAATAATAATAAGTCTCATGACTAATTCCCCTTCCTACCTGTACGCGAGGAGTTTCCTTTCTTTTATTATTTTTTTTGCATATAACCGAGTGTCATATGCAAGGAAACCACTATGACAAATAATATCATATTCAAACAAAAAAAAAAACAATGTAGAATTTAAACCAATGGTTTTTACAACCGCCCATTTCGAAAAGACAATACAAACTGTTTAAAATTATTGTGACTTGCACAAAAATTTTAAAATTTCATGTAAATAGGAAAAAATTTGAAAATAGGATTTTTCTGAAATTTTGAGGGGCTGTAAATCCGGAACCCTATATAACTAAGAAAACCCGTTAACACACGTAAAAATATATTATTGAACCTTTAATTTTCATGTATTGAGGAAGAAAATCTTTTACAGGTGCCTAAGTTGCAGGTGTTTAAAAATAGCAAATTTGCAATTTTTGAGGCGTAATAACTCATAAACAGGGGGTACAAAAAAAATGTTTGAGCAAACTTATAGTCAATCTAAAAGTTCTCTCTTACCTCAAAATTACAAGCTCCTTGCAAGGAAAGACGGACGGACAGAATGAAAATAATAGAGATTTTTTAAAATTTTTTTTTGGAAATGTGCTAAAAAGACATCAAAAGCAAGCAAGCAATTAAATACCTATAACATTTCAAGTTGGGGCCTCGGTAGCCTAGTGGGTAAGACCGTATAAAATACGCTATAAAAACACCGAGGGATTTGTGGGTTCGAATCCCACACTCTTCGTAAGAGTAATTCCCCCTTACGACATGTACAGCCTCGCCTGAACAGGAATGGCTGTGTAATTTTCTGTCCACAATTATGTGGCAGAGAAATACAATAAAAAAAAAAAAAAAATTTCAAGAATTAGTAAGAATAATTTTTTGAAATATCTTGAATAAGTCAAGGTAATGTAAAAAATTGGTCAAATTATGCTAGGACAACTTTAAGCTATATTCATAAAATACAGAATAAATCCGATGTGTTAGCAACAAAACTACGATACAAAAATAACAATAGTTAGATATAAATAAAGTATACTAGAGTTACTTTTAGTAATTGAGTTACTTTTAGTAATCTAGATGGTCAATATAAAAGCATTCTAAAGTGATATTAGTAATTGTCTACCTATTAAGTGTTAATAAACCGTAAACTAAACAATTAGACGTTAAGAATTTTTAATTTGTACTGTTGAATCATGTACTTCTTAATTTAATAAAACTTTCTGACGACAACTGAGAAATGATAACATAGTTAGTAAATTATGTTAGCTATAGTTAGGTTATTTTTGATTAATCAGTCAATTATAATATCTGTCTTAGTATTAACCTATCGTTTTCTTGTGTTACAAATATCTGCTCAATATCAACATAACATAATGTTATTTGAACATGAAAATTAAAAAAAAATAATTTTTAACAATTGCCAGCCGGATTAAAAAAAAAAAATTTACAATAATTTTTGCTTGTGCTAAGAATTTTTCAAAAATTATTTATAATATGTAGTTGTCACGTAAAACAAATCTGAATTCTTCAAATTTGTTTTTAAATATGCTTAGTTTAGATAATCACACGATTCTGAAATTTTGTAATAATTTTTTATGTACATATTTAAGTCTTTTTGCACCATACAATTCTCAAAAAATAAAACCAAAATAACCATCAGAAATAGGTTCATCCGAATACCCACTTATTATTATATGAATACTGACCTAAGCTATTTATTTTTAGTTTCTGAAAGAAACTTTTTATGATAATAATTTTAAATTAAGTTATAGATAAAATACAATAGCTCTATTTTAATTCATTACGTCTTATATATAGTTATAGATACAAATTTTAATAAATGCAATGATTATTTAATGATACAAATATACAAAATATTAAAAAAAAAAAAAAAAAAAACCAGTATCTAATTCTATTAGCAATACTTAAATAAAAACTTGTTATGGGAAATCCCAAAACAAATAAAAACCGTAGCATATTTTTATTTTAACCGTATAATTAATTAAATAGAGAATTTCCGGTTAAAAAATTAAAATACCTATATAATTAAATATCATAATATAATTTCATAATTTTTAAGCAAAATTTTTTTTTTTAAAGTAACACTTCCAAATGTGTTAATTAAAATTCGACTTTAAAAATAAATACTAAATTTTATTATTTGAACAATTAATTTTTAAATTCTATTGATTCTAGTATGTGATTTCTGAAAAAAGAAAAAAAAAACCTTGGAATAAGTTTTAGATCCGTTTAAATTAAATTTAAGAAACCTTCAATCCTTTTTAGCACAAATTTTGAAAAAATGTGTTCTTTAGTTTCACTCTGTCCGTCCGTCCATCCGTCTGTCCGTCTGTTTACAAAACTTCTACACCCTTAAAGAGAGAAAAAAAAAATTTAACCGTGGGTAGGTCTCATAAAAAATTAATGTTGTAGAACAACTTTTTCATGTAGCCCCATCCATTACGGAGCTACAGCCCTTCAAACTTTGAAAAAGTCATATTTTTAAACGCGTCCGTATATATCATGTTCTACTTAACACTTTTTTTTCAATCTGAAAACGCCATTCAAGAGGAATTTTTTTTACCTTTGGAAATCAGTATCAAAATTATATAAAATTTTTTTTTTAATTTAGTATTTAAATTTACCGTTATGTGAAAAACAAATTTTGCATGATTCTTCTTCCTTCATAACTCATTACTTAGGCACCTATACACATTTTTCTTCGGCAATTAAAGCTTTGGTAATAGATTTTTCACATATTTTCTTATTATATGAAATTTTAAAATTTTGGTGCAAGTCACAATTCTATAAACAGTTTATATTATCTTTTGTAAATGTGCGCTTTTAAAAACCTTTGGTTTACATTCTGCTTTGTTTAATATTCTATTTAGGGGACTCGCCTGAACAGGAAAGGCTGTGTAATTTCCTGTCCACATTTATGAATCCACACTCGCTCGGTGTTTACTGCGTATTTTATTTTTATACCCACTAGACCGCCGAGGCCCCATCCGGAAATTTCATTTGCCGAATTCTGAAAATAATAAAATCTCAAAAATTTCAAAAATCCCAAATCACATAATCGCAAAATTTGAAAGTCTCAAAATTTTAAAATCCCAATTTGGCATTCAATATAATTATATATGTATGTAATTAGACCCCCACCACTATTTAAAATGCTTTGTTATTCAAATATGTATGAAGTTTCATTGAAGTTTACTGTCAATGAAATTTAGCAATGTGGGATTTTATAGTTTAAAATTTTGTAATAAAATGAGAAATTTTTGGGATTTTGAGAAATGAGATTTCGTATCCCATAAATTTATTTAAGATGGATTAATAATGTTTCGTTGCTGCATTACACAAATAATTTATATATCATATCTATAGGATTACTAGAATTGACTCACTTTTTAATTGTTTAACCATGACATTAAGTTTTTAACCTTCTTTCAAATATCTTATGTCCTATATATAATATGCCTTACTTTTAATTAAACATCTCTAAGTAATATTTAAATTGTGGATATGATTTTAAAACTATTTATTTAAAAATTTATTTATAGTAGGTACTTTTATTTTTTTACTAAAATTAAATGATTAATGACTATATATGTATATATTAATATTTTATAATAACCGGTCATATTTAATTTTTATATTTAAACGCTTCATAACTTTACGCATGTGCTACTAAAAACTTAAATTAGCTTGTTAATGAAAATTTCAAATATATGTTAATTTTAGCTTTAGAAGTTATCAGATATATATGTAGATTTAAAAAAAAAAAATATGGGTGTGAAAACTTTATTTAAATTCGAAGATGTATATATTTATTTTTATTTGTATGTAAAAACGAAAACATAACTAAACATAATAAGTATAATTTTATTACATAACAATTTTTCATTTTAATTTTTGACTAAATCCAAAAACATTTTTATTTAGAATTATTTTTAAAATTTTGTAAATTGATCATATTAATTTGTCCATGATAGTCTCTATTTATTCAATATATATACATAAAGATAATTAACGAAAATCTTTTAATTTAATTATACTAAAAATATGTATGTATAACTGTAATTAGTATATAACATAAAATTTTGGGTTCATGTTAAATTTTTTTTTTTTTCTTTTTTCCACAACTATAAGAAACATAGGGCATCCCCCAAGTGATTTGTTTATTATTCATATTTAACTAAGCTTTAGTTTTTTTTTGAATCGTTATTTTCTCTTAGAGTCTACTACAAAATATCATTTTCAAAAATCTTCTTTTTCAAAAACTCTTTTATTCATCTATTCTAACATCTTTCTAACATCTTAAAATAGCAAAGAATTGAAAAAAAAAAGCAAAATTCCAAAATCAAAACCAAAAAAAATATTTTCTACTTCTAATATCTCTCCTATTCAGAGTATCGTATATATATTTATAACCTATATGTATATATACATTCTCTTGAAAAAGAGTAAAACCCTGATTTTATAACCAACAATAAAATCTCTTCTAATTATTTTTCACATATAAACATACATATATCAACATGTTTCAATTTCCACCATTTTAAAATAGTGGGGGAAATTTTTAATTTTTAAATGTATAAAAACATATAAATTGAAAATCTCTTTTTCTGACATTTTTTAGGTTTCCATTCACTAAGCCGTTGATTAATCGGCTGCAGCCATTTTAAATAATCCCTTTGATTTATAATAATTTGCATATAATAACTACTACATAATAAAAAAAACTTTAATAAATTACTTGCTGTACAATCTGGGAGTGTGAGTTCAATCGCACACATGTCATAAGAATAATTCCCCCTTACGACATTTATAGCCACGTTTATAACGGAAAGGCTGTTTAAATTTCCTTATCACATTTATGTGGCAGTGGAATAAACTGAAAAAAGAAAAACAAAAACTCATAAGTAGTCAAACAGAAAGGAAACGCTACCGCAAAATTATTATGACAGTTTATATTGAATATTGAAAATAATAATGAATTTTTAAATTGTTGTTTAAGTTTTGGACTTTCCAGTTTCTAGTTGGATTATGTTTTACCGTTTCACTATCTACAACATTAGAATTTTTAGAATCAATTTAAGTTGAACTAAATGAACTTATTGTATATTTTGTAAATCATAACAATAGCCAATTCATCCATATCCTTACCTTACAGCCATACAGTATTGTAAAATTTTAAGTTGAACTAAATGAACTTATTGTATATTTTGTAAATCATAACAATGGCCAATGCATCCATATCCTTACCTTACAGCCATACAGTATTGTAAAATATTTTTTCAACAATATCTAAAAAAAATTTCAAATTTTCATTTAAATTATTTTTTTGATTGTTATAATTTAATAACAAATTTTTTTCTAAAAAAAAAAAAAATAAATAAATTATGAAATTGTTTTATTTAGATGGGCTACTTTTTATGGTTTTGATATTTTTATGTTGTCAATGTCAAGTAAATAAAAACATTTACGTGATATAATTTCAAACTGTTTCAATAAATAGAATTTATGTTATATATTATGATATTATTTTACAAAAATAAAAAATTTAGTTAATTTAATATTTAATATTATTATTATTTTATCTTTTATGCTGCCTACAATGAAAGCAACTCTCTATACACAGTCAACTGTCAAAGTAAAGTTAAAATGTATTAAATTGTAAGAGAGTATGTATGAGTATGAAAGTATGAAGCAGTGGTTTTAACAGCCGTCGAAAAAATTTCATAACTTCCTTCACTTTTATTAAAATATTAATATACATAATTTTTTCTCTCAAATTCAAATTTAATTACTCTTTTGTACGCTGCTTTATACGTAGTTTTTTAGAGAGCGAAAAAAGAGCGTTAATATTGTAAATCAAATCCAGCATTAATGTTAATTTTTTTTTTTATTTTTGAAAAATATTGAATGCATCATAATTTATGCTTTTTTAGCACATTTTCAAAAAAATTTGAAAAAATGTGCTTATTAGTTTCACTCTGTCCGCCCGTCCGTCCATTTGAATGTTTACAAAACTTTACATCGTTTGAAATAAAGCAATAAAATTTTAACTACGGATAGTTAACGTCAAAAAACTAATTTTGTGGAACAACTTTTTTCTGTAGCCCCACCCAATAGAGAGCAAGAGCCCTACAAAGTTCGAAAAAGCCCTATCTTTAAATTGTTATAACACATGTTCTGTAAGGCATATTTTCAATCTGGAAACGCCAAACGATATTTGGTTTTATAAACTTTATAAATATATATAAAATAAATATGTGGCTTTGCCATACGGCATTTAATATACCGTTATGTAAAATTCAATTTTTGCAAAAACGGTTTCACGGTTTACGGTTTTCACTGTTTTCAACGGTTTAACTTAGAAACTTGAAATTGTGAGAGGAGTTAGATCTTTAGAAATAAGTATGAGTCATTTTATAAAATTTTTTGTGTCACCCCCCGTTTTGGAGCTGTAAGGCGTCAAACATCGGAAATTTTTCTTTTTTAAACACCTGAAACTTGGGCACCTGTCCAAATGTTTTGAAGTAATATACAAAAATTAAAGCTCCAACATTATATTTTTGTTTATTTTAACAACTTTTTGTAAAAATATAGCGTTACCTTAAAAATGACGAAAGTGTGACTTGATTTTTCTCAATTTTTTTCTTATTGTTTTCATTATTATTCATAATTTGTATTAATAAAATACGCCATTTTATATTATTATAAATTCATTTTTCCAATATATCTACTCTTTGCTTTAGACTTTTTAATGTGCTTTTTTGAAAACCTTCGATTTTTTCCATTACTTGTTATTTACTAAAACAACATTTAACCATATTTAATGAAAAGGGTCAACCATCATAATATACATAATACATTATTAGATAATGATTATAATTTCAGTGTTTGCGTATAATGATGAAATTTTTCAGTATAGCTATGGTTAAAAAAAATCTTTAACAAAAAAGAAACAACAACAATATTAAGAGAATATTGTTATTTTTTAATAACTTTGTATTATATTTTTAAAAATAAATTTAATAATGACAAAATTTTAAATATTCATACAAAATATCTATCTAAATATTAAAATCATTCAAAAATATACATATAATGATTCAAGTAAATAAAAGAAAACTTGAATGATTTTAACACTTAATTTAATTACATTGTATTGGATTTGTTTATTATTAGATCAAGGAAATATTTATGTTATTGAATTTTGGTTTTCTTTTATTATGAAAATATTTTAGAAATTATAATACATATTATATACATACATAGCAAAATATATAATATTATGAATTAAAATTAATTTAAATAGAATTTATTCTAAAATCAATATAACTATGTTTATAAAAACAAATAATACCCCCTCGGTGGCCTAGTGGGTAACCATTGAGGGATTTTGGGTTCGAATTTAACACACGTTTTAAATATAAGTCACCTTTACGGCATTTACAGCCAAGTCTGGAAAGAAAAAGTTGTGTAATTTCGTTATCACATTTATATGGGAGGTGAATAAACATAAAAAAAAAAAAAATATTTTTTAAGAATTAATTTACTAATCGGGGGCGTCAGTGGCCTAATAAACAAGAGCGTATGAAATATTTCTTAATCGCAATGTATAATTGTCTGAAATTAAATTAAAATAAAACAAATAAAAAAAAAATAAATAAGCTGCACAACACCAAAAGAGCGTGAGTTCAAATCCCACATACGCCGTAAGAACAATTCTCTCTTACGATATTTACAGTCACATATGGAAAAGAATGGCTGTGTAATTTCCATGTTATATTTATGTGGCAGGGGAATAAACTAAAAAAAAAATTTACTAATTAATGTGTCGAGCTTTTCAATATAACACAATTTCTACAGTATACGTTAAATCTAAGTCAATCTCGCTTATGTTAAGAAAGACTAACTCAATGTCTGAGCTCTTTGATACCATCTTTAACAAACTAATTACGCAATCTGCATAGTTAATCTCTTAATTTAGCCGAATAACTTTCTACAATATTTGACCAATATAGGAGATTACTTGTTATAATTATTTAAACAGTCATTAATCAGTGTGTTTAAATAATAAAATCTTTTTGCAAATAATATTTTAAGTGTAATTCAAATTAATTAAGTTGAGTATGATATGAAAGTAAGAAAGATAATAATTTCTAATTTTGTTTTTATAGAATCGATATTCGTTCAAACCATGATTTATTATATAAAACATAAGAACCTAGAGATAAGAATGTTTAATATTTTAACCTTTTAAGAACTTTTATGCTTTTAAGTATATTTGTACGAAATATTCGATAATCATGATTTTTATTTGTTTTACTTCGTTAGTGTGTCTTTTTGTAAAAACAAAAAAAAAAATGTTCCTTGGAATTTTAAAAATTTATATCGGTTAAACCGGTATAGTTTATTGAAAGTTCAATAAGTGGAGGATTATACCGGTTCATATACCTATTATGATTATTTCTCATATTTTTCTGTTTTAAATTGTAATTGAAAAATTGAAAGATGTTTTAAATTATATCTGGAAAACGCAGTAAGACTTAGTGAAAAAATTGCTTAGCAGAAAATTATAGTAGTTTCCCAATTATTTAAAATTTTACATAATAACGGTATCTTAATATGATATTTTTGAAGGAAAACCCGTTAATATTAAAGAGAATATTTTAAAAAAAATTTATAAAATATTCGTACATTTTTAGCTCTAATTTAAAAAGTAATTACCCCAGGATAATACATCTTTCGGCAGCTGAAAGATTGAAGAATAATTGGAAAATAAGCATCTATAAAGTTATTTCGCATTATATTTAATAATATAAAACAAAAAAAAAACATAATAGTGTTAATATTTTTGAAATGACTGATAATAAACCGCCTCTCATACCATTTTGTTTTTACTAGTTTTAGTTTCAGGAATCAATTTCCACTTTTATAAGCAGCACCCTTTTGTAAATACAAAATATTTTTTTAAGCAATTTGATATTTAAATTTTACTATTGTACTATTGTAAAATTCTTCTCAATATTTTTGAGAAGAAAAAAAAAACACTCAAATATTATAATTTTTAACAATTACAATTTAAGTTTCATTTGAAATTAAAGAAACTGCCTAATATACCTATTGAACAATATTTATATTTAATAAATTAATAAGAATATTTAAAATTTATTTTTAAAATGTTAACTTTTATTAACAATTTTATTATTAATTTAAATATAAATTTTATGTTTTAAACATGAACACACCAATAAATAGCTGTTCTAAAATCAAATAAAATATCTGTGGTAAGTTAATTTAAATCTATTATTCTATTTCTGAGGTTTCTTTTTTAAATTAATATACTACTTTATAGTTATAATTTATTACAATTGATTTCATTTTATTAGAAATATATTAAAATCTTTAAAAAAAAAAATAAAAAATTCTATTATAAAATTTCAAACCTCCTATGGTCCAAAAAAAAAAAATTTTAATACATAAATTTAACATTTATATATTTTATTTAATCAGTTGTGCCAATATTGGAAAAAAAAAGAAAAATGTTTCTCACTATATAGGTACATATATACAGTGTGCCCTAATTAACAGTATTGCACCAATATTGAAAAAAAAAAAAAATGTTTCTCACTATATAGGTACATATACAGAGTGTGATCTAATTTAAGTACACTCCTATATATACAGTTGTATAGATCCTTACGTGAAAGTAATTTTTTTTTTTTATGGCGGCTAAGCTAAGGCTCTTCTCATTTCCAATTGATATGGGAACTTAAATAAAATGTTCATACTTTAATTTTTAGTTTTAAGAAATTATCATCTTACTAGAAGCCGACAGATTTGAAACGGTAGAAGAAAAAAAAATAAATAGCAATACTCGTTTTAAAGAAGAGTTCTTAAGCTTTCGAATACAATTTACAGAATTTTCATATGTAGTCTAAAAACGGAATAAGACGGTAGTTTCTTAAAATTAAAAATGGTCTATACCACTAGCAGTGCACTTAATTAGGGGACACCCTGTATATTTTACCAATTTATTTCATGATTAACAAGATTAAAATAAAAAAAAAAAACATTTTTTTTTTTAAATAAAATTTATTATTAAAAAAATTACCTAATTGACCCATAACATATAGTATAATATCAGGAGTCATCTGAATAAATTTTAATTAAAATAATTTTCAACGCATAATAATAATATAAAATATTAAAAAACCATTTTTTTTTCTTTTTTTTTTTTTTTGTAATGAAAATTTCAAATATTACCCAGTTACACCTACCAAATAGATAACTTTGAATAAAAAGTTTTTTCTAAATCATTTAGTAGGATATTTTTGACCCCTTTACATTTAACAAGACTCCTTTTTAATTAATAATATATATTATAATATTATAGTTAAAACTGAAACATAAGAAAAAGAAAAAAAAAAATTAATAATTTATTGATACACTATTGAACTTCTTAAAATTTTAAACCGCGCAATTTCATTGTTTTCACAATTTTTTCATTTTTTTCTTTTTTTTTTTTGTCTATAACTATACTATAATATGTATCTTAACTTTAAATAATGAAAATATATAGAAAAATCTGGTATATCAAACAATAAATCACATAATTATTATGCAAAAGAAAAATAAAAATAAAAACAAAACAAAATGACTTGTGCTTTTTTTTTTTATTTTGAATTAACTTTCGATTTCATTCGGAAATTCAACCAGAAGTTAATACTATAGAAATATAACGAATAAAAAAATTGTATAGTGAACCACACAAAATTTATGTTTAAAAATTTAACACACTTACCTGATATCATAAAATGTTATCCAATTTAAAATTTTATACAGGTGTGGTCTTCTTATTATTAATTCTCTTAACGTTCTTTATTTTTAAAAAAAAAAATTTTTTTTTTTTTCTTTTGTGTTCTGTTTTTTTTTTTATAGTTTTATATAAATAAAAAAAAAACAAGGTTGAATAAAAACGAACACTTCTTAAAGCCTCACGTTTTTCGAAAGACAATTCAAACAGTTTAGAATATTATGATATACACCAAAAATTTGTAATTTTTCTTAGAAAGAAGTTCATGTATAAGAAAAAAAATGTGCCAAATAAAGAAATACTTTCTTCAATTTTATTGAAGTCAAGGTTCTAACTGAAAACTTGCCGGAGTAAAATGTTACAAAATGTAAATTTCATAACGGTAAATTTAGATAAAAAATTTTAAAAAAATTGTATAATTTTGAAATTGATTTATAAAGGTAAAAAAAAATTCTGTTATTTGACGGTTTTTAATAGATTGAAAAAATGTTATGTATAGAGCCTAAGATAAAATAACACATTTTAAGATAGCGCTTTTTTAAAATTCCGTAAATTTTTTTTATGAAAACTACCAATGGTTAAAATTTCAGTGTTCTATCTTAAACTGTATAGAAGTTTTGTTAACAGACAAACGGACGAATATGATGAAAGTAATAGGGAAATTTTTCATAATTGAAAAATATGCTAAAAAAGTCCAAGTAAATTTTAAATAAATTTATGCAGTTTAAAAAATTTTGCTATGATATATAAAATTTTTAGATTAGACGAAATTAAAAAAAAATTAAAAGTATTTTGATAATTTTAAAGTAACAATTAAATAATTATTTAGACTTGTCAATTTTTCTTAGGATTTTTTAATCTTGACATAAATATTAGAGCCAAATTTTCAAAATTATTTTATTCACTTTTTTCTCTAAAGAAAATTTAATTGTCATTTCATTAATATTTTTTTAGGCATTTTTCCTTTTTTATGTACGCAATCTGCATTATCTATATTAATAGTTTTTAGCACATTTCCAAAAAAAATTGTAGAAAATGTGATTATTAGTTAGTTTACATTCTGCCTTGTTAAATTATATTTTTGTTTTATTCGCAAGGGGATTTTCATAAGTTTAATTTCAAAACGAAAAATTATGTCAGTTTCTGCAGAATTGGAGCGCGAATATAGCAGAATTTAGCTCTTTTACATCTAATAAGAAAAATATAAAGTTCAAATAAAAATTGCTTGTCAACCTGGTCAATATATTCATAAAATAGATTTTAAACTTTAAAAATTAAATTATTTCGCCTAAAAATATGCAATCAATAGGAAAAACAACTCGTATGCTTATGAATTTGAAAGATAACTCATGGTACAATCAATCCTTCTGAAGGGTTCATGTTCTTAGATATATATAATTACGGAGAATATATAATGAATATATTCTTACCGTTTACTATTTTAAATGAAATAGTAACGATAAGAAAATACCATTAAGGCTAAATTTAACGAATTTAAATAACTAGGAAATATTTAACTTCAATAAATAATATTCGAAGTGTAACTAAACTAAAAAAAATCGAAACCCATTTTTTGCAAACAATTAGACGAAGTTAAAATATATGTATATATGGATTAAATTCGATTTATTTAGTTTTAGTTTATAGATTTGTTTAGTTTTAGTCTTAATTGTTAAATAGTTTAATTTTAATTATAATTATTCAAAATTGAAAGATAAAAAACATGATTTTTATTTCTAAAATATTTTTCAGAAACAATACTAATAGCAATATTAAATAAGTGATTAAAAAAAGAAATAATAGTATTTATTAATGTCAAAATATCAAAAATAAAAAAAACTTTAATATCTAATACAATAATACTAAATTAAGTTGGGACCTCGGTGGCCTAGTTTGAAATACCATGTAAAATACTCTGTAAACATCGTTCTGAGTTCGAATCGCACATACGTCGTAAGAATAATTCCACCTTACAATAATTACATCCAAACCTGGAAAGGAGAGGAATTTTCTTTGCCATATTTATGTGGCAGGGGCATAAACTAAGAAAAGGGGAATAAACGAAAAAAAGTTAAATAAAAGAATTAATGTTACTAGCCATGAGTACTTTCAAATGAAATATGTATAACAAAAATCATTTTCAGTTTTGTTTATAATAAGATAAAGATTGCATTAAAATACAGAAATAAAATTATTTAATAATAAGATTTGAGAGTCAAAATTATTAGAAATTCTATTTAAAAACTAAACATAATATAATCTGAGTTAAATTATAGTACAATTCAAAGGAATCTTTTCCAGGATTATAATAAAAGTACAAATTATTGGAATATTCACATATTATTGTTATACCTGATTAAAGTATTAATTAAATATATTTAAATTGAATCTTTATTATTATCTGCTATAATTAAAGTACTTTGTTTTATACAAACTATTAATATAAGTTGCGTCTGCAATTATTTAGTTAATACATTATTAATAATAAAATAATGATAGAACATCAATAATAAGGTAATGGCGATTGACTATATAGACTCTATCCGTAGTTTTAAATACTTTAAAAATGTCTATAACTTATAGATGCTTCATAATTTTATATATGAACTATATTTTTAAATCCTATAATTTTTTAATATAATATTTTTAATAAAATCTAACCAATTCTATTAAACACTGCTGATATTCAACACTGCTTAACTATTTCACTTTGTTTTAAAATTCTCCAATATGGCCATTCTACATTTTAATTAAATTTCAATTATGTATTTTTTCAAGATTTCAATTAGGTATGTACTTTTAAAATGCTGTAACACTGCAACAACTATTAAAACAAAAATACTTTTTAAATTCAATTTTGTAGCAGCTTATAAAAAAAATTTTTTGTTGTATAACAAAATATAATAATGAACAGATTAACCAATTGAAGGCAAAAAAAAAAAAAAGCGAGCGCCACGAAACCCCAAATTCATTATTAATCCCAAATTCCAAATTCCAAAATCCTAAATTTCTAAATCCCAAATTACAAAATTTCAAAATATCAAAATATCAAAATCCCACATTCCAAAATCTCAAATTATAAAATCCCAAAATATCAAAATCTCAAATTAAAAAATACCAAAACGGCCATTAGGATTATTAAGAAGAGAAATAATTCGGTACGTTGTTGCAAGTCGCTTATATATTACGTATATGTAAATGTGATATTCTGAATTTGGAGTGATTTTTAGTTGATTATGAAGTCAAAGATATACAATAAGTTATAAATTTTTCCAGAATACAACTTAGAAAAAGAAATATAAATGTGAAGGCATATATTCTTTTTTATATTTTTTTTCCCAACATTTTTCGCATTCAATATTTTTGTTTTCAATAAATCGACCCACATCCGAAATAAAAGAAATTTAAATGGAATTATGCTAATAAAACCGCTTTGGTATTTTGGAATTTGGGATTTTGAAATTTTGGGATTTTGAATTTTGGGATTTAGTAGCCAACCCAAAAAAAAAAACTAATCATAAATGAATTATTATTATATGAAAATGAAGACAACAAAATGTACCAGCTAAAATTACTAACATATAGATAAGATACAATAAAGCAACTTAAATTAAAATCACGTATACCATCTATAAAATTTTAACTATTTGTTATTTAAAAATAAATATATTGTACTTGTACATAAGTTAAACGCATTTATTTGCGTACAAATTCATTGTGTAATTGTTTTATTTCTTTGTTTTTTTTATTTTCTTTCTTTGTTTTGTTTGACGGATTACGGATTTTGTTTATGATAATTTTTCTATGTGCGTTCATATTGATCTTTAAAGTAACCAACAATAAGTTACAAGATGAAATTTATCTTTGCAAACAAAAATGTATAACTAATTTGAAAATTAAAAAAAAAAAAATAATGTAAAATTTTTGTAAGTTTGCGTTTATTTTGATTTCTGGCAAAGATTTTTACCTATTAAAAGATCTGATATTAATTTTGATTTTAAAGTATCTAATTATAAATCATATAGTTATAATTCCACTGAAGTTAATCAAGTTATTATATTAGTTGAGTCATATTAAAATTATTTGTATAAAATATTGTTCTGATAATCAAACGTATGACGAATAAAAATAAAATGCAGGTTTAAAAACTATATATATACAATTTTGGTATTCTTTAATGTTTTATAATCAATATTCTAAAATATACTAAAAACAGAATACTTTTTTTTGCTATAAATATATATGTATCCTCAAAATGTAAGAAAATCTATTCGACAAGAGTTAATGTTAAGTTTTATATAAATTTATACCACGATGATACCACTCTGACGGAAAAATCTTTGAAGGCTCTCAGATTCATGTTAGTTCACCAAAATGTTTGGAAAACTGGGACAGGTGTATAGAAAGTGTTTTATGCTCTCTATATATAGCTACAAAATCTACAGTTAAGACCCATATATTATGTACATTCAATTTACTAGCATATCTACTATGAGAATATTACCAATCAATTGTCTTATTTTAGATCTAGATATATAAAGAGTCTTCATTTAGATCTTTTTAAACTGAAATCCGGCAACATAACTCTTACCAAGAAGAGAGGGGTACATCTTACCAATTCAAAGGAGTTCTTCTTAATATGGAATTTGAGGGTTTTTAACAAATGGAGTATTCTCAACGCTTAACTGAAGCTTTGATACGTGTTTTGTTAGTTCATGCGCCAACTCGTTTCGTGTAATTCCATTGCTCTGGAACTCAAATCAAGTTGATAGTATTCTGTACTGAGAGTATTTTAAATACATCTCGGTAGCCCTCTAGCACCTTAGATTTGATAACTCTTGCTGCTAAAGATTTAATTGGCACTTGACTATCAAAATTCAATAAAATTATGTTATTTGCAAGCATTTTAACCGTTATTAATTTTTGCTTGAAAAGCACTGCAATAGTTAGATAATTTCATCGAAAAACATCAGTTTAATTCATCAGAAAAGATTCGAATACCTGTTTTACCATCTATTTTAGAAATTTGGGAAAATAGATATATTGCCTATGTTTTCCATGCAGAGGCTATATTTAGACTAATCCTTTTTGCTAGTAATACTTACAAATTAAATTGCATGCTAACATATTATATATAAAGCAGCCGCTGATTCGAAAGCTTCTCTAATGTCCCAAAAATATCTAGTAGAGTTTGAAATAATATATGTATTAACTTACAACGGCATTGAGCTAGAAATCAATTTTTTTTTATAAAAAGTTTTTTTGTTAACTTTAAAGTCCCTTGGTTGAAAATAGTGGCAAAACTTTGAAAAGACGAAAAATTTTAAACTAACAAACAAAGATGTCGGAACGGATTTACGTAATGTAATATAACCTTAAATTATTTATTCGCTTATATGATATTTTAAACTAATTCTTGAACTAAAACACAAACAAATTTTCTGTTTTTTTTTACACGAAGTTGGAAAGTAATTACAACTTTAAATTAAGTAATTGCAGTTAATGAAACTTTACAAATATTTTGATTTTAATTATATCAAAATCAATATTTTTATAATATAATTATGTAAATATTATAAAAAATATACCATTAACCATTTTTAGAACCTTTCTTGGAATATATTTGGAACATAAGAAAAACCCGATACTCTACTGGAATAAACTGTAATAATTCAAAAATTAAATATTGCAATTACAAGTTTTTGTTTTCTTTTAATTTAAATATTACCAATTATTATCAATAATTTATCAAATTTGATTACAAAATTTTAAAATGATATTTAAACTAAGTTTTCAAAAAAATTCAATAAAAAACAAAAAAAAAAAATTTAAATCTAAACCTACTTATTGATTACTTTATAAATATAAAATAAATCTTAAGTATTTTAAGTAAATAAAATTCATTGAGTATTCCATTATTTAACACAACTAAGTAATTCTGTCCTATCCCCTGATTACGTCTCTTCTAATAATAGAATAACATAATTTTTAATTTTATTTGATAAATTGATTCCTAGGTCAGTGTAAGTAAGTGTGAATTTATTAAACTTATCATATTATGTCTATGTTGTATATTTTCTCCATTGTACAGTACATAAGTACATAAATTTCATTGTTTACTTATTTTTTTATGATAGTTTTTTTTTTTTTTTTTTGGGAATTTAAATACTAAGATCGTTATTGGCTTACCAATCCTATAATGTAAAGTAAGTTTAACCTTAAACCAATAAAACAACAAAAAAACAAAATCACAACATTAATATCGGAAGACGAGTAAATTTTTTGTAGATCTATCTAACTATCGATTACTATTAATGTACACATATTTTTTCAATAGAAATGTAAATAAAATGTGACTTAAAACTTGGTTATGTCATATTTTAGTAAACATTTATTGAAGAAAAATAATAAAACATACAATTTTTTTTTTAACATTAGGGAGGTGAATTAAAATAAGAATTAAAATTGTTCAAATATGGACCAGAGAATTTTCATATAAATTCAAGTGGGTGTTCATATCATAAATCAGTCACGATCGATCCTTCATTTTGTCTAATACAAAAAAAAAAATTAATAATTTTGAATTAAACTCCGGTATAGAAAAAAAAACAGTGCAAAAAAAAAATTAAGTGTTAATTTATTCAAAAAAAATATCAATTTTGATAAATAAAATGAAGATTTTAATTTGTTTTATGGCGTTAATTGCCTTTTCATCAGCAACATTCTTAAAGAAAGGTCTACTTTTAGCAGGATTAGGTGGTGGATTAGGTGGATTAGGTGGTGGTGGTGGTGGTGGTGGTGGTTTTGGTGGTCTTGGTGGTCTTAAAGGTGGATTATTAGGAGGTGGAGGATATGGCGGTGGTGGATATGGTGGTGGAGGATATGGCGGTAGTGGATATGGTGGTGGTGGATATGGTGGTGGTGGATATGGCGGTGGATATGGGGGGCAACAGGGATATGGCGGTGGATATGGGGGACAACAAGGATATGGTAATGGTGGATGGCAACAAGGTGGTGGAGTTTATCAAAGTCAAGGATATTCACAAGGGTATGGTAGCGGTTATGGATATGGCGGTGGTAACACAATTAAAGTTATTGTTATTCCAGCTCCAGCATCAGTTCCACAATCATCATATGTGCAATCAGCACCACAACCAACATATGTTCAACCAGCACCACAACCAACATATGTTCAATCAGCACCACAACCAACATATGTTCAATCAGCACCAGTAACAATACAAAGAGTTATTCAACAAGCACCAATTCAACCACAACCTCAACCCATTTCATATCAACCAATTTCAATTCAACCACAGCCACAACCACAACATATTTCATATCAACAAATTCCAATTCAACCAACACATCAAACTGTTGAAGCTGTATCAACACAGTCTATTGAACAAATACCAATTTATAATCCAACACCAGCTGTTAATACAGAAACTGTTTATAATACTGAACAAGTTGTAAATACACCATCTGTTAGTACCAGTTGGGCACCAAGTTATGCGACAGGTGCACAAGATTGTAATACAGGAAATGTTGGATATACAACAGTTAATAGTGGATATTCAACAGGTGGTGCAAGATATTCAACTGGTGGATATACCGGAGGTTATTCAAGTGGTTATTGGGCTCCACATACATCATATGGTGCTCCAGCAGTTAATACTAATAATAATGGATGGACATCACGTCAACAACAATATAATGTTTATTATCAAACTCCAGCTGTTGTAAATACTGGGTCTGTTTCATCATCTGGTTGGAGAGCACCTGCAACTACTTATGGTGCACCCGGCGGTTATGCTGGAGGTTATGGTTATAACAGTGGTAATCCATTAGGACAAATATTAGCATGGAAAAAAAGTTTATTAAATAAAAAATAACATCACTGCCCTCTAGTCTTTTAGAAAATATTTTAAATTTTATTTTTTTTTTTGTTTTATATTAAAAAAAATCAAAGCAAAGTTTACCAAATAGTCTTAAATAATTTGTTTGTATTATTTTAGAATAAATTCATCTATTGTATGTACAAACGCATCTCAAGTATGTGCTCATAACTACATTTTACAAAATATAAATACGAGGTATTAAACGAAATAAATAATTAAAAAAAATTGTTTTTTTTTTGTTTTAAAAGAATTAAAATGTTCATAAAATTATAATTTGAACCGTTTACGCGAGTTAAACATTTATTAATTATTAAAAAGTATCTAATTAGGATAGTAATCATAGGCTTGTCATATGATTAAATTTTTTTAGGTCAACAAAAAAAAATTTTTTTTAAATTGTTTATTTAGCATTAGTTAAGCATTCATTAGCATTGATATCTCATTCCTTTGTACTCTCGCTTCTAAAACAGCTGAACTGAGCTGAATTTATATTTGAAAACAACAAAAAAAAAGAAGCATCAAGTAAAAATACTACATTAAACTAAAATTAACTATTAACTAAACTAAAATTAAAAATTTTTCTATTAAAGGTATTCAAGAAATCATATTTGAACTACTATGTAAACGTTGTAATACGGTAAGAAAGATTTTTTAGAAAAGACTGGCAATAATATAAAAATGTACATAAAAAACAGTAAAATCTTGTATCAAGTGTATCTTGGCATAAAATTTTCTATTTATAAGGTATTGTTAAAGGTACGAATTAGAATCATAGCTTTTAAATGATGTTTTACAACTCACGGATGATTCAAGGATATATAAAAAACGAGGCAGAATGTAAACTTACGGTTTTTAAAAACACACGTTTCCAAAAGATAATAAAACTGTTTAGAATTGTAACTTGCACCAAAGTTTGAAAATTTTATATAAGAAAAATTATGAAAATAGGTCTTTTTTGAAATTTTGAGGGGCTGTAAGTTCGGAACACTATATAACTAAAAGAAATCGTTAGCACGCGTAAAAATATATATACTAAAGATTATTTTTTATGTCTTGCCGAAGAAAATTTTGTACCGGTGCCTAAGTTACAGGTGTCTAAAAATATCAAATTTTCAATTTTTTATCCCTAATTGAGTTAAGAAAAAAGAAATATCATGCAAAATTTGAATAACGGTAAATTTAAATAGTAAATTACAAAATATTGCATAATTTTAATATTGTTTTATAGAGATAAGAAAATTTTCAGTCTTCCAGCGTTTTTAGATTGCAAAACTACTGCGCAGAGCCTGAAATATATACATCTGAAAATAGGTTGAGATGTTTTTTGCAATTTTGAGGAGCTGTAACTTCGTAACCTCATACAACTAAAAGAAAGTGTTAACACACGTAAAAATATATTACGGGAGCTTTAATTTTTATGTCTTGCCGAAAAAAAATATGTACGTGTGCCTAAGTTACAAGTGTTTAAAAATAGCAAAATTTCAATTTTTGAGGCCTAATAGCTCATAGGGGTGATCCAAAAAAAACTTCTGAATAACTTATACTAATTCTAAAAGTTCTTTCTTCTCTGTAAATGTCAAGTCTCTATCTAAACGCGTTCCGAAGTTATGAACATAGAACATCATGCAAAATTTGGTTTTCATAACAGTAAATTTAAATACTAAATTTAAAAGAATTCTACAATTTTGATATTGACTTAGAAAGGTAAAAAAAATGTAATTTAGAATTTTTTTTTCAGATTCAGAAATGTTTTGTAAACAGACGGATGGACAGGCAGACAGAGTGAAACTAATAGGTACATTTTTTCAAAATTTGTTTGGAAATCTGTTAAAAAGTTAAAATTGTCCAGGTAGTCTAGAAGTGTTGCATTAACGAATTTATTTTAATTTAAAATAATAACAAAAATATTTTCTAAACTATTTAATACTTACATTACGCAGTTTACATTCCAATATAAACAAATCACACACTTTCTTTTTACTATTAGTATTACACCATTACATCTGGTTGCAAAACATTGTTATTTGAACTTTTATTTATAACATAGAAAACATAAATGCAAATATTAAAGACTAAAAGGGATTTACCATATTTTATAACGTTTCTAATGTTTTCTGATCAAACAAAAGTTCTTGATGTTTATTATAAACAATAGAAGTAGACATAACATATAACGACTAAAAATAAGGACAACTGAGAAAATGATCAAATTAAAATCCTATTAAAATTCTTGATTACAAAAATATTTTTGAAAAACTGGTCATAAAAATTTTGACCAAATTTTATTGAACTATTAATAGCAAAATTCATGATATGGCAGCATACTGCAAATAGCAAATTTTGACCAAATCCAAATAGTGCATATAAATGTAATAAACAAAATTTCGATCATCGACAAAAAATTCGGGACTAAAAATTAAAACATATGCAATCTACTTATTTACTCACAATTAATTTTAACGAAGACCAATCAAAAATCCTAATCTTTAAAAAGACCAATTTCGTCGTCGCCGAGATTAAGATATTTTTTATTTTTTTTCGGTGGCCTGGTTTGACATTTATCCATTAGAAACTTAAAAATTTTAAAACTGTATTTTTATTTTTCATTTGACGAAAAAAACGAATTGGATGGAATTAATGGTCGGGATAAATAAGATAGTTGAAATCCACTAGACATTTTCTTTTAACTTGTTACTCGATTAGTTGCTATTGTTTTGAATCACAAATAAACCTAAAATCAGAGCATAAGCAAAAAGAATTATCAAATGAAACGTTTAATTATCTTTAGTTCATGAAGTACCTATAAAGCAATCCAAAAGAAGTGATAAAAATAGAGCAGATATTACATTAAATCATAATGAAAATAGTATTATACTGTGAAAAAAAAATGATCATACTGGTAGGCAATGCTATTAATAATATTAAATTTATGAATTAAATAATGTTCAAACGCTTTTTAAAATTGTGACATATACACCAAAATTTGAAATTTTCCTAGAATTTTATATAAAAGAAAAAATTATTAAAAATCAAGAGATACTTTCTTCAATTTTAAGACAACCCTACATAATTAAGCATAGCTGTTAATATATGTAAAAACATAATCTTGGTGCTTTAATTTTTGGTGACTTTTAAATTGGCACAATTTATTCAGGTGCCTAAAAATAGTAAATTTTACATTTTTGAACCCTATAATATCTCTTAAAAGGGGTGGTACAAAAAAAAATATTCTGAGAAAAATTATGCTAGTTTTGAAAGTTTTCTCTCAAAATTTCAAGACTGTATCTAAAAGTGTTGTGGAGATATACGAGCTAAGGAAGCCAACTGTGTCTTTTAAATTAAAAAAATAAATGTTAAGTAGGTACAACCTGAGATAAACACATAAAAATAGGGTGTTTTAAAATTTAGAGGAGTAGTAGCTCTAAATAGATAAGGCTACATAAAAAAAAAGGGTGTAATTAAGATTTCCTTGGTTAAAATTTCCTAAAGTTAAAATTTCTATTCACGGTAAAAATTTCCTATCCATTCTTAAAATTTCCTTGATCTATCTTAAACGGTGTTAATGGTACTAATGGTACTAATGATCTATCTTAAACGGTCATTATGGTAAACATTAATTGTACTAAACGTCAATATTAATATCAATTAACATAATTTTTAACATTATCAAAAATTAATTTCATATAATTATTCAAAATTATCGATTTCAGTTACTTTTGCTAAATTTTGAACAAATTCATCTAATAAGTTTAGAAAAGGACTGTCGTTCTTTTTTAAAATACTTAACCTCGGAAACTCTTTTGTAATTTTATCACATAGCAATATAAGATGTGCTGCCCAAGTAATCAAAAATACAAATAGTTAATGTTTTCTTCTTGAGAGATCAGCGTATAGGTATCTAAGTTAAGAGATGATCTGATTTTTATTTTAAAAATTACCAAACCTTTGTTTTACAACACGAAAAATGTGTATACAATAAATTACAAAATACCAAATGGACATTTTTATTAAAAAAAAGTTAAATTGTTTTTTTATTTTCATAATTAAATAATATCACTATAAACTCACAGCGCTTTGTAAAAAGCTCCAAATGGCTTAATTAAGAAAAATACTGATTCCAAGTATAACAACGGGCCTAAATTGTCCAAGAGTATATCTGCAGCCCCTACCTACCTACCTACCTACACACGTAACGAATACCTACACATACTATAAATTTAAGATTATTATAAAAAAAATTTAAGACTTACATCCTGTTGTACTTTAAAGTTTGTTTTTAACACCATTAAAATTTCAAATTTAATTGCTTTAAAAAAATTTTTTAATATTTCAAAAAACCAGTTAAATTATTAATTTTTTTTTTTTTTACCCACTAAATTATTTAATTTTAAAATTTAAAATGTAACAATATTTTATTTACAATAAAATACAATGACATACGTTGTACGCACATATACAAATCAGTAAAAAAAAAGTTTCAAAAGTTTTGGTTTTTTGTTGACATTTGGCAGTTTTAATTATCAATTCCGGTATTATTTTATAAACAATTAAAAACTATTAATAATCATATTTATATTGTATTTTAATTAAATAATTTTTCATTTTTGGTTTTATGAAATCATTTTTAAAAATCAAAAAATATCTGAAATAAAACTATTAAATTTAAATTAATTTTTGTTTTTGTATTAATTTATGACATAAAGAAAAGGCAATATGACAATACAAACACATTGTATTAAAATATCGTCACGTGTTTGATACAAATTAAAATTGAAAAACAAAATTGATCAAAAAATAAGAATAGTATATAATTAATATTATTTTTTAAGTAGGTATATGAAATTTTTTTAATCTAAAAACTTTGAAATTAAACAATTGTCGTAACATCCAGTAACTTCTCAAAAAAAAAATATCGGCTGTCATTTATGCCAGTTCGGTACAAAATAAATAAATAACAGTAACTTCTCATATTTCCAAATTTCAATTTTTCCTATTTTCTCCAACCCCCAAACCAAAAAGTACTTTGAATCATATACTCGTAATTCTGTTCACTTGGTCAAACTTAATGTTTGGTTTAAAAGGGAGGTGGCGTTTGGTTTGTTCAAGTATCACTCTACCAAAGAGACCAAAAAGAATTCGCGCTATGTTTTAAATGGTGTCATTCGAGATTCTCATTTACCCTCGTAAAAAAGAAAAAGCATTTAATGAAACTAAAAAGTAAAACCATTTCAGTTATTCACAAGAATACTAAAATATAATTTTTACTACCTATTTAAAAAACATTAAATTAAAAAATGTTAAATGAATGAATATTTTTTTTTTTTTATTGTATAAAAAATAGAAATAATTACAGTAATTGCAATATTAGTAAATTTATAAAAAAAATTATAATTAATTTTGACCTTAGCTGATTGCTGCTGGTCTTATGAGATCTTTTATTATGTTTTTCAGTTTTTAATTTTATATAATATTAATTTTAAATTTAATGTTTAATTCTTCTTTTTTTTTTAATGTAATTTTTTTGTTCACAATTGATAGATATATTTTAATTTTTTTTTATGAAATACTAATAGAATGTCAATAGTTTTCAATTTATCCAGGAGTACGTTTCGTTTCTTATTCTCAGGGTGTTAAACTCAGTTAAACTTACTCTACGACAGATAAAATCGTTTCGAAATGACCGAAACAGAGTTTAATAAGCTGCATGACGTCATAATTGCGGTTTCAAATGTATAAACAGAATTAAATTTTTTAATTCTACTTGGGAGAAGTTAGCAAGTGTTACAAATGTCAAAGTTTTATGAAGTTTAGATTTTTTTTTTAAATTTTAAACGCTTAGTAGAGAATTGGATATGCCAGACAGTGTAAACAAAGTAATTAGTTTTTTTCTTCTTAAGGCAGGTGGAAATATTTCAAAGACATAAAGAGTACCTATAACCTACCCCTTGGTTGTTTCAGATTCTTACTGACTAAAACCTACTTCCCGCTTTAGCCAATATAATGGAATGAATCGCCTAACTGTTAGCGTATAGTAATTGGGAGAAGGCATAGAAGAGGATTGGACAAGGAACCGGAAATATTAAGAACTATACCTACAGAAATCGTTTAACCTACGCTATGAATACGTTATTTTATGGTATCCGTAGTCGTGCTTGTGCTGGTATTGTTATTATAACTATTGCATTATTAATCCTTATCCTATATATTATATATGTATATGGATATGTAAATTCATAAAATTCTTAAACGGAAATTTTTAATTCAACTAGATCAGGAAAAATTTTTTTGCCTATAACAAATAAATCTGTATAAAACTGACTTAAATATTAATTTATTATAAAAAATACGATTGTTTATAATCTTAAATTAAGCTTAAACAATATTTAGATACTCTTAGATATTTAGATAATCTTAAAAAATAAAAAAAAAGATTATGAATCATACATAATTTGAATTGCCTACTAATAAATAGAAAGGTGAACGAAATGTTTAAAATTGTAAAGGTATTTTACCTAAATTTAAACTTAAAGCTTACAATAATTTTTAGCACATTTCCAAAAAAATTTTGAAAAAATGTGCTTATTAGTTTCACTCTGTCCGTCCGTCCGTCCGTCCGTCTGTTTACAAAACTTCTACACCGTTAAAGATAGAGAAAAAAAATTTTAACCATAGGTAGGTCTCATAAAAAAAATAATTTTGTGGAACAACTTTTTCATGTAGCCCCCCCCATTACGGAGCTACAGCCCCTCAAACTTTGAAAAAGCCCTATTTTTAAATGCATATATCTTATGTTCTGCTTAAGATTTTTTCAATCTGAAAACGTCATTCGACAGGTATTTCTTTTATCTTTGTAAATTAATATCAAAATTATACAATTTTTTTAAATTGAGTATTTAAATTTACCGTTATGTGAAAACCAAATTTTGCATGATTTTTCTACTTTCATAACTCCGGCACGCTTCTAGATAGAGACTTGAAATTTTGAGGCAAGAAAGAACTTTTAGAATTAATATAAGTTTGCTCAGAAAATTTTTTCGGACCACCCCCTGTTTATGAGCTATTAGGGCTTAAAAATTGAAAATTTGCTATTTTTAAACACCTGTAACTTAGGAACCTGTACATATTTTACTTCTGCAAGATATAAAAATTAAAGCTACAATAATATATTTTTACGTGTGTTAAAGGTTTATATTAATTGTAAAGGGTTCCAAAGTTGCAGCTCTTCAAAATTACGAAAAAGCACCATTTTTAGATGTATATATCTCGGGCTCTGCGGAATAATTTTGCAATCTAAAACCGCCAGAAGATCGAAAATTTTATTGTCTATATAAAACAATATCAAAATTATGTAATATTTTGTAATTTACTATTTAAATTTACCGTTATGTGAAAACCACATTTTGCATGAAATTTCTTTTTTCATAACTCCGGCACCCCTTTAGATAGGAACCTGAAATTTTGAGACAAGAAAGAACTTTTAGAATTAGTGTAAGTTTTCTCAGAAAATTTTTTGGTAGCACCCCCTCTTTAAGAGTTATTACGCCTCAAAAATTGAAAATTTGGTATTTTTAGACACCTGTAACTTAGGCACCTGTACAAATTTTTCTTCGGCAAGACATGAAAATTAAAGGTTCAATAATATACTTTTATGTGTGTTAACGGCTTTTCTTAATTGTAAAAGATTCCGGACTTACAGCCCCTCAAAATTTCAAAAATGTCTATTTTCACGTTTTTTCTTATTACATGAAATTTTCAAATTTTTGTGTAAGTCACACTTCTAAACAGTTTGTATTGAGTTTTGGAAATGTGCGCTTTTAAAAACCGTTGGTTTACATTCTACCTTGTTTAATCAAACTTTCCAGCAAAACAAAGTTTAAAAATTATTAATTAATTGATTTGATATGATTAAATGAATGGAACCAAATTTAATAGAAAAATGTGTTGTTTTGTTTTTTTTTTTTAACGGAAAATATATTAAATGTCAAGGTCAGTAAAATATCCAAACTTTTACTTGAAGTTGAAGAATATTTTGTAATACAAAACAGAAAAAAAAATACTGTGGTTTTTACGCATATTGCAAATATTGTACCATACATATTTCTTCAAACTAAATTATGTAATCATTTTACAATTGAAAAAGGTAAGGTGTAAAATGTCTTACTTAAAATAAACATCAAAGTTTCAAAAATAATATGGTATAATAAAAATAGGTATGTGTATGTGTATCTGTATAGGTGCATATTATGTCAAAAGATGAATTGATATTCTGATATTATATTATGTAATATATGTTATAGGTATTTATTTTTGATAGAAAAAAAAATTGATTAATTTTTTAATACTAAAGTTCAATGAAGGGTAAAAACAAAATGCATTAAATTGAATAAACTTTTTTGTGGTTTTTTAAAATTTTATCGGAAGTCGGAACTTAAATTTTTTTCTTAACATTCATGTTCATTAATTATAATCTTATAGTTAATTTTTTTTTTAATTGTTATCTTCTTTTATATTATGGTGATGTTTTAAAAAAACAAACAATCTTTTGAAAATTTTTGAAAGCACATTTTTTGAAAATTTTTTAAAAATTTACTTATAAATTCATTCAGTCCGTGCATCGATCTGTTTATTATAATCTTCTACATATACCGTTTAAAATAGAACAATCCGATTTTAACCATGAATAGGTTTTTAAAAAAAATTAATATTGTATAATAACTTTTTTATGTAGCCCCACGACATATTACGAAGCTACAGCCCTTCTAAGTTTGAAGAAGTCTTATTTAAAACTTAATAATAATATAGGTACAGGGGGCCTCGGTGGTCAGTGGATAAGAGCGTATAAAATACATTGTAAACCCCGAGGGAGTGTGGGTTCGAATCTCACACATGTCGTAAGAATAATTCCGCCTTACGACATTTACAGCCCTTGCTTGTAGTTTATTTCCTTACAGAGGAATAAACTAAAAAAAACATATAGGTACATATATATATGTATATGCATTTATTTTTTTTTTTTTTAATGCATTTCTCTGCCACATAAATGTGGACAAGAAATTACACAACCTTTCAGGCGTGACTGTAAATGTCGTAAGAGGGAATAACTCTTACGACGTGTGTGGGATTCTAACCCACACTCCCTCGGTCTTTACAGCGTATTTTATACGCTCTTACCCACTAGGCCACCGAGGCCCCGTATTTATTTTATTTTTTTTTATTAGGTATATTTACCATTATGTGAAAACAAGATTTGGCAAAAATTTTGTTTACTTCTTATATATAAAAATTATTATAAAAAACTAACTCAGAATTTTTTTTCACCACCCCCTGTTGAAGAATTACTTAGGATCAAAAATTAAAAATTTTCTATTTTTAAACATTTAGTACCTGTACAAATTTTTCAAATTAATACGCACAAATTAAAGCGTTAATATTATATTTTTAGATGTGTAAACATCTTTTCTTAATTTGGTAGGGTTCCCTTAAAATTGAAGATGGTATATGTTTCTTGATTATTCACAATTTTTTTGTTATATATGGAATTCTAAAAAAAAATTCTAAATTTGATGACGTTTTGTTAGAATCTAGAAAGAAAGATAGTAGAAGTGGAAGAAAGATGTTTTAGAATTGAAGTTACCCGAGAAAATTTTTTTGTACCACCTCTTGTTTAAGCTACTAGGGGAAAAAAATTGGAAATTTACTGATTTTAAACACCTGTAACTGACTCTAATTTGGACACCTGTCCAATTTTTTTCAAAATAAAACGTTAATATTAAAACTTCAATATTATGTTTTAACATATACAAATAGCTTTTCTTAATTATGTAGGGTTCCCTTAAAACTGAAGAAAGTAGTCTCTTGATTTTTCACAATTTTTCTAACATATTTAAGAATAAAAATTTAAGAATATACTTAAAAATTTGCCAGACTAATATTCAATTCTAAACTTTTTTTCTGACTCTTGGAAAATCAATGCTTTTAAAAACTTTTAGTTTTCATTCTGCCTAGTTTTGTTTTTCATTTGAAGTTTATATATTAATTAGAATTTGTAATTCAAAAATTTGATCACTAACCTATATATATCTTTTGACCTATATACCTAATACAGGGTGGTCCAGACCATACGTATCAGCTTTTTAAGAAGGAAAGGAATCATTATTTTAAAATATGAAAAAAGTTTTATTAATTAAGTTGGGGGTGCTCTATCGATTGGTGATATTTTACACTTCCGGAAAGAAACGGAAATAGGTTTTTTAGATCGAAAATTCACCAAAATCAAAATTTTCAAATGGGAACTGATATTTTTAAAAGAAAATTCAGATTCCACGTCAAAAAATAAGAAACTTTTCTTATCGACTTAGCTAATAATTTTATTTTATATTTTAAAATAACGAGTTCATCCCTTCTTAAAAAGCTAATACGCATATTCTGGACCACCTTGTTTATAATTAATTTTGACACAAAACAAACTTCTACCATATTTTTCGATCATTTAAAGAACTCTTACCAACATATAAGCACTTAGTTTTATATTGCATAGAACTTTTTTAATCTTATAGTAAAATTCTAAAACAATTTGTCAAAAACAAAATTGATTTTAAAAAAAAAAAATCTTGATTGAAAAACAGGTTTACTATACAAAAGAAAAATAGTATTAAATAATATAATATTTTTATTATATGAAATAATAATCCAGATTTAACCTACATATATATATATATATTTTTATATAAATATAAAAAATCATTAATTTTCAATAAATTATATCCAAAAAATTATTCTATAAATTGAATTTTACACATTTTCTATTGATAAATCTTCCAAAAAAAGAGAAATTAATGATCGTTAAATTAATGGCATCTCATATATAGTTATATAACCATAAATTTATAGTTATATAATCATACACATAACATTTTTATATTTATCGATTTAATCATAAAGATGTATGCGCGCTCTCATATACCCAAAAAAAAAAAAATTTTAATATTAATCAATTTTCACAATACATATTTGACCATTCTCATTTTTAGCACATTTCCAAAAAAATTTTGAAAAATGTACTTATTAGTTTCACTCTGTCCGTCCGTCCGTCCGTCTGTTTACAAAACTTCTACACCGTTAAAGATAGAGAAAAAAAATTATAACCATGGGTAGGTCTCATAAAAAAAATAATTTTGTGGAACAACTTTTTCATGTAGCCCAACCCATTACGGATCTACAGCCCCTCAAACTTTGAAAAAGCCCTATTTTTAAATGCATATATCTTATGTTCTACTTAAGATTTTTTCAATCTGAAAACGTTATTCGACAGGTATTTCTTTTATCTTTGTAAATTAATATGAAAATTATACAATTTTTTTAAATTTAGTATTTAAATTTACCGTTATGTGAAAACCAAATTTTGCATGATTTTTCTACTTTCATAACTCCGGCATGCTTCTAGATAGAGGCTTGAAATTTTGAGGCAAGAAAGAACTTTTAGAATTAGTATAAGTTTGCTCAGAAAATTTTTTTGGACCACCCCCTGTTTATGAACTATTAGGGCTTAAAAATTGAAAATTTGCTATTTTTAAACACCTGTAACTTAGGAACCTGTACACATTTTACTTCTGCAAGATATAAAAATTAAAGCTACAGTAATATATTTTTACGTATGTTAAAGGTTTATTTAAGTTATAAAGGGTTCCAAAGTTGCAGCTCTTCAAAATTGCGAAAAAGCCCCATTTTCAGATGTATATATCTCAGGCTTTGCGTAATAGTTTTGCAATCTAAAACCGCCAGAAGATCGAAAATTTTATTATCTATATAAAACAATATCAAAATTATGTAATATTTTGTAATTTACTATTTAAATTTACCGTTATGTGAAAACCACATTTTGCATGAAATTTTGTTTTTCATAACTCCGGCACGCCTTTAGATAGGAAACTGAAATTTTGAGACAAGAAAGAACTTTTAGAATTAGTATAAGTTTCCTCAGAAAATTTTTTGGTAGCACCCCTTCTTTAAGAGTTATTACGTCTCAAAAATTGAAAATTTGGTGTTTTTAGACACCTGTAACTTAGGCACCTGTACAATTTTTTCTTCGGCAAGACATGAAAATTAAAGATTCAATAATATATTTTTACGTGTGTTAACGGCTTTTCTTAGTTATATAGGATTCCGGAATTACGGCCCCTCAAAATTTCAAAAATGTCCTATTTTCACATTTTTTCTTATTACATGAAATTTTCAAATTTTTGTGTAAGTCACACTTCTAAACAGTTTGTATTGAGTTTTGGAAATGTGCGCTTTTAAAAACCGTTGGTTTACATTCTACCTTGTTTATCTTTAGGTTTAGGAACGAAAATATCAATTTAAACATTTTCAAATTATTTTAATATTATGTTCTAAATTTTTTTCAAAAAAAAAAAAGATTTATTTATTTTTTAGTTTTTTACAAATAAATATAGGAGTTTTATTTTATATTTAAAACTATAAAGCGGATTTTCAGTGTTAGTCGCTAGAATCAGTTAATTTTTAGGAAGGTATCGTTCTTATTTTTTGAGAAATTATTTATTTTTCAATATATCGTTTCTTAGTTAAATAAATACTAATTGGTTGGATGTGAAAATACTTTTGCTTATATCGAAACAATGTAGCTAATACCTGTTTACCTTTATCATGATACCAATGTAGCTAATATATCCTTTAAACGAAACCAAACACACCCATTTGTGGGCACAATAATAATGTATTTTTACATTAATTATTATTATATTAATTATTACCCACAAGAGGAAGAAGAACCTTTTAGAAATATAATTAGAATATAACTACCTTTTTTACTTAACCATAGAGGACATTTTTATTTAAAGTCAAAAAAGTGAAGACATTTTTACTTTAAGTGAATATTTTTTCCTTTAAGTAAACATATTTTTACTTTAAATGAAGAATCTTTACTTAAAAATTTTGTGTTATATTATTTATTATTAATATATTTTAAATTTATGTAATACATAATATATTTGAACCTGATATTTATGTATATGTATCTAATATTTTATGTAAATCCATTTATACTTAACATAATAGTATGTATATTATGTGTTTTTTTACTTTAACTTTTATTACAAATTTCTGTGTTCACTTAAAATAAAAAATCTCCATTAAAAGAAAAATATTTCTGCAATTTAAGTAGAAAATTTTCACTTAGGAATTAAAAATATCTTCAGTTAAAGTATAAAACGGTATATAACGTTCTGTGTTGGAAAATTTTCGATAAGTTTTTATTAAGCAAAAAAAAAATCGAATTTATGAATTTCTATATTATCTAGAATCTAGATTCTAGATTAAAGCCTTTCTAAGTGGCTGCATTCATTTAGTGAAATCACTATAATAAATATCGTTAACAATTGCTTTTGAAAATACTAAGAATTTTTTAGAAACTAATTACATATAAATATCCGTTGGGGTTAGACACACTCGCAAATATTAATGCGTTTTCCAAAACCAGATTTGCCATAAAAAGATTCTGAAACTGTAATGCTTATCTTAAATCATCAACCATTAAAAATTAAATCATCAACAACCATACATTGTTGAATTTTTATTCCAAACCTAAATAATGTCAATATTTTTTTCTTTCCTTTTATACGGAAAGAGTAGCTGAGCTGAGAGTATTTGATAAATGGAACGCAATTTTTTTGTTTTACTCCTACCCTCTGCTCTTTCTCAAAGACTGGTGTAGATGGGGGTTTGGGACTTTTGGAAGTAGAAAACTTACTCTGTAGAAGGAACGTAAGTTGTTTACTTCCCTTTTCAGAAGTACATTTGACATTTTTAAATATACATACTATTCATTCTAAATGGTTTTGCATAAAATATGAAAACTTTTTTATTATAGCTTTTAAATTCTTTTATTACTTATATCTTTTATTTCTTTTATCTTCCATCTTCCTTATAGTAAGAATTTGTTATTAGATAAGAGTAAAAAATCATATTGCCTTTTTTTAACAGCTTTTTATTAACTTGGTTGGGTAAAGGATGGTATCTTAGAAGCCATTTTAAACACACTTCCCGTTGAGCTAGAGACTTGAAATTTTCTTCATTAGATCAGATCCCGATGACAATACATGATTTTAAAATAATAATATCGAAAAACATTAGAGAAAGTAGCTTAATTTCAAAATTAAATTTTCATACAAAGATATAACAGAATTTTTAACAGAATTATTACAGAACCAAAATAAAACATTTTATCTAAATTTACTAAACTCACCAATACGTATACGTAATACATAAATGTTTTTTTTTTTCTATAAAAGACTATTGTTTTCTATGTAGACAATTGCATTGTATGTGTACATATACATATAGGTACATACTTAAAAATATGTAATAATATGTGCTTCGAAAATATTTTTGGTTTGAAAGCGATGAATTTGAAAGATATGAATGTGTAAACAAATTAATGTGCCGCACTTGAGAACACAGTGTAAAACTTAATATGCATTTACTTAAAATTTAGTTAGCAAGTGTTAAATTAAAGTTTTTTTTCATCAAATCAATTGATTTTTAGTATACATTTTTATTTATAAAAGCAATGTGTTTATTTATAATATTTATATAGATACGTGTTTTTTAATTCAAAAACATTAGCATTTAGAAGTAAGCAATTTAATATGTTCTCAATTACATACTTTTAAAACCGAATTTTTTTACTACATATGTAGGTACAAACATGTACAAAAATGGTATGCATATTTTTATGTGTGCTGTACTATTAAAAATCTGCTAACACAGTCACACCAACTTCCCAAATTCCCAACTATTATTATTTAGTTGATTTATCGATTTATTATTTTTTAATATGTAGGCAACAGTTGTATTTATATGAATGGACGTTAAACATAAACGAACAAATAAAAATTTTATGTATGCATATGAATGGACGGTTAACATAAACGAACAAAAAAAAAATTCAGAATGTTCTATAGCTAATAAATTCTATTTTTGAAATAGAATGTATGCATAAATTTAATATTAAAAAAAAAAAATAAGTTCTTAGTGTACCTAAATAACAGGAAAAAAAAGTAAAATGTAATACTGGAAGAAAAATAAAAACGAATAAAACAAAGAGAACAAAAAATGTTACTTTGATTGTTTTTAAATATTTTTAAAGGCTATTTCTTATGTATATGTGCAGATCTGATATTTACCCACATAACAGATAGAAAAAAAGAACTATTAAAATGTTATGAATTTAAAAGAAAGAAACATACGTTTGATATTTCCGTACATAACAGATAAAAAAAAAAAAATATTAAAATGTTATGTTATGAAAAGAAAGAAAAAACAAGGCAGTGTATGAATCAAAGATTTTAAAGGGTCGCATTTTAAGTGGAAATAAAGAACATTATAAAATTGCAATATTTTTATTTAAATTTTGAATTTAGCTATGCAACGTTTTCTTAATTTTTTAAAAATTTTGCCACAATAAATTAAGAATAAAAAAATTCAATATATTCTATATTATAACAGGTAATAATATAATTATAGACTGTAAGGGCAACTGTAAAACTTCAAAATTAAACAAGGAAAAAAAAATATCAATTTAATACTTATACCTATTTGTCGTTACTAAAAAGAATAAAATAAATAAAAAAAATTTTTAAAAAAACAGCTTTTTTGAACTAAAAAGTAGAAAATAAATTTTTAATAGCAAATTTTTCTGTAATTTTCTAAACTATATTGTTACAATCGAGATTTCTTTGAAAAAGTTTATTTCAATATGTCAAATATATATATAAATATAAGTATATATACGTTTTAAAGTCTGTGAAATTAAAATAAAAGCTGGAGGCAACAAACGCATAACTATAAACTTATATTTTTAAATTTTGCCTCCAGCTTTTATATTAATTTCACAGACTTTAAAACTTATGTATACTTATATTTATATATATATTTGACATATTGAAATAAACTTTTTCAAAGAAATCTTGATTGTAACAATATAGTTTAGAAAATTACAGAAAAATTTGCTATTAAAAATTTATTTTCTAATTTTTAGTTCAAAAAAGCTGTTTTTTTAAAAAATTTTTTTATTTATTTTATTTTTATTTGAATAATAAAAACGGCAACATCTTAGTAAGAATTTTTTATATTATATTTTATATAATTTAAGTTAAATATATTAAAGATTTAATATTATAAAATTAATTGTCAATTCATTCATAGCTTATTCATATTATATGTTGTTACTAAAAGTAAAATACCCCAATAAAAACTGTATAAAAAAAACAAAATGAAAATTAATTAAATTCCGGTCGATACCCGTAAACATATTAAATTAAAGATAAGAAAAATTTAAATAAAAATGGACATAATCACAAGAAAGTAACCACAAATGAATGGCAAGGTTATAATAACAAAGACTACCTACTTTTAATGATTCATTTAAGAAATACATACATAAGTACATAAGTAGCTATGATGATTAAATTTAGTTTTTTTTTGTTTTTTTTTTTTTTTTTGAGAAATATCATGTGCAGAATAATAAAATTCCAGAAATTTAATTTCCTAGTTAGTAGTTTTTGAACTAAATTGATTCAATGAATTAAATTAACAATTTTGTTTTTTACAGGATCTATTTAAAAAATGTAAACAATAATATAAACAAAATGATGTTTGTCAACCATTTTTTTGCATGTAAAAAAAAAAATTGCTTTTTATTTAAAGTTTATTTTGAAATTATTTTATCTTCGCAATTTGGATTATTATTTGAAAAATGTGGTTACCAAATCTTTTAAGGTGATCACTCAACAGTTAAAATTATTATTAGACATTCACAAGCGATTTATAAGTAATCTGATTGGCGAAACCTGAAAATTAAATTTTAATTCTTACAAAATATCTTTACAACGTTTTTAGTCAGAGGACGTAAAACTGTTACGATATACAATTTTAAAACTGAAATATAGATTTTCATTATCCATCCAGCCAACGGTATTATAGCGGTTAACACTGGACTTTCATATGAAAGGTCTCTCGCGTTAGCTATTGGACGTTGAGACGTTAACCAGACTATGAGACGTTTTTATTTTTACTAACGTGTCTTCAGTTTACAAATTTTTCTTACTTTTCGAAATAAACTCCGCCAGTTAAGCAACACGTTTTCAAAGCAAAATACTAAAATGGAAATGACAGACAAAACTAGAAAAATTTTTAATAATAGATTTTTAGAAAGAATAAAATATGTATCTATTTTGCAATATTTGCCCAAAATCAACTAGAACATGTTAAAAACCGGTCACAATATAAGCACTTTGTTCTTGGTCATTAACAAATTTTTTATAATTTTTAACCGTCTCTAGACACTTTGACTTAAATTTTTTTTTTTTAGAATTCCTAATATAATTTGAATTTTTTATTCATAAATTTATTTAAAATGATCGAATATCATATCAAGTCTATAAAAAAACAAAAAAAAAATGTCACAAGTAAAAAAGAAAAGTATGAGATTTGCTAATATTATTCTTTTTTGCAAAACCAACACCAATACAAACTAAAACAGAGCTTTCATTACAAGGATTGGTATTGTCTATTCTTCATTTATTGAAAAAAATGCTTTTAAAATAACACCAAACATCCAAATTAATTATAAATCAAAAGATAAATTGAAAAAAAAATAAAACAAAAAAAAAGCATAACATAAAAATTATACGGAAATCATCTTTTTGCTATAAATTAATCTGCTCTATTGAATATTCTTTTAGTTTGACTAAATTTAATTAAGTATAATAAACTCTTCAGTACGGTCTAGCTAAAATCACAAAAATTTAATTTTTAATAAACAAAAACAAAGAAAAAAATATGAAAAAATTTATATGTTTATTGGCATTAGTTACTGTAGCCTCAGCCGGATACATAAATGAATATAGCGGTGGCCACGGTGGTTATGGTGGATATTCTGGTGGCTATGGCCATGGCGGTGGGGGATATGGACATGGCAGTGAGGGATATGGATACAGTGGTGGATATGGTCATGGTGGTGGATATGGTCACGGTGGTGGATATGGTCACGGTGGTGGATATGGAGGAGGCGAAAAAGTTGTTCAATTAATTATTGTTAAATCGCAACCCGTTGTAAGCTATGGAGGCGGTGGTGGCGGTTACTATAGTGGACATCAAGGTGGTTATCAAAGTAGTTACGTCGGTGCTCATGGCGGTGGTTATGGTGGTGGATATGGCGGTGGTCATGTTGGTGGATATGGCGGTGGTCATGGTGGTGGTTATGAAGGCGGTTATGGAGGTGGACATGGTGGCAGTTACGGTGGTGGCTACAGTGCTGGTATAGGAGGTGGAGCTGGTGCTGGTTTTAAAGAGAAAATTGGCCAAGTTGTACAATTAAAAAAGAGTTTATTAGGGTTGGGAAAATAATTGTTATTTCATTTTTAGTCAAATAAAAAAAAATTATGTAGTTAAAAAAAAAAATTAAATGATTTTTTCATTTTATTATAAATTTTTCACCTACAGATTTTTATACATCGCTTATTAAATACATTTTATATACATACATATATATTATGTATTATCTAAGTAATATCTAATGTCAAATTTACTTATGCAAGTTAAAATAATAATAAAAATAAACTTGAGATGTCAATGGAAAATAATAATTACAAAAAAGGTATCTTTGTACCTATGAAGCTTTTAAACAGATATACATAGTATAGTTTTAAATTTTACATTTTTGTTGTCGAAATTAATACTGATATAAGTTATTATAACATTTTGAAATTTGATTTCAAAATAAAAATGAAATATGTACAAGAAAATTATACAATTTTTTTAAATTTAGTATTTAAATTTACCGTTATGTGAAAACCAAATTTTGCATGATTTTTCTACTTTCATAACTCCGGCATGCTTCTAGATAGAGGCTTGAAATTTTGAGGCAAGAAAGAACTTTTAGAATTAGTATAAGTTTGCTCAGAAAATTTTTTTGGACCACCCCCTGTTTATGAGCTATTAGGGCTTAAAAATTGAAAATTTGCTATTTTTAAACACCTGTAACTTAGGAACCTGTACACATTTTACTTCTGCAAGATATAAAAATTAAAGCTACAGTAATATATTTTTACGTATGTTAAAGGTTTATTTAAGTTGTAAAGGGTTCCAAAGTTGCAGCTCTTCAAAATTGCGAAAAAGCCCCATTTTCAGATGTATATACCTCAGGCTTTGCGTAATAGTTTTGCAATCTAAAACCGCCAGAAGATCGAAAATTTTATTATCTATATAAAACAATATCAAAATTATGTAATATTTTGTAATTTACTATTTAAATTTACCGTTATGTGAAAACCACATTTTGCATGAAATTTTGTTTTTCATAACTCCGGCACGCCTTTAGATAGGAACCTGAAATTTTGAGACAAGAAAGAACTTTTAGAATTAGTATAAGTTTCCTCAGAAAATTTTTTGGTAGCACCCCTTCTTTAAGAGTTATTACGTCTCAAAAATTGAAAATTTGGTGTTTTTAGACACCTGTAACTTAGGCACCTGTACAATTTTTTCTTCGGCAAGACATGAAAATTAAAGATTCAATAATATATTTTTACGTGTGTTAACGGCTTTTCTTAGTTATATAGGATTCCGGAATTACGGCCCCTCAAAATTTCAAAAATGTCCTATTTTCACATTTTTTCTTATTACATGAAATTTTCAAATTTTTGTGTAAGTCACACTTCTAAACAGTTTGTATTGAGTTTTGGAAATGTGCGCTTTTAAAAACCGTTGGTTTACATTCTACCTTGTTTATCTTTAGGTTTAGGAACGAAAATATCAATTTAAACATTTTCAAATTATTTTAATATTATGTTCTAAATTTTTTTCAAAAAAAAAAAAGATTTATTTATTTTTTAGTTTTTTACAAATAAATACAGGAGTTTTATCTATAATATAACACACAAGATGTTGGCGAGACCTTGCCAACATGTAAAAAAATATATTTTATATCTATAATAAAACATTCACACTGAATGTAAACTAAACTGGCAATGATGATATTTCTGTATATTTATTTAATAATTTAAAATTTTATTACCAGAGACACAAATTTTTGACTCAAAGTATTATCAAGAGACACAAACCGTTCATTAAATATATAAATAAATTTAGTAAATATTATTAGTGACCAAATTTTCCGCTAGAAGTATTATCAGAGACACAAACCCTTCATTAAAAGTGAGTACAGTCAAAAAAGAAAAAGTACATACTTAAAAACACATTTTCAATCAAAATAAATTCAGCAAATTTTTAATTTTTAAATTTGACCGCTACGTCCATTATGAACTGGTCGCAGCGGTAAATTAAAAATAAATTATTAATCTTCTGTTGGCATTTTCAATCTTTGTTTTGGAAAAAAAAAAAATAAAAATAGGTACTCTTAATAAAATTAAAACGCCTGAAAGTGAAAAAGTGAGAGTGAGCAAAGTTTATAGTAAACCTCATATTTATAAGAAAAAAATAATAGGCCGATTTTATTCTTGAATTTGTTTTCATTAGTATAAAAGCTGGTGAAAGCTTCGTAACGTACTTTAAAATAGTTTTGTTTATTTAGGTTGAAATTTAGATTTTTAAGCTAAATTTTCGGTAGAACTGGTATAACATAAAATATTCGAAATTTTTTTATTAATATAAAATTCGGCAGACTTAAATAATTATATTTCATAACAGAAGTCAGAAACTTACTAAATATTATAGAAACGGATATTTTTCTTAAAAAAAAAGAAAAAAATAACATAGAAAATATCATTTTAGAAGCCTTCTCTCACAAAAGATTCATAATTTTGTACTAGACCATTAATAATATTGTTAGCCATGGAAAAAAATAAGATTTATTAATCAGATCAGATTATAATACCTGAAATTAATGATTGAATTTCTGATAATGTACACAATATAATGATAAGACCTTGCCAACATGTAAAAAAAAAAATATTTTATTTCTATAATAAACCACTCATACTGAATGTAAACTAAATTGGCAATGATGATATTTCTATATATTTATTTTTAATAATTTAAAATTTTATTATCAGAGACATAAATCTTCGACTAAAAGCCTTATCAGAGACACAAATGTTTACTTTTTAAAAAGTACTTTCGACACAAAATTTAAAGCAAATTTTTAATTTTTAAATTTGACCGCCACATCCATTATGAACTGGTCGCAGCGGTAAATTAAAAATAAATTATTAATCTTCTGTTGGCAGTTTTCAAATGACTCTTTGTTTTGAAAAAAATAAAAATACTCTTAATAAAATTAAAAGACCTGAAAGTGAAAAGAGCAAAGTTTATAGTAAGTTATAATTATAAGAAAAAAATAATAGGCCGATTTAATTCTTGATTTTGTTTTCACTATTATAAAAGCTGGTAAAAGCTTCGTAACAGACTTTATAGTAGTTTTGTTTATTTAGGTTGGAATTTTGATTTTTTAAGCTGAATTTTTGATATAACATAAAATATTTGAATTTTTTTTATTAATATAAAATTCGGCAGACTTAGCTAATTATATTTCATAACAGAAATCAGAAACTTACTAAATATTATAGAAATGGAAATTTTTCTTAAAAAAAAAAGAAAAAATAACATAGAAAATATCATTTTAGCCTTCTCTCACAATAGATTCATAATTTTGTACTAATTTATTATTAGACCATTAAATTAAAAAGCTGTCGAAAACGACCGTCACAAAAAAAAAAGACCCCGAAAATTTATGAAATTACATTATCAGAGACATGAATCTTTTATTAAATATACCAAAGACCTCTTCCAAAGTACATTTAAATAAAATAAATTCAGCTAATTTTTTTCAAGCAAAAAAAAAATAAACGCAAAAGACTTGAAAGTAGTTTTGGTAATTGAAGTAATTTCGCGGCGAAAACAACTGTTTTTCATCGACATAAATTTTTTTTTTTAAAACTAAAGAAAAATAGAGAGTAAAATTTTAACAAGTATTAAAATTATTTCGATTATTGGGAGTGTTTTAAATGTAACAAAAAATAAATGTCGTAGCGGTTGGTGTTGGTTGGTTTTTCGCCGGTTTTTATTGTGCACTTTATACATGTGTTTCAAACAATTTTTGAGATATCGGCACGAACTTTTACCCTGAATGTGTTTTTAGCTTGGACCATTTTTTCTCAATAATTATAAAAACTGTCAAAAATTATCGCCACGAAAAAACGGCGAGAATAAATTAATAACCTGTACCTAACATTTTTAATTTTATGTGTTTAGATTTGTTTTATGTTTTTTTTCTATTACAAGTAAGTCAGTGATTTCAACGTTTTTTTTAATGGTGCTGATGTAAAAATGAAATTTTTAGGTAGTTTATTAAGGGAGTCAGTATGATAACGTAAATGTTTTTGAATCTATAGAATTTGTGCAATTGCACAGGGGATTTTCTAGTTTTATATTTAAAACTATAAAGCGGATTTTCAGTGTTAGTCGCTAGAATCAGCTAATTTTTAGGAAGGTATCGTTCTTATTTTTTGAGAAATTTTTTATTTTTCAATATATCGTTTCTTAGTTAAATAAATACTAATTGGTTGGATGTGAAAATACTTTTGCTTATATCGAAACAATGTAGCTAATAGCTGTTTACCTTTATCATGATACCAATGTAGCTAATATATCCTTTAAACGAAACCAAACACACCCATTTGTGGGCACAATAATAATTTTTTACTTAACCATAACCACAATTACTTTTTTACTTAACCATAGAGGACATTTTTATTTAAAGTCAAAAAAGTGAAGACATTTTTACTTTAAGTGAATATTTTTTCCTTTAAGTAAACATATTTTTACTTTAAATGAAGAATCTTTACTTAAAAATTTTGTGTTATATTATTTATTATTAATATATTTTAAATTTATGTAATACATAATATATTTGAACCTGATATTTATGTATATGTATCTAATATTTTATGTAAATCCATTTATACTTAACATAATAGTATGTATATTATGTGTTTTTTTACTTTAACTTTAACTTTTATTAGAAATTTCTGTGTTCACTTAAAATAAAAAATCTCCATTAAAAGAAAAATATTTCTGCAATTTAAGTAGAAAATTTTCACTTAGGAATTAAAAATATCTTCAGTTAAAGTATAAAACGGTATATAACGTTTTGTGTTGGAAAATTTTCGATAAGTTTTTATTAAGCAAAAAAAAAATCGAATTTATGAATTTCTATATTATCTAGAATCTAGATTCTAGATTAAAGCCTTTCTAAGTGGCTGCATTCATTTAGTGAAATCACTATAATAAATATCGTTAACAATTGCTTTTGAAAATACTAAGAATTTTTTAGAAACTAATTACATATAAATATCCGTTGGGGTTAGACACACTCGCAAATATTAATGCGTTTTCCAAAACCAGATTTGCCATAAAAAGATTCTGAAACTGTAATGCTTATCTTAAATCATCAACCATTAAAAATTAAATCATCAACAACCATACATTGTTGAATTTTTATTCCAAACCTAAATAATGTCAATATTTTTTTCTTTCCTTTTATACGGAAAGAGTAGCTGAGCTGAGAGTATTTGATAAATGGAACGCAATTTTTTTGTTTTACTCCTACCCTCTGCTCTTTCTCAAAGACTGGTGTAGATGGGGGTTTGGGACTTTTGGAAGTAGAAAACTTACTCTGTAGAAGGAACGTAAGTTGTTTACTTCCCTTTTCAGAAGTACATTTGACATTTTTAAATATACATACTATTCATTCTAAATGGTTTTGCATAAAATATGAAAACTTTTTTATTATAGCTTTTAAATTCTTTTATTACTTATATCTTTTATTTCTTTTATCTTCTATCTTCCTTATAGTAAGAATTTGTTATTAGATAAGAGTAAAAAATCATATTGCCTTTTTTTTTTATTTGAATAATAAAAACGGCAACATCCTAGTAAGAATTTTTTATATTATATTTTATATAATTTAAGTTAAATATATTAAAGATTTAATATTATAAAATTAATTGTCAATTCATTCATAGCTTATTCATATTATATGTTGTTACTAAAAGTAAAATACCCCAATAAAAACTGTATAAAAAAAACAAAATTAAAATTAATTAAATTACGGTCGATACCCGCAAGCATATTAAATTACACATTAGAAAAATTTAAATAAAAAATGGCCATAATCACAAGAAAGTAACCACAAATGAATGGCAAGGTTGTAATAACAAAGCTACCTACTTTTAATGATTCATTTAAGAAATACATACATAAGTACATAAGTAGCTATGATGATTAAATTTAGTTTTTTTTTTTTTTTTTTTTTTTTTTTGAGAAATATCATGTGCAGAATAATAAAATTCCAGAAATTTAATTTCCTAGTTAGTAGTTTTTGGACTAAATTGATTCAATGAATTAAATTAACAATTTTGTTTTTTACAGGATCTATTTAAAGAATGTAAACAATAATATAAACAAAATGATGTTTGTCAACCATTTTTTTGCATGTAAAAAAAAAAATTGCTTTTTATTTAAAGTTTATTTTGAAATTATTTTATCTTCGCAATTTGGATTATTATTTGAAAAATGTGGTTACCAAATCTTTTAAGGTGATCACTCAACAGTTAAAATTATTATTAGACATTCACAAGCGATTTATAAGTAATCTGATTGGCGAAACCTGAAAATTAAATTTTAATTCTTACAAAATATCTTTACAACTTTTTTAGTCAGAGGACGTAAAACTGTTACGATATACAATTTTAAAACTGAAATATAGATTTTCATTATCCATCCAGCCAACGGTATTATAGCGGTTAACACTGGCCTTTCATATGAAAGGTCTCTCGCGTTCAAACTTCGACTGCGTCATCTACCTAAATTAATAAAAAATAATATACATATGTTACATATAATATGTGATTACTGATTAGTATAATACATATGTATGTATAAAAAGAAACGTCCCATAGTCTGGTGAACGTCCCAACGTCCAATAGCTACAGCCATGTAATTCACGGCTTACTGAAATTAATGATTACTGAAATTGAAGGTTAGTCAAATATGAATAATACTCGTAAATGACTTAGTAGATGCCCTAAGCTCCTTATAAAAAAAAATAGTTTTCCATTAATTTCTTTCTTCTAACAGTTTTTTTTTTTTTTTATATATAAGGAGCTTAGGGCATCCACTAAGTCATTTACGAGTATTATGTAAATGACTTAGTGGATGCCCTATAAGCGCCTTATAAAAAAAATAGTTTTTCATTAATTTTTTTTTTCTAACAGTTTTTTTTTTTTTTTTATAAGGAGCTTAAGGCCACTAAGTCATTTATTACTCATATTTGACTAACCTTCAGTTTCAGTAATCATTAATCTCACTAAGCCGTTGATTATTTGGCAGTAGCTATTGGACGTTGAGACGTTAACCAGACTATGAGACGTTTTTATTTTTACTAACGTGTCTTCAGTTTACAAATTTTTCTTACTTTTCGAAATAAACTCCGCCAGTTAAGCAACACGTTTTCAAAGCAAAATACTAAAATGGAAATGACAGACAAAACTAGAAAAATTTTTAATAATAGATTTTTAGAAAGAATAAAATATGTATCTATTTTGCAATATTTGCCCAAAATCAACTAGAACATGTTAAAAACCGGTCACAATATAAGCACTTTGTTCTTGGTCATTAACAAATTTTTTATAATTTTTAACCGTCTCTAGACACTTTGACTTAAATTTTTTTTTTTTAGAATTCCTAATATAATTTGAATTTTTTATTCATAAATTTATTTAAAATGATCGAATATCATATCAAGTCTATAAAAAAACAAAAAAAAAATGTCACAAGTAAAAAAGAAAAGTATGAGATTTGCTAATATTATTCTTTTTTGCAAAACCAACACCAATACAAACTAAAACAGAGCTTTCATTACAAGGATTGGTATTGTCTATTCTTCATTTATTGAAAAAAATGCTTTTAAAATAACACCAAACATCCAAATTAATTATAAATCAAAAGATAAATTGAAAAAAAAATAAAACAAAAAAAAAGCATAACATAAAAATTACACGGAAATCATCTTTTTGCTATAAATTAATCTGCTCTATTGAAAATTCTTTTAGTTTGACTAAATTTAATTAAGTGTAATAAACTCTTCAGTACGGTCTAGCTAAAATCTCAAAAATTTAATTTTTAATAAACAAAAACAAAGAAAAAAATATGAAAAAATTTATATGTTTATTGGCATTAGTTACTGTAGCCTCAGCCGGATACATAAATGAATATAGCGGTGGCCACGGTGGTTATGGTGGATATTCTGGTGGCTATGGCCATGGCGGTGGGGGATATGGACATGGCAGTGAGGGATATGGATACAGTGGTGGATATGGTCATGGTGGTGGATATGGTCACGGTGGTGGATATGGAGGAGGCGAAAAAGTTGTTAAATTAATTATTGTTAAACCGCAACCCGTTGTAAGCTATGGAGGCGGTGGTGGCGGTTACGGTGGTGGCTACAGTGCTGGTATAGGAGGTGGAGCTGGTGCTGGTTTTAAAGAGAAAATTGTCCAAGTTGTACAATTAAAAAAGAGTTTATTAGGGTTGGCAAAATAATTGTTATTTCATTTTTAGTCAAATAAAAAAAAATTATGTAGTTAAAAAAAAAATTAAATGATTTTTTCATTTTATTATAAATTTTTCACCTACAGATTTTTATACATCGCTTATTAAATACATTTTATATACATACATATATATTATGTATTATCTAAGTAATATCTAATGTCAAATTTACTTATTCAAGTTAAAATAATAATAAAAATAAACTTGAGATGTCAATGAAAAATAATAATTACAAAAAAGGTATCTTTGTACCTATGAAGCTTTTAAAAGGTACCTATGAAGCTTTTAAACAGATATACATAGTATAGTTTTAAATTTTACATTTTTGTTGTCGAAATTAATACTGATATAAGTTATTATAACATTTTGAAATTTGATTTCAAAATAAAAATAAAATATGTACAAGAAAATTATACAATTTTTTTAAATTTAGTATTTAAATTTACCGTTATGTGAAAACCAAATTTTGCATGATTTTTCTACTTTCATAACTCCGGCATGCTTCTAGATAGAGGCTTGAAATTTTGAGGCAAGAAAGAACTTTTAGAATTAGTATAAGTTTGCTCAGAAAATTTTTTGGACCACCCCCTGTTTATGAGCTATTAGGGCTTAAAATTTGAAAATTTGCTATTTTTAAACACCTGTAACTTAGGAACCTGTACACATTTTACTTCTGCAAGATATAAAAATTAAAGCTACAGTAATATATTTTTACGTATGTTAAAGGTTTATTTAAGTTGTAAAGGGTTCCAAAGTTGCAGCTCTTCAAAATTGCGAAAAAGCCCCATTTTCAGATGTATATATCTCAGGCTTTGCGTAATAGTTTTGCAATCTAAAACCGCCAGAAGATCGAAAATTTTATTATCTATATAAAACAATATCAAAATTATGTAATATTTTGTAATTTACTATTTAAATTTACCGTTATGTGAAAACCACATTTTGCATGAAATTTTGTTTTTCATAACTCCGGCACGCCTTTAGATAGGAACCTGAAATTTTGAGACAAGAAAGAACTTTTAGAATTAGTATAAGTTTCCTCAGAAAATTTTTTGGTAGCACCCCTTCTTTAAGAGTTATTACGTCTCAAAAATTAAAAATTTGGTGTTTTTAGACACCTGTAACTTAGACCTGTACAAATTTTTCTTCGGCAAGACATGAAAATTAAAGATTCAATAATATATTTTTACGTGTGTTAACGGCTTTTCTTAGTTATATAGGATTCCGGAATTACGGCCCCTCAAAATTTCAAAAATGTCCTATTTTCACATTTTTTCTTATTACATGAAATTTTCAAATTTTTGTGTAAGTCACACTTCTAAACAGTTTGTATTGAGTTTTGGAAATGTGCGCTTTTAAAAACCGTTGGTTTACATTCTACCTTGTTTATCTTTAGGTTTAGGAACGAAAATATCAATTTAAACATTTTCAAATTATTTTAATATTATGTTCTAAATTTTTTTCAAAAAAAAAAAAGATTTATTTATTTTTTAGTTTTTTACAAATAAATATAGGAGTTTTATTTTATATTTAAAACTATAAAGCGGATTTTCAGTGTTAGTCGCTAGAATCAGTTAATTTTTAGGAAGGTATCGTTCTTATTTTTTGAGAAATTATTTATTTTTCAATATATCGTTTCTTAGTTAAATAAATACTAATTGGTTGGATGTGAAAATACTTTTGCTTATATCGAAACAATGTAGCTAATACCTGTTTACCTTTATCATGATACCAATGTAGCTAATATATCCTTTAAACGAAACCAAACACACCCATTTGTGGGCACAATAATAATGTATTTTTACATTAATTATTATTATATTAATTATTACCCACAAGAGGAAGAAGAACCTTTTAGAAATATAATTAGAATATAACTACCTTTTTTACTTAACCATAGAGGACATTTTTATTTAAAGTCAAAAAAGTGAAGACATTTTTACTTTAAGTGAATATTTTTTCCTTTAAGTAAACATATTTTTACTTTAAATGAAGAATCTTTACTTAAAAATTTTGTGTTATATTATTTATTATTAATATATTTTAAATTTATGTAATACATAATATATTTGAACCTGATATTTATGTATATGTATCTAATATTTTATGTAAATCCATTTATACTTAACATAATAGTATGTATATTATGTGTTTTTTTACTTTAACTTTAACTTTTATTAGAAATTTCTGTGTTCACTTAAAATAAAAAATCTCCATTAAAAGAAAAATATTTCTGCAATTTAAGTAGAAAATTTTCACTTAGGAATTAAAAATATCTTCAGTTAAAGTATAAAACGGTATATAACGTTCTGTGTTGGAAAATTTTCGATAAGTTTTTATTAAGCAAAAAAAAAATCGAATTTATGAATTTCTATATTATCTAGAATCTAGATTCTAGATTAAAGCCTTTCTAAGCGGCTGCATTCATTTAGTGAAATCACTATAATAAATATCGTTAACAATTGCTTTTGAAAATAATAAGAATTTTTTAGAAACCAGTTATATATAAATATCCGTTGGGGTTAGACACACTCGCAAATATTAATGCGTTTTCCAAAACCAGATTTGCCATAAAAAGATTCTAAAACTGTAATGCTTATCTTAAATCATCAACCATTAAAAATTAAATCATCAACAACCATACATTGTTGAATTTTTATTCCAAAACTAAATAATGTCAATATTTTTTTCTTTCCTTTTATACGGAAAGAGTAGCTGAGCTGAGAGTATTTGATAAATGGAACGCAATTTTTTTGTTTTACTCCTACCCTCTGCTCTTTCTCAAAGACTGGTGTAGATGGGGGTTTGGGACTTTTGGAAGTAGAAAACTTACTCTGTAGAAGGAACGTAAGTTGTTTACTTCCCTTTTCAGAAGTACATTTGACATTTTTAAATATACATACTATTCATTCTAAATGGTTTTGCATAAAATATGAAAACTTTTTTATTATAGCTTTTAAATTCTTTTATTACTTATATCTTTTATTTCTTTTATCTTCTATCTTCCTTATAGTAAGAATTTGTTATTAGATAAGAGTAAAAAATCATATTGCCTTTTTTTTTTATTTGAATAATAAAAACGGCAACATCCTAGTAAGAATTTTTTATATTATATTTTATATAATTTAAGTTAAATATATTAAAGATTTAATATTATAAAATTAATTGTCAATTCATTCATAGCTTATTCATATTATATGTTGTTACTAAAAGTAAAATACCCCAATAAAAACTGTATAAAAAAAACAAAATTAAAATTAATTAAATTACGGTCGATACCCGCAAGCATATTAAATTACACATTAGAAATATTTAAATAAAAAATGGACATAATCACAAGAAGGTAACCACAAATGAACGGTAAGGTTATAATAATAAAGAATACCTACTTTTAATGATTCATTTAAGAAATACATACATAAGTACATAAGTAGCTATGATGATTAAATTTAGTTTTTTTTTTTTTTTTTTTTTTTTTTTGAGAAATATCATGTGCAGAATAATAAAATTCCAGAAATTTAATTTCCTAGTTAGTAGTTTTTGGACTAAATTGATTCAATGAATTAAATTAACAATTTTGTTTTTTACAGGATCTATTTAAAGAATGTAAACAATAATATAAACAAAATGATGTTTGTCAACCATTTTTTTGCATGTAAAAAAAAAAATTGCTTTTTATTTAAAGTTTATTTTGAAATTATTTTATCTTCGCAATTTGGATTATTATTTGAAAAATGTGGTTACCAAATCTTTTAAGGTGATCACTCAACAGTTAAAATTATTATTAGACATTCACAAGCGATTTATAAGTAATCTGATTGGCGAAACCTGAAAATTAAATTTTAATTCTTACAAAATATCTTTACAACTTTTTTAGTCAGAGGACGTAAAACTGTTACGATATACAATTTTAAAACTGAAATATAGATTTTCATTATCCATCCAGCCAACGGTATTATAGCGGTTAACACTGGCCTTTCATATGAAAGGTCTCTCGCGTTCAAACTTCGACTGCGTCATCTACCTAAATTAATAAAAAATAATATACATATGTTACATATAATATGTGATTACTGATTAGTATAATACATATGTATGTATAAAAAGAAACGTCTCATAGTCTGGTGAACGTCCCAACGTCCAATAGCTACAGCCATGTAATTCACGGCTTACTGAAATTAATGATTACTGAAATTGAAGGTTAGTCAAATATGAATAATACTCGTAAATGACTTAGTAGATGCCCTAAGCTCCTTATAAAAAAAAATAGTTTTCCATTAATTTCTTTCTTCTAACAGTTTTTTTTTTTTTTATATATAAGGAGCTTAGGGCATCCACTAAGTCATTTACGAGTATTATGTAAATGACTTAGTGGATGCCCTATAAGCGCCTTATAAAAAAAATAGTTTTTCATTAATTTTTTTTTTCTAACAGTTTTTTTTTTTTTTTTATAAGGAGCTTAAGGCCACTAAGTCATTTATTACTCATATTTGACTAACCTTCAGTTTCAGTAATCATTAATCTCACTAAGCCGTTGATTATTTGGCAGTAGCTATTGGACGTTGAGACGTTAACCAGACTATGAGACGTTTTTATTTTTACTAACGTGTCTTCAGTTTACAAATTTTTCTTACTTTTCGAAATAAACTCCGCCAGTTAAGCAACACGTTTTCAAAGCAAAATACTAAAATGGAAATGACAGACAAAACTAGAAAAATTTTTAATAATAGATTTTTAGAAAGAATAAAATATGTATCTATTTTGCAATATTTGCCCAAAATCAACTAGAACATGTTAAAAACCGGTCACAATATAAGCACTTTGTTCTTGGTCATTAACAAATTTTTTATAATTTTTAACCGTCTCTAGACACTTTGACTTAAATTTTTTTTTTTTAGAATTCCTAATATAATTTGAATTTTTTATTCATAAATTTATTTAAAATGATCGAATATCATATCAAGTCTATAAAAAAACAAAAAAAAAATGTCACAAGTAAAAAAGAAAAGTATGAGATTTGCTAATATTATTCTTTTTTGCAAAACCAACACCAATACAAACTAAAACAGAGCTTTCATTACAAGGATTGGTATTGTCTATTCTTCATTTATTGAAAAAAATGCTTTTAAAATAACACCAAACATCCAAATTAATTATAAATCAAAAGATAAATTGAAAAAAAAATAAAACAAAAAAAAAGCATAACATAAAAATTACACGGAAATCATCTTTTTGCTATAAATTAATCTGCTCTATTGAAAATTCTTTTAGTTTGACTAAATTTAATTAAGTGTAATAAACTCTTCAGTACGGTCTAGCTAAAATCTCAAAAATTTAATTTTTAATAAACAAAAACAAAGAAAAAAATATGAAAAAATTTATATGTTTATTGGCATTAGTTACTGTAGCCTCAGCCGGATACATAAATGAATATAGCGGTGGCCACGGTGGTTATGGTGGATATTCTGGTGGCTATGGCCATGGCGGTGGGGGATATGGACATGGCAGTGAGGGATATGGATACAGTGGTGGATATGGTCATGGTGGTGGATATGGTCACGGTGGTGGATATGGAGGAGGCGAAAAAGTTGTTAAATTAATTATTGTTAAACCGCAACCCGTTGTAAGCTATGGAGGCGGTGGTGGCGGTTACGGTGGTGGCTACAGTGCTGGTATAGGAGGTGGAGCTGATGCTGGTTTTAAAGAGAAAATTGTCCAAGTTGTACAATTAAAAAAGAGTTTATTAGGGTTGGCAAAATAATTGTTATTTCATTTTTAGTCAAATAAAAAAAAATTATGTAGTTAAAAAAAAAAATTAAATGATTTTTTCATTTTATTATAAATTTTTCACCTACAGATTTTTATACATCGCTTATTAAATACATTTTATATACATACATATATATTATGTATTATCTAAGTAATATCTAATGTCAAATTTACTTATGCAAGTTAAAATAATAATAAAAATAAACTTGAGTTGTCAATGAAAAATAATAATTACAAAAAAGTTATCTTTGTACCTATGAAGCTATTAAACAGATATAGGTACATAGTATAGTTTTAAATTTTACATTTTTGTTGTCGAAATTAATACTGATATAAGGTATTATAACATTTTAAAATTTGATTTCAAAATAAAAATAAAATATGTACAAGAAAATTATACATTTTTTTTAAATTTAGTATTTAAATTTACCGTTATGTGAAAACCAAATTTTGCATGATTTTTCTACTTTCATAACTCCGGCATGCTTCTAGATAGAGGCTTGAAATGAAGCAAGAAAGAACTTTTAGAATTAGTATAAGTTTGCTCAGAAAATTTTTTTGGACCACCCCCTGTTTATGAGCTATTAGGGCTTAAAAATTGAAAATTTGCTATTTTTAAACACCTGTAACTTAGGAACCTGTACACATTTTACTTCTGCAAGATATAAAAATTAAAGCTACAGTAATATATTTTTACGTATGTTAAAGGTTTATTTAAGTTGTAAAGGGTTCCAAAGTTGCAGCTCTTCAAAATTGCGAAAAAGCCCCATTTTCAGATGTATATATCTCAGGCTTTGCGTAATAGTTTTGCAATCTAAAACCGCCAGAAGATCGAAAATTTTATTATCTATATAAAACAATATCAAAATTATGTAATATTTTGTAATTTACTATTTAAATTTACCGTTATGTGAAAACCACATTTTGCATGAAATTTTGTTTTTCATAACTCCGGCACGCCTTTAGATAGGAACCTGAAATTTTGAGACAAGAAAGAACTTTTAGAATTAGTATAAGTTTCCTCAGAAAATTTTTTGGTAGCACCCCTTCTTTAAGAGTTATTACGTCTCAAAAATTGAAAATTTGGTGTTTTTAGACACCTGCAACTTAGACCTGTACAAATTTTTCTTCGGCAAGACATGAAAATTAAAGATTCAATAATATATTTTTACGTGTGTTAACGGCTTTTCTTAGTTATATAGGGTTCCGCAATTACGGCCCCTCAAAATTTCAAAAATGTCCTATTTTCACATTTTTTCTTATTACATGAAATTTTCAAATTTTTGTGTAAGTCACACTTCTAAACAGTTTGTATTGAGTTTTGGAAATGTGCGCTTTTAAAAACCGTTGGTTTACATTCTACCTTGTTTATCTTTAGATTTAGGAACGAAAATATCAATTTAAACATTTTCAAATTATTTTAATATTATTTTCTAAATTTTTTTCAAAAAAAAAAAAGATTTATTTATTTTTTAGTTTTTTACAAATAAATATAGGAGTTTTATTTTATATTTAAAACTATAAAGCGGATTTTCAGTGTTAGTCGCTAGAATCAGCTAATTTTTAGGAAGGTATCGTTCTTATTTTTTGAGAAATTTTTTATTTTTCAATATATCGTTTCTTAGTTAAATAAATACTAATTGGTTGGATGTGAAAATACTTTTGCTTATATCGAAACAATGTAGCTAATACCTGTTTACCTTTATCATGATACCAATGTAGCTAATATATCCTTTAAACGAAACCAAACACATCCATTTGTGGGCACAATAATAATGTATTTTTACATTAATTATTATTATATTAATTATTGCCCACAAGAGGAAGAAGAACCTTTTAGAAATATAATTAGAATATTACTACCTTTTTTACTTAACCATAGAGGACATTTTTATTTAAAGTCAAAAAAGTCAAGACATTTTTACTTTAAGTGAATATTTTTTCCTTTAAGTAAACATATTTTTACTTTAAATGAAGAATCTTTACTTAAAAATTTTGTGTTATATTATTTATTATTAATATATTTTAAATTTATGTAATACATAATATATTTGAACCTGATATTTATGTATATGTATCTAATATTTTATGTAAATCCATTTATACTTAACATAATAGTATGTATATTATGTGTTTTTTTACTTTAACTTTAACTTTTATTAGAAATTTCTGTGTTCACTTAAAATAAAAAATCTCCATTAAAAGAAAAATATTTCTGCAATTTAAGTAGAAAATTTTCACTTAGGAATTAAAAATATCTTCAGTTAAAGTATAAAACGGTATATAACGTTCTGTGTTGGAAAATTTTCGATAAGTTTTTATTAAGCAAAAAAAAAATCGAATTTATGAATTTCTATATTATCTAGAATCTAGATTCTAGATTAAAGCCTTTCTAAGCGGCTGCATTCATTTAGTGAAATCACTATAATAAATATCGTAACAATTGCTTTTGAAAATACTAAGAATTTTTTAGAAACTAATTATATATAAATATCCGTTGGGGTTAGACACACTCGCAAATATTAATGCGTTTTCCAAAACCAGATTTGCCATAAAAAGATTCTAAAACTGTAATGCTTATCTTAAATCATCAACCATTAAAAATTAAATCATCAACAACCATACATTGTTGAATTTTTATTCCAAAACTAAATAATGTCAATATTTTTTTCTTTCCTTTTATACGGAAAGAGTAGCTGAGCTGAGAGTATTTGATAAATGGAACGCAATTTTTTTGTTTTACTCCTACCCTCTGCTCTTTCGCAAAGACTGGTGTAGATGGGGGTTTGGGACTTTTGGAAGTAGAAAACTTACTCTGTAGAAGGAACGTAAGTTGTTTACTTCCCTTTTCAGAAGTACATTTGACATTTTTAAATATACATACTATTCATTCTAAATGGTTTTGCATAAAATATGAAAACTTTTTTATTATAGCTTTTAAATTCTTTTATTACTTATATCTTTTATTTCTTTTATCTTCCATCTTCCTTATAGTAAGAATTTGTTATTAGATAAGAGTAAAAAATCATATTGCCTTTTTTTTTTTTTGAATAATAAAAACGGCAACATCCTAGTAAGAATTTTTTGTATTATATTTTATATAATTTAAGTTAAATATATTAAAGATTTAATATTATAAAATTAATTGTCAATTCATTCATAGCTTATTCATATTATATGTTGTTACTAAAAGTAAAATACCCCAATAAAAACTGTATAAAAAAAACAAAATTAAAATTAATTAAATTACGGTCGATACCCGCAAGCATATTAAATTACACATTAGAAATATTTAAATAAAAAATGGACATAATCACAAGAAGGTAACCACAAATGAACGGTAAGGTTATAATAATAAAGAATACCTACTTTTAATGATTCATTTAAGAAATACATACATAAGTACATAAGTAGCTATGATGATTAAATTTAGTTTTTTTTTTTTTTTTTTTTTTTTTTTGAGAAATATCATGTGCAGAATAATAAAATTCCAGAAATTTAATTTCCTAGTTAGTAGTTTTTGGACTAAATTGATTCAATGAATTAAATTAACAATTTTGTTTTTTACAGGATCTATTTAAAGAATGTAAACAATAATATAAACAAAATGATGTTTGTCAACCATTTTTTTGCATGTAAAAAAAAAAATTGCTTTTTATTTAAAGTTTATTTTGAAATTATTTTATCTTCGCAATTTGGATTATTATTTGAAAAATGTGGTTACCAAATCTTTTAAGGTGATCACTCAACAGTTAAAATTATTATTAGACATTCACAAGCGATTTATAAGTAATCTGATTGGCGAAACCTGAAAATTAAATTTTAATTCTTACAAAATATCTTTACAACTTTTTTAGTCAGAGGACGTAAAACTGTTACGATATACAATTTTAAAACTGAAATATAGATTTTCATTATCCATCCAGCCAACGGTATTATAGCGGTTAACACTGGCCTTTCATATGAAAGGTCTCTCGCGTTCAAACTTCGACTGCGTCATCTACCTAAATTAATAAAAAATAATATACATATGTTACATATAATATGTGATTACTGATTAGTATAATACATATGTATGTATAAAAAGAAACGTCTCATAGTCTGGTGAACGTCCCAACGTCCAATAGCTACAGCCATGTAATTCACGGCTTACTGAAATTAATGATTACTGAAATTGAAGGTTAGTCAAATATGAATAATACTCGTAAATGACTTAGTAGATGCCCTAAGCTCCTTATAAAAAAAAATAGTTTTCCATTAATTTCTTTCTTCTAACAGTTTTTTTTTTTTTTATATATAAGGAGCTTAGGGCATCCACTAAGTCATTTACGAGTATTATGTAAATGACTTAGTGAATGCCCTATAAGCGCCTTATAAAAAAAATAGTTTTTCATTAATTTTTTTTTTCTAACAGTTTTTTTTTTTTTTTTATAAGGAGCTTAAGGCCACTAAGTCATTTATTACTCATATTTGACTAACCTTCAGTTTCAGTAATCATTAATCTCACTAAGCCGTTGATTATTTGGCAGTAGCTATTGGACGTTGAGACGTTAACCAGACTATGAGACGTTTTTATTTTTACTAACGTGTCTTCAGTTTACAAATTTTTCTTACTTTTCGAAATAAACTCCGCCAGTTAAGCAACACGTTTTCAAAGCAAAATACTAAAATGGAAATGACAGACAAAACTAGAAAAATTTTTAATAATAGATTTTTAGAAAGAATAAAATATGTATCTATTTTGCAATATTTGCCCAAAATCAACTAGAACATGTTAAAAACCGGTCACAATATAAGCACTTTGTTCTTGGTCATTAACAAATTTTTTATAATTTTTAACCGTCTCTAGACACTTTGACTTAAATTTTTTTTTTTTAGAATTCCTAATATAATTTGAATTTTTTATTCATAAATTTATTTAAAATGATCGAATATCATATCAAGTCTATAAAAAAACAAAAAAAAAATGTCACAAGTAAAAAAGAAAAGTATGAGATTTGCTAATATTATTCTTTTTTGCAAAACCAACACCAATACAAACTAAAACAGAGCTTTCATTACAAGGATTGGTATTGTCTATTCTTCATTTATTGAAAAAAATGCTTTTAAAATAACACCAAACATCCAAATTAATTATAAATCAAAAGATAAATTGAAAAAAAAATAAAACAAAAAAAAAAGCATAACATAAAAATTATACGGAAATCATCTTTTTGCTATAAATTAATCTGCTCTATTGAAAATTCTTTTAGTTTGACTAAATTTAATTAAGTGTAGTAAACTCTTCAGTACGGTCTAGCTAAAATCACAAAAATTTAATTTTTAATAAACAAAAACAAAGAAAAAAATATGAGAAAATTTATATGTTTATTGGCATTAGTTACTGTAGCCTCAGCCGGATACATAAATGAATATAGCGGTGGCCACGGTGGTTATGGTGGATATTCTGGTGGCTATGGCCATGGCGGTGGGGGATATGGACATGGCAGTGAGGGATATGGATACAGTGGTGGATATGGTCATGGTGGTGGATATGGTCACGGTGGTGGATATGGAAGAGGCGAAAAAGTTGTTAAATTAATTATTGTTAAACCGCAACCCGTTGTAAGCTATGGAGGCGGTGGTGGCGGTTACTATGGTGGACATCAAGGTGGTTATGGTGGTGGATATGACGGTGGTCATGTTGGTGGATATGGTGGTGGTTATGAAGGCGGTTATGGAGGTGGACATGGTGGCAGTTACGGTGGTGGCTACAGTGCTGGTATAGGAGGTGGAGCTGGTGCTGGTTTTAAAGAGAAAATTGTCCAAGTTGTACAATTAAAAAAGAGTTTATTAGGGTTGGCAAAATAATTGTTATTTCATTTTTAGTCAAATAAAAAAAAATTATGTAGTTAAAAAAAAAAATTAAATGATTTTTTCATTTTATTATAAATTTTTCACCTACAGATTTTTATACATCGCTTATTAAATACATTTTATATACATGCATATATATTATGTATTATCTAAGTAATATCTAATGTCAAATTTACTTATGCAAGTTAAAATAATAATAAAAATAAACTTGAGTTGTCAATGGAAAATAATAATTACAAAAAAGGTATCTTTGTACCTATGAAGCTATTAAACAGATATAGGTACATAGTATAGTTTTAAATTTTACATTTTTGTTGTCGAAATTAATACTGATATAAGGTATTATAACATTTTAAAATTTGATTTCAAAATAAAAATAAAATATGTACAAGAAAAGCTTTAGAATGATTTTTTTTTTTTTTTACAAAAGCAATCGTAGTAGAACTTATTCAAATGTGCATATTTAAATAAAAACTTTAATATAACTAAATCTATCTTAATAAAAAAAAAATAGCATAATATCTTATTTTTATTCTAAAATATTCAGATTTTCAAAGATAATTTAAACCATAACTGAAAATTGATTTTCAGTTAAAGACTATTATTTATGTTATTTTTAAAAATTCTTTCACTTCCTTTAGCATTTTTCTTCTTTTTTTTTACTCTCTAAATAATTTTTTTTTTGTTTTAGGTAAAACAATAAAATTTCAATTATTTCACAGTATTTTTGTTAAGAAAATATTAAAATATAATAAAATACCCATAAGTTAAACTAAGTTCTAAAATATATAATTGATAAATTCGTTATTGTGTCATATTTAAAAAAAATCAAAGTGTCATTTAATTAATTCTATTTGAAAAAGTTTAAAGAGCACTGTAATCTTTAATGACACATTGTCAAAAAGAGAAAAATGACATTTTTAGGATGACAATTTCACGAATGAGGTGACTGGAGTTTTAATAAATTTTAGGAATTTTTAGTTAAGCAAAGTTGTAAATATTCTAAATTTATTTAAAAATAATGCCTATTGTTTCAATTATTTAAGCCCGATAAGATTGAAACTATGGATTATGTTCATAATGATATGAATTTGTAAGTATTCGCAAAGATTGATGAGTTTTTATAAAAAGATTTTTCCAAGAAACATTTCAAATATTTTGCGAAATGACAGTACGTATTAATACATATATATTTTTTTTTTTATAGATATTGCACCAATGATCAATTCTTAATCCAACCAAATGAAAAAACCGAAATTTTAATTATTGATCGGCATACAAATGAAGTAAAAGTTCAAAGTAAGGAAAAAATTTTTTTTCAGAATAATTATTTGACGTCACCACTTTGATAAAAATTTTAATGTACATATGTAATTAAAATATTTCTAGAGAAACATGATCCAATTAAATGTACGCCTAATAAAAGAGTATGTGGTGTTTTAGGAACAGTAAAATTAATAGGTGGACAATATTTAATTGTTGCAACTCATAGGATTTTTGTTGGTTTGATTAATGGTCAAGTAATTTGGCGTTTAGCTGGCTATGATATTATTCCTTACATTCCGTCAACAATGCATCTGACACACAAACAAAAACATGATAATATTACATATTTTGAGATGTTAAAAAAGGTTTTAGATACACCATTTTTATATTTTTCTTATTCTTATGATTTGACACAAAGTTTACAAAGATTACATTCAATACCTCCTGATTATTTTATGGTAAAATTAGTTTGATTTCTAACTATTATGGTAATATTTTAAAATATAATCTAATTTTAGGCTGGATTATTAGATTCCGCTGACAGCAGATTTGTGTGGAACAATCGACTTTTACGAAATTTTAATTGTGCTGACATGAAAACATTTGCTCTACCGTTAATGTTAGGATGTAAGTTAACATATTTCCGATTATAAACCACCTATTTTGATTGCTTTTAATTACTTTATAGTTATATCAATTAACCAAGCTAATGTTAATAATTATCCATTTCAATGGATTCTTGTGTCTCGTCGTTCAAATGAACGGGCTGGGACTCGACTTTTTTGCCGCGGTTGTAATGATAATGGTCATTGCGCAAATTATGTCGAAACTGAACAGATTATTGAATTTGCTGGTCAAAAAATATCATTTGTCCAAACGAGAGGCAGTATACCATTATTTTGGAGACAAACTCCAAATTTAAAATACAAACCACCACCAGAAATTGTGGCCGGAAAAGATCATTTAAGTGCATTCACAAAACATTTTGATACACAAGTTATGATTTATGGAAGACAAGTATTAATAAATTTGGTAAGAAAGCAACAAAATCAAAATATTTACTTAAAAAATTAAATATTTTCGTAATACAGATTGATCAAAAAGGACGCGAAGCAGCTCTTGAAAAGGCATATAAAAATTTAGTTGCTGTTCTGGGAAGCGATTCAATACGTTATGAAGCATTTGATTTTCATGCAGAATGTAAAAAAATGAGATGGGACAGGCTTAATATTTTAATTGATCGTTTAGCACACGAGCAAGATGAATTTGGATATTTTCATTTAGGTTCAGATGGTCAACTCTATTCATCTCAAGATGGAGTTTTCAGAACCAATTGTATTGACTGCTTGGATCGTACAAATGTTGTACAAAGTATGCTTGCAAGACGATCATTGAACACAGTTTTACGAAAACTGGGTGTTCTTCAAAATGGACAAACATTTGATAAAGTGTCACCTCCATTCGAAGTTCTCTTTAAAGCTGTAAGTTGGTAAATTTTTGTTTTCAGAACTTTCATTAATCGTTTATTTTTTTTAGGTTTGGGCAGATAATGCTGATTTAATTTCTGTACAGTATTCTGGAACTGGTGCATTAAAAACAGATTTTACAAGAACAGGAAAACGTACCAAGGCTGGCTTAATTAAAGATGGAACCAATTCTCTAACACGTTATATTTTAAATAATTTCTACGATGGATTTAGACAGGTAATTAGAAATTTAAACTATTTTTGTTAAAAATTTAAAAAAAATATACATAGTTTACAATAAATGTAAAATGTATAATATTACAGGATGCAATAGATTTATTCTTAGGACATTATATTATTAGAGATAATGAAGGAACATTAATTCCATCACCACTGGTAGCCCCAAAGGGATGGCGTTACGGAACAGTGAATATAAAATATGTTTTGTTTTAGAATTATTTAACTTTAAATGTATTTTTATTTTAGTTCCCTTCTGTTCTTTTATTCGCTGCAGCTATGTTCTTTGCATCAGCAATATTTCCAAGAGAATATAGAACAGAAAATCTATTATTTTTATTATTCTGGGGTGCAATGATCGGTGTGTCAACAACAGGAATTTTAAAATATGGTACCGAATTCGTAAATTGGCCAAAATTAAGACCGTTACCAGTCAAAATGGATGCCTGACAAAGGTTTTATTAATAAGACGAATGTGTTTGAATGATGTTGTTTAATTTATTATAATTGATATTGTTCGGGCTTAAGAATAGTTGAAAAAAAAAAATAATAAGAAATTTTTCTACTCTTTAAAAAATAGTCATATTTTCTAATAATACAAGCATTAAAATATATTGGGGGAAAGGTTTTAAAGAAAAAAATTACAAATAAAATAAATAAGAATATTAAACTATTACTGAAAATATGAATGCCTTAACTTAATTAATCAACAAAATCTTTATATACTTTTAAACATAAAATAAAATTCAATTGCTTAATCACAATTCTTAGCCACAAAATAGTATGTTCTAATGAAATTAAAATTACATAGTAAATTTAGTAAATTGAAAAACTTAAATCTTTCGTGAAATAATTTCGAAAATAAATAAAAAAAAAAATTGTAGTAAAATGCAAAAAAAAAATGAAGCAGTTTACAAAATTTTATTAAATTGTTGAATAAAAATAAAAAAATAAAAATTGTTTTTATGCAATGCAAATCAATTTTTTATTCAGATTTTAATTTCAGGCAATTACTAAAACCAAACTCAACCTACATTAATTTTTATAAGGCCTGGACATTGAGAGAAGGAAAACTAAATAGTAGCCCTTTTCAAAAAAATACACGTAGTCTTATGGCAAAATTTAGTAGTCCTCCTAGAAATCTGAAAATAACACAAAAACTACAGATTTTTTTCAATTTGTCCTAAGGAAACATTAAAGTTCCATCTTTTTTACGTTTTTTAGTAAAAGGAAATTTTCATTCATAAATATGTATACATTTTAAAAAATGCCTTCCAAGTTTTCCAACTACTTTTCAACAAAAAAAAAAGCTTCTTAAAAACTTTTTAAAAGAGCATTAATATGGTACATTACTGAGCAAATAAAATGTTGAAAAATATTTGCTTTAATGAATTAAGTAAATTTTTTATAATGCATATAAAATTAAGTGCAAAAAATAAATTATTAAATTATTTTTACACTAAGTTTTATGTTAACTTGTATATAATTTTTATTAATATAATGAAATAAATTAATATTATAAGTAATTCCCCTTTTCACATCACCTTTGAGGTAGGGAATATGCCGAATATTTTTTTAAAGTGGTATCGGCTGAAGACTAGGCCTTAAACTAAAATAATAAAAAATATTTCATTTCAATATAATAATAAAATAATAAATAATTTTTTAACAAAAAAGAAAACTAAATAATATAATTCATATTTAACAACGAAATTAAATAAAAATAAAATAATTCATATACAAAACATTATTAAAACTAAAAAAATACAAATAATATCACAAAAAATCGATATTTTCCGATCGGATGGAAGAGAGAGCAAATTAGAGATAATTAGAACAAGAAAGATAATCATGAGTGGGCAAAAATTAAAAATGACATTACGATCCCGAGTTGCCATTTCGTGGGTAATTACCCAAAATATGGGTAATTTCAAATACGTTGGATACGTTGGATAATCAAATTCGGGTAATTTTAGGGTTCCATTCAGATTTGAATAAATTTTTATTTTTCATATTTTTTTTTGTAATAACAATATTTTATAGTTTTAAATCAAAATTTTTTGACAGAATGTTACTTTTTTAATAAATTATCATTTGAAAAATTGTTCTGTAAAACTAGATATAAAAAGTTAAAAAATGTTGACGCGTTAGTACTTGTTTTAATAATAGTTTGACGTGTTTTCAGTCGGCCCAATATTATTAAAACAAATTTGAGGAATAATCTAAACACAGACATAATTGCTTCAATTTTATTCACCAAAGATTGTGTAAATGAAAGTGATTACTGTATTAAATTTGACCCGGAAAAGAAGTTACTGCTGCATTCCAAAATATGGAATGAAATATATAAAAATAATGAAAAATAAATGTACGAATGTAAATAAATCTACTGGGCAAAAATACTTTGCTCCCTTTAAATAATCTTTAATAATCTTAATAAATCATGAAGTTTAATATAAGTTTAATTTAAGGCTAAAAGGCTGTTTTTGTTTTGTAAATTTAATAATTTGTTATAATTTTTTGTTGACGTATTATTCAATAAATTTATATTTATTATGCAATCAATATAGAAAAAACGGGTTTCAAATGCTTTCGGTAAAAATGGGTGAAATTGGATAATTTTAAATATGTTTGTGGGTAATTTCGCAAAAATGGAATGGCAACACTAATACGGTGGTATCACAACTATATTCCAGATTTTTTCCAGATTTCTAGGAGCACTACTAAATTTTCCCATAAGACTTGACTACGTGCATTTTCTTTTGAAAAAAAGGACTACTATTTAGCTTTTCTCTTTCAATGTCCAGGCCTTATAAAAATTAATGTAGATTATGACTTACTACATATTATTAATTAAATCTTTTATATAAAAATTAGAGTTTTGTGCAATTAAAATACTACGCATTTAAATTTTAATATCATGGGGATTTTTTTTTTATTGGGGGTAACCGGTAACTTTAATTCCAAGAAAAAAAATTAATGTCAAATTATCACATTGTTGTGTAGTGGTGTGTTGTGTACATTGATGTACATCACCAAAACCACATACATATATTTTTATCTTATCAAAATAAATTGTAAACGTAAACAATACTTTAGATTATAATTTATAATTTAATAATAATACCATATAATACTCAAAGTTATTTCATTTTATATAAGTTATATAACAAATTATAAATTTTTGATTTGATATTTTAAATTAAAAAAAAAAAACGAAAGAAAAATGAATAATGAAGAAAAATTAGAAATGATAAAAAATCACATTGGTGTTTTTCCAGACTTTCCAAAAAAGGGAATTATTTTTAAAGATATATTTACCGCTATAACAAATGGTGAAGTTTGTTTATATCTTAAAGATTTAATTTTAGATCATATTCAAACCAAATGTCCTGATATTGATGCTGTTGTTGGTTTAGATGCTAGAGGCTTTTTATTCTGTTTTATGATTGCAGCTGAATTAAAAATTCCATGTGTTCCAGTACGTAAAAAGGGTAAATTGCCCGGAGAATGTGAAAGTTATGAATATAAATTAGAATATGGAACGGATGTTTTTGAAATACAAAAATCTGCAATAAAACCAGGACAAAAACTTTTAATTATAGATGATTTATTAGCAACTGGGGGTTCTATTATTGCTGCTAGTGAATTAATAAAAAAAGTTGGTGGTATTGTACAGCAAGCATTTGTTATTATTGAATTGTGTTCATTAAATGGTCGTCAAAATATTAAAGGTTGTGAAGTACATTCCTTAATAAAATACAATGATTAAACAAAGTACAAAGCACATATATATTAAGATATACATACATTTATGCTAAAATTTCTTTTAAAAAATATTTTTTATAAAATTGATTTTTATAACAATAAATAATTAAATACTCTTTTTGTTAAAAGCTTAAATTTTTATATTTTCTTGTCACATAAAAATTGAATAATAAGTACATTATGAAAAAAAAATAAAAAGTATTAAATTACTATATTGAAATAGGAACAATAATTGTATTAGATTGAAATTTAAAAAAAATTTTATAGGAAGCAGAAATTAACAATTGTTACTACTTATATAAAACAAACATAAGTTCAATTGTTTTTAGTTTCAATTGTATTTTCAATTATTGAAGATTTTAATTTTCTTTCTAACAATAGATTTTGATATTTTTCACTTTTTAATTTTTCTTCTAAAATTTTTAAATCTAAACAATGCTTTTCATTCATTTTTTTCTCATTTTCTAATTGAAAACGTAATATTTCTAATTCAAGAGCATATTTTTCTTTGCGTATAGCTGTTAATTCTTCATCTATTTTAATTTTTTTAAATTTTCGTGCAAATTTTGCATTAAAATTTGAGCTTATCATATTAGAATTTGTATTATAATTCGGTGGTATGCGATTTGGATTTTTACGTAATTGATGTTGATGCGATGTTATTTGAACATTTTGATAAGTACCATTTAAATTTTTATTTATACTATCATTATTACTTGTACTTGGTAAAGGTGTAATACTAGTAGATTCATTTGAATTTTCAATTTGATGATCTGAATCAGTTCTTTCAACATTGTTTACATATTGTGGACTAATTAAAATTTGTTGTTTCTCTTCCTCAGTATTATCTGAATTTTCTTGGGATTCATCTGCTCTACTTTGATGCTGTTGTTGTGACTCTTGTTCTCTTTGTACCCCTTGATGTTGTTCTGACATTTGATAATCATTTTTTAAATCTGGATTGGTAATATCAGGAATACCATTTGTATTAAAACCATAAGGATGATGCATGGAATTAGATAATCGTATCATATCACTGTTCTCAGGATATGATTGTTCAATTAGAGGAATTGGACCATTTGATTCTAATTTAACTTTTGACATATAAGATTGATGGGGTGGTATTTGATGAAGCATTGCTTGAGGCAAATGTTGTTGTATTTGAATAGTATCATTAGTTATGTAATTATTACTCATAAAACGGGCAAAAAAATCATAATAAGGCCAATCACTATCATCATTATAGCCTTGCATTCTACGTTTTTCTATTTTGAAAAATTTTGCTTTCATATTTTCAAAACGATTTGCACATTTATCTTCAGATTTATTTATACCTTTTTCCGCTAAAATATTTGATATTAAAGTCCAAACATATTTATGTTTTTTTCTATATGTTGCAAATAATTTTTGTATTTCTGGATCTTCTATTAACTTTAGTAATTCCATAGTTTCATATTCAGTGAATATATTTAACGGTTGTTTCGATGGTTCATAATAATTTTCCGGTATATTCATTTTGAATTTAATTTCAAAATATTGTTGCTTTTGTATTATTTATAAAAAGTTAATTTATAATTAATGTATTAAACAGTTTTTTAATTTTTCTAATACAACTTGTATCATACAAACAATGGTATTTTATGCTCGTAATGGCGTATAAAAGTCATTAAATTTAATTACGCTCATAATATTTGACATATGTTATATAGCGCTTCTTAAACTGTAACGATAAATGAAAGTTTCCCAAATTCATTTGAATTTATTATTATTTTATCTTCAGTTGTGTTTTAAAATAATTTATTTAAATAAAGAAAATAATAAGTTATATATATATTTTATTTAAAAAGATAAATGAATATCAAGAATTTTTGAATATTTGAAAATAACAAAACTTTAATTAAACTTGGCAATACTTTGTTTACAGAAACTGTACACTTTTATTAACCTATAAACATTATTTGACACTTTTCAATGCAGTAAATAAATGTCAAATAAACGTGCAATAATAACAATTTTGTAAAAAAAAAAATAAATAAATAATTTTATTTTAAAACTTAAAAAGTTTGTAAAACTATCAATTTTGCTATTATTAAATATAATCAAATTGGTTTTTTTTAGATGTTGTCTTCTCGATTAATTTCGCTACCCAGATTAGCGATCTCACGTTTTAGCACAGTTGCAATTGAGCAAATAACTACATTAGAGGACTTCCGAACAAATGAATTAAATACTGCAAACCACAATGAAAAACATTTAGGTCGTTACTATACAATACCAATTGAGCAAAAAAAGAAACTATATGCTACAGGTGGATTGCCAAAATCTTTTGATAAGCAAACAAAAACATTTGCTGAAGTTAGTATAATGATTAGAGAACCGGCCCTCGAAATAATTGATTACATAAAACGTACAAATTTTAATAATCCTGTTAATCGTTTTGTTCTGTATGGAGATGATGGTGTTGGGAAATCCTTAACACTAGCTCATTTATTGTATTATGGTTATCAAAATGAATTTATTTTAATACATGTACCATGGGTTCCAAATTGGTTTAAAAAACCTAAAGAAGTTGCAAATTCTGAACAAGAAGGTTTTGTTGATTTGCCTTTTGAGGCAGCAGCATGGCTTGTACATTTTAAAACACAAAATTCAGAATTATTAACTAAATTGGATTTAAAAACTTCTAGAGATTATGTTTGGAGTAAAAGAGAAACAACCCCGTCTGGTTCAACTTTATTACAATTAATTGAACATGGTATAAGTAGAGTAAAATTTTCATCTGCTACAATTAAAGCATTAATATCAGAATTAAAGCAACAAGCTTCTGAAGATAAATGTAAAGTAATGGTTGGAATTGATGGTTATAATGCTTTCTTTCATCGAAAAACAAGAGTTGTTTCTGAAAATAAAATTAAAATGACTCCGAATAAAATTACAATAACGAAACCATTTTTAGATATAACAAATTATGATTGGAAGAATGGAGTTTGCATATTAGTTGTGGATAGAATTGCATTAACTGAAGAAAGAATGTCAAGTTATTATCCCAAATATTTATTAGGTATGGAAGGTTTTGAACATTTGGATCCATTTATTCCAATTGAAGTTGATAAATATAATGATAAAGAATTTCAAAATTGCATTGATTATTATTTAAATAGAAGATGGATTCAAAATGTTGAGAAAGGATTCGAAGCTGAATTGAAATTTTTAAGTGGGCAAAACCCATTTAAGTTAATGAATTATTGTGCGCCACTTTAGTCATAGTTTTTAGAAAAAAGGACTAAATTAGTTTTTCGATAAATTTTTTATAAGTAATAGTTTAAATAAATTGTTTTTTTTTTTTATTAATAATAATTTTAATTTATTTTTTTGCAATAATTCCCAGTGTATTTTATTAACTGATGTAATAAGATTTAAAAGTTTTCAATCAATTATTTAAAATTTAAAGTTTAACTTTACTAAATTAATGGAGCTGTGAAGCTCACTAAGAACAGAAAGACATACTTACAGAAATACTTTTGGTTATAGATATTGCATACTTATAATTCATAAGTGATATGCTTATTGTAGTAGGGCTCAGTGAGATTTCCTAAATGGTATAAATCAAAATCAACAGTTTTTAATTGATTGTAATTTAATTTATAATTATGATTTAGTAATGATTGATTAATGATTTCATTATATAAATTTTGAACTAACCGTAATTAAATTTTTAAATACATAAATATTTTTCAATTTATTTTAAAATGAAATTGTAAAGTTTTAGATTTCTGGCATTCCATAATTAATTTAAAAACGAGGAGGAGTGTAAACTGTGTCAACTCCCACAAGATACCCACATGAACTTAATATATGCTGCTTCCCTAAAACTTGATCATCTATCAGATATTTTACTTAGTTAAGTACCGAGATATATTTATGTAAATTTTGGAGTTGTAAGCTGTCAAGCTTCTCGAAACAGATTCTCCAAATCAACAACATTTTACAGAAGTTATTTCCATAAACTTGATCATATTTTACAAGATTTCAGATGTCTAGCTTAATTAAATTTTAAGATACATATGGAAACTGTACTTGAACCCATTGGGCTAGAGCAATAAAACTTTATAGGAGTTATTGTGATAAAACTCGATCAGTTTTTGGAAATTACTGATGTCTAGCTTTATTAATATACCAAAATATGAAAATATAAATTATGCTTATCAATATCAAATAATTATACAAAATAATTGTATCGTAGCTATTCGAACCTACTGCCAACCAAAATTTTACAAATGTTATTACCATGCGACTTGATATTTCACAAAATTGCAGATACTAACTTTTAGGCATTGAATTCTGAAAAGTGAAATGGTAAAAATTTAAGAATCCTATCTCTTTTGCTTTTTTAATTATCGTGCGGACGGACGGGCGTACATGGCTAAATTGATTCAGAAGTCGATTCTGAGAAAGAATATATATACTTTGCCACATCTAACTCGGCTTCTTTGAGACTTCACACACGTTACGGCAAATTTATTATACTCTTGAACTATTTTCATACGGGTATAAATAGTAGGCAGAGCTGATGAATGGCCTAAAGTATTGTGGAGCATAAAAATCAATGAAATCGAATCGGCTCTATTCAACTTCACAAACAGTAAACTAACACTGTATAATTTTTTATATTTTATTTTATGCCATTATTATTACAAAAAAACAGGTATAAATCTAATTGAAAATTTGCAGAATATTCAACTTTAAGTTAATTTATTTATTTAAAACCAAAAAATACATACTACATAGTAGTCATACATGCAATCTCTGCTAAAACTAAAATTAAAAAAAGAAGATACAAAAAAAATAAATTTATAAGTTATAAAAAATTAATCTTATAAACAGATTTAAGTATCAATATTTAACAAAATTCAAAATTTATAAAAATTCAATAAAACCTCAATTAAACCAAACCCCCATTTCGCTCCATGTGTTCGTTCCTAAATCAATTTTCTTTTAAAAAAGTGAATAGAAAAAAAAAAGTAGAACGAAGTCAACAGCAATAATAAAATATTTTTTTTTTGAAACTAATATTAGAAACCGTTCATTGAAAGGAAATTTTTGGGGTTTCCTACTCGTTCATAAAGCATCCTACTCAATTTCAGAATTATAGTTCTCTTTAAAAGTATAATAATTTAGCAAGTATGTTATTATTATGTGCTAAATTTTTAGTTTTGTAGAAGAATAGCAAAAGACAACTTCTAAAGTAGTTTTTAAAAGAAGTAACGACAAGACTGATAGTGTATTCTGAGGTATGATCTCTGTAAGAAAGGTTAAACTAGTACCTAACTGTGGAGTTAAAGTACATTTATAGACCTTAGCAGCATATTAGTGCAGAGGCAGGCAATGCAGCCAATAAAACGACGGATCTCAAATTTTTTAGGAGCACCTTTACATAATATTTCCTAGCTAACATTTCGGTCCTCTCACTAAAATTTTTTTTTCGAGTTCCAATGGCAAATTCAAATAGTTTGGCATCATCGGTGATTATTTAGCTAATAGTTTTAGTTGCAATGAATTCATATTTAAATTACAAGAAATTGAAACAAAATTCAGAAATTAAAATTTCTCGTTATAAAGCATTTAAAGAAATAAATCTGAAACAAATTTAAACTTTTTGTTGAAGTGAAAGACTTAATATTTAAATACGTAAAACAATTAATAATTTATGCATCTTCTAATAAATATAAACAAAAATGTCTGCGTGCTTCTTTGTTCACTTTAGAACGTAAATGATGCATTCGAATGCAACAAAAAAAGAAATATTAACTTAACCCTGAACGTAGAACGAGACAAGCATTAACTTTTCCTTTCAATCAATCCCTTTCGGTATACAAGAAGACTATTGCGTATGCATATTTATTGTCCTGTCCAAACTATTTGTCAATTTAAGCACAGCTTTTGCAGAAGTGTTAAACTTTATCAATTCTTTATTTTGAAAGAATCGTCGACCGGAGTCAATTCATAAAATATTTTTGCAAATAAAATCTACATTCAATTTTTCAAGACGTTAATTATAGTTATGCGCCAGTCCGTTAATTTTTATTCAGTTCTGTTTCTTAACCCGTTTAAATATGACGAACGACTCTTTGCCGGCCAAAGTCAAATAAACCTTAATATAGTATATATAAAATAAAACCAAATGTAATTATTTTTCGCAAATAAAATTTTCTTTTTGTTTATTCTGTCTTGTATCTTAAAAATATAACAATTTATTTTCTTATTTCATTTTATTTTATTTTGTTTTTCTTTTTTTTTTTTTTTTTATCATCGTTCACTAGAATTTTAATCAAAAAAAAATTTTGACACAGGAAAAAAAAAAAAAATTAAAAAAATAAAAAATGGCTTAATAAGTACTAAATACTAAATAAGTATGTCTAAAAGAAGATGTTATTGTTGGCATTAATTTTTTTTTGTGTTTTTTTTTTTTCTTTTTTAATTTATATTATTGCATTTTAATACGTTTTATTTTTATTTTCTTTTTTTGTATCTTATTTTGTTTTTATTAATATTAATAATAGTAATAATAATAATAATAATAATACATACGACTTTCAATTTATTTTTATTTTTAATTTAAAATTTTTTTTTCTTTTTTTATTCTTTTAATCAAATACAATTACTAGGAAAAGGGCAGGGATTGATTGTAATTTAAAAAAAAAAAATATATATATAAGTATATATTTTAGAAATGCAATTTACAAATCACGAACACCTGTACCATAATTAGCCCCGCCAGCACGATTCAAGGCATCACGGAACATATCAATATCCAAGTCAGTATCTTGACCAGCTTGTAATTCTACAGCAAAATTCTAAAATATAAAAAAAAAATATATATATATGTATATGAAAGCAGAGTTAATTTATTTATAATATACATAAGTAAATCAAATTAAATATGTATGTATATACGTATGTACTTACATTCAAAACATCCTTGATAATTGCTTTATCGGTTGACATTTTTGCTCTTTGTAATACACCAACTTCTGGACCAATCCATGTTAAAAATAAGAATTTTTTCCTTTTAGACATTTCATCACCCATTTGTATTCTAATATAACCAAAGGCACGCTCATTTTCTTTAAATTGATTTTTAAATTGTTCAAAATCAACACCCCTAGCTGCTACAATTATTTGTGGACCATTAAATTTAAAAACTGACCTATATTTATTAGATAAACAAACAAAAAAGACAAAATTTAAATTAAGTTAAAGTTAAATTTCAAAAATATTTTGGAGAAAAAAATTTAATTTCCCAATAATTTTTAATCAATAAAAGATTATTTTAATTATATTATAAAAAGGTCGTTGGTAGCTCAATTAATTAAATTATATAAAACCAAAGGGGGGATAACTTAACTTCCACGGACATAAATTCCATGGAACGGACGGTCATTCCGTTTTTTCAGAGTTATTTATATATTCGTATATGCGAGATTCTGAATTAGAAGGAACTTTACAGCTCAATTGAGACTGCTGCCCCAAAACATTCACTAAACAGAGGTTTGGAGGCAGCAGTAACTACTATTTAAAATTCTTTTATATCGCAATATTTATTTAAAAAAAATTATTAGAAAGGATTTTAAAGTTGGTTACAAAATCGGGGTTATAAGTATACAGTTTTTCCGAATCCAGCTCTAAAATTCTTCCTAATTGGGAATCTCGCTTATACGAATATATAAATAGGTACTGTAGAAAAAGGGAATGCCCTGATTTTTAATCCAACTCTAAAGTTCCTCCTAATTGAGAATTTTGCACAGAACATATTCTTCAAATTCAGAATTTCGCATATACAAATATATAAATACTCTGGAAAAACGGAATGAGCGCTAATTTTCTAAATTTTTAACTGTTAAAAACATTTTGTGGGAATATACACATTTAATGTATATTAAAGTATACAATATTTGTTATTTAAAATGAAAAACCAAAAAGTCAAAATTATGGCCATTTTATTTGAGATATAACTTCCAAGAGAGAGTGGTCAGGACTTCCATGTAACTTAAGACTATTTAAAAATCGAAATTCGTTTCATGGAACTTAAGTCCATTTGAGAGGACATATGGAACTTATGTCCCTGGAAGTTAAGTCAATTCCAAAAAAAAAAAATGCAAGAATTGTGTCAAATTTTGGTTTTTTCTCTTACAAAATTTGATCAAAAAATTTTTGGAATCTGATCCAACCAGTAAAGGGTTGGCTTCTATATAAAAATAAAAAATTTTAACAACAATAACTGAAAACCGTCTTAAAGTTTTTGTACTTTGCATATACATATATATATAGGGTATATACATACATATATACATAATTGATTATTGTGAGACCTTTAAACTATTTTAATTTTTGGGACAGATTCGAGAAGAGTAAATTTGTATTTCTTTTAACTTCATTACCGAAAAAGCTAAAAACAAAAATTAAATCTTAATAAAGCATATTAAAACTTTAAAAGTGGCATTGTATTAAACAAATGTTAAAACGGAAAATATAATACATACTTAAAAAATTTTTTCATAAATTTCAAAGAAAATTTAAAACATTTGTGTTCTTCAATCAATTTTAGGAGTTTTTCGTCATACAACAACAATACTTGGATTCTTCAACAAAATCTTGGATAAAGTTCAGTATAGACATTATAATGTTGTATTGCCTAGACAACTCCTGATTTAAATTTTTTTCGATTAACATTTTGTATATCAACATTTTAACAAAACGAAGAATTTGTCTAGGCAATACAACATCACAAACAAAGCCTATTGAAGAGTCAAAGTATTGTTATAGGACGAAACACTCTTAAAATTGATAAAATGCTTACCAACATTTTTTTAAATGATACAACTGTTGACATGTTATAATGTTTATGTGGCTCTAGGCAATAGTTCCGCAAAAATAATTCCCCCAAAAAAAAAAAATGAAATAACACCCAAAAAGATGGGTAATTATTTCATTATGAAATAATACTCCAAATCCAAAATGAAATATTCCCGTAATAAAATGAAATAACCTCCAAATTAAAATGAAATAATCTCCCAAAATTTTTTTAAATTTATTAAAAAAATTTAAATAAAATAAGTATATCTACATTTGTCCGAACAACAAAATCCAAAAAATCAAAATTTCAAAAACCCGAAATTTCAAAATTTCGAATCACAAAATTTCTAACTTGAAAACCCCGAAAACAATTTTAGAAAAATAAGAGTTATACATATATATGTGTATGTGTATATATAGATGTACATATAAGAATGTGAATTTCAATGATTTGTTTAGCGAGGGTTTGACTATTTCAAATCCTTTTATGTTCAAATATGTAGTATATTATGTATATGTAAAAGATAATAATAGTAGTATATAAATTATATGTAAGAAAAATATTATGTAAAATAAGTCCGAAAATCGTTTTTTTTTGTCGCTATGAATTATTTTAAAATGAATTAAGTTAGAACAAAAAATGAATTAAGTTAGAAAACATTCAATAATTTTTTTAATTTAATTCATAATGAATTAAGTTAGAAAATGAAATAAGTGACATTTTGCATAAATGGCATATTTTCATATGTCGGCACGGAAGAAAAACTATTATATTGGAAGGATTCGCCAAACAAACACAGTATGGATTTAGGAAAGTCTCTTATAATTGATTAATATTTGAGAGGTCCAATTTCATTTCCTATTCACTTGAAACATTACTTTCATTTTCATTATCCTCATCAACTTCTTCAAATTCATCAAAATTATATATTATATCTTATTATCTTTATTAATATGTAATTCTGTTTAAAAACATCATTGTGGATATTTTACCATTTTCTAATAGTTCATTTGCTTCCCTTAATTTTTCGTTCTATTTTTCTCTTAATTTTCTTCTCTTTTCTTTTCCAACAGAGCCACCACTTTCAATTAACATTTCCAATTTTCTATACTTTTATGAAATTATTCCTCCCTGATTTTTTTTAACAAATTTTGGTGACGCGTCAGAAATCCCATGGTCAAAAGTCTTATAAGTTGATCTCAGAACCCTTGAACTCGAACATAGCGCGCGGAACAGGCCGCCCACCGTGGCCGTCGCATTCGCGGATGGCCTCAGCTCGGCCAGAATATGGAAAATAATTAATGTAACTGTTATATTGGGATTTTATAGTCGGTTACAAAGTCAACGTTTTACGCTTTTCCCAGAATATGTACATTTTAATAGTAGTATTAAATAAATACAGTAAAACCAGCTTAAGTACATTCCCGATAAGTACCTTTTTCGTTTTAGGAACCAGAAATATTGACATTTTAAGATTTTCTGAGAATTGCATACGAATATACTCGCTTAAGTACTTCTCGTTTAAGTGCCTAAACCTTTTAAGTACTCTGTTTTTCAAAGCACAATATTAAATTTTTGATTAAAATTTTACATTTAAGTGCCTCAAGAGATATTTTGATACTGAAAAAATATTAAATTTTTGATTACAATACATACATATGTACTAGAGCCACATAATCGTTACAAAATATTTTTTTTTAATACATACATACATATTTTACACAGGTTTATACTATTGAATTTTCACAAAATTTCTGTAAGAAAATGTCATTAGTTATGCATAAGTACCTACCATGAGGCAGTTGAACGGATTTTAAATAAGTACCTTACTTGAAGCACTTATACGAGTTCGGTTAAGTGCTCAAAATTGCATTTATTAATTAATTAATTAAAAAATAAATTTAATATAAGTACATATGTATATATTTAGAGACACGAAATTTTGTATCGCTCCCAAAAACTGATTATAAAAATACAAAAATTTTTATTTTGAAAAACCGGAATTATTATTATGAATTAATTTAGAAAAAGTAAATTTTCGTACTTATTTGATAATGAATTAAGTTTTTTTTCGAAACTAGTTCCATTACAAATTTTCTAACTTAATTCATAATGAAATAAGTTAGAAAAATTGTCAAAATTGTTCTGAAATTGTCAACTCCGTCTGAAAATTATTTTAGTATTACAAATCTAATCTGTCTGACTCAAAGGCGTTACTTAAAAATGGTATCAGTCAATTTTTATGTTTTTAACATATTTAAATTGCCGTATATAAAGGCCATTTCAGTGTTCAGTTTATGTGCTTTTGTCATGTGACATTTTGGATATATATTGCTTATATTAAACAGCTGATTAGATTAGTTAAAAATGAATTGAATATCGATTACTATAATTATGCATAAATATATAAATTATGCATAGTAGGTAATTAATTTGCATAAATTTTCCAAAATTTTTAGAAAATTTTGCGTACTAGAGTAGACAAATTATAAAATTAGTTAATAAATTACCATTCTGTTTCTGTCAAATCAGACCGAACATCTTCATAAGCTTCTCTGATTGATTCTTTATCTAAAGATGTTGCCATTGGTAACTAAAATAAAAAAATAAAAAAAAAACAAATTAGTTAATAAATAATAAAATTTATTTTTCTTTATTAAAAAAAAAAGAAAACAAGATAAAGTTATATTATCAGATTATACCTGATTATATTTGAAACTGAATTGTTTCAAACGATTTCGAAAAAATCAATTGAATATTACATACATGTGTACTTAATGTTACAATTAAGTACATACTTAATTAGTTTTTCAATTTTAAGTCTTTATTACAGTCCACAGATATGAACATACCTTAATGCTATTATGTACGTTGTACGTACATATATACATATATATACAAAAATATTTTGTAAAATTTTTTATTGTGGTTAGATAACCTTTCAAATTAATAAGATATTTTTAACATAATATCAGTAATAAATGTACATATATCAGACACCACTATTAATCTGAGTCTAACAGGACAAAATTTATTCATACCGTGCTGAAATCCTTTGAGACAATTTTTTAACGTCATTTGAATCTTAATAGTTTTGTCAAAAGGAAAAATTCATTTTTTTATAGTAAAGGGTTTTCCAATTTGAGTGATATGATTTCTAAGTGACGTTAGGCCATTTGTAGTATGTCATGATCTGTAATTTTTTTTTCATTGTATTCAGTAATGTTTACAATTTTATCATGGACCACCGTAAACGTCGTGAATTTGTTGATTTTGTCTTGGAACAACTTAAAAACGATAACGATTTTTTTAAGAAAATCATCTTCTTCGATGAGGTTCACTTTCATCTGAGTGCTGCGGTAAATAAACAAAACTGTCGATTCTGGTGCGAAGAAAATCCATAAATTATTCATGAACAACCATTACATTCACCTAAATTGACAGTTTGGTGTCAATTCAGTTCTTTCGAAATGAAGCTGGTAACACCGTTACTGTCAATGGAGAGCGATATAGATCGATGATAACCAACTTTTTATGGCTGAAATTGGAAGAAGCTGATCTTGGCAAAATCTGGTTCCAACAAGACGGGGCTAGGTGCCACGCAGCACGTGCAACAACCGAATTATTACGAGAAAAGTTTGGAGATTCGATTATTTCAAGAAATTGTAACATTGAATGTCCTCCAAGAAGTTGTGATTTAACATCATTAGACTATTTCTTGTAAGGTTATTTGAAGTCATAGGTCTTTAGCAATAAGCCAGAATCTCTTCAAGCTTTAGAAGTCAATATTGAACGTGCTATTCATGACATACGACTTGATTTAGTGGAAAAAGTGCTCGAAAATTGGGTTAATCGAATTCGTGGAGGCCATTTGAATGATGTTTTATTCAGAACTTAATTGTATCGATTGTACTTGACATTAAATAAAAAACATTTGAATTTCCTTAACAATTAGTGTGTTTTTTTTTGAAAAGAAATCATTTCACTCCAATTGGAAAATCCATTATATACATACATACATATGTATACCACTATTATTATTTAATGAAAAAAAGAGTTTTAAATAAAAAATTAATAAAATTATTTGATTGTATCGTACCTAAATAAATTATAATTATAAATTTTTCGAACTTACGTCACTTTTAACCAGAACAAAATAAAAAAAATTTTCTAATTAATAAAAAGTAATTTTGTATAAAATATTTGAATATGATAAGATTAAAATTATGACATATCAAAAATATGTATATCCATATCATATTATCTTCTTCAATTTATCAAATTAATAATTATAAAAGAAAAATATTATAATTATAGAAATAAATCTTGATTTCTTATATTTTTATATTATAGAAATTTCGAAAATGACTTATAGAAAATACAAAAAATCTCAAAACATTCCACGCATTTAAAAAACAAAAAAAAAAATTTAATATTAACTAATTTAATATTTAAAAACTAGAAACTGGAACTAAAACTAAAGTTAAAGAAAATTTCCATTTATTATTAAACAAAAAGAAAAACAATTATTATTTAGGTTCGAGTCCGACACTAGCTACAAATAAACAATTTTAATGAGTGCCTATAAGTATGCAATCTCTGAATTATTTATAGATATTGTCAATTTTTAGTTAAGAAAAACACTTACGACCTGTGCAGGGATCGAACCCACACTCCTTCGGTTAATAAGCCACGCGCCTACCCACTAGGCTACCGAAGCTCCATTTTTATAATTTTGAATCTGGAATTAAATATGATTTCATTTACTAACCCAACTGAATTGCTTTCAACTTTCAAAGAATTTAATCTATATGTTTTCCTAAAAGTATGCAATTTAATCTATAGGAAAAGAAAACCAAAATTTATAAAATAAAAAAATATTGGGGCTTCGGTAGCCTAGTGGGTAGGCGTGTGGTGTATTAACCGAAGGAGTGTGGGTTCGATCCCTGCACAGGTCGTAAGTGTTTTTTTCTTTACATACCCCCCTTACGACCAAATATAATGTAAATATATAGTATATAATATAAACAAAATAAATAATATTAGTATATAATTTAATAATAGTATAAAAACCTATAATGGCCTTGGTAGCCGATGGTTCAATAATATTGCATTACATTTATGTATGCAATGTTAATATAAATAAATAAATAAATAAATTTTAGTTAAGGAAATTATTTATTTATTTATATTAAATTAATTATATTTAATTTTACCAATATTTATAATATGTATATTAATATTTGATATTTTGATTACAACAATTTTGTCTACAAAATTATATGTCTATAATTTTTGTCGGCTTTTGAAAATCTAAAATTAAATGAAAAAAGAAAAATTTTATTATTTTTTTGTGTTTTTTTTGGATTTGATATTATCACCTTAATAAATATGTAACACTTTAGTATGTTTTAGGAAACCGAATACCATAATAAATGAATTACATCAAAATAACGTTTTTAATAATTTTGAAATTAGTTGTTTTATATATATGTATGTTTATTTTAGTTTAAAAATTGATTTATTATCCGAATTTGGAGTTCTTATAGAAAAGCCGCCGACAACTTTTTTTTTTTTTTTTTTTAATAATTCTGTCATTTATCATTGATTTATTTATTATATTGTGTGCTTTTTATTTTGAACAAATGTTATTTTTGTTTCGTATTAATTTTTGATAATTAAAAAATTATTGAATGTAATTTAAAGAACACACCTTTATTTATTTGTAGGTAATTAAAATAACTAAAATTGTATGTATTGAAGATATTTAATTATTTTTATAAATAAAATAAATTTTATTACTTATATACGATTATTTTATATTATATACATACATATTTGTAATATAATGTAATGTATGTATATATTTATATTTGTGATTTAATTTTATGGATTTTTTGTGTTTTTTTTTTTAAAATATTTTAAAGCTTTAAAGCACTTTTTTTTTTATCATTAACTTAGATAATGGATCGAATGTATAAAACTGAGCTTGAACTCAAAACTCCCTTTTTCAAAAAAAAAAAAAAATTACGATTGAACTTATAGGTCTTTTTTTGAAAAAGTTAGGTTTGAATTCAAGTTCAGGTTTATGCATTTGATTTAAACAAAATATCTATTAACAGTTGAAGCTGAATACAGGACCGGATTAAAACCCATAGATGCCGTAAATACTACAAAAAAAAAAAAATTAGGAAAATTTTAGAATAGCCATCGTGAACATAGTCTTGAAGTTTAGCTCTGTAAAATTTTTGATACTAATCGTGAAAATGCCATCTTAAAAATAGCATACAACATTTTGCGAAAATTTGCATGTATATTTTTATACTTATATGAATACATGGCAGAATATTTACAGAATATTTTCAGAAATAACCTATGACTATATGCAATAAAAAATTCCCATATCTTGAGAATCAGAAGTCGAAGTACAAGAGTACACGAATACTTACAAGGGTTACTTACAATTGGCTAAAGCTATAGTGTATGATTGAACAATCTGAGTAAAATTTATTTGAATGAAATTTTTTTTACACTAGAAAAAAAAAAGTGACACTGTTTGTCTTTGTAGAATATCTGTGGTGTCCCAATTATCATGATGCCATAATCTAGTATTGGCTGAATGACTTGAATTGATTCTATTATGATATAGTAATAGTTTTTACATTTTTTTTTTTTTAAATTGAACAATTTTTTTTTAAATCATTGCAGACTAATATTGTGAATTTCAAAATTTAAATTTATCTGTCATATCTTAATTTTATTTCTTTCTTGTTTTCTAAAAGCGTGTGAAGTTGACGACTAGCAAAGGTTTTTAATAGTCTGAGAGAAAAAAAATATATGTATATTGCGTACATCAAATGCCAAAATAATTATTTTTAATTTAAATCAATAGATTTTAGATTATACTAATATATTGGCAGATTCACCTAGCTTCATCAAACCAAAAAAAAAAAAAAAAAATATTTGGATTAAAGAAGTAGAGTTTTTATACACATTTCTATTATATAAAGAAAAACAAAGTATGACAAAGACTGTCATTTATGAAAAAAATTTATGAGTACTTATATATTAAATATATAATAATATATGATATATTATCTTTTTAATATTGATTTTCTTCCAATCGGAAGCCATTATCTAATCATTATGGTTTATGATAAGAAAACAATGAAATTATAAGGAATAAATAAATTTTAAACTTTTAATAATATCGAATAATAAGGATTAAAAAAATTCAAGTAATTAAACATGTTGATTACCTTATTTTGATTATTTCACTTAAATAAAATTTATTGAAAACTTTTTTATTTTTTTTTTAATAATTATTTTTGAATAAAACATAATTAAAGTTTTTATGATTCGATTCAATATAAAATTGATATATTGATATTCCGATTAATCATTAATAATTTTAATTAAATATGCAATAAAATTATTATCATATATGTAATAATAACTATACATGTTCTTAGTAAAATCTTATCATTTGTTATCTCTATACAATAATAAAAAGATTTAAATTGAAAAATATTTTTAAATTTTTAATAAAAAAGTAAAAAATTTCCATTTAATGTACATACAATTCAATAATTTCAGTAATAAATTAAGATAAATTAAATTGAAAAGTAATACATTAAGTACTGGAATATTTCATATCAATTTTCGTCAATATTTCCATAAATATGGTAAATGACATATGTATGTAGATATCATAAATTTTTTCTTTTTTATCATGCAAACAAAAAAAAAATTGATGAGCATTTTGTCACATTTGTAAAAAATTTTTCAAGAGCGTTCATACTGAGCTTTCATACACACACGCTCAGACAAACAAACTTAATACAAAATGTTAAAAACTTGATAAAATATTGATGTGGAACTAAAGTTTTTTTTAAATATTATTGATAATAATATATTATTAGTAATAATAATAATAGTAATAATAGCTGCTACAGTGGAGCTATCTTTGGTTATATCATGCTGTATTATATACTGCTGCACATTATAATCTACTGATGGCCCTGACTCTGTAGTAAAATGATAATAATATTAATAAGAATACTAATACCAATAATAACAGTCGCTACAGTGACAGTGGGGGTTGCCTTCAATAATTACCTCATGTAGCAAGGTGTTATATATAGTACTACATGTTGTTAATGTAGGCACTGTTAGCAAATAGTAATCATAGCAGTTGGATTCATTGTTTCCTTACTGTCCCACTCCCAATTCAATGTTTTCGTATTCATTTCCTATTCTTTCCTATCCCTACTCTATAGCCAATATACTGCGTTAGCAGGTATAACGGTTTCATCCCATTATATTGGCTAAAGGGGGAGGTGGGTTTTAGTCAGTAAGAATCTGACACTACCAAGGGGGAAATTTTTGGTGTCTTTGGAAGATTTCCACTTCCCTTGGGGAAAAAAAAAATAAAACAAAAATTGATCTAGAAACACTAGGCTTAATGTTGGATTAATTGTTTCGGATAAAAATTTTGAACTCATACATGTTTTTTTTATATGAAATTGATAAACTCTTTTATTTTGCAAAAATGCTTTTTTTTCAGTCTCATTCTGTCTCTTGAAAGTTGAGTTCGGAACTATTTTTTTTACTATAATTTTTATGACAAATATTATTTGAATAAGCAAAAAGAATTAAAAATAATCATAAAATCTACTGCTGTAGAAGTTTACTATTTTTCTATTCAGGAAAAATTTGTTGAATCAATAAATAGAATCAGAATTTTCTTCTAAAAAAAAAGTGCGGCAAAAATTTTCCCGAAGAAATGAATTAGCATAAGAAATTATTGAAAAAATTTCAGATTTGACCTTTAAATTAATAAATTTTAATTACTTTTAATTTTCTTCTTATAAAACAGAAAAAGAAAAAACATATGAAGATTTATTATTGTGCAATTTTTAAAGATTGATGGCTTTGTAACTAATCTTTTAACGCCAGAAAAATATACAAACTGAAAAATATTTAATTCATTTAAATTTAGGAAAGGCTAGAAAAACACATCCCCTATTTAAAATGATAAAACAGGTAAATAGTATAAAGTAATCCTAAATCAATCCCTAATAAATATTTTTTTCGATGTATATAGTTTCTTACCGTTATCAATTCATGATTTCAAATCGCAAAGTATTTTATAAACTTTTAACAATTTTTTACAGAAAATTAAATTAAATATCAGCTGTTTTTAATGGTTGTGTAAACCAAAAAAAAAAAAAAAAAATGGATAAAAGTTGCAGGAAATTGAAAGAAATTGAAAGTTTGGAAATTGTTTTTTTTTTTACTTTTTTTTTTGTTTTTATAAACCATGAAATGATGAAATAGATATAAATATTGGTTTTCCTTTATGATGAATCATATAGAAGAAAAATTTCGAATTTTGAAGTTATTAATGAAAATGTGTTATATTTTTCCTATAGCCTTGCCCATTTTTTTTTAGAAGTAAATTTTATTTTTATTGAAAAAAAATATTATTGATTTGTTATATAATTATTTTTTTTGTTTTTTTTAACATTTCTATTTTTAGTTTTATAACATAATAGAGATAAGCGCACATAACAAAAATTAATTCCAATCAAACATCATTTAAACAAAATTGCAGTATTATAACATTATATCAATTCATATATGTTTATATATGTATATGTATGTATATATATGACTATATATATATCATTTTTATTTGACAGTGATAAAACTACCAAAAGTCAAAACTATTTTTATATTTAAAGATTATTTTTTTGCTACTATATCACTTTATTTATATAATATTATATAAAATAAACAAAAAAAAAATTTTATTTTTTCAATTCGTATTTTAAAACTCACAGAATAATATTTAACTTATTTTTTTTAATTATGCTAAATGATCAAATAATGTTTAATATAATTTTATTATAACCACAGAAATTTCCTGTTTTTTTTTTTTTTTAACTACTTGTTACTGGTTGTAATTACAAAAGTGAACTGTTGTTCAAAATTTAAAAATTTAAAGAAATTCATATATTTTGCAATATTTTTTTTTTTTATAATATATATATGTATATTTATATATGTAACTAACTATATATATATTATGTATTAATTTTTTTTTTCATGTTTTTTATCAGTTTATCGGTCACAAGATTTGCTATATATGCTATATAAAATTCATTAAACCTAAGTAGTTTTCGGTGTATACCAGCAACATATGGTTTAAGAAACAAAAAAAAAGAAAAAAAAAATAAAAATTAATAAAAAAGTAAACAGTGATAATTATCTTACAGATAAAGTTAAGAAAGTGAATTTTGTTATTTTTTTTTTTTTTAACCGTTTAAGTTTTTCTTTTTTTTTTATTTGCAAATTAATTCTTAGAATTAAACTTTTGTTCGAATTCTATGGACACTTGAAATAAAAAATTAAACGAATTAAGTATGTATGTATGTATAAGTATAGGATTTTGATAAAAAAATATATGATAAATTTCGTGGATAATAAATATAACCCCCTCGCCATGAGTCCAAATCAGAGATGGTTATTTATTTATTTTTTTTTTTCAATGCATTTCTCTGCCACATAAATGTGGACAGGAAATTACACAGCCTTTCCTGTTCAGGCGTTGCTGTAAATGTCGTAAGGGGGAATAACTCTTAAGACGTGTGTGGGATTCGAACCCACACTCCCTCGGTGTTTACAGCGTATTTTATACGCTCTTACCCACTGGTGGCCATTTTGGTAGTTATTTATTAACGTCACATAAAAAATTTCTTTCTAATATTTTCAAAATAGCTTTGTTAGCGCTAACATTTAGTATCTGTATACAAAAAATCTCTATCCTAATAGCACAATCATACTAATTTTATTTTACGTACATGTATCAAAGATGTCCATATTATATGTGGTACAGTCTGCTCTTGACATGCACTATACATTTATAGATACTTATAGCTTGCGTATGCTTATAGATACAAAAAGAGTATCTACTATGAAACGAATAGAACTTTTTATACTATTTCTAAAAATTTAAACATAGATATGTGATATATACATACATAGATTACCAACTTAGAACATTTCTGCCAGGTTTTTTTTATGACACTTATATTTATACTTAAAAAATGGCATATTTTAGAATTATAATATATTCTATATTATAATATAACATTTTTTCTGCATGTAAAATTTAAAATAGTGGCATGAATTTAAAAAAAAATGAACTAATTTTTCTAATCCAGATTTAATTTTTCCTAATTTTTCTAATAGCTGAGGCAGAGCATATATACTTATAAAAGCTGTGGAAGAGATTTAAGTAAAAAAACGGAGAAGATATGGAAATTAAAATCATTTTAGGTATGAACAGTGGCGGATCTAAGTTTCTATGCAACATAAGTCAAGCATTCTTTTTTAAGCACCATTTTTTGTTTGTATCAAAAATTAATAATATATGAAAAATATGATTATGATGTTTTGAAGTAAAAATGGTGGGAGATAGTAAATAAATTCTTCCCTCATCACTTTCCTTAGAACCAAACTGCACATTATGTCATATATGGCTATGTATTAAAGGACCTATATCCTAACGTTTAGTTTTAAAGGGGGTGGTTTTGGTTGATTAAAGTCCAACACTACCTAGAGGAATCTCGTGCAGGTCTTTTGAGTGGCTTTCGATGTCTTTCACCGTCCCTCGTAACAAAAAAAAAAAAAGATAAAGAAAGGCACAAAACGTTAAAAGGTATAAATAATTTAATAATACAATTTTTATTTTAAAAAAATAATTCAACATGATAAAGTAAAAAAAAATGTTTACTTTTCTAGCTTTTATGCCTTAGTTTTAATAACGCTACCGCACAACAAACACGGTTCGGTTATCAATTTCAAACTTTTCTTAATTATTGTTTTAAATTACAGTTATTGTTTTAAGTTTTCCCAAAACAAGTGAGAAGTAAAAGATTTTATATTATTTAAATTCGAAATAAAATAAAATAAAAAAAGCAAACTGTTCATGTTTGTCATAAAATTGAAATATTATAATGGTATGATTTCTGAATGTATAAATAATGAATGGCTGCTTATCATATTGAGGCAGGTATGGACATCAATTTAAAAAAAAATATTTTCCGTTAAGATCTAATTAAAATCTATAATCCTAATGAAGTAAAAATTTCACATATGATGAACTACATTTGTAAAAATAGATCTTACGTAAAATTGGAGTTTTAATTCTGTAGTAGAAATCAAAGCAAAACATTTACACATGTCGTTAATCAAAACTGGTGTAGATATAAGATTCATAATGTGTAAAGTGTAGAGATTTAGATCTTAAAGAGTTCTTGAAAAGAGAAAATTTGTAAAAGAGAATTTCAAGATTTGATCCCTTTAGGCTAGTCTTAAATTGAACAAATGCAATAGAAACTGATAAAGTCCTAAATAAACGAATTTAATTCTATAGAAAAAAACATATTTCATATTTTTAGTTTAGGCCATTTATTTTTATTGCGCACGCAATTACTGGTTATTATTAAAAATATTTTAAAGTTTTAAGTGCATTAAAAATTATATGGTTAACTTTAAATATAAATTGCGGCAAAAATCAAAGCCGTATTCAGAAAAAACTGTCGTTTGTCAAATGATTTATGATTTATTTATAATGATTCGATATTTTAAAACCTAATGATACATTTTTAATGTACTTGTATATTGAAAAGATTCCATAAAATATTATATTTTTTTAATATTAAATATATTAAGGTATACCTAAATAGTATTTATATATATATATCATATTATATATTATGTACGCACATATTATTATATAATTTTAAAAATATTATAAAATATGGTTTGTATTTCTATTCATTTACAAAACAAAAAATTTTTTAATCCCAAAAAAATTAATTTTAAAAATATGTTAAAATAAATCATTTTATTTTTTAATCTTTTAATCTTTCTATTTTAATCAACTTACTTACTTTTTTGGTACTGGTAGTGGGAAACCGCAGAAGTCATACCAGTACCAAAAAAAGGAAAGGACCCGACATCAAGAGTTACCGGTTCATCTGGGTCCTATCCAAAATAATGGAGAAGATCATCGGGAGCAGAATTTCATGGCTGTTTGAGAAAAAGGGAAACGGATTCACGGAAAATTCACGGATTCCGCATTAAAAGAGGAACTCAGACAATCCTGCAAGATCTTGATATGAGAGTTAGAAAAGTCCTTAACAAAAAAGAACATATTGACATGGCATAGCTGGACCTAGTTCTAGATCATGTAAAAAGCAACTCAATCCTAAAACAGCTTGCTAAAAGGAAAGCTGGTTCAACAATTTTCAAATATATAAAAGAGATCCTCAAAAATCGACAATGAACTAGTAAGAGAACAGAAACGGTTCAAAACACTAGAATAAATAAAAACTCATCTGCAACACCCAAAGCAAGAAATAAATCACACCCATAGAAATGTACAGAAAACTAGCGGCAGGAAAATTAAATATGCACCAAGAATTTGAAATACTATATACGGATTATGTATATGTGGTAGGAATATGTTTTTAAATAAATAAATAAATAAATAAATATCTTACAAAATAATTTTCAATAAATAGATTTGCAATAGTGGAAGCCAGTGTAAACAAACAATTTGCAAATACTAACAAAATATTTGCAGATTGATGGGCAAAACCTTAGATTTTCTTAATTAAAAATTTTTTTAAATACGATATGTAATACGTTTTTAACCATAAATTATGCTTTAATATTTTTCAGTATTATTTTTTTTTATTAAATATATCGGTTTCTTGAAATAGCTCCGAAAAAAATAATTACTACAAAATAACACTCCAAAAAAGTGTCGATTAATTTCCTGAAAAAACCTTAAGGTGTGTTTAAAATGAAATTTTTCCTCACTAAGTATATCTTGAAATAATCGCCTATAAATTGTTCGCAACTTTAAATTTTTTTTTTGGAAGAAGGTAATAAGATAAGATAAGAAGATAATATACATTTTTAAAAAATTTTAAATATAGAGGAAGCAGTCTGCATGGTGTATATTCATCAGACGGTTCTGAGCTTCCATAACTGTTGAAGAATAAATTTTTATAGCTAGAATTTTTTTTAACAAGGATTAACTCTTAAAAGACCTTGCTTCAAAAGCCAAATTTTGAGGATCTGGGGTTCTGAGGATTTAGGGATCTCAGGATCTAGGGATTTGAGCGGATTTAATTTCTGGTGTCAACGCCAATATAAGGTTCATGTTTTATTTTTGCACTTTCGTCTTACGAAACAATTCATTTATTAAGATCATATAGAAAATATGAAAATATCATTGAAAGTTCTTGTCTTTAGAGCTCTTCAACATGCGATATACTATAAAGTTTATCAAATGTTCATAATCTAATTGATCATTTTTTTGACTATAGACCAGAATTCGCCCAGTGAAAAATTATGCAGTAAATGAAAAGATTATATTGTCTCGATGAGGCGCTGTAAGGGATGGAAGGACCAAACGGCATTGAATTACAACGGGTTACACGAGCTAGGTGTTACGGTATTTATATATCCTCTTTACGAAACAACAATAACAACAAAATATTATATAAAAAACTGTAAAATGATAATAAAAATTCTGTACAATATTTTTTTATTTGGGAAGTTTTTTTAAAAACTATATAATAATCGGTCATTTCCAGAAGTTTGTCAAATAAACCATTATTATAAGAATGAAATAAGAACATGTAATTTTATTTTATTCTATAACAAAAAACTACAACAACATAAATATTTATTTTCTTGAACATCATTTAACTATAAATCATTTTACTTTGATAATATGCGGTTATAAATTTTTTCTATTTTAATAATATTTTGTAAGTTATTTTTATTTTAAAAACCGCAATCAATCTATTGAATATGGAAAACTAATTTATTAGATATAAAGTAAAAAGAACTAATAAAGTTTTTTTTTCCTTATAAATATCATTTTATATTTTGAATTATCTGTTTTAATAACAAAAATGACAACACAAGAATTACAACAACAATAACAACAAAAATTTAAAAAGTTCAATAAACTGTGATCAATTGGAACAAAATATAAAATTAGTTTTAGATACTATATTTGTATTAATTAAATTTTTTAGATAATTTGTCAAAAAAAAGAAAAACTAAAATTTATTAAAATTTTTATTCAAATATAAAAATTAAAAACTTTTTCATCATATAAATATATTGTGAAGTAAAATAAAAGAGTGACAATATCATATATAGATAGTGATCTTTAAAAAACAAAAACAAAAAAATAAAAATTAAGTATCAATTTTCAGATACAGTGACATATATTTGTGGGTTGTATTAACTGTATATTACAAATTGATGATAATTTTTTTTATACGTCTACCAACATAGTTCTCAAGATATAATAAATTTGTCATTACGTTTGTGGTACCTTAAAGAAAACGAAACAGATATGCAAAAGTGTACCTATATATTCTTGCTGATTAGGATCAAATTCTGAGTCAATTAAGCCATGTACCCCTATCCGTTTGTCCGTCCCCCCGTTCGCACAATATCACAAAAAATCAGTAATTTTTGTAAAATTTTTAGATTCGAAATTCAACAAGTTCGACCGCCGGGTTCGAGTAGCTGCCATTCTTTCTTTATATGAAAATAACATAATCTTTATTAAACTTGAATAGAGTTATATCTGAAATTTTCTGAAAAAAAGTCAAGTTTTATGGCAACAACTTTTGTAAAATTTGGTTGCTCTAAAGCAGCAGACTCGGATAGGTACCATACAATTCCTTTTTTTTTTTATATAAGCATATTTTACATATACCATATCTTGGTACTTAATAAAACTAGACATCTGAAATCTTGTAAAAAAATGATCAAGGATTATCGATTGCTTGCCCTAACACAACAAATTCAGATAACTTGCATATTTTGGAACTTAATAAAACTAGACATCTGAAAACTTCTAAAAAATGATCAAGTTTTATGGCAAAAACTTCTGTAAAATTTAGTTGGTTCGGAGCAATAAGTTTGAGTAGCTATCATACAACTCCAAATTTTACATATATAAATATATGTCGGATACTTAATTAGGTCATATGTTTGAAATGTTGTAAAATATGAGTAAAACAGCAACTGTTATGTTCATACAGTTATCCTATAGTTGACACAGTCTATTCTACAAACTTCCTTTTTTTTTTAAATAAATCTCTTAGATTATTATTGATTAAATATATATAGATATATATATATATTTATTAATTTTAATGTTTGAAAATTTCTTTATATAAGAATTATATACATTATTATACATATATACGATATATTTATAAAAATTGGTCAAATTTACGTCATTATAATATGTGGGCAATTTTTACAAAAAAAAAAAAAAAAAAAAAATAATTGGATTTTCCTTTCCCCAAATACGGCAGTTTTGTTTATTAACGTAGCAACCGATCTCGAAATGTGCTTCGTCCGAAAAGATGATTTTTATGTAAGGATGATTTCCGCACAATATTACCAATTTGTTACTCAGTTGGACGATTATATCGACCATAAACATCGCGTAATTTGCGTAATACATTTCTTACAGAATGACCATTTTCATAAAATAATTCAATAATTTCAACACGTTGTTATAATGTATACGACTCCATTTTTATAAATGGCAAACCTTCAATTGTCAAAATGATATATAATATGGGTGCGTTCAATGTTTGAAGTGTGTTACAAAGGCGCCTACTTTTGAAAATTCAATTTGAAAGACCCTTTATATTATATTCCTGTGTCAACTCTAGGACACAATTTACTCTATACTCTTTCTCGTTTATGTTATATTACTATTAATTGAAACAACTGAAACAACTATACTAGAAAATAACCAAGTTGGTAAATGGTTTAACTCAAGATCGTCAATTCAATTTAAGTTGCATCAAATGGCAGGGCAGGAAAGCTTCTGACATTTATTAATGAAAACAGAAGGGTACTGTTTTAAAATTAGATTTTTTAAATGTTCTATTATGTTCCGGCTAACCGATCGTATAACCAACACGCTTAAAGTTAAAAACTTGACTTTGAGAAGAAATAAGGTTTCAAATTTAATAAATTATACATTTTGTACTTCCCTTCGTTTAAAGACATATAAGAATTAATTGAAAATATATGTTTTTTAGCCAATTCGACACTTGTTTAAATTTTATAAAAATAAGATTAATTTAATTAAAAATACTACAATTATTGTAACATTATAATATGTATTTTAATATGTGCAAACTGGATTTCTTTTCTTAATTACATATTGTCTTATAGGTATCCCTAAAATTGGAAAAAGTATTAAGTATATTTATTGCAATTGCACGATGAAAATTGTGTATATAGATACTATAATTAAACGACGCGGAGGCAGATGTCAAAAACAGACTTAACAAAGCCAGGGTAGTATTCGACTGACTGCATCCAGTATGGAGGAACAACTAAATCTCCAGGAAAATAAAATTACGGATCTTCAATGCTTGGGTAAAAATTTTTCTTTGTATTGTAGTGAAACATGGATGATATCCAACATCATCACCCAAAATCTGCAGGTGTTCACTAACCGCTATCTACACATTATCTGCAGAATATTCTGGACTTGTAGAATAAGCAACGAAGATCTGTGGATATTCACCGGAGAGGATCCCATATTGAAACAATTAAGAAGAAATAGAGATGGGTAGCGATAGATTACACGCTGAGAAAAAATCATAATAACACGAGCCGCTTAGCCTTAGAGAGGAACTCCAAAGGAAGTAGAAGATGCACGCGTTCAAATAATACTTGGAAACACACTACAATAGTTGAAATCAAGCAATGGAATCACAAATGGTAGAATGCAAAAACAGCAGCAGGAAATCGTATAAGATGGAAATGTCAAATGGAAGATCTATGCTCCCTCGCAAAGTGAAAATGGACAAAAAAACAAATTAATTAAGGATATTCAAAAATAATAAATTTATGAAAAATTTATTGATATCAGTTTACTTAATTCTTCTATTAAATTTTCAACAATTTTATAAAAATGCTGTTGTCATTTAAAAAAAAATTAAATGGAAAGTTGTTTTAATAGAAAACATGTGAAAATTTTCTAATTTAGTCACAACTCACAATTAAGTAGGTGGTTTATGATTTCGTTGTTTTACTATGCTTAATATTTACTGCTTATTTTAATAAATAAAACAATGAATAGCATATCACTTTGGAAATTTTTATTATGTAAACGGTATTTTTTATAACGGTTGTTTTATAAATATGACATCAATTATATTACGTTAAAAAATTAATAATTTTTATTTTTACTTTTTAATTTTATAATTTAATTAATTATAAAATTTTCACTTTTTATAGAATGAAAAAATTTTTTTTTTCACTTTTATTTTATATTTAATTATTTATATATATTTTTATTACAATTAATTATTATAATTTAAAGATTTATGTTTATTTTTTTTCTATATAATTAAAAGTTTCATATAATTCTTAATTTTCTGAATAACAATTTTATTGCAGAGATGCCACAATTAAAATACAACAAAAAACAAAAATAATAATTTTCTTGGAATTTCTTGCGTTTTATATAAAAAAACAAAAAACAAAAAACGAAAAAAAAAAAGGAAAAATGTGATAAGTCGAGTGCGAGTCCATTAAATGCTCATAAACTTTCTAAAAAAAAAAAAAGTATAATTATTGTGATTTATAATGTGAATCATTTTATTATTTTTTTTTTTTTTTTTTTCAGATTTAAATTTAAATTCTTATGTACATTATTTTGCGTGAGTGGTAATTGACGCCATCATAATATGTATTTAAAAATCATTGTATCGAATCATTTATGAAAGCTTATCATAAAATATGTATGTATGTAAGTATGCATGTAATATATAAATTTGACAATGAACTGGTAAGTTCTCATTAAAATCAACATCATTATACCATCATCAAACATTATAATATGGTTCATATGGTATGAAGATTGGTATACTATATACATAGTAGCAGCACCTCAATATTATAAATTTAGATTTTGGTTTTTATTTTATTTTTTTTGTTTTTATTACAATTATAAATTTTTTTTAGATCTTTTAACCGCAAGATCACGATTCTGTGGTTTTAAAAGTGAATTATTATCAAAAAAATAGAAAAAATAATTTCATTTCTTATGTAAATAGGTAAGTATAAATTTTTTTTTTTTAAACATATTTTTTAATTAATTTTCTGTTTTTTTTTTTTTTCAATTTTATGTTGGTTTTGAAACATGTTTAATTTTTCTTTTTTTTGTATATTTTAAGTACAAAATTCAGTTAATTAAAAAAAAAAAAAAATAAAAAAAAATATATATAAAATACGATGTGTCATATAAATTTTAATAAAATATGTATATAAAATATTTTAATAGAATATTGACTTAAGTATATAAATTTTAGTAAAATATCATTCAGATAATATATACATATATGTATATTGTATATTATGTATAAAATTGAAATGACTCGGAATTGAAAAATAACATTTTGTTAGATATGACAATTTTTCATTATTTACCACAAAATATGAATAATAAAGATATCAAAAAGAAAAAAAAAATTTTTATAACATATACAAATGACACGATGACACTATGGCAGTTGTTCAATGTGATAATATGGGTCTTTGACAATTGGCCTAAATGCGTTTTTCAAAAAGACATTTGGCATAAGCCCGGTTGAACTTTTACCATAAAAAGACATTAAAAACAAATTTTAACAACAAAGCAATTAAAAGAGTAGAAGTTGCCGCCCTCAAACTCTCGCTAAACCAATTATTGAAACCCTCAATTTAAAACCAACGTTAAAATCCTTCCAAATGTTATATTCTCCATACATATTTCTACAATTTAAATATTTTAATTGTTTTATAATGTACCCGTAAAAGAAAAGACATTAAAAAGAATCCCCAACTAAACCTATTATTGAAACACTAAATTTTAAACTAACTCCCTTTCTAATTCCGAAAATCAGATATACATATATAGGGTAGTTAAAGTGGCTGCCGAAAAGGCATACTTAGACCGTATTTGGTCCATTGTGTTACCACATAGAAACTTTTCTATCTCACTTGTTAAAACCAATTTACAAATATATATTGTTGCGTGTTTGTTCGGGTTCGCAATTATTTATCTGTTTTACAATAAATAATAACAATTTCACTTTACTTTATCTTTTCGGTTTATTCGAATTTAACTCTATCACATTCAAATTGGAACTCTTTTCTATTTACAGAAATTGGCGATATTTATACAAAATATATACATATACATATATATATATATATATATATGTATATATTATAATTTATTTATTATATTTTAGAAAATTATATGTTGCTTTACATTTCTCTAGATAACTTATTTTATTACTAATACTAATACAAATATAATGGTATGTTAATGTTAATGTTATTATTATTCTTAAAGTTAATATTATTTATTTCACTTATATTTCTACTTATATGTTCTATTTACAATAATATATATCTATAAGAATATATCTCTGTTTTTGAATTCAACTCTAAAATTCCCCATACTCAGAATCGGGAATATATATAAACGTATATATATGTATATTATGTATACAAATATTTTGGAAAAAGGGAAATCCTTTATTTTGCAATCAAAAATAAAATTAATACTTATATCAAATTTTCATATGAAAAAGAAATTAACTTTCGTCCAAAAATTTTAAACTTCAGCTTTCTTAGGTCTATATCGGCAATTACAAATTTAAATTCAGTAATTCTAAACATCATTATTACCGTCACGGCTGACAGTCATCATCATGATCAACACTACCGACCTTATTACATAACCCAACAACAAAAATATCATCTACAAAAAATGTATGCCAAATGTCCCATTTGCCAAAAAGATTTTATCCGAAGAGTCCAATTAGTATAAATGGAATTTTATTAAATATCTTTTTATGCTAACTGGTTTAATGCTAAAAATCTTTTTATACCAACTGGTTTAGGCCAAATTACTTTTTGAGTAATGGATTTAAGCCAACTGGGGCTCTTCCTATAATATATTTACTTGATGTATATTTTATTAAAGGATATGAGTAAGCATAGAAATATTATTTAAGAAATTAAACAAAAAAAAAATTATATTATTAATGTTATAAAAATAAAATCAAAGTTTAATAATTTCAGGAATAGATAATTTAAAAAAACAAAAAAAAAAACTGTGAATAAGATTTTATTTAACATGAAACTTATCAAAGTGTTGACTGATTATTCTTAAAATATGTAATAAATAGATATAAAAATTCTAGATAATTTTGAAAAAAAACAAAACAAAAAGGATTTGAAAAATTTTGTTGCACAATTATTATTATTGTTTAAATAATGCAATGTATTCAATGTATTAATCATATTTGATTAATTTTATCTATAATATATAAACAGTTAAGTGTTATTTTTTGTATATTTGTTAAACATTTTAAACATATAGGTAAAAAAAAGTGGAATGTTTCCATTCCACTTCACACTGAAGTATTTTGTACTCAAGGCATCAATTACAATTAACTGTCTAGTTTGCCTAACGTTAAGAATCTTTTCGCAGACATTATAATGTAATAGACGTATCGAATTTTGTTGAAAAATATTAACATGTCATTAAAAGTAAATATGTACATACTTATGTACAAAAAAAAAAATAATAACTCATTTTTTAAATGATAAGAATCATATGTTAACAATTAATACTCGTAAATAAAAATTATAATAATGGACATAGATACAAATAAATTTATTAGTATAATCTAACAGATATTAATTGTTTAAAATGAATGAGTGATTTTTAAGATATTAAACTTTATATAGTTAAAGTCTTTTGATATACGATATATTTTTGTAGAAGTTTTTCTTTTATAATGAAATAAATTGGTTTTAAGGGCACAATAAAATCTGCCCAAATAATTATAATTGGAACACCAATACAAAATTTAAGTTTAAATTTCATGTATTTTGTGAGCAGAATTTATATGAATTTATATTTTTTTCCAAAAGAAGAATTTTTATGTATACATATATTATATTTACATTTACATAATATTATATTTTTTAAATTGATTTATTTTTTGTATTTTGTATTATTTGATGCCTATAACTTATAAAAAATAAGAAAAAACGCAAAAAATTTACATAATTCACATAGTATACATAATACAAATACTTTGGATGTGCGCTTCCTGCACACAAGTACATTTTTGACAAAAGCGAGTCATCAACTTATTGTATACATAAGAATGCTAAGAAACGAGAACGTACAGGAACTACTACATTGCAATAATAAAAGCACTGACAAGTATTGATCAGCAACATTTTCTAAGGTCAGTTTTTACTCGCTTCCAAAGATGGAAAAACATTACAAAGAACAACTTAACAGTTTAAATTTTAACCATAAAAATATATTACAATTTTGTGATACAGATAGTCCATATGTGTTGTAAGTAAAGGATCTAAAAAATCCTTTAATACAAATTGTATTAAATAGCGTAGTTGTAAAAAGTATTCTATATTAAAATAAATAAATAATAATATTTTACAGATATAAAATACCTTCAATATATAATATAGAAATTTATTTATTTTTAAAGAATGATAATTACAGAACTATATAAAACAGTTTTTGAGATTTGACGTCATTTAATATGGGTATAGGTTATGTTCAATATGATCATTTGGTTCAGTCGCAACGGCATAAAAATATTATGTATCTATTAGATTTGAATTGAATTCGAACAGATTTAACTCTTAATTAAATATAAAGAGATATTTTGAGTTATTGTACTATTATTATAGCATACTAGAAGCCCTGTAGCTGATGTGTAAGTATATTTTAACGTAGCATCTAAATTATAAAACAATAGTATGGGATACAAAATTTCTTGATTCCAAAATAAAACAAAAAAAAAAAAAATCATGATTCTATACATAATATGTACATATGTATGTTATAAGTTAATGTAGATTTTGTTATAGAAAAATCGTATCCAAATATGTTCGAGTATTCAAAACTTAGCGAAATGTCATAATACGCAGTGCGTGGCTGAAAACTACTAAATTATAATTATAGATATGAAAAAGAAAGAAGACGTTCAGTTCCATTATATGCTAATTTATATTTCAAATCAACCAGAGATAATTATTCATTAGCGAGAAATTTTTTTTTTCCAAAAATATTTTTATGTATCTTTATATACATACAGAGATACAAGAGATACATATATACATCACAAAAATTTTTTTATGAAACATGGATTTGCATAGAACACGGATAAAGACGATAATTATGCAAATAATTATAACATACTTAAGCACAAAATCCTTAGTTAAAAAGGAACTCTTAAATTTATTAATATAAAGTATTTATGATGGTAGAATAATAAATTTTTAAGAGATCTGCGAAAAATTTCATGCCTGAACTTAATTTTCCAAATCGCCAAATAAATGTACTAAGTATTATATTAATACACAACTAATATACTATTTAATAAATAACTTAAAGTCATTTCATTACACTTTTTTATATATTTAACATTATATATATATATATATATATTAAATGCAACAGATATTAATAATCAAAATCAACAATAACATTATTTTTTTATTTAAGATATGAAAATTTTATCAGGTTTATTTAATGTATAAAATATAGTGACACAATTTTTATTTTTTTATTTATAAAACTTCTTTTATTTTTAATACTCGTATAAACAATTTCTTAAGATATTTATTTAATTATTTATAAATTTAAATATAAAAATATCAAATAATGGAGAAAAAACACTTACTATAAATAAATTTAAACTTTTTATTTAATTATAATTTTTGATATTTTAAAAATTAAAAAAACAAAAATAAAAAAAACAAAACCGTTGTATTCTTATCGAATATTAAATTATTACTAAACCAGAGTGCGTTGACTGTTTTTACATTAAAAAAATTTAATAAGGAAACAAAAAAAAAAAATATAATGAAAATATTTTTGGTTTATGAATAATACATAATTATATTAAAAAAAATTTTTGTACTTATTACACATTGTTTTTATAATATATGTCGTATATGTACGATAACTCAGTAATATAAAATTAGTTAAGTGACACAATTCAAAATATTATATAAAATCATACATCTGAAATAGTTGGATTTAATTAGAAGTATAATGTTAAAAATCTATAGTATGGTCAAATCATTTACCAGTTCAATTTCAAATATTCGATTTATAATCAAAATGTCATATCACAAGTAGGATTTATCGTCCGTGGATCATATACTTTTCGTCAGTGGGTTAAATTTATAAATAATATTTACTAAAATATACATATAAACAAAATTAATAATAAATCTTGTACCAGATAATAGATGGCGCAAAAATAACTTAAAAAAATTATTTACAGTATATAATATTTTAAATTATATTACAGATAATATTATATTGTAAATAGCATAGCATAAATAAATGTTATAAGAAATTGAAGCTCCATAATTACATTTGAATAAAAATTGATTTCTAGAGAGGAGGATATCGTTTTTGTATTTTTTTAAATAAGTTGAAATAAAAATTGAAATTGAAATAAATTCTATATATACGTATATATTTTAAAGATTTTAAAAATATTTTCTTATAACAATTTAAGGTCTATAATATAATTAAGTGTTGGCTCATTGGACAGTATAGTGTCAAGTTTAAATTTTGGTCAATAATTTAAAAAATAGTGTAATAATAGTAGTATATTATATATTTTTATTTGGTCTTAGAACACAGATAGGTTTTTAAAGCCCTTTTTTACATTATCTTTTTTTTTTTTATAAAAATCAAAGGTTTTAATATCCTTTCAATAACTAGGATGTGTACTTTGTCGTAAAATAAAATGTCTCTATAATATGTTGATGTCAAAAATGTTTATACAAAATTAACAAAATAATATAGATAAAAAAAATCGAGATATAGATACTTTTATTTGATTAAAATTGCTTTCGAGTTATAAATGTTACTTTTATTATATTTATTGATAATAAATTTGCTGTTAACCACGATATATATACGTAACGTTATATCGTACGTTTTATCTGATCAAGTAAAACGTTACGTTTAAACGAAAAATTTTGCGGTTTACTTGAACTGAAAACTGAACTGAAGTTTGAGATTTTTACTTCGTTTTTTTATTTTTTTTTTAACATGTTTGAATTTAAAATTTTTGAATTCACATTTTAAAATTCTAAATTAAGGGAATTTTCAATTTTTGTTTGAATTAATGTATTCATAAATTTTTGTTTTTATTTCTGAATTTTTTTTTTTGTTCATTCTATTGTGAAAGCTTAAAGTGAACATTAATAATAAAATGTCAATCAGACGTTAAAACAATTTTCAAGAGATTATTTTTTAGAATTTATAGAATTGCATTGAAATTATAACTGTTTATAGAAAACTAAATCTAAAGAATATATTAATTAGCAACAGAGATAAGAAAATCGAAGGTTTGCAAGTTTTGTGGTTATAATACAACTTAAAGTTTGTTTTGATATTGTTGTTGAAAACTCGACCTCTTTGTAATTTTTGTCTGTTACAAAATATTTATCTTAAAGGGCTAGACAATCTTTCATGAGGCGTTATAACTTTTCTCATAACATGTGTCTTGTTTTTTCAATATTACAAAATACCAATATTCATAATTTTATATATGTACATAGGTATATTCACATCCATTCTTAAATAGTTTTTCAAATATTTTCATTGGAATCTCTTTATTCATTATGAATATCTCGAAGTAAATTATCGTGACATCCAAATTGCATAAAAAAAGCATTCGATGCAAATGTGTATATCCAAATTGTATTGTGATCCAAATTGTAAAACAAATGATCCAAATTGAATTATGACAGTTTGTACACCGCCTACGATGTGCGTTTGTTTAAAATTTTTGCATCTTTGCAAAATTTTCTGGACATTTTTAATTTATTTTTGATAATATGATAGTGAATTTGAATTGTTATTTAACCGGCGAAAAAGTTGTATTACATTTACATTGCATTTAGACGCGAAACATCGGTTTTACAATGGATTAAAAAACTTTATGTGTATTTGTAGCGCATCCAAACGCTTTTTTTATGCAATTTGGATGTCACGAGATGTTTTATTTCTTAAAATAATATTTGTTTGAAAGTCAATTACAAGGATTATCAATTGATCAAATTCTTTTAGTGTATATGTATGTATGTATTGAAGAAACCTTAATAAATCTAAAAACAAGGAATGTTATTCCATATTTATTTATTTTATTAAATTTTTTTGCTTTTTGATATTTTCTGATAATATAAACGTTATATGTACTTACTGTATACAAATAATATTTTATTGTATTAAAAAACTAATGAAATTTTTAAATACAAAAATTTCGAAAATTCAATATAATTTACTACACTAAAATATTACAGATTATAACTACATACATACCTATATTATGTCAATTATTATGTCAATTATTTGATTTTTTGAAAATGTTTAGAATTCTTTCTTAAAATTTAAAGCTAAAGGTTTTTAAAAGTGCACATTTTCAAAAATAATTTTATATAAGACAAAATTGTGAAAAATTAAAAGACACTCTTCTACAATTTAAAGGAATCCCATATATATGTATATGTTAAAGAAAATTTGTAGTTTAGGTGTTTTGTATTTACTTTGACATTATAATTGATGTATAAAAAAAAAAAAGCTAATTTTGAAAATTTAACAGTTAAGAGCTCTTAAACAGGGGAGGCACAAACATTTTTTCTATGGGAACCTATGCTTATTGTCATATATCTTTTCCTTTCAAAACTTTAATGTTCTGACTAACAGTATTCCAGCGATACGGAGGATTACATAAGAGTAAATTTAAATACCTAATTATTGAAAATAATTATATAATATATTGATATACCTAAAGCATACAAAAATTTTTTGGCGATTGACGTTTTTAGATTGAAATACTATTCAGCAGAATTTGAGATATATAAGCACATTTGAAAATTGGGCTTTTTCTAACTTTAAGAGCCTTTAGCTTTCTATTTTTTAAATAACACCTATTTCCATGATTAAAATTTCATTGTTGCATTTTAAATGGTGTAGAAATTTTGAAAATAGTTGAACCGACGAACATTTCGGTAGAATGAAGCTAATAGATAAGTTAAATTTTCAAAAAATATTTTTCGAAGAATGTCTTTAAAAAGTGGAATTTTGGATTAGAAAAAAAAATCCAAAACTGAAATTAAATCAGTATAAATAAATATCTATATATAATTAAATAAATGCATATTATATACTCAGTTAAAAAGAAAAGAAAAATGTGTAGCATTTCCTTGCCATTGAATTGCGAAATAATTATTAAATTAAGAAATTAATTAAATAATTATTTAGTCAGAATGTTGACATAAAATATTTTTAATATGAACTTGACATTTGCAAATTTTTTAAAACATAAAAATAATAAAAAACTTAATGAAATTATAATGCATTTTTAAATTCAATTTTAAAATTTATTACAATTAACAGTTTAGCGAAAAATTGAAAGAAAAATCAAACAATAAGTTTTAATTTACTATAGGCATACTGAAAATTGTCAGTTACTTTCAAATTTCCCTTTAGTATAATCAGACTAAATAAACTATACAGACGATCAGTTTCATATAAAAATTTTTAGTTTTTTTTTAGAGCCAGACTAAGCAGTTTATGGAGCTAGATTAAGTATTGTAGAATATTTAAATTATAAAAATAGAAAATACAAAAAGAATATTCTATAAATTTTTATTTTTGCTATTTGAATATTTTAAAATACTTATAGTCTGGCTTAGTCCAAAAAAAATGTTCATGCTGGCTCCTAAAAGAGACTTAAAAGTTTTATATGAAACTGTTCTTCTGTATAGTTTATTGAAAGTCTGTGGTATAATCAAATGATTTTAAATCTTTTAGCATATAAATAAAATGGATGATGTATACCTACATTTTTTTCCTTCTTTCCTACCTACATTCTTTTCCTAGGAATATAGAGCTATATATAAAGCATTACTCTAACTTTCGGCATACTTTTTTTGCCACTTTAAATTCTGAATTGTACTTCATAGTGCGTTATGAAGTCTTCTAGAATTTCTTTTGCCTCGACGATTCTATTTTAAATCTTACTTTGTTATTAATCTTTCAGATTTACATATAGACAAGATGATGCATATAGACATAGTAAAATTAATAATAAAAAAAAAATAAAAATTAATTTAGAGATATATGAAAGGTGAGGAAAAAATATTAAAAGAGGGTGAACTATATTTTATTTTTTTTTTTAAAGCACGATAACATTAGATTTTGCTGTTCATAAATAATGAATTTCACCCCTAGTACCTACCAACCTAGCCCTAATACCGATCTACTATGATCAAATAAATTCAAAACAAAACAAACAAAGAACAAGACAAGTTAAAATTAGTATCTTTAATATTTCATCAGTCCATGAGTCACAGCTTATTGCAGAACTTGTTGCAGAACTTATTATTGGAATAATTTTGATTCATTTTGATTCATTTTGGATCTTTTAGTTTTTAAACTTATAAAAATTTAACTTTTAGGCACATTTTACAAAATTCTACCTAACAGTATAGAAGTATTAAGATAAAGAAATAAATCATCAGAAATCAAAAATTCAAAAATGGTATGATTGCTTGAAATGTACAGCAAAAAGTCACCTGACAGTAAATAAAAATGGAAACTATATCCAGATGGAAGTGAAACTCAAAACTTTTATTCATTGGGATAATATAAATACAAATACAATGTTTTTCTTATTTAATACATAATATTTTATTTCAGTAAATAAAAAGAAGTAATCCTGCTATTTTTTTTCCCTCATTTTTTTTTGTAAAAAATTGCTGCTTCCTAGAAATTTTAATAGTTTTACAATAAAAACAAAAAATGGTTTTAACTTTTGATTTTATAAAATAGTGAAAAGTTATGTTTATTTTTGTTCACAAGAAAATATTTAAAGATCAAGTCTTTTTATTGAAAAACAAAAATCTTAAATAAAAAAAATGTCGCGAAAAAAAATGTTGTCCACTATTTTAAATATTTAGTTGTTGAATTTTATAACTATAAAAAGTAATTAGGAGGGGAATGAGAATAAAATTGGGGTTTTAATAATTTGTTGGGCTGGACTTTGGAATGGTAGTCACACTATTTTAAATGTTGTGAGGACATAATATGTATACAACATATTTTTAGGGGCAATTCTAGGAGATGATTGGATTAGGTGGATGATTCGAAAATTAGAGTTTTAATAAATTATTTAGAAGAGGATAAAAAAAAACTTAATTTCAAGTTATTTTTTCGACCTATACATTGGGTATTTTTATTGAAAATTTAAATTAAAACATTTAAAATCTAAAATTAAAACATTGCAAAAAATTCTCATTTTATTCTTATGGAGACCTGTTTTAAGATTTATTGGGAATAAAAGTTTGATAAAAATAAAATGCAGAAGAGTGTTGATAAATTGATTTTGTAATCTCTACTTAACTATAACCATAGCGATATATAAAGTATCTCTGCATTTTATATTTTATAAATGCTTATATATGTATATATACAGTACATGTATATGAAATGTAATTAAAATTGATAAATTCAACGATAAAATAATTGATGATCATTTTAAACTCACTTAAATATCAGTAAGACTGTTGGATTGAAGACCAGTTTTTTATCTATACATATACGTACTTACTTCATTAAAAACATAATTATTTTTTAATTGTTATTTAATTGGAATCAAATTATGAAAATAAAACAAAATATTATGATCTTTAAAAAATTGATAATAAATTAAATTTAATATAAAAAAGTAAGATTTAAAAAATTAAAATGATTACTTGCTCAACAGATTAAAATAAAATAGACTTGTTACAATGTTATATTGAAATTTTCATTAATTTTAATGTTTAAAAAGAATTTGTTCTAAACATGTGAATGGGTTGGCTTTTAGGGATAAGTAGAATTTTTTAAATCTTATTAATGGAGATTCTATTAAAAGTGTATAATTTTATATAATGTTTAAAACATTTAAAATTTCTGTGTATCATATTAAATAAAGCTGAATATAAAAATGTACTTTTAGTAACAGAATATAAAAGATCCTGAAAAAAATTATATAGCACCTATCACATGCATTGTATTTATTATCTTACAAGAAAATTGATTTGTAGTTCTCCTAAAACCTCCGAAATATTTTAGAATACTAATATCTTATACTAATATCTTCATCAAGGTTAATGGATGTGATGGTTATTAAAACCAGAAGTTATATATGTATATCAAAATTTTAAGCATTTTTCGTTAAGTAAAAAGTAAATTTTAAATAAAGAAATTATTCATATAATATTTTTTATTCATTCATTAAAGTTAAAAAAGGTTAAATTATGCTTAAATTTGATTGAAATTATGAAAATTTTTGATTTTAAATAATAGCAGATTTGGATGGTTTATAGTATATAATTTTTTACAAATGAAGGTATGTTTCAGACATTTTCTCTTTTCTTCACCCTAAGCCTAGAAGAGCGCTTCCGCAAAGCTTCTCTATTGCACTATGTTGTGCACTAGTTGTTTATTTCTGCCCATGTTTTATCGTTTCTTACAATCTTCTTCGCTATTCATGTTCTCCACGCTTTAAGCTGCCCATACTTCTTTTTCACAGTGGATTTCTGTCAAGCGCCTGGCGGGTAATATTTTCTGATGCACTTATTTTCAAACATTTCTACCTTATGCGTTGTAGAGTTTTTGACTAGCTATGTTGCACTATCGTAAGAGAAGATTCAATTTTACACGACTTCCTAAATTTTTATTTTCATGCCTCTGTTTAGCTGTGGTGATCTGCAGATAGCCAAAATTTCCCAAACGCTATCATCTTGCTAATTTTATAAGGTTCTCTACTCACTGAGGATACTAACAAGCTAGTGAAAGCTTGACACATCCTCTAAATTTATGTTATTTATTATATACTAATGAATCAGATATTAGCGGAGGAAAAATTTGAATCATGCACGACAAGGAGTAGTTTTTATTTTTTTTTTAAATATTTTAATGAACAGGACGCTAATAATGATCTAAAAAGTTATTAACAGGTGCCATAAAGTTTCTCTTGTTAAACGCAAATTAACAAAATTTGTTTTAATATAACGAATAGGTCAACTATATATTTACCCAATAAATTCTAATTACCGTAGAGTTTATTGACTTGATAATTAAAATTTAACTTTTTTAACTTAAACTTTCTAATTGTATTATTACTAAACTAAAATCAGTTAATATTAAACATATATTAATTTAGTTAATTTGTTTTAATTTTTCTTAAATTATAAAAATTGAAAGATTTTCGTGAATTATTAAGTTTTGAACATTGACTGTGTTATACCGTATATATATACGTACATATTTTAAACTGTAAAATTTTATGACTTTCTAATTTAATGATTTATTTCGAATTTATTTCATTTTAATTGTGATAATTATTTTATAAAAATGAAAAAAAATTAATCCATACTTAATTTAAACTTGACTCATCTTAGTTCAATGCCGTCCATTAAATTACAAATAAAAACCAAAGCAAAAAAACTTCTTTTATAGTCTTAAACCAAGTGGCGCATTTTTAAAATATTTTAATATTATGCGATTATATCGCGCTTTCTGATTTTTTTTTTCATACTGTCATTATTGTTGTTGAGTTTACATTTACCAATTAACACTTAAAAAAAAAAAAAATACTTGCGGATTTCAATCCGAATTAAATTTGTTATACTCATATGTATATATACTATGTACAGTTTATCTACCGTTTTAATTTTTTTTTTGTTTTTATAAATTAATTAAATTGCAATGTAAGCAAGAATTTATTAGAAATAAAAGTTATTTTAAAAGATTTTTTATTATTATTATTATTTTGTATCTTCAATATAATTGAACAAATTATAAGCAATTTACGAGTAAGTATATAATGTTATGTATATATAGGCAAGTGATATATGTATATGTATGTGCAATGTATAATATATTTATGTATATGTATGTACAGATGTAATAAAAAAGATTTAATATCCAGAACATAACCTTTTTATTCTTTTCAGAACTTAATTTTTAGTTAAGTGTTGCCGTTTTAAACCAATATCTTTTTTCCTCATATATTGATACAAGAAACTCTGACATAATTTAAAAATATTGATTTAAATTGTTATAACTATCTCTTTCCAAACAAATGTTGTTTTGTATAAATGGATCCAAAATAATATTAAATAATTTAGAAAAAAAACTAATTAGCAGTACATATTAATTAATGGTAACAATAATAATTTCGATAATGACTTAGATAGTTAAAGAATTTTACATTTCTAATCATATTAAAAGTTTATGATTAACGGTAACATGTTTTATATAATTTCTCATGAAGAACTTTATTAATATTTCTTTAAAGCATATTTGGGTATACTTTACCCACAGGTACATTATCCGAGCTTTTTAAAAGTTTACTGAGAGATGTCTTAGATCACGTGATGAAACGTTATAAGAGCCCAACTATGCGATGTGGCCACTAATGACTTCAAAAAGCCCTTTGAAAATTTATGAGGGCAACTCACTTAAAGAGCCATAGCACCAACATTTGTTGAACAACGGACGCTAATCAAAACTTAAACGAAAGTGCTAATAATTTCTTTTCCAAAAATGTGTATAATATTAAAAGATATTTAACTATTTTGGTACAGGGTCTTTAAGAAAAAAAAAATAAAAAAATGTTGGTTTTTATTAATTTAAAAAGAAAATATCGATATAACGGTACATTTTTTATGACGTCATTTGCTTGCCTTTTTATTTTTCTTTTCAAAATGGTTCTAATAATTCTTATATCTAGATAGTTTTTGAGTTATTATCTAGTATAGTATTTGAGATGAGCCGCTTGTCAGGGATCCCTAGTTCCACAAATATTGGTGCTATGGCTCTTTAAATAAGTTGCCACTATAAATTTCGAAAGAGCTTTTTGAAGCCCTTAGTGTTCCCATCGGTAAGTCAAAACCATATAGCGTTTTACCACGTGATTTAAGGTATATCTCAATAAAGTTTGAAAAATTCAAGAATGTATACATTTATGTCGTATGTTATACAAAAGATTTGAATTATTTAATAAAATTATATTTTGGGAGCTATGTGTTTTGTTCTAGCCTGCAGTCAAAGGAATATCTCGGTAGTTTCATTTTCCAAAATTTAAGTGAATCCTCTGACAGGGATCAAAATCATATCATCGTGACATAAATCTAGAGAAACTTAATTCCAACTCTGGCCAAATAGGTACGTTTTAAAGGAACACAAAGGACGTAGTGTTTAGTGATTACTAACGCACTAGCTCAGCCTTCCTTAATAAAAAAAAAGTAATGTGTTTCGATATGATGAAAAAAGGGTGTTAATTAATTGCATTTTGCTTGTTATACAACCTTCATTAGCTTGTTTCAACAACTTTAGTTCGTAACCTAACGATTAATACAAAATAAATTATAAAAATGAGTAATACAAAATAAATTTCAAAATTATAAAAAAAATATATTTCAATAATAATTCAAAATATTATATAAGTACATATTTAAATCAGGTTGAAAAAATTACTAAATTAAAAATTATTTAACAATGTTCATTCAATGTTCTAGTTCTAAAATTAAAATTTCATTTATTTTAATAAAATTTTAATAGAAAACGGCAGCACTTGCTATATTTTTTAGTGAAATAAATTTTAAACTGTATATTATTGTATTTTTTTATTTTTTCATAACAGTTTAATATACATAGTTGTAAAATACATGTCGGTTTACATTTCAAATGATATAATTGCAAGAAAATAAAAAAAAAAATAAAAATTAAAGCAAAGATGATGCGACCTGAATTATAAAAATCCATTACAGGTCAGTATATCGTCCATGCTTTAACTTAAATTAACTAAACTTAGAATAATAGAAAGAGAAAAAAAAAAACTATAAAAAAAGAAAAATAAAAAAAAAAAATAAAATATTTTATTTCTTTTTCATTTTTATAATTCAATCGAAGAGAAAGCAAAAATATCGTTATTTATCTGGAAAATTTTGCAATATTTAAGTTAATTGTTCTTTCATTCCACTTACTTTTAATATAACTGAATAATATAAATGTATCTATATAATGTAACATATTATAACAATAACAAAAAAAAAAAAGTAAAAAAAATCCCGGAGGTGCAATAAAAGATGAAACAGTATGGTAAGAATGAAAAAAATAAAATGTTACAAAAATTATGAAATTTTATGAAACCTGTACAGATAGATGTATGTATGTATGCACATAAAATTGGGGACATATAAATCTCAAAAATATATTATGAGTATTATATATATATATATACTATATACATATAAATGTATATAAATATATCCTATACATAATAAATATAAATATATGTATACTTAATATTAAAAAAAAATGTTAACGGAATTGAAATATTTGTTTTTTTTTTTTTTTGTTGTGTTTAAGAAATTGTGAAATTTTTATTGTTAAGATTTTTGATTTATGAATTGACCTATCATTGAACTCAATGAACTTAATATCCTAAATGAAAAGCTTGATTTAAGTATTTCAGAATAGAGAAATATTTATGAGCATATATATATATGTACATAATTGCATCTTTTCCTATTGTTTTTACACGTTAAACACTAGGAGCGGATGCATTTATACTATAATGTATAGATTAAGCTAAATAGGAGAGGTAAAAAACGGAAATAGGATATAAAAGGAGAACTAGAGGGTAAATTAGAAAAGAACTTGTAAAGGTTCTTTTTGAATTGTTGCAAATAGAAGAATAATATATTATTGACAGAAAGGAACACATTTGATGGAAAAATGTTTAAATTATTATTACATTTGTCGTTGGCATATAATTTTTGAATGTATAAGTTTCGGCAACGTTAATATATCAATCTTAGTTTTTTTCTATAATTTCCGAATATCTATTTTATCCTATTCTATCGATACTCCTTATCCACTATACTGCGATTAAACAGTTAGATTATATTCTCTTTATATGTTCACTAAACCCAGCTCTCGACATGGAGCTGGGTTTAGTGAGTAAAAATTTCATATTAACAAAGGATGTAAGTTTTTTTTAAATGCCTTTTAAAGTTTTCCACCTGCCTTAAAGAGGAAAAAAAAAATTAACTGATTTTGTAGATTTTGGAAAACTTAAAATTGTAAAATAAATAAAAATAAAGAAAAACTGCAGTAAGATTTGAATGCAGTTTTTAAAGTTGCAAACAGTCGAAAAGGCAAAAAAATGTATAGTGTATTATGGATCCATCATATTAATTATTTAAGATGATTTTCTAGGCAATTAAATAGATATGCAACTTGTATATATGCAATTTATTTTTTATTTTTATGACTCACATTCTTATGAAGACAATTATTTTTAATAAATTATATATATATATATATGTAGGTATACGAGTATATTTATATCAAGGAAATAATATAAATTAAAATATAAAATTTTCATTAAAATGGTTATTATTTTCATTAAAACAGTTATTAATTTTATAAAAATGATTAGAAATTATTTATACGTATAATCACCATTTTTCCATTATTATTTAATATGTACATACTTACTCTTATATAAATAAATAAACAAGGTAGAATGTAAACCAACGGTTTTTAAAAGCGCACATTTCCAAAAGACAATACAAACTGTTTAGAATTGTGACTTGTCCAAAAATTTAAAAATTTCATGCAATAAGAAAAAACGTGAAAATGGAACTTTTCTGGAATTTTGAGGGGCTGTAGGTCCGGAATCCTATATAACTCAGAAAAACCGTTAACACATGTAAAAATATATTATTGGACCTTTAATTTTCGTCTTGCCGAAGAAAAATTTTTACAGTGCCAAGTTACAGGTGTCTAAAAATAGCATATTTTGAATTTTTGAGCCATAATAACTCATAAACAGGGGGTGGTACAAAAAAATTTTCTGAGCAAACTTATACTAATTCTAAAAGTAATAAGTTCTAAAAATAAGGCTTTTTCAAAGTTTGAGGGGCTGTAGTTCCCTGATGGATGGGGCTACATGAAAAAGTTGTTCCACAAAATTAATATTTTTATGACACATACCCATGGTTGAATTTTTTTTCTCTATCTTTAACGGTGTAGAAGTTTTGTAAACAGATGGACGAACGGACGGAGAGTAAAACTAATAAGCACATTTTTTAAAAATTTTTTTTGGAAATGTGCTAAAAAGTACGTTTATTTTAGTTGTCTCTTTGTCGGTTAAATACACTATATGATTGTCATTAGAGAACCACAACGAGTATTAAGACTATCTGATTTTGTTGTAATAATCTTTGGGATGGGAAAAAAAAGTAATACTGTATAAGAGAGTGGTCATAGTTTAACGATATTTTGTTGTAAGAATAAGTACATATAAATATATACATAACGTACATAACAGATACTAGATTTTGAATAGTATATTTAAATTTTTCATCCATTACTCATCAGAATTACTCGGCTCCCTCAAGAATATTGTCTTTAATTTGTATGGAAAACATAATAAATTAATGGTTATTCCAGAAGATAGACATAACATCAAACTATAATATCTTGTACATTTTTCCTTTTTTTGGAATTTTTAGAAGGATCTTGAATTTTAATTATAATTTATTATCCATTTTTCTCATTTTACAAAAATAAAAATGTTTTGTAAAATTTTGAACTCATTTCCTCAACATAAAATTATTTATAAAGGTTTCCAATTAAAATTGGGGTGCAATTTAACACACTGCACACAACATTTTTTATCATGTCATTAATTTTGTGTCAATACATATGTATATATGAAAACATCTGAGATATACATTTAATATGTAGAGAAATATGTAAAATAAAAAAAAACATTAGGAGGAAATACCTTGGGTAATTATTAATTTATTTTGCAGTTAAAAATTATAATTAAAATTTTATTATTTTATCAAATAATAAAAAATACAATTTATTAAAATAAAAAAAAAAATTTTTTGTGTGAATCATTGGTAAATTTTGTAATGTTAAGATCTGTAATTTGGACTTTGCTCGTGTCGTGCTTACCGGACTTTGAAATATTTTTTGTTAATGTATGTTGTGAAATGTGTTGTGATTGCATTACACAATTTTATTTGCAATTTTTTAATATCTTTAATTTAAATTGAACATACTTTCAATGATAAAAAGTTATGAAAAATATACCTAATAAATAGTTATCACAGGTTTATTTGATTTACATTCGAACATTGAAATAAAGCTTAATTTGAAATAAAAGCGCTTACAAATAACTTAGATCAAGATTATAATTGTTAAATTGTGGTCTTACGAACCAGCTTTACGATTGCATTTACAATGTGCAAAGACTCAAGGTGATTATTAACAATTTTGTTTGCAATATGCCTGCCAATTTGCAATCAATTTACATTTCCTAACTCAACTTCCTTTGACCAGGCTGTACACAATCTGTTGTTTGGTCAAAAAAGGCTTTTGGTTGGGTTAAATTACTATACACCATAGAGGATTTGTGATCGTTTCACTATACTCTCTATAGTGTCTTTCGATGAGTCGAACCTACCCACCTACGCAAAAACAAAAAAAAATTAGGTCTAATTTTGATTTTAATTTTATTTAACACGTTGAATTCCACGCTCACCGTTGAATATAAAAAAAACCATGTGTTAAGTCCTAAAATATCAAAAATAATACATCTCACAATATTAAACTTATTTTTTTGAATTGTATTATATAATTAAAATGATTTCAGTAACTTTAGTAACTTAACATTAGTACATACTCGCTTAATTTTGGAAAATTCAATTATAATATTGCACTTTATGGTAACTCTGTAATTAATAAAACAACAAATTAATTAAATATACTCTGTACGAGCTCAACAGCTCTTTTGAAAAATAAATGAAATAAAAAAAATGGAAATGAAATTGATTCAGTATTTTTAGAAAATTCAGTAATGTTCACTGATGATGTATGTGGGACTTAACACAAGTTTTTTTTGTTGTGTTCACCGTTGAAAGTGGGACTCTGGAAAATGTTAAAGAAAATTAACGGAAGTCTATTTTTATGTTCATCGGTGAGTGCGGGATTTTGAAACATTTAATTGTTCTTCACTGATGATACACGTAGAACTCAAAGTGTTAATTTATATAAAGTAGATTATTATCCCTTTGTTTATGTTGTAAATTATATACAATTCAATAAAACACATATATAAATAATATACAACTTTTATGATGAAATAAATTCAATGCAGCATTCTGTCTATTATCAACTTAGATTAAGTAATTAAATTTAATATACCAAGAATTTTGAGAAAACCCCTAATTTAAACTTGTATGAGTACATTTTAATTTATTGATAGATTATAGCAATGTATATGCAACATATATGTATGTTAAATTTTTTATTAAATTACTAATTCTTGAGAATTGCGTACATTGTATGTTGTAATATTGTACGCATACACCCACCAGAAAAAATGAATTTATTATTCTAAAATTTTTTATTTCAATAAAAAGAAGCCAAAAACTGTCTTTAAAAAGTTGTGTTCTTTAGATATTTGAATAAATCCAGTAAACACATTTTTTTATATTTATATTTTATGTTTTTTAAATTAGTTCTTTTTTTTTTTTGTTTTTTTTTTTAAAGCACTTGAAATTTGAATGAATTGGTTCTAATTTTAGGTTTTGTTGATTCAATCTGATAATGATTCAATTCCATATATATAATAAAATGTTACCAAGTCACATATTTTAAATTTATTATATGAAATTCTTATTTTTTCATTTTGAAAAAATACCATGTTATAAATGTATATATATATTTCTGATTGTATAATTCAAATATTTAATAATTTGAAGAGAATCATCACATTCATTTTTTATTTTATCAAATTATTTTTTGATGCCACTTTAAGAACGTGTAGAGAAATGCCATCATATGACACCTACATTTTATTATGATTAACAGCTACCATTTATTTTTTTTTTAGTATGCATTCAGTTGTATATTATTGTGCATTTTTCATATATAATTAAAACTGAAAAGAAGAATAATTGGAAATTATGGCATTGAAATATTGAAATGGAATTAATACCACAAAACATACTTATATATAAGTAACCAAAATGTCAAGGAAAATTTTATAAATTGTTTTAAAAAAAAATTTCCTTCCCGTTCTTGTTATTTTTTTTAAATGGTTGATTATTTTTGAAAATAGAAGTGAAATGTTGTTGCATCATAATACTTTTTTTTAGTATGTATGTATGTACACAAACAAGAAAAAGGTTAATTGAGAAGTTTATTTGGTTTGTCAGATGGAAATTTTTGTAAATCCGTTGTTATTAAATGAAATAGAATATGATTTTTAATGAATTGAACTAAATATTGTATAGAGTTGTTTAAAAACAAAATTTTTCTCTTGTTTTTTTTTTTTTTTTGAATTAATTTTTAAATATTGAAACAATTTGTGAAAGCTGATGAGGTCAAAAAGTATTAGATAAATTGAATTTGAAGTAAAGATCCGGAAAATAAAAAAAAAAAATCTAAAATTTTCTTGACATTCAAAAGAAAATCGTTTTGTATAACATAATATAATGCAATTTGTAAAATATTTTTTTTATATTATATTTTTAATAGGGAAGAAGAAAACATTTGAAAATGATTAGTGTTTGATATATTTTATCTATACATATATATATATATATATATATCATTTCCAATTATCTATATGTAAACATATATGTATTCGGTATTTAATATATGTGAATTCAAAACGAGCCTTCGATATTATAATGTAGTTTTTTGATAATGATAATATTGCATATTTAAGGGAGCAAAAATTAAAAACAATGTAAGCTGTTAAAAAAATTTGTATATATTGGCGTCAAATTAAATCAATTAAATTCATTGTATATAAGGAATAAAATTAGTCAAATAAAATTGATGTATAAAATTTGATAACTAAAATTTAGAAAAAGTTACAAGTTACAAAGTTGTTTTAAATTTAAATGTACTTGCGTTTTAGGTTTTCAAAATAAATCCATTCTTATGTAAACAAATTTGATTTAAAAACTTTAAATAAAAAGTTGTAAAAAATTATAAGAAAAGTAATAAATATTTGATTGATTTTATTTGACATATAAGTGGCTTACTAAATACATATACTTCTTCAATTACCGAATAGATGTATAGTATCCATATGAATATTTACGAATTACATCAAGAAGTGAAGAGATGTCGTGCAAAAATTGATACAGAGGACTTGACTATAGGTTACAATATATTTGTATATATATATAGCACATATAATAAGGTAAACTTTTCTTCTATAGATACTATAAAAGAATTCATCTAAGTTTTTTTTTTTTGAAAAATTTCCAAAAAAAAAAAAAACTTTTTAGGTATACTCTATCTTAAAAACTCTTTTTATTTGCTATTAATTAACTTTTTTAAATTTACTTTAAAAAGAAACTTTACAAGTTGTATTTTTAATTGATAAATAAAAGAAAACAAATTCTTTTATAATATAAAGTTTATATTACACAATAAAAAGAAATCAAAATTAAATAAAATTATTAAATATATCTGCAATAATAGGAAACCAATAGGAAAAAAATTTCTTTAATTTTTGATGAATCATAAGATAAAAATTGAAAAAATCTTTACATTTTTTGACTATCGATTTTTAATTTAATTTTTGTTTTTTCTTGAAAGTTTTCAAAAAAAAAAAACTTAAAAAAATTATCTGAAAATGAAAATATATTTGTAAAGAAAATTAAAAAAAAAAACTGAACCTTGAAATTTAATTTCGTATTGTAAATAAATTTATTATATATATACAATTATATAAGTATATATTATATATTATTATTATATAAGTTGCAACTTATTGACATGTCATTTAATTGACAATATCAAATTTCTTTAGAAAAAAAAAAAGAAAAAAATAAAATGAATCCAAGCCAAAAATAAGAAATTTACAAAAAAAAAAAAAAAACAAAAGAAAAAACCAGAATTGGATGAAATTTGATTTTAAGGCGGCAGTCAACAGTCGCCATATTAAATTCAATAAAAACAAAAAAGATACATACATATGTATATATGAAAATTTATTTGACATAAAATATTTACCTTTCAGAGTAAATATATCTGATTCAGCAAGAAAAGAAAAGTTAGTTTTCATACATAACATAATTAATATGGACTGGAATTTTTTTTTAGATAATGAATAAAAAAGTGAGTTTTTATAAAGATTCACATAAAGTAGTAAACAAAAAAAAAAAAATTGCATAAAGTCTAATTTTCATGGAAAAAAATATCGGCGATATTTGTTAGAGCATAGGCAGAAAATATAAAAACACTACTTGTACTTGTGTGACAGAGAAAAAACACAAAAATATCGGTACAAGGGTTCAGAAAATATCGGAGATATACTAAAATATCGAATGAAATTTAGCTCGCTGAAGCCAATTTTTCTATAATAATCTCCAATATTTTTAACGCATACGTAAAAATGGTAGTATTAAGTATATTTTACTCTTTCTAAATATCCGATATCGGATGAAATTTTTTCCATGAAAATTAGCCTTATTATTTCAGTTTTCATTCCAAGGTTATATTTAAAAACTTCTATAATTTCTTTAAAACTTCTGTAAAACAATTACACAATTCTCAAATATTTTTCATAAAAGATAAAAATTATTAAAAAGTTAGATAAAGTTAAGATAATATTTTAAGAATTCATTCAAAATTTGAAATGTTTATAGACCAATTTACAAAATAATATTGATAGAATTTAGTTGTATAACTTTTGATATAAAAGATATTTGCATGTAATTTGGTATTATTTGCTTTCACATGAGTAAAAGTGATTATCTTCGTGGATAACAAATTTTTTTTTTTAGTGTTTTCCCCTGCCACATAAATGTGACAAGGAAATTACACAGCCCTACCTTTAATGTCGTAAAACTGTGGCTGCAAAAGTCGTAAAGGGGAATTATTCTTACGACGTATGTGAGATTCGAACCCACACTCCCTCGGTGTTTACAACGTAATTATCTTATCCACTGGCTTTATACCGAGACTCCTGGAGTCCTGGGTGATTGATAAAAGTTAAGAGAAATTTTTGTAAAATTTTTTTTTAGGTATATTCTAATGTGCTTTATACACAAATAGGAAGGTAATATTTTTTTTTTATTTGATATTTTAATTTCATATATTAAATATGTATTATTAAATTAAAATTCCACATTAAAAATTTAAAAAAAAATCCGTTGGTCCCTTCGTACGTCTGTCTGTCTGTACTTCTACACCGTTTAAGATAGAACAATCCAATTATAACAATGTATAGGTGTTTAAAAAAAATACACATACTAGCCCTACACATTACGAAGCTATATATACAATCTTTGAAAAACGTTTGAAAAACTGTTTGCAATTTGAAAATATCAAACAACAGACAACTTTTTGTAACTTTTTAGATCATCAAAAAATTTAGATATCAAAAAATTGTTTGCAATTTAATATTTAAATTTACTGTTATGTGAAAACAAGATAAAAATTTTTGGTAATTTCTTTATATCTTCTGAACACTTTAATTTAGAAATTTTGAGAGATGAAGGATCTTTCAGAATTAGTAGGTTGTTTTGAAAAATTTATTTGTATCTCTCTCTGTTTTTAGAACTATTTGAGGTAAAAGATTAAAAGTTTACTATTTCCAGACACCTGTAACTGAAACAGATGTACAAAAGTTTTTCAAATGAAAACGTAAATATTAAAACTCCATAACATTAACAGCCTTTAATTATAAAGAGTTTTCCTCAAAACTGAAGAAAGTCTCTCTTGATTTTTTACAATTTTTCTTATATGTAAAAATCTTCGAGAAAACTTAAAACATTTTGATGCAGGTCATACTTACTGTTTTTATAATAAGTAATCAGTTTTTATAAAAAACCTTTGATTTGCATCAAAATTAATAAATACATAACTGTAGTTTCTATTACATATGTGAATTATGTATATAACTAATTATTATCACATTCGTAATTATCATTATAAACCATTGTTGTAACATTCCTTATTATTACAAATTATTCTTCATATTCTTAAAACAACAAATTTTTTATTACCATTACCAACAAATTGTATATACTTAAGATCTATTCTCATTAAACCCATCTTGAATCATCATTTCATATATAAATTTTTGGTATTTTTAGATTATTATTAATGCCCATTTTTTTTTTTTTTTTATTAAGTAAACAATTTAAAGTTAATCAAAATGTTATTTTTAAATTTTAAAATTCAGGAATACCGTATACAAAAATTTAAAATTTATATACGTATAAAAAAAACTACGAAAAGAAAATAAGATTAAAATTTCTAATAATATATTTGTCTGAAATACAACAGGATTTTCTGATAAAAAAAAAAAAAAAATTAAATTAAAAAACGGAAGCTATTAGATAAAAAACGAAAAAAAAAAAAAATTAAACAAACAACAAAAAAAGAAAAAAAAAAGAAAAGAAAACCAACCAACATGCTTTCTTTTGTTTTGTAATAATATTCAAGTGAATAATTCTCTGGAGCACTAACAGTTATCAACGTATCCAAGAATAGATCAGCACAAAAAAAAAAAAAACAAAACTGGTACAATTTAGCATGTTTTGATATTCTTTTTCTTTTTTTATTAGAGTTTTCCTTATCAAGTTATTTTTTTTTGTCATTTGAATTTTAATTTTTTGTAAAATCGAATTTCTGTGTTTATGTATTCGAATTTACATTTTTATATCAGTACTATAGTCTTAGGTATATTAAAATTGCTTCTTCGTTTGTAACACACTTCGAAATAAGCATGCCAAATATATACTCAAGTGTATGAATTTGATCAGAATTAGTCCAGTAAGTTTTTTTTCTGTCCGTCCGTCAGCTCGATAACTCAAAAACTATGAAAGCCAAGGTTTGCAATTAACACAAAATGGAATTTTGGAAAAATTTCTAGACTCCCTATTTCTATACCTATATTAATATTATATTTGCTTTTTTGTAGTAAATAACTAGGTATAAATTAATATACATACATTTGACGCTTATTATTAAATGGTATACTGACGTAGCATAGATTTATAATCGTTAGATGGTAAGTTCGAATTGAAAGAATAATATAAAACCAGAAATTATAAAAATCAATTATTTTAAAATAATGAAATAATGATAAATCAAAAAAATGTTATTATAAGCAAAGTGATACTAAATATATTGTATTTGGAATACAATAAAGTCTTCGTACAGGTATTTAAGAGTTGACAAGGACAACTGTTTCTCCCTCATTTTTTTTTATTAATTTAATGTAAAAATTTAAAATGATTTAAAATTATTAATTAATAAATAAAAAAATATCATTTCTTCTTTATTATTTTTACTTTACAATTAATTTTAGATTAAACGGTTTTTACGTTAAATTTGACATTTCAGTTTCATAATTCTTCATAACATCCAACACAACTTCAAATTACATAATTAAATTTATTATTACTTTTAATCAAATTTAAAACGCGTTGTAACCATCAATCAAAAATGGAAAATTTAATTCTTTCCTTACTTTATAAGATATCCTGATATCAATATTGCGTCATGATATTTTTCTATTACCGACTTTTCTTTTCCCAACCAATTTTCGAGAAGAAAAAAATTATTTACAAGAGAAGAAAATCATGGCTCATAAATTTAGGAGTATCTATGTGGATTAATCCACAATAATTTTCTGTTCCACACAAAAATGTTATTAGATATCAATTAAATTTAGAGAACAAATATAACCGCTAACGTTCAGCAACTTTAATAAGGCACCAAATCCATTAATATTTATTAATGGCATTAATTCAATGTTCGAAAATAATTCAAATTTATTCGAATTGTAGAACATCCACAAGTGCATTTGTTTTATTTTTACGCACCTATACAAGAATATTGATATCAGAGTTTTGTTTTTTCAATTGAGTCCTTACTATTTTTAAATGCTAATATGTAATAAAAAAAAATGTATGTACATGTATATACATATGTATGTATGTAATGTACGTATTGTAAGGAAATAAAATGACATCATTAAAGTTTATTTTTGTATTTTTCCTTTTTTTTTTTTTTTTCTAAAAATATGTAGAAGACTCATTGTGTCGCTGGCCAACAATCAATACATATGTATATCATATACCTATGACTCATACAAAAACATTTTGTGTTGAAACAGTATAAACTGGTATAAAGTACTTTATTAAATGTAGAAAGAACATGTGTCATAAAAGAAACATTTGGGGATTTTGGTTTTTTTTTTTTGTTTTTTTTTTTGGGGTAAAAATAAATTCCTTGGTGAATATAAAAAACAATTGTATTATAAAATACTTGAAATTTTTAATCTTATAAGTTGATTATTAGATTTCAAGTAATGTTTTATATATTTTGTAATTTTTACTATATACATACATACATATATATTTATGATTATATAATGTATCTATCTATATAGTAAGTATAGTATGTAGGGTCAAGGAAGAGACTTAAAATTAAAATAATTTTTTGTCGAATTTTTATTATTTTTTCATTTTTCATTTTTGTAATTTATAAAATTAGAATAAAAATTGTGTAAAAATATTTTTTTTTTTAAGAGAGTTTTTTTTTTTTGTCTTTTTAGCTAAATTCTCTTTTTATTGGCAAATTGTCAATAATCTGTCAGTTAATACTTAATAATATATGTAAGTAGATACAAGTACTTATTCATATATATACATATATGTACAAAGTATATATGTACATATTATTATGTTATATATAGAAAATTGGAAAATTGTGTATATCTATAACATAATTTAAGATGTTTTTTTTTTAAAGAAAATACCCACTTGTATACATATTAGGTTGGCATGTCAAACTAAAGTCTAAACTTTAAAAGTGATTTAAATTTAAACGGATTTTCAGTTAATCATTGAAATTAAAATACGGTCTAATAAAATACCAAATAAATTCTATTTTTAATACAGAGTTATAGTTTTGGTATAAATTAAAGCATACCACTAATAATTATCTTAAAACTAAATAATTTTTACTATGTAACTACTATGTAATTATCATCGGCACAGAGTGACTGAAGATATTAACCTGAAGCTTAATTTCTTAAGAAAATTTGTTCGTGAGACTCTAATGATCGAGTTTAGAAAACAAAAAAGGTTGTGAAAATGTAGCCATTTTATTATGATCTTTAAAATTTGAAGATCATCTTAAACATTATTCAAAACAAAAAAAAACCTAAATCTAAAAACCTAGTCGCTAAGACAAGATCAGCATATTACATTTCCTTTAAAAGTTTGATGTAATAATTAGTTAGTTTACCACAAACTTAAGACGTAAAGAAAATTTTTACATTTTTTTTTTTACAAGTCCATAATTTAGTTTGAAATTTAAGAGTTAAAAATGTAATCTTATACTAAGAACTAAATACAAAGTAATTTTTAATTGACTGATTCAAAAATGAACTAAAAGATCAAACTATTATTTTTATTGTATAAAATTTGTTGTATCTTCTAATTATTTACCTACATATTTCTTTCATATAAACTGTTTGTTAATGTTTAGTACATTTTATAGAAAAAAAAAAAAAATTTATTTATTAATTTAACTCTGTCAGTTCGTCCGTCCGTTCGTCTTTTTGGAAAAATATTAATCCTTTCAAGATAAAGTAATGAACATTTAAGATAAGTTTCATAAAACAAAATAATTTTGTAGATTTGTGGAAAAAGTTTTTTATGTTGCCCATCTTCTTTGGAACTACAACTCTTCAAAGTTGAAAGAAGTCCTATTTTTAAATATTTATTTAAATTTTTTTTCTCAATCTCAATATATATCTCAAATTTCCTTTTTTTAACTTATAACATTAAAAAAAACAGAAAATTTTTGAGATTTACCGTTAAACCAAAAATATTGAAAAGATTTGGTTCCCCCAAATCTTTTTATTTATCCACCGTAGCGCTTTTAGTTAGAATATTCAAATTTTTACGGAATTCCGAGCATAAGTTACATAAGGCACCAGTTATAAAATATAACAAAAGTGTTGATTTAATGATTAAATAATTTCTAAAGAATACATTCTGCTACGTATTTTTAAATTTTAAGTTAAATATTTAAAACAAAAATCAATTTTATGATTTTCCGGATTGGTAGTTATTTTCCTGAACAACTGATCAGTAATTTTGCTAATGAAACAAAATTGTTCCAATGACATATGTTTCAAATTGAAAAAAATTCTGATGCAATTCTTGATATATTTCATTATGATTTTGTATTTTAATGAGTTTTGACTTAAAATTTGTTTTTTTATTATTTTGTTTAAGTTTAGTTTTAAAATTTTTTGTTTAAAAATGGAAATTTCAAAAAAAGTAAAAAGAAAAAAATTAATTCTAGAAAATTTTTATACTTATACTTTTTTATTCTTTTCAATTCAGCCAATGTCATTATTAAATAAAAAAATCTTTTCTTATTCTTTATTAGTACCATTTTATACCAATAATAATTAAAAAAATAAAATAATAAAACCTTATTTTGCAAACATCGAAATAACGCTAACAACAATTTAAATTAATTTTATTTTTATATTGCCTTCAATATTGTCATTTGCCATTTGACAGAAAATTTAACTGACAGTTTTCTCTGATTGTTATAATCGCCTATACGGAAAAATGTATAAGTTTTCATAATGAAACGTTTTTTGCGGAAACATTTCAATGATACCTATAACTGGTGCCTTAAGATAAAATATTTTTTGCTCTTTATTTGAGAATTTTCAGGTATAAAAAATTAATGATTCCGAAATATAATTTGGATATCTGCAAATTTTTCTTAAGTAAGATAGAAAAATAAAACTTCCAAAATTATATAGGGTTTCCTTTTAAACTAAAAGAAAGTGTCTTTTCTAAAACATTCTAGAAACAAATCAGAAATTTTAATGCAAATGTAGCCGAAGTTTTAAAAATAATTTTATTGTCTTATTGAAAATGTGCATCTTTAAAAACTTTTCGTTCTATAACCTTGCCTTATTTTTTTGTTACTTTGATTTTCTGAAAACTAAATTTTATTCTACAAAATTACATACGTACATACATACTTATTTTTCAAGAATTATGAACGAATATTTTTTGCATAGATATGAATGAATTAATTAAAACTACATTTACAAATTTAACAATGAAACTGCTGAAGGATTGTTGTAAGTGTTTTAACCTTAAACAAACTAATTTAAAGAGTGTGCATAAAAATTTTTTTTTTACCATTAAAAGTTCATTGTTATTTTTTTTGTTTAACTTAATTCTTTTTACCTGTTTTATTAAAAGTTAAGTAAAAAAAAAAAAAATAATAATAAGGTAGTAATTAATACTTTCAATAAAAATATAAAACATTTTCATAAAATGATTATTTATTAAGCGTGCGGTATGTTATTAAAGGAAGTGCACATAACTGCCTTCAACATGTACGTACATATGTACACTTTTAAATTTTTTTTTTATTTTGTAAATAATTTTCACATGCATTAACTGTTATGTTTAGGTATGTATCTTGAGGAAAACTATAATTAATTAGGTGTTATTTTTAGTTTGTTTTCTTTTTATTTATAGAGTGTTTAAAAGTAAAATAGAAAGTTTTTTTTTGTTTAGTTTTTGTGGAAAGGAAGTAAAAATTGTTTTTTTTTTTTTTTAAATTGTAGCAACATTCAAGCGCTATTATCAGACTTAGCTAAAAGTTATATAGCTCAAAAAAAAAAAAAAAAAACAGGAAGAATTTTAATGCAGCTTTTAAATTTGTTTACAAAACACTTACTTAATTGTTTGCTTATATTGTCTTTTCTCATTTAAACTAAGATTTGTTTGCTGTTTTAATTTTATTTTCTACATTTAAGTAAAAACAAAAGTTTCTACACAAAATTTATGGAGGATAAAAGATTTTTATTTCAGGGGTTGTTCTGTTCTACATAAAACTATGAATGATTCTAGGTTGGTTTTTTCGTGTTCTTATACTGTACCTGACTAATGACGTAATGGTTCAGTCGTCGGCATTTTAATCGAAAGGTCTCGGGATCAAAGCCCTGTTAAATCATATTCAATATTAGTAATTTGTATCGTAATAATTAATATCATAATATAAAATATATAAAAAATAAATAATTCAAGTAAAAGATAATAGATGGCGCACAAATATAATATATAGTGTTATGTTTCATAATCTTGTTTCTTAAAAAGAAACTGAAGCATAGATAACATATGAACAATAAGGGACCTTAGCGGTTACCTTATGGTCCACCTAAGAGTAGAAATGAAGAAATTACTGTATACTGTATTCATTATTCTTTTTTACAAAAATTTTTGTCATGTGAAAATGAGAAAATTTGGTTGATGACAAAACGTATAAAGAAAAAATTTGAAACCCTTATGCCTAAATTCAGTAAATTTGAAGTTTACGTAACACTATATTTGATCCATTGATGTTCTTTATTTACAATTTAGGTTAAGCAAAATTAAGTGACGACGTTTATAACTACTCTTGAAGATTAATCAACCAGTTATGATAGTTCTAAAATAATCTACGATTGGACATTAATAGAATTAAGCTGTTTCTTATGAGATATCTCTAGAAATCTATTAAGCGTATTATCATTAAGTCATTTAAAAATCTACTTAGGAACTTAGTCTGAGGAACTCAACGTATTTGTGAGAAAGTGAAACATTGTAAAACATTGTGTGTAGCAAATTCCTCATTATCTATATGCAACTTCCAGTTTAAAAAATTGTAAATTGAAATCACTTGCATCACACAATTCTAATCACAAATAATCTATTATACTATCATGTCATTAAATATGTAGTATACTAACCATATAATTTTACTATCTTTGATAATTTTTGAAATAAAGAGTTATTTAAGATTGAAAGCGGTTTCTTAAAGTTCTGTTAAGTGCAAGATTATTTCATTTGCATTATTAAAATAGACAACATTCTAATTTTAATTATGAAAAGTAACTATCGGAATTAAATGTAAAATTTATTCGAAAGAATTCTGAGGAGAACCAAATAGCAAAAAGACACAGAAAATTCTAAAACTGAATAGAATGGATCTGGCTTGGGTTTTTACGGAATCAGTACAAGTCACCTGATTATAAGAGCTCTCGTCGAAAGGATAGACAAAGTGGAGACGAATCTATAAAGGAGATACGGGCAAAAGGCAGAAACAGTACTCCACGTTCTGTGACAATGTCCAAACTTGAGAACCCAAAGACGAAGAACTTTGAGGAAAGAACAATAGGAAAGCGTTTCTGAAGTGAGAATGCTTAAATCAAGGACGCATAATACGTTTCATGAAGGGTATAGAGATGAGACGATGTAATAAGCGAGCGTATCGTTGAGCAGGGGAGCACAACGAATCACAAGGCCTAGGGCAGCCATAAGCTCCCCTTTGTAACAACATAACAACTAATTACTCTTATTTCCAAATATTTAAATACACTGTTAAATTATTTCATGTTAATTAAGATATAAAAATTTAAATTGAAAACTACAATTATAAATTTATTCACTTTAAATTATTACTTTCTAGTCAATTTAATCATATGCATACTTTTGATCAAAAAATATTATTGAATTTTTGAATTTTATTGAAGTATTGAATTTCTAAACTTTCAAAGGAATTTTTTTATTTATGATAGCTGTAAGTATCTATAGTTAATATAGTCAATCTTCCGTCAATATCTACTTGTATTTATTTTAGTAATTTTAATACTAAAAGTAGATATAATATGTACATAATATATGTATATGTTCATGTAGTTACCCTTTTTACACATTCAAACTTCAATATTGAAAAAATAAGGTTGTAGTTATTATAAATCTATAGTATAAAGTCTATAGTATTATTTAATCTATTAACAGAATTTAAAATTAAAAAAAAAAAGAAAAAAAACAAATTTTAAATATTCCAATTATTACGTACTGTATTTTATTTGAATATTTATTTTTAGAAATTGCACACGCCAGATCTTTGGTCCATCATCCAAGTTCGAAAGTCATTTGTTTTATTCCTTATTTTTTTTAATTTTTTTTTAATTCTATGGTTCTTTTATATTAAAACTACCGCGTTGTTTTATTTTAAATTGCAATGAGCCGTGCTATAGATCTTTTTTTTTTTTTTGTTTCTTTGTACAAATATTCTTTTACATGTGAATGTATATTGTATATATTGTAGCCTACAGGAAAATTTTATTAAAAGAACGACATAAAAATACAAAATTATATTTGTTTTATGTACAGGGTGTCTCATAATAGGTCAAGTTGGAAAGTATTTTTTTTTTTAATGCATTTCTCTGCCACATAAATGTGAACAGGATATTACACCGCCTTTTCTGTTCAGGCTTGGCTGTAAATGTCGTAAGGGGGAATAAAACTCTTACGAAGTGTGGAATTCGAACCCACATTCCCTCGGTGTCTACAGCGTATTTTATACGTTCTTACCCACTAGGTCACCAATGCTCCGGAAAGTATTATAAGAGGTGCTTGTTGGTCTGTAATGTAAATAAAACATTTCCGAACAATATGATGTCGATCGATTGATATTTAAAATGTGTTAAAATAAATTATTGATGCTGAAGACTTATCAACTTTTATAGAAGAATTTAAAAATTAAATGAAAATATTGTTGTTTTTTTAATTAGTTTCGTTTTTTGTTGATTGCATATTATATAAAAAAACTAAAACGACGTTTATTGAAACTATTACTATCATTATTTGAAAATCTTCAATGTTTTGAGCTAAAACAATGCTGTAGTCAGTGATGATAATTGAAAAATTTAGATAGCGTTGTTTACCCGGCGGTAATTGACATTTTATGTCAAAAGTGAGGAATTGAAATGAAAAACAGAAGAAACTATTTTAATAAGGATGTATATAACGTGGCTATAAAATATTAAGAATTAAACATTTTAAAAATTGAAAATAGTACTTATAGTAAAAAAATGTGATTAATATAATATTTCAATAAAAGATTAAGATTTTCAATAAAAATCTAATTTAATATATTTTTTTTCTTGTTATGATCACTTGCTATGAAAAATGCATTTGTTGTCAATTAAATCAAATAATAAATTCCCATTTATATATGGTAGTCGATTGTTGTCGAAATCACTAAGAATAACAGCGATCACTAACAATAACGTCAGTATATAAACACAACGTTAGATAGGCTTTAAATTTTGTGCAGAAAAAGCTTTATCCAAATAATATCTATCTATCTATATTGTTTCTGATTTATAACTCCTAATAAAATGCTCAGCCGATAATCATGAAAATTTGTATACAAAGGTTTTTGGATACGAGGAATGTTTTTGCTCTAACTATTTTGCTCTAACAGCTCGACAAATTGGGGCTGTGGTACTAATATTTAAACTTTTTCGCTCTAAAATAAAAACGGTTTGACCGATTTAACTAATTCAAATTTTGTACAAGTGTTGCTCTTTGACAATGAAGTTGATTCTAATAACAGATTTGGAATTTGTTAACCCATATCGGCACGACGATTGGTCAAAAAAAATTTTAGCAACAAATTATGTCCAATATTGCAAAGTACTGCTTTGATCCAAAAGAAAGTCACAAACATTTTTTGTCGAGTTCTGTTAACCAATTTCGACACAACAGCTTTTTAGAGATTTTTAGATTATTAGAAACTAGAAATTGTTTGACATCTTAGAAACGAGTTGATTGATTGACATCAAATTTTGTATACGTGAGTTGCTCTTGCTCTTCTATTAACAGACTTAGAATTTGTTAACCCATATCTTCAATTAAAAACCCATTTCTCTTATTTATTGAAGGACACAGCAACGCGCACCGGGTATTAGCTTGTGATTTATAATAATTTTATAATGATCTGCTATTTAATGAATGGATAAACGTTTGTACTTTAAATTTATTCTGGATAAACAGTTAAAGAATTTTATTTTTATAAAATTTGTCATCAGAAATTTATTTGTAAAATTTTTTTTTTATAAAATTTGTCATTAGGCCCAATTAAATTGTATTTTATCTCCCTTATCAGTTCCTATATATGTTACTCCCTCCCTATATATTACGGGACATCAATCCTATTTATATTTGATTACTATTTGTTAAAAAGAAAAGTGTACCTATACCCATAACATCATCTGCACATGGTATATAATATATAATGATTTTTTTTACTTTAGTTATTTTATTTTTTTTTTATTTAGTACAATTTTTAACTATATGCATATGGTTATAAACATATATAGATAATACATATATCTATGCATAAAAAATATGTAATGTGCTTTGTTTATTTTAAACATTTGATTTTTTTTTTTTTTATAGTTTTTTGTATTTTTTTATTTTGTGATTCTTAATGAAGATGTTATATGATGTTAAATATAAAAGATAAACATGTATATATATATATATATTTTACTATTAAAATAGCTGCTGATAAACAAATGAAGGAATAAACGCGAACTCGCTTAATTTTATATATATGAGCACTCTTATGCGCAAAGTTCATTGAACGAATATACGTATACCTGGTTATATGAATGTAAAAATTTTTGTTTTGTATAACGAAAAAGACGTTTTTAACGCCGCGATTTTTTTAAATGAGTGTGAATTATTTTATTTTTTTTTTTAATTTATTTAATTTGCTTTATTTTGTTTTTTATTATTTTTTTTTTTTATTTATTTTAATTTTAATTTAGTTTCACTAATGAGTTTTAGATATAGATTTGAAGCTGAGCAGTTGAATTGATGAAGTGGAAAAAAAAATAAAATAAAAACAAAAAAGAATTAAACATATAAAGAAAAAAAAGAAAAACACAAAAAGATAACTGTAGAATAAAAGAGTCATCAATTGAATGGTCTGGTCACGTCAATATTTGAATAATTTTTGCAAAAGCTTAACTAAAATACAAAAATTTTTACGAGTTTATTTTTAAAAGAAAGATTTTTAGAATATATATTGCATATAGGTATATATATATATATATGTATATCTATGTACATGTATATTGTAAATATTTTATTATTTTGGAAATTTTTCAGAGTGAAATTAGAGAAAATTATTTTATGGTGATTATAGTATCATAATCATATGTGTTTTATTTAACAAAACAAAAAAAAACAAAAAATAAAAAAATAAAAAGGAAATTTACTAAAGAATATATTTTTTTTTTTTGGCTTTTTTTTTTTGTATGTCATCAACAAGGCGATTTTAAGTAGAACAAATTTGAAGATATTTCTTTTTTTAAAAAAAAAGTATCTGTTAAAATCAGTGAAATTTAAGATTTCCAAATTTTAAATTTTCAATTATATATTTATTTTTTTTCAGTTCCGGTTTTTTTTTTTTACAAACATTTCGAAATTTATGTTAAATATTGATAAGATATTAATGTTTTGTATAATAAAATTATAAATTAGAGCAATGTCCTATACATATAATATAAAAATTTAAAAGGTGAATTGAATTACAATGATTCTCTACTTAAATTCATTTTGAATGAATAATGATTTTAATTTTATTTATTTAATGATCGTTAATTTCTTTGTTTTTACGTTTCTTATTTTATATTATTGAAATCTTTTTTAAAATTAAAATAACAATCGTAAAAAGTGGCTTAAATGCCTTTGTAAGAATATAAATGTTTGAACTTTAATCTGTGTATTTTACCTTTAAAAAAATTGCATTTTGCAGCTAAGTTTTAAAAAAAAATTATCGTAATGTCGCAACTGGTAATAAAATACTGTCACAAAATAGTAAATTGTCAGTTTTTGATTTTGCATAAGCCTTAAAGAGTGGAAAAATCAAAAATGCTTTTTTTTTTTAAATAGTTGTTATAAAAATGCTTTTCTCAAAACTTTTAATGCTTTTTACTTTTAGAAGTTTTTAGCTTTAGGCATTTGGAAGATGTAGGTTTTTTACAAATATGCATACTTTATAATATTAATCTCTCATATATTACTGTAGTCAACATAAAAATAATTATAAGTAACTATTTGGAAAACCGAAATAAAGCCAATATTCGAGATTATTTCCTTTTTAAAGCGTTAAATAAAGTGGAATTTTAAAAATTCGTGACTTTAGCATCGGAATGAAAATAAAGCCGATTTAACTTTATTGCCTGGGGCATAATTTCCGATCATCAGATTAAGCTAATGAAAATAATAAGCATATTTTTTTATATTGTTTTGAAAAAATTCTGAAGGTTCTATGAAAGACCTTATTGGTAGATCATAGTAAATTAAAATATTAATAAGGAACATATATGTATATAGTCTGTCTCAATTTTTTTTATTCATTACTCATTAGCTATAAATTGAACTTAAAAAAGCACATCATCATAGTAAATTAAAAATTTCTTATAGTTACTTTAAACTTTTCGATCCACATATTAAGGGCAAAACGGTTCTGTTAAAGTTCTCAATAAACTATGAAAAATTTAGATTTTTCTTTAATTACAAAAAAATGGAACCTTGTGATCAGACAACAAGTTAATAAAATCAGAAAGTTATTACAATTGTTAACGCATTCAATAATTTTATAAATAAAGTCTTTTAAATTAAAGGTTATTTTTACCTACGTGGTTGTACATTGAAACTATACGCCTTAAACAATTGAGTTAATATATTTTAATATTTATAGTCATTTAAAATGTCATTCCCAATATACAATATTATGGTATGACAATGACATTAATTTTTTTTTTTTTTTTAAGAACTTATGACTAAATTAAATCAATTCTGTTTTATTTTATTCACACTATCCACCCACTTAGACAATTTAAAACCGTTTTCTTTTTTATTTTTTTTTTTTAATTTTAATCATAAAAGAACAAAATTTTTTCTAAATCAACAATGTCAGCGATCTATTTCCATACTTAACAAAAAAAACAAGAAAGAAAAAAAGATTTTAATATTCTTCTTATTTTATTCACCACAATTTTTTTCTTTTTTTATTAACTCATGATTTTTTGTTTATCTGAACAAAAATAATTTTATGACCATGTTTCCAGATATATATATATATATATACATAACCATATTGACACTACTGTGCTATTGATAGTACAGCACGAAATTTATAATTTTTGTTTTTTTTTTCTTGATTTCTTTTTTTTTTTTCATTTTCATTTTTCAATGATCACGTTCAGGTACACCATAATATCACAGGTGAATACACTTACAAAAGTAAAAATTTTTTTTTTTTTTTTTTGAATTTTCTTTTTTTCTTGAAATGCAAAGATTCCCATCAACATTATATATCATTATCAACATCATTGTTATCATTAGCGTTTCAAACTGGTAGTACAGTATGTGCTATATTTTTTGTGCCGTATGGCATGACAGTAGTAAAAGTTCTTGTTAAAAGCATTTATTTAAAATTGCATGTGTATCTGAGACGAAAGAAAAATATAAAAAAGAAAAGAAGATGTAGTGGGAGTAAAAGAGATAAAATAAGTAAAGAAAAGAAGAACAAAAAAAAGAAAAAATACCGAAATAAAAGTAAATGTATTAAAAAGTTCCGAAGAGTGGAGTACAGTACAAACTATATACCAGAGTGGTATAACAAACAAAAAAAGGGGAAAAAAAAATCTCTAAAATTAAAAAATTGCACACATGAAAATTAGTATATTCGTGCAAAACTAATGCTAAAACTGAATTTCATTAAAAGAAAAATTAAAATGTTTACATGAATTAAAAAGAAAAAATGTTTTTTTTTTTTTAAAAGATTAAAATTACAAAATATATTTTTGTTTTCCATTTTCTATTTTCTATTTTCTTTTTTTCTTTTTTATTTTTTTGCACAAATTATTACAAGACAAGACATTGGAATGTGTTTTTTTTTTGTTTTTTTTTTTTTCATGTAAATTTTATTAATTTTTTTTAGCGTACAGTAACATGATTTCCATTTCAAAAAAAAAGTTCACATCATGAAATAACTGAATTTATTATGTAATTAAATTACATACTTATATTGTGTCAAATTTCTGATCTTGAACTAAATTTTATTTTCATTCAGTTACGGTACACTAAGCTATATTTATTCACTTGGGAAATTAATGGATATTTTTCATAAAACAAGGGGAATTAAAGTCGGTCTATAATTTACTGGTGTGATCGTCCATATCCTTGTTATTTTATTTTATTTTTTTTTGGTGTCAAAAATATTTATTGTGACAGGTTGTTTTTGTTAAATCCTACAGAGGGAAATTTATAATAGTTATAGTTACGCTTAGAATATAAAAATGTAAATATTATGAATTTTTGATTAGATCAAAAATCTGATAATTTTATGTTCAATAACATTTTTTCACAATAAATTAACGTTAAATTTGGCCCAAATCTCTTTCCTTATTTTTATATTTAATGTAACATAATATTTAATTTATTTATTAGGTGACTGGAAAAAATCTCCAAAAAAAAAGTCGCCAAAATTTGTATGAAACTTTCGGGACTTTTTGAATATATAAAATGTGTCCCGAAATAGGAACTTTTTTCGTTTATTTTGGGAACTTTAGTTCCCATGGCATGGCATATAAAAAAAGTTTCCAAAAAAATCTAATATACTTATATATTATTATGAAAAAAATTTCGAAATAAAAAGTATTTTTCTCGTGTTAGGTACGAAATTCCAAAAAAAATTCCTTTTTCTCATATACTTAACTATTCCGTTATATTCTCATAAATTTAAATATTAAGTAAAAGAAAAATATTCGTATTTTGATCCAACTTAAAATCTCTCATTATTCAGAATCTGGCATATACATTATATAGATACATATTTTGGAAAAAGCATCAATCCTGATTTTGATCGAACTTTACAATCTCTCTTATTTCAAAATCTCACTTGTACATATATATATATAAATAGGGAAGAAGGGGCTATCCTGATTTTGAATCCAACTCTAAAATCAATACTTATAGACTGAATATATATATGTCAATGCATAAGGCTTCCCTACAAAAGTATTAAATTTTGACATTTTTCAATGAAAAATAGTAAATTAGATAGAAAAATAGGAAGTTAAGCATTTTTATTATTTATTTAAATCTGTATAAAATTTTTTTTTTTTTTTATTGCATTTCTCTGCCACATAAATGTGGACAGGAAGTTACACAGCCTTTCCTGTTCAGGCGTGGCTGTAAATATCGTAAGAGGGAATAACTCTTACGACGTGTGTGGGGATTTGAATCCACACTTCCTTGGTATTTACAGCGTATTTTATACTCTTACCCACTAGGCCACCAAGGCCCCAACCTGTATAAAATTTTATCTAAAATCAAAATTTTGCCAAAAACGAAAATCCCCAAAATTTGTCTGAAACTTTTGGGGACTTTTTTCTTAAGGGCTTGCGGAGCCGCCTGGATTAGTGTTTGTATTTGAGTAAGTATATGGACAATTGTTCAGGAAGTATTTATTGAAATATGCTAATTTTATCTACACTAAATGCTAACTTTCTTACTTCCCATATAGAAACGGATAAATGTTAAGTATGTGAATTTAATATGTGATAAATTTGGAGTTCCAGAGTGATTCTGCTTTTTATCTATAATCTTAAAAAATCTTTACTTTATTTTTATTATTGTTTGTTAGATGTTATGAAACAATAAACTGCCAAACTTTAAGATACTTTTAGTATCTTAACTTCAAACTTCTTCTTTTTAAAGCTCTTTTTTATATTTTAATTATGTACCATGGTTCTATACATAATCATGGTTCATGGTTCATTCAGACATTTTTCATACCACTGTGACACTTACTATAACTGCTGACTGTAAAGATTCTTGCTGTTATACTTTTATTTAAATGAAATAAATAATAAAAATACGGTGTATCTGTTCTGATAATAAAAGAAAATCTTATAATTATCCAAGTTATGATAGTATTGTTACTTTATCCATAAAAACAATTTATTCATATCAATTTACTTATATCTAGGAGAATGAAAGTTTGTTCTTTTGACCACAGTATTAAAAAAAAAAACAAGAAATGTTATGTATAAATCATTAATTATTAGTGTTAATTTTAAGGATATAAAGTCAAGCTACAACATTTGAATAATTTAACAATATACTTATATTGTTTTTAATCCCATCCTTTCTAATCTTAGTTAACCGCCATTAGCAGAGAATATGCGGTTCATTAAATGAATTCTATATTAATTTTTTTTTTTTTATAAAAATAGAATATATATATGAAAAACAAAAATAAAATTGCATCACAAAATTCTTTTTCAGTTTTCTTTTTCTATTAAAGAAATTATTATTATAAAAATAAAAGAGATGGGGAAAAAAAAGTGGTATATATATAGAAGAGATTAAGAATAGAAATATATTCAAGAATTTTCAAGTGGTTACTTATACTTTAAAAGGATTTCATTTTATTCTGAGCACTCCTTGTGAAAAAGAGTGAAAGAAAATAAAAAATTAATGAAAATAGAAAAAAAAAAAAAAGATTTTTTTTTTGTAAAACTTTTTCTATTTTTAATAATGTTAAGAAAAAGTTTTATATGCCCTTCAATATCCTCAGGGTTTTGTACGTATACGTATTGCAGTAAAAAAACATGTGAATTTTCTATTTCCTGTTTTTACTTGTTTAGGTTGTATATAGGAAATAACGTTTTAAATTGTGAAATCTAATAAATTTCTGTTTCCGATTCAGATTCAGATTTTCATTGAAAACCGTATTTTTCAGAAAATACTATTAAGATTTAATACCAAAGCCAATCTGTCAAAAAAATGACAGTAAACATTATATTAAATGAATTTTAAATATTGAAAAACAAAATTAACATGATGATGAAATCAAAATCTGCTTAAGAAAAAAGAAGTTTTTTTTAACTATTATTTGCTTCCCATTTTATTACGATGAAAAAATTTACTGTTTAGCTTGGTACTAACTTTTCATTAACATTAAAAATAGGATAATTTTTTTAAAAATTAATTTTTGCTTAAAACATTTTATTCCTATAATTCGAATGCATATTTATGCATTCCTTTTCTTTGAGCAAAAAGAAAGAATTCAATTTATCAGTCATCGTTTAATGTTTTTCCTATATACATAGATACATAGGATTTTCAACACTAATAAGGATGAATATAATAGATTTTATAAAAACATAAAAAGGAAAGAATATATATATACAGACAAACAAGGTTTATATTTTACAATTCATATATAGTTAAATATTGTATATAAACTATACATATACATATTATAATATTATAGTAGATGCTTATTACAATTCCAGACATTTTCAAATTTTAAAAAGTTTTTTTTTTACCCTGTTTTCCTTTTTTTTATTTTTGAAATTCTACATTTCCTTTTTTTTTTTTGTTTTAATTTTGTATTTTTTTTTTTAGGGTGGATCCCAGACAAGTTGACGAAATCTAATTGTATCTTTAATATAATATTTTCAAAGATTATTTTATTATTTTTATAAATGAATTGGTATAAAATCTTCAGATATTGTATATTTATATTTGGTATAATATACCTATAGAAGTTTTATAGATAATTTCTCAAATTTGTCAGGAAAAACAAAATTAAACATTTCCGGATTAAAAGAAAAATAAAATTATCCTTTTTTGCAAAAAAAAAAAAAGCATTATTAAATAATTCTTTTAAATTTAAAGTTTAAATTTTTTGTATTAATTTTGTGCTTCAATTTTTAAAAAAATAATGTAGGATTAAATTTTAGAATAATTTTAAAATGTAAAAACTTTATTATAGTAATTAGTAAAGAAAAATAAAAACTAAAAAACCAAAAAATTTTTTTAATAAATTAAATTAAATTGATATTTTTTCACTTTAAAAATATTTTAGGAAATCACAAGAATTTTTTTTAGCTGCTTAAGTCCTAATAAGTTTTTATAATAATATCCGTAAAATATTAAGCTTAAAGTAGCATTATAAAGCGCTAAAGCTTTTAATTGGATTTATTACATATACATACATAAGTACTTACATGAAATATATTTAAGTGGCTTAAAAAAATTTAGTGGAAGACATTTTTTGGTCGTTTGGTCGGTTGTTCAAAAACAATTTAAAAAATTAAAAATAATTAATATTAATTCGCAGTCTTAAAAACTGAGTTTGAAACAAAATTAAATTTTTTTAAGAACTTTTAAAAAAAAAACTTTATTAAAACGAGGAAGAATACAGTTGACTTTGTCAACTCTTAGATACCCGTACGAACCGTTAGTATGTTAACAGCCTGTCACTCTGCTCACAATATTATTTTTTTAATATTTTAGTATTTTAAAATAATTTGGGTGAATTTTATAATTTCTAGAACTATGGGTTGTACATATATTCAAACTATATGTTTATATGTACATTCTTCAAAAGCAGATTCTAACCTTCCACATAACGATTATCAATCCAAAACTTTTTCAAATATTCTATAGTACCATTTAATACTAAGCGGTAAATGTATATTAAATTTACTAAGTACAAAACAGTAAATATAATTTTAAATATTATATTATATTATATTTAAATATTCCATTGACAGAATAATTTCTTATAAGTACAATAAAATACATATGTGTATGTAAATACGGCGCTATATAATATACATCTATACTCTTATCATTCATTCACTAGTGACATATACGATATGTAAATAAATATGATATTATATAAGTATGTATATATATCAATATCATATAAATAAAAATTCTTCAAGCAACCGTTATGTTGTTTATTTACTTACAATTTTTTGTACTACGCATTATATCCTCAACAATTTCAAATTATCGAATAAAACAAATGCAAAAAATTTGTTGAAGAAATTTGTTAGAAAATTTGAAAAAATCAAGTAACACTTTCGTCAATTATAAAGTAACCCTATATTATTAAAAAAAGTTGTTAACAGAAATAAAAATATAATGTTGGAGCTTTAATTTTTGTGTATTACTTCAAAAAAATTTTAACAGGTGTTCAAGTTACAGGTGTTTAAAAATAGGAAATTTTCAGTTTTTGACCCCTTACAGCTCCTAAACGGGGGGTGATACAAAAAAAATTTCTGAAATGACTCATAGTAATTTTCAAAGATCTAACTTCTGTCAAAATTTCAAGTTTCCAACTTTAACCGTTTAGAAGATGGAAGGGTTAAAGAATTTTGCAAAATTTGAGTTTCGCATAACGGTAAATTAAGACACCGTATGCCAAAAATATATATTTATTGTATATATACTTTTAAAGCTAATGAAAGTAGTAATCGTTTGGCGTTTTCAAAATGAAGATATACCTTATAGAACTTGTGCTATAACAATTTAAATATAGAGCTTTTTTGAACCTTTGGGGAGCTGTAGCTCCGTAACGGGTGGGGCTACAAAAAAAAGTTATTAAAAATAAAATTAATATTTTTGTGAGATCTATCAGTAGTTAAAATTTCATAGCTCTATTGCAAAAAAAATGTGGAGATCTAAAAGTTAGGTGTTCGAGAGCTACCCTAAGGCTTAGTCCAAACTCAACCAAAAAAAATAGGGAACCTACAAATTACTCCCAAAATATTTTGTGTAAATTTCAAGATTCTAGCTTTCTTAGTTTTTGAGTTAGCGTGCTGACGGACGGACGGACGGACGGACGGACGGACATGGCTCAAAAGTCTTAGAATTTTTTTCTGATCCGATCCATACCTTTGAAGGTATATCTAGCTCGCTTATTTCGAGGTGTTACAAACGGAGGAGTAATTTTATTATACCCGATCCTATCGTACGGGTATAAAAATAAAATGAATTACCTGGTTATTTAAAGTAAATCATAAAAAAATATTTGCGGTAAATATATCTACATACATATGTATGTAAAATTTAATATACATAAATGTCATACAACATACGTCGTATATTATTTTAATCAATTGAAATGTAATTACTTATATTTTATTAATTTAATTATAGGTATACATATATTAAAAAAAAAAAAAAAAAAAAAAACAAAATAAAATCCCTCAAACACTTCAAATTATAAATATATAATATAAAGATACATAATATATACATATATTATATTAAATTTGAGACTTGATCAAAAGTAAAAACACATTAGCCCATATAGAAATTTTATACTAAACATAATACATACATAATATGTAAATGCAGTACTGTCATATTAAGTTATAATATTACATATTTTGTATAGTGACAATAAAAATAATATCAATTACGATATTTGACAGTTACATTATTGACACTCAAATTTATTTATTTACATTTCTAACACTACCCATATTTATATTATTATTTTTTTTAATGTTAGTTAAAATTAATATTTTTTTAATATTATATTAATGTAAATAAATTTTTTTTTTTTTATTACTACTTAAATTTTGAAGAAAAAAATACAATATTAAGTATATGAATTATTTTTATTTTTGATTTTTTCATTAGAACAAATTAGTAAATAAAAAAAAAAAAACAAAAATACTTGACACTTCAATAAACAAATCAAAATGACAGTCAACTAAGTGTTTCATATACAATATAATAAGAGTATAATATGTGTATACTTGTATGTAAAATTCACTATGTTATATGATATAAATGTTCTTAAATATTTTTATTTAACCAAAAGTAAACGTTCTTATTACCTAATATGGAGAGTTTTATTATTATTTATTAAATAATTATTTTAATGTATATACATATATGTACGTATATATTAGATAATACAATGCATATAAATAAATGTATGTAACTATATTTTTATAGTAAAAAATTTCCAGTCACAGTAGATGAACTTGAAACCAAAAGTTTAACATGAATATATATGACCGCAACCAAGAATATACAAATAATATATACATTATGTACATATAAGTATATACATTCCATATGTATATGTCTCCATATGTATGTCATCATTATATATTATAATTTATAGTGAATTCATAAACATAAAAATAATAAATATGTGCATAAGTAATGTATTTTTTTTTTTTTTTTATAAGAGAGAGAAATTCTGTACTGTACCGCAAAAGAAATCTCGTGTTGAATTTAATTTTCTATTTTAATAAGTTTTAGATTTTTTTCGCTTTTTTTTTTGTTTTTTTTTTTTTGTTGGTTTTTAAGCAAAAATTAAAACCAGGTTAAAGAAAAATTACAATAATAATTAAAAAGTAATAATTAAATATTAAAAAACAGTTAAAAATATACAATAATATAATATTATGAAATTTGAACTTTTTCTAATAAATAAAATGTAGAATCACCATTTAAATATCACTTATTGTTATATACAATGCACCTAAAGTATAGGGTATATTAACTTTCGTATGGTGTTTGTAACCACCAAAAAGAAGCAATTTACATATGGGCATGTATATATATAATATATATTATTAACCAGTGTCACCTGCTGAATCGATTTAATTATGTCCATCCGCTCGTCCGTCTGTCTGTTCGTTTGCACGATAACTCAAAAAAAAAACTAATAAAGCTACTTATCTTGATGAAATTTATATAGCAGGCTACTAATTACGAAAAGAAAGCGGTTCGGATTTTGGAAGTTTCTGAACGAGCCCAAGAGCCTAACAAGCATATCTTCGAAATTAATAATAATAGATCCTTGCAATTTTGTACAAGAATGCTCTATACAAAGCTAGTAAAAGGGTTTATATTTTTAGTTTATATTAAATACCTATATCTAAAATAACTTATTGATTTTTTACATTTTATTGAATTTCTCAGGTGTAGCGTATTATTAAAGTTGGTTGCATTGATTTACTATTATACATTTACTTGTTTTTAATTTGAAAGTATGTTAAAATTATCATATTGATCAAATAATTTTTGTTAAAGATTATAGGCGGAGTTTTTTTTTTCTTTACTTACTGTTTGTTAAATTTCATATTACATGTGTTTTATTAACAAGAGAAGATTTATATTATTACGCGGTTTTTAAAAGAATTTTTGTAAGTTTTAAATTTATACAAATTCAAAAATCAGTTTATAATTTCATGTTATTTCTAAATTAACACAATTTCCACGATATTTAAATGAGGATGGCATGTATTAGGAGTTATTTTTTAATTAGCAAAAGGGATTTATGCATTTTATATTTATTGAAATACATATATATATTTCTATACTTAATTAAAAACTTCTACTATATTATGCTAATGGAAAATATCAATACGGTAATCAGTTTTATTTTTCTTTAAGAGAACTTTCAGTTTCACATAACAATTCTTCAATCGCCATTAATTTACATAGAGCAGTTAAAAATTATATATATGTATATGTATGTATTTTTAAAGAAAATAAAATTAAAGTGTGAGAATACAAAATTGATAATACATATACTTATGAAAGGTAATTTTTTGAAAGCCTGTAAATTTTTCAAAATTTACCTTTTCCATTCATATTATTTTAATATTGACTGCATATAATGTGAGTTAAAATACAAAAACTCAACATAATATAAACAGAAACTAACATGTACATATATATTACTTGAATATATATATATATATAAAGTACTTATTAAGTACTAATTTTAAAATTTATTTCACCCTACATGTGCATTTTATCCACTCCATGTAGTCAAAATATATTTGACTACTGTGACTCACAAAATAAAAATTGAATACAAAAATTTCATTAATACGAGTATAGGTATAATAATTATTTTGTCTTCATGTTTATGAATAAATGAAACATTAAATGGTTTATCTTATTTATCAATAAATTAAAATAATATTTTTTTTTTATTCCAAAAATTTACATAATGTCCTTATTAACAATTATTCTGATTTTAGTTGTTTAGAGAATAAATCTATTATTCTGATTTTGGTTGTTTAGAGAAGAAAAGGGAAGCAAAAATCTCGTAAACTCAATAGTTAACTGCTACATAGTTAATTTTTTTCAATTAAAATTACAATTATTATATTTCATTTAGATCGAAGAATTGTGATTGTTATGATTGAAATATGTAACAATTATAATTTTGGCAAATTTTGTTAGTAGACTTAAAATAAAAGCCAATAAATTGAATAAAATTAATTTTGAACTATAAATGAATCAGAAAATAGTAATATTAATCAAATCAAACTTAAACGCAATTTGTAATTAAGTAATTAGACACGTGTAACAAATATCCTAGCACTTAAACAGTTCAAATTTAAATCTTAGGCTATTAATAAAGTAATAACTTGATAACTTGAGCTTTTTCCCTAATTCCTTATCTTATAATTTAAAACTGCGAAACTACGGCTTAGAAAGAAATCATTCAATCTTAATTTAAATTTATTTATTGTGTTAATTTCTGTAATTTTGTGAGTCACTGTTATTATATAAAACTCATTAGAACTTCTTCATTTTCCGTCTTTTTTGTAATTTAGAACAAATTGGAAAAAAAAAAAAAATGCCTTACATTCATCACTCACGACAAACCGAAATTAAAAAGCAAAACAAAATCAATTTGAAAAAATGAATATAAGTAAGATAAGTACGGTAATATAATATGAGAGTCATGAATTTAACAAATGAAAGATTTAAGTTAAAATAATAAAAATACAGGCAATAACAAAAGAAAACGAATGAAAAAATAAAACATACCTATATACATATATAAAAAAAAGTTTCACAATTTATACTAGATTTTTGCACAAAGTAAGCAAAAATTATATTTTATTTTATTCACACAAACATTTAAAACTTTCCTTTACATAAATAAAACGTGAGAAAGAATAAAAGAGATAGAAAATATCAAATATAAAATAAATAAAATGTAAACGCATTTAATGATAACGAACAAATAAAAAATAAAAACAAAAAGAAAAACCATTAACGAATGAACGAACAAATAAACGAACGAACAAATAACGAATTAACGAATGTTATAAAACGGTTTTGTGTTACAATACAAACCAATTTTTGCAAAAAGGTGAAAATTAAAATTAAAATTATAACGAAAATCAGTTATTGATTATAATCGGTTTTATTTTCAACCGGAAATTTTTAAATAAAATTTCATATTTTTATTGCAAAAAAATTTAACAAAATGTTTAGTTGATATTTTTTACAAATTGTTTTTTTTTTTTTAGGTTTGTATAAGATAGTCTACAACAGTCTCTATACGTCTGATATAGTTAATAACCTATATCATATATAAATATATGTATGATAAACCAATGATCAAGAGTATTTTGAAACAATTTGGGCTAATACCAATAGAAAGAAATTAGGAGCTTTAAGAGAAATGCTCTTACCCCAAAATATGTCAGGAGATGTACACAAAAAAATCGAATCTACTTCAGAAAATCATCAATTAATATTGGAACCGGTGGGCTCGGTGGCCTAGTAGGTAAGATCGTGTAAAATACGCATTACAGCATTTACAGTCACACTTGGAAAGAAAACGCTATGTAATTTACTTGTTACGTTTATTTAGCATGGGAATAAATAAAAAAAAAATAATACTGGAATCAAATTTGTAATTTATCAAAGTTCTCGTAATGCCTTTGTTTGGAGCACTTTATAATTAAAGCCAATATAAAACAATTTATTGAACATAAAGAAAATAAGTATAATAGTGATTTTAAAAAATAACACACATCTGTCATAAATTAATATTTTGTTCCACCAGGTGGTGTAAATATGCATATAATAAAAAAAAAATTGGTATTTAAACAAAAAAAAGAAAAAATATATAAAATTGAAACTGATGATAAGTAAATTTTAGCGAAAAATATATTTTTGTTTTTTTTTGTTTTTGTTATTTTTCGTAGAAATTCTTTTCTTTTATTCCTTTGGCTTTTAAGTTTGTTGATGTGTTTGTATTTTTTCATTTTTGTTTCTTTCATTTTTCATTTTTGTTTCTATCATTTTTAAATCGTTAGCAAAAAGGGGTATTGACCCCCTAAATTGGATCAAATGACACGAGTTTAAAAAAAAAGTGGCTGGGAATAATTGATGTGCGATGAATTTTACAGTTTTATTTTCAAATTTTTTTAATTTTTGTATTTTGTTTTTTATTGCTTAATTGAAGGGGAGGAATATGGGCTGTTATTTAACCGGAAATAATTTTTTTTTTTTTCAACTTAATACAAAAAAATTATAAAAAAAGTGTCAATAATTGACAAAGACTTTTATGCCTGGTTCATTAGAGCATTTTGTTTTTGAAAATTTTCTGGATCAAAAAAATTAATTTAAAAAAAAGTGAAGGTGGATAACAAGCAAAAAGTAAGTCTCAATAATTAAAAAGTAAAAACAAAACAAAAGAAAAAAGAAATAATATTTTAATGAACAGTATCGAAGTGACGTTTGAATAAATAGTTGAGAAATTGAAAAGTTCAGAAAAAAATACCTTAAAATATTATTTATTAAGTATAGAATTTCATGGTTATACAAATTGTGAATAAAAAATTATACAAATATATTTTGCACAATTTTTAAATTCTAGGTGTGCTTGGAAATAAAAAAAAAACTTATTGAGTTTTTCAATTAGTTATTATTACAATAGCTCTGAATGATTTAAGAAAGGTTCTTATGGCTTCATTTAATTAAAATTTTTAACATTTTAAAAGCACCAAAAAGTTTCTTAAAAATGAACCTTACAATATTTTCCCATTTTTATTAAATTAATAAGTTGATTATTATGAAAAATTTTCCCCTGACTATTTAAATAAGTCATATATATATTATGAAATATAGATTATATACATATATAGTAACTAAATTGATTGAGACTTAATTATATTCTGATCCGAATTATTATATATATATTAAAATGATTTCGGTTTTAGGTGATTCCAAAATTCTAATCTATAGTAAACTAATTGTTTAATTAATTGCTCCCTCTAAATTGTATTTCTGAGTCTAATAAGTTCTTTTTTAAATAATTAAGTAATGCTATTGAATAAAAGATTTAGTTTGTTTTAACATAATTAAACATTAGAGATCTATAATAATATTTAGATATATCTTTTACTTATATATATTGACTTTTTATAACAAGGCAATTTCAGAACATTTAACTAGTTTTAAGTAGCTAATATGATACAAGGAACAAAAAGTTATTAAAATGTTGCCAATACCCTATAAATGTTGATTGTAATTGATGTTGTTTGGTAGAGGAAAAAATATACTTTGGCAAAGGGAAAACTATCCTTTGGAAAGAGCCAACTATCCTTTAGTAGATGAAATTATTGTTTGGTGAGAGGTAGAATGTTCTTTCGTAGGGGGACAATTATCCTTACACCTACGTCCTACGACCTCTATAAACTTGATTAATGCCGATATTTTCTAACAAATTACATATACATTAAAATAAAACAAATAAGTACTTTGATTATAAATTGATTAAAATTTAGAAACCAACAGTTGTAGAGTAAAAAATCAGTTCGAGATTAATAAATATTTGGAAATATCAATTAAAAAAAAAACTCTAAACCCATTAAAAACAGATTTTCATTAGTTTCGTAATGGTCGCGTTACCAATCACAATTTTTAAAATTTCTTTTATAAATTTTACCCCGATTTCAAGTTTCAATTTCTCATAATTGTGTATAATAAATTCAAATTTTTTTTTTGTTTATATAAGTACAATATTAATTACTTAATCATAAATCAGATATTTTATCATATTTCTATATATACATAAATATCTTATCATAACATAAAAATATAAAAAATTATGGTGTTTATTAACCTAAACAATAAACATAAAATAAAAAATAAATAAAAAAAAAAAAAAAAAAAAGTCAAAATGTCATTGTATTTCAGATATTATGATAACCTGCCTCAAAAATCTAAAACTAAAATTCATTTTAAGTAATAGCACCAACATTAAAATAATTAATTGAGTTTATGTTAAATTTTTTTACTTAGCTAAGTATCTAAGGACTTTTATACATTAAATGGAATAAAATTTAATTTCATCATTTAATTTATATTTAACAATAATAAATAGCAGAGGCAATTCAATTCCTTTTGCGTCATGTGATTAATCAAATGTTAAAAAAAAAAAAAAATAAAAATAAAAAAGAAAATTATTCTATAGGCTTGTTAACCCCACACCTTTATTTATTACGCGTATGTATATTGTAATTAATATGAATGTTTCACACCTCATAGAAAAATTTAACTATATGTATATAAGTTGGTGAAAGATTCAAACAAAAAAATAAATTAAACTATTTACAGGTGAAAATAAAAAAATAAAAATAAATATTGTTTTCCTTTTTCCTTTTTTTTGTTTTTGGTTTTGTTTTAGGTTTTTCTTGTTTCCACCATTTCTTGAAGGTCAATTTAATTGGGTGAGGTGAGTATCATTTAAAAAAAACAACAAATGATATTTTGAAATAATTTATTTGAAATTGCGGAATTTTAATTAATTAAAAAAAAAAAAAAAGAAAAGAAAAGATCAAAATAATGTTTTTATTTTAATCAAATTAATTAAAATACGTTGACGGTATATAGATACAATAACATTTAATGAAAATTTCATCAATTAATTATATATTGTATTATATTTATTACCGGTTAAATTGCTTAAGATAAAGGTAATAAGATTTTATTGTTTGTTCATTGTTTTTGTATCATATTATTTTTTTCAAAATTTAAAAGAAATCAACTTTTGTATAAATTGAGCAATAATTTAATTGAATTAACTAAAAGTTGGATAAATTTGTAGTATAAATAAAGTATATGGTATGTGATATACATAATATTATACAGGGTGATTCTCTTGCAGTCTAGAATATTTATAGGATGTGTTTGCGAGATCAAAGACAACAAAAAATTGTTTTGCAGGGGGAGAGTAATAAGGTCCAAAGATTTTTTTACTTTTTGTTTATTAAGCTTATATCTCAAAAACTACGTAAGTACAGCTACCTTTTTTTCAAAAGTTATGAGCTTAATTTACCAAAAGTTATTCAAACAAAATAAAAAATTAAAAAAGAACTAGTTTTTAAAGTTTTTTTTTATTCGTTTTAAATTTTTTCCTTTAAACATGTTATTTTAGATCTTATAAATGCCGAATGTAATGATTATTCAATTTAATATACGTACATATATATTTAAAATGTCTTGAAAATTGTTATATTTTATTTCAAATTGTTTTTTTTTTTTTTTTTAAGATTGCTTGAATCCAGCTCTTTAATTTTGGTAAAAACCGGCTTTTTTCAATCTCTTATGATATTTGAAATAATTGAAAAAGAAAATGTGGTTAGTTTTTAATTAAAACAACGGCAATTTTCTTTTCTCATATTGAAATACTCAATGATATTATTTAATTTTTTTTTTTTACTAACACGAAAACTACTTAATGGAAATAGATCCGCTCCTGTAGAACAATTTTTTGTTGGTTTTGACCACCCAAACACACCTTATAAATATCCAAAACCCTAAGAGAATCACCATGTATAAATATTGAAAAGATGCTATAATTGCCGGATGTGATGATTTTTCAATTTAATATATGCTTATAAAGTCTTGTAAATTATAATATTTAAATTCTAATGTTTTTTCTAAAGTGTATCCAAAATATTCAATATCAAAATCAAGCAAAAAAATGAAAACAAAAACTAGATGTCGTTTTGTTTTCTGAAAAATGTAGCTTTAGTACAGAAATGAAATTAAGGAAGTAACAATTTAGTTTTCATTAAAGTTTTATGTATCTCAAAAGCAAAAAATCAAAGATTCAATGCACCATAACTATGTATTATAAAAGGGCAAGAAATATTAATTACCTTAGTCCCTAAACTTCAACTAAAAATCATAAATATGGTACAACTTTTTTTTAATTATTTAATTAAATTCAGAATTTGCCTTACTTTACGATATTTTTAATTATAATTTGTCCAATATATGCCAATACAGTCGTTAATTCTGTTCGAAAATGATACAAATTAATTGAAATCGATCCCTTAAATAAAAACCAAATTCAGAAACTATTTATGTGATTTTCTTTAAAAAAAAATTTTGCTATTACAGATCTGATAAGGAAGTATAGAAACGACGACTTTAAGAATTAATGTACTTTATTTAAGTTATCTGTATAAAACATTGGATTTTTATATAGTTTGTTTTGAAAATTGTTTGCCCTATCTGAAGTGAGGAAGGAATTTCAAATAAATGGGTGGAATGAGAACTTAAATCTCACTTTTTTTAAAGTGTGATGTCAAAGTTAACAAAAAATTAGAGTTAAAGCGTAGTTAGTTTTTGTTTCAAAAAGCGAAATTTTTGAGTTCTCAAGAATCAGATCCTTTTTTTTAAGAATCAGATTCCTGTTTTTCCTTACTTATTTTTAAAATAATACTAATTATATATTATAAGAAAAATCTGTATCATTTTTTCTTAATCTGTATGATGTATCATTTCTGTATCATTTTTTATTAATCGTATGAAAGGCCGGTGTCTTAACCACTACACCGTTTGATCTAATGTATGTATATATATATAAAAACGATGAATATTTCTTCTATTCTAATGCTTTCGAAAGATCTTAATTAAGTTTCAAAAGAAAGCAATCATAAAAACGTATAGTAATTAATTAGTATAGTATAAATCTATACATTAGAAGTATTGCAACAGCCAAACGGTAAACTTTTTAAAATAAATTTTAATTCGACACTGGCGTCATAATATTTCAAAATAAACCAAGTATATCCAAAAAAAAAATTAAAATGTAAATTTTATTATCTATATAAAAAAGTCTAATTCTTGATTTCCGCTAAGTCTTGTATATATATATATATAAGATAAAATTGCACATAAAGTCTATACTTTATTTTTATATTCATCGTTTTATTTACAGGATAAGATTCAAGTCTGTTTTTTAAGAAAACGTCATTGTACGATTGAATTCATTTCCGTTTATTTATTAAACATACTATGTATACTATGTATATTATGTACCATAAAAAATTCATTGTATAAATTTTATTTTAAGATGCCATTCTAAATTAAATATAAATAAAAAAAACAAATAACAATAATAATTAAAAATATTTTTAAAAAATTTTAACCATATATGGAAATTGAATTTTTTTTTTTTTTTTTCAACACTATTTTTGGTTTTGATAACATAAATCTCTCATTCGTTATTCAGATATTCAAATATGGGCAAAATTCATATGAGTGCATTGTTTTTTTCTTTAATTTTTGTAAAAATAAAAACAAAAAAAAATTAAAAAAATTAAAAAAAATTTTTTCTCGTATTTATAAAACCTTGTTTTTTTTTTTTTAAATACAGCTAATATTGTGGTAGAATCGGTAGATACTATACTAGTATTATATAGTTGTGGTAATGATGTGTATAATATTGGTGAGTAATAAAAAAATTTTTTTTTGAATGAATGAATCAATATAATTATGAGTAAGATAATATAAATTTTGTTGTTTTTAGATCTACATAAGTATATTTTTTTCCATAAGTATTATAATATTCATATGAGGAAATAAGAACTAAATATATGATTCTGTTAATATATACGCATATTTAAGTACATATACAGATGTAATTTATAGGATATAGGACAGTTAATCGGAAGATAAATTAAAAATCATACTTTTTTCTTAAAATTCTTTTGGTATAAAAACATGTTTCACAAAATTCACTCATTTATTAACTTGAACCATTACTCACAAATATTTTTAACTAAAACCGAGACTTGACAATCGAAAATTTGAGAAATAGGATATTTAGCAGAACTGAATTTTGTACATCATGTAGAATTTAAAATAATTTCTAAAAATTCTCAGTGATTCTTTTATAATATAGTAAGAAAAGTGGAGGAATTTAAATTTTTGTGTAAATATGAAATTTTTAAAAATTTGTGAATACGTCTAAGTTCTTTCTAAATATAATAGTCATTGTAGCTAACATTAACACATGAATATTTGATAAGTTTTCGATGTTATTATAATATTATGAATTATGATATATATAAAATGACAACTTTAACTATAAGTAATAGTTATAAGTGTTATAACACATCATTAGACATACGTCAAATTATTAATGATTACATTATATTATGTTTCGCACGTGTTTTTCGGATACTACTGAACTTCGGATACTTTTTAAATGACAACAAATTATTTTTATGACTATTGTAGTTCGTTATATAAAATGTCATGCGCGCACGAACAAAGTCATATTATATCATATGATAGCTAATGACTGTTAGGAGTAATCGGAAACTATTAGTACAATTAATAGATTATTTTACCATTAGGTATATATACAAAAAAATTAGTAGGTATATCTGAAAATTGAAAGTTTTGAAAAATTGTATTCGACTATATAAAGTGAAATTAATAAATATAAAATTTAATAACTGACCCCTGCCTCCTTATTTCATTTTTAAAGCATTAAAATTAAAAATCAATCGAAAAAAAATATAAAGATTATTCATATAGTTAATTCCAAATATTTTCTATATATATACTATACTTATAATATAATTTTTGCCTACGCAAATACGCAAATTAAAAAAACGTTTAAATTTAAAAAAGACACAAATTGATATAAGATTTATGTTTCGAAAAACTTTAAGAACACAATTTTGAAAAAAACACTTAATATTTGCCTATATCTTTATAAAAGTTAACATTTAATATTTTCAATGAACCCTGCTTTTTTTCCAACTATGAAATTCCTCCTAGTCATTTTTTTTACATTGCAGAGCAGTTTTATGAACAAACATGAAAAAACGCGGACACGATAAATGAAACCCCAAACCTTCCAAAATTCTCCAAAACCCCGCAAAAAATGAACTAATTCCCAAAAAAAACTTTGATTAATCGCCCAAAAATATTAACTAATCTGCAAAGATATTTTTGGAATTGTAGGAAAAATTAACTAATCCCAAGTTAAATTTTAGCAAAAATATTGGGGATTAGTTCATTTTTGTGTTGGGCGTTATCGTAGCGTCCATGTGTACATCATATTCATCGATTTGTTTTTTTTTTCAGGCCAGGCTAAAACGAAAATTGATTACATATTTTGAAATTGAATAGACGAAGTTTAATAAATGATTATATTGAGCAGAGCTCAATAAATCGACATTAAAAGATCGCATTCTTTACTTACTTAAATGACAATCTAGTAAATGATTATATTAATCACAAAATTGTCTAAAATTTAACGGGGTGCTTTTTCTTTTGGCTTTTTCTATTTTAATAAACTTTAAAATATTAACTTATCCTTTGGTGAACCACTATCCAAAAATAAAGCAGATTGATAGTACTTAAAAGTTTTATTTTTTAGCTTTATGTCTCGATATTGTCTGTAGATAACTTAATTTTCTTTTTGTACTTTCAATTGATTTTGGGAAGAAAATAAAAAAAAAAACTTTTATTTTTTTTTTTTACTTCTTTATAAATTTATTTTGAATGGTTTTGAATTTTTCTTTTAATTTTTTTTTTTTTTTGATTTTACTTTTTAATTCTTAAGTTTTTCGTTTCTCTTCCGTTCGGACTAATGAAAATTGATTTTAATTTTTTTTTTTTTTTTTACGTAAAAATTCTTTATGGTTTTTGATTTTCTTTTAAAAACTTATTTTTTTTTATATATGTAGGTACATATATATATATATTAATATTTATTTTTAATAATTTGTGATGCATTTAACCAAAAATACAAAAAAAAAAAAAAAACGAAATTTTCAATTTTCTTTTCAAATTATATTATGAATAACTTTCCCTTTCAAAAAAAAAATAAAATAAAAAAATGTTTAAATTTAAATATTTGAAATAATATGTATATACGTATGTATATAAATAATTTTTTTTGAAAAAGTTGCATTCAAAACGATAAAATTTGTTTTTTTTTTTTTTATTAAATTTTTGTTGAATAATTCGATAAATTTATCGTTAAATAATTTTTAAGAAAAAAAATAAAAAAATACATTCTTCTATATATAAGTATATATATATATATACTTAAGTATATTATTCATACAAATATTCATTTTAATAATTAAATTAAATGAAGCTGAAATCATTGGATAATTTTTTTTTTTGTATTATAGCTTATGAAAATTAATTTTCATAAAATTTTAATCATAATTTTCTTTTTTTTTTTGTTATTGAAATGCGAATAATGCAATCAAGTTAACATAAGATAGAGCCCATATAATCCATTACACATTGAAATAACATATTATGTTTAATAGTAGAAATATCTTTGATGAAAAAATACATTGTTTTGAGTTGTTTTCTTTTTTTTTTTAAATTAATTCAAAAGATAGCACCTCTATATAATATGCAATCATTATGTTGCCATTTTAATTGAATTATTTACATTATTTATTTAATATTTTAAATTACTTAAATTCTTTTTATATAATTTATTATTAAGGTACTGGATTGGTTTGTACTTGTCTTTTTCAGGTTTTTAGGAAAATAAGAGTTCAGTTTAAAGTTGGAAAAACTTTTCAAGGAAAGTGCGCCATATATAATATTAAGGACACTGACCAATTTGGTGTTTTATATATATTGTTTGCTATGCTCGCCTCAAGTCTCTTAACTCTTGCGTTTGAACATGTAAGATATGCTGAACTTAACAATATTGTAAAATATGCAGATTACCCATGCATTTTTTTTTTAAATCTTATTTGTACATACGTAAGACCATAAAAAGCCGTCCAATTAAACATTTTTATTGAGAAGAATTTTTCTTTTTCAATTTTAAATTCTTTTTTTAAAACAGGTCTCGCGTAAATGTGTTTTAATTTGTCCTAATAACTCACAGATGATTTCTGTATAAATTCATTTAAGTATTAGAATAAATCAAAAGCGCAAAAAAGAAGTATGGTCTAGGCAATATCATTATTACAAAGGCCTACTGATGAGTCTATAGCAATGTTGAAAAGACGAAACAACTCTAACATATTGTAAAAAATGAACTTAAAATGTTTCTATGAAAATAATTATGTAAAATAAATATTTCTTAAGTTATATAATTTTAAAGTAAGTCATTTTATTTAATTGAATTAATTTTGTTTTACAAAAAAAATATATATATATTTTTTGTTTTATTTTCAACTGTTTCCTGTTTTACAAAAATTTTTGTGCTTATATAATATGCATAAACATTATGTACAAATTAGAACAAAATCAAGGATATGCTGAAAAACTAAAAATGTGTATTCAGGCAAAAGAAAGAAACATGTTGGAATAATGGGATTACATTAGAATTTATATTTATAGAATTGACCTTAAGAATTTCATATTAAATGATTATACGTGCTACAGCTGTTACTATATACAAAACTTTTAAAAATTTGAATTACTATATATACATATTATATAAAAACGCAAATAAATATATATATATATATTTTTTTTTATTAAATAATTTTGTATAATTTTGTTTTTGTATACTGTATTCGTACTCTATAGGGTATTTTGTGTTTATATAAGGTATAGGTATAAACTTAAATTGTTTTTCTTTTTTTTTTGTTTAAATTGGATACTTATATACTAAATACTACATAGAGTATACTACATAGAGTTATTATATAAATAAATGCGTATATGCTAATAAATAAATAATAAGTAAATTAAATTTTGAAAGTTAAAAGTAAAACACAAGCCTTTATATAATTTGATTCAGCCTTAATATAATTTTTCCTTCGAACATTTTATTCAAACATAAAATAAACATCTAAATACATACATACAATATGTGTTGTCAAAAAAGCTCTTTTTGACAGAATATTTGACCAATTGAGTTAAGTTTAACAGAAAAACAATTAAAACATATTTATAATTACAATAATTAAAACAACAACTATTTTTTGAATTTCATGTTTATTTTACTTAATGCAATTTTTTCGTTTAAGAAAAACAAAAAAAAAAATTATGTTTCATTATTGGCATGTCAAATTAAAACATAATTAAAAGAAATCTTCTTTAAAACTTATCGAAAATACAATCATATCGAAAAATATTGCCATTTAAAATACAAAAACTAAATATAAAAAATCATGACGAAAAAAAAAAAAGAAGATAAGATTTTAAAGATATATTTTCCCAAAGGTATCCTGTAATATCACATTAAAAAATATATATATGTGTAAACATACAGACTTATTATATGAAAATCCTACAAGAAAAAAAAAAAACATAACTAAACCTTGAAACTTAAACAATATTATAAAAAAAAAACCAGTTTTTTTTTTTTTTTTTTTTTTGTGTTACCTGCACAAAATAAAAAAATAAAAGTAAAAACTCACAAATAAAAAGAATTAGCGAAAAACAGAAAAAAAAAAAAAAAAATAGTAGAATACCTGTAATAATACATTTTCATTTCTATATGGATAGAGGGCATTAAAATCCACCATAGTGTATATGCATTAACAATCCCACATATATTAAAAAAAAAAAAAAAAAACAAAATCAAAAGATAATAAAAATTGTAACACATAAAATTATTTTTATGTTATTTTCATAAAAGACATTTTTTTTTTTTTGTAATATTTTTAAAAATTAGCTCAAATTCAACTTATTTTTTTGTTTTTTTTTGATTTCGAAGTAAAAGCACACCATGATTTGAATTAATTTATAAATATATTCGAAAATCATTTTCTATGTATGCATATTATATGCACCTATTTTATATGCATATAATATATTTAGTTATGTATAATGTATGACTGCATTTATTTTAATATTTAAAATTTGAATTCAGAATTTAAAAATTTTTTTTTACTTATTTCGAATTTTTAATTTCGAAAAATTTAAATTATTTAATCTTTCAGTTTTAAATATATTTATGTACTTTAAATATAAAAATCAATTGAAATTCGTAATTAATATTAAATATGTAATTAAATTATATTATATGTATATATATATATATATATAGATAATCATTTTATATAACTTACTTTTCTTATTGGTTTTGTATCATTTTCAATTATTTGCTGATGTTGTTCAACTTCAATTCCGTCTGACATGATTACTATGATTGGGGTTTTTGTTTTTTCTTTTATTTTCTATATATATATATATATATATATGTATGGATATATATTATGTATATATAGTATGTATTTTTTTTTTTATAAATTTTTTTATTTATTTATTTATTTATTTTTATTAAAAAAACATACAAGAAAAAAAAAAAAAAAAATAGAGAAAAAAAGTTAAGTATTATTATTTTATTATTGATTATTTTATTTTAATTAATTTTTTTTTTTTTTTTATAATAATTTTATATACATATTGATTTTATTTCAATCCTTTTTGAATTAAGACTCGTAAAATAAATAAAGAAAAAAAAAATAAAAAATAATAAGAAAAAGAATAAGGGGAGACATACGGAATATTTTGTTTTTTTTTTCTTTCTTTCTTAATGTATGTATGAATATGTGTATTTGCAAAAAAATAAATTTTGTTTTTATTATATAATACATAATAGCTATATTATTTTATATTATATATAAATTAAATATGTTTATTATATATATATATACCAATATATTATAAATTAAAAAGATATAACATATTATATAAATATACATTTACGTATATGGTTAATATAAGTATGTGGGTATATAAAAAAAAAAAACAAAAAAAATTGCAATAAGAACCTTTATATTTTGTGTTGAACTTAACTAATTTAATACAACTACACATAATACATCATATCATACACATATAAATATATTATACTAAATATAAAAGTATGCAATATAATAATATATGTATATGTATAAAAAATTAAGGTATAAATAAAGGTATAAATTTAATATATTGAAATATACATATATGTATGTATAATCATTGGTAGGTAGATTTTAAAACTCGTTTTCGTTTTGTTTTTTTTTTTTTTTGCAATATTGGGGATAATCCTTTGAGTGCCCACTTTTTATTAAATCTTTAAACAGCTTGCTTTTTTTTTTTGTATTTTTTTTATATATTTTTTTTTTTTTTATTCTAATTTATCACGCACACTAACGAACAATGTAATGTTTGATGATGGATTAAAAGAACAAAAACTTCAAAAAAAAAAGAATAGAAAAACAAAAAAAAAAAAACAAAATCCTAAAAATTCAATCCACCATATAAAGATGTAATTATCAAAAAAAAAAAAAATTAATAAAACTAAAACAATTTCACTTTCATTTAATCTACTTTTTGATTTTTGAATTAATTTTAAAAAAATAAGAAAATTTTTTTTTTTAAATTCAAAGCAATTTATTTCAAAAATTATTTTATATATTTTTTTTTTTTTATTGAAACACAAAATAATAACGGAAGAATTTAAAAAAAAAAAAAAACTTTGAACAATTGACAAAAAATATATATAATATGTAAGTATGTATTTTTTATTTTAATTACTTATGTACTTATGTACAAATTAAAAGACTTCAAATAAAAAACAAAAAAAAAAAATAAAATAAAAACTTACTTTAAATTTATTTTTTTTAAGAGCTAATTTTTTTTCTAGACGATTATTTTATTGAAATTTTCTTTTTATTTTAAAAATAAAAAAAAAAATTTTTGTTTTTTAATTATATATTTGAAAAAATTAAAAATTTTTGTTTTTTTATTTTGTATTATATTTTTAATTTCGAAAAGAAAAACTTTCCAACTTAGCGCGTACCGTATAATAAATACGTTTATATTTTTTGTTTTTTTCTTTTTTATTTTTTGTAACTTTTTTTCTCAATATTAAAATATTGTAATAAACCCGAAGATGGCTTTAAGCAGAATGCTGATAAATTTTTTGATGTTTGCTCGCCTATCGTGTTTTTTTTTTTTGTTTTTTTACTTCAAATTTTTGTTTTTTTGTTTTTGTTTTGTGGATAGAATTAAATGAAGTAGAGGATTGGTGGAGTGTAGAATTGGTGGTTTTTGTTTTTTGTGTTATTCAGATGTAAAGAAATGGAAAAACTCAAAAATAGAAATGATAAAAAATAAAAAAAAAAAAATAACCAAAAACAAATGAGAAAAACAAAAATATTCATTTTCTACTCAGTTAAAGTTATTTGAGATTTATATAGAGAGATACATAATTATGTATGTATGTATATTTTTATTTTCTTTCTTTCCTACTACTTTTACTTCATAAAAGCAAATGGACGATTTTAACAAAAAAAAAAAAAAAAGAAGTTATGTTTTTGTTAATTCGATTTAAGAATTTTATTTATTTGTTTTTAAATTCGAGTATGAATTTCTATAGTAATTATTATATAAATTAATTTCCTTTGTTGTGCTTTGTTTTATACATATATTTGCTTGGAAAGAGTAATATGGAACTAGGCGTTCCTTTGTTTGGCCAAATTGTTTCTTCCATTTTGGAAGGACCATCACTTATAAGTTCTTATATTATATACAATTTTCGACTTACGGTTCAGTTTTTAATATAGGGAGATAAGTATAGTATTTACTTGGAAAGAGTATAATTGGAACGCCTATATTGTTTCTAGGGCCTCGATGACCTAGTGTGTAAGAGAGTATTAAGTACGCTGTAAACAGGTATTAAGAGTATTAAGAGATTAAGAGAGTATTAAGTACGCTGAGGAAGTGTGGGTTTGAATCTCATCATAAGTTGTAAGAATAACACCTCCTTACGACATTTACAGCCACGACTGAAAAGTAAATGCTGTGCAATTTCGTTGTCGCAGTGGAATTAACTAAAAAAAAAAAGAAAAAGGTCATATCCCATTTTAGAACTTCACTTATAAGTAATAGTAATATACAGCTTTCGAGTTTTGATTAAATTTGTAACAAAAGGGACATTTAGATTCAGATGATTTAGAAAATTATTGTAAATTTTATTTTTATATACTATCATAGTTTATAAAATTTAATTTACACGAACCTTAAAACATGACAGAATATCTGTCTTTACTCTTTTATTATACTTTAAAAGAAACTAATATTTCCATTTGCTTCTCTAATATACGATAATAGCGTTATACAAATTGAAACATTTAAGATTTTGGCATCATATTCAATATTGTCAAACCAGAAATTTATTTTTTTTTTCGTCTTTTTTCTATTGGATCATTTTTATAAAGTGTAAACAAAAAATTAGCAAAACTTATTGACTCTATGGAGACGAACAGGTAACACATATTTTCGTAACCTATTGAAATTATATAACACATATCTAATGGTATTTGATATATAACAGAACACATTATAACTATGGTAGTAGAGGGAAAACTTTATATAACAGAACACATTTTTATGGAAAATATCGACAATAGGTATAGTATTTCAAAATAATTAATAATTTATATAAATTAATAATTTGAGTTCGTGCTGAATTTAAGTACCTACTTATGAAATTTTAATATTACATAACAATAATTTTATTTAATAAAACAAGAAATATATGTATCTGCGTACACATTTATAAAAAATGGATTGTCCTGAGGATAATGAAAAAACAATAAAAAAACCAAAAAAGAAAAACAGATATTTATTTGTTTTTATCTACATAAAAACATGCTTATTAAATAAATATGAAGGTATGTACATTAAAATGAAGTAAATTTTTTATATAAACATATACATATTCACGTGCTAATAAAATATATTAAATCATACATATATTATATAGATTATATATTTTTATTACAATGTAGGGAAAGTGCATATAAATATTCTCTTTGTAAATTATATTTTTACTCAAAAAAAAACCGGCCAGACGAGTGAAAATTGTTTTGTTATATTAATTGTATAATAAGAAAGAATGTTTTTTTTTATTCTAGAATTAATTAATTGAGTTTTTCTCAATTTTATAAATGAGAGAATGAAATGAGTATTTTATATATGTATGTAAAATGTATGGTTAGTGTTAGTTGAATTTGGATATAAAGTTGGAAATTTGAAACATATATGTACTATGTAATTATTATATAAAATATGTACTTAACTTTAACATACATATTTAATCGATGATGAATCTAACAAAATGTTTGATGGAAATGTTCGATAAAACAAAACCATAATTTTAAAGTGTACTCATATTTTTGTAAAATAAAAATACATAAAAGATTAATTTATTTTTTAAATATTATGTTTATAGATTGTTTTTTTTTTTTAAGATGCATTTTTTATTAATATTTTATGAATGGTAATTGAAAACACATTTCATTTAGTCATTTTGTATATATCCATAATATAAATAATATAGGTACATAGAATATATTATGTATTATATACTTATGCTACATAAGAAAATATTTTTTTACTCATTTAAAAGAAAATATGTACTCAAAAAATCGTGCTTATAAAAATTATAACAATAAAGAAAAAACAAAAAAAAAAAGATTTTTTTTCGTATTATGTAAATGATTTTAGCCTTGAGATGCAAACTCCATACGTATACACTAACACCTACAAATTGCATTCAAAATTGACTATAATATACATTGCCATGAAAAACTAACTAATACAAATACAACCGGCTTTTTATTCTTAAATAAAAATAATGGATGCTTTAAATATGGACAATTATGAGGTATTTAGGAAGGTTATTTGACATTAGAGAGATGGGATATTTCGAAATTTTGTAATAAATTGAGTTTACATCCTTCAGATTTCTTAATACATATTAGTTATAAATTGAAATGTTTTGATTTTATTTTGTGAGATGTGAAATATTGTATACTGGATTTGGATACTATAAAGTGATGTGGTGTTGTGGAATGAAAAATTTTCTAAATAGAGTCAAGAATAAGAAAATTTATTGGTGTAAAGACAAAAACTTCTCATTATTTCTTAAAGAGCTGTTTTAAATATAACATTTAATTTAAAAATAATATCTATTAATTTACGAAATTAAATAAAAAATAACTTTTATGGTTTAATTACATATTTTAATTACAATTTCGAATTTTTCGGAACTCATATTTTTAGATGGAAAAGAAAATAAATTAGTTAAAAGAAGGTTTTGTAGTAAGTCTGTTATATCTATTAATTAAAATATAAACAATTTAATATCAATTTTTAATTTAAAAATTAATTATATAGATATTATAAAAATATTGTACTTAAACATTTATTCTTTCTTTCATAGTAACAGAAAAATTTATTAAAAAATGTATTTTGAGGTTTCATTTGTTTTTTAATTTTACGATGTATTTTCGTATTATGTATGACATGGTGACTTTTTCAAAAAATTTTTTTTATTAGTTAAAGTAAGCATATAACAAATTAATATTCTTAATATAGAAAACTTTTTAAAAATGAAATAGCTTTTTGAAATTCAAAACGAAAACGTAACTTATAATACCTTTATTGTTATCACTATTTTAATAAATATGATAAAATCATTTTACTCTCACTTACAACATCTACAAACAGTCAAAATTATACATTTATGAATATGTACAGACATATATATGTACCTATATATAATTAAAAAATAAAAAACCGGCAAACGGAAGGGCATACAGTAATGTTTACATATTAATACACTTATTTAACCAGACAACATTGGAATGAGGCTAATTTTGAAGGAATATATCCATATTCATCCTGCCCGTAAAAAAAAATTTAACCTTTTAATTTTTAGTGTTTTTTTTTTTTTCTTCTGTTTGATGTAAATTTAAAATTATTTTAAAACGTTAATTTGATTAAAAGAAATATCATTGTAAAAAAAAAAAAAAAATATAATAAAAAAATTAATCGATTATTGCTTTTTTTTTTCAAAAATGGAAGCATATCAATGGAAGTCTTTGTTTTTTAATAAATTTCTGACTTGCATTTTTAGCACCCAATTAAATATTTACAAAAATAAAAATATTTATTTATTCTTTTTTTTTTGATGTTGTTGTCTGATCATGAATTAAAGAAATCAGGAACTATTTTGAATTTTTTTTTTTTTTTTTTTTGCATTAAATGTACGCATGTGAAATATTGGAGGAGTTTTTGTCAAAAAAAAAGGAGCATACAAAGTAGTTTTTAAAATAATAATTTAAAATAAGCACATATTTAATTTTTTATTAAAACTATTGAGTTGTTAAAATTATTTTTTGATTATTATTTTGGTTTCTCCACGCCCCACCACACATAAAGTGATGTGGAAATAAATCAAACCTTTCCTTTTCAGGTGTGCTTTCGATATAATTATTATAATATAATTATAATGTTTATTTTCTTTACCATTATACCATTTTTATTTTATAATAATATTTTGACCAGACCGAGTTTCGAACCCGTCACCTTCCGCTTTGAAAAACCAGCTACTTACGCACTGCACCATTAATCAGATTGATAATTTATTATTTTATAAGTTAATAAATTGCATTTTGCTAACTTTTAGGCGCGATCAAAATGAAATGTGAAAATTTTAAATCCTATATCCGATTGATAAATTCATCCGACTGAATTTTCTAACAAAATATATTAAAAGTTTTTTAGAATGTAACATAAAGCTTTAGCATAAATGCCAATAACAAATTTAAATGTTTAACATAATGAAAAACTTAATATGTTAAATAAAATACCATGAGTTGCTCGGTTAGGTTTCAATATTAAAGAGTTTTTTTTTTCAAAGCTTACAGCATTACAGCACCATAAAATTTGCATATACTTATAGTTTAGATAGTATAACATAATTTAGCGTTCGATATAAATGATTAAAATTTGGAAAAATTTGCACAATTATGTTACAAAAACAAATCTTAAAAACAGATTATCATGCCGGAATTGATTAACGGGCTGTAAACCAATTAATCTATAGAGCCGACTATTTTTTTTAATAATATTTTTCGACCGATTAATTTTATTGGTTTTTGTAATAATGTTGATTCATTCGATTAAAAACCCCCACAAATTAATTGGTCGAATCGTATAGACCAGATAAATGATAAAATCAAAATTTGTTTTCGACTTCGTATACCTTGAGTTAGTTAATAGAATTTTAGCAAAATTTTTCAGAGATTCTCTTTCGGTACTTTAAAAAATTGATATATGATTCGAGCATAGTGTGCGCCGTGAAGTCAAATTAACGAACGAATTTATCAAGATTTTTGCTGGTTCTTCCGAAAAAAACAGAATAGAACAGCAAAGTTTGAACTGAATTGGCAGTATTACGAAAAACTTTTGTCAGAATTTTGTACATTAACGAGTGAACGACTGACCAAAAGACAAAAGTTATTTATCGCATTTTCAACTTCAGATGAACTTTAAAATTTGGTTATAATCGGGTTCATCATGTAGAAATTTCGAATGGACAAACAAACGAACACACAAAATAACAGATACATTTTCCACTTTACATATTAGATCATAAATATTTGTAAATGGCTTTTTAAAGGTATATAAAAACGGACATACAAATAAGAAAAGAAGTACATATCATTATATAAAAAAATATATGTATAAAAGTTTTTAAAATAAACGAAAAATCGAGAATTTAATGCAGTATTTTTTGAATACAAATGGAATGGGGTACGTTGGTTTTTTAGTTTTTTTTTTCTGAATATGTGTACAGCTTCTTGGTATTATGGCATATAGGAGCATTTGTTTATTTTTGGAAATATATAATCGTTTTTTTTTTTTTTTTTTTGAATATGCACATATTATTTATGATTTACTAGTTTTTCAGTCTCTGTTTAATATTTCTTTTGAATATAATTGGTTATCACCGCATGTACGGTAATAGTTCACTGAAAGGTCTCTATAAATCAAATGAAATTAATATAAAAATGTATACAAAAATGTATTCTTTGAATTTGCAAACTTAATTTACAATAATATTATATTAATAAAGTTTTAAAGTAAAAATTTATCTAATATGTGTAGGTATGTCTTCAAAAATTAACTATAAGAATGCATATTGAATTCTAATAATTGGCAAGCATTGAATTGAGAATTTAACAATTTTTAAACTCTTCATTCGGCACACCTGACTGATAAAAACTTAAAAAAAATATATTTGTTTTAATTTTAAGTAAATTTCATAAAAAAATTCAAAATTCAACAAAAATATTTAATCTTTTATTGCAATTCTATTATAAACATGACATTTAAAAATTTTAATTTTATCTAATCTGTTTTATGCAACTGTTAAATTGTATTAATTAACAATTTAATCAAAAATGTTAATTTTAAAGTTTAAATTCTTCTTAAAAGGTTGTCATTCTTAATATTTATTAATATATGAAGTTGGTTTTAAAATGAAATGTAAAGGGTTGCTTCTCAATATTCGAAAATACATTTCATCTAATTTCAGTTCTTAAGTAACCATTAATGAAGCAAAATATATCATTCAGTAAGTAACTGCTTGCTGATATAGCTCAAAAAGCACTCATAAAGTAAAAATAGTATAGGAATTTTAGCAATATTAATCTCAGATCAAATCAATTAATTCTTTTGTTTAATTTCAAATAACTGAGATATAGTGAATCACTGAACATAGGAGATATTTAACAAAATATATTTCTTTTTAAGAATTTTAATTTTATTTACTTTGTATTAACAACAATATAATCTTCAACTTTAATTATTTGATTCTTATTTTGTATTGTTATTTTATACTTAGTTTTAATAATTATTTTGATTCATTATAAAAATTTTTATAAAAAACAATGAAGGATTTTTTTTTTTTAAATACTTAACCTACTTCAATCTATGTATGTAATACTAAATTATCTTAATTATTTTAGCTTACTTCTAATGTACATACTTAATTTTTTAATCTTCAACAACATGTGAACTTAATAAAAAGTATAACTACGTATAACATATAGAGTACTCATCTAGAACAAAATTTTTTGATCACTTTTTCAATTTCACTTTATCTAAGTTTACACACTCACCAATACATACGTACGCAATATAATGTAATATATATATCGAGACTCACATCAATTATCAGGCCATGAAGTGCAGAGAGTAAAAGCTTAATAAGGGGCCAGCTTTTAACAAATTTACTTATTTAGGTCTTGATATATTATATTGCGTACGTATTTATTGGTAAGTTTACACACTCACCAATACATACGTACGTACGTATAATGTAGTACACATAGAGGTACTTATATATAGGTACATACTTGAAAAATGAAAATATGTAAATGTGATATATGCTTCGAAAATATTTTTGATTTGAAAGCGTTTTATTTCAAATAGATGAATGTAGTATAAAAATGTCGCACTTGAGAATACAGTGTAAAATTTAATATGTATTTACTTAAAATTTAGTAAGCAATAGTGTTAAATTTAAGTTTTTTGATTTGATTTTCATCAAATCAATTGATTTTTAGTATTTTAATAGATTCTAGAAAAGAATATATATTAAGAAAAAAATAAAAAAGTTAGAACAGAAAAGAATAAAGTTAAGTTTTTAATGTTTTAAATTTTTTAAAATTAAAAGCTAAAACAATACAAAATAATAAATAGGTATAAAATAAAATTACATTAGTTGAATTAATTAACATAATATTAATATTACAAAACATACATATAACAAAAACATTAAACAAAAAAATATACTAAATAACTTAATTCAATTATCCAAGACAATTCATAGTTTCTTCAAAATTGAAGCAGCTGGACTATTGAAAATATAAAAAAAAAATAAGTATACATACAAAAAAATTTAGTTTTGCACTTTTAAGCACTTTAATAAATATGCTCCCTTAAAAATTTTTAATACCAAACAAAAATAAAAACAAAGAGAAAAACAAAAGTCCGCTCAAATAAAAAAATTTATAAAAATATATACTTACAAAACACATTCATATTTACATATATACGAACATTCATTCAAAAAAAAATGCATATATTTTTATTTTTTATGTATATATGGATATGTGTCTATTTGCACTATTTGCCTATGCATTTCTATTTCTACTTCTTTTCTATGTTGTATTTGTTACTTAACTTTATACTATAGTATACAATACAGTCACACAAAATATCCCAGCTAATGTTTAATACTATATAAGCAAATTTGGATGTTTCGTGTGATTGTATTTATGATTTAAATATATACTAAAAATATCAACACAATCGCACGAAACATCCCAATGGGATGTTTCACAATCGTAGAAAAATGCTTAATATTTTTGTTCTATGTGAGTTCTCTGTATAACCAGGTATAACACGATTGATATTCATTTTAGTTAATAAAAACATTTTTTTTTGCATACATTTAGGAGAAATATAACAATGGTATCTTTCAATATGATTTGATTCATAATATTTTGAGAAAATGTGTATGATTTTATTTTTTATGTATAATTATTACAGGAGATAAATAAAAAATAAAATTATATTAAAATGTAATATAACCTATTAATAATATAAGTATTAAATAGTAGTATTAATATTTTAGAATCCTATATAACATATGGATGTCTTTCTTGTGGTATACTATATCAAATAATTTAATAATCCTACGTTTTCTTCGAAAATGATATCAACGTATATTTCTGCTTCAAAATTATTTCAATAAGATACCTATAATATAATGCCAATAATGCTAATGTTATTTTGAAAGTTTTGAATTGGTTTCGATCTTTCAGATTCAGAATGTAGCATTTTGGTAATTAATGTGGTTACAAGAGCTTTTTCGTAATCTAAGTAATGTTAACACGATTTCATAAATATTTTTGTATTTTAAGAGATCCTTTAGCAACTATTATTTGATGGTTACATTTTTGCATACCTACTTTAAATCTTTTTTATTCATATAATATAAAATTGTAAAAGTTGATATTTTTTTAATATTGGTTTTGGAGCCTCGGTGGCCTAGTAGATAAGAACGTATACAATACGCTGTAAACACACCGAGGGAGTGTGGGTTCGAACCCCACACACGTCTTAAGAGCTATTCCTCCTTACGACATTTACAGCCACGCCTGAACAGGAAAGATTGTATCATTTCCTGTCTACATTTATGTGGCAGAGAAATACATTAAAAAAAAAAGTGGGTTTTTTTTTTTAAATAAAAAACAGAAATACTCTTATCAATATCATGTATTAAAGCAAGTGATATGGAAAAAAATCCATAGGTAGAAAAACAGAGTGCAATTTCAGAACTGTACGAAATTTCTTTTAACGAATAGCGTAAATAATATCAGAATAGAAATAATGTAGAAGGAATTAGCCAGGAAATAAATGTTAAGCCAGTGTAAAGCAATTAAAGAATCGATAAGAAAACGGCATTCAAAAAATCTTCTATTTATACAGTATTATCACATAGTAAAACTGTGAAACTTGATAATAGAGAAAAGCAATCAAAATTCGTTTAGCGTCAACAGTGTATGATAAAAACATTGCAATTAAGAATCATACAGGTAAATTAATGAATAATAAAATAATCAAGATCAATAGAATACAATAAGAAGACCACATTAAAAATAATGCTTGTAATTCCTTATAAATAAGACGATTATATGGAAGTTGCAATTTACAATTAAAAAAAAAAGGCAATGCTAAATTTAGATGAATAAATGGTGTTCAGAATGGCAAATTATAGGGTAAACAAAATGGCCAACATAAACCAGAGATAGGTTCACATAGAAGCTAAATCAGGCGAATACTGTTCAGTACATGATAATTTTGATTGATTTTTATAATAATTTTTGATTGATTTTTGTACGATGATTGAATTTAAAAATGTCTGTTAAAATACGGTTTATTATTATGTGCAAACAGTAAATATTAACCTTGAAATTGAAAATTAATACCAAATATTATATTTATAATAATTATTTATTTTAATTCATAAGTCTTATTTGAATATAGCTAACATTGTCATATTTTTGAGGTTATTGACATTATCATATGATGCCATTTTTCGTTTAGCTTTGATTATAAAAATTAATTTAAAAAAAAAAGAAAGAAAAAATAGAAGATAAATACAAAAAACAATAAAAATTTCTTTTAAAAATTGTATCAAAATATTTTGCACTATAAAAAAATAACAAAAGCTAAGTATAGAGAATAAATAACTAAAACCTGTCAACAGCTGCTAAAGCTATTTGAAAAAGCGCGTTAACAAATCAGTGAAATTTTTTAAACCAAAGTAAAAAAAAAAATTATCTTATCAATTTTATTAATAAAAAAAAACTAAGGAAATGAAATTTTCAAATTCGAAATTTGAATTCGAAATTAATTTTAATTCAATGTTTTAAAATTTTATTTTTGGTTTTGATTAACAAAATTTTATTGTATAGTATAGAGGGTAAAATTAAAGTAGTAGCTCTAATTTTACACTAATTTTTTTTTATCACGTTTATATTTATTATATATTTTATTTACTAAAAAAGAAAGTAAACATATAATACGTATATGAAATATAAGCAAAAAAATTGACATTTTTAACTGACATGAGAAATATTTAAATAAACGTTACATGGATTTATTTGGATTGATTGATTTTTGTTTTGAGTTTTTAAAGTGCATTTGAGAAATATACGGAATAGTTGAACTTGGTAATTATTGGTGACTCTGCGAATTAAAAACCGAATGAACTAATGTCAGGCAACATTTTTGTAAAAGTATCTTACCGTTACTTAATAAATTATTGTTAAAATCAAAAAATGCATTAATAATAGTAAATATTAACAAGAAAAATTTTGTTTTTGAGTTTTGTTCTTTTTTTTTTGTTTGTTTATTTCTTTCTAACGTTATTTGAGATTAGTTAATTTTTTGTTTTTTAATATAAATAAATTTATTTGTGGCAACGACTAATTTAATTTGTTTTAACGTTGTATGGAGTTGGATAATATAGGTCAACATTTAAAAAAATTCTGAATTCACAAAGTCTGAGTTAGAAAATTCTGCATTACGAATTTCTTGCCATTTATAAACAATGAGGACTGCCACCTACAAACCACTGCTGAATAAATTATTGAAATGAGAGCTTAAAAAATTTCACTTTAATTATTCGCTATTTGTAATTTTTTAAGAAAATATTTCTTTTTATTTTCATAACAAAAACAATTGGGAGGTCGTTAAAGTTGATATGCAACCAGAATTTTACTAATTGTGTTAATAGAGCTTTGAAGGCAACAGCCTCTCAATTTTAAATGCTTTAACTTTATACGATATATTTGTGTAATCTGAGCCGCATCTGCAAAGAAAAAAAGATTTTTTAAAATGAGAATTGAAGTAAACTTATTGAAATTTAACAATCATATTTTGAAGCTGACTATCAGCACTAAGTATCTAGACGTTATTCTACACTCAAAGCTCTCCTGGGAATCTAACATCGAGCATAAAGCTAAGTAAGCTTCCGTTGCTCTCTATGTTTGCAACATTGGTAAGAAATGAGATATGCAGGCAAAGATGGCTCTTTGGACGTACACAGTCGTTGTTTACGCAATTCTTACCTATGGATCGCTGGTGTGGTGGTCAGCGATGAATCGGAAATAAAATATAATAAAATTAAATAGGATACAGCGATCGGTGGGTATTACAGGTGCATTACGATTGGTGTTCGACTGATGCTCTGAATACTATTTTATTACTTTCACGCCTTGATCTATACATTAAATATGTCTCAACGTGCTGTGTAGTACGACTCAGACAATCTGGGTGGTTTGCTACTAGACCATAAGGCCATAAGATATTACCATAGGATTCTATACCAACCCTGATCGACTACACTGTTCCCAAACTAAACTTCGAGAACAATTTAGCCCTTAGAGTTTCCGAGTAGAGCAAAATGGAGGGGCGGAGATGTGGCAAAAAACTTCGGTGTAACTATCTTCACGAAGATGAAAGAAGGAGTCGGTGCTGGTATTTTCTCGGAAAAACTCAATATTTCAAAATCCTACAGACTCCCCGATACAGCTAGCATCATTCAGGCGGAGATACTAACAGAACTAGCAAAAAAAGGAGTTACTCTGAACACTAACTCTCCTGAAAAAGTTAGTTGTCCAATTGGTACTGTAAAGAAACGGATCCTTTCTTTGTATATAGCGAAATCGCAACAGAGGTGGAGTAATCTGAGCAATTGCAACATATCTATAACATTGTGGCCCACCTACAACAAAAGGAGATCAAATGAGTTGATATCCAAATCACGTATAAACATCGCCTAGCTAGTGGCAATCATCGCAGTTCACTGGCCAGTAGGCACGCATACAGCCAAACAATCCTTTATAACACCTCCTGCAGGAGTTGTAAAGAAGCGAACGAAAGTGGGACCTTGAGAACTTTCTTTGCAGATGACCGGCCCGAGCTAGAGCCAAACTTCTCTCACTCGGTAAACCACCAAAGAATTAATTTCGTATTTGAACTCCTCGGGATATAAATCCTTAAGCAATCTTAAAACATAGGTCACGTGAGTGCATTGGTATTTTTTCAATTACGATAACTTTCTTCTTCTTGGTGTCTTTGAAACTTAATTCAAAATGTTCATTACTTCTGTAAGATTGTACTTAAATTGAGACCACCTAAATTTTAATCCCTTAAAAATAAAAGAATATTTATTCAGGTATTAAATAATCTTCAGAAAATATTTAAAGCACAGAAGTAATTGTTTTTTCTTCAATGTCTACTTCTTTTTAGATAATACTCGAAAAAAAAAAAAATAAATATTGTGATTAATATGTTGAACAAATTTTAGACTAATTCATTTTCAGAAAAATCAAATGAGTGTATAGTTGACTGTGTGAACTCTAGGATGCTCGTACGAACGTAATTCATGATGTTACTATAAAATTTAATTATCTATTACAAAATGTTTAGATATCTGATTTAATTAAGTATACCAATTTATATTTATATAAACTTAGAAGTTGTATGACAGGCTACTTGAATCTAGTGCTGAAGACTAACAAAATTTTGCTGAAGTCTTTGCCATAAAACTTAAATTCCTTTGACAAAATTTTAAATACACAGTTAACAGATACTAATTTATAATTAAAAAAAAAAAAGAAGTTGTTGGACACCTATTCGAACGTGCCTTCAGAGTCCTAGCTGGATTATTTTAACGAATTATCGTGCGAACAGACAAACGGATGGATGTAAGTGTGTTAATGGACTTACAATTCTATCGCGAACAAGAATATATTTACTTTCCCATATCTATTTTGTGTCTCTTCAGATGTTGCAAACTTAATGAAAAATTTACTATACCTTGAGAAATTTCGTACGAGTTTAATAATTTATGCTGAAATTTACAACACTTATTACCGAATTATCAAATTAAAGTCGCGTAAATATACTTACTTGAATATATAAAGGCGTATCTAAATGGTTTTTTTTTTTTTTTTAAAATTCAGTTCACATTTTTCTTTTTTATCGAAAAAAAACCAAAGAAAAACCAAAAACTGTATGGTAAATCTTATACAGCTATTGTTGTTATATGTTTCAGTTTCAAAAATTTAAGTTTTTACAGAAATTGGTATAAAAAAAAAATTTTGGTTCACCTTAGATATTTTAAAAACAAAAATCTTCGAAAAAAAATTTTAAAAAACAAAATCTAGAAAAATTTTTTTTTTGGGACAAAATCTTGAAAAAACAAAACTGGATTGGATTGAATTTCTTTGTTTATAAAATTGATTTTGTGTCCATCTTTAAAATCCTTCCAAATTGTTTTTACAGAAATATTTCACTAACAAAGTATTCAAAATAGTCTGGTTTACCGATGCCCATGCCATAAACCCCTACTAAATAAATTATTGAAATCTTAATTTTATAATCAACTCCCCTTTAATTTTATAATCAAATTCCCCCTAAATCAGAATGCACATATATACATATTCTGGGAAAAGTGTATAAACATGATTTTGTTACCATGCTCTAAAATTTCTACTAATTATTTTTTTCATATGACTTTTTCAAAAACAAAGCACATAAAAATCTGTACGCATCTTTGAATTTTACTTTACTTTAATATAATATAAAATGCATTGAACAAATTTTTCAAAAATCTTGAAAGAAGTATGTGATTGATTCTATGTTAAAATTCTAGATTTTATCATGCAAGATTTTAAAAATAAAAAAAATTAAGATTTTGTCCATTCAAGATTATTTTTTTCAAGATAATATCATGACGGTAAAAATTTTACTATCCTATATTAGAAACTTTAAAAACATAATTATATAATGTTGAATATAAAGCAATCAATTTTTAATTTTAGTGAATCACCAAAATGATTCAATAAAATTTGTGTGAAAGTTGAAAAAAATGTGAATGAGAAAAACAATAATTTTTTTTTTAATATTAATTTTTCTTTTCAATTCATTCATTGAATTTAGGTGAACCTGTAAAATGTAAAGTAACATTTTTTAAAGAAAAACTTTTGTTATTGTTTGTATTCGATAAGGTCAAACAAAATTTTAGGCATAAAATAGTTCATTTGGAATTATCGGTTATATATATTATTGTATATTATGTATATCATATATATATATATATATATATATATAAATGCCATTTTTATGCTAATTAAGAACTTCACAAGAATTGTTTGGTTTTTCTTTTCAAACAATAATAATGGTAAATATACTGTTGATGATGCTGATGGCTTTTATTGTACATCATTTGATTAGGTGTTAAAAGACACGTTTTAAAAATTAGATCAAGGTTTTAACAGGGGCGTATATGTAAAATTTAGTTTTCATTATAAAAATAGTAAAACCAAGTAAAACTTTATTAGACAATAGATTTTTGGAACTTACTAGAACAACATTATTTATAGATATTGTGTTAAAATACGGTTGAATACATCTAAGAAGCTTTAGAGAAATATTAAAATTAAATTGATTTAAGTTTTAGTGACTTGAAATTTAATTTATGATAAGCACTCAGGCACTGAAGCACTGAAACTTGACGATTTACATCATTCGTACATAGTTTTAAACTTTAAGATAGCACAAGAAAACGATGAGGAAAAGAAATATGATGAGGAAAACTTTATTAATGATCAATTTGATTTTGTTTTAAAGTTAGACTCTGTTTTTAGCATATTTTTAAAAAAAATTTTGAAAAAATGTGCCTATTACTTTCAATCTGGCCATCCGTCCATCTGTTTACAAAATTGATACACCGTTCAAGATAAAGCAATAAAATTTTAACCTTGGGTAGGTGTCGTAAAAAAATGAATGTCGGAGAATCCCCATCTATTGCGGAACTGTAGCTCCTCAAACTTCAAAAAAAACCCTATTTCTAAATGTGTGTACCTCAAGTTTTGCTTAACATTTTTTTTAATTTAAAAACGCCATTCGACAGAACTTTTCTTAATAAATCAATAAGTTTTCTTATAAATCAATATCAAAATTATACATTTTTTTTTCCAACATAGTATATAAATTTACCGTTATGTGAAAAGGAAATATTGCATGATGTTTGTTCCTTCATAACTCCAACATGGTTTTAGATAGGGACTTGAAATTTTAAGCTCAGAAAGATATTTTGAAATTGATATAAGTTGTCTCAAAAAGTTTTTTTTTGTACGACCTCCCTTTTAAGAGCTATTAGAGCTTAGTAACTTAAGCACCTCTACACATTTTTTCAAAATAAAAGGCAATAATTAAAGCTTCAACTTTATAATTTTATATGTGTTAATAGCTTTTCTTAATTATTCACAAAATTCCTTTAAAATTGATGAAAATGTCTTTTTAGCTTTAACAATTTTTCTTATTATATGAAATTCTAAGAAAATTTTTGAATGTTGGTACAGTGTCACAATTCTAAACAGTTTGTATTATCTTTTGGAAATGCACACCTTTAAAAATCGTTGGTTTACATTCTACCTTGTTTTTTTTTTCTTCTTTGAATAAACCAAATTAAGATATCAATTTATTCTTTCTTTGTCAATAATAGATCAAGATTATTTTTTAGATAAATAACTTTCTATAAACTTTCTTTCTTTCATATCTAAAAAAAATAAAATAAATAAGACTACTATAATCAAACAAATAGAAACAAACTAAATATAAAAACTATTTCATATCAAAATCTAAAAGTAGTCAAAAAATTGTCATCAACAAGTGCATTTCATCAAAATATCATAACATAAAAAAAAAATGAAGGTAAGAAAAATTATAATAAAAAATGAAAAAAAAAAATTTAACTATTTGTTTCCTTTTTTTTTTTTTGTTTTTAAGAATTATTTAAAACTAGGAATATTCATCTTTATTTTAAATATATATTATACTAAAGGATTTATAATAAGAAATATACAAAATCAACGTCCATATAAAACATTATATTATAAAGCAAAAGCATCATATGATCCAGAAGATCATGATCTTTTACCATCAGCTGTACTAATGTATATTATACATAATCAAATACCAGAATTTTTTAATGAAAATCTATCATCAAAAACAAATTCATATTCAAAATATTTAACAAATGATCCAGAACCAGCAGATTTTATTTTAAATCCAAAATATCGTTTAAAATTTAATCATCATCATAATAAATTTATTAACTTAAATGAAAATTATAATCAACAAGATCATAATTATTTTAATGATAATTATTATGATAATCCAAAACAAGAAATTTATAATTTATCATCAGAAATTGAAAAATTACATTTATTAAAATCAGAATTTCCAAAAAAATATAAAAATAATTATAAAAAATTAGGAAAAGTTCTATTAAAAATTGTTCATGAAAATTCACCAAGTGAATATGAAGAAAATGTGGTGAATAATGAAATTTTACGTTATCTTCAAGGTGATGAATTACGACGTTATATTTCAAAATTTCGATCAAAATCAAAATAATTGAATTTTTATTAAAAATCATTTTTAGTGAATTTATTTTTTTGTATTTAATTTCAAAAAAAAAAGTATAATTAAGAAAAAAAAAAAAAAAAAATAACAAAAAACTGTAATTGAGTGGTTATGCTAGTTATTTATTTTTTATATAGATTTTAAAAAAATTTTACCTCTTTAGTTATGGTGAATTTAATTTTTATTTTATATGTTTATATTTTAAAAATTAGAATTAATTAATATTAATTTATTTAAGTGATTTAATATAAATATACATAAAAGTTTATTTAAAAAAATAAATATGTAAATTTAGAAATTTATTGGGAATTGACAAAAAATTGAAATTTCATTGAAAAAAAAAAAATAAAAATGGAATTTCGATCGATCTCCGATTATTGAAAATGATTCAACGATTTTGTATTAAAATAGAAATTATCATAATTTATTTATTTATTTATTTGTACACTTTAAATTTACAATTTTTGTTTACATAAGTTATTTTTAAATATTTCTAAGAGACACAGATTTTTATAATGTTTACAACTACAAAATTATACAACAAAATAAAATTTTTAATTTTGATAGTAATTTTTCTTACAAAAATAAGTCCTTAGAAATTGTAAAAAAATTTAATTATTTAGGTTTAATTATTGATAGTAAGTCAAACTGGAGTTGCCACATCAATGAAATAATAAAAAAAAATTTCCCCATATATCTTCATATTAAGAAGATTGTGTAATTATCTATCAACTAATGCTTTATATGCAAATATATTCATCTCACATCAATTCACATATTAGTTATCTAAATTCCATTTGGAGCAGAGCTCCCCAAATCTACTTAAATAAGCTAGAAATTGTGCACAAAAAATGTCTTTAAAATCATTAAAAATCTATCTATTCAATACCCCTCTCATTTATTATACTCTCAACAACATTTTAGTTTTACGAATATATATAGATATGAATTGCACTGTACTGCTTTTAAAATCGTAAATAACCTGCTGAAACATAACTTTATTCTAAATAAAAGATTAGAACATTCACTCGCACTACACTAGGAACAAATCAAATTTTTATCTCTTCTTATTTAGAACCGGAAACCAAACGAGGAAGAATACAGTTGACTTTGTCAACTCTTAGATACCCGTACGAACCGTTAGTATGTTCACAGCCTGCCACTCTGCTTACAATATTATTTTTTTAATATTTTAGTATTTTAAAATAATTTGGGTGAATTTTATAATTTCTAGCACTATGGGTTGTACATATATTCAAACTATATGTTTATATGTACATTCTTCAAAAGCAGATTCTAACCTTCCACATAACGATTATCAATCCAAAACTTTTTCAAATATTCTATAATACCATTTAATACTAAGCGGTAAATGTATATTAAATTTACTTAGTACAAAATAGTAAATATAATTTTAAATATTATATTATATTATATTTAAATATTCCATTGACAGAATAATTTCTTATAAGTACAATAAAATACATATATGTATGTAAATACGGCGCTATATAATATACATCTATACTCTTATCATTCATTCACCAGTGACATATACGATATGTAAATAAACATGATATTATATAAGTATGTATATATATCAATATCATATAAATAAAAATTCTTCAAGCAACCGTTATGTTGTTTATTTAATTACATTTTTATGTACTACGCATTATATCCTCAACAATTTCAAATTATCGAGTAAAACAAAATGGAAAAAATTCGTTAAAGAAAATTTGAAAAAATCAAGTAACACTTTCGTCAATTATAAAGTAACCCTATATTATTAAAAAAAGTTGTTAACAGAAATAAAAGTATAATGTTGAAGCTTTAATTTTTGTGTATTACTTCAAAAAAATTTTAACAGGTGTTCAAGTTACAGGTGTTTAAAAATAGAAAATTTTCAGTTTTTGACCCCTTACAGCTCCTAAACGGGGGGTGATACAAAAAAAATTTCTGAAATGACTCATACTAATTTTCAAAGATCTAACTTCTGTCAAAATTTCAAGTTTTCAACTTAAACCGTTTAGAAGATAGAAGGGTTAAAGGATTTTGCAAAATTTGAGTTTCGCATAACGGTAAATTAAGACACCGTGTGCCAAAAATATATATTTATTGTATATATACTTTTAAAGCTAATGAAAGTAGTAATCGTTTGGCGTTTTCAAAATGAAGATATACCTTATACAACTTGTGCTATAACAATTTAAATATAGAGCTTTTTTGAACCTTTGGGAAGCTGTAGCTCCGTAACGGGTGGGGCTACAAAAAAAAGTTATTAAAAATAAAATTAATATTTTTGTGAGATCTATCAGTAGTTAAAATTTCATAGCTCTATTGCAAAAAAAATGTGGGGATCTAAAAGTTAGGTGTTCGAGAGCTACCCTAAGGCTTGGTTCAAACTCAACCAAAAAAAATAGGGAACCTACAAATTACTCCCAAAATATTTTGTGTAAATTTCAAGATTCTAGCTTTCTTAGTTTTTGAGTTAGCGTGCTGACGGACGGACGGACGGACGGACATGGCTCAAAAGTCTTAGAATTTTTTTCTGATCCGATCCATACCTTTGAAGGTATATCTAGCTCGCTTATTTCGAGGTGTTACAAACGGAGGAGTAATTTTATTATACCCGATCCTATCGTACGGGTATAAAAAATAATTGTCTATACAATTGCTCAAAAGCCTTCAACAAGCTACCCGAAGATTTGAAAATTCTATCTAACTTCGGCGTATTCAAAAAAAAAAAATATGAGCACTTATACTAACTAACAAAATTAACATAATATATAATCTTATTAACTTTTGATCGGTAGTATACAGTTACACTAACAATAACGTCAAATTACGAATTTTGAAAACCTTAAGTTAAAGTACATATATTTAAATTGAGTTAAATCCATTAATTAATAGTAAATAAAAAATTAAAATTTTCTACTATTAAATATAAAATATGTAAATAATTTTATGAAAATTCGATTTTTATTTGATTTTTTTTTTGTATTTTTTTATTATAATGTAAAAAATTTTTTTTTCTTTTGTTTTTTGTGTCTGAAACTCTGTTCATCATTTTTTACACATTATAAGACCACACAGGTCTATGCTAAGGTCAGAAACTATTTAATTATGAATATATTAAAAAAAATTATTTTTATATAAATTATGTAGAAGAAATAAAAAAAAAAAAAACAAAAACTATTACTTTGACTGGGATTATTATTATTACAACTGAGACTTTGTATTAAGGCATTTTTCGAAAATCTCTTTTTTTTGAATTGAACTTACTGTTAGTATTTATAATTTGATCTGTAATATTATTAATGTTGACCTTATTGTGAAATATTCGTGTCGAATAATAGAAAGAAAGATTTAACATCATCTTTAAAAGTTTGTTTTGCGCTATTTGAAGTTTTTTTTTTTATATGAGATGCAGCGCTATCTATCCAGACTGGTGCTGTGTAGCAGATAACCGGCTGAAATATGGTCTTTATAATTAATAATTTATTTTCAGATTTTTTAATGAATGGATATAATATTCGAGTATAATTATTTACCTTATCTAACGTGGTAGAAATGTGTCGATTGAATGTAATTTTTTTTATCAAAAGTTACACCAAGATATTTTATGGAATCGGCCCATTTAATTTCAGTATTTTTCATTTTTAGTGACGTTATAGGTAAAAAGTAAGGTTTTATTTTCCTACTGAAGAAAATAGAGCTTGTTTTCGAAATGGTGATTTGTATTTTCCACTTAGTAAAGTAAATTGTCAAGAACGTCGAAAGAATTTTGTAAATTTGAAATAATTACTCGACTCTGCTAATCCGCAGAATAAATTGCAGTGTCGTCAGTGAAAATCGAAGCAAGTGAATTTGGCAGAGGGGGGATATCTGATGTAAATATATTGTGAAGAATTGGTCCAAAAACTGAGTCCTGGCGGACACCAGCTTCAATTTTGTAGCAATCTGTGTATGTGCCATTTACAGATACTTTAAAATTTCTGTCGTATAGGAAGTTTTGTGTATTTTTAATAAGAACCATAGGACAGCTTTAGCTTCTTTCATAATTTATATATTGAGAAATTTATAAGTTTTTTTTTTTTTTTAAATAAATGATATATGAATAATATTAAATTACATTTATTATCGGTTTCAAAAAAAAATACTAAGTTTTTATGTAACATAAGATTTGAATTTTTTCACCAATTTTAAAAATTCAAATTTAAGGCAATGCTTTTGAAGTATCTGTAATTTTAAAAATATTTAACACTCTATTTTTTATTGTTTATATTTTTGTGAGTTGATAAATGATTTTATAAATATAATTATTGGTAATTAAATTTTAAAATCTCACTTTATCAAATTTCATAAGTTCATTTTGTTTTCAACATACAAATAACAAAGAGATTAAGTTTTAATTGATCTTAAATTTCACTTTCTATTTCAATCTAAAATCTATTGGTTGTGATAACTTTTAAAAATACATTTCTAATCAAAGCATACCCTTAAAGGTAGTTTATGTTTTGCCACTAAATATTTTATTAGTAGTAATTTTTTAATAATTAACCGAGAAAAGATAAAACTTAATATTCAATATAACATATTCTTATAAGAAGCATACAGGGCATTCGCTAATTCATTCATATTTGGTTAAGTTTCAGTTTCTAGAGATTCACTAAGTCGGTGAATCCTCAGCTTTAGCTATTGTACAGGACTATTGAATTCAGATAAATATTTTTATACAAGATCTATTATCTTATATAAGAATTATTTTATTTTTATTTTATTCTATATTTCGATGTGACTTTAATTATATATACCTACTATTATATTTTATTTAATTATATAATATTAATTACATGTTATAAAAATAATCTATATTATTTTTTTTTAATCTTTATGACCCAGCCGGAGTTTGAAGCCGAAACTTTCAAAGGAAAGGCCAGTCGTTTTAACCTCTATGCCATTTTTTGGATTAACATGTTGTAATTTTGAAAGTGAATAAAATTTATGAAATTCTTGATTTATAATGAAAAAGAAAATTTTATAAAAATTGTTTAAAGTGCACAGAATTAAGGTCCGCGGGCTTTAAATTTTTTATTTTTGAAATTAGCGCCCGTGAATATTAATCCTTTTAAAAAACGGGTCTAAATGCCATTGGGGGTTTAAGTTCATTTCGAAAAAGAATTAAAGGTCACTGATTAGCACAAAGATTACTACCATGAGTCTGTATTTCATTTAACTGAATTTTATTTTATTGTACCCAGCTATGAAATCTCCCCTAATTCAGAATCTCGCATATATAAAAATAAACTAACATATATAAAAATAAAACAGAAAATGCGGCAATCTAAATTTTGTAACCAACTATAAAATTCCAACAGTTTTGGAATTAAAGCCCGTGGGATTTATTTCCGCGGTCGTTCTGTTATCACATATTTTTATGAAATTAATTATTATTTTTATGAAATTTAAGAAACTTTTAAGAAATATTTGTGAATGTGACAAGAAACATTTATAAAAACTGATAATTTTCAATTATCAACTTACAACACAATGTAAATGGAATGTAAGAAAATTTAAGATTAAAATATGAATTATGCAAATCAAATATGGAATAATCAATTCAAGTCTATAAAATATAATCTACTAGTAAGACCCCTGTGCAATTGCACAATAAATATATACCTACAACTACATTTTTAAGGAAAAATTTCTTTGTAAACCACATTGTCTGTTACAAAATGTCCGTTTTCTACTTTCCCTTGACGTGCGTTCTCTAGAATTTTGATTTTTAATGACCTTGCTGTTATAGCTCTGAAAAATGCAGTGTAAAATTGACCATGTGTAAAGCAGAAGCGAAGTATATTCTATACTTTTAAGATTTCTTATAATGTAATAAATTGTAAGAAAAAAAAATTATAATTGTTTCATTTTCCCTTTAAATATTATTTTTGGTTTAAAATTCATATAACAGACAACAAATCAACAATAATCTTCAATCGTTTTATTAATATTTCTGCATTTTACTAATACAAAATATAACAAATAGATTTAAAAATATTTTCAACCGGTAAAGAAGTGTCGGAAATGAAAAATTTTTCTCAACATTAAGAAAATTTTACATAAGAAAAAAAAATTTTTTTAAAATTTATTTCTTTTGAAATGAAAAGCAGTAATCACTAGATTTCATAATAGTCATTTTATTTTGATTATATACTATACATATATTAATGATGGAATTATGATAAGTTTCAAAAACACAAATAAAATTATACATAATTTTATGATATTTTAAAGATAAACTCTATTTAATTTGAGTAAATGACTGGAGGGAATTTTTCACAAATTAATGTGATAAAAGATATTTTTTTTCGTTTGACTTTTGGAATTCGTTATTTCTTCAAATTCGATTCTGTTTGTTCCAATTACCATCATATATTTGATACAATAAAAACATAATTTAATAAAAAATCAAAATTTTCGAATATTATATGACCATATTTAAATCGTAATTTTAAATTTAAGAAAAAAACAAATTTTTTTTTTGTAGATATTTTATCAGGATTGATAATTTAAATTTTGCAATTTCGGAATCTTCTTATGATTATGCAAAATATATTTTTTTCTTTTTCTCTTACCAAATTTTAAAAGGAAATTAATTATAATAATTAATTTTTGACTCGTTTTTCATTTAAATAATTTTTAATAGATAAAATGATGAAGTTAAAGAAAATATTAAAGGAGACGGAAATTAAATTGAATGATTTTAAGTTAAATAAGTTCGAATAATTATCAGTTTATTATTCAATTTTAAAAACCACACAGGAAATTCATTAAGAGCTTTAAAAAATTGTAAATGCTTTAACTGATATGTTTAGCTTATTTTTGAGATGGTTAAATTTAGGTGACTTAATTTATTGAAATTTTGTTTTATTTGTTTATCTATTAATCTATTAAAAATCATTAGACAAAGCAGGATTGTTCATCTCTTTGCTTATTGATTATCGTGTGATGACAGAACGCCTTCCGAATTAAAGTTCGAAATTCCGAAAATGCTTTGCCACAAAGTGTCTTTTGCTTTGTTTATTTTATTTTTATTAATATTAGAAGTCCCACAGAATATTGCAATATTATAAAAACCATCGGTTACTAAGGCCATTACAGGTCGAATACTATTCATAATTTATACAGTAATATTATTTATTTATTATTTTTTTTTTCGAGTGTTGGTGGAAAACTCGAAAGTCATGAAGAGAAAATGCAAGTGGTTCCTCTAGGTAGCGTTAGACTTTAACCAACCAAAACCACCCCCTTTTAAAATCAAACTTTAGAATAGAATCTCAATTAATAAAACTTGCTACCTGTGCAGGATTTAAACCCGTACTCCCTCAGTTAATAAGCCACGTGCTTAACCACTAGGCCAGCGAGACCACTTTGCTTTATATTTATTTATTTAACTTTTAATATTACAAAAATCAACAAAAATCAAGCAATATTAGTATTACTGTCGGCTACTAAGGTCATTACGGACATGCATATTTTTTACAACTGATTGTAATAACTGGAACAATATTGCATATTTACAGGCGTATACGAATTAAAAATTGTTTAATCCTTTTTAAATCTATTGAGATATAGTCAATTTCTATTTTAGTATCTAGTTCTTTTAAATTTTTTTTTTTTTTATTATTTGAAAAATGGGATACAATAGATTAAAATTGTTTTAAGTTATTTTTAACAAAAACTCTTTTCCTTTTTGTACTAAATTAAATTTAACTTTTTTGGTTCTACATATTAAATAGCATATCATTCAGATCATTTTATAGGTGATCTTTTTTATTATTAAATATTATTATTTTATCACCTCTTGAGTATATGTGAAAAGAAATATAAAATAGATTAATTTTCATAAGCATCTTGCTTAGCAAAAAATTACATCGTATCTTTATTAGAAAATACTTGAAGATTCAATTTAACGTTCGTTGATTATAATGGATGAAAAACCCAAATTTCATAATTGCGTTTGAGTTTTTTTTTTGTCAGGTACATATAAATTATGTCTAAATTAAGCTTTCAATCTTTCTTATTTTTTTTTCAAACATTTTTAAATTATTATATTTTTTTTTGTAAATATTTGTATTATCAAAAAAAGCGGAAAATCGATTAGTTTCGAGCAAAAACAAAAAAAAAAAATATAAAAACCGGACGTCTTATTTTTGTTTTATAAGCACCTATACAAGAAAAAAATCTTAACAAAAAAATGATTGAAAAAAGGTTAACCTAAAACTTTGATATAACCGATAATTTCACGTACTATTACTTAATTTTCTTTAGCGTTTTTTTTCATTTTATTGCATCACGATTTAAATGTTTATAAAAAACAAATTATATTTCAATAAATTCAACACGGTTTGAATTAAAAAAAGAGGATGATAATAATTTGAACTCGAATTTCGGAATTAATTTGATTTAATTTTATTAATTTAAGTATTGATACGAACTATTATTTAAGTACCATATTATTTAAGTTTCCGTAAACAAAGAAATCGAAATAGTTGTTACATAAAATAGATTCGTTGTTTGTTTCGGAATAATGAATTCAAATCTTTTAAGTGCCTCAATGTTAAAAATCCTCTCGATAAGTTTCACCAGAATTTCAAATTTCATTTTTTATTGTAATATTCATTTATTACGGTCCTGACGGAATAGATTTTTTCATCACTTGATCAGTTGTTCTGTTAGTAATGTAGAGTAATAATTCACATGTACTATATGCCCTTAATTTTATTAGATAATAATAGAGCTGTAAGCAAGCTAACCTCTTCTTTTTATAGTGTTTAAAAGACACAAATGACAATGTATAAGAATTAAATTTTCTTTTGATTCCATTTAATTGAGCACAGGTTGTTTCTGACAAAGACGGAAAGTCTTCCTGAATAGATCTACATTTCTAATTAAATTCAATAAATCAAATAATAAAAAAAACCAAATAATTTTAAATTTCAGAAAAATTTATTTTACGCATAAATTATGTGCAGTATTAAATTTTTTTTATTTTTAATATTTTTTTTTTTTTTTTTGTTAAATAAATTATCAATGATAATGACATTATAAAAAAAAAACATGTATATCACAACAATAATAAAATTAAATAAATTAAAAAATAGAAATCGTATAAAATTTCTCTTACATTCTACAACAACATATAAACTTAAAATATATAGGATAACAAATTCGTTAATATATTTCTTTCTCAAGAAAAATATTAAAGCTTACTTTTTCTTTTTATATTCTGAATTATCGTTTAAAATTTGTATAGTTTTAATATGCTCATCGGATCCATAAGAATCGCCGGAATAACTACCAGCTGAATAACCATTACTATACGCTGCACCATGACCTTCAATTCCATTGTCATGTAGTATTTTAATAGTTTTTATATCTTCACCTCCGGAACCGTAACCGGTGCCATGATTTTTGTAACTACCTCCATCTTCTTGTTGACCATATCCGCCACCATTAGAATAGCTACCACCAGTAGGACTGTCAATATTATTGTCTTGAATTAGTTGAACAGTTTTGACATCTTCTTGGCCACTAGAATAACCTCCGCCTGAGTAGCTACCACTTGTATAATCATCAGAAAGCCCATTTGACGCACCTGCATTAATAATTTGAATTGTTTTTAGTTCATTTTCTGATGGTCTTGAATATGAATTTCCACCAGAATAACTGGAATAACTATTAGCATATGAGTCCGTACCTCCACTTTTTCCAAAATCACCTGAATATCCACTTGAACTATGACTAGTAGTTGGTGCACTATAATAGTTTGATCCTGGTGTTTTGAATGAAAAATCATTATTATAATTTCCAGAAGATAAAGTATCGTCAATTATTTGTACAGTTTCTTCAATTCCATTTTCTCCACTTGATGAATAAGGAATTTTTATAGTTTGCTCACCACCGTTACTAAAACTCGTTGAATCACCACTAGAATATGAAGACGAATAATCACTGGATGGTACTCCAGAGTAGGAACTTGAATAACTTGAAGCTGAATTTCCTCCCACAGTTGACCCTCCATTATTAGCAATTTTAATAGTTTTTTCAGATTCATAGCTTCCACCAAATGATGGACTTGGTACAAAACCACCTTGTTCTCTAACAAGATGTAAAGTTTTAGTTCCACCATTACCGTTACCATAATTATCAGATGCCGAATTATCTGAAACAATTTGAATTGTTTTTGTTGGTCCGGAAGAAGATCCTGCATAGCTTAATAAGCCATCCGATAATCCACTATTCTCACTAACAATCCGTATAGTTTTATAATTTGAAGCTCCACCATACGAATTTGAGCCACTTCCATGGCTTGAGCCCTCATTAATTACTTTAATGGTTTTCACTGCACTGCCACCGAGATTTCCTCCAGAGGCAAAACCTCCAGTAGAGTAACTTGAAGATCCTATATAACTAGGTCCACTATCTTTAACAACTTTAATAGTTTTTGAGGGTTGGTTTCCCCCTGAGTAGCCTCCATTTGAATATCCACCATTCGAATTTGATTTTTCATGAACAATTCTTATAGTTTTCCCAACTGAACTACCAGAACCATATGACGGAAAGACAACATTATTTGAATATCCACCATTTAAATAACTGCTGCCAAGTGAATGACCACCTTCATTTACAACTTTTATTGTTTTACCAGCTCCGGATCCGATTCCGCTAGAGTATCCTCCACTATAACCACCATTAAGGCCGCCTGATTGTGGCTGCTGATGAATAATTTTAACTGTTTTTTGTTGTGATCCACCATAGCCTCCAGCAGAAAAGTCTCCATAACCACCACTACCTCCACCTAATTGACTACTGCTAATACCACCGGCTTGTATTATTTTAACAGTATTTGCAGTACCACCATTTCCATAACCACCAGAAAATCCACCTCCATTAAATCCACTAAATCCACCTGATGAATACCCTCCAGAATATCCTCCTGATAATCCATTAGATGATTGTTTGACTAAAAGACTTTGAGGTGCACTTCCTCCACCAAATCCTTGAGCATAATTACCACCATAAGAATATCCACCCCCACCACCACCAAACCTACCACCATATGAAGGATTAGGTCCCCGACCACCAGTAGCAGCAGCTGTTAAAAGTTGAATTGGTGGTCCACCGCGACCATATACAACACTTCCACTTCCAATAGACCCAGGCCCATAACCGGAACTTTTTGTAGGAGGGCTTGACGTCAAACCTCCGAATAAAGTGGAAAAGAAGCCCGCTTTAACAACAGTTGTTAAAGCAAATAAGCAAATTAAAATCTATAACAAAAAAATTTTTTTATTCAATTGTTTTAAACTTTTAATCCTTTGATTTTTTAAACAGTAATCCATTGTTTATTCTCACCTTCATGTTATTTTAGTGTAATCCAATAAATAAAATGGGAGAAATTTAAAATTTAAATTAATTTATGTATCCTTTTATATAAATTATACGTGTTTTCTATTTAAAATGTTATTACGTTGTGTGATGGCCACTTGACCTTCTCATTGCTTTTATACTAAAAATAATTTGTTTTTGTTATTGATTCATATTCATAGATAACTTACAAAAAAAAAACTGTTATATATTAAACTTTTATTTTCTTTCTCCCAATAAATTTCTCTTTTTCTGCTCTTTCTTTGTAAAAAACCTATAATAATTTAATAAACTGATGAACAGTTTTAATCTTAATAAAAAGTATTAACGTTTTTTAATTTAAGTACATATATAGAAGAAATTATGTATAGAAGAACAGTTAAATGTATTAATTCGTGAGCGGATCGAGTTAATTCGTATCCGTTTATACAATGCAGTTTATACAGTATTTTAAAAAAAAAAATGGAAAAGAAGTTTAACTCACCCATAATTTTTTACTCTCTCAATTATTAATCAATCGCATCAGGAGTGGAACTTCATTCCATTATTTTCTTTGCTTACAATATTTTTTTTATTGTTTTTAAGTTTTTTTTTTAAATAAAAGTTGATCTAATATTGGATGAGTTGAAATGCTATTTTTATTAGATTAGTTTATTTTTTTGTTTTTTTCTTTTCAATTAATTTGACAGAAAAATTTCATTATTATGAATTTTATATGGAATTTTAATGTATTTGTATTTTTTTTGGATGTCTGACCGTATATATAAAATTACCTTTGCTTTTCATATGAATAATTTTGATTTTAAGGCATTGAATTGTTATTCACAGGAAGTTATTATTAAAGTAAAATGTTTATATTTTTTATACTCTTAAAAGTCCAATTTCCCTAATCATTCTTCCCACATCCCTATTCACAAAATGGAACTGTACATTTGTATTAAACGTTCCATCTTAAAGATTGGTTTTAAAAGCGTAGTAGTGGCTTTGGTTGGTTAAATAATTTTGGACTTTACGTGCAGTTCCTCTTGGTGACCTTCGAGTTTTCCACCAACCCTCAAAAAATTTGATAGAACTACAGATTTTTGAATTTAAATTCAAGTTTACTAAGCAATTAAGCAATATCTTAAAGTATAAGAGTTAGCAAATGTCTATCAAATAGCTTACCAACATTAAATATTTTTTGAAACAGTACTTTGTTAATGTAGCTAAGTGACGGATCAGATTTTTTTTATAAGTGTTGAATCCTTTAAGTATAAAAATAAATAACTATACATATGATATTTTAATGAACCTTAGGTTTAATTTTTTTACTTAGAGAAAAAATATTAAATACATTTTAGGTAATTCATATTGCGGTGTAAAATTTTAAAATATTTAAATAAATGAGCACCTAAATAAAAATTTTTGTGAACTATTTGTTATTCCGATTGTTATGAATGATAAAACAAGTTAGTTTCGCGAATTAGATAATACTTTAACGGAAGTGACAGGTAAACAGTGGGGTGGAATTATTCATTTTTATTTTATTTTTTTTTTTTTGGTTATAATTAAAGCATTTTTTTTGCTTTATACGTTTTTTTTGAGAGTAACGAAAATTTATTTTCAAAAATTTTCTGCATTACATGGTGGAATCAATAATTTAAATTTTTGGCTGCGAGGTGAGTTTTAAATTATAACTAAAAAAAAACAATATAAAAATAAAAATAATCTCATAAGATAGGTATATTTATGTTTTTTTCTTTTTCTTTATTAAATTAATTGATAAAAAATTAATTTACATAGAATTCTTTATTATTTATTAATTTCATTTTGTTGTTGTTGAATATTTGTAATCTGTAAATTTGGATTAGTAATTTTTTTTTGGTTTATTTTGATTTTTATGGGTTTTTTGCACTTTATTTTGCATTGGTTTATTATTTAAAATGTAATATATGATATTTATTAATAATATGTATGTATGTATATGATTTTTAAAAACTTCAACAATAAATAATTTTAGGTTTAAAAAAATAAATGTAGTCGCACTTTTTCTTTTTAATATTTTCACAAATTTGAAGTATGAAGCTATTCAATCGACGGATACATTTTTTGATTCGGAACTTGACACAAAAACTAAGTTAATTTAAAATGTTTTAACAGCTAATAATAGCTGTGTTCTCTTGGTTCGGTTCAAAGTCAGGAATTCAAAAGAACGTTTCGGGTTAATGATATGGATAAATTTTTTAAGTTGGCAAATATTATATTGACATATAAAAATATTGAATTCTGACATTTCAGTTCCAATTTGAAAATAAATAATAAATATAAGGAGTTTACACAAATTTGAGTTTTATAGTTTTTAATAAAATTTGTTTTCAAAAAAAAATTTGAATTGTATAAACAAAAATAAAATTAAAAAAAATCGAGTTTTTTAAATTTGTTTATTTACTTTCTGAATTTTTGAATGTCATTTATTCGATCTGAAAGCAATAACTAGTAACTGCCAACATTTAAAAAAAATTACGAAAGCGCCACTTGTAACGAATGGCATTACTAAAATTTTTAAACCTAGATAAAGATAATTATGTGGGTTTTCAATTGTCATTTTATTTTCATATTAAACGACTGACCTAGACCTTGAACCGAACGAAGCAAAAGAACACAGCTAATATGTAACAATCTTTCAAAAAATACCGTATGAATCAATTAGGTAATATATAATTGAAATTTCTGCATAACGAGTTATTAAAACATTGAAGAGTTCTTATTGAGTTAATTTTGATAATGTAAATACACCCTTACAGTATGCCTTATAAAAATTAAATCTCGACTTAAAATGGTTATGTTTAGATAAAATTATATTTTTTTTAAAAATAACATATATTAATTAGGTTTTGTGGAGCTGTTATTGTTGTTAATAGGATATGGTTTTGAATTTTAATAACAAACATACGCATATAAATTATATTATTACATTTTAACTGTACTTTCCTAAAAGTTTGCGGCATTTTTGTTTTTTTTGAAAGTATTTTGAAATTTTAAACTGTTTTGTGGTGTTTTAATTGAATATAAGAAAAAGTGAATTGCACTTTTATTAAATCTATTGGATTATATAGTAATTTAAAAGAACTGTAACTTACAATACTCTTACAATGATCCATCATGTACTCTAACAATACTTTATGTATAATTACAATTTAATTTTTATAAATGCATAGCTACAAAAATGAATGGGGAATTCAAAATTATTTAAAAATAAAAAGAATTAAAGTGAATCAAAATTTTCCCGTGATCTGAATAATGATAACACACGAATTTTAATTTGATGATTAAATTAAATTTAAAAGAGAATTGTTGTTATGAATTTAAAACTAAATTAATGAATCAGTTAATAGTTTCATTGGTTTTGTTATAAATAACTATATATACGTATATATTGTTTTTATATTACTGGTAAATAAGTATTTCTACATGTATACATACAGGTTTTAAATATAAAATCACTAATTTGAAGAAAAACGAATTAATCTAATGTTGCGTTAAAGAATCTTTGTTTAAAAAAAGGCGCCATTTATTACGCTGTAGTAACGCGCCATTTATTATGCTAGTTACGCTGTATGTTGGCCAACATTTGAACTGGTTATCAATCAAATAAATAAATGATAATTTATGCATAGTGAGGAATATGCATTTGACACATCAATAGAGGAAATAATAACTCTGATTTTATTCAATTATGCAGCTTGATAAATAGACAAAAACAAATTTAGCTGAAAAATATAGAGTATGGTTTTTACTTCTCAAGTTGAAAAGTTTTTCTAAGTATATTTCTACATTTTTTTCATCTAATCTATTTTCATTTGTAAACATTTAATTTCTATCCATATTAGTTACCTAGAGAATAGAAATATGGTAGTCTAAAAATATTTGAGTATGGTAGTCTAAATATTTAAACAAAACAATCCTGGACGCCAGATACATGAACAAAAATATAAAAAAAAAATGAAAGATTAAACTGAAAGTGGAGAAAACGAGTGACTCTTAAAAAATATTAAAATAATACATAATGTTAGGTTTTATAATGAATTGGTTAAAAAATCTAACTTTTATTTATTGAAATATGTCAACACTTTTCGCGCTACATGTGAGCTAAAAATACTTTGTTGTATTTGTTTTAAGAAAACTCAAAAAATATATCAAATAATTAAATGTTAAAATAATTTTTTGAAATTGATTTGATTTTATTAAACGAACTAAAAAAGTTCAATTTTATATATGTACTTTATTATTTTTCTAAACAAAATTAAGTTATTTATTTTATATTTTTTGCACAATTACGAAGTGTGCTACCGGTTTAGTGTAGAACTCTCTAACCATCGATCCCAATTAGTTTCCGAGTGCTTAGTAAAATTAAACCGCTTGGAAGTAAACAATAAAGTATCAAACCCTCTACTGCGTAGGTAGATATCTATGAATAGAGAGAAATGTGATACCTGGTATTTGGACACCTAGGTATAGAGGAAGAGGATCGAATTGCAAAAGAAAGAAGCTGCAACTACCTTTATAGGTCACGAATCTTTTGTAGTAGTACCTATAGGTAAATACAAAATAAGAGAAGCAATAAAAATCGAAGAGGAAAACTGTAGGAACAAACTACGGAATGATAAATCCGGTCACAGTCATCCTAAGGATAATAAGGATAATAATAATTTTAATATTAAATATTTATGCGCAATAAAAATTTTAAATTTAATGTTTCATTTAATGATATTGCGCAAGTTTTTTGTTATACAATAATTAAAACTAATTTTTTTTAATTTGAAAAGTTCAAATAATTTAAAGTGATACATTTAGAAAAAGTGCATAAAAATATGTAATAAATCCAAAGTAATTTAGTTGAATTTTTATAAAATTTTAATTTACGGAAATTTATTTAAAAAAAAAAAGTATATAAAAAAATAAAATTATATAGTTCAACATTTTTTCATTTGTTTTATTTAAATTTAATTATTAAAAATGTAACTATACTTTTATTATATTTTTCATTATGAACTATTTTCGTACTTAAGATTTGGCGCCGCGAATAAAGTCCCTGTGAAATAAAGTCGTCGGGGTGTTATTTCACATTTAATAAGAAATAATAACCTGTAGATAATAATAACCTAATAATTTAACCTACAACCTCTCTGGAAATGAAGCCTTGGGATGTTATTTCTCATTAAATGTGTAATAAAACTCAATTTTGTAATAGTCAAGCCTGAAAGCAATTAAAAATTAATTAGTTAAACCCTGATTTTGAAATCAACTCTAAAGTCATTCTTAATTTTTAGCACATCTCCAAAAAAAATTTTAAAAAAATGTGCTTATTAGTTTCACACTGTCCGTCCGTCTGTCCGTCCGTCTGTTTACAAAACTTCTACACCGTTAAATATAGAGAAAAAAAATTTTAACCATGGGTAGGTCTCATACAAAAATAATTTTGTGGAACAACTTTTTCATGTAGCCCCATCCATTACGGAGCTACAGCCCCTCAAACTTTGAAAAAACCCTATTTTTAAATGCGTATATCTTATGTTTTGCTTAAGATTTTTTCAATCTGAAAACGTCATTCGACAGGTATTTTTTTAACTTTGTAAATTAATGTCAAAATTATGAATTTTTTTTAAATTTAGTATTTAAATTTACCGTTATGTGAAAACCAAATTTTGCATGATTTTTCTACTTTCATAACTCCGGCACGCTTTTAGATAGAGGCTTGAAATTTTGAGGCAAGAAAGAACTTTTAGAATTAGTATAAATTTGCTTAGGAATTTTTTTTCGACCACTCCCTGTTTATGAGCTATTAGCGCTCAAAAATTGAAAATTTGCCATTTTTAAACACCTGCAACTTAGGAACCTGTACGAATTTTACTTCGGAAAGATATAAAAATTAAAGCTACAGTAATATATTTTAACGTGTGTTAAAGGTTTATTTTAGTTGTAAAGGGTTCCAAAGTTGCAACTCTTCAAAATTGCGAAAAAGCCCCATTTTCAGATGTATATATCTCAGGCTCTGCGTAATAGTTTTGCAATCTAAAACCGCCAGAAGATCGAAAATTTTATTATTTATATAAAACAATATCAAAATTATATAATATTTTGTAATTTACTATTTAAATTTACCCTTATATGAAAACCACATTTTGCATGAAATTTCTTTTTTCATAACTTTGGCATGCCTTTAGATAGGAACCTGAAATTTTGAGACAAGAAAGAACTTTTAGAATTAGTATAAGTTCCTCAAAAAATTTTTTGGTAACACCCCCCTTAAGATTATTACGCCTCAAAAATTGAAAATTTGCTATTTTTAGACACCTGTAACTTAGGCACCTGTAAAAATTTTTCTTCGGCAAGACATGAAAATTAAAGGTTCAATAATATATTTTTACGTGTGTTAACGGTTTTTCTTAGTTATATAGGATTCCGGACTTACAGCCCCTCAAAATTGCAAAAAAGTCCTATTTTCACATATTTTGTTATTACATGAAATTTTAAAATTTTTGTGCAAGTCACAATTATAAACAGTTTGTATTGAGTTTTGGAAATGTGCGCTTTTAAAAACCGTTGGTTTACATTCTACCTTGCTTTAAATGTGATTTAATATTTATGGTCAAAACTATCTTTTTTTTAAGACAACAATTTTTTAATTGTTTTAATGGTCTCGCTATAGCTTTTTCACAAATAGAATTGGAAACAGTTTTAATATTGTTGTTGAGTTGTTAGCGCTAAGTCGTTAATAATCGATTTAAAGGGTTTAATAATGTATTGGCTTACAATTTCAGACGCCAATATTTCAGTGATAAGATTTCGAATTCAAATCCCAATCAGTTCATATTCAAATAAATAATACAACTATATAAAATTAATAATTATATAATTAGAATATGGAACTAGAGATAATAAAAATGGGGACCTGAGTAGCCTAATATTTAAGAGCGTATGAAATACGTTGTAAACACCGGCGAGTGTGGGAGTGTGAAATCATTCTCCCTTACGACATTTACAGTCACATCTGAAAAAGAAAGGCTGTGTAATATCTTTGTAACATTTATGTGTCAGGCGAATAAACTAAAAAAAGAAAAAAATCGAATATATAAAATTAGATAGTTTTGTTTTTATTGATTGTGAATTCATTTATTTTTTAATTTAAAAAAATTTGTACTTTGAGACTTCTGTCACAGTCTACATTCTATGTAATATATTTATTTTCATATGTATGTATAGGTATGTTGTTTTTGTTCTTTTAGTTTGTTCATTGTGAATTAAGTTTGAAGAAAATTTTGTTTTCTATTTATACCCTTTGTCCGACAATTAATAGGGCTTGCCACCTAAAATAGAGATTAAATAAGCTGTAATTCAAAAGTTTCTATGTTTTATAAAATTGTAGATTACCTATAGTAGTAAAGTAAAAATGAAATGTTAAGTAAAAATAAACAATTAAATAACTTAAATACTTTTGAAATGAAATTTTAAACTTTGATGGGAACCGGATTAATAAAAATTAATTTGGTATAAGTAGCACATTACATTTTAGTATACAAGAAAACCAAGAAAAAAGCATTTCAAGGTTATTTATATTACATTTCATAAAAATCCTTTTTTTTAACAGAATTATCCCTTCCCCTCCGACAGAGTCCTCCTTTCATATTTTTTGAAAATCGCAATAATTTAATATTATATGTATTATATTTTAATAAAATTTAAAAAGGGCGTATTAAAATATACTTTCATCTTAATATATAAAATTAATTACTAATGATTAATAATGGTCAAATTAAAAAAGTTATTTAATTTTATTGCTAATAAAAATATAGAAAAAAAGATGAAATTAAGAAAAAAAATTAGTAAATGAACCCAGTCACGAAATCCTATAAATTAAAAAGTATCAAAAAACAAACAAACAAACAGACAAATAAAAAGGCGTATATAATTATGTGATATGTGAGATATGGATATGTGAACATTAGTATTATTTTAATCTGACCGCACATTTAAAGGTATATATAAGTAACATGATAACGGAGCTTTAAGGTAAAAATTTTTTAGTATAGATTGCATAATATTTTAATTTATATTTGATTTTTATTTTTTTTTTTTTTTGTAGGAAAACCCTTGTTTTTGCGTTAATTTACGTTTTTTTTCGAGTATAGATTTATTAACTTATCATTTAGGTAATGATGGTATAATTTTATGTAAATTGTATTTAGAGTTTTTTTTTTTGTCTATTTTTAACATAATATTAAGATATATGCAAATCAAATGAAATTAAATCAAAGTTGAATGACTTTATTGTGCATATTTGACAAGTTATTAACAGAGTTATAAAAGTTTAGTAAAAATTATTAAAATAAGTTACAAAAGAATTTAAAATTTAAATTAATATGTTACGTATTAATTTGTGAGATTATTAAAAGGAAATTATTTTTTGTTAAATCTAAAAATTGAATTAAATATGTTATAATAAAATTTTAAAACTATTATACATTTTTAGACCACGTATCTTAAGAGTGGAATAACGGCACACATTAAAAAAATCTGGAAAGAGAACCTCATATTAAAAATCAGTTATTTTAAAATCTACTTATGGCTAGGCATATGATTATGGGGGTAGATACCATAATAAGCTCAGCTTTATTTTAGTGCAGTTGAAACTGTGTTCTTAGTTAACATTACCTTTTATCTTCCCGCCTATATGAATTAAGTCACCAACCCAACATTTTCTATGTAATAACTTCTTAAGTGAAAATATTTGTCTTCGTTTTTCATGACTTCAATCGGCCTTTTCTAGATCAAACTAATCGTCTCAGCCATACAAATGAAAATAAAATGAAGAAAAACTGAAAGGTTATTATCAGAGTTACTATTCAACTACTATTAGACGATTCCTTTCCAATATTTTATTCAAATTCAGTTTCTTCATTTAATAATCTCTAATACTTTTAAATTTTTGTCAACTTGTTGATATTAACGTTTGGTTAGCATATGTTTTCAAAAAAATAAACTGATTATTTGTTTAAATTAAATGGAATACAATATAAAAAGTGCACTAGAGTGGTGGAGCTCTAGTAGTGAGTGGGTAGTGAATAGTGAGTAGTTTGAAGTGAGTAGTGAGTGAGTGGTCATTAGTTAGTAGTGAGTAGGAAGTAGTGAGTAATGCTAGAGAGTAGTGAGTATATTGAGTAGTGAACAGTGAGTAGTGAGTTCGTAAAAGTTTTTTTTTTAAGTATATATTTAAGTTTTTTTAAAGTTAGAATTGAATCCACCACTCAAATAAATCAATAAAAGTTTTTACTTTTTTTATAGTGAAAGTCACTGTCTTGTTAACAACTTTTGTTTTTCAGAATTGATCATCATTTCGTGTTCATGACCTTACGCATTTCATATAACTGATTTGAGTCAATAATTCTAATCTCTTTCTGCTTTGAAATCTAATAAAACAAAATTTATTATGAATTAAATCATTATTAATTGGATCAATAAAAACAAGTTTTTTTTTTACCACTAGTAAAACAAAAGACTATAATATTATCTCTAATAAAACCTTTAGATTTCGTAACATTGTTTTTAATTAAATTTTTTTTTTTAATTTCTCATCAATAAAATAACAAATATAGGAAAAAAAAAGAAATGAATAAATTTTAATAATTTTATGCAAAAACAAAAATTATATATTTAAAATTGAAGATTTCTCTAAACTTAAATAAAAAAAAAAGATCAATATATAAATATGAATTTGTTTGGTATTATACATAATATGTATTTAAAATCGGATATTTAATTCACCAAATTTATTAATAAACGTAATATAAAGTTGATATCAATACGGAACTAGGAAAATTATAGCTTAAGGGCGGAAAGAAAAATAACAATAATATTTGAGTTTTTAGTTATTATGGTTAACGATAAAAACCTAAAAATGACATGAAAATCTTATTTTTCAAGATTTTGGTGAAACTAATAGTCTAGAGAAAATCATATACATTGTATACGTTAGGTTAGGTTAGTTTTAGATTAAAGTATACGTTAAAAAAATTATTATAAATTAAAAATTAAATATTATATTTAATATTTTCTTCAATAAAAAAAAAGATTACACAATAAAATATGATTTTTTTTTATTAATGAAGGCTGAACTAACGCATGCGTAATCATTGCACTCTTCAGGGTTCGTAATGTACTTTCAAAATGTAAGTGAATCTATTCGGCCACAGTTGGTGTTAAGTTGCTCTAGATTTATGCCATGATGATACCACTCTGACGAAAGAAGCTTTAAAAGTCTCTGAGACCCATGTCAGAGAGTTCACTTAAACCTTAGAAAAAGAAACTACAGACATATTCCCTGACAGACTATGATAAGTGCAGAGAAAGTCCTCCACGCTCTCTATCGCTTCAATTTCTTCAAATCAATTTATTTCTTCAAAATGTTCAGTTAAGTATTCACATGTATACCTAATCTTTTAACATACCTTCCGATTAGGTAATGTCCCGTAATAAAACTAACCAAACGTTTTATTTCATGTCTAGAGCGAGAAAGTTTACATTTAGTTCAGTCAGAACCGACCACAAGGCTTTAGTTATAATGCAATTTGAATCTGCTAGCCACCGCCTTCTGGTCAAGCACACACATAATATAAAATTTCCTTATTGTCAATTTCAAAATATATCTATCTGCTCTCAAGATTATGTAATAACAGAAAAAAAATATAAATAAATGATTTTAATTCATGCTTTATAACTCATCAACTTAAACGAAATCATTTTTTTTTTTTAATATGCGACAATTTATATTTTTTTTTTAAAAGATGGGCTTGAATGTAAAAGAAGTACAACATTTATAAAATAATTTGGTAACAACTAAAAAATATTACTTTTTCCTATAATGAAAATATTATTATAAGTAAGTATATGGGAAATAGTAAAAATGTAAAACTAAGGTAAAAACATTAAAATTTTATAAGAAAAAATGTTTAATAGTTTATCAAATGTTTTATTATGCTTACCATTAAACTAAAAATTATATAGGTATACATTTAAGTTAATTCATTTAAAACTATACAATATTGTATTAAAAAAGTTGTGTTTTAACTTAGTTGTGTGTAACTTATAAAGTTTTTTAATATTTTGCATCAAATTAATGGTAGGAAGTAAAAAAGAGAAAGGCTCTCCTAAAATTTTTGTATAAAATATTTTTTTTTTTTCGTCAAATCTTAAATTTTAAATTTTTTGTTAAATTGTTATATATTTTAGGTTTGATCTATTTTAAATTACTTTAACGTTATAATAATGATGAACAACGATCTGATTAATATTGTATATTTTTCAGATCAATATTATTAATCATTATAATTATCAAAAGTTTTAATTTTAATTTAAAACGCATGACAAATTTGGGAAATTTATAATAATTTTTCATTAAAAACTCCTTAAGGTTATAGACACTCTATTTAATTTGATAACTGATTTAAGTTTAAGATAAGTTTAAAGCAAAAAAGAAAATACATTGATGTAACTGTCTATTTATGGTGTCATCTTTCCAAGTCAATTAGTGTATAACGTAAAGATTCACAACGAATTTTTATTGTAAAAATTGCGTGTAATATGAGCATTTATCAAAAACTCAATAGAATCATATTATAAATCTTCAAATATTTTCTATAAAGTCAAAGTTTATGTAATGATTACATTATTTAAAAAAAAAATCACCTGTATCCATCACAGAACCGATCACAGGAATAAAAAAACTTAATATTTGTGTTTTTTTAATAGGGTTATTTACAAATATTGATCCTAGTCCTAAAAACTTAATATAAACGTTTTCTACAAAACAAAAATGCTCAGAAAAATTCAAAAGAAGCATTAAAAAATGTGTAGCTAATGAAAAATGTATATGAAAATGAGGATGAATCTAAAAGTTTGTCGAATCAAAAAGTTTTCTATGAAAAAGTTGTTGCTCTTTACGGTAACAATTTTCCCTTAATGACTTTTCATATTTTCCTGTTTCCAAATATTCGAAAAAAAAATGTAAAGAGGCACTTGAGGCTAACGGATGTCTTCCAAAAGACATATTTCAATTTCGAGATATTTACGTCACTTACTTTCAATTCGAGATATTTACGTCAAAATTTTAAATATGAAATATTATCGATTTCCTTTCAGTCATATGCGCTGTACATATGCCCACAAACAGTCAAACACACAGCCATACATAACTCCAAAATTATGAGAAATGCATATATGCAAAAATCTGAGGTATTAAATTTTTTGTCCTATCACAATACCTTTCTTATATATTAAATATTATATTCGTTCGGTAAAAATGCTTTTAATAAGTCATTTAATTTAATAACTACATACATATATATGTATATAGTTAATATCTTAAAGTCTTAAACTTTTTTATTTATCATATAAGGGCACATGCAATCATTTCAATCATTATAATATGAATGTTTTTTTAATCGTTGTCAAATTTTTGTTTATGTATTAAATAAAATCATATGTAATCATTATTTTATAATTATCATTACGACGAACATGATAAATCACTCCAATTTAAAACACCTACTCCCTATAAAATTTTTGTTAAATCCAAAATTCAGTTAGATAATATACTTTGTATATCTGATTCATTTTTAATTTATTTTAAAATATATAATTATAGTTAAAACGTTCGGTAGATGTCTCAGATTTCACTTAATTTTGTACTGTTTTTTTTTATTTTAACAATTGATTTTTTTTTAAATTAAAAATAATGAATTATAATTATTTGATTAATTCTTCTGACAGGTTAAATAGCAGAAGGTAAATTAAAATAAGAAATCTTAAAAACTTTTAACGTTGTTGTTGAATAAAGTATTAAAAAAAGGTGGTCTAATAAATATATGTATAAAATAAGTTTGGTAAAGTAACGGTACCTTAAACCATTCTTATAAATGATCTCTTCTTATTTTGATGTACATTTTACAGGGGTTAAATGAAATGTAAGCTTTAGAAAGAATTTATAAATAATAATACCAAAATTTCTTATGAAGTACTTATTTAATTAGGTAATTTGCCAATCTATTCTTTTTACCGTTACTACTATTGAAATTGTTTTTAAAAATATACAAAAATATGATTATATTTAAAAATAAAAATCAAATTTCCTTATCTGTATATAACATTACTTACTCAGATAAGTATGTTATTAGTTATTATTTATCTAGTAGATAAGTATGTTAAAATTATTGCCACAATAACAGCTTTAGCTCATAAAAAGAGTAGAAATTTCCGTAATTTTATACCAGAATTTTTATTGTATATGAATTATCTAATCTAAGCAGTACTTTAATTCATCACTGCTAAAGGTGCTATAATTTATTGTTTGGTCAAAAAAAGGGAATTGTTGTTTCCTACTCACTCATAGAAGACCGTGTTTGTTTCACTTCTCTATAGAGAGTTTTTCGGTGATTCCCAAAATAATTTCGTTAAAAAAAGAAAAGCTGGGAAAACCCTATGTTAAATTAGTCGTCGCAGATAATTTATTTATTTTCAGGAAAAATAAATTATAACAAAAAAATTAGTACTAAACAGAACACCAGTATAATACACCAGTACAATAGATGGCTAATTGGTTCCATCAAAATCAAATATGTATAAATCGATATCGTTATATAGGTCGTATGCAGCAGTATAAAGTAAAGTTGATTTAAAAGTGTTATATAGACGCAATCAGTATATAATTTTATAAGTAACTTATAATTAATTAAAGCTGTTAAATAGGTTTATGTTTAATATGGTTTAATATTCATAGTTTTTCTATAAGTTTTATAATTTTTTTAATTAATAATATGATTAACGATTTTTTACCCATTCGTGTCCTATCGGTGATCATTAAAATATTGAAATTAAAACTTTATTTTTTGTCAGAATTAAAAACAAAATATTATTAATTAAAAATGAAGTATACTAGAGAAAATACTGTCATTAGTGTACCTTCGGTTTGTTCTATACGTTATTCAGAAAACATAAATGTGAAAGCAATGAAATATTTTAATCATTTTTCCAGTTTTTCTCCAGAGAAAGGCTTTAACAGGAAAAGCTTTGGAAAATATTGCATTTTTGCCTTACAGTTAATGCAAATGACTGTTTTAATTTTTCAACAACGAAATAAAGTGACTATATTCCCTTAGAAGAATATTTTATTGTTTCGATAGGTTATTAAACTTTTTTTTTTTATGCCTTAAAATAGAATGGTATTCAATTTCCAGTTTCTGTTTGGGTTTAGTACACAATGTATGTTTAATATTAATTTTTATTTATTTATTTTTTTAAAATATACATATAATTGTTTAATACTACAATCACCTATAGTTACTAAGGATATTAAAGGTTAAACACTTTTATTTATAGTTATATTTATATACGTGTAGTAAATTATATTTATTTTCAATTGAATATTTACATTAATACGGAAATTACTTTTCTTACCAATTAAAAATGTTTGCCATCTTTATAGAATTTGAACCCGCACTCCCTTGTCTATTACGGGATTTGGTAAACCACTCATCCTGCTGCTGAAGCCTTATTTTATATTCCTAATAATATTTTTTTATTTATTTATTAATATCTAATATTACCTGTTTATTTATTTACTTATATTGATATTACAAATCACATAAAATAATGCAATGTTAATGTAATGTTAATGTAATTGTCGGTTACTAAGAATATTATAGGTTATAAATACTATTATTAATTTATATAGTAATATTATTTACTTTGTTTATATTGTATATAATATATTTACACTATATTTGGTCACAAGGGCGATTTGTAAAAAAAAAACTGCTTTTTCAGTAATTTTTCTTACAATTAAAACACTTGCTACCTGTGCAGAATTGGAACCCGTACTTCCTATATTAAAAGACGTGCTTAACAAGTAGACCATCAAGACTTCTATCTAATAAAAAGGAGAAAGATCGACCATAATTGAAGAAAAGACAAATATGCAGTATATTATTTATTTATTTATTTAAATCTAAGATTATACAATTAATTGATATAATATCAGTAGAGTCCTCGGCTACTGAGGCCATTTTGGGCTGTAAATTGACAGTACAATTTACAATTTACAGTTTATTGTTTTATATTTACATTTGTTATATTATATTGTATTATATTTATTACCTTAAGTTAATTTTTTCATTTACATTTACATTATTTTTAATTAATTAATTTATTTTGTTAGAATTCATTATGTTTGTTGTTTTGTGATTATAATTAGAATTTAAGGTTTATTTACATTTATTTACTTTATTTACAATATTTTACTTAATAACACATTAACATAGCAATTATAACTTTACAGTTTATACAGGATTGAAAGCTAAACTATTTTAGGTACAAATTAAATATTGTCCGAGATTTTAAATATTCTACTGACTATATTCTACTGTTTGACTGTTGGTTGACTCTGGTGGGTCATATTGGCGGGTTAATATTTTCAAATATATGTTTTTTTAGTAAAAATAGTGTGTCCTAAACGGATTCTACAAATCTTTCTTTCTAGGACTGTTTTGTTACCCACACTATAAGTGGGAGGTACAATTTGAGGCCAATGACATTTTAGGAAGCTGTTGGAAGTATTCCATTTCAGTTGCCTGGGAAATAACAACTTTGTTTCTAATTCATTGGTCTTTTCTTTTAAAAAGAAAGTTAGTTGGAAAGTAGATGGAAATTGTATGGCTCGTTTTGCTTCTTCGTCGGATTTTTCATTTTCAGTTATGCCCTGGTGACTTGGCCCTGGTGACTTGGTATTAATTTGATATTTTTTTTAGAGTTCGCTAATGCATTCCTGATAAATCTGACAATGGGTTGATTATTATTAAGGCTTTTTATTGCATTCAAAGCGCTCAAGCTGTCAGAAAAGATTATTATGGATTCTTGAGGCCTATCAATTGAGAATAATAGCGCTTCGTAGATAGCCACTATATATGCAGTATGATATTGTACATTTTTATAATTTTTTGCATACTTTCAGGATACCAATATCATATTTCAAAATTATTGTTTTTTATATGTATCTAGTTTTTAAAATCTTTTTATAAAAAAAACGTAAAACTTTAAATGGATTTTTGAATATTTTGATAATAATTTGATGATAAAAAAGAAAAAAATTATTTAAAAAATTATTAAATTAATGAAAATCGTACTCCTTGATAATAGAAAGAAAACAAAAGAATTAAAATTAAAATAAGGGTATTTTAGATGTTTTTTTAATTATTTTTCTTAGAATTAGGTAAAAATAATTACTAATTAGCATTAATTTAAAGTAAATAACTAAAAAAGAATCATAATTCTAACATATATATTTTGGATTAATATCAAATACATAGATCCACAGTTCTTTTTAGTTTTAGAAATTTTTACTCTTGCATTGTTGTTTCTAAACGTTTAAAAGTTAAATCATTTTTAAGGGATTGTTTTGAATCAAGCATTTTCTCGGTTTTAAAAGCTTAAAAAACTGTTTAGTTAATTGAAAGTATTAAAAGCAACAAAACTTACTAAAGGTTAGTTAACTTCATTATTAATTAAGTATAATTGTCTAATATAATTTAAAATTAACGGTCTGGTTAATATTTTTCGATCTAGGTTCCAACTAGAATAAAATAATTTAGGAATTAAAGAAAATATTAGATTAGTATCTCAACTTCTATGTTTAAATATTTAAATTATAATATAGAAAAATATTTAGAGAATCTGAAAATAATATTTGAAAATACTGTGCATTATTTTGTTTTTTACACGCCATCCAAACATTATGTTTTTGATAAAAAAAAATTATTATAGGTTTAGGTAAGGGGGTGATGAATATGAGAGAAATATGATGATATTAGATGAAATATGATATGATGATTTGAAGGTAAATTGAAGAAGGAATCTGTACAGATTCATTCTGAAAAGTTGTAAATTGTAAAATGTAAATGAAGCATTTTTATCAGAGGAGAACTCCATTAGATGAAAACATGTAACACATTTTGGCGGTTCTCACATCAAATGAGCTTCTATAGTCATAGTTTTAAATCACTTAGGACTTTCCACGATGTAGAAATGGTCAGTTAAAATCTTCTCTAATGTTGCATTGCATCGTTCAAAGGCAAGTATTATTGATTTGTTGAACAAATGTCATTACATTCTATTATTTGTTCTGAAAAATGATTTGAAGATCTTATAAAGTTTATTTTATACGTCAAAATTATTTTTCTTAAGTTAAGTATATATACCTTCTGGAAATTCACTAAAACATCAATCATCTTTACCTAAAATTAATGCAAATATTTTTCTGCAATAATTACAGATTGTTTTTAAATAAGAAATTAAGTTTTTCTAATTTTTTAATTACTTAATTTTATAAGTACATACCTTAGCATTTCACTTATATTTAATTAAAAGACATTCTGGTAATAAAATTTTTATTTAATAAATAACAAAAATATTAAAAATTATTTTAAGTTTTAAATCTTAAAAATTTACTAATTAATAATTATAAAATACTTTAACTAAAAATTAATTTTCCCTAATAAATAAATAATTAATAAACTCTTCTACTTACAATCATAAAACGCGGTGGAAGACGGGCTAATACATTAGATGGAATATTTTCTGTTAAAAATGTTTCACGTTTTTTATGAAGTGATCTACCAGATTCTCCTCTTATACTACCTCCCACTCTACCATCACTAACTAATGAATTTAATTGTGTTCTTTGAAATGTATTTAATTTATTTGCATTTTTATGATTTAAAAGTTTTTGATCATGAGGAACAACTTGAATGAATTTACCATGTGTATATGGATTAAAGTATTTTGGTAAAACTGGGATTGATGGTTTAATTGTTTGAATAATTGGTTTCATATTATTATTTTGAGAAATTTTTAATAAATTAAAATTTTCTGGGCTTATAGCTTGAATTATTTGCACTAATTCATCTTCAGAAAATGAACCTAACAAATTTGCTCCAGGTTTTTTTGGTGATGTCTTAAGTTTTGGTAAATGGACATGATGTGGTGGTACAATATAATTGATTGGATGTTGTTGAGATTGACCATTTGAATTTGATGGAACTTTTTTTGGTACAAATTTCGGGGCTAATGGTTTTTCATATATGATATTAAAAATTTGAGATTTTGATGAACTGTTTTGTGTATTTGAATTAGTTTTACTTAAAGATCGACCAACAGTATTGGAGCTTAAAGCATTTTTATGTTTTTCAATAATTATTTTATATGTTTTAATGGTTTTTTGTGGACGGGTTACTGAATTTTGAGAAGCTGTCGTTACAACTGGATTTTTCTGATGGACTGATGAATGTGTTGAAGATATGCTAGGAATTGTTGAATGCTGCTGTTGACTATTTATATGTGTTTGATGATTATTATATTGTTCATTTTGTTGTTGAATTGGTTGATGTTGTTGTTGATGTTTATGTTGTTGTTGTTGTTGATGTTGTTGTTGGTGTTGTTGTTGCTGTTGATGTTGATGCTGCTGTTGGTGTTGGTGTTGCTGTTGATGTTGGTGTTGGTGTTGGTGCTGCTGTTGCTGATATTCATGCTGTTGTTGATTCTGATATTGTTGCTGATTCTGATGTTGTTGTACTTGTAGTTGTGATTGCTCTTGAACTGGAATTGGTTTCAAATGTGTTATCACTGGGCTTGGTATAAATCCACCATTATTAGAATTAGAATTTAAATAATAATTATTTGTTGTTGTATTATGTAATCCATAATTATTTTGTTCTATATATTGTTGTTCATTATTTTGATATGCAGGTGGTGGTGCTAATGTTATTGCTTTTGTAAATCTTGGATCATCATCATGATTATCAAGTTGAGCCGTACATGTACTTATTATTAATGTAATTATAAATGTAATACACTGTAAGAAACATTATATTTAAAAGTGAAACAAATTATTTAAGTAAATTCTAACACAAATTCCACTATAAAAAAAAAAACAAAATTAACTTTTACCTTCATTTAGTCTCACTTTTTTATTATATCTAAAGGTAAGAAAAGATAAAAAAAAAATTTAAAAATTTTTTTTTTTTTCTTTTTTTTAAGATTTTATTATACCTATTGGGTTTGAAATTTCAAAATATACTGGCATGTCTCTTATAACCATCTATTAGTTTTATACCTCAATGGTTTATCGATTGATGATGGTTGAAAATGAAAGTAAAACATAACTGTGTTATTATAATAACATTTCTTTTAAATATTTTAATTAGTTTTTATCTTTTCTTTTTGGTTAATTTTCTATTGGAGAGAAATAATTGTGTGACAAAATAATTTTTAGTTGTCCATAAATGGGTTGTTTTGATATTGTTACTTACTCTATTCTACTACATACTTTTATAAACATATTAATTTATAACAATAAAATTTGCATATATAGTTGGTATATTATGCCCTCTGAAGGCTTCGGTTTAGATTATGACTTTAAATGTAATGTTATGATATTAAACTGATTCAGTAGAAGCCTAACTTAGCTATTAAAATAATTCTTGTTTTCCTAAGGAATGTTGGAATCTTCCAGAGACACCAAAAGTAGTTCTTAAAATCTGAAAACTACTAAGGTTTCAGATTTTAAGTGACTAAACTTTCCTCCCCTTTTATCGAATATAATTGGATGAAACTTCTACCTTCTTAACGCAGTATATTCGCTAGAGAGTAAGGAAAGATAAGACAAGAATGCGGACTGTAAAGGAACAATGAATTCAACTATTATTATTACTATTTTGCTACTGATTATAGCCATCAACAGTTAGAACATGCAGTAGTATGCAACTCCTTTCTGCATGAGGTAATAATTGAAAACAAACCCACTGTCACTGTATCAACTATTATTACCAACTGTCACTATTACAACTATTTAACTATTATTATTGGTATTAGTTATTAATATTATTATCATTTTCTACACAGTCAGGACCATCAATGGATCACAACGCATGATATAACTAAACATAACTGTAACAGCTATTATTATTATTATTATTATTATTAATGATTATCAATTATACAATTATACAACAAACTTTATTATGATATAAAACGACTACATATTTTTTTTTATATGACCGGCAATAGGCTACGATTTGAATTCAAGACCCTTAAATTTGAATTTTAGACCCGATTAAAAGATTGGCGACTCACCAACTACGACATGAGTCAAATAAAGATTTATTTATAATAAAGATTAACGCCAGTCGCTAGATTTATAATAAAGATTGGCCATAATCTGTTGGTAATTTTATTTTATTATATTTAAATAATTGTTAACAACAAGAAGAGAACCTGGAAGGAGGCAACATTCAAATTTAAGATGGTAAATAGCGAATTATTGCGGCTTATATGCATATACTTGTTAGAATCTTGTGAATAAGTTAGATGATATTATCAGCTAGAATATGAGGTAGATCATTGCTTATTTATGTAAAAACACACTTCATTCCATCTAATTTACGCCAACTACTCTATCTTAGTGAAATCTTGCGTTAGAGATGCTTCAATTTTATCTATTATATTTTGGTTTAATTACTAGAGGTTAAAATTACAATTTAATCTGCTCTGCTCCTTTTTTTCAACCTTTAATTTTTATTTTTTATAAATTATGTTTAATTTTTTTTATTTTCTGAATTATAAATATTCCGAAATTTTTTTCCTTATTTCTTTTATTTTTTTATAATGTTTTATTTAGGTTCGAACAAATTTTAGTTAATGTTACTAAAAACTAAAGCTTTATAGGAAACATAACATATAATTGAAATACCTTATGGCGGCACTTAATAGGCCAATCTGATAATTTTTTTTATTTCATCTTTTTATGTTTTTTTTTTTCTTTTTTTATTATCTATTGATCGTAACTAAAGTCATTTCATCTTCTTTTAATGTATTTATGAAGATGCTGAGATGATGATGATGATTGAGACCGGTATTTGATTATTAAAAAACAAAAAAGACTTTGTTTGACCACAGTAAGCTTGTATTATAATATATGAAATGATGTTTTAATAGTTTTAAACTGTTATTAAAAAATAGTTCCGAAAACAACAGTGATAGATACCATCTCCATGTGAATTTTGTTTTAACTACTGCTATTGTGAAAGGAATATAAAAATTATCTTCTAAACATAAAATTTCGTATATAATAGTGTATTTTTTTTTCTTATTCGAAAATCTATTAATAATGAATATACAGTTTCAACTTTCAATCCAAGGAAAATGGGTTTTAATTCTTTATTATTAACTTTATGATGGACGAAAAGGTTGAAAAGAATTAATTCAAAAATTGTTTATTAGTTGAAAATATTTGTAAATAAATAAATTAATTAATATTTTTTTTTATAGCTAATCCATCCATCACTTGACTGTTACTCTAACTGAAATAAATTTAAATTTATTTCTTCTGTGTATATAAGGTAGACACCAAAATTTGATGGTTATTGGTATTAGGAAATCCTATACTAGGCATTCCTTTTTGTTTATTATTTAATATGAATTAATTTTTTTAAATTCAATGGTGATTAATGGTTAAAACATTATATTTGACAAGAAGATGAGGCTCGGTTCTTTTAAATAAAAGGTCAGAAATTGAACTATTAAATTGTATTCCTAAAGCTCACCTTTATGATAATTACTTGATCTTCAATAATCAAAAGAGCTTAAACAATGAAAATAAAACATACCAACTACAAAAAGAAATGTGCCAATTTTATAGTCCGAGTTTTCTGACTTTTCTCTGTCCTTTCTAAGGTAGACGAACCTAACAAAATGTGTCTGCAAAAAAGAGTTATCAGAAAGAGTTAATTGAAGAATAGATTGCCACTCAGTGATGAAACAGAGACATTGACAACAAATGAAAAGACAAGTAAATAAAAAAATTAATCAGAATTATTTCTTATAATTGACAGAAATAACTGATTTTATTTTTTTAAACGGAAAATTGTGATTTATCTTGAATTTTTGTAATTCCATCGGATGCTATGAATGTATCAAAAATTTAAAAATTGAAAAAAAAGTATCATCAAAATAAAATTACATCCAAAACATTGATAACTAACTATATATAGTTAAAATATTGTTTGTAGTTGTTTAAAGGTTTAAAAAACAAAAAAAAACTAAAAATGAAAGAAAAAATAAAAAAAAAAATATGTTTTGGAGGGACTTATTTCATTCATGTCAGGTTCAATTTAACATGTTTTGGTATACCTATAGGTACAATAAGTGATGAATTGGTTAAATATTCAATATAAGTGAATGAAAGAGATACATTCATAATTTTCTAAATGGTTTTCCTTTTTATTTTTATTGTTTTATGTTTTTCTTTTTTCTCGAAATTTAAAATTTTTATCTTCTTTTATGTAATAAAGTGATTTTATTTACATAATATACAAGTATAATAACAATTAAAAGTTTTATTTATTAATTTTTCCTATACAGTAAATTCTTTTTTATGAGAAACTTTTCACCCCAACATAAATAATGTGACAGTTTTATATATGGAATAAATATATAGAATTAATTTTAACAGAATACGTTTCGATTTAATGCATATTTAAATCGATTCAAATAAATATTTATATTTAGATTTAGAAAAAGAAAAAGTTAAAATATTATCATAAAGCTTATTAGGCTTATTAGGCAAAATATAACCACGAAACGAAAATTTAAAAGTTAAAAAATAAAAAAATAAAAAAAATTTTTACGTTTCAACATAATTTTAATTCATAGATTAAATTAAAAAAAAAGTGAAATTTTTAAATAAAAATCAAAAAAATATTATTAATCTTAATTAATGAATTGGAATTAATCGTATTTTTTTTTATTAAACTTTTGTTTTATAATTTATAGAACGTTCTGTATCGTAAAGTGTAAACATTTTTAAAAGTTTTGGCAATTTGTGTCAGCATCTGGAAATTGTTTATCATTTGACAATTTTTTATCTGCATTGTAAAATGAAGCCGTCAATGGCCAATAATTATTGCAAAATAGTTTACTACAAGTTACTATAAATTAGTTTATCGCTAAATTTTTAGAAATTTGGCTAAATTTTAGTACTTCCTTAAAAGGTTTATAGTTTAATAGGGGTAAAATCTACTATGAAATTAAATATTGAGTAACTGGTTGAAATTTGTGAAAACAGAACCTTTGCACGCTAACCAAAGCAAAATTCTATTAAACACATTTTAAAAATATAGAAGTAAAATCAAAACAAAAACATGTCATATGCCTGTACATATTTCATTTACCGGTAGTGACATTTGACTGAATTTTTTGCGAGTTGACTATTTTGATTTGATTTGACTGTATTACAATTGCTGTATTTCAAAAAATGTTTGGTTGTGTGAATTATGTAAATATGGGATTTATCTTTTTTTTTTATGTTACATTACAAAATTTATCTTTCTAAAATCGTGCATTACAAAATCATTCACGTACAAAATCTTGCAAAATATTTTTAAAGGAATAGATTGTGGCTTTGTTTTTAAAGTATGTATAAACAAATAGTTAAGGAGGATTTTAGAATTGGATTCAAAAGCATGGTTATTCGCCTTTTACAGAATATGTATGTATGTATATATGTATATATGTATATATGTATATGTGATTTAACAACGTTTACAACAGGACACTTCGCAACTTGGACACTTAATGTATATCAGATTATGTTTTAGGAGGGATTATAGAGTTGGATTCAAAAGAACGTTTGCCGCTTTTTCCTGAATATTTATATAAGAATATGATATTCTGAATTACAAGATATTGTCCTAGTAGATTTTGGAAAAAAGATTTTGTTTTAAAAGGTTTTCGAAAGCAAGATTTTGTCGCATTCAGGTTATCAATTATTTTTTAAATGAGAGTTTAAGGACATCAGCGCTCTCTATTGTTAATGCTCTGTTGTTGATATATTTATATACAAAAATAATTTGGAAGTATTTTGTAGTAGATTCATCAAATCAGGGTTTAAAGAATTTATTTAATTGGTGTTTGAAATCGCTAGTCCTCATTTATTGTTGAGGTGGTGGGAATCTTCCAAATACACCAAGAATTTCCCCTTGGTGGTAGTGTCAGAAACTTACTGACTAAATCCATCTGCCTCTTTAGTCCATAAAATGGGATGAAACTCTTATAGAGTAGGGATAAGAAAGGATAGGACAATAGGATGTTGAAACAATATATAACACCTTCCTACATGGGATAACTATTGAAGACAACTATTGTTGTTATTACTATTATTTTAATTAGTTATACGATATACTTTTTTCCGATATAAAATTACTACATATTTTTTATTTATATGACGTGACCAAGGTTTGAACACAAGACCCTTCGATTGAAAGGCTGGCGACTTAACCACTACGTCATGAATCAGATGCATGTTTAATTATAATTTGACCATTTTTATTCTCTATTATTTTAATTTAAATATTTTATCAGACTAAGGACACAGTGTTAAGTTAAGTTGTCGGCATTTCAGTCAAAGTTTGCCCGGTTCAAATTCCGATCTGATCATATTTAAATAAATATTATTTTATATATATAAAGTGGACAAAAGGTTCTTAAAATATAACGACTAGTATTAGATGTTAGAAATATAACGACTAGATTTGAAATTTAAAATTCAAAATATTTTATATTTCAATACACCCTGTTACCCTGTATAATTAATTGGCTGCTTTAATTTGTCTAAAATCAAATTTGTGGCTCTTTTACTACTCACTTAGAAAATTGTTCTTATATAATATCAACTTTTTTTAATGAAAAGTCAAGAAATGTTTTCTTAAATAATTATATTAAACATTTCTCATTTGTTAACAATATAATAACGCTTAAACATGCTTAACATTAGGTAACTTAAGACTACTTAAATACTTTATATTTATTTTCAAGTGTTTGAAGTAATAATTATCCAATGATATATTTGAAGTAGTTTTGAAATAAAATTTCTTATAAAATTTTGTATTTATAAAAGTAAAATGTTGTATTTTTGAAATTCAAATGCACTTTAGATACTGTTGTTTTAAACCTTATTTAAACTTAAATGTAGTGAAGTGAATATTACAAAGGGAAACAAAATAATTGAAAAAGACTCTAAATTTTTGTTAAGCGTTCAATCGAAATACAAAAAATGGTGTATTTTTATTGTAGATTGTTCTAAAAAAAATTTTTTTTTGTTCTTCTAATAAAATATTAAAAATAACAAATTAGTAATGACCGTGACTACTTATAAATGGTGAAGATATAACGAATTGGTTCAACTTTTATTAAGATTTGGAAAATAAAATTCATTTCTTATGAATTGTCACTTGGCACAATATAAATAAAATTTTTATTATTACAAAAAAAAAAAAAATGATAATTTTAATCTGGGTAATTCAAATTTTGTCTCAAATAAGCAAAAAAAAATATTTTTTCCGGTTTTTAAAATTCCAAATGAAAGTAAAACTTTTCTTTGACATTTTTTTCTTTTTTAAATTTAAAGAATAACCAAATCTTTTATATTAATTTTTTTTGAGCTCAAATTTAATATTAAACTCTTTGTAATAAAATATTTTACTTAATTGATTTAATTTATTATGTATTTTGAATATTATTAAAATAAAATGATTTAAATGAAAGGAAAAACTAATATAAGTTCAGTTCTTTGAAAAATGATACGTTTTCTCTATATTACTATATTCTATAGTTTTCGTATAAATGAAAGTATTTCGATAAATAAATTTAAATTATGTGCTTTAAACTATGATGTTATTTTTATTTTTATTTTTAAAACTGCCCTTCAAAAACTTTAAGTGATAAATCTACATTTTTTCAAATGTTTTTAGCGATTTCAATAAACTGAGATTTTAGTTTCTATTACGCTATTGAATTAAAATTTAAAAATTGTTTTTTCTATATATATGACTAAAAAAATCAAAGAATTTTAATAATTTTGATAATAAATATAAACGTGCATTGATTGGTTTATTTGTCTGCCTTTAAGAATATTTTGACTATTAAGCTTTTGAATAAAATGTTACAACGAGAAATAGTTTAGGCTGTCTCAACTTTGCGGTAACCAGCATAACATTATCTGAATTCATTGCCTGAAATAATCCACATTTTATAGAAGCTGATGTTGTATTAAATTAGTTTTTAAAACTTCTTTTATTTTACATTAAGTTTTCTAGACTTACCATTTTTAAATTTAGTTTATAAAGCAACAGAATACCTTAAACAAAAGTTAAATCAAAAATATTAAGAAATACTTTAAATAATAAATAATTGTCAACTAAAAATTAATATCAACAGATTATCAAGAATTCAGATTAACACAATTATGATCAAATTATCTTGATTGAGTTGAATATTTTCAAAATTTCCAAATATATTCACTAATATAAAATTTCACTTTTTTGTACATACATAATATGTTTAAAATTATTATCAAACGCATCTTTATAATACCATTATTAGAAATCCTAATTCATATAATTAGTATTAAAACATTTAAATTAAATCAATAAATTTAATTAATTAAAATATTGTATAAAATCTCTTTTTCCGATAATAAACAAATAATTAATGATGATCTAGTTATACAACAAGATAGAAATCAATTTTTGAAATAAATGTTACGTAGGTATATTAATGTGTTCACAAAATAAACTAATGAATCGTTTTAACAAAAAAAAAAAGTTGAATTTGAATTAATTTTAAATGATTGGTCAAAAATGATGACAGAAGCCAATAAAAAAATTTTTAAATATTGGAAGCAATTGATGTTTAACATATTATGGTTTAAAAATTCAAAATTTTTTCCATGATTTTAATAAAATTTTTATGTCAATTTTCCTTTTATAGTTTAATTGTAAAATATTAAAAAATTAAAAGTTTCTCGCTTAAGTCTTTTGATTTGCAAAATATTTTTACCACATATGAAACACATATAACAAAAATGAATCAAGCCCAAAATTTTCAAATATTCGAGACGATCATATTCAAATTAGGAAATTAAATTAATCAATAAATCAAATCTAATTTTTTTTGTAGCTTATTATTCACAAGATATGCGATAAAATATATAAGCCAAACAAAATATTAAATAAAAAAAATTTAATTTATTCCGGAATTGTGAAATATCATACATAATATTATAATCACAAGAAGTGGTTGTAACAAATCATGTGAAAATTAAAAATCTGGAAAATATTTTTTTTAGAAATTTTTTATTTGTTTTCTTTTATTTTAAATTAATTTTTAACTTAATATGTATTAAAATAATAAAAACTTCAATTCTAGCCGACATAACATAATCATAAGGAACTAAAATACTTTTTTAAATTAAATTGAACTTCAATACATTTACACACTAAAATTAACTATACATTATTCTGTTCTTTTTATTTTCTATTTATAATGTGCTTTAATTATTTTCAATGTTTTAACATGACCACCAGAAGCACTACCTGAATATCCATGTCCAGCAGATTCATTTATTATTCGAATTGTTCTAACTTGTGGCCCACTTGATCCATGACTGAAATGGCCACTACTGCTACCTGATGCTTGAGCAGAAGGTGATTGTTTAATAATTCTTAATGTTTGAATTTCACCATGCGATGAAGACTGAGCCGGAGGAATATAATCTTGTGATGGTGCACTTAAACGAGTTGATGAACTGGCTGACGCAGATCTTCCACCAACTTCTTGGATTACTCTTATTGTTCTAAAAATTTGTCCATGGGATGAAGATTGAGCTGGAGGAATGTATTGTTGTAATGGTGGTGATGCAGCTATTGAACCATGACTTGAAGTTTGAACTGGTGGAATATATTGTTGTACTGGTGGAGATGCAGCTATCGAAGCATGACTAGAAGATTGAACTGGCGGAATATATTCTTGAATTGGAGGTGATGCAGCTATTGAACTAGACGAAGGTTTTGGTGGTAAATAGTCTTGATGAGGTGCTGACAATTGTGCAGAATGACTATTTGATAACGACTGCCCTCGAACCTCTTGAATAACTCTTATAGTTCGAATTTCACCGTTTGATGAGGATTGTGCAGGTGAGATATATTGTTGGGATGGCGCACCTGAAGCTACATCAGAATGTGAATGTGATGGAGCAAATTCATGAATAATTCGTAAAGTTTTTACTTCACCATGAGATGATGTTTGAACAGGTGGAAAATTTTCCTGTTGTGGTGCAACTGGTGGTGAACTAGCTATTCCATGAGATGATGATTGAACTGGTGGTAAATAATCTTGTTCCGGGTGCTCTAATGGTGGTAAAAATGGTTCTTGGTGAGGCACTGGTATTGAAGAAGCATCCAAACTATGATGATTATGATGATGCTGATGATGCTGCTGATGATGATTATGATGATTATGATGATCCTCATGTACCGGAGGCAAATAGTCTTGTTGTGGTGTAGATATGTGACCTGAATGACTGCCGGATACAGATGGTAAGGATTGATGATGAGAATGTTGATGAGGTGGTAAATAATCTTGTTGTGGTGCTGATATATGACCTAAATTACCGAATACTTGAGAGGAAGATTGATGGTGAGAATGTTGTGGTGGTGGTAAATAGTCTTGTTGTGGTGCTAATATATGACCTGAATGACTACCTGACACAGACGATAGTGATTGATGATGAGAATGTTGTTGTGGTGCTGATATATCTGTTGAGGAAGCTCCATGAAGATGATGATTATAATGATGATTTCCGCCGTCACCGATTTCTTCAATAATTCTTACAGTTTTTATTTCACCATGTGAAGATGATTGTGCGGGTGGAATAAATTGCTGTTGTGGTGCATCAAATGATTGTGATTCAAGAGAATTTTCCTCAACAATTCTAATAGTTCTTACATCTTCTTGAGAATCAGGATATTCCGGATTTATAGCGGGTACATTATAATCTAATCCATTTGAATTGTCTTGTATTACACGTATAGTTTGTACATCACCACCATTACCATTATTACTTGCACCTGGGCCAATATATCCTGCATCATGTGAATGTTCATGTAATAGCCCACCATTAGTTACAGCTATAACACCTAGTATAAGTATCAATACCTGTATTAAAATCAAAAATAAAATTACGAAATTAATTTATTATGCATGAAATAGTATATTATGAAATTGGGTTTTTATGTTGTTTAAATTTCTTTTATTTTTTTTTCTTTGTTGTTATTTTTTTTTCTATTTTGCAGCATCCTCACCTTCATGATTTGTTAGTTGATATTTAAAATTAATTTTTAGTTTTTATTTTAAATTTTCGCCAAATACAAAAGACGACTACTAAACATATACTGAATTGAGAGTTCACTTTTGTAGATCTTTTTATATTACGAGGTGAATAGGTGAAGAATTTGATTAGCAAAAAATTTATTAAATGAATGATATAATTTTATCTGAAATTAGTTAAAAAATATAATAAAAAAAAAAAAAAAAATTAAATCAAACCCACTTTACATATAACAGTTTGTTTTATTTTAATGTTTAGGATGGTTTGGATTGGATTATTATTATTGAATAATGCCATACAACTTAACATACTCTTTAGTTTTATACTTCAATAATAAATGAAATTTGGGTTTAATATAAACTTAAACTAAAAACAAAAAAAAATAAAAAAATAAAAAAACAAAAACATTAAAAATGTAACAAAAATTTACGCAAAAAATAAAAGTAGGGCTTAAAAATTTTTATACCAATACCGGATTATATGCGCCATATGCATTTGATTAATATCATATTAATTACTCAAAATTGTATTAAATTAAAATGAAGAATGGAAAAAGAAATTTTGTAAGAAAAAAAAATAGGTTTCAATTCTATTTTAGGATTTTTAATAAGCAAAATTCCTTGAAACGAATTAAATTTTAATAAATAATAAATAAATGTTGTTTTAAAGAATTAATAATTTGTATTTTTATTATTTAATAATTTTACTAATATTTATTGCTAATTTATTTGCTGGCTGAAAGCAGAATACATTATAGTAAGAATTTAAATATTATATTTATCTTTTTTACTTTAACTGTAGACTTTTTTACTTTAAGTGAAGATATTTTTACGCTACGCTTAAAGTTAAAGTTTTTTTCTTTAAGGAAAGATATTTCTATTTTAAAAAAAATTCTTTATTTCATTAATTTATGTTATATATATATTTAATATGCATAATATATTTAATTTATGCATACTACATATATATATTTAGATGTGGTATTTATGTATATAAATACATACTATTTATACGAGTATGTATGTTACAGGTTTATTTTACTTTAAGTTATATTACAAATGTCTTTAAGTAAAAAAACTTCATTTTAAGTAAGTTAGTCTTCCCATCAATAGACCCTCCATAGTACTTTTAAATTTATGTCTATTAATTAATATAATATAAATTAATATAAAAGATTAATAAAATAACATTTTATTAATTATAATTTTAGCAATTCTAAAAATAAAAAGGTAATAAACGAAAATTTACATATTTCTCATGAATGTTTTGTCTGGTATGTTTTGCCTTATGTTTTTGGTTTTTATTCCAATATTAAAAGTTATAAATAAGGTACTTTTATCAAATTTTTATAAACCAATATAGATTTATAAAATTTTAATATAAAATTATTTTCAGCACCTGACAGACAGATTACAATCTGTAAATATTCGTCTCAATAACAAGCCTCAATATCAGTAATGAAATTGGGGTTTTAAAGGGACACAGTTCGGTTCGCAAACATGCCACAATCTAGAACATCATCCCTCATATGATTTTTGCGGAAACTGCAGGGATAATGCGAAAATCAATTTTTCACCTGTTGTCACCTGCTGTGAATGCCCAGGTCTTGCTCTAAAAAAAAACAAATTTCCCGCGAATTTTTCTTAAATGCTCTTTTCGATCTGTAAAAGGTGGACTTAATTAATTATAGTGTTTTGTAAGAAGCACTCTATGGCTATAGTTAGAAGAAAATACTGATCCAAGGTACTACAAGGGGTCTAAACTGCTCTAATTGTGCATAAGTTCTGCGATATAAACATAAATTAAAACATTTGCACTTATTTCGTAAAAAGAGTGCTGAAAGTCATATTACACATTTATTTTGATTATTTTGAATCTTTATTTATCCCTTGCAGTCTGTAGAGGTTTTAATCTCTTGAAGAGGTTTTAATGCATGAACTCTGTTTCAATTCAAATTAGATTAAGCTTCATTAATTTTAATAGTTAATTTTACAAAGCGTTTAATTAATCAACTTTAACTACAAATTTACTTTAAGGTAAATATTTTTCATATACATACATATATTTCATTTCCAACTAAAATATAATCGACCTCTACCATATTTGTGGCAGTTTTTTTTTTTTTTGTGTGGACTTTAATTCATTTTAAACGTGTTCACTTTAACCCATCAAACAATGCCCTCTCATTTTTTGAGCAAATACTATAGGTTTAAATACTTTGAAAGTATACTATTGTACTGTTACAGGTAAGAGAAAATTCAGTTAAGGAATATAAAAGATTACTTTAAAGTAATAACCTTAGGAATATGATGTTTATGTTTTTCTTTAACCTTTAATCTTATAAATTGCAACTATAATCATTTGCAAATTTAGGGAACAGCTTGCAATGAAAGAGTCCACTTTTACAATTTTCATATAACAAATAAATTTACATATAATCTGAATTAAAATTAATCATCCAGAAATTTCGGTGTGAAGGGTCCAAGTTAGGCAACTAAAGCTGCTTTTGTTTTATTTTGTTTAACTTTGAGTGTAGGTATAGTAAACTTTTTATAACTTCGAAAAAAAAAAAAACCATTCACTTCAAGAAATTTTTTATTGAATTGTAAAACTCTGTCTGTGTCATGTCATAAAAAACTTCAAAATAAAATTAAAATAAAAAAATTGTTTTTTTTTTAAAAATGTTAACGAAATGACAGACAAACATAAAAACAGATACAATTAAATTAAAAATTTTAACTAGTTTTATGTAATTTTTCTTCATTGTTGTTTTCATATAAAAAAAAAAAAGAAAAAAAAAAAACAAAATCAATTCAAATCTAATATTAAACTAAATTTTTTAAAAGTCTATAATTTGGTGGTACAATGGTTTTATTTTGTAAATTAATAGTATGAAATCTTTTTTTTCAATCATTTCAATTTAATCGCGAAAATTTTCTATTCAGTGCAGTCTTGTTAAAAAAAAAAAACATATAATAATAGTGCAGAATGTGGTGATAATTTGATTAGATTTTTTTTTCGTATTATTTTGAAAAAAAAATTAAAATTTTTTTAATTAAAATTATTTTTTTTTATTAAATATAGTGAAGATAGAATGTATACAAAAAAAATGTACAAGCAAATTATTCTATATTAATGTATAAGAATATTTTGCTATAATTTATCATAATTTGTTAAAAACAAAATTTAAATTATTATATTAATCACTCTGTAATTGAGAATGGTATAAAGTAATTACAAAATAACATTGAAATTGCTTTCGTAAGAAATAGAAAAATTTTTAGAAGTTCATTACAAAATTTGAAAAATTAGTGTTGGAAATACAAAAGATTAATTTTAACTACTTTTATAGTTTTTAAGACCATTCTATATACTATAAAAATACTGCATCCCTATCAGGTTAAGACAATTTTTATAAGATCTGTATTAAGTGTACATCATTTTAATAATGATACCAATTTCATTATTACAGAATGCATTTAATTGTGAATAGTGAATGTGATTGTTTATTTTTTATGTATCATTACGAAAATTGATGCGATGTTAACTGTCAAAAGCATCGCATCTTGTATTTGTGCAAGACCTTTTTTACGAAGCGATAGTCATTTTATATAATCTCTGTTTTTCTTAACGATAAATTATCACTTTTGATTTTAAAAATAGTTTTAATAGTTCTTTCCGTAGTTTTGATAGTTTATATTTAGTTAATTAAAAAAAATAGGGTTAATAGAATAGTAATTGTACAATAATTATTTCGAATTTTAATGTTTTTGTTTATTTCATTCTAGAAAAAAAAAACATTACAAATGTAAGTCAATTTATTTTTCATCATGTTATTTTAATTTAAAAAAATCTGTTATATACTTTTACAAAAAATAAAATTTTAATTATTATTATTAATTGAATTATTAAAATTTTAATTATTAATTAATTTGAATTATTAAAATTTTTCAAAAAATCTATACTTTTTCTTTTATTTACTTCTAAAGCAAAATAAAAAATTCAATTCAGTTTTCAATATCAAAAACATTATTTTTTAACAGTATAGCAAGTACTACCAACATTACAAAATTTATTTTTTATTTTTTTTTTATACGTCTTAGAGATACACACTTTTAACTAGGAGCGATCTGATGTTTTTTTTTTCATCACCTCGCTGATACGTTTTGAAGAATAGGGGTTTAATATTTGCTATAATGTACATTTTGGTTTGCATTAAATAATCTTCTTTTATCAGACGCTCCTTTGTATAAAAAAATTGGCACTTTCTTATCACTTTCTGGTAGTATCCAGCCTCTTAATAATGTTTTTTTTTATATACAGTATTTGTCGGTTAAAAATTTCCCTGTTAGGTACTCTTCCCTTTTTGCTACTTCAAAATACATAATAAAAACAAAAAGTTTTCCATTTAATCAATATAGAAATACCCATTTAATTGCTTATCGGTTAATTACCTTCCCCGTTTTAAAACCTAAAATTAATCTAAGATGATTTTGTTTTTTCATGAAATTTCGCTCGGATAAAAAATCTAATATATTTTTTCAAACAGTGACATTCTATGTTTTTTTTCATAAAAATTGTGATTTTAATTCTACCACCAAGTGGCGCAAATCTTATAAGAAAATGTCAAACGATTCCTAGTAATTCTTATTGCATTCTCAATTTCTGTTTTTCTTTATATGATTGTTTTCCAGTTTTTGTTTTGGTAACGGACATATATTTTGTTTATAGCATATACTTGATAATACATTGGCATAATATATTTGTTAAATAGCATTAGGCAAAATGGGAATTTGACATATAGATTTTGGTGAACAGGTCCGCTCCTTTGAAAATGTTCAAGAAAAAATCTTTGCAATAGAAATTAAAAATGAATCAATTCAAACGAAAATAATTAAATATTTCAACAATAATTATGGACATAATATGTAATTTATACTTCTAAAAACACAGGGCATGCTTTCTGCTATAGAAATTGCAAAAGAAAACAAGGCAAAATATCTCATATGCACCGATAGCCTATCACTATTCCAAGCGATACAGAATACAAGAAACGAGTTCAGTCCGTTAAACTATGCAAGCTAATTTTCCAAATGAAAAATAAATAGCTATTAATTAAAATCATGTGGGTCCCGAGTCATATAGGAATATCTGGCAACGAAGTCGCCGATACAACTGCCAAATCGGTATTCAAGTTTCCACTTCACACATTCATGCCATTTTCTAATGAATCAGTGAACTATAAAGCATCTAAAACGATTTTAAGCATAATAATAACTGACTGGACAACATACACACACCAATATAAAACTATCAATAAAGAACGAATAGCTATTAAACTACCAGGTACAACCTCAGTCAAAATAAATCGGTGCTTTGTTAGAATGAGATTAAGACATAGCAGCTTAACACATTCATACCTACTCAAAAACGAAGTTGAACCCATTTGTCAATTTTGTAATAGATTCCCGCAGACCACTACACATATCCTATCCGAATACACAGTCCTTACTCAAACCTGCTCCTCTATTTTCAACAACACGAACCCGGCTGATCTCTATCTCATCCTACAGATAAATATATTAGAAAAATACAAGATTTTCTTATCAAAACTAAAATAAAAAGTAAATATAAAAATGAATAAAAATGTAAACATTCTAAATTAAATAAGTCTATAAACACAATAGATATAGCATATTAAAACTCAAGTTGATAGCCCTGGCAGCTAGTTGCTTATAAAATAAAAGTTTAATTATAATTTTAATTATAATTAATAAAAAATAATAATAATAATAATATACTTCTAAGTGTTTGTTTTTTCTTTTTTTTCTCTCAATTTCATGTTTTTCATTTTCTTTTTATTTTATTAAATAAGAATTAATTAATATGAACACACATAATATATGAATTGTTATTACTTATTACACAATATTATGAATCAAAATGTGACATACTTGTATAGTATGTATGTTCAATATTACATACATATTCTTTTTGTTTTTATTCAAAATAAATATATGTACGAGTACATATGTGAAATTTACAAACATGTTTAAATTATTTTTCCCTGGTTTATCTCCCCTTTTAATGAAATTAATCATTTTCTGATAAATATACTTCTTTGAGGTAAATAAACGGGTTTGTTTAATTTTTTCACCCGTTTAACTACTCAAACCAGCTAACATTTTTGTTGAGGTGCCAATCCGAAAAATTCTGTATTCATTTGGTGGGAATAAGAAATGATATATTATATTCATGCTCGTTTTAGTTTCAATCGCTCTATCAAAGTGTCTTTCTTTTAATTTTATTATAACTTTGTCTATTCTATTTATTTTACTTTTTTTTTTATATATTATAATATGTATACCCAGATTCTGGAATTCTATTTATTTATTTATTTATTTATTTATTTAATTATATCTCTAAAAGAGCTTTAGAGCTCGTACAGAGTATGTACATTACATTCTTACAAACTAGTCATTATAATAGATATAGTAATATTATTAGCAAAAAAAAATACTTAATAACAAATGCAAGAGAATGAAAAAATATTAGAACTTCAGAAAAATCATAGCAAAATTTAAACTACATTATAGTTAATATATTTAAATAGAAGAATTCATTATTAAAAATTAAAAATTAGCAGGTGCTTCATTTGTTTAATTTTTTTTTTTTTTATTTTTTTTTATTTTTTTTTTTGCAGAAGTCTTGTTTTTTATTTTATTAATTCTAAGTAGAATGTTTTTATTTTTGACTTTATGAATGGCATATCACATGTTTTTAATTCATTTGGCAAGTTGTTAAATGTTTTAATTGACGTATAATAGATTCCGTCTAAGCCATTGAATTTATTTTTGCGATTCGTGTTACGTCTTTGGCTTGCTGTGCGGGTATTATGGCTGTGTATTTCCATGTTGTGTATTAACAAGGTATTTGTATTTATTCATTTATTTTGCATATTAAATATTTGTATGGCTTGTGACATTTGTTTATGTAGTTCAATTGGTAATATTTTTAACAGTATATGTATTTCAGCTGTTGACTTTCGTCTTTCAAATCCATAGAAATTTTTGAGGTTAAATCCATTTAGGTTAGCCAATGGTGTAGTGGTTAAGGCACCAGCCTTTCATACGAAAGGTCTCGGGTTCAAATCCCAGCTGACTCATATAGATTAATAAAATAATATAGATTTTTCTTACAGTATATAATTAGTATAATATAACTAAATTAAAAATAACTATATATGTCTTATAAATTATAATTAATATCATATTGTAATATATAATAAAATGATAATAAAATATAATTCTTGTGTAAGATAATAGATGGCGTAGAACTAAAAAAAGCCTAATATTGTGCAATAACTACAGCCGAGTAATCAAAGGTTTAGTGAAATAATGATTCAAGAAACTGAAGCATTTTCAAAATATGAATAATAAATGACGTAGTGGATCCCCTATGCTCCTTATAGGAGTACAGGAAAAAAAAAAATTTAGGTTAGCACAGTATCTTAAACATTTTCTTTCATATTTTTGAAGTATTACCATTATTTGATGCCCTTATATTGAATCATATATAGACCGCCTTCATGTTTTAAAACTGATCTTATTAAAGCTTTATACGGCGAATTAATGTGAATCATTAACTGTACAACTTTGAATTTAATTATTTTCATATAAAATTTAATATTTTTTAGTAAAAAACAGTAACTTTTTAATAAAAATAAGTAAAAGATAATAAGTACATAATATAATTTACTTGTAATAGATATCAAATTTTATTTTATTGTTTCAAGAGCATTAGAAAATAATAAATAAATCAGTATATTTTGGTCTTCTCAAATTTCTCATTTTTTGTGATAACAGATTTTAAAACGAAATTTTTAAAGTATTTTCTGATTTTGACGAGATTGATGTTAATTTTAATAAAGCTAATAAAAATTCTTGTGATTTTTTATAGTGAAATAAATTTAATTAATATAATTGTAAAAAAAATGTTATGATTTCAATATAATTTAAGTCATAGAATTACTATAAAATTGCAGTTTTTCAATTAAAATTTTATATCAATTGAAAAAAGAACGTATGGTTTATACATAAGATTTTATTAAAAGAGTAGAAGTATAAAAGTAAATACAAATGATTAATCATTAAAAATAGTTAAAACAATTTTCAAATAATTTTTGATAGTATTTACCTTGACCTTTCATTATATTTTTATTTGTTTATATAGTCTTGAGCCTAAATTAATTTCAACATTGACTATAAATAATTAATTACCAAAATAAACGTCGCAAAAATTAAGTATGTAACAAAATTAAAATATCAATCTATATGCTTTTACGATTTAAGATAAATTAAAAAAAAAATAATTTATCAGTAGACATTTTTTTTTGTTTTTTACACGCTAACTAAACGCTAGGAACGGATTCCTTTATACATATGTAGGTTTAGTTATTAAGAAAATAGGATGTTAAGGGGGAATTAGTGGGGTGATTGGAAACGAACCAATAAAGATTCATTTTGAATTTTTGCAAATTATAGTACGGAACGTTATTGATAGAGGGGAACACATTAGATGGAAGCATGTTCCACATCTTAGCAATTCTCACAACAAATGAGTTTCCAGCCTCATAGCCAGTTTTAAACCATCTTGAAATTTCCACAGTGTAGAAATGAGCACTTGCAGCTCCTCTGGTATTACGTTGGAATTGTTTAAGAGGAGGCATAATTGATTTAAGTTCAATAGAACAAGTGTCATTACCTACAAGATATCTATAAAACAGAGAAATAGCTCCAATATTATGACGAGAGCTAAGTGGAGTAAGTGTTACTTGTTCGACAGAGTCACCTCTTAGGCGTAAGGCACGGTTTTGGATTTTGTCGAGGTAACTCAGAGAAGTTTGGGATGCACCAGCCCAAATGTGAGAGTTGTCCTTCATCTTAGGAAAATTAAAATCTTCGGAATCTTAGGAATGTAGGCTTTCTAGATATTAGACAGATTCTTTTGAGAGAAATATATTTTGCAGCGGTACAGAAAAGCCAAACATTTGGTAGCACTTTTAGCTATATCAAAAATATGCTCATTCCACAGCATTTTTTGATTTAGCTGCAAACCTAAAATGCTTAGACTTTCTGATCGCTCTATATTTTCTCCTTGGAATCGGAAAATTGTGTTAAACTGATTTCTTTTGCAGGAAATCAGGCTGCTTTGAGTTTTTGAAGTATCAAACTCAAATCTATTAGTTTGACCACCTCAATCGGCTATTTTAGCTAAATCATGGTTAACTAAACTAACCATGATATTTCTTTTCGAACTGATTGCGGATGGTGTGACATTAGACTTCTTAAGGAAATCGGAGGATATCACTAGAGTGCTGTCGTCGGCGAAACTATGAATTGGACTGAGGGTAGAGGAGAGTAAGACGTCGATAATAATCAAACAAAGAGTTGGTGATAAGACAGAGCCTTGTGGAACGCCAGCGTTTATTTCTAAAGTGTCAGACACAAAACATTAAGTTATAAATACAATTCTGATCATGGACTAAAAATTCGCGACTAAAAAATTAAAATATATGCATTCCCATTTATTCAGAATATTATAAACTATCGTCATCCGTTAGTGACGAAGAATTCGTCATTGTCGCGATTAATATATTTTCTATTTTTTTCGTTAATGGTCCGATTTGGTTTTTATCACTAAACAACAAATATTAAAACCTTTGTATATTTTGAATAAACAACCATATTTTTATTCTTCATTCTTCGTTTCGCTACAATTATATTTCTTTTGCAAAAAAACAGCGTCTATCGCCGGTGATCGATGGTTGATTGTCGGAATTGTGTTTATTACTTTGTAGTTTTCAACGTAATTCAATTTTTGAAGTAACCTTTCGAAATTTTTTTTTTTGTAGCTTAATTATTAAACTTTTATTTTTTTTTTGTAACTTAATTATAATTATTTGTAAGTTTTGGAAATAATTTTGTTTATTTACAATTTACATTTATTATTTTTCTTTTTAATTTAAAAATTTTAAATAATTTATCACTTAATATTAATATTGTTATTTATTATCATTTTACATTTACATTGTAATCAAATTATTAGATTTTTTGTTTAAGAATCGACTATTTTTTTTGCAGGATATCATTTGATATTATAAATTTTAATTAAGTACTAAATTTAAAATATGTATATATACTTAATAAACTATAGGCCATATATGCACATTATATTTAAAAGAAAACCAATTACATATATATATCCGTTTGTAATATGTTGATTTTTACGGTTAATTTTTAATTTTGTTTTTTAAGAAAATTTAAATATTATAATAAATAAAAAAAGTGTTATTTTTGATTTGAACGGTAAATAAAACAAAATAAAATATTAACCATAATATTTATGTGTTTTTTTCTTTTTTAGGTAGTTTAAATAACAATAAATTATTAACAAATTTACATACTAAATATATATTTTAATTTAATAATTTATTATTCTGTTCTTAAATAGTTAAATATACAGGGTGCTGAGTGTATTATAATTAGTGACTTGACATATACGACTGTGTACCGAATAATTTGTAGACAACATTTTTGTATGAGGGGATTAATATTTATATGAGCTTAATAATTTCGGAGCTGTGGTGCCTTAAAGGAGATTTAATGCAATTTTTTTGTTTTCATTAAAATACGCATAACTTCTGTTATAAACAAGACTGGTGTAGTCTGTAAAATGTTACAAGGTACTCATTTATGAATAAAATAATAAAATGCACTCTGTAATAAATCACCCAGTATATTCTAATATAACCTGTTAAAATTCTTCAAAAATATTATTTAATTTGAAATTTTTTATTATTAAAACTATGATTTTGATTTAATAATTTAAATATACATTTTTTTTTTTTCACAATAGCAAAAAAAATCGATTACATAATGATAAAAGAAAAAAAATAAATACATTTCCACATACATACATATAAATAAATTATAATCATATCGAATGGAATGCATTGTCTGATTTCACCTGTCGTTTTTTAATATTAAAATTATACAATTTAAAAATAAAAAAAAAAAACATTTTTTTTAAAATCTTTATGACATTAAATTTACATATCGGTTTTTCTTCTTTTAATAATTACGCACTAAAACAATTTATTACTGTTTAAATTTTCAAAAAAAAAAAAACAAATTTTTAAAATTTAAAATCACAGAAATTAAAAAAAAAAAGAAAACATAAACAAACGAAAAAAAAAACAAACAAAAATGATTAATTAATTATGTATATTGGGTATCAAAATTTGAGTTGTCTAAAGTAAAATATTTTGACACATTGTATTTTAAACGAATCCGAATACATACGAATCATTTAGAATAATTAAATCGGATATTAATGGGCATCCGATGTGTATTTTTGTATTGTATATATTTATATTGTATTGATTATTAATATGTATGTTACTATTAACAAAAAAATATGTTGTTATAGAATCAAATGAATCACTTTAATTTTATTTGCTTAATTCTAAAACAAAGGAAATTCAAAAGGAAAAGGAAATTATTTTTTTCTAAAATGTATGTGTGGTAGCTTTTTTTTACTAACATTAAATTTAGATAATAATATTTAACTGTACAAAACCATCTGGTTGTATTAACTTAAATCTAATGATTCAGATGTGCTTGACATAGATATAAAATAACAAAAAAAAAAAGAGTTTGATTCAAATTTTATGTGATTCAAGGTAAATAATAGAAATATTGGCACGGTTTTAATGATTCGTAATGAGTTGTTTTAATTCAATTTTATTTCTCAAATCTTACCCTAATCCTGTTATTAATAAAAAAAAAAAAACACGCAAAAATTTATTTTTGTTATAAGAAAAAAAAAAAAAACGAAAGTTTGTTATTATTTAAATTAATATTATAATACATGTTTATAACAGTATTGTTCGAAGACAATCATATAAATCATATCTTTGATTGATTTTCAACAAAATTATTAAAAGGGATACCACCTAATTCTAAAAATTCTAAAGTAGATATTATATTCAATATTGAAAGTCAAGTTATTAACTGTATATGAACTGTTTTGCATAAAAGTTTATTGGGTCGAATGCATAAAACTGAGCTAAAATTTGAATCTGAATTTTTCATACAAAACCTACGAGTTCAAGCGTATAGTTTTTATTTGAAAAAGTCTAATTTGAGTTTAAGCTCAGTTTTATGCATACGACCAATTGTCCCGTTTTAATTAACTGGTTGCAACTATATTCTATATATTCTAGAGTAAGCAATAAGTAGGTACTCTTTAAGTTAATTATGTCAATTATATCAATTAAAATTAATATTTCACTCTTTTTAGAACTCTTTAGTGAAACTGATTTTTTTTTGTGTATGCTATTACTATAATATTTTGCGAATAATTAGTTTGTATTTCTTTTCTTTTAATTATATTAAAATACCTTTTATTTTTTATAATAATTGTAAACTTTTTTTTTTTTAAAAACACATTATCATTTTTGTTTTTATTAAAAAATAATTTCTTTTTTTTTTGTTTTTTTTTTCTTTAATTAAAATATAAATTATATAAATGTTCTAAACTAAAACTAAAAACACTAACAATGATTTTTAACTTATTTTTGGATTAAAGAAATTCGTTAATTTTATTTTTTGATATTTCTTTTTTTCCATACAGACTTTCAAATATACATCTAATAATGATCATAATGATGATCATGATGATGATTATGTGGTGGTAAATATTGTTGATGTGATGCTGCAGTAGATCCTGATGGTAATGGTGGTAATAAATCGGAACTACCTGAACTAGATAGATGTGATGCTGGACCATCAGCATCTTCATGAATTATTCTAACAACTTCTTCTTGCCCTCCACCATTTGAATGAATACCAGATGAAGAAGCTATAGCAGAATGATGTGGTATATGTGGAGCTGGTGCATGTTCATGAATAATCCTAAAGACACGTTCTTCTTGATGTCCTCCCCCTCCATGATGTAAATTATGACTATGACCAGAAATTGGTGGTATATAACCTTGTGAAAGTGCTGGTCCTGGTGCATTTTCATGTATTACACGAACAATACGTTCTTCTTGACCATGACTTAAAGAACCACTTGAAGAACTAGAAATTGCTGTACCAGCTAAACTATTTGATTCATGAATTAATGAACCACTGGCTGAACCAGCAATTGAATGACCAACTGGACCAGGACCAACATTTTCATGAATTAATCTTACGATAATAACTTCATTTCCATGAGCAATAGCACCTCCACCAATACCACCAGCAATATGATGACCACCATGACCATTTATACTACGACCATGAGGAATTCCACCACCCCCACCTTGTACATGTACAATTGGAATTGGTGTTAAAATTCTAACATGACGAATTTCATTATTTCCACCACCTTTTATACCACCACCTGGACCACCACCATATCCACCGCCACCATTACCACCTGCACCACCTGGACCACCACCATTACCACCTCCTAAACCACCTCTACCACCAAGTAAATGTAATAATGTAGCATTTGTACCAGCAGCAAGTAATACCATACATAATAACACCTGTATTTAATAATCAAAAAATATACAAATCATTAATAAAATTTATTTTAGTCAAAATAATGTGATTCAATTAAAATTCTTTACAATTTATATTGATTGAAAAAAAAAAGAAAAAAATATTAAAATATAAAAAAAAAATTATAAAAAAAAACTTGTTATATTGTAGATTTACTCACGTTCATTGTTAGATCAATAAAAGCTTAAAAAAAATATTGGAAAATGCTTAAAAAAAAAATCCAATTGAAGATGTTGACGATCAAAAACGAATTGCGTGAAATTTTTTTTATCATGTCCCTTTTATAGTAAAAGGGCTTTAACAAAAAAATATTGAATACAAAAATATTTCTAATAAAAATTTTTATTTTCGATATTTAATTTGATAATTTTGAATTCTTATTTAACTTAAAATAAAATTCATATGATATTTATGATTGAAATTCAGTGTTATATTATCAATTATGATGATATAACATTAAAAACAACAACAAGAAAACGAATGAAAATGAAATTTTGTTTAATAGGTCCGACGAAATGCACTTCATTTCAATCATAAAGAGATGCATTTATATGGAAATTATTGGATTTTATTAAACTTTTTAAAAAAAAAAAAAAAAGAAATAAAAAACCATAACAAAACCTAAACGCCCTTTATGGTTTTGCGATATACATTTGATTTTAAATTTGTTTTTTTTTTTTTTTTTCTTTTCAAATACTAATTTTTGGTTAAAGACTTAACCTATAGTCCATCTATAATAATTTTTCATCATATTATTGATACATTACGCATTAATATTAGTTTGACATTTTGTGACACGGTAAAATCCCTTAGAAATGGAAATCATCTTTGTCAGAGAGTTTTCACGCATAAATAAATTTATGTAATGAAAAATATATGTATATATATATATATTTTTATAGATATTTGATAAAGTCTTATGTTTTATTAATATTATTATTATTATTATTATTTTTGTTATGAATGCATAATAAAAGTGTGCATATAAAATTTTATATAATATAGATATATGCATATTATTAGATATATTTTTTTTAAAATTTAAATAGAAAATTTCAATAATTATTACTTGATCAAGTGGATATAAAAACAGAGTGTATCATTTAAGTATTTAATGCGTTATTTTAACTTATCACATACTGTAGAATCTTTGATTTTTAAATACCGAAAAATACAGGAAATTTGAAGGAATATTAGAATTAGATTGGTTATAAAGTGCTGTAGTAAGTATATTTTTTTTTTTTGTAGGGATCTAGTATCAATTCCAGTCGATATATTTTACAGTTCTTTTGCTTCTTAGACACTACTATTGAATACAGATTTATTGAGATAAATTCTAATAACAATAAGAGTATATTTTCAAAATCTCACTTCACTTCCCTGTTATCCCATTATTTCCCGTATTATCTCCATTGTTTCCGCGTATACTTGTGATGCAGAAAGACTGGTCAGTTTAACCTTTTCAAAATTAGCACACTAAAAAAACTACTTTTATGTATTTGTATCTATATTATTTAATTAAATATGATCTGACCGGGGTTTGAAACAAGGACCTTTCGATTTAAAGAACTTAAATAATGTTTCATTGGGGAAAGTGTTCTAATAAGCTTCTGTAAAACTAATTGAAAACTATCAGAACAATAATTATTTTTTTTTTTGTTTTTTAATATTCTATTTCAGATTCTTTTCCTTTAAAAATGCATCAAATGACGGTCTACATCTCTGAATTTTGCTCTTAATTTATCTCAATGATCTCTACATCTGGAAGTTATGATAATTAATATTAATTATGATATTACTTGTGATATTATTAATATTATAAATAAATCAGAATTTAATTGTTCTAAAACTAAAATATTATCTTGGTAATTAATTAGAACTAAAATTTTGTTATTAAAGCTTTATCAAAGCTTTCTATAATTTTCGGAAAAGCGTTAATTGAGAAATAGTTTCGTTATTCATTCAAAACGAAATTGCTACATAAAAAAAAAAGTAAAGCCCTATTCACTTTATATAATAGACATCCGTAAGTATGTCGTTCTAAATCAGCGTTACGACAAACATTTAAAAGTACAAAACGTTTTTTATAAATTTTAACACCTTTATGCTTGTGGCTGTCTGTATAAGTAGACAAAAAATTAACGATTAAGTACCTAATATACGATTACAAATTCAAATATATTTAAACCTTTTAATGTTGTAAAAAGGTCACGTGATCCTTTTAGAATAATAAAAATAAATTACTTAATAATATTTTATAAGTCATATTTGGGATTTTACTTTACATATTTATATTTTATACAAAAAGATTTCAATAGTTTATAATTTATTCCGAGACACTGTGTATACTATTGAAGAACTCAAATATCTTTAATATTAGTAATGTATTACTAAATTGCTAATATGTTTAGACCATTTATGTCACTTGTCATTTTTAATTTAAATAATTAGTTTATATTTTTATTAAAAATTAATTTTAATTTTAATTTTTTTCTATATTATTAAATTTATTACTAAAAGAAAATATCTCAAGACATTTATTTATTTATTTATTTATACATATTAATATTACAAATCACAGAGAATAATGCATTATTATTAAACCAATGTCTACTATTTTAATACCATTATTGATTGAATACCATTATTAAGTTATACAGTAATATTATTTATTTCGTTTATATACCAAATATATATTTTGAATATGTTACGGTATACTTGGCAGCTTTCATTTAGTAACTGAACATTTGATCAGTGGACATTTCGCAAAAAAGACAGGTAACAAAAAGATATTTAGAAAAATAGACACTTAACAAAAAGACAGCAAAATGGGACTTAAGGGAATTAAAACTAATGACAAATATTTTTTTAAATCTGTGAAATTTTTACTTGTAAAAGTGTAAAAGCATCCAAGTTGTCAAATGTTCAGTTGTCATAGTTGTTCAATTTTCCTTTTATAATAGTCCATTTTGCTAAATGTCTTTTTGTTAAGTGTCTTTTTTGCGAAATGCCTATTGATCGAATATGAAATTGACAAGGGATTTAAATTAAAAAAATCTTGCTACCTGTGCAAGATTTGAACCCCGACACACTTGGTACATGCTTAAACACTAGGTTATATCAAGGTGCCCGTCTCTCAAGATATATTTACTAATTCATTCGGTATATTTAAACCATATTATATTTGTTTTTAAAATACGCCTTTAAAACGTCTGTAATTTTTATCTTATATTAATCCGGAACAACTATATTTTTCTTATTTTATAATAATTTAAATTTTTTTCTATAGTTTCTAATTTAAAACACGAAAAATATTATTTTATGACTAATAAAATTTGCGATTAATTATTAAAACAAATAAAATATATTTGAAAAAAAATCTGATTATATAAAAAAAAAATGAATTGATATATAACTCAAAAATTTTTACCATGGCACTGAATATTAAAAATGACAATTTTAAAATAGAAAATTCGGTCAAATTAATCATTAGTCATATGTATCATAGTTCTTAATATTAATAAATTAAATGTACGTAGGTTCGTTCGTTTAATTGATTATAGATAATTTTTTTTTATTAAGTGTTTCGAGCGTGGAAGTGAGCTTTATATTTAAAACAATCAGTAGTTGAATTTTTCGACACTTGAGGAAGAACTAACATATATCACATTTAATTGAAGTTATAAACCTTAACTTAAGCCCTTATATTATAACATAATTACATTTATAACTATTATATTCTTGTTAGCTGTGGTACCATCATCATACTTTCAATTAAATAATATTACATATTGCTTTGCGTTCCTTTTGCAGAGGAAACTGCCCTTTTCTACTACCAATTACAGCAGCCTTTGAGAAAGAGTAGATAGTAGTAAATTCGGTGATATTAAATCAGTATACCATTTACCAACTACTTCCAACTATTCTTAACTACTACTGCAAAAGTAACAAAAGTATTGATGTTCACAAAATGATGTTAAATGTCAATTTCCTTAACAGAATAATATTTAAAATATTATTTTTTGTATCTATAGCATTAGATTTAACGCTGTCATAAATAAAAAATGAAATATTATTCTGCAGGAAAATTTTTTTTGGTGTATATATTTCAAAAAAGTCGACTTTTAATTTTGTTTCAAAAACATTCATAACACTAAATTCAAGATAGAATAAATTTCTGCAGAACATTGTAAAATAAAGGGATTATAAAATAAACAGCACTTGTTAGACTGAAATACCTAACCGACTGATCAAATAAATCTACCTACAATTTTTGATGAAATGCAATACTGTCAGTAGAATATGATAAAAATGAGTATTAGAAACGTTATTCAGAACACATTATTCCACATGATCAAAATTGTTTCCCTCATTTATAAAAGTGGCAAAGTCATTTATTAAACATTTTTTTTTTTAAAATGACGAAAAACTGTACGATGTGTATTTCGTTTTAGAAATAAAAGTATATATTTTAAGTTGGGTTATCCACGAAACTTTTTTTTATTTTGTAAAGATTTTATTGTCCCTGTCAAAAGAGCTATATATATAATATATATATATATATATCTAATTTTATTCAAAAAATTCGATTTGTCCGTTTTTGCGTGATAGAATTAGAAAAACCATTAAATATTTAGTGTTTATTTATAGGGAAAATATAAATAGTATAAATTTGACTTTTATATGTGTACCCAAGGATCAAAAGCTCATAGGTTCAGTGCTATATTGATGCCAAAATGAATCTTCTATATTCTATAGGGGCGAAGATATATTTTTAAAAACGTTGTGATAATACTATGAAGGCCGTTATCTTGGAAACTGTTAAGAATAGACCTCGCCACCTTCGAAAAATATTTTTATTTGTTTCGATCTCCTTTATCACCAACTTTTTTGTGACCTTTAACTTCCAGATACGCTGTTTGCTCATTTATAAAAATATGGCTGTAGTTTGTAAAAAATTATCATTCCTTGTTATCGGAAATGTCAACTACAAAATCTTAATCTAGCGGAATAATGCGAAAGAATGTATATGACCACAATTATCATCCAAGCTTTGTGTCAAAGCCACAAAAATGTCCAAAGTCAAAGTGTTCTCCTAGGTATTAATGTGACATGCTTTTGAAGATGATGTTTCCATTGCCAAATTATTTTTGCACAGGGTCTTTTAATTTTAGCGTTTATCATTTAAAATTTAATTATGTTGTGTAAATACACGTCATGTATGACCGCAGAAGCACTTTCTATCAATTATTGAATTTTCAATTTAAAACTGTATAATATCTTTAATTAATTTTTTTTATTTTTTTTTTTTATAAAATAAAATTATTTTATCTGAAATCTAAAAATAAATAAAAAAAAAGAAAAAACAATGACTATATACAAAACAAACTGTTTTTCTTTTATCTTTTAATCAAAATAATTTTAATGATCATTTAAAAAAAGCATAGTTTGTAACATTTTGATTAAATATCGCTAAAGGGGTTTATTGAAAATTTGTTTCTCTTTTCAATTTTAATTACAAAATTTTATCTAAATTCATTAAATTGATTTAAATTCAATAATTATAGATTAAAAAAAACAAATAATTTCTAATAATGTTTTAATACAATCAGTACCTATATTATAAAAATTTAACAAATTAACGAATTTATTCAATATATTAACCAGACATGATGTCGCCATTTCTATTCCAATATTTTCCATTTGTTGTCTTTATTAATTTTTCATTTTTTTTTTTTTTTACTTTTACCTTTAATTAATTTTATTTTTTTCTGCGCTTTTAACAAAAAAAACTAGAGCTAAAAATCAGATGAATACAGTTATTCTAAAATAAATATAAAACTCTTTGTATTTATTATTAACGTATAGCGAATTAAAGTTAAAGTCAAAATATTAAAGTCAAATAAAATGTCATGTCATTTTGTCATTTATCTGAGGAATATGACAGTTACTTAATTAAATTATTTATTTTGTGCTCTGAATTGAAAATGTTAGTGTTATTTGGAGAAAAATATTGCAAGTATAAAATTACTTTTAAATTCACTATTTAAACTTAAAATTTTGCAATTTAATATATAAAAAAAATGTGTACCTACAGATATCCAAATTTTATGTGTCGTAAAACTTTTTGACACTTCAAAACTCTTGAACGCAGCTAATATAAAAATTTTCTATAGGCTTTTGGAAAATACGGACGGATCAACATTTTCGGAAAGGTAATTTTAATTACTAAATTGTATTGATTTTAAAAAATCTAAGAAAATTTTTGACGTCTGAGATTTTAATATAAAGAAAATATTTAGTATACATATATATAGGTATTATTTATTATAGGTAATATTTTTTTTTTAAGGGAGGTGGGAATCTTCCAAAGACACCAAGAGTTTCCCTTTGGTAGTGCCAGATTCTTATTAACTAAACCCACCTCCTCCTTTAGCCAATATAATGGGAGGAAACCGTTACCTGCTAACGCAGTATATTGGTATATAGGGAGTAGGGATAGGAAAGAATAGGAAATGGATGCGGAAACATTGAATTGGGAGTGGGACTGTAAGGAAACAATGAATACAAGGTAAGGAAACAATGAAACAAGGAAACAATGGGACTGTAAGGAAACAACTACTACTATTTTGCTAACAGTGACTATTATAGCCGTTAAGATAAAGAACAGTAATAGAAAGTTTCACATTCGCAATGTTCGTATCAGAAACGAATTTTCTTGAATCGAATTATGACAAATCGGAATATGAACTACGTAGTCTGTAGTCACAATCTGGTACATATTTATAAAACAGGATAAGTGTTCCTGATCGACGACAATCGTTAATAATTACTCTGTTTTGTACTTAATCATAAAATGGCAATTCCTATTATTGGGACGCTCCTAAGTGTAGACATTTTACTCCATTTTTTTTATTTTGTATACATTTTAGTAATATTTAGAAGATCTAAAGTCTAAAAGAAGGTTTTAAATTGATTCCGAAGAAATTATTTCACAAGAACTCATGCTGACATAATTGTCCTTAAAGCCGTAGTCTATTGGAGCTAGTACCTATATATATGTATGTATTGGCTTATAGAGATGTCTTGATTACAGGAAATCGAATTGCAAGCAAGTAAAATAATTAGTAAAGTAAAATTGAGCCGAAGGCAAATAATTTTTGGCTATTAAAATGTAATATACAAAATTGGAATAATATGCAATTTTTCCGTGTAACGACAGCTAAATCCTTTTATGAAAAAGTAATGAAATCTTATATTAAAGAAAATTCAATTACTTTTATTAATTAAATTTCAAAGTCGATAAACAAAATAAAAAAAAAAAAAGAAAAGTTAAAAAAAAATTATAAATTTGAAACAAAAGAATCAAATAAAAATATATGTATGCAAAATTAAATTAATCATAATCTATTGAAATTAATATAAGACATTATCATTTCTTTTTTGCTTTTTAAAAAAATTTCTAACAAATTAAAGCATTAACATCGATCACCACCTAAAGTGGCTAAATAATTTTTTTTTTTTTAGACATATGTGTTAAACGAGGTCATTATCATCATCTATAGGTGATTTACACGATTTTCGCAAACCAGCATACAAGTACATTTTTATAGTTATAGTGATGACACTGATGACTGATGAATAATGATGATATATGTTGTTGTATTACGTTACGAGTTTAAAAAACACGTGGAATTAATTGATAAAGTTGACAGCATAAAATAATTTGAAATAAGGCAAAAGAAAAACAAAAAGAAATAAGTACCGCAGTGGTAACAAAAATCAATTTTTCTTTTGATTTCTTACATACTTATTTTGAATTGATTGTTTACAACAAAAGGAAAGAAATTTTGCAATTCTTATAAAAATTTTTTTAATTGAATTTTTTTTTCTTATTTTTATTATTCAATATTTTAATTATATATGAAAATCAAATTAAATAAATGAAATTTAGAACTGATAATTAATGATCGTATTGGTAAATCAGTTTTTTTTGTATTTCGTTTTAATGATAATACGCGGGTTTGCTAATTCTATAAATTAGTATATAAAGGTGTACATTTTTGGATATAAAGTTGTATTATAAAAGAATCACAGTAAAATCTTATTTTGAAATTTTCGAAAGATATCATAAAACTGTGTGTTTAAATTTAAAATTTTAAGTGATAAATTATTGCACATTTTATATTATATTGTTGTTGATCTTTCTTTTGAAGTTATTATTAATGCTTTTAAGGTTTTTGTTCGGTGCAAAGAATAGATATATCATTGTATTCTTTAGGCGTTTAAAACAGTTTAAAACTGCATGTTTCATCTTCATTACAATTTAGTTAATTCTAGAGACATATAGTGTGTTTTTCAGTAAATAATTCTTAGTTATTCAGTGATCCTCAATTCTTTTTATTTTAGTTATAATTAATAATATATCAATAAGTCATCCAGTCATATCAGTAGAATTCTAAAATATGACTAATACATACTATATTTTTACTATATATTATTACAATTTGACAAGGAAAAGACTTTCGTTCGAATAATTCTTATCTGGATAATTTCTTTTAGCAAGATTTCACTGAACTCTCTGATATGGATTTGAGACGCTTTCAAAGCTTCTTTCGTCAGAGTAGTTTTATCGTGTCACAAATCTAGGGAAACTTAACATAAACTGATTGCTCTTGTCGAAAAGGTTATCCTAAGTTTTGAAGGTGCACTACGAACTTAGAATTTAGTGATTACGCATTAGTTCAACTTTCACAAATAAAAAACAAAATATCAATCAAATTTTTTAAAGCGTTCACTTTTTAAATGATAGTAGAAATCGCCCCACGCCCAGTTGTGAGAAAGGCAATTTGAGTTGAGTCAATGTTAAAGAAAAATATTTTTTTTATTTGACTTATACAACAAACAAAATATAGGTAATATGGTGTCAGTTTATAAATTATAATAATTTTCAATAATTTATGGAAGGAAAATAAAGAAAAATATGTATAACTGGCTGATTTTAAATGATAATAAATTGTACGAGATTTTTATAAACGCATTTCTAGGGACATCTGACAATAAAAATTAATGCAACTATTCATACTGAATAATAAAAAAATTCAAATTTTCATAAGAATAAAATTATTATTACTTTATTATTAAAATTTAACTAACATAAAGTTAAATTGGTATAGTGAATTTAAATAATCCTGTCGTCAACTATTGATCAACTTAAAATTCTAATAAAGATATTAATGATAACTTATATTTCTATAAATATTATCTAATTAATATATCAAAAACGTTTTTGCGGCCTCGATCACCTACGAATACCTATGACTTAAAAATATGTTTACACCTACACCTATGATTACCTATGGCTCAAAGCATATTAGATTCGATGTTAACACCGAGAAAATGTGGGTTCGAATCACACACACGTTCTAAGAATAATTCCGGCTTACGACATTTACAGTCATATCTGAAAGTGAAGGACTTTTTAATTTTTTTGTCACATTTATTTGTCAGGAGAATAAAAAAGAAATATTTTTAATAAAAATAAATCGAATTCAGTTTTTTTTTTTTTTTAAATCGTATTTTCATGATCTCATCTCATATTGACTAGAATTAATCATCATCGTCATCGATATCATAATTTGTCTACTAAACCATCGTTCATCGTCTTCATCACATGTAGTCATTATAGTATGTGATGATTATTTTGTTTTTTACTATTTGTCTAGTGTAACAACAGCAAAGTTTTTTGATATATGTATTGTCTCTAAAGTGATACTATAAACTTGTTTTCAACAAAGGCTATAAACAAAAAAACAAATTAAATGATTTGACAAATTTTAATGATATTAATTGGAACATAAGAAATATTTATAACGTTTATAATACTAACAAATTTGTGAAGATAATCATAAAAAGATTGGTAGGAGTTAAAAAAAAAAAAGTGTATAAATCTTAATTAAATTTTAAAAATTTTAAAAAAGTTTTAAGTACAGTTCAATTAAATGCAATTCTATTCGGAGATACTATTTTTAATTATTTCTTCTTTCCTTGTAATTGATCGCTTGTTTTGTGCCTTAATCGAGTTCACAATATTATTTCAACTCGTTATTAAATTTAAGGTAAAATTTAAGTCCCTATTTTAAAATAATGAAACTCTACTGGAACTCACTCTGATTAAGTTGTAGATCAATCGAAGTTTTCTGTTATTTTCTTCATATCTCCGTAATGCTTTTAGATAAAATCTTCAAACTCTAAGAGCAGAAAAATTTTTTGAGAATTAATCTAAGCTACCTCGTAAACATTTTTTGAACCCCCGTTTTTTAAGAAATAAAAATTTTAATTTGGGTTAAAAATTTTGCTATTGTTAAATATCTTTAACAAACAAAATTGTACACATCTTTTTGAAAATATAGTTCAACATTATAGTTTTTATGTGTTAAGCAATTTGTTACATATATATATTTTGAGAAAATTTAGAAATTTTGGTGCAAGTTACACTATTATTTTGTATATGCATCTTTATAAACCTTCGGTTTTGCAGTCTGCTTTTTTTAATTAATTAAATTCAACAGATCCTACTATTTTCCAAAAAAATTGATTTTATATTTATAAATATTTCAAAAGTTAAAATTAATTAAAAATAAATTTAATTCTATTGTCTTAAAATTTATTTAAAATATATATCTTTCCAATAGTTGACAAGTTCAAAGTTTTTTCTAAATTCCTCTAATAAATTATTAACATTTTTATCACTGTAACATTTCTAAATATACATAATATATGTAAAAAAAAAATTTTTTCTTAAATTTTATAAAAATATAAGAAAAAAGTTCATCAAAAATTATTACGCTTTTATAAATATTAATAAACCATATCATGGTGTCTGGACAAACAAGATGCTATTTGACCCCATCTTATATATGTAAATAAAAATACAAATTTAAAAAATGAATAAAAAAAAAAATTTACTAATTGATGAACTACGAAAATGAATGAATGAAGGAATTTTTCTTTTTATTTTTATTGTTTTATTCATTTACTGACTTACCGCACTTTTACTTTCATCAACAAATCAAACGAAAACAAACCGCGCTCAGTAGTGAAATTTTTCAAACACAAAAGCAAAAATAAATACTAAAATAACAACGATTTAAATAAAAACGCAACTTTTGAAGACCTTTAAAAATTTCTTTCAATAATAAGAAAAGTAGAAAAAAACAAAAAAAAAAAATACAACTGTAAGTAAATAAATAATGAGGGAAAATTATATAGTTGCAACTGATAACTATAAGTTACTGTTATATGGTGTAAGAAAAAAGTTAAAAAAATGTTCAGATTTTCTTACTTTTCTGATTTTCTTCTTTTCTTTAGATTTTCTTTCTTCTTGTTTTATAGTTTTTAGCACATTTTCATAAAAAATTACAAAAAGTTTGTCTATTAGTTTCACTCTGTACGTCTGTCTGTCCGTCTGTTTATAAAACTTCTACATCGTTAAAGATAGAGAAAACAAATTCTAGCCATGGGTAGGTTTTATAAAAATAATAATGTTGTAGAACAACTTTTTTATGTAGCCCCATCCATTAAGGAGCTACTGCTCCTCAAACTTTGAAAAAGCCCTATTTTTATGTGTATATCTTTGTTCTGCTTAACATTTTTATAATACATATTATATTCATTTATATCATTTATTATGTGTATATCTCATGTTCTACTTAACATTTTTTCAATCTGAGAACGTCATTCGACAGGTTTTTTTTTTTAGTTTTATAAATCAATATAAAAATTATACAATTTCCTACCTTCATAACACCGACGCTTTTAGATAGGATAAGTTTCCTCAGAAAATTTTTTTGTGCCACCCCCTGTTTAAGAGCTATTAGGGCTCTAAAATTGATAAATTGCTATTTTTAGACACTTGTAACTTAGGCACCTGTACAAAATTTTCTTCGGCAAGACATAAAAATTAAAGCTTCAATAACATATTTTTACGTGTGTTAACGGTTTTCTTAGTTATATAGGGTTCCGGACTTACAGCCCCTCAAAATATTGCACAAAAGTCTTATTTTCATATTTTTTTTTTAATGTATTTCTCTGCCACATAAATGTGGACAGGAAATTATACAGCCTTTTCTGTTCAGGCGTGGCTGTACATGTCGTAAAGAGGAATAACTCTTACGACGTGTGTGGGATTCGAACCGGATTGTGGGTGTTTACAGCGTATCTTACCCACTAGGCCACCGAGACCACCATTTTCATATATTTTCTTATTATATGAAATTATCAAATTTTGATGCAGAGTCACAATTCTAAACAGTTTGTGCTATCTTTGGGAAATGTGCTCTTTTAAACCGTTAATTTATATTCTGCCTTGTTTGGTTAATAGCTTTAAGCTTTTAAACAAGATAGTAAAGGTACAATCAAGAACTTTTGAAATGTATTATTAATTAGTATAGATTTGTCAACAGATGACAAATGAACCCCATCTAAATTGGGTCCTATAGCTAAATGTTAATGAGAATCATGCAAAAATTCATATATGAGTGTATACATTCTTTCCACAAACTTTAGATTTTTGAAATAAAACTTTGAATATATAATAAAGCTTAAAACCACTGAATATTAGCGTTTATTTCAATGTATTTTTAAAACTTAGCGTTTAACTGTTTTGAAAAATGTTAAGAATATTGTTGTGCTACCTCACTTAAACATTTTCATTACTGGTTTCACATTCTTTACTATTATCTCTTAGTTTCATTCCCGGGTTAGCTTTTGCTGTCATAACCTTTATATGCAGCGTAAGACTAATTACCAAAGCTAAGAATAAAAATATACGCGCATCTCTTTTATATTACTCTTCATATACAATACTGAATCAACTTTTTTATTTAATCATACAAATTTTAAGGTATCAAAAACTTAATTTAATATTTAAAATACATTTCATAAAAAATCACCATTTTTATTTCCAATATGAATTTAAAAAAATGTTAAATAAAAAATTGAATAACCGTAGGAAATAAAATTTTAAATTTTTGATTATTTGTATTCGTATTAGAACTGAGGAAAATTATCTAATATTTTGATTAAAATCATAATTGAGAGGTGAGTTAAATGTTGTTGTCATTATTATTATTATTAGTATGGTATAAAATATTAAGAAAAATTATGCGTATGTAATTACATAAGATAATAGTGTTAAAAGAAGACGGTTTCACACGAAAAAAAATTTTTATTGTTGTTAAATATATATATATATATATATGTACATATATATAAAAATTATGATTAGGGTATTAATTCGATATAATAAAATATTCGAAAGAGTCATAATAATAATTCACTTTAAATAAAAGTATAAAAATGCTTATAGATGATAATTTCATAATAATAAATTTTACGAGAAAATTTAATAAAAAAAAAAACAAAAATTTAGAATAAATATATTTTATAGTGAATTTGGAAATATTTAACTACATATTTAAAACTAAAAAGTAAATTTGAATTATTATGATTATAAAATTTGCACAAATCAATAGATCATTTATACTTTTTCATGTAATACGTTTTAATTTCAACTTAAATATATAAAAAGAGTTTTAAAATAAATGTGAAAAATTTTTATTTAAAATTTGTAAGCAATAAAAATAGTTTTATTAATAAAGAAAGTGTTAAAATAGTTTCCATTAAATATTTACGTGATGTTCACTTATTAAAGTACTATGGTGCAGTTTTTTTTACATTGTTACAAAGGAAATGCATATTGGTTATCCAAGTATCGACCACTAATTTATAAAATTACCACAGTGCCCAGATACTAAGAGCTTATTGTTTGTTGTTCAGAAGTAATTGCGTGTTCTTGAATTTCATCAATTTAGTTTGCTGTACTTCTAAAAAGATAGAAAAATATCGCTTAACGGAGATATGTGGCATTTAAAATACTTTTTTTTAAAAACATTTTTTCGAGTTTTAATATAATTGATTTTAATTATTTTTTTTTATTATTAATTATATTTTAATAAAACTTGTGCTTTTTCTTAACAAATGATCAATAATGTTTATTTATGAAATTTGAAATTAGAACGTTAGCCTTCGTTATCTCATGCTAATTTAAGTTAATTGTAATTTTGAGAAAGAAATAATTCAAGACGATGATTTCATTTCATTAACTACAATGCATTGAGATTATAATGATTTTTTTTCTAAAATTTTTTTATCATCAAAATAAATGCAACTGAGTCCATAGTTAATTTTCCTAATTTATTTTCTATAATTCATGTAGGTATATTAGAATATGCTTTGACACAAATGTTTCAATAACAAAACATACTATTTTAATATTCTTTTGTAAACCATTCTATTAGGAATGTTTAAAAAAAAACATATTTAACAGCCTAATATAAATATATAGGGTAGAATATAAAATCAAAATGAAATGAAAAATAAATAGAAATCAAAAGACTTAAGTGAGAAACTTGTAAAATTTTTTTTGTAAAAAAAATATTAGAAAAACTTATACGAAATTTATCCAATTGAATTTCTTTTAAACTTTTAAATAAAAATTTTATTGGAATTGAATATAGACATGTTAGTTTACACAAATTTTAACACTTTGCAAAAAATTATCCTCAACTTTAAAAAGTAAAACTAGATTCAGTTAATTAAATACAATACAATACAATACAATATAATATAATTTTTTGATAATACCATACCAAATAAATTGCCATATAAAAATATTATTGTAGACATTTAATAATAATACGTAAAAATTTTAATTATTGAAAAAAAAAATAAACATTTTAAGTATATATGAAGTGATTTAAAAAATGAATGATTACCTTAAAGAGAAATTTAAACAAAAAAAAAAGGTAATGATCATTAAATTTTACTTGAAACTTCATTATGATAAAGTTTTATGTAATTAACTATTTGGAGCGATTCAAATTTTATTAGCTTGTATAAATTGTATATACATTACTTAATTTGAAAGTGATTCACTACAAAATTTTAATTAAGTGTTAAAATAAAATTTTTTTTTTAAGTGTCCTATAATTTACGATATTATATTTTATTTTTTAATTTTTCTTGTTATTTAGTTTTATTTTTTTTTTTGTTATATAAAAAATACGTAAGTAAAACTTTAACATGATAATTTTTAATGATTAATTAATTATTTGTAATTAGTAGAAAATATTTGTATTTATCTTAATTTTTATATTACTTTCAATTTAAGTCAATTTTAAGAAAGTTTTAAGAACTTTTAATTAGGTATGTTAGAAACTTCAAATAAAATTTAGAACATAATCAGTGTTAATTTAATTAACTATTTGAACAAGCTAAACAACACTAAAAAGTTGGAAATGATTATAACATTTAGAATTCAGCTTAAAGTTATATACCTATATATATTAGATACTCAAAAAGACTTTTTGGCTTTATTTTTGATAAAAATCTGAACCATTTATAATCATTACTAGGGAAAAAAACAGTACCTACAATTTGTACATATAAATGTACATTTTAATGATTGGAAAAGTTGTTATATTGCAATTTTATAAAGGGAAATCAATATTGAAGAATAATGTTATTTAAAAGTTAAACATAAAAATAGAGTTTTTTTAGAGTTTATCCGAGATGTGTTTATTATAGACATCTGAGATGCTTTTTTTATTATGGTCTAATATAATATGCTTAAAATTTATTATTTTTTGTTATAAATATTATCAAGTGAAAATTTTCTTTTTTGATTGTAGCCTGGCGATAAAGTGAACAAGAATAATTCCTTCGTTGGTCAAGTTATGGGGGGTGTTGATAGAATGGTGGACTTAGATATTTTGAAAAAATTTGTTGTATGTACATATGATAAATTTAGCAATAGTTATTAAATTTTTTAAAGAAGGTAGCACAAAAAGGACGCAACCAGAAAGCATCAGAAGGTAGCAACGAAAAGAATATATTAATATTTTTCAATAAGTGCCGTAATGCGATTAATAATTAGTTTTAATTTCTATTTTGTTTCCATTTGTTCCATTTTAGTTTCCATTGTGAAATATCAAATAATTAATTAACAATTTTTATTTTAATATCAGCAAAAAACAAGGATTTTCCCTAACTAACTTTTAAACCATGTACACGATTAAGTAAAAAAATATTGTGTTTTCATTGATACTTTTCCCAATGAAAATTATATTAATTTTTAAATTTTATTTTAAATTAAATTAAATTTTATTTCTTCTTGAATTTTTTAAAAATTATGTGTATATCATAGTTAAAAATGCAAGATATTTATAGTTATTTTTGTCCGGCCTCCTTGGTCTGACTGTTTTAAAATATTTAACACTTTTGAGTTTTTAATTTAAAACAATTTTTTTTTTATTTTCAGATTATAAAGAATTTTAAGAAAATCTATAATGGTTAAACATAAACATATTCAGAATCGGTCAAAATTATAGAATTTTATTATTTTACTGATGGACGATCTATTGGAAAGATGCATTTTAATGTTTTAAATGGATATATAATAATATAATAAACAGATCTGTTGTATTTGGTGCATAAAGAATCTGAGAGCGTTGCATCAGCGTCAATTATAATCTGTTAGATGTACTGTTTGGTATGGAATTATAGTCATTAGAGTCATAAAGAAATAAGTAAACATTTACACAGCGTTTCAGATACGGTATACTGAACCAAAATTTTTTAAACTCAGCGCAGTACTGAATAATATTGATATATGGTTTCAATAGAACGGATCGATAGTAAACATTACGAGAGCGATAATTGGCAATCTTTGAAGAGTTTTAGGTGATTAAATTATTTCGAAAAATACATATTTCGCTTGGCCTATCAAATTTGAAGTCAGAAAAATTGCGTAATTCTAAATGCATTAAAAACAGCCATTTCGTATCAATAAGAAAATAAAGGTTTTTTTCACCCTAAAATCAAAAAAAAATTTAACTAATTTTACATCCATGTAAAAAAAAAAATAAGATACCTATTAAAATTACAAAAATGATATGTATTTTACATCAGTCACACTGAATACACCCCTCCTTGTATTATTAAAGAATATATTATGTTCTTGAACAGTATATTTTTATAGTAAGATACCATTAAGTCAATTTTCGAGTTGTTTTCCTATATCAAATTGTTTAATAACGAAAGGAATATAATTTAACTTTTTATTGTTATGTATATATTTATTTATATACATATATATACATTTTTAATATATATATATATATATATATATATATTTAATTAAAAAATTCCTTAATAGTTAAATAAAAATTATACTAAAATTTTCTAACACCTTTTATCTACAATCAAAATTAGATACAAGATACAAAACTAAAGAAATAAGATAAAACTTTTAAAGGAAAATAATAAAAAAAAAAAACCAGTATTAATAACAGTATCTAAAAACACTCCTAAAAATATTTTACCATAAATATTTACATATTGTTAAGAATACAATTAGTATTAAATTTTAACAAATTTTGATATTATCATTCGACACAATAAATTTCAAAGATGGCTAAAAATAGTTTATAACAAATTTCAAAAAAAAAAAAAAGGAAAAAAGTCAAATTCATTGATTTTTGTTTTATTTTGATTTTATTTTTTGTATTTTTAATTTTAATAATAAAAATATGTTTTTTATTTTTTTTATTTTGGTTTATTTTTGTTTTTTTTTTTCATTGTTAAAATTACAAGCTAAAACTTATTTTCCTATGTAAATTATTCACAATATTTATTGTATGTAAAAATTATAAAACATATTTTCAAAAAAAAAAAAAAAAATTTCCAAAAAAAAAAAGAAATAAATAAAATTTCTCATCTGTAGATACAAAAAAAAAAAAAATTAAAAAAAAGTAATATTGTCATTTAATATAAAATGTGTACGTTCATAAATAGAAACAAATAGCTAATATATTTTTGTTTTTTGAAATGAAATTTTTAATATTAAAAAAAAAAAAAAATAAAGTAAATTAAATTAATTGCATATACTTATATTAATTATATTTATTATTTATTTATTTATTTATTTTTTTTTTTTTGAAAATTTTTATTTTATTGTAATTAATATAAGGTGCGCATTTATATGATATAAATTAATTAATTATTGTTTTAATTATTTATAAATTTATTTATTATTCATGCTTCTGAGTAAAATATTTATTATTAATTATTATTAATTATTGAAAAATATATTTAATTAATATCATTGAAAATGTTGTATAAATTAATATACCTTATATGATGCTCTTTATTTGAAAATAACTATTGAAAATTTAATTATTTTGTAAATAACACTGTTTTTTTATTTTTTATTTTTTGCATCAAATAATTTACAAGATATGTACCATAAAGTAAAAATATATTTATCTTTATATTAATATTATTATTAATTTTTGATTAAATTAAAAACGGTGGTGGTAATTTGAAAATGGTGTACATACACTATAATAATTAATAAGATAAGATATTACATTTAATTTAAGAACTTTTTAAACAATTATTTAATTTTATGATGGATTATAAATTAAAAGTTTTATTGATTTGTATTATCCGTCAAAAATTAAAATTACACAAATAAAAAAAAAAAAAAAACGTTTAAAAAATAAAATATTTTAAAAAGTTAAATTAATATAAATAAAATTGAATTTGGGTAGAGTTTAAAACTTTTACTTGATAAAATAACTATATGTTAAGATTATAATATTGGTACCTAATAATAATTGATTTTTCTTAGATTTTATTACGTAAGTAGTTTTTTTTTTTTTCTTGTATTTAAAAACTATTTCACAATAGTTGATTTTAATTACATTGAGCAAAAAAATATAATATTTACTAAAAACTGAAATAAAGCGTATCAAAATAATTTTGATTTAATTAATCTAAAAAAATAAAATACGTTAAAAAATTGAATATATACAAAAGTCGATCATTGATACTAATTAAATTGTAATTTAATTTTAACGATATATGAATGCATTCGGGCGCACCTTATATAAAATTAAAAATTCAAATTTAACAAAAAAAAAAAAAAAAATTTCTTTTCAATTCTTTAAAAACCAAAAAAAAATAATAAATAAATGACATAACAAAATTGTAAAATGAAAATTTTTTTTTAAAAAATAAATAAATTAAATAAATTAAATTAAATAAAATTAAATTAAATAAAATTAAATTAAATAAAATTAAATACATATAAAATATAGAAATAAAAGTTTCTTCAAATTTGAAGAACTCATCCTACTTGACTATCAGCCGCAAAAAATATATTATTTATAAATTTTATTATTTTAATTTTTTTAATTTTTTTTTTTATCTTAAATTTACAAAAAAAAAAAAAAATTTTTCTTTTTTCTTTTCCAATTTTTTCTTCAAATTTTTCTCTTATTTTTTAATTCTTAAAATTTACCAGCATTTATAAATTAAATAAATATGTATTATTATAATTGAAATATATATATATATATATCGAATTGATTTATAAATATAAATATAATATTATGTGTATAGAGATATAAATAATTTTTCACTCTTTTTTTTTGTTTGTTTTTTCTTGTTTTTATTTTTGTTTTGACAATTGTTAATTAATAAAAAGTTTTTTTCTTTGTATATTTAAATTGTTTTTATTGTTTTTTTTAGTTTTAATTTAAATAACGATTTTTACCTTTTTTTTTTTATTAATTTTATATATATGTATATATATATATTTATATAAATATAATATATGTATATGTATATGTATATGATTGATGAATACTGACTAAATTATATTTTCTATTTTTTTTTATTTATTTTATGTTTATTTTCATTCTCACTCAATTTCTTTGGTTTTTTTATTTTTATTTTGAAGTTTTTTTTGTTTAAGTTGAAGTTTTTTTTTTTTTTTTTTGGTTTTATTTAATTATTAAACTGTATACGGATTCGATTATTGCTATTGTTCTAATCCAAAGTTGCATTCGGATTTGTATATGAGAATCCCTGAAATTGAGCCTGATCCATTGAATGTAAAATTTCTTTATCAATTGGTGTTAAACGTACTCTTTCACGTGTAAATGTTTTATCAAAATATTTTGTATCTAATGGATGTTTCTAAAATTAAAAAAAAAAATAAATAAAAATTATTAAATTGTAAATTATTTTATAAAGGTAATAATTAACCTCATTTTTTTTTTTATTTTGTATGGATATGCAATTGAATATTTTATCAGCAATTTTAATTAATAAAATAATTTTAATTATTAATGATCATAGAAGTTAATTATATATACATATATCTGAATGTAGACATTGTTTCTTGATTTCTTCGTTTCAATTGATTGTTTGTCATTAAAATATTTTGGTATAGTTTCACTGTTTTACTATTAAAACTTTAACATCTTTTACAAAATTTCAGATGTTCTAGTACCGTCGTTAAGTACCAAGATATGTTTATCTAAATTTTTGAATTCTATGACAGCTAACCGGACCTGTTGCACCAGCACAACCAAATTTTATAGAAGTTACTGCTCTGAAACCTTATTGTCTTTTGTAAGATTTCGAATGCATAGCTTTGTTAACTCCCAAGATGTGCAGGCTCCTTGATCTTGTTGCTCTAGCATAACCAAATTTTACAAAATTTGTTAGTATACAACTCGACACCTCTTCAGTAAATTTCAGACACCTAGATACCTGATTGACACCTGTCAATAGACACTGAGTCATTTTCATTTGAAAAGAGAAGTTGTATAGCACCTTAAAAGGGAAGTTGTATGGCAGCTACGTGTACCTGCACCATCAGCACAACCAAATTTTATAGTTAGCTACTTTATTTTTTGAGTTAGCGTGCGGACAGACAGACGGACGCACATGGCTTAATCAACTCAGAATTCGATTCTGGGCCGATCCATACTTTTGTCACTATACCTAGCTCGACTCCTTTAAGGTATCACAAACGTAATGGCAAATTTGTTATACTCATATGCACATAGTTCATACGGGTATAAAAATTGGGAAATATGGGAAGTCACTAGATGTGGGGAGAATTGTGTAGGATAAAGATGTTGATGTTCTTCTTAAATTTCACGATACCATACACATACATGTTATTAATTATTTTAGAGATTTGTCAAAAAACGATAGAATACAATATTTAAGCTTCAAGTTCAAGAGACGAAAGATCCAATATCGCATATATATTTATTTTTTTATATAATCATAAATTATTTATATATCAAAATATAAAAAATTAAATATAGGTTCTAGATCTTAGGTTTAAAATATTTCTTTTAAAATTTAACCTATATAAGGTGTAAATTCTAATATCCTAAATCAATTTACATTTTTTTTAAAATAATTTATATAATATATTAATACTTACAACTTGTGGTTTAAATGGTGGTTCAATTTGACGTTTTTCTAATAGTTCCCAATCAATTGCAGAAAAAAATGGATGAACTAATATATCACCTAATGGACTATATTGAGATCCTATTCTTTTAGCAGAATCCTTTTCCAATAGCTATATACAAAATAGATAATATTTTTTTATAATATTATTAAATATGAAAAAAATATAATTTTTAATTTTAATATTAAATATATTTTTTACCGCTTTTAATAAATGGGTTGCTTCCTGTGATAAACACATTGGATACATTGGAATTTCATTACATATTGACCAAAATAAATATTCTTCATCACAACCGCTAAATGGTGATTGACCAATTAACATTTCATATAATAACACACCAAATGACCACCAATCTACATTTTGATTGTAATTATCACCCTAGAAATATGCATAATATCGGTTTTTTTTTTTTTTTTTTGTTTTTTGTAATTAAATTTTTTTTCATTTTTATTTTAATTAAATTTACAAAATTTTATTTTTATAATATAAATTTTAATACTTTTACAGATGATTTAAAATTATTAACTGTTGAAAAATTATAAATTCCAATATAAAATTTATGAAACAAGAATCTTTCATTTTTTTTTTTTACATGTTTCAATAAATAGATACTAAATTCAGATAAAACATTTTAGTTTTAGAGGAATACCATGTTAATTTTATTTTAAAATGTGCCACAGATGGCATGAATAATATAATCTGTTAAAGTCAACGTAGAATTAAAATATTTCAACTTTGACTTAACTAAGAAATTTCATTAATATGTACATATAATATATGTTTAGAATTCATTCATACCTTAATTATTTCAGGTGCCATATAATCAGGTGTTCCACAAAAACTATCAGCTGTTTTATCTAAATATATTTGTAATTTGCACATTCCAAAATCAGCAATTCGTACATGTCCTTCAAAATCAAGTAATACATTATCCAATTTTAAATCTCTGAAAATTATTTAAAAAAAAAAAAAAAATTATTAATTTTAATTATTTTTATTATTATGTATTTTTATTTTATAAAATAATCAATAAATAATAATATAAAATAATAAAAAAAATTATTTTTAATTGAAATGTATATTTAAATTAAATTTAAAATTTTTAATATATAAATTAATTAATTATAAATAAAAATATTATAATTTTCAAAATGTTTTAAATAATAGCTACGTATTTTTATTTTAAATTGAATTATATTGTATATATTTAGATAATCATACATAATAATGTACAGGTAGCCCTCGATTAACGCGGTAGATTCGTTCCTAAAAAACTGCGCGTAAATCAAAACCGCGCTATTCAAGACATGAAATCCATATAAAAAAGGTCAATTGGTTCAACAAAATATATTTAATTTTTATTTAGTCCTTAAAATTAAAATGAATTTAAATTGATAACAATAATAAAAACATAAAAAATCCAATATAAATTTTTAACATACAAAAAAAAAAATTAAAAGGAAACCAATAAAAAATAATCTTTCTTCTGATTCCTGGAACTTATTTTTTTTTTTTAAAACTAATCTTTAGTAGTTGCCGTTTTGGAGGCATAACTGAGCTTTCATAATTTGCGTTAGTTAATAAAATGGTGTCAGCTAGTGTCGGTTTTTGTTCGTGTGCAATAAAGTTGGGAATCAGTTATTTTTATTATTTTGATGTAGCTCCTTGTTTAAATCTTGTATAGTTAAGGAGCTAAAATTAGAATTTGAGACTTCTAAGAGATGTTTGGATCGTTTTCTCTTATCAAACTTGAAAGTTTACGGGTTAAAGTTAATACCTCATTCAAGGTTTTTGCGGAAAAGTTTTTAATGAACTATTCTTCCATTTCGTCGTCAGATGAATTTCAATTTTTGTCGTCAATCATGAAAACTAAATCTTCTTCAGTTACATCAAGATCGTTAATTATTAAGTTGTTTCAAAGTATCGCAACCCTCATGTCTAACAGAATGCACAAGTTCTACAATTTTGTTACAATTTTACTGATTTCAGTGTTCACAGATTGAGATTCAATATCGAGTGAAACCACAATGTCATACCGCAATTTTTTCCAATATCTTTTTATAGTAATTGTAGTTTTTATTTTACTCGCAGATTTCCCAATAAGTCAACAGTTGAGCATGGTGTAACTCTTAAATATATTTTTTGTCTATGATTATATGTACATATACTTTTGATCCTATGGTTATAACTTACATATGTTATTTGTTTATTGTTATACAAGAGATTATAGAATATGCACATACTATATGTATCATATAGATTATCTTTTTTAAGATTTTAAGTAAAAAAAAACCAAATTTTTTCAGGGTAAAACCGAAACCTTTACCGTGTTATTTAAAATAGGTTGCAAATTTTTCTAAGCGTAAAAGCAAAACCGCGTTATTAAAGTGCCGAGTTAATCGAGGGTTACCTGTATATACAATAATATGACATTTCTATTACAGCGCTATCTGTATATAAAATTTTTTAAATAAAAATGTTAGAAATGTTTGTTATTATTATATTTTTATGTTAAATTAAAAGTGGGTGTCTTCGCTTGTTTAATCAAATAAACAACGCAGTAAGCGACACGAGTATGGGAATTTTGCCAAAAGTAAAAGAAAAAAAATATTTCTTTAACTTTTTATATTAATAATAAAATAAAATATTTTTGATTGCAATTTTTATTATTTTGTTTTTGTGATTTGATGAAATAATTGCTTAAGAAAATTTTGTTTTATGAAATTTTATTACTCTCTATAGAATTGTGCAAAAAAAAAAAAAAACTAAAATAAAAACAAAAACTTTGTGACGGTATGTAATGACTGGACAAAAATTATATGTACAAATTAAAGTAAACTGTGTTGAATGAAAACCAACAGGTTTTAAAAGCGCCCATTTTTCAAAAGACAATACAAACTGTTTAGAATTCTGTGACTTCTACCAAAATTTGCAAATTTTATTAGAATTATGTAAAAACAAAATTATGAAAAATCAAAAGACATCATCTTCCATTTGCAAGGAAATCCTATATAATTAAGAAAATTTGCTAATGCATGTAAAAACATAATCTTGGAGCTTTAGTCCTTGAATTGTATTTTGGCAAAATTTGTACAGGTATCAGCTACAGATTTTTAAAAATAGCTAATTTTTGGGACGTAATAGCACTTAAACGGGGAATGGAACAAAAACAATGTTCAAGGTTCTGTCTAAAAGCGTTATGAAGGAATCAAAATCTTCCAAAAAAATTTTTATTTTTTGCATAATAATAAATTTAAAAAACTTATGTACATTTTTGATATTAATTGATAGAAATATGATTTTTAAGATATCAAATCCTGTTGTTTGATGTTTTTAAATAAAAAAATATTTAGCATAACTTGAGATACATACATTTGAAAATAGGCGTTTTTCCAATTTCGAGCTGCTGTATAGCTCCATATAAAAATTGGGAATTTTCTTTTTCAACAAGTATAATTGAACGAATTTTTATGTAAATGTTAATATTCAATGTATTTTTATGCATTTAAAAAAACGTTTCAAATGTTAATGCATCAATTACATTATTATTTTGTTCACATATTTTTAATAAATTTATTACCTCCGAATTATGTTTTAATATTGACATCAGTGATGTACTTAAGCTTTTTGTTGGGGTCAACGCTAATCTTTTTACCGTAAAATCCCTCCTATAATTACTTCTAATTGGATATATATATATATGACCGTAAAAATATTCTGGAAAAAAGGAATATCCCTGAATTGATATTCAATTTTAAATCCCCTCCTAATTCATAATCTCGCGTCAACATTTTGTTAGTGATTCTCTTTTTAGAGATTTTGTCTTTACAGATTTTGTTTTTGAAGATTTTAGAATTTGGTTTTTAAGCATTTTAAGGTTTGGTAAGGATCTTGACCATTTTATGTCCGGAATTTCGACTTTGAGATTATATGACCAAATCACATACTTTCCCTATACTTAATAAATTAATTCAAAAGAATATTTTTTTTTTTTGTGTTTTTTTGAAACTCACCTATAAATAATTCCTTTTTTATGTAAAAATTTTAAACCAGATACAATTTCAGCTCCATAAAATCTAGCTCTTGGTTCAGGAAATCTACCATTTTGCTGTATATGAAACATTAAATCACCACCATTCAGGTACTCCATTACAAAGAACAAATGACTCTGAAATATTTAAAATAAAAATATAAAATTTAATTAATAAATGATATGTTATAAATAAAAACGTAAAAACAAAAAAAAAACCACCTTTTGAATATATATTGTAACATTGCACTAAAAATATAATTAAAATATATCTTAATTTGATATTTTTGCCAAAAAGAAAATTTGCTAAAATAATTTAAACCATGAAATAAATCCTTAAATTTCACTCAAAAATCATTAAAAATAAATAAAAAAAAAAAAACAAGAATTTTTTTTTTTTTTTTTATATTAATTAAATTTTCAATTTAAATATATAAATAATTTTATATATTTTTATTAACAAGGTTAATTTATTTCTATCATAATTTAAAAAAAAATATATATATATAATTATAAAAACATTTTTCATCTTTTCAGATAACTTAATCTTGATTAATAAAGATGTAAAGGTTTAGACCTTAAACTGAATATTGTTTTTGTTTTTATTTTTATTTTTCATTATTTGATGCACTTGTAAAATGCAATGAAAGAAATAAAGTCTTTTTAATTTTGTCAAATTGAACCAAGTCTAGAATATAACAAGAAAAAACAAAAATAAAACAAAAAAAAAAAATCAAAAAACTAGCCCTAACCTAATTTTCTGCATATTATTGATTTAAGGTGACATTTTTTACTATCAATATTATAAAATCGATGAGTCAAATTATTTTATCAATCAATAATCAACATATGTTTTAAATAAAAACATGTTTTTCTTTTTTTGTTTTTTTTTTTTTTTTTCAACAAATCAATTTCTAGATTTTTTACATCATGAAATAAATTACAATTTTCTGATTTATTTATTTTTTTTTGCAACATACGATTCTGTGGGTGGTATATAAAACTATTTATAGTACATATACATTTTATGTAAATATAATAAAACATAATATTGCCTACTTAGTTATATTGAATGCAATAAATTTTTGCAATGTATCAAATTGAAAGAAAATTAAAAAAAAAAAAATTAAAAATAGTAAATGACAAAACATTTAAATCCTTTCTCGAATGCCAACACACCTGTCGAAATTAAAATCATTTACAATAGAAGTGAATACGTACAGAAATTAACAGCAAAAAAAAAAAAATTTTTAGCGAGTATAATGGCCGAAAATTGTGTCATTCTAAAATTAAATATGCGAATATAATATAATATGTAGAAAATTAATTAGGTTTTTGTTACAATAAACTTTAAAAATTTTTTTAAATTTGCATTTGTAGCATAAAATTTGTTTTAAATTTAAACTGAATAGAAAATAAATTAAAATTGCTTTTTTTTTTTTTTACAGTATGTGTAAAGAAAATTTAATTTCGTATAATATTACAGAGTACATATCTCTTCTTTTACTTAAATTCAGTATTTTTATTTTAATCGATGAGAATTCTCAAGAGACAAAGACGGTTCTTTTTAGACGACTGTTCTCAAAAGATAAAAATGAGCAAAATATAGATTCTTGTATAGACTTGTCAAATTAATTTTGACTGTCAAACAGTTTCCGATGTATTGAAAAGCAGCATTTTGAAATCTCACTAATTAAAATCTTGTATCTCAAAATCTTATGCTTTTATAAATCTTGTTTTATAAAATTTCACGCTTTTAAATTTCAGATTCTTGTATAGACTTGTCAAATTAATTTTGACTGTCAAACAGTTTTCGATGTATTGAAAATCAGCTTATTGAAATCTCTCGTATCTCAAAATCTTATGCTTTTATAAATCTCGTTTTTAAAAATTTCACGTTTTTAAATTTCGCGTGTCATAATTTCATCTATCAAAATTATCTATCATAATTTCATCATGTTTGAAGTTTCACATTTTCGGATTTTAGAGTTGGCTACAAAATCTGGGTTTCAATTATTTGTTTGGGGGCGGCAGCACTCACTCTTTCAAAGGTTTGAAGGAAATATCACCCAAAACTAGAAATGGAAAAATTCTTTGATGCACCACTAATGTCAATATCAAAACGATATGCAATTTCAGAAATATTATTATATATACATTATAATTATATAAACAAAACAATAATTAAAAAACAAAAACAATAAAACAATAAAAAAAAAAAAAAAAACATTTTAAATTTATTACTCGAATGAAGTTAAAATTTGTGATTACCTATACATTATGAAATACAAAGTTTACCTATACATTATGAAATACAACGCATTAAAAAACTTAAATAAACAATAATACACATGCAACATTAATTTATATTTGAAAACTTTTTTGCAAAATTGTTTTTGGCGAATTTTTTTTTATAGATTTAATTTTTTGGAATTACGTACCAACCCAATCAATGTAATTAATGAAAAGAATTATTTGGTTTTAAAACGCGAGATTTTGAAACATAAGATTTTAAAACGCGAAATTTAAAAACGCCAAATTTTAAAACTTGAGATTTTAAAATATGAGATTTCGTATCGTAACCAACCCGTATTGAAACTCACCAAATTCTATTTGAGTTTAAAAATGTTCAAATGTAAAAATTCAATTAAAGATAAATCCTAATAAATAATATATTTATTTATGTATGGGTACACATTATTTATGTGTAGAGTGTATATATAAATGATACTAAATAAAAATAAAAATTTAAATTTAGCTATACTTAAACTTTACAAGAAAATAATGATTTTCAACTGTATAAACATATGGTGTATAAAATCAACCATTTCTATTCTATTTTTTTTTTTAAGTGCTATAAATGTAACAAGGAAATTACATAGCCTTTCCTTTTCAGGCGTGGCTGTACATGTCGTAAGAGGGAATTACTTTTACGATGTGTGTGGGATTCGAACCCACACTCTCTCGGCCTTTACAGCGTATTTTATATGCTCTTACTCACTAGACCATTTTATTCTATTTTTCTAAAAAAAATAAAAAAATTTCTATAACCTACCCCTAAAATAAAATTCTCCATTAACTTCAAATGGCGTTAATATACTTATTTTACAAACAATTCATTTTTATTTCTTTAAAATTAATTCAATAATTCTAAATTTCATGCCATCTCACAAGCAAATCGTTTAAAATGACGTAATTTTTTTTTTTTTGTATTTCATCCCTTCCTAGATAAATCAATTGGATTTTGAAAAATATTATCTATATTTATACCAAAATCTAGTTGTTAGCAAAAAAATATACCAACTTTTTTTTTTCAATTCAAAACAGCCGCCTCCAGATGATTAAAAAATTTCCCCCTTAATTGCTCAATAACTTTTTATGACCAATTTGCATATTTTTTTAATAATTTCTTTATTTAATTTTAATTTTAATTTTGTTTTAATTTTCTCTAATATATTTTGTTTTGTTTTTGCCAATTCATTTATTTGGCAAACCAAAATACAACAAATTCTATATATACATAGTTTTGATAAATTTCCTGAAATTTTACTCCACCTGTTTTTTTTTTTTTTTTCTAAATTTTCTTTTATGGTCATTTAACAGTTCAGCACTATCAAATTTTAAGTTATGCATTAATTTATGACAAAATTAAAAAAATATTTTTAAAAATTATATATTGATATTTTCTAATATTAAAAATCATAAGAATTATTTAATTTAAAAATTTTGTTACTTATTTATTATAAATTCAAGAGGTGTAATTAATTGTAAAAGAAAAAAAAAATTTCTATACTTAATTTTTTTGTTTAATTATAAAACTCTTAAATGTCATAATAATATTAAAATAATTTAAAAAAACAAAAACAATTTTTATTTTTAATTATACCTCAGTTTGAAATGTACAAAATAAATGGCATAAATATGGATGTTTTGTGCCTAATGCTAAAACTTTTCTTTCAATTAAGGTACATTCAACATCATCATCCTCAAGAACAACATCTTTTTTTAAACATTTCACAGCATAATAATAATCAGAGTTTCGTAATTCTGCTAAAAGAACCTACAAAAAAAAAATGTTTATAAAGAATTAAAATAAAAGAATATATATATACGATTAAAAATATGAATAATAAAAATTATGTAATAAAAAATTAAATACCTTTCCAAAGCTTCCTTTACCAAGTACTGCTAGAAAATGAAAGTCTTCAACCGCATATTTCTTAAATCTAGGAATATTTGTTGCTGGAGCTGTAATACGTCCAGTTTTTTGGAATTGTGAATACGTATATGAAGTTTCTAAAAAAAAAATTAATAAAATAATATAAAAATTAATTATTAATTATATTTACATTTTAATTAAATTTTAATTAAATTTTATTATTTCAATTAAACTCTCGGTATCAGAACAAAATTAATTTTATTGGATACTATTGAAATTCTAATTTATTTTATTCTAAAATCTAATCTGTATATAAGTAACTATAAATAGTATTTAAAAACTTAATTTTTATTATTAATAATATGAGGTGTTAGATTTTACAATTTTACTTAACCGTTTCATCTTATATTGAATTAAAAGTTGATTATATTAATTGATGTGTAAACACCTTTTTATAATTAACATTAAATTTGACACAAATTAAGTGTGTATAATATTAATTATTTCATCCAATACAAAACTGAGAAATCACTAAAAAAATAATTAAATATTATAAATATTTAATTTGTGATTATAATTAACTTATTAATTTAATGTAATGTACATATTAAATTTAATTATTTTAATTAAATTGGAAATTCAATTATAAATAATTAGTTTTCAATCAACTTTTAATGTACAATAAAAACTGTTATGTAAAATATGACTCATATACTATGAGTATGTCAAATAATTTAATCACTAATATTACTAAGTTTAAAACTTAATTAATTCTAATTGTTCTAAACTTAATTTTAATTTAAGAAGAGGAATAATAATTTTTAATTATTTAAATTTCTATACTCCTGTACATATACCTAATTTAATTTATTTGAAATTTTTTTTTGACTATAAATAAAACAATTATTATTATATAATTTTTTTAAAAATACCATCATCTGGATCATAATTTGATTCAATTTTAAACGCTGGATTATGACTTGGTGGTGTACTCGGTGAATCTCTGGCATCATGTGGTCCTAAATTTATTAAGTTTATTTATATAAATTATTTTGTTTAATTTAGTCATATTTTTTACATACATATTTTTATCTTTAATTATGCATTGTTAATTAATTAATTTTATTTAATTTGTATGTTTATATTTTTGTTTTCGTTTTTTTTTTTTCAAGTATATTTGAAAATTAGATACACACATTTTAATACAAATTGAGAAAAAATAAAATTTATTTCATTTTTATGGTACATAAATTTTCAAAAAAAAAAAAACCACCCTATTAAATGTCATATTGCCAAAAATTTGTCAATTGGCGTAAAATATAAAAAATGATCATCAATCATACAAAATATGTATATAATAATTATGTATATGTATTTGAATATTTAAAATGGTGTCTTTTATTCTATTTGTTTGGTATTTTTTTTTTTTTTTTTAATTTAAATATAAAATAATATTTATATATTACAGAAAAAATAAACGTCATTTTATATTTTTAAGAAAATGTTTAAAAAGAAAAAAAAAAAAACAATCAATTATCAATTATATTATATAAAAAAATAAATAATACATTTTTTTATTAATATTTGTTGTTTTTTTTTTTTTTTTTTGCCAATATAATTAAAGAAAAAAATATTTTAAACTTTACTAATTTAATTTTTGACAATTAAATCCAATAAAGTTTCTTTAACGCGGGAAATTTATTATTAAACGTCAAATAAAACATTTTTGATAAGAACTTAATTTTTTTTGTTTTGTTTTTGTTTTTCATTTCATTCACGCCAATTAAAAAGAAAATGATCAAGGATAAAATAATTTAGTTGTATTAAATAATATAAAAAAAATAAATATACATATTATATAAATAAATATGTATATATTTTTTTTTAAATATGTAAATATGTATTTAAAAAAAACCATACATTGGTTATTCGTTATGGATTAATAAGATTTATTCTAGGGTCATTGAAACTGACAATGGATGTAAAATGTAATGAAAATAATTATTATGTTAAAAATTTTTAAAGGTAATTTTAAATTTAATGAAGAAATTGAAAAAATAAAATAAAAATTTATTTAAGGATCCATTAAAGGTGAAAAATATTTAAGATTTTATTAAATATAATTTCGAATTTGAAAAATATTTGGCAGTTTTAAATTTTTTTCAGATTAAAATTTTAAATTCTTCAAAAATAATTTTATTTTTCTTATTTTAGTTAATATATTATATTTTATTATTATAGTTTAAATTAGATTGAAGTTATAGTGATTTAGAAATTGCATACGTGTATTTCTTATTTCTTAATTTTCTGGATTTTAGGGTGATTCCACTAGAACAATTTCTTTAATCGTAATTCAACTAGATAATTTGACGAGGAAACAGTTTCACTCGACCAATTTAACTTTTTATTTTTAAATTAGTGAATTGATATATTCATATATATTCATTAAATTATAAAATATTTAAAAAGAAAAAGTATAAGTTAAATAATAAAATTAATTTGGATGGTTATTTTTTTTTAGAAATCATCCGTTTACTATATTCAATACGCGCACCTGATTTTCTTTTGTAGTAAATAATGCATCTATAATATTTTGTCACTTTACTATCTTCATCTTTTTTTTCTCAAAAATACATTCAGCTTTTAAGATTGCTTCTTTACCTTCCTCAGTTTTTATTATTTTGTAAATTTTAATTCGTAATAATTAATATTTATTTAGAAAGTAGAAAGAAAATATTTGACAATAATCAACAATTTTTTTAATCTTACTCTAGAGTAGAGTTAATGAGTGTTACAAATGTCAAAGTGTGTCATTAAATATTGTTATTGTTTTTTATTTCAAATTTTAGTTTTAGAAACTAACATATTGAAATAATTGTAAAAACCGTTCAATTGAATTTATAATAACTACATCGTAAAATTAGAATTTTTTTTTGAATACTCCATTATTTGTTTTAAATAAATAAATGTTACCATAATATTTTGACAGGTCATATTTAGTCGTTTCAAAATGGCAGAGTAAAGTTAACTCTGCATGTTAGTGTGGTAGTTTATCCTATAAAGAATAAACTCTAATCGGAATAAGAAACGGAACGCACTCCAGTGAGATATGTTTCATTTTTTCCCTGTTCGATCATCTGTCAGAACAATAATTCGAATGTAACAGTAAAGTTAACTCTGCATGTGAATGCGATATAGTTAATTCTATAAACCAGAAATTCTACTCAGAGTAAGAAACGAAACGCACTCCAGTGCGATATGTTTCATTTCTTTTCTGTTCAATCAACTGTCAGAAAAATAATTCGAATGCAATTTTTTGTATGCAATTTATTTAATCACTATAAATATATCATCCTTATTTAATTTGTTTCTGAATTTAATTGATCAGTTATGACAATTAGCTTGTGTAAGGATTGAGTTATTATTTTCATTTTAGATCATTAAAATAGAAATTAAAAACAAAAAAAATGTACAATATATTATTTTTTTTTTTTTTGAAATTGAACTTGAACCTAAAAGATAATGAAAATTAACAAAAAAAATTTTAAAACAGATATAAAATAAAAAAAAGTAGCTATTATATTTTAAAATAAAAGAAAATAATGTGTAGTAGTTTTATTTTTAAATATAATAAATATACTATATTCACGACATCTGTATAAAAATAGTAGACAATTTTTTTTTTTGTTTTTTGTTGTCCTTGGAATTTCGAAATAATAATAAAAGATGATGTTAAATTATAAACTTTTTTGTCAAAAACAAACAAAAAGAAACATGTGTTTTTTTTTTATTATTTTTAATGTTAGGTTAGGTTCCATCTTGATATTTTCTTTGTTAAATAATTTTTTTTTAAATTTTAATATTTTAGATTTTTTTTTTTTACTTATGTAATATGAATGGAATTGAAAATATTTTTAGATATTTTTTTTTTGTATTGTAGAAATATATGTATGTAGTTCTGTAATCAGAGCATCTTTATCAGAAATTTCATTAAGTAAATAGGTGTTGTACATATTTATTTAAAAGCCATTGCTAGAATATAATGTATATTACTTTAATGCGAAATATTTTTTAAAAGTTTAATTGTTTACGGTAAAGTAAAGTTAAGCCCAAAATAGATGTAACGAGACGTAACGAGATGAATAAAAATCCTTCCATTAAATGATAAAAATGTCAAAAAAACTGTACGAAAAACTATATGTCATATAAATGGGAGAAATGTCACATAAAGTCTACGTAAAAAGATAGCAATACGTTACGTTTAACCTAAAAATTTATTTATGTAAAATATTGTTTATTTGAGAAGTCAAAAATTTTAAACTATATTAATGCAAATATATTTTATATACCTAGTAATTATAATTCCAAACAGAACTTGTAAACAAAAGCATATGATTTTATCGTCATTACGTTGTCAATTTGGCTAGTGTACGTGTACACATAGTGTACGCGAAGAAAAACGTACAAAATTTCTTGTGTTTTTTTTATCGTCTCGTCGTGTATATTCTGGGCTATACTTAAGTTTTTAAAGTAAACGTATGTTTGATTATTGTGTGTTATAGATTACAATATACATTTAACATTTACATTTATGTTAACAACAGAAATTATTACGAGTATTAAGTAATTTAAAATACAAAATTTAATCACGATACATACTTGTTATTGCATATAAATTTCAAGCAAAATTAATAATAAATAATTAATGATTTATACTTGTAATATCTTTCAATATTTGTTTTAAATTTAAATGTTTTAAATCCATAACAATAAATATTCCAATTTTTTTTTTTTTCTTTTTAAAAAAAATACTGAATGTGCACAAATAAATTTTATTACTTAATTACAAAATCGCTTTAAATTAATATAAAAAGCAAGGGATTTAATATTAATGTTATTTTTATTGTATATTTTAAAATTTAATCAATTTCTTTTTATTGTAAAGGTTGTATGCCAACATTGGATATGTTAATAAAGACGTAATTTTTATATTTAAATTAACTTAAGTATTTGAACAAAAATTACAAATCGATGACTAAATTCAATTTTTTAACTCGCATTATTATATTTTGCTTGTGGTAGCTTGATAAAATCTTGATAATCTTCGAGTTTGACATGAAGTTTCATAATGAAACAGATTTTGTAAATAATTGACAGTTAATTTTTAATTTTTGAGGAAATAGTACTGCATGTACAATGCACCCTCTCGTTTCACTCTCTATACGGATCCAAGTGTCAAAATAAATTTAAATATATTAAATTGCTAAGTGTTCACGATAAAAGCTATCGTGGCGCAGTCATAAAAAAGAATTTTTCAACTTGTAATTTTTTTCGCTTCCTTTATGCATTAAAGTGTCAAATAATTGAATAGTATCAAAAGATAAAGAGAAGTCATTTTTATTAAGTAAGTATGTCATATTTTACATTTTACAAATTACGATTTTATTATACGAATTCTTTTGTGTATAGACTGTGTTAGGAAAGTGCATCGCGAGCGTTGGTTGAATAAACAGCATAAGTTTTTTTCTTGAATTTACTAAAGATATATTTTTTTTGTATTTAAAAAATGCAATAACCAAAAAAAAAAACTTCTGACAGTTTGCGCTGAATAGAAATTGCGAAATAAATTTCAAAATTTTGTATTTCAAAATGTGTGTATTTTTTTTTTTATATACTTCAGTACTATATTTTGGCTTTTTTATATTTTTCTTACAAAAAAAAAAAAAAAAAAAACCATTATGATTCTTACAAAATTAAAATTAAAATTTTTTTTTTTACCTTTTCTAACTGATGACAACGCCTCAACAATCAATTTTTGATTTACACCACAAAGATTCGCAGCAAGTTTTTCACATTTTTTATGACAACTTACGTCACATTCTACGCATTATCCAGATATTAAATTACAAAATTTGTGATTGTTTTGAAAAAACATTTCAAAAGTAAAATATTATGAAATTTCATTTAAAATATCAGCATAATGATGATCAATAAATAACGTTTACATAAATCAGAAAAATAAGAAAAACAAAAGAAATGTTAATCAAGTTTTTGTTAAAAATAAAAATTATTTTTGTTCTCATCTTCGGTAGTACACATATTTATTTAAATTAATAACAGAACATTATTTTTATTGATTTTTTTTTTTATTTCCTTATTTTAATAATATAATATAATATTTCTTATATTTAATTAATATAATATTTTTTAGCTATAACTGAAGGCAAAATATTGTGAAAATGGATATGAATTATATAAAAAGTGGATTGCAAAATTAATAATCTGAATTTACTGAAAGGCATATTATAGGCGACCTGACATTTGGATAATTAATAGTAAAAATATTAATTTAATTTTAAATTTTTGTAATTTATAAGCTAAAATTACATTATTTTTTGTAATAAAAAATTCATCTATAAGAGTTGAATAAAGATTAAAAACAGAATAAAGATAAAATATGATTTCCAAAAAAAAAGTCCCGTACAATTAAATTATGATAGCTATAAAGTTTTTACATTTTATACAGTTATTTCATTCTAGATTAAACGTTTGTACCAAAACTAATTTAAAATTAAATATTTTTAAATAATTGTGTTCATTTTATTTTTATTATCAACTTACATTTTACAATTTTAAGTTACCAAGTCTATTTATTTATTTATATTAATATTACATACATAAATGTAATGCAATATTATTGAACCAAAGGCTTCTAAGGTCATTATAGGTTTTTATACTACATATTATTAATTAAAAGGTTTTTATACTACATATTATTTATTTTGTTTATATTATATACTATATATTTACATTATATTTGGTCGTAAAGGGGGTATGTAAAGAAAAAAACACTTACGACCTGTGCAGGGATCGAACCCACACTCCTTCGGTTAATACGCCACACGCCTACCCACTAGGTTACCGAAGCCCCCTTACCAAGTCTTTTTCTTACATCTTCAAATTATTTTCTCAATACAAATTGCATATTTTTAGGATACTCTTCTTTTTTACATTTTTTTATGAAGTTAAATATTTCAAATTAAAAAATAAAAACTTAATTATTTAATAATTAAAAAGTAATAATAATTATAAATATTTAAGAAAAGAAATTAATGTTAAATCTTTTAGCTAAAATAAAGAGAATTTTACTTTAAAAACATCAATTTATCGATTTCTTAACTAAACTATATTTTGAACAGAAATTTATCGATTTCTGATAAACCATAAAAGCAAATTCAATGTCGATTAATTGAAAAATTATTTTAGAAATATGAAATTGTAAGGATATGTACAATTGTTTAGTTCGTTTTTACAGTTAAAATCAAAAACCATTTAAATTTTGCAAATATAAAAAAATTTTTTAGTACAAAAGAATATCGAATGAATTTGTTTATGAAGATAAAAGAAAATAAAGGAACGTCTGGAAAAATTGATTTTATTCAAAATATTGATCATTCAAATTAATTTATAAATTCTCTCAAAATATTTTTTTCTAAAATTTATTCAATTAGGAAATTTTTATTGTTATTGTATTTCTTTATTTTAATTATTGTTTCTTTTCAGTTTCGTTTACAAAAAAAGAAAAAAAATGAAAGTCTAATGTCCCAAAACAGTTGACGTAAGACTCAATTAAAAATAAAATAATATACTTAAAATATATAAAAATACTTAATAGATATATCTTTTTTGTATAATTATAGTATTTTGTTTATAGTCAACTGGATTATTTGGAGAAAAAAAAATTATTTTCTCTTGTTCATAAAATTTTTAAATTTTATTTTTAATTTTATAAGAATGACCTTTACAGATATTTGCAAGTCGCGTGGATTTATTTATTTTTTTTCTGATTCTAATTATGTATTTTTTAAAAATTCATTTACTAATAATTTAATTTTCAATTAGTGACGTCTAATTTTTAAAATTAAATTTAACAAAAAGAAAAAAAAATTAAAAATAAAAAAAAAAAAACCATTATTTAGCATTTATTTTTATTGTAGTTCTCGGAAATAATTTTTGTTTTTTTCACCTTAAAATTTATGATGAATAAAGTTTTCAGGAATTTTTGATGAATATAAACATATTTTATTCTTTTGAACCCTTATCAATTATACTTTTTATGTTTTTAAGATTAAAAATAAAATAAAGGAAATCTATAAATTATATAGATAAATTCATGTCAAATTTGGTTAGGTGTTCTATGAAATTTAGTATTAAAAGAAAGAAAATTTATATAATTAGAAAAAAAGAAAAAAATAATTGAATACCCAAGAAATTTATGTTAAAAAAAAAAAAAGAAAAAAAATAATAAAATAAATAAAAAGAAACAACAGAAAATTTTGCCAAAAAAAAATCATTTAAACCTCCTTTTTTTTTGTTTTTAGAATTTTATAGAAATTTATGAAATTTTAAAGTCTTAAATTTATTATTTTATTTTAAATTTAATTCTTATTTATTTAATAAATATGTGAGTAAAAATTTTTTTATTCTTTTGTATATATTTCTTGTTCATTTCTTTAACTCATTCTGAGACTTCGGTGATCTAATGGGTTAGAGCGTATAACATACGCCGTAAACATCGAGAGAGTATGGGTTCTAATCACACATTATCTGCATTATTTATTGTTAAATTGCACATACCGACACACGTCGTAAGAATATTTCCCCCTTACGATATTTACAGCCACGCCTGAAAAGTAAACGCTTTGTAATTTGCTTGTCACATTTATGTGGCAGGATAATAAACATACAAAAAAAAAACCATTCTAACATTTCTATCAATTAGGTACTTCGAATTTTTTTCTTAAAAACATCTTTTCTTATTCTCATTTTGTTTTCTTAGTTATTTATTGATATTTTTCATTTTTCTTCATTGCTATTTTTGTGAGGAGTATAGGGCATCGTGAATCATTAATTTCACTAATCCGTTGATTACTCGCCTGAAGCTATTGTACAAGACTAAGACGTTTCTTTTTTATTCCTACGACATCTATTATCTTATACAAGAATTATGGTTTATTATTATTTTATTATATAGCTTTTACAATATGATATTAGTTATAATTTATAGGACATATATACTTATTTTTAATTTAATTATATTCTACCAATTATATATTATAAGAAGAGTCTACATTTTTGTTTATTAATCTATATGAGTCAGCCGGGGTTTGAACCCGAGACCTTTTGTATGAAAGGCCGGTGTCTTAAACATTACACCATTGGCTGGATTGGATTGATATTTTCATACCTTATAATTTATTAAAACAGTTTTTTCTATGGTGAAGTAATTTTAATAAATCGGTACTTTGAAAAACCAATATTGATCATAGCCCAGAATGTGATATGACAGTGAAGAAAACACTGTCAACTGATATTTTGGAAATATATACTATTTCAGTTTGTAGCATAATTAAGCTAATTCAATATTAGAGTTCACTTGCATTAAACGTAATTTAAATTACAATTTAATCACATAAATCTATAAAAAAATTTTTTTAGGTATTTTATTTTAATTTTGGAAGCGATTATTGCTTTGATGTGCTGCATTTACCAAGAACAAAGAATTGCATCTAATTTATTTCTATATCCTAAATGTTTATATTACAACAATAATGTAGACCAATTTTTTAGGACTTCAATGGACATTTTAGGAATATATAATTCATTTTACTTTTAGTAATTAAAAATATTCAATTGATTAATTGAATATTCATGAAAAAGTATCAATATATTTCTTATTTCAAAGGCATCGCAAGTGATTTTTATTAAAAATTTTTAATTTTTTTTTTATTGTGATTACAAGGGTCATATAATCCAGTTACAATTTATTATATGTATGTACATTTAAAAATTTGTTTTCATCAAATAAAAATAGAAAAAAAAAAATTAAAACAAAAATTCATTTTATGTAATTTCAAATTGATTAGACATTAAATTGGCAATTCTACAAAAGCAATAATTAAATTTAAAATAAATAGATATTACAAATGGTAAAAAAACAAAAATTTTAGAAAATACTATGATACGACTACATACAGAATGTTTCCTAATTAACTAAACATTGCTATACAGCAGTGTATAAACGAAAACCCAAAAGATTAGAAATATTAGAAAATATTAAAACTATTTCATGTTATGTTATCATATAATCTGCATTTAAAAAAAAAAAAACGGTTAAAATTTCTACATTTTATAACTTTAGAAGCGGATAGTTTTAAAACGATAAAATATTCTAAAAGAATGAGTGGAGACTTTCTCAAAAGAAGATTGTTACAACTTTTGGTTGTAGTTTACAAAATTTTATTACATGATAGGATGATGGTCTAAAAATGGATTTAGATGCAATTTATTAAAACTTAAAAAAAATATATGAAAATTTCATTTAAGTTCCTAAATCTTAGAAACTAGAACTGCCCTTATAGTTTTGCTCTTATACAAAAAATTACCTACTCATAAGGGTCTGTACAATTGGTATTGAGCAGAGTAGTTTTCCTCTTATACAAAAAAATTACCTACTCATAAGAGTCTATACCATGATACTTAGTAGTGTAGTTACTTAGTTTTGTCCCCATACAAAAGAATCACTTACTCATAAGGGTCTAGGTAACTACATACACAGCAGTGTATGTAGTTAATTAGAAAGCACCCTGTATATTAAAAATAATAAACAAAATGTCATGATTTAATCTAAATTTATCAATTTGGTTTTTAATCTGGAAATATTCTATAATTGATTGCTTTCGTTATTGTTTGGTTTATTATCTTTTAACCTGACCCTAAGAGTGTACTACTGACTAAAAATACAAAATACAAAAAGAATTAATCATTTTTATTATATTTTCCTTTACAATATCTAAAATTTTTAAATTTTCCCGTATAGGTACTGTGATAAATACACTAACGTTGACTTCATATGAACTATATAATTAAGAATTATAATATGTGAGCATTTTCAAAAAAACAAATGCCTTTTTTAAAAATAAAATATATGGTATAATAGACTACCAAAAAAAAAAAAAAAAAAATTAAATTAAATTTACGTTACCCAGTGCATAATGCACTTAAAAAACAATACAAATCATACATATATATATATGATTTAAAAATAGAACGAATTTTCGATACCTTTATTCATTATTCATTAAAAAAAAAACATACCAAAAGTACAAAAAGAGGAAAATATACATGTTATAATTCATATAACAAAAAAAAATTAATGATGATTGCACACTAATTATATCGTTTCCATTTAAAATCTAAATGAATTTCAAATATTATAAATAACAAACATTAAAAATTTATAAAATTTTCAGATATTATTAGAGATACTTAATATCTATTTTAACGAAATGACGATATAATTTGCGTAGTACATATATATTATATATTAAAGTCTTATTTGGATTGCTCAGATTTGAACCCCAAAAAAGTGGAAAATGTTTTTTATATGGTTTTCTAACAGATTCAGGTACTATTCGCTCATTGAGTTAAAATTAATGACAAACAATAACTAATACCTTGTCTGATAATACAGACATATAACAAATATTTAGAGCAAATTCTAATAATTTTAACATTATGTCTTATAACTCACAGACAACAAAATATTCCTCTGTTAACAAACAAATAATCAAATATCCAAATATAAACCAGCAATTTTTCATACAGATAAAAAGAAAATTCGTACTAATTTGAGGATTGTTACAAAATTAATTCGTACAGTTGGTCATAACATTTTAAGAAGAAAACCTATTTTTTATTTAAAATATTTTGAAACTTCCGCACGTTTAACTTATGGATTCGAAAAACTATTATCGTTACCTAGAGATGATTTGTTATTTACTCGTTTCTTCTTTTAAAGAATATAATGATTCTACAAAGTTACATTTTAATTGAAATTCAAAGGATCAGTTCCTTGAATTATTAATTAATGAGTTAATATTTATAATTTTATCCAGATTAATTTTGGTTATTCTTTAGTTCACCTCCTGCACTCGATATCTTTCTAATTTTGTACAAATATGCGCTTTGTCAAAAAATTTCGCACATTTAGTTTAATTACAATCTATCTTTATATAAATCTATTTTTAGTAAAAGTAGATAAGGACCAACTAAATAATGATAAATTTTTAAGGTTTAAATATATGCAATTTCCTTGCTCTTTCTAAAAAGGGATCAAACAATTTTTCTAGCTGATTTGATATAATATGTACCTCTTCGTTCATAATATATTTTGCTTTTTAACATACATAGCAAATTTTTTATAAATTTGCAACCATAAAAAAAATCAATGCGACTGCGATAGCATCACATATCAGGACTGGGTAATGAAAATTATGTACCTACATTTTATGTTATTTTTAAAAAAAAACAAAATTGTTCACTTTTCCAAAATATTAAAAATCGGCATTCTGAATTAAAGTACATAATTCTAGTACATATCTATAAAAGTATATACGCTTTACATAATTTATAATAAGAGTACATAAATTTTTGTTCTTCAGTTTGATAACAAAAATATTTGAAATTTTTCAATAAATTGTATACTTTTAAAAGGAAAATCTCGAAACCTTTCAGATAAGGATAAAATATTAGCAAATATTAGTTTTCATCAAAAATAAAAGGCATAAAATTAATCTTTAAAGAGCTATTTGACCATTTTAATGACGTTATCGGGAGCTCAGATAGTGACAAAACATTTTTTCGTGGATGGGTCCACATTCTAAAAAAAAAGGGTCCAAAAAATTTTTTTATTTACTAATGCTTGAAAATAAAATAATAATAATAATATTTATTCATACTTATGCCGTAGATAAGTCGACGGCGTATGTTCGTTGTTCTGTGAACTGTCGTACAATGGCGTACAAGTTAAAAGATATGAAAATAATATATGTAAGTAGGCAAACTACATTCGGGGTGTTCGGGGCGAAAAAAAATTGATTCAAGTTTAAATTTTTAGGCGTTAAAAGACATTTGTTTGTTTGTTTAGTAAGCGTTTAAAAAAAAACAATCAGTTTGAAAGAAAAATAAAGTAAACATAAAATTTATGTCTCAATATTATTTATTTTAAAAAACTTTCCATTAATTCTTTTGAAAATACAAAATTTAACATAATATATATTTTGACAATAAAAAAAAATATAATTTTGACGTTTACAAATTTCATTTGACGACGTTCAGCTTGACTACCTAAATAAATTTTCGCCTTTTCAACAGCGTACAATTTTTTACGACGTCGAGCTTGTCTGAAGCATTATGGATTTTTGTGAAAAGTTTGAAAAAAACTTCGAACACGGGAGCCAAACTAAATTATAAACTAATTTTATAAACACATTATGTTTATAATTATAAAATTTTCAATTTAATTACATCACGTTCAAAATTTACTTATGTATTATATACATTATGAATTACTTTATCAATTAAAATTAATTTATTAACTAGACTAGAAAAATTTTCAATATTGTTTCATTTAATAAATATGAAAATTCATTTAATTTTCTCATGAATGAAATATATGTACATATGTATATCTAAGATCAAAGTATCAGTAAATATAAGTATTATAAAATAAAATATGGTTGATTTTTCCAAAATTTGAATTTTCGAAAATCAATTTTCAAATTTTCTAAAAAATAAAAAAATTGCGATGTGACCGAAATTCAAAATAAAACATTTATCATTTCACTAGAAAATCATGAAAAATTACATTTCTAAATACATATTTTACAATCACGCACCATACAATCGGATATTTGAAAAATTTAAATATCAAAAATGACATGTCAAAATTTCTTAAAAAAAAAAAAAAAATTCCAATTGAATTCTAAAAAAAAAAAAAAAAACAAAATAAATATGTATACTTAATTTTCAAAAGAAAAGTTAGATATAAATAAATAGGTTAAAAATATATAAAATATATATATATGTATATAAATATGTATATAATATATATATATATATATTTATGTAGGTAAATTTTATTTTTGAAAAAATTTAGGTCAAATCTTAAAATTAATAAAAAATTGCACTTAAAATGTAAAATTGATTTTTTTTTTTGCGCCACTTTTCCACTTAAAACAAAAACTATAAATTCTAATTTTTTTTTTTTTACTTGTAGATTTATTAGAAAATAGGTAATTGTTTTTGACACTAAATATTAAAATGTTCAAAATTAAATAAATGGAAAAAAAACTTTTAGGTTTAGTAAAATTTTCTTCAATTTTTTTTTTTTAAAAGTTACGGAAGTTCTATAATATTTAAGTGATTTTTGAGGTTATATGAAAACTGATCCAAATTGAATTGTATAGGTAATAATTTAAATATCTAGTTAATTATAAATGAATATACATACATATATTATATATGACATGATATTTTTCATATTTCATTGATTTTATTTAATAATGAAAAATTTAACCTAAATAAATTTTATGGTCAAAATAGATATATTTTTTTGAAGAAGTATAACATGCGGCATTAAAAGTAATAACCAGAAATAAGATATAGATATCAAGGACATTAATTAATATTTTATTTTCAAATTCACACAAATCTAAAATTTAACAGGAAATTTTGCTAAAAATAATTGGTACATTGATACATAATTTATAAGATTTGATTAGTTTTACCAATACCTAAAAATAACAATAAAAAATAATAAAAAACAAGTAAATGTAATAGTAAGTCGATGTAACCGACTTATTTATAACCTACACCTAAAAAATTCAAATTAAATTAAAAATGCATAAGTTATTTTAGTTAGGTATTTAATATAAGCTAAAAAAATAAATGCTTTTACAACCTTTGTACAGAATTTCAAGTTTCTATCTTTATTAAATTCGAAGATATGCTTGTTAGGTTTTGGAAAGTGTGTGAAGGCACCCGGACCACCTCCCCAATTCATCACAAATTTTAGAGACATTATCAGAACAGGATAGAATACTCTTATATCAAATTTCAAGTTTTTATATTTATTAATTTCGAAGATATGTTTGTTCGGTCTTGGGAGTTTTGTGGGAGATACCCGAACAAAAATTCCAATTTATCTGAAATTTTAGGCAAATCAAGGATTCAGGAAACAACACCCTCGTATTAAATTTGCAGTTTCTATCTTTATTAATTAAGCACATAATTATTTAATGTGCTTGTTCGGTTTTGGGAGTTGTGTGGGAGGTACATGAACAACCACTCCAATTCATCTCAAATTTTACATCCTAGTACATACATCGTAAATTTTACATCCTCGTACAAAATTTTAATTTTCTATCTTTATTAATTTCGAAGATATGCGTATTCAGTTTTGGGAGTTGTATGGGAGGTATCCGAACCTATGGACCGATTTTGTCCAGATTCGAACTTAGCCTTCCTTTTGTAATTAGTAACCTACTATATAAATTTCATCAATATAGCTTCACTAGTTTTTGAGTTATCATGCGAACGGACGGACGAGCGGACATCGCTAAATCGACTCAGAAGGTGATCCTGATTCAAAATATATATACATGTCCATATCTAACTCCCTTTGTTTTGGTAGTTACAAACACCATACCAAAGTTAATATACCTTTTACTTAATGTGTAGGGTATAAAAACGATTTTACCAAATCAAAACTGTTATTAGAAATCTTTAAAATTCAACTTCAAAATCTCTCTTGATTCGGAATCTCACATATACATGCGTATATAAATATTCTGGGAAAACGGAACATCATGATTTTGAATTTAACCACAGGCTAAATATATAAATACAGACTATCAGTTTCATATAAAATTTTTTAGTTTTTTTTTGGAGCCAGACTAAGCAGTTTATGGAGCTAGACTAAGTATTTTAGAATATTTAAATTACAAAAATAGAAAATACAAAAGAATATTCTATACATTTTTGATTTTGCTATTTAAATATCTAAAATACTTAGTCTGGCTCCAAAAAAATGTTCATGCTGGCTCCTAAAAAAGACTTACAATTTTTATATGAAACTGTTCGTCTATATAATATATTTCAAAACAATAATAATCAAATATTCTAATGTTTGATATAATTTATGTCTGGGCTATTTGTCATTTTTAATATTTGGACGGTTTTGTATACAGACTTTCTGGGCTTTCCTTCATTTCATTTTGGGCTATTATGTTTTTTTGGAGTTTTTATTGGGCTTTTTTGAAAAATTGTTGATCGATTAAAAACTTATTTTTATTCACAACAATAATGCTTTATTTAAATGGGCATTCTCTAAAAGCAAAATCAAATCGATAAGGAAAGAAAACTGATTGGTGGCAAGACGACGTGACATATGGTGTAAAACACCACTTAAGAGACATTATTAAAGGTTCAAAACCCTAGGAAATTAATTACTAGGAATTTATTTACTCAAAAAAAAAAAATTTGAAATCATCCGAATTCGATTTGGGGCTTTTCATAACAATGCTTTATTATTTTGTGGACTATTTTCGTGACGCAAATTCTTCTGAAAATTGGGGAATATTTCCACATATTTGGGAACTAATTACAAAAAAATTTTTAATTTAAAAAACCGTTATGAAAAATTCGCAATCGAAAATATTTTAGATAATATGTTGAAATTTAATACAAATATTTGACTAATTTGAACACTCAATGAATCATAAGACCATAAATTTCATCGAATATTACCCCATAATATTGTTTTCTTGCAAGATATCAAAATACTTGAGCCAGAAAACCTTGATAAAATATTGTATATTTAAAGATATAAAATATAAGAATAAAAGGAAGCTTACGAAAGCATTTTGTAATAAATAAATTAAAAAAAAAAGGGTTTTCCTATAGAGTCTTTATAGAAACTATATATAATATGTTCCGAATAATAGAGCAAAACACTTGATTAAATATCAGAATAAACTGGTAGTAGAACGTGAAGGATTGTGGATTTTTAAAAATCAATTTAAGGTTAAATCTAAATATTAAATATTAAATCCATAAATTATCGATATAACTAGAATATCCATAAAATCATCAATAATGCAAAGAAGTAAAATTGATTATTTAATTGAACAACTAAATGATTAAAATGATCAAATGGTAGAAAAAAATTTCAAACATCTCAAATTTAAACTCCGGTAAAATAATAGCGATAATTTTCCTAGCAATCGCTTACAATCAAGAAATTAAAATGATTTCAAAAGAATATTGAAATTTCCGCATTAATTTAAAAATTATTTAAACATTTTTGAGTTAATTAAATTTTTTTTTTGTTCTTTTCTATTTTTTTATTTTTTTTTTTTTTTGAAAAACCCACTATTTTTTCTGTTATATTTTCATATATTTCTTGTTTTTAATATATAAACAAAAATTAATGAACTATGCAAAGTTAAAATATCTGATAGCTGTGTGTATCTGTTAAAATAATTAAGGTGAAATAAAAGTGTGTAGTAGGAAGTGTATTCTCCTCCTTTTATTTTTAGTTTTTGGCGTACCATCATAATGTGCAATACAATTTTATTTTATATTTAACACTTTCTCTTTCATAAAATTTTTTCTTGACACATTTAATAACATTAAAAGGATGATTTTTCATTATTAATTTTTTTTTTTTTTTTTTTAATATTAATTTTTTTATTTAATGCATAATAAGATAAATAAAAATTAAGAAAAAAGAAATTAAAAGAAAAAAATGCATTCGTAGGTGTGTTTAGTCTTTGAAAAAAAAAAAAAAAAATTTATTTACGAAAATTTCTTTGGTTTCCTTCATTTTACAGCACATGATCAGAAAATTTAAAGATATTAATAAATATTAATTTTTTTTTTATTTTATGAACTGGAATCTAAAATATTTATTTTTAATTATAATGTAAAAACAATTTTGTAAATTTAATTATCTGTATAGTTATAAATTTGAAACAGGAGAAAAAATATTATGTAAATATTTTTAAATCGTATTTTAATGTCGTATTTTATTAAATAGAGTCAGCAATTTGTTATAGTTTTACTATATTTAACTTAATTTTTTTTATATTAAAATAGGAAAATTGAATTTTTTTTTTTTTTAAATAATTTGAATTAATAGTATATATTAAATAAATGTTAATTAAAATTTTTTATTAAAGATTATGTCAACTTACGAACATAAATTATGATGTTTACCGTAAAAAATATAATCATCTTTTACAAAATTCCAGATATCTGTATATAATAGCTGTTTCGTTTAGATAAACTCCAGATATCTCTATTAGAAGCTATTTTGTGCGGCTAAACCAACAAAATTTTACAGAAATTGTTACTTGATCATATTTCAGATGACCAGGTTAATTAAGTGTTAAGTTATAAGAATATTAATTTCTCAATTGTATAGGAAAACCCGAAAGTGTTAGATTAGACCAACCAAATTTTTCACAAGTTGTTAGCATTTATGGTATATAATTAAGTTTTAACTTAACTTCTTTTAACAAAAGTGTATTTTAGATAAACAGTTCATTAACACATTTAGACATGGCATCTGAAAAAGATATGGGGACAGAAGATATGAAGACATGAAATTACCATGCAATGAAAATAATTTTAAGATTTAATCGGTATAAGCATCAATAAATTTTATTCTATAAAAACCCCAGTTTGGCTGTTTGAAATACATCCTAATTTAGCTGTGTTTAATAAATAGACCCTATAGTTTGGTTGTTTTGGTTTGGCTAAAATGAAATACAACATGTATCCTGAATATTTGTGCAATAGACTTCTGTATACTGGTGATGTATATATAATATAATTATAATTTAAGGATTTTTTTCAATTGCAGACTTAACTTTTTTAGAAATGAGAAAACCAAAAGTATGTTATTTGTACAGAGGCTTGAATTTGTTTAATAATATACGTATTGAATTTCTTATGTTAAAAATAATATTTATTAAACCTATATTAATTGTAAGTAAAAATTTCAGAAATTTCAAAGTAAAATCAAAAAATAGTAAAGTTCTTTACTAAATAAATGAATAATAAGAACAAAACAATGGAACAATTAGCACTGAATTATGATCAAATAAAAATAAGATGTTAATTTTTAAATTTTACCCTTAATAATTACTGCCTGTTACATTTTTCTAAAAAATAACCAATTTTCAATCCCTAGTAACTCTTAAACAGCAAGAGCTAAATATAAATTCTGTAAAACCTTTATTTTCCAAAAATTTTAAGAATGGGGCCTCGATGAGTAATGTAAACACCGAGGGAGTGTAGGTTTGAATCCCACACACGTCCTAAGAGTAATTTCTCCTTACGACATGTACAGCCACGCCTGAAAAGGAAACGTTGTGTAATTTCCTTGTTACATTTATTTGACAGAGAAATACACTAAAAAAAAAAAAATTAAGATTCTGACTCAAAGAATGTCGAAAGTAGGAAATAAAATGTCACAAAATTTTATTTTCATGTAGCGGTAAATTAAGCACTTAATTATAAAAAATTATATAATTTTGATATTGGCTTAAAAAGCTAAAAAAATTACCCTGTCGATTGGCGACGATATTGAAAAAATGCTTGCTTAACTGACTAAGACTCAATCTGCTTATCTGACTAATACACATTTAATTTTGAGAACTATACAAAAAATCCAAAAACAAGTCCATGGACCTATCCATGGTTAAAAGTTTTTTGACCTATCTTAAACTATGTAGAAGTTTTGTAAAGAGACAAACCGAATAACTTTTAAAAAGAAAATCAAAGCCAACTCTAAAACTTTTATAAAATAAATAAAACATTTATGACATATTATACAACAAAAAATATTAATAAATAATAACAATAATACTAAAACTATTTTAAAGCAAGCAACATTTTTACAAACAAGAAACAAAACTAAATACATATATATATATATATATACAATTTAGCATATAATTCAGAAAAGAAAGCACGTAAATTTTCAAAAAAAAAAGAACAAATGAATATTAATTTTTTATATTAGAAATACAAAATTGTTAGCATTTTTTAAATGTACGTCTGGTGATCGTACGTCAAATGATCATAAAAATTCTACCTACTCACTACGAAATTTAAAAAAAAATAATAATAGGCATGAAATCCTACCAGTATAGACTCCTATTAAACATTAAGGACTGTACACATAAGCATAGGAAACAATATTATTATAATATTATATAGGAACGTGTAGCTTAAAGCAAACGCTTACGGTTTGACGTTACGAATAAATATTATAAATTATCGCCCACAAAAAAAAAATCAAAATAGCGATTTTTATTTTTCTTTTATTTTTTTTTAATAAAAGAATAATAAAAGAAAACATCTTTTCTTTTATTATTTAACTTTAAATTTTAATTTTATTAAAATTAATGTTTATTTTTGTAATATTTATATGATTTGATTTCAAGATGTTTTTTTTTTTTTTTTTCTTCATATTTTATTTTCATTAAAAGGTAGTTGGGTAAAACAAAAAAAGAAAAAAAATATAAAAACATACTTTTTTTCGTATTTTTGATGTACGTTTAAAAGTTTTCTTCAAGAAATTAATTAAGACATATTTTATTCTAAATTAGAGTGATATAATATTTAGTAGTAGTAGAATTTATACTATAGATACTAAAAATAGATACTATATAGATACTAGAAATATGATTTATTAATATAAATTTGGTTAAATGGCTTATTCTTTATATAAAAATTTTAACTATAAACACTTTAAAAAACAAAATTTATGATTTATTTTGTTTTTTAAATATATATATATATATTTTTTTTAATTTTAATATATTGTGTTAATTTGTTTAATAATAATTTTCAGACTAAAATAAATATGTATGTACAATTATTTTAAAATCTTAATGATTCATAAACTGATCAATTTAAATGGTAAACTAAGAACCAATTCTTGAAAAATTATATTTTTTTTTTTTTTAAACGCATTTCTCTACCACATAAATGTGGACAGAAAATTACACAGCCTTTCCTGTTCAGGCGTGGCTGTACATGTCGTAAGGGGGAATACCTCTTACGACGTGTGTGAGTTTCGAACCCACACTCCCTCGGTATTTATAGCGTATCTTACGCTCTTACGCTCTTACCCACTACCAAAAAAATTATATTATACGCTCTTACGCTCTTACCAAAAAAATTATATTATAAATAAGTATAAAACGATTTCAAGAATAACAGAAAATATCAAAAACTATCAATGTGAAATCTATCAAGCAATAATAACTATAGTAAAAAATTAATTGTATAATTTATGAGAATTAAAAAGTAATTTATTATATTTATTAAAATTTCTTTAATTCAAAGGTATCTTGTTTTGAATATAGTGAATAAAAGAAATTTTAATTAATACATAATGATACTGACTCTAACCTATAACTTAACTTCTTTATCTAACTGAAAACTAATATTTTACTCTTTTGAGAAAGAATAATTTTGAAGATTATTGTATTTTTGTATTTTTTTTTTTTTTTAGAAATTTTAAATGATCATAATGATTTGTTTAATATATGATAATATGTGTAGTATATGGATACAAAAATCAAGAAGATATAAACTTAAAAGTTACAAATATTAAACCGAAAAGATTGAGCAGAGGAAGTAAGTTCTAGCAGGCAGACACATATTAAATGGTGAGGCGATTTCAATAACTTAGAACAGAAAAGCGCACATCAACAAAAATGTAGAAAATGGAAAACTAGAACAGAACTAGATACAGAGCACAGAATCAGCAGGCCATATACAGTTTTTGGTATTCTAAAAATGTAGCAGTTAGTACACCAAATAGAAATACAAATGGTGAGGCAGTTTCATTAACTTGAAATTAGCAAATCTCACATCAACAAAGATGTAGAAAACGAAACTAGAACAGAAATAGATACAGAACACAGAATACAGTTTTTAATGGTATTCTATAGTAATGTTAGTAATTCAATTTTAAAGTCTTAAAACTAATATTAGACTGTTTAAAACAAAGTCTTTTTGTACGCCAGTGAAACGTTGAAAATAATTTTTGAAGAACTATATGACAAAAAACGAAAAAGAGCTTGCTGGATGATGAGAAAGAGAATGGTAATATGTATATTGAATACACCCTAAGCAAACTGGACAATAATACTGCAAAACAATCGTTCTAACGAAATTAACAGGGTTGAAAATGTGTGCGAAAAGCGAAAAGGACATATAGAAAAAAAATGTTAGCCAAAGTAACATCCCAGCAAAAAGTATAACTCCAACCTAGTAGGATGTCAAATGATTGTTCCAATTGGAAAGAGCTTGTTTTCACCTATACTTATTTTAGCGGTTAAATGTTCTGATTTTCAAAAATTACAATTAATTATCAAACAATATTATCAGAGACTACATAGAGATGTACAAATTCATACAAAAATTTGTACTAATTTTTTTTCAAACGGGCCAGCTAAAACTGGCTAGTTTTAAAAATCTTAAAGCACAGAAATATTTAGTTTGTGTCATAGCTAAAAGAATTTAGCGAAAACCAGAATCTTCTGTAAAATCTGGTGTAAAATGATCATTCATATATTTTATGCATTTACAAAATTTTTTTATCCTTGTGATTATTAAACTTTTTAAAGCAAAGCGATGACAAAATAACTTTTAAAATAGAAAAATAAGGCAAAAATGGGAAAATATATTTGAGAAAATATATATTTAATATGTCGAGTAGAAACGTAAATTTTCAATATGATAATGAAGACATTCTAAATACCACTTTACAAAAAATATGGAACATTTAGCTAAATATTTCATATAGAAAAAAATTAAATAAAAATAGATTATTTTATAATGTTGACTTTTCTAAAAACAACAAGAAAAAACATTTCAAGGTTATCATTCATATGCATTCAGTATTTCACTACTACAAGCAGAATTTTTTGAATGTATGAAATGGTATATCGTATATTATATGGTATCAGAATGTTATCTATTTTATGAAAATCATTTGATTTAACTGCATTATTTATTTAACTAGATTTAACTGATTTAATATACAGTATCCAGCAAAAGTAATGGTAATTTAAAAAAATATATATAGAAAAGCAATAAAATAATATAGGCGTTCGAATTTTTTCTAATAATATTTTTAACTTTATAACTTCAGGGAAAAACAAACAAACAAAGTAACAAAATTTTTTGTATTATGATTTTATTTTATTTTTTGATCTCATGACTCATATTGTTATATTGTTATATAACGGTATAGCTACATATATATGTGGGTATTTTTTGAAGATAATATAATATACCTAGGTATCAAATAAAAATAACTGAAATAAAAAATAATGCTTTAAAATTCTTCTAAACATTTTTTTAATTAAAAATTATTCCAATTAGAAAAGTGGCATGACATTTGCTGGATACTGTAAATATTCATAAAAATTATCAAATCATATCAAATTGGAACATAATTACATTTACACAAAACAAAATATAAATATGTATTGATTTTTGAATCATATTGAAATACATATATAAAAAGTGCCGATAGTATTTATGTGTATTTCTATTTCTATTTAATTTTGATTCACACACACTTTCACAATTTAATAAGCATGTAGGCAAGCTGGTTCAAGTAATATAAATGCATAATATGGCATAATGCATATATAATATAAAAATTATATTAGATACTGATCAGATCATGTATATCATAATATGTCATCTGATATCATATGATCATATTCATATACGTATGTTACTTGTTATTTCTATCATCCATACCAATCATACGAAAGTTCATTTATGTACATATATGAAAAAAAAAAATATCCGAGACCAAAACTTGCTTTAAGAAACTTTAAAAAAAAAAGTTGAAAAATGAGACTAAATTTCAAAATCGATATTGTAGCGACATCTAAACTTTTTTGTTGCCATTTGGACATCTCTATGTAGTCTCTGATATTATTATAATATTATATAGGAACGTGTAGCTTAAAGCAAACGCTTACGGTTTGACGTTACGAATAAATATTATAAATTATCGCCCACAAAAAAAAAAAAATTCAAAATAGCGATTTTTATTTTTCTTTTATTTTTTTTTAATAAAAGAATAACAGTACATATTTAAATTTTTGCATTTATTTCCATTTTTTTTGCATTTATTTCCATGTGTAAAATATATTTTATATATCTTACATTTAGGTAATTTATATGCCTCAACTTGGAGAAAAAAATTATTATTCAAAAGACGATATCTAATCCTTTCGCAACGGAAAACCGCTGTGCTTTTTTTACCAAATTTTTGACATGAATTTATTTCTTAAGCCTAAAATAAAGCGAAAAAAAAGTGATTATAGGTTTAAGAATTCTACGAGAGCCCTTATAAATCCTGAGGCAATATATCACATCGGCATTAAAAAAAACTTATTTTATCTTCTTGGGTTGGGTTTATATGTCCCATTTAGAGTTTTATAAATTAAAAACTTTAAGAATTAATATATAAGTTTAGAAAAAAGTTAAAAATTCATATATATTTAGAAAAACAAAAAAAAAGTAAGTTAAAAACATTTCATTGATAAAAAAAAAACAAATTAGCGAAAACATTAAAAACATAAAAAAGATTAAAAACATAAAAAAAATAACAAAAACTTTTCATAGATAATAATAAAATAAATTAAATGATGAATTATGATAAGGATAAGGTAAAGTACTCATAACACCAAAGAACAGCACATTGTTTGTAAACAAAAAATGTTCTTTTTACTACCATATCTAACACAACGGCGACGCTGTGTGATTTTTTCAGGCAAGTGATCACCAATATTTTTAAAAGTTTTGTGGAACTTGATGAATATCCGCTAGATTTAGTTTTTTTTGACATTTGTATATTTTTTGCCATGTTCGACAAGAGTTTCTGCCAATTCTGTTACATAATCGTACAGTAGAATGAATATGTTTTATTTCTTTGATGAATTTGCTTATAAATAATGATTGCATTCATACAATTTGTTTGAGGCAACTTGTAATTGACGCTTTTCCATCATTTATAAAGCGAATACTAAACAATAAACAATAAAATGTTTATCGGTTTTTTAACAGAAATTTTTACAACAGACTATAAATGCACTGAAATGGGCTAATTTAATTAAATTTTCACGAAAAAAAAAATGCCGCAATGTTGAATTGAATATTTTTTGGGACGTATATTATCCTATTAGTTGCGCAGGGGTAAACAAAAAATATTCAACATAATTTAAGTCAATATTTCGGTTTATAAAAAATATTTTGCTTGTCATTTAATGAATTTTGTTAATTTCACTTAAACATAGCAATCAAATTGAATTTTAACAACATAATAAATCAATATCTATTATATTTTACATAGCATGTAAGTAATATAACAGAATTTAGGAGTTCTTGACATTATACAAAACAAAAATACAAAAAACAAAAAACTTAATCCGTAGAAAGTAAAACTAAACAATTTCAATCAATCTATAAAGAATTTCAATAACAAAACAATTTAACAAATTTCAATCATTTTCAATTACAAATACATATCATTACTAAAGATTTATCTTCAACTATTTTTGTATCGTATTGTTGTATATTATAGTTCGTAAAGTACTTTTAAAATAGTAAATTGAATTTACGTCTAAACCTTGACTTTTCTTAAGGATAAACTTATTTTCATTAAAAAAAGCAATTTATAGTATGAAAATATCTATTAAATAACCTATTCAGTTAAAAAAAAAATAAAAAATAGAAGTTTACATAATTTTAAATAATTGTTTAGTATACTGTTATGTTATAATAATAATAAATACTTAAAAGGAAAAATAAATTAAAAGATCGGTTATAAAATTGCAAAAAATTTTAATAAAAAAATTTTAATCAAATAACCAAAAAAAAAAAATAAAAAAAATTAAATAATTTATTTTAATATTTTTAAGTTAATTTTAAAATACTGTTGTCAGTAATTTAGTGAAAATTATGCAGTAAATCAATCATTATATTTTTGGGATCTGATCTCATCTATTATATAGCAATAGTACATTTTACATTTATAAATAAAATAGTACTTAAATGCATATTTTTTTTATTTTAGTGGTGATACAAGTGCATTAAAAAAAAATGCAATTAGTAATATTTAAATGTAATTCTTTTATAGTTGTGAAAGTTATAAAATAAAAATAATTGTTTAGTTTAAAATGACTTTTAACTTTTTAAAATAAATGGAATATTATAACATATTATAAATAATTAATTTTTTATTAATTTTTTTGAAAGAACTATTAATAGTTGGGCTATGAAACGTCCCAAACCAGAAGAAACATATAGGAAGATCTTAAAGGCGGGAAAAAGATGCGTCCAGAATCAGATTGAATGAAGTAGATAGTTTGATGAAAAGTTTGATAAAGTAGAATGAGATATAGAAAAAAGGCAGAAATTAAAAGAATAGCTAGCACAAGATAGAGAAAATTGGATAGAATTAATGGAAGCTCTACGTTCCCTTAGGGAATAAAACAGAAGCAAAAAACAAATTTAATATAATCAATCGTTCCATATTGTAAAAGTGTACCTATAGTGTTTGTACCTTATATTTGTTAAGCTTAGAGAATATTGTCACGTAAAAAATATATATGTATAAGTATAACTTTATATTAGGTAGTTAAAATGATCGAAGAAACTAAGGTATAGTTAATCCAATGTTATAATAGATCACAAAAATTGTAACAAATTATGATAAAAACATGATAAAAATTAAATTTTTATAGTTTATATTTTAATTCGTCAAAACCTCGAAAATTATTTTATTTTTGTTTTTTTCTTAATATATGGCCTAATCCGACTATAGATTAACAAATAATTAATATAATTATAATTTTTTTTTATAAAATTTAATTAACATAAAAGAATTTGGTTAATACTTTTATAATTTTCTTAGTATAGGTACACAAATTTTTTATTGTTTCAATATAATTTAATTTAAATTTAAAAAAAAAAAAAAAAAAAGAAACAACGAATAATACATAATTGTGTATATAAAAAATTTATTTACAAAAATATAAAAAATTCTTTTGGGCAAAAAAAAAAACGAACTAAATTTAAAATATATACCAAAATTTCATTTTTCCCTTTATTTAGTTTGTAATTTTATTTAATTCCATCGGTAAAAAATAAACTACATAATAATTATAAAAAAAACAAAAAAAAAAAAAAAATTGTACCAAAACAAAAAGAAAAAGTACTAAAACTAAACTATTCAATAGGTATATTAAAAAAAATGTTGCCAAAAAATCTTGAATATGCAAATTTTTTATGTATAGTTTTTTTTTTGTTTTTTTTTTTTTTGCTTTTCTTCTCTTCCTCCTTTTTTAGTGATTTCAATTTGTTTTTAATTTAATTTAATTAATTTAAATTTGTATCTGTATATACAATATTTATAATATACCTAAAATAGAAATTCTTTTAATTTTTAAATAAAATTTATTTTGTTTGTTTTTTGTTTTTTATTTTTTTTATTGTTTTATGTTAAGAATTTTTTAAAAGTGTCTGATGAATTTTTTTTTAAAGTAGAAAAAATTTAAGTGTTTTTGTTTATATTATTTTAAACAAATTGTTAAACTAATATATATATTATTATATATATATATAGTTATATATATTTGTTGTAAAAAAAAATAGGAATTACATGTATACATCATAGGTATATATAAAAAAATATATATAGAAGAAATAAAATTTTTGTTTTTTATTTGTTTTCAATGTCAATGGCGCTTTTAAAATAATTATTTTAAATTGAATCAGATAAATTCTAAAAACATAAAATATCTTTTAAATAAAGAAAAAAAATGCATATAAATAAAATATAAAACTTTTTTAAGTAAATTATTTATAAATAAAATAAAATATGATATTATAAAATATACATATACATACATATACATAAGTATATATACTCGTATTATCTATACTTTTCCATGTTATACGGATAACGAAATTAAAAAAAACTTAATTGAAATATTGGTATTTGTTTTGGTACACGTTTTAAAAATCAAAACTTATTTTGTTTTTTTTTTTTTTTTGAGTTCCAAACTTTATACATAACACAGGAAATTACAAAATCGGTAAACATTTAATAAGAGTGTGATATTTTTTACTTAGGCTGTTACTAATTTTAAATAAAAATTTTATTGTTTCGTATTTTAAATAAAAATATCTGTTTTATTTTTTCCGGAAAAATATATATATGTATATACATATGTAGTCATACATATTTATTTTTTTTTTGTTTTTAGTTAATATATTGGTAATACTTTACACTCTAGTCTTCAAACATTTTCTACCTAATTTAAATTGGCAAAGGCTATAAATTACAAAATGTTAACATTTCTTAGTCCAATTTTCCTGTCAAAAAATTTTATCAAAAAATTTCTAAAATTAAATGTATGAAATAGTAAAAATATAAATTAAATAAAATAAAAAACATTTAATAATTAAACAAACTATATATAATACGAACTGTATAATACTATAACTGTGTACAATATTATAAATAAGCAATAACTTTATTTAGTATTACAGTTAGTACGTATATTTTTTAAATCGGAACCCCAACAGCATTTTGCACGGAAAACATGTCATTTTTTAGCTCGAAAATCGAACGATTCACGCGGAATTTATATCCTGAAGGGCAACACTTTTACTGAAGAGAATGGACCCAAAATATTGCACAACACATATTTTTGGTATTGCTACGTATATATATATATATATGTGTGCATTTGCGAATTAACACAAAAAACAATAGGAATTCCGTTTATCAATCTACAAAAAGTCATACACGTTTCCATGTGAATTAACATGGAAAAGAACTATAATAATGTCCTTTCAAATAAAATATCAGAAATATTATATAAAATCTTTTTAATTAAATTTAAAACTTTATATACATCATAAATATAATAAAATATGCATCAAAAAATAAATTAAAATATTAAATAAAAAAATGTATCCTGTAAATCACAATAAACAACACACAAAAATTTAAAAAAATAATTATTAAAAAATGGGCCTCGGAAGAGCGTATAAAATACACTGTAAACACCGAGGGAGTGTGGGTTCCAATCCCACAGACGTGGTAAGAGTTGCTCCCCCTTACGACATTTATAGCCACACCTGAACGGGTAAGATAATTTCCTGTCCACATTTATGTGTCAGAGAAATGCATTAAAAAAAAAATTATTAAAAACTGACACATGTCATTCAATAACTATATAGAAACACAGTTACGTATAAGCACACACACTTTTTTGTTTTCTATATAAATATTGTTTTAGTAGTAGTGCCTATAATATAATTCTTTTAATTCTCAATATGCGTTCTATAATTTGCATATTGGCACATTGCTACAATTGAATTCCTGATTATGTTCTAATATTTGCAATGAATCGGGGCTACCATTCACTATTAAACTTGTTAAAACTGGTTTCGAAACAGGTCTAAGGTTTAGCTACACTCTATTGAACTTTTCAATTAAACAATTGTTCATCAATATTTTTGTAAATCGGAATTAATTAAAACACAGACAGAAAAAAATATTCCATTGATAGTTATAGCGAATGTATATAAATAGAATTAAAAAAAAAAAAGTGAATAAATGAATAGTTAAAGAATAAAAATAAATATTCTAATCAAAAACTTTAAAAGAAAATTAAAGAAACTGCCCCAAATAAGTATAAAAATTACAAAAGATTAGCGCATTAATTCAAAAAGAAAATATTTTCTATAACTTTAACGTTTTGTGATAGAGAAAACACATCAGTGAATACTAACTATTACATATTTTGAACTATTTTTATAGCTCTTTACATAACGCTCTTACTAAAACAATTGAAAATTATGTTAACCAGCTGATTTTTCTTAAGTTTATAAAATTCTTCATGTTCAGATTCTTAATCTATTCTTCATGTTTCAAAAATATTTAAATTTTAAAATATAAATTTACTTGATTTTCTACATCTTAAACCAGGAAAATATACCGTTTCTTAATGCACTGTGTGAACTGTACTAAAATTGTTTATTTCATTCTAAAAATTCAAACAATATAATCTAACATTTTGAATATGCATATAATATATTTAAAAAATAAAATGATTTGTCTATTTGTGGTTTGTATTTATTTTGCAAATAATGTTTAATTTATTTAAAAAATAAAAAAATTGATAAAATATTTTTTTAAATATTTTTTTTTAAAATTATCCTAATAAATTTCAAATTTTATTGGTTGTTAAAAAAAATTTGTCTCGTTCTTTAATTTCTTTTATAAAGTAATAAAAAAAGATTATCGTATAAATAAATATTATATTTGAATTTGATTTTATTTTAATTTATTTTGTTATTTATTTAATATTGGAAATATATTAAGAAAAGTAAACAACAAAAAAAAAATTTTTGGCAAATTTTTATAATTATTAATTTAAAAGTTGGTTTCATTTTAGATAAATTTTATTTATTTATGTCGAAAATAAAATTATTATAAGATTTTAATAATAATGACACAAATGGCAAAATAATAATAAATTAAATATAATAAAACCATTGTTTATAATAAACTCAATTCAGTCCTTAATATAATCCTTAAGAGTTAATAATAATGCTTAAAAAAGTCAAATATTTTTGGAGTAGTCTAAAGAACGATATATTGACATCTATTCTATTATTTATAAGAATTTTTGACACACCAGATTGTTTTGGCGAAAATTTTTATTAAAATTTATTATAATTTAATTTAAAATTTAAAATATGATGTTTTTGAAGTATTTAATTATTAAAATTTAATAAATAATATATTAAACATTTTTTGGTTCTAGTACTTTTGTTCCTTCCCTTATTAAACGTCAAATTTGTAATTTTATTAAGAACAATTTTAAGTCGTTTTTTTTTAAGTTCAATTTTCGTTATAATTCAAAAATAAAAAGTAAATTATAGAATGATTTACTTTAAAATTTCATTTTAGCAATTTTATATTTAAATGTCAAAAAAAATTTTCTTTAAATTTTCTTTAATATTAGGTGTTTTGTTGTATTGCGACCTAGATGATATGATATCTTTACATTATTTATATATTATACCTATGAACATAATGTATATATTGAAAAAAAGAAATAAAAGTATATGTATAAACAATTTTCTATTAAGTAATAAACACAATTCCAATTTCCAACAATTAACGAATCAATCGCGACTAAAAAATTAAAACATATGCATTCTTATAAATTCACTTAGTTTAGTTACTTCACGAGTTTAGTCGTTGCCGAGTTTAACATATTTTCTATTTTTTTCGTTAATGGTCCGGTTTGAAATTGATTTTTAAGTAACAAAAATTAAAAAGGTGTTCTATTTTGATTGAACAACCAATATTTTTATTTTTCCTTTCGCTGCAATTATTAGTTTTATTTGGTGGAAAATAGTTGGGCGAAGCGAATTTCGTTGCTGGTCAATGGTCGTTGATTGGAATTGTGTTTATTAAATTAATATCAGTTTGACAGCGAAATGAATATTATGCTGCCCATACACGCCGGACCAGGTTTTAGAACAGTTGCTAAGTTGAACAGAACTTGATAAATTGTATCGTGTATGTACAACCATGCAAGTTGTACAACCATTTTGATCGTTGATTGGATGAATATCAAAAAGTTTTGATTTTTGTGGGCAGAGTCTTTGGTTTGTAGTTGGGTTGTATCGTGTATGAGAAAGTTGTGTAACTTAAAAGTCATTTTAACCTTAAGATTTTTTGATTTGAGGAAATAATAAAAATATAAAGTATAAATTTAGAATGGTTGGATCATAGATTGGATAAGTGTGTATGGTATGGTTCTAAAACCTGTCCGTGTACCATGTTTACAACCTAGTCCGCCGTGTATGGGCAGCATTTTATAATCGTATACGTAATATAATTGTTTTGTTCTCTATTCATGTACTTTAAGTTTACGAATTTAATTAATCATAGCTTTACTTATTATCAAGCTAATGTCAAAAAATGTTTTTACGATGTAAACTGGCAATACCTATACTTAATTAATTACTTTAAAAGTATATTTGGATTTTGAACGGATAACTTTTGAATAACAACTTTTTAAAGTGTTTTGATATTTATTAATAAAAAAAAATAATTAATAATTAATAAAATATATTATTAATAGATAATATTAAAATAGTATTAATATTTAAATCATACAAAAATCATATTACATAGTGCTTAATCAAAATGAAACACAAAATAATTAGATTTTTTTTCCAGAATTACCAGCCGATAAAATTATTAACATACATTACATATAAATAATATTAAAAATTTTACGGGTTGACTTTAATTTATATAAAATTTTGTTTTTTTTGTTTTTTTTTTTCAAAATTCTAAATAAACACTAATTTAATTATTATTATTATTTATTTTTGCATCTCATGAATGATATACAAAAATTTTGAACCTAACCCTGCGAGTGTGATTCTTCTTTCTAATTTAATTTTTTATTTAATTTTATTCTAAAATTTTCTTGTAAATTTCTAATTTAAAAATGTATTTTAGAATAACAAAATTTCAATTATTTAGGACATTATTTATAAATTTAAATTAACAAAAACTACAACAAAAAAAATTTTATTATCATTTAACGGCACATAAAAATGCATATTTTTGACAATCCTACAATTTAATGTGTCAAATTCTTTAAACATTAAACTAAACTAAAGAAAAGTATCCATTAAAATTAAAAATTCTTTTAAGCTACCGCACCTGTAATTAATTTTAAAATGGATTCTCGTTTTTTTTTTTTACTTTGTTTTCTTTATTTTGTTTAATTTTGCATTGCTATAAATTGTAGTAAGTGTAACATAAAAAAAAATTAATTTTAGCAGGAACATACAAAATAATATTTTATTAATAAATTTATATTTAAGTGTTTAGTGTTTACATTATAATTAAATTTTTTATAGAAAGGAATTTAGCACTATAATGTTTGAATAAAATGTATGTTAATATTTTGTTTTTGATATGTTTAATTAAATAAAATTGCATATTATACACAAAAATTATTTTTTTTTTTTTGTTTTTATTTAAGCATAATTGAAAGATACGAAATCATCTAAAAATATCTTTTAGCGCATCTTTATTTAATTAAATTCTATTACTCTACCATAAAAAAAAAATTTTTTTTTTCTTCTTTTTAATTTTTTTTTTTTTTTTGGTTTTTGCGAATAAAAATTCTAATCATAAAAATTAAATTGTGTTTTCTTAAACTATTTTTTATTTGACAAAAAAAAAAAAAAAAAAAAACCAAATAAAATTTTATTTTTTTATTCTGTTTTACTAAATAAAAACACCTATGCGAAAATTTTTATTTTATTGCTTCTTTTTTTTTTTCCTCGATCTACACCTATAGATAATTATTATTCCGCTTAAATCTACATCCATAGTTCATTCATTCCTTTACCAGATACATACAAATGTAAATATAGACAAATTAATAAACTCTTAATAATAAGAAAAAAAAAATAAAAAATTTTATACAAACACATGTTCAGATTGTTTTTATCGTTTCTACAGAGTGTTACTAAATTATATTTAATGTTTTGTAAATTTCTAAAGTGTAAGTTTCTGTCAAGCAAAATTAACGAAAAAATGAATCTGCAAATTAACGAAATGAAATCGAAACGGGAGGTTAAAATTTAAATAATTAATTCTTAACTTTAATATAAAATAGCATAATTTTTACATTTAACTGTATTTATATGACCATCATTAGTATTACGTACCACAAAAATAAATAAGAAAATTAGGTAATATCTATTTTTTTTTACCAAAAATAAGATTAAAATCTTAGTAAAAGAAAGTAAATGCATTTAAATATGAATTAAGTATGGGTTATTGTGGTGATAATAGTACAAGTATAAAAGAAAACTCTTATATTAAATTTTTTAAATGATTTAATATTATACAAACTATAGGATCTAATCTCTTTGACAATACCTTCTTTTGAAAACAATCAGACAAATTCATAAAACTCTAATAGAAAATTTATTTGTTTAAAAATAAAATAAAAGAAAATTTTATTTTCTATAAACAGTATTATTTAATTTCTTTTTTATATTTTTTTTTTTTGAGAATTAAAATATTTAAAAATAATTTTATACCATCCTGTACCTACAAGAAAAATTAATGTTTATAACATTATTGTGTCAATTTTCATACGTAAAGAAAATTCTGATTGTGTGACTTTTTGTTTTTTTTATTTTGAAAATTTTTCTGTGTTTTTTGTCTGTTTCCTTTGGCAAAAAAATGTGCATGCGCTGATAATTTTGTCTTTTCTTTAACTTTGAAAGCGACAAAATAAAAAAAAAAATAAAAATATTGCGCAAATTATATATTTTATTTAACTTTTTCCTTTAATTTTTGAAATTTTATCAATTTATAATCAGAATTAAAAAGAAAACAAAGTACAGTTCATGACATAAAATTAAACAAAAAAAAAAAAAAAAAACTAATGAAGAGAGAACAGTGAATTAAAAAAAATTTTTTACTTCCGGCTTTTTTTTTTTTTTTGAAGGATAAATCAACTTATGCTTCGCGTATGCTTTTTAAATCCACTTAATATCTTTTGTATGTAGATAAGAATAATATATTTATGAATTAATTTTAATTTATTTTTTCCCTTATAATTAATAAATTTGAAAATAAAATTTAAAAAAGAGGGAGTGTGGGTTCGAATCCTGCACAGGTCGTAAGTGTTTTTTCTTTACATAGCCCCCTTACGACCAAATATAATGTAAATATATAGTATATAATATAAACAAAATAAATAATATTAGTACATAATTAATTATATATAAAGATGGCCCACATCTGAAAGGAAAAGGGCCCAAAATTTATTGTAAATATTCATAATTACAATAAATTAAAAAAAAAAAAAAAAAAATTTAAAAAACAACCATCAAAAAAATTTTTTTAAAATTCAAAAATTAAATGATATTGTAAGGTAAGTAAGCTTAGATATTAATTAAACTTTAATAAGGGTGGAAAAATTGAGATTATTGAAAAGAAATTCAAACAGAAATAAGGATATGTATTTGAATGCCATCATCTTAATAAAATTGGGTTAAAAAGTAAAATATCAAAATATTAGTAAAACAGTGAATCTGACAATAAGAAAAAGAATATGAACATAATTTTGACTAACAAGAAAAACCAAAAAGTCCTTCATACAATTTAAAAAGTTAAAAGCTAATGTATGCTCTCTTAATTCGAAATTAAACTCTTGAATTGCTATTGATGTATAATTTTAATTTTTGAAGGCGTTTAAAATTATCAAATTTTTAACAAAATAAAATCAAACTCAAAAATAACCTCAAAAAAGTCTAAAAGAACGACAGCTGTCAGATAGAGTAGATACATATTCCATTTATTTAACAACGATAGGAATCATATTGTCAATAACAAGTCCTAAATCTAATATAAAAATTTTGTTAAGCTTTTCTGAATTGATTCTCAGAAAAAACTTATTAAAATTTTAAGGCAAAATACAATTAAAAAAAATTAAAAAAAATTAATTTTTAAAAATGAAATATTAAAGATAAAAATCGATTATTCAAATAAATAATCATCGATAATTTCAATAATCGACTAATCAATTTAGAATGGCAAATTAAAAAAGGTTAGTTTTTATTAAAAATAAAATTATATGTTTTTATCATTTTAAAGAATATTCAAATTTTTAAATTAAAGTCTTAACGATAATTAATAAATATTTGTTAAAATAACTTATTTATAAAAATTAAATAATTGAAAAAATAAATATGTACCTATTTATAAATTTCACTTTCAATAAAAATTAAATAAAATAATTTTTTTTTTTTTCTTGAACTATAAAAAACCACCTACACTTATAATAATTATATAACGTATAATAAAAATTTATTTCTAAAATAATTTTTTTAAATATACATAAAAGAAACTAATAGTAAACTTATTTGATTTACCGAGAGTGTAATTGAATTATTCTTTTTTTAAAAAATTTATTTAAATATAAAATAAGAAAAAAAAAAAAATCAAAAAAGAAGTCAAATAAAAAAAATAAAAAAATAAATAATAAATGAAATGATCAATAATCTCTTACCTAACATTTTTTTCGGATTTGTTGGTGCTGTACCACCAACAAAACCGGAATCATTGCTACATGTACTCAAACGAATTAAACAATTCTTTTTATGATGTGGATTTAATTCATCTTCTTCACCACCAGAATCATCACCAGATGATGATGTTTCACATTCACTATCATCATCTGTATCAGTTGTTTCATCATCACTATCATCACTACTGCTATCACTATTATATTGTGCAAATTTTTCTGGTTTCCATAATGGACGTGGTGTTGCAATTAACATATATTTGTTAGCAGTTTCATCTTTAACATATAATTTTTTTGTATGATCTAATTTAACCCTATTACGATTAAATGGCTCCGGTTCTTGAGCTGCTAATTTTTGTTTTTGTTTTTTATCTTTACGTTTCATACTACTTGTATCACTTTTACAACTACTATTATATGAATCACTATTATTACTATCACTTGAATTATTCTCTTTATAATCTTTTAATTCAGCATCAACATCAAATAAAAATTCATTTAAATTTGATAAAGTATCAAATTTTTGTAAATTACCACCTTTTTCAATTTCTACTAATTTTTGTTCTTTTGTTTTATTTAAAACTTTTTTAAATGAAAGTTGTTGAGATGCGCGTTCACCCACTGCTTCTTTGCTTATTGCAGTAGTTTTTAATTGTGTATCTTTTAAATTACTATTACTCTTTAAATTATTCTTATTGTTGTTATTGCTACCACCGTTGTCTATTGACTTATCATCAGAAACATTATTTGCCAATTTTGTTTTAGCAGTAGTATCAGATGTAGTTTGAGATGTTGTTGTTGTTTTTGTTGCTGTAGTATCAATAATATTGTCGGATTTCTTTGCATCTTTAATTGTCGTTTTATCGTCACATGTTTTTGTTGTTGCTGTAGCATTGCTTTTATTTTTGGCATCGGACGTAATTTCTGTATTTATTTTTGTAAATTTATTATCATTTTTCACGTCATTAGTGACAGAAGAAATTTTTCCTGATTCGACGGCATCATCACTACTTGCTGTTGTTTTTATATTTGTTTTGATCTTATCTTTATCATCGATTTTCTTTTGTGTTGTTGGTAGATTTTTCGAAAGTGCTGAAAGAGTTGTTTTCTCTTTATCTATATTCTTATTCTCTTTCGTATTAACATTAGCATTAGATTGTTTAGCAACATTTTCTGTTGTTAGTTTCTTATTATTCTCACCCAATTTTGATGCCGGTGTAGTTGTTGATAATTTTTCTTTGGGAGAAGATAATGATGCAATATTTTCTGTTGACGATTGCACTGATGACACAGTTTTAGTTTCTGATTTATTTTTATCTGCATCAGATTTATTTAGAAGTTTCGATTTGGCATCGGCATTTGTTGCATTTAATTTTACAATTGTATCTTTTCCTTGTTCATTGAATGCGGAACTTTTAACGTCATTTATAGCTTTAGCAATTTGCGCTTTAGATATTTTCTCTTTTTCTTTAATAGCAGCATCGTTTTCACCTTCTTTTTTATTAGCTGCAAATTTATTTAAACCTGGTGATGCAGGTGTTCCAGGTAAACTGTTTGCAATTTTATTAGCCACAACATCTGAAGATAATTTAGAGACAGAGATATCTTTTTTGTTTTGGTTAAATTTATTTTTTATTTCAGGTGACTTGGCATCCAACTCTAAAGATTTTTTTGGCAAATTATTCAATTTTTGCTGTACAGTATTTTTGTCTTGTTTTTTTGCTTGTGCCATAGGTGTTTGTGGTGGAGATGTAATTTTTTTATTAAGTTTTTTATCGTCTACATTTACTAAATTGTTTTCTGATGATTTTATATTTTCCACATCTGTTTTTTGTGTTTTTTCTTGACTTTCTTTTTCTTGCTTAATACCTTTACTTTTATCGCATAGTTCGAATTCATTTGAACGAGCACGTCTATTTTCCGCTTGACAAATAGGTTCTATATAATCAGCAGCTTCCTTTAATTCTTCATTCTTCTGTTTACTACACTTTTCTTTAATTGTATCCAAATTTGAAACATCCTTCATTTCCGCATCATCAAGTAAATTTTCACGTTTAGTCCAAAGATTTTCAAGAACTGATTGCTTTCGTCTGTCAAAATAAATGGTTTCTCTTGAACCTACATTACTCCAGAAATCGTCTCCACTATCAGATCTTTCATATTTTTTTGTATTTTTAGCTTTAGCACGTAAATTAACAACTTCAGAAGATTTATCAAGATCATTAGAGTTTTCTTCAGAAGTTTTCGGAGTTTCTAATTTAGTTGTTGGAGATGAAACATTGGTTTTTTGAGCTTTTGCAATGGATTCTTCATCAAATTTGAAATAATCAGGTGTTGACGGTGCCTTTAAAGCATTAATAGTAGTTGAAATTTCAGCTGCTGATTTATTTGTTTGCAGTCCTCTTATTTTTTTCAATGGACTTGCTGGAGCAGAATTTGGTGTTTTTAATCCTACTTTTTCAGAGTATGTGTCAAGCACGTTTGAGAGTTTTAAATTTTCCTGAGTTTTTGCAGAGGGCATTTCACTTTGCTTAGCAACGTTTGGCTTATTACTAACATCGCTTATTTTCTTTTGTTTCGGTATTTCACTTGACATTTCTTTCATTGTCTCTACTTTACCATTTCGAGCTTTTAATGGTACAACTTTTTTTATTAGCTTCACTTTTTTGGGAGAATTTTTAAAAGCATCTTTATTTTCAATAGTTTCCAATTTCTTCTCAACAACTTTCTTTTTCTTCTTTGGTAATTTTACTACAGTTGTATGATTTTCTTCTATTTCATCAATTTGGTAAGTAATTTTTGGAGATTTTTTCGGTGATTCGGAGCCACTCGGTGTTCCTTGTTGATCTACACCAGATAAGGAAGATAATTCTGACGAAGTTGATTCATCAGTTTTAAGTAATGGTAATGGATTATCAACATCCACAGTTGCAGTAATTTTATGACGAATACGTTTCTTTTTTGATTTTCTTTTAGTTGCTGATATCAGATCGGAAGGACTTTCAATACGTTCCAAATGTATTAGTTGTACAGAACCTGATGCCGACTTTTGTAGTTGATTCAATAATTCAATTTCTTGTTCTTGTATTAAAGAAGCTCTACGCCTTAGCGCACCGGCATTTAAATCATCATCTAATTTATCTGACGAAATATCTTCACAAAAATCTTGAAAATCGGGACATCTAGGAATGCTTAAACGTCTTACAGCTGTATGGGTAAAAGGATCTATTTCTACAATTAAATCTGTCGGTTCTCCTTCTTTAGGTTTAAGATTATCTGGTACACTATAATCGTCTATTTTTTCTAATTCATTTTCAATTTCAGATTCGTCTTTTGGATCAACTATTGGAATAAAATGTTTTTCACGCATAATATCACCGGGTGATTTTTTATTTGTTTTTATGGGCTTTAATAAATCTTCCCCAACTTTTTGACGCCATGATAAAGAAGAATCTGCAGAAGAACTATTTGATGGAATTGGTTCACTATAATTACTATCATTACCATTAACTTGTTCAATTTTTTGTTTTTTTGCTAATAATAAATTTTCATTATTTTTATTTAAATATGGATTTTTAGGTCGTGATGTAGATAAACGAACAACAGCACGATTTCTTTTAATTGTTGAACGATTTACAAAATGACCAACCGATTCATTATCAATTGTTTGCGGCTCCTCATCATCATTACTGTTATTATTATTATTATTATTGTTTAAATCAGTTTGTGATGCAGAAATTGTATTTGATTTTGTTTCATTTTTTTCTTCAATTGTTGTTATTTGACCTAATGTATATCTATTATCATCATGTTTTTTAAAACGTTTTTCAGAAACGTCAATATCAGCTGTATTTATATTAATTGGACGTTGTGGTACATATGAAGTATTATGATATGCTGTTGTTCCAGTTGTAGTAACTTTTGGTGAATTAATACGTGTTAAAGAAGTTAAACCTCTTGAATTGTATGGTGTTTCAGTGATTGTTGAAAGTTTAGGATGATATCTAGAACTGCTGGCAGAATAATTTGTACGTAATGTTGATGGTAAAGAATATGTTAATGGTCGATTATAAGATACATAAGCACCAGGTAAATATGATGAATATTGATCTCTATTAGAACTTGTTGCACTACTGCTAGTTGCCCAATAAATACCAGAAGAATCCGTATATAAAGGCATTATTCCGTATATAAATTATATATTTTTTTTAATAAGAAAAAAAATTTTTTTTTTTTTTTTAAGATGAAAATAGAAAGTTAATTTTTATTTTCTTTTCTCGTATAAATAAATCTAATAACCTAAATATTTTTTTTAATTTTTTTTTAAAAAGAAAAAGAAAAACACCCCTAAGAATTTTTATTAATTTTTTTGTATTTATTATATTTTTTTTTTTTTAATTTTCCCTTTTCTTTTTTGTTCACTTTTCACTCAAATCTTCGAAAACACTGTATAATATATTTTACGAAAATAACACTATATATAATAATTTATAATTGCGTAAAAATTTATTATGCTAAAATAAAAATGATTTTCTTATGTAACAAATTTTGTTTTTCTATAAAAGAATAAAAATAAATTTATTTTTTATTTTATATTAATAATTAATTTAACTACAATTTTTGACAGCACTTTCTTTTCTCAAAATTTTCAAATCATTTTTATAAAAAAAAAATTTTTTAACTTTGAAAATTTAAAAAGAAATAACAGTGATTTAATCTTAAATATTTTTACTATAATTTTCTTTTAACCGTTACTTTTGTTTACTGTAGTACTATAAAAATATAAATTTTTAACAAAAGAAAAAAAAAAATCCGATCGTGGAAATTTTCTTTTAATTTTATTTTATAACTTTAACCATTCACCGTTAATCGAAGACTGAATATTTGAGAAAATTTTTTTTTTACAGAGCAGAAAAAAAAAAAATAAAATCATAGATTAAGAATTTTCTGTTAAATATGAGTACAAAGAAAATTTTTAGTAAAATTTTTAATAAAAAGAGTTTTTTTTTTTTTTTTTTTTTTATATATTTCCAAGGAAAAGAAGATCGTATATAGAAAAAGTAAAAATGAGAAAAAGAAAATTCGTAGAAAATATTCATAAAAAAAATTAAAGAGAATTTTTTAATATTCACATTTATATTCAGCCAATTCACAAAAAAATTTTCGAAAAATTAAAATAATCAAAATATTTATTAATATTTATATTTCTTCTTTATATATTTACTCTTTCTTTTTGTTCTTCAATTAAAATAAATGCACAAATTTTAACATAAACAATTTCTTATTGAAAATTACCATTTATAATTTATTAATGTAAATATAATAAATTATATTATATTTATATACCCGTTAATATATATTATTTTTATAAATTCGGAAATGGTTCAATAAATTTATTATTGAATTTTTACCTTTTTTTTTTTGTTATTACTTTTAAGAATATTTTTTTTAATTTTAAAATTAAGTTTACATGAACTGATTGTACTGAATAAAATTTGAAGTTTTTTAATATAATATTATAGCTAATCGGTTTGAAATAATGTAGGTATTATACTTTGAAAATTGTATTCATTGTAAACATATAAATTTATTTTAACAAAAGATATTAAAACTATACTATAACTTTATTACAATCTTATGGCATGACAGCAATTAAAGTAACATTTGACTTTTAATAACAGATGAAGAGGGCTAATATAAATATCAAAATACAAAAATAAAGCAAAATACAAAAGAAACTTTAAAATTATTTACCTATACTGGATTACCTATAAGAAATGGATAATGAAATGGAGAACTATACAATAAAATATTATACAAAGCTTGTAAAGATCCTCTGTTCTTATACAAAGAAAGCATTCATTGTTTTAAAAAAATTTATGTCTAAATGTCTATAATATTAGAGAATGTCTTGTACTTATCTTTTTAAACTAATTTGATAAGTAATTAAGGCATTTAAAATATTACAATCTTATATTGTAAATCATATTTGAACTAATATTATTTCATGAGTCAGTCAATACATAAGGTACAAAAAAGAACACATAAGGTGCAACAATTATTTTTCAAAAATGATTAATATACTTAATTAATGTACTTAACTAATGTACTTAATTAATGTACTTAATTTAATATCCATTTTCATCATATAAAAGTAGTATATCTAAATAATTTTTGCCTCGCTTTATGGAAATTTGTTTGTAGTACAAACATCACGAATGTGGAACCATCTTCCACCTCATGTATTCCCCAGAATTGGTGATGATTACAACGTGCAAACTCACTTTGTTCACAATATGCCTGCCAATTTGAAATCTATTTTCATTCCCTAACTCAACTTCCTCTGACCAGGCAATACATTAGTATTAAAGGTCATATAACCTATTGTTTCGTCAAAAAATGGAGGTGGTGTTTAGTGCGTTAAAATCCCACACACTCATAGAAGACTCGTGCTCGTTTTCATTCCTCTACAGTTTTTTTCGATGACTCCCACCTACCCTTCCAAAAAAAAAAAAATATATACATATATTTTAAAATCACCATAATATATTTTAAAATTACAATAAAACAAAGAACGCATTGAACTAAAATACTTAAATTAAAATAATTTTAATGCAGAAACTGGAAAAAAATTAATTATTTCAATAAAATGGATTTTTAAAAAAATTCATAGAAAATAAAAATTACACATTTAATAATTTTCTCTATATTAGAAATTCTAAGAAAACCATTTTAACCAAGAAAATTTCTTTCGAAGTTAGTCAAATCATTCATTTCCTTAAAAAAAAAAACAAAAAAAACATTAATTTTATATAAAAAAAAACGAAAAAAAATTAAAAGAAAACATTAAAATATTTTTTGAAAACAAAAAAAATTTAATATTAATTAAATTCCCTTTCCTTCTTTTTTTTTTTTTTTTTGTATATCTAATGGAATTCAAAATGAAATACACACCCCTTTGAAAATTAAATAGAATTACAAATATTTCTAATTTTGTTGTCTAACAACTCACAAAAATATACATAATATGTAGGTAAATTTTTTTTCTTTTAATCTAATTAATACATATTTCTTATTTTGCAAAAGATCAATTCAAATATTCACCTTGACATTCACCTTGAAAATAAACATATACAATTAATTATCTAATTATTTTTTTTTTGTTTCCTAAAATGTTTAAATTATCAAAACAAACTAAATTCCCAGCTTCTATTCTCTTCGCCGTAAAATTGAAAAAAAAAAAAACAAAAACAAAATATTTAATAAATAAAATGGAAATCTCTGTAAAATTATCATTTAATCCAAAAAAAAAAAAACAAAAAAAAAATACTGCGTTAGTCACGTTCTATAATTTGATCAAAGGCCAAAAAAACAAAAACAAAAATTCTCCCAGGTATAAACGGGTAAATGTTTTATTTGAAGCATCCAAAATTTACATTTTACATTATTCCTGTATAATTCTAAATATTATTCTCATCCTTTCTTTTCGTTTCTCTTTTATTTCTTATATATTTCTTTTAATAAATTGTTCTCTTTGTTATTTTTGCTTTTATCTGGTAAATACCACAAAAGACAAAATATTTTCTTTTTCATGTATAAATATTTTACAGAATTTTCTGTTATGATGAATGTAAAAGTTCAAAGAAAAATATGGTAGATACAATTTATTTGTTTTAAAAAAAAAAAAAATTTTTTTTTTTTTTTGCTATTTTGCTATTTTGCTGACAAAGCACACGTCATTTAATTTCGAAAATGCCATATTTTATCATAAGATTGAAAGTGAGCAGATTTATAAAAAAAAAAAGAAAATTTTCATTATTAAATCTTATAAATCAAAAATATAAAATATATAAAATAAAAAATTAAATATATGTTATGTATGTACATCTAAATAATTTAATTTAAATGTGTATACATGATGTTTTAATTTTAATTTAAAGAGTATTTTTGATTTCGAATAAATTATTGATACACAACAGTATGAAAGAAAGATTTTTTTTTATTTTTAAATATTTTTATTTTGGTCGTGTGTTTATGATTTGACACTTTTTTCTTTAATTGTTTTTGAAATTTCAAAAAAAAACAAAATATTAATTAATATAATTTTAGAAAATATAAATGAATTTGATTAAATTAGTTACCTCTATTCCATTTAATCGTGCAATCGTTCTTATTTTTTCGAAACTAATAAATTTATTTGTAAAAACACACAATTTAACTTTAATTTAATTATTACACTAAATGAAATTAAGTAATAAAATATTGTTTATATTGCAGTAATCCATTATCAACATAAATATTTAGTAGTACTTAGGACCTTTCCCTACTATCACACTAGCACTTGATATTAGCACTTTGCACTTGTACTTTTCGAAAATACTTGATTATCGCACAAAATATCGCACATAATTTCTGCCCGGATTACAAATTTATGACAGCTAAACTAATTTTTAGGAGTAAAATCAGCCTTAACTTAATGCATATTTTTATAGCATTTTTATGTAAAATTTATTTGGACAGATGCACTAGATGCATGCACTAAAAATGCACTAATAATGCTCTGGCATTATTTAACTATATATAAAATTATTCATGATCACTATGGCAATATTGAATAAATTATGAATGAACATATATCATTAATTTTAATTTTTAAATTTTTCGTGAAAAGAAGAAATATGGAAACTGTATTATATAACATAAGTAGGTATAAATCTTCTACGTTAGTTAAATTATTACAATAACCAAAAATTAAGTTACATTTCTATTATTTGCCAAAAAAGTTATATCATTTTATAATAAAGAATTATTATTTCGCAGAATAATATTTATTATCTTCCTTTTTCTTTTATTTCATCCATTATTATTCATTTTTATATTTTTTATATTTACTATACTTTTCACAAAAATAAAAAAGAATTATTTTTAGTGCCAGTGCGATCATCTAGTGTAGTTTTTAAAACACTAATTTTTGACAGATAATCAAAAGTGTTAAGTGTGATGAATTCCGGACAGCACTTGGTACTATTCGGATTTTTGGGATAAAAAAATAGAGCGGAAAGACCCTTAGTTAACTAAGCGCAGTGCCTATAAGTATGCAATTTATTATGTTTGATATTATAATAAAGTGAAGTTTTACTAGAAACTTTAAGAGACTCGGAAACAGCTTGCTTAATGATCTTCATCGAATACGTTCACAGAACCTAAATTTTTCTAATCATCAAATAAACTTTCTTAAAAGCCTCCTGAACAACGTTAAAACTTTAATAAAACAGCACATAAAATTGGAAATTAATCAATATTGGCACAATAGAATTAGTAAAATTAATAACAAAAACAGAAATATGTTTCCTGAAATAAACAAAATTTTTAGAAAAAACGCCAACTCAAATATTAAAAGTTTGCATATAGATAACAACGAACTCTTAACTAAAAATAATATAGATAGGGCTACTAAACTCAGCAGAACAAATGACAATAAATATATATTAAAAGAAAAGAAAGATATTTTAAATGTATTTAGTTCATATACCGAAAATACACACAAAATAAGTATTCCAGATAATATCTTCCATAATCGCATAAAAATAAAATAAATGAATTTAAAAATATGAACAAAATCAAAAAATCAAAAAACAAAATAATGTAACAAATCAAAAAACAAAATAATGTAACAATATGTAAATTTAGTGTTAACAATAAATCTTCACAACAAAAAAATAGAAACAATTATTTCACAGATTTTGATGAATTAAAAAATATAATGACAAATTTAAAAAAACAAAATCTTACATGGTGCAAATAGAATTCCGAATCTTGTTATAAAGAATTTGAGCGATAAAATAATAAATAAATATGTGATATTATTTAATAACGCGCTAAATCACTCGTATTATCCAGCAACTTGGAAACTAGCTCGTGTAATGGTATTTAAAAAACCGGGCAAAGATCCAACTAACCCCAGTAACTACTTTCCGATAAGCTTACTACCAAGCATAAGTAAAATTTATGAAGTCCTAATAAATGGTAAAATCACAAACCATCTTAAGACAAAAAACATTATACCCGAAAACCAATTCGGATTTCGATTCAAACATTCAACAATACATGCAGTAACAAAATTAACATCTGACATCTGTTGGCATATAAACAAAAATTATGGAGTAGGAGCGTGTCTCATCGATCTAGAAAAAGCTTTCAATTCTGTTTGGATTGATGGCCTAATGTACAAGCTGCTATACAAGTATAAATTCCCACAACATCTAGTAGCTTTGATACAAGATATGATTAGCGACAATAAATTTTATACAGAAACACATGAAACCGAAATTGCTCCAAAAATTAGTCAATTATGCAATGGACTTCAACAAGGCGCAGTAAATTCACCGATTCTATTTTCGATTTATATCATCGACATGTTAAAAATGCTAGAATTTTCTAAAGGGTGTAATTATTCTATAGCTTTTGCGGATGACATAATTATTTATTCTGCCAGTAAGCGGGTAGATGAAGCTCAGCAAGGGGTTCAAAAAATGTTCAACATCATCATAGATTTCTGTAAAGTATGGCTGTTAAAAATTAATTTTAATAAGTGCGAAAGCATATTATTTAGAAACACGTATAATAACCTTAATTACAATTATAAGAAAAACTGGAAAAGGTTCATTATAAAAGCACCTAACAGTAACACGATAGCAAACAAAAAAACGGTGAAGTATCTAGGAGTTCACCTACATAGAAATCTTAATTACATACAACAAGTAAAAAGCGCAGCAGAAAAAGGCACTAAAGCTATGCATGCATGTAAAAAACTATTTTATAATAAGGCACTCAATAATAAAGTGAAAATCATTGCATACCTTACATTGATCAGACCAGTATTATCATATGGTATACCAGTATGGTATAATATAAGCGCCAGTCTCATGGAAAAAATCAGAAAATTTGAAAGAAAGTGCATAAGAGTATGTATTAACAAATCACACAAACCAGAATCTGACTAGAAATGTTTTTATTTAAATAAATATTTGTACAAAGAAGCAAACATAAACAGAATCGATAATTTTATGATAAAATTAATTCGAAATCATTATATTAGAGCAACAAATACTCCAGAAAATGGTCTAATATCCCATATATTTTACCACAATGAGGAGTACATTAAAAAAACTTTGCTCTCGGGTTTTATAGCCCCTGAGCATTTTATATATCTAGATAAAAATGGTTATATTCAAAACCTGAATCGTGTCCCTATACTATATCACTATAGTAGACGGGCTACATGTAAAACTATTGAATATGATCCTGGTAACATTAACAGAGATCTCCTGAAGTATGACATGAGTATTCCTCATAAGGATGCATTAATTAGGCAAAACTGTTGGTGGTTAGGTGCAGCATGAAATATATGGAAACATATTTTTAGTATGTGTATTAATGTAAGGTAGGATAAGATTTTAAATTATAGGTTAAGTTAGTATAGGCTTGTTTTATAAAAATTAAAAAGAAAAAAACATTAATTTTTAAAACGATTTTTTCAATGAAAAGTTAAAGAAGATATGAAATTATATAAATGTATGTATATTAAAAATAAGAAAAAGCTAATTTAACATTGACATAACTTAACATTAAAAAAAAAAATTAATTTTTAGATGTTACAAAAAAAAAAAATTTGATAAGAAACGTTTTTTTTTGTAAACTTTTTTAAGTTAAGGTAAATTTGATAAATTGGAATAAATACAGTTTAATAAAAATAAAAAAAAAAATTTAAGAGACTCGGTGGCCGAATACTAAGAAACTACCGGGATTAATAACCAATGCGTGCAAATCCTACACAAGACTACAAGACGTTTAAGTCTTCATATTATATTTTAATGTTCAATTAAATGTTCATGTTCAATTTTATTAGAATATTTAAGAGCCTTCGGTGACTGAGGTATGTGGTATGTGGTATTTAAGTATGTAGTTTATTTACCAAAGAGTGTGGTTTCAAATCCTGCAAAGGTATCAAGGGCTTTTAATTGATAGAAAAATGGCTGAAAAAATAATTTTTCTAAAAAATTTCCCTTTCAACACATCATATAGTGTAAATATTATAATATATAATATAAGTATAATAAATAATATTACTGTATATAAGTTAATAATAGTATTCAATCTCTTTAATAGATAAGTAGCCGATAAATAAAATAAATAAACTATGAACTTTAATCAGCTATTTAAGATTAGTAAAACAATTATTAATTACGTTACGTTTATTATTAAGCTTTTAATTTTAAATATTTCAACAACACATACTATATTTTACTTTTATTTCTAATTAGTTTAGCTGAATTTTATTCTGAATTTAAAGTTTTTCTTTCTACAAAATTTTTTTTTTAAAAAAATTAAAACCAAACAAAACTGCAATACTTAGTAATAATAAAATACAACGGTATATACAAAAGTACAGTTTTTTTTTATTTAAAAATGCTTATTATAAGTTTTATTTATAAAAAATTTAAATAAATTTCAATTTTACATTCTAAAAAGAAATAAAACTGTCATAATAATTCAATTTTAATCCATTAAATTAATAGTCAAAAAAAAAAAAAACTTAAGATCCATAAACTTCTCAATGATACAAAAATAAAAATTGCAATTTATTACGAGAAGATCGAATTTTCTTGTTTTTTTATTTTACACTTTTACAAGAAAGTTTTACATTTTATTTTTATTACTAGAAGTTGATGACTTCTAAAAAAGAAAACATAAAAAGAAAAAAAAATTTTTTTTTTAATTTCTGGTATTCATAATAACCTGTAGACTATAATATAACAAGTGATTTTTTTGAATTCTTTTCCCGGTGATAAAAAAACGCTAAGTTGATACAAGTAGATACTTTTTATGTTTTTATGTTTTATTAGTTTTTACCTTGTTACGATCTGCAATACAATTTTAGAATAAGATAATATTTAAAAATTTATTTTGAGGATGAAAATATTTTTGTATTTTAAAAAGTGGAGAAAGTCAAAAACAAAAAAGAAAGAACTTAAACAGAATACTAACAAAGTTTTTCAAATATTTTTAATATATATAAAGAAATTAATTATAAATTTTTAACTCAGATCTCTAGATATGCTGAAATTTAAAAAATGGAATTTGTCTATCTAATTCAATCAAGGAGTTCTATTCCCTCTATCAATCAGTCATGGTGAACGAACTGTCAAAATCTACTTGTGGCAAGTGTAATAAAAATATTGTAAAATATCTGGAAAAAATTTTGTAGTTTGTGATGGGGCGACTGACTTTCATAAAAATTTTACAGGATTATCAAATTAAAGGTTTTATGAAATAAAAAGGAATAATTCAGCCTGATTTTAGTGCTTCAACGAGAAAGCACTATTTCAAATTCTAAAAACAATTCTATCAACAATATGATATATAAATTTTAAATAATAACAATGCAAGTAATTTAAATAAAGTAAATAATAGTTCTAATCTTAGATCATTAAGTGATAAATTGGATTTGGCAATAGCTAAAAATGAATCATAAACAAGTTTCACTAAGTACTCTTAATAAGTTTTTTGATAATTCTGACAAATAAATAGAGGACCTAACTTTGATTAAATCCAATTTTTTTTTTTTGACCGATCTTTCCATTTTTTAATATTGATCCTAATTAAAATAAAATTGTGAATGTTTTAAGGAGACATAATGAATTAAATAATAACTCTTTAACCAACAGTTGTAAATGTAATTGAATTTATGGTCAAATTTTTATCTAAGAACTTTAAGATGGTTAAATTTTTTTCTAAGAAAAGAAGATCATGCTAAAATTTTGTTTAATAATAATATACCAAACAACCAATTTATCTTAAGTGTCTATCTTTTCTGTTTAGGAATATGAAAAGGCAAATTTTGATTAAATTTACATAAGTTACTGATGGAAAGCTGATCAATAAAATAATAGCTTGTATTATCATAGAATATACGGGCACATTGAAAAGAATCTGAGATAGGAAGAAGCACCTTTCAGAAAGGAAAAATGTTGTATCTATCAATCAAATACCGTAAGAATAATAGTAGAACAATCAATAGAATTCAACTCGCTATTATACATTGCATTTGTAGATTTGACCAGTGCTTTCGATACCTTGTATAAAAATTCTATTTGGAAAACGCTTGAAATAAATGGGATTCCCAGAAAAACTATGAAGATCATAAGGAATCTATACAATAATTCTACAACACAAATTATACATAACAATAACTTGAGCGAGCTAATAGTCCTCAGGAATCTAGTCAAGCAAGGTTGCCCATTATCTTCAATATTGTTCAACTTAGTTCTGGGATGAAGTCATGCTAAAAACTAATAACATCCCCAGGGGTATCAACTGACAATATAGTTCAACTTAGTTCTAGGATGAAGTCATGCTAAAAACTAATAACATCCCCAGGGGTATCAACTTACAAACAAGCAAAAGTCATCTCGCATGTAAATAACACATCAAAAGTCTACTCGCATAAGTAACAAAAAAGAAATGCAGGCAAATATAACACATACTGAAAAGAAACTCCATTGCTAAACAAGTATTAGAATGGAACCCCTGGGAAAAAGAAAAGTAGGCAGACCTAGAACCACTTGGAGAAAAACAATTGAAAAGAAATAAAAAGTGGAGGGAAAACATGGGCAGAAGTCAAATTTATAACACAAAATAGAATTAGATGGCGGACTTTACTTTGAAAGTAAAATCATTCATGTTAAATATATTGACATATTAAATTAGTTTAGAAAATAATGATACTATATTCCTATTTAATCCATGCAATCAATTTCACAGAAGTGTAAAGGACTAAAATTAATTGCATATGTAAGGAGAAACTGTTTTGAGACAAATTTTTAAAAGTCCTTTAAAGAAATTTATGAACATTCGAAAACAATGTTAAATTTACAATTAATTCGTTCATTGATAAATTTATAATTCATTTCATACAAAACGATACAGTTGCATTTGTCATCTTTTAAATACCCGTACGAACCGTTAATATGTTCATAGTCTGTCAGTCTGCTTATAATATTATTTTTTAATTTTTTAGTATTGTAAAATAATTTGGGTGAATTTTATAATTTCTAGAACTATGTGTTGTACATATATTCAAACTATATGTTTACACATTCTTACACAAAAGTTGATTCTAACCTTCCACATAACGATTATCAATCCAAAACTTTTCCCAATATGCTATAGTACCATTTAATACTAAGCGGCAAATGTATAATAATTTATTCTATACATATGTATTATATGTCATTAATTCATTAGTGACATCAACGATATGTAAATAAACATGAGTATATAAGTATGTATACTAATATCATATAAATATAAATTCTTCAACCGTTATATTTTTTATTTATTTAATTTTTTTTGTACTACGCATCATCCTCAACAATTTTAAATTATCGAGTAAAAAAAAATGCAAAAAAAAATTTAAAAAAATTTGTTAGAAAAATTTAGAAAAATGAAGTCACACTTTCTTCAATTTTAAAGTAACCCTACATATAATGTTGGAGCTTAAATTTTTGTATATTATTTCAAAAAAATTTGGGCAGGTGTTCAAGTTACAGGTGTTTAAAAATAAGGAATTTTTTATTTTTTGATCCCATACATCTCCGAAACAGGGGGCGATACAAAAAAATTTCTGAAAAGACTCATACCTATTTTCAAAGACCTAACTTCTCTCAAAATTTTCTAACTTAAAGCGTTTGGAAGATAGAAGGAATCAAGAATTTCTCAAAATTTGAGTTTCGCATAACAGTAAATTAAGACATCGTATGCCACAAGTATAATTTTGTTTTATATAAGTTTTTAAAGATAATAAATGCAGTCGTTTGACGTTTGCAAATTGAAGATATACCCTATACAACTTGTGTTATAACAATTTAAATATAGAGCTTTTTCGAACTTTGGGGGGCTGTAGCTCCGTAACGGGTGGGGCTACAGAAAAAAGTTGTTAATAATAAAATAAATATTTTATGATTAGATATCAGCAGTTAAAATTTCGTGTCTAAAACTGTAGGAATATAAAAGTTAGTGTTCGAGAGCTACCTGAAGTTTTGGTCGGATCTCAACCAACAAAAATAGGGAACCTACAAATTGTTGTAAGAATATTTTGTGTTAATTTCAAGACTGTAGCTTTCTTAGTTTTTGAGTTATCTTGCTGACGGACTGACGGACGGACAGACAAAGCTTAATCGACTTAGAATTTGATTCTGATCTGATCCATACCTTTGAAGGTATATCTAGCTAGCTTATTTCGAGGTGTTACAAACAGAGGAGCAATTTTAATATACCCGATCCTTATCCTACGGGTATAATAAATTAAATTTATATACTCCAAAATATTATTTAATATTTATAACCTAAAAATAATGAAATATAGAAATGACTGTAATTTTTCTTTTTTTTTTCTTTGTTGTAATTTTTAAAATTATTTTTGTAAACAACTAATTAATTAATTTCATTAATTGGATCTGTATTTTGGTTAAATTGTCGCCTGCAACTATAAATTATTTAAATAATTTATATATAAGAAAGAAAATTATATTCTTGAGAACATAAATATTTAATTATTTAGTGTGGGTAAATTGTATTCTCCTAGACCATTTTATTTATATGTATAATAATATACCTTCTGTATACCTAACAGAAAATTTTTGTTTTATTAATATTCAAGAAAGAATTTAGTTCGGATTTTTATAAAAATTGTACCTTAATTATACTTAATTTCTAGTAACGTCTTAAAAAAAATACAACATCCTTTTACTTTTATTAAATGCACCGTTAATACTATATCATTTAAGATAAAGCTAAGTTAGTTGGACTTAGAAGCTAGCTATGAAGTGGTGGTTTACTAACAAAATATAAATAACAGTATTAGAGTAGCATCAGATAATCTTACAATCTTACAATAACGATTAGCCAATACAATATAGATATTCGTTATCATGACATCATCCGTCCTCATGATTTGTGTATTCAAACTTGTGTCACTCATGCTTGTTAAATTAATTTCAAGTCACAAGTGATTCGCTATAAGATACTTGTTTTCGCAAGGTTTTTCAAAATTGACAAAGAAAATGTATAACAGACTTATACATTTCTTTTATACCTATTAAGTGTTTACATGAAATATATTAAAATAATTGTGTATAGATAAAATGTCAATACAGTTTTCATATTATTTTGTGATATATAAGTGTGAACTAAAATCATTTATTTATTTTTTAATACTGACATGTTAATTACATATTAACTATAATATAGTCGTCACATATATGTAATCGTATACATATGTATCGTCGTATACATAAGTACATAACGTATTTTAATAACTAATAATAAATTGAATTCAATAATGAAATACAATATCTATAAACATATTTATTAGATAGGTTTATAGGCTACTTTTTAATACGTTTTAGTTATACGCGACTATAAAATATTAGATTTTTAGGATTTTTTTTATATAAAATTAAATTCGGTAGATGTGTCTATGCAAAACGCTTTCCTATTATTATTTTATCAAGTAAAATATTTATATAACTTTGACCTTACTCTTGTAAAGCACAACAATTACTTAATTTCTAGAAAAAAAAAAAAAAATGACGTAAAAATACTATATACCTTACATACATATACAGATTTTCTTTGATATAAATGAAAATGACATTTAAATTTTCTGTATTCTGCATGACAAATACAAAACTATTAGTTATTAATGTTTTCTCTTTCACACTATACAAAAATTCAAAATAACTTAATTTGAAAAATTATTTTTACAAATTTTGTTTATTTTTTTTTTCGAAATTCTTGTTTATTTTCTTTTTTGTTTTTTTTTTTTTTGTTTGTGTAGTTAAAAATAGATTTTTGTGTAAAAATATAAAAATAATTTTCAATTTTCAATAGACTTAAAAAAAAAAACAAAAATTCATAATTGAAATTAAGCGCAATCATTTTTAAAATTTTAGCGCATTGTTTCAAAAAGTAGATCTTATTTTGCTAATTTAATTGGCGACATTATTATATTTGAGATTAAATATTTTAAGGTCATTGATAAGAATAAAAAACAAAAAAAAAAAAATAAATAAATAAAATATAGTTGAACCTGTCAATTTTCAGGATATTTCAATAAATTTTTAAATACATATTTAATTCACAAAGGGTATTTGAAAAAAATTACCGAAGATGAAGAAACATAAAAATATCATTGATTTTTTTTTATACAATAAGTAAGGTAGAAAATTCAAAATGAATTTGAATAAAAAAATTATAGATTTTACCGTTGTTTAAAACCGGAAAAAAAAAACTTGAAAATCAATAACAAAATTATTAATTTTCTTTACATCATTTTCGAATGCTTGCCTTTTCTACAAATATGTGGAACCCTTTTCTCTAACTCTTTTTATATATCGTATTACTCAAGGTAAGGGTGGTGGCTTTAGGATGTTTTTGAAAAACGATTAGAAAAACGCTTAAAACAAAAAAAAAGAGATGCCATAAGCATTGACTTCAAAATTAATATTTAACACAGTAGAAATAAGTTGTTAATGGTCGCTATTGTTTAAAATATGATTTACTGGGTTAAGGTAATGTAATTTTTATCTAAATTAACCGTAAAGCATCCATTTCGAAATTAGTTACTTCTTTATTAATTAACATAAGCTATAAGACTAACCTTTTTTCAATCATTTAGTTAATTTGTTTACTTGGTAACATCACTTTTTAAAAAAAAAAATACAATTTAATAATATAGCAAATTCTTACTTTGAAGATTTTTTTCTTTTATGAATTTTAAAGAAATTACAAACGGTTTTACAATTACATTTTACCACTGCTTAAGATAGTTGTTTTTTTTTTTTTTTTTTGTTTTTAAATTAATAATTTTATTTTAGCAATTTGTAGAAATTCGAATTAAATTAATTTGATTTTATTTTGTATTAAGAACAAAATTTATTTTTATAAAAATAACAAGGATTTATATAATAATATTTATATACATATATACTATAATTGCCAAGGAAGACATTTTTCAACTGTCATATCTATAACATTGCATATTTAATCTAACATCAATAATGAATATAAACTATTGCAAATCTTTTCAATATATAAATTTAAAATTTTTGGCTAAGTTTTAATTCCTCAAAAAATTAGAGCACGATTATTAAATGACGTAAAATATACAAATAACGGTAATATTAATTTATTAATTATTTAAAAAAAAAAAATTATTTCAAATTAAAAATATTTAAAAAAATAATTTTTTGACATAAAAATTCAATAATTATGTAGTTTATTAACAATATTGATATTTTAATTTGACAATTGATGTCTATAACACTTTGTTTATTCTATACTTCATTTATGTTTTATTTTGATAGAACATCTTTATTCCTTTCAAACACTTTTTTTTATATTTTGTCAGTTTTTTAAAAAATAATACAAAAAGTATCAAAATGATTCATTCGATATGATAGTTACAATACGTTCAAATAGGTTCAAATAGTTAATGTGGTCTGTAGAGGGTATAGCTAATGAATGCTAATAATAGAAAAATATGGTTGCATGAGGTGTCAGAAATTACATTAAGGTGACTTTAGTCGTGAAAAGTTAACACGTGAACTGAAACCAAAGAGAATAATGAACAGCTGTTATATACTAAAGTCGTACTAAAGTGCAGTATAATATTAACAACAATGTACTAAATAAAATTCGCGAGATCTAGTAGCTAACCTATATCACAAGCCTATATTTCATTTGACTGTATTTCATTTATCTATAGTTAACTAGAATTATCTGTTATCTGTTAACTTAAATTTTTTTTTTATAATTGAACAGTTTATGTACCTAATTAAATTTCTAAACATAATTTAAAGATTATTTAAAAACATTATTGAAATCACATTATGTATATCAACACAAACACTTTAATAGCACATGAGACTCTGTTGCTGAAATTTTCGATTATTTAATAAAAAAAATTATTTCCACAAATTGTTCGGTTTATGTCTTTGGAAATGTTATTTCAGTAATAATTTGATACATAATTATTCAAACAAAGGTAATAATAATTAAGTCTATAATATAAAATTTTATTTATCCATTGTCTCGTAAAAAGTAAAAAAATCTTTAACTTGTAAAATAAAAAATGGGAAAGTAATTTTTATTGTTTTCCTTTCAATCATTATGTTTTGTCATCATAATAATTCTCCTAAATTGACAGTCATTAAAATGACAAAACAAATGTATTGCTAACTTACAGATTTTATCAATCTATTCAAAATTGCATATTTATGAATTAAATTAAATTTTTCTTTTTAAATTGCATATTTAAGTATTAGCAAACATATTTATATAGAAAGTTTTTAAACAATTGTGATCTACAAGTTATATGACTATATGTATAAGTTTATGAGTAAAAAAATCTGCTTGAAATACCTGTTTTTTGTTTTAGAACGAAACAAAACTAAAACAAAAAAAAACGAGGAAAAGTGCAGTAGAGTAGATTGTGTCAACTCTGGGATACGTGTATGAACGTAATATATCCTGTTTCTAAATAACTTGATCATCTTTTAAACAATTTCAGATGTTTTAGTACCGACGTTATAACTGCCGAGATATATTTATGCAAATTGTGGAGTTGCATGACAGCTACCCAAATCTATTGTACCAGCACAACCAAATTTTACAGAAGTTGTTGCCATAAAACTTGGTCATCATTTGCAAGATTTCAGACGCCTAGTTGCAATAGATAGGTACTGAGTTAATCCCATATAAAGAAATAAGTTGTGTGACAGATACTAAAACCCGGCGGCCGAAAAAGCTGCATTTAAATAGCAAAAGTAACGTAAAAAAAATCGCAGCTTCCTAGCTCGTTTATTTTTTGAGTTATCGTGCGGAAGGACGGACGGACGTACATGGCTTAATCGACTCAGAATTCGATTCTGAGCCGATTCATACCTTTGACACTATATCTAGCTCGAGTCCTTTAAGGTGTCACAAACGTAATGGCAAATTTATTATACTCTTGAACATAGTTCATTACTGGTATAATAAATTAAATAAATTTTATAATTAATCAAATTACTACAGTATATTAAATTAATTGCTTGCCACCGTTTGTCAAAACTCATAAATCATTGCCATTCCATTGACCATTATAGTATATTAAATTGAAACGTCACCACATATTTTATTTCTCCCGAAGTAATTAGAATATTAAAACGTTCATGTATAATGTCAAAAATTAAAAAATTAACTATAATATTTTATATTTTCTTTTAGTGTGATTCTAATATTTTCTTCTTTTTTTTTTTTTAATAGATCTACATATATTTGACGAATTTTTCAATTGATTCTAGTTAAAGCAACTTTTTATTAATTTTGGCATTCTAATTGTAATATTACAATATGCTTACACAAGAAATATTCAATGGTTTATGTTTTAATTTTTCATTAAAAATAAAATTTTAAATTCAAAATAGATTTTTTTCTAAATTAAATTATAACTACTGTTATGTATTTTGTAAAGTTAAAACAAAAAGGAAAATAAAATAAAAGTATTCAAAGCCAATGACTTCATATTAAACAGATGTCATTTTCAATGCTATGAATAGAGATATTCTAATATATTTTCTTCATGTGTTTCATTACGTCCAGTTAATTAATTTTAACACAAAAAGTTCAGTTAATAATATTGAAAAGACATAAAAAATTGTCTTTTTGAAGAGACGTGTTAACTTACGTTGACCCACTAAAAAATTTTAGTTATTTTTATTTTATTTTTTCAATTTCAAATTATTTTTATAAAAGAATGTCTAAATAAAAATTAAAATAAATTATTAAATTTTTTATAACTATTTCAATTTTTTCGTTTGTTCTATAGCTATGTTTGAGTAGGTGATAGACGACAGATAATAAATTTTTTTTATTATAATTACTACTCGTACCGCAATAGACCTAACAATGATTTCTGACATGTCTAAAATTTAAATAATTTTTTGCTAACAATTCAAAAATTTTTCAAAATATTTTTTGTTTTCGTCATTTAATTGTTTTTGGCAGTTTTTGTTTTTTCTTTTTTAATATTCTTTACGTAGGCAAAAATTATTATTAGCTAATAACAAAAAAAAATCGTTGACAAAAACAAAAACAAATGAAAATATATCTATTATGAAAACACAAAAAAAAAAAAATTAGGAATTTTAAAAATTAAAAGAATTATTATGAAATTTCATAGTTTTGCGATTTTTTTTTTTATTTGTTTTTATATTAAAGTTTAAAAAAAAAAATATTTAATTAAATAATTTTTATTATTTAATTTTATATTGAAATGAAAATTATGCTGTCAATTTTGACATTTTTTCAATTTACATTCTAAATATTTGGACATTATACATTTTATTTTAAAACGGTAAAACTCTGATATGTTTAATATTTGTTTAATTTTATTCTAATAATAAATAAATTTTAATATTTAAAAATATTTGATGTAATTTTAAAATAATATTGTTTTGTTTGTTCTAATTTTAAAATAATGGTAATTTTAATTGATTGTCATTGCCATTATCAATGATTGACAATGACTTTCATTTATATTATTAATATGCAAATTGAACTTTATGATATATAACCATATTAAAACTAATTTTCTCAAGAAAAAATTTTTGCATCATAATATTTTCCAATATTTTTATTAAATAAGTACAATAATAAAATGTCAACCTTGTTAGGATTGTGTAACGAGCGTTTAATATAGAAAACTAAAAAAGGAATTGCTAAGTGAAGCGTGAAGTGATTTTTACTAAATTGTAAATTCAACAGATGAAAATATACCATATATTATTATGTTTTTAAATTTTATTTGGAATAGTACTTATATGTAGTTTGAACAATTGATAATGTTGTTAAATCGAAAGCAAAACAAGACGCATCATTGTTTAAAAATTAAATGCCGAATGGGATTTCATAAAAGTAAATCAGTATCCCATTTACATTAACATAAAGTGATTATTAAACGTCCAGTTCACTTCATTTTTTCAGATCAGCAGTAGAGTCGCACATCGAAAAAAATATTCAATGTTCCTAAAATCTAAATTTTTAAGAAATTTGTAGTTTAAATACGTTTCACTTAAAACATGCGGCGCGTTGTGCACTACAACTCCATAAGACAATTATTTATCACTGTGATTCATAATATCAGTTAATGGAATTCGCATTGACACACAGTCACCTGCTCGGCGAATGTTCTACGAGAGATTATATTATATAATATATACAATTATCAAGGAAATAAAATTTTCTAGAAAGGATACATATTTGAGAATATTCAGCACCTAAATTTAATTCTTCATTAACAAAAACAGATAAAAATGCTCAGTTCATATATGAAACTAACTTAGAGCTTTAAGATAGATAAAATGTCAGCTCTCTAATGCAATTATTTCTATGTAGAATAAATAAATTGTGAGATTATAAAAATTAATTTTTTTAAAATTATATTCGAATTTTATGATATGTACAATTTAACGAATATGTACGCGTTAATGTAGAACACCCTTAATAATTTTTAATAATTCAAGATCAATTTAAAATAGTTTTCAAAAACACTAAAAAAAAAACTAAATTTATATTGCGTGTAGGAAAAGAAAAAGTTATTTAATCACAACAGGAAGTGTTTCCTTGATTGATTGATTGATTTGAGATTTATTTACAAAATTAATTTTACAAATAAATGTTTTGGACCTTTACAATTGGTATGTGAACTAGACAGGAAGTGTTTGCTTGTGTGTTCTACATTAATTTAATCTATGATGAAAAACTATTAAAGAATAGGAATGGACTTATTCTAATCCATTAATTTATTTTTATTATTCATCAAGATCTGTTTATAAAAAAATTTATAACTATAATATAATTGGTATAAATCAAATTCAAACTTAAATTTAAAGCTCAAAATTATTATTTTACGTTTCTTTATTTTATTAAAATTTTTTTTTTAATGTTTTTAATCTATAATATCTTTTAATATTAAACCAAAAATTTTTAAAAATAACCCATCTCCAAAATTTTATCAAAATAAAAGATATTTTATTTTCTCAATAGCATATTAAAATTCCTAAAAATAAAAAAAATTTTTTGTTTCGAACAATTTCAATAAATAAATTTTGTATTAATTTATATATCTAAATATTTATAAAAAGATACAATATCGAAAAATACCTGTACAATGTACGATGCTTTTATTAAATATTTTAAAATAACATATTATCAAAAAAAAAAAAGCAAAACCAAAAATACCAAATAAAATTAATGTATAAACAGGTATTTTTAAATTTTTTTTGTTTTCAAAAATGCTAATAAAAACTTTTTCTTTTTTATTTTTAATTTATTTTCTTTAATATTTAACTTTATGCTCAATTATTTTGTCAGTTCACCAGTCATTCTATGAGATTTACTTTAACTAATAGAAACTACTCTATTTTGGCTCAGTGCATTCTTCAAACATGGAATTAAAAATAAAATTGATATAATAATACAAATTATTGTGTCCAGGCACACTACTGTTCATTTCCTGAATAAGATTTAAAAAAAATTTACTAGAACTTCATTACTATTTTTTTATACCTCCTCTCAAGATTATTTTACATGAAAGAACGAGTGTAATTCATGACCACCCCTACACTGATGTTCTAAGATGGCGTAACACATCTTATAGAAATTCGATTATTATGTGCACGTTCTGGTATCAGACGGCATTACAAAGTTGTTAACTCGTATGTGAATGTTTTGAAAACGTTTAAGAATAGCATTAACATCTTTCTTGACAGTGCTTCTTCCAACATAATTTTAAATTTCCTAGATCTCATTTTACCAAGATTCCTTTGCACATCCTTAATCCATAAACCAAACTGTGCATTATTATCGGTTATAATGTAGCAGCTAATTCAAACAAATATATTATATCAAACTATTTTTCTAATTGTAATTGTGATATTATACTATTTTTAAATTGTGCAACAGAAACCTTCCATATATAATATCTTCCTATCTGTTATGTAATTAAGAAAAAATGAAAAACTACATAAAGTCAGTATTTTTTTTTTTTATCATATTATAAATTAGTTTTCCAATTTATATGAAAACTTTCTACTCTAAATTCTTGAATAATTATTAGGCTTGAGGATATTTGAGGATAGATATACTGAGGAGGGATATACTGAGGATATTTTATACCATTACAGGAGGCAAAAAAGTTTTAGTAATTTAAAATTTCAGTCATTAATAGGTTTTGTAATGTCTTATTCGATTTGGTAATGCCGCAATTTCGGTTATAAGGGGTTTTAACGGAACTCCGTTCGGCAGACGTGCCAAAAGGTTAGAACTTCCCTCATAAGAAGCTGCTAAAATGAAGAGGAAAAGAAATCATTATTCACCTATTCATCAAGCTCTGAAAATAAGAAGTTTCTGGTTTTACAATGGTTTGTAATAAGCTCCCAGTTGTTTAGTTAGCAAAAAACTAATCTAGGAATTTACAACAGGCCTAAACTGGTCTAAGTATGCATCTACAGCCCCTTTTTACTTACCTATACCTACCTACCTATTTAAGAGGTTTGGTATTTTGTAATTTATTTAAAACAAATTTAAACAGTTTAAGAATTTAATATTATTATGAGATATTTTAGCTTACACAAGCTTTAAAACATCAAAAGATTTAGAAGTTGTTAATTACCTCAATTTTAAATTAAAGAGAAATATGTCAAGTTGATTTGATGTAAACGTCAATATAATTAATAACTTAATATAGTAAGAAGATCATAATTAATTTTATTTAAAACACGTTCTTCTAATTATAACTTTTTTTTCATATTTTTCAATTAATAGTGTTGTCTGGTCTAATTTCAATAATAAAATAAATTTAATTTCTCAAAAAAAAGTTCTATAGGAAACAAAAACAAAAATAAAAGAAAAGGTGTATGAAAATAACATCACGTATTATTTTGGATAAAATAACGACACGTTTTCAAATATTCTACGATTTTTTCATATTCAATTTTTTGTATTTTTTATTTTTAGAAAAAAAAACAAAAAATAAAATACTTAACTATTAATTTCTATTTCTTTTATATTTAAAAATCAACAATATTTCATTATAATTTTGTTTTTTTTTTTTTGCGAAATTTTGTGTTAATAAAATAATATACACCGTTTTTTTTTTTTTTTTTTTTTTGGTTAATTAAATAGGGGCTGTTATATTTTTCCACACCTTGTCATATGGATAATTAGAAACAAAAAAAATATTTATATTATTACATATTAATTGTAATCAATTATAAGAATTAAATTAACATTCTTTTTTTAAATTGTTTGGTTGGTTGATTTTGTGGTGTTTTAAAAAAAAAATACAAAAAAAAGAAGCGCAATAAAATAAATCAAAATTTAACCATTTTATTTTGATTTAAGTATTTGAAGAAATTCAATGTTACGCTAAATTTTTAATTATAATATTATATAAGTATGCAATAAGTCATGTGAATCTTATATGCAGTATGATTTGCATAAACAGGAATACGTACAAAATCCCCGAGAATTAAATCCCTAAAAACAAAAACCCCAAAAATAAACTCTCCAAAAACAAAATCCCCAAAAACAAAGTCCCGAAGATAAAAACCCCAAAAACAAAGTCCAAAAAGAAAAATATTTTTTTATGCGTTTAAAAATTAAAAACAATCAATCCTTAACATATTTTGAATACTTATATTTTTTTTTACCATAAATTATGTTTTAATATTGACATCAGTGGTTAGTAACGAAATATAAAGTCCCGCATAATGAAAAATACTAATTTTTTAAAAAGGAAGCATATTCTAGAATTGATTACAAAACAGGGTATTTATAGAATATTTATATATAATACTAGCTAATACTCGCTGTGAGTTGCTAAGCCCTTCAATAAATAAAACATATGGCTTTTTAATTAAATATGTGGGTTAACAAATTCCAAGTCTGTTAATAGAGTTAACTCCACTGTTAAAGAGCAAGCAACACGTATACAAAATTTGAAGTCAATCGGTCAAACCGTTTTTATTTTAAAGCGAAAAAGTTCAAATATTTGCATGAAAACCCCAACTTGGCAGATCGTTAGAGCAAAATTGTTAGCCCAGAAACACTTCCCGTACCTAAAAACCTTTATATACAAATTTTCATTATGATTGGCTGAGTAGTTTAGGAGACTATAAATCACAAATAAACAGACAAACATTTACTTTTATAAGATATGTGAGATTCTAAATTAGGAGGAATTTTAAAATTGAATTCCAAGTCAGAGTTTTTCCTTCATCCAATATATTTATAATATGCAAAATTTTGACTTAGGAGAGATTTTAAAGTTGATTACAAAATTAAAGTTTTGATAATTTATTTAGCAGGATTTTAGGACAGGCGGTTTCCATTATTTTATATACCTAGGTGTTGAAATATGTATGTAAAAATAATAATTTAGACGGATTTTGGAGTTGGATTGAAAATCAGGGTAGTTCCCTTCATTCAAAATATTTGTATTTATGTTTATGAGAAATTTTGAATTAGGAGGGACTTTTAAGTTGGAAAAAATATTTATATGTATATGCTATTGATTCTGAATTAGGAGGCATTTTAGATTTGCTTAAAAAATCAGGGTTGATCCCATCAGAAAAGTCTTAACGAATCACAGACTTCAATATCAATACATAATTATTTAAGATAATAAATATGTTTACAAAATAATAATAATGTACTGGATACATTGAAACATTTTTTTTAAAAGCATAAAAAATAACATTATTCTTTTTGGCGACTTTCTTTTTGGAGATTTTGTTTTTGGGAATTTTGTTTTTGACAATTTTGGCTTGGGGATTTTATGACCAATCCCCATAAACCTTTAGAATTAAATAAATTGAAAAAAAAAAAATTTTTTTTTATAATAAATTCTCATTATATTATGATTCTTTTGCTTATTTCATGATATACATACATATATATATGTACCCATTTTATTTTCAATTCTATAATTAATTAGAAATTTAAAAAAAAAAAATAAAAATTAATTATTAATTATTTATATAAAATGCACAATTTTAAAGTGCACTGTATCATTTAATTTAAAAATATGTAGGTATTATTATTAAAGACGAAAATTAAAAGAAAAATTTTGGCATTAAATAAAATTTTAATAGAGTTTATAAGAGAAATACCCAGAAATTTCTAATAATAATTTGTAATTAAATATATTAATTTATTTATTCTAAAAAAGTATTCATATATTTATTTATTTATATAATTAAATATAAAAAAAACTACCAAATATGTACAAAAATAATTGCATATCACGAAGGCGTAAAATATTTTCCTTTTTTAATAATGATATCTTTTTAATGTAATATTTTATAAAATTGTGATAATTAAAATATTATTTAATTGAAGCCTTAAAGTACAAAACAAAAGAAATCATTCTTCTCCAAATTGTAAACCAATATCAAATTTTTTTTCTCACCGAATGGTCTGTTGGTCTTAATTAAAATTAAAAAATTACAAAATACTTCTTCTACTTTTTTGAAACCAAAAATTTTTAGTCATCTTCAAATTCTTAATTAAAAATTTTTGTCATTTACTAAAAATTCTCTATATCAATTTTTCTTAATTTACAACACTATGAAATTTGTTCGAAATCAAATATGAAATGATTTCGTCAGAAAATTTTGGTTTTTTTTTTTTGAATTTATCTCATTTTTAATTTTATCAATTTTTTCGAAGTTTTTTCATTATGAAATATGTTCGACAAAATAAAAATGAAATAAAGTGAAAGATAAAACTGATTTAAAATTTTTCAAGAAATCCTTAAATAAAAATTCAAAAGCCAAAGTCCACAAAAAAGTAATCTGCAAAAATAATCCATCACAACAAAAAACCCATAAATTCAAAATCTTGTAAAATTATCTTTAGTTTAGAATCAGAAATATACAATAATATATATGCATATTGTAAAAAAGCCAAATAACCCTAATTTTGTATTCAACCTTAAAATTTTTTTTAATTATTTTTGTTATATACGCATTTCAACAACAAAGTACTTTAAATTGTGAAAGCTGCCACACCCAAACCCGCGCTAAACATATTATTGAAACCCTGACTTTAAAATGTTTACTAAATAAATCGATCTTATTTCATTATGAAGCAAGTTTGAACAATTTTTTAAAATTCGAACTTATTTCATTTCCATATTTGATTTTTAATCTTTCGAAGTTATATAGTGGACCTCATTTCATAAAATAAAGTCGAAAAAAAAAATGGGATCTTGTAATTTGTTTTTTAATTTATCGAAGTTATTTCTGTAGCGCCTAATTTACCCTCTGTTTCAGTTTTTTTTTCTTTGGGTGAAATTTAATTAAGAAAAAAAAAAAAATAGTTTTGCCTTATTACTACACTTTATCGATTGTTGATACAAAATACTTTCTCTGTAATTTCGAAACTATATTTTACTATTACTATTAGTAATATTTTATTTTACCTATCACTTTCGATGGTTTGGCTCGATTTTTTGACTCTATTTCTAAATAGATAAGGTTAATAATTATCTGATTGTCACTCGGGACCTTTTCAAAATTAAGGAAAATTGGAATCAAACAAAATTTGAAATGTTATGAGGAAGGATACCGAAAAATTCGAAATTTTAAGAATAAAAAAAAATTTTACTTTGTAATTCATTTATAGAAAATATTTTGAAATCACAGAATTTTTTAACTGAATAAAAATGATTGATTTTTTTTTATATTATTTTTTTACAAGATAAGGATGTTTATTACAAATTTTAAAATTTAAAAGTAAAAAAAAATCAAGAATACACATAATTGGTACAATATTTTAAAAGGAAATTAAGGAGCGATTAAATTGAACAATAATTAAAATAATTGAAAAAAAAAGAAGAATTTTAGAGAAGTTTGAATATGTTTAATAAAAACTCCATCATATAAAATTATTTTATAGATATCTGATTAAAACACAAGGTTCCACGAATGCATAAAATTGAGTTTTGAACTCAAATTTCACTTTTTCAAACAAAACTTATGAATTCAAGTGTATTTTTTGTTTGAAAAAGTGGTATTTGAGTTCAAGCCTATTTTTATGCATTCGATCCAAAATTTTACACCTAAGGTTTTACCTTAAACTCAAAATCTGGGACTTTATATATATTAAACTTTAAAACTATGCTCGTCGTTTTAAATAATCATTTTGATAATTTTTGTTTTATTCAGCTAAAAAAAATTTTTAAAAATCATTTAAAAAAATTATTGTATGTATAAAAATCTTAAAAAATTCTAAATTTCTGTCAAATTTTCATTAAAAATTAATTTTAATTTAATTGAAACTTTTTCATTAAATGTTCAATCATTTTCTTTTACCGAATTATTAAAATCCTCTCAAAATAGAAACAAATTCAATTTTAAATTTTAAATGTTAGTCGTAAACTCTTTAATAGTACGTTCACAAACACTCTATTTTTTGAGAAATTGATATGATTTCGAAAATTGAGTTGATTTTCTCCTTTTTTTTTCTTGATTTCCCATACATTTTTCAAAAATTTATCTATTAAACAAAATCAACTCGCTACTTGATTTTCTGAAAATCACCACAAAATCATGTCGTTCGTCCATGAAATTTCGATTTTTGTATTGATTATTTAAAATTTTTTTCCATAACCGTTGTTTTTTTTTAATTTGTCAAAATAAATATTCAAAATCATAACAATTAAAAAACTAAAATTTTATTTTTGAAATTATGTTTATATATGTTTTGTTGCTGTTTATTTAAAAAATAAATAAATAAATTTATTAATTTACTTTGGATTATTTTTTATTGTTTCAAAACAATAATCAAATTTGCCAAAAATTACATTCTTGATTTTGAAAAAACGATTGTGAACACTTGACATTTTACTTGATTTTGTACATGATAATCAACTCGATTTCGAAGTTTGTGAACATACAATAAAATAAGCAAAAATATTCCACTGAAACATTTTTCACTTCCTTTCAATGTAACATGTCAAAACTCAAATCTGAATTAAAATTCTCAATTTAAATCTGTCGTATGAAATTTACGAATCGCTTAAACATTTTTTTTATTATTTTGTTCAATTATGTATATATAATTGAATATAATACTTATATACTAATATATGAATGAATATAATACTTATATACTAATATATACACTTTTGCTATATAATTTCAGCAAAAGTGTGAAAAAAATTTATATTAGCAGTTGAATCTAGAAAGAAAATCAGCATCCTTTGCATTTTCAATTTAATTTTTTCAAAAAAATAATAGAAAAAAAAAATGTTTGTTTTATAGTAAATCAAAGCGAATAAATTTTATATTTTCATTTTTATGCTTTTTATTGTGACGCCTTTTAAAATAGACAAAAATTTACGTTAGTCAAAAAAAAAAAAAAAAAAAAAAGAAGAAATTACTGCCAAAAAAGAAACTATAACACAATAAAAAATAAAAATAGTTCATTTTAAAATAAAACCATTTTAATTTCTACCTAAATTTTTTTATTTTCAAATTTTATTTTTTTTTTTATTATTATTATAAAATTTATTTGTATATTTTATTTCAACTTTTTCCTTTCTTGTATATTTATTTCATTTTGATTAAAATTGGCAAATACAATTTTTGACAAATTCTAATTAAATTAATATTAATATTATTGTTTTTTTTTTTTTTATTTTTTAAAATTTTTCTTGGTTTATTTTCCAATTTAAAAACTTTTAGCTTTTAAAATTTTCTCAACTGTTTTTTATTTTTATCATAGAAAATTTAAAAAGTCAATTTGTTAAGTTTCTGTTATTTGACAATGGATGGCGCTTGAAATGAATAAAAGCTTTTTTTTTTGATTTTGTTATATTATGATTTTTTGGTAGGTAGGTTTTTGTTATGTTTATATGATTTTTACTTCTACTTCTAGTGAAATTTTAAGTTTTATTTATAATTAATAAATTATTATTATTATTATTATTATATCAGCATTTATTGATAAAATTTAAATGAAATAAAATAAATTAATTATGATATTTTCATAAATATAAATCAGATCAAGCATTATTTCATACAGAATTTTTTGTTTTTAAAAGTATTATCCTTTTTGTTTTATGCATTCGTCCTTTGTATAGTAAATGTTATTACAAAAAAAAAAAAAAATTATGCAGGATAATATAAATAATAATTAGATTATTTATTAAATGAATAACTTGACAAGAAGCATAATATTTACCATAATTTATTCAAAATAATTAAAAACGAAAAACTTTGTTAAACTTATGTAAACATTTTTTTAAAATAATTTGGATTTAGATGAAATATTAATAATTAAAAACCTATTTAAAGATTTTTAATATGAATAAAGTGTTTATTAAACTTTAAAATACAGGAATACGTATACTAATTTTTTCCATTTAAAAGCCAATCATTTTAAATAAAAGTTATTTTTGCGCAAACAGCCAATGGAACCCTTTGCTATTATAGCTGTTAAGATTAGTAGGTTATACAAATAAAAAAATTTCTTAAACAAAGTGTTGCATAATTTAGTTTTTGTAAGAATGTTTGTGATTCAAATTACTCTTTTTCTTACTATCTTTTATAAAATTTTGCTATAATCACTCTTTTTCTTACTTTTGCTTCTGTTCTGCAATATAAGTTATTAATATGAATAAGTCATAATTGTTCTGAAATGTTAGTTCTTAAAATATAAGCTATATATTAGGATTGTTCATCTGATTTATTTATAAATAAAAACGAATTCATTTATAAGTAAAAAAAATGTAAACGTACCAAATTGTAAGTAAAGAAAATGTAAACTTATACAATATATATGCGTATGTAAATTTTTTCAAATGATTTAAATTTACAATTTCTCATTGTATTGACAGAAACTATCTGAGACAGCATGCCAGGATACCAACATTTCAGTCGAAAGGTCTAAGATTCAAACCTTATAACCAGATCAATATAATAAGAAAACAAAATAAATATTATAATTATAAAACATGTACCTGAACCCGAAACAAGTAAGTCAAAAATTATTTAACTGAGATAAATAACTGATGATAAAAATACAAAAAGAAAAATTTACAGAAAAAAATATTTTCATTAAATTATTTTATATAAAAATTTTTAAATTATTTTTATTTTGGAAAATTCTTTTTTTAAATATTGACAAATTGCTTTGTTTATTTCATAGACTTTCTAAAAGGGAATATTAAAACTTTAATTTTTATACTTGAAGATTTCTGATCTATTTTGTCATTGGCAAGGTGAATTCAAATTAATAATCTTAAACGTACCAGTATTTAAAAATAGATAAAAACTTGTTTTTATGGACAATTTGAAAGTATGTTTGTAATACAAATTTTGCAAAAACAATTTGCCTAAAATTTTAAATGTTAAAAGCGATTATTAACCGCTTAAATTAAAATTAAAGTTTAAATTTGATTTTAACGGTCAAAAGAATTTTTTTAATAATATATATCGTATAATTAATAAAAATAACAATAGTAATAATTAGTGATAAAAATAATGATAATAATAATAATAACTGCTACAGTGGAGCTATCTTTGGTTATATCATGCAGAGAAATGTTGTATACTACTGCACGTTCTATAATCCCCTCATGAACTTGGCTCTGTAGTAAATAATAATATTATTAATAATACTAATACTAATAGCAATAATAATAGCAGCTGCAGTGTTTGTGAGGGTTACTTTCAATAGTTACTTCATGCAGGAAGGTCTTATATACTACTGCATTTTGAAATTGTTGTAACGGCTATTGTCACTGTTAGCAAAATAATAACAGTAATAAGCGGAGTCATTGTTTCCTTACAGTTTCACTCCGAATTCGATGTTTTCGCATCCTATTTTCCTATCCTTTCTTATCACTATTCCCTAGCCAATATACTGCGTTAGCAAGTAAGGGTTTCATCCCATTATATTGGCTAAAGGGGAAGGTGGGTTTAGTCAGTAAGAATTTGACACTACCAAGGGGGAATTCTTGGTGTATTCTTTAGAAGATTCCCATCTCCCTTAGGAAAAAAAAAACAGAGTTGTTTGCTTAACTTTAAGTTCTTATTGCTTAACTTTACATATTATAGAAAACAAAACTCATCTTACAAGTATCTCAGGAAAATTATATTCTGTTAATTTATGTTATGTAAATTAAATCAATTCATCTATTCTAAATTCCTATACTAATTTATCAGTTATTATTAATTATAATAAATCAAAATAAAATAAATATTTGATAATTTAGTTAGAAAATGTTTAATGAAACAAAACCGATCGAAATCATTTAAAATTTAATACAACAACTATACAATATATAAATAGCTACATAAAAACAATATCATATTAATATAAACATTTTATAAATAACAAATAATTATTAGATAATCTTTTTAACATTTATATAGAAGCATTTCGTTTTTATATTCATTCTTTATATTTTTTGCATTTGAAAATTTTATGTATTATTTAATATAAATTTTTGTGTACTACCAAAGTTTTTTAACATATAAAATTAAATTTAATTTTAACTGTTAAAAATTTAACAATAATTAAAATACATATTAAATATATCTATAAAAAACATATTAAATATATCTATAAAAAACTTACCTTCACATTTGACACCCTGTTTAAAAAATCCATAAAGCATAGATCCACAATGATCACAAAATGTTGGTCCCATAAATGTATATGGCTTAAAACGATGAGGTACATCCACTTTAAATCTTTCTCGTAAATACTAAAATAAAAAAAAATATTTATTTTTATTAAATTTAATTAAAAATTAGAAAAATAAAAAGAAAATACAAAAAAAAATTCACTTACTATTGTGCTTGCTGAATTAAAACTAGAACCAGAACATTTTCCTAATAATTTGTCATGACATCTTTTATGTGCTGCTGTCTGACATGCTAAAATTTATAACAATATTTTAAAAATTAAAATCAACATTAACAGTGTTAAAGAAATATAATAAAATTTAAAAAAATAAAATAAATATTTGAAATATTTTTTTGAAAATATACACATATGTACATACATATATAGATTTAATTTATTTACAATATTTAGTCACATGTATGTGATGTGATAGAATTTCTGTTTTCTAAAAATTATCTGCCAATGAAATTTAAAGGTACATTATATAAATAGTTCTGATATATAATAACACTTTTCAATATTTTGATTCTATTTATTTATCATTATTCTATTGAATCTATTTAACATTTTTTCAATTTAATTTCTAATGAAGGAAATCGAATCTCAAATTAAAATTCAAAACAAAAACAAAATCTAAAATTTATTTTATATTTTGATCTGAAAATTTTACATTCTTAAAGAATAATTATATATTTTTAACAAGGACTATGGAGTAAAAAAAACTCGGACACAGACAATCTAAGGAGCTTTAGAGAAACTATAAAAGGAAAAAAAAATTGGAAAATCAAAGAATTGGTAAAAAATTTTAGTGTGTAAATTGACTTTTGCAAAAGAATTGGAAAATTGGTAAAAATGAACTAAGAATTCTAACAAGATTCTTGTCGGAACACTGCCGGTTAAAAGCACACTTAAAGGAAATTGGAATAGAAAATGTCGGTACATGAAGATTCGGTCAAGAAAAAGAAGAATCTCGAAGATACATACATAAAAATTGCAGAGCTTTACTCCGAGTAAAATATGTGTATTGTGTTGGAGCATATTACTTTGCCGAACATGAACTATTAGCAATAAACTCTCTACAGATCTTTACTTTCTTAGACAAAAGTATTAAAAGTCTGATTGAAGTATTTAAAGTGAAGGCAAAATCAACCACACATATAGTAATAGGAAGAGCACAATAGATCTACGAGTACATCAAAAAATCGTGATGTTATTTATACCGCTTAATAAAAAATCTAATCTAATCTAATATAAGGGCGACAGAAATGGATATACGACGATATACGATTTTTTTTTTGAACATTTAAAAGAACCAAATTTAATTGAATCTAATTTCGGTATATATAATGAAATGTTAATAGATATTCTTTTACTGTTAATTTGGGGAAACTACAATGAATTTACAAAAAAATAAGATTGTGATAGCGCAATCAAATTTATCAAGTGGCATAAGACTGAACTAAAATGTTTATAATGTATATACGAGAAATTGTTTCTATCTATAATTTAACTTAACCGTTTCAGATGAAATATACTTTAAGAATTTTAAAATTCAAACATTAATCAAAAATTTAAAAATAATAAACAGAACAGATGAAAAACTAAAGGAAATAATATGCAGAATACAAAGAACAAGGCAGAATGTAAAACCAAAGATTTTTTAAAAGACTATATAAAAACAGTTTGGAATATTGTGAAAATTAGAAGCCACATTCTCAAATTTTAAGTAAGTCCTATATAATTATAAGGAAAGCTGATAGCACATATAAAAATATAAAGTTAACAGAGAATGGTACTTTTTCTGAGCAACCTAGTTATTCTAATGAATTTAAAAATTTTATCTAGAAACGTTACGGAGATGGAAGCAAAATATCGCAAAATATATTAGTAGCAGAATATTGTGAAATATTGCAAAAGTCAATTTACACACTAAATTTAAATAAAAATTCTTCAATTTTAACATGGATTTATAAATTTACCTATATGGTGTTTTTATATTGAAAAAGTGTTAAGCAGAACTGGAGATATGTATATAGAACTTTTTAAAACTGTGGAGGACTGTGCAGGACTGCAGCTGAGTAATGGTAGGTTGACATAAAAAAGATGTTCTACATTTTTTAAGAGAACTATCCATTGTTAAAATACATGGCTCCTTGTTATATATTAAATGGTATAGAAGTTTTGAAAACAAATGAACAGACGGACAGGGTGAACGCATAAGTAAATATTTCTTTTTCCACAAATAAATGCGTAGGTAATTTAAAAATTCGTAAGCTACATAAACCTAAACTTGGACTTCTTTCAATAACTTTTTCAATAATAATTTTCAAAATTTATATTTGTATTTTATAAAAAAATGTTATTAATAGTTTTCAAATATGAATAAAGATTGCACCCGATATAGAATGTATAAAATCTTCAGATAAATATGGTACCTATTTAGAGATAATAAATAAACAAAAAAGAAAATATGATAATATGATGATATAATGGAGTACTAACCGTGACATCCAAAGTGACAAGCGACTGGATGCGCTACAAATACACATAAAGTTTTTTAATGCATTGTAAAACCGATGTTTCGCGTCTAAATGCAATGTAAATGTAATACAATTTAGAACAACTTTTTTGCCTGTTAAATTACAATTCAAATTCACTATCAAATTGTAAAAGATAAGTTAAAAGTGTCCAGAAAATTTTAGATTCAAAAATTTTAAACTGTCATAATGCAATTTGTATAAACTGTCATAATGCAATTTGCATCATGATACTTTGTATATAACTTTTGTTTTACAATTTAGATCACATAATACTTTGCATCGGACGCTTTTTTATGCAATTTGGATGTCACGGTAAATATCAACTATTATAACTTTATTGATAATAAATTCAATTTATATTAAAAAAAATATGTAAAGAAATAATTCATTTTCAAATTATATAACTATAGACTTAATCTTTTATCAAATGTTTATTATTTTTAACTATGTACATATATATAATATATATATAAATAAATTTAAATAAAAAAAAAAATATTAATTAGTAATAATATGAAATACAAACGTACTCACTTATGCATTGATATCCCTGTTTACCAAAACCCCATAAAAATAAATTACAAAATGCACAAAATGTTGGTTGTCGAAAAAATTTCGCAACAAACTTGTGCCCATTAAATTCATGTATTCTAAAAAAAAAAAAAAAAAAATACATATATAAAAAATATATAATCAAACATTTATTTATATACTTTTGATGTTTAATAGCATCACGACGACTTCGTATCGTTCTTGGACCTGTTTTTCTCATACCATGTTCTGTTGAATTTTTTAAATTATTTGATGTCATACCACCACTTCCACCTTTATAACCATTTTGCCTACTATTACTACTACTAGGTAATGGTGGATAACGTGACTATAATGACAAAAAAAAAATAAATAACTTCAATTTATTTATTAATTTATTTAATAAACTCAAGAAAGCACATAACTGACACTCTAAAGTTTATCACAGAGTGTTCATAAAAATGTTAACCAAAATGTAATTTAATCAAAATTTATATTTATGTATATATTTGATTCTATTCAAATACGTTATTTGTTTTTACCTCATAATAATATTGTCGACCACCTTGTCTTGTTCTTTGAGATCCAGAACTTGATTGTCCAGACGAATTACTAGCCCATTTACGGCCATGAGCACCTGTAAACATCATCTTATTTGATAATAAATTGGAAATGTATTCTGTATTATATTTTCTTTTTCTTCCTTTTTCACCTCTATTGTTCCTTTTTCCTTTTGTACGTCACTTATAATTCTTTTAACACCACAACTTCTATTAAATTCACTTATTTCTATTATTCTAATTAAATAATTTTTATTAAATATTATCTTGAATTTTGATATTTCATTGTTGTTTGAATTGAATATTTTAAATAAAACGATTCCATTTTCCATAAAATTTTTTATAAATCCCGTTTAGAAAATTATTTATTTTCCTTTTTAGTTTGTTTTTTTTTTTTTTTTTGTATTTTAAATCTAAAAGAAAATTAAAAGAAAATGTTAAAAATAAAAAAAAATACTTTTGTTTTATTTATTATTGAATATATTTTTTGTTTTTATTTTTTAAATTAAAAAAAAAAAAAAAAATAGAATAATAATAATGATATGTGCATTTTAAATTGAATATTCTAGAAAAATAAAATATTGAATTAAAATTTAAATGGAATTTTTATGTATTTTATTAGAGGCCATGTGGCCATCAAAAAAAAACAAAAAAAAAAACACTTTAAAATCTCTTAAGATTAAATGAATTTTTAACTAGATTTTATTTTATTTGATTTTTTTTTTTGTTTTTTTTTTTAATTTTTATATTCTTTTTAGGCATTTAATTTAAAAATTTTTAATGTTGTTTTTCTAATAAATATTAATTCAAAATTTTTACCTTATTTTAAGATTTATATGGTGTACTTATTAAAATATACTGTAGAGGCAAATAAATAAAATCATGATTGCTATATTTGATTAGTGTTTGTATAACAAAGTATATATTAGTTAAGTAGTTTATTTTCTATTAAGTGTCGACAGAGCCATCTTATCATTGTGCTAACTGTGCTTAACATAGGGGCGCCAGAAGAATGGGGGCCTATGTGAATATAATAAATAAATAATTTTTGTTTAAAAATATGTTTTGTATTAAAAAAAATCGAAATAAAAATCAAAATTGTAAGTTTCTTTTACTTTTTTTGCAAATTTTTTTATGTTCTGTTCTTATTTCATACAAATTATTACAAGGAATTTTTATTACAACGTCGCTTTCATTGCTTTGGAAAAACTTATTAGGTATTTTTCCATCCCTAGTTGTCGATTACCGATATATTATTATTAAAAGTTTTTCTATCCCTGCGAAACGTCGTCGTGAATTGTCAAATTCAAATTTTGAAAGAAAAAAATATATATATATTTGTATATAGAGATGGAGCATAAAGTTTATTTATATGAAATTTAAAAGTAATTTCTTTATTATAATTAAATTTTTAAATTAGTTACTTAATATAATTTTTAGAGAAACAATCTAATTATTAACAAATATGGAAAAAAAGTTATCTGAATGTGCTAGAAGAAAATTAAATGCAGAAAAAGAATTGCGAAGAAAAAGTCTATTAGCGAAAACACAAAGATTAAAATTTTTTTTTAATGTTGTAAGTGAGTATGATTTTTATTTTTGTAAATAAAAGATCTAAACATTTTTTTTAGGGTGCCTTGTAATTCTTAGCACAGGGGCTCCAAATTTCATAAGACGGCACTGAGTGTCGAAATTGTCTATAAAAAAACAAATAGCAAACAGAATAATGTAAAAACAGTTTTATTCGTTAATTTAATATGCAAAAAGACTTCTTCTAAACTACTTTTGACATAAATTTTAACCAAATTGTTATAATGAATTAAGGGTTCACTATCATAAATCATACCATATCATACCATATCATATTATTTCATTTGATTGTATTTCATATTATACAAAAATATATTATATAAATATTCTGTTAAAGGCCATTAGCATAACCCGTAATTTAGCGTAATAACTTTGATTTTGAATTCACTAAAGTCTCTTCTAATTTAGATTCTCACATATACATATATATAAATATTCTGGAAGAAGCGTATATAACCCTGTTTTTAAATCCAACTCTAAAATTGATTCTAATTCAGAATTTCGCTTATAGATATATGTATATAAATATTCTAAAAAAATGAAATACGCTGATTTTGAATCCTACTCTATAATTTCTCCTAATTATCTTTTTTATATACTAATTTAAATACTTACTAGAAAATCCCCTGTGCAATTGCACAATTTCTATAGATTCAAAAACATTTACGTTATCATACTGACTCCCTTAATAAACTACCTAAAAATTTCATTTTTATATCAGCACCATTAAAAAAACGTTGAAATCACTTACTTACTTGTAATAGAAAAAAAACAAAACAAATCTAAACACATAAAATTAAAAATGTTAGGTACAGTTTATTAATTTTTTCTCGCCGCTTCTTCGTGGCGGTAATTTTTGACAGTTTTTTAATCATTGAGAAAAAATGGTCCAAGCTAAAAACACATTCAGGGTAAAAGTTCGTGCCGATATCTCAAAAATTGTTTGAAACACATGTATAAAGTGCACAATAAAAACCGGCGAAAAAACCAACCAACACCAATCGCTACGACATTTTTTTTTTTGTTACATTTAAAACAATCCTAATAATCGAAATAATTTTAATATTTGTTAAAATTTTACTCTCTATTTTTCTTTAGTTTTAAAAAAAAATTTTTATGTCGATGAAAAACAGTTGTTTTCGCCGCGAAATTACTTTAATTACCAAAACTACTTTCAAGTCTTTTCCGTTTATTTTTTTTTTTTGCTTGAAAAAAATTTGCTGAATTTATTTTATTTAAATGTACTTTAGAAGAGGTCTTTGGTATATTTAATAAAAGATTCATGTCTCTGATAATGTAATTTCATAAATTTTCGGGGCCTTTTTTTTGTGAGGGTCGTTTTCGACAGATTTTAAATTTAATGGTCTAATAATAAATTAGTACAAAATTATGAATCTATTGTGAGAGAAGGCTTCTAAAATGATATTTTCTATGTTAGTTTTTTTTTTTTTTAAGAAAAATATCCATTTCTATAATATTTGGTAAGTTCCAGACTTCTGTTATGAAATATAATTATTTAAGTCTGGCGAATTTTATATAAATAAAAAAATTTCGAATATTTTATGTTATATACCAGTTATACCGAGAATTTAGCTTAAAAGTCTAAATATCAACCTAAATAAACAAAACTACTTTAAAGTCTGTTACGAAGCTTTTACCAGCTTTTATACTAATGAAAACCAAAGTCAAGATCAAAATCGGCCTATTATTTTTTTCTTATAAATATGAGGCTTATAATATACTTTGCTCTTTTCACTTTCAGACGTTTTAATTTTATTAAGAGTACCTATTTTTATTATTTTTTTCCAAAACAAAGATTGAAAACGGCAACAGAAGATTAATAATTTATTTTTAATTTACCGCTGCGACCAGTTCATAATGGATGTGGCGGTCAAATTTAAAAATTTAAAATTTGCTGAATTTATTTTTATTGAAAATGTGTGTTTTTTAAGTATGTACTTTTCCTTTTTTGACTGTACTCATTTTTAATGAAGGGTTTGTGTCTCTGATAATACTTCTAGTGGAAAATTTGGTCTCGGGTAATAATATTTACTAAATTTATTTATATTTTTAATGAACGGTTTGTGTCTCTTGATAATACTTTGAGTCAAAGATTTGTGTCTCTGGTAATAAAATTTTAACTTATTAAATAAAAATACAGAAATATCATCATTGCCAGTTTAGTTTACATTCAGTGTGAGTGTTTTATTATAGATATAAAATATATTTTTTTACATGTTGGCAAGGTCTCGCCAACATCTTGTGTATTATATTATAGATTGTTGAAATAAGGGTAGTCAAATAAAATTCATTCAAATGAAATACAGACAAATGAAAATGTAGGCAAATGAAATACAGGCAAATTATACTACGGTCAAATGAAATACAATCAAATGACACACTCTCCCTGAATACTACAGATCTGTTATAGATTCTAATGGTACTTTGGTAATTCTACAAAATTTTTTGTTAACAAGACAACAATCAAATAAAACTTCATTATAATACAGTAGATATGATCCTAAAATGAAAATTTAAATATAAAATATAGTAAAAATTTACTTTTAGAGCAAATACAGTTCACAATGTACATTTATGTAAATTGTGAGTTTTAACTAAGAACTACTAAAAAGGAGAAAAAAGTTAAAAATAGCTTACTAAGAAAACCTAATAACAGCTAACAAAAGATGCACGATCAATTGTACAATTGAAATATAAATTCGTAATTTTTCTTTTATCTCAATATTTTACGTTCATTCAGTGGGCGATTGACAATAAACTTAGAGAAAACTTTAGCTTACAAATAAACGAAGAGAAAACAAAAGTTATGATCTTTAAAAATAAAACAAAAAACATAGGTAGTGTACCTAATATCAATATGAACAATGTTCAACTTTAGCAAGTTACTAAACATGTGAGGGTTATGCTAAATGGTCAACGCCATGGAAGGTACACATCAGTCACTTCACCTCAAAGATATTAGCGTGATCAGAAGATGGGGACTGTCTCTAAACAGGAAGACAGCCAAGCTACTGTACGCACATGCATTATCCCACATAATGCGCAACATTATCAACTGGTCTTAGGGAGCTCAGGCGTTACTAAATCGATGTGGTGGGAAAACCATTAAACTATTATTTGGCTATGATAAAGTGTATAGTGCAACACTAATGTATCGGGAGCTGAATCTGGACAAGCTATGTAACATTGTAGCACTAGAAAATGCTAAATATATATATAAAATAAAAAATGATATACATCCCATTCAGCAGAACACACCTACAGTTTTTAACTATCAACAAAAAGGTTATATAATAGATTGCCTCAGGACGTTTAAAATGCAAACAACATCAAATCATTCATTCTTAAAGCTAAAAACTACATACAAAACAATTTAACCAGTTTAACTCTGCTGCAGCTATAAAGGTAAATCAACATCGGCAATTCTTTTTTTGCGCTCACCAATCTAAACGCAGTATACATTCAGAGCACAAAACATAGACAATGCTTGTTTAAGATACAGTTGCAGTTCATAAACAAACATCATTCCAACACCAGTCAAACAATGAAGTGACTGGGAAGATTAGTTGTCATTAAAATATAAATATGTATATAATATGTTATTCAATTGTAATAATTTAATTTATTTAATAATAATAATTAATTAATTTAAAAAAATAAAACTATAAAATCCTTTCGAAATCACAAGCTATAGCATATTATGCATAAACATATATAATATATTCTGAAAAAGACATAGTCTTAATTTTGTAACCGCAACTATATAAAATTTTCCTAATTATTTTCTTAATAGATTTCTAAAGAACGAAGGACTTAAAATAGTATGGGTTGTCGCTTCATAACCTTCTCCAAATTGAAACGCTAATTTTAAGACTTAACTCATTATACCCATAATACCCATTATTTGCTTTTATGCTTTTATATTTCTTGCTCTTATATCTCTTATACCCAATATTTTCTTTGAGAATTCGCAGTTTGTCAACAAAAGGAATTTGCGGAAATTTTGAAAATCATTTTTATTGAGTAAATTTTTATTTTAATAAAAAAAAAATATAAATTGTTGAGTGTATTCGCCTTGCACCAATTGAAAATGTCATAATGAAATTTTGGCGTTATAATTCATCTAAGTTTACCCTAAATAAATTATGTGCTTATGACATGTAGTTTATGTCAGAGAACAATAGTTTGGATTTTGATATTTGTAAATCAACAAATATTATAATATAGAATTTCTGACTCACGTTAATGCATCAGGAGGTGCATGAAACTTTTGAGTTTTTTTTTGTGCGATCTTTGTCTTACAGTGGGTAAGTCAGAAGCGTCATACAGCTTCAGATTTACTGATCGAAGTGGAACTTTTGTCATTGACTTTGATTGTATCGTTAAATTGCAATTGTAACGAAATCTTTAATCTAATAAATGGAAGTGGAAAATTCTGAATTAATTGATCCGAAAAACAGAAGAAAATGTAAAAAATAAAAAAAAATAAGGTAAGCAACAATTTAGCTGATTGAAAAAAATTGAGTAAAATGGTTTAAATGGTTGAAATAAATGTTTTAATATTCTGCATCTAGAAGAAAATTCAAATAGGTTCCTATATAAACCATTGGATAACAGAGATTCCAATGCAATTTTTTTGGGTTTCTTTGTGATAAACCTATCACGTTGTTTAATTAAATGGTCAAACATTAAGCTTCAAGAGCACATCACATTTTAATAAATCTTTAAAAATTTACTTGAATCGAGGGTTGACTTGAGGGTTGACTTTAACAATTCACTCGAATCGAGGCTGATAAACAACGCAAGATTTTTAATTTGTCATAACACAGGACAACATAGGCAATTTAAATTCAATAAGTTACTATATAATATTTTTAATTTTCTATTTGTTAATGAAGTTAAAAACTTAAACTTTTCCATTATCTTAAATTATAACATATACATAAAATATATATACATAAAATATATATACACATTAATAAATGACTACTTAAATCATTATAATATAAAAATAAAATAATAAAATAAACAATAATTTAATAATCATTTTCTTTAATTTTCTCAATTTTCTGTATACAGCTAAACTTTTCCTTTTATCTTTTTCGAGATTTTCCAACAATCTGTGACCCAAATTTGTTAATTTTTGACACTCAAAGGTTAACATAAGTGATGGCTGGCGCACAATGTTCTAAAAACTTTCTTTTTAATTTTCGTTTTTTTTAACTTTGAAGCTATAAAACATATAGAATATTTTTATTACTCATTAATATATATATATATATATATATATATATATATATATATATATATGTATAACCAAAAATTATATATATGTATATATACAGATGGATCAAGACTGTTGCGTACACCTTTTTGTAAACTTGTACAACATTTTTTAAAAATATAAAAAAAGGGACTTCTGATATGCTTTGTAGATATTATGGAATTATATGTTTATAAATAGAAACGGTTTCACATTTTGTTGCTTTTTTTATAACGTTGTAAATTTTCCATGTTGTAAACTCACACGATATCACATGAATGGCTTATTGGAAAATGAAAAATTTGTGAAATGAAAAATTTTCCACGAAAGTTCTCTCTTTTAAATATTAAATTTTCCACATCATATAAAAATCATAAAAATTGATATTTAAAAATCAAGTTAATTTTCGGTTTCTGATTTTTCGATTCGAGTAAAGTTATAAAATATTGTATTTTTAATTATGCAATGTAAAATATTTAAGTGTAACAAAAGTGTTTATGTAAAAATCTATGTTTATAATGTTAAATCTAAATAGTTTATGCGTATAATTGAAAACGCAAATGCAATTGCGACAGAAATAATAAACCTGCATTTATTGCCGCCATAATGATTTCACTATCATTGAGTGAAGTTGAAAACCGAAAAGGAACAGTAAAGTTTTTTGACATTTAAATTCCTCTAAAACGTTTATCGCATATTTTATTTACTTATGTATTCAGAAAATTTAAAACTCGACTGTTCAAAAAAATTAACTGAATTTGGCAGCCGTATATTACAAAATAATTACAATTTCGTATAAAAATAATTTAGTGTTTTAATATTAATAATAAATAAAAATAAAAATCAATTCAAAGAATGGTAAAAATATCAAGTTAAATTGTATGAATCCGCAATAAAATTACCGGGGGTAGAAAATGTCAAAATTTTTATACAAATTATAATCTCCGGTTGAAATGTGTTTATATGATAGATACCTCAAAAAATTTACCGCCCCGCAAATAATAACTTTTGAGCAAAATTTTCTTATTTCCCTGCCGTAATCGCTTTTGCATTTTCAATGATAAGCCTAATTATGTAAATTTTTATTATTTCAAATATTGTATACTTTCACAGACATCTTCAGTTTATTTTACTTTACTATGTATAAAAACAGCAATCATTACCTAAAATCAATACTAAATCTATTAAATTCAAAATCAATGCTAAATCTCCTCGCCTTTTAAGTAAAACAGTTAATTCAAACAAAAAAATTACACAGAATTTTTCAATATTATTTAAAAATAGAAAAACGAGGAAGAGTGTAGAGTTGACTGTGTCAACTATAAAATAGCTGCAAAAACATAATATAAATATATGCAGTTTCGATAAAATTTAACCATATTCTACAAAATTTTAAATGTTTGGCTTAATTAAATTTAAATTAAGTACAAACGGGAAAATTTGTATAAATTTCAGAGTTTATTATAGTTATTTGAACCCATTGCGCAATATATAGTTATGCGTTTAATGCTTCCAGCTTTTATTTTAATTTCACAGGCTTTATGACACATATATAAATGCTATATTGAGATACATTTTTTTAAAGAAACTTCTATTGCGACAATATAATTTAGAAAATTACAGAAAAATTCGCAATTAAAAATTTATGTTCTACTTTTTAGTTCAAAAAAAGCTGTTTTTTAAAAAATTTTTTCATTCAAATTAAACCATTTTTCACTAAAATTAAACCATTTTTGATTCAAATTAAACTTCTTTCTTTAAAGTTACTTACCTTTTATACAAATTAAATCTTTTTTCATTCAAATTAAACAATTTTTTTTTTTTTTTAAATTAAACAATTTGTTTTTCAATTAACAGTTTTTCGTTAACAAAATAAGAAATTTTTACACTTAAAAGTTGATTTCAAAAAGGTTTTTTTAATATTAAAAAAAGTTTAATTTCAATGAAAAATGGTTTAATTTGAATGAAAAATGGTTGCATTTGACTGTAAAAAAGTATAAATTAACGAAGCATAAACTTTTGTTAAAATTTTTTTTTATTAATCTAATAAAATATTAACCATATTAATCGGACAAATGATTTTCAAGTTATAGCTCTTTTAATAAAATTTGTTTAACTTCATAATTTAGTGTGTAGATACGTAGATAAGATACTATTTTCGGTATAACAATATACATATGTAAATGTACTTACGTTTTTTTTTTCTAAACTAATTTCTGTAAATTAATTCTGTAATGTTATAATACGATAGCAACATTAACATTTTAGCATGGTTTAGATATGTATAATATTCTTTTTTTTCAGGCGAATTCTCATTTTAAAAATTTATAGGCGAATTCTCATTCCGTAATTATAGTAGATACATACATAATTTTATTCTGTCTGTTATTATGTCTGTAATTAATTCTGTAATGCAAACTATTGGACTTTTGTTTATGTTTTTTTTTCTTTCAGTATTCATCGTCCGTCCGTAAGTGTGAATATTTATTTTTTTTTGCTTGAATTATAAAATTTTGTTTAAAATATGCTTAGAAAAAAATTGGCACACAAATGCAATTATTTAAAATCGGTCGATTTTTCTGGTTTTAAAAAAAAATATGTTATAAAGTTTAATATTTTTATGTAAGTACCTATTATGTATTTAAAAAACTTTTACCTTATTGTATTTTATACTTTTTAGTTTTAAATGAAACGCATAATTTATAAATGTATGCATACAGACAGATATGTATACATACATACAGACATGTAATCAAGCATTAAGCATTAAGCATAATATTTAATCTGTAAATCATAAAAATTCGAAAGATTAAAGAAAAAATATTCACACATACCTACATACATACCTTTTATCCAAATTCACTTTTTCTTTACATTTAAACTCAAGTAAAATATATACAACACAAAAAAAATTGACGATGAATATTGAAAAAGACAACAAAAACAAAAGTTCGGTAGTTTGTTTGCTACATTACAGAATTAATTACAAACATTTTAAAGTAAAAAAATAAAATTATGTATACGGAATGAGAATTTGCTTAAAAAAATTGTAGTATAGAATCGAATTATAACATGATCTAATTCTAATATACATATTACTTACATCGTATGTAAACAAAAAAAATATTGCTTTTATATTAACGTAAATATCTACATACATACATATAATACAACAAACAAAAATTTTAAAATGATTGCTGTTTCTTTTTTTGTGTGCTTCATGAAAAAGAAAAATGTATACATAAACTAAATGTATAACATTATATGTTATTATACCCGAGACTTACATCAATTATCAGGCCATGAAGTGCAGAGAGTAAAAGCTTAATAAGGGGCCAGCTTTTAAAAAATTTACACGCAGTCTTATGGAAAAAAATAGGGGGCCGACTGTAAATCTTGAAATAACACAAAAACCATTCACTTTATTCAATTTGGTCCATTAAAGAAAAATATTTTAAAATATAGTATTTTCATTCATAAATATGCATTTAAAAAATTGTCTTCCTTTAAATTTTTTATTTTAAAAGCTTCTTAAGATTGCCTCAATATCGTAATAGTATACGTCAAGACTACTTTCATACTTTAAAATTTTGTACACACTTATATGGCTATAATCGAGACTCACATCAATTATGAAATTATTCATACGCGCGATACGTGAGAATCGATTGCAATTCTCTCACAAGTACTTTCATGTGTTTTCAGTTCTTTGCCTGTTTACTTAGGTCTTGATAAATATATATAACATTTAGTTTTATCTATAGTTAATTAAAAGGTAACAACGAAACAAACACATGTCAAGACGAATTTCATATTTTGATTTTACTCTGTAATAATTCTGTTAAAAAATCTGTAATGAAAATTTTATTTTGTTAATTTAGTTAACTTCTCTACTGTTTTTTGGTATTATTATTTTAGAATCATGTATTGTCACCGGAATCTAAACTGAGTCCAAAATTTCAAGTCCCTAGCTCAACAACGGAAAGTGTCTCTAAAATAGCTTGCAAAAGCAGTTAAAAAAATTAATGTTGTGGAAAAATTTATTTATGCAGTTTTATGAAGATAGTGGTTCTATAATTTGTACAAATTCGTTGTATTTAATTATTAAAATTAAAACTTCATTATTTTATTAAAATTAAAACTTCATTATTATGTGTTTACATGTGCCAACGGCTTTCCTCAATTATAAACGGTTTAATTAGTATATCTTGATTTTGCATAATTTTTCTTACATAAAATTTCAAAAAAAATTACAAATTTTGATGTAAAGTAGTCACAATCCTCCAATACTTTTTATTATCTTTTATAAAATGTGCATCTTTAAAACCCTTTGTTTTTAATACTATACCTACTCCCTTTTTTTCCTTCCAATTCCTATAAGAAGCATAGGGAATCGACTACAATTCATATTTGACTTAAACTTCCGTTTCCTACTTTCCTGCTGTTACCTACTTGCTTTGAAGTTTTTAAATCATTTTATAATCACAAATAAAGTAAAATTTAGTATTGAATTAAGATATTCTCAAAAATCTTTGTATTAACTTCATATTCCTCAAGAAATTTTGACAACATTCAAAAAATATTTGACTAGCAAAAGAAGTTCTTAATTTTGACGAATAAAAAATAAATATTGCTGCGGAAGCTCTGGTTTCTTGACTGTTCTTTAAATATTTTTTACAAACAGTTCCTTCAAAATTTTTCAAGGTTTAAAGTAAAAGCGTGCTGGGTTTAGAAAAGAAAACTCTAGCACTCCAAAGCGTGCTGAAGGAAGAAAACTCTTGTAACTATTGTAAAATTTTTTTTTCACATAACGGTCAATTTAAATACTAAATTGCAAAAAATCGTATAATTTTGATATAAATTTATAAAGCCATGTTAATTGGCGTTTTTAGATTTGAAAAAATGTTGAGCAGAAATTGAGATATGAAAGTAGAGTTTTTCCAACTTGGAGGTGCTGTAGCTCCGTAATGCTTACGAATATATGAAGAAGTTGTTTGACAACATTAATTTTTTTAATAAACCTATCCATGATTTAAATTTTATTGTTCTACGTTAAAGCATGTAGAAGTTTTGTAAACAGACGAAGGGACGGACGAAACAAATGAAACTAATAAGTAAATTTTTCAAATTTTTTTTAGAAGATAAGCTAAAAATCTTACAGAAAAAATTAATTTTATTTGCACCGAATGATTTTTGCATTAAACTTGTACAATTAAGTTTTAGTACCTACACACATACCTATAATCTTAATTTCAATGAAAATATTAAACGGTAATTTAATAAAATATTATTTCTTTTGAACTGATTTCAAATCACCGCCAAAAAAATATTTCAATGAAATTTATTTAATTTTTTGGTTTTTTTTTTTATTTACTATATGTACCTATATACATAAATTTTTTTTTTCTTTTAATTTTCTTGACATATCCGCAGTAACTACTACTTCCTTTTTGTTGAACCAATTGTTGACAGATTTAATTTTTTTTTCTTTTCTTTAATTCTTTTGTTTATAAAATTCATTTTGTTTTCTGTTTTCATGAAATGTTGACGGCAAAATTTTGTTTTTTTTTCTAAAAATAAAAATTTTACAAATTCAGAAACAAAAATAAAAAAAATTTCAAATCGAATGAATAAATAAAAATTTAGCAAGTGTATTCTAAGATATGGTAAAAATACAAAAAAAAATTAACTTTTAGAGGAGCATTTGATTCAAATCAAACACAATTTAAAACTTTTTATTAATTAGATTGAAAAAATCTTTAAAGTTGTAAATGTTTATTTTAAATCAATAGAAATTACTGCCATGAAATAAAGTAAAAATAAAGGAAAACATATTAAAAAAAACGATTCTCTGCCTAAAATTGTCAAAGAAAATACGAGAAATAATAAAAGTTTAAAATGATAGCTTTCTTAAGAATCCCATTAAGTATACTCCTTATATTAATGTTATAAGAGTTAAATCCAATGCTTATTTTGCTTTCTTAAGGTATTTGCTATGAGCTTACTTAGACAGTTGACATAATTTATATTATTTCTTATGATCTTTGATCAAAAAGAAGAAATACTTAAGGTGCAAGCAAAGGAAATAAAACATTATTAAATTAAAGAATTTTCATTTCGATGCTTTGCTTTGAATACAGTTTAATATTTACATATTTTAACATTAAAGTTGACATTTAAAGTATGGCTATAATTACTTTAATTAGATCTAATAAATCTTTGATAGAAGTTTGATTATTTATTTGCTTCCTTTGAATACTCTCGCAAAGCAAACGGCATAAAGTTAGTAAGATAAGCATTAGGATGGGAGATTAGTTTAAGATTTAAATTTATACTATATTAGAGAACATATTAGAAAAAAATTTAATTATAAATATGTATATATATATTTCTTTTTCTTTTTTTACGAGGGAGCATGGGAAACTTCAAAAGTTGACCAGACGAATTGCACGTGATTCTTCCAGATGGTGTTGGATTTTAACCAACCAAAACTACTCCCTTTTTAAAAACAAAAAGAAACTTTAGATTAGGACCTTCGATACAAATGTACAGTTTGGTTTACCGGATATGGATGTGGGAGGGATTCTTCCGGAAAAGGGACTTAGCGAAAAATTTAGGATGAATAACAAAATATGGAGATACATTTTGAAGCAAGATGTTAATGTTGTCTTAAACTTCACTAAATCGTACACACATGAGTTAACAACATTGGGGAACAAATGTAATGGCACGGTATTCCACAAAAGTGGCGTGTAACAAGTACATGATGGATAACAAGTACACGAATCGTACGATTCAAAGGAAATTTCCAATTCATTTTAAAAAGATTCAACTTAGGTCTAATGTTTTGCATTTTGCCAATATATAATAAAAAAAAGGTTTAAAATTATTGATATGAAATATTTTAAATATACTATTTTGTATGTATACTAGAATGCATTTTTTTTTCATTATTAGTTTTTAGTTAATTCTGTTATAACCACCTTATTAAAGAGTTAAGGTCTAGCAAACAACTCAAATATTTATAAAAATGTCTGTAAATATTATGTAAAAAATAACATTTATGTTGTAATGCAGACTTTCAATTATAACCAAATGTGCACTCAAAACGTAATCTTAGAATGATAATACCAAGTAAATTTTCACATTAAGGTAAATCATATTTTAAAATAAAAATTATTCGAATAAATTGAGCGAAAATTTAAAAAAAAAGGAAAATTCTTACTTTTTTTTTTCGAAGTACTTTAATTAAAATGATAATTGAAAACAAAGAACAAAAAAAAAAAAAACAATCAAACTATACTAATAAAATTAAATAAAACAATAAAAATACTTAAAAATTACAAATTTGTTTTTGAAATTTTATTTAGAAAAAAAAATTTATTATAAAATTATAAATAAGTACCTAGGTATGCATATTTTTTTTGTAAAATCATTGTATCACATTTACTACAACAATAATACAGGAAATTGTTAAAAATTATTTAAATTTTTAATGAATATCTAATAATATTTTATTTATTTTAAATAAAATAAAATAAAATCAGAATTTTTTTATTGAATTTGGTAGAAGACCATAACTCAAACTCGATGTTTGCTTACTTAACACTTAAACTTAACCAGACCATTATAATTATATCAAAGAAAATATGATCTGATAATTCTGAATTTCTGGTTGAATCAACACCAACAATTCTTAAATATACAACTTGGATAAATGCCATTCAACAAAACTGAATACCTCAATTTTACGTTGCGCCACTATAATATTATAAAAGGGTGTTCAAAATTGAGGTATAATTTTAATTTTAATAAAAAAAGACTTTTTTTTTGAAATATTAAATATATTTTTATTTTAATTTATTACAAATAGGTTCCGGTTAATAATGAAAAATTATGTTGGCCAAGTGGCCCCCTCTACTACTTCGGCAGGCTTCCAATCTTTTACCAAAATTATGAATCACGTTGTTCAATAAACTGTTCTCAATGGTTGAAATCTGCTCGATAATGTTGTTTTTAAGCTCTTGAATTGTTGTGGAATTATTGCTGTACACTTTTGATTTCACAAAACCCCACAAAAAAAATCCAACGGTGTCAAATCGCACGATCTTGGTGGCCACATCACTCCTCCTCTACGAGAAATAATGCGATCTTCGAACTTTTCCTTCAAAAGATCCATTGTTTCTCTTGCTGTGTGGCAAGTGGCACAGTCCTGTTAAAACCACATATTCTCTACGTCCAAATCATCAATTTCCCGCCACAAAAAGCTTCGGATCATCTCCCTGTAGCGATTTCCATTGACCGTAATCGCATTTCCATTTGCGTTTTCAAAAAAATATGGTCCGATGATTCCTCCTGACCACAAACCACACTAAACCGTAACTTTTTGTGGATGTACTGGTTGCTCTAACATAACCCTTGGATTCTCTTCACCCCAAATGCGGCAATTCTGTTTATTGACGTAGGCATTGAGCTGGAAATGAGCTTCGTCGGTGAAGATTATTTTGTTAAAAAAATTCTCATTTTCTTCTTGTTTTTCGATTGCCCAAGAAACGAATTGCCGACGTAATGCATGGTCAGTTGGTTTTAATTCTTGCGCCAGCTGGATCTTATAAGCCTTTAAATGGAGATCACGATGCAAAATGTTGAATAATGTGGATGGTTTTATATTTAATGCTGCGAACGATGACGAATGGAAGTTTTTGGATTTTCTTCAACACTTCTGCTCACAGCTGCTACATTCTCGATTGAACGGCCGCTACGTTGATAAATGTTGCCTCTGTTATCAAGAACAGATCCAGTTTCTAGAAATTTATCAACCATGCAGCTTTATGGCACGATTTGTTGGAGCATTTTCTCTACCAAATTTTGCTCGAAATTTCTTAATTACATCTTGAAAACTTTTACCATTTTCAAAAATGTTGTAATAACAAAAACACGTTGTTCCTTCGTGTAACGTTCCATATAATTAAGATTCCAACTATAATACATTCTATATATTCTAAAGTACAAGTGGTTTAAAATAAATTTTAGACAATTTCCTATCAATTTTTTAATATACTTTAAGTACTTTTAATATTATTAACGATTACATAAATAACTAGTATATAAATTCCTTATCCAGCCATGGGTGTAGTTGTTAAGACACCGGCTTTTCATAAAAAGGTCTCGGGTTTAAACACCGGCTGAGGCATATAGATTAATAAAAAATAATAGATATTTTTCTAAAAATAGATAATTAGTAGAATTTAATTAAATTAAAAATAAATATATATGTCTTATAAATTATAATTAATATCATATTGTAATAGCTATATAATAAAATAATAACAAAACCATAATTCTTGTAGAAGATAAATAGATGACGTAGGAAGAAAAAGAAACGTCTCAGTCTTATACAATAGTTACAGCCGAGTAATCAACGGCGTAGTGAAATTAATGATTCCAGAAGCTGAAACTTAGTCTAATATGAATAATAAATGACTTATTGGATGCGCTATGCTCCTTATAGTAGTGTTAAGGAAAAACAAAATATAAACTCCTTATAAAATAGGGATCCATTCAATTCTTCCCATACAGTTTTTTCCCAACAATTCTTTTCAACATAATTCTTCGAGAAAACAATTCTTCGCATTCACATTTCTTTGTATAATTTATCCGACATTAAGAGACAAAATAATATGTATGTAAAAAAAGAAAAAAGTTAGGAAGGACTTGAGAGTATGCTACAAAATCATAGTTTCAATTATTTTGGTTAGCAGGTTTTCCGAAGCAGTAGAACCCCACTATTTTAATTTTTTTAATATTGAAATATTTATGTAAAAAAATGGTTAGGAAGGGCTTCAGGGTTAGTTACTAAATCAGGATTTAAATAATTTATTTAGCAGGGATTTGGGAGCAGTAGACGCGCCACCATTTAAATTTGTTTGATATTGAAATATGCACGTAAAAACAATAATTAGGAAGGACTTTAATGGTGGTTGCAAAATCAGGATTATACGCTCTATCAATTGTTTTGGGAAGAATTGTATCATGACCAATTATTTTCTCGAAGAATAGTGTTGGGAGGAGTTATATTGGGAAGAATTGTATGGAAATCTATACAATATAAATCAAAAAATTTTATATTATAGTTTATAGGTCACCTATTCAAATACAACATTTTTAATCTAATTTGTTGAATTCTTTGTAATTTTTTTTAAATAGAATTGTTATTTTTCAAAATGAATTATATTCTGCATTGTTTAGAATTTAGAATAAAGAATCAAATTACTAAATCATTATATTTTTAATTGAAATACAACTTCCTTAATCGTTAGTTCTGCATTCCTTCAACGTGCATAATAAATTTTATGTGAAAAAATATTTTCTTATTTGTTTTTGTTATTTTAGAACACAAAAAAAAAAAAAATATTTATATTATCAAATCAAGTGCATAAGAAATCATGATTTGCACTCATTTTAAAAAAATAAAAACAAAACACTATAGGTATATTTACAATGAAATTTATTTTTGAAATTTGATTTTGTAGAAAAGTATTTTAAGTGTTTTAAATGCAATCAAATTCCATTTTACAATAAAAAATACAAAATCATCAAAATTATTTTAATCTAATATTCAAAAAGAAAATATTTGGAATTAATGTGATTTTTAGCACATTTTAGCAAATTCCAGGTCAAGAAAAAAAATCGAACCGAATATTAAAAAATTTCCTATAGTATCTAGCATTAATTTACTCTACTACATACTATTAATTCTTCATATAAAAAAATTTGCTTAATAATGTGTGATAGCAAAAATAATTTTATTTGAACGAATAATAAACAGAAATCAAATGCTACACCTAGCACAGTAAGCTTAAAAAGAAATATTATGGTTAGCTTGCTTAACCAACCATGACCCAGCTAAAATAGGTGATTGGGATAAACCAACTAGAGTTGAGTTCAATAATTCTGTGATTTCAAAAAGAAATTATACATCGCTCCGAAAATCTTAAGAATGTAATCATGCAGCTAAATTAAAAGATGCTGTGGAATGGGCATATTTTTGACATAGCTAAAAATGTTGCCAAGTATTTAGGTTTTCTTTCCCATAGCAAAATATTTTTGCTCTATGAGATCTGTCAAATATATATAAAGCCTATACATTTGCTCTAAGATGGAGTACAACTCTTATAGATTGACTAATGTAACCTTAAACTTCTTCGAGTAACCTCAAGAAAGTACAAAACCACGGCTTACACCTAATAGGCAACCTTATCGAAATAGTAACATTAACTCTTATTAACTTTTTTTAAGAAAAATAGAGCAACTTCACTTATATAAATATCTTGTAGATAATGAGACATGTTCTATTCAACTAAAATCAATTATGTCTACGTTAAAACAATTTTAACAAAGCATCTGCTGCTGCAAATCTGGTTATGGAAACTCATTCAGAGAGTGAGAACTGTTACAATGTGTAACACCCTTCAAACAAATCTGTTCTCCTCTGTCAATAATGTTCAATTCTACAATTTGCAACAATTCAAAAGAGATGTTTTTAAGTTCTTTTCGAATTTACACTTCAATTTTCCCTTTATATCCTATTTCCATTAGTTTCTGTTAGTCCCATAGTTCTAAAGTAAAGATTAATTAAACTGCAACTGAAAATTTATTTAAACAGGGAATATTTATTAGGGACGTCGAGAATTGTACTACCAATGCAAAAATATGATTTAGCTAAATAGATAGTATTTCTAGTTCGTTATCAATTTGATTTACTATCTTTACACAATGTTCAATATTATTTGTTTCCAAAGTGAAATTACCCACTTACATTTGTAATATACTAATAAAGCCACAATCTAAGTAAATTGATTTCGATTTTTTAAATTTTATTAAAAACGAGGAAGAGTGCAGTAGAGTACGTTGGGCAACTCTGGCATACCTGTATGAACATAATATATGCTGTTTCCATAAAACGATAATCTTTTACAAAATTTCAGATGTTTTAGTACCGACGTTCAGTGCCGAAATATATTTATGTAAAGTTTGCCAAATTTTACAAAAAACTCGACACCTCTTTTCAGATACCTTTCAGATTAGGTATCACAAAATTTCAGATACATAGCTTCAATAGAATCAAAGTTATTTTCATCTAAAAAGAGAAGTTGTATGGAAGCTACTTGAACGTAGCAAATGCTGGATTTAAATAGCGAAACGAACAAGTTTGCAAAAGTCGCGTAAAAAAAATTTCAGCCTCCTAGCTCCTTTATTTTTTGAGGTATCGTGCGGTCGGGCGGGCAAACGTACATGGCTTAATCGAGTCAGAACTCGACTCTGAGCTGATCCATACCTTTGAGTCAAACGTAATGGCAAATTAAGTATACCTTTGACCATATTAAGGGTATAACAATATTAGGGTTCTTACAGGTATAATGAAAAATAAATAAACTGCAACGAAATCAATTTTCAAATTAAAGAATCTTAAAGTAGAAAGTCACTATTACACCAGGATAATGATTTGAAAATGAAAAAAAAAATATTATGACTGCCTGTAATCGTCGATATTGTTACTAAAAAATAATAAATAATAGTTATTTAGGATTTTTTCTAAAATTTGGCCCCCCTTAATTTTTTTATAATTAGCAAATTTAATTATGTGGTCGACCATTTGATATTTTTGTTAGATTTGGAATGATACTTTACCTTAAATAGCAATTTTCTTTATACAGGATGCCTTACGATAACTTTCAAATTATAAATGTCTAAAAATCTTTCTCTTTATCTTAATTGCAAAATTACAATTTTATGTTTTTTTTTTCGAATAATTGTGACCTTCTCATAAAAAACGGTTATTCGCATTTACAAATTTTATTTCAGTTTTTATTTCGTAAGTTCTCAGCTTACGAATATACTCGTATATTAATACGAGTATATTACAGACATTCACCTAAAACCTGATCATTTTAATGTTTAAAATGTCTTATTAAATTAACTTCTTATGTTTAAGATACACCAAAAAATATAAGATTTTCTTTTTAAAAAGATCTACAAAAAATTTTGAATACCGTTATCTCGAAAACGAATAGAAATAGACAACCTCTTCCCATAGATGTTTTTATTTGTTTCATTATACCCTATAAGCTTCTACTCTATGTAAAATTATGGGACATCCTGTAGATTTAATTTGTTATTATATATTTTGATTTATATTATATGTATATTTGAAGTTTGATTCAAAATGAATAAAAATTTGTTCTTTCGACAATAAGATTTTATTAAATTTATTATCCTTAGATATTTAAGTCCCAGAATACAATTTTTTGAAACATACCTGTATGAAAGTCTTTAAGTCTGTTCTTAAACATGATAACTCTATAAATCTATAGATCATGAATATTTAGCGAATTTTTAGCATATACATATATACTTAAAATTCATATTATGATGGAGCTTCGGACAGGATATTAAATAAAATAAGTCATATCGAATCTTTTTTAAAGTGTAGCTTAATGAAGTTCCATATGCATTCTTGTTTTTTAGTCAAAACTATAACCGTACGTTTTTAGCACATTTCCAAAAAAATTTTGAAAAAATGTGCTTATTAGTTTCACTCTGTCCGTCCGTCCGTCCGTCCGTCTGTTTACAAAACTTCTACACCGTTAAAGATAGAGAAAAAAAATTTTAACCATAGGTAGGTCTCATAAAAAAAATAATTTTGTGGAACAACTTTTTCATGTAGCCCCCCTCATTATGGAGCTACACCCCCTCAAACTTTGAAAAAGCCCTATTTTTAAATGCATATATTTTATGTTCTGCTTAAGATTTTTTCAATCTGAAAACGTCATTCGACAGGTATTTCTTTTATCTTTGTAAATTAATATCAAAATTATACAATATTTTTAAATTTAGTATTTAAATTTACCGTTATGTGAAAACCAAATTTTGCATGATTTTTCTACTTTCATAACTCCGGCACGCTTCTAGATAGAAGCTTGAAATTTTGAGGCAAGAAAGAACTTTTAGAATTAGTATAAGTTTGCTCAGAAAATTTTTTCGGACCACCCCCTGTTTATGAGCTATTAGGGCTTAAAAATTGAAAATTTGCTATTTTTAAACACCTGTAACTTAGGAACCTGCACACATTTTACTTCTGCAAGATGTAAAAATTAAAGCTACAATAATATATTTTTACGTGTGTGAAAGGTTTATTTTAGTTGTAAAGGGTTCCAAAGTTGCAGCTCTTCAAAATTGTTAAAAAGCCCCATTTTCAGATGTATATATCTCGGGCTCTGCGTAATAGTTTTGCAATCTAAAACCGGCAAAAGATCGAAAATTTTATTATCTATATAAAACAATATCAAAATTATGTAATATTTTGTAATTTACGATTTAAATTTACCGTTATGTGAAAACCACATTTTGCATGAAATTTCTTTTTTCATAACTCCGGCACCCCTTTAGATAGGAACCTGAAATTTTGAGACAAGAAAGAACTTTTAGAATTAGTATAAGTTTCCTCAGAAAATTTTTTGGTAACGTCCCCTCTTTAAGAGTTATTACGCCTCAAAAATTGAAAATTTGCTATTTTTAGACACCTGTAACTTAGACACCTGTAAAAATTTTTCTTCGGCAACACATGAAAATTAAAGCTACAATAATATATTTTTACGTGTGTGAAAGGTTTATTTTAGTTGTAAAGCGTTCCAAAGCTGCAGCTCTTCAAAATTGTAAAAAAGCCACATTTTCAGATGTATATATCTCGGGCTTTGCGTAATAGTTTTGCAATCTAAAACCGGTAGAAGATCGAAAATTTTATTATCTATATAAAACAATATCAAAATTATGTAATATTTTGTAATTTACTATTTAAATTTACCGTTATGTGAAAACCACATTTTGCATGAAATTTCTTTTTTCATAACTCCGGCACGCCTTTAGATAGGAACCTGAAATTTTGAGACAAGAAAGAACTTTTAGAATTAGTATAAGTTTCCTCAGAAAATTTTTTGGTAACGCCCCCTCTTTAAGAGTTATTACGCCTCAAAAATTGAAAATTTGCTATTTTTAGACACCTGTAACTTAGGCACCTGTAAAAATTTTTCTTCGGCAAGACATAAAAATTAAAGCTTCAATAATATATTTTTACGTGTGTTAACAGCTTTTCTTAGTTATATAGGATTCCGGACTTACGGCCCCTCAAAATCTCAAAAATGTCCTATTTTCAAGTTTTTTCTTATTACATGAAATTTTCAAATTTTTGTGTAAGTCACACTTCTAAACAGTTTGTATTGAGTTTTGGAAATGTGCGCTTTTAAAAACCGTTGGTTTACATTCTACCTTGTTTTTTTTTGTTTAAAACAAACAATCAGAAGTAGGATTTTTCATATGTGTAAGAAATTCTTTATTTAAAAATAAAAAAAAAATACCTTTTTTAAAAAAAGTTATTTTATATTGAAGAAAATATCTATACTTAACTTACAATATAAAATATAAGTAAACAAATTTAAAAATGTACGGAACAGAATCGCAACTATACCGGAACAGTACCACAGTCCACAAGTAATATCTTGGATTTTTACAAAGTTATATTTATATATACCAATATAAAAACATAAGAAGATTAACATTCTGTTTAATTTAAAAAATTTAATGGCTTAGTTTTGACAATCGAAAGTTCTTATTTTCAACACCAGAGTGTGTAGTTTATAAGTTGCAGTGTTTGAAAAAAATTCGTATTTTTATGTAGATACATATATTAAAAATATATTATATTTTTATAAATATCTATTATAATCACTATATTTTATTCTAAAAATGGTTTTAAAATTTTAAATATTGGAAAAAATCTAGATAAAGACACACCCCTTCATTATTTACAATTAAATTGGTTTTTCTGATAAAAATAAAAAATTTTGAAATAGTTTTGTATCATTTTTTTTTTTGGTTAGTTTTTAAATTTTTGTTTATAATAAATTAATTAATTAATATTAAAAAAAAAAAAATTAAAAATAGATATTTTTAAACAAAAAAAAAAAAAAAATTAAAATTAAATACAAAATAACAAAGAAATAAACAATTTTAAAATAATAAACAAATCCAATAAATAAAGAAGATAACAACAAATAAAAAATCAAAAAAATCAAAAACTTTTCTATTTTTTTTTTTTTTTGTCTTAATTAAAAATAAAATAAATTTTCTATTTAGCATATTTTGCAAATTTCTTTTGTATTTTGAACAACTCAGTAGGGAATTAATTATTTGTTGTTTTTTCTTTTACACCTGATAATAAATTTTCTAATTAAGACTGAACTTAATTAAATTTTATTAAATGTTGCAAAATGTTTAAAATAATTTTTTTTTTTTTTATTTTTTTTTTTACTTGTATTTTATTTTTTTTTTAAATAAAAATGATTTTTTTTTATTATTATTTTTGAGATTTTGATTATAGGTTTACATGTACTTACAATACAAAGTTTTAAGACAAAAATAAGTTGAAGAAAAAAAATTTTGAAATAATAACTATAACTATTGTGTTATTTTACATCATACGGATATTAATATCATGAATACCAATATTAAATTGTATTTTGTAATAAAAAACTAATTTTTAATAAGTTATTACTTAAAAATAATATAAATTTTTTATTTAAAATCTTTTTAAAAATCTATAAGAAAATATACTACCCTTATAGTTAGCTGTTGTTTTTTATTCGGTAAATCCAGAATTTCGGATAATCTACACCCTTAGGTCATAGAAGATACTATGTATAGATACTCTCTTAATCATAGTACCTAGTATCTTATTCTATGGTTATCAAGACATAAGCTATAGTATTCTGAAAAATGGAAGTTAGTTGAAGATGATTTGAAATTTTAAACTATTAAAATTGATTTTTTTTTTTTTTAAACTTTATTTTTGTTGTATTTATTTACAATCTTAATTTAACTAACCTAAAAAAAGTTTACAAAAAAAATGTTCATCATTCATACTATTCTATTAAAATTTAAAAATATGAAAAATTTGTTTATGTTAAGTTATTTCTATTTTAAATACATGTATGTATTTGGTGAAAATTTTTACTAAATTAAATTAGTTTTCTTTCTTTTTATTTTTCATTGCAAACATTTAAAAAAATCAATGTTTAGTATTTTTTTTTATTTATTTAAAAGCCATAACCTACTTAATTAACATACTTAAAATAACTTAAATGAACTTAGCCTACCTATACTCTAAGTAATTTAGAAACCTGTTTTAATTATTATTACAATGTGGGTCTAACCATCAATACTCTCTTTTTACTTTTTTGTCTATATGTCAATATTTTTACATGTAGCCCGTGTATTATAATGAAGTAATACGAAAATATGATATTGGTTTTGAATATAACCATTTTGATCTTAAAAAGCTGAAATGCTTAGGAGCTATTAATTGATTAAAATTGATTTCTCTTTAGAATTATATACTCATAATCATTTAGTCAGACATAATTTTAGGTGCCATCCCTATCTTACGAAGAATATTTGAATTTGTAATAAAAACATTCCCATTTTTATTAGTTTTACTCTACTGACTGTTTGTGAGTTAGCTCTTTTTATTATATTAATTGTCCATTGTTTTTTTTTATTTAAATTTATATTGTTTAGTTTTTAAATTTACTTAAAACTTTAAAATTTTGTACTTTGTTTTACAATCTCTTATAGAATTTTAATTTTACATAGACTATTTATTATAAAATAGAAATCAATTTATTTTGACACTTCATACTCTATGTCAAACATATTCCTACATACAAAACTATAATGGACTACCATATTTTAGATTATGAAATTTAAAAATAAATTTAATCATTTATAAAAAGTATATTTACTTATATTACTCATCTCTTTACGTACATATATACGTACAGATATTGAGAAACATTCAAGTTAGTAAAACAACAAATTTATGTGATTTTCTTTTAAAAATTAACTAAATTAACTGAAATGCATATAGTGCAGTTCACCTAAACTCATATTGCAAATATTGCATATTGCAGAAAATCACTTGTCAAAAAACTTGTTTCGCAAAAACGCATTTGTCAAAAGAGTACGTGTCAAATTTTTACTTTGCAAAACATCCGTTTGATAAATTTTCAAACAACATCAAGTAAATGGGAGACATTAAGTATACATACATATTCTGATTTTGTAACTAACTCTAAAATCTGTCCTAATTTAGAATCTCGCATATACATATTTATACATATTCTGGAAAAATGTGAAACGCTGATTTTGAAACCAACTAAAATCTCTTCTAATTATTTTTATAACCCCCGAATAAATATAATATACTATCATACATTATCATAAGTTCATTTAATTATCAAAAAAATTTTAAGAAATGGTTAACTATCTATATACATACATATATACATATATATACTATAATTTTTATTTATGTAATTAAATATCTAAAAAGAAATTACTTTTGTAATTTGTTACAATAATGTCGATAACAAAATATAGACAATAAAGACAATTATAGGCATTTCCCCAAAAAATATTTATAAAAAAAAAAACAATTAAATAATAAATAAAATCAAAAATAAAACTATAAACATTGTGATTAACAAACATATGAATGAATATGTATGTACATTTATGATTAAAATATTCCAATTTAAAGATACATTTAAAATTGCCTTCATTACAAAAGTCAAAAAAAAAAAAATAGCACGAACATACCATTAGTTCTTACCAAGTCTAACCAAATATGTACACACGTACACATTACGCACACCCATATTTATGATCTTTTTAATCGCAAAAATTTTGTTTACAAAAATTTAAAAAAAAAAAATTGAATTCCAAAATAATTCATAACATATTCAACACTCTTTTCCTCGCTAATGTACCATATTCTTTGACTGATAAAGAAAAAGATCACGGGATTTTTTTTTTTTTTTGTTTTTAAAGAAAAAATTCCACAATTCCATGAAATTCTAAAAATTAAAAAAAAAATGTATAGGATATAGTTTAAAAAAAAAAAAATTAATTTTTATTAGATCATTATAATTACGTCAAAAAAAATTATTTTTTTCAATGTTTCCAACAACACAATAAAATGTTTACATTATTATGTTTCCAACAAATTTAAATTCAACAAATTATTATTTAAACTTTAAAAGATTTTATTCAATAATTTTTTTTCTCTTTCACTCCTTGTTATTTAATATTTCCTATTGGATTTTTTTTTCACCAAAAACGACAGGTTGTCTTTTTGTTTTTTTTGTGTTTTTGCTGTAGGAAAAAAAAATCAAAGACGTCACAAAGAAAAATGTTTTGTTTTAAATTCCAGATATCATCAATTTTAGAATAAGAAAAAAAATAAAAAAAATTAATTCAATTAAACAAAAAAAAAAAATTTTTTTTTCTCCTTATATACACCAGAACCATGACAATTAATTGAAATTTTGGAACCGTGTTGAATTTCGTTATAATAAACTAAATACACCATAGTATGTAAATAAATTTTTTTTTTATATATTTTTTTTTAATTAAAATTGTACTAAAAAAAAAGTTGTTTTCTGATTTTTAATATTTTTTTTTTTGTTGCAAATTGTTGACCTCACTGATACGTACAAATACAAGTATATACATATATAAATTTTCATGTTTTCAGCTTGATATAAGTTTATTTGTTTATATATTAAATATAATTTTAAATATGTATGTTACGATTAAAAGGTAGCATTAAAACATTTAAATTTTATTAAATAAGAACAGTGGTTGAAGGTTGCGCCTTAACTTATATTAATTGATTATTACTCAACCCTTTCAACATTTTACTTTACGAAAATACTTAATTGTATTTCTGGCTTAGATCATGTTTGATCACTCATGTTTTAGTTGTTAAGTCGCCAGCCTTTCAATCAGAGGGTTTTAGGTTCAAACTCCGGTCTGGTCAAATAAAAAAATATTTAGTAATTTTATGTCGTAATAATGTATAATTAATAGTAATAATAATCAATATCGGATTCATTGTTCCCTTAAAGTTTCACTCTATTTTAAATGTTCCCTTAAAGTCCCACTCCCAATTAAATATTTCCGCATCCTTGTCCTGTCTTTTCCTATCCCTATTCCCTAGCCTATATACTGTTTTAGCAGTTAGGGATTTCATCTCATTATTTTGACTAAAGGGGAAGGTGGGTTTAGTCAGTAAGAATCTGCCACATTACCAAAGGGAATTTTGGGTGTCTTTGCTAAATTTCAATCTTCCTTAGGAAAAAAACAAAATGTTATTATTTTTATAAGCTTTATTAAGGTTTTATTTTATTTTTTACTGTTTAAAAATATCATATTACACTTGTTTTAGTGGGAATATCTAGGGCAGTAGTTTGTACAATAAAAATTTGATAGCTAATCAATAAATTTAATGCGAAACAATGCAAATAAAATTCGAAATAAATTAAAAAAAAGAATCGAAACAAAAGATAAGAAAACAAACAAGTGTGGAAAGAACCTAATTATATGATAAGTACTTTACAAATGATAATTAATTTTAATCGATTTTAATTAAGAAATTTTAGTTTTACTACAAACAACAAAACTTTTAAAATATAAAGACAATCTTAGCTTTTCTATGAGTTTAGTCGAAGCTTGGCTAGAAAATTAGAATTTTTATAATTTGATGAATTTCCTTTTTCTAAGGTTTAAATATTTCGAAATCATATTTGTTGAAGTGTAACTAACATTCATTATGAACTAACCTGACTATAGCATATTGATTAAGTCGCCGACCTTTTATGTTCGGAAGATCTGTTTTTAAAACTCCGCTCAGATCATATAAAAATAAATAGTAATTTTATAGCGGTAATAATGCATATCGTAGAATATTAATAATAATAACTGCAACAGTTATTGAGGCGGAACTGCCTTAAGTTTAATAACGCGTATTAGGTACTTATATATAGATGACTTCATCATTGTAACTAAATTAGTAATAAAAATTATAGGCGGATTAACTGTTCTCATACAACCTCACTTCCCAATTCAAAGTTTCTGCATCCCTATGCTATCCTTCCTTATCCCTTCTTTCTAGCTAATACCCTGTGAAGGTAATTAAGGGTTTCGTCTCATTATATTGGTTAGTCAGCAAAAATCTGACACTATCAAGTGTCTATTTTTGGTGTCTTTGGAAGACTCCCATCTTCCTTAGAAAAAAAAAATTAAATTAATCGAAAGACGCCATAAATATTCATACTAACTAAATTATTCATTTTAACCGTAACATGCGCATAAACAAGATGTTAGCTATAAATAACGTAACATATATTTATGATGTATATACCCTTTATAGCATTGTTTAATTTGATATTCCAAGAGAGACAAAAATATAAAACAAACGAATTAAAAATTAAATATGATCTAGTGTGTATCTAGTACGGACTTAAATGGATTGTATAAAAATAAAACAATTTTTACCAATTTTGATATGGTATTAAGAGTTCTAGTTAGATTAGACTTCAGCAAAAATGTTAAACAAACAAATTCATTAATTAATTAGGTTATGTTGGCGCAATAAAAAAAATTTTTTTTAATTATAAAACAGGAACCCTGTACCACAATTCCACCACTGTGCTTGAGTGTACACCACTGCTCTTTTAAAATTTAAAGCTAGAAAATCTTTGCTCAAAGAGGAATGAAACGATTGAAAAAAGTTGTTTAGAAAAATTACACAAAAATTTTATTTCTGGAATAGTCACTAACAAAATAACAAGAAGTTGTTAGCGAAGTGACAGACAATCTTAGATTCGATGCAGATCGAAATAAGATATGATAATTTTTTTTAATTCAGATAAACTTTTTTTTGTGGTAAAAGGAATTCTCAAATCAATTATATTTTTATTTTTAATAATACTTTACGAGAAAAAACCAAAATGATGAAGTTGTTTATGCCATTACCTCAAATTAAATTATATATATAGTCTAGCTTCTGATTTTTAAATAAATCCAAGAGTGATTGTTTCTAAAAACATTTTATATATAGACAATTTATTTGTACGGAAATAAGCAAGACTAAAGAAAATTTCAATTCTTTTTTATATACCTAAATTATATGCCGATAAAATATATTCGTTTTGTTTCACAAACCTTGACTTGAGATGTAAATATATAAATTAAATGTGTATTTCTTACAAGTTTAATATGAAATCGTTATATATTAACGCGCCCTCTAATTAATATTTTTTACATATATATACTATAAAAATAAAGGATTGAAAAAGTGGTCATAATAGTATCCTTTCAAAAGTAACATGTATCCAATCAATTAAAAAATTTACTAAATTTATATTTGAAAAAGTTTTTCGAACTGAATACAAATGCACCTTCCGACAAAATAACAACCTGGAAACCTTTCGTCTGAAAGACCGAGGACTGAGCCATTTGTCAGATTTCTAGCTTTTATTATATTTTAACAAAATTTAACATTGAAATACACAAATAAAACCGATCTAATCAATGAAACTATGAAAATAACAGAAGAAGGAACTTTATTCAGTTGACCCAACTTCAACCACTTTTACAAAATTATAAACTCAGATAAACGACCACCAACTTTCGCAATAAATACCAATAGAAACGAGGAAGAATACAGTTGCCTTTGCCAACTCTTAGATACCCGTACGAACCGTTAGTATGTTCACAACCTGTCACTCTGCTCACAATATTATTTTTTTAATATTTTAGTATTTTAAAATAATTTGGGTGAATTTTATAATTTCTAGAATTATGGGTTCTACATATATTCAAACTAAATGTTTATATGTACATTCTTCAAAAGCAGATTCTAACCTTTCACATAACGATTATCAATCCAAAACTTTTTCAAATATTCTATAGTACCATTTCATACTAAGCGGTAAATGTATATTAAATTTACTTAGTACAAAATAGTAAATATAATTTTAAATATTATATTATATTATATTTAAATATTCCATTGACAGAATAATTTCTTATAAGTACAATAAAATACATATATGTATGTAAATACGGCGCTATTTAATATACATATATACTCTTATCATTCATTCACTAGTGACATATACGATATGTAAATAAACATGATATTATATAAGTATGTATATATATTAATATCATATAAATAAAAATTCTTCAAGCAACCGTTATGTTGTTTATTTATTTGCATTTTTATGTACTACGCATTATATCCTCAACAATTTCAAATTATCGAGTAAAACAAAATGGAAAAAATTCGTTTTAAAGAAATTTGTTAGAAAATTTGAAAAAATCAAGTAACACTTTCGTCAATTATAAAGTAACCCTACATTATTAAAAAAAGTTGTTAACAGAAATAAGAATATAATGTTGAAGCTTTAATTTTTATGTATTACTTTAAAAAAATTTTAACAGGTGTTCAAGTTACAGGTGTTTAAAAATAGGAAATTTTCAGTTTTTGACCCCTTACAGCTCTTAAACGGGGGGTGATACAAAAAAAATTTCTGAAATGACTCATACTTATTTTTAAAGATCTAACTTCTGTCAAAATTGCAAGTTTCCAACTTAAACCGTTTAGAAGATAGAAGGGTTGAAGGATTTTGCAAAATTTGAGTTTCACATAACGGTAAATTAAGACACCGTATGCCACAAATATATATTTAGTGTATATATACTTTTAAAGCTAAGAAAAGTAGTAATCGTTTGGCGTTTTCAAAATGAAGATATACCTTATACAACTTGTGCTATAACAATTTAAATATAGAGCTTTTTTGAACCTTTGGGGAGCTGTAGCTCCGTAACGGGTGGGGCTGCAAAAAAAAGTTATTAAAAATAAAATTAATATTTTTGTGAGATCTATCAGTGGTTAAAATTTCATAGCTCTATTGCAAAAAAAATGTCGGGATCTAAAAGTTAGGTGTTCGAGAGCTACCCTAAGGCTTGGTCCAAACTCAACCAAAAAAAATAGGGAACCTACAAATTACTCCCAGAATATTTTGTGTAAATTTCAAGATTCTAGCTTTCTTAGTTTTTGAGTTAGCGTGCTGACGGACGGACGGACGGACATGGCTCAAAAGTCTTAGAATTTTTTTCTGATCCGATCCATACCTTTGAAGGTATATCTAGCTCGCTTATTTCGAGGTGTTACAAACGGAGGAGTAATTTTATTATACCCGATCCTATCGTACGGGTATAAAAAGACTTATTGCGCTACACAAAATTCAGAATTAAACACACTCATGATTGGGCACGCGATAAGAATTCAATACTAAATAATAGCGACTATACATACATTACTTTCCGATACCATACGTAAGGTCTTTTACAAAAAAAATAAATTTTAATTAAATCAAATTTTAATAAAACAAACCTGTTCGACAAAAAATATTTATAAATTTTTTTATAAATAGCCGAAAACCTTTTGTTGCCAATACTGGTTAAAATTATAGTAAAATAATCATATTAGATATATGTAGATACTACATACATTTTATATCGTCTAAACAAATATTTTATGCATATGCATTATAATTTTAATTAATTAATAACAAAAATATTTTTTTAAATATATTTTTATTTAATATTTTATCTTAAATAAAACGAGAACAAAAACGAAAAAAATATAATAAAAATAATAAAAAATCGTTTATACACAATATGGATTTTTAAATAAATATTTAAAATATATATTTTTTTTTACAAATAATTTAAGACTTGTGGTACAAAAGAATTTAAATTATTTTTTAAACAAATAACATAATAAATTGTTTATAATGCCACAAATCTAATAACCTAAACTGAAAATTGAACTAATTATAATAAAATTCATTTTATATTTAATCATACGATGATATAATTATAAATATACTGATAAAAAGGGGTAGAATTTATTTCCATCTGTCTATTTATTTATAGTATAGTAACCGGTAAAAAAAAAAATTTTTTTTTGAGGTTTCTCAGGTATCTGTGGATGTGTGTAAGTGTTCGTGTTCGGATTATATGAATTATGGTGTAATTATATGATAATGGAATAATGGTGTTCTAACCCACGATGGTGGAACATAAGCCCATAAATTTTTGAGTTATAATCCCATAATATTTTTAATATTTATGACCTTATAACTCACATATAGCGGGTTATAACATCATCATTTTGATATGGTGTTGTGTCCCATCGATAGTGAGTCATAACATCACAAGTTATTTTGATAGGATTATGACCCACTTAAAAAAATCTAATTAGATAGATAGGTGAATCTAATAAGAAAATTATATTTCATAAAACTTCAAAATTGACCACGTGCTTGAACAAAAGAGAATTATCGATAATCGAATAGATTTTATTTTACTACAAATAAAAACTGGTGAATTGTAATTTAAACCAAACAAAATAAGGCCTAATAATCGTCCATGGACTTAAATTCCCAAATTAGAAATTAATAAAAATTTAATAAAAGTTCATAAATTTTAAATCAATTTTTAAGTTTACTTAGACCCTTTTGTAAAAGTGTTAACGTCCATTCAAATAGAAAACGGTTCTTTCCTTACAGTCCCACTCCCAATTCAATGTTTCCGTATCCATTTCCTATCCTTTCCTATCCTTACCTCCTAGCCAATATACTGCGTTCGCATGTAAGGGTTTCATCCCATTATATTGGCTAAAGGACGAGGTGAGTTTAATCAGTAAGAATCTGACATTACCAAGGGTGAAATTCTTGGTGTCTTTGGAAGATTCTCACCTCCCTTAGGAAAAAAAAATAGAAAACGGTTGACTGGAATAAAACTTAAATTTATAAAAAAAAATAAATTATATATATATATGTGACATATATGTGATTTTTTTCAGATGTTTACAAACAAAAATTTTATATTATAAAATATAAATGTATTGAGTTGTCATAAATTCCATGAATGGAAAATTTGGGTATCCATGTCTTGGATCTTATTTCACTCCACATTACTTTATTTATATTTTTTAAAAATATTAAATAAACTGGAATATAATTTTGATATTACATCAGTAGTGTAACAAGGCACTTCTGTAGAGTTCAATTAATCTCTTCAAATTCAGAATTTAGCATATACACATATACATGGATATTCAGGTAAAAGGGTATAACCTTGATTTTGTAAATTTATAAAATCCGAATATTTTCAACCGGTACATTTATTTTCCTTATTTTCTGAGCAGCCGAATGCTCCGCGCCGCCTGCAGCAATTTCCGGTCTCGTACACGCACTTGGCCAGAAAAGAAGGAAAATAAATGTAACCGTTGAATAATATTACTAAAGCCCAGAAGTCCAAAATAAGCCGGGCCTTATGGAAAATAAATATATATCGTATTATGACTACGCCTTTTTTCCGGAAATTTATGGTATTATGACCCAAAACTTTATGGTATTATGATCCACTTGCACTGGGTCAAAACACCACAATTAATTTTTATATGAATTTTGGTGGGTCATAAGCCCACCAAAATTTCTTGTGAGTTTATGTCCCACCATGTAACCATATAACACCATAATTGCATTGTTTTAACTCGCCCTGGTGGGAGATAATCCATTATGGGCTTATGGCCATAATGGGCTATGACACGACGCACAAATTTTATTGTAGGAATATTTGACTTCGATAACGATTATGTCTGAAATAGATTCAAAGACCACATTAGAAATATAAACTAGATTCAAAAACCACAAATGGGGTTTTCACAATAACTTAATAATCACAATAGCTTAAAATAATTCAATCAATTTGAGGAAAATTTATTTACTAGGTTTATCCCAAAAATTTAGTTTCTCGTCATATTTTTAAGTCGCATCTGATGAACACAAGTGTGGGATCACAAAATTTATTTTATTATCAGAAAAATATTTATCTCTTTCTATTTATCTTTTTCAAAAGTAATAATTTTAATTTAGAACGTATCCGTACTTCTTTTTTGATATTATAATCTTCTAAATTACCTATAGCAAATTTCAGTTCCTTTCGATATTCATTTCATGTATTTTTGTTTTTAAAAATAGGTCATCATTTTTGAAAAATTTCAGAAAGTTTATTAGAAAAATTGAGTTCTAACTTTAAATTGATTCGGTATTTAAAGATATAGGGAAAATCATTTTATAACAAAGAAATTTTATTTAATCAATTGGATGATTCATTTTTTATTATTTTCTTTAATATAAGTGTAAATAATTTATCTCCAACAAGTCATCTGGACGCTATTTCACCCTGTGGTTAACTAATCAAATAATCAAATAATCATTTATCTTGATAAATGAGTGTTTTACTGATCGAAACTTTATTAAGTTATTACCAAAAATGGTGTTGGTGAAACAAAAACTTCAAAATTTATCAAAAAACTTCAAAATATTCTATCATCACAATAACGCAATTTCTGAATATTTTTTGGCATATTTCATTCGATAAGTACCTTGTTTTTGTATCGGTTGTTATTTATGTGTTCTTTAAAATTTTTAAGGAAAAATTTCGAAAATGTGAGTTATAAATAATTTATTTAGGTATATATTATGTGTATTAATTAACAACACAATTAATTATAATATGTTTAATATGGTTGATTTTATGACTGAGCAAAAAGAATTGGCACAAGGATATGCACCTTTCTCCAAAAATCTAAGGGTATAGTTGCCAATTTAATATTTGTGGTATTTATGTTGTTTTTATTTCATTTTTTATTTTATTAAACACGTATGTTTTTATTATTCTAAAACTTTTTATTAAACTAAAAAGATTTATTAAAAAAAATTTTTTTAAATAAATAAAACTAAACATTTATTTAGTTTTTCTCGGGCATTTATAAAATGTTCGATTTATCTCTGAGAATTTTTCTCTGCACATTAATTGCGTTATTTTCTTCTTCACTATCACTACTGAAATAAACTGCTATAGAATACATTTTTATTTTAAAACCATATTTTTTTTCTTGTTACTAGTTCAAAATTTTAATACAAATGTGTGAGTAAGCAAACAAAATTTAAAAATAAATAATTGCCAAAAATGTCAATTCAAAATTTAACCTAATTTCCAAACTTCATTTTCAAATTTCCATTCCCAGTTTACTTTGCTATACGAATTTGATAGATAGTATCAATACATTTTCGAATCGTTTCTTCATTTTAGCAAACCTATTCGATTTGAAAATGTTACATTGTAAGAGCCCAAACCAAACACTGACACTTTTTGTCAACTGTCAATTTTGCGTTTTTTCACAAATTAATTTATGTTTATGAAAAATGTTCACATCTCTATTTAATAATTGTTTCCTAGCCACTATACTGCATAATTAGTTAGAGTATCATTCCATTATATTGTCTAGAAATATAGTAAGTAAAAATCTGACATATCTGGTCTTCTTAAGATTTTCTTGATGTATTTTGAAGATTCCCATCTTCCTTAAAAAGAAAACAAATTAATTCGGATAAAATATTTCTCAATTTATCAATTATCAATTTGAAAGAAGATCACAATTAAATTTTAAACTTTGAACTTTTTACCATTAGATAATTTTAATATTTATTCATCAATTATTTACCATCATATTTGTTTTTGTTTTTGTCGTCTAAAGAACATAACTCATAACAAAGAAATTTTCAACTAAAATAAGTGACAACAAATTAAGTGACAAAGGAATTAAAAATTAATAAGTTATATATGTTTGAAATTAATGAAAGAATTAATTTTATCACATAGCTATTATTAAATACATCCCACTTATCAATAATTTATTGAATCATTTGTCATTAATTGAAAACAAACGATTTTAAATTAAAAATGTTTGTTTGTTGTTGTGGTAAATATTTATTATTTTAAAATATGGATTTAATTAAACAATAAATTAAAACTTTTTTAATAGATTTAAGCATTTGTTTGTAACAAGAATATAATAAATAAATAATTGCAAGAATTTTTGTTCAATTTTACGCTTATCTAAGATTGTTTAGATAGATATTTTAATCGAAAAACTAGTAATTTAAAGCGTAACAGCTCAATTTTGTGCTAAAAAGATTTGATAAAATATTTAGTTATAGTTTAAATTTAGTCTAATATATTACAATTTTCAATCATTTAACCAAAATTCAATACTAAGCAGTAATATCTAGTACCACAAAAAAGTCAGACACGATTTCATTAGCTTCTATTCTCTTTTAGTTTCATAAACATACATTTTGTACAAAGAAATAAAGTCAAAACTAAAGACCCCCAGTCAAGTAATAAAAATATTATATGATTTAAATGGAATAGTCGGTCTCCTCATATAAATTTAGGTAAAAATAAAAACCAAACATAGGGCCCTGTCATCATTCTTTTTATCATTCACATTTTTATGAATCTATCACTCACTTTTGGTGTCACCATTAAAAAATGAACTGTTAAAAATAGTTGCCATTCTACACTATATTTTGTATGGAAAAAATTTCGTCATCAATCAAAAAAAAAAAAATTAATGATATATCTGCAAGGTACTATGTATTTGTTTCAGTTGGTTTCAAAAAACATCAAAGAATTTTTAAATATTTTAAATAAAAGTGATAAAAAATAAATTTAATATAAAAATTATTACAAAAATTAATAAGAGAAGGACATTTTTAAAAGTTTTTAATAAAACTAATAAAAATAACTTTAAATATAAAAATTCTGAAAATAGAATTCCTGAAAATAATAGTTTTTGTAAAATTTTATTTTCATAATCACATTTATTAATTAATTTTAAATCTAAATTTTAAGTAACTTAAAAACAAAAACTCTTCTCTACAGTTACTTGAGAACTAAAATGACAGTTCATTTATTCACTTTTTCAGAAAATGAAAGGTTCGTTCATTTAATGATATTCGTGACACCGAATAGTTTTTTTCATTAATTTTTGCTTTCATTCACATTTTAGTGATAATGGTGACAGGAGCCAAAGTTTTACTAAATTTTTATCAGAAATAACAATACAAAATTTACTTTAAAAATAACAATTAAATTACCTGCCTCTTTTGAAAGGAGAACAAGCTTATCGGTGACATGCACCAAAATTTTTGAAATTAAATTGCTTTTAATGAAAATAATTGTAAATATTTTTTTTTGTTTATTCCCAATTATATCTTATATTTTTAATAATTTTTCAATCAGGGTTGGACGGCAACAGGCCTAATGATTAAAGTGGTTTATGGACTGGCCTCTCATTTCTGATATTCGGGTCAATTCTTATTAAAAGCGAAACACTTTTCTTTAGTTTTCAAACTTTATTCAACTATCATTGGTCACATGATTCAAATCAATGGAAGTACTTTATCAATATCAATCAATAGAATATCAATATCAATAAAAAAATACATATAACACATATATAAAAATAAAAAATAAACAAATAAATATTAATTTGTTTTTTTTCTATCTATTGTGTTGTATTTTTTTTTTTTTATTGTAGAATGGATTGGATTTTTTTTATTGTAGCCTTCTAATTGCCGGTATAGTAATAATTAAGATAAATAATCTTTGAAACTTATATGATTTTATGAATAAAATCTAAAAATTAAATAAGACAAGAAGAATTTCTTTTAATTACTTTCGGTATATAAAACAATTGCTCTATATTGCTCTATTGCTCTTTTAATCCAGCTTATTTTCTACATTTCTTTACATTATACGAACATTTACATTTCCATTTTAAATATTGAATCTTCTGACAAAATGTATGGTCTAACCTTATGTAATTATACTGAGATAATATAGAATAAGATCATTTTTTTTTATTTTAGTTACAAATTTATTGCTAAAAAAAATATTTTTTTATTGTTTTTCGAATTGCACTTAATCTCCTAAAAGCGATTTGTGATTATAGATTTTCAAAAGTAGTTGAGGTAAATGAATGTGCTCTACTCTTTAAATTTTAATATGTTTTAATCATTAATTCATTATCCGTTGTATGTTCCATGCATTATTCATTTTTATTTATTTATAATTAAGTGTTATACATTTTAGGATCAGAACAAATCAAATAATGCAATATTTTTTACAACATTTTTCCAAATCTCATTAATGATCTTTCGTTTTTTCATTCTCTTTTCAATTTAACTCCTACTCTTTTTCTAAAATTTTCTCTCTTATTCTCACTTTATCTCTATCATTCTCTGTTTTTCATCTTACATTTTTTTTATCCTTTCATATTTTTATTTAATTTGAATTTTCCAATCATTTTATTTGTTTTTTATTCTCTTCCATTATCCCACATGCCACACATTCATTTTTATCCCATACATACACTACGGTACACATTTGTTCACACATAGATATTTGCAATTTTTTTTTTTTGTTTTTTAGTTGATTTAGTAGAAAAAGTATTGGATGAGTATTAGATTAAAAATCTTTTTAATATATTTTTACTTTTTCTTTCTTATCCACGTTTATTTCTGGAAATTAGTTTGTATACATTTCAAAAAAAAAAGAAAACAAAAAAATAAAACAATAAAAGAAAAATTTAAGTGAAAATATTTGACCATCAATATGCCGAAAATTGGAAAAAAAAAATAAAGAAAAAAAATGAAGTAAGAAAAAAAAAAACATTGAAATTTTCCTCTTAAAAGTTCAACGAGATGAACCAAAGTTTTTTTCTTTTTTTTTTTTTTTAAATATTCTTTAATATTTTATTCTTTTGTTTGTTTTCTTTTAAGTCAAATTAAATGAAAAATCTCTTACACAATATTTGTATAGTAACCTAATATTTATGGATTTTCCTACACGAAAAACAAAATAAAAAAATTTCTTACAAACTCAATTTAACTTAAAGTATGCATACATTTTTTATTTAAAAAAGAAAAAAAAAACAACAAAACAATTATAACAAAAAACAAAAAAAGTTTAAAAGAGAATAATATGTAATTAAAATAAAATATTTAATGTTTACCTTCTTAAAAATAAACAACAAAAATTAATAATTAGAAAAAAAAAAAATATATTAATTTAAATTTAATTGATATTTCATATGTCAATCCAATTTAACATAGCAAACAGTTTTTAATAGGTATCTACATATATACATATTTTATTGACATTACTGACATCTATTGATGAAAATTGACAATTAATAAAATAAATAAAAAGTTATATGTTATATGATCATACATTTTATTTATTAATACCAATTACCTACGTCCTACATAATAATAAATAAATTAATGATTAATAATAAAATTCCATAGGTATTACGAATTACAATAATGAATTTAATATTTAGTATATATGCATTATGACATTCACTTTTTGTTATATTATAAAAAATTTAAAAAGCCGTCGGTTTAAAAACAATTATAGTTCTTATTATACCCTACACCTAAAGTATAGGGTATATTAACTTTGGTATGGTGTTTGTAACCACCAAAAGGAAGCGAGTTAGATATGGACATGTATATATATTCTGAATCAGGATCACCTCCTGAGTCGATTTAGCGACGTCCGTCCGTCCGTCCGTACGCACGATAACTCAAAAAATAATGATGTTATTTTGATGAAATTTATACTGTAGATTAACAATGACTATAGTAAGGCGTGGACTGTAAATGGGTGAAATCGGATCATGGGACGAAGGTGCTGTTTCCTGAATCCTTGATTTGCCTAAAATTTGAGACGAATTGGAGTGGTTGTTCGGGTACTACCCATACAACTCCCAAAACCGAACAAGCATATCTTCGAAATTAATAAAGATAGAAACTGCAAATTTGATATGAAGGTGTTATTTCCTGAATCCCTGATTTGCCTAAAATTTCAAATGAATTTGAATGGTTGTTCGGGTATCTCCCACACAACTCCCACGACCGAACAAGCATATCTTCGAAACTAATAAATATAAAAACTTGAAATTTGATATAAGAGTGTTCTACCCTGTTCTGATGATGTCTCCAAAATTTGAGATGAATTGGGGTGGTGGTCCGGATGTCTTCACACACTTCCCAAGACCTAACAAGCATATCTTCGAATTTAATAAAGATAGAAACCTGAAATTTTGTACAAAGGTTGTAAAAGCATTTATTTTTTTAGTTTATATTAAATACCTAACTAAAATAACATATGGATTTTTAATTTAAATTGAATTTTTTAGCTGTAGGGTATAAATAAGTCGGTTGCGTCGACTTACTGTTACATTTACTTGTTTTTATAACAATTATAGTAATTATTATTGCTTTGTAAACTTCATGTAGAAACAAAAAAAAAGAATAGAAATATTTGGTATTTGACTATAAAGCTAGTTAAGCTTTTGGAAATACCAAATTAATTTCACTAGGAGGCGTATTTAGCTAAAATTTTTATGCAATTTATACTTCGGGATAAAAAAAATATATTTTTCTAACAGTAATTTTTTTTTAAATATTTTTGAATAAAATATTTTGTTTACAGTTAATATTGAGTATAAAAAAAAAGAAGTACTGAAGAAAAACAGATTTTTTTTTAATATACTGTTCATTGTACTGATTTTTTTACCTATTAAAGGTATTTACATTTTATGATTTCTTTTCAACATTGTTAAAACAAAAAAATATCAATCATCTATTTATTGTTAATGTATAAATTTACTTTAGTGAAATTAATGTATTTTTTTAAGAAATCATTTTTATTATTTTTGTTACTTCATACATATTTGGTGACGGTTTTTTTTTTTTTTATACATACATATTTCATTAATACTTGATGTATAAAACTTGAAAGCAAGAAAATGCACAGAAAATTTTATTCTTAAGGTGAATTTTAGCTTGAAGATTTTTCTACCAAGTTCATCTTTAATCAGAAAAATAGAAAGAGATATCATATTGAAATTTCATTCCATTTCATTTGTTTTAAAAATCTTTTGAATACTGATTATCAGATTTTAAAAAATCAGTGCTGCCAATTTGGCAAAATTACCAATGATTTCCCAAAATTATCTAACAGCCAAAGATAATTTTCTAAAAATCTGATAAAAATTTTCTAAATCAGATCAAAATTTCCCAAATCAGATTCAAATTTTCCCAAATCAGATCGAAATATCCCTGATTTTCAATTTAAAAATGTATATTGTTATTCATATTGTCTAATGTACCATATTCTTATAACAAATAATGATATACTTATCGCTATCTCCCTTTGATTTCCTGATTAAAAATCAAGTTGAAAAACCGTCAAGCAAAAATCCATCTTAACGAAAGAACTATTGACATTTCTCTGAGAAATTAAATTTATAAAGGTATGGGGGAAAAAACAGCAATTTTATGTGTAGAAATTTGTTTAAACTAAAAGGTTTCAAAATATGAAAATGCCTATTATTATTATTATTATTATTTAATTAAAACACCAAACAGGGTAGTTGTTAAAATTTTTCTTTGATTCAAAAGACTTTGGGTTTGAACATTGCCTGGGCCATATAGATTAATGAAAATAATATAAAATTTTCTTATAATATATAATTAGTTTAATATAATTAAATAAAAATAAGTATATATATATATATAGTATACGTATATCCTATAATTAATGTTTTAATAAAAGTTTAAAGTGAAATTTTAAAATAAATTTCTGCAATTGCACAGAAATTTTAATACTTATACGAAAAAATGAAATCTAAATATTTATGAAAAAATTAATATAGGAACAGAATGAGGGTTTGTCAGATGTCAGTATAATAAGGCTTTATGCTTGTATATAATAAAATAAAAGATAAAAAATAAATTTTGTATAAGATCAGAGATGGCGCACAAAAAAAAATATTCGTGTTTGATAAGTTTTATGTAATAGGTACAGTTAAGTAATCAACGGCTTAATGAAACAACTGATTCCGGAAATTGGAGCTAAGTCAAATATAAATAATAAATAGCTTACTGAATGCCCTATTGCTTCTTATAAAAGTGAAAATGAAAAAAAGAAATTAATCAGTTAATGTATTTAAAAAAAAAAAAAATTTCATAGAAAAATAAAAATTGAAACTAAAAAACATATTTTTTTTTTATAAACAATTTAACTCTTATAATTGTAAAATTAAAAAAATATCCGATTTTAAGACGTCAAATTGTCATCGTCGCAATTATTTTGCGAAACAATAAATAACACATCATGAAAATTTATATTAGTGTTAAAAATTTTAAATCTATTTTTCATGGCTTCTTTAACTCTCTGTCTTCTAATACCTCTGTAAAATATATTCAAAAATTTTTGCAGAGCCATAAAAGTGTAATTTTATTATATGTACTTGTAAACAAAAAAAAAAAAAAACATTTCACTAAAACTAAAAAGACTTTACTAAAATTCATATGTCAAAGGGTTAATGTTATTTATTAAAATGTTAAAAAATATACATTTTAAATGGAATCAACGTTTTTCTTAAAATAATAACAAACATATTATGTATTATTTACATATTATATTCTTATCCCAAAAAAAAAAAATATAAGTATTTAATAATTAAATGAAGAATATTGTATCTATTAGGTATGTATATAAAATAAAGTACTAAAATAAAATTTTTTTAAATTATTACAATGTATAACAAATAATTTCAGATTACACCTTCATGTATTGAAAATAAATAACTTATACAATCTACATACATACATACACACTTACATATGTAAGATTCTAATAATTGAAGCAATATTTTTACTTTAATTTACTAAACTATACCTATGTACATATATAAATTATTATTTTTACAATTAAATATTAAAATAAAATTTATTCTTTATTCCGAAATTGGTTCTTGAATTTCTTTTAGCGGGATATCCTCAATTTGAAATTTAATTTTTTTTTTTGTTTTTTTGTTTTTTGTTTTGTATTTTTATTTATTATAATTTTTTTGTTTTAGTTTCATTTATTTTTAATATTTGTATATTATATACATATTTATATATACATATATATAATATTATATTTTCTGTTTTTATTATTTATATATTTTTTTTGTTTTATTTAAGAAAATTCTGTGCCCAAGAGAATACAAAAGAAACAACAAAAAAAAAAGTTATAATAAAATTATTTTCATTTTGATTTATGAATTTTTTTTTTATTCTTCATTATTCGTGTGTTTATGTTTTTGGTTTTATTGTTTTTTTTTTTTTGTTGTTTATTTTCTTTTTTTGACGTTTAACATATATTTAAAATACTCTGTTTACATGTGAATTTATATGATTGAAATTATTTCGAAATTTTAAATAAATATAATTTTTTGTTTAATATTAATAAATTTAATTAAAATAAAGGTATACTGGGTAAATTTATATTTGGAAGGGAGAGAAATAATTTTTTGTAGATTAAAGTGTCGTGCTCACTAAAGGTTGCAAGATCGAAAGATTTATTTCTCTTGTATATTTAAAAAACGGTATTCAGACTACATTCTATAACATGTTATAAGCGTTAAGATGTTATGAAAAATGTTTCACTAGAAATATTGTATAAAAAAAAAGTTAAAGTTAAGTTTTAACAAATTATTCACAATGTTAAGCTGTTACTTACAATTATGTTAAGCTGTTATTCACAATGTTAATTAAAACATGTTAAGTTAAAGGGATGTAATTAAAAAAAATGTTGAAATAATCGATTTTTTTTCGATTTATCAAAGTTTTTTTTTTTGGATTTTCATATCCTTGAATAATTTGTCATTATTTTGAATTCAAAAGTAAATAAAGCAAAAATATTGATGGCGGATAAAAATAAAAAAATATCAATTTGGAGTTAGGAGGAATGATATAAAAATAAAAAAAGGCAAACCCCATATCCTTAAATTTTCTTTGAAGAAAACTTCACCATTATTAAATAAATGGTATTAAAAAAAACAACTTAATCCTAAAATAGTGGAGATTACTAGGCGATTTAACTTTTTGAAATGGAAATAATATGTATACCTTTATTCATATCATTCTATTCATATTTTTGGTTATATTCATTATATAATTATTTATGGTTATATTCCATATATATACCAATTTTTGACAATGACTCAAAATCAGAAATTTTAGAGTTTGTCTTTTTGTTAATAACCTTTCCATTCTTTCCATTTTAATGTTATTAATATTGCAGTATTGATATTTTCAATTTGATGAATTAAATAATTCGTATTATTATTTTTTTTATTTACAAATAAAATTATTCTTTTTTTTTGTTTGAACCAATTTTTTTGAACTGTCAAATAAAACGCCTAGTTTGAATAGCAATTTCTAAAACATGTTACATGTATACGACCTCTATAACATGTTATATAGATGTAAGGTATAGTGTGTATTGAATCTGATACCTTAGATTCAAAAATTTTGTTTCAATAATTTTATTTGGAATATTAACAAAAATTTAAAATGTTAAAAAAAAAAATTAATTTTTTACATTCGGCCATTTTTAGTAATTTTTGAATTGATATTCCGTAAGACCATAATACTGTGGGGTCGTCGTCTGTAAACATTTCTTTTTATTTCGTTTGAATATAATAATATACAAAAGATAAATTAATTTATGATTATTGTTTAAATTTAAATAGATTTAAATCCTTTACTATAGCACAATGTTTAAGTGGTCTAAAAGTGATTGCTGAAATTACTGTTAGTCAAATATTGCTGAAATGTTAACCTTACTATTAAATTAAATGTTATTTTCAAATTTAAAACCTTTAGATAATAACTTCCACTGTTTCAATTTGATATAATTTAAAAAAAAAACTTCTAATTAATTAACCTTTCAGTCTTTCATTAATATACAATATACAGGTGACCCTCGATTAACGCGGTTTTACTTTGACAATGTGAAAAAAATATACAACCTATTTTAAATAACACGGTAAAGGTTTCGTTTTTACGCGGAAAAAATTTGGTTTCATTTTTACTTAAAATCCTAGAAAAGATAATCTATAGTACATAGTATGTGCATATTCTATAATCTCTTGTATAACCATACACAAATAACATATCACATATGTAAGTTTTAACCATAGGATCAAAAATATATGTACATATAATCATAGATAAAAAACATATGTAAGAGTTACACCATGCTTAACTGTTGACTTATTGAGCAATCTGCGAGTAAAATAAAACTACAACTTTAAAAGAATATTGGAAAAAATTGCGGCCTGATATTTCGATATTGAATCTCAATCTGTGAACACTGAAATCAATAAAATTGTAACAAAATTGTAGAACTTGTGCATTCTGTTAGACTTCAATTGCGATGGTTGGATGATTGGATGGTTGCGATACTTTGAGAAAACTTAATAATTAACGATCTTGATGTAACTGAAGAAGATTTAGTTTTCATGATTGAGGACATAAATTGAAATTCATCTGAAGGTGAAATGGAAGAATAGTTCATTAAAAACTTTTGCGCAAAAACCTTGAATAAGGCATTAACTTCAGCCTGTAAACTTTAAAGTTTGATAAGAGAAAACAATCCAGCCATCTAAAATTCTATAATTTTAGCTCTCTCTGGAAGTCTAAAATTCCAATTTTAGTTCCTATACTATGCAAGAATTAAATAAGGAGCTACATCAAAATAAAAAAAATAGCTGATTCAAAATTGTATTGTACACGAACGAAAACCGACACCAGCTGACACCATTTTATTAACTAACGCAAGTTATGAAAGCTCAGTTATGCCTCCAAAACGGCAACTACTAAGGATTACTTTTGTAAAAATTAATTTTAAGGACTAAATAAAAATAAAAAATATTTTGTGCAACTAATTGACCTTTTTATATGGATTTCACGTCTTGAATATCGCGATTTTGACTTACGCGTGACCTTTGGGAACGAATATACCGTGTTAATCGAGGGCTACCTGTACTATGAATTATAATTTAAAGCCGTTGTTTGTAGCTATACCGAGAAAAAAAAAACAAGAACAAAGTAGTAATTCAAAACAATTTCTCTTAATTATTGTTATTCTAATAAAATAATATTTATTATGTGAACGTAGTTCTTTTTATCATGTTTAATTAAAAAAAAAAAAAAAAAATTAATAAATTATATTAATTTTTTGTTTTTTTTTTTAGGCTTTTATATACATATTTTATATTTTTATTTAGACTTTTGTTTTATTATGTGTTAAATTTACATGCGTTCAACATAATAAATAGAAAAAAAAAACATATATGTATACATAAGTATATACTGAAAGATTAAATTCTATTTGACATAAAACAGAGTTGAATAAGTTTTAAAAGATAAAAATATCCAAAATAAAGAAATGTATTAAAAATAAAAAAATTAAATATATATATATATATTTTTTTTGACTTTTTTAATACTAATGGGAAAAAAATGAATCAAAATTTTTCGATTAAAAATGATTCAATTTGAATTGTTTTTATAAAAAAAAAAACAAAAATAAAACATTAATAAATTTATAATATAATTTATTTAAATATATATACATACATATTTATATATGAATATTATTCGGAAATATATTTTTTGAAATTTCAAAAAAAAAAAAAAAAATAAATAAATAAAATTCCTAAAAAGAATTCATCTCTATATATTATATTAATCCCACGTAGTACGTACATACATATATAAAAAAAAATACCTTATCGTATATAATATACAACATTTTATACATAGATATTAATATTTTTTTGTATTTATTTGTAGTGAAATCGGCATCATTAACCTTAGCTAATGAATGAATGATTATCACATGAAAAAAAAAATATATATATATATCATTTACTAATTATTTTGAGTATTTTTGATATATATTATATACATATATCTATATATGGTATGGTATATATATATATATGCATATATTTTATCAAGCACGTTTAATATCTTTTGACAAAATATAAATTTAATGTCAAAATGATATTTAAAATTGTGATCAATCAAAATCTATATATGTATGTATGTATATTAATTTAAAATTATAAAAACTATTTATAGTACAGTAACGCAATTTTAATTGAATTAAAATTGAATTTGCATTTAATAAAAAAATTTAATTGATTTTCAGATTTAACTGCAACATTTAATTTAAAACAAATCAATATTGTTTTTTTTTTTTTTTAACAACACTTTTGTTAAGTATAGATAAGAGATAAACATGGAAGACAATTTTAAATGCCTAATTTTTAAAACAATTTTATATAAAATCTAGAATTAGGATACATTGTGATCTTACCAATAATAAACAATTAAGAATGAAATGGAATTTTTTTATATGGAAATTTTGGTCTTGTGTTTAATTAGATTTTAATTTTTCAAAATATTGTCGAAATCAGTTAGCAACAGCAAAATTTGTCTAAAAAAACTATTTAATACTTTCGAACCATAAAAAGTTTACAAAAAAGTTAAATAATAAAGATCAAATTTTACTTTTTGTGTCTATGCATTTTGTTAATACTTCAAAAATTCACGAATATATCAGCCTCTAGCAAACTAATAAAACGGTAATTAAAAAAAATTAATTTCAACTTTCAGAAATCACCTTAATGAATGGATGACAATAACAGATTCATACCCACACGAACGCAGTTCTAAGCGTGTAATACATTTTTAATTGTGTTTATAACGCCTTAAATGAGACGATATTGATATGAAAAAGTATATATATTTTTCCTCGGGATTGAACTTTGATTATACCCATACGAATACAGTTCTAAGAGTGTAATACATTTTTCATTGTGTTTATAACGCCTTAAATGAGACGATATTGATATGAAAAAGTATATATATTTTTCCTCGGGATTGAACTTTGATTATACCCATACGAATACAGTTCTAAGAGTGTAATACATTTTTTATTACGTTTATGACACCTTCAAGGAGACGAGATAAATACGGAAAAGTACACAAATTTTTACTCTGAATTGAATTTTAAATCGATTTAACTATACGCGCGTCCTTCAGTGCTTCCCTATACAATAACTTAAAAAATAATGTAGCTGGGATTTTGAAAGTTTTACCATATCTATATTTAATTTTAATAAAAATATTAATTTTCCTATTGAATCTGAACAAAATCGATCGGCTAGTACAAGTAGCTACCATACAACTTCTTTTTTCATATAAGAATAGCTCAGTGCCTAATCTAATTAGGTATATATTTGAAATTTTGTTAAAAGAAGTTAAATTTAAAACTTCAAAATTAGTGCAACTGTAGCTGTTATAAAATTTCTTTTTTTTTATGTAATATTTTTTAATTTTTTTTTTTTGATAAATAACTCAATACGTGATCAAGCTATAGTTTATCAAAAATTTCATTCATGTAATAGCTTTCGGTAGCTTCGAAATTTATATTCTTATATCATTTTATAGGTATACTTAATTAATAAAGCAAGATATCTGAAATTTTGGTAACAAGTTATTGAAAACTGGATTGGTTTCGTGTAACGGGGTCAAGTAGCTGTCATAATTTACATAATTATATATTTCGATACCTATATGTAATTAAATCGAATATTTTAAATTTTTTAAATGATGTTTAAGTTTTATGAAAACTTATGCATATTATATTATTTTCAGGTGGATATTTTTTTTTTCACCTTTCCTTCTTTCAATCCAATTTATATCGTTAATATAGACTATTTTGAATTTTTATTTTTTTTTTTCTATTTACTTACTTAATTATTATAATTTGTGTATGTATACAATCTATAACTATAAATCCTTTCAAAATTATATTATCAATAAAATATAAAATTTGTCTTTATTTTCTCGAAAAACTAAAAATACAGTTATACGCTAATAAAATTTATTGAAATAATAATTAATATATAAAATTCGTATAGTTATTGCCATTTTTATTGCAAAAAAAAAACTATTTAGAATAAAATTGATCATAAAATGTAGTATTTTTCAATTAAATTAAATATGACTCAAATAAATTCCATAACGCACAAACAATAAAAAAAAAAAATTAATTTTTCCAAAGAAAAAAAAAAAACAAGATTAAATTTAATTATTTTAAATAAAATTACTAACCGATTATAATTTGTCACCAACAAATTAATATAACAAGGAAAAAAAAAAAAAAACTGAACACCATTCAAAAACAAAAATTTTTCTTTATATTGCAAAATGGATTCGTATTAAGGAAATTCCATTTAAATTTAAATTTAATGAATAATATCAATAGGGATTCATTTATATTATTTTTATTTTAATTTTTTTTTTATACTTTTATTTTTTTTTGTTTATTATATTCCGGAATCACCTTGTAAAAATTTATTCAATATTTTAATTTTCAAAATATCCATATGCATAATATAATATATGTATATACAATAGGTATATATATAAATAAACAGAATACATATATTTTTTTTTATTGTATTGTTTATATTATTAAAATTAAAAACAAATACATACATATATATATACAAAAACATATAAACACTATAAATTAAATTTTTATTTTAAAAGAATTTTTTTTTTTTTTTTTTGTTTTTATATTACAACTTATTTTGTAAATGTATTTGTGAGTATAAATAAATTTGTGAAAAATGAATTTTTTTTAATTTTTTTTTTTTTTTGTTTTATTTTGAAATTATTTTTTTATTAATTAAAAACAAACAAAAAAAATAAATACAAATATTTTTCCATTTTTTTTTATTTTTATTTTTAATTATTTAATTTTTCTCACTTTTATTTTGGTTTTTTTTTTTTTCTGTTTCCTTTTTATTTATTAACACTTTTTATATTAAATCACACTGATATATTATTGTTGCACTGTAAATTAAAAGAAAAAAAAAAATATTATAATTATTAAAAATATAAACCTTGATATAAATTAAAAATTAAACTTGTCGGGAATTCTTCCTTATTTTAAATTAAAAAAAAAAATTTTTTTTTTTATAGTAATATAAATATTAAATTGTTGTTTGTTTTGTTTTTTTTTTTTTTTATTATTTAAATATTAAAATTTATATTAAATAAAATTTTTGATTATATTTTATATTTTTAAAAATGCATACATATTTATATACATGTATACATTTATATATACATATTATGTATATATAATATAAAATAAAAATCAATGTTTTTAATCAATATTTTTTATTTTATTTCAGATATTTGACAAATGTAAGAATGGAACTTTAATTTTATCAAAAAAAAAAAAATGTATCAGTTGTATTACATATATACTGTGATTTTTAAGAATTAAATGAATATTATTCAATATATTTTTATTAATTTTTTAAGATTTACTCTTATTTAATTAATATAAAAATTTTATTAAATTCTTTTTATTTTAATTTTAAATTTAAGCTTAATAATAATATGATAAATATTTAAATTTAATAAGTGATTTAATGTTCCTAAAATGCAGTGCAAATTAAACTGCGTAATTTTATTACAATATTTAAACTAATATATAATTTTTTTAAATAATTTAAAATTAAAATAATTATTAAATTATATTAAAAATACCATATTATATTAAAGCCATAATTTAAGTATTTAGCAGTTAATATTTTTTCAATTAATTACATTTATTATATTATACATATTTATTTATTTTATTTATTTATTATTATTGCCTGTTATAAATAAAATGTATAAAAATTTTTTTGAATGTTTGCCTTAAAGAGATGTGGGCCATATTTATTTCATTATTATTAGTGCAATAATCAATTTAAATAGAGATTAATTAATTTTATAAGAGTATAGTTGTATAATTTTTATTTAAAATAATAAGTTTTATTATATATTCATATACAAAAATAAATAGATTGACTTCGATTTACATCTTTACGATTTATATCGTTTTTATTTTCGATTTTTATTGTAAAAAAATATTGTAAAATTCTTTTGAAGTTCATGTCGGTCGTAAAATCGGGATACGAATGAATAATGCGAGATTTTTTATTTAATAATAACAATTGCAATTCAAAACCAATTTATATTTTTATGAATAATGCAACAATTATTTTACTATTAATTTTTTCTTTTAATCAATTGTTACTATTTTTTTTTTTGATATTTAATAATCGTAATAATCATATACAGATGTTCATATTTAATATATAAAAGAATAAATCTTAAAACAAAAAAAAAAAAAAAATTTAATTTAATTTTTAAATGTCAAATATAATTATTTTATTTTTATAATTTTTTAACTACAAATTAATTTTTTTTTTTTTAAATAATTTTTCAAAATAGTTCCAACACTATAATATACACATACATATATAAAACAAATTTGTTTTAAATAAATTATATACATATATTAATAATTCCCAAAAGAAAATTTAAAGTATAACACTAACACTTCTTTATATATATTATATATTATTATATTTATATATATACATTAATAATTATACATATACATATACAATTATAATTTATTTATTTAAAATACATTTAAAAATTCTTATATATATATATATATATATATTATTTTTTTTTTAATAATAAATTCATATATTATTTTATTTATTTTATTTAAATTTTTTTTAGTAATCATGAAATTTTTTTTTTTGTAATATTTTATTTAATTTTATTTAATTTTAAAATATCAAATTTAACGCACTTCTCTTTACAATTTTATACAATCTTAATGTTCAAATTTTTATACATAAAAAGACAAAAACTATATTTTTAATAATTTATTTTATTTTATATTTTATTAAATTTTTTATTGAATATAAAAAAAAAAAAAAAAGCGCGACAACGCGAAGCGTTTATATTGGCATACGGTTGTCTTTGCTACAAAAGTTCTCAATGATCTGATCACAATATAAAATGGAAACTAAAGGAAAAAAAAAAATAAATATCCAAAAAGAAAAAAAAAAAAAAAACATTATAGAAAGAACAAAATTATTGGAAAATTTTATGATGCTTATAATCTAGAAAATACATAAAAATATAAAATAAGAAAATTTTATTCTCTGCTCTCCGTTATTATTAAAATTTTAAGAAAACAATTTTTCTTTAAGGAAAAAAAAAAAAATTATTAAAAACATGAGAAAGGAAAAATGAAAATTTTAAATCTCAACTACACATTGTCAAACAATGAATAAAAGAATAAAATAATGAAGAAAATGAGAAAATTTTTTAACCGAAGATCATAATAAATTTTTTTTATTTTAATATTAAAAATATTAAAGTAAGTTTACAATTCAAATTAAAATTGAAGTTTACAATTCAATATTAAAAAAGAAAAAAAAATATAATGTAAAAATTTTAATTGTTAATATTAAATCATAATGAATCAAAATGAATCAAAATGAATCACAATGAATTGCAATAAATTAAAATGAATCACAATTAATCAAAAATCACAATGAAATAAACAGTGTTGTCATTTTTAAAATTGAACTTTTTCGTATGTATCGTATATCAATTGTTATTTTTGTTACACACGTTACAAAAAATAAATTACAAAAAAAAAAAAATACGTGTTTTAATTAACTTTCAATTAAATAGACTTAATTTATTTTATATTCTATATTATTTTTAAGTATTATTTTAATAACTTTGAATGATAAGTAAGTTAAAATTTTTTTTTTTTTATGTTCAATTATAAACAAAGAACAAATAATTTTTGTTTTGCGTATTGATTGGTTCAAAAACTCATTTACACTGGCAACTCAGTAAAGCAATTCAAAAACTAAATCAACTTCACATAAAAAATGAATTCAATTTAATTTAATATATGTAATTTAAATTGATAATTAAATTAAATTTGATTATGAAATTGTAAAATTAATGAATAATATAAAAGTTTAAATTTAAATTAAATGTTTAACAAACAATAAAAATTCAATTAAACTAATAAATATGAAAAATTGCCATTACAAAAACCTACAAAATTTAAAAATTTCGGATTCGCCTTAATATATGCAATATTTTATTTTTAATTTTTTTCTTTTTGAAATTTTACATCTGGGTTAATAAAAAAAGAAAAAATATCTATTTTGTAAACTTTTTTAGGATAAAAAATGTAAGAATTTTTAAATTTCAAATAAAAGTTAAAAAAAAAAAAAATCTGGATTTTATGATAACTTTATCAAATAAAACAAAAAGCTTTTATTTAAATTTTTTGTTAAGCTAAATGGGATTGTTCAGTTTAATGGGATTTTAATTTTTAAATAAATAAAACGCACTAAAATTATTTTTTAAATTCGTTTTGAATGTTTGAAAAAAAAAAAATTCATTATTAATTATTTATTATTAAGAATATATACGCATATGTTAAATAAATTTATAGATTTTTTTAGGTATATGGCTAAGAATTATAGTTTTGTTTTATGTAAATTACAACAAAGAGAATAATATTATTATTTTGTTAAATACTTTAGCTTACATTAAAAAAAGCAGACATGTCCACCATAGAACCGGTTGCAGGAACAGGAAAAGTTAATATTTGTTTTTTTTAGTAGGATTATTTACAAATATAAATGGATAACTAAAAGCGCATGCAGCCGTTAAAATATTATCCTAGTTACAAATAAGTAAGTACATATATAACCATAGGACTGTTAACGTTTTTTACAAAAAAAAAAAAATGGTCAACAAAATTTGTATATTGAACCATTTATTTAGCGATATTATTCGCATATTTGTATATTTTCTATATTACATGCACAAAATTATAAAATTAAAAAAAAATTTTTCAGACAAAATAAATTTCGTATCAGTAAAAATGGCAGAAAAAAAAAAAAATTAAAAAAAAGGATAAATCTAAAAGTTGTTCGGTTCAAAAAGCGTTCTATAAAAAAGTTGTTGCTCTTTACTTGTATAACAACTTTCACTTTATAACCTTTTTCGTAATATTTCTCTTTTTTAAAATATTCGTAAAAAATGTAAATATGGACTCAGTAAATGGCACTTGGGACTGACAGATTTCTACTAAAAGCTTTTCAACTTATAGTAGTTATAAAAGCAATTTATTTAGACAATTTTTACAAAATTAAATCAAAATGTAAAACAAACATTGTATTGTATCAAACATATTGCTTAATTCAAGCATCGGTTATATTGTTCATTTAGAAAGCTATCATATAAAATGATTAAGTTATCATTTATAAGTTTTGGTATGTTAGTGAATGACGAGTGATGCAAAATAATAAATTAGTTTTGTTAAATAAATAATTTAATAACTAAAAATATGCTAACGGTTAAGCATCATGTGAAGTATATAAACAACTCGTAATGGAAGCAAAAACATGCAGTAACATGTATAGATACTATATGGTTATTAATTTATACTACCAAATCAATACTGTTCATACTTCAGCACAATCGGGCTTAATGTGTTAATTTGATAACGTTAATATCGAAAAGCTAAGATTGTTAGATGGAATCTCGCAGCATTCTCAAAAATTGGTTCAAACTTTTCGTAACCTGTAGAGTAAATACCATTGTTAAAAACACGCATTTAATTTAATTTAATTTAGACAATTTTTTTTCTTTAATTATATTTAATAGTATTTCCTATGAAATGTCAACTTTGTTCAATTATTGGACTATTATATAATTTCAACCAATGGTGTTGAGTAAAAAAATTGTGTAGATTTTTCTTATAATATATAATTAAATTAAAAATAAGTATATATGTGTTATAAATTATAATTAATATGTATCATATTGTAATAGCTATATAATAAAATAATAATAAACCAAAAATTCTTGTATAAGATAATAGATGGCGTAGAAATAAAAAAGAAATGTCTTAGTCTTGTACAATAGCTACAGCCGAGTAATCAACAGCTTAGTGAAATTAATGATTCACGAAACCGAAGCTTAGTCAAATGTGAATAATAAATGACTTAGTGGATGTCCTATACTCCTCATAGGAGTCGCAAGGAAAACAAAAAATATAATTTCAGATAGACGAATTTTCAAATGAATATATATATTGTTTGTCTGATAAAATCGATGAAACTAGTCATAAAATTGAAAGAAAATGATTAACAAAAATTACTAATTTTTGAATAAATTTTTGAAATATAACAGAACACATTTATAGAGGTGTTATGCAGACCATATATGGTTTACTTTTTAAAGAAAAAGGGTTTAACATTGCAAAATTAAGGAAGGGAAACTTAAATAAATTCTTGAAAAAAAACATGGTTTTTAAGTTCTTCTTAATAAATTTTAGTGAATACAGAGTATTATCTATATCGCTTTAATCTTGTAATTCTTATAACTGAAATTTATAACCAAATTAAAGTTCTAACTATACAACTTTAAATTTTATTTTCTTGCAATAAACCATTTAGCATGATTATTTAGCTTTTTCTGTCCAAACAAAATAAAAAGCTTCATGGCCCGAACTTCAATACTATGAACTAAATTTATGACTAAATTTACTGATACGTCACAAGTCTAACATAATATTATATGAGTTTAATATTTCATACAAAAAATTTTTTTAAAGAAAATTTATTTGTTAGAATTACATATTATTAATTTATTTTTTAAAAGATTTATATTATTAAATATGATATTTAGTATTTACGATATTAAAATTTAAAATTTAATTTATAAAATTGACGAGAGAAAATAAGGAAAAAATTTCAATAGTAAAAAAAATCAGCTATCTTCATCACAGTACCGATAATACAAAGTGTAAATCATCTTTTTCAAAATTTTAGATAATACACACACATATACAATCACACTCGCATGCTTGCATACAAATCACAATGTTTACAGATTTCTATGCACCGGAGTAATGCGTATTTGCAACGGGTACATTGGTGTGCAAACAATACCTACCTTATACTCCAGTCGCTAAAAATATGAAAACAAATGCTTTCGAATGACAATAAATTTATCAATTTCTTTGTATTAATTGTTAGGGTTTTGTCCGTTATCTATTTCACAGTTAGATAAACCGTTATCTATTTCAATTTAAAAAAAATCATGTAGAATTATAAAAATGTTCATGAGTACAATACTTTTCCTATAATATTTTATACGACTATGGGGATTTTAATTAAAATCGCATAAACTGTTATAATTAAATTTGATACACGAATAAAACAATGTATTATTAAATTTTTATTTAAAGGTATAAATTTTTATTTAAAGGTATTATAAACTCGAATTCGAAATACATATAGAAGAATAGTACAGAATGAAAATTTTTTTAAAAAAATTATTTGAAGTTTTTTCTTTAAACTTTTTCAGTAATCGTTAATTAATAATAAATTCATATCGAATATGACAATTCATTAAAAATTAAACAAAAATTAAACAGCTGATTACGGTAAATATTAATTTTTTCCTTATTATTTATGCAAAAGAAAATTGTTTTTAAGGACTTAAAATATAATAATTGAACGTGTGAAAATAAAAACGAGTTTTTAGACAGGCTCATTACCCAAAACGGATAATATGTAATAACAAATTCCACTAGAATTTTTATTTAAAAGCACTTCGAAAATTGTAAAAGAAATTTTAGTTTTTGTTTATGTTTATGTTTATGTTACACTAAGAAAACTCTTAACTTTCAGTAAGGGACTCGGTGGCCTAGTGAGTAAGGAAGAAGGCTGTAAACACCGAAGGAGTGTGGGTTCGAAACTCACACATTTCGTAAGCATAATCCTCACTTACAACATTTACAGTCACTATATTTGGAAAAGAAAGGCTGTGCAATTCCTTGTCAAATTTATTTGGTAAAGGAATAAACCAAAAAAAAAAAAATTATCTTTCAGAAATTAAAAGAAAAAAACTTTCACTTATTTTAAGAAAATCTTATAGATATTCAAATAATATAATGTAATCATCCTACCCAATCTAATGTAAAAACGTTTACTTAAATGTAATAATTGATCTTAATTTTGGAATCTCAAAATATGAAATTTTTGAATATTTGTTAAAATTAAAAGTTTTCATTATTTGCCTCTTCAAACCTATTAAACAGAGCTGAATAATATAAAAATTTAATAAAAATTTATTTAAATTTTTTTATTAACATATAATTTTTTATACAGATTTTATTCCACTCAAAATTGCAAGGTTTTTTCTTTGTAGTGTTTCGGAGATACAAGACTCTAAAGAGGCTACAGGATATTCTTTCAGATAATGGAAAATTTTAACATCGAATTACAAAAAAAGAAAATATGCATTTTTGTTTTGATTTGTATTTGATTTATTACCTGAGAGGTGGTAATGAAAAACTATTATCTTAATAAGATTGTATGATGAAAATAGCATTGCTTTGCCATAAATCCTATATAAAAGTTCAGAAAACAAAATATGGACCGACATGCAATATTTTAAAATTAGCAATATATTTTTCTGAAATTTTTTTGGCAATATGACTAAAAACTAAATAGAAAAAAAAAAGAAATAAAAAATGAAAACATTTCATGTAATATAGAATTTATTATTTAAAATATTTCGAATATAAAATTTTATGACAAAAAAATTATTGATTTTAGTCATATTACAAATATTAAATAATTCATTTAGGTCAAAAGTTATAAAATATATAAATTATTTAATTTGAATGTTGTTATTCTTATAGATAAAAATTTGAATAATAAAAAAATATAACAAAATTACTCACCTTTAAGTTCAGTGATGTGAGATACGTATATATATGTTGTCTGGTTCATTAATTATCCTAATAGCTTTGTAGTGTACAAATCTTGTACTATCTTGGAAAAATTTTTTATTTTTTTCATTTATTTAATAAAAATAAAAATATATAAATAAATTAATATTAAAGTTTCAAAAATATTAACTAGAATGAATTAAAAAAAAAAAAAATTATGATAGCTACAGTATAGTGCAAAAATTAATAATCATACCTATAGGATCTTACCTATAATTTTGAAGTATGTATTGAGAATTGTATGAAGACAAGTATCAAATAATATGTCCAAAACCCCAATAATCAACTGATTTTTGTCATTAAATAAATTTTTATTTACCTAAGACTTTAAAATCTGGATTTAATAATTTTGTGATATAGCAATTTAAAATTATGCAATTTCTACAAACATATGATGACTCTGAAAGGAAGTTAAAAAAAAACTTAAAAAATATGCAGTCAATTTGAAACGAATTTTTTTGAAACAAAACATTTAAACTAAATTAAAATAAATATAAGTTAATTCAGTTAAAGCTATAACTATAGTTTAATTTTAATTTTTTTTTTTCTCGACACTAGGTGGGAATCTCGAAAGACTCCAATGAGTTTAACGCACGAATTCTCTTTGTGTTGAATTTTAACTAATCATACTTCCTTACTTCTGGCTGCAATTGCTACTTCATATTCGCGCTATACGTATAACAAACTAATTTCCATATACGGAACTGTGTCATTTGTGGATCTTTAAAATATAGCGGGTTAGTCTTTGCAATCCCTCCTTGTATCTCCGTTGAAATTTTTAAGAGAAGGCTTTCATGTTTTTATTTTTTTCTGAATAGGTTTCTTACACCAACAAAATATCTATAAAATAGAGTGAGTGCTCCAATGATACTTCGAGAACCTAGTGGAGTAAAAGTTGATGATATTTGCCGCACAAACAGCATTCTGACAAATCCCAATGCTGTTTGTGCGGCGCCTCACAAATCTATATGTATTATACTCCATTTATAATAATTTAGCTAGAAAATAAGTTTAAAATTTCAAAATAACAAATCAGAATTTTTTTTTTTTTGTAAAATATTATTTAGAAACAATAAAATATATTAACATAATATGAAATAAATGATTAAAATAAAAAACTATATATAATATCTAAAATCTTAAAATAAAAATAAATTTTATATCCAATATATTATGTAGATAATACCATAATACTAAATTAAGTAAGAAGCTAACTATAAGCCATAAATACTTTAATTTAAATATTTAAAAAAAATCATTTTTAATTTTGTTCAGAATAATAATAAAGAAAGATTATATTAAAATACAGAAATTAAATTAAAAAAAAAAGAAAAATATTGACTTACAATTTCTAGTTTCGCCTATATATATGCAATATTCTTTTTATTTTTTAAATTTTTTTTAATTACCTATTTGGCCATATGGCCATAGACAATACGATAATAATAATAATAAAAACTTTTTGTAAAATAATAGATAAAAAAAATGTTTTTTTTTTTTATTTTAATTCATAGACTAATATCTTTAGCTCTAGCAAAAAAAAAAAAAAAAATCTAAGAAAGATAAGAAAGGTCATATTTTATATGCCGTTTTTTAATTTTTTTTTATTTTAATACAAATTAAAATTAAAACATTATAGAGTTTATCTTATCATTACGATAAATTTCATATATTTATAGATAACTATTATATGATATTAAATATATCTACGGTATTATTTAGGAAAGTATGAAAATAATTATATTCGAAAATGATTAATTGTTTATATGTCACAATCTAAATTTTTTATTATATAATCAGTTCCTATATACATACATATATATATTTTTAAGAATATGAATTTATTATCATAGTACTATAATAAAAACCAAAAAAAAAAAAAAAAAACAAACAACATATTGATTTATATATATATATATATATATATGTCTAGATGTAAACATATAAATATTTTAATAACGATAAACTCACCTGTTATACACCTTGAGTATATATATATGTAAAAATCCAATAATTTTAATTCATTTTTATACAATGTTTTTATTATTTTTTTTTACTCAGTTTAATATAAGGTTCGCTCCTGAACGGTTCGATAATTTTTTTTTTTTTAAATAAAGGACGAAATTTTTTTTTTTAAATAACGAGTGTTGGTTTTTGTTTTGTTATTAATTCGTATTAATTACAATTATTATAACGTGTTCAGTACAATATAATATTATTATGTATATTTTAGCGATGAGTAAAACGTGTTACGTAATATATTAAAACAACAAAAACAAAAAAATAAAAAAAAACCAAAATCATTTAAAGGCGGTAAAAACGAAGAAAAAAAAGAAAAATAAAAGGATTTGAAGGTGAAAATCAATTTCAATTCTATAATAAATTTAATACCAAAAATAGAACATAAATATAAACAAGAAAAAAATAAAAAAAAAAATGTTTGGAAATTGTTTTGGTAATTTTGGAAATTGGTTAGGAGCTGTATTACCAAGAATTTTAGGTGTGTAGAAAAAAAAAAAAAAAATTGTTATTATTTACTATTTTTTTTTTTTGTTTTTTGTTTATTTTTTTAAATATTTTGTTTAATAATATTATTTTTATTTTAGCAACATTTACATTTTTACCATGTGGTCTATTAATGGGTTATACAGTATCATCATTTTCAATTGATTTTAATAATTTAAAAGATTTTTTATATTATGGACCATTAGCATTAGGCTGTTTTTCAGCATTAATAACAGCAATTGTATTTATTGGTACAAAATTTTGGCGTAATAAAATTTTATTCTTTCATTTTGAAATTTTAATTGTAACCAGTTGTATAAATATTATTGCATGTATATTATTTTTTATTAATGAATTAGGTAAGTAATTTTTAATATTATAAAAATAATTTCAATTTTATTAACAATAAAAATATTTGGTTGATTTATTCATACCATTATATTAAAAAGATTCAACTTAAGTATAAAACTAAAACAAAAATAAATATTCTTTTCTAATTTCTTTTCAATTTCATTAGAATTTTTTAAGATAGATTTTGTTAAATTATGTAGTTCAAAAGTTCTTCTTATAGTCCAAAATCAAAATTTACTTAAACCCTAAAAAGTTTTTTTTTTAATTACAGTTTATTTATTTATGTGCATAAGACGATTTTATTTATTTATGTGCACACATAAGACGATTATTATTCAGAGTACTTTATCCATTAGTATTTTTTTTACAGTTGAATCATTTTACTCTCTAAAAAATGTAATTAATGAAATAAAAAAGATTGAACATATACGATATACAAGGGATATTAGTGGCTTAGTAGCGGATAAGAGCGTATAAAATACGCTGTAACCACCGAGGAAGTGGGGGGGGGGGGGGGTACCAAACTTACATCCGTCGTAAGAATATTTCCCTCTTATGACATTTGGTTGTAAGACCTGGAAAGGAAAGGATATGGAATTTTCTTGTCACATTTAATATCTGACAAAGGAATAAACTAAAAATAAATATAAGCTCTATACATTATACTATGTTTATCCTTATTTTCTTCTAAAAATCTAAATTTATCCTTCGAAACTGTTATAGTGTTCAATTTTTCATTAAAAATTAAATGGTTATTATAATATATGAATTTAATATCCCTGCAATGTTATATTTTACCTTTTTAGTTCTAAGTTTTAATTATGGCTTTTATTTTTAATTTCAAAATAATTATTTATATTTGGCAAATAGAGAATAATGATTATTCTTATTCGATGTTTCTAATTATTTTTACTTTTTTTTTCTTTCAATAATGCCAATGCCTTTTTAATTTCGATTGGACAAAATTAATAATAACATTGTTTTATTTAAAACATTTATCCTAAATTTAAATCTTTTTTAAAAAAAAAAATCGGTTTTTTTCCTAAGGATGTGATAATTTTCCAAAGACACCAAGAATTTTCCCCTTGGTAGTGTCATTCTTACTGACTAAACCCACCTCCCTCTTTAGCCAATATAATGGAAAGAAACCCTTACCTGCGAACGCAGTATATTGGCTAGGTAGTAGGGATAGGAAAGGATAGGAAAATGGATACGGAAACATTGAATTGGAAGTGGAACTGTAGGGAAACAATGAATCCACCTATTATTATTACTATTTTGCTAACAGTGACTATAGCAGTTACAGCAGTTACAATATGTAGTAGTATATAACACCTTACTACATGAGGTAATTATTGAAGTAGCCCCATTGTCACTGTACCGGCTGTTATTATTGGTGTATTAGTATTCTTATTTATTTATTTATTTATTTTTATTAAATTTTTAATATAAATATTACAATATAATTTGAATGACCGTTTTCCCTTCGGATGTGGGCCAGTATTATATTAGTTTTATATTAATAATATATTTCTTAATTTAAGGATGGATTACTCCTTTACATTTTCCTTAATTCATTGTAATACCAATAATCATTATTTTACCAAAAGAAAAAAGACTAAAAAATTAAATTCATTTTTCTTCAGTTTACATGGTCTTCCTTCTCTTGTCAACGTTTTGCTTGTTTTATATATTACTCTATTATATATTGGCTTCATATATTTATTGTCCCAAATCCAAATAGGTCCATTCGATTTTTGATGACTTTTATATCTTCCTGGTTTTACACATCAAAGTTTTTAAGTGAAATCTTGTGTATGGTATTGATGCACTCGAGGATTATGTGCTTTATAGTATGTTGTTTATTGCAAAAGTTACATATTGGGGGAAATATTTTAAATAAAATTTTTTTATAAATATTTCAATTTCGAAAGAAATATAATATAATATTTACTTACTTATTATATACTCGATTTATACTATCGGTACTTATTTTATATATATATATCTATATATTTTATATATATATTATATATTTATATATATATATATTTATTATATGTATTTTATATATGTATATCGGTACTTATTTTATACTCGATTTATACTCTTTTAGGTTAATTTTTTCATTTCATAGATCTTTTTATTAAATTTTAAGGTGTGTGCGTTGAAAAGGTTTTTGAGTTATTGTCTAGATAAAGTTCACTTCTATTCCTACTGAGCAGTCTAAAATAGAACTGAACAAGGACGAAATAACTTCTAATAAACTAATAAACTTTTGGTGTTTATCATTACTTTGTTTTTCCTTGAATATTTTATTATATAGTTTGGATCAAATTTTTCGAACTTAAATATTATCAAGGAGTTTTTCTTTTGTTTAATTATCAACAAAGTTTTCTTCGAAGTCATATTTAATATATTTAGAGATATAGAATTTTTCTCTATTTGATTTTTTCTTATAGTTAAGTATTTCTTAAAAGTTTCTTATTAGATAATTGTCATATTTTAATTAATTTCATATCATAAAAGTTAAAATATTGTATTTATTTAACTTAAGTTATGTAACTTTTTTCCATTTCTCCGGCATTTGGAAATATTTCAATTGGTTTATTAAATAAAATTGAGATTAGTTGATATTTTATATTAAATTCATTTTATTAAAATGTTAATTTACGAAAAATGGTTGTCTAAAGCAAAATTATTACATTTTATGGATAAAGCTGACGATGAAAGCTGATTAGAAATTGAAAACCATGGACCCAACCTATATTTTTCGTTGAAAATTTAATAAATATAAATTATATTCTGGATATTTAAAAAGAAAATGGTAAAAAACCAAATATAATTTAAAAAACTATATAATTGAGAAAAATATTATTTATTAATACATATATTTATATTTACTTATGGTATTTCTTATTGTGTACTATAGTATATAAGCTATGGTTATATAGTTTATATAGATATTTTTTTTATATCGTTTATACTCTACTTATTGTACTGGTCTTTTAAAAAATTTTTGTATCACGAAAAAAAATAAATTAATTGTAAGAAGTAGGTCAACCGTAATAACTAAATAATAATTAAATATATATATATATATATATATATATATATAATATAAAAAAAATATATGTACCTAACGAAAATGTCTACATAAATCACGAACATTTTCTTTTTATTTAAAAATCATTCAAGAAAAAAAAAAAGCCAAAATGATGTTTAATATTTTTTTTGTATAGATATACATATGTCCTTATTTTATACATCTCACACCTGTGAATTAGAACACCAATAAACATCTGACATAAGGGATATATATTATATATATACAGGGTGTTCCACAAAAAAAAACTAAATATTTCATGAGGTGATTTCTAAGACTAAAACTAGCAAAAAATTGTATGGGACGAAGAAGGTTTTTTTTTTTTACATGGTACCCAAACTTAGGAAAGGAATCCTTTGTACAAAATTATTATAGGTTTGAGTAATAGGGAGAGGAGTTGGAGGGGAATTGAGTAATAGGGAGAGGAGTTGGAGGAGTTGGAGCAAATTGTACAATAGGTCATTACTATATCAGAGGCCAACACGTTGGATGGAAGCATGTTCCACATTCTAGCAATTCTCACAATAAATGTGTTTCCATAGCCTATTTTAAACCACTTAGGTATTTCCACTGTGTATATATTAGCACTCGTGGCCTTCCTAGTGTTGCGCTGGAATTGTTTAAAGAGAGGCAATATTGATTTTAATTCAATAGAACGAGTTTCATTTCCTAGATATCCATAAAAGAGGGATTATGCTCCAATATTTCGGAATTAGTTAAGAGGAGTAAAGGTTGGCTGAACAAAGGGTCGCCAATTAGGGGTAAGGCGTGATTTTGAATTTTGTAACCAGGTAAAACCAACTCATATGTGAGAGTTGCACTCCATCTTATACCAAACATATGCTTTATAGATATTAGTCAGATCACCAGGAGGAAAATAAGCTTTACAGCGAGAAAGTAAACATAAGCACTTGGCAGCTTTTTTCACTATATCAATTACATGCTTCTATTATTAACCGTTTTCAAAATATTGGGACCTTTATGTTATTTTGTTTTATATTATTAATTATCAAATAACACTTGAGCCATAAGCTCAACAGAAAAACTTATTTTGTCTTGTATCTTATTCTTGAATACTTATTCTTAAAGCTTTCAGTTACTGATGGATTTACTATCCTGCATTAATTACTTTTTAAATTAGAGGCACAATATCTTGAAAACGACTTATAACGAACCCTTCCTTCACATACAATTTTTTTTCAATATTTAGTTTCAGGAATCACCTCCTCAAACATTTGTACTATTATGCGGAACACTCTGTATGTATATAATAATATTTTAATTTAAAAATTATAACTGCTTTGAATATCTTCTTAACAATAATTATAGATTTTTTTTTTATTTAAATTAAAACCAAGAAATAATTTTCTATAAAAAAAATATTTTTTAAATTATTAGGTCATAGTAATCATCGTTATAAATAGTGGGTAGGTAGTTTCCCTAAAAAACAGAAAAATTAAAATATATTTTAATACATTTTCTTTGACATTTATACACAAGTTTAAGGTTAAAAGCCAACAAAATGTATAGAACTAAATTTTTTATCCTTTTAAGAGGTGACTGTATGCAAAGAAATATCGATTAAAATTCTTAAGTGCAGAATAAACTTAATAAAATATTCACGTTCTTTACTTTCATTTTTGAATTAATATAATATGTATATACTACATACATATACACATTTAATTTATTAAAATAAAGAACTCTGACATTTTTCAAATTAAGAATAGTTTACTGAAAGTTATGTTTTCTGTAGATTTTAATCTTTGCATATAGGAAAAACTTAAAATTAACAATTTCCTTTTAAAAATTAACAAAAAAAAAAAACTGACCTCTCAAATAAATTGGTATTTAAATAAAAATTTATATTTAAATAATTTTTAAAAACAATGTAATAATTTTATAAGCTTTAAATTATACTAATTAAAATAACAAAACTATCAAATACCTATAATTTTGAAAAAAAATTTTATTATCAATATTAAATTACTATATAGATATTATAAATCAACATATCAAGTATTAGTAAGTATTTAAATTAAAATCTTTAGTAGCTATATAATAAAATAATAAAATTTTTTTATTGTATTTATCAGACTTGTGCCTAGGACCATTATAATTTAATACATTTATAAATATAGCATTTTTTGGTCAAATTTAGGTATTTACTAAATATATTCAGGTTTTTGCTAAATATATACGGGTATTTGTAAATAAATTCAGTTTGTTTTTTTGGAAGAGTTTTACTAAATGAATTCGGATTTTTACCAAATAATTTCGGTTTTTTTTTTTTTGGAATTGTGTTTTTTATTAAATAAATTCAGATAATTTTTTTAATTCAAAAATTGTAAAAATTAAAAACTTTCTATTGATAAACATGCAGCTTTGACCACTTTTTAACATTAAAAGTGTAACAAAAATTAAATTATCTATTTTAGTTAGAAAATAGAAATTTTTGCAAAATTAAGGCCTCCCCATGAGTTCTTATATCCTAAAATAACAATAAAAGTGAAAATATGTATTTTAAGGCAATTTTTATGATAAAAACCAGGTGGCGAAGGTTAACTTGATCTAAAAATTTTTTATACAAGCTTATATTCTCTTCCAACTCTTTATTTATAAATGTAACGAGTAACGTTATCATAACTATAGTTTCCATTTGGTTTTTTTATTTAAACAAATATTTGTTTTTGGTGGGAAAACGGTTTAATTCTTATTTTACGCCAATAAATATGTAATCTATTTTTATTTAAAGATACATTGGTTTCATTATACTATATTAAGAGTCCGGGCCTCAGTGGTCTAGTGGTTAAGCACGTGGCTTATTAGCCGAGGGAGTGCGGGTTCAAATCCTGCACAGGAAGCAAGTTTTATTAATTGAAAAAAAATCCCCCTTGCTACCAAATATAGTGTAAATATATAATATAAACCAAATAAATAATTAATATTAGTGTATTATTTCATAATAGTATTCGACCTATAAATGGCTTCGTAGTCGATGGTTTTGTAATATTGCAATATCCTATGTGATTTGTAATATTAATATAAATAAATAAATAAATATTACGAGTCTCGGTGGCCTAGTGATTCGGCAAATGACGTATCAATCTTGGGAGTGCGAATTTAAATACTGCAATTCCTATATGCAAATATTTTAACCGAAAATATTCTTAACAAAAAATCTCTCTTACAATTTGTAATCAAACATACTGTGTGTCCCAGAGCATGTGTATCAGTTATTGTTAATTAGGGAAGAAGTCGTTATTTTTAAATTTAAAAATATTTTGTTAACTAAATCTCGGCTGCTCTTTTGAGTGGTGATATTTTTAAAATTCCTAACGGACCGGAATTGAGATTTTTAGCCCAGAAATTCACTTAAATTCAGATTTTTAAGAGGTACTTTCCAATGCAAGTCTAATTCTACGTCAAAAAATAGAAAATTTTTGCCTTTAAATTTTTCTTTTTGTTTTCTAACTATTTTTCTTTAAAATTAATAAAATTAGATCAAAAATTTTTAATTTTTTCTTTATAATTAAAAAAATTTATACGCATGGTGTGGAACACCCTGTATATTGTATATAATATAATACAAACAAAATGAATAATATTACTATTTAAATTTGTAATAGAATTTAATCTGTAAAAAACTAAGTAACCGCTTGTTTTAGTTATATTGTGTAAAGTTTTTTTTTTTTGCAAGGGTAGGTGAGAATCCCAAAAGACACCAATCAGATCTAAGCTTAATGCTCTTTGGTAGTGTTGGACTTTAATCAACTAAACGCAACCTCCATTTTAAACCAAACTTTAGATTAAAACCTTTATGGTACAATGTACTGTTTCTTTTAGGGATTGGGAAGAGAGGGAATAAAGGAAATTGGGAAGTATAGGAAGTTATTGGCTGTTGAGGGAATTATTTAGGAATTATTTAGGATTATTTAGATCCAATTTAGGATTATTTAGTTACGGAATATGTAATTAATATTTAAATAATTAAATAAGTATCTTCCAACCGAGGGCGTGCCGTTCAAATCTTCTATAGTTCATACAATCCGCTTTGAAACTAAATATTATAACTGTTGTATATACAATTAAATAAATAAAAACTTCCATTCACAGTATCGCATCATTTATATTTATGTGATGAGTAATATTAGATATAAAGTATAATAATACTTGATATCTTTAACAATTACCGTATCAACTGACTGAGTGTTACTGCAAATCGTCATCTACATAAAAGAAAAAAAAAAAAATATTTATTAAATAAATGGGCAAAATTTAGTGTCTTATTACGCTAGAATTAGGATCATATAATAAATATAAAAAGCATCAATTTTCCCAGACAAATCATCAAAATTTAGAGCTGTAGTATAAAGGAATAATTTCACGTTATATTTTATTCAATAATTTAAAATCTTTAGTAGTTGTATACAAAATAAGTTTACTTAAAGACATCCAAGTATCTTTTATTCATACATAATAAAAAAAGTTTTTACTTGTATGCTTATTGTAAACTTCAATCACCCAAAAAATTTTTCTTATCAAATAAAAATTACTAACATTTAGCTTAAAATTCTTATCAGCGGTAGTGTTAATTTATTTTGAAGTATATTTTATTTCATATAGGATTTTTACTAAAAGTAAAACAATTTTTTATCTATGGTTTATTCATATTAAAAGGTTTTCACTTGAAAATAAAAACAACAATAAAAAAAAAAACAAAACAAAATATTTGCTAATCGTAATAATGTTGGCAATAATTTTTCATGATAACAAATGATTTGTCGAAAAAAACTCATGATAAAAATTTAAAAACAAAAAAAAACAATAATAATTTATATCAAAAACATACAAAATACCTACAATAAATAAATTTTAATTAAAATTAAAAATAATTTTTGTGAATCATTTAATACAAAAATAATAATTGACTTAACTTTAACCATATTTGCATTTACTTATATTTTCTTTGTTTTTTGAAGTAAATAATATGAAGTAAAAAAAAAAAAATTAGTTATTTCTTAATGAAGCCATTGCTTAAGTTGTGGTATCAGAGCCCTATTGCACCAACAACTTATCATTAATGAAATAATCAAATAATCGTTTTTTGATAAGTTTTTGTTGCATCAAAAGCATATGTTTGGTTATAACTCAATAAAGTTTTGATTAGTAAAAAACATTAACTTATCAAAAAAAAAATGACTATTTGATTAGTAATAAGTGGTTGGTGCAACAGCACCCAGGTATTACTCAAATCTGTTTGACGTTTTTCTTTTGCTTCATTTTCTTTGACGATTTTCTTTGAAAACCGTCACAATATATTGCAACAAAACATGATTGCAATATGTTTAACCCAGAAAAAGATAATAACCCATAATAATTCTTCAATCATTATACTCTACTCTATAAAATTATATGTTCATTTACCTGTCTAAATTGTTCTATACTCTATCATTACCATTTTTAAAAAATTAACATATTTATCTGTAAACCTAATCATTACATTTCTATAAATTTAATTTACTTTTGGCGAAAAACAAAAGAGCCGCGGTATTAATTAATATATATATAAAAAAAAAGTCAAACATGTTTTTCACGGGAAATTGCGATATTTCGATTATAAATAGAAAAAAGAAGATTTACTGACCGAAAGTACAATAAAAAAAATCGTTATTTTCGTTGTTATTTCATGAAAATCGGTTTAGTTACATTTGTCAAAAAGTATTAAAACTTTTTATCCAAAGAAAAATAAGCTACTTACGAGGAACGGTGGAAAACATCGAAAGTCTCTCAATTAACTCGCATTAGGTTGCTCTGGATAGTGTTGGACTTTAATCAACCAAAATCACCGCTTTTAAAATCAAACCTTAGGATGGGTTCTTTAATACATAGCATAATCTACAATTTGGTTTTGGGGATAAGAATGTGGAAAGGATTACTTGGGCAATTGTGTTTCAGATAATTAACATTATGGAGTATGAAGAGGAAAATGTTGAGAGTTATTTTGAAGGAAGATGTTAATGTTCTTTTAAATTTCTTTTTATCGTACACTTATGAATTATTAACTTTCGGGAACATATATGCTGGCATAAGGTTCCATAAACACAATGTGCGCTTAATGTCGACGTGAAACAAATTTCCAAAAGCTATGTTACATTACACCACCTTGTCAGCTCGACAGTGTGGTAGTAGCTATCTGACACAAATCTTGTTTTACGTTAACAAACTTTGAAGGGGCGCATTAATTGTTTATTTTCTTTAGAACTGGTGTTTTCGCCTACAAGTTTTCTATAAAACAAGGTCATTAACCTGACTATATAGCGATGGTAGAGTGTAGTGAGCGATGAGGTAACACTGGCGACGCCATTAAGAGGAATTATAGCTCTGTTTTCACCTTTGTACATGTGGCTCAGCGCTGTTTGCGGGACTCTAGTCCATATATGTATTTGGTGGAAGAACAAAAATAAATAAATACAATAGATGTCAGAATTCCTAAGTATTTTTTAAGCTTTTACTCTAAAGTATAAGCCAGTCTGAACCAAAGTTAATATATTGATAAAATGTAGCGGAAATATGTTAAGATTACATTGGTATTTGTTTTTATTCATAAAAAAAGTTTAATTAATTCTCAATTTTCTTTTATAATAAAATTAATCTGACAGATATAATGAGAGTTAAAAAAAAACAAATAAAAAATATTTTTACTTTTACATAAAAATTAATAACCTTAACTCGCTCGATTAAAAGATAGACGCCTAATGCCTACTCATAGAATTTTTCTGTAGATATGATACTTTAATGCAGATGTGATATTTTATAAATTTTGCCTATTAAAAAATATTTTTAGACCACTTTTGGCAATTTTTTTTTTCCATTAGACCATTTTTTTTTAACCCAGATAAAGATAATTGTTAATTAATTTATTAGTTTTATTATTATTATGAATTTTTATTTAATGTTGTCATTGAACAAAAATAATAATATTAATAAATATCTAAAAACATTTATGAACAATTTGCAAAAAAAAAAATGATTAGATTTATTTGATAATAAAGAATTTGATATCAAATTTAAATTTTAAAAATAAGGAAATTTATTTAAAATATACATAAGTCATTTCAGTCTTGTTATTATCACACAATTAATTGCTTGAAAATGAAAAATTAAAACAAAAAAATCGATAGTGTAGTTTTTTTAAACTACCCATCATATCGGAAATGTGGTCATGTAAATGTGATTAGAATGAATACATTTAATCACTTAGGTAAGGAGCGGATTACGGGTCCGTATTGAAATCCCGATTTTCAAAATCCCGTATATCAAAATCCAGCCATATCAAAATCCCGCCAGTCCAAATCCCGCCATATCAAAATCCCGCCATATCAAAATCCCGCCATATCAAAATCCCGTCATATCAAAATCCCGCCATATCAAAATCCCGCCAGTCAAAATCCTGCCATATCAAAATCCCGCCATTTTTTAAGACTTTTTGCATTAATTTTTTTATGCGTAGCTACTGTTAGATACAAAAAGAAGAATATCTGCCTTTTCCAGAATTTTTAAATTAATGATGAAAACAAGATATTTGTTTTCAAGATTTATTTAAAAATTCTGGAAAAGGCAGATATTCTCCTTTTTGTATCTAACAGTGGCTGCGTATAAAAAAATTGGTTTAACATTACATTTGAATTAATTGTGCCATCGATTTTTGTTTTTTTTATTGTATATATATATATTGTTGCATAGTTATTTTTGTTGAACCTATTTTGTTTTACATTTTCTTAAATGCTGTAGAATAAAACTACTAATTTTTGTTATTAAAAAATTGAGATTTTTATTTTAATAGGTAACTTACAATTTTCAGTAATTAAAAAAAAAACCATGTGGAAAATGGTAAAATATTTAAGATCTAAAATATGGTAAAAACTGCAATTTTAGAATTTCAATTAAAGATGAATTTGAATTGTCGGGATTTTTTAAAAGTCGGGATTTTGATTGGCGGGATTTTGATATGGTGGGATTTTGTATGGCGGGATTTTGATATACGGGATTTTGATATGGCGGGATTTTCATATACGGAATTTCGATACGGACCCGTGGATTACCTACCAATTTAGTGTCCCCGTAGTTCGAATCTTAGTAAAAGTGAAATATTCATTTTAACTGTTTTTCGATCCCGATTCAACTACTATTTGTTATAAATAGAAAACAATAAATAAATACTTGTATAGCAATAATAAAAAAATATCAGCATATAAAAAACAAATATCAAATACGATATATAAACTAACAATATCAATTTATTTCTTATTACTCAAAACATTGAATTATAACAATAGAATCGATATAAACAAATATAAAAAAATTGAATCGATTAGAATTTAAATAATTCTATATTGTACATTGTACTTGAGTGCGAAATTCCTGGAGTAGTAATATGTATCCCATTTCTCTTAACATACCTTCCATATTGTTTGAACATATGCATCTGTAGTTTATCAGCCTATTGTTTTAACAATTAACAAAAATAAAATTGATAAATAGATGATTCTGTTAGATAAAATTTATATAGTATTCTATTACAAAGGTAAATATAGGTTTCATCCTGATTCAGTTATCAGACAATTCAATTAATTAAATAATTCTTATACATTAATAATAGAAAAACATGATATGAAAAGTGATAAAGAAGTTTATATACTAGAGTGTATTTATATAGCACACGATAAGTATTTAATAGTTATCGTGTGCTTGTATAAATTCTTGTCTGCTTGTATAATATTTAAAACATTTCCTTTTTTTTTTTAAGAATCAAACTTTTCAATATATTATATATTCTGTTATTAGGGCAATTTATTTTTAATAAACTATTCTTATATCAATATCTACAACTGTTCTTTTTCCTTAATCTTTTTAATCAATTTAAAAATATAAATTGACTATGTACAACCTTTACAATAAATGTTTTTTTTTTTAATATATTTTTCTGCCACATAAATGTGGACAGGAAATTACACAGCCATTCCTATTCAGGCGTGGTTGTAAATGTCGTATTTTATACGCTCTTAATTACCCACTAGACCACCGAAGCCCCCACTAGACCACCGAGGAGGAATGATGCTCATGGTTTATTAATCAAGGAAGTTAGCTAGATTTTTTAATTAAAATCCAATCCTTTTGCTACGAAATATATTGTAAAAATATAATAAAAACATAATTAATAATATTACAGTATACTTAATTAATAATAGTATTGAAAGTTCAAACTATAACAGCTTTAATCGACTATACTAGGGGCGTAGGGGCTTCGGTGGTTTTTATACTATTATTAAATTATATACTAATATTATTTATTTTGTTTATATTATATACTATATATTTACATTATATTAGGTCGTAAAGGGCGTATTAACCGAAGGAGTGTGGGTTCGATCCCTGCACAGGTCGTAAGTTTTTTTTTTACAAACCCCCCCCTACGACCTAATATAATGTAAATATATAGTATATAATATAAACAAAATAAATAATATTAGTATATAATTTAATAATAGTATAAAAACCTATAATGGCCTTAGTAGCCGATAGTTCAATAATATTGCACTACATTAATGTATGTAATATTAATATAAATAAATAAATAAATAAATAGTTTAGCAATATTGACTTATCCTATATATGACTTTTAAATAAATAAATAATAAATTAACATTTTTGGATTTTTTTTTTATATTACTTTATTAAGAACTTTATTAAGTTTAAATACTTGAAGAAAATTAAAAAACAGAATAAAGTATAATATGGGTTTAAATATAATTTTTATCATTTTAAAGTTATAATTTAAGACACTTTTCACTGTTTCTTTTTATTAAACTTTCATTGTGTATTATTAGATCTTCACCAAACAAATTTACCTTAACCTGGAAAAAAAATGAACAAAAAAAAGGTTTTAAGTTTTAAAAAAAATTGATTAAGTTTTTTAACCCCATTATGATTTTACTTGTTTTAAATAAATGAGTAGAATTTTTATCCTACTTATTTCTCTTCTTAAAAGTTTCTGCTGACTGAACTTATAGTGTTATATACACTATACACATAAAAATAGGTTTGTTTCAAGTTAATTGTTAATTGAATTTCTTTTTATCTTTAAATAATTTATTTTTCTCTCGCTAGCCTACCCTAATATGCCTAGCCTTATTAAATCTACTTTACAAGTACAGTATTAGTTAAAAACTTATTTCCAATTTTTTATGTACTCGTCACTGGGGTGGAATATATAAAATGATTTTTAGGTTTTTTTTTTTAATAGCACTTTTATCATATTCAAATTTAATTCTTAAAATATTGGTGTTAATTGTTTCACAAACAATTATCATTTATTTTATCGTAAAATTAATTATTTAATTTATATTTTCAACGTAATTCTCAGCGTATAATACACTTTCCATTATAATCTCACCTTCACACTTTTTTGTGACACCTTAAAGGAAATAAAATAGATATAGAAAAGTGTATATTATATTCTTGCTCAAAATGGAATTCTGAATCGATTTAGCCGATTTATTCCTCCACAAGTATTAACTCAAAAAAATAATGAAGCTAGAATTCTAAATTTTTTATCATTTCACCTTTGGAATATTATTAGTTTTGGTATTGAAATAGAGCAAAGTTTAACAGGTAGGTTCGAGTAACTACCATATAATTTGCTTTTTTTTTAAAATATAAAAAAAATTCATTCTCCGTGATCCGACCCACATCCGAAAGGAAAAAGACCCACGCTTTGATGCCCACTCTTGGGTATATTTATTATATCAAAAAAAGATTATTAAAAAAAAAACTATAGATATCTGAAGTTATATTGTATGTTATTGAAGCTATAGGTGTCTGAAATTTTGTAAAAAGAAGTTAGTAAATGGAATAGTAAATATGTCTCGGTACTAAGTATAGGTAGTATAGAATAAGAATAGGATTAATAACTAAAATTTTGTAAAAGACGATTACATTTTATGGTAACAGACTAACAGTAGTATAAATTATGTTAGTACAGATATCCTATAGTTGTTATAGTCTACTAAACAACATTCCTCGTTTTATATAATTCAGTTTTCAACAAAAGTGGTTATATGCACTTAAGTGGTTATATGCACTTAAGTGGTTGTATGCACTTAACCACTTTAATTGGAAATAAATATTAGAAAAAGTTAAAAGCCAAAAAAAAAATTGTAATATGTAATTAGAAACCTTTAATAAGTATAGTAATATAATGCATAACCGAGGTTATTTTCTATTAACTAGAAATTAATTAGCTATATATAGATAATATGTAGATACTATATGTTTAAATATTTAAATATATGTATAATGAGAAAGAATAAGTTTTTGAATATGTGGAAGGATAACTTTTTGCTCAGATGTGGTGAACTAGACATTTTTATATATTGATATAATATTTGTTATACATTTTTAAGAACTATCAAGAACACTATAAAAAACTGAATAATTTCTCTTAAATAATATAGTACAACAGTGTTTTATTGAAAAATAATTTTAAAAATTTTTCTTGTTTATATCCAAGATATTTTTTCGAATATTAACTATTATTATTTATTAAATTTTTATTTTTTTCATTAGATAGAATGTAAAATTTTATCTATTTATTGTATTCATTAGTAAATTTTTGGTCAAAATGATTTTGTGTAAAAAAAAACGACAGATATATTATTTACAAAAGACATTTTAATCATAGATATTATACATAAAGCAAAATATTTTAAAATACACTTTGAATAAATATTTTATTATTAATGTTTGTAAATAATGTAATAATGATTGTAAATAATAAATACTTAATATATGTTGAGTATGGGTTAACATATTACGTTTTTGAATATTAGTTCACCTCTACATTTTCATTGTTTCGTAGATTTATCACTTTTATTCTGTTCATATTAATGTTCTGAGTGAAAGTGTGTTCAAAGGTGTAATAAATTTGTCATTACGTTTGTGACACCATAAAGGACTTAATATAGATTAAAATGTATGAATCCGATCAGACCATCGAATCGATTAGACCATGTACGTTAGTCCATCTGACAAACCTTCCTCGTTTCAATCTAAAAACGACAAACGACAAAAATTATTTGTACCTTTATAAATCAATTTTAAAATTATATAAGTTGTTTTTGTTTTTAATTAACAAAGTATGTATTTAAAATAATGAGGGCTGCCGTCTGTAAATTTCCGCTAAACGAATTATTTAAACTCTATGAGTTTGTAACCAACTTTAAAATCTTTCCTAAATCATATAAATACATAGTCTAGAAAAAGGGTATAATGCAGATTTTGTAACCAACTCTAAAATTCCCCTCAAATTAATTTTGTTTACATAAATATTTCAAAAATATAAAAATATTTATTTGTTTTTATTTTTTTATAGAAAAAAAATATATTTGCGGTTTGCTTATCATCTTTCCCTGTAATAAAAAATAAAAAACAAATCACATTAAAAAAAAAACGGAATATTTAACAATAGCGGGATTTTGTCTTGGCGGAATTTTTGAGAGAACAAATCCCTCCATATATATAATCCCTCCCGCTTCCCTAAACCTATCTAACCTAATCTATAATTACAAATCAATTTTTTGTTTTAACTCAATAAAGAAATATTTATATATTCTATGCACTTGCATGATTTCCGTCTATTATAGTGATTTAATAGAGGAGCATGTTTGTGGTTTTAAATAGACCTTTAGAATAAAGGTAAATAAAATGTTAGGAAGCAATAAAATTCGATTTTAAGCTATTTTTAATATACTATTCATTATGATAATATATTTTGGATATTAAACCAAATTTTTTTTGTGTCTGTAATCGATCTCTTAGATCAAAGTGATTGCGAATAATTTTGTAATAAGAAATTCACGAATCCTATTATATTTGGTTTACGTTAGAAACATTTTAATTAGAATAATAATGCTTATAATCTGTTTTTGATTTTCTATGTAAAGGGTTTTCCAAGAGGAATGATACAATTTAAAATGATTACAATGGCAACACTGCGTATTAATTTTTGAAATTTCTTATGGCTATGGGCTATGCCATTTAATCATGGAAAGATGCACGCTTCAACAACGTTTAGAAATTTTTATATTGTTTTATCAAAATCAGTACTCATTTGATGAACATTTTTATCGAAAAATTTTATTCAGTGATGAAGCTCATTTTTGGTTAAATGGTTATGTAAAAAAATAGAATTGCACAATTTGGAGTGATGAAAATCCACACGAAACTGTTCAGATAACATTACATCCAGATAAAGTCACTGTGTGGTGTGCAATTCATGCTGGTGGAGTGATTGGTCCATATTTCTTTGAAGGAAATGGTCGAAGAGTAACAGTCAATGGAGAACGATATACAAAACAATGTTAAATAATTTTTTTTTCCTGCTGTTGTTGAGAATAATTTGGAAGATATGTGGTTTCAACAAGAAGGTGCCACCTGCCATACAGCCACTTTAACAATCGATTTATTGAAAACAAAATTTGGTGATGAAATTATCTCAAGAAATGGTCCAGTTAATTATTCTCCCAGGTCGTGTGATTTAACATTTTGTGATTTCTTTTTTTGGGGATATGTTAAATCACAAGTTTATGCTGACAATCCAATAACAATTGAGCAACTGAAAATCAGTTGTGTTATTTTCCATACATAATTAATGACATAATGTAACATTTCAAATAAAAAATTTTGGTCTCACTGAATAATTTATGTGTTTTTTTTTTAATTTTTAAATTGTATCATACCTAAGGGAAAATATTTTTGCAGGCTTTTTATACATTTTCGTTCAAATTTCTGGATTTTTTCCATTTAGCATTTTTCCTAACTTAAGTTTATCTTTGTTTTTTTGTCCTATTTAACTATTTTAAAAATAGCTCCCTATATAAGTCATATTTTCCCAAAAAAAAAATAAATAAAGAATGTTTATGTTGTTAAGTGTTAAAAATATCAAATATAAATATTAATTCAAATTCGATAGTAATTTAATTCATAATAAATTTAATTCATATAATAATAATAAAAATAATCATATCATAAATTAAATAGTTTTATATTTTTCAATTATATATCTTTCAATATATGTATATTTTTATTTTATTTTTTTCAGATATTTATGGATCATATATAGCATTTATATCATATGGCATGACATTTATTACAGCTTTAACATATTTAAATATAATTTCATCAAAAGATAATCGTACAATAATATTATCAATATGTTTTGCATGGTATTTATTTGGTTTAGCATCCGCTGTATCTTTAATTAATATTCATATAGATAATAATATAATAAAAAATATTAATATAAATTTAAATACAAAAATTAATAATGATTTAGAAACAAAAATTAATAATATAAATGTTACAACTACAAATAGTATTAATGATTTAGATTTTATAACAAAAATTAATGATATAGATTTTAAAAATACTATTAATGATGACAATAAAACAAATGAATTACAATTTTCATTTATTAATAATAATAATAATAATAATAATACAGAATATAATAATTATAATATTGATAATATAAATTTAACAATATCACAAATTGAAATGAAATTAAATAATTATAAAATAAATAATATGAATTCATCAACAACAATAATTAATACAAATGGTATATATCAAGGTATGGCTGCTGTTTATTTAACATCAACCCTTATAATATTAATAATATTAATTATAATAAAAATATATAATTATTTAGGTAATTTAGAATATAAAAAAAGTTTAGATTATGATATATTTATTGCTAATTCAAATGAAACAATATTTGATACAAGATCTGAAGTAATAAAACAAACAAATTTTTTTTATGTTACAAAATCAAAACAATGGTTAGTATCATTTATATTATTATTTTGTGATGGAATACATTTTTCATTTTTTATATATATAACATCATGGTTTATATTTAATCAAGAAATATCAATTATTAAATCATATAATAATTATGGTTTATTATATTGGATTGTATTTTTTGGTACAATATTAAATTTATTAGCATTATTATTTGTTAGTATTAAAATAATATTTGTTACATCAACAATATTACAAATATTTTTATTATTTCTTGGTATATTTATACGTAAAACAACATTAATACCATTATGGTTATTTTGTTTTTTATATGGTGTAAATTTTTCAAATATACAAGTACAAGTATTAGAAACATCACATTTAAAATATTCAGAATTATTAATATTTATATCATGTGCAACAAAATTATTATCAATTGGTATTATAAATGTATCATTTATGAGTGATTCAAAAAATTCAATATTTTATCGTGAAGATTCAGCAACATTAATTGCTCATTGTTTAGCATATATAACAATATCATCATTAATAGCAATTATTGTATCAATTAAAGTACCAAGAACCTATAAAAATTCATTATTTGATATACAAAATTGTTTATTAGGTATTATATTTAAAAAACATCAAATTGAACAATTAAATATGAAATATTTAAATGATGGTACAATACCAACAATATCAAGAAATGTTGATAGTAGACCACAATCATCAACATCCTAGCATATAATTATATTTGAAAATCAAAAAAAAGAAAAAAAAAATCGTGTATGTTTAAAAAAATCATAGTAAAATAATAATTTTGAAAAAAAAATTTTAATACAGTGGAACTTCGTTAATTCGAATTTGAAAGGATAATGAAAATTTCTTCAAGTTAGGTAGATTTTGTGTTATAGAAACAAAAAAAAAAATAGAACTCCTCCTTTATTTGATTAAAAAAGTTTAATTATATTCTAATTAAACAAAAATATTAAAAAACTTAAACAAAAAATTCTTATAACAGTTAAAAATTAAATTTTAAATTTATAATTATATATTCGAAAATTTAATTCAATTAAATAATATTTTGACACTTTTTAAATTTTTGTAAAAAGAATTTGTTTTGTTTAATTATCACTTACTATTCCCAGTCATATTTCAAAACACAGAAATCGTACATACCTAGCCTATCTATTTAAATCGTATTGAATAAGAATAAAATTCAAATGTTCATTTTGTTTTTAACGCCCAAAATTTTTTAATATTTATAATCAAACTAATGCATATGTGTGTATGTACATACATTCATAAAACTATATCAATTGACATTTACATAATTTTATTAGGTTCCAGTTTTGAATGTTTTCATTAAAAATATTTATAACATTGTAATTGCATGCACTCATTCTAGCGACAAAATAAAAAAAAAAAATATTAATTTTGTAGTAAAAATTTCGTAAATTTTTCGAGTTAGAGAATTTTTTGATGCCATAGGTATAGTTTTTTACTTTGACTTATGGAGAATTTCGAGTTAAGGAATTTCAAGTTATAAAGTTTTTTTTTCGACATATAATTAGTTGAAGGTTCAAGGGAAATCGAATGCAGTTCGGAGTTAAAGAAGATTTAAACTTATAGAAGTTCTAGTTAGAGAGGTTCCACTGTAATTTAAATAATTTTTATTTAATTAATTGTATATAATATATAAAAAAAAACTTAAAAATAAAAAGAAAACATTTACATACATACATTTTAGAAGTAAATTTTTATATTAAGATATTTTTATATATATGTACAACAAAAAAAAAAAAAAAATTTGAGATTAATATTAAAAAAGAAAAAAAAAAAAAATTCAACGACAAAATATGACAAATTTAATTTAATATTAATTTTAAAATATGGACCGATAACTCTATCAGTCATAATTCCACACCAAACAGTGCATCTGAGAGGGTGTAATTATCGCTAATGCACTGCGCTCTCGGATTCTCCGTACCCCAAATTCGACATTTCTATTTATTGACATATCCACATATTTAAATGAAAATGTGCTTCATCGCTCATAATGAGATTGTTCAAAAAGTTGACATTTTCTGTCGCAAGCAAAATGAATCTATTGACATATTGTAATCTATTGGTATGATGATTTGAAAACTTTATAAAAGCATTTCAAAACAGTCAGTCCAAATTGGCCCACCCTGTATTAAAATTATAATTACACAAGACAGAATATAAACCAAAGGTCTTTTAAAGGCACATATTTTCCAAAAAATAATATTACAAACTATTTAGAATTCTGAATTGCAACAAAATTTGGCAACTTTCTTAGTAGTTCATATAATAAAAAAAAATATGTGAAAAATAAAGAGACACTTTCTTCAATTTTAAGGGAACTCTATACATAATGAAGAAGAACCATCCTTATGTAAATATATAAAGTTGAAGCTTTGATGTTTGCCTTTTATTTTGAAAAAATGTGAAACAGTCGCCAAAATTATAGGTGTTTAAAAATAATAAATTTTCAATTTTTGAGCCCTAATAGGATCTTAAACAGGGGGTGGTACAAAATAAATTTTTGAGAAATACTAATATACTAATTTTAAAAGTATTTTCTTATCTCAAAATTTCAAGTCCCTATCTAAAAGCGTGCCAGATTTATGAAGGAACAAAAATCATGCAAAACTTAGTTTTCACATAATGGTAAATTTTAATACCAAATTCTAAAAAAAAAAAAATTTAAATAAATCTAAAAAAAAAAATGTATAATTTTAATCTTGATTTTATAAAGGTAAAAAAAAAGTCCTGTCGAATGACATTTTTAAATTGAAAAATCTTAAACTATAACTTAAGTTATACACATTTAATACTAGCGCTTTTTCAAAGTTTGAGAGGCTGTAAATAAAAATTCTCATTACATTTTTCATTGTTCAAATTCTTTTTTCAAAATATATAAACTCTTAACTCCTACACCAATTAAAACTTAGATTAATTATTTTTAAAAAAAATTTTTATTTTTATGTAACACCAATCCCATAATATTATTATTATATTCGAAAAAAGAGCAATATATTTTTTTTTTTACAGTTAGTTTGGTAACCACTTATTCTTTAATTAAACAGAATAAAAATCAATATAAATATTTTCGGTTTGTTTTAAAAATATATAAACCATTATATATTTTTTTTCCTGGAAAATAAGATGAAATGAAAAATAACATCCCGGTGCTTTATTTCTCAAGAAGTCATATAGATTAAATGAAAAAAGAAATAATATCTCGGGTATTATTTCTCATTGATAATTGGAGTAATAAGACCCCAAAATATCATTTGTCATTAAGTGTGAAATAGGGAATAGGGAATACATAGGGAATTTTATTTCCAAGGACCTTAATTCAGGGCGCCTATGTCAAAGGAAGTATGAGAATATTCCTAAAAGTTAAATCATAAAAAAAATTGATTATTTGAATATTGAAGTTGTAAAGGCTTGCATCTAGTGCTTGGGTGAAAAGTATCAAAATATTTTGAGTTCGGTAATAATTGACTTTGAGTCGGAATGGTTTTTTGATATAAAAACAGAACAGTTAAATGTTCGTACTTAATTAAAATTTAATTATTGATTAAAACTATGAAAAAACAATCTTTAATTTTATAGTTACAAATTTTATTAAATTTAAAATAATCTTTATAACTTACATTTAATTGCATCTTATTTTAAATTTTATTTTTTTTAATAATTTTAAATTGCACATATCTATTATATAAATTGTTATAAAATGTTAATTATTTTATATAAGAATAATATAAGATTTAACAAAAAAAAAAAAATAAATTAAAAGGATATCTTTTTTTAGAAAAAAAAACCTCATTTAAAAATTAATTTTATAAATACATATTCTAATTTAATATTTAATACTAACTTAATATTGTAAATATATATGTATGTAATATAAATTTTAAATAAATAAATTTTTATAATTAATTTTTTTTATATTGTACTTGTTTTTTTTTTCTTAATTAATTCATTAATTCATCTTTAAAAGTGTAGGTATTTTAAGATATTTTTTATATTATAAAATTTTTTTTTTAGGTGTAGGTTTGGGTTAATTATAAACTTCAATACTTCAGTGTTTCAAAAAATTTATCTTAAATGTTGACATTTAAAATGTGTTTCTAAATTCCAGCTCATATTAAATAATAGATAATCACCTATTCAATCACCAATAGACAAATCAGCATTTACCCAATAGACAATCAGCATTATCGAGAATTTATATGGAATATGAATTTAACATTTTATGAAATTTTAAATAGATGTTACGTTAACCACCATTCTACCGTATTCGATTTATTTAATTTCATTTTCGAAGTGCCAAAATAAATGTGAAAACATAATATGATTTTATAAGTTAACTAAGTATGTAATTTTTTGAATATACCAAAAAATTTTTATAGCACCTTTAAGGTAAGAAAAAACTTCTTATTTTTTCATAAATTTTTATTCTATTTTTACATCTCGCAGTTGATTTTTTTAACATTTTATATAAAGCACTGCGGTGGATAAAAATTTAGTGGAGTTGGAGTCATTTTGAAGTTAAAAAAAAAAAAATAATAAAAAAGTTTCTGATGGCATGTATATCATGTTGAAACGCATTCCCTCATAAATCAAAGTTTTTTCTTTCATTTACATTTTGTGTAAAACCTTAAAGGTGTTATAAAAATTTTTTGGTATATTCAAAAAATTACATACTTAACTTATAAAAAGTGGGTTTTACGGTTTTCAAAAAACAATTATAAACATTTTAAATTAAATAAAATCATTTATTCCCCAATCTTCTATTTCGACCATTCACCAACAACTTTCTACCACACTTAGATTTGTGGTAGAAGAAATTTTATTTTTGGTACTCGAAATACAATGAAAAAATGAATAGAGTCAAAAAGAGAATGACAGAACACCATTATTCATTTTCGAAAATTTCATTCACAAAGCGATGAATGTTTGGTAGAACTCCAAAATTCACATTCTTCTGCTAAATTCGTATTTTGAAGGATCAGAGATATTACGGTACGACCGAGAAATTATGAAGGATCGTAACTAATGGAAATAAAAATCTGAAATAAATGAAAATTAAAAAAAAAAAAAAATTAAATTTCTAGAAACCGCAAAATGTAATTTGAACTAATACAATACTGATAATGATTAAAGATCGTACAAAAACTATTTTCTATATAGTTCTATATTTTTTTATAAGACGAGGTCGATATCTGCTTTAAGCCTTTTCTCCTTGTTAAGTACTACATACAACATTCTGAAGATTTAAATTATTTATTTAGGCATTAAATATTGAGGTCCTCTCTAAAATAAAAAAAAACAAATTTTTAATTTCCGGAAACAAATGATAAGATAAATTTTTATTATAAGGTGATTAAATTTAACAAAATAATTTGTAAATTGTATGACATCAGAAATTTTTTTTATTCATCTAATAAATTATCATACTTATTTGATGACGTTTTTTATTTGTGACTTTTAGATAAAAACAAAAATAATAAATATTTTTACTTCAATTAATTGTTTGTTTATCATCTAAAAAAAAAAAAAAAAAATACTAATTAAATACCATCGGCCAACGCCAATGGAAATTATTAAATAATCAGAGAAAATTAATTAAAAAACTAATAAAACTCTTTATAAAATTAAAAGAAAACTTATCTTGGTATTTGATATGGTCGAACTAATATAAGTATATTATTTCGAAAAATATCGCTAAATAAATTAAATTCATTTTAATCTTAATTCTGTTTTCTATACAAACTGATTTTACACGATTTTAATTAAAATGCAGTTGTAGCAACGGCTTGTGCAAGATTTCTGAAATATATATATTTTAATTTGTGCGCCATCTATGATCTTATACAAGAATATAAAATCTGTAGTAAAAATATGTTATATTATTTGTAAATATAATATTTTATTTAGTTTTTAATTTGACTTTTCTAACAAAATTAGTATACAAAATATATGATCAGTGTTCACTTCATCAAAAAGTAATTTATAAAGAAGAAAGTAAACCAAGTTGAGCAGCACATAAAAAAATAAAATCTGATAAAAGTAATTTTATTTCTTATTTTTATAAGAATTATTTTTCCACCCAAAATTTTCATTGTATTTTGATTTGCTTCAATTTTCCTAAAAATCTCGTAAAGGTTATACGATTGTAGAATCTTGCCATTGTCTTAAAAATTGAAGGAAATTGTCCGCAATTTTTTTGTACAAATAAAAAATTCATAATTAAACTTTTAATCTTTTTAACATATTCTAAACATATATATATAAAGCAAAACATAGGGCACTTTATTCATTTGATCTGTATCACTCGCTGAATGAAATATTTAAGTAAAGTGCAAAACAGAGTTATAATCATTTTTTCCAAATAGTCAACAACGTATAATTGAGTCACTGGCTTGGATTTTGTTTGATAAAAATATTTTTAGAGTAAATACTTATTCTTTAAAAGTAAGAAAACGAACACTTCTCTTTAAAATACCAATTCCAAAGAGAAACGTGAAAAACCATAAAAATTAAACACATAATACATTCAAAATTTTAAAATTACATAATATAACCTATACAGTAATTCAATTATCATGTTTATATAAAATATTATCGTCTGCTTAAAATTATTTGCTAGCAAAATTTCAGATAGGAGATTTTTTTTCTTCAATCTCCTTACTACTAAATCCTCCAACCATATTTTTCATCGCTAAAACCACTTTTATTTTTATAAACTTAATAATAGAATTGAAGAAACTCTGTGCAAGTTAATAAACTAAAAATTTATGACGTGGTTATCTCTTATCTAACTTTAATATTCAACTGTTTAAGTTATAGAGATAAGATGTTTCTAATATTATCTACGATAAATGAATTCTCCAAAAGAATTAAAAAAATGGCGTGCACAATCAAATAAAACACATATTTTTTCTTAAAGGTTAATATTTTTATCGGTTTTCCAAATAACGGTGTTTAAAGTTTTTTGTATTCACTCTGGAAAAAAGTCCATATGTTTTTTCGTGTATAAAACATGGGAAATTGAATGTCTGAAAAGTAATTTCTTTAATAAAAAAAATTTTAAATATGACATTTAAATGTACCTTTGGAATTTGCACCAAGTTGATAATGAATTAAAAGTGATCAAAAAGAGTGCGGAAATTTAAAAATGATCCTAAAATTTATACATTAATAACGGTTTTTCTTTTAACAAAGAAATCACAATTATTCAAAAAATAAAAAAAAAAGAAACATAAAATAAAAATTTTAGTTAGAAAGTTAAAAAAAGTCTTAAATTTTGCAAGTTAAATAACATACATTTAAAACGGTTAACCCAAACAGCCGAGTAATCATCGGTCAATATTTTTTAGTCAAATATGAAAATAAATGACTTAGTGAATGCCCTATGAACAGAAGTGTGAAAACAAAAATAAAAAGACGTTATACGTTATACGTTATATGTTCCTATTAACATTATACAAAAAAAAAGGACATAATGTTTTGTTTTAAAAATACACAACAAATTTTGTACATTATTTACAAAATTTTAGGAAACTGTTAAATACAGAGCACTAATCCTTCGGAACAATTTCTTTGCTTATTTCGACTTCTATTATCAACTGTATAATATATATATAATTAAAAGATAGTATGATCGTTGGTGGCTTAGTAGGTAAGAGCGTATAAAAAATATCCTGTAAACAATAAGGGAATGTGGTTTTGAATCTCCCACACACGTCATAGGATAATTTCCCCTTACGACATTTACAACTACACCTGGAAAAGAAAAGCTGTGTTCGCATATATGTATGTAGATATATAAGTAAAAACAAAAAAAAAAAAAAAAGATGCATACACGGTGTCACGAACGGTGTCACGGTACAATATGTAAAAATACATAATATATTATTGCAAAATAAATTTCACATTTGAATGTTTACATATTGTAAAACTAAAAATGAATACCATAGATACAATAAGAAAGAAAAAGAAAAAAAATATTTTCTTCAAATAACTTTTATTTTCAATTGATAAATATCTTATCAATTCAAAAAACATTTTCAGATAAAAAACAAAAAAGAAAAAACAAAAATAACCTTAACATCAATTTTCACAATAATAATATTCGAAAATTCAGATTTTCAGAATTATTCTTAAAATGAAACAAAAATATTTCAGTCAATTTTCTGCTATAAAATTACAAAGAAGTCAATCATGCAATATTTACCAGATATTATAGGTATATAAAAATTGTTTTTATATATACATACATACATACGTTAATATTAATTAATTAAATATATATATTTTTTTTTTATTTTTTAAAGCATTTTTATTCTTATTTCCGAATGGTTATATTTTTGGAGTTTATCTAAAATTAATAATCTATTTTGAAGAATATCGTTGGATACATTGGTATGCATTAACTGGTATTGGTACAGTTGCATTTTTTGCTATATTTATGACAGTAAAAAAAACAAAAGATCAATTATATCGTTTTGATCATTTTTATATAATGTTTCATGGTTTAGTATGGATTTTAGTTAGTGGAATATTTATGTTAAATGGTCGAATTGGTAAGTATATAAATTTCAAATATATATCTTATTATAAAACATATTATTATATACTACATACATTCTTACATATTATGTATATAAATAAAAAAAAAAATAAAAAACAAATTTTCGATAAAATAATGATAAAAATTTCTTATTTATCTAAAACAATAATTTCAGAATTGCGCGATAATTTATATTTTGCATTAACACGTTGAGTCACACGTTCGCCATTGAACATAAAAAAAATATACTTGCTTTAGATCCCACGTGTATCATCGGTGTACATCACTCAAATATTTTAAAATTCCGCGCTCACCGATCAACATAAAAACAAACTTGCGTTAAATCTCAATGTATCACCAGTGAATATTTTTGAAGGAAAAAAAAACAGTACATTAAATTGATTTGGGCTTTTGAGAACATTCAGTAATGTTCATCAGTGAAACACGTGGGATTTAACGCAAGTTTATTTTTATGTTCACTGATGAGCATGAAATTTCATGAAACATTTAAATAAATAGTGATGGTCACCGGTGATACCTCGTGGGACTCAATGTGTTAAAATGTTTTTTTTTCATTCCAGTTAATATTATCACGTCAGATTTTTAACAAAAAATTCAATAAAACTTATTAGAACTATATTATAATAAATATAGTGAAATATGTAATAAAAAAAAAATTAATGAAAGGATTTTGAATATATATATATATATATATGATTTTCTTTTGACGCATGATAACATCGTACTAAAGAAAATTCGCTAAAATCTTGAAATTGAAAGTAAAGGTTCATTCTGAAACTTTCATGCTTCATAAAATTTATTGAAATTTATACATATTATATACCTACTCGTATATAAAAAGTACACTTTAAAAAGTTCATTATTTTCAAATAGAAATCAGTTAATTAATTTTAATATTCTAACTTTTTTGATTTTGATCATTACTCATAGATGTTAAAAATCACCATATAAATTCAATATTAAAAAATATGATTTATATATTATTTCGTCGTATTTGCCGCCTATCGGCTTATAGGATCTTAGTATAATAAAACTAAAACTTATTTCCTTAACTTTTTCATCTTTAATAGAATGTTGCAATTTAGAAGACCAAAAAACAAATCACTTAGAAAGAATATATACACTTTCATATTAGACTTTTACACTTTGATATTAGACTTTACACTTCATAAGAATATTACACTTTGTTACAAACGTTTAAAATTAAAAAGGCCAAAAAAAGAAAAAATAACACAGCTATTTGGTAAATTTATTGTGCAAAAACGAAAAATTCAGTTACTGCTTCTCAACACAATCCAATTAGAAAAACTCAATTTTATAAAATCAAAAAAACAATTAAATTCTCAACCCTCTTTAACATTAGTGAACTTCAGTGATATTTTAAATAATTATTTTCGTTTCTTTCATTACCTTTATTTCACGTTTTGAATTAACATTTTATATTTTATGTTTTGTGAAACCACTTTTGTGAGTCAAATACATATTACAAATACATATTTTTATAAAAAATTTCACTCTAAGTCTCACATTCAGACCAAAAAAACTTTTAGTAATCTTTTTTTATATATTTTGTAGAAACATGTCTCTGCCTTATGAATTCAATGAACAACGGTTTAAGTTTTTAAGAAGATTTAGTCAACTTTATTGCGTCTGCGCCTGTTTATATTTTTTTTTGTAAAATTTTAAAATAACCTAAAAATTCCTACTAAATGTTTTACTTTTATGTTTTATGTTCGTATATAATTTTCCAATAAAATTAGTTCGTCACTAAATATACACTTCTATGCGGAAAAATGTTTTGTTCAGCACCGGACTCTTTTGAACACTAAATCAATGTAAATTGTTTTTTAACAATAAATTTTATAAAAGATTTGAATTTTTAGAACTGAACTTCTGTTAAATAAATAAATATTTTTCCAAATATAAATTTTAATATTAAATAAAATAATAATTAATAAATTTAAAACTACTAAGCCTCAGCAGTGCTTTTCTCAAACATAAGTTCGGCTTTATGATCGATCCTGTCTATAATTTTACATAATATGTTAATTTTTGTCTTAATTATAATAATTAAAAATCATTTTTAAAAAAATTTTCTATTAATTAAAATATTAATTAAAAACAAAAAAAAAATAAAATTACATTTTTTTATTTTAAGGAACATCAATCTATTTTGGTTTTGCTGGTAGTGCAGTCATAATAACACCATCATATATTTATATAAGTATACGTAGTTCAAAATCTGGTTATAGACCAGCTAGATTATCATTTGCTAATTGTATTTTTTGTATTGGTGTTACATTTGGATTTTCATTATTTTCAAATGATATAACATTAAAATTTAATGAAGATTATGAATTATCTGGTTGGATATTAATTGGTATATGTATAATATTAGGTTTATTATTAGCTATTAATGAAATAATGCAATTAACAAATGGTTATAATTATAAAAAAAGTCGTGATCCAGAATGGAATCAACATAATATATTAGGTATATTATTTATGAATCAAGAAACAATATTAAATCATTATCATCATGGTACTGTATGGGGACAATATTTAATTAATAAAAATAAAATAAAATGTACATTATTTTGTATATTTTTAACATTTATATCAAGAGCAATAATATTTGATATTGTTTTATTAAATATTGCATGTAAATCGGATAATTTATTAATATATTGGAATTCAAATTTAAGTTTTTTAGCATTGGGTACATTAATTGGTACATTTTTATTAATATGGTTTAAATCAAAAATAATATTTTTAATATTTAATTTAATAAAAATTTCATCATTAATTGGTATATTAATTATATTAGATGAAAATCAATTAAATAAAACATTAATATTTTTTTGGGTATATTATTTTTCATCTGGTATATATTCAAGTATTATAATACAAGGTATATTAGAAATATCACCATTTAAATATACAGAATTAATATTTGCATTTTATTATATATGTGAATTATTTATTATTGAAATAACAAAATTTCAATTTTTATTAATAAATGAAAATTTTTGGTATTTAATATTAATAATTGGTATATTACATACATTTTTAACATTTATTTGTATAATTTTAATACATTTATATTTACCAAATACAAATAGTTTAATTGAAATACGTAATTTATTAATTGGTTTAAAAAGAGCACATTTTAATGAATTACCAAAAATATGGTTTTCTAATTGGTTTATACATAGAAATAATAAAAATAATTTTTCAACACAACAACAGCAACAAGAAATTCAAATACAACAAATAACACAAGAAACACAACCTGAATTACCAACAATACAACGAAGAACAATATCAAATAATATTGAAAATTTATCAATTCATCATGATTATGATATAAATAATAATTTTTAATTAAAATTTTATTGTAAAAAACAAAAAAATAAAATCACTTTATGTACATATTTTTATAATAAATTATAAAATTTTAAATTTAACTTATTTGTATTCGATTTTTTTTTTTTTTTTTTTGTTTTGCAATCATATGGGTAATTTTTTCAATCTAAATGTGTATAGAAGGACTAATGAAAGTCTTCACAAAAAAAGGACTTTTTTTTTTATTTGTTAAAGGTAAAGGATTTTGCAGGCTGTCATCTGATCAATTAACTGTACAATAAACGGGGCAATTAAGTCAAGATAAAAAAATATGAAAATTCATTCTAAGAAGTTCATATTATATCATATATAATGTATATTATACGTACTCGTAAATCTATAGTGGATTTTTAATAACAATGTTGTTTTTTTTTTTACTTCCTTGTCTTTTTTGATGCGAATTCTTAATTCGGATTTGCACTTCAAATTCAATCTTTTGCAAATCAAACACAACCTTTTGCAAATCATATTCAATCTTTTATAAAAACTGATTAAATGGTTTTATGAAGTTTATAAATAACTTAATTTCAACTAACATTAAATAATTTCAAATTATAAAAGGAAATAGGGCCTCGGTGGTCTAGTTGGTTTAGTTGGTAAGAAAGTTGGCCTAGTTGGCTTATGAAATACGTTTTAAACACCGAGGAAGCGTGGGTTTGAATCCCACCCACGTAGTATAAATAATTCCCCCTTACGATATTTACAGCCACGCCTGAAAAAGAAAGGCTTTGTAATTTCTTTGTCACATTATTTATGTGGCACGGGAATAAACTAAAAAACAAAGTAAATTTAAAGTTTTTTTTTCTTTGGAATTAAATTAATTAGTAATTATAATTTATAATAGTATAATTAATATAAAGAAATCATATTATTAGTAATCATCTATATAATGATTATCGTAACGGCTAATGGCAATTGCTTATACATATGCGTATAATAAATATTGCAATCTCGAGGAGTAACAGTTACCACAACTTGTTCAATAACATCTATTACGCAATCACCTAATAACATCGAGCATAAAATTTGATTTTACAAAAACCCTATAACAATAGGATTCATCATTAGTAAATATGGTATCAAAAATACAAGAGTATGTTTTATCTGCGTAAGAAGATCATAAATATTTTGAGTTTTATGGAAACAAACGTTGTCTAAAATTATCCACAGTCTTATAATCATTAATTTTTTAAATGTTTTTATAAAAAGGTTGAATTTGATTTGCAAAAGGTTGAAATTAAATTGCAAAAAGTTAAATTTGATTTGAAAAAGGTTAGATTTTTGCATATAAAATTGAGTTGAGTTGAGTTTGAAATGCATAACCAATAGCTGTTGAAATCATTACGTCAAATGAATTGATAGAACGAATAATAACTTTGGAAAAATCCGATCTTCAAAAGATAAAACTGTTAACAATCATATTTGTGACATTGAAGCATATTACGTCGTATCGCATATATTGAATTGTAATTTATATATATATATAGATTTCCATTGAATTCATTATATTTAACGTTTAAGTTTTCCTAATATATTTTAAGAAGTATTTTTAAATTAGAATATTGAAATATTCAAAACAAAAAAAAAACCAACCAACCAATATACAATTTATATTAAATGTATTTAACCTTATAGTGGTTACCGTTTTAGTTATTTACTTAAAGCAAATTAACAAAATTTATTCTATTAATACAAAAAAAAGAACATAATATGTAGTTGTTTTAAGATTTTATTAAATTATAAATTTTTAAACAGTTAACAAAAAGGTAAAATAATAATAATTACAACGGTTAAATGAGAATACATACATTTAAATTACATTTTAAAATCTGAACATTCATAAATATTTAGTCATGATAAGGTTAACAATGCGAAGCTTTCAAAAGTATGAGCCGCGTATTTTAATACAGCTAGAATCACTCCTCGGTCAGTCATACAAACGTTTACTCAATTATAGCTTCATATTACTTTGCGTTATATTAAAAATCGGCAGAAAAGTTTATTTTTGTTTGTTTTAAACAAAATATATATATATAAATAAATTATACATTATGTTATTTTTAATTGTATATATTTTTGCTATTTCTCGAAATCCCAAAACGTTTCCATTTAATAATATATTTTATATTTGAACAATAATCTAAAGAAAGAATTAAATCCATTGCACTTTAAAGTTTTTCTTTAATTTTCTGTAAAAATTTTGTTTACAATGCCTTTATAAAGGCCCAATTATTTTCCAAAAAAAAAATAAAATAAAATAAAAATAAATAAAATCTACTTTTATATAATATTATAAGGAAAATTAAAAATAAAATTCTATTTAATAAAGATCCATCCTATTCCCATTTGCATAAAGCCCCACCAAACACATTTTTTTTTTTTTTCATTCAACAAAACGTAAAACAAAAAAAAACGAATTAATTTTCATGGAAACCCAGTTTAATATATCAGTTAACCTAACCATATCATATAAAGCATACATTTTCTTAAAATTTATAAAATTTATTAAATTTTAACGCACTTTCATTCAAAATTTAACAATTCTTTTAATAGAATTTTAAATACAGCCGCTACAAACATAATAAATCAGATTAAAAAATATTAAAATGTATAAATTAACGCAGTACAGTTGTAAATGAATACACCTTTTAAAATATACGTCATAAAATTTGTCATCGGTTTTCGAATAGTTTTCATTTTCAAAGCAATGTAAATATCTAATTTAAATATAGTGCAGTCGATTCAGTCGTCCAGCCGGGAAGCTCAATTTGAGCCTATAAGAACACTTTTTTTAAAACAAGCTTTTCTTTTCAGTCAGCTTTGCCTTAAAAGTATTTTAAAATCCGGTTAATATATTTTATATCTTTTATATGAGAATTATTATTTATATATTTTCTACTATATTTTTTTTTTTTTATATTATTATAGCATTTAAATACTTTAAAGTTCCAAAAGAGTATCAATAATTTTATTGATATTTGAGGTACAGCCATTAATTATGATCCTTTACGCTGCTTAGAAAATATACAGTTGAAAAAGAAAAACCTCAAAATTTCTCAATAAAAATTTTAAAGCAAAAGAATTCTTATTTATTCAAGCAGGCAGAGTACTGTGGTAGTATAGAAAAATTACAAATTTTAATTATTTGTTTTTCCAAATATAAACTTCATTATGTACATTTCACTTATTGTACTTAAAATATGCATACTTATATGCATATATATATTCTACATATATATGTATACTTATAATATGTGTGTAGTAAACATCTGTTTTTTCAACCCTATTTTTGTACCAGTAATAAAAATTTATAAGGGTGAAAATGTTGAAAAAGGAGAATATATTTGTTAGCTGTTATTAAACCAAGGCAATTTTCTATAAAAAGAAAAAACAAAAACAAAAAAAAAAAAAAAAATGAAAAATGTTCATTCACAATGAAAATTTATTATGTTTACATATACAAAATTGAATTGAATTTAAACTGTATTTTTTTTTTGATTCTAACTACATTTCAATCATTATATTGATTTAACATTTTTGTTTGTAAGCAGTTTATTATTATTATTATTTTGTTAATGTAATATATAATGTTTCGAACCGGTTGCATTTTATGCATGTTATGCACTTTATATTACAATTTTATGTTAGTATTTCTTAAACCTAGTTCTACTAACTACTACTAGATAACAACTTATGTACTATATAAACAACTTGTACCCAACTAATTCTACTATTATTATTACTATTATTATTGTACCTATTGTTATTATATTATATATCTTTCCATATTTTCTACGGTGTTTGAACAGCTCTACTATTTTCTTTACACAGTTCCAATTGTTTGTTCTTAATGTTTCTGTTGGGTCGATGTTTTCTCTAGCCCAGTAGTTTTTGGATTCCATACAGTCGAACATAATGTGTTTTACGGTCACTATTTCGTTTCAGAAAAAGCAGTTAGAAGGGTCTTCTCTATTTAATATGTGATTGCGAGTGTATAGTGTGCATTCCATCCCTACTCTAGAGATTTTTATCCCACTTTCTCTCCTTCTTGTGTTTATCAGGTTAGTTTTATTGGCTTGTGGATAGAATGTTTTTCTGATAGAGGTAGACGCGTTCTATATTTGTTATCTTTGGCTTTTAGTGTAATCATGGATCTGTTTCTTTGCCATTGTCTATGATTTCGGGATAAGAAGTATTGTTAGCCGGATTAATGTTTATTTAGCGTCTTTGTGTGCTATTTCATTCCATTTTATTACTACGTGCCCTGGTATCCATGTAATTTGTATTTTACTGCTATTCATTATTAATTTATTTCGGATTTCTGTTATAGTTGGGAAGTTTTTGTTTGATTTTTTATAGATTTTACCACACTGAGGCTATCGGTGTATAGCATATTGTTTTGCTGTTGTAATTCCACTTCTTTGATGACCTCCAGAAACGCTGTTTGTTCTGCAACGAATATTTGGGCATATTTTAGCAGTATATATGTTTTTATTACTTTATCCTCCTCCACTATCACTATTCCAACTCCGCTTTCTCCTTTTGTGGCATATGTATATATGACATTACAGTTTCCTCTCTATGTTGTTGAAATAGTTTGGCACATGTTTCTGTATTAGTTTATCCTTTAGTTTTTTGAGCATTGCTTATGTTTATCCAATTTACTCCAATTTTATCTAATTCTTCAAAGGTAAATTGAAACAGTTTGTGCCTATAGGTTATAGGCACAAACGATTTTTTGATTCTTGTGATAGCACCTTTAATTATTCATGAAAACTGTGAAACGTTTGTGTAAACCCTAGTTTTAGTATAAACATAATATGAGTATAGGCATACTCTGAAAAATATATACATATATTTACTCGTACCAATAATTCAAAATTTTAATTAATTTGTAATTTCTATATCTAGCATGTAAACTTTCTATTCTCTTAATGTAAAAATAATAGCAAAGAAAAAACAAAATAATAAAATAAAAAAAACATAAAATATATTTCCCAAATATTCATAAAAATAAAATTCCCATAACAAAATTAATGCGCAAGTACAAATAAAACGTAAAATTAGAGAAAGAAAATAATTTACTGGGAAATTTTTATTAATAATTTTGTAGAAAATTAAAAATGTGTCATTCTTAACATTAACAAATAAAAAACAAAAAGAAAAAAAAAAGTCTGATGTCATTTTTTTTATAAAAGTATTGCCGTATTGTTGTTTTTCGTATATAGTGTTGCTATTTTAATAAAGGAAAAAACAAATGGAATCAAAATGAAAGTAATTTATATTTGAATTATTAAATTTAAAAATTAATTTAAATTTGAATTAGATAATTGTTATAAATATGTTATATATATATATATATATACATATATATATAACACTAATAAAATTTTTTTTATTAATTTAAAAAAAAATATATACCACATACCGCAATAAAATATATTATTATTACATACATTAAGAAAATATTTAAGATTTACCGCTACATTTTTAATGTTTTTTTTTCCTGTTGAATTTATAAAAGTGTAAATCTCCAAAAGACACTAAGAAAAACTAGATCCCTTTAGTAGTGTGGAATATTTACCAACAAAAAACAACTTAATCTTGCAGCCACTATAATGGGTTAATCACCCTAACTGCTAAGCAGTATAATGACTGAAGAATACGATGAGGAAAGAAAAATGTAACTACTTCTAAAGTAGTACCGTAGTACATAAGAAAATTAAAAAAACATATGCAAATTCAACTCAACAGATCTTTGTATGTATTTTCTCTATTATAAGTTTTACTTGCATAAATTTTAATAAAAATATAGAACAAAATTTAAGCTAAATGTTTTTTTAATTATTTAAATTTAGACACCTATAACATTCTATTACATACAATATAATCTTCATATTATTTTCATCCTTTTAATAAATATCTTTTAAACTAGGTATAGATTTTACTTAATTTGAGCTACTTTAAAATTAACTGTAGATAAAATAAGGGAATCGAACAGTTGACAACTTTCATTAGACAACTGAGCATTTGATCATTAGACAATTAGCAAAAAATACACTTAACAAACAGATATTTGGCAAAATGAACAATTATCAAAATAACATTTAACAACTTTACTAACCGAACACTTGCCAATTTGGACACTTCGCAGTTAACCACTTTATAATTCGATATTTCACAGCTTTTAACAATCAATAATTTAATTTTTAACTTTATTATATCATAATCTGTTTCTTTGGTTGCATGGATCTGTATCAAAATAATTAATATAGAAAAGGTAAAGTTCATTTTTGAAAAAAAATTTAAAATAAATTTTGTGAAAATAATGAAAAAAATATTGTAAAAATAATAATTATTATTTTTAATTCCCTTAATATTTTGACATTTGCGCTATGTTGCCGAATGTTAAGTATCCATTTTATAAAATGTATTTTAGTTAAGTGACCATTTTTCTAAATATCTTCTTGTTAAATGTATGTTTTGCTAAATGTCTTGTTTACAAATGTAATTATTAAATGTCTTTTTTACTTTAAATGTTCACTGATCAAATTTCCAGTTGTTAAATGAAAGTTACCAAATGTATCGTATCTAAAAATAAATCTTTACTAAAATTTAATTCTCTTCACAAAAAAAAAAAAAAAACTTTGTCAACCTAAAATAACCTCTTCAAAATGTGTTTTTTTTTTCAAATATTTCTCTATACAGTAAATAGAAAACATAACTGAAAACAGAACATTTGGTTCAATGCATAAAACGGAATGTGAACTTAAATCATATTGTTTTTAAAAAAAAGTTATTTTTGGTTAAAATTTTCCAAACAAAATTGAAAGTCAGAATGACTTTTTGCTTAAAGTTAAGTCAGAGTTAAGTTAAGTTAGATTTGAGCAGTCAAGCATTCGACAATCCATTGTGCTACTCATTACAGTGTTTATTCTTTAACTGAATAAAACTTAAATGTAAGAAAGCAATTTTTTTTTTTTAAATTTTCATACACAGTAAAATTACTTCATTTAAATTTATTTTACCCTCTGGAATTTGACATTTTAAAATGGGAAATTTTATGTGATGTATTGGTATTTTATCACATACTTTTTGGGGTTATTTTGTTAAAGTATTTTAATCATAAAATTAGTTTCTTTCACAATATACAATAGAAATAATATTGTCTAAATCTTTTAATTTTTATCTTTATAAAATAATAAGTTCAACCAAATTACATAAAAATAATTATAAATAAATTGAAGAAAATGAAAAGAAAAACTAATAGTAAAAAAACAAACTAATATTAAAAAAAATTATATTAAATGAAAATTTTCATATAAAGTGAAAATAAATATAATATACCCTATATATATGTATTATTATTAAATAATAATTTATTATTTAATAAAAAATAAAAAAAAAATTAAATGATAATCAATTTATTATAAATATATACATGGAAAATGTTCATTAATTTTGTTTCTAATTTAAGTAATCGTACAATAATTATTACAATATTAATTTGTATATCATTAATATATTTTTCTTATACATTTAATTCATGTTTAATTTCAAATATTCATAAAACAATACGTAAACATTCTACAATACGTAATTTTTTACCATTATCTTTAAAATCATTTAATATATCTAATATAACAACAATTACAACAAAATTAAATTATGATAATAATTTAAATAATAATAATAATACTAAATTATTAAATAATAATAATCATAATACCACCGAATTACCAGAAATTAAAATACTTGGTTCAATTGTACGTATTGTACCATTAATATATAATTTAAATGAAACAGAAGCATCACCAAAATATAGATTACTTAATCATCAAGGTTTAAAACCTTCAAGACATTTACCAGATACATTAATAATTGGTGTAAAAAAAAGTGGTACAAGAGCTTTATTAGAATTTATACGTTTACATCCAGATGTAAGAGCAGCTGGCTGTGAAATACATTTTTTTGATAAACATTATAAAAAAGGTTTACAATGGTATCGTAATCATATGCCATTTACAATTGAAGGACAAATAACAATGGAAAAATCACCAAGTTATTTTGTAACAAAAGAAGTACCAAAACGTGTACATCATATGAATCCAGCAACAAAGTAAGATTTTTTTTTTTTTATTTGTGAAACAAAATTATGTAAGTAAATAGGAAAACAGTTTAAAAAATTAATTAATATTTTTGTTTTGGATTGGAAATTAAGATATTTAAATAAAAATCAGTTATATAATATATATTCATATAAAGATAGTATAAGTACAATGTTATTAAAACAATCGGCTACTAATCTATTTTTTAATTTTATTTATTTAACATTACAAAAAATTAATTTAATAGTATTAATAAAATAAAAGTACCGTGTAAATTAGGATATTACAAGCTGAAAGTAATATATTAGTTATTTTTAGTTTTAAAGAAATTAAAGTTTATTTATTTGTAAAATAGCATATTTTTAGGCGGAAACTATAAAAACAAACTGTTCAATGAATAATATTAATATTATTGATTTATTTATAAAAAAGAAAAAAAGAAACAATTTTCAGTAAACAAAAGTGCAATTTCCGTACACTCAAAAATTTACTTTATATTCTACTGAATCTATAACACTAAAATATTCGACATTTTTAAATCGGTACAATTTAAAATGAGAAGTTGAAAAATCTGCCATTAGCTTGTGATATTTCACTTTATTTGCAAGTTAATTGATCCAAAAAAAAAAAAAAAAATAGTGATGTTAAATTGAAATAAAATCAGTTGTAACTGTAAATCCATTGAAAATTTTCGTTCATTTGTATATTTTGTGTTTTTATATTTTAATCTTATTATTTAAACTGCAATTAATTTCCGAAGGAAATTCGAAAGTCTTTTATTAACATTATAGTTATCTCCGATCGACCTCAGAAAAATTCTTAATTCGTCCCTAACCTGGGAAGCTGTTCTCCATAAATCTGGCAGGCCCAAATTTCAGTAAACCTGTTCCACATTATAGCTATTCTATTTCAATATTAAATTTTGTAGTGACAGTAAAAGTGATAAAAGAAAGTAATTGTATAGGTAAAACGAAAACTAATAAAATAAGTAAGTAATGTTTAAAATCTGTTCGATATTTTTTTTTAAAATTGTTAATAGGTTTGGAAATACTATTAATATGAAGAATTGTAGACGTGGATTTTATGTACAAAATGATTGCTTTAAGAGTTTCTCAACAAGATTTTCTATATTTTACGTAATATAAAAATAAAATATCCAAACGATTTAGCTTCCAATATTGAAAAGACATTTTTTTAGTTCTTAACCGTCATTTTCAAATACTATTCCAAAAATTTGTTCATTTAATGTGAACTTTTTATTTTAAAAACAAGTAAATGTAACAGTAAGTCGATGCAACCGACTTATTTATACCCTACACCTAAAAAATTCAAATTAAATTAAAAATCCATAAGTTAGTTTAGTTAGGTATTTAATATAAGCGAAAAAAAAATAAATGCTTTTACAACCTTTGTACAAAATTTCAGGTTTCTATCTTTATTAAATTCGAAGATATGCTTGTAAGGTCTTGGGAAGTGTGTGAAGGCCCTCGGACCACCACCCCAATTCATCTCAAATTTTAAAGACATCATCAGACCAGGGTAGAATACTCTTATATCAAATTTCAAGTTTTTATATTTATTAATTTCGAAGATATGCTTGTTCGGTCTTGAGAGTTGTGTGGGAGATACCAGAACAACCATTCCAATTCATCTGAAATTTTAGGCAAATCAGGGATTCAGGAAACAACACCCTGGTATCAAATTTGCAGTTTCTATCTTTATTCATTTCGAAGATATGCTTGTTCGGTTTTGGGAGTTGTATGGGAGGTACCCGAACGATCACTCCAATTCATGTCAAATTTTAAGCAAATTAGAGATTTAGGAAACAGCACCTTCGTATCAAATTTGAAGTTCCTATCTTTATTAATTTCGAAGATACGCTTGTTCGGTTTTGGGAGTTGTATGGGAGGTACCCGAACAGCTCCTCCAATTCATCTAAAATTTTGGACAAATAAGGGATTCAGGAAACAACAACCTAGACTAAATTTGAAGTTTTTATCTTTATTAATTTCGAAGATATGCTTGTTGGGTTTTGAAAGTTGTATGGGAGCTACCCGAACAACCACTCCAATTCATCCCAAATTTTAGGAATATCAGTGATCCAGGAAAACACAGCCTCGGACAAAATTTTAAGTTTCTATCTTCATTAATTTCGAAGATATGCGTATTCGGTTTTGGGAGTTGTATGGGAGGTACCCGAACGCATTGTCCGATTTTGCCCATTTGCAATCCCCGCCTTACCTTAGTCATTGTTAACCTACAGTATAAATTTCATCAAGATAGCATCATTATTTTTTGAGTTATCGTGCGTACGGACGGACGGACGGACATCGCTAAATCGACTCAGGAGGTGATCCTGATTCAGAATATATATACATGTCTATACCTAATTCGCTTCCTTACCAAACACCATACCAAAGTTAATATACCCTATACTTAATGTGTAGGGTATAACAAAGAAAACAGAAGACAATTTAGGAAAGAAAACATACGTAGATAAAAAAAAAAAACATCGTTATTAATTAAACGAGGAAAACAATAATTTATTTCCTTGAATTTTTGCAACCGTAAGTTTGTGGAACATCTTTATTTGATTTATTGAGTCGTTTAATTTATTGAGTTTTTTTTATATTTTTTGTCCACAAAAAAATGATTTATTTATTAATTTTTTAAAATGTTATATATTTTTTGTCTTCAAATTATTAGTTTTAGGCATTTTTCTTAAAATCTGTTTTTCGAAGATATAAAATTTTTATGAGAAAAACGAGGAAGAGTGCAGTAGAGTAGACTGTGTCAACTCTGGGATACCCGTATGAACGTAATATATCCTGTTTCTATAAAACTTGATCATCTTTTAAAAACATTCAGAGTTTTAGTACCGAACTACAGAGATATATTTATGTAAATTGTGGAGTTGTATGATAGCTACTCGAATCTATTGCGCCTAGCTTCATTAAGTTCCAAGAAATGCAAAAAGCCTGAACCGGCTGCTTTAGACCACTCAAATTTTACAAAAATGTTTGGCATGCAACTCGACACTTTTTCACTAAATTTCAGATAGCTAGCTTCAATAGACACTGAGTTATTTTCATTTAAAAAGAGAAGTTGTATGGCAACTATCCGAACCTGTCATATCATCACAACAAAATTTTACAGAAGTTGTTGCCATAAAACTTCATCATCATTTGCAAAATTTCAGATACCTAGATAGAACAGACACTGGGTTATTTCTATTTAAAGAAAGAAGTTGTATGGCAGCTACTCGAACCCGGCGGCCGAAAATGCTGGAGTTAAATAGCAAAACTAACAATTTTGCAAGATAAAAAAAATTTCAGCCTCCTAGCTCCTTTATTTTTTGAGTTATCGTGCGGACGGACACTGAGTTCTTTTCATTTAAAAAGAGATTTTGTATGGCAACTACCCGAACCCGTCGCACCACCACAACCAAATTTTGTAGAAGTTGTTGCCATAAAACTTGATCATCATTCGCAAAATTTCAGATACCTAGATTGAACAGACACTGGGTTATTTCTATTTAAAGAAAGAAGTTGTATGGCAGCTAGCCGAACCCGGGGACAGAAAATGCTGGAGTTAAATAGCAAAACTAACAATTTTGCAAGAGTGACGTAAAAAAAATTTCAGCCTCCTAGCTCCTCTATTTTTTGAGTTATCGTGCGGACGGACACTGAGTTCTTTTCATTTAAAAAGAGGTTTTGTATGGCAGCTACCCGAACCCGTCGCACCAGCACAACCAAATTTTGTAGAAGTTGTTGCCATAAAACTTGATCATCATTTGCAAAATTTCAGACGCCTAGCTTCATTAGGTTCCAAGAGGTGCAAGAAGTCTGAACCGGCTGCTCTAGACCAAACAAATTTTACAAAAGTTGTTGGCATATAACTCGACACTTCTTTACTAAATTTCAGATTCCTAGCTTCAATAAACACTGAGTTATTCTCATTTAACCGGATAAGTTGTATGGCAGCTACCCGAACCCGCTGCACCAGCACAACCAAATTTTACAGAAGTTGTTGCCATAAAACTTGATCATCATTTGCAAAATTTCAGAAACCTAGCTTGAATAGATACTGAGTTATTTCTATATAAAGATAGAAGTTGTATGGCAGCTACTCGAACCCGCCGACCGAAAATGTTGGATTTAAATAGCAAAACTAACAATTTTGCAAAAGTGACGTAAAAAAAATTTCAGCCCCCTAGCTCCTTTATTTTTTGAGTTATCGTGCGGACGGACGGACGGACGGACGGACGTACATGGCTTAATCGACTCAGAATTCGATTCTGAGCCGATCCATACCTTTGACACTATATCTAGCTCGACTCCTTTAAGGTGTCACAAACGTAATGGCAAATTTATTATACCCTTGAACATAGTTCATACGGGTATAATTAAGGCATTCCATGCCTAAAACTATGAATTATTCAAAAGTTGAAATAATTCTGAATCTTCTCAATATAAGTTGGTTTTTATAACCGAGCTAAAGACGACTTTTTTTTTCATTTTTTAAACCAAAACTTCAAAGTATACAAAATGTAAACATACTCAATATTTTAAGGTGGATTGAAAATATAGTCTAGTTTTAATTGTAGACTGAAATGTGTTTTAATAACTTATTTCAATGTACTATAAAAAATCTAAGGTATTTCTCCAATTTAATAGTTTACAAAAGGAGGTTGTACTTTATTAGAGAAAATACAAGTGAATGTGTTTTGATCGAATTCAATTCAATTTTAAATCGCATATGCACATAAAAAAAAATAAAAAATTTTTTTTTCAAAATTTAATTTGAGAAACCAAAAACGCTGTTATATAGCATTTAAAAATTCATTTAAAATTAATAGTTATTAATAAAAAAATAATTTTGTTTTTTTTTGTGTAGACTTTTAGTTGTTGTACGAGATCCAGTAACCCGTGCTATATCAGATTATACACAAGCAGCTAGTAAAAAATTTGATATGAAAAAATTTGAAGAATTAGCATTTGTTAATGGTACATATTCAAAAGTTGATATAACATGGGGACCCATTAAAATTGGAATATATTCAAAGCATTTAGAAAAATGGTTACAATATTTTCCATTATCACAACTTTTATTTATTAGTGGAGAACGTTTAATAGTTGATCCAGCTTTTGAATTAGGGAGAGTTCAAGTAAGAATTAATTTTAATTAAAAATTTTTATTTAAATAAAAACTTATATTAATAAAATATTAATTTAATTTTCTTATTTATTATTTATTGTTTTTTTTTTTTTTTTTTGCCGTTTAATAACAAAAACAAAAAAAAAAAAGGATTTTTTAAATTTAAAACGTATAGTTACTGAAAAACACTTTTATTTTAATTCATCGAAAGGATTTCCTTGCCTATTTAAATCCGAAGCCAGATCAACACCTCATTGTTTAGGTAAAACTAAAGGACGTAATCATCCATGGATTGATCCAACTGCAATTGAAAGACTTAGAGAATTTTATAGACCATTTAATAATAAATTTTTTCAAATGACTGGAATTAATTTTGGTTGGCCATAAAAAAAAAATTTATTTTAAAAACTTGTGCAATGTTTGTTTTTTCTTTTTTTTATTTTATTTAATTTATGACTTTTATACAAAAAAAAAAAATAAAGATAAAAATGTAAAACAATTCAACGAAATTATGTGGGAGGAAAAATAATAAAATATATACGCACATATTATATTAAAAAATAGGGCAATTATCTATAGGTATGCTATTTAATAAAATACACCAAAGATTTATTCATATAAAAGTATTTAATTTATTTTACAAAAACAATAAAATAGGTGTTAAAACTTATTAAATTATTATTAAATTTTTTTTAATTTAAATATTATTATTATATGTGAAATTTTAATTATTAAATTAATCAATTAACTATAAAAACATTTTTTTTTTTTTTTAAATATATAAACTTTTATTTTTTATTAAATATTTTGTTACAAGAAAATTGTTACAATATTTTTAATATTGTAAAACATTTAAAATACGCATTAAAAGCTAAAATAATATAAAATATTAATAAAAAAATAAAATAAAATACTATAAAAAAAAAAAAAAAAAATTTTATAAAACTAAACTTTCCTAGTAGAAATAATGTGTAAAATCTGTGTGCAAGTGTAGTAATTTTTTAAATCGATTTTTAATTCATATTGAATATTTGCAACCGTATATACATTACACCATATTATATAATATTCCTATTTGAGAAGGAATCAAAAGATATATCAAAAATAACAAATTGTCTATTAAATTGGATATTATTGATACATTATTAATTTAACTATTGTAATTAACAATTCAAATATAAAAACCTTTAAAATTTCTAAAAAAATACTAAAAAAAATCATAATTATCAATTTAAATTTTAAAACTTTTTAAATAAATATACTAAAATACTTATTAACACATTAAGTCGCAGCACTCTCATCGCTGAATATTGAAAAAAAAAAAATTGCGTTAAGTTTAATGTACATAATATCACAATTCAATTAAGCGGTAAAAGTTATTTAACTTCTTAAAGAGAAAAAAACAATATCTAAAAAATTTGTAGCAATACACAAAAATAAACATTTTGTACTGCCATTATTACCTGTAATATGAATAATAAATATGACGGAATGCTATAAAGCCAATGGAAATAATGGTCTAATACGCCTTATTTTAAATTCGAATGGAAAATAGAGTCTAAATTCCGGGATTAAACCTTTTTTTTTTATTTGAATTGGAAATAAAGCCTAATATTTATTTCTTCCATTCTTGTTAATTTCTTCCATTTGAATCGGAATTAAAGCCTAAATATACAGGAAATTTAGCTTAATTGTAATATTTTTTTTTGCTTTTTAGTTTATTCCTATGCCACAAATTCCATAGACTTTTCTTTTCAGGCGTGGCTATAAATATCGTAAGGGGGAATTATTTTTACGACGTGTGTAGGATTCGAAGCCACGTCCCCCCGGTATTTTCAGCTAATTTTATATGCTCTTAGCCACTAGACCACTGAGGTCCCCTAATTGATTACTTAAATTGTAACATTTTGTAATATTTTTTCTTTATAATTTAATTTACACATTTTAACTTATGTATTTAATAAAATTTATTCTTTTATTTTTTGGCACATTCAAATTAATAAATGTGCCTATTAGTTTCATCCTTTCTGCCCGTCACTCTGTTTATAAAACTTCTGTACAGTTTTACAGACAAACAAATCAATATCATACTTAAATAGATCTCAAAAAAAATTAACCGTTGTACAAAAACTTCTTCAAGTTCTTTTAAAAAATTTGTATCTTTTCCTTTTGGTTTTTCTTATTAGGTACATGATTGTTAAAATGTTACCTTTATTTTGGAAATGTAAATAAAAAATTTTCAAAATGTTAGTTTTATTTTGGAAATAAATTTAAAATATGATTTTTTATTTTCTTTTTTTTTACTTATTATCTTGTTACTACATACACATATGCAGAGAAATTATTAAGATTCTGATTTACTTACCAACTAGAAAATTATTCTTAATTTTCTTTAATTTAATTTAATGCACAATCCCAAATATAAAATCCAAAAATCTTAAAATTCAACATCACAAAATTCCAAAGTCATTTTGTTATCAAATATTCTGTAAAAAGCGTATAACTCTGATTTTGAATCCAACTATAAAACACTTGATTCCAACACATTTACATTTATGGAAATGATTTTTTTTTTTTAAAGAAAGAAAGCATTTCGAACTATTCTTTTTTTTAAAAATAGGTCTTATTTTCAAAGACTTTATGCCACCCCTCCAATAAATATATAGATACTGTCTAAATTAACCACAATAATTTTGGATTCAGAGTAAAATTTAGCAATATTTAGAAATGATACTATCTAAGTTTTTTTTTTTAACATAACTGATTTAAGAATAGACTCTTTGTCGTTATATTTGAATGATATTTACATATTCACCTTAGTGAAGCATAAGTGCAATTCAAAAAGTGTTAAACAATTATTTTACAAAATTTTCCACAAAAATAAATCACATACGTATATTAAACGTCTCAAACAAAAATCAATACAACTTTTAGTTATTGATTAAATCGATTAAAAGTAAAACAAAAAAAAATTTATCTTGTTAAGCACACAGATTAAAAAATAAAAATATATAAATTTTATAATAATCAATATTTGATCAGCAAACAAAAAAAAAAAATAAAAAACCAAAAATAAAATTAAGTTGGTTAAAACAACTAATTTTTGTTGTGAAAAAAAAAATTTTTTTTTTTGTTTTTTTCTATAAATTAACAGTTCCTTTTTGCACTGAAAAACATAAAATTTTTAATTAAAATAAAAAAAAAAAAAATAATATTAAAAATTAGTCAAAATTTATATGTATTTAGTTTTAATTTAAGTTAAGGATAATTAATAATTTGTTATTAATATATAATACATATGTATTATATAAAATATAGATATATATATTATATATAAAATATTCATGTAAATAAATAAAATGAAGTCGAAAAAATTTCAAAAAATTTAAACTTATTTTTTGGTTATTTATTTTATTACATATGTATAATATATTTTCCATTCAAAAAATTTATATTTTATATTGATTATATACAGGTAAAATTTAATTATATAGGTACGTTAAATTTATATATATGTATAAGTATATATTAATTTGAAAATTGAAAATTTATATGCTATTATAAATTGTTTAATTTCCTTGTAAAGATAAAAAAAAAAATAAACTAAGAAAAAATTCGATTAGTGTAGATTCACATGGAATGCATACCACTGAATACAAACAATTTACGATTAGAATTCGCACACTATTCGGAAATATTAATGAATATTTTGCATTCAACATGCATAGCCTCGTTCTTAGCCTGTACATAAGTGACAAATTTTTATTTTGACATATTTTGCCTGGTGAAATTTTTCCTAATTTTTTACTCTTTTGACATTATTACAAGTCGATTATTTTGAATATCAACTGAAGAAATTAAGTACGTAATATACATAATATTGTGTTTTTTTTTTTTCGTTTTTAAAAAAACAATTTTAAAAACAAATATATTATTTAAGGTTTTGACATTTGAATAATATGATTCTTGTTTCCATCTTATAGCGGATGCAAAAATTTTTGCTTCTTAAATTTGTGAAATGCAGAGTATGTCATGCATACGATATATATTTTCAACCAATCAAAAATCTTGCATCGAGAGGTATTCCTGCCATGTGAACGTACCCACCCTTAATTTCAAAATTTACTTTATAAAGTTAAACTGAATGATATTTTAATCTTTAAATTCAATTATTTAATATTTCACTTTTAGAAAAATTTATCCTTAAGATTTTTACAAATTATTTAGAAAAATTAAAATTTAAACTTACCTTACCGTATTTAAATACTTACCACCTCATTATTTTCTATTTCTCGAAAATTTTTAAATTTTTTATATTGAAAAAATTGTTTAAGTTTTGAATTTTTTTAATATTTAAATCTTTTTTTATATACTTAATAACCAGTATACCTAAATTTTTTTATATTCTAAATTATGTATGGTTCTTTTCATTTCTTTACTAACGACAAATTTAAAATAAAGAAATACATTAAAAAAATTTTTTTTATATATTCTCACTCTTAATAAAATCAAGATACTGTCATAAATTTGCTGGTTTAATGTCTTGGATCGATCTCACTCTAAATAAAATCAAGATACTGTCATAAATTTGCTTGTTTAAGATCTTGAATTGATTCAAATAGAAATTCCTTATTATTTTTTCATGTACCAAACATTAAAAATTGTCTTTTAATAATTAAAAAAAAAAAAACCGAATAATTTTATCCTTACTTACCTTCCGGTTGTTAGAAATTATCATTTTTATTTGTTTAATAGTATTAGTTTATTTATTTATTTTTTTTTAGTTTTAAATATTGATTTTAAATTGCTATTTATTAATTTATATTATAAATTGAATTTCAAAATATTTTCTTTTTTTTGTTTTGTCAGATGAATCATAGAAATAATTAACAAATTTTCTATTATATACGTATACGAAATAAAAAAAAAAAAAGAAGTGATGCAATTTACTTAATTAAATAATAGAATTTTTTTTTTTAATTTCCTTATTATTAGGGAAATTTGTTTCCACTGAAAAATTAAAAATGACTATTTACCTATACCATTTTTACATTTTTAACTGAAGACATTTTTTTTTTTAAGTGTAGACATTTTATTTTAAGTGCAGACATTTTTATTTCAAATTAAAACTTTTTTCTTTAACTGAAGAAATTTAATTTTTTTCAATGAAGACTTTTTACTTTAAGTGAAGACATTTTTTTTTTCAATGAGGATTCTCTATTTCAGTAATTTAGTTAATATATCTAATATACATGTATAGACTGTATACATATAAATATATATATATATGAATATATATAGTATATAACACATAAGATAATATTTAATCATTTATATGTATATTATATTTGTATATTAACAAAATTACTGAAATAAAAAAATTTCATTAAAAAATATCTTTATTTAAAGTAAAGAATTTTCATTGACAAAAAAACATTGAAAGTAAATAAAATTTCAAAAAAAAAGTTTTCATTTGAAATAAAAAAAAGTCTTCAATTAAAGTAAAAATGTCTTCAGTTAAAGTGAAAATGGTATATATATACTACAATCTCTAAAATTTATACCTAATATATAAATGTAAAAAGTGAAATTTTTATAATAAAACATAAAAATATATACATATATAAATTAAAATACGTAAAAAAACATACCAAAAATTTTTATCGACTTCTTAAGTATGTATTATTTTATTAATGTATTCATTAGCCAAACATCAAATTTAGCCAAAATCTATAGCTTTAGCATGAATTTAATAATTTAATTAAATTAAAATATATATATAATTAATAAAAACAAAAGAAATTTTATAAATGACAAAAATTACATTGTCAGTTTATTGAATTAAACACTTTTATACAAATCTGTTTTAGATATAATAAACTAAAAAATAAAATAAAAAAAAAAAAAAAAATAATTAATAGTGTGATCATTTATTATATTTAATATATACAGAAACAAACCAAAAAAAAAAAAAATAAAAAACAAAAAAGAAAAAACTCAATTATTATTTAATATTAGACATAAAATAATTATTATTAAATAAAATAATATTAGAAAATCCATTTTTTACCTACACACATACATAATTAAAATAAATATTGTACTAATATAATTATGTATTTAAAATTTATGTTTTTATATTTACATAATTTTAATATATAATATTATACAGAAACTATATTCTATTTTAAAACTTTAATGTGATATAAAAACAATTTTTTTGTCACTATTAATAAATTAATTAAGACAATTTCCTTTATTTAAATAATATCAATTATATTTTTTTTTTTTTTTTATTAAACTTCTCTATTTTAATTTTATAATATAATATATAATTTTTTTTTTATAATTTTTTAATAATTTTTTTAAACTTTATAACTTAATTTAATTTTAAGATTTTTTTTTTTTTTTTTAAACACATAAAACTTTATTTGCGGTGATATTAATTTGGTCAAGAAAAGATATATAAAATTAAACTTAAAATTAATGAGTTCATTTGTTTGTAAATTGTGAATTTGTGTACGTTTTAATATAACATAATTTTTTTTTTATTAATTAATTTATTTAATAATTAATTTAATAATCATGTAATATATTTTAAATAATTAAAAAGAAAAAAAATATAATATAAAAGAAAAATTAAACAAATATTAGTTGATCAATTTTTAACATTATAATATGCATTTAAATTTTATAAAAAAAAACTAAATGACCATTGATACAGTTATACGGTTACGGTATTAATTATTTTTTATTTAATTAAAAAAACATGTCTTATGCTTTATGTATTTACTACACTAATTAACATATTAATTCAAAAAAAAAAAAAAAAAGGAAAAAAGATCTTTCCATTATCTTATATTATTGCATTAAATTTTATATTAATTTCATATTAAAACAAAAACAATGCAAATGACGTAATTTTCAAAAAGGAATAAATGTAAACAACATATTATGTCAATTGTCATATGTCAAATTTTCATTTTATATTTATTATTAAAATAATCTTAATGTTATTAATATAATTTTTTTTTTTTTTTCATTATTAAATTTATAACAGATTTCACTATACGCAATGAAATGCCTCGCTAATTAATAGATTTTTAAAAATGATTAGATTTGTTCTTTTTATTTAATAATAAAAGTTTAATAAGCCTTATCTATATATATGTATAATGAAAGGTAATTATAGGTAATAGGTAATTAATATATAAACAATAAAAATTTTTTTTTTTTATATATATTCATAAAAATTACATTTTTACTTAAATTTATTCTATGTAAGTTATTATTCATAAAAATTATAATTCTTTTATACATATAAAAGTTTTAACTTTTTTTTTCAATTAAATTATGTAAAAAAAAAAATACTTTGTAATGTAAATTATTTAAAAATTAATTTAGCTACCTATTACTTGTTTTTTATTACTTATGATTTGTCATACGAAAAAACAAAAAAAAAATATATATTTATTAAATTTTAAAATATTTCTAGATAAAATTAATAGAAATTTATTATTTTTTAGTAAATTTCATTATTTTATTTGTTAAATTTTTAGAATTAGTTAAAACTGTTATATAAAATAAGTACATATACATATATATTTAAATTTGTTTTTTTTTTTGTTTGATATAAATTATATATAATAATATTAATTTTTGTTTTAAATTTACATTAAAATTTATTAAATATTTTATGTAAATTTTAAATGATTATCGACATAATAGATTAGAAAATTACAATTCCATATTTTCAAGTAAAATTATTAAATAAATATGTGTTTTTTTTTTATAAATTTCTTCAAATAAGAAAAAAAAAAGAAAAATAATTACATTCTTTGTAATTTAAATCCCGAAATATTTGTTTTTATTTCTTTTATTTATTTATTTATATTCTTACAAACTGCATAGGATAATGAAATATTACAAAACGATTATTGGCTAGAAAAAGTCATTATAGGTCAAATACTATTATTAATTTATTATAATAATATTATTTATTTTGAATTTATATTATGTATTATATATATTTATACTATATATGGTATATAAAAGGGCTTTGTTACTACTAATTTTTCAGTAATTTTCCTTATAATTAAAAATATTTGCTATACCGGCACTCTCGGTTTATAAGCCACATGCCTAACCAATAAACCCTTGAGCCCATTTTATTTCTTTTATTTTCAAATATAAAGCCAAGCTAAAAAAAAAAATGTATACATTAACATTGAGTCAATATGTACACATATTGTATTTTCCATATTGGAATTTTAATTGATTTTAAAGAAAATTTTTGTTGAGGCCTTGAAGAATATAAAACCCAATCTAAATAATAATATCTTATAAATTTTTAAGAAAATGTTTATGTCAAAACAAAAAAAAAAAATACATGCTACGATATTATATATATTTTGACATAATATTAAATTTTATTTGAAAAGATTATACTTAGAATTTGACATCTATCATCCTTAGTCTTTGTTATTTTTTTTTATTAATAAATTGAATCAACACATTTTAATTTCAAAAAAGCTATTACAAAAATAAAAGAAAATTTTAGTATTGCACTTTAACCAAAATTATCTATTGTTTGTACATGATTTATATGAGGACCATATCATAATAAATAAATTGTTAATACGAATTTTTTTCTAATATCACAATTAGTTTTATATTTCTACAAGAATTATAATGTCGCTGTTTTAAAATTGTGAATAATAAATTTTATTGAGGACGTTATAACGGGAGTTCACCTAAATCCACAAAAAAATAAAAAATCTCAATGATACAAAATCACAAATAAGACAAAATCCCAAAAAAAAAAAAAATTCCCACAAAAAAAATACCAAATTTCAAAATTTCAAGTTATAAAATCCCAAAAGAAAAAAACACAAGCAACTATTAATGTTTTTTATGCATATATCTGAATTAGGACAGATTTTAGAGTTGGTTATAAAATCAGGGTTTCAATAATTGGTTTAGCGGGGGTTTGGGGTGGCAACCCCCACTATTTTAAAATGTTTACTCCTTTTACAGAATATTTATATATTATGTATTTGCGAAATTCTTAGGAAATTCTTAAATTAGGAAAGAGTTGCAGTCAAACATCAGCGTTGACCGTTTTTCCAGAATATTTATTCATATGTTTAGGTGAGATTTTAAATTAGGAGAGATTTTAGAGTAGGACTCAAAATCAGAGTTGACCATTTTTCGAGAATATTTATTTCATAATTTTTATATATTTTTAAAAAATTTAGTTTTAAAACGCGAGATTTTAATAGACAAGATTTTAAAAACACGAGAAATTTTTTTGGAAAATTTTTTCGTCTTTGATTTTAGGGACTTTCGTACAGCTGTTGAGTTATTTAATGACTCGACAAGAATTTTATTCAAATTCAAAATTAAATGATTACAAACATTTAATAATTAATGTTGCTTTATATTTTCTTTAATAATTTTTAATTTTTAAATGCATAAATCTCATTATTTTGTAACTTGGATTTTTGTAAAATGGAATTTTGTAATATTGGGATTTTGTAACAATGGGATTTTGAAATTTTGAATTCTTTTTTTTTGGGATTTTGAGTTTGGGATTTTGATTTTGGAATTTCGGACCCAATATCCAAATTATTTGTGATATATAGGACACAATTGAATGTATAGAAAATATATCGAAGGCTTAAGGTGATAAAACTCTATATAGCAATTAAAAAAATGAAAAAAAATTTCAGAAAATCGAAAAAACTTTCTAAAAATTGTTAGAAAAATATTTTCGGAAAATTTTTTTCTACATTTGAACCAGTTTTTTTCTTTTTTAGAAAATTAATTATGTAATTTTCTATTTTCTTTCATTTTATGGAAAAAATTTTTTTTTTGGTAAAAATGTTGTATAGAGTTTTATTACCTTAAACCCTCGATATATTATTTTATAACAGAACAATGCAACTTCCCACAGAAATTTCAGAATTCTTGTAAAATTTTTGATGGAATCAATCTTTCTTTAGGTGCGATAAATATTCACCACTCAAATTATACCAATTTTCAATAATATATTTATTTCTTTTTTTTCGCATACATATATGAAAAATAAAAATTAAATATGTCAACAATTCTCAAATGATACAATATTACTAACTGTCAAGATTTGATGTGATATTGATAGAATTATGAGTTCAATTAATTGATTAAAATTTCTAAAGTCCAAATAAGTTGAACATTTTGATCTTATTATATTTTCATGTTAGATATGATATATATATTAGATACTTTAATTTTAATTTAATTTTCACTTTTAGTTTGGAAATATGATACATACATATGTGTACATTTTTATACATATTTTGAAAATATAGATACTTTAGAAAATATTTAATTTTACCTAAATAGCTAATTTTCTGACAGGTTTTATAAGTCAAAACTATACATTTTGAAAAACTTTAAATTTAATTTATTTATTTAATGATGAAGTAAAAAATATCATTGTAAGATGTTAAATTAAATTGTTTTAAGTTATGTTTTAAGATACCTAATTAAGAAAATAAAATAAAAAAAATTTACTAAAAAATTTTTTATTTTACAAATATTTAATTATAAATATAATTTTATCAGTTTGAAAATATATATGTATATTTGAAAAGAAATTATAGTTCCTTATTCATCTCTAAAAAGAACATAAATATTTTTTAAAAAGATTTTTTTTTCCAAAATCATTTAATTTTTATTTAATTAGATATAATTTAAAATAAAATTATTCAAGATATTATTGAAGATAAATAAATAAATACAATTAGCTTTTATGAAATGAATGGTATATTTGTATGTAATAAAATTTTAGTATTTGCTATATGTAAGGTAAAAAAAAAAATAATAAAAGAAAATCATTTCCATAAAAAAAATAATATGTATTTTATTTTATGTTGGAGAATCAAAATTATATTCTACTATAATAAGCACTTCTAACTTGCCAACACTATTCTTTAATATGTCAAACTAGTAGTCATCCAATACAATATTATTACAAATTGTCATTTATTGCACGTACTTATATAATCTTTTACATAATCTTACTTTGTCTTTACTTATCTATCACTCGTACGGAGTTAACAACAATAAAAGCTATATTAAGAATATTCAAACATCTTTATAATCCTTCTTTTATAATCCTTCACAATTTTCAAGAGGTTATGGGCCCAGGACGACCCAATTGATGTTAACTTTGGAAATATAAACAAATTTTACAGCGAACTACGTTTTAAAGTCATTATATAAATACAAAAAAAAAAAATATAACCAATATTACAAAATGAGTAATGTAACCACGAGTATTGAACCACTTGGGAAAGAAAACTTTGACACGTGGAAACTACAGGTGGAAGCTCTATTAATCAAAAATGATACCTGGAATTATGTAATTGGTAATGGTAAAAAGCCGTAAGTGAAAGACGCAAATTCTGTACTGCAGTAAAATTACAAAAGTGAATATTAGAAGACAATAAAGCCAGACCTGACCTAATTTTGTCCATAAGGCAAACAGAATTAAAACAAGTAAAACACTGCAAAGTATCAGACGCAAAAATTAAACAAGTTTGGAAAAGATTACACGATGTTTATGTGTCTAAAGGACCGACGAAGAAGGCATCCTTGTTGAAAGGTCTTATTAGCTAAAAAATGTTTGACGGAACTGATGTAAGAACACATTTAAATTATTTTTTCGATATCCTGGTTAAATTGCTTGACATTGAAATAACCATAAATGATGATTTATTATTGATTATCCTTCTTTATAGTCTATCTGACAATTTCGAAAATTTTCGCTGCGCAATTGAATCAAGGGATCAAATGACAAAACCAGAAGTATTAAAAATAAAAATTGCCGAGAAATATAACGTCAGGCGAAGCAGAGATTCAGGAGGTGTACAAAATGCTATGTATATTAAAACGACTGATCATAGAAATGGATATAATTATTACGGAAAAAACCGTAAGTCTCAAACAAGTGAAAATAAATCAAAATTCAAATTTATGCGCCATAGATTCAGGAAAGTCGGACACAAGGCTTCAGAGTGTGAAAGTAAATTTAAACAACAAGAAGCGTCGCAATTCTGCAAGCAACAACCAAGTGAAGAAATTGCACTTATAAATAAGTTTAAACCCAAGGAAAAACTATAATTGGTGTTTGAATGTACTTCCTATATGTCATCCCAAGGTAAATTTAGCAAACAGAAAACCTACAAATATTTGTGGCGTTGGTAATATTAAATTTGAAGTCCCTGATGGACAAAATGCAGAAAATGTTAGGTTAGAAAAAGTTCTGTTCTTAAAAGTGACAAATAAAGCTTTTGATGAAAAATTTACAAAAAATACAGCTTCTATTTTAAATAAAAGTGAGAATATGTTATGTGTAGCAGATAGGTATTATCAAGATTGTACTACGTACGTTTTCCTTGTACTACAAGGAAAAAATAATCAAATTGTACACTTAACAAATGAAAAAGAAAATAATATAATCGATTGTATTAGGGAAAAACACGCTCAAAACCCATTTTCAAAACGCCAAGAATCCAGAACTACTGAATTATTAGAGATCATTCACAGTAACATCTGTGGTCCCATGAAACAAACTGCTATTAGTGGTGTAAATTATTTTGTTACTTTCGTCGACGACAAATCACGTTGGTCTGAAATATTTTTTAGCTCAATGTGTTAATTGTCAAAGATTCGGCCATGCAGCCGTTAATTGTAAATTACAATATCGTTGCGTAAAATGCAATTGTGATCACGGTCCAAGCGAATGTAAATTAACAAAAACTGAAAATAGTCAAAATGAAATATATTGCGTGTTGTGTAAAAATTTTGGAAATCCGGCCTCGTACCGAGGTTGTCCTACTTATAAAGACATTAAAAATTCTTTAAACAAAAAAAAATCTTTAACCCAAAATAAAAGAAATGAAAAATTAGGAATGTGCAATAAATACACGTCTCCTCAAAAAAAATATTCAGACTGGTTTTCCGAAAACGAAAAAAAATCGGATAATTCAGGTCAAGAAAATGACATAAAATCATTATTAGTAAAAATAAATGATAAGTTAGATTCGCTAGAAATAAGAGTTAATTATCTATTTCAAATTATAGATCATGATGACTAATAATTACAATAATACAACACACGAGTTTAAAGTAGTTGCCCTTAACGTTAACTCCTTAATATCAATTCAAAAACAATTTGCACTAAATGAATTCATTTTTAATAATAATCCAGATTTAATACTTCTTAGTGAAACTAAATTGAATAAAAGTAGACAAGTATCTTGCAAAAACTATCATTTTATTAGAAATGACAGACCAGAATCAACCCAATGAGGAGGGACTGGTATACTAATAAAAAATAATTTTAAGTACAAAATATTAAATTTTCAAAATCTACCAAACCATAAACATATTGAGTTTACAGCAATTTCTATAAAGTTAAAAAATAATTTTAATTTAATAATAGTTTCAGTTTACTCATCTACATCTCCAATAGTTAATTTTGCAAATTAATTTGAAGCACTCTTTGACACCTTGCAACTTGATAAAGATTATAACTATTACATTTTGGCTGGTGATCTTAATGCTAAACATACCAGCTGGGGTAATAATCATAGCAATACTAAAGGTAATTTCATTAATCAATGGCTTGAATATAATGCTATTAATTATAAATGTCAACTCTATAGTAGTGAATTTCCTACATTTCCGAGAAATGGTACTTTCCTAGATATTGCTTTTATTGATAATAGACTTAATATTGATTTAGATACGCTTTCCAATAAATTAAGAACCCTCCCATTTGACAGTGATATAATAAATGATAACATCCCAGATAAACATAAGTACAATTTTAAGAAAGTAAATTGGAATAAATTCACTAAAATAACTAATAAAAATTACAATGATTATTTAAAACAATTCCCAAATTGGATTACGAACAACAGAAATTTATCAAACCATGAAATCGATTTTGCTATTGATAAAATAAACAAAATATTACATAATTCCATTGAAAATGTTGTTCCAAAATATCAAAATAAATACGATTTAGAAAAATATAGAACCAATATTATTAATAAATTATATAAATTAAAAAGTGCTGTGTTATCACTGCTGTCAAGTTTATATCGTAAAAATATTTTAAGAACCGATTCTCTAATTATCCAATATAAAGCCAAAATTAAAAACATAAACACGTTAATTAAACAAAACTTAAGAACTCAATCAATAATTAATTACTGGGAAAAAAAAATTAAAAATATTTCACCATCACGCACAGATATGTTTCCTACTTTAAATAAAATTTTCAGAAAAAATAAAAACTTAGAAATTAGACAATTTATAATACCAGAATGTGATGAAAATATAATTAAGAACGTTAATATTGATGTCGCAACACTTAATAAAAATGATAATTCCGATTATATTGTTAATGAAACAAAGCATATAGTAGATATTTTAGGTAATACTATAATGAACAAACACAAATTGCATAGTAGTAATAGTCAGCGGCTATGTAATAAAGTCGTTAGTGCCATAAAACAATTTCATGACCAAAATACAAATAGAAGGTAACCTTTACTGAAAATTTAACATCCAACAAGTTTCCGCGTCAGCATACATTAAGTTCTTTTTTTACATCAACAAAAAAGGTAAAAAATAATATATTAAATTCAAAATCAAAGCTATCGACTGGGGTAGATAATATACCAATTATTGTCCTCAAACATTTACCAGAGTCTATAATAAACATATATACAATCATTTTTAACAATGCACTAAATAATGGATACTTCCCAAAGGCTTGGAAAATAGGTAAAATTATAGCAATAGTGAAACCAGGTAAAGACCCAAATAATCCTTCTAATTACCGACCAATTAGTCTCATGAATAACATCAGCAAAATTTTTGAAAAAATTATTTTAGATTCAATTTTAGAACAGGTAGATTTTAAAAAAATTTTGCCGGATAATCAATATGGCTTTCGCGCAGGTCATTCTACTGTGCATGCTTCATCGAAATTAGTCTCTGACATATGTTGGGAAATTAATAAAAAATACTGTGTGGGAGCATTGTTAATTGATTTAGCAGATGCATTTACCTCGGTTTGGACTGATGGAGTAATTTATAAGTTAATTCGCTACAGATTTCCTAATCATATTATTAAAATAGTACAAGACATGATAATAAATAGAGCATTTAAAACTTATATTAATGGCAATGAATCAGTCAACAAATATGATATTAAAAATGGGTTACAGCAAGGAACTGTATGCTCACCCATTTTATTCATTCTGTTTATTTCAAAATTGTTGAAGAATTTATCAAATACCACTAATACTGTGGCATTTGCAGATGATTTAATCATTTATTCCGCAGGAAAAAATCCAGCAGAAATAAAATTATCATCTGATTTTCATTATATAGAAAAGTATACAAAATGTTGGAGACTTAAAATTAATTATAGCAAATGTGAATCCATTTTATTTCGCAATATTTTAATAAAGTGCCACTATTCAGCTAGTTTAAATTGGAAACAATTTAGAATTTTAGCATCAGATGGTACAACAATTTCACATAAGGATCAAGTTAAGCATTTAGGTATTTGGCTTAAATATAACTTGAACTATTCCTATCATATTAAAAATCAAATAAAAAAAGCAAATATTGCATTTGCCATTGCAAGAAAATTATTTAGTTCTAAATGGTTATTGCCAAGAGTTAAAATTATTGCATATCAAGCTATAATAAGGCCGATATTGGTATATGGTAGCCCAATTTGGTTTAATATTAGTGCAAGCGTCATTGAGAAGCTCAGAGTTTTTGAGAGAAAATGCATAAGAATATGTTTGGGAATTTCACGAAAACCCGAAATGAACTATACACATTATATTTCAAATAAAAATATTTATAATAAATCAAATATAATTCGCATAGATAATTTTATAATTAATATTATTAGAAACTATTATTTAAGAGCAACCTACAATAGTAACTCATTAATACGCCTTATGGTTTTCCCAAATGATCAATACATTGAAAGTTGTATGATTAGTGGATTTATACCTCCAGAAAGTTTTCTGTACCTTGATAAAAATGATTTAATACAATCAGAGGATAAAATACCAATCATTTATCATATTAAAAGAAGAGCTACAGATTCTAGAATTCAGCTTTTCCCAACCAGGGCAAATTGGAAATATTGTACAGATATATCAAATACAGATCAAAATAAAAAAATAATTGTAAACCGATATTGGTGGCTACTTAGCAATTAAACTGGCATTCATTCTTAAAATATAATATAAATAATTGCAATTTGCACTTAAATCTAGTTATTTAATATTACATATAAAATAAGTAAGTTGTATATTTATTTTTAGTTTTAGTTTAACTTTAGTTTAAGTTTAGGTTAAGATTTGGTTAAGTTAGATTAAGTTTAGTTTAGATTTCTATTATTAGGCTAAGATTAGATTAAATTAATAATTAAATGGTGGTTTTTTTCTCTTCTTGCTTTTTACCACTAAATAAATACAGAATTATAAAACTGATTTGGTAAAATCAAGTATAAGTACAAAAAAAAAAAATTGTTAAAAGCAAATTTAATTTTCCTAAAAGTGGAAACAAAAAAATTTAACACAGAGATTTCTTGTATGAAACATTGTGCTAAGGAATATATTTTTTGGTTTAAGATTTTATTTTTAGTTTTGTTAAAATAAATTGTATGATAAAAAAAAAAAAATTCATTAATAAAACAAAAAAAAAAGCATGATAATACTTTAACGAATAGTTTAGCTAACATATTTTGCGGTTCTGAATTAACAGTTGGAATTTACGAGTTTGTAGATGGCAATATTGTTAGAGCCATTCAAAATGAAAATAATACAAATGAATCGTATTTGCCAAGTATATAAAAGTTCTAATTTTAGATACTGAAGAAGAGGAATTAAAAAATGTTGGCTGTGATAAATGTTCAAGATGGTTTCATCTAAAATGTACAAATATACGAACCTATGTCGAGCTTTAAAAAATGAATTTATTTGTGATAAATGTTCTTAATTTTGTTTTTGATTCTTTTTTAACATTATTTAATGTTATCGCTTTAAAGTTCTATGGATTAGATTTTTAAAGTAACTATTTTCTGTAATAGTTATAATATGTTATAATATTATGTTAATATGTTATGTTTTGCTTAATTGTTTTTGTTTTTTGTTTTTTTTTTGAATTTGTTTTTCCATTAAAATGATGTTGAATATTTATTTTTTATATAACAAACAGAAAAAATAAAAATATTTATGCCTAAAATATAATTATTCAACTTTTATTTGAACTTTTTACAAAAATTATATTGCACAAATAATTATGATATTAAATGGAAATAATATGGTAGAATTCCATAATTGTTCAATAAAAATAAATAATGTAAAATTTCTAAATAATGAAAAAATTTTAAAAAATCATATTATTGTACCTAATTAGACATTTATAATGTAAGCCTAAAATTTTTTTATTTATTTATATACAGGTACCGTGGTACATAAATGTGCCAGGTAGCTATAACCCCTGTTTCATAGTAGGAATGTGGGGTGTACGTACGGTTGTCAGTTGTACTTATTTGGAGAGTACAGTACTTATTTTTTGTTTCCGGTTCTGTAATATACTAATTTTCAGTAATTAGTAAATATGTACTTATTTCAGCTAAACGAGAAGCAAATCCAAATTTAATCTTTTACAATTTATTGCTAATAGGTATTTGGTTGCAGTTTGGCTATAGGGAGAACCAATTATCATCTTTTATACCCTTTTTATTGCTAATTGGGATTTGGTTGCATTTTGTCTATAGGGTAGAAAGACACAAACACAAATGTCATCTTTTATATATTTTTTATTCTTTGTGGTGCGGGGATTTAGTACCCAAAATTTACGCCATTTTATTTATTCTTATTATCTTATTGTATTTTTATTTATAAAGCTGAAAAATTTCAATTTATATTATAATAATTTACTATAAAAAATAAAATGCTAAATTATATATTAAATTATTAGTAGTATCAGAAGGAGGTGAATAATAATTTGTGCTGATTTTTGATTTATTTAATTTGTGGTCATTCTTGAAAAAGTAAGTTCAACTTTTTAGTTATCAACATTTTTTCGTTATAAAAAAAAATGACTAACTATATATTTAATAGCAGAAGCAGCTGAATAATAATTAAATTTAATTTGTGCTGATTTTGGATTTATTTAATTTGTGGTCATTCTTGAAAAAGTAAGTTCGATTTTTTTGTTATCAAAACTAATAAGTTATATTTTTTATAAAAAATTAATAGCAGAACAGAACCCCACAGCTATAATGTCAGCAAATGATTCTATCGACTCCGATGGTGAATATAATACTGACCAAGAAAATTTTGAGTTTCACAATTCTAGAGTAAAAGCACGAAAACTAGGTAAAAATCGTTTTAATGTTAGTTGGTGTAAATTATATCCTTGGCTTGTTGAAGGTAAAGAAAACTGTGCAAAGTGCATTTATTGTTGTTCTGAGTTTAGCATTGAACATGCAGGTATTTCCAATATTAAAAAACACATGAAAACATTAAAACATGAACAAAATATGAAAAAATCATCAAGAAATAGAACATTAAACTCATTTTTATCATCATCTTCATCATTAATAACTTCCAATAAAAAACAGATGCCGCAGAAGCTACCTTTATATACCACACTGTGCAACATTCACATAGTCTAAATTCTGCAAATTGGAGTAGTTCTTTGTTTCCTGTTATATTTAGCGATTCCAAAAGTGCGTCGGAGTTTTCTTGTGGACGTACAAAGTGCTCAAAAATAATCTTAAATGTTTTGGCAAAAGAAGCACAAAATATCATTATATCTGACATTTTAAGTAATGATCTCCCATTTTCAATCGCAACGGATGCATCCAATAAAGGGAACATAAAATTGTTTCCTTTAGTTGTGAGGTATTTTCTAAAAGATGAAGGAGTTCAAACCAAAATTTTGTATTTTTTCGACAGTCCACCAGAAACATCAACGTATATAGCTAGTTGCTTAATTTCTAAATTAGAAAAGGCTGGTTTATCCCCTAAAAATATTATTAGTTATTGCGCGGATAATGCTAATGTCAATTTTGGACATAAGCAAAGCGTATTTACAGAGCTAAAAAAAATTAACCCAGATGTTATTGATATGGGATGCTTTTGTCATATGCTTGCTAATTCTATCAAACATGCCTCTAAATCTTTAAAATATAATTTTGAGTATATTATAATTAAAATATTCAATGAATTTAGTTGCCATACGAAAAGGAAACAGACTTTACTGGGATTTTATGAGTTCTGTGATATAGAATACTCGGAAATGTTACGCCATGTTTCTACACGGTGGCTGTCGCTTGTACCGACCATTAACTGCCTCTATAAAAATTTTGAACCTGTGAAGTGTTATTTCAACTCGAAACCCAATGAATCTACAATTGTTTTAAACTTTTTAAATAATGAATTTGCAGAAGCATACCTAGGTTTGGTGTCTCACATTGGAACAAAATTACAAAATGTAATTTTAAAACTTGAACAAAGTGGACCTGTAGTGATTGAATTATTCGACTTATTAAAAGATCTTAGAAATGAATTAAATTCCTGTAATGAAGAACAGTTCTATGGGATAATCGCAATGCAAAAATTGGATTCAACGGATAATATGACAGAGAAGGCTTTGTTTTGTAAAAGAGCCAAAGATTTTGTGCAAAAAATTTTAGTCTATATAAAAAAACGTTTTAATTTTAATGAAAATAGATTTAAAAGCCTTGCATTATTTAAATTAGAAAAAGTTCCAACTTTTGGCGAAGGAATTTTTAAAGCTGTTTCCGATCAAAGATATTGACTTGGAAGTTTTATTCGATGAGTTTACACATTTAAAAGAAATTCTGCCATCTTTACAAAATCTTACGTATGAATGTAAATGGACCACATTTTTTAAGCCTCGTACTTCGCCAAATTTACTTAAAATCGTACAATTTGTTTTTGCAATTCCCCACTCTAACGCAATGAGCGAAAGAATGTTAAGTTTATTATTTCTAGCCTGGACAAAAGAAAGAAATCGATTAACGATAGATAATGTGGAAGCCGAAATCATTGTTAAACATAATTTTAACAAAAGCTGCAAAGAGTTTTATAAATATATTATTCAAAATGATGACTTACTTAAAAAAATCAAATCAAATGACAAATATATGTAAGAAATGTATTTTATATCGCAATATTATAAGTCTGACGAAATTAAAAGGCTAACCATAAATATTATTTTACATTAATTGTTCCTATTAAACTAATTAGTTTTAAGTGCTTTTTTTTTTTGCATAGATTTATTTTATTTTTGAGAACTGTGGAGATTATAACGTTATCATTTTATGTTTTTTCAGTTTTTCTTAAGTAATATAAAGAAACTTAAAAAAAAAAAATTGTTTTCTTTTACATATACTATAATGCTCCTAGATTTTTGACTTTTTTTTGTAATATAGAAATGTATGTACTTATTTTTAGAACAATTCATCTGGCAAGCCTAGGTGTACGAGATATTATGTGATATATTAAGTATTTATATATTGCGATATATGAATATTTTTTTTTTTATATTATAATTATTGTACCCAGCCGGGAATCGAACCCGAGACCTCTCATTCCCTTATGAATGAGAAGCGGTGCGTCAACCACTGCATCAATGGCTGGATCCTAAAATTAAATATTGAAGATATAAATATAAAACAAACTAAAAATTTAGAACGAATTTATGAAATTAAAAATAAAACAAATAATAATTTATTACTTTCAATAATTTTGCCTTTATCAGCAATTATTATCATTGTAATTTTATATATTATAAGAAAAATTTAAATTTGTAAAAAGAAAGAACCAAAGGAAATTACAGTCAGCCAAACCAAACCAAATTAAAATTTAAAATTTTCTTTCAATGAGAAAATTTGTCAACAAATTCTCTCATATTGTAATTTAATTCTGGTCAATCTACTATTTTGACCAGAATTTTCCCATTCTTTAATTCTTCCGACAAAAGAAACCGCGCTTAATATTTTTCTCACCGGTAAATTATTAATTCCTCGAATTGACCATCATAATTCATAAACAAATGAATATCGCTTTCTATATCCCACTTCATTCGTTAATCATGTTATTATTATAATTCTTAATTTCCCATCAAAAGTTTTCGGGATAAATCAAATCGCGTTCAATAAATTTTCTCACAAATGAAATGCTGATTCTTGCAATTAATTATTATAAATACTATCGTTCTTTCAATTAAATATCAGTCTTATAAGTTTATCTTCCTCGGTTCCTTCTTTAATAAGGAATATATAAAAATTAATATTATATATTTAAATAATAAACTAATATTAAGTAAAATATTTAAATAATAAAAAAAATATAAAACACCAAATTATATTTTTTGTTTTTAATGTTTTAATATTTTTTTTTGATTTGACATCAAATAAAAATAAAAGTGGCGCAGTCGGTAGGATTACCGACATTACATTAACATTAACTTTACTTTAGTTATAAGTGATTAGTGTAGTGTTTCCTATCAAGGAGTTAATCGGTATTCTTTAATAACAATTTGTCGAGACAATTTGTTAAAAATCAAAATAAAAACAAAATGAATAAAAACTTTTGATGCAAATAACAATAACTAAAATAAAATACTAAAAATAAAAAAAAAATTTAATAATAAAAAAGTGATAATTTTGAACCAATTTTGAAATATTCACTTGTGAAGACAGAAAAAAGAAAAAAAAAAACAAAATGGCACTAGCATTTAATGACATTGTAAAAGAAGCTCGCTCAATACCAGTGTTTTCTGGGGTGACACTTATTGACTTTCTTCGTATATATCGGAAGTCCACACATTATTGAGCCTGGTTCAAGAAGAACAAGGAAAAAGCTATATTAATAGAATATTACACTCTAAAATCCAAGGGAATGTCGCTATATGAGCATCCGGCGGTTACAAAATCCAAAGTGGGAACAAGTTAAATTGCAGCTCATCAAATCTTTTGGCATAGCAGAAAGCTTTTTAAAGCTTAAAGAAGAAGCGGATCAAATTCCAAATAAAATGTAAGTCAAATTTATTCTAAATTAGCTATAGTATTAGATAAATTAAATATGAAATATTCACTGGATACTAGTCAACCTGGAGAATTCCAACCCATAAATAATGAAAGATCAATTTTAAATAAATTTCTAAATAAAATTGACAGGGTGGATACAATGTTTATTAGGTCCAGGAATTTAAATACATTAGACGAAGCATATTAAGCCTTAGTCGAGACGGGTTTTAATAACAATAAAACTTATAATGACTCATATAGACCTAAATTTTAATCATAATGCTTTTTCAAACAAACCACAATTTTAATAATTACTTGTAAGATTTGTAATTTAATATGGCAATAATGCCAAAATAAATTATATTACGGTATAAATTTTATCGTAAATTTAAATAAAAAATTGTATATAAAGAGAGGAAAAAAAATTAATAAAATGATTTGTTATACAGATTTTTAAAAGAAGAACTTAGTATTTTTTCTATTTAATTACTACAAAATCAGAAGTGGGATGATCCTGTTAATTAAAATACAATTAAAATTTTGAATAATTATAAAAAAAAAAATTGTTTTAAGAAGGTGTTATGTTTTATGTTTTATAAAAAAAATTATTCGATTTATTTAAAAAAAAACAGGAAAATTTTAAATTTATGTTTTATGTAAAAAATTATTCATTTTATGATCAAAGACAATATAATTAAATTAAAAGTGAAGCATATTAAAAAATTGCGGTAAAGACGACTAAAGTGGATTGTGTATTCAGATTGTTTCGTAAAGGCCGTATATTATATACTATAAAAAAAAAAAAAAAAGCGATAGCTAAGCGCGTGGTACAACACATTTTGAAGAATATAATATTAACATTAAATATCCGATTTCTAACATCTTGATAATCAACCGGTGAATTTAAAATTTAATTTAAAGTATTTTAAATAATTAAAATCATGGACGTTCGGGTACAAGAATTTTTAAAGAAAGCTACAGTTGTAATGCTCCAAGAAAAAAATAAAAAGAAATGAATTTAATGACATCGGGAAATAAAGCAGTATTAATTTTACGAATAGAAGAAAGGGTGAGAAGTATGGAAGAAGAAAATATTGAAAAGTTTTTCTCTAATATAAACTATGAAACTTTAGAAAATGATACATTAAATCAATATTCCAATAGAAGAAGAAATGTTAAATAATAATAGCGAAGAGATTGATGATGAAATCGAACGTTTGCGTAAACAGTTGAAGAAAAAACAAGAAGTTATTGAATTACGACGCCAATTAGCTGAACTGGATCAAGAGGTTAGAAGATCGAATGCATCCAACGTTCCATTCAATTTTAAAGATGTGGAAGAATCCATAAATTCATTTAATGGGGACGATAGTTTTAGTATAAAAAAGTGGATTATACAAATAGAAGAAGCAGCAGAAGTTTTAGGTTGGAATGAAAAAGCATGTTTCATATATTCCAGAAGGTTATTATCTGGTACAGCTAAATTGTTTTTACGCTCCGTTTCACCTAAATCAGGGAATGATTTGAAAACAGTACTGTTACAAGAATTTAATGATAAAGTCACTAGTGCACAAATCCATAACCAATTACGAAATCGTAAAAGAAAAAATAATGAAACATGGCAGCAATATTTGTTCTCCATGCAAGAAATCTCATTGGCAGCTAATATAGAAGAAGGAGATTTAATACAATATATTATCAAAGGTATTAATGATACTTACACCATTAAAATTATTCTATACCATTCAAATACAATGGCTGAATTGAAAGTTGCACTCCGCAAATATGACGAATTAAAAAATAATTATAGAAACAATGTTAATGAATATAATAAAAATCAATCAAGTGACATCAAAAATAAAAAAAATAATACCGATTGTTATAGTAATGAAGTGTTTCAACTGTAATCAGCCTGGACATATTGCTACCAAGTGTTCACATCCTATACGAGCCAAGGGAACCTGTTACAATTGTGGAAAAACTGGACATCGATTTCAAGAATGTAAAGAAAAAAAAAATTAATGTAATTAAAAAATCAGGCGTTAATTTAAATCACAATTTTGAGAGAATGGTCAAATTTATTTTGAAAACAAAAGATCATCAAGCTGCATCAGAAATCACATGTTTAGCACTTTTAGATTCGGGCAGTCCGATCAATATTATCGAGCAACAATACATTCCATCATATGTTATATATCAGGAAAATTCAGATAAGTTAAATTATGTGGGTATTAATAATAGTAAGTTAGATATAGTTGGTTCGATCAAGGCTAAAATTAAATTTAATAGTTTATATATTGATAGTAAAATATTGGTAGTAAAAAATTATTCAATTGCTTACCCGGTAATTTTAGGTAGATTGTTTATGGAAGCATGTAATCTGGAATTAAGGCCTAAAGAAGAATGTAATAAAGAAAATAATAAGAAAATTGATAAAATGTTGTTCACCAATAATGAAGATTCAAATGCAGAAATGGTAAAGAATGGAAGTTCACGAAACATTGATGACGATAATTTATTTTTAAATCAAATTTTATGTATTGATATATCTAACAATAGCTTAGATAATGAGGTATGTTTGAACATTAATAATAAAATTCAATATAATATACAAAATGAAATCAAAAATATGTTTAAAACCGCTTGGTTACTTGTGAAACAAAATAAAGATTTTGGGGAAGAAAGATAAATTTTGAAATGGAAATTAGGGTAAAAGATCATAAACCATTTTATAGTACACCCAGAAAATTACCAATAACACATGAACAAGCTTTGAAAAAAATATTAGATGATTTGTTAGCACGAAATATAATTCGAGAAAGTAATTCGCCATACGCGTCAGCAATAGTATTAGTTAAAAAGAAAAATAATGAGTTAAGGAAATGTGTGGACTATCGGGAACTAAATAAAATAACATTAAGGGATAATTTTCCATTGCAACTAATAGAAAGTCAATTTGAACGTCTTAAAGGTTCAGGTTCTTGACCTGAAAAATGGTTTTCACCATGTGAAAATAGCTGAAAATTCTATTAAATACACAGCTTTTATAACACCATTAGGGCATTTTGAATATTTAAAAATGCCATTTGGATTAAAAAATTCAGCAGCTACATTTGAAAGGTTTATGAAAAAACTGTTCGATCCATTAATCTCATCCGGTAAGCTTTTAACATTTATAGATGACCTACTGATAGCTACTGAAACCATTAATGAACATTTACAAATTTTACAAGAAGTGTTATCAATAGTTGTGGATAATTCACTTCATTTACGATTTGATAAATGTTCAATATTACAGGAAGAAGTTGTGTATTTAGGGCATAAAATAACAGGTGACGGAATTCTGCCAAATGAAGATAATCTCAAAGCCATTAAAGAATTTCCTATTCCAAATAGTGTTAAAAACGTTCAAAGTTTTATAGGACTTAGCTCATATTTCAGAAAATTTATAAAAGATTTCGCTATTATTGCTAAACCGTTGACAGATCTTACAAGAAAAGAAAATAATTTTAAATTTGGTTTAGAGGAACTCACAGCTTTTGAAACATTAAAGAATAAATTAATAGATTCACCGGTTTTGGCAATTTTTAATTCGGAAAATGAGACACAGCTTCACTGTGATGCAAGTAGTATAGGTTTCGGGGCGGTATTAATGCAAAAACAGATAGATAGAAAGTTTCATCCGATATCTTATTTTTCAAAACGCGCTTCGGAATCTGAAAAAAATTATTATAGTTACGAAATGGAAACCCTAGCAATAATATATGCATTAAGAAGATTTTATATTTATTTAGTGGGAATAAAATTCAAAATTATAACTGATTGACAGGCTTTGACGGAGACTCTTAATAAAAGATTTATAAATCCAAGAATTTCACGGTGGGCGTTAGAATTACAAAACTATGATTTTGTAATTGAACATCGTAAGGGTGGATTAATGTCTCATGTAGATGCTTTAAGCAGGTCTATAAATATATTTTATGTTAGTGATGAATCATTTGAGTATATATTAGCGGCGGCTCAGAAACAAGATCCAACAATTTCTAAAATTACTAACGAATTGACAAAACAAGAGAGTGCTAAATTTGAATTAGTGGATGGCTTAATATATAAGAAAATTAAGGGAAATGTATATTTCTATATACCAAATGCAATGGAAAATCGGGTTATACAAACATATCACGAACAAATGTGTCATGCAGGAGTTGAAAAGTGTCAAGATATAATCTCTAGAATATATTGGTTTCCTAGAATGAAAGAGAAAATTAAAATATACATTCAAGGATGTTTCAAATGTGCATATTTTTCTCCTCAATCTGGAAAACCTGAAGGAGAATTGCATAATATTCCAAAAGGTTGTCTTCCATTTGATACTTTTCATATAGACCATTATGGCCCGCCTACATTAAAAAATAGACACATATTCTTGACAATTGATGCCTTTACAAAGTTTGTTAAACTTTATGCAGTAAAAAGTACAAACACTAAAGAAGTTGTAGAATGCTTAAAGAAATGTTTTGAATATTATAGTAGACCAAATCGAATAATTTCAGACCGCGGAACGTGTTTTACATCTTATAATGCAAGTCAAGTAATATTATTAGATAGAGTAAAAAGTAAATTAATTAATAAGGCTAGGGAAATAATTGAAATAAATAATCATGTAACACAATGGTCTGAAATTAGGACTGTACAATTTCGGAGAAAAAAAATCCACTCAAGAATTATATGATAATTTACGAGATGTCAGTTTCTCTACAAATAGTGTAGATCTATTTAATCAAATAAAAATTTGTTTACGGAGATTAAATAATAAAATAAAAAACGAACAAAATTCGCCATATTCCGCGCAAAATAATTTCCAAACCGCTTTAAGAGTTTTTATGGATAAAATTCCAGAACCAATACGTTCCATTGTTTACAATAGAAACCCCGATAGTCTAGAAAAAGCTATCGATATTCTCTATGAATATCGATATTCTCTATGAGTGGGTATGCTTATTATTCTCCGAATAAAAATAATATTCGTAATAATGGAAATCCAAATTTCCAAAAATATAAAAGTAATAATTATTCATACAATCATAGTAATCATCTTAAAAATAACAACTCTAGAAGTAATACTACATACAATAACAGAAATCGTAACAATACTAACAACAACAACAGGTACATTATTTACAATAACCACAGTAATAACAATCACAGATCTCAAAATACGGCTAATACTAACAACAGACATAATTTTAACAATAAATAGTAATAATTCATATCAAAACAGAAGCTTTAATCAAAATAACATTAACAACTCTCAAAGTTCACAGTCCACACAACATAACCGTATGGACGTGGAGCCCACAATACAAGCTCATATGAATAATGTATCCACAAGTGAGGTACAAAATTTTCAATTAACAGCCTCGGAAGCACAGAACAACGACTTCCTTATATAAAGATCCAATCTAAAGGAAGGCCGCTTAAATTTATTGTAGATACCGGAGCGACAATGAGTGTTATCAATACAGGAATTTGTAATCCTATTTACAGTACCAAAATTAATCCAATTAACGTAAAAACACTTACTAATACTATTAAATGCAATACTAAAATAAAAATCGATTGTTTTCTTGAATTTGGTTTCGATATTAAATTTGAATTTCTAGAGCTGCAATTTCATGATAAATTCGACGGCATATTAGGTAATAATATTCTGATTCCACTCATAACTGATATTAATTATGAAAATAAAATAATTAAATTCAAATCGGGTAATGAAATTCCTTTTTACTTCAAGGAAAACGAAGAGAAGGAGTATCATATACCAGTTCCATTAAAAGAGTTAGAAATATTTCAAAACGAAATATTTGTTAATCAAAATTCAATCCGATGTGAGCATTTAGACAAAATTACAAAAAAAGAACTTTTGAATGTTTTAAAAAAGTTCGACAAAGCCTTCTACCACGAAGGTGACAACCTTACATTTACTCACGAGATTAAACATAGTATTAACACAACAAGTGAACTCCCTATCTATACCAAGTTATATCGCTATCCTGAAATTCACCGCCAGGAAGTCGATAACCAAATTGAGGAAATGCTACAATAAGGAATCACTAGGCATAGTGAATCTCCCTATTCCGCACCCATATGGGTTGTCCCAAAAAAATTGGATCGAATTCATCCAATATTCCAAGAAATTCCAGTAGAACAGAACCTATGGGCACTACTGGAAGTCTTAGAAATTTTCCTGTTCAACCCTACCACACCCAAAGCAATAATTATAATAATTTCAACAGACCATATTATAACTCAAATAATAATAATTTTAATAGACAAACTAACCAAACACCTAATAATACTAGTAAAGAATTATTTCATATATCCGATAACAGAGATATAGATAATTGTTTTTATAAATCAAATTCGAATGACAACTTTAATTCAAACTTTCAAGATTTAGACCAATATTATGAATATCAAAATTCCAACCAAAATTATGACGAAGAATTAAATGACATAACAAATTCAGAAATTGATGATGGAAATTTTCCATCGAAAGCCTCGACGAAGCAATCGGATACTTAGACGTTAACAAACATTGCTCTGTCTTACCATATGTTAATATAAGTTCTCCATTTGGACGCCCACTTAAATTTTTAATAGATACCGGTTCATCCTCTTCATTTATAAACCCTGAATTTCTCCACCCAGAAGATTTTCAAAAAATTAATCCTATAACTATTACAACCATTTTAAATAAACATCAGATAGATAAACAAATTAAATTCCCTATTTTTTCTGAATTTAACCAACATGGTGAAATAACATTTCTAGCTTTCAAATTCCATGGTTATTTCGATGATGCTTTAACAATCTTAGAAGATGCTTTTAAACCTAGATGCTTTAACAATCTTAGAAGCCAAAGTAGACATTTCAAAAAAATTATTAGTTACAAAAAATTCTATACTACCCTTAGCTTTTAAACCAAACTATATGTCTAATAAATACATCATAAACTCTAACTCTAAATCAACTTTCAAATTACCAGTAGATACAAAAGATGGAGATATTTTTATAAAAAATATTGAAATCAAACCTGGTCTTTATATTTCAGAAGGAATATATTCCGCTAATAATTGGTATAGTCAAATAGAAGTAATAAATTCAAACCCAAGTTGTCAAATAGTATTTCTAGAACAACCTTTAAAAGTAAAACCATATAATTCAAACGAGTACATAGAAATAAATAATTTCAATATTTCAAACATTAATCCCGATTCTGAAGAGATAATCAAACTTCTAAGAACAGCTCACCTTAATAAAGAAGAAGAAACCGTTTTGATTAACCTTTGCAAACAATACGACGATATTTTCTTTCGAGAAGGACAAAATCTGACCTTTACAAACCAAGTAAAACACAAAATACATACTAACGACGAAATACCAATTTTTACAAAATCTTATCGATACCCATACGTACACAAAGACGAAGTAAGACGTCAAATTAACGACATGTTGAACCACGGCATTATACGACCAAGCTATTCTCCTTGGAGTTCCCCAGTTTGGATCGTGCCCAGTTTTGATCGACGCAAGTGGTAGACAAAAATGGCGCTTGGTTATTGACTACCGAAAATTAAATGAGAAAACTATTAGTGATCGGTACCCCTTGCCTAACATAGCTGAAATACTGGACAAACTCGGGAAAAGTATGTACTTTTCCACATTGGACTTAGGTAGTGGATTCCACCAAGTAGAGATGGATCCAAAAGACATAAAGAAAACAGCTTTCACCGTCGAAGGTGGTCATTTCGAGTATGTTAGAATGCCATTCGGGTTGAAAAATGCCCCGGCAACTTTTCAAAGAGTAATGGACAATGTTCTCCAAGATTTACAAGGTAAAATCTGTTTAGTATATCTTGTCGATATAATTGTCTACTCGACTTCTCTACAAGAACATGAAGAAAACTTAAAAAAGATTTTTGAGAAACTTCGACAATCTAACCTTAAAGTTCAATTAGATAAATCGGAATTTCTCCATAAAGAGGTAGCTTTTCTGGGACATATTGTCTCAACAGCAGGTGTCAAACCTAATCCTGAAAAAATTAGTGCAATAAAAAAATTTCCTATTCCTAGAACACAAAAAGAAATTAAAGGCTTTTTGGGTTTACATGGATATTACCGCAAGTGCATCAAGGACTTTGCAAAATTAACAAAACCTCTTGCTATTTGCCTGAAAAAGGATATTAAAATAAATCTAAACGATGAATATATAAAGACCTTCGAAACGTGTAAAAATCTTCTAACAAATGACCCAATACTTCAATATCCAGACTTCACCGAACCATTTGTATTAACAACGGACGCAAGCAACTTCGAAATTGGAGCAGTGCTTTCACAAGGACCAGTTCGACATGACTTACCTATCTGCTACGCGAGTAGAACTCTTACAAGTTCAGAAATAAATTATTCCACAATTGAAAAAGAATTGTTGGCCATTGTAAGGGCAACAAAATGTTTTCAACCGTACCTTTATGGTAGAAAATTTCAAATTGTCACTGACCATAAACCTCTTTTATGGTTAATGAGTTTAAAAGACCCAAACTCTAAACTTGTCAGATGGCGTCTGAAATTAGAAGAATTCGACTACCAGATAGTTTATATACTTTAAATTCAAATGCTGACGCCCTTAGCAGAGTAAAAATTTCAGAAGAAAACCATCTCGAATTAAATACAGAACCAACACAGGACCAGGACCTTCCTCTATTCAAGTAGAACCTTCTACAACTAATTCTATCAGACATGATTTAGATGATATTATACCAAATTCAGAAAGACCACTTAACGAATTCAACCTTCAAATTATTTTAGATAAAACAGATAAAAAACCTTTTTCATCATTACAAACTATTTTCAGAAATAAACAACGTAGAACTTTTCGTCTTCCAATCTTTACAATTGAAAATTTGACAAAAATCTTTAAAGAATACTTAGCACCGAATAAACTTACTGCAATTCTCACTGACGATGAAACATTTAAACTAGTTCAAACAGTGTTTTCTCAATTCTTTTCTAAAAGTAAAACTTTTAAACTTATTTGATGTGTAGAAATTTTAACTGACGTAATAAATGACGAAGAACAAGAAAACATTATACAAGATTATCATACAAGTAACAATCATAGAGGTATTAACGAAACATTAGGCCATCTAAAAAGAAAATACTTCTTTCCCTTCAAGAAAAATAAAATAATTCAAACAATAAATAATTGCGATACTTGTAACAAACTCAAATACAACCGAAATCCAGCAAAAATAATTTTCGAAAAACCAGAAACTCCCTCTAAACCACTCAACATTTTACATATAGATATTTATACTATCAATAACCAATTAAATCTCACTATAATAGATAAATTTTCTAAATTTGCTGCTGCCTATGCAGTACAAACAAGAAATAGCCTCAACATAATTAAATCTCTAAAACATTTCATTAGTACTCACGGTATACCTGCAAAAATTGTATGTGATCAAGGAACAGAATTTTGTTCAAACATTTTCAAAGATTTCTGCAAACAATATAAAATTCAAATACATATCACTTCATTCCAACAGTCAAGCAGTAACTCTGCAGTAGAGAGGTTGCATTCAACTCTTACCGAAATTTACCGCATAATATACCATAAATATAAAGAAAATAATCTTCCTCTAGACCAAGTCGATATACTGACAGAACATCCAAATTTAATGAAAAAGTAGACCTTAACAACGAACACGAATATCTGAAAAAATTAAATATATTTCAACAAACCCTTTACCCTTCTATCAAACAAAACCTAGAAAACCTAGTTAACAAAAATATTGATAAGCTTAATGCAAATAGAACTGAACCAATAGATTTAAGAGAAAATAAAACTATATATAGAAAAGAATGTAAACGAACTAAACTTACTCCGCGGTTTTCAAAACATAAAATCAAGAAAGATAATAAAATTACAATTATAACCCATAATAACCAAAAAATACATAAATCTAAAATTAGAAAACGAAAATTCCAGATTAATCCACCTAATACTAGGACATCGGATGGAAATCCTAGACCTATCCAACCATAAAGGCATTTTACCAATGCAACTTGGTACTGCCAAAATTATACAGGGACAATCGAACTTCATTCACATAATAAAATTGCAACAATACGAACAAAATATAAACAAATTAGAAAATTCTATAAATTCTCTAGATAAAATACCAATTTTTGACCAATCCATTACTTTAACAAGACTTAAGCTACAAGAACTAAAACAAAATTTTCAAACCTTAAAACCAAAATTTAGAATAAAAAGAGGTCTTATTAATGGTTTAGGAACTGTAATTAAAAGTATAACAGGCAACATGGACGCAAATGACGCTCTCCCTTTAGATGAAGAGATAAAAAACTTAACTGAAAACGAAAATAACTTAGAAAACAAAATTAACAGTCAAAACCTTTTAAATAACAAAATGATCGAACGTTTCGAAAACATAACCAAACATATTGACTACCAACAGGATGCTATGGCAAATTATCTCAACGATTTTAAAGATCAATTAAAAAATCAAATTAGAACAGAAAACAGAAATTTTATGTACTTGCAATTTTTAAATCAAATAAATTTCAATATTGACCTTCTGCAAAACCACCTTAAAATATCGCAGAAGCAATCATTTTAGCTAAATTAAACATTATATCAAAACAAATTTTAAACCCATGATGAAATTCATTTGATTTTCCAAAACCAAAATATAACTTTAAATTCAAACGAAAATATATATGAACTTTTAGAACTTCAAGCCTACTACAATAATACTAACATAATATTTAACATTCAAATACCTTTAATTTCAAAAGAAAATTATTTATTTTTCCGCATAATTCCACTACCAATTAACAATACTAAAACAATAACAGCCAAACCTTTCCTAATTATAAATAATAACAATATTCAATATTTCGATAAGAAATGTCCAAGAATAGAACAAATTTACTTCTGCAAGGAAACCTTACATAAAGAAGATGTCAACAAATCAAATTGCATCGGAAATATTATAAACATCAAACCAGCTAATTGCGAACTACAGGAAAGAAAAACTAATATAGAAATACATCAACCGGAGCCCAACTACTTAGTAATTATTAATATTCCAGAAACAAAAATCAAAACAACATGCAATTCTATCACTCCAAAAATTAAAGGCACAATTCTAATCCATTTTCATAATTGCGACACCCAAATAAACGATATTACATATACAACCAAATCAAATTATCATTGGGAAGAAATCAACATTCACCCTACAATATTCAACCTTATTAACAACACAATTCCAAATAAAAATATATCATTTATAAAATTGGACAAATATCAATTCACCAATAGACAACCTATAGAAATAATTCACGATCAACAAAAGGAAATTTATACTACAATCCTCATTAGTAACACCATCTCAATAATTATTACATGTTTCATCATTTTCGCAATATATATTTTAAAATCACGTTATCCTAATAAAACATACATAATGAATAGTCCTGTCACTCCTGCCAGTGAACCTCACGATGTTCAATTTATCTGGCCATCGCTCCAGACTAAGGGGGGACGAGTTACGTCATCTGCCTAACAGCCTAACATATGTATAAGTATACTTACTAACCTTGAAATTCTAATTTGTTAACTGTAAAATTCATTTATTTTATTATATGTTGTTCACCTTTTTGTACAGACGCAATGTCAGCAAAATTAAATTAAATCAAAATTAAAATTAATAACTATTGGGAAACTTTTAATTATAACTTTCTCATGATTCAAATTTCTTTTTATATAAAATATGTTTCGCTGACAGTGCATCTTTTTTAATATAAATACCTGTAATATTCTAATCAACAATTAATTAATATTTTACCTAGTACAAGAAAACTCAAATAAAGTTAATAAAAAAATATAATTTGGTTTTTTTTATTATTTTTAAAAACCAAAGTTATAACTCGCGTTTAAGTAGTTTGAAAGTATAATATACTTCTTTTGCGTTTGTAACACATGTCAAGCACAAATGTATGTATGCATTAATATTGTGTAAAACCAAAGAAACAGAAAGGTATAGCGATTTTAATGTTTAAATTCTAGAAATTATAGGTATACCAAATAATTTAGATAATAATGTTTTGAAAATTGCTAAAACAAATTTTTATTACAATTTTATTTTATATTTTAAAAGTCGAAAAAAAATTATAAACAAATTTGTAATTTTTTTTATATTAATGTCTGATAAAATAAAATAGGTTTTGCGGAAAGATATTTGATTTGCGTTAAATTTAAGTTTGTTCTCAAATTTTAAAAATGTAAACTAAATATTATTATGTATCCCAGTTGGAAATCGACACATGCATTACCAATGTAATGAACGATTTATTAAGTCTTTGGAGTAATTTATATAAAAAAGTAATTACGTCATCTGCCTAACGTAAAAAATGAGTATGAGCGAAAATGTAAGTTATCTAGTAATGGAAAAGGTATTACCAATAATCAAGAGACAGAAAATAAGCGAAGAAACGTTGATTACTATCTAACGAAAAAAGTATTGGATGTTTATGTTCAAAATATTGATTACCGTGCAATGGAGAAGGTAATGAACACGATAATCAAGTGACAGAAAATAAGCGAAAACGTTGGTTACTATGTAACGAAAAAAGTAATGGACGTTAATGTTCAAAATGTTGATTACCGTGTAATGGAGAAGGTAATGAACAAGAATTAAGCTGTCGCCGGCTAGACGATCAATAATGACAAAATGATAAAAGAACAGTTATTTTAATATTTTGGAATATTTTAAATCAGCATTGCTTTCAGTATGTATAAATGTTTTAATTGTGAAAGAAGTTAAGTATTCAATAGTGATTTTGTGTAATAAAATTTTAAATTAAAAACGTTGTCAATACCAAAATTTTTATTGTTATTGGCTGCTTGTTATTTAATTTAAGGTATGTATATTTAATATTATATGTATATCATAATATTACATTTAATTTTCTTTTTTTGTAATACATAACGTAAATGTACGTACTTCGCCACCTTAAGGAAAAATAAATTTGAAATTTTATAAATAAGAAACGTATAAGCTTTTTTCAATTTAATTTTGTCCCTAATTAGTCATGGTGAAAAAAAAAATTTAAATATCTAATTACTTAGATGAAAAAAAACTAAAAGTTTTTAAAATTTATTAACAAAATTGTATTTTAAATTTTATAATTAAAATTATTTAAGTTTAAAATTGTATAGTTTGTGATAGTTAAATGTATTTTACATGAAGTGCTTTAAATATTATTATTTATTAATTATAAGTTTTTGCTAGTTTGAAATATTTTTATTTATTAATTATTATTTTAATTATTTTATGTTTCTAGAACATAAGAAAAATAGTAACATTATGGACAAAAAAAATGTTCGTATAATGCTTTAAAAAATATATTGCAAAACTTTTTTATTTGAGAAAAACAGAAGGTGGCGGAATTACGTACTATGACGGTAATACTTACATTTACGTTATTTATAATATTATATATGCAACATATTATATGTAATTAACATTCTGATTTCAAACTAAAAACTGAAATGTTTGAAGTATCTAGAATAAATAAATAATTGTTTTTTATTATTAACAAAGTAATTGAAAGATGTTAAGTAAAAGACATTTGAAAAGACTTGTTAAGAAACAAATTCAGAATACTGAAGCAATTGAAATTCTCAGTATTGATACTAGTTCATGCTCTGTTGAAGATGACTTTATTCAAAATGAAGATGCAAACTTAAATGAATTTGAAGAACGCCATGAAATCGAATCAGCCCATTGAATCGATAGTCAGCCAACATTACTTGATAAGTTGAAAAAATTGGGCGAAAAACATAATATTTCTCGTACTTCATTTGACGACTTACTAAAAATTTTGAGATCTGAAAATATAAACACTCCTTGTTCCTCAAAAACAATTAGGAAACACAAGAATCAATGTGTTACTCGAACAGTTGCTCCTGGTGATTATTTACATATCGGTTTGGAAAAGCAATTGCAGACAATTTCTCACATATTGAAAGAAATGGAAGTTGTTAAATTAGATATTGGTATTGATGGTTTACCATTATTTAAAAGTTCTAATTTAAGTTTGTGGCCCATATTAGCTAAACTAATACTAGAAATAAATATTAAAGTAATAGTTATTGGTGTTTTCTTGGGAAAACAGAAATCTCATAGCCTGAATAATTATATTCATGATTTGGCAAATGAAATTAAAAATTTAAATAATTATGGTCTTCGTCTTGAAGAAAAAATGATAAGAGTAGAAAGTAAGAGTTTTATTTGCGACGCTCCTGCAAGGGCTTTTGTATGCCAAACCGTAGGGCACAACTCTTTTAATGGATGCAGTAAATGTACTCAAAGGGGAATTAAAATTAACAAAACGACTATTTACAGTACATCTATTGGCCTAAATCGAACTGATCAAGAATTTAGAAATAGAAAATATGAAGAATATAACAAGAATTTAGCAGATGATAGCAATTTACTAGAAGATGTCGGAATTAAAATGGTAACACAATTCCCATTAGACCCAATGCATCTTATAGACTTAGGAATAACGAGAAAAATTTTGCTTGCTTTGATAAATAACAAAATCCGTACTGAAAAGTTACAATCACATCAAAAAGAAGCTCTTTCAGTAAAATTAACATCTTTTATCCCTCATATTCCTAAAGAATTTTGTAGAAAACCAAGAAGATTGGATGAAATTTATAAATGGAAAGCTACAGAATTTCGCCAATTTCTTCTTTACACGGGTATTGCAGTTTTGAAAAATATTGTTGATGAAAATTTTTTTTATCATTTTTGTTTATTACATTGTGGATACAGATTATTGTCATGTGAAGAAACCTACGTATAGAATAGTGAAACAGCTAATGATATGTTTAAGTATTTTGTTGAAGAATTTCCACATATATACTCAGATGAAAAAGTTAGTTATAATGTTCATTCTTTGTTACATATCACACAATGTGTTAGGGAAATTGGTTTTTCAAATAGTTTTTTTGCATATCCATTTGAAAATTATATGCAAAGTTTAAAACGTATAATCAAAAAACCTTCTACTATTTTACAACAAATTAACAACAAAATTAGTGAAACAAATTTGGCTCAGGATCCGGAAATATTGAGTGTTAAAGAAAATAAATATGGGGAAATTATTCCGTTTAAAACTTCAAATTATTATTTGACATTAAAAGCTCCTGATAAAGTTTGCTTCATGCAACCAGAATTTGGAGTTCTAATAAAGTTGAAAACGATGTTTTTATATCCTGCAACAGAATTCAAAAATGTACAGACGTTTATGTAGCACTATTGCAATCAATAAAGGATTTAGAAATTTTTCTTGGAGAAATCATGTAGAAGACGAACTTTTTAATACACAAGATATTTTATACAAACTTATGTGCTTACCTTATGATAATAATTTCTTGTTTATTCCTATTTTACACAGCAAAACCTGATATAGAATGTATTCTAGTGAGTTGTTTAGAAATCTATTTCGCGGCGAAGAATCAGAGTATTGCGAAATTATACGAAAAACGACTGACTCCAATTTTAGTTACACACGAATCAGAAATTGAAACCCAGATGATAGGAAACACAGAACGTTAGTACAATTTAAAAATTAAAAGTGTTGCTAAATTTATAATAATTTTTTATGTATATTAATTTTTTTATAGTTAACAAAAAAAAACACAGATGTGTTAGAAATTAAAAAGCTTCCTTTCGTGCTGTCCCACTTGTTCGATACAATCCAAATTTAGGACAAGAAAATATTAATCAAAGTAAGAAGAAATGCCAGTTCATTTTATAGACAATATTAAATTAATTTGTTTCATATTATTTTTTTATTCAGCTTCGATTTCTTCTGCACTTGTTGGTATGCAAAAAGAAATCAACTCATTGAAAGGTTAGGTCAATCACAAGGAATATTAATAATTGTAACTCTTTGTTTAATTTATTCTTACAGTAGATGTAAAGAAATGCAACTAATTAATAAAAAAATTAATGCAAATTTCCAATAAAGTCAGAGGAGGACGTTGATTGGAAAAAGATATTAGTGAAAATAAAACAGAATATGTGAGTTACAATGTATTTCATCATATATAATGTATAAAAAAAAAAAACGAAAACGACTGAAGAATTTTTATTTTGATCAAATCTTTAAATAGTTTCTAAGTAATATATGTACTTTTTTTAATTAAATCTTTATTTAAATAGTTTATAAGTGATATTTAAATGACATTTATTTTCTTTAAATCTTTACTTATTAATTTTTTTCGTTTTAAAAAATATGTATTCTTAGCTTTGAATAGCAATATATAGCTTTGGATTTTTAGCTCTCTCAGTGCTTTATAAAACCCCATTTTATGAATTAATCAGTATTCCCAGAAATATTGATTTGTTACATCTTCCATTACTTTAAAACTTCAATTCTTCAGTTACACAGTTAATTAAGAAATATTGATTTCCCTTGGCATTTAATACTTTTTCTACTAATTTGTAATTCATTATTACATGAATAACCTTGTAAACTAAGAAGTACTTTATATTTGTCGCGTTGATTACCTCCTTAATTACCTTGGCATTCAATATTTTTCTCACTTCTTTGTAATTTATAATTACATGGGTAATTATAAATTACAAATTACTTAGGAAATAAAAAGTATTTTATATATTTCGCATTGATTACCTCTTCAATTACTATATATTACAAAACTACACATTACTTTTTAATGACATCGTTGTGTTAAAATTCATGGATGCGGTAAGCAAAACATGTTCGATTATGGCTTACTTTATATCTTACTGTTAGTTACCTTTTCCAACTGAGATGTACATATACATAAGTATGCTATATAAATATTTTGTCATACAAAAAGAGAGGAACTAACTTATATATACATACATATATAATACATATATATATGTATATGTATATGCCTATGTATTATATATGTATGTAGATATTGTGAATGCAACATGTGAATGTGAATACGAGTACATGCAAAGTACATATATTTTTAACACTTGAAAAAAAACAAGCTTCGGTTCAAAAAATTGTTCAAATTCTTAACCGATTACTTTTTGAAAAAATAATGCAAAGAGTAATGCATAACTGTCATGTTGTCATAACTGTTCACTGCATTCATATATATTGGGCGTTTTTCTTTTCCTCATCAGAGCAGAGTAAGAGCTGTCAAGCAAAAAAATTGTGTTTCTTTTTATGCTCAGATTATCCAGATTATCCATTTTGTGTTTCTTTTTTAACTCGGAGTGTGATCAGAGCGCGATCTGTGAGCTCGTAAAAATTTCTCAGATTTCACAGAGTTGTTAAAATATAAAACGTCAAATTAAGAATAAAATAATAAAAATGTCATTAAAAAAAAATCTCGTGCATAGATAAATATTTTTTTTAAGTTTCTTTTTTAAATTTTATGAAATAAGATTTTTCATAAATTAACTTTTTTTCATTTTATTTCTCAAAAAAATTCCTTTTACAATTACATTTTTGCATTTAAAATAATGAAATAAAATAAAAAATAATGACGTTAGAAAATAATTTGGATAAAAATTGACAATTTGTGCTCTGAGCGTTTCTTTTTTAACTCTGAGCGATCAGAGTTAAGATAAAAGTTTGCTTTGAGTATTATTTGCTCTGAGCGCTCGACATCTGCTCTGAGCATTGATCTGATGAGAAAAAGAAAAACGCCCATTTATTTATGTACCTATAAAAATACATGTATATATGTATGTACAAAAAAAACCAGCTGATCCACCACAGAACCAACCGCTATTAGACGAAAGCATAATGCGCAATTTCATAGATTTTTTACATAATAATTTATACCTACCTACCAAAGCAAAAAACTTTTAATAATTTAACATTTTTTTTTATTCAATAATAATAATAATTATAGGCAATGAATTAATCCTAAAAATATGTACATTCATACATACATACATCAATATACATATGTATATACAAACATACTTTTTCATCAAAAATATTAGGAGTAAAAAATAATAAAAAGTGTAAACAAATTATTATTTAATTTAATATAATGTATATTATTATATACCTACATATGTACTTGTACATATCTAGGTACAAAACAAACATAAATTTTTATGTGTAGTTGGGTACATTGCTGTTGAATGTGCTAACAAAATTTGAATTTTGCTTCTTCAACAAGAGAATATATACATGTGGCCTGTGGGAATGCAGAAATCATAAATTACACCACTCTACATTTCACATTAAATTATTACATATGGCACATTCGGACGGTGATCCTAACATTTAGAAAACAACATTTATTTCATATAAAAAAAAAAAACATATGACCTTTTTATTTACTGTTCTTTTTCTAAATCATTATATAAAAAGAAAGAAGTTTATCATTAAGAACGTGGCCGTGGAAGAAGTAAAAAGTCGATTCTAAAATATATAATTAATACATTTTGTTCAATATTATAATAATTTTTATTATATTAAGTACGTAGTGTTGGATATAATTTTAGTTAAAAAAAAAAAACATTATTTTGCACTTTTTTTAAAAATACATTAATATTAAATCTTGAAGAATAATTTTTATTTAATATCAATCAAAGTTTTGCTTATTTAAATTGGAACAGTTGAATAATTTAATATTGAATTCTTTCATTTTGTCAATTAAAACAAAAAAATTATCATTAAATATATACTATTTTGTTATTAATATAGAATAGAAATTGTGTTTAATTTTGTGTGGATTCAACATACATATATAATATATGCATACGTTACGTATCCACACATTGTAGAGATATTACAAACATAAAAAAAAAACAAAAAAAATTTGTTTTGTTTTGTAATATGTACATATGTATTTATATATGAATTTTCGACCTAGAAAAAAAGTGTTACCTATTTAATTAAATAAAACTTAAAGTTAGTCAGATCAAAAAATATTCTATGGAAAAGTTGTTGCTCTTTACTTGCATATATGTACACATGTATGTAACAAATTTTTTTCAATTTATTGTTTTCTTAATACATATTTTGATGTTACGAAATATTTGTAAAAAACTTAAAAATTACACTAGTAAACTGCCTCTTGCGGTTGCTCGATGTGCTCCAAAAGCTTATCAATGCGAGATATTTATGTCAGAACCTCAAATATGAAATCTCAAAAAAATCCGCTCGGTCTTTAGGAAGTACACGTGTCCGAAACGTATCCACACATAGACAGACACAAACACAATCAGACATCAACTAACAAAAAAATTTCAGGTTTCTACCGACCGGAGTAATGGATATTTACAAAAATCTCGGGGACAAATTTTTGTTACGAGAACAATACCAATATAGAGTTTAAATTTAATTTAATATTGTTTTTATTTTTGTACACACAATATTAAAATACTTTAATATAATGTATAATTATTTTTGCCAATAATGGGTTTCTTCTATTAATTTCTTTTATATTTTAATTCAAAATTCCTTTTAATAACCTTAAAATGCTTTCATTTTACTCATAAATATTTGCAGTATGTAAACTACATATAAAAAAAATGTTTACATTTTATGTATATGTGTACATATGCATATTTAGGTATATAAATGTCAAATATAAAGTTAGCTACTATAATATTATATTACACAATAAAGCGTAGGATATTACACAATAAAGCGTAAAGCGTTTTGTTATTCATATACATACATAGTATCTATGTATGTTTATGAATAACAAAATAATAAAATTTCAAAATTTTTAAAATGTGATATAGAAGAAAAATCCGTACCCTATTGTTAACAGATTTAATTATGATTTTGTTCATTTTATAAAAATATGTCTTCCATTGTATATTGTTACCTTATAGTGGCAAAGTCTAATAAATGTCACCATAAAATTGCGAATGGCGCGGCTTAGACGTTCAGTGAATCAGTCAGGAGTGGCAGCATGAAATTTTGTTACGTTCGTTAAAAAAACGTAACAACCATTTTGGTAGCATACAAGTAACGTGACGTTAATTTTCTATCAAAAATGGAAACGATACGTTTTTTCGATAGCATGCAGGGAACGTCACGTTCGTTTTTTTTAATGTGACGTTGATTTTTGAAAGTTATAGTTTTGTTCTCGTTGCTTAGTTAAGTTGTTAAAATTTAATTGTTTTTTTATATCAATATATTAATTATAATTCTAAAAATAAAATGTAAGTATATAATAAAAGTCAAATTTAAAATAAAAGTGCATAAAGTATAAAACAAATATTTATATTATGTTTATACAAAAAATTACCTCCTAAATTTACCGCCTTTAATTAATTTGTATTTTATTCGTAGGGAATCACAAAAATCGATGTCTATGAATAGCTCCCAACAGAAGGTAATCATTGCCTTTATGGAGCAGAACCCGGTCTTAGCAAGAGGTGGAAAGCTAATTGATTGCCAGGGACGAAGAAAAAGCGACGCATTGTGGGTTGGCCTAACAAAAAAACTCAATTAATTAGGCCCACCAACAAAACTCAAACTTGAATGGCAAAAGGTTTTTAATTTAAAATATAATTATAATGTTTTTCTTATTATATAGATTAGTTTTTTTTCCTATAATTATTTAGATTATCAATACATTTACAAATTTTGGTATTATTTTCTTATAGTAATTTTCATTTTAGTACTTGAATGCAAAATAAGATAATTAACTTATACATATTATATAATTTCAGATATGGTCTGATCGAAAATATAGGGTCAAATCCAAACTCAATTTCAATAGGGAGTGGAAGAAAAAAACTGGCGGTGGACCCTATAAAGAAAAAAAATTGGACGAAGAGGACGAATTAATTGCTCAGTGTGCTGGACTAGAGTCAGCAGTCAAGGGCATTGCAGCGGTAAAGTTTGGTTTCAAGCCAAACTACAAAGAGCCATCACCCGCCCAAACAACACCTGCCTTAACATTTGCCACAACTTCCACCACAACATCGCCGGAACATTTATTTAGTTCTGGAGAGATAGTGGAAGAATATCTTCCTTTTGAAGAAGAAGAAGATGTGGCAGATAGTAGTAGTGAAAATAATTTCACTACTACAAAAAAAACTCCAAAAAAAATGCCAGAGATGAAGCAAAAATTGGAGTTAATGCAAAACTATACAGCTTCCTCTACTGAGTCTGCTCAAGAATTGGGCAAAATAAATTTAACTCTCCAAAAAATTTTGGAAGAAATGAAAGAGGTTCGGCGCTACAGGAGGAAAACCTATGAGCTGAAAGAAAAAAAGTATGATTGGAAAATCAAAAAAGCTGTAGAAAAAGAAAAATATCAGGCAGAAAAGCTGAAGCAATTAAAATGAAAATTGGAGCTTCAGCAGGAAAAAAACGATTTGAAAAGAATGGCACCACAAGCCAATTCAAACTTTTAATATATATTTTGTTTTTACTATATTTACAAAACTTTTTTATGTTTTACTAATATTTTATGTTTTCTTTATTTTTAGGCATGATGGAAGAAACATTGCTGTGGTAACAAAGTTTAAGTATCTTACTTTAACATGAATAATTTATTTATTTAATTTCTTTAATTTTCTTTTGAAAACAACTTTAATTTAATATTAGAAAGCGTTTTTAGTTTCTTGTAAATAATTTTTATTTATTTCTGTGATAATGAAGTATTTTTAGTTTCTTGTAAATATTTTTATTTATTTCTGTGATAATGAAGTATTTTTAGTTTTTTGTAAATAATCTTTTATTTATTTTCATTATGATGAAGTATTTTTAATAAAAATTTTACTTATATAATAAAAAATACATTTTCTTTTTAAATTAAAAATGTGTTTCAATTTAAATTTCCTCTCATAACAATTCTACAGAGATCCGTTGTTCATAGTGTCTTTCAAGATTATTAACTATATATTAAATGTTAATATATTTTAACATTCAATACATTTTACCTAGACACACATTAAAAAAATTAAACAATTTATTTGATTGAAAATATTTTTTTATTTTTACTTTAATTCCTATAATGTCTGTCTGTTATAACTTAACAATAAGGGAAAAAGCCAAGTGGAATACTCTAAGTAGCGACATACAATAAATCTATGCGTACTCAAATTGACCCATCTTACAACATGTCAAAATGGGTAAAGATGATTAAACGCCAGCTAGCTGGTTATCATTATACTTTCATATATCTTCCAACATGTCAAGATACATGAAAAGTACTTACGCGCAAATTCAATACTAAAAACGATATAATGGCATAAAAAATCCGACATTTTTCAATATATTTTAATTCATTAAGCAAAAAAAATAAAAAATAAAAATATATACATATGTCTTGTATCCATTCAGACATCTCATGGAACGTCTATAGTTCACTTCAAAAATCCTAAAAGAAAACAAAAAACTTAAATTATTATCAATTTGAAACAAAATTACATATTATTTTTAATATTTTCGCGGATAATCTTAGCCTTTCGCTGTAAATTGCTCTCATTAACATCTACTGCGAATGTAAAGGAGTATTCACGTATCCTTCTTTCTTCGTTGATAGTTTGTGCAACAATATCATTATTCACTTCTGTATTGAAGTGTACACAGATATTGTGCAACGCTGCACAAACGTTGATTATAGTGGCTACTACTTCTGGTTGATATCGAAGCTTCCTCTCAATCGACAAACACCTCCACCGAGCCTTCAACAAGCCAATAGTTCTTTCAACTACGCTCCTTGCTTTCGCATGAACGTAGTTGAAATGACTTTCCGAACTTCCTTCTGCTGCAGCTCTATAAGGCGTTAATAGCCAGGGTAGAAGCGGGTAACCACTATCACCTACAAGGTAAAATAAAATTATACAAATAAGAAAAATGCGACAAAAATTTTAATAAAAAAAATATTACCAAGAAGTCTTTCACAATTTCCTTCATATCTTTCCTCCAAGTAACAGTGAGCATTGCTCTTATTCCAAACCGACGAATCATGAGCAGCGCCACCACTAGATGAATCTACCGCCAATATTGCATATTTATGATTGCAAACCTAAAATGTTTAATAAATTTAATTTTGGAAATGAAGTCTTACATTTAAACTTACTATCATGGAATTTAAACTGTGAAATCCCTTCCTGTTGAAAAACACATGCTCATCCACATGCGGTCTTAAAATTGGTATATGTGTACCATCAACTACACCGATAACTCCAGGGATTTTGGCAGTCCTAAAAAAATGTTCCCGCGTTAAATCGAATTCGTTTTCTTTGGCATCAATGCACTGCGGATGTTCTGCGGATGTGCACAGATGTTCTTCCAATAAGTTGACGGTGTTTCTAAATATTTTTGACACTGTTGTTTGTGCCACAGCTAAAACTTTATTGGTTCCAACGTTGACTTGGTAACCACCGCTAGCCAGTAAATTTAGTGTCGTTGCTAATTGTAACACTGGTGGGATTCCTGCCCTAGAAGAACTATTAAAAGGAACAGTTTCCAAAATCATTTGAAACTGATCCTTATTTACACGAAAATTTTGTAAAAACCTAAAAAAAATTTGATTATTATACACACATATAGGTATTTAAAATATTAAACATTCTTACTCTTTTTTTGGAAGTTCAAATATATTATTTGAATCCCTTAATTCTTTTCTGTTTATCCTGCTTTGGGTTTTTCTCTAATCGTCGGAAGAACTCTCATCTGATGACTCGAAAAAAAACATTATTTATTTATAATAAACTTACCTGAAATATTTTAAATTTTATTTTGCCTTGATTTTATTTGTTTATTAATATTTTTAACGTTTTTGAAATTTTTGATACGTCACTTCGGTTGTCAAAATAATTTTCGAATTTTCGAATATAAATTTTTAACGTGACGTTTTCCGTGCTACCAAAAAATTTTTGTTTCGCACAAATTTTGTTTTGTTTATTTTTTAACGTCACGTTTTACGTGCTGCCACTCCAGTTTTCACTGAAAGCCCATATAAATTGAACGTTGTAAAAAATAAAATAAAATGAATGAAAAAATAAAAACGATTTTAACTTTTCTTTAGTTTTTTTCGATTTCATTGTTTCAAATTTTTTTGCCAAATGTCAAATAAAAAATTTTAGTTGCGTTGCAATTTTCATACAACAAAAAAGTTTAGGTTTTAGAAAAGTTTAGAGGTAAAATTAAATTAAAAAAAATATGGATTGTAATAAAAATCAAACTTCTGCGCTAATTAATTTTTTGAAAATGAAAAAATATTTATGCCTTGTAAATATTAACCATCCGAACTATATTAATAGAATACTACGAGAAAATGGCTACTTTGAGCTTTGTGAAGAAATGAAAGAGAAGAAAAATGGAATTACTGTGCAAGATATTAAAAAAAAAATTAATACTTTGAAGACACAGTACAACAAAGAAAAAAATTTAATAATCAAATCTAAAAAAAGTGGGTCAGGAGCAGATGAAGAATATATTCCGAAAATGTGGTGTTTTTCTGATTTAATGTTTTTTGATGACGGAAATTCAAAAAGCACAGGCGAATCAAATATCGATTTCCTTGAGATAAAGTAAAATTTAATTTAATTAATTATATAAAAACAATAAATTAACTTTTACGTATTTAAAATTTTTTAGAACTCTACATCTTCAACATCCAAAATCTTCTCTTCAAGTTCGCCAGCTTCAACATCGAAAAGTCTTAAAAAAGATAAAAAAATTAAATTGAATAAAGAAGTTATTTTAAAAAGTTTAGAAAAAACTGATGAATGTATATCTTCACTAATGGGGAAAAAAAAGAGCATTCATCAGAATATAATTTTTGTAAAATGCTAGAAGACGAACTATTAGACCTTCCTCCTAATATAAGACAAGAGACAAAATGGAAGCTCTTAGACGTGATACGGGAAGGTCAGAATCAAAAAAATAAGTTGTTTATTTGTTCCACACTTATAAAAAAACACAGGAGTATTCTTCAGATTTTCTCCGAGCTAATTCACCAGCACATAATGAAGCATGCTCTTCAGATTTTCTTCCACAAAGTAGTAAGGCAACAGTTATAAGCTGCCAAATACTTCAACAAACGGTAGAAGATAAATCTTCTTCAAATATATTAGAAGAAGCTTTAGAAGGAATATTTGACGAGGATTAGTTTTAAGTAAAAAATATTTTTAATTTTTTTTTTATTTTATTTTATTTTTTATTTTCAAATTAATACTACACAATCTAATTTAACTTTCTAATGAGGTTTTACAATAACTTTATTGATGTAATTTGAGTACTATAATATGTATTTATAAAATTTTATACAATAAAAAAAAAAAAATAAAGAAATTTGTTTTTATTTTAAGTGAAGCCATCAAATTTCCAATATTATATAATATAATTATCTTGCCAAGAAGTGTGACCTTCTCCGATAAAATATTCAGAAAATTGATTTCGAATATCGTACGCTGCTCTGGAATAATTTTTTTTGTTCTTGTTTTAAGCTCGTCATCACAAATGTTTGAACTAGATGGAATTGTTGTTTGAGGACCTTCTAGGACCTTCTCTAATCTATATCAGTTAGATTAAAGAACAAATAAAAAAAACAATATTCCTGTTTTATAATATGTATCAAAAATTTATTCAAATATTTACCTTGAATTATTTTGTGATAGAAAATTATGTAAAACAACACATGCTTGTGTGATTCGTTTGACTTTTTCCGGACAAAGATTTATAGTAGTTTTTAGAACTCGAAATCTCCTTGCCATAACTCCAAAAGCGTGCTCAACACATTGCCTTGCACGACTTAATCTATAGTTAAACGTTTTTTCTTTCATGGATCGTGTAGAATAAGGAAAAGGCTTCAAAATATGCTTTTCCAATGGGAAAGCATCGTCAGAAATAAATGTATATGGTAGAGTTCTATTATTTCCAATGTTTTTTGCTTTTAGGAAATATTTCTCACTATTTAAAAGAATTTTCCGCAAATCGCTTCTGTTTAAAACGCCTCCGTCACTAATTCTTCCATTACAACCAATATCTACAAATATAAATTTGTAGTCTGCATCAACAACTGCCAACAAAACCTTATGATACCCTAAAATTTTTAAGAATTGTAATTTAATTTTTTTTTTTATCAACAAACCTTTATATCCTGCATTCAGTTTTAAGTGCCTTTGATGCCATTAAAGAAATATGTTTCCCATCTATTGCACCCAGACACAACGGGAACTGCCAGCAAGCTTGAAAGTTATCAGCAATTATTTAACATTCCTTCTTGGTTTCAGGAAACTAAAATTAATATAATTTTCATCGCTGTTTGATAATATTAATATATTTTTTATACTGCTTAATATTTTTATTAGGCAATAAAGTATTTAATACGTACTTTTAAATATTGTGGTTTCAATTTTTGAAAATTATTTCACAAACTTCTGGAATAGTTGTTGATAGATAAGAATGGGAAAGCTTTGTCTGAAAATCTAAGCTTCGATAAGTTTGAACAGTTGCTAGAAATCGCAACGTTGCAGCCAAACTTTCCTCAGCAGAAATAGCATCTCTCATTATTGTATTCTTTTTTTTGAATATGAGGATCCACATGCATCAATAATTCTTTAAAACATTTTTCATCCATTCTGAGAAACAGGCGATAACTTTCTTTATCCTTTAATCTTAATTCTTTCTTTAATAATGTAAAACTACTATTTTCTGTCCTGTTTTTTCTCCACTCTTTTATCCATTTCCTTTTTTTGGTCAAGTTTTCGTCTTCCAAAAGACAAGTTAATATATTTCTTTTTGCATATAAGAATACCTCCAATAATTCATCTTCTCTATCGCTATACATTTCAAATTCAGCTTAAAAAAATTTCATTTATATTATTGTTTATTATTTACAATTTCAAAAAACAAAATTTATGTCAAAAATTATTTTTAATTTCTATGTTTACTAATTTAAGTTCAAAAATTGATTGTTTCACTTCCACTTGTATGCAACGAATAACATTTTTCAGTTTGCGCCCTCTTTAAATTGTTTTAGTTAAAACTGACTGTTTAACCACCTGTCATTTTTTTAGTACTGAATCATTGACTGATTCACTGAACGTCTAATCCGCGCCAATACGAGCAAAAACGAGCGAGAACGTCACGAAAACGTCAGTTTAGAACTACAAAGTTTTAGTTACCTTATTGTTCCGCATGCTACTATAAAGTAGCAATTCAATTAAATTATCTCAAGTGCTTTTGTCAAAAAATGTTTTTTTTTAGTTTGCTTAAAACTAATTGTTTTATTTAATGTAAATACATATTATAATAGGTGTGTTTATTAGTCAGTTCTAGTACTACCTAGAACAACCTAGAACAAAAAAGTACAAGTTTTGGCGTTCATTAGTTTTAGAAACATGTTTTTTTTGTTCGAAAGTGTTCTAGTTTTGTGTTCATTAAGTTGTTCTAACTTGTTCTACGTTACACTTTTCTATCCTAGTTTTTTTTCAGATCTGTTTTGGACAACTTTTTTTTTTTATTTTTTTTTTTGACATTTGACATTTTTTTTGAAGTTTTGATATTTGTTTATAAATATTTTTGTCTGCTTTGTAAATGGTGATAAAAGTGAATAATTTAAATTAATTAATAAATAAAAAGTGATAAAAGAACAATATAGATATTTAGATAAAAGACAAAATATATTTTAGATAAAAACTTATATGAAAACAATAAACATTGAAAATATAACATTACTAATATTGATAAATGTGAAAAGTGGAAGCCATATTGCTTCAGTATAGTTTTTTTTAAAATTAACATATATGTATATTATAAAAATAATATTTTAAGTTACTTTATAAAAACAACAAAATATTTTATATAATTATAATAAAAATTAAAAAATGCAAATAAAAATTAAAAATTAAAAAATGCATTAAAATATACAAATTCAATTGTGTGACAATACTGGCAAAACTTTGTTGGTGGAATGTTCTCCAGCATCTGCTCAGCGTTTAGCAACAGGTAACACAATCATTAAACAATAGAAAATTTATATGATATGTGATATACAGATATAATATTAAAATAAAAATATTTCAGATTCTCCTTTCAGAAATAGCATCGTATCGGCCTATAATAATGAGCCTCTGGTAGAGGAAAATTGCTCTGGTAGAGGAAAACTGATATTACACATTGATACCAGAACCATCTTGTTCCACTATGAACGAAACTTCTTATGTTGAACCTCCGGAAACATTTCAACAGCAAACGAACTTACTAGATATATTAAAATATTGTTTTTATTTATTTTGTATATACATAATTTATATAAATTAATGAATTACATAATTTAAATTTCAGAAGTAGGCGAACCTTCGGATAAAGCCTCTAGGTTGGAATCCGATAAAAAATTGCTGACTTCTATATACAAAGATGTAAGGCCTCTTTTAGGAAAAAAACCGGAGGTAAAAACAAAAAAAAATGTGGGAAACAATTGCTGCGAAAATGTTGGAGAAAGGAGTAAGTTTTAATCCGGCCCAAGTCGAGGGTAAGTGGAAAAGTTTGGAACGAAAATATAAAAACACTTTAATTCATAACAAAAAAAATGGAAGAAACCGAATCGAGCCGGATAAGTGAGTTTGTTTTTAATAAAATTTAATAAATTTATAATAAACATTTAATAAAATATTTTAATCTATTGTTTTAAACTTTTCAGAGATATGTCGGAATTTCTGCAAGATCGAGCGTCGCTTTTTGCTGAATATACTCTAGGGCAATCAGGCAGTGGTATAGCTAATACTGAAGCTCTAGAAGCAGCAGGAATTTCAGGTATTTCAAAAATTAATTTATTTTTTTTTCTACTAAACACTATTTTTCCTATTTTTAAAGGTAACACCACCTGCTTTAGAAAGTACAACTTTAGAAAGCTCTAACTCCTCATCTGAAAATCCACCACCTCCAAGAAATGTTCGAAAATCAGTTGCACATGAGCTCTCTCTATTTAGAGAACTAAAAGAGAAGCAGTTAGGTCAAGCTAAAAAAAAAGACAATGAAAAAAAACAATTTAAGGAAGATGAAGCAGCTAGGGAGAGGGAGAAAATACAAGCCTATAAAGAAAGGACAATGGCGGTACAGCGCGGAAATGATATTTTGGAGAAGTATGTTAATCACCTAATGGAAAAATAAAAATTTTATTTAAATTAAATAATTTTTAAGTTCTTTTAAAGTTTTTTTTTATACATAAATACGCATATAAGTTTTTTTAATATCATTTTTCATTTATTCATTCATATTTTCATTTATTTCATTTTTTAATAATAGATTAAGTTTTTTTCAAGTTTTTTTAACATGCATATACATTTTTTAATTTTTTTTTTTAAATAAAATAGATAAGTTTTTTTAATAATTAAAATGCAATAATTCTGTAATAAAATTACAATACTTGTTATTTTAATTAAACTGACAAATAAAATTTTAATTTAATTAAATTGATTTTGGTTTCTGTATTTTGTTATTATTTCTTGGCGTAGTCTATCTCTTAGAGAAGATCCCCTTTCATGCTCGTAATTAGAATCAATTTCATTATCCTCATTTGATGCATCTTCATTGATTAAATCTTGATCGTATAGTATCTCTTGATCACATAAGTTATGTAGAACAATGCAAGCTCTAATGAAGTGGCAAATTTTAGGAATACCTCTAAGCTTGCAATAATAGAGTTGTCGAAACCTTTGTTTTAAAATCCCAAAAGTGTGTTCTATTATTACACGGCTCGAACTTAATTTTCTATTAAAAAATTTTTGCTCACGTGTGAGGTGGCCATTGTCTTTGTAAGGTGTAATTAAAAATTTCGTGCAGAAATAAGCAGAGTCACCAAATTATCACCGTATAAAAGTGGATTTTTTGAAAATATATCTGAGTTTTCAAATAATCTGTTATCGTGCACCGATCCTGGGTAACGAACAAATAAGTCAATGAATTTTTTTTTCATTACATATGCCTTGTAAACATATGGTAATATTGTTTTTCCTATCAATATAATCATCTCTTGATCATTTTGGGAGATCAATCCGAATTCGCGTGCCATCTATTGCACCTAAAAATCAATTTTAAAATACATAAATATAAGTCAAAAACTTATTAAAATATTATATACATACCTATAACTCCATTTATTCCCGTCTTATTTTCTATTTCCGATATACTATAGTTTCTACTATTTATATATAGTTTCTACTATAGAAGGAGACGGAACATACTATACTGCAGTCCCAAATAAATGGGAGAAAAATGGAATTTTATTCTGGCCAGAGAACATATCAAGTTTAAACAGGTCCGCTTTTCGGTCGAAGGGTAACTGTGATGTAGACACATCATGGAACAGGTACACCTGTTCGGTAAATTTTTCTAATATAAAGACATTCGAAGAGGCCTTAAAGTTGGAAAAGATACTTTCTGCTTGTACAGATAGCGAAAGCGAAGAAACATAATTTTCTTTCAGCAAATTATATTTATATGTTAATATTTTGTGTCCGGGTCATAATGAAGACTGAGAAAATGTCAACTGAGAAAATGTCGACTGAGAAAATGTCGACTGAAAAAATGTTGCCTAAGAAAATGTCGACTGAGGAAAATCTTCACTGAAAAAATGTTGCCTAAGAAAATGTTGATTGAGTATTTTCTCAATCAACATTTTCTTAGACAACATTTTTTCAGTGAAGATTGTCATTTTTTCAACATTTTTTCAGTATAATATAGTTACTTGAGGTTTTACTAATTTTTATTCATGTTTTTTTATATGCAATCTAGTTTTCCAATATGAATAAATCATTCAATAATTTTAAAAAAGAATAAAATATAATTTATTGTACGCGAACAAAATGGAAGGGGAAATAATTCCTAGTAATAAAAACGGAAAAAAATTACTATTTTGAAGATACATATTCCATTGTGAGAAGATGACTTCGGTTAACAAAACTGAAGTGTATCGTTGGCGGTGTACAAAAAATAAAAGCCATTCTCATCCCGCTAGAATTTCAAGTACAGCAAAGACGGAAAATTTACACATAATTATGAAATCGCCAGCAAAGGAACATACACATGAACCATCAGCGTATGAAAAGGATGTTAATCAAGTAAACAGCTCGATTAGGCAGAATGCAGCAGAATCTATTACAAAGCCTTGTAAAATATTACAATCAGCGACAATAATGTGTACACCAATTTCACGAGCTTATTTGCCCTCAAATGAAGCTCAATACCAAAAAATTCAATATGCTCGTAAAAGAAGTAGGCTGTATTCGGAAGCTAAGAGTTTAGATGAATTAGAAATATCATCCATGTTTAAAAAGGTAGAAGATAAGAATTTTTTAATAGCAGATAAAATATTTAATGGTGGTCGGATTATTATACTTGCACGTTCGGACCAATTCAAAAAATTTTCGGAGTCAGATTTATGGATTTTTGATGGAACATTTAACATCGTTCCCGGAATAATGAAACAGTTATTTTCAATTTTTTGCAGGATAATAAACAATAATAATTATATAGTAATCCCGGTCATTTACTGTTTAATGACAGCGAAAACAGAAAACAGTTATAATGAAGTCTTTCATGAGATATGTAATTATGCCGACCAAGAACAATTAAAGTTAAATCCTAAATTCATATTGTCCGACTTCGAAAAAGCAGCTAAGAAATTATTTCCAAATACTATTTTCTCTGGTGGTAACTTTCATTTTGGGCAAATAATTTGAAGGAGGATTCAATTTGAAGGACAAGCATCAAAGTATGGGCAAAATAAACACTTTGCTTTAAAAGTACGTTGCTTTAAAGCATTGTCATTACTTCCACCGGAAGATATTCCATCATATTTCGAAACCTTAAAATATGAAGCAAAAAATGACGTCGATTTACAAAAAATATACAAATTTATGGTTAAAAATTACATAAATGGAAAAAATCATGTGGCTTCTTATGATCCAAAATTTTGGTCAGTGTGGCCGCTTATAGATTGTCTATCACCAAAAAGCTGGCATATTAATGACCAAGAGAGCTGGCATAGGAGAATAAAAGTTTTGGCTGGAAGATCTCATATTGGAACGCATGAATTAATTAAATTATTAGGTGAAGAGACTATAACTGTGGAACATAAAATTGAAAAGGCAGCTATGGGAAACATAGATGTTGTGAAAGCTAAACTTATCAAAAAGACGGAACGTCTAAGAAATATTATTGCAAACAAGAATAGGTTTGATTCTAAATTTGAATATTTATGTTTATTAGCGAGGAACATGAAGTTATACTAAAATCTATTTTATATTAAATTTATTTATCGTGTTGTTTCACATATAATTATTATATCTATTTTTTCTTATAGTTTTTTTTATTGAATGGATATTTATTGTTTCTAGAATAAATATATTGTTATAATTTGTTTTTTATATTTTTAATTACGTCGACATTTTTTGTTAATATTTTCAGTTGTAGGCAAATTATCAGTCGACATTTTCTCAGTCGGCATTTTTTTTATAGTCGATATTTTCACCCATTCGACATTTTGTAAATCGACATTTAAAACTTTATCAAAATATTTTATGTTCCTAAACAATATTAAACAATTAAAAACATTTTAGCTGAGCTGTACAAAATTATTATGCATCCAGTTGTACTGATCGCAATAAATTAATGGAAGAAAAAATTAAGTCTAACATAACTTTAGATTATGAAGACAAACGATCCAAAGATGTAATTGAATATTCAGTGCAAAATAATAATTTAATTGTAGACAATAATAATATGCAATTTACTTTTCCTACACCTGAACATATTTATAAAATTTATTTTTCAATTATTTTTAAAATTTTAGTTTCTAAGACGTATAAGCATGAATTAATGGCAAAACGAGGAAGAGTGCAGTAGAGTAGACTGTGTCAACTCTGGGATACCCGTATGAACGTAATATATCCTGTTTCTATAAAACTTGATCATCTTTTAAAAACATTCAGAGTTTTAGTACCGAACTACAGAGATATATTTATGTAAATTGTGGAGTTGTATGATAGCTACCCGAATCTATTGCGCCTAGCTTCATTAAGTTCCAAGAAATGCAAAAAGCCTGAACCGGCTGCTTTAGACCATTCAAATTTTACAAAAGTTTTTGGCATGCAACTCGACACTTTTTCACTAAATTTCAGATAGCTAGCTTCAATAGACACTGAGTTATTTTCATTTAAAAAGAGAAGTTGTATGGCAACTATCCGAACCTGTCATATCATCACAACAAAGTTTTACAGAAGTTGTTGCCATAAAACTCGATCATCATTTACAAAATTTCAGATACCTAGATTGAATAGACACTGGGTTATTTAAAGAAAGAAGTTGTATGGCAGCTACTCGAACCCGGCGGCCGCAAATGCTGGAGTTAAATAGCAAAACTAACAATTTTGTAAAAGTGACGTAAAAAAAATTTCAGCCTCCTAACTCCTTTATTTTTTGAGTTATCGTGCGGACGGACATTGAGTTATTTTCATTTAAAAAGAGAAGTTGTATGGCAGCTACCCGAACCCGTCGCATCACCACAACCAAATTTTGCAGAAGTTGTTGCCATAAAACTTGATCATCATTCGCAAAATTGCAGATACCTAGATTGACCAGACACTGGGTTATTTCCATTTAAAGAAAGACGTTGTATGGCAGCTACTCGAACCCGGGGGCCGAAAATGCTGGAGTTAAATAGCAAAACTAACAATTTTACAAAAGTAACGTAAAAAAATTTTCACCCTCCTAGCTCCTCTATTTTTTGAGTTATAGTGCGGACGGACACTGAGTTCTTTCATTTAAAAAGAGATTTTGTATGGCAGCTACCCGAACCCGTCACACCACCACAACCAAATTTTGCAGAAGTTGTTGCCATAAAACTTGATCATCATTCGCAAAATTTCAGATACCTAGATTGAACAGACACTGGGTTATTTCTATTTAAAGAAAGACGTGGTATGGCAGCTACCCGAACCCGGGGACAGAAAATTCTGGAGTTCAATAACAAAACTAACAATTTTACAAAAGTGACGTAAAAAAATTTTCAGCCTCCTAGCTCCTCTATTTTTTGAGTTATCGTGCGGACGGACACTGAGTTCTTTTCATTTAAAAGGAGATTTTGTATGGCAGCTACCCGAACCCGTCGCACCAGCACAACCAAATTTTGTAGAAGTTGTTGCCATAAAACTTGATCATCATTTGCAAGATTTCAGACGCCTAGCTTTATTAACTTCCAAGAGGTGCAAGAAGCCTGAACCGGCTGTTCTAGGCCAAACAAATTTTACAAAAGTTGTTGGCATATAACTCGACACTTCTTTACTAAATTTCAGATTCCTAGCTTCAATAAACACTGAGTTATTCTCATTTAACCGGATAAGTTGTATGGCAGCTACCCGAACCCGCCGCACTACCACAACCAAATTTTACAAAAGTTGTTGCCATAAAACTTGATCATCATTTGCAAAATTTCAGACGCCTAGCTTCATTAGGTTCCAAGAGGTGCAAGAAGTCTGAACCGGCTGCTCTAGACCAACCAAATTTTACAAAAGCTGTTGGCATGTAACTCGACACCTCTTTACTAAATTTCAGATTCCTAGCTTCAATAAACACTGAGTTATTCTCATTTAAACGGAGAAGTTGTATGGCAGCTACCCGAACCCGCTGCACCAGCACAACCAAATTTTACAGAAGTTGTTGCCATAAAACTTGATCATCATTTGCAAAATTTCAGAAACCTAGCTTGAATAGATACTGAGTTATTTCTATATAAAGGTAGAAGTTGTATGGCAGCTACTCGAACCCGCCGACCGAAAATGTTGGATTTAAATAGCAAAACTAACAATTTTGCAAAAGTGACGAAAAAAAAATTTCAGCCCCCTAGCTCCTTTATTTTTTGAGTTATCGTGCGGACGGACGGACGGACGGACGGACGGACGTACATGGCTTAATCGACTCAGAATTCGATTCTGAGCCGATCCATACCTTTGACACTATATCTAGCTCGACTCCTTTAAGGTGTCACAAACGTAATGGCAAATTTATTATACCCTTGAACATAGTTCATACGGGTATAAAAACAAAACTATTATTGTATTTCAAACAAAATAATTTGCATTTTACTTCTTCTATAGAAAAGAGTTGTGGTTGGTCCAAATTTCCGAAAGTTAGATAAATATCCAAATAAGATGATTTTACTGGCAAATCAAAAAAATCTGGTTTATTTTTAATAGGGCAACCGTAAATATGTAAGATACTGTCAACATAAGTTGCATGTGTCATAGTAACAATGTGGTTTGATTTTGTAAGAAACCATTTGTTTTTAAAATCATCAGGTAAAGAAAATTCATTTTTATAATTAATTTTAGAAAATACTTTAAAGCAATGAGCTAGTTGATGGGTTTCATTTTTTATTTCGTTTTCTGGAATTATATTTTTATTTATTTCAAATTGCTTTCCATTTATTTGAAACAGCTCTGTCGAGCGCTTAGCTATTTGTTCTAAAGGTTTTCTTCCTGATCTTAAAAGTTTTTTAATTTTGCCCAGAAAATTTTCAAAAGGGTAAGCACTTAAATCTGGAAGTATACCAAATTTTTCAACATCACCAACAACATGACTCAAATTATGTACATTCATACTTATAAAATCCTCTCCATAAATATCTATAAATGAATCTATATAATCTTGAAATAGCTCTATTGCAACTTGAATAAACTTTAAATGGTTTTCAGAAGAAACAATTCTTACTAAGCACATTAGAACTAGAAAATGTTGATAAACTTCCGTTGATAGAAAATCTTTTAAAATGACTGGTCCCAAATAAAAAAGAAAAGTTCTGAATTCGGAACCCTTTCACATTTTTAAACAATTAAGTCTTCGAATAATTCGGTGAATTTCAGACGGTTTATAAAAATTAGCTCCATCCAGTAAATCCGATATTTGATCAACATTTCTTCCAGAAAGTTTTGTTTTAAAATTGTAACTACCATTAACCCAACCATAAAGACATTTTCGCATTATTCCTATAATATATATAATATATTTTAATAATTATTTACTTAAATATATAAAAACTATTGTTCTTTCAAATTTTCCTAACCTAAATCAAATAGATGTAATGAGTTCACTACTCAGCAATTTTTATCTTCTATCATGTTAATAGGGAGATTTGTTAGGGGAGAAATTTCTTTATGATGATCTGTAACAATCATTGAACGGAACGATTGATCTGTTCGCAGCTGACAATTTATTTTAGGGAAGCTCATGTGCCTTCCATTTTATGGTATATTCCTATAGTAGAACACTTAATGCAACCGTGACGAGAATTAAATCCCACAGTACCTAAAAATATATACAAGGTTAAAATATAAATATTTAACCCTTAGAAAGATAATTTCTAAAATACCTTTAATAAAACTTCTTGCTGGCGTATCACACACAAAAAATTGGATTTTGATTTTTATATAATTGTTTTTATCCACAATCCATTATGTAGAAGATCCTGCAGCTCAGTTATTAGACACTGGAAAAATTCTTGAAGTGGTGGCTTTTTTTGGCCACAGAATACACCAGCAACCATTGGTTCAACGTTTTTTTCTTTTATTTTAAATAATATGGGCCAGAATTCAATATTGGAACTTTTGAAAGGAGACATACCGTCAACATTAAATATTAAATTTGCAATTTTTGGAGCATCAACATTTTTAAAAAGATTTTTAGCTATCCCATAGTACCAATATTGCCCTTCTCACAATATTAATAGTACTGGGAGTGCAGAGTAATGTTCTGCTATCAAAAGGTAAATTTTCCCCATGGCGATTTAAAATTTTTAACAATTTATCGATAGAGCTATGAGCAATATTGCTTTCAATTGCCCAGTCTTTTAAATCATCTTTTAAATTAGAGTCTGTTTTAGCAGATTCTGTAGCATCATAACTGTCATTTGTATTTTCAGGAGATGAAAATTTATTACCGTCACAATTATTGGAATTTCGATTTATAGAAACATTTTCACCTTTGTCATATAAAAATATTTGTTCTCCATTTCTTTCAGATCCAAAAAAATATTTCTCCGCAGTGATTAATGGCTTTAGGTCTATTTTCGTAAAACTTTATCTGTTTCCTTACTTTTGTATAAAATGATGTTGTTAATCTATAATAATTTTTTCTTTTATTGCTATTCATTCTTCAAAGATTTAAAAAACTTTACTTTTATATTTAGCTCTTGAAATAATCTTTCACAATTAAATTAAAGAATGTAATGAATTAAAAAAATGAAGTAAACAAAAACAAAGAGCACAACAACAAAGTTATCCTTGCTTGTAATAACGATAACTTCACAGTAAAATACAAACATTTTATGGGACTATAAAATTTTAGTTAAGTTATAGCCACTATGTAGTCCCACAATAAGGTAACAACGACGTTTATATGACTTCAAAGATTCCTTATAAAAACTGGGTCTCTGTAGTTCCAAATGAAGAAACAAGGACGTAATAAATACTAGAGAAATAACGTGCCGATAAATTGAAACTCTATATCCCAATTACGATTTTTGGGACTATGAAAATTACTAGGTAGGTTTAAAAACTTTTTGGGTGGTTTTGTAATAGGTTCCTAAAACTTAAATTTTTCACTTAATTTTAATATTACTTCATCGTAGCAAAAATAGGTATACTTCCGTAGCATTTACCGGAGGAAGTTACCATAACGCAATAACGATTACCTAGTATCAAATTAAGTCCCAAAAATATAGTCTGGCACTTTTTATCAACCCAAACTACAAAAAGAAGGTAACTTTCACTTCGACTGCTGCTTGGGATGTTAGTCTCAGAGAATTTAAAAACATCTATATAACTAATTCAACAATACCAACTAAAAATTAATAATACACAGCAATAAATTTTCTTGATTATGCCGGATTTCAATTCAATTATTCAATGGAATATTGCAGGACTGAGATGCAATTTAGAATACCTAGATATCATTATAATAAAAGTTAAGCCAACTAATTTACCTATTCAGGAAACCAATATTCAGAATAATGATTTAATGAAGAATTATAAAAACTACATTGTCATTTACCACCATCTTCCTCCAGAATAGCAGGTGTTGGATTTCTGATCAAAAATAATATGAAATTTAGACCAATATCCTTAAATTCATCACACCAAGTAATTGCGATTAAAACCTTTTCGCCAAACATAGATAAAGAGATAACTATTGTTAATTTATATTAGCTTCTAACATAAACATAATTAGAAATCATATATTAAACATTATCAGTCAGATTGAGCCACCTTTTCTTTTATTAGGAGATTTTACACCCAGCCACATGTGGGGCTACTTTAGTTAAGAAACGATGCTAACTCATCACTAAAAAAAATTAAAATAGACTTAAACAGATTGAATAAGCCTATATGGTTCAGTAATGAGATTAAACAACCGCAAAAAACATGTGCCAACAACGCGTGGAAAAAGTTTGAAAGTAATAACTGTATTGCAAATCATATAGAACTTAAAAAACAAAAATAGTATTTTCAAAAAAACCATTAAAATTGCAAAAAAAGAAAAATGGAAAGACTTTGTAAACGAAATAGATGGTAAAGACATGCCACAAAGATGGAAAAAAGTCGAAGGATACTTAATAGCAACAATAAAGCCCAAATAGTATAGAAATGCCGATTCCAGAACACTACGCAGTATTATTATTGGAATTTGCTTTGTGATGGTTGTTATGGTCTTCGAAGTAAATGTTAATTTTGTGTTGTTTTATATATATGAAGATATGGTTGTTTGGATTGTTCGGGATGCTCAGTAGCTGTTATATATTGGGCACTTGTCATAGCGCAAAAACAGTCCCTTTCAAAATTGGAACTTTCTAGGTCTATATATATAATTTTTGCGAATCTAAAACCAACATATTTTAGTTAGGGAAGTTGTGGAGTAGATGGCTTGGTTGTTGGAGTATGGTGAGAAACACGAATGTATGTAGAAGTAGTGGGTATTATTAATACGACATCCTATGGTTGTCTGGTATAATAAATTTTGTGTTTCTTTTTCCATCAAAAATTATATGAAAATTGTACATTTTTGTTGGTTGTACCTATGAAATATTTTTTATTTTATAAAAATTCGAAATGAAAAATTTTTTGGGGATAAGAAGTGTTTTGAAATAGAAAACAAGGAGGAGACTACATTGAGGAAAATTTAAAATGTATAAAAAGTTGCTTTGAGGAAAGAATTGAAACATAATATATTGGACATATATATATGAAACATATATAAACAACAAATTATAAAACTTTTAGAAAATTTGTTAATAAAACATTATGCATATAAATTTAATTTTGAATTTTTTGGAGAATACCTAAAAGTGGTGAAGCAACAAGATGATGCAGGTGATTATCAGCATGAAATGACATGAAATCGTGTTACTGAAAAACCAGTTAAATAGCATAAATGATGTATTTAAACAGAAACTTGCGAAGAACACTGATGAATTTCAAGAAAGAGACAGTGATTGGTCACTAGTTCGAATAATTTATTTAGAAATTAATAAAAATCAATATAAACCTTTACGAGGGTCACATTATCTCCCGCTTCCAAAATTTATTCAAAATAAAAATGCGTGCATTAATGTAAAAAAGAATGATGTTTTCTACTTTAAATGAAGTATCATTTCTGCCTTACATAATATTTACATCGACCAAGCACTTGCAATATTACAAATTTTCAAAAAAATTTTCAAAATTTCAAAAAAACTTTTTTCAATTAGTAAATAATACTAATTATGGTAAGACAATGGAGAATATTTATAGATGAAAAGATGTTAAAATTGTAACTGAATGGGAAAACCAAGGGCAATGTAGAAATTTAGGTGCACATTCGATAATATCGAAACCAAATTTTCACAGTGTAGCATATTTTTCTGAATATATGGCTGCTACTTAAATGAATGGAGTTCATGTATATTACAAAAAGCCAATCTATGTAAGTTTTACTGTATTAGAATTATCTAAATATAAAATGTATGATTTTCATTATGCATATATGAAAGAAAATATAATGAAAATACATGTTTAAATTATATGGATACTGACTCTTTTATTTATACAATAAAGACGGATCATTTTTATAATTACATAATTAAAGATGTCATTCCCATTAATCGGTTAATCAATAATCGGTCCTTTTCCAATGATTTTGATTAATCGATTAATCGTAAAAAAAATTATCGATTATCTTCGATTATATCTGAAAATTCCATTTACTCTCCTCTATTTTTTAGTTTAACAATTATAGTTTACAAAAATTTTCAAAAGAAAAATTCAAATTTTTTAATCTTAGTAAGCGTTGCAAATTTTTCGTCGAGTCGAGTATCAGTATATCAGTAAGCTAAAGTGAGTATCTACATAATAACCATTAACCATAATAACTGATTTCAATATTTGGTAAAAAAATTTATCACAAAAAATTTTTTAAATTTCATAAAAAAAAAATCAAAAATTATCATCGAATCGAGTATCAGTAAAATTTAGTAAGTATTTATAACTGATTTCATTTCAATATTTGGTAAATTTTTTTTTTCAAATTAAATTCCTTTAACCCAGGAAATTAATATCAAGATGACAAGTAAGAAGTCGGAAGTATGGCAATATTTTATACGTGTGTCCAAAACAGAAGCTAAGTGTTTAGAAAACAGTTGTGGGAATATAATCCAATCCAGTGGCGGGACAACAACTGCAATGGCAAATCATTTAAAAATTCATCAAATTAATATTCAAAAAAGAAAATGTCATGAAACTTCCATTGACCAGGATCAAGCAGGCCCATCTCAATTATCTTTACAGAAAAGAAATGAAAGCGGAATATTAAATTTTGTTCAAAGAGAAACATTAAATGAATTAATTGCAAAATGTGCTGCAAAGGATGGTTTTTCTTTCTTGTCCATTTTAGAATCTGATGCGATAAAAAGTTTTGTAAAAAGTCGAAATTTCAATTTTCCTAAAAGCAACGTTAAAAAAATATGTAATAGATTTCTATGAAGAAAAAAAAATGGAAATAAAGAAAAAACTTCAAATTTTGAAAAATAATTCTCAAAAATTTAGTATCACCGTTGATGAGTGGACTGACAATCGGGTGCGAAGATACATGAATGTTGCACTTCTTTCTACTAAAAAAAAACATGTTCTTGGATTGGTTCCAATAGAGGGCTCTTACGATTCAGAAAAATCTGTAGAATTGGTAAGAAATTTTTTGCAGCAGTTTAATATTGATTTGAATACGGATATTGTTGCCTCAACGCATGATGGTGCTGCAGTCATGGTCAAGTACGGAAGGCTAATTGGAGCGATCAGTCCACTTTGCTATAATCATGCAATGCATTTGGCAGTTTTAGAATTGGTTTACAAAAAACAAAATAATGAGATGACAGATTATTCAGATGAAAAGATAGAACCAGAAAACGATTTGGATGAAAATGAAGACGAAATTGAAATCTTAAATGAAAATAATTTTTATATTGATGGTAATTTAAATTTTGAACAAGGTAATGATATTTTAGTGATTCCTCGTGAAGATTTAGGAAAAATGTTATCAAAAACGAGAAAAACAATCAAATTTTTTAAAAATTCGTCTGTTAGAAACAGTATTCTTCAAAAACATATTAAAGCTCAAGAAGGAAAGTCTTTAAGCTTGTTATTAGACTGTAGAAGCAGATGGAATTCTCAAGTTGCAATGATCAAGCGCTTTTTAAGAGTAAAAGATTGCATTAATAAAGCATTAGATGAAATTGGTACCACCAAAATCAATGATGAAAACATCAAAATATTGCAAGAAATGCTATTGATTCTTGAACCCATGGAACTTGGTGTAAATGAATTGGGAAAAAATAATACGAATTTATTAAAGGCAGAAGCAGTTCTTATGTACATTTTCGAAAAGCTGAAGAATATAAATACAGAAATGTCGCTTAATTTGTTTGCAATATTAAAAAGACGTATCGAAGAGAGTCGAAATACGGGTCTAATTTCTCTCATGTATTTTTTGAAAAATTGTGCTTATCCCAAAGCCAATGAATTTTTGTCATATACTTCGAAAGCTGATATAACTTTATTGGCCAGTGAAATATACAAAAGATTATTTACATTTGGAGAAAATAATATAACACAAGAAGAAATATTAAATGTTGAAGAAGTATCTGATGGTGAATCTAAACCTGAATCTGAATTTAAAAAAATGCAAAAAACTATTGATTCTTTTTTGATGGTTCCAAAACCCAATAAGTCGTACAATATCAAACAAGATTTCAAAATTGTAGAAGGAACTTGTCGCAAAAGGAAAGAAGCAAACAATTGGAAAATCTTTATCAAGCCCTATTGACTATTCAGCCATCTTCGACAAATAGTGAACGAGTCTTTTCTATTTCCGGAAATTTTATGACCAAAATTAGAAATCGTTTGAATACTGATACTTTAAATGCTCTTGTTTTTTTAAAATTTTAGTTCAATAAAGATTAAATTTGAATTGTGGTATAAAATTATTCTATTGTTTTAGTAGCTACTCTTTTTTCTTGATTGCCACATTTTATAACGCTAGTTTCTGACGATCTTTTGGTGCAAGAAATGATGCAAGAAACTGATTCTCCTGCTTCTGCTTGTTGTCCATTGCTTTCAAAAAAAATGTTTATTAGCGATTTTATTAAATAAACATTTTGATCCATTCTATGTTTTAACTTGAATTTCACGATTCTAAGGCGTTTTTAGCACATTTCCAAAAAAATTTTGAAAAAATGTGCTTATTAGTTTCACTCTGTCCGTCCGTCCGTCCGTCCGTCTGTTTACAAAACTTCTACACCGTTAAAGATAGAGAAAAAAAATTTTAAACATGGGTAGGTCTCATAAAAAAAATAATTTTGTGGAACAACTTTTTCATGTAGCCCCCCCCATTACGGAGCTACAGCCCCTCAAACTTTGAAAAAGCCCTATTTTTAAATGCATATATCTTATGTTCTGCTTAAGATTTTTTCATTCTGAAAACGTCATTCGACAGGTATTTCTTTTATCTTTGTAAATTAATATCAAAATTATACAATTTTTTTAAATTTAGTATTTAAATTTACCGTTATGTGAAAACCAAATTTTGCAAGATTTTTCTACTTTCATAACTCCGGCACGCTTCTAGATAGAAGCTTGAAATTTTGAGGCAAGAAAGAACTTTTAGAATTAGTATAAGTTTCCTCAGAAAATTTTTTGGTAACACCCCCTCTTTAAGAGTTATTGCGCCTCAAAAATTGAAAATTTGCTATTTTTAGACACCTGTAACTTAGGCACCTGTACAAATTTTTCTTCGGCAAGACATGAAAATTAAAGGTTCAACAATAATCTTTTACGTGTGTTAACGGCTTTTCTTAGTTATATAGGATTCCGGAGTTACGGCCCCTCAAAATTTCAAAAATGTCCTATTTTCACGTTTTTTCTTATTACATGAAATTTTCAAATTTTTGTGTAAGTCACACTTCTAAACAGTTTGTATTGAGTTTTGGAAATGTGCGCTTTTAAAAACCGTTGGTTTACATTCTACCTTGTTTTTTATATGTTAACTTAGTTTTATCAGCATTTCAATAAAAAAAAGTATTTTATATAAGTTAATAATAAGTGTCATCAATAATTAATAAGTGTCATCATTTGATGACAATATGGCGATTTCCTTTAAAATAAATTTATTATTATTATAGAAAAAGCCTTAAATAACGATAATTAAATATTTCATTTAAATGTAATATGCTTATAAATTTTATAAGATATGTATGCTAAACAATTTAGTCCAATCATAAAAAAATAACAGCAATAAATTGAGATATTTCAAATATACAGCAAGATTCTGAAAAAATCTTATTACTGTTTTATTAAGAGTAAAATTCATTTATTTATAATGTTAAACTACTTTGTTAACCTCTTCACTCAATGGATGAAATTCAACTATTCGATCATGTAACAAAAAACAATAAGTTGTAGTATTTGGAGGTATTTTTTCTATCAGTTTTACTTCTATTTGAACATTAACTGGGCTACTTTTAAATTTTCATTTTGATAACGGGTATCTATAACAAAAAGTGTAGTGCTGGTATTGAATAATTATAATAATACCTGAGAAAGTTTGTGTAGTTCATTGTCAAAATGTCAACTAGAAGAGGTATAAAATGTAATAAGTGCAATCAAAATATCAATTTAAAAAAGGATGATAACATACAGTGTGCCGGAAGCTGTAAAAAAGTATTTCATCAAGTCTGTTTTCGGACTGGACATTAAAGGTTTTAACAAATACAGTACCAAACCAGAAAAATTATGGATTTGTTTAAAATGCAAAAATAAACGTCAACAACAACGTATATCTTTTAATAAAAACAATATATCAACAAAAGAAGATGAAACAATAATGGAAAAACTTAACAAAATATTAGCAAAACAAGCAACACATGAAGCAACGCTGGCTGCAATCAAAACTGAGAGAACAGAATACAAAGAAAGGCTAGAAGACATTATGTAAGAAAACTTCCAACTTGAAATTGAAAACATAAAACAAGAGCTACTAATAAATTCTACACAGATTACCGGTATCAATGATATAAACTCTGATTCAACACAGGCAGTTATTGAAATTGCAAAGGAACTAGGTATGTCGCTAGAACTTAAGAACATCAGAGAAGCAAAATATACAGCTGCGTTTATCTGCGTTCAAAAAAAGAAGATTATGGAGGCGAAAAAGAAAAACAAAAAAGCTATAGTGAATACAAATGCAATATCTTTAGAATCAAATGCAGATTCAAATGCTTCTACCAGTGACTCTACATCATCAGGATAGAATTCCAGAAGCGGAGACCTTAATATATAACATCTTAGGTAGTAAATAATATATATATATTAATGAGCATTTAACACCTTATTTTAGCTACTTATACAAAAAAGCCAGAGAGTTAAAAAGACAAAAACGAATCAAATTCACTTGAGTCAAAAAAGGTAAGATATTTGTAAAAAAGAAAGAGAACAGCAAAATTATACAAATATTATTACTAAAAAATTTAGAACAATTTAATGATAATCACCAATAATATTAATTACAATATTTTACCAATACCCAAATACATAAAGTGAAAAAAATAAAAAATATCACAATTGAAAAACAAAACACTTTAAAAATTCTATATTTTAATATACGTAGTATAAAAAATAAAATGGATGAAATTGTTTTTATACTTGATGAACTGGACTTTATAGTAGACATAATTTCATTCGCTAAAACATGGCTGCTTGATGACGAAATTGATACGATAAACATAAAAACCTATAATAAAATTTTCACATGTCGTAATAATAGAAAATGTGGAGACGCATAACATTCTATTGATTGAAGTTGATAATAATTTATTAAAAAACAACAAATCAGAAAATATAACATCAAAACATACAAAGATCAATATAGTCAAACGTTATTTATTAAACTACCCTATCAGCATCTCTTCTAGTGTTGCCAGCGAAATTTATAATAATATAGTATATACAATGAAAAGTTGCATGAATAGTTCAACAAATGAGAAACAAATTAAAAAACAAATTAAAATATTCCAAACCATGCATCGACAATATGAGTGTATAAAACATATAAAAACAAAACATCGTAAGCATAAGCAAAATTATAATAATATTGAATACAAAGAAAAATATCACTTTTGGCTAAATAATATTACAGCTATCAAACGTAAAAAATTTTTGTAATTTGGTCGCATAAAATTTTTGGAGAGTGTTTTAAATCAAAATTACGATTCACGAATTTAATTTTTTGTACCTATAGAAATAAACATTGTCCATTTTTTTTAATACGCAGTCTTCACAGATGACTGCGTATTTAAGATTTACATATTTCACAGATTTAATAGTCTTGTTTGTATACACAATGTTAATGGTTGACTGATCCAGCCCAGAACCCTTTGATTGTTCATGAAATGTTTTTTTACATACTCCCCCGCACATACAATACCCGTTTCACCTTTAATTTTACTTTTGCACTTATGGCACGTCGCCATTGCACAATCTTTTAATTAATTAATTTAAAAATTTTTTTTCTTGTTCTTGATTTCTTTTTTTGTTGTTTTGTTATAAGTTATACATCCGCACTGTTTAACAGTTCAAGTTCTAGTTGAGTTCAACTTGAACTGTTAAACAGTGCGGATGTGTAATTTAATTTAAATTTAACATTTGGTTTTATGAATTTAACGGAAAGTATTGAAAATGAAATTTTTGAATAATATTAAGAGATTTAATCACTTTATTCAAGTGCTATTAACTAATTTTTTGCTATAATTCTTAGATACATACGTATATTATAGTATAGATATACATATCTAATAAATAAGGAAGAAATTCTGTTTGTTTGTTTGTTTGTTTGTTTGTTTGTTTGTTTGTTTGTGCCCTTTTCACGTAAAAACCAAAAGTCCGATTGCAACCAAATTTTGCAGGAACGTTCCTACGACCCCGGAAAGTGTTATAGGCTATATCGCGTTTCGGTTCATTAACCCATTGCGGCCCGAGAGCCATTTAAAGCCGTTTCGTTTTTTCGTTGTCCTGCCTAAACGGTTTGATCGATTGAGTTGAAAATTTGGACAAATATTCTTCTTATCATTGGACGGGTACCGAAGAAATTTGGATTCAATAGGTTACCCGGATTCGGCCCGGCGGGCTTCCAAAAAATTTTTTGTTTCCGATTTATGTCCAATTTTGTATGGTGGTTTTGTGGTCTGAAAAAAAGCCTGTGACAAATTTTTATGAAGATCCGGTAACTCGTTTGGGCACGAGAGACGAACGAAGTTCATTAAATGTTTCTGTTGTCCTGCTTAAACGGTTTGATCAATTGAGTTGAAAATTTACAATAGTGTAGCTCTTTACCACAGGAGCTCACTGAGGTGATTTGGTTACGATCCATGAACCCGTTGCGGCACCAGGGGTCAGTGAACTTTTGTAATTTACTTAGTTGTCGCACTTAAACTGTTTGACCAATTGAGTTAAAAATTTATCAAAGTGTAGCTCTTTACCATAGGAGCTCACTGAATTGATTTGGTTACGATCCATTAACCCGTTTCGGCACCAGCACTCAATGAAATTTTTCAATTTCTTTGTTGTCGCGCTTAAACGGTTTTGCCAATTGAATTGAAAATTTACAAAAGTGTAGCTCTTTACCACAGGAGCTCACTGAGGTGATTTGGTTACGATCCATTAACCCGTTTCGGCACCAGGGCTCAATAAAAATTTTTAATTTCTTTGTTGTCGCACTTAAACGGTTTTACCAATTGAGTTGAAAATTTACAAAAGTGTAGGTCTTTATAACCAAAGCTTTCTGAGTTTATTTGGTTACGATACATTAACCCATCAGGCTTCAGGCCATGAAATTCTCATTTTTTATTATTGTACTTAAACGATTTGACCAATTGAAAATTTGTACAAGTATTGCACTTTGGCAGACAAACTCATTCAATAAATTTTGGTTGTGATACATTAACACATTTCGACACGATAGACTGTAAAAAAAAAATTTTGTTTCTAATTTCTGTCTAATTTGGCAGAATGAATTTACGGTTCTAAATTAGGCCTGTGACAAAATGTTTGTTAACGTTTGTTAACCCATTTCCGCACGAGCACTTATTAATAATATTTTGCCTAATTTTGTGTATTGTTATTATTATTAAAAAGATATTTCCAACATTCTTTACTTTTATCTATACCGTTTCTAATATTCCATAAAAACCGTTCAATGCAAATTTCTAATATAGAACAGTAATTAAAGTAACATTATTAAGTATCTTAAGAATACTGTGTTTAAGTCTTAACAACATAACATTTTCGGCCGTTGTTTAAAAACAGAAACAATCTGCTACATTAGACAATCATCATGTCATCATTCAGAAATGCATTACTTACATGTGGTCTTTACATGTGGTCTACCTATATAAAATGCATGTGTATAACATGTTTCCCATAAAATATTGAAATATGTGAATATAGTATGTATAATATCCGTATATTTAAAAATACTATAAACTTTATCAATTAAATTAGAAAACATATTCACATTTCTGTACATCATTTAATCAAAAATGAGTACATACATATTTAAAGAACAGAAAACCTTACATTCTTATCCATATACTATTTTTACACATATTTTTAGCCAATCAATTTGAAAACATAATTAGAAAAACTAAAGGTAAAAAAATTCTGGTTGATTTATAAAGCTAAAAAACAATCATGTATTTTTTATATTGAAAATATGTTAAACAGAACCTGAAATGTACGCATTTATAAAGAAGTTTTTTCAAAATTTGAAGAGCTGTCGGTGATCTAGGATCTCCAACGGTGAGGGTACATAAAGAAGTTGTTCTATAACATTACTCTTTTAAGAGACCTATGCATATTTAATATTTCATTGCTCTTTATTAAACAGTATATAAGTTTTAACAGACGGAGGGACAGAGCGGACTTAATAACAAATTTTTCAAAATGTGCTTAAAAGGATAATTCACAAAAACATGAAGTGACATTACTTACGAAAAAAAATGTACTACATTATGGTCATAATTCAAATGCGATTTTATGTTTCGGTATTAAAGAATCTATTGTGGAAATTCACTTCGCCGTAATTGTGTACTCAATAGATTATTGATTCCTTTAAAAATTTTTTGTAGAAGAATTGTCTCTAATTCTTGGCTCTGTTTATTCAATTTAACTAAATCTAATAAAAAATAGAATATAAACTACCAGCATCTGTAAATGCATAGTAATAAGTTAACTATATTAATTAAATTATATTAACGCAGAAACAAAAGTTAATAATTTTTATTTCATAAAGCCAATAAAATATTCCGGGCAACGCCGGGTACTCTGCTAGTTATATAATATGTATGAATTTAACTCTAGATCACTTATTTTAATAAGTTATAATTTTTATGTTTCAAGAATTTGTTTTGTTTTTTTGTGAATTTTATTTATTTATTTATGTTTTAAATACAAAGAGTACATATTGATTTAAAGTTACATTTTCTATTCATATTCAATTCAAATTTTAGATAAATAAATACAAACATACTGATGAAGTATGTACATTAGTTAATGTGTGAAAAATTCAAATCAAACCGTATCTGAAAACTATTTCATTTACATGTATCTGAAAATTATTTCACTTACGTATAAACGAAAAAAACGGATAAGAGGGACAAAATGTGTAGAAAAAAAGTTTTCGCTTATCCGTTTCCGACTGTGTATGATTAAAATAATGTTAAAACATAAATTTTCCTATACATATGTTTGGCAAATTTGTTCTAGAAACACCTAGTATTAAAATGAGCAAAAACTTGGCTTGATTCGAGCATACTTATTTTTTATTTATTTATGATATTAAAAAGCATAATTTGTGAATACAATGTTTGTTGTATTGATCATTTCTGTATACGAAATATGGTAGCTCTTTTCAAGAATCATGTACTGGTTTGCATAATACAAGAAAAATTGGGTCATAATATTTGTGTAAGTTAACACACACAATGCAATTTATTAAAAAATAATTATAGGGATCATATTTCATTTCAATATTGCACAATTTTTTTACCAAAAAAATATAATCAGCAATAATCAGGAATTTTATATTGGGAAATAAAGTTTATTCCCAAGAAATGAGGTCTCACGTGGCAACAACAGGTAGATCTAATTAATAAATATATTACAATTGTAATTTTTATACTTACTTTAAGTTGAACATTCAATAAATATAGACATAAAAGTATTTAAAGTGTCTTTTACAGCTATTTTTGAAATCGAGTAATTCCTTAATTTAATTAAAAATTTTTAAAGAATTTATTAATTTATTATTATATTAATTTCATTATTGAGAGAGTGAAGCTTTAACTGGCGCCCGAGCAGGGATCATAGTGCCAAACAGTGTATGTGTGCTCTTCTAGCTAAATTTTGTTAAAAAAAGAAAAAGTTTTTATTGAAAAAAAAAGAGTGAACTTTAGGAACTAAAAACTTATTTAAAAAAAAAAAACTTAGTTTTTAACTAAACAAAATTAAAACTTCAATATAATGAAAATTTATTTAATTAAAAATATTTAATTTTAAAAATCTTTCTAACAAAATTTAACAAAACTAGTGTGAAAAGAAAGAAAAGAAAAAAAACTTTAAAAATTGAAAAAATAAATTAACAAAAGAAATATAAAAGTGGAAAATAGTGGGATAAAATTAAGATTATAGAGAGCAAGCCCTGACAACATCACTTTTGGTGCGCGTAGCAAGTACGAAAAGGGTGAAACCTGTCAGAAGTTAGTTCAGCAATACGAGATAGGAAACGAGGGCCCCAAGTAGCTTTTAAACAGAGCAAAAAGGAGCTGTCGCACGGTGGAGTAACCAGAACCACTACCAAGTGTAAACCGCCTATTTCGCTGGAACAAATACTACAATGGTCCAACCTAGAATTAGAATTCACCTGTATTATTGATACTATAAGTCCAAAAAATCATTTTTCTTTACTATTTTTTAAGATATCAAATATCCTCAAATAGAGGAGAAAATGAAAAAAAAAACTAACATAAAAAAGAAAAAATCAAATTAAATTTTTTTTGAATGAAATAAAATTTTTAAGAAAAAATAACTTATTTTACAAAAAAAGCAAGTCGACTAAATTTTTACTGCAATAAAACATAATATTGGAAAAGGGAGAAACAATTATTGAAAATATTTTGAATAAAAAAGTATAAATAAATTTGGGCAAACTGGGCTCAATAATATCAAAAAAAAAAAAAAAAAAACAAAAACTAATAATAAAAACTAACCAAATTAATTAACTAACTAACTCAAATACTAACCATACCAAATTTACTTTATAATTTGTAACAATATTTTATTAAATTAAATTTTTTATTTTTTTTAAATCTAGAAATCAAATAAAAAAGAAAAAATATTCTAAGTTTAGTTTAAATTTTTATTAGTTTTATTACTAACTATCTTAAATTTCAAATTAACAAAGGTTCTTTTTAAATTGTGTAAATATAGAAAACAGGTTTATATTTAAATAAATAAATCAAAATCTGTAATAATAAAAACAAAAAAAAAAGATTTATATTAAGAAAAAAGTAAAAACTAAATATTGCCGTGATTTAAGCCTATTCGACGATTACTCAAGGTGAGGCTGCCTTGAGCACGGTATTAAAAAAAAAAAAATCCTAGTATTAACTAACAATATTAAAATATTAAGAAATAAATAAATTTTTTTTGTATAAATATTAAATTAGGAATATTAGCATAGAATTTTTATCTAAAAAACATTAATAAATAGTAATAAATTTACTATTTATAAATAGTAATAAATTTACTATTTATTAATATATATATATTACTATTCATTTACTTTTTTTCGCTAGTTAGCTAATGAACTGAACGGACGTGTCTTTTTTTTAATATTGTCTTGAGCTATCTAAATTGAAAATATATTATTTATTAGTTATGGAAAAAATAAAAGTTCTCTAAGCAATTCACATGCTATTGAATAATTTAATAACTCATATTTGTTGTTTGGTATTTTAATAAAATTGTTAAAGAAATTATTCGAATCTTGCATACGTGCTCAGCCTTGGGGTAAAAGAACAATATTCAACTTGATTAGAATTTGCAAATTCCAGTCCATACCATTCCAATATAAAGAAAAAAGAAGTTACCGTTCTGCAGAATAAAAAAAAAAGTAGTAAAGTGAATTATCGTTGAGCTAAATTACAATTGCAGTAGATTCACTGAAAGACGGAGAAAATGAATTCAAACGAAATATGTGCAAAATGTAAACTAATGGTGAACGATGGTGATCTTGGATGGTTATGTGAGGGACAATGTGGGGGCTGGTTTCACTCTGCTTGTGTCAACATAAATGAGAAAACCCACAAGAAAATCGAAGCAGTTGCAAAATATTTTATCTGGTTTTGTGAGGGATGTAAGGATTCACTCCTAAATCTGGCAGGTTCGGCAATTAACTCAAAATTTGATCAAATTGAGTATAAATTGGATAAACTTATCACCAATTAGCAACAATAATCAGCGACCTGAACAGATAACTTATTGCGAAGTGGTTAAAAGACCCTTGTCTATGTCAAAAATCCAAAATCAGCCAAGTCTGCATATTCAATCCGCAAGCGGAAATCTAACGGCAGAGGCGATTGTGTCAAAAGTAAAAAAAAAAATTTGCCCGACGAAACTAAAAGTTGAGGTACAAGGAATTAAGAGTACAAAAAATGACGGAGTTCTGATAAAGACACAAATTAGCGAGGATAATAGCAAACTAAAAACCGAATTAATAAAAAGTCCTAGGAACTGACCGCATCATAAGACACACGAAACGCAGATTACCGAGATTTAAAATCTCGAGGGTGGAAGAAGAATACAGTACGGATAGACAGATTTCTTAAATTTTTGTGCTCGCAAAGTGCACACATTACTGAGGATGATAAATTCAAAATTATAAATGTAAAAACAATTAAAGATACTTTCAACTATGTGATTGAGTGTGATACTAATACCTTTACTAGAGTTGTGAATAAATTTATCAACATTGGCTGGAGAAGTCACTACTGCGGGAACTCTTGTATGCTCCAATGTGTGTGTTATGGACTTTGGACACTTTAAAGATCAATGTTCTAGGACATTGACTTGTGGGAAACGTAGTGAACATCACGAAACTTGGAATTGTAAAACTGAAGTTCTGAAATGTTGCAATTGCAGTTCAAAAAAATTTAACGGTAATGGTCATGGTGCAGTAAGCAAAGAGATAGTACGCTCAAAAATTATTTATACTAGTAATTAAACTGATAAGCGAGGTTATTGTAAAGGTCTTTTATCATTATGGTTCAGAGTGAAAGAGCTATTAATGTAGCGTATATCATCTTTAGAAGTATAAGAAATAAGATGAATGAAATTGAGATATTCCTTAACTCTAATAGTGAAGTTGAGATAATGATAGGTAATGAAACATGGTTTTATGAAAACGAAGAAAAATTTTATAATATTGAAGGCTGGGTAGCGGTTTTTAATAGTCGTAATGAAAATGTAGGTGGTGGTACTGTTTTTTATGTAAAAGAATCGTTAAAGATAGAAATAGTTAAGAAAACGCAAATGTTCAATTTGAGCGTTATTCGATTACAAATGTTACGCCAAAACTCACGTTGGCCACAGTTTATAGAACGGTCAATGATGATGACACCCTGTTCGTAAACTACATAGAACAAATGTCAGATAAATATAAAAATCTTTTTTTTGTAGGGGACACCAACATTGACCTACAAAAGAATAATCAATTAGCGGCGAATTATATTAATAGTATTGATAGCTCATCTGCATGGTTGATAAACACTATCGATGAGAAATATGCAACCAGAGTTACTGATACTTAGGCTACAATAATAGATCATGTAATTACTAACTTGAGTACTAATAATCATGTAGTTAAGATGAACCTTATTGATATAGCGCTTTTTGATCATAAAGTCATAAAAATAAAAGTTGAAAGATTGAAAAAAGCACTAAAATTAATGGAAGAAACCAATATTACCGTTATCAACTACGAAAAAATGATATATCTAGTAAATACATGATATATTTTTTATTTTTGTTATTTTTACAAAAGGTTTTATTTTGAATTTTAAGTTTCTGTTATATTGAGATTAAAAAGTTTTAAAAATGATACATTTTTTTACCCAAATTAAAAACTGGAATAAAGTTGATATTAAACCGAAGATTATGATAAATAACAAATTAATAGAAATACTTAGGAGTTATATTTGACAATAAATTATTCTGGAAACCTCATATAGACTACATTTGTTCTAAATTGACACCTATCCTGAGAATATTGTGTCAAATCAAGTTGATAAATATCTTTATATGTAAGCTGGCAACGCCAAATTCACATTCATTTGTTTATTACCATAAATAACTGATTATATATTTATCTCTTTCTAACATATATATTAAAGTAAAATAAGAAACATGAATTATTAGTTTTAAGTTGAACATTACATTTTTACTTCTTGAATAAAGAACACCTGAACAAGGGTTATGGGCCCAGTGCAAAATTGCTGTACAGCGTTATTTAAAAAAAAAACAAAAGGAAGGATCTTAGTGATAAAATTGTTTCCAGTAGTAGTTAAATATAAAAAAATAAAAATTAATTTTACATACTGTTGTTAGCTGCATCTAAATTAAACAGATACTTTTGGAAGTTTTTAAAATTTAAATAAATTTTCATGTTGGATTTGAATCCGACACGTGTTTCATATATTGTTGGAAATTGGAGTTTATATATATACTCATATTGGATTTGCATCTTATATTATCATACGTCATATTACAACAAATATTCGCCTCTAAAATACCTACCAGAAAAGCAGCCTTGCTTAAAAAACTAACACTCACAAAAGCAAATCATGACAACATTGAGCAACACATTTCAGATTTTTTGGATACAGTGAATAAAATAAAGTCCATAGATAATGACCTCTTATCTATACTACTATTATATAGTTACCCGAAAAGTTTGAAAATTTTAGAATCACCATAGAAGCAAAATATCAACTACCAGAACCAACCGACCTAAAAGTTAAAATATTAGAAGAATTTCATTCACGTTGCACTCAACCATCGGCAGTTTTGATAGCACAACAAAATAAATCAACATTTAAGTATAAAACTAACAACTTTAATAAATTTCAAAATAAATACAAATTTAACAAATTTAAGAAAACTTCGAAACAAAATGTTATAAGATAATCCTGAAGGAAATACGGTCTCAAATTATCTGAGTGCCATAATTTCACTCGACAAGAAAAAAGTTCTTTAGCTCAAGAAGTTTGCTTAAATATTCAAAGTCAGACGCCGAATTCATTTATGTGGATTTTAGATAGTGGTGCCACGTCCCATGTGACAAATGAAGTGAAATGAAGAAGGTAAATAATTTTAAATTAAACTTGGCAAATGAAACTACCACTGATGTCAAAAGTAAAGGAACTATTATAATTAATTTAGAAGATAAATTACATAAATTAGAAAATGTTTTATATGTACCAAGTATGTATATGTACAAACATATTATGAGTAAGTAAAATTACTGCAAATGGACTACAAGTAAAGTTTGTTAACCATAAGGCAAAAATTTTAAATAACAAAAATGAATTAATTTTAATGGCAAGAAGGAGAGGTGATTTATATGATTTAAGAATAAATAATTCGGAATATGCAAATTTAGGTCAAATTAGTAATAACTTAAGGCTACGGCATTATCACTTTGGCCACCTTAATTATAGCAGTTTGCAGCAGATGACAAATCTAGGCAAATATTGACAAATCTAGGCATATTGCATCATAGAGTTCCTCCACTTCATAGTAAAAGTAACGGTCAAGTGGAAAGATTCCACTCAACCTTAATTGAAATTGCAAGATGTTCCCAGTCCGAGGCAACACAAATGGACTTAACGGAATTGATTCTCTCTAGTACACATAAATATAATGTTTCGATACATTCTACTACAGAATACAGACCAATAGACATCCTCAAGAAACAATCGGGTAAACTTAAAAACGAAATAATATCCAATTTAGAAATAGCTCAAAAAAAGTATAACCAATATCACAACAAAAATAAATTTCAAAAAAGTTTTCAATATGGCACAAAAGCTCTTCTTAAAATAAACACTAGACTTGGCAACAAAATTAAAGACATATACAAAAAGGTCGAAATTCTTCAAGACCTAGGTTCTTCTGTAAGGCTTACTAGTGGCCAAATAGTTCATAAAGATAATTTAAAACATTTACCTCTATCTAAAGTTTAAATTTTCCAAATTTCAGGCAAATAACTTATGCAGAAATACGAGATTATTCAAAATTTCCCATCATACCTGTCAGGAAAGGAACTGTAATGTTAAATTATGGCTACATTTATTTAATCCGCACCGTGAACCTAACTCAATATGAAGAAATTCTATTACAAAACAAAGACTTATTGCATTCATTCAATACTAGAAACGATCCTTATTTGCTTATAGAGTATGATATAAACGAGATGGAAAAACTTTTGACAATTTTCTAAAGTTCACATCACTAAGCAAAAAGATCTTTGGATTTTATAGGAAACATATGGAAATTTATCGCAAAAAAACCCTGATCATAATGATCTAATCCAATTACAAAACACCGAAGCCGCTTTGATAGCAAATGAAAACTCACAAGTAGATATAAACCAAAATGTACAAAATCATATTAACAAACTTACCCAAAAAATTACTCAATTAGTAGAATCTCAAAATAAAATATTAAAAGAAAATAACTCGCAGGATTCAATTTTTGATTTAGTCATTATAAGAAATAGATAAGATAATATCCGATTTAACAATTATACTTAACGGTATAGCATTTTCAAAATTAAACGTCAATTTTAAATTTATTTGAAATAAATAAAATAATTCAATTGCATTATTCAATACCTACTACCGACATTCTCTTATTATCGCAGATAAAAATTTATAGTTACATAGATCAAATAAAATACATTGTTAAAATACCAAAAATTAAAGACATTTGTAATCAAATTACTTTATATCCAGTAAATAACAATAATAAGCAAATCTTATTAGAAACCAACAATAAATAACATTCTAACCAACAAGCAAATGCAAATAGCAACAATTAACGCACTACAAAACATTACAAGAGCCGAGGACGTCACGTCTTTAGAGGGAGAGTAGTGAACAGTCATCAATATTAAAATTATTCTACTTACAAAAAATCTAATATAAACAATTAATTAGCCTTGTATTAACTAACAAAAAATTAAATTAAATTTGAAACCTTAAATAAAGTTTAATGCTCTAATCAAATATGTTAATTTAATCACCTTTTAATCATTGCACAATATTCCATTCATTGTATTATCATTATTATACTAATAACAATGCAATACACAAGGTGAAGGTGTAAAACAAGGTGAAGAATATTCTGAAATCAAAAAAGTAAATGCTGGGGTACCGCAGAGAAGCATACTTGGTCCAATATTGTATGTTCTCTACACAAGTGGATGATACGGCCATTATGGTAAAAAACAAAAACGTTGATGAAGCTAGAAAAACGTTACAAAGAGCAAATAATAAAATATCAATTAGGTGCAAAAGATGGAAAATGAAACTTAATGAAGCAAAAGCTATTCATGTTAATTTTACAAATAGAAAATTAGATGTTGCTCCGTCAGTCAGAATAAATGACATTGTAATACCCTGGAAAAATAGTGCAAAATATCTGGTTATAACACTAGATGCAAAACTCATATGGAAAGAACATGTAAAGAAAAAAAAGCAAGAATTAGAATTAAAATAGAAGCAACTATATTATTGGTTAATTGGGCGGACTTCTTCGCTATCGACTTACAACAAAGTTTTGATCTATAATCAAATACTTAAGCCAGACTGGGCCTATGGTATTCAATAATGGGGTTGTGTTAAAAAGCACCATATCAGAGTAATTCAAACTTTTCAAAATAAAATCCTACGAAGCATAGTGAGGGCCTCAATCAAAAATTTCCAATGGAATATTGGTAAATGAAAGATATCTCTAAAAAGAAAATAAATCTCAAAATAATTTAATAGTTAATCTTTGACTAGTTTTAATGAGTAGAAAAAGGATGGGGTATTTTAACCGGTGTGTCAAGTTCGGTATCCGCCCAGAATCACTCGCCCCTCGCAATGAATGTTTCCGGATGAATCTGTTAATAATTTTTGGGTGAATAAAAGATATTTAGTTTTTAAATATAAAGAAGATTTTAGTATTCTGCGGAAAAGGTTTATGTATAAGACAAAAATCTTTTAAGTTAAAAGAAATTTTTTAGCAGCTTATAAGTTATAAATACCTTATAATGTTTGAATAAATCTCATTATTGGTGTTTGAACAAATGGTGTTATTGTTCAAAATCAAAAAGTATTATTTTAGTATAACTACTTTTTATTTAATTAATTTATTTTTATTTTAATTAATTTATAAATTTATTTAATTTTATTATTTTATTAATAAAATTTTTAATAAAATATTAAAATTTTTAAAGTTTTAAAGTTAAGAAAATCATTTTTCCTACTTTTGTTTTCCGTCTATGTTAACGTTTTTATTTTAATTTTTGGAATTTTTTTGTATTGAATTAAAAATATTTTGAGTCAGTAAACGATTTATTACTGAAGATGACAACTTTAACGTTGTAGAAACATGTATAAAAATATATATATAACTAAAATTCCAGAATCGGTGGGTTGTTCTATTATAGTATGTAAAATTATTTATAAAAATTGTAGGAGCTTTAACTTAAATGAAACTATTGATATTGTTAATGAAGTTATTGATTGATATGCACTAATACTAATTATTCCACTCTGTTTTTTTGTTTATATGTTTTTTTGTTACTCCACTATGTTTTTTTGTTTATATAAAGTACAAAGAATTTGAGAATTTGTTTTTTTGTTGTTATTTAATATATAAGATTTGCTATTTAGTATTTAACACCTATATGTATATTTTAAAAAGATGTATATTTAAAACTTTCTTTTAAGTTTACTTAAAAATTTAATTTTTGATATATGTAATTCAATTCACATTGTTCTAAAGAAACTAGCAAAAAAAATAGAATTGAATATTTATAGAATTAAATATTTACTTCCTTTTTTCAGCCGTCAGCTGTTTGGAAGTATGACAGGGCAATATTTGATTTTAAACAGAGACAAGATAAAGTATGATATCAATGTTACATGTATATACATAAAGAGTAAATAATTAAAATAAATAAAATAATGATCAAAAGGGTGACGTTACCATAAATAGAAAGAGGAAATATTTTACCCGCAAATTTCAAGAATCTTGGAAAAATAAATATAGCTGCTTAGTTTCAGATGAGTCCTTAAATCAGGGGAAAAAATTTAGTATATGTACTGTAGTGTTCCTATTGCTGGTGGACAATTTCATGTAGAAAGACATGCGAATTGCAAGCAGCATAAAAATTTAGAAAAAGAAAAGAAAAAAAGCATAAATATAAAAAAATTTGTTAACACTAAAGAAGTAAAAGAATTAGAACACTCCAAGAAATTGGAAATAATATTATCCTATGTTTATAGTTGAACATAATTTACCGTTTGCGTCACTTGATCTTCTTAGCAAATTACTTAACAATAATATTTCTGATTCTCAAATTGTAAAAAAAATGTGTATTAATAAAAATCCTTTTCAGGAAATTTCAAATTTTGTTTTATCATTATTAGTATTACCTTATTTTACCGCAGAGATTACGCGTATATTTAGTATAATGAATTTAATTTGAATCAATTAAATTAAATTTTCATCGCGAACGGACGATTTGCGGTTGATAAATATAAAAAGAAATTTATTTATTTTTTTGTTAGTTTTCTAACAGTTAGTCCTATAGAAATGGGAATGGCTGACTGTTATAAATGGAATGAAATGGAACTAATAGAAATGGCTGACTGTTATAAATGTTGTACGAAAATAAGAAGTGAAACCAGAATTCGGTGTGTCGGATTGCATGGAGAAATTTTTCACGGCGCCTCAAACTGCTCGGGGCTTGACCAAGTGGCAAGCATTTTATTAGAGTCAAATTTGAATATTAAATTCATATATGATGATAGTATTCAGTACATTCAAAATCATATCTACATTTTCAGTACTTCAAAACATTAATTGTGCGGTTAAAAAAAACAATAATTATTTCTGTGAATGTAAACAAGAAGTTGAAAATGCAATAAAAAAAATGCAGCTTTTAAAAGCTATTGAAGAAAGTTATATTGAACGGTTAGAAAGTATAAAAAATGTGCAACAAAAAGAATTTGAAAAATTTTCGAAAGTCACTGAATTATTTTAAACGGAAAGTGAAAAACAAAATACAACTATTCATGATACGGTAGTTATTAAAAAAACAATGAAGTTTGAGATCAATTAAAATTGTTGTTTATTCAGATATTGTCAGACAAAATTCAAGTGTAAGCAAAAATAATTTTCCTGTAATGAAAAAAAAAGTACCTTTGGTTAGTAAACCGTTAACTAAACAAAAATGTAATATAACTCGAATGGAATTAAATAAGAAAGTAGATCCAAAAAATTTCAAAATTAATAATATTGAAAATAGGAAAAATGGAATAATTAGTAGAAAAATATTAACAAATATTTGGATGTAAAGAAATAAAATCAAATCTGCTATAAAAAATAAATTAGAAGAGAAGTATCAAGTCACTACGGAACTTAAGCCAAGTATTGAAGTAGTCCATATGACCTCAAAGTATTCGGAAAATCAATTAATAAACAAAGTAAAAGATCAAAATCAACAATAATAATAAAAATGTACGAGGTAAATAAATATAATGCTATTATTGAAATTGATAAGGAGTATTTTACAAAAGCAATTGGGAACGAAAAACTTTCAATTGGTTGGGAACGTTGCAAAGTGTTTGACGCCTTAAGAGTGCTTAGGTGTTTCAAATGCAAAGGGTTTAACCATAAAGCGGCTGAGTGTAGAAATGATGAAACTTGTTCAAATTGCCGTAATTGATCGTAAAAACAAAACAGCTATGATTTACAAAATAGGTATAAAAAAAATTAAAAAATTTATTTGTAAACATTTAAAGCATTTAAATGTATACATTTCTAAAGATAATTCGACAATTAACTTAATGAAGAACACCGGTGAAATCACCATTTCTGATTTAGAAGCAGCTAATATTCTAAATTATCATTTCGCTACCGTCGGAAGCACGCTAGATAAAAAATTCATCAACCAAGCAAATAATGTAATAAGTACACAGAATCACATAAATCAGAACTCAATTTATTTTATTACAACAGATAGTAATGAAAGAACACAAATATCGCATTTTTTTTTAAATATTTCATTCATAATTTTTTTTTAAATATACAAAATACGTACAACCATATACGCAGCTATATTTGTATCTAAATTGGTGATGGGCGATACGATTTCGATTTTCGATAAAATCGTTTAATTTGTCTAAATTTATTGATATTTTGACCGTAAAATTTTAACGCGATAATTTCGTGAATCGTGAATTTTCATAATATTTTGAATTATTAATACCTATTATCAATTTTCATAATATTTTGAAGGTATTTTTTAAAAAAATATTTTATTTTAAAAACATCACCTTAGAAACGTAGAAAAAACTATAACAAAATTTTTATACAATTTATCAATTTTTAAATTTTGAAAATCCGACGTACAGTACATCGCGTATTTCGGTTGCTTTTATATAAATTATAAATTGATGCATTTAAAATTTTTTTGGCAGAGACTACACGTCGTACGCATTGATTTAGGTTAGGCGCTAAAGTAAAAATTTAAATTTTTGTATCAAAACTCAATGTCAATTGTTTAATTCAAATATTTGATTGTGTTGTCAGTTGTGCATTGTGTTTCCTGTTTTGTAAAATTCAAAAATCAAAATTCAAAAGTAATAAATTATCAGTTGGTATTTGTATTTGGTAAACGTAGTACAATATTTAAATTAATTTAAGGTAAGGTAATTATATATTTTAATATTATTTTAATAACATTATACACTGTTTATTGTACTTTTACCTATTTCTAAATTATTTGTTTTTGAATGTTATATTTCCATGTCTTACTCTTTTTATTCTATTAATTATTATATTGTAGATCTATTCTATCTATTCTAGTTACTGTTAGTAAATAATACATGCACAAAAAAAATTAAGGGTTAATTAAAATTCAAAATGTCTCAAATTATAATGCCTTGGAATTATTTTTATAGAATTTAGAGAAACACGACAAACCTAAACTATCATCTAAAACGAAAACATGTAAATGCTGAACTAGAACTAAAAGAAAAAAGAAAGAAAAATGGAAAGGGAACAGCTGCCGTCAGTTCCAATTTAAATATAGAATCGGACGATGATATTTCGATTGTAAGTTTGTCAAATACACCAGTTAAATTTCTTTTTATCAATTTTATTAGCTTTAGGTACTTACATATTACAGATTGAGGTATCCGTATCTGGTTCTTCAACAACTGCTTTTTCCATTTTGTATTTTTAGAAAGTGGAGCAAGGAATATTGAGAAAACAGACAAAATAATTTACATGATATGTAAAGACTATCAACCATTTTCTATTGTGGAGGATACTGGTTTCCGAACGTTGTTAAAAACTATTTGTCCTCTGTATACAGTGCCGTCAAAGAAAAAAATTACAGAATTGATTGGAAAATAATATATTTTAGTAATTCCAATAAAAAATAAAATTAAAAATAAACGATTGCTATTAACTACAGATATTTGGTCTGAGACACTAAACACAAAAACTTATTTGAGTGTAACCATCCGCATTTACACATATTCCATGCTCACACAATAAATCTTGTAGTAAGTAATGCGACTAAGAAATCAAGTGAATATTCTTCAAAGATTCTAAATACGGTATGATCATCATCATTATATAAATACGCCAGAGTTACGTATGTTGCACATACATATGTCTATCATAACACATGTCAACCGAGAGTTCAACAATTTACTTTTGCTTATGAGAATCATTGTAAAACACTTACCATAAAATTCAATTAATAAACAAATTACCTAATATTGTACATTTTTATTTGAATTATATTAAATTTCATAATTGTCAAAATAGCTTAATTAGCATAAATTTTATTATTTAAACCTGTAACAAATCAAATTAATTAATCTATATATTTTATACCTTTAATAACATAAAATCACATAATTGTAGGATCGGCTGTCGGTAGGATCAGGGCCCTTACCATGTAGCGCTAATTTCGCAAAACAATTTTCGCATTCGGTTGTTTCGTACCATGTAAAGCGAAAATAGCATAAGCACATGCGAAGATCGCATAAGTACATGCGAAAATCAATGTTGCTAGCTTTTTTCGCATATTTTTTGACAGATTTCATTCGATAGTAATTTTGTTAACGATTAGCTTGTATTGGGTTGTATTTTTATTTTTGTTTAATTTTTTTTTTTTGTTTTGAAAATTTTTGGAAATTTTTTAAAATGTAAGTAAAGTAAAATAAATAATATAATGTAAAATATAATAAAGTATGTTATATCATATCTACATACTTATTATTATTTATTATGTATATTCAAATTTTTTTATTTTTAACTAGATCGAAACAAGTTACTAGCCCGTCGCAATTAAAAATTATGATAGCTTTTATGAACCAACATAAAATGTTGGCTCAGCGCTATCATAAAAGTGCAGATGGCCGTGTCAAATCGGACAGATTGTGGACGGAATTAGCTGGCCAGTTAAATGCGGATGGTGGTCCAATTCGGAAAGTCACTGAATGGAAAAAGGTTAATACTGGATGAAGCTAAATAAAAGCATTAACACTTTTCTTTATTTTAGATATGCGCAGACTACAAAACACACTTAAAGGCAAAAATGTGTGAAAATAAAAAAATATGTCTGGAACTGGTGGTGGTGGAAGTAAATTTAAAGGATACACACAACTGGAAGAATCTGTTATAGAATTGCTTAACTTAAATACAGCAATTAGTGGTGTTACAAATTCTCAAAGATTTGGAGCTGGAAATCAAAGAGAAAATACTAATTCAGATGATATTGAAGAATTCTTTATTGAACATGCAGTAAACGAACTAGATTTTTCTGATCCAATTGTTTTATCAAATAACAACATAATGAATAGCGAAAACGAAGATGAAACAGCTAATAATACTGAAATGCAAGAAACTTAGCCTGAAGTTATAATACAAAGAGCCCAAACTATTAGAAATAGTCGCAAACAGGAGGAGTTAAAAAATAAAAATTCTTTAATATCTGACCTGATTACAAAAAGTAATGAAACCGCAACTCAAACTGCAAGATATTTGAGAAAAATTTACGAAGCTTAAACTGATGAAATAATTTTGAAAAAAAAAGAAATTAAAATTCAAGAAGAAACCCTTAAAGAAAGTATGAGGCAGTATAATCTAAAAATTGAAATCAAAAAAGCTTTTTTAGATTTGAAAAGAAGGAAAATTGAATTAGAGGAAAAAAAATATAATTTAGTAAATAATTAACTAACATATAATTTGATATAAAGGATGGAATGTGCCTTTTAATTTTTGAAATTCATTAACTTTTTATATTATTAATTTTAAGTTTGTTTTAGTTTTTTTCCAAGTACAAAAGTGATACTTATATGTAGATATTAGAAAATAAGTTATCTTTTTTATCTAAAATTTTAAAATATATTTTTAATACCTATAAGATATTTTTTATACCCAAGTACAAAATAAATTATAAGTACATTGTGGTAATATTTTTTATATTAAAAAGAAAGTTCATTGTGTTCATTATTATCATGCCATTACTATATAAAAAAATAAATAAAAATAAACAAAAATAGATTTAAGTTGAAAGAAAAAAATTAAAATTTAATAAAGTTTAGAAATATAATACAAATATAAATATGTTAATTATTTTGTCGTAATAAAACTTTTATGTTATCACGACTTTTTTTAGCTACAGTTAACAAAGGGGTTTCTTTTAAGGTTGTGTTGATACCAAAAAAGAACATTTTGTGGAGCCAATTTTTGGAGCAAAGTAAGACTTAATTACGGTACATATATGTAAATAGAATTAAAATCTAAAGAGTATGGTTAATGGTTATGTTATGATTGTTTTTACTTCTTTTTTTGAATAAAACAAATTATAAGAGAGATTATAAAAATAATGCATTGCCAGTTTATTGCAGGAATTGTTTTTGTTCATAAAAACAAATGCCAAATGCCAATTGTCAATGTTAACCACACCAATACTCAATACAATATTATGAAATATGAAATTTATGATTGTCTCTTTTTTTTTTGCAAAACAAAATAATAACAATTTTATTCTCTTTGCTCTTTTTTGAATTTGCTCATTTCATTCATTTGCTCATTCATTTGCTTGTCGCTTTTGTTAGTATTTACTGTTTAGTAATTAATATTGTGTTATTATTTGTGCTGCTAATGAGCCTTTCCACACGAGTAGTGTCCTCTTTCGTTTCGTGACTTCTTTCCTCTTTTTTTTATTTCCACACTGTTCCTCTCGATAGTCGTTACTTTTATATGTGTGTGTAAATATTTCATTTTAAAACAAAATTTGTTGCGAGAGGTAGATAATAAATATAAAAAAAAAGCACGCATAAAACAAATAAATTTTTTTTTGTATTTAAGTAACATAAGATTTTTTTGCCTGTAATTTTTAAATAATATATTATATATGTATGTACCTAGAAATAGAATAAACTCTGTACTGTGCACATAATTTCTTTTTGTCAATAGAATATATTTTAATAATTTCATCAAGTGAAAGATCAAAAATCACTTTACTTTTTTAAAAATTTGCTGCGACCGTTTCAAAAACTTTTTTCTTTAATTTTCCGAACGAGAATGAAACGTATGTACACATAAAATTTTTTTGACTCTCATAAAAATTTTTATTTGAGTTTTTGTTTGTGTTAGTGGACTAAATTTTTAAACTCTAAAATTTTGGTTTAAAAAATGACTCCTAAAAATCCCCACCACAAATTTAGTTTATAGGCAAGGGGGTATGAAACGAAGGTAAAAGTAAAAAATGACGAAAGAGGACACTACTCGTGTGGAAAGGCCCAATAATATTACAATATCATATGTAAATGTACATTACTACCCACATATAAATTATAATTGTAGTTGGTATTGGTTAGTGCATATGTAGTAGAATTAACATAAAGAGTAAAGAGTATCGTTTAAGAATTAAACCATTTCTTTTCATATTTTTTTGTCTCTTTTCTTGTTAGTATTAGTACTAAGGTAAGAAATATCTCACAATCTCCTATATGCAGCAGCAGAAGGAGATATTATATTAAGATAATCTAAATTCGAATTTTTATCGAAGAATAAAACTAATGTATAAAAACTAAAATTTTAAATTAAATAAAAAAATTTTTACAAACTCAAAATTCGACGGTTAATCGAATAAAAACATTTTATGAACAATAATAAATTTGAATGTTTGACTAATTACATATTAACAAAACTATTGCTAATAAAAATTTTTTTTAAATCAACCTAATTACAAATAATTAAAACTAACTAACTGTAAACAATATAAGAAATTAAAGAAAAATAACAGTATTAAGCTATAAACTCAAAATTTTAAGTGATTAAATTGGTCAATTTATAAAATAAAGAAAGTGCTAAAGTGTAATCAAACTTGGAAGTGCTTACAACAGATTAAAAACTAAATCACCACTGGTATCCCGGATTGGATTGGTAAATTTCAATTTTTTCCACCTGATGAACAATGTTAAAGATTTTGTTCATAATCATTATAAAGTAAGTCAAATTTTTCATTATTTTTATTGTATAGTGTTTTCATTTTAAAATGCATAGACAAAATCCGTATCCAAAATTTTCAAAAATAAGAAATCTAATTAGAAATAGTAGATATTTGAACAATTTAGAAAATATTGAAGATAATAATAGTATTTTAATTAATAATCCTGTAGGTAATTTACAAATTAATATCTCGGGAAATAATACTGAAAATAACAATATTTTTAAAAGTAATTCTGATATAATCCTTCACCAGAACATATTTCTCCATTACACATTAATTCTTCTTTTCTAAATAATTCAATAAATTCTAATAATCCCAAATCAAATATAGCTCGACCAAATGTTGTAAATACAACAGATATTTTCAATTCTCTCCGTATTTCCGATGCTATCAAAGACTTACCTCACTTTGACGGCAACCCTAGGTTGTTACTCTAGGGTACTTCCTAGCTAACGTAGACGAAGTACTTGAATCAGTTACAAGTGGTACTAGTTACGGACAGCTTCTATTGAAGGCAATACGTAATAAAATAGTAGGACCCGCGAACGAAGTACTTAACATGTACGGAACTCCATTAGTGTGAGATAACATTAAAGAAATCTTAATCTTACATTACGCGGATAAAAGTAACGAAACATCTTTAATCCGTGACCTGCATAAACTGAAACAAAATAATGCAACGGTTGAAAAATTTTATAATGACGTGGTAGAAATATTCTCGAGTATAATTAGTCATATAAAAATTCATGAAATAGTTAACCATATTCATAGTGGTTAACGCAAAAAAGAGTCTACGCAGAAATGAGTCTTAATTCATTTTTGACGAGTTTAAAGCTTGTGTCAGACGGTAAAATTTTCTTCAAAGAAATATCATGAAATGAACGTCAAAATTTTTCATCATAAAAATTTTATCGTCTAAAAATTTTTATCAAAGAAATATCATGAAAATAGAAAATTTTCTATTTCATGATATTTCTTTGTTGTGATTTGACGTTTGTGATCTGACATTCTATTGTTTGTATTTTTTAGTTTGTGTTCATTTTTTTTAGTTTTAAAATAAATATATAATATAAAATAATATATAATAACAATAAAATATGGAAACTAAAAAAGAAAAAAAGGTAATGTTTAATTTGTAATAAAATTCTTTCAATCATACACAAATGCCATTTTTCTTGCAGTCAATAAAAGACGTTTCGTGGTCAAGGGAGTCTATAACAAAATTAATTGAATTGTGGGTATTGTATGTAGACGATATAAAACTGAAGCTAAATTTCTTAAGAACGCAATTCCGACAGCAAAAAATAAAAATTGAGCGTTCAAAAAAAATGGTGTAGGAACGGAAGACGTTTATGAACCTACAGTGTATTGGTTCGAACTTCTTTCGTTCCTACATCACTTTGTAACTAGAAGGAAGAGGACTGATTCCCTTACGGAGACGCAAGAGAATACAGTAAGACACATTAATGTGTAACATACATATGGCCAATGGAAAGCATTATAATGATTCTTTATTTTTAGAATGAATATGAAGAATCTTCCTCATGTGTTGAGACGGAAGAAACAGTGATCAGTTCGGAACCAACATATCAAAGCCAACAAAGATAAAAAAAAAAAATAATGAAAACGAAAACGAAAACAAAGCACAGGAACTGCTTTTAAATAACGTGAATAACTCATTGCAAACAATTAACAACGTTATTCTAAAACTTGTTGAGGACAATAACAACAAAAACCAATTTAATGCTAAAACTAAGACATTTGGACAACAAGTAATGACTGACTTCCAAAGTTTAGACCAAAAAAATAAATTGGAAGCAAGAAAATTTATTTTCGACAAATTATACGAGTTAAAAAAAGCCAGATCAGAAAATAGATAAACACACGGTGTTTAAAATTTGCAATGAAGTTTGTTATTTTAAATTTAAGTCTAATAATGGCCATTGTTAGTTTTTGTTTACTTTTTTTTTAGTTTTTTATGTAAATACGTTATATAGTTTTTTAAAAAATGAATTACATAGTTTTCTACTTTTTTTTATTTTATGTACGTTATATAGTTTTTTTAAAAAATGAATTACATAGTTTTCTACTTTTTTTTATTTTATGTAAATACGTTATATAGTTTTTTAAAAAATGAATTACATAGTCTTCTACTTTTTTTTTATTTTATGTAAATACGTTATATAGTTTTTTAAAAAATGAATTACATGTTTTTTATTTATAAATTATGGAGAACTAAAAATTAAAGTTTTTGGTTGCATCCCACTGCCAAGGAACTGCGCCAGCTGTGTTGAAATAATGTACTAATGTTACACGCATTGCTATAGCTTGGGTAGCGGTGCGGTTTGCTTTGTTCCTCTTCAAATTAGTTAAGCTATTATTTTCCCTCTTCAAATTTGCTAAGCTGTTATTTTCTCTCCTCTTCAAATTTTTTAAGCTGTCATCATCATCATCATCTAAGTTTTGATCTTTCGCATCGCAAAGAAAATTATGAAGAACACAACAAACTAGAACCACCTCATCAACTTTTTCTACCTTTAAATCTATTGTTGTGTGAAGAATACGAAATCTATTTGCCAGTATTCCAAAGGCGTTTTCTACAACGCGCCTTGCCCGACTTAATCTATAGTTAAAAATTTTATCTTCTTCGGAAGATGGTTGTTTCAGTAGCTTCATTACTCTGTTGGATAATTTAAATGCTTCATCCGCGACAAATACATAAGGTATGCAGTCATTTGTTCCGGGTAGTTCACCCATTACTGGCAAATCAAAGTCATTTGTCATTATCGCCTTCTTATAGAACTGTGACTCTTGAAAAACAGTAGAATCATCAAAACTCGCCCGTTGCAACCCACATTTACATATAAAAATTTATAATTTGCATATACTACAGCCAATAAAATAATGCTGTTGAAACTTTTATAATTAAAATAAAAAGAACCATCTTCTCGTAACACTTTAAAAGCAATATGTTTACCGTCTGAAAGAAAATTTTTTTATAATCATATAATCAATCATATTGCCCCCAAACAAAATGGAAAATTCCACTGTGCATCAAATTCATCCGCTACTTTAAGCCAATCGTTTTTGTTTTCAGGACACTTAGGAAAAAAATATTTAACTTAGGATATTAGCATAAATACAATTAAAAAGCTTTAAGAATTCTTTCCTAAGAGCAGTGTATATTAAAAAAAGTAAAATGGCGTCGAAGAGTGAAACATCGTTCTGTAATAAATTCAATAAAATTTGTAAAATAAGTAATAATAATTTTTTAATTTGTGATGGAACATGTAAAAAACCTTATCATAAAAACTGTACGGGTTTAAAAAATCAAAAATTTGAAGAAATTAAAAGGGAAAACTTAATTTGGTTTTGTGCTAAATGTACGGCATCTCGAGATCGCCGTCGTAGTACAACTAATTTCTCTAATAATCCTATAAATCAAATCATTAATACAAATAGCAACGCTAGTACTTCACAAACGGAATGCGAAATTGTGAATACAGAGGATAAAGAATATAGCCTGAAAACAGTAAGTGAAAAGCTTGATTTATTAATTTTGAAAAATGTTTCATTGGAAAATGATGTAAAAAGCTTAAAGAAAACATTAAATACAAGGTGATAAATGAAAGCCTTGTAACAGAAAATGTACATCTTAATAATGAACTAGATCTTGTAAAAACAAAATTAAACAATCTTGAAAGAAGAATAAACAGAACAAATCAACTAAAACTAGGTAATTCAGTGCAAGTGAGTGGCATACCGGAAAAAGAAAATGAAAATTTAAACAACATTACATCCAACATTCTGAAAAATTTTAATATAGCTCAGAATATTCACACAGTAAAAACTACTTTCAGAAAAACAAATGAGAAACATAAATCGCTGGGTCCTCCACCAATCATAATGGAGTTTGAAAAAAAAGAAACAAAAGTAATGTTATTGACACAGTACAAATCTCAAAAAAAAGAAGAATATACCTAAACACTGGTACGATATTTGATGATAGTAGCTCTCAACCGATTTTCATAAATGAATGCCTCACGAATTATAATAGTTTTATCTTTAAAAAAGCTAGAGATCTGAAAAAAGGAAATAAAATATCATACGCATGGGTATCTGAAGGAAAAATATTAATTCGCAAATTCGCGGATAGCAAGATAATAAATGTAAATAATATTGATATATTAAATGAATTCACCAATCAATAGCTCCAACCTATTCTCAATTTACCCATGCAATAAAAATATCAACACTTTTTCAGATTTACAATTCAACTCTAAAAACTCATTAAAAATTTTGTATCTAAATGCACGCAGCATAAAAAATAAAATTGATGAAATTGAAATTATCATAAAACTATTAAATAACACCATAGACATAATTTGTATTACAGAAACCTGGGTAAAACAAGAAGAAACAAGTTATTTTAATTTTGTTGATTTTTCATCAATATATGCATGTCGACCTAATAAACATGGCGGTGGTTGTGGAGTATTTATAAATAAAAAACGCAATTTTTCTGAAGTATATTCACATAGCAACAATTATGATAGTTTTCTAAGTATAAATATAAAAAAAATGCACACTCGTTTATATAATCATTGTATACAGAGCACCATCTGAAATAAATTCAAGATTCTTTGTTTTTTCAAAATTTCTTTGTTAACCTAGAAAAATATTTCGTTAACACTAATTGCAATAAAAATACATATGTTGTTAGTGACTTTAACTTCAATTTATTTAATGACACTCCTAATATAATACAATATAAAAATTTCATGTCGATGAATTCACTTTTTATCTGTAATGAAAAAGTCATTACAAGACAGTTATCAAATTCTAAGTTAGATCACTTCTATACAAATAACTTAAATGAAAAACTATCACTGTCATATATGTAAATGTTGATCTGTTAGATCATTATGCTTTGATAATCGAAGTGTCAAATGAATGCACAAATTATGAACAAATAGATAACAGTGGTAGGACTGAAGTGTTAAATATAGATATAAAAAAAATTAAATGTGCTATTGGGAAAAGAGCCAATCATTATTGATGAATCAAAAAATTGCAAAGAAAGTATTGAAGAGTTCGTTTCCAAATTATCAGAAAAAATCAAAAAAGTCTCCAGTGTATCAATGAGAAAAAACAAAAAAAATAAAAAGAATAAACCATGGATTAACAATGAATTAATTTCAACCGTAAATATAAAAAACTTTTGGTATACGAAATTGTTACGTGATAACTTGAATAAAGAATTGCAACGAATTTATAAATACTATAAAAATAAAGTTACCAGCCTACGTAGAATAAAGAAACGTACTTATTTTCAAAGGAAATTTGAAGAATGTAGTGAAAACACATCTAAAACTTGGGACTGTATAAATGAAGTTCTTCACAATAGAAATAAAAAAGAAAAAGTAATAAGCTTATTGAAAGGATTAACTGATAAACAAAAAATAATCAAAATAAATGAATTAAACAAACATTTTGCAAAAATCGGTGAAAATTTCGTCCCAGAATGTCAATATAGAGTCTTTTATGCAAAGCGAGTAACTACACAAGCGCTAAAATTAGAATACGTCGACAAAAATGATATATATAATATAATAAAAAGCTTTAAAAATTCTTACTCAAAAGATCCGTTTAATATAAGTTCTAACATGTTAAAATCTTGCAGTACTCATTTATGTGAGCCCATCGCAATTCTAGCCAACAAATCCATAAATGAGGGAGTTGTTCCACAACAATTAAAAGTTGGAAGAATTGTACCAGTTTTTAAATCGGGAGTTAAAGAAGACCTGAACAACTATAGACCAATATGCATAACACCAATTTTAGCCAAAATTGTTGAAAAAGTCATAAGCAATCAGCTTAATGCACATTTGCATAAACATAATCTCCTTCAAAAAATCAATATGGATTTAAAAATAAATCAAGTACGGAAACTGCACTTGTAGATATGCTATCGAAGGTACAAAAACTCAAAGATGAAAATAAAATAGTTTCACTTCTATTTATTGACGTGTGAAAAGCTTTTGACACAGTCGATCTACAAATTTTATTAACAAAACTTCATAGTTTCGGTGTGAAAGGGATGGCGTATAAATGGTTTGCTTCTTATTTAAGCAACCGATTGCAATACACAAAAATTGGAAGATTTCAAAGCCAAAACGAATCTGTCAATTTAGGAGTACCGCAAGGAAGTATTCTGGGTCCCTTATTATTCACTATTTATATAGAGGCATTACAGCAACTTGGAATAAGTGCCGACACATTCCTTTTTGCAGACGATGTATGTTTTATTTTCAAAGCAAATAACTTTGTTGAACTAGAAGCTACTATGAATGATGAAATTACAAAAATAAATGAATGGATGACAATTCATAAGTTAACCATAAACGTGAAGAAAACTAAATATATCATAATACATACCAACTCGCCATCACTATCAGTTTATATATCGCAAAAAAAGATCGAACAAATAAATGAGTTTAAATACCTAGGCTTTTGGATAGATACCAAACTCAGATGGGTTACCCATACAAAAAAACTCAGTAAAAAATTAAGCGCAGTTGCTGGAATCTTTGGTAAAGTATCACAATTCATTCCAGAAAGGGCAAAAAAACCAGTCTACTATGCTCTATTTAATAGTCATCTCAGCAATGGTATTAAAATATGGGGAACAACCTGACAAAAAAATGTAGATCATTTACAGACGATCCAAAACAAAGAACTGAAAAACTTGTTTAACTACGATTGGCGCGAGAATACACTGAAGATTCACAAACTAAATAATGTATTGTTAATAAAAGATGTAATAAAATTAAAGCAGATTTTACACATTCATAGTATAGAAAAAAACCAAATACACACTACAACGAATATAACAAAACGTGAAGACAAACACCAGGTCAATACTAGAAGTAAAAATTTAATACATATCGATTTTAAAAGAACATCTAACTATGGTACTCAAAAGGAATTCAACTGTATAACAATCTCAACATCAATTTAAAACATTTGCATGGCAACAAACTCAAGCAAGAATTAACTAAAATATACCTGAACATGTACGAATAAAATTGAAGTAAACTTTTAGATCATTTAATTTTCAGTCAATTCGGTAATTATGCGGTATAATAGTCAACTTCATAAATACATTTGTATATGTATATATTCTTTTTTTTTTTTTCTTTATAATTATCTCTTGCCACTTGAAGTGCATGTACATATAAAATTATGAGTTAAACTGAATTAGAGAACAAAAAACAATAACAATAGTTCTATTTTTTCTTTTGCTCTTCTTAGCTAAATTGTTGTTTGTGTTTTTATTAATTACTTATTGGATTTAATCGATTTTTTGTTTTTTTGTTTACATCAATCAATGCTGTTACAAATTATTAATTATTTTTTTACACTTACTTTATATTAGTAATTTCATTCTTAAATTCTTAATGTTTACTTTTTAATTAAAAAAAAAAAAAATAATAAATTAAAAACAAATTGTATTTAATTCAAAAATTATATTATGTATAGGCCTTATCACGAGAGAAATCTCTTTAGGCATAATTGAAATAAAGAAATAAAGAAATAAGTAAAGAAATATTGCTTTTGTTGTTTCTTCAACTATTATAAAAACTGTTTGACGCGATACTCGAAAAGCATAACCCAAACTTTGGAATGAATCTCCAGTTGCTAGATATCTCAATGTAATGAGGAGCCTTTAATAAAATATTTATAAAATATTATAAAGGAACTGAATAATGTTATTTTACCTAATTTTCGGTGATACTGCTTCTTTCATATTTGTGTTTTGCTTTTTTATTTTAGATTGGATCCTAGAGAGCAAATTATTAAAATTTTCAATATTCATCCTGGTAAAGTTTTTAAAACTAACAGTATCTTCAATTTTTAATTCTTTAAAAATTAAATTTCCCATGCCTCTTCCAGAATCTCTAAGCATAAGCCATTTTCGCGACCAAATCCTTTTTCTATTTTTTTTTTGTTTTAAAACTTGCGGTGCTAAAACTTTAATAACTGAAGAAAAACTCAGAACTAAAGTTAAAAGTTTTTTCCGATCCATCATACAATTTTTTTTCCAATTCCATATAATTATTTTACCGTTTAGCACTAGATAAAACTTTCAAATCAAAAAACAAATCAAACAAAGTGTCTAAAAAATATCATGGAACGATCAAAGTTAAATGACGTTTATTTCATGATATTTCTTTGAAGAAAATTTTACCGTCTGACACTAGCTTAAGAGAACCACTTGGTTCCACTATCACTTTAGCCGAAGCAAAATGAAGAGCAATGAAGCAAGCACTTTAGCAGAAGCCTTTTCTCTCTGTATCAAGGAGCAGAATATATTTTATGCAAAATCTGATTCAGTTAAACCCTCTATTCAAACTACAAAGGTGAACCAAAATAGACTTGCACTAAAACCACCGATACAAAATCATTTCGGGGATAATTTCCAAACAAGCAGACCTCCTTTCAAACAAATAGACCACCTTTTCAAAATAATAGACCTCCAAAGAAATAGGCCCGCTTATCAAAATAATAGAGCTCCTTTTCAAAACAATAGACCCTTTACCAACCCAGACCGCCTTTTCAACAAAATCAATTTAGACATCAAAACGAACCAATGAACGTTGCAACGGGTAGGACTATTCAGGTAAGAAATAAAGAGTTATTTCACATAACTAAAAATGATGAACAAAATCCGACAATTTCATATCAAAATTCCCAAAATTTCGAAACTGTATACAATAACAACAACTATGAAATATATGATTCACAAAACAAGTACCAAAATTTAAACGACATACTATGACCATCGGGTACGTAGATCTTAACAAGCATGGAGAATCGCTTCCATATATTTTAATAGCATCTCCGTTTGGTCGCCCGTTAAGATTACTAATCGACACAGGCACATCCGCTTCATTTATTAATCCCGAATTCACCAAACTTTCCAAAATTATAGAAATAAAACCTATAACAATTTCGACAGCTTTTAACCACCATAAACTAAACCAAACAATAGAACTTCCGATTTTCAAGGAATTTAACCAAACAGGATCAATTCAATTTCTAATTTTCCCGTTCATGCTTATTTTGATGGATTGATTGGGTTTAATACCCTTCAAAAATTAAAAGCTAAAATTGATTTAAGTAACCATGTTCTTTTAACTGAAAAATCAAAAATACCGCTTCACTTTAAATCCAATTTAATATCAGAAAAATATATTATACCAGCCAAATCCAAAACTAAAATAAAATTACCAGTTGACAAAAAAAATGGGAATATTTTCATAAAATAAATTTTTTTAAACCTTCACTTAATTATTTCCGAAGGGATATATTTTGCTGAAAATTGGTTTAGCTATATAGAAATAACAAATAGAAGCAATAATGATCAAACTATTTATATGGAACAACCTATAAAAGTTGAAAATTATTCTTCCTCTGACTTCATAGAAGTAAACAACTTACAAACATACGAACAGAAAATTACGAACCTATATAAATGACATTGCAGAACTTATAAGAATAGGCCATTTAAACAATCAAGAAAAAAGAGAATGAGAGAGAGGGACAGGTTTATCCTTTACGAATTATACAGAAAAATCCTTTCGAATGAAATTAAACATAGGTTTATAACTGAAGAGTACATCCCAGTGGGTTAATTCACGAGAAGGTCAATCGGATATCATAAACCAATTCAAGTCCACTCCCGTCTTGATGGACTGCATGTCCCCCACTTACTTCTTCCGGAAATGTCATATGACGAGCACACCAAGTCATGAGAGTTGGAACTCGAGCACAGTGATGACCTTCGAAGGAGTACAATTCTACACGGTATTCCCGGAAATAAAAAAGCTGATGAACTCAAGAGCTAAAAAGGAAGAATTGGTACAACCTTACAAGTCCTTCCGGATAGGGCAAGACTAGGGGTACCTCTATCCACAAGCAAAATGTTACTTCGAAAGGAAATAACGGATATGGTAAATTACAAATAGTCAAACTTGACCTCGTGCAATATCACAAGATTGATCAATTAGCATGGATTGGCCCAAAACCGATTTAAGGCAATCCAATGATCTGCTTTCTCTAAAAAGAGCAGACATTGGAATGACAATGGGTATAATCACCGGTCACTGTCTAATAGGAAACATGCCAGAAGACTTGACTCATCCGCAAACGACTATTGTAGAGCCTGCAAAGATGAAGAAAAGGAGAAAACTACTGTCCATCTCCTCTGCACATGCCTGGCCTTGTCGGCAACAAGGAATACTCATTTGGGGCAATATCTCTTCAACAACCTTAGCGATCTAGCAGGTAAAAATGTGAAGAGTATTTATTCTTCGCTTTGCAAAAAGCTCAAATTGGAATAGAAAAGCTTCTATATGGTATCACAATGGACCAACTACGATCTAAATGTGCCTTTTTGGCCGCCACCTTAACCTAACCTAACCATAACTAAAGATGATATTCCTATATATACGAAATCGTATAGGTACCCATTCGTGCATAAGCAAAAAGTAACAAGGCAGATAAATGAAATGCTTGTACAAGGTATCATAAGGCCCAGTTATTCTCCCTGGAGCTCACCGGTTTGGGTAGTTCCAAAGAAAGCCGATGCTAGCGGTAAGAAAAAATGTAGGCTTGTTATCGACTTTCGCAAGCTGAATGATAAAACTGTGAGTGATAGGTACCCTATCCCAAACATCACAGAGATCCTTGATAAATTGGGAAAGTGTATGTACTTTTTTATTCTAGATCTCGCAAGTGGGTTCCACCAAATTGAAATGGATCCTCGCGATGTTTCCAAAATCCAAAAACAGCATTTACGGTGGAAGGTGGACATTTTGAACATGTCCGCGTGCCGTTTGGCCTAAAAAAACGCACCCAGGACATTCCAATGGGTTATGGATAATGTCCTCAAAGAATTGCAGGGAAGAATATGTCTCGTCTACTAGGACGTTATCATAGTGTACTCTACATCCTTACAAGAACATATAGAAAATCTGAAAAAAGTATTTAGTGCTTGAAAAAGGCAAATTTAAAGGTACAGATGGACAAATCAAAATTTTTGCATAAAGAAATCGAATTTCTTGGGCATGTCGTAACAACTGAGGGCATAAAACCCAAATCCCTCGAAAATAGAGACAATTAAAAAATTTCCATCACCCAAGACCCAAAAGGACATAAAAGGCTTTTTAGGACTTTTAGGTTACTACAGAAAATTTACAAAACATTTTTCCAAACTTACAAAATCATTGACGGAATGCATTAAAAATAATAAAACTGTAGTTCACAACGAAAATTTCTTAAAAACGTTTGAACTTTGTAAACAATTGTTGATAAACGATCCGATTTTATAATATCCGGATTTCGAAAGCCGTTTTATCTCAAGAAACGGTTGGCAATGACAAACCAATTTGTTATGCAAGCCGTACTCTTACTGAGTCGGAAATAAAATATTCAACGATAGAAAAAGAACTTCTAGCCATAATCTGGGCTACGAAGTATTTCCGTCCTTATCTTTTTGGGAGGAAATTCCAAATCGTGACAGACCATAAATCATTAACTTGGATTATGAGTCCAAAGGATCCAAACTCAAGATTAGTGCGTTGGCGCCTCAAGTTGGAAGAGTATGACTACGAAATTGTCTACAAAAAAGGAACTCTGAATTCTAATGCTGACGCTTTGAGTTGATTCCGGACCGAAATTAATATCAACGAAACTGGTCCAAGCTCCTGTGGAGCTACGGTACATTCAGCCTTAGAAGATATGGATGATGGTATACCTATATCCAAGAGACCATTAAACGAATTTTCATTACAAGTAATAATCGAAAAATCAGACAATAACCACTCCTCAGTAAAAATGCTTTTTAAAAATAAGCAAAAAAGAATTATCAAACTCAATAACCCAAATGAATCAACCATAACAGAAATATTAAAAAAGTTTTTAGCACCCAATAAATTAAATGCCATATATACTGATGACCACACATTTAAAATTGTTCAATCTTGTTTTTCTAATGATTTTCCCAATCAAAAATTTTCAAAATAATAAGATACATGGAAATTTTAGAAGACATACTTAACGAAGATGAACAAGACCACATTATAAACCAGCACCATTCTAACAATAATCACCGTGGAATAAACATTACTGCACTTGAAAAGAAAATATTTTTTCCAATTAATGAAAAATAAAATCAAGAAAATTATTAATAATTGTGAAATTTGTCAAATCATGAAATATGATCGGAACCCACTGATTATAAAACATGTGGTTCCTGAGACTCCAAACAAACCGTTAGATATTGTTATGCCATAAACAATAAACAAATACTCACCGTTATAGATGAATTCTCTAAATTTGCAGCCGCATACACCATTGAAAGCAGAAATAGCCTAACAATTATAAAACACGTTAAACATTTTATAAGCCTACACGGCATACCAAAAAAACTGGTTACTGACTCCGCTTTAGAATTCACTTTTACAATATTCAAAGATTTTTGCAACTATTATTTAATAGAACTTCGTCATACGTATAGAGGTATGAGTAGTAGTAATTCACCTGTAGAAAGACTACACTCTAACAGAAATCTTCAGGGTCATAAACAACAAACTAAAAAATAGAAACCATGATGAAATCCTTTCAGAAACATTAATCACATATAATAATGCCATACACTCAAGTACGCAACATGCACCTTTTGAAGTATTTTACGGTAAAACCCATCAGTTTGCAAAAATTAATCACCAAAATATTCATGAATACCTAAACAAACTTAACGAATTTCAAACCCAATTCTTTCTTACAATAAAACAACGACTTGAACAAGAAACTAACAGAAATATTGAAAAATTAAATCAGAATAGAAATGATCCGCCTAATTTTGAAAAAGGTGATATAATTTTTAGAAAAGAAAATCATAGGAACAAATTAAAACCCAGATTGTCAAAAAATAAAATTAGATCAAATAACTATCTTACACTTATTACCCGCAAATACCAAAAATCTCACAAAAGTAAAATAAAAACTAAATGTAAATGTAAATTTCAGAATAACAATAGAACAGAAAATAGAGATACAGGACCTAATTCAGAATAATGGGATACTACCTATGAAACTCGGAACAGCAAAACTTATACAAGACATACTAATTTTCTTCACGTAATAAGACTCGAACAATACAGAAAATGTCTAGCTCAAATTGAAGAATCCCTACGAATCTTTTCCGCCACATCAATTGTAGAACATTCAGTAAATATTACAAAACTTAGACTGAACGAACTAAAAATTAAATACGAATCACTTGAATCTAAATTTAGGATAAAAAGAGGACTAATTAATGGACTTGGAACTGTAATTAAAACGATCACAGATAATATGGACGCCAATGACTTAATTAAAATAAACAAACAAACCGAAAATTTAGTTTACAATGCCAATACATTAAAAAACCAAGTAAATTATCAGACCTTAATAAACAATCAGATGATAGAAAGATTTGAAAATGTAACCGATCAAATTAATAAACAACAACAAACTATTGCAGAAAACATAAATGGATTACAAGACAAAATAGAAAATAGTATCAGACGCGAAGAATATATTTTCAAAAAATACAATATCTGAACGAAATCAACTATCATATTGACTTATTAAACAATCACCTGAGTAATATCGCCGAAGCCATAATCTTAGCAAAACTTAATATTATACCAAAACAGATCTTAAACCCAATAGAACTCTCAGAAATACTTTCAAATTTTATCGAACAAAATTTTACTATAACATCTACAGAACACCTTTACGAATTATTACATCTTCAGTCTTATTGTATTATAATAATACAAACATAATTTTCAATGTTTAGATACCTCATTTCAAAAATACCCTATTCCTTATATCACATAACCCTTCCAATTAATAATACTAACCAAATAATTACAAAAGCATATCTTTTGACAAATGGTAACACTATGCAATATTTTAATGAAAAATGTCAAAAAATCGAAGGCACATACTTATGTGATGAACAGTTACATGTAGAATCTACTTGTGGACTAAATTGCATTGGACATTTAATAAAAAACCGATCAGCAAATTGTGAACTACAAGAAATCGAAAATTCTGTAGAAATCTACCAACCAAAACCAAATTTCATTATACTTGTCAATATCCCGCACACCACCATAATGACAACATGCGAACCAAATATTCAACAAATAAAAGGCACCAAACTGATCTACTTCAAAACTGTAAAATCGAAATAAATGGTATTAATCTTTTGATTGATCTTTTAATGAGATCAATATAACCTTTATGCACAATATAATCTTTATACACAATAGAACAAAACTAAAGCAACTTGAAAACTTCCAATTTAGCACTCGCAAAATAACACATTTATGTCAGCTAAACACTCTAGAAAACAACATTTACATTATAATAACAGTCGTATTAGTACTTCTTATCACACTACTGGCATTTCTTCAAATTTATATAAAGAAAACATTCTTGAAACGAAACTCATACAATACCAGAAGTCAAAACCCTGCAATAATTACACAACCACAATTTATTTGGCCGTAACCTGAAACTAATTGGGAAGGAGTTACGTATGTTGCACATACATATGTCTATCATAACACATTCCGAAGTCAACCGAGAGTTCAACATATTACCTTTGCTTATGAGAATCATTGCAAAACACTTTTACCATAAAATAATTAGCATAAATTTTATTATTTAAACCTGTAACAAATCAAATTAATTAATCAATATATTTTATACCTGTCATAAAGAACTTACTTTTACTTTTAAACTTAACATAAATTGTTTTTGGCGAAATATATGAGCCTTTGTTTTTCTCCTTTTTCTTTTTTTTTCCCGAAGTTTATGTTTCTATACAATATATGCTATTGCTATACATATAGTTTGAAATTTGAATATGAATGATATACATTATACGAATGTATTTATAGAGCTACGTAGTGTTAGGTATCTATAGTTATACGTATTTTTTGTTTTATTTTCTTTTTTATGTTTCTATACAATATATACGGTAGCTATACATGAAGTTTGATATGAATAGTATAGATATGTATTTATATATGTAGCTAGGTAATTTCAAGTATTTAATACATATTTTTTGTTTTGTTATGTTTCTTTTTTATTTTTTTCTGTTTTGTGTAAAGAATGAATGTGAATATAATATGTTAAGTATGTATTAGGTCATAACCTACATTAATTTTTAGAAGGCCTCGACATCGAAATACTTAAATTTGTTTGTGGAAATTGTAAATGTATTGTGAGAAAAAGCTTCGAATATAATTCTTAGAAGCTTATAATTCGCTTAGCTTGGCTTCGCTTAGAAGCTTATTTATAAAATAATAGATAGAAGCTTATAATTCGAATATATTTTAGTTCAAACTAAGTTTTTATATTTTTAATTATATTAAAAAATTATAAAATTTATATAAAAAAGTTTTTTCTTTTTATTTTGAAGAAAAGAAAAAAAGAAGTACCAGATTCTGGTAAAGCAATTTTTGTTTTTTTCTATACAGTATTTTTACTGTTCGTGTAATTTTTTTTTTCAGAATCGTGTTTTAAATTAAATAATGATAGAAGTTCACGTTTAATACCAGATACAGTTACCAATTACTTGGTAAATTTAATAGAAACGAATGATAAAAACTTACGCGATGATAATATAATTTTAAATTTCTCTAATTTAGTTTTAAATGTTAGTAACAAAATAAATTTAAATTACTGGAAATTATACAAAGGCCAAAATAATATTATTTTATATATTTTACTAGAAAAAAATTACTTTAAATGTGATTTTAAATTTATATAATAATAATTAATAACGATCTAAGTTACCTATTTGATAGGTAATACAGAAATAAAACAATTTCAAAATATTGAACGATATTGAAAAACGCAAAATATTAAATATTATTATTGACTAAATTAACCTTTTTGATATGAAGGTACCTATATATAGTTTCATGTCATTTTTCATTTTTGCCCACTCAAGTTCTATTATTACTCGGATAGTATAATAGAACTCGGAAAATTTTGATTTTTGTGATATTTTTTTTGTTTTTTACTTTTTTTAATATTGTTTTGTCGTAAATTAATTACTTTATTTTGTTTTATTAAATTTTATTTTAAATATATCATATTATTTAGTTAAAAAATTATTTATATATTATTTGTATGTATTAATATATTTTTTTTTATTATCTTAGTTTAAGGCCTAGTCTTCAGGCGATACCACTTTAAAAATAATCGCCATATCCCCTACCTCAAAGGAAAAGGCGAATAACTTATAATATTAATTCATTTTATTATAGTAATACAAATTTTAAATAAGTTAACATAAATTAACTTATTGTAAAAATAATTAAATAGTTTATTTTTTGCACTTAATTTTATATGCATTCTAAAAAATTTACAATATTTATTAAAGCAAATCGATATTGCAATAAAAATTAGTTTTCAACATTTTTTTTGCTCAGTAATGTACCAAATTAATTTTCTTTTAAAAAGTTTTTAAGAAGCTTTTTTTTGTTGAAAAGTAGTTGGAAGACATTTTTTAAAATGCATATTTATGAATGAAAATTTAAAATTTTTAAAAATTTCTTTTTACTAAAAAACGTAAAAAAGATGGAACTTTAATGCTCCCTTAGGACGAAATTAAAAAAAATCTGTACTTTTTGTGTTATTTCCAGATTTCTAGGAGGACTACTATTTTTTTCCATAAGACTACGTCTAAGCCTAGATTTTTAAAATTTATAGGTAATAAATGTACAAAATAATTTTCATGCAATTCACAAAATTATTTGTTGAAGTTTGCATCAAAATTAATATTATGATACATACATATCTACGTATATTATTTATGCAGTCCTCGACTATCTCTCATAGAGTGCTGTTCTGATTGTTGTTGAAAGTAATATAAAATAATTTAAATTCTTTTTTATGTATTAATTTAATTTCTTTCATTTTCTTTGATTAATCCAATTTTGTGTTAATTGCTTTTTTTCAATTTTTATTTCTTGTTTTTTTTTTTTCTTATAAACTTTAACAAAAAAAAAAAAAAACATATAATCTATTTTTATAAGTGAACTTTTACTTAGTTTGGTGATGTTAAGTGACTGGCCGATTCCCTCAGGGAATCGGTTTAATTTACTTGATGGTACTTTATCTCCTAATTCAAAAAAGAAGAGGAACAAAAGGGTAAGACAAGAATTCCCACCACTCACTCAAACAGTTCTCTCAAATGATCCAAAATTTATCACTATCGTGTCGACTGATACCAACAAACCATTATCATCATTCAGCGTTTTTGCTAAACAAAAAGCAATAGAAGGTATCAGTTCACAATACGATTCTATTAGTTTACTACGAGATGGTAGCCTTTTGGTGTTAGTAAAAACACAAAAAGTAGCTGACAAATTTATAAAAACAACCAACTTCGGTGGCTTGTGTAATATTTCTGCTAAATACCACGCTCCACTTAACTCATGCAAAGGCACATTATTTGATAGAAACTTAATAGACACACCAGAAAACGAAATTATAGAGCGTTTGAAAGAACAAGGTGTAACAGGAGTTTATAAATTTACAAAAAAAATAAATGATAAGTATGTTCCCACCGGACTCATACTCCTTACTTTCAATTTGTATCACATTCCTTCCAAAATAAAAATTGCTTGATACACTCTTCCGGTAAGAGAGTTCTTCCCAAATCCAATGCGATGCAAATCCTGCCAGCTTTTGGGCCATACAAAAAATAATTGCAAAAAGAATTCAGCATGTGCTAACTGCAACCTTCCTCCACATACACCAAAAGAATGCTCCTGCACTATGTGTGCCAACTGTTTCGGCGAACACCCTGCCTCTTCTAATAATTGTCCACGTTTTCAACAAATGAAAGAAACCCTAAAAATTAAAACACAAGAAAAATGCACCATGGGTGAAGCCCGTAAAATATACAAACAAAGAAACCCATTTACAATAGACCCTAACAATACATTTGCAGATTCAATCAAATCGAAACTCAATAATACTTCGATAAAAGAAAACATAACCAACTCCAAAAAAGAAACTAAGAATAATCCAAACGACTCAACCTCCCATTTACTTAATACACAAAATACATCTTCTAGTTTTCAAACTGTCGGCAACAATCAAACATGCACTTATCCTCCCATCGATAGTCACTCAATCCTATCTCCAATCCCTAGCTCCTCAACTAACAAAAATTTAACTCACAATAACAATCAAAATTTTAATTCATCAAATAATTATACAACTAATAGTTTAAATAATAACAATTCAAATATATCCAACACTAATTTTACACCTAGTACCTCAACTAACACTTTAAATATTCCTTCTCATCAAAATAAAAAGAACACTAACAAAAATAATAACATAACAACAAATATAAAAACTCCATATATTGATATAGATTCATCCCATGATGAACTGTTATCAACTTAAAAAAAAGCAAAAATAATAAACAAACAAAAAAAAATAAAAATAATAATATTTTCTTATAGTAATACAAATATTACAAATATGAATATAATAATATTTTCTACAAAATTTAATTTAGCACATTTTGATATTAATCAATAACAAAATTTGTGTTTAAAAAAAAAAAAAAAAAAAAATCAAAACCGGTTTTAATTTTTATGTAATTTTTTTCTTTTCATCTTTTATATTATTATTTTGTAATTACTAAGCCTATGGATTTAAATATTCTACAATGGAATATGAAAGGGTATATAAATAATTATCAAGAAATAGAATTATTAATAAAATTACATAACCCTCACATTTTATGTTTGCAAGAAACACATATTGCAAATAACACAGTGAAACCCCATTTTCCAAAACAATATCTCGGATTCTTTCACAATTTTGATTTTAACACCAGAGCTAAACAAGGTACTGGTATGCTTATTCATAAATCTATCCCATACAACCTTATACATATTAATACTTCACTATCAGTCATTGCTATTGAAATTAATCCTAAATTTCCAATTACCATAATTTCGATTTATATACCTCCTGATCAAACAATATCTAATGCTGATTTTAATAATCTTTTCTCAAATATTAAAACCTCAATAATCTTAGCTGGTGACTTCAACGCTTGGAGTCCCTTATGGGCTTCATCCACTTACAATTCTAAAGGTAAAATTATTGAAAACTTCGTCTTAAATACCAACTTAGCAATTCTGAACAATGATGGTCCAACACATTTCTCAACACATAATACATTCTCTAACATAGACCTTACAATTTGTTCTCCTAGACTATTACCACTCTTAAGTTGGAAAATAATTAAAGACCTTCACAATAGCGACCATTATCCAATTTTAACAAAACTAGCTTTTCGTAGCTCTAAAACATATTTATACTCCAAACCGGTACGTTTTAATTGCAATCGAGCAAACTGGTCTAAATATCAAGACTCTATAATCAATTTGAACAACAGTTTACCTCAATCTGGAAATATCAATAAAGAAACAGCCCTGATTCAAAAAATTATTCGCACAGCGGCAAATGACAGTATTCCACAAAACTGTAATAAAAAATTAGGTCGGAATGTACCGTGGTGGTCTGTAGAATTGAAAAATCTTCGAGAACAAAAGCAAAATGCATGGAAAAAATACTGTAAAACACAAACTTCAACAAACCTAATAGAATACAAAAGAAAAAACTCCTTATTCAATAGGCAAAAAAAGATAGCAAAAAAAACTTCCTTCAATAAAATCACGGAAACTATTAACCCCAAGACCTCCATAACAAATATTTGGAATAATATTAAAGTATTAACCTCAAGCTACACTCCATTTATAGTTAAGACAATTAAAGTAAATAATTCTATCATCAGTCATCCTCAAACAATAACGACAGGTTTTGCACAATATTTTTCAAATACATCTAAAACAGATAATTTCCCAAAACTTTTCAGAGATCACAAACAAAAAGCTTCTTCACTTCAAACTCAATGTCCTCCTAACATAAAAGCTAAACTATTGGAATTTCAATTTAACGAATATGAACTTGAATCATGTTTAAAAACACTTAAAGGCTCAACTCCAGGTATAGATAAAATTACTTATCAAATGATAAAAAACTGTCCCAACTCATATAAAGCAAGAATCCTTAAGCTCTTCAACAATATTTTTGAAACCAGCATAATACCTCAAGTATTCAAAACAGCCATCATAATCCCAATTAGGAAACCAAACAAACAAATAGAAGAATTCTCAAGCTACAGACCAATCTCATTACTACCATGCTTAGGGAAAACTCTTGAAAAAATGGTCGCCAATAGACTAATGTGGTTCCTCACATCAACCAACTTAATAAGTCCGAATCAAGTTGGCTTTAAAGCAGAATCCTCGACAATTGATGCCCTTCTTTTCATAGATCACTTAGCCTGCAAAAATATTTCGTCAAAAAACCACATATCAATACTATCAATTGACTTTGAAAAAGCTTTTGACAAAGTAGGTATACATGTAGTATAGGAAAAATTACATGATTTAAGAATAGGTTCCAAAATGTTTGGCTATATAAAATCCTTCCTAACAAACAGACAATTTCGTTGTAGAGTAAACAACACTGCTTCTCCCAATTATCCGCTCTTCAATGGAATCTCTCAAGGCTCCCCTCTTTCGGTTACATTATTTTTAATAGCTTTTGAAGACATCAACAAAATCATCCAGAATGAAAAGAACCTCAACCACTGCATTTATGCAGACGATTTCTACATTATTAGCAAAAAACAGAACAGCAAAGAAATAACAGAACAATATACCAAGATTTTGAAAGCAATAGACAACTGGTCAGAATTCTCAGGAGCAAAAATATCAGTAGAAAAAAGTAAACATTTACATATCTGCAAAAAAATAAATTGTAATAACATAATAATTAATTTTAAAAAACAAAATATTAATAATGTAAAAGAATTAAAAATTTTAGGATTAATTTTTGATTGTAAACTTACCTTCAATAATCATTGTAATTACTTAAAACAAAGTCTAACTGCCAGGCTAAACATTATTAAATACCTCGCATCCTCTAACAGTCACATGCATACTAATTCCCTCCTATATATGAAAAAATCAATCTTGCTTTCAAAAATTGACTATGGGCTGCAAGTTTACGGTAAATGCGCAAAAACACACCTCAATAAACTAAAAACGCCATTTCACGCTGCGGTTAGAACAAGCTTAAGAGCATTTAGAACAACTCCAACTAGAAACCTATTAGCCGAAGGAGGTTTCCTTACAATTGAAGATCGAAAGGAATTTCTTACTAGCCGTCTTATTAGTAAACTATTCTGCAACTCAAAACACATTCTATATAAAGAGGTTAATGCAATAAAATCCAGGAAAAGAAGTATATCAAAAGTATCAAGTTTAACTTCAATACTCTACATACAGGCAAAACTACAGATCAACATCAAACCAATAGCTGTCAAACAGTCGAATTTCCCTACATGGAATTTACCAATGATCGTATTCATTGATGAGCTGTCGCACCACAACAAGCAATGTACTCCAAATAATGTTTTCCAACAGTTATTTAAAGAATACTCCATTATTCTGAAACAAGAAAACTGGAAAATAATTTTCACCGACGGGTCTAAAACGGAACATAACACGTCGTTTGCAGTGGTGAAAGAAAACGGCGTCACCTTAGTACAAGGTCTTCTTCCACAGTGTGGAAACATTTTCGAAGCGGAATTACAAGGCATATTATCTGCATTACAGTTTGCAAAAAATAACAAAGGGAAGTATCTATATGCACTGACAGCCTATCGGTCTTCCAAGCATTAAGAAAATCAGTAAGCGAAACCGGTCCAATAAATTTAGCAAAGCAACTTCTTCACCTACTCAAAAATAAAGTTAAAATAATGTGGATTCCCAGCCACATAGGAATACCTGGAAACGAGTTTGCCGACTTAGCAGCAAAAGCAGCAACCAATATGGCACTACACACATTCATGCCTTTCTCCAATAGATCAATTAATACCAAGGTCTCAAAAATGATACTCAATAGGATAAAAAATGAATGGGCTAATTATTCACACCAATACAAAGCAATAAACAAAACACAGACTCCTAGCAAGTTACCCACTACAACAACAACCAAAATGAACAAATGCTACACCAGATTGCGTCTAGGACACACCAGCCTCACCCACTCATATCTCCTCAAGAATGAACCTCAACCCATATGTCAATTTTGCAACCAATTTCCATTAACAATCCAGCACATCCTTTCCGAATGCACGGGACTTCTCCAAACCCGTCGAAGTAACTTTTTTAACAAAAATCCTACAGAAATCCTAACTAATCCAACAGATTATAATATTAGAACCATTTATGGCTTTCTCAATAATCTCAATTTAATTAATTTAATATAAAATAAAAGAAAAAAAAAGTAAATAAAAAAAAAAAAAAAAATAGAAAATAAGTAAATAATAATATGTAATTACAAAAAAGCCGATAGCCCTGGCAGCTAGAGCTTGAAAAATAATAATGTTAACTGTAATTTTAATTACGTTTAATAAAATATAATAATAATAATATATTATTTATGCATCACAAATTCAATAATATTGCACTTTTTTCATTCAAATCAAATATTTTTTTTTTCTTAAAAATTTATTAAGAATTAGAAATCTGATTGCGGAAAATAAAAGTATTCGAAAATAACCGTTCAATAAGAGTCTATTTATGTATTAATTAAAATATGTGACAAAGTTCAAACCATAATAGAAAATATTTCGCCAGTCCTTAAATTTTATTTTTAATAAAATTTCAAACTTACTTGTTTTTTTATGTTTTATTTGTGTAAACCACATAATTCCAGCATTGTTTTTTGGGTACTTTTTCAGAGAAAACTACTGGGCCGATTTACATGTTTTATGCATCAATAGAAAGAATGATGTGAGGAGAACAAAAATATTTTAACCTTTTTAATCGGGATGGTAGTTTTGGAAATACAGCTTATCAAAATTTCTTACCACCTATGCTTTTTTTTACACAACTTTCTAAGCATTTACATATTAATTCTTTCTTTCTGTGTAGTACTGGCTTTTTATTAGTTCGTAAATCGTAGTAGTATTTTTTGATCATATATTTTTGTTTAGTATTGTACATTTGTATATTTACACTGAGTATAGCTGAATATGAATATGATATGAGGGTAATAATTTTGTTTTGAAGTTTTGTATGAAATGGATAGCAGTTTTTTTTTTAGTACACTGATAAAAAAAAATATAGTTAGTTTAATTATATAGTTATTATAATAAACTAAATTAATAATAGTTAAAATAAAATTATAATAGTTAATTATATAATAAATAAAATTATAATAGGTAGTTAAATTTAGTTTAATTGTCAGACATAGTATATGTATGTCCATACATATGTATGTAAGTAGTAGATATATAAAGTATACCTAGATTCAATGTGCAATGAATTCCAATTTTTGTTTTTGTTATTAAAATTTTATGTTTTGTTTTTGATAATTATGTAAATGAAATGTTTCGGAAGCTATTTATATAATACATACATATGTATGTACATGTTGGTATGTTTTATATTTTGTAAATTAGGTCGCATAAAATTTTTGGGGAGTGTTTTAAATCAAAATTACGATTTACGAATTTAATTTTTTCTATAGAAATAAACAATATCTATTTTTTTACCAACCAAATGCATATACTAAGTCTGTACATAATATCATAAAGTAACTATATACACAGAGTATTCACATGGAAGAAAAAAGTTTAACAGTTTTTATAATTTCGTAAAATCAACTTGATCGTATTTTAGTTTTTCTTTTTTTTTTGTTTGTAGGTCAATTGATGTTTGTACATTTGTATATATGTATGTATTTCTTCATATAACTTTTTCGACTTCTTAAAAAAAGAAAAAAACTCGTTTCTACCTCGATTTTATATCAATCAATTTTAGTTTTTTCATAACCCAACTATAGGTACAAGATTTATTATTATAAAAGTATAAAATATGAAAAAAATGTGTATATATCTATTAATATAAATTTAAAGTTACTTTCATTCCGTCTAAAATATATTTTTTCTTTTCAGTCAATCTTACAATATTTTAAAAATTCAAACTGCAAGCTATTCAGTTTAATATCAGATCGATATTTATTATCAGAATATAATGATCCACTGTTGAGACAATCAAAAAGTTTATCAAACACTAATACAAAATGTTTGCAACTTCTTTAGTTACTCTTTTAAAACCAGACGTTTCAATTATTGTTCTAATAGCGGCACTCACTGTTCTACTAAATATTTGTGTTGCTAATTTTACTCTAATTTTTTCAAAAGTATGCGGATTAATATGTTATCTAGTTAATTTGGTACACATCTTAGTTGTTCAATTTATTTGAACTTCCCATAATTCTATGAGAACTTTAAAGCTTATAATACCATCTGAGGTTTTTAAATCGGAATCCATTAATGTATTTCTAAGAGATTTAATTAGATGGGGAAAATCGAATAAGCAAAAAATGTTTTATTATTATAATTACAAAATGGTTTAGGAGGTGTTATTTCTAGCAACGAAAAAACTTTGGCTAAAGCTTGGTCACATGACAAGTAATTGCCCGTATTATAATACCAATATCGAACAAACTTCTCAAATTTTTTAATAATTTATAAAAGTGTTACAAGACAAATATCTGTATTCTATATTTTATATTCTAAAAATAAAATTTAAAAATAGTTACGAGAGGAATATCTGTATAGATATGGATGTATGTATATCCATACATCAGTTACAAAAAAAATATTCATAAAAAATTTTAAAATATTTTATAAACAATGCCTAAATATCTTACAAGCCGGATCGGAACACTCAATTTATTTTGTACACAAATAGCCTTTTTTTTTTAAAGTTTTCGTTAAATGTTCCGGCTTGTAAGTGTAAAGGCGTTGTTATAAATATCGTGAATTAAAATAACTTTTTTGTTGTTCATGTAGTTGTTTCTTCTTAATTTAATTTTTTTTTGAAAAGATATGGTAAGTTGTTTAACCCCTTTGTGCCGAATATTTTTCTTTTTAAAAATATCTTCTTAATTTTTAAAATTTTTAAATTTTGTTTTTTAATATGACATATGTTCAATTTATGACCTTATTCAATATCAAAAAATACTTTTAAGAATTCTGCTATCTAGAAAGAATTACATATATATCTATAGTTATAAAGACTGGTTTTCATGAGAAATTCCACGGATATTAGATCGCAACTTTAAAAAGAGAAAAATATAGTGCACTACCAGTGGGAAAGGGGGAGAAAAAAAATTATATAATTAAAAAATATTACAGCAACACTTTGACAGTTAAAATTGTATATAACCTAATTTATTAATGTTTATATTCATATTTAATTAAAAATTTAAAAATTTTTATTTATAAAGTTGTTAAAAATAATATACATATGTACATCGTTTATTAATAATATTTTTATACCGATAATATAGTCATTTTAATATAGTTTCTCACTAAAAAATAAAATTTGAACATTTGTTTATTTTTTGACACTTCAAAATTTAAATGCCATGGTAGTAGAAATTTTTTTTGTGAGATATACAATTTTTGCATACATCTAATTCATGGATATTTATGATTACTTTCTTGAATATTTTCAAATGTTTCATGGATATTTTTTTAGCTTAATCTCTTTCAAACACATAGCATTTTTGTATATTCTGCCTATGCTCTAACATTTCCATGGATATATCGGTTTAATGAAAACCAGCCTTAATATATGTATGTAATTATACATTCAGTAATTGATCTTAACTTATTATACAATTACAATTTACATACACTTGCAATATTATAATAAAATTTTGTTGGCCTTTAAATATTGTCTATGTGTTATGTAGAGTTATTCTTTATGAGATCTATAAAATTATATTTTAAAATTATAAGAACACTAGAGGCCCCTGTTAATGTGTAGTCAAATTTTATGTTGAATCCCAATTCATATAACAGACAGTTGCAGTTTAGAAAAATAGAATTTATGGAAAAAGTACAATCCGTAAAAATTCAGAAAGCAAAACCAAATTCGTCAAAACACTAACTGAAATTATTTTTAAAATAACGCCAAAATAGAATTAAATTGTATAAAGAGCCTGTAGTTGGTGTACGTATATTTAGAATTTAGATTATTTGGTATTGTGAGTGAGGACTATTATGTCTATTTATTTATCGAACTCGATAAATAAATGTTTTAAAGGTACGTGGTGAAAACAGAATAGGTATCCGTAAAACATTCGGAAAATGCGCAAACAAAGGTTGGAGCAAAATACAGTTAAATTTTTTTAATGAACAACGTCGTCTGTTGTTCGTTTTACCTTGTCCAAATGTGAAAAATTTAAAATCTAAAAAGACCCTTGGTATTTGTCGTACAATCCTTGATTAAGATTGTACAAGTAACATGGTACAAAATTATTCAAATTTAATTTGGGTTGTAAGAACTGCTGTATACTCAAATTTAAGTATGTGAGAAGAAATTGAATTCAAAAAAGAATACAATTAGAAAATCGCTTCAAATAATATACAAACATTCATACATAAATGCAACAATTTAATAGAAAAGTAAAAAACCAAAACAATTATATATTTGAATTTTAAAGAGACTCGCCCGCTGTTTATTCATAAGTACATACTTAGATACGTATTGATTATTAATATCAGATTAATATCATTCATCATTATTTAAAATTTCAATAAATATTGTGATAAATGACGATTTTTATCAATTTTTAAATTTTTTTTCTTTACACATGCATAAGTTAAGTACATTACATACATATAGCCAAAGAATAGTTGAGCCGTTGAGGAGTGATGTGAACTATCGAATAAAAACTATCGGTTTATTCGATAGTTGAAAAAAAATCATTCATTCGATAGTTTTCAAAAAAAATAGTAATTACTATTTTTAGTAATTGAACAAAAAAAAAAGTAACTAAAAAAATAAGCATTTATAAATTATGATATGCATATATGCTTCCTTCTCTCTAAGTCTCTACTATAATATAGTACATACTTTGGTATTGGTTTATGTTACACACATCTATGACGTATGCATTACCTACCGGCTACCATGTATAGTGTATACTGTATATCATACGTATTGTATATTTGTGTATTTCTTCGCCAACATGAATACATACGACATCCAAGTAATGTCGTTCATTTGACGTAAGTTGGATGTCAGCTGCTTTTGAATCATAAAATTTCATTAAAATTATTATAAAATCGCAGTACAGTTTCTCATGAGTTTCTCCATAGATATTGGATATGTGTATTATCATGCAGATTTATAATATTTAAATTCTAAATTTGAAGAGAATAGACAAGAATAGCAAACAAGCAAATTTCAAAATAAAGAATTACAGAAAAAATTTATAGTATCGTATTTATCGATTGGAAAACTTTGTCCAAGGTACATATATTATTTGAATATTATTTTCTTTTTTAATTTATACAAACTTCATATTTTTAGTCACTGGAACGACAATAAGCAAGTATTCAAGATTTAGAAAAATTCAAAATTACAAAAAGAAAATAAAAATTTAAAAGATAGTATTGGTAATAAACTATTACTAGAAGAACAAGTTTATGATTTACAAACTCGATTAGCAAGTGAAAATGAAGCTGCAGATACGATTGCACTAAGGATAAATATTTTTTTCTATTAAATATTTAGTACTTAAATCTATAACATAAATTTTTATTTTTACATATATTATTTGAATATTATTTTCTTTTTTAATTTATACAAACTTCATATTTTTAGTCACTGGAACGACAATAAGCAAGTATTCAAGATTTAGAAAAATTCAAAATTACAAAAAGAAAATAAAAATTTAAAAGATATAAGGACTCAGATTTTCTAGAACGTGAATTGAATAATTAGATTTCATGAGATCTTATTGATACTAAGAATCAAGAGTATCAATTACTATTACAACAAACAACTAGGTACGCAAATATGCATTTAAAATTACTAATATATTTGGCTATATTTATTTTTTATGAACCATATTTTTAATTTTAGGATCATATGTACGGATAATATATCTTTCTAAATATATGTACAACTATATGTATATGTTCGGATAATACACCTCAACAAACTCGGTGGCCAAAGAATATAATGGCATATTTCATATAATGGTGATCCATAAACACCTATCAGTAGAATAATTGATCTATCTGGATTCACTTCACTTTGTTTATTTAAATATTTAATATGAAAAATCCACTTATTTTTTAAATCCTCGTCGTTCTGAAACTTGTGAAAAGAGATGTTCTTACATTTATAATATGTATTTAAACATCCCTTTACACAACAAGATTGACGAGAATTGTACATGTTTTTTAGGTTTATTTTATATTTACTTGTATAATATTTTATAATAAATTTTTAGTTTAATTTTTTAACACTTTTTTTATTTAAACACTTTTTATTTTATATTTATTATTTTCTTTTTCATTTTTTAACACTTGTTTTATTTTTATTTCACTACATTTAAGAACTACTTATAAAAAATTTTAATTCAAAGAATTTTGGCGCAAAATTTCCATTTTTAGCGGGCACTGTTTCCAGGGGAAACTAAATTTAAATTTACACAACAAAAAAAAGCATCAATAAACAGCTGACTCAAAATTGACTGAATTTTTCTTTTATATAGCCAATCTAAAGTACTATTATATCTATGACATAGCCATACTCAATAGTCAATACTCATTTTGTTTGAGTTGATAGTAGTAAAACTATCGAATGAATTTTTTAGTAACTAAAAATAGTAACTGAAAATAAAATAATAATATGAATATGAACTATCGAGTATCGGACTATCGAACGAATTTTTTAGTAACTAAAAATAGTAACTGAAAATAAAATAGTAATGTGAATATGAACTATCGGACTATCGAATGATTTTTTTAGTAAGTAAAAAAATAGTAACTGAACTGAAAATAAAATAGTAATATGAATAAGAACTATCGGACTATCGAATGAATTTTTTAGTAATTAAAAATACTAAATAGTAAATGTAAAGTAACAATATCCTTGGTAAAAATTTTGAGTTAATAAATAATTATACCAATATTATAATAATGATAATTATTGAAGTTCAGTATTTATTATGTTATTTATTAAATATTATATTTATTTTATTTATATATTATAAATATTATTTATATAATATACAAATATTTAAATAATATAAATAATATACTTTTTACTATTTTATTTATTATAATTCTATATTATTTTATAATACTATTTTTACTTACTAAAAAATTCATTCTATTGTCCGATAGTGGATATTAGTATATTACTATTTTATTTTCAGTTACTATTTTTTATTATTATTTATATTTATTATATTTTATTATTTTCAGGTACTATTTTTAGTTCATTCGATAGTAAAAAAAAGAAATAATCAATATTTGTACAGTATAATACTAATGTATGGTAATTGATAAATGATTGTGCGGGATATAATTATAATATTACTAACATATATTATGGAAAGGATAATATAAAATATTCACTGAGAAATTTACATTTAATTTCTATGAAATAAAATAGTATATACTATATGTGTAAAATATTGGAAAAATAGTCAAATTGTTTTTTTATGTTTTTGTTTTTTTAGAGCGTAGTTTCATAGATCATATTCATAATATATTTTACTAAAGGATTTTTAAGATTATGATAAATTTGACTTTACGTTCATTATATAATGCCATTGTATTTTCATATGTAATCTTACATAATCAGATTTACACACGTCTAAATGGAACTGTAATATGGAATATTCGTACCGGTATCCTATAGTTGATATAGTCAGATATTCATTATTCGTCGTTATAAATGCGAAATATCTAACGGTACATTTTTCTCAAAGATAAATAAATGCAAGATCTTATCGAGAAAATGAAAAAAATATGTAAGACGTAAATTGTTCATATTTATTATGTATTAAGTATTGCATCAGATTAGTATTACTAATAATAAGTATTAAGTTATAAAAAAGTTAAGTTATAAAATTGAGAAAGAAAATAAGTACATAATTTAAAACGTTAAATTTAATTAGTTTCAAATAAAATAAAATAAATTTAAATAACATAAAAAGGTAAATGTAGTTAAGTTTTTCTGGTATCTTTTTTTTCTAATTACTTTTAATAAATTGTAGTTATTTTATTTTGCTAAAAAAATGCGGCCTGGAATCAAGAGATCTTTTGTTTGGGAATATTTCACTAAAGAGAAGAACAGTATAAAGTGCACTATATGCAAAAAAATAAATAAAAGATGATGAAGCAACAAGTTCCCGTACAACAAGTACATTACCTTCAACTTCGGCTCAACTTAATACCAATCAACCATCCGTATCCACTGAACACAGCACAGATATACCTGCAACAACAAGTTGATTACCTTCTTCTGTCCAACAAAATATAAATCAACCAATTCAAAATATAAATGTACCTTCCACTTCAACACAAACACAACAAGATAGCGACATAATATTGATTTCAGAAGATCCATCAACAAGTATTGCTCCAAAAAAAGTAAAAAGACCACTTCAAACTAAGTTAATAGTAAGGGACAGTAGATCAGAATTATCGGAATCGGAAAGAAAAAGCATTGATGATTCTTTAATAAAAATGATAACGAAAGATTTGCAACCTCTTTCCATTGTTGAAGAAGAAGGTTTCCTGGAATATTCTAAAAAATTAAATTCGTTATACTCATTACCGAACCGAAAACTATTATCGAAAACTATGTTGCCATATAAATATGAGCAAACATTCATTAAATTAAAAAACATCCTCGAAAACGTAAAATATCTTTCAGTTACAACTGATATATGGACATCTGACAGCAATCGAGCGTTTTTATCAGTTACTAGTCATTACATTTTGAATAACGAATTAAAGTCCTCCGTGTTATGTACTAAAGAGATGCCGGAAAATCATACCAGCGAAAATATGGCTAATATTTTAAAAAATATTTTTGAAGATTGGGGAATAACAAAAATACACTAAACTTATGTGTTACTGATGCTATAAAAAATTCTGATGAGGTTTCACTGCTGCTATCAAAATGTAGAACAATAGTGACCCATTTTAGTCATAGCGTCATAGCTACCGAAAAATTAAAAAGCATGCGGTAAATGGGTTTGGCTGAGTTGAAACTTAAGCAAGATGTTGCTACTAGGTGGAACTCATCTTTATTAATGTTGGAAAGAGTTTCTTTAATTAAAGAACCCTTATCAGCAATTATAAGCTTTTTAAACAATCCACCAGAATTTTTCAATGTAAATGAATGGGAGTTTATACCAGATTTAATAAAAATTTTAAAACCGGTAGAAAGTATGACGACAGAACTATCAGGTCAAAACTATCCGACCATGTCATCAGTTATACCATTGGTCCGAGGGTTGCAACACACTTTAAGAAATTTTAACAGCCACAACAAATATAAACTCGAATTTGTTCAGAACGCGAGTGTTGAATAACATAACTAGAAGGTTAGCAATTTTGGAAAGTGATAAAATGTGCGCAAAGGCAACATTTTTGGACCCAAGGTTCAAAAAGATAGCTTCTGGAAATGAGACAAATAGCGCAAATACTCAAAAATGGTTAAATGAAGAGCTATCAATCATTTTTAGCCAAAAAACTATGAGTACCAGTAGTGCAGAAATCAGTACTCCACAAACAGAACCTGATTTAAATCCCGATAAGTTTTCACTATGGGATATGCTAGACCAAAAACTCATCCAAGCCGACAAAATCAACACCACTGCTCCAACTATTATTGCAAACTTGTCGGTGGAGCAATATTTAAGGATTGGTTATGTTGACCGGAAAAAAAGGAGACAAGTTAAATTACATAATTACTTAATCGGCTTAAGGGAGACAAGTTAAATTACATAATTTTTCTTAATAGCAATTTGGAATTATAAAATATGATACTATATATATACATTAAGTTTCGTAAATATTTTATTTTTGAATGTAATATGCAATGCATATTAATAATATGTACTAAGTACAACATTTAATATTTTTGATTTTGTTTCTAAACAAGGAATGGTTTTTAATTTTTATACGCATTTAATTTTTAATATTTTATGTTTTAATGCAATTTAATATTTTTTTTTAAATGCAATACATATACATATTTTATAATATGCACTAAACTAATGTTATTTTGTTTTGAAACGAAGAATGGTTATTTAATTTATTTTTTAATCTTTTTACTTCAAAATTTAGTATTTAATACTTAAATTTTCTTTTTAAATAATTTATAATAGACTGAAGAATACAAAAAAGCAAATGCCTGAAAAAATTAAATTAAAATGTGTTTTCGTTTTTTGTCTCAACTTTCAAGTTCAACTGCCTGTTAAAAATTAAAATCCACAACATATAAAATAAATAAATAATATATAATTATCTAATAATAAATAATAATATATATTTATAATGGTATTAAATACCATTAATAAATATTAAATAAAAGTAATATCTGTTTAATTTGTAAGTATGTAATAATAATAATAAGTGATTTTTACTTTATTTTCATTACTTACTATTTTTTTACTTAATAAATTTATTTAATAGTAATTAATTTTAGTAATTCTGAATAAAAATATTTTTTTTATATTATTACTTTATTTTCATTTACTATCTATATTAAAAGTAGTTTAAAAAATAGTAATTACTATTTTTTGTAGTAATACAAAAAAAGTAGTTCAAAAAATAGTAATTACTAGTAATTAAATAGTAAAAAAATAGTAATTACTATTTTTTGTAGTAATACAAAAAAAGTAGTTCAAAAAATAGTAATTACTATTTTTTTAAGTAATACAAAAAAAAAAAGTTGAAAAAATAGTAATTACTATTTTTAGTTACTAAATTCATTCGATAGTCAAAATCATTCAGTTACTAACTATCGATAGTTGAAATCATTCGATAGTGCACACTGCACATCACTAGTTGAGGTCGAGTCGTGTTGAGTCGAGACTCGTAACTCGAGAGGAAAAAAAGAATACACAATTTTAAAGAGAGTAAGTGAGAATGTTTCTTATAATTTTGTTTTTTTTTTGTTATTCTGTTTTGTTGTGTACGTTTTGTTACTACATACTACCGACTATCGTTGGTACCATACTACTGTAATATAAATATGAAATGTGTTGTTTGTTTTTTATTATTAATATTATGTATAGGTTTTATAGTAGAAAAATCGTAAAAAATATGTAGTTACTGATGTTCAAAGCTTGAAAGGGAATTCATAATACGTAGTGTGTGGCTGAAAACTACTAAATTATAATTATAGATTTGTTTGTGATGTATAGATAAATATGTATGTATATGTATGTATGTAACAATATAAAATCCATTTTTAGAGAAAAAAAAAATCAGTTCGAAGAAAATGAATTATGAACTGAATAAATGAAAAAATATTTTTTTGTTTTGTTTTTCTTATGGTTTTTGATGGTATGCCAAAAATACGGTCATCTTTTTACGAAATAACCCCAAATACGATCTTGGGGTGATTTCAAATCAATGAAATTGACTACGATTTTTTTTTCTACGTGAGTTCTCTATGTATATAGTTACTTTATGATAATATGTGATTTTATTCAAACATAAAACGTTTACTCAGGGGCGTGTGGATAGCCATTCATAAAATTTGACAATACAACTTCTATAAAAAAAAAAAAAAGTTCAGAAAATAAAATTTTTCAAAAAAATGTATTCTATTTTGATTTACATATGGATATACGAGTATATGACTCTATGTATGCATGCATAATAAGAAGGAAAAAACTTTTTTTCTACTTTTCTTCTACTTCTTTACTATAATACGAACAAAACAAAAAAAGTGTTTTCTACTTTTTACATGATTACATCATCTCATAATATAAATGCATACATATTATGCAAGTATGTGCTTTCGGCTTAAAAATTAAATTCCATGCTTAAACCAACAACAATAAATTTAAAACATTATAATAAATGTGAATGTATGTTTGTTTATATACATGTATATTATATTTGCATTGAATTTTTTAATTAAATTTTTTAAATTAAATTAAAGTTAAAAAAAATAGTGTAGCGTAGTAGGAAAATACATATACGTACATATGTATTTTGTAAAAACAACAATAAAAATCTTAACGTACAGAAATAATATCAATAATATGTAGGGTTACCATTCGTACTCTTTTAAGAGTACAATTACTCTTTTTGGAGTCAGTACTTTTGTACTCTTTACTTTTTCTGAACTCCCTCTTTTGTTTTGACAAAAAAAAAAATTGTTGGGAAATTTTATTCTGTTCTGATGAAATGTTTGTTGGGAATTTTTATTCAGTTCTGTCAAATGTCATAAAAATAAATTTGTGCTAAGACTGAGCTGATGTGTGCCTTCACGTGTTTTATTTGGTAAGAATTATTACTAAAGTATTATTATATAATTAAATTAAAATGTTTAGTTTTTAGTACATATTTGAATCGTTAAAAACAAAATCATCATGTCTAGGCGAAAATGCAAGTTTACCAAGGAACTTGAAACAAAATATTCAATGTTTAAAAGAACCAAAATTGAATATGAGGTTACTTGTGAATGTTGCAACACGACAGTTTCAATAAGCAACAAGGGTAAAGCAGATCTGGAGCAGCATTTGCAATCAACAAAGCACAAATCGAACATCCAATCTACCAGTGCTTCAAAAAATTTGAATGATTATTTTGTGAAACAAAACAGTAAACTAGAAGAGAAATTATTGGCAGCCGAAGCAACCATTGCATTTCATACCGTGAAGCATCACCAAAGTTACAAATCGTGTGATTGTTCCACAAAATTTATCGGCGCATATTTTCGGATTCAGAAATAGCCATAAAGTATTCGTCAGCAAGAACCAAAACAGAAGCTAGAACCAAAACAGAAGAAACATGGTCTTAGCACCACAGTCATTAGAAACTACGTTTCAAAAGGTAAGAGATGGAACCATTAAATATTTTGGTGTCTGTACAGATGGTTCAAATCATGGTGCTATCAAAATGTTTCCGATTTTAGTTCAATACTTTTCTAAAGAATCTGGAATTACGCATTGTTTATTGGATTTTAAATCAGTGACTGATGAGAAGTCCGAGACGATATGCAATTTGTTAATAAGTACATTGGAGAATTCAAATTTTATAAGTAAATGTATAGCTTTTACAGGTGATAATTGCAATACAAATTTTGGTGGAGTTGATCGTAGAGGAACAAACAATATTTTTCGTAGATTTGAAAAACATTTAAACAAGCCGGTCATTGGAATTGAATGCCCAGTCCATTTATTAAACAATTGCGTACATCACGGTCTCGACCGATTAACTATAGATGTGGAATCACTAGTCCTGAAAATCTACAATTTTTTTTCTATTTATACTGTAAGAACTGAAGCCCTGAGAGAATTTTGTACTTTTATTGATATTGAGTACAGGAAACTTCTATTTCATTCAAAGACGAGGTGATTATCTTTATTTCCTGTCATCAACAGAGTACTGCAAATGTTTCCTGCTTTACGATCGTTTTTTTTATCAGAAAATCAACCTCCAATAGGTCTTTTTACCTTTTTTGAAAATTCATTGAACGAGAGCTACTTATCGTTTGCTCACTCCTTAATGTCGATTTTTCATAATAGAATGGAGACAATGGAAAGAGACAAAAATTGTTTATTGGAGATCAGTTTAATTTTGAGTGAGGTTGAAAAAATTTTAATTGAAAGAAAAACTAACGAATTTCTACCATTAAAAGTAAAAGAAATAATAAGAAATAACCACGAAAACCCTAGAAGTGAATGAATGCTCAGTGGACCAAAGAAAGAAATAGACTGTTACCTGAGTCAGTTAAAAATTTAGTTATGGTTCAATTTAACTATAAAGATGTAACTTGTGATAAATTTTATGAATTTTGTCTTGAAAATAAAACTTTATTAGCTGCAGTCCGCAGTAATGAAAAATATAAACCTATTTAAATTAAATCGAATCTTTATAGTTAAATTGAACCATAACTAAAATTTTAACTGACGATTTAATTTTGTTTTATAATAGTATTTTTATTTATAATTTATTTACAGAAAAAAACTGTATAAATGTTGAATTTAATTTTATTTCATTATAATATTTATAACTATTAACTACTTAATACTTTCTAATTACTTAATACTTAATATGAATGTATAAATGTATATTTTAATTTTGTTATATTTTCATTTTTTTTTTTAAGTTTTCAAAAATAAAGTTGTCGTTTTCCGATGAGTTTTTGCATTTAAAGCGCCTCATCCCCTTCACTAAAAACAAAATGTACTCTTTTTTCAAAAAACAATATGGTAACCCTAATAATATGAGAGTAGAATTTAGAACTTAAAATTTATTTTAGTACTAATTAATATTTCATATTAAGAAAAATGTAAGAGAATACAATGTACATAATTATATGTACATATATTTAAAAAAAAATTAAAATATGTAATTTTTTCTTTAAAAAAATTCATATTTCAATGTACATATTATGTAGTATGGTATGCAGATATGCACTTATGACCATGACCAATGAGTATGGTTTATGGTACATGGTTAAAAGCAAAACTTCACTGTTCCATTTTTTAAAAAAATTAAACTTTTGATGCAAAAATTTATGTTAGGTACTTTGAAATGTATTTGAACAATAATAACATGCAAAACTGTTTATTTTTCAAATATACAGGCTTTGAAAATTTTGGGTTAGTAGCAGCGTTGCCGTTTTAGCACTTTGGGAGCTAAATTTACCTTTTTTTAGATTTATATTGCATCTAAAATATCAGAAAAGAATCCGGATGCTTTTAATCATATTCTCGATTCAAAAAGAACTTTTTTAGCATATCGTCGTGTGGATAAATGATTGTCGTATGTTAAAAACTATAGTTTTGAGTAAAACGAAATCAAAGTTTGAAGCCATGTATCTTGAAACTTATGTGGAAAATGTTCCCACTTTTGGAAATTTTTAGGTAACATGATTCATACCCTATAAAGATTTCGGTGTTTTTTTTTTAAATCTGCGAAATTTATAGTATGATTTAACAAAAACTTCAAAATGAGAATGTCGTATGTTAATTTTTCGTAAGAAAAATTTTTTGCATAATAATTATGCAATATTTTTGTCAATGTAATATGCAATGCATATTAATAATATGTACTAAGTACAACATTTAATATTTTTGATTTTGTTTCTAAACAAGGAATGGTTTTTAATTTTTATACGCATTTAATTTTTAATATTTTATGTTTTAATGCAATTTAATATTTTTTTTTAAATGCAATACATATACATATTTTATAATATGCACTAAACTAATGTTATTTTGTTTTGAAACGAAGAATGGTTATTTAATTTATTTTTTAATCTTTTTACTTCAAAATTTAGTATTTAATACTTAAATTTTCTTTTTAAATAATTTATAATAGACTGAAGAATACAAAAAAGCAAATGCCTGAAAAAATTAAATTAAAATGTGTTTTCGTTTTTTGTCTCAACTTTCAAGTTCAACTGCCTGTTAAAAATTAAAATCTACAACATATAAAATAAATAAATAATATATAATTATCTAATAATAAATAATAATATATATTTATAATGGTATTAAATACCATTAATAAATATTAAATAAAAGTAATATCTGTTTAATTTGTAAGTATGTAATAATAATAATAAGTGATTTTTACTTTATTTTCATTACTTACTATTTTTTTACTTAATAAATTTATTTAATAGTAATTAATTTTAGTAATTCTGAATAAAAATATTTTTTTTATATTATTACTTTATTTTCATTTACTATCTATATTAAAAGTAGTTTAAAAAATAGTAATTACTATTTTTTGTAGTAATACAAAAAAAGTAGTTCAAAAAATAGTAATTACTATTTTTTTAAGTAATACAAAAAAAAAAAGTTGAAAAAATAGTAATTACTATTTTTAGTTACTAAATTCATTCGATAGTCAAAATCATTCAGTTACTAACTATCGATAGTTGAAATCATTCGATAGTGCACAATGCACATCACTAGTTGAGGTCGAGTCGTGTTGAGTCGAGACTCGTGACTCGAGAGGAAAAAAAGAATACACAATTTTAAAGAGAGTAAGTGAGAATGTTTCTTATAATTTTGTTTTTTTTTTGTTATTCTGTTTTGTTGTGTACGTTTTGTTACTACATACTACCGACTATCGTTGGTACCATACTACTGTAATATAAATATGAAATGTGTTGTTTGTTTTTTATTATTAATATTATGTATAGGTTTTATAGTAGAAAAATCGTAAAAAATATGTAGTTACTGATGTTCAAAGCTTGAAAGGGAATTCATAATACGTAGTGTGTGGCTGAAAATTACTAAATTATAATTATAGATTTGTTTGTGATGCATAGATAAATATGTATGTATATGTATGTATGTAACAATATAAAATCCATTTTTAGAGAAAAAAAAAAATCAGTTCGAAGAAAATGAATTATGAACTGAATAAATAAAAAAAATATTTTTTTGTTTTGTTTTTCTTATGTTTTTTGATGGTATACCAAAAATACGGTCATCTTTTTACGAAATAACCCCAAATACGATCTTGGGGTGATTTCAAATCAATGAAATTGACTACGATTTTTTTTTCTACGTGAGTTCTCTATGTATATAGTTACTTTATGATAATATGTGATTTTATTCAAACATAAAACGTTTACTCAGGGGCGTGTGGATAGCCATTCATAAAATTTGACAATACAACTTTTATAAAAAAAAAAAAAAGTTCAGAAAATAAAATTTTTCAAAAAAATGTATTCTATTTTGATTTACATATGGATATACGAGTATATGACTCTATGTATGCATCCATAATAAGAAGGAAAAAACTTTTTTTCTACTTTTCTTCTACTTCTTTACTATAATACGAATAAAACAAAAAAAGTTTTTTCTACTTCTTTACATGATTACATCATCTCATAATATAAATGCATACACATTATGCAAGTATGTGCTTTCGGCTTAAAAATTAAATTCCATGCTTAAACCAACAACAATAAATTTAAAACATTATAATAAATGTGAATGTATGTTGTTTATATGCATGTATATTATATTTGCATTGAATTTTTTAATTAAATTTTTTAAATTAAATTAAAGTTAAAAAAAATAGTGTAGCGTAGTAGGAAAATACATATACGTACATATGTATTTTGTAAAAACAACAATAAAAATCTTAACGTACAGAAATAATATCAATAATATGTAGGGTTACCATTCGCACTCTTTTAAGAGTACAATTACTCTTTTTGGAGTCAGTACTTTTGTACTCTTTACTTTTTCTGAACTCCCTCTTTTGTTTTGACAAAAAAAAAAATTGTTGGGAAATTTTATTCTGTTCTGATGAAATGTTTGTTGGGAATTTTTATTCAGTTCTGTCAAATGTCATAAAAATAAATTTGTGCTAAGACTGAGCTGATGTGTGCCTTCACGTGTTTTATTTGGTAAGAATTATTACTAAAGTATTATTATATAATTAAATTAAAATGTTTAGTTTTTAGTACATATTTGAATCGTTAAAAACAAAATCATCATGTCTAGGCGAAAATGCAAGTTTACCAAGGAACTTGAAACAAAATATTCAATGTTTAAAAGAACCAAAATTGAATATGAGGTTACTTGTGAATGTTGCAACACGACAGTTTCAATAAGCAACAAGGGTAAAGCAGATCTGGAGCAGCATTTGCAATCAACAAAGCACAAATCGAACATCCAATCTACCAGTGCTTCAAAAAATTTGAATGATTATTTTGTGAAACAAAACAGTAAACTAGAAGAGAAATTATTGGCAGCCGAAGCAACCATTGCATTTCATACCGTGAAGCATCACCAAAGTTACAAATCGTGTGATTGTTCCACAAAATTTATCGGCGCATATTTTCGGATTCAGAAATAGCCATAAGTATTCGTCAGCAAGAACCAAAACAGAAGCTAGAACCAAAACAGAAGAAACATGGTCTTAGCACCACAGTCATTAGAAACTACGTTTCAAAAGGTAAGAGATGGATCCATTAAATATTTTGGTGTCTGTACATATGGTTCAAATCATGGTGCTATCAAAATGTTTCCGATTTTAGTTCAATACTTTTCTAAAGAATCTGGAATTACGCATTGTTTATTGGATTTTAAATCAGTGACTGATGAGAAGTCCGAGACGATATGCAATTTGTTAATAAGTACATTGGAGAATTCAAATTTTATAAGTAAATGTATAGCTTTTACAGGTGATAATTGCAATACAAATTTTGGTGGAGTTGATCGTAGAGGAACAAACAATATTTTTCGTAGATTTGAAAAACATTTAAACAAGCCGGTCATTGGAATTGAATGCCCACTCCATTTATTAAACAATTGCGTACATCACGCTCTCGACCGATTAACTATAGATGTGGAATCACTAGTCCTGAAAATCTACAATTTTTTTTCTATTTATATTGTAAGAACTGAAGCCCTGAGAGAATTTTGTACTTTTATTGATATTGAGTACAGGAAACTTCTATTTCATTCAAAGACGAGGTGGTTATCTTTATTTCCTGTCATCAACAGAGTACTGCAAATGTTTCCTGCTTTACGATCGTTTTTTTTATCAGAAAATCAACCTCCAATAGGTCTTTTTACCTTTTTTGAAAATTCATTGAACGAGAGCTACTTATCGTTTGCTCACTCCTAAATGTCGATTTTTCATAATAGAATGGAGACAATGGAAAGAGACAAAAATTGTTTATTGGAGATCAGTTTAATTTTGAGTGAGGTTGAAAAAATTTTAATTGAAAGAAAAACTAACGAATTTCTACCATTAAAAGTAAAAGAAATAATAAGAAATAACCACGAAAACCCTAGAAGTGAATGAATGCTCAGTGGACCAAAGAAAGAAATAAACTGTTACCTGAGTCAGTTAAAAATTTAGTTATGGTTTAATTTAACTATAAAGATGTAACTTGTGATAAATTTTATGAATTTTGTCTTGAAAATAAAACTTTATTAGCTGCAGTCCGCAGTAATGAAAAATATAAACCTATTTAAATTAAATCGAATCTTTATAGTTAAATTGAACCATAACTAAAATTTTAACTGACGATTTAATTTTGTTTTATAATAGTATTTTTATTTATAATTTATTTACAGAAAAAAACTGTATAAATGTTGAATTTAATTTTATTTCATTATGTTGTGAAGAAGGTGAATTTATAAAAAATCGGATGATTTATCCTGTTAATAATTCTCGCTCAAGATCAGATGAATCATTTAGAACTCAACAAGATGAATATCATCATAAACATACTTCCGTTTTAACCGAACTGCCAATTGATATGATTAAACATTTTCCATTAGATTATTTGCACCTTATTTGCTTGGGTGTTGTAAAAAAACTTTTAAAAATGTGGACTTGCGGAGTGACAACTGCTCTTCTTCCAAGTCGCGATCAGACAAAAATTTCTTCTAGGCTTATGGCTATATCTTCCACTCAACCTAGTGATTTTCAAAGAAAAATTAGGCCGTTGACTGAGCTTTCATATTTCAAAGGTTCGGAATTCAGAGTATTCATTTTATACTCAGGTCCTTTTGTCCTAAGAAATATATTGCCTCTGTATAAATACAACAATTTTCTATTACTTCATGTCGCAATTTTGATTCTTTGTCATCCTAAATATTCCAAAACGAAGCTGGAAATTGCAGAAACCCTTCTAAAGCAATTCGTAAGAGGTGTATCTGAAATATATGGAGCACATCATTTAACATATAACATGCATTGTATAACACATTTACCAGAAGACGTGGAAAATCTTGGAAATCTTGACGAATGGTCTGCATTTGGTTTCGAAAGTTATATGTTTACCATAAAATGTTTACTTCGAAAACCACATCAACCTCTTGCACAAATATGTAACAGAATATTTGAATTGAACAATTTAAGAAACTTAAGAATGAATACACCATACAAAGAGTACCCAATATTAAAAAAAAAAATCACAAATGACGGAATAACTTTATACAAAAGAGTTATTTGCAAGAATTTTAATATAACCGATGGAGAAAGAAATTGTTGGATTTTAATGAAGAACAAAAAAATTGTAAAGTTTAACCACTTAGAAATCCGGAATCAAAAAAAATATATCTATGGAAATGAGATGAAAAATCCAAGTAATTTTTTCGAAACACCCGTAGCTTCTAGTAATTTTGATATTTATCAAACTAATTTGAATGAAATTGAAGGACAATATTGGGATCTAGAAATGGTTGAGTGTAAGCTTTTTGGAATGAAACATCAAGATAATGCTGACCGTTTAGTATTTTATCCAATAATACATTCTGCCACATAACAAACAGTTAGTAGGTACATAATATAAATAAAGTTTGTATAATAATATTAATTTCTTGCCAGCTTCTATTCACTTCATTTTTATTTATTTCATTTAATATAATTTCGATTATTTCTTTTTTTGCTTTTATTTCCTAATTTCGTTTCGTTATTGCTTTGGTATGGAATTTTACTAACTATTTTTTACGTAACCTTAACTATCACATATTTATTCTTCATGTAACCTTTTATTTAACACTTATCTAGCACAAAAATTTTTAATTTTAAACACCCTGTACACATGTTTTGTTTTAGACGTAGCTTTAATTGCTAGTTGTATATTCAAATATTTTAATTAATTTGTATATTTTTCTCAGTAAAATGTATTCCATTATCGAAACAACAGGAGCAGGTGGGGAGAAGGAAGTTTCAATTGTTCTCACTTCCTGGCTCAAAAATGGGATTGTTTTTTGGCCTAAAAACTACAAAAGTGCTTTAAAAAAAGAAGCTTGTGCTGAGAAATCGTGGGACAGATATCCATGCAGTGTTCTTAAAGAAAATTTAGGTAAGTGTATTATTATTAAAAATAAAAAAGGTGTTAAAATTGAACATCATATATTGTTTCTAGCTACTTATGACGAAGCAAAAAAGTCTGAGAACTTTTATTCTTACAATACATGTTCGGAATCGGAAATAACAAAAACTAATTTTTCCAAACATTACATTAGTGAAATAGATCCTAATAAGCAATTTAATTTAACTCATGAGAATGTAACACTCTCAACTAATAATGAGGAAACTGATAGTATTTTGGAGCCAGCAACATCTAATCAAGCCAAAGATGATGAATATGATATTGCTGGTTCACAAAAAAAAATCCCAATCATCAATTTTACAACATCAAAACGATGAAGAAATCCCACAACCTGGAGCCGTAAAAAGAATGAATTGCTTTATAATTGAAAATCAAGATTACATTCATAAGAAAAAAAACAAAAATTGTAATGGAAATTACGAAATTGCTGAAGATCTCAAATTGGAAGACGTATTGCAGGAAATAAGAAAAATAAAAAAAACCCAAAAAATGCAAGCTAAATCTATAGCACCAATAGAGGAAAATTTGGCTGAAATAAAGAAAGGTATATTCGTTGTTGGAATCACTTGTATTATCAACCAGTATTGCTAAGGCCAAGCGAATACAAAGAGATGCTAACTTTCAATACCCTGAAACTCCAATGAGATCCGTAGATCAACTTATGGTTTTCAATTCTAGGTTAGGCGAAATATTTTATGTGGAACAGATGGTAATGACTGTAAGTTATATTAGCTATTCTCTTCTCATAAAATTTCTTCATTTATAGATTATACGACTCTATAAATTTAAATGCCCTAATATCAATAAAGCAGTAAAAAACATTTACGAGCATTTGATTGATTACGATTTAATACGTAAATATTCGTGGACTGGACAGTCTGGCATTGCAAAAGGTATTTTGTTTCAATTTAGTGTGTACGTTTTATATATTATAATATTTTCTAGGGATAACAAAACTTATTTTCCTGGAGCTTTCAAGTGTCATTGAGCTTACAGAAAACACTTTAAATTACTTAAATATTGATACCCTGGTAACAAGTTCGGAAACGCGAACAGCAATCCAACTATTTTTAAAAAGATCATCAATTAATATTTCACGTAAAACAAATCAAATTTAAAATACATTATTTACTTTTTTTATATTATTAGTTTTAATACATTAATACAAAAAAATTTTTTTTTATATTAAAAAATTTAATACATTAATACAAACAATTTTTTTTAACTGTCCTATAAGTAACTATATATTTTTTGTTTTATTTTTTGGTACTAATAACCTAATATGTTACCTATAAATTCAGAAATCACTATTGGTAATATATAACTGAAAGATCCCAAAATTTGCCCGTATATAAAACTTAAGCATGTCCCAATTGAGTCTGACTTAAAACTGATTAAAACAGGGTTTAATTATGGTACTAATAACCCAATAAATCGCTATTGGTAATATATAACTAAAAGAACCCAAAATTTATCCGCATATGAAACTGGAACATACCCCAATTGGATCTGATTTACAACTGATTAAAACGTGGTTTAATTGTGGTACTAATAACCTAATATGTTACATATAAATTCAAAAATAACTATTGGTAATATATAACTAAAATATGACCGAATTGTGTATGATTTTTAAATCAATTAAAAATGGTTTCATTATGGTACGAAAAACCATAATTTAACCACTAGTTAAAATGTGGTAAAAGTTCCAACCAAAAGTCTGCCCAGATTCGGTTATATTACAGACACTACTCAGGCTCGTTACCTCCTCGGTTTCTGGTAACGGCTCAGGTTTTTTTGTGGTATCAATTGTCAGTATTGTCAACAATTGTGGTATCAATTGTTGTTGTTTTTTGTGGTATCAAAACGGCTCAGGTGTGGTGGTATCAATTGTTTTTCGGGTATATTGCATGTAAATATCAGAAAAGAATCCGGATGCTTTTAATGCTTTTAATATTCTCGATTCAAAAAGAACTCTTTTAGCATATCGTCGTGTGGATAAATGATTGTCGTATGTTAAAAACTATAGTTTTGAGTAAAATGAAATCAAAGTTTGAAGCCATGTATCTTGAAACTTATGTGGAAAATGTTCCCACTTTTTGAAATTTTTAGGTAACATGATTCATACCCTATAAAGATTTCGGTGTTTTTTTTTTAAATCTGCGAAATTTATAGTATGATTTAACAAAAACTTCAAAATGAGAATGTCGTATGTTAATTTTTCGTAAGAAAAATTTTTTGCATAATACATACGACAGTTTGTTACTTAATATACAACAAATTAATTCCAAAATGTTAATAATAAATGTGGTATGTTAATATTGCTTACTCATAAATATTCTCATTTTCAGTGAATAAAATAAGTTATAACATTGATTGTTAAACTCTGTATTTCTGTGTTTTAGTTTTATCTTAAAATATCTACACCTATTTTGATAACTACTTGCTGGGTTATTAAAAAATACATTATAAAAATAGTTTTTTAAATATTAAATTTTATTTCAAAATTTTAGTATCCCAAATAATAATTAACAAAATTACTTCTTAGTACATATTTAATAGGTAATACAAAAATAAAAAATATTTGTACTTTATAATATTTTCTTAGTGTTTTAATCAATAAAAAACAAAATTGGTTCTGTACTTTGCAATATCTATACCAAATTCAAAATTAAAAAAAAAAATAATTTTGAAAAAACATTAAGTTATTTATTCGTATATCAATAATTATTTATAACATTATTTAATAAAATTCAAGAAATTTCATGAATAATGTTATTTCAAAATATAACAGATCCCGATCATGGATCAAAAGCATTCATAACGTTGCGATATAAAGGTTAAAAAAAAAAAATAAATAAATCTGGTTTCTTTTCATTAATTATTTAATATTTCAATTAAAACTATAAAAACCAAAATAATATGTAATAAAATAACTAAATATAAGAAATTATTCAACAACTATCAGTAAACAAAATTTTGATTAAAATAATCGTATATTTCGAATTAGTTATAATCGTATAGGTACATATTATTATTTTCTCGTATATTATTAATCTTATATTATTATAATCATATATGTACATATTTTTATATTTATAAAATTAATAATTAAAAATTTTAATACAGTATTTTTCATTCTAATTAGAATTTTTGAAATTCATGTATTGCTTTATTTTCTTTTGAAATTGTTTGAATTTATTTAGAATAGTTATTTCCTATTCTTGAAGTACCTACTACTTCATACTGAATATAGAAATATACCTACTTTTCAGAAATTAGTTGTTTTGGAATACAAGTACACATGAATGATATTTTTATAATTACATTTTTGACTAATAAAAAATTTAAATATGAAATAAAACTGATTTAAAACGAAACATAAAGCTAATTATAATAATGAAAAATACTGTGATTTAACTGTTTGTTTAAAAATATAATACCTGGCGCAAAACTAACTATTTCTTCGACATCATCAAATATTTCATTTGCCATATTTAAAAGTAAAAAAAAAACAATTAATTTAAAATGTTAAAAAAAATAAATAAAATAAAAATGTAATTTTACGTACTCAAGAGTTTTTTTGGTAAAACTGGCGGCGGCGATTCATCCATTATGCTCGACATTTAAACAAAAACAAATACTAATTTACTTTTTTAAAAATTTATTATCGTTTACATGTAATTTGCTATTAACATACGACAAATTAATATTAATATTTGAATATTTATGTGTGGTATGTTAAGACATACAACAATTTCTTATTATAACCTTGAATTAAAATGTTGTATGTTGAACATACGACAATTTATTACTGGAAAGAGCAAATACATAGAAATGATGTCGTATGTTGTATATTTTAGCAACATACGACAAATTTTTAAAATATTAAAAACGCTACTCTATAATTTTTTAATTGAAAACGTAACTCTTTTGAATAAATTTTTTTGAAATTTGAATTGACAATAAATTTGTAATTTTGATTTTTGTCATTTACTTAAACTATTTTAATCTTTCGACATTCGTGTTTCAATTTTCAAATCGTTTGTAATTGTAAATTGCAGTTTAATTTTTTAAACTAGTAAAGTAAAGTAAAGTAGTATAGATTTAAAAAAAGAAATAAATAAATAAAATGTCTCTTAATAGGTAACTTCTTTTTTAATTACTTAAAGATTTGAAAATAAATTATATATGTATGCTTCATTAACAGATATTTCACATCTAATAACAGAAATTCCGTTGAATTTAAAATTTCCTGCAGCAGTTCCTCAGAAAATGAAAGGGATATAACGCCGATTATCAAAAAGTAAGCCAGAATTTTAGAAAAAATTGGCACAAAATAGAAAAGTTTAAAGATTGGCTAAGAGAAATTCGAAAAAATTCAAAACAGGCTTATTGTTACGTAAGTAAAAAAAATATTATTGCAAAAATAAGTTCTTTAACAAAACATTCATCATGTAAGCAACATTTGGACAATATGTCCTTTTTCTGATAATAGACAAGCAAAAATAATATATAAAAACTTGGTATCTGATAATCAAAAATATATTGAAGGACAAATTTGGTTATATTTAGCATGTCATCAAAGTATAAATCCAGTTAATCATTTATCTAATATTATAAATACTGCTGTTAAAGAATTTGATTTAAAACTAGGACGTACAAAGTGCACAAATATATTAAATAATGTTCTAGAACCATATTTTCGTGAGGATTTGCTAAATGATATTAATAATTCTAGTTTTAGTTTACTTTTAGATGAATCAAATGATGTATCTACTTTTAAAATGTTAGGTATTTGCATATTGTATTTTTCTAAAGCACATAAAAAAATTGTTTCTACATTTCTTAAATTATAAGAAATAGAAAAATGTGATGCTAAGTCCATTGTTTTTGCCATAAAAGAGGTAATGAAATTTTTTAAATTAGATTTAAATAAACTATTGGGAATAGGAACAGATAATCAGTTATTAAATAACTTTTATTAAGTACAGACGTGTTTTTTTATCGATTAAAAAAAATTTTTTTTTTCTATAAATACGGTAAAAATTGAAAATAAAAGGTAAAAACAAAGAAAATAATATTCAGCCGTTTTTATTTTTTATTTTAATTAATAATTACCAACTATGGCGTCGTGCCAAAAGTGCAAAATGAAAATAAAGGGAGAAACTGGAATAGAATGTGCAGGAATGTGTAAGAAAATATACCACGAAGCTTTTAGATGTTCAGGTTTGGATCAATCATCAATTAGCATGATATGTGGTAATCAAAATATTAAATTTATATGTGACGACTGTGTTCTGTATATTCAAAATATAGACTTAGTCCTTCAAAATATGGAAAGAGCGGTGGGAAAAAGTAATGATCAGCTGAAAGAGTACAAAGAAGAGTTTGATAGAGCTATCAAAAATAACGAGAAAGAAGTTATCGATCTACTAAAGGCAATTGAAACTAATTATATGAACGGTTGGAGGAAATCAAATTTAGTCAACAAAAAGAATTAGATAAATGGCAAAATTTACAGAAGTCTTTAAAAATCAAAGCGAGAAGGTGAACGAACAATTTATGAATGTAATAAAAAAAAGTGCTGAGATATGCAATAAACTTACTAATACTGGGATTGAAAAAAAAATAAATACAGGTCATACGGTGTCATTTGCCGATATTGTGAAAAATACAATAAGCGGTTCTGATATGATAATGAAAAAAGAACTACCTTTAATTGTAAAACCGAGGAGTAAGCAAAAAAATTAAAAAACAAAGAGTGATTTGAATACAAAGGTGGATCCAAAAAATTTTAAAATTAAAAATATTGTTAATAAAAAAAATGGTATAATTTTAATTGAAACTGATACAAAGGAAGATCGGGAAAAAATAAGAAATGAATTAGAACTAAAATTGAATGAAAATTATGAGATAAAAATACCGGTAGAATTGAAACCAAAAATAGAAATTGTTCACATTAATCAGAAATATAGTGAAATAGAAATAATTGAAAAGTTAAAAAAACAAAATGATTTCCTTGAAATGTGTGAAATGAAAGTGCTAAAAACATATTCTGTTAAAAAATATAATAAGGAAATGTTTAACATAGTTATTGAAGTTGATAAGGAGTCATTTCCTAAAATTTTGGCACATGAAAAAGTTTGCATAGGTTGGGAAAGATACAAAGTCTTCGACGCTATAAACATTCCAAGATGTTTTAAGTGTAAAGGCTTTAACCATAAATCAGCTGAATGTAGGAATGCGGAAACATGCTTGAAATGCCATCAGGAACATAAAACTAGTGAATGCAAGCAAAAAGATATTAATAAGTGCATAAACTGTTTGAAATACAATGAAAAATTAAAAATCAATGTGGATGTTAATCATAATACATTAAGTAGAATCTGCCCGGCTTTTCAGCATAAACTAACTTTAAAAAAACAAAAAATAGGCTACTAGCAATCACAGATAATGGGAAAAGATCACAATAAAACAATTGAAATAATACGAAATAATGCTAATTATAATAATAATGATAATTGTAGTAATAGCACAAATAGAATTCAAATTAATAGCAACAATACCGATATCAATAATAACAATAGTAATAATAATAACACTGATAATAATGATAATATTAATAATAGCAATATGAATAATAATAACAATAAGTATAATAATAACAATAAAAATAATAATAACAATGATGATAATCATAGTAATAATAATATTAATAAGAATGCAGTAAGTAATAAAAATATTAATGATAAAATGCAAAAACACATAAAGCAGAATAAAACCTTTAGTTTACTTAAATATGTTCCTAAGGTATGGTCAAAAAAAACTAATAGTAATAATACAAAATTGAAAATTATTAAAAGTAATTGTAATGGAATCAAAAATGATACATTGCATCAACGAAATGAAATAAATAACATTAAAACAGAAAATAAAAACAATAGTACCATAGAAAATAAAGTTAGTGATAATTGTACTCTTACTTCTTGGCAACCTAAGCCGTTAAGCTGTTCTCAAAATAGTAATAGCTTTATTGATCCAATGGCTCCACCAATCGTTAAAATGACAAGAAAAGCGATCGCAGACGGTGATAGCATATATATACTCTCCCGATTAAGAGATAACAGGATTTATAATAATGTAAGGATGTATGTATCATACTTTCATAATGAAGATGATGTCTGTATTGAAGGTATTACAAAAACAAACATCAAAGTACTTATTGATCAAGAAGGTTTTCCAACGGATTACGAAGAATTAAGTAGAATATATTATAGATATCATGTAAGCAGAGGTATTCCCCATGAAGATGTTAAAAAAGATCTAAAAATGCACAGAGGTCATATTGACAACAAATACAGAGAGAATCTTCAAAACCAAAGAGGAACTTGGCGTAATTATATGATAGGTATTCCATAATGATAGAACCAAATGAAAACAATATATAGCATAAGAAATAAATTGTTCGAACTTGAGATTCTTATAAATGAATGTGAACCAGTTGATATTGTAATAGTTACAGAAGTATGGTTATATGATAGTGAGATTGGAATCTTTAACTTACCTAAATTTAAAGCAGTATACAACTGTAGGAATAAAAAGAGAGGAGGGGGAACATTAATTTTTATAAAAAATAATATTAATTTTAATGAAATAGTTAAGGAAGAAAAATACAATTTAACAATTGCTGAAATTCAAAACACTCGGCCTAAAATTAAAATAGGTACGTTTTATAAAGCCCCAAATGAGAACACTATGCAATTTATCGAAGATTTGAAAAAAAAATTGGAGAAACAATCAAACTGCATCTTTTTTGCTGATACTAATATCAATCTTTTTAACAGCTACAATTCTTTAATTGCGTATACAGATATGTTATCAACATCTGGGTATAACATTATCAACAAAATGCACAGCACAAGAGTTGCCGCTAATTCAAAAATCTTAATAGATCATATTTTGTCAAACTTAAGTGATAAATATAATATAACTTTCAAAATTAAAGAAAACAGTCTTTCTGATCATAAAGCATTTATAACTAAAATAAAAACTATCGATATTAAAAAGAAAACAATGAAAAAACAAATTATAAATAAAACCGATTATCAAAAATTTTATAACATAGTACAAATCCAAGAACAAAATAATAACTTAACAGATATTGATTAAAATAATCCAGGATGCTAAAGAGGCCAGTACGAAGAAAATTTTATTAAGAACTAGAAACAATAATTGAATAACGGCTAATATACTTAAAAAGATGAAAACAAGGCGCTCCTTATATGACGCTCATAAAAAAGACCCAACTAATAAAGTAAAAAAAGTCAGACACGTGAAATGTAAAAAAGAAATGACTAAAATAATAAAAGAATCCAACCAAAGTCACATTAATAGCAGTATTGAAAAGGCTGGAAACGACTCGAGAAAATTATGGAAAATCATCCACATTACAATTAAAAACAGTGAAGATACTGTAAATGAAAATATTTGTAATATAATACAAGAAAATGGAAAAATTACAGTAACTGATAGAGAAAATGCGAATGCTATGAATAAATTTTTTGGAGAAATAGGAACACATATAGCGAATGGAATTAATAAGTCGAATAAATCGGATGATAGAAGTGAAAACATTATTAACCCAAAAACGATTTATTTAAGTCCAGTCGATGAAAATGAGACTTTCAATATTATCAAAAACTTAAACTGCAATGCTGCTGCAGGTTTAGATAATATAACAGTTAAAGATCTACAGATACTAGCGGGAATTCTAAAACAACCCATCACGCATATGATTAATAAGTCCTTTGAAGAGGGAAAAATTCCTTCATGCTTAAAGAAAGCGTTTATTATGCCAATCCATAAAAATGGCTCAAAATCTTTATGTGGCAATTATAGACCAATTTCTATTTTGAACTCAATTTCAAAAATATATGAAAAAGCTATTAATAGAAGAATTAGAGAGTTTATAAAAGATACGATCGGATTTGATCTCAATCAATATGGATTTTTAGAAAGTAGTGGTACTGAATCAGCAATTTCGGCTACATTAGAACAAATATACGATGCAATAGATGAAGGAATGTATGTAGGTGCTATGTTTGTAGACTTAGCTAAAGCATTTGATGTTGTTAGTCACACAAAACTCCTCCACATTTTTAATAACTTAGGAATAAGAGGTTTGTGTAACTCTTTAATAAAAGATTACTTATCAAATAGAACACATTGTGTTAAAATTAATAATACAATTAGTGAAGAGCGAATATTACAGCGAGGAGTTCCACAAGGATCACTACTTGGGCCTTTATTATATCTTTTATACATAATGGATTTCCCAAAAAGTAAATTGACCTCACAATATAATATTTATGCGGACGACACAAATCTTATAGCTAAAGTACAAACCTTAAGAGAGCTTGAAAACATAATAAATAATGATATGAGGATTTTTTCTGACTGGCTGGATGAGAAAGAACTTTGCCTGAATGCTAAGAAGACAAATTATATAGTATTTAAAACTCCAAAAAAAAGGTACCATGAAATTGATATCAAAGTGAAAAACAGCATAGTACAAAAAGTTAGTAATATAAACTATCTGGGAATCATCATCGATGAAAAACTTAAATGGGACGATCACATAAAACATATAAAAAAATGTATTGTTGCAATTTCTATTGCAATAAATAGGGCTGGTGGTTTCCCGGAAAAAGCGGCAAAATTTGTTTACAATGGGTATATATTATCCAAAATTAGATACAATATTTGTAGCTGGAGTCACTGCTCAAAATTTCATATCAAACAAATTGGAATAGTTATGAACAAAACACTGAAATCGCTCTTCAAACTTAGCTACAAGACTAAAACTGTTGAACTCTATCAAAAAACTAATCAAATGGATATAAAGCAATTGATTTACTTTGAGAAGTGCAAATACATTTATAAAATTGTAAACAATAATCTGACATCAAATCTACAAATAATGAAACAGGATGAGATACATAGCTACCAAACCAGAAACAGGAGAAATATCGTAGTACCAAAATCTAACACAACCATAAAACTTAAAAATGATGCATTGTAAACAATAATCTGACATCAAATCTACAAATAATGAAACAGGATGAGATACATAGCTACCAAACCAGAAACAGGAGAAATATCGTAGTACCAAAATCTAACACAACCATAAAACTTAAAACATAACCATAAGTGGCAACACTGGTTAGTAGCAAAATTTTCCTATTCCTATACTGTGTTTCTTGCAAAACTGTTTTATTCCAATATGAATATATTTAATAACAAAACTTTTGTTATTAAATATTTTCATATTGGAATAAAACAGCTAACAAATAAATTGGTTACAAAAATTATATTTTCCATCTAGAGTAAAAAAAAAATTAAAATAATGCGTATAATTTAGTTTATTGTGTTACATACATACTTTATTTTTGTTTTTATAAGACGTTTAGATTAATATGTGTTTTATAGTATTTATCTTGTAAAAAGTACGTTTTAATTTTTTATATTAGCAATAAATTATTTCAGTCAAAATAAAATCTGCAGTTAATTGGACGTTTTTAAAATTTTTGTGTTGCATTTGTTTAAAATTTGCTTTTTAAAATGGAGAATTTTGAATTGCCTGTAGAGACGGACAGGCATCGAAAAAAATATGGAATAAACTAATCTAAATGGAAAAGAGAAATTGCAAAAAGAAAGAGGTGGGATTATTACATAAAATACAATATAAAAAAATTTGTTTATCATAAATTTAAATGTAATTTGTACAGATATTCACCTCAACTGCCAAGTTGTAAACACGGAGAAAACTTCAAATGTGAAAAAATTCGTGAAAGATATGCATCATTTTTTTCCAATTCCTTTTATAAAGAGAGTTCCAAAACGTACCAAGATGCTTTCATTCTCAAATATACAAAAAGCAGTCTACCTAAATGATAGAGATGTAAGTGGACCAAAAAAGAATGTGTCAATAACAAATTATCTACTCTCTAAATCAAATTCGGCTAGATAGCCCAGTTATAACCCGGTTATCTTAATTTTACTGTTTTTGTTAGTTGACATTAATAGATATTTATTTTTTTAACTCGATAAAGAGTAAAAAGAAATGTATTACAGCTATATTTCTAGTTTCATTTTGATTAAATATTTAACATTAATAGATTCTAGCTTGTGATATTAAATCCCGGTTCTAGTTTAAATAAATTTTCTAACTAGAGTTCCAGGTTTACGTCAAAAAACTAAAATCCATTAAAAAAAAAATTTATTTTAAAAAACTTTCATAAAACAAATTTGATTTCTAGTTAACTACAGTAGATTTTAGTGCCCATAACTAGAATCTAGTAATAACGTGTGTTATATATTCGTGTGGTTGTATCGTGTAGAATACTTTCGTAGTGACTATAGTGTAGTATTTAGAACAGTATTATAGTATGTAGAGTTATAAGTTACAAGAACAAAACTACCTAGTCGCTAAAACTTCAAACTTCATTTAATAAACTAGAATAAAATGCATTAACCTTTTTAAATTCTTTGTGATAAGACGTGTTTTATAATGAATGCTGCAGAAATATTCGAATATTTGAAGAATAATGGCGTGGATGAGGATTCAGCCACAAAATTAAAAGGTTTGTAAATATACTTATGTATTATTTAATTTGTTTTAAATATACTTATATATAAGTTTCTATTATAAAAACTGTAGGTGAATTAAAATAAAGAAATAAAATTTAGTTATTGAAATAACTTCCAAATAAATTTTAGTTACAGTCAATATTGGATAATACATCGTTGAGTGGATTTACAAATTATTATTATAGCTATAACAATATTTTTTTTTGCATACATACCTACATAAAACTAGCTGATTTTTTTTTATTTTTTAAGAAAGCTTTTTATTTATTATTTTTGTTATTTATTATAAAAATTTTAAAAATATCACACCAGAATTAGTGACAATCAGTCGACTAAAAGTATTGTTGTTTTTTTTTTGTAGTAAATAATATATGTATGTAAAGTAAATAATATGGTATGAATTAATTTAATTGTATTTTGATAGTAAGAATTATTTATTTTGTTTTTAATTGATTTTGCATTCTACCATTTTTCTTTTTTTTTATAAGTAAAACTAAGTCTTTATATACAAAATTGACTGTACTTGAGTAGTTGAATTATATTTTGTTCTTCATAGCTAGATTCAAGTAGCTCCAACTAGAATAATTTAACTAATCTAAATGTAAGAAAAGCTGTAGGAACTAGAATCTTATTTTAGTATTTTCATAGTATTATATAATAAATTAGTATATAGTTATACATACATAATTAACTAAAAAAAAAGAAGTTTGTGTTTAGTCGCATTGTATTACATATTACGTTGGAATGCGTGGTGTTTACTCTATACAATATAATATAGGAAATAAAATCATTGTTTAAATTTGTTAAGGTGAAGTAAAACAAAATTTTTAAAAAATTGTAAAATTTGAATCAGTTTTTAATTATGTATCTATATTTGTCTATATAACATACATACTTACATATGTACATTATTTAATTCATTTGAAATTTAATGCATTTTTAGATATTATTTAGATTAATCGATAGGTAAAATAAATATTCCATCGTAATTTTTTTAATCAAGTTAAACGACTAGAGATACAGAACTTAGTTTTCTGTTTATTCGAAAATCAACTGTTTTCATAGTGAAGTGTAATAAATTTTCCACAGAGCAGTATGTAGAGATAATTGGAGCTACTAAATAATTATGTACCGGGTACCTATACACTTCTTTTTATTTTTTATATTCATTTTATTATTATTTTTAAATATTTTTTTTCCAATAAGTACTCTATTATTTTTTAAATTTGTGTGCATTCATTTTTAAAAATGCATTAAAATGTAAAAGTTATACGTTTAATATGAGAAATAATTATTAAATATAAATATTTAACTTCAATATAGACGTAATATGATAAAATATACCTATTATTATATTCTTAGATGCATGAAGCGAAAATGTACCAAAACACAATATTGAAGTTACATGTTTTATCTGCAAAAGGTTGTTTTTCATATTTAACCGACTTCGCCATCATTTTGAGTTACATAAAAACTATCTCGGAAAAAAAAATAGCAATGCAAAAATTATATGTGTTGAAAACAACTGTATGCGTACTTTTGCATTGTTTTCATCCTTTAAAAGGCATATCTTAAAAAATCATCAGAAAAATTTTGTTATAAATAATTCAATTGAATATGTCCCTTCCCTTCAATATTTCACTACTCTAGATTTAGCAAAAGGTTATCAACAAATAATGATAAAAGAAGAGGATAGAAAAAAGACAGCTTTCGTCACTCCTTTAGGATTTTAGGAAATTAATAGAATGCTATTTGGTTTAAAGAATGCTCCAGCTACGTTTCAAAGACTGATAAATGATATTTTAAGAAATCAAATAAATAAAAACTGTGTAGTATATTTAGACGACATTTTAATATTTAGTACTTTTCTTAGAACATATAAAAGCTATTTCAGAAATTTTTAAAATATTAGAGGAAAAAGAATTAAAAGTATAAATTGATAAATGTAATTTTTTGAAAAAGGAAACAGAATTTTTAGGTCATATTTTAACGAATGAAGGGATGAAACCTAACCCTATAAAATAAAAGTTATAGAAAAATTAGAAATCCGAAAAACACAAAAACAAATAAAAAGTTTTTTAGGTTTAACAGGATATTACAGAAAGTTCGTGAAAAACTACGCAAAAATAGCTCAACCCATTACTAAATATTTAAAGAAAGATACAAGGATAAATTTAAAAGATTCAAATTATAGTGAAGTATTTGAGAAATTAAAGAAATTAATAGTAAGCCATCCTATATTAAAATACCCAAATTTTGAAAAACCTTTTACACTTATTACGGACGCCTCCAACTATGCTATTGGAGCAGTATTATCTCAAGAGGGACATCCTGTCTGTTTTGCATCTCGAACTCTAAATAATCACGAGATAAATTACTCAGCAACAGATAACGAATTCTTAGCTATAATGTGGTCAGTTAATTATTTTAGACTATAAATTTACGGTAGTAAATTCAAAATTTTCACTGATCACCAACCAATAAAGTTTCTACACGCAAAATATAAAGGTAAAGATGTATCACCTAGACACCAAAGGTGGTTACTAAAATTAGGAGAATACACGTTTGAGATTGAGTATTTGAAAGGAAAAGAAAACAAAGTGGCTGATTTTCTTAGTAGAATTCATTCACACAAAGAAATGACAACAACAGAAAACGAACATAAAACAATATCAGATAATGAAGAGGAAAAAGAATCTGAATTAGACTTATTATTCAATATTGAAAATTAAACTAATATAATAGAATTAATCTCACATAAACGTCCTTTTGAAAATAAAATTAATAAAAAATTAGAAAGACTTCCAAAAATAAAATCATTAAAGAAACGAAAAATAACACCTATTAATTCAGTTTGGTCACAACCTGAAACCATAGAAAGAATGAGGAAATTCGCTCATATAAAACCACGTGAAAAGGAAATAAATATCTTAGAAGAAGATAATAATAGTATTACAATGGCAACTATACATTCTGCAGAAGAAGAATTATTAGACCATATTCCAATTAAGGAAGAAATAGTTAATAAATACAAAACTCAAATAATATTAACTAAGAAGAAACAATTTTAGGTAGGAAAGTTATTTACATAGCAGAGTACGATTTATATTTAAAGGAATGATAGGTATATACTCAGAATTACCTGATTCTCAGTATAATATAGTACAGAAAAAAAATTAGAGAAATGTATTCAGGTATTACACAAGTAAAATTTATTAAATGTTCATTCAGAGCTGAAGAGGTAAAAACGGAAACCGAAGCAATAAAACAAATATAATTTTATCATATTAGGGAAAGCATTCATTCAGGTATACAAGAGACGTATAATCAAATTAAGAAAAAAATTTATTACCCTAACTTATTAGAACTAATACAAATAGTAATTAATCAATGTGATATTTGCAAGGAAGCCAAATATGATCGCAAACCCATAAAACCAAAATTTAAGAGTACAGAAACACCACCGGGAATAAATGAAATAATACACATCGATACATATGTGAATATGAAAAATAGTTTTTTAACAGTAATAGATAAATTCTCAAAGTTCAGTTCCGCATATTATTTAACAGATAGAAATCATCTAACTATATTAGAAAAATTAGCAGAACATTTTGCAAGAGTAGGTAAAGCTAAGAAAATCATTACAGACAATGAATTCAAAACTATACACATTAAAGAATTTTTAAAAGAAGGTATAAATTTACATTTATCCAAACCTAATAGTCACACAGGCAATTCAGATATAGAAAGATTTCATAACACAATTGCAGAAAAATTTAGGATTCTAAAATTAATAAAAAAAGAAATTTTAACTAATAGATTAATACAACAAGCAGTACGAAATTATAATGATAAGTTCCATTCAGCAATAAAAAATACGCCTAACGATGTGCAAAGTTTTAAAGTAAATTTAGAAAAAATAAAATTAAATATAGTAAGTTGTAAAGAAAAAGCTAGGGAAAAAGCTAATGTTAAAAGAGAAGAATATGAGGAAGATAGATCAGAAGGTTTTATAAAAAATTATAGGACAGTTAGACATAAAAAAGTACCCAAATATAGGAAAGCCAAATTAAAAGATATCTATCATTCTGATATTAAAAGAACATATAAATTTACAGATAATAGTTTGAATGTTGATATGTTGTCTATTAATAACGCCTAGTAACGGACGTTTAATAATACAAGACATCAAAGACAATACAGGATTCACAGTAATCAAATTAGAAGTAATAAAAATTGTTACTAGTACAGACATTATATTACATATAATAAACCCACAAGAAATTATAGACATAGTAAAGAGTATGACAATAAATATAGAAAATCTTAAAATAGAAAACCAACAATTATTAATGACAGAATTAGAAGACATAAAGAACAAAATACAAGTTAACAACCGTTAACCTTTCAAATTTCAATAATTTTAAATTAATAATGTTTTTATAATTTTGTAACAAATTTCGGACATTCACACTAAAATCATATTAAATGCTTACGATGCATTTCGTAATAAAAAAATTATCTACGCGGCGTATTTGTGCAGGTAGAATGAATAATTAATATTAAAATAAATTTTACTTCTTAATTAATTTCTGAAAAGAAAGGTTTAGAATTTTTTATATAAAATATTATTTGTAAAATTATTTGTATTAATAAAAAAAATCTGTAAATTAAAATAAATAAAAAAACTATTGTTAAACAATAAAAAAAAAATCAAAAAAACTAGTACTAGTATAAAAACAATTTAAAATCAAAAAATAAAGAAAAAAAAATAAAATAACATAAAAAAAATTAAAAATAAAAGAAAAAACAGGCCTAAAAAATAATTAATTAAAATAAAAAAATAAAGAAATAAAAAATTTTTATAAAAAACGAAAAAACTTGGTACCAAGAAAATAAAATAAAAATAAAAAAAAATCATTTAGTGATTAAAATGAGATAAATCAATTAAAGTTATAAATAAAAACACTATTTGTATCACGTGCTAAGAAGAAATCCAGCTTAAGGGGGTGGAAACGAGGCCCCTTAGTAGAAAAATCAAGAAACTTTTCAAACAGGAGTCACCATCGCGGGAAAATTAATATCCCAGAAGCTTTGTTGACAGCCGCCAACTCCGGTGGAAAGAATCAAAGCGGTAGGTCACCTAATGGACTTAATAAGATCAATTATGCTCATGTAAGTCAGTGAAAATAAGAAAGAAAAAATTGAAAAAATAAAATAAATTTTTATATAAATTTTTGTGTACAAAATTAGTGGTTTTGTGATATAAAAAAAAGGAGATAAATTTTAACTTTAACGAGATATCTATTTTAACAAATTTTTGAAAATATTAAATCATTAAAATTGCTTTTCCTTTATCTAAAATAGTCATTAAAAAAATTTTATTAATAAACGATAAAAAAATTTACAAATAAATAAAAACATATTATTACAAAAAAATTTTAATAAAATACAATATCGTGATCAAGCCTTCTCGTCGACACTTGAGGTGAGGCTGCCTCAAGCACGATATTACATAAAAAACAAAAAAAAAATATTTTTTTATAAGATAAAGGAAAAGATTATACAAATTCATTTTTTGAAAGAAAAAAATTTTTTTTTATTCCATACATAAAATAAAAATTAAATACTTTTTTACTATAAGAATTAAAATAAATAGAATTAATATTTAATATTAAGTAAATTTTATTAGAAAAGTTTTTTTATATAGAATATTATAAAATATTTTGCTTATTTAAAATGAAAAATAAAAAAAATATAAATTAAAAGAATTTAAAAATTAAAATTTTGGATCTTAAGCTGTACACGAATTTTATATTCGATTGTTGGATTATTTAAAAAAGCAACAATGATTTATTTATTTTATTTAATTATAGAACTTTATTTAATATTTTAATATTACAGTTAATCGTCTGGAATGTTATTTAGAACTGAACTTATTTTGTACTTTCACAAGTATTTATACTACATCACAAGTATACTACTACATTAAAATATAATTACTAAATGATAAATATTTACCTATTTCATCATTTAGTTTACAAAACTATTTATTACTTTATTTTCTAATTATTACAAAGATTCATGTTTTGATCCTGTTTATTCTTTATTTATAAATTATTACTAAGTGATAAATACTTATTTAATCATTTAGTTTACAAAATTTGTTTTATTACTTTTACAAAGATTCATGTTTGATCGTGATAATATTGATCGTTTAGTTACATTTATTTATTTCCAATAATAAAGATCCTTTCTTTGTTATTATTTTATTATTTGTTATTTACTTTATTAGATATAGCTGTTAATTCTTCAGCATATTGTTATATTCAGCTTATAATATAACGTAATAATAATATAACAACAGACGCATCAAATGTAGCAATTGGTGCCGTCCTGTCACAGTGTAATCACCCTATATCTTTTAAATCTGGAACTCTTAACAAACACGAGACCCAATATTCAACGATTGAGAAAGAGCTTTTAGCGATTGTATGGGCCACTCAACAATTCCGACCACTTGTATGTTTAAATAGTTTAAAGGAACCTAATAGCAAACTTCAAAGATGGAAAATTAAATTGAATGAGTTCGATTTCAACATGGAATACGTTAAAGGGAGAGAAAATAATGTCGCAGATTATCTATCTAGAATGGAAAACGTCGAAATTGAAAATAGTAATGAGAATGCATCTAAACAATATGAATTTTTTAATTCTGAAAATCAAAAAGATGTTGTCAGTGTCATTAACGCAGAAGTAATGTCAACTGATGCTACAATACATAGTGCTCAAGAAGATTCATCTGATTTAATTTTTATTACTGAGAAGCCCATATAAGTCTCTTTAAAAATCAAATTTATTTGAAGGAGGGTACTAAGGAATGTATCAAATTAAAAATAGTGCATAAAAGATCAACATCATTAACTCATATAACAATACTATTCACTCAACCACAAAACTAAAACCGATTGATTTCCTTACAAAGAATTATAATAAAACAGACATAGAAAATTTGAAAACCAAATTTGAAAGCGAAAAAATAAAACGTATTGAAAAATTTAATAAAAATAGAAACGATAATTTTGAACTTACCCAAAATATTGTCAAAAATAGACAAATAGCAAAAAATAGCACTAAATACAAAAGACTGAAAAATTACTTAAAACAAAACGATTATACTATCGACCACAGTAACGAAATACAAAATACTATAAAACGCAGTTAAAACGCAAATATAAACATCAAATTAATTTTTTTTTTCAGAAATGATTCGCATGATTGTTTTTCTAACCTCTTTCTGGATAATTATCAATGAAGCTCAGAAGGTGGAAATCACACCAATATACATCGAACATTGCTATTCTGTATTAAAACTGGAAGAAAGACCTATAGGAGACAGTTATGCTAAAATCTTACATATTATAGATTTAAGAGAATTTGAAAACGTACTTGATCTTTTAAAAACAAACATAAAGAGAATATCATTAATTGATAGTGACTCAAATTTTAATTTGCTAGAAAAGGAAATGAAAATATTAGAGAATAATATAAAAAGTCTTATACCTCATACTCATAGAAGTAAAAGAGGTCTTATAAACATCGCGGGAAATGCGTTAAAGTTTCTCGCAGGAGCAATGGATCCTGAAGATGCAAATTAAATTTATGGTCATTTAGAAAATTTGAATACATATACCAAACAACTAGTTGACCAGTCAAACAAACAAATAGTAATTAATCACCAAATAACGAACTCAATTGAAGAAATAAAAAATCATATTAACGGACAAAAAACTAAGTTTGATAAATATTTTAGTAATTCTATTAATATGTCAAAAGCAATTTTAAGAAAACTAAATGTATACCAATATGAAATTCAGACTTACGCCGCTATCTCACATTTAAATACACTAATTGACAAAAGAAAAGACAATATTTTACTTAGTAGACAAAACCTGTTAGCTCATGATATATTAAATATGGATGAAATACAAAAATTCAATATAACAATAAATATTTTACCATTTATTAGAAATAGCGTAATTTTAAATGATGAAAATTCTATAATTTTTGCAATTCTTATGCCAGCATTTTCTAAAGAAAAATATTTTAACGCTCTCATTCTTCCATTTCCAAATACAAAAAATGAACAATTAAGTATTGAAAACGAAAAGGTAAAGTAAATTATAAGTAAAGAAAATGTATTTAATTTTAACTTTAATATAGTAAATAAAAACCAACTAAAATATCACAAAAATAAATGTATTCGTAACTTATTATCAAACCACAGTACTTGTAATTTTGTATTAAATAAAGAAACAACTGTAGAAGAAGTAGAAACGGGTATAATTATAACAAAAAACATTGGCTTGACTCAAATGAAAAACGATTGTTCAAACCAAGAAATTGTTCTAAAGGGAAATAATTTAATAAAATTCTCGAATTGTAAAATCACAATTAATAATAATAAATTTGTAAATATTATAGAAAAAGTTGAGAGTCATATCATTATGCCCAGCTTAAATTTTAGTTTGATAGAAATAATTGAAAATGTAACTTTAGAAAATCTTAAAACTGAAAATATAAAAAACAGAGAAAGTATTGACTATGTTGAATTTAAACATAATGCTGTCAGTTACTCATTTTCAGCAATTATTTTAATTATAATATTGGCAGTAATTCTAATTTTAAAGCTCGTTCTAACTATTCATAAAAATAAAATTTTAGATGTAGTAAAATTATCGGGAGATTCAACTACCAACATTAATAAAGCCGATAGTGCTATGTTTTCCGAGACGGAAACTTCTAAGAGGGGAAGTGTTATATTCAGTTTATAATATAACGTGGGAACTCAAAATATAGTTTTTCCCAGCTGTCATTTGACACCCTAATTAAAACATCTAGTTAAGTTCAACATAGTCCCAAATAAATATTTTGATAATTTTATTTTTGTAACAAGCAAAAATACTGACTAACAATAATTTAAGCTTTAGATTTATGTTTATGAAAAATGTAAGAAATAAAATAAGAAAAATAAAGTTAGTTTTTAACAGGACTCTAAACGCTGAAGTTTATTATTTTAAAATTATATTTGAAATTAATAATAAAACTTATAAATATGAACAAGGAAAAACAATAAATGAATTAAACTTGTCATAAAATATCATTAAAACAATTGTGACAATAGAAATTTAACTTTACCAGGTAACACATTAATAAATTATAACAATTGTACATTGAAAATAGTAAATCAAGAATTTTCAAATATTAAAGAAATTATAAACCAAAGGGAGGTGTTATGTATATGCATACAAATACACATACAAATATAGATAATATACCTCTAAATTCAAAACAAGACAAATCATGTTTTGATAATAGATATGCTGAAGTATTAACAGCTATATCTAATAAAGTAAATAACAAATAATAAAATAATAACAAAGAAAGGATCTTTATTATTGGAAATAAATAAATGGTTAAGCAAAAATGCTGACTAACAATAATTTAAGCTTTAGATTTATGTTTATGAAAAATGTAAGAAATAAAATAAGAAAAATAAAGTTAGTTTTTAACATGACTCTAAACGCTGAAGTTTATTATTTTAAAATTATATTTGAAATTAATAATAAAACTTATAAATATGAACAAGGAAAAACAATAAATGAATTAAACTTGTCATAAAATATCATTAAAACAATAGAAATTTAACTTTACCAGGTAACACATTAATAAATTATAACAATTGTACATTGAAAATAGTAAATCAAGAATTTTCAAATATTAAAGAAATTATAAACCAAAGGGAGGAGTTATGTATATGCATACAAATACACATACAAATATAGATAATATACCTCTAAATTCAAAACAAGACAAATCATGTTTTGATAATAGATATGCTGAAGTATTAACAGCTATATCTAATAAAGTAAATAACAAATAATAACAAAGAAAGGATCTTTATTATTGGAAATAAATAAATGTAACTAAACGATCAATATTATCATGATCAAACATGAATCTTTGTAAAAGTAATAAAACAAATTTTGTAAACTAAAATGATTAAATAAGTATTTATCATTTAGTAATAATTTATAAATAAAGATTAAACAGGATCAAAACATGAATCTTTGTAATAATTAGAAAATAAAGTAATAAATAGTTTTGTAAACTAAATGATGAAATAGGTAAATATTTATCATTTAGTAATTATATTTTAATAGATAAAGATGTAGTATAAATACTTGTGAAAGTACAAAATAAGTTCAGTTCTAAATAACATTCCAGACGATTAACTGTAATATTAAAATATTAAATAAAGTTCTATAATTAAATAAAATAAATAAATCATTGTTGTTTTTTTTAAATAATCCAACAATCGAATATAAAATTCGTGTACAGCTTAAACCTGGAGCAATTTTTTGCAATTTCATATTTAAGGTTTTGACGTAAATATCTCGTATTGATAAGCTTTTGGAGCAAATCGGACAATCGCAAGTGGTAGTTTACTAGTGTACTTTTTTAGTGTTTTACGAATATTTCGTAACAGAAAAATGTTATTTTTCTGTTATTTAGAAAATTGTTATTTAGTTAAATAAGAGGAACAACTTTGCCATGGAACATTTTTTTAATCCGATTAACTTTAACTTTTATTAAATTTTTTTTTGTCTAAGTCCAAATTTCATACATAATTTCAGTCCATATGCATTTATGTGAACAATTTTTTTGTTTTTTTTTTATATCTATAAAAATTTATATACATACTTTATGCGATTTTTATGCGGTTTCCGCATATAAATGTCAAACATTTTTATTTTTAAAAATAAACAAAAGGACAAAATGGAGAACAAAATGGAAAAATTAATCGAGCTAGTTAAAAAATACCCCATATTATACGATCTATCAAACAAAGATTATAAAAATATAAGAAAAAAAGATCAAATATGGGATGAAATAGGGATTGAATTAAATGAAAATGGTAAGAAATAAGAAATATTTTTTGCAATTGTATTATTTTATAAACTATTGTGTAATTGTGTAATTTAAAAAATTATGTTATTTTTAGCTGATGATTTACGAAAAAAATGGAAAAATTTAAGGGATTCCTATGCTAAACATATAAGGAATCAAAAAACTAAATCTGGTCAAGCAGCCAGTTTTAAAAATAAATGGATATGGGCAGACCAAATGGAATTTTTTAAACCTTTTTTTAAATTTGCGAAAACCAGTTCCAATGTCGCAAATCTGGATATAACCTATTGTGATTTAACTAATAGCAATAGCGAGAATAGGGATGAAAGTAGTTTGGAATTAGATATCACATCACCAATTTTTATTACTGAGAAGCCCATATAAGTCTCTTTAAAAATCAAATTTATTTGAAGGAGGGTACTAAGAAAAGTATCAAATTAAAAATAGTGCATAAAAAATGCCAAAATATTATTTACGTTACAAGAGATAGCGATCTCCTAAAAATTATGAAACAAATTATAGTAGACAAAGGATTAATGTGTATTTTTTGTGATAATACACAATTATATTTAAAATTTCAAAATCTTTACCAAAAATATTTCTCTAGTAATAAAAATTTAAAATTTCTAAAATCTTCCATTAAATTGACAGATATAACAGATAGAAACGAGATACTTACGATTATCAAAAACGAACATTTCAGATAAGTTTTCAATGTACGCCACCATTCATAAATTAAACGACCGTAACTGGATTTCTATTTTAGATTGCATTAAACAAAGAATTCAATACTTGGGTAAAATGAATAGACTCATATCTGATGGAGATACGTGTATAGTCCATAATTTAGTTGACCTATTTTTAAAAGAAAATGGTATCAACTTTCATCAAACTACAGCCGGATCAAACAGCGATATAGAGAGGCTTCACGGCACTCTTAATGAACATTTAAGAGTCATGAATGCCGACCATAATACCGAAAATCTCGATAACCGCCTTTTCAACATCATTAACTCATATAACAATACTATTCACTCAACCACAAAACTAAAACCGATTGATTTCCTTACAAAGAATTATAATAAAACAGACATAGAAAATTTGAAAACCAAATTTGAAAGCGAAAAAATAAAACGTATTGAAAAATTTAATAAAAATAGAAACGATAATTTTGAACTTACCCAAAATATTGTCAAAAATAGACAAATAGCAAAAAATAGCACTAAATACAAAAGACTGAAAAATTACTTAAAACAAAACGATTATACTATCGACCACAGTAACGAAATACAAAATACTATAAAACGCAGTTAAAACGCAAATATAAACATCAAATTAATTTTTTTTTTCAGAAATGATTCGCATGATTGTTTTTCTAACCTCTTTCTGGATAATTATCAATGAAGCTCAGAAGGTGGAAATCACACCAATATACACCGAACATTGCTATTCTGTATTAAAACTGGAAGAAAGACCTATAGGAGACAGTTATGCTAAAATCTTACATATTATAGATTTAAGAGAATTTGAAAACGTACTTGATCTTTTAAAAACAAACATAAAGAGAATATCATTAATTGATAGTGACTCAAATTTTAATTTGCTAGAAAAGGAAATGAAAATATTAGAGAATAATATAAAAAGTCTTATACCTCATACTCATAGAAGTAAAAGAGGTCTTATAAACATCGCGGGAAATGCGTTAAAGTTTCTCGCAGGAGCAATGGATCCTGAAGATGCAAATTAAATTTATGATCATTTAGAAAATTTGAATACATATACCAAACAACTAGTTGACCAGTCAAACAAACAAATAGTAATTAATCACCAAATAACGAACTCAATTGAAGAAATAAAAAATCATATTAACGGACAAAAAACTAAGTTTGATAAATATTTTAGTAATTCTATTAATATGTCAAAAGCAATTTTAAGAAAACTAAATGTATACCAATATGAAATTCAGACTTACGCCGCTATCTCACATTTAAATACACTAATTGACAAAATAAAAGACAATATTTTACTTAGTAGACAAAACCTGTTAGCTCATGATATATTAAATATGGATGAAATACAAAAATTCAATATAACAATAAATATTTTACCATTTATTAGAAATAGCGTAATTTTAAATGATGAAAATTCTATAATTTTTGCAATTCTTATGCCAGCATTTTCTAAAGAAAAATATTTTAACGCTCTCATTCTTCCATTTCCAAATACAAAAAATGAACAATTAAGTATTGAAAACGAAAAGGTAAAGTAAATTATAAGTAAAGAAAATGTATTTAATTTTAACTTTAATATAGTAAATAAAAACCAACTAAAATATCACAAAAATAAATGTATTCGTAACTTATTATCAAACCACAGTACTTGTAATTTTGTATTAAATAAAGAAACAACTGTAGAAGAAGTAGAAACGGGTATAATTATAACAAAAAACATTGGCTTGACTCAAATGAAAAACGATTGTTCAAACCAAGAAATTGTTCTAAAGGGAAATAATTTAATAAAATTCTCGAATTGTAAAATCACAATTAATAATAATAAATTTGTAAATATTATAGAAAAAGTTGAGAGTCATATCATTATGCCCAGCTTAAATTTTAGTTTGATAGAAATAATTGAAAATGTAACTTTAGAAAATCTTAAAACTGAAAATATAAAAAACAGAGAAAGTATTGACTATGTTGAATTTAAACATAATGCTGTCAGTTACTCATTTTCAGCAATTATTTTAATTATAATATTGGCAGTAATTCTAATTTTAAAGCTCGTTCTAACTATTCATAAAAATAAAATTTTAGATGTAGTAAAATTATCGGGAGATTCAACTACCAACATTAATAAAGCCGATAGTGCTATGTTTTCCGAGACGGAAAATTCTAAGAGGGGAAGTGTTATATTCAGTTTATAATATAACGTGGGAACTCAAAATATAGTTTTTCCCAGCTGTCATTTGACACCCTAATTAAAACATCTAGTTAAGTTCAACATAATCAAATAAATATTTTGATAATTTTATTTTTGTAACAAGCAAAAATGCTGACTAACAATAATTTAAGCTTTAGATTTATGTTTATGAAAAATGTAAGAAATAAAATAAGAAAAATAAAGTTAGTTTTTAACATGACTCTAAACGCTGAAGTTTATTATTTTAAAATTATATTTGAAATTAATAATAAAACTTATAAATATGAACAAGGAAAAACAATAAATGAATTAAACTTGTCATAAAATATCATTAAAACAATAGAAATTTAACTTTACCAGGTAACACATTAATAAATTATAACAATTGTACATTGAAAATAGTAAATCAAGAATTTTCAAATATTAAAGAAATTATAAACCAAAGGGAGGAGTTATGTATATGCATACAAATACACATACAAATATAGATAATATACCTCTAAATTCAAAACAAGACAAATCATGTTTTGATAATAGATATGCTGAAGTATTAACAGCTATATCTAATAAAGTAAATAACAAATAATAACAAAGAAAGGATCTTTATTATTGGAAATAAATAAATGTAACTAAACGATCAATATTATCATGATCAAACATGAATCTTTGTAAAAGTAATAAAACAAATTTTGTAAACTAAAATGATTAAATAAGTATTTATCATTTAGTAATAATTTATAAATAAAGATTAAACAGGATCAAAACATGAATCTTTGTAATAATTAGAAAATAAAGTAATAAATAGTTTTGTAAACTAAATGATGAAATAGGTAAATATTTATCATTTAGTAATTATATTTTAATAGATAAAGATGTAGTATAAATACTTGTGAAAGTACAAAATAAGTTCAGTTCTAAATAACATTCCAGACGATTAACTGTAATATTAAAATATTAAATAAAGTTCTATAATTAAATAAAATAAATAAATCATTGTTGTTTTTTTTAAATAATCCAACAATCGAATATAAAATTCGTGTACAGCTTAAACCTGGAGCAATTTTTTGCAATTTCATATTTAAGGTTTTGACGTAAATATCTCGTATTGATAAGCTTTTGGAGCAAATCGGACAATCGCAAGTGGTAGTTTACTAGTGTACTTTTTTAGTGTTTTACGAATATTTCGTAACAGAAAAATGTTATTTTTCTGTTATTTAGAAAATTGTTATTTAGTTAAATAAGAGGAACAACTTTGCCATGGAACATTTTTTTAATCCGATTAACTTTAACTTTTATTAAATTTTTTTTTGTCTAAGTCCAAATTTCATACATAATTTCAGTCCATATGCATTTATGTGAACAATTTTTTTGTTTTTTTTTTATATCTATAAAAATTTATATACATACTTTATGCGATTTTTATGCGGTTTCCGCATATAAATGTCAAACATTTTTATTTTTAAAAATAAACAAAAGGACAAAATGGAGAACAAAATGGAAAAATTAATCGAGCTAGTTAAAAAATACCCCATATTATACGATCTATCAAACAAAGATTATAAAAATATAAGAAAAAAAGATCAAATATGGGATGAAATAGGGATTGAATTAAATGAAAATGGTAAGAAATAAGAAATATTTTTTGCAATTGTATTATTTTATAAACTATTGTGTAATTGTGTAATTTAAAAAATTATGTTATTTTTAGCTGATGATTTACGAAAAAAATGGAAAAATTTAAGGGATTCCTATGCTAAACATATAAGGAATCAAAAAACTAAATCTGGTCAAGCAGCCAGTTTTAAAAATAAATGGATATGGGCAGACCAAATGGAATTTTTTAAACCTTTTTTTAAATTTGCGAAAACCAGTTCCAATGTCGCAAATCTGGATATAACCTATTGTGATTTAACTAATAGCAATAGCGAGAATAGGGATGAAAGTAGTTTGGAATTAGATATCACATCACCAATTTTTATTACTGAGAAGCCCATATAAGTCTCTTTAAAAATCAAATTTATTTGAAGGAGGGTACTAAGAAAAGTATCAAATTAAAAATAGTGCATAAAAAATGCCAAAATATTATTTACGTTACAAGAGATAGCGATCTCCTAAAAATTATGAAACAAATTATAGTAGACAAAGGATTAATGTGTATTTTTTGTGATAATACACAATTATATTTAAAATTTCAAAATCTTTACCAAAAATATTTCTCTAGTAATAAAAATTTAAAATTTCTAAAATCTTCCATTAAATTGACAGATATAACAGATAGAAACGAGATACTTACGATTATCAAAAACGAACATTTCAGATAAGTTTTCAATGTACGCCACCATTCATAAATTAAACGACCGTAACTGGATTTCTATTTTAGATTGCATTAAACAAAGAATTCAATACTTGGGTAAAATGAATAGACTCATATCTGATGGAGATACGTGTATAGTCCATAATTTAGTTGACCTATTTTTAAAAGAAAATGGTATCAACTTTCATCAAACTACAGCCGGATCAAACAGCGATATAGAGAGGCTTCACGGCACTCTTAATGAACATTTAAGAGTCATGAATGCCGACCATAATACCGAAAATCTCGATAACCGCCTTTTCAACATCATTAACTCATATAACAATACTATTCACTCAACCACAAAACTAAAACCGATTGATTTCCTTACAAAGAATTATAATAAAACAGACATAGAAAATTTGAAAACCAAATTTGAAAGCGAAAAAATAAAACGTATTGAAAAATTTAATAAAAATAGAAACGATAATTTTGAACTTACCCAAAATATTGTCAAAAATAGACAAATAGCAAAAAATAGCACTAAATACAAAAGACTGAAAAATTACTTAAAACAAAACGATTATACTATCGACCACAGTAACGAAATACAAAATACTATAAAACGCAGTTAAAACGCAAATATAAACATCAAATTAATTTTTTTTTTCAGAAATGATTCGCATGATTGTTTTTCTAACCTCTTTCTGGATAATTATCAATGAAGCTCAGAAGGTGGAAATCACACCAATATACACCGAACATTGCTATTCTGTATTAAAACTGGAAGAAAGACCTATAGGAGACAGTTATGCTAAAATCTTACATATTATAGATTTAAGAGAATTTGAAAACGTACTTGATCTTTTAAAAACAAACATAAAGAGAATATCATTAATTGATAGTGACTCAAATTTTAATTTGCTAGAAAAGGAAATGAAAATATTAGAGAATAATATAAAAAGTCTTATACCTCATACTCATAGAAGTAAAAGAGGTCTTATAAACATCGCGGGAAATGCGTTAAAGTTTCTCGCAGGAGCAATGGATCCTGAAGATGCAAATTAAATTTATGATCATTTAGAAAATTTGAATACATATACCAAACAACTAGTTGACCAGTCAAACAAACAAATAGTAATTAATCACCAAATAACGAACTCAATTGAAGAAATAAAAAATCATATTAACGGACAAAAAACTAAGTTTGATAAATATTTTAGTAATTCTATTAATATGTCAAAAGCAATTTTAAGAAAACTAAATGTATACCAATATGAAATTCAGACTTACGCCGCTATCTCACATTTAAATACACTAATTGACAAAATAAAAGACAATATTTTACTTAGTAGACAAAACCTGTTAGCTCATGATATATTAAATATGGATGAAATACAAAAATTCAATATAACAATAAATATTTTACCATTTATTAGAAATAGCGTAATTTTAAATGATGAAAATTCTATAATTTTTGCAATTCTTATGCCAGCATTTTCTAAAGAAAAATATTTTAACGCTCTCATTCTTCCATTTCCAAATACAAAAAATGAACAATTAAGTATTGAAAACGAAAAGGTAATTATAAGTAAAGAAAATGTATTTAATTTTAACTTTAATATAGTAAATAAAAACCAACTAAAATATCACAAAAATAAATGTATTCGTAACTTATTATCAAACCACAGTACTTGTAATTTTGTATTAAATAAAGAAACAACTGTAGAAGAAGTAGAAACGGGTATAATTATAACAAAAAACATTGGCTTGACTCAAATGAAAAACGATTGTTCAAACCAAGAAATTGTTCTAAAGGGAAATAATTTAATAAAATTCTCGAATTGTAAAATCACAATTAATAATAATAAATTTGTAAATATTATAGAAAAAGTTGAGAGTCATATCATTATGCCCAGCTTAAATTTTAGTTTGATAGAAATAATTGAAAATGTAACTTTAGAAAATCTTAAAACTGAAAATATAAAAAACAGAGAAAGTATTGACTATGTTGAATTTAAACATAATGCTGTCAGTTACTCATTTTCAGCAATTATTTTAATTATAATATTGGCAGTAATTCTAATTTTAAAGCTCGTTCTAACTATTCATAAAAATAAAATTTTAGATGTAGTAAAATTATCGGGAGATTCAACTACCAACATTAATAAAGCCGATAGTGCTATGTTTTCCGAGACGGAAAATTCTAAGAGGGGAAGTGTTATATTCAGTTTATAATATAACGTGGGAACTCAAAATATAGTTTTTCCCAGCTGTCATTTGACACCCTAATTAAAACATCTAGTTAAGTTCAACATAATCAAATAAATATTTTGATAATTTTATTTTTGTAACAAGCAAAAATGCTGACTAACAGTAATTTAAGCTTTAGATTTATGTTTATGAAAAATGTAAGAAATAAAATAAGAAAAATAAAGTTAGTTTTTAACATGACTCTAAACGCTGAAGTTTATTATTTTAAAATTATATTTGAAATTAATAATAAAACTTATAAATATGAACAAGGAAAAACAATAAATGAATTAAACTTGTCATAAAATATCATTAAAACAATCATGTGACAATAGAAATTTAACTTTACCAGGTAACACATTAATAAATTATAACAATTGTACATTGAAAATAGTAAATCAAGAATTTTCAAATATTAAAGAAATTATAAACCAAAGGGAGGAGTTATGTATATGCATACAAATACACATACAAATATAGATAATATACCTCTAAATTCAAAACAAGACAAATCATGTTTTGATAATAGATATGCTGAAGTATTAACAGCTATATCTAATAAAGTAAATAACAAATAATAAAATAATAACAAAGAAAGGATCTTTATTATTGGAAATAAATAAATGTAACTAAACGATCAATATTATCATGATCAAACATGAATCTTTGTAAAAGTAATAAAACAAATTTTGTAAACTAAAATGATTAAATAAGTATTTATCATTTAGTAATAATTTATAAATAAAGATTAAACAGGATCAAAACATGAATCTTTGTAATAATTAGAAAATAAAGTAATAAATAGTTTTGTAAACTAAATGATGAAATAGGTAAATATTTATCATTTAGTAATTATATTTTAATAGATAAAGATGTAGTATAAATACTTGTGAAAGTACAAAATAAGTTCAGTTCTAAATAACATTCCAGACGATTAACTGTAATATTAAAATATTAAATAAAGTTCTATAATTAAATAAAATAAATAAATCATTGTTGTTTTTTTTAAATAATCCAACAATCGAATATAAAATTCGTGTACAGCTTAAACCGGAGCAATTTTTTGCAATTTCATATTTAAGGTTTTGACGTAAATATCTCGTATTGATAAGCTTTTGGAGCAAATCGGACAATCGCAAGTGGTAGTTTACTAGTGTACTTTTTTAGTGTTTTACGAATATTTCGTAACAGAAAAATGTTATTTTTCTGTTATTTAGAAAATTGTTATTTAGTTAAATAAGAGGAACAACTTTGCCATGGAACATTTTTTTAATCCGATTAACTTTAACTTTTATTAAATTTTTTTTTGTCTAAGTCCAAATTTCATACATAATTTCAGTCCATATGCATTTATGTGAACAATTTTTTTGTTTTTTTTTTATATCTATAAAAATTTATATACATACTTATATCTATGCATATTATTCTTTTGTTGATGACATAAAATTAAAACGGAAAAATTTTTGTTAGTAGATTCAATATTAATCTTATGTATGTTTTGTATTTGTTTACAGTTTTTACTATTTTTTACTTCTAATATTTTTGGATGAAAAAAAATCATGTACATTACATAATAATGTAAATGGATGTATGAATGAATGCACATATATTTTTAGCATTGTACTTTTCGTGTAGTGGCCATCGGTCCTGTGGTGGAGACAGCTGATTTTTGCAATAAAAATGCAATAAAAAATATTTTTATTTTCCGTCCTACGCCATCTCTCTGTGTATATAAAAGGGTCGGTCGTAAGTGTTCTACATGAAAATTTTGAAAAGTAATTGTACCTAATTGTAAAATTTTGTATATGTGACTCTCTTAAGCCTTCCCCAAACCGGCGCGTTTTTTTTGCGGCAGCGGTGCGTTTTTTTTCCGCAAAATATTATTACATAGCGGCTTATGAATATGCCCAAACCAACACGATTGCGGCGCGTTTTTACAGCGTTTTTTTTGCGGCAAATATACATAAGAATTTTTCCGCAAAAAAAACGCGGCTGGCAGCGATTTTTATGCGGTTTCCGCATATAAATGTCAAACATTTTTATTTTTAAAAATAAACAAAAGGACAAAATGGAGAACAAAATGGAAAAATTAATCGAGCTAGTTAAAAAATATCCCATATTATACGATCTATCAAACAAAGATTATAAAAATATAAGAAAAAAAGATCAAATATGGGATGAAATAGGGATTGAATTAAATGAAAATGGTAAGAAATAAGAAATATTTTTTGCAATTGTATTATTTTATAAACTATTGTGTAATTGTGTATTATTTTTAGCTGATGATTTACGAAAAAAATGGAAAAATTTAAGGGATTCCTATGCTAAACATATAAGGAATCAAAAAACTAAATCTGGTCAAGCAGCCAGTTTTAAAAATAAATGGATATGGGCAGACCAAATGGAATTTTTTAAACCTTTTTTTAAATTTGCGAAAACCAGTTCCAATGTCGCAAATCTGGATATAACCTATTGTGAATAGGGATGAAAGTAGTTTGGAATTAGATATCACATCACCACCTATCGCTGAATCTTGTAAGATTATTTATTTATTTGTAAATATGTTCAAATAATAAGAGTTTGTGTTATCATTTATATAGCTTTATTGAATAATCAAACAGAAGAGTTACAATTTGTTTTTGAGACACCATCATCTTCTAAAACACCCGTAACAATTCAAGCCTGTGACAAGTCTGCTATAAATCAACCATCTGCATTTGTTCCTGGAAAAAAAGCCAAGAAGAGTCGTCCACCATCACCATCTTCAAATATAGGCAGAGTAATTAATTATTTAGAAGAAAAAAAAAAAACAAGGAAGATGAAATTGATTGCCTTATGTTGACCCATGCAAAAACCATAAAAAAATTTTCAAAAAAAAAAGCAGATTATTACCAAAATGAAAATAGCAGAATTAATTATGCAGCAAGAGCTATTAAATTTGGAAGAAAGCACCCGTGATATGCATCATATGCAAGTGATATATGCTCATCTGAAATATCTATTTTATCTGAGACACCTAATTTTTCTCAATGCTTTAGTTTAGATAATTTTAAAAATTAATAATAAGTTTAAATTTTACCTTTTTTTATTGTTCTCGATAATTACAAATATATATAATTCATGTTATTCTTCTTATAATTCATTATAACAACTTAAAAAAAATAAAAAATATAATATAAATGAAATTTTTTACTTTTACTGGATTTTGTATTACTAGATTGTATACTAATGTCTTGAAAATAAATGACTCAATTGAAGTAATTGACAAATTTGTCTCTAGTTTCAAATGCTATATTTGTTGCTCGTCTTGGATCATTCGTGATATTGGTAAAAGCTCCCAGTTCTGACTCTCGTGGATCTAGATATTCAAAAAAATTATCATCACTTTTTTTTGTTCGTAAAAAATTGTGTAAGACACATGCTGTTTTTATAATTAAAATTGTTGTTGTTGTTTTGGTTTCTATGGGTCTATAAAATATTCGCCATTTTTGAGCCAATATTCCAAATGCATTTTCGACAACTCTTCTTGCAGCACAAAGTCTTTCATTATAATTTTTTTTTGTTGGATCATTTCTTGATTGACGACAAGCAAATGGTCTCATTAAATATGGTTTTAGTCCAAAAGCTTCATCTCCAATTACAACGTGTGGACATCGTTCATTTTGTCCAGGCAAATTTTTAGATTCAGGAACATTCATCATATTTGCTTCAAATTTTCTTCCCATATTGGATTCTTCGAAAATACCGCCATCACTATTTTTGCCATACCCACCAATATCTACACATATAAATTTGTAATCTGGACCAACAATAGCCATGAGCACCATAGAAAATTTATGCAAGTAGCACCAATAATTCGATCCAGTATTATCTGGACATTTGATAGACACGTGTTTACCATCAATACTTCCAATACAATTTGGAAAACGCCATAAATTCATGTACCCTTCAGAAGATTCTTTCCAAATTTCCATTGTTGGTTCTGGTAGATAAATACTTTGCAGTTTATTGCAAATAGCTTCACAAACTTCTACAACAATTGCACTAACTGTTGAAAAACCAACACGAAAACTATGTCCAATTGTGTAAAAACTATCACCAGTAGCAAGAAATCTGTAAAATTATACATATCAAATTTGTAAAAATTGTTTTCATAAACATATTATGTTACAATTTCTCACCTTAATGTAATAACAAGTCTTTCCTCAGATGAAATAGCTTCCCGATAATTTGTATCTACTTTTCGAATATCGCTGTCTATTAAGCTTAAAATTTCATCGAAACACTTACTTGTCATTCTAAAATATATATAAAAACGTTTTTCATCGTTTCGAAGTTGTGGCATCAATGTATGATATTCTCCATACTTTAACCGATCTAGGTTAATATCATGCACCCACTTTCTTTTTCTTCTTAAAAAAAATATACATATTATATATGAGGAGGTAAGTTTCAAAAACAAAAATAATTATTTTCACATTTACCTATTTTCTTCGTCTTCTAGTAAGGCAAATAACAAAAGTGCTTCTTCTTCATCTGACGACATAATTATTTTGTTATTTTGTTTAGATAAAATCAAAAGTATTATTTTTTTTGTAAACAAACACAGGTCACTCGATGTAAACAAAATTTTTTTTTTTAAATTTATTGACAATACAATAATTTTTTATTTTCTGTTTGACATCTATTACGAATTTTTAAATTTTCAGTGTGGGCACATATGCGGATTCCGCGCGATTTTTATTCCGCACCGTAACCGCGCCGCTGCCGCAAAACAAAACGCGTCGGTCTGGGGAAGGCTTTAATAATATATGTATACCTGGCAGTAGTAGTATACCTGGCAATATGTAGTCCAATTTTAAGGATTTATTTTTAATAATTTAAAAGTTTCATACATTACTTTACATTTTTTTTATAATTTTCTTTAAAGTACTTATTTAGTTTAACGTTTTGGTAATAATAATTTGCGGTTTAATAAATTGGTAGACCGATTGTAACACCAAATCTATCGATAAATCCTCGCTTGCACATAACGACCTCAGACAACAACTGGGTTTGCGTTTCGAAAAGAAACAAGATGTACACTATTTAGCTGTCGATTTTCGAGCAGCGAGCAAATACTAGTTATTATAATGCCATACAAATTACATACACATGACGTAATAATATAATTATATATATCTATACATAATACAATACGTATTAATAATATACATATACACTAATATCATAATATAAATAAATTTTTTACGCAACCGTTATATTGTTTATTTACTTAATTTTTTTCTATTACTCATCAAACCATCCTCAACAATTTTTTTTATTTATAAATACAAAAGCACAAAACAAAAAACAAAAAAACTCATATAAATTCTCGTTATTCAGAAATTTTGTGTATGAAAAATGTGGAGATCAAAAAGTTAGTTGTTCGAGAGCTACCCGAAGTTTTGGTCGGACGTCAACCAAAAAAAATAGGGAATGTACAAATTAATTCAAGAATATTTTGTGTTGATTTCAATACTCTAGCTTTCTTAGTTTTTGAATTAGCTTGCTAACGGACGGACGGACAAAGCTTAATCAATTCAGAATCTAGCTTGCTTATTTTTTCGAGGTGTTACAAACGGAGGAGTAATTTTATTATACCCGATACTTATCGTAGAAATCCAAAATAAATTCACATTTAAGTAATAAATAATGAAACCAAATAATTGCTCACTTAGCATTGATTAATAAAAATAAGAATAAAATCTAAACAACTTTTAATTCACATTCAAATAATAGAAATCCAATCAAAGATAAATAAACAGTCTCGTGCTAATGCTCAAAGCAAACAGACGTTCTTCTTGTAAAAGTTATTGTAAAAATATAATTAAAAAAAAAAAATCCGGTTTTAAAAATAAAATAAAATAGATCAATTTAAAAAAAAATTTGTATTACGTATATATAAATAATATTCGAATAAAAATTGGAAATAAAAACCGGTTTTTTAAAAAAAAAAAACAAATATAATCATAAATAAATAAAGAACAAAATAAAATTCTTAATTTTAAAAATTAAAACAATAAAAACAGATAAGAGTGTTTCTTTAATATACTTAGGATAAAAATTTACAAAAACACATTATAATAGTTGACAACCAAAATGGGGGATACAAACCCCTTATTGAGTCGTCATTTTTTAATGACATAAAAAGAACAAAAATGAATAATTTTGTTTTTCCTTTAAATAGCAGAAATAATATCATTGAATCAAAATTTTTAACTATAAGTAGAAATGATGAAGGAAAAAATATGACAACAGTGTCTCCTTTCTTACTTAAAAAATTATAGATGAATTAGAATTAGAATTGTGTAAAAAATTGTCAAATGGTACAATTCTTATTAAAACAAAAAACCTAATTCAGGCAGAAAAATTAATAAAATTAAAACAGTTTACCAACGAAATAAATGTGACTATAAAAGAACACCAAACATTAAACAAATCGAAAGATTGCCCAGAACTAAAATATATCACGGATGAGCAAATTTTAAATGAATTGAAATCACAAAAAGTAATTGAAATGAAGAGATTTCAAAGAACAAATGAAAAGTTGGAAAAAGATGATAACGGCCTATATGCATTTACTTTTGATACACCAAATTTGCCAGAGAATTTAAAAGTAGGATACGAGATATTTAAAATAAGAATATATGTACCACCTCCAATATATGAGATGTTACCAATGTTTAGGTTATAACCATCTCACAAAAGACTGTAAAAAACAAAAAAACATGTGCAAATTGTAGTAACTTTACCATTTAAATGAAAAAAATTAAATTTGTTTTAATAAGGTTAAGTGTATCAATTGACCGGTGGAAGACAACAACCACAGTTCATTAGATAAAAAATGCCCCCGTTTCGTAAAAGAAAAAGAAATAAAATTTATCAAGACAAAAGAACGTGTTGATATTAAAAAAGCATAACAAAGATATTATCAGAGATACCCACAATCAATTAAAAAATCATTTCCAGAAACATGCACTTTCCAAACAAGAAAACATGCACTTTCGTGTCAAGAAAATAGCTTTACTCCAAAAAACCAGGAACAAATAAACTATATATTACCCAGAACTTCACTTGTGACAACTGATGTCACTTGTGACAAATTAAAAACAATAAAAAATAAGAACTCTGTTAAAATTTACCCAAAAAGCCTTTCAAAAAACAACAAAAAGAAATTAAAAAAGAAACAAAAAAAAAATAAGAATATTAAATTAAGTACAAGAAACTCATGTAAGTCAAATGAAATCAATTATATAGAAATAGAGAGCGTAAGTGACAACGATTCTATAGAATCAATGTAGAATATAAATAATTATGAATAATTATAAAAGTAATTTAAGTAATAGTAACTATAAACTCAACCAAAATATAATTCAATGGAATTGTGATGGATTTTATTCACACTTTAGCGATCTAAAAATTTTACTAAAAGAACTTAACCCTTTTGTATTATGTATACAAGAAACTAAATTTAAATATACTGAGATACCTAAATTATGAAGTAATGAAGTAATTATAAAAAAAAAAAATTCACTGAAAATACTATATTTAAATGCAAGAAGTTTAAAAAATAAAATAAACAAAATAACTTTTCTACTTGATTCTATTGAATACACCATTCACTTTATTGTTATAACAGAAACTTGGGTTGCAGACTACGGTTGTCAGTTGTACTTATTTGGAGAGTACAGTACTTATTTTTGTTTCCGGTTCTGTAATATACTTATTTTCAGTAATTAGTAAATATGTACAAAAATGTACTTATTTCAGCTAAACGAGAAGCAAATCCAAATTTAATCTTTTGCAATTTATTGCTAATAGGTATTTGGTTGCAGTTTGGCTATAGGGAGAACCAATTGTCATCTTTTATACCCTTTTTATTGCTAATTGGGATTTGGTTGCATTTTGTCTATAGGGTAGAAAAACACAAATGTCATCTTTTATATATTTTTTATTCTTTGTACTGTGGGGATTTAGTAGCCAAAATTTACGCCATTTTATTCATTCTTATTATCTTATTGTATTTTTATTTATAAAGCTGAAAAATTTCAATTTATATTATAATAATTTACTATAAAAAATAAAATGCTAAATTATATATCAAATCATTAGTAGTATCAGAAGGAGGTGAATAATAATTTGTGCTGATTTTTGATTTATTTAATTTGTGGTCATTCTTGAAAAAGAAAGTTCAACTTTTTAGTTATCAACATTTTTTCGTTATAAAAAAAAATGACTAACTATATATTTAATAGCAGAAGCAGCTGACTAATAATTAAATTTAATTTGTGCTGATTTTGGATTTATTTAATTTGTGGTCATTCTTGAAAAAGTAAGTTCGATTTTTTTGTTATCAAAACTAATAAGAATTTGACTAATTATATATTTTTAATAAAAAATTAATAGCAGAACAGAACCCCACAGCTATAATGTCAGCAAATGATTCTATCGACTCCGATGATGAATATAATACTGACCAAGAACATTCTGAGTTTCACAATTCTAGAGTAAAAACACGAAAGCGAGGTAAAAATCGTTTTAATGTTAGTTGGTGTAAATTATATCCTTGGCTTGTTGAAGGTAAAGAAAACTGTGCAAAGTGCATTTATTGTTGTTCTGAGTTTAGCATTGAACATGCAGGCATTTTCAATATTAAAAAACACACGAAAACATTAAAACATGAACAAAATATGAAAAAATCATCCAGAAGTAGAACATTAAACTCATTTTTATCATCATCTTCATCATTAATAACTTCCAATAAAAAAACAGCTGCCGCAGAAGCTCCCTTTGTATACCACACTGTGCAACATTCACATAGCCTAAATTCTGCAAATTGCAGTAGTTCTTTGTTTCCTGTTATATTTAGCGATTCCAAAATTGCGTCGGAGTTTCCTTTTCAATCGAAACGGATGCATCCAATAAAGGGAACATAAAAATGTTTCCTTTAATTGTGAGGTATTTTTTAAAAGATGAAGGAGTTCAAACCAAAAATTTGTATTTTTTCAACAGTCCGTCAGAAACATCAACATATATAGCTAGTTGCTTAATTTCTAAATTAGAAAAGGCTGGTTTATCCCCTAAAAATATTATTAGCTATTGCGCGGACATAAGCAAAGCATATTTACAGAGCTAAAAAAAATTAACCCAGATGTTATTGATATGGGATGCTTTTGTCATATGCTTGCTAATTCTATCAAACATGCTTCTAAATCTTTAAAATATAATTTTGAGTACAGGTAACCCTCGTATAACGCGGTAGTTGTACAACGCGATTTCGATATAACGCGATTTATAAATTGTAGCAAAACTTATACAACGCGGTGCCGGTTTTGATATAACGCGATTTATATTTTTTTTTTTTATGTTATATAAAAAAAAAAAATTATATGTAATGCACTAAAATTTGTAACCAATAGAATTTCACAATACGTACATAATTTCAAATATTAAAAAATTAAATCTTAGGAGCCTCGTCTCGTCACTATAGAAACCTCAAAATATTTTCTATGCAATATATGTACATACATTACATATTAAACAAATTTAATTTTAGTAGTCTAATAAGTGTATAGTGATAGTGTTGTTTATATAATTCTGATCTTATAAGAATAATAAAAATTTATATTAATATAATAATATTTATAAACGTACCTACATAAAGTTTTTACTACTTAAAATTTGTGCCTGTTACTGTTTAGAAAGTGAATTGAACTTCATAATTGCGTTAACTTAAAGCTGAGCTCTGCATTTTCTGGTAAGTTTCATGCATACAATAAATAAAAGCTGTTTTATGAAAAAAAAAATATTTTTATAGTGATGGCTACCCAAATTGCGAAGAAAAGTACGAAACTAAGTTTGAAAAGGAAATTTATTTCACTAGAAGATAAAATTAAAATTTTGGATCGGTTGGAAATTGGAGAAAAACCAGGAGTTATTGCAAAGACTTTAAATTTAAATGAATCAACAATTCGAACAATAAAACAAAATGAACAAAAAATCCGTAAAAGTGTTATTTCTGGATCTGCAATAAGTTCAAAGCGCGTTGCTCGTGTACGCAATATTCTAATGGAAAAAATGGAGAAATCTGTAATGATCTGGATAGAAGATTGTACACAAAAAAGGATTCCCTTGGATACAAATGCTATTAAACAAAAAGCTCTTAGAGTACATACACATTTAAAAAAAATTGATACCGATTCTTTAGCAGAGTGTTCTCATCATGAATTTTGTGCCAGTAAGGGTTGGTTCGAAAACTTTAAAAGACGTTTTTCTTTGCATAACCTAAAAATCCAAGGAGAGTCGGCAGCAGCAGACGTAGAAGCTGCCTCGAAATATCCAGCAGAACTTTTAAAAATTATTGACGAAGGTGGTTATAGTGCAGACCAGGTGTTCAATGCGGATGAAACCGGGTTGAATTGGAAAAAAATGCCAAAACGCACCTACATTTCAACAAATGAAAAATCAGCTCCCGGGTTTAAAGTCTCAAAAGAGAGAATTACTCTGATGTTTTGTAGTAATGCATCCGGTGATTTTATGACAAAACCAATGTTCATAAACCGATCCTTAAATCCGCGTGCTTTGAAAGGACTCGACAAGTGCACTTTACCAGTTTATTGGCGGGCCAACAAAAAGGCATGGATGACAGGCAGCATGTTTGATAATTGGTTTAACACCTGTTTTGTACCCGATGTGGAAAGTTATGCAAAAAAAAAGAATATCGCCTTCAAAATTCTACTAATTTTAGATAACGCACCAGGTCACCAAAAAAATTTAAGCCATCCTAATATTAAAATAATTTTTTTACCTCCGAATACCACCTCACTAATTCAGCCATTAGATCAAGGAATCATCTCAACTTTTAAGGCATATTATATTCGACGAACATTCCAATTAATTTTGGAAAAAGTAGAATCTAACCCCAACATGACACTGACTCAAGCGTGGAAGGAATTTTCAATATTGAATTGTGTGCAAATTATTGCTTTGTCCGTTACAGAGTTAAAATCTTCTACACTGAATGGGTCCTTGAAAAAAATATGGCCGGAAGTCATTGTTCAACAAAATTCCGTTCCTTCCATTGATGATGAGATTACCAGTATAATAAACGTCGCCCACACACTTGGTGGAGAAGGTTTAAGTGATATGGGTGAAAATGAAATTCGTGAATTAATTGATTTTGAACCAGATTTAAATGAGCAGGAATTGGCACAATTAATAGACGACGAAAACACAAATATCGAGGATAGTTCTGTAGAAGATTCTGATTGTATTGAATCCGTAAAAGATTTCGGTTTAAAGAAATTAACAGAAGGTTTGGAATTGGCAAGAAAATTAAGAAATTATTTTACCGATAATGATCCATCAATGGTGCGCTCAGCTAATTTTTCAAGACAATTTGATAATTGTTTAACTCCATATTATGAACTCAATAAAAAATTGCAACATAGTGGTAAGCAAGGTCTTATTACCGACTTCTTAATAGCTTCACCAGTTGCAGTTGGAAATGAAAATGATACAAATGATGTCCAAGAGATTATTTCTGACGAGAGTGATAGTGATTAAAATATGTATACATTTTGATCTATATTGCAATACAAAAAATGAAGTTAATGTATAATTTGAAGTTTTTTATTTCTATTTGTTGTAATTACATATATGTACATATATGTTTAGTTAAGATACCTGAACTACCTGAATTAAATAAATGCATATATAGTATCTTTTTGTCATTTTTATTTATGTATAATTAAAATAAATGATTTTGGAACGTAACCCCAATTTTTATATGTGCCCTCAGTCTCGCATAACGCGATTTGTATAACGCGACAATCCTGTGGAACCTAACTACCGCGTTATACGAGGGTGACCTGTATATTATAATTAAAATATTCAATGAATTTAGTTGCCATACGAAAAGGAAACAGACTTTACTGGGATTTTATGAGTTCTGTGATATAGAATACTCGGAAATGTTACGCCATGTTTCTACACGGTGGCTGTCGCTTGTACCGACCATTAACCGCCTCTATAAAAATTTTGAACCTGTGAAGTGTTATTTCAACTCGAAACCCAATGAATTTACAATTGTTTTAAACTTTTTAAATAATGAATTTGCAGAAGCATACCTAGGTTTGGTGTATCACATTGGAACAAAATTACAAAATGTAATTTTAAAACTTGAACAAAGTGGACCTGTAGTGATTGAATTATTCGACTTATTAAAAGATATTAGAAATGAATTAAATTCCTGTAATGAACAACAGTTCTATGGGATAATCGCAATGCAAAAATTGGATTCAACGGATAATATGACAAAGAAGGCTTTGTTTTGTAAAAGAGCCAAAGATTTTGTGCAAAAAATTGTAGTCTATATAGAAAAACGTTTTAATTTTAATGAAAATAGATTTAAAAGCCTTGCATTATTTAAATTAGAAAAAGTTCCAACTTTTGGCGAATTTAAAGAATTTTTAAAGCTGTTTCCGATCAAAGATATTGACTTGGAAGTTTTATTCGATGAGTTTACATATTTAAAAGAAATTCTGCCATCTTTACAAAATCTTACGTATTAATGTAAATGGACCACATTTTTTAAGCCTCGTACTTCGCCAAATTTACTTAAAATTGTACAATTTATTTTTGCAATTTCCCACTCTAACGCCATGAGCGAAAGAATGTTCAGTTTATTATTTCTAGCCTGGAGAAAAGAAAGAAATCGATTAACGATAGATAATGTGGAAGCCGAAATCATTGTTAAACATAATTTTAACAAAAGCTGCAAAGAGTTTTATAAATATATTATTCAAAATGATGACTTACTTAAAAAAATCAAATCAAATGACAAATATATGTAAGAAATGTATTTTATATCGCAATATTATAAGTCTGATGAAATTAAAAGGCTAACCATAAATATTATTTTACATTAATTGTTCCTATTAAACTAATTAGTTTTAAGTGTTTTTTTTTTTGCATAGATTTATTTTATTTTTGTTAACTATGGAGATTATAACGTATTCATTTTATGTTTTTTCTGTTTTTCTTAAGTAATATAAAGAAACTTAAAAAAAAAAATTGTTTTCTTTTACATATACTATAATGCTCCCAGATTTTTGACTTTTTTTTGTAATACAGAAATGTATGTACTTATTTTTAGAACAATTCATCTGGCGAGCCTATTGCAGACATAGACCTTGACATAATTAAAATTAAAAACTACTCCAAAGTATTATCATGTCGACAAAATAGAGCTGGAGGATGTGCTGGAATATTTATTAACAACTGTTTGAAATATTCAGTACTTGAAAGTATAAAATTCAATGACGATATGAAATTCTAGAAAAAAACTAAAAATTTCATTTTGTTGAAAATATGTTAAAAATTTCGAGTTGAAAGCTGAAAATTTGGTATGTTAAAGAAAAATTTCCAAATTTTATTTTAATATACAATTTGGCATGTTTGGGTAAATATATCATATCGAAAACTCGAAAAGAAAATTGTTAAAAATCGGCATTTTTCTTAAACAAAAACAAAAACAGAAAAGAACAAAAAAATCTTTATGAAATGTCATTTTTGGAAGCTTTTTCTCACAATACATTTACAATTTGCACAAACACATTTAAGTATTTCGATGTCCAGGCCTTCTAAAAATTAATGTAGGTTATGATTCATTTCATATATTTTATGAATAGTTTATATTTTTTCATTTTCAGTCACTTTACTTTAATTTATAAAAAAAAGTAGCCAAAAAATTATTAATGAATGGAGAGTATAGAGTAGTATAGCCATATATATATATAGATATGTATATATATGTATATGTATATGCATATTAATTTTTTCTTTGCTTAGAAAATTTTACATTTTATACCTATCGAAATGTTAACCTGTGAGGGTAATTTTTTTATTTCTTTTTTATGAATTTAGGAATTTTGCAAACAGATTATAAATGAAATATGTAAGATTAAAAACTCGTGTGCTGTATAAAATTCTATACTGAATGAAAAAGTTATAATTCTGAAAATTTTGACCTAATTTAATTTTTGTTGATGTAATATTTTAAAAAAAGGGAAAAAGCCGAATTGCAGTTTCAAAATAAAAAAAGCCTTGAATTCAATTAAACGTTCAAGTCGGCATAAAAAGCTCTTGTAAAACAAAATTATAAGATAAATAAATATATTTTGAGGTCCATATATCAAACAAGCTACTATTCTTTGGTAACCTGTAGAGCCTTGCATTAAAATTCAGCCTATTATTTTTGCATGTGGCGCAGGTTCTACCTGATTTACGGGAATCTAATTTTACATTTTGAAACATTCTAATCAGAGGATGAATATATTATATGAAAGCAAAAGAGATGGAAAAGATAATAAAAGTATGTAGATAAATAAAAGAGTCAGAAAAATAGAAAATTTTAATTATAAATTTTGCAACAAGTTAATGAATAAAATTATTGAGACAGTCAAATAAATTTGGAAACAAATTCTAAACAATAATAAAAAAAATGTTTTCTTACTTTTTGAATAGAAATTATGTTCCAACTTCTTGATTGATGAATGATTAAGAACAAAAGAACTTGTGCATTATATATTTCGCATACGTGTATGAGCTTAACTTTAACTTTTTATTGAACTTGTAAAACAAATTTTAATTTCTCACTTCTATAAAAAAAATTAACTTATTTTAATAAAAAAATTCAAGTTAAACACATTGGATAACTTACCGCTCAAATTTAAATTTAAATTTTCTTTATAAATTCTTTTAACCCATAATGCCAGAAACTATATTTGAAAGGTAATTTCACAAAAAAAAGCACAAGTCAACTAGGGTTAACCGTCACATATTTTTTTTTTTGTTTTAAATAAAAACTACTCATGCATTTCTATTGATATAGAAAAAAATATTAAATACTAACGCATACATAGATAAACATTTTATATACTTGATTAACACACAATCAGTCCATCCAAAATAGAATACTTAAGAAATCAGAAGTAAATTATTTATATAGTGTTGCCATATTATAATATATAATTATTTGATTTACTTAAATTTTTAAATACAAAACATATACAGGTAAGTGTGGGTTTAGTGGAGATATAATTTTTAAATAAGACTTTGATAAACTATAAAATATGAAGTATTTATTTTTTTTCATTTTTTTATTTTTAAGTATTAGGATAGAGGTATTTTAAATACATTTTAGTTATATTTTATATTAATTTTCAAATATTTTAGTTTTAAATTAATTTTTCAACGTTATAGTTCAACGCTTGTTTAGTGGCGACATTTGTTTATTTATTGGACATATAAAATGCGGCTTTAGTGGAGAAAGGTATATTTAGTGCAAATATTTTAAAAATATAAAAGTTAGAATTTGTATCAGTCTTTATTTTGGGACATTTTTATTTTTCTTATAAGTACAATAATTTTTTATTATCTTTATATAAAAAAATTAATAACGGTTATTCTTCTGTTAAATTAATTTCTATGTAACTATGCTTGTAAATTTTATTTACTATGTGATAAGTGAAGTGAAGTGAAGTGATAATGAAGAGTCTTTTGAGAATTTTAAAAATGTGGCGGAAACAGAAATTGGGGAAAACTATGAAATTAAAGTTGCAAAAGATCGAAATCCTAGAGTTAAAATAATGAATGTAAGTGAAGATGTCAAAAAAGAGGAGCTGCTAGATAAGATTAAAAAACAAAATGAAATTGATGTGGAAGAAATGGAAATCAAAGCATATTACAAAAATAATGATAAATTTAACTCAATGACAGCGGTGATAGAAGTTAATGTTGAGAACTATAATAAAATTATGAAAATGGAAAAAATTAGAATTGGATGGAATATTTGTCGAGTTTATGATGGCACTTTTATTAGGCGGTGCTACAAATGTTTAGGGTATCAACATTCAAAAGACAAATGCACCATGGAAGATTATTATTGCGGGAAGTGTGCAGAAACTTATGAAAAGGGTCACGTATGTAAATCCAAGGAAATTAAGTGTGTCAATTGCATAAAAATTAACAATGACTTCAAATTAAATTTAAAAACGAATCACAGCGCTTTTGACGTTAACGAATGTGAGGTTTTCAAAAGGAAAATTAATATAGAAAAGAAAAAAATATTTTAGCAATTAAAAGAAAACATTGAAACATCATTTTTGTGTATGTATCTTAATATTGATGGCTTACAGAATCTATATGAATTAAAAATACTGATTGGCAAAAAGAATCCACAAATAATTTTTCTTAGTGAAACGCATATAACCGACGTAAGAGAAGAGACAGAATATAATATAAAGAATTATAATGTAATTAGTTGTTCGTCACATTCTAGACATACTGGAGGGGTTTCGATTTACTTAAAGGAAAATATAAGTTTCTCCGAAATATTATCTTTCAAAAATAATTTCGCATGGATTCTGTTAGTAAAAGTTATAATAAATAATGTAGAATGGGCATTAGCGGTAGTTTATAGATCTCCAAGCAGTAGGTATCCGGTAGGACAATTTACTGATATATTCGAACAAATATGTACCAATTATTTGGAGAATAAATCAAATATTATTATAGTAGGAGATTTCAATATAGATTGGCTGGATGAGAATACAAATATTAAAAATGTAATAAATGACGAAGGTCTGAAGCAAATAGTCAAAGAGCCCACAAGAAATACACAAAACACAAATACATTAATGGACTATGTCTTGGTAAAAAATTTTTGTCAGAATGTAGAATATATAATAGATCAGGCTGATAAGATCTCAGACCACGAAACTATTCAAATTAAAATAAATTTGAATAGAAAATATGAAAATAAGATAGAAGAAGTAAAAAGTATAAGATACGATAAAGGAAAATATATACAAATATTAAATGCAATGGATTTTCAGGGCTTACAGTTAAATACTAGTTTAAATGAAATAGCAATACATTTTGAAGATAAACTGAGAAAGTCTATTGAAAAGATAACAGTTTGCAAACAGCTGACATCATTAAACAAGATGCCGGGTTGGTTTAATGAATATTTACGGTATCTGAAAAACGAGAAAATTAATAGTTATATGCGAGCAGTGTACAGTAGTGGAAATAGGGCAATTTGGGCAGAATATAAGAGTATTAGAAACTTCTACAAACAGGAAGTAATTAAAACCAAAGACAGCTATATAAGAAATGAAATATCAAATAGTGCGAATAATCAGAAGGAACTATGGAAAACCATTAAAAGCCTAGTTCTGAATAACATTCATAAAAATAAATTAAGTGAAGTTATAATAAATAATAATGTCATTAATAACGATATTAACATAGCAGACTCCTTAAATCGGTACTTCATTATTAGTATAAAAGAAATTAATGAAAGTATTCCGCAAATAGAATATGAGTCAATTGTCCCCACACAAAGTAGGCAATTTTACTTCGAAGAAACAAATGAAAATAAACTGAAAATTATTGTTAAAAATATGAACAATAAAAAAGATTGTATAGGATTTAGTAAAATAATGCTGGAGGATGCATTTGATATACTTGGTCCTGTGTTAGTGACAATTATAAACAAGTCATTGCAGAATGGTATCGTTCCAGACTCTTGGAAAGAGTCTATGGTTATTCCGGTACCGAAAATTAAGAACAGCAAAAAAGCAGAAGATATGCGTCCAATTAATATGCTTTCTTTACATGAAAAACTACTAGAAAAAGTTGTGGCTGAACAATTGGAAAAATATATGGAATCAAATAGCATGTTTGTAGTGGAACAATCAGGATTTCGTAAAGGTTACTCGTGTGAAACTGCCCTAAATTGGGTTACGTTTGAATGGAAAAAATTAGCGGACGCTGGCGATTGTGTTGTAGCTGTGTTTCTAGACTTCAAACGTGCCTTTGAAACGTTAGATAGAAAGATATTACTAAGTAAACTTAAAGCTTATGGTGTGCGTGATACTGAACTGAAGTGGTTTCAATCGTACCTTTCTGGTAGAACACAGATTACGCGGGTTAATGGAAGTTTGTCGAGCAGGAGGGCTGTGGATCTTGGAGTTCCGCAAGGATCTGTTTTAGGCGTAATTTTGTTTTTAATTTATATCAATGATATTGTACGTGTCTTAAAATTTTGTCGTATAGCGTTGTTTGCGGATGATTGTTTGGTGTATATTAGTGGGAAAAATGTCCAAAATATTGTTGCAAATCTAAATGCTGATCTGGAGGAGCTGAGTAAATGGCTAGATATGAACAAACTGAAGTTAAATACATCAAAAACCAAATGCATGGGCGTGAACCTGAGGAATGCAGCTATTGACATTCGAATTAATAATGATACAATCGAAGTTGTTCAAAATATTAAATATTTGGGAATAATAATTGACAACAAACTGAAATTTGATCAGCACCTGAATAACATATGTAACAAAATATCTAAGAAGATTGGATTCATGAGAAGAATTAGGAATGGTATTTCAAAAGCAACAGCAAAAATATTGTACAACGCATTGATCTTGCCTCATTTTGACTATTGTGCTACGATAATCTTTTCATGTTCCTTAGAACAATTCTCAAGAATGCAGATTCTCCAAAATAAGGCTATGAGATTAATACTAAAAAGTAGCTCGCTACCACCAATAAACCAAATGTTACAAACATTATGTTGGATGAATGTTAGGCAAAGAGTGTACTTTAGAGTACTCCTTTTCATATTTAAATTAAAGTACAACATGCTGCCATCTTACCTGACAAGAAATTTACAGAGAGTGAGTGACTGCCAACCTTATAACCTTCGGGGAGGAGAAAATTTTAGAGTATCAAGGTTCAACAAAGTGACAACGCAAAACTCATTAATGTATAGGGGTCTGCAAATGTTCAACGGTCTACCAAATAACATCAAAGGAGAAAGAAATATTAATTGTTTTTATAAATTACTTGTTAAATTTGTGCATGAAAATTTTTAAGTCTTTGTTATATAAAATTTTTGTTAATGAATTATTATTGTTATATTTATGTTTTTTATGAAAAATTTTTTTTTTTAAATCTTTATTATATAAAATGTTTTAAATGAATTATTATTGTTAAACAAAAAAGTTTTACTTACACAAAACTAATAAATAAATAAATAAAAAAAAAATATTTCCATTTAATAATTTTAGTAAAATTAGTTAATTTTCTCTAAATTTCTTTTATTTTTTTTTAAATTGTTAAATTAGGTATTAAATTATTTAATAAAACTTAAAACTTTAAATTGCATGTTTACTGGAAAATTTCTCCACTAAACAGACTTCAAGCACTTTAAGTGCTTATATAGTGGAGATACAATAAAAACATATTTAATTAAAATAGACTTTTTTAATTCGAAATTATAAATTTACTGTGCCATTATTATTTTTAAAATTGTATAAATTAACAAAAACTTCAGAGACTTACCTTAGCTTTTTTCTTTAGAAACTCTTCCTTCTGTAAAAACTTGAAGACTACACATAAATAAACACTATTTTAATATTAATAAAATTATGACAGAATTTTGATATTTTTGGTAATCATAGCCTACTATGTTTACTTTTATTTTAAATATTTCAAAAATTTAAAATGTTCGTTATTTCCTTATTTAAACCGAAAAAAGACAGATTTTCCACTATACCCACAATTCTCCACTATACCCACTTCTACTTAGTCTTTATGCGAAAATGTTAGATTGAAAGAAAAATGTTAAAAATACGTTTTTTGCATTATTTTTTGAATAAATAAAATATTTAAAATTAAAAACAAAGAAATACAACCAAAATCATTGATAGACAACTCTTCTAACCCGTTTTAAAATATAAAACCACAAATATTATAAATAGAATTTTATTGTACCATTTGTAATAATAGGGTATTTTCAAAGTGAATTCTTTTTTTTTCTTTATTTCTAATTATAATGATAAATAAATAAAGTAATTTTTAAAATATTTTAATTGTTTTCGAATTTAGACTAAAGTTGTGTGAACGAAGAATACATATATTCAAGATTTGTTATCGTGTATTTTGGCTAAATTCGAGTACTACCTAAATAGTTTTAAAAATAGTTTTATAATGGTAAATAATCTAATAATGGTTTCGAATTGTACAAATCATACATAAAAATAAATACATACTTAAAAAAATTTACTTAGTTTCAAAAAAAAATTTCGTGAATCATACAAATGATATGGCAATATTGTCTTTTATTTAAATGCATTTTTCTAAAAAGAAGTTTTAAAGTTTTTGAAGAAAAAAACAAAAAAAAATATTTATCATGTATGTACCTATCTAAAATTAAAATAGAATCAAATATTCACGAGGATATTTTTTAAAAAGAACTATTGAGGAGATTTGAAAGAGAGAAAAAAAGCATAGGAAAAAATTAGAGAACAAATGGGGCACTTAAAATCTGAAAAAATTTCGAGAATTCTTATTGACATTTTTTGTTCTGCTTGCGTTATCTATATATATATAATTTCTGAGCATAACGAACAAGTCGTATTAAAAGTATAATGATAGACTCTGGTCAAGTCAACCTATCAAAAAGATGAAAAAAACATATGATGAAGTACGCAGTCAAAATCTCTTCATTTAAAAGTTCTTTAGCAGATTTTTTAAGAAATGATAACATACATAACAAAACGAAAAGATTACAAACTCGCTCTCAACGCTCTTTGACACAGGCCAGACTAACACTAGAAAAATACAACATAAAAGATAATATAGAAATACAAAACTTTTCTGATAATCCCCCTTGGCTTGTTTCTGATCAGAAAATTGATTATGAATTAACAAACTATACAAAAAATATCACAAACCAACTCATCTCAATTTAGAAAATTATTCATGGAAAAAATCACATCAACTTATTGTGAATATGAACATATATTTACAGATGGATCTTTTAAAGATCAAGAAGCAGAATGTGTATTTAAGCATAATCAAAAAGAGCATAAATTCCATCTGCAAGGTTATTCAAACATATTTAGCGCTGAATTATATGCTATATATAAAGCACTTGAATACACTATGAAAAGAAATGAAAACAATTTTCTAATTTGCACAGATTCATTGAGCTCCTTAAAGGCTATTTCCCAATTATATCCAAGACGCCCTACAATACAACGAATACAAACAATTATTCAAAAAATTATACATAAAAACGTTAAATTCATGTGAGTTCCAAGTCACATTGTAATTCAGGAAGATGAAGCAGTTGATAAACTAGCAAAAAGTTCTTTACAGGAACCATGTGATGAAAATCATTTTTTATACTACAATAACTATAAAAATATAATAAACACAAAAATAACCCAAAGTGTAGAACAAGAATGGATAGAAACCGAAAATAACAAATTAAGAGATATTAAATCAAACAGTAAACCTTGGAAAAATTTTAATATACTTAACAGAAGAGATTCGATAGTTATAACTAGAATAGGACATACGGATCTAACTCATAAATTTATTTTTGACAAAACAATACCACCAAAATGTGAATGTGGAATCAATCTTAGCATTAGACATATATTTGAAAATTTCCCCAAATATGCAATATATAGGTATAAATTATTAAAATCAAATAACTTGACAATTTTAAACAGTATATGGAACATATTGGACTATACAATAAAATTTGAAACCAAATAATAAAAAAAATATAATAATAGAATAAGACATTAATTATGTAAAATAGTAAAGATTGTGGTTAAAAATATAAATATATCATTTAAAAATAATAAAAAAATTATTAGATTTAAGTTAATTATGTAAAATATTATATAAAGGCCTGAAAAAACCTCAAATGTGTTCAAAGGCCTAAAATAAAAATGAAGTTAAAAAAAAAAAGATAAATAAATATACACTGAAAAATAGACAATAAAAGTAAAATTAAACAAATTACATTGGTAATTAAATTACAAATAATTAATAAGTGATTGAATTTTAACACATTTAATAAAATTAAACTGTATAATAACTAAAATTAAACATAAAGAAAACAAAAAAAAAAATTAAATTTAGAATTATTAAATAACTAAAATTTTAAATATATCATTAAAAAAAATGGAACAACATTTAAATGTTGCTGTCATCTGTCAATTTTACTTATGACTTTAATACCAAAATAATACCTATCTATTTGTCATTTCTCACTGTGGTGAATATTTATGCACAAGTGCTACCGGTTTATGATTAAAAGGAAAAATATTTTTAAATTACATTACCATTGGGACTACAAAACTAATAGGGCAAATATAATTTATTATAATAAGTCCCTTCACGAGACAAAAATTAAACTTAACTCAATTAACTTTAATTGAGTTATTAAGGTTTATCTCTTGAGGGGTGTTTTTTTATGCTGTCAAAATTAATTTGATTATTTGTGGAACAATTGATTTTAAAAAATTATATTTCTTGTTATTTGAAAAAATTTGTATTTTTTTTTTGGGTATTTAAAAAAATTTTTTTAATTATTTAATATTAAAGATCAAAATTGGGTATTTAAAAAAAGAAGATGGAAAACGAAATTCCACATATCAAAATGGAGAAACATGCAACAAAAGAAATATGACTACATATCAACAAAAAAATGGACAAAAGAGGAAGAAAAAATTTTGGATTATCTGGAAGCAAAACAATGCAGCAATACACCTACGACACCAGCGTAGATGAAGAATTTTTCAACGAGTACATTGTAGAAGAAGTTTTTCCAGATATTGAACAAGAGCCAGAATCTTTGCACCAAATAGCAATATCACACTGACCATAGCTGGAAATAACAATACAATCGTAAGAGTAATAATAAGAAAGACTATATTTTTCTATTAAATATATATTTTTTTTAGTTCGAACAAGAGACAGAAACACCTTTAGAGCGCTTATAAAAATATTTATCTACATCCACGCCAAGGAAAAGAAAACCTTAGCCTAGTACTTCAAGTGCAGCTATACTAGAGTCCCAAAAGAAGCGAATGGAAATTTTAACTAGCAAAAATGAAATAGAAAAATTAAAGTCCGATCGAGATCGAATCAAAGCGATCGAATTAGAAAAAAAGAAGAATTTGGATTAAAAAGAGAACAAATGTAAAGTGAAGAGAAACTAAAAATTTTACAACTACAAAAGGAACAAAGAATGGAAAAGCTGTAATTAGAATTAGAACTTTAATATTAACTTTAATAATCTTTTAATTTACCTATCTTTAATATTATTACATTTTTTATACTTATATTCTTTCACTGATTGAAATTCACATTTATATTTTTAAGAAAATTTATATAAGATAACCTAAGAATAAGAACATATTTTAATAATAAGAACATTAAAGAGATTAATACGTATCATTAAAAATAGTTTCATAAATTTTTATTTTCATAAATAAATTGCCGTTTTATTTAGCCCATTCTTTGCAAATCTTCTTGAGCATAATTGTCAAAATTTGTATCTTCGAAAGAAAAATTTAAATCTTCCACATCAATGTGTGGTATTATAATATTCTACAGAATACAGCATAAATGTATCCAAGTACAGGCAAACGTATGACTCTTTTTATCAAGTACTGGTATTTTTAATTCTTTTAAACTGCCAAATTTTTGCTTCATAATACCAAAACAATTTTCTATTCTCATCCGGTAAGTGCTAAAATATCTATTAAATCTAAGAAAAATATGTTTTAATATGTTTTACGGATAACGTAGAAAGAAATACATACTTTTTTCTTTCTGTCATAATTTCTAAAAATTTTGGCATTATGTACGCTGCCTTGATACCCGACAAAAATGTGACAAATTCTAAGTTTGTAATCACAAATTGCTTGCAATTTAATGGAATATTTTCTTGTTTTGTAATTGAGATGTAGGATCAAGCGTTCACACCCATCTAAATATCCTACACAGTGTGGAAGCTCGTCAATTGTCTCTGATACAATGTTATCTCTTTCCTCTTTTGCTGGTCAATATAAAAATGTTTTTTCAAAAGATCCTTTTAGTGATTTTGTTAATGGTTCCTCCGTCACCAACTTCAATAAGGCTTGCTATTTTTCCTAGAGACGCATTTTCTTCACTTGATCCTAACCTATACATTATCAAAGCTAATTGAAAAAAATGTAGTAAATTGCCCCATGAATTTACCCCATGAAATACTTCAACGTCAACTAATTAGCATTTTCTCTCTATTATCATCCAAATTTAGTAAGGTTTCAGTAAACCATAGGTGGGATTTCGATACAACCGATTTATAACTATAGCGAAAAATAGTTACCAAGTTGAAATAGTTACCAATAGCGCTGAAATAGTTACCAAGTCTTGTTCCAAATTATCCAAAATTCCACGACTTCATCATCTAAAAAAAATTAAATTAAATTTTACATTTTTATAAAATTGCACACTAGTAACCTGAAGATGATAAACATTCTATTTCAAATGCAGCATAGTCAATTAAATCTTCTATTAATTTATTTTTTGATGACATATTTTTTAAATAAATAAAAGTAAACAAGACAAAGTAAACAAAGACAGTTGTCAAACGAAATAATTCAATTATCTGATAATCGAGTTATTTAAAAACTAGCTTAGAGGCTTATTAATTTTGAAATAGTTTTTATTATTATTTTCCGTTCGTTTATACTCCTCATTTGAAAAGTCTAGCAAACTTTTATATTATATGGTTGTTGGTTGTTTTATCAATTTCCTAATTGCTTGAGAATGCTACACAGTCTTATAAACGAACGCAATGATAAGTTAATAACTTAATTCAGTTACGTTTAATTTATGTCTCATGAAGGGACCTAAATATTAAATATAATAAATCTGTGTCAACAAGCGATAACCACTTAAGTCGACATAAGAAAAAATCGAATTAAATGTACCACGTAATTCCTTATACCAAATTGTCTATACCCACTTATTTTGGTTCATCTACGATAATTATAATTAAGTTTATAAAACCATTATCACTTATCTCGCTAAAACTCTTAATCACATTTGCAATAGTAACTTAAATAGATATAAACTTTCGCTGATAATACTTCTCTTTATGCAATAAAAACTTATTTAGTTTTAGTTTATTATTGCTAACGAAAAAAAGAGTTTAATTTTCACAAAATCTAAGAAAAATCATAATCTCTTATCTCAAATAAGCTTTTATGGTATATTTTGAATTAAAATAAATAAAATTTTATTTTGAAATAAGTTGTTATTGCACATTTTTTTTGTCACAATAAAAATGTTATTTCGAAATAAGACTATATTGAACATGCGATATTTTTCTAACGGGTTCTTAACTGAAACAAAGTTGTTATGATGAGTGTTTTCTTATACTAAATTTTAGTTTAAGTTTTTATGTGGTGTGTTACAGTCGGTTATTTCTTTGGAATACAAATTAAAAATTTATAATTTTATTATATTGGGAATTATATTTTATTATAAAAGCGATCTTTTTGTGCGCATAATCTTGAAAATTTTTATATTTTTTTTCGAAGAATAATGTCAAAACGTACTTTAAAAATACTGGAACTAGCTAAAAAGCATAATGAAAATAAAGTTTTAGTTAAAGACAAAGGTAAGAATGTTTCATAATTTTCTTGAAATAGTTTAAAATTTTTAAAATTTAAAAATTTAAATTCATAAATTTATTTTAAATCAATTTTTAGAAAACCACGATTTAAATACAGATGCAACAGCTATTATTGATGATTTTGATAACGATGATTATGTTAGAGATCCAAATTTTGAGATTACTGGAAGTAGTTCTTCTCAAATTGATGAAGAAGTTCAAGATGAAGAGTTAATGAGGATGGGTCAGCAAATTGAATTGAATCTTTTGGAATTGCCAGCTCAAATTTCTACCAATGAAAAAGGTCCAATCATAAATAATGCTCAAGCTAGTTATTCAAAAAAAAAATCAAAAATAGCTCGAAACATGGGTTACTCTTATATTAATGTTAAAGGGAATTTTGTACCAGCAAGAAAATTTAAGTCAATAAATTCAAATTGTCGTAGAAAATGTCAACATAGAATTAGCGAAGCAGCTCAAAAAAAAATATTTGATAAATACTGGTCTCTTGGATCGTATAATCTACAAATTTTATTTGTTAACAATTTAATTATTATAAGTGATACAAAAACCATTTCTCGAAATAAAAATTTAAATAAACCGCGCAATCGTCAATATCACATTGAATACTTTTTAGAATACGAAAGCGTAAAAAATAGAGTATGCCAAAAATGTTTCAGGCAGTGTTTAAATGAAACGGAAAGTTATTTAAAAACTGTTGTTCACAAGAAATTAGAGCATCCTCATGTTGAATTCGTCGATCATCGTGGTTCACGTGGAGGAGCGAATAAATTAAGTGAGAATATTATTAGCAATATAAAAGAACATATAAATAGCTTTCCAAGTTATGAAAGTCACTAATCAAGAAGAGATTCAACTTGCAAATATTTCCACTCTAGTTTAACATTACTTGAAATGCATAAATTGTATTGTGAAAGATATAGGTCTCGTCCAATTTCTCTTACATCGTACACCAAAATATTCAAAAGTAAGAATACTCTTATATTATTTTAGTAAAATCCTTTTAAGTTTTATTTTCATTTTAGCAATGAACATAAAATTCAAGAAACCTCAGATTGATACCTGTTCAACATGCGATTCGCTTAAGGCAAAAATCGACATATCTAAAAAAGAAAATAATACCAATCTTTTAAATGAATTTGAAACTGAACTCACTTTACACCATAATAAAACTGAAGTAGCTTACGAATTAAAAAGAAATGACAAACTTTTAGCTTCTAAAGATTCGACAATTAAAACATATACCTTCGACCTTCAGCAATGCTTAGCAACACCGTACTTGCAAAACTCAATATCATTTTACAAAAGAAAACTTTGGACATATAATTTAACAGTTTACGATTGTGAAAGTAATCAACCGTACTGTTATATGTGGCACGAGGCCTTAGCTGGTCGAGGCGGCAATGAAATCTCTTCATGCTTATTTAGTCATATAAAAAGTTTAGAAAATAATTCTAACGTAAAACGAATGATATTTTATAGTGACTCTTGTGTGGGTCAAAACAAAAATTCTTTTATCTGAACAATGTTTTCAATGGCATTTCAACTACTGCCAAACCTCGAAATTATAGATCATAAATTTTTGGAAGTCGGACATACACACATGGAATGTGATACAGCTCATGCTGCGATAGAAAGAAAAATGAAAAGAACTGACGCAAAAATATTTCATCCTCACGATTGGTACAATTTTGTACGCTCTGTTGGCTTGAAAAAAAAATATATTGTAAAGGAAATGCAAAAAGAAGATTTTTTTAATTTTTCTTATTTTTTAAAAGATAAATTTGTTTGGCGGAACCGGAATATTGATAATGAAAAATTTTATTGGAAAAGTGTTAAATGGTTGCGATATTGCAAAAATGATTTTGGGAAAATATTTTATAAACATTCTTTGAGAGAGGAAGAATCCTTTAAAATACTAAATATTTTAAAACGGGGTTGCTTTCCAATAAAAGTGGACTCTATTCCCAAATTTGAGGAAACAGTTAAAATATCTGCAAATAAAAAAGCTGATCTTCAACAACTACTGCAATTTATTGATCCATGTTTTCATCAATTTTATAACAATCTACGAACTGAAGATGCTCCTTATATCCATCCAGACCTTATTGATGAAGAGTCTGATGAAGAGTAAAATAAACTTTATATTTTTCACATTTTGTTATACTCTATTAATATTAAGATTTAAATGTCATATTTATAACTATCTAATTAAGTTGTAAAATTTAAATTTGATTGAACTGAAATACTTATTAATGATTTTTATTTTCTGATTTATATTTAGTCCATTTTAAATTAAAGAAATGAATTGTAGAATAAGATTAATGCTATTTTTAGTTATCAATTTTTTGTTTGAATATATGAAATACTTATTATAAAAAAAATAAAGAAGTAAAAAAAATTAAAAAAACTGTTTACATATTAACTTATATAGCTTTATATTATAATTTAAAATTTACAACAGTGGATTAAATAAAGATAAGTTGGCAAGAGGAACAAACGTCTGTTTGCAATAAAGCCTTAAATCTACATAATTTTGTAAATGATATATAAATAAGTATACTATAATCGCTTAACTTTTTAATTTTTATTTTTTTGATGAAAAAATAACTTATTAATAACTTTTAAAACTAAAAATAAATCAACTTCTAACTACTCTTTCGATGTATATAAACTTTTTCACATTTATCTTTTAAACTTTTTTCAAAAATTGATTTGAACTTTAAAATTGATTTTACTCAATTTCTCAATTTCAGACATAAGCGGTTATCGCTTGTTGACACAGAAATATTATTAAAATCAAATAATAAGAACGTTTTGACGTTTAAAGATACAAAAATTCTCGGTCTAAATTAAAATTAAAATTTAATTTAAATACAAAATTAAATTAAGATTTAATTGTTTTGATAAACAAAGTGCTCTATTTCTAAAATTAAGATTAAAGAAGTTGAAAGCAAATAATATAAATTATAAATTTTAAAAAATATAATAATTTGGCTAACATATCATAAAATTTGGCCAAACAGTATATACTACTTGTTAAGAAAAATATATAAGTCCATAAAATAAAAATATAAATTTCATTTAACTTGAACTGAATGTTTAAAAAATAAGATAAAAAACAAAAACAATAAGATGGCCAAGTCGTGCAATACCTGTACGAAGCGTATGACTAGTAAAACGAAAGGAATACAGTGTGGTACGTGTAATAAAAGTCATCATTAAAATCAGGTCTGGTAAAATCGAAATGCATAAACAGTCTTTCCACATCAAATGAATCTTCAGTGATTGTTGGAGGTAAAGAAGAAGACAGAATTTAACAAATATAATTACTGATATTTACCCTACACTAAACCATAACCTGTGAGAGGAATTAATGTCGTTTGATAGCACAAATTGTACATTACCCAAAATAGCGCTTTTTCTAAAACTATTAGGTGCAGTAATATTAAATTTTCATAGAGGTCAAAATATATTACCACATCAAATGAATGACATAATAAAACAAAACAAACAATTAAAAAAAGAAAATTCAAATTTAAAAAATCGCTTAAAAAGTTTTGAAGAAAACAATTCCATTTTAGAAACTAAAGTGAATAACTTGGAGTATTTGTTTGATAAACCAACACAAACTGGATTAGAGAACAATATTGTTATAGCAGGTTTACCTTCAAATCTTGCAAATCCAACAGACAACGTTCTAAAAATTGCAAATAAAATTATAGCTAACATAAAAAAAAACAGATATAATAAGCGTTAGTACAGTAAATCAAAAACAAAAAATTCTGATGCTCCTAAAGATAAATTATATATTATAAATTTAAATTCAGAGGCTTCCAAAAACTAATTGATGGCAAAAAAACGCTCCTACAAATATCTATTCAGTGCAGAATTAAACATGGCTGGTAACCACCATTGCTTTAAGTAAATATTTGATATTTTTACTGTTTTATTTTTTATTTATCAGAAAAAATAAAATATATATAAAAATAATTTTTGGTAAATTATTTATCAGAAAAAATTATATTTGATTTTAACATTGATGAAATACCAATTAATAAACGTAATCATAATAGTTTTGGTTGATTTTAACTAAATGTTTTAATTTAACTAAGTCTAATATTTTCATTATAAGTATCTACTATAGAAGTAACAAACCGAATTATTTTAAAGTGTTCTTAAAACCATTTGTTAATGAGCTCAAAGTACTTCTGGAAATGTTTATAATCAAAATATGTTTAATAATCAAAATAGTTATATGTTTAATAATCAAAAAACTTTGATAGAAGTGCGAGTTTTTATATGTGATGGTCCAGCAAGAGCGGGTGTACTTGGCACAAAATCCCATGCAGCATATTCCGGGTGTCTTAAATGTTGGAAGGAAGGAGAGTTCATTCGCAATAGAATGACATATCGAATAGATATGTATATAAATATAAGGTTACGGACTAATAATGATTTCTTTCTTTCATTTTGACAGAAAGTAGATGAAAATCATCACAACTATGTTCGATTTTAGAGGAGTTATATATTGACATGATCAGACAATTCCCATTCGAATCTCTGCATTTAGTCTGTTTGGACGTTGTTAAAAAACTATTAAAAATGTGGGTAAATAGAGAAACATCATCTCTTCTATCTAGTGCAGAAGTTAAAAAAATATCAAATATGTTACAAAAGATCAGCAAAACAAAAACAGCAAAAAATGATTTTCAGCGACGAATAAGACTGTTAACAGAACTTTTTTACTTTAAAGCCTAAATTTAGAGTGTTTTTATTATATTCCGGTCCATTTGTACTTAAAAACGTTTTATCAGAGCTTAAGTACAATCATTTTCTTTTACTTCATACTGCAATTCTAACTCTGTGAAGTGATTCATTATCTCAAACCAAAGCTGACTTAGCGCATGATTTACTGAGAGAATTTGTTAATGGCTCAAATATACGGAAGACATCACCTCATATACAATATCCATTGTTTAATACATTTAACACATGATGTGAAACAGTTTGGTACATTGGATAATTTGTCTGCCTTTCCATTCGAGTGTTATATGTTTTCTATAAAGAAAATGCTACGAAAACTAAATCAGCCAGTTGCACTACTGTTTTTAGAACCGTTCAATTCAACCGTTTTTTTGAAAAAAATAACATTCAAACAAGTGAAGCTGGTAAACAAATAAATTATGCTATTTTAAAACAAATTTGCAAGAAAAATGGAAAATATATTTATAAAAGAATTATATTAAAAAATTTCGAACTTAGTAGCACAGATAAAAATTGTTGGTTTTTGGGAAACATATAAACATATCCTTACACATATCCAAGTTATTAGAAGCAAAATATTTTTGATCGGAAATAAGTGTTTAAACACTGTCAATTTTTATGAGACACCTATAAACTCAATTAAATTTGATATATACAAAGCAAATTTCCTTGATACAACGCAATATATGTGGTCATATGAATTTATAGACAACAAATTATTTGCCATAGAAGACGAAGATAAATATGTTTTTTTTTTCCAATCCTTCATGTTAATATAGTTTATGTGAGGTTTGATATTATATGTTTTTTTATATGTTTTTTATATGTTTATTATATTTGTTTTTTTTGCTTTTTAATATTTTTAAGGTTAAGGCATTCTTATTTTCATATTTATTCGAATTTTACATCTTGCATAAAAATTTTAGTTCTCTCTTCAATTTGTTTTTTGCTAATGTTTCGACATAAATATGATTAATTAACTCCTTATATTATATCTAAATGTTAATATATACTTCATGTTATATGAATAAGGAAAGTATTAGCAGCGCTTCCTAATTTTTTTGTAAAAGAATAATGCAAAATTATTACAAAAATATTATATTATAATGCTTACTTTAAGCAATAACTTTGTATATTATGTATAAGTCGAATAATTGAAACAATTGATAAAGAACGTAAAACAGAGGTGTCTGTGGTACTATCAAACTGGATTATTGAAAATTATATTCACTGGCTTCATAATTACCGTCAAACTATTAAAAAAAAGGATTCTGTACATGATTCGTCTTGTATAAAATATCTCTGCAAGCTCTTAAAGTTAAAAATTGAAACACTAGCTGAGACAAGAGAACTTGAAAAATATTTTGCCTTTCATACTAATACCGACGAAGAAAATCTGCACAAATTAAAAAAAGTTAAGTATGAAGTGCCAAATTTCATTTCATTTTAATCGTTTCTTATTTCAGATATTTCACTAATAATAACAACATCATGTTCAAATTCGATAATGAATCTGCAGATTGCCTAATGAAGTTTTGTAATTGTAATAATGAAGTTTTACGTTCTGTAATAACTTAAAATAATTCAATTACAATAGGACAATTAAAAAAACAAAACTGCTGTATAGGCGAAGCATTGTTGGACTTAAGTTATAGTAATGATATTTCACAATATGAAAGACCTATAAAACAGAAAGTAAAAAAAATATCTCAAAAAAAGCTGTTTAGTATAGTGGATGATTTAAATTCGAAACTTGATTTAATTTTAGAAAATCAATCAAAACAAAAAATTAAACAAAAAAATAATTTTTAGAAAATCAAGAGGTTTTGAAATCATTTTTAGAAGAGCTAATAAATATTATTAGGATAAAATTTAAAAAAGAAATTTCAAAGGCTTTTAATTTTAAATATCCTTCTGTACCTATGAAAACAATTCCCGAATTAATAGAGTTTAATAATGATTTGCAGGACAATCATTATATAGATTAAATAGTAGAGCATTTCCGTTTTAACTAATAGACCTCTTACAATTTATATTATATTTTATATTTCAGACATTAAGATTATATAAGTACAAAAGTACTTTATTAAATAAAACAATTAAACAAATGCTTGAACATTTATTTACCTATGAGCTTATTAGGAAGTATACTTGGACAGATCAATCTGGAATAAGAAGCACCGACAAAGGTATAATGTAAATCCAACAATATATTTTTGTTTACAAAACAAATCCTTTTATTTTAACTTATTAGCAATTTGAAAACGAGTTTTTTCTGAAAACAAAAATATTGTGCTGTTGACAACAAATGTTGTCCGCAAATCTTCACAGATGTAAGTTAATTGATGGAATTAGAGTGAAAAGATGTTTTAAATGTCACAGCTTTAATCATGAATCCGGAGAGTGGAAATTTCATGAAGTATATGGTAAATAGTACGAAAGGGTGCAACAAAAATTAGTTAAGGAGGATTACACTGATTTAAAACAAAATGTGGCGATCTTTAACTTTCTTTAAAATATGTGAATTTTTAAACTTATCAATATAATATTGCAATATTTTTACTTGCTTCAACTTTTTTAAAAAAATGTGTGACCTTTATGGACACGAAACGATAAACACCTGTTTTCATTTTTCCATATAAAACATATACTGTTTTCAAACATAATGTACTCAAAACTTGCAGTTTTGAAATGTTGCCTGGTTATTCTAAAGGTGCGATATAAGCAAATCTATATTATTCGCATATACCTACATAGATATAAGAATTTCGTGATTGTGATTTTTTTTTTTCAGTTAGAACTTTAGAAGTTTTGGTTCTGTTTGGATAAAGAAAAATAATAATTTTATAACATAAATGTAAAGAATATTTTTAATTTTCAAGGTTATTGCTTTTTGTTGTTATTTGTCTTAACTATGTATGTATTTCTTATTAAAATTTGTATTTATTTTAAAAATCGGCTTTAAATTTTTATGTGAAAAACAAAATTTTGCAATGGACTATGGTCATGTAAGCTATGTTATGTTATGACTTTTGTGAATGACGTATTGAGACAGACAAAAAAAATTGCACTTTTGTTTTAATTAAAAAATAAATTATTTTATACTTATATATTAACTTTATATATTAAAAATAATATAATATTATATAAGAATTTAATTGTTTGAAATACAGTCTTTTCCAAGATTTGGTTTGAAGCAGACATTTAGTCAGAGTTAATTAATTAAAAAAATCTTTAAATTTTTAATAAAATAAACCCTTTTAAACAATTAATTTACAAACCAACAAAAAAAAAAATTATATGTAATTAATTATATAAATTATTAATATATTTGATCATAATCTGTAATTGTTCTTAATCTTGAATTAAAAAAAAAAAGAAAACAAAAAGAAAAAAACAAAAACTTAAATAAAAACAAAAAAAAAAAAAACAGCAACTTAAATAAAATAGGAAATGGATGCAAAAGTAAAGCCACCTGTTTTAAGTTTTAAAATTGATAAAAATTAAAAAATACAAATACGAGCCCTGGACCGAAATTTCTCGTAAAGGAAAGAAAATATGAAAGTTCTACTATGACTAATGTTTCTGCATTTCTAATTAAAAAGATATTAACAGCCGTTGCTGATATTCTAATTAACTAGCGCTGGTGACATTAAATCTGCAAAAAAATTAGAAATTGGACCACTTTAATAGAAACAAAAAGTGTACTTCAAGCATCTAAAATTATACAAATTACAAATTTTCCAAATATTGAAGTAAAAGTATCGGAACATCGTTCTTTAAATAATTCTAGAGCTGTTGCATATTACCCAGAATTTAATTACATTCGCGAAGGTTACCACTAAATGAATTAAAAGATCAAAATGTTATTGGAGTGAGACCTATTAAAAGGAAAACTGATAACCAATTTATAAACACCGGATGATATATAATAAAATTTCCAATGGGTTCCTTACCAACTCCTATAAATGCTGGATGTGAATCTTATCCACTTAGACAATATATACCTATGTCTTTGCGATGTTTGCAATGCTTCCACTTTTGACATTTTGCAAACTCTTGCAGTCATGAAAAAAAAATTTCATAATTATGGAAATAATAAACATATTGAAGAAGGAAAGGAATGTGAAAAGGAAAAAAATGTGTTATTTGCTCCGATGAACACAATGCTTTTTCTAAAGAGTGCGCTGAATTTATAAAAGAAAAATCACAAAATACAAAAAATAAAAACTTTAGAAAAGGTTAGCATACAAGAAGCCAAAAGGAGGTACACAGAACGGACTCGTACATTTACAACATATTTTGCTCAAATAGCAAGTAATGTAAATAATGGACCAAAATCTTTAATACCATAAATAATGCAGCAAAATAAATACAATAAACACTACAATAACAAATATTTCAACAACTAATAATCCATTTATACTAAATGTATATTCAGGTTTATCTACATACAACATCATTTGATAATTGTAATAGTAATACAGCCAAAACTAATTCTCAAAATTTGAAGGAATCAGCTTCTGAAGAAAACAAAAATGAAAAATCAATAAATAAGAATGTAACACAAATTCTGCCAAAAAAATGTCAAACAAGGAGAAAGCTTTCTTTAAAAGGGAAATTAAGTACAAAAACAGAAACTAAGAAAACCAAAGTGTCGACTTTTGATGACATGGAAATAATGGAGTAAGATTTTTTTCTCTTTAGTTTTTGATTCACCTTTACCTCTTTTTTTATTATTAATGCTAAATTTATTAAATATTATACAGTGGAACTGAGATGATTTTATAAGCTATTTTGACGATTTTCTTTTTATTTTTTTTATTATTTTAAGAGATTTCAATGCACATAACATCTTATGGGGCTCAAATAAAGCTGATAATGGAGGAAAAATTGTAGAAAAATTTATGATAGAAAATTGCTTATGTATATTTAACAAAAATGAACCAACTTTTCTCAGTTTCTTTTACAAGACATTTAGTTCTATTGAGCAATTTCTTCAACTACATTATTAAATTATTTTGATTGGACAATAGAATCAGATCTATATGGCAGTGATCACTATCCCATAGTTTTAAAATCTCTTTTTAATTATAAACAATAGCCTTCGTCAGAAATTTAATTTACAAAAGACCGCCTGGGATAAATTTAGATCGATCATTAAGTTGGACAAAGACATATAACATTTTACCACGATTGACCATCTAGAAGCATATCTTACTCAAAATTTTATAAGCGCCTCAATAAATTCTATTCCTTTCTCATGTTCAACTCGCCCAAAAAATTGTGTGTATTTGTGGAATAAGGATATAGAAACCCCCCCCCATCCACAATAAGAAAAGCCTTTTACGAAAATTCAAAAGAACGCTAAGGCACGGTGATTTTATAGAGATTATGAAAGCAAATAGAACAGTGAGAAGTAATATTAAATATTAAAAATGAAATGTTGGTCTGAATATGTAGTCTATGTCTGAATATGTACTCTATTCGTGGGGTGCGCATGTGTGGATTTTGTATAAATTAATTTTAAATTATCAAATTTTAAAAAATCAAAAAAGAAAGAAAAAAAGATATAATAAAGTAAGTCGAAAGTTTTTTGTTTCATTCCTTTTATATATATATATATATAGTTTTTCTTTATAATGCTATATAAATTCTAAATGATTCTTATAAAACTATGTAAATTAACATATTAATGTAGTGAAAGATGTCGGTAGCCATTTTAAAAATATACTTAGCCACCAATTAATTACCTATTTGAAATTAATTAATCTAAATTAACTAAAAAGTGGGAAATTACTTAAAGTTTATTAAAGTTTAATAAATAAATAATGATAATGATAATAATAATAATAATATAATGTAATATAAATATAAAACGATTATTTGGACAATTATGTGGCATTAAACTAAATAATTTGCTGTAATTCATGTTTGATGTTTTCCCAGTTACGCTCTGAATAACTACATTTCAACTGTATTTTCGTGCTTTCTATACTCATTTCTACCACATATAAAATGTCACAGGATATTCCAGCTTTTTCAGTTAATAATATGAAATTACACTCTAATAGTTCTTTTTCGTCGTCTATTAAAGCTCTTGTATCTCCAGTGGTTAAACCTGCTACTGTTGAACCTGATAATAATACAATTCTAATAAAACTTATTCAAGATCTCTCGGAGAGAATTGATTCAATTCAAGATATTGATGGTAAATTGATGGTAAATTAGTTGAACTCGAACGTTGTTGCAACAATAAGATTGATGGTGCTGTTAGCACTTTCAAAATGCATCAGATACCAGTGAACGTTTATCTGATCTTGAAAGGCTGTCACTGTACAATTAGCTCTTAATCAATGGTATTCCTTACGTTTCAAACGAGATCATGGAAACACTATTCAACAAACTGACAGAAGCTACTGGGTGCAATATTAATTATACTTGTTTTGGATGGTGAAGCAGTGAAGGAGGTTCGATTGTTGTTAAATTTCGGGGAAAATCAACAAAGAAAATTTTTTTTCGAAATACCTTGATTTTAAACTCTTAAACACTTCACATATTGGTTTTGCGGGAACTAAAAGAATTTATATTAATAAAAGTCTCACCTCAAGTACTCTAACACTTCTTCGAATAGTCAACAAAATGAAAAATGATGGTTAGATCTTTAAATCATTTACTAGGAAAGGTGTATTGTATATACAAAAAACTGAAGATGGTGAAGTCATCAAAATTACCTCCAGGGATCACGTCATATCTGGTTCTACAAGCATCTAAGGTCTTGTTATTTAAGTTGAAATCAGAATACGTCGTAATATATATAGCTAAGTATAGCATAATGACTAAATCTAATAAACCAAATATCATAATAAGCATTTTATAGGTGGTCAACCTTTGTTTCATTTGCATTCCATATAAACTTAATACGAGTGTATTGACCGTCTAGTAATAATAAACTTACCATATTATAATGCTTATACAACTTATCATATATTGGCAATACATTGCATTTCTTAATCATAATTAACCGTATATGATACTTTCTTGATAACAATAAGAATGCACTAGTTATGCTATGCTTATGTTTATAATATATCATTAACGATAAGAATGTAATTGATATTGATTAACAAATATGTTAGTTTATTAACTTAATTATATCTTAGTATTGTATTAGATACATATTGTAATGTATTGGTAGCGTTAGTAATAAGTTATAAATAAGCAAATCTGATTAGAAGGAAAGGAAATCAAATAAGGAAAAAGTTTACAATGGACTTTCGTGAGTTTCATTTATCTACATTACAACGTCTTCATGTTTTGTGGCTATTAATAACTATATCTTTTTATTTTGTTTTGTTTTTTCTTAAATTAAAGTTTTTGAAAATACTGGATTAATTGAAAAACTTGTATTAATATTTCTGTTTCAATAACTTTCTTTTACTTAATTTACTTAATAATTATTCTTTTAAAGCAAATAAATCACGTAATAAAACAAGAAAATGTCTGGTATCAATCGTGGGGATTCTCAATTTTCTTCTATTCCGAACACAATCTTAAAACTAGGACTAAGTAATGCCAAGCAATGCTTAATGTCATCCACATTAACATCAGAAGTCTGTATTCTAAGATTTATATACTTCGATCCGTTATTCATAAAACACAAGCTCAGGTTATGTTTATATCGCAGACATGGTTGGATCCGGACTTACCTTCTGACAGTGTCAGAATTTTTGGCTACAAGTTACGAGTATATTGAAATGACAGGGCTAAACTTGACTCCAATAGGCAATGGACTCATGGAGGAGGGGTGGTATGTACGTTGTGGTATAATATTAAAATTACTGATCATGATACTGTAAGAATTATAATTGATACAAATAAAGTAGTAAGTAATAGTAAACGTGAAATAAATTTTTTTAAGTATAACAAAAATAATTTAATTAATCAACTAACCAATAGTCAATTGTTAACTACGTTTTTCACTGATTTTAATAATAAAGTATTGATATTAGTTAGGAACTGAAAAAATTAGTAGATAAATTTGTTGTTAAGAAAATTCTCCGAGATAAAAGCAATGGGTGGTTTTCTAATAAACTTGAACTAATGAAATGTGATAAAATTAATACAACAATGCAACTTGGTCAAATAATATTAGGGATTGGGAAAGATACAGAATTGCAAGAAATAATTATAGGAGATGTTTGAATACTGTAAAAAACTAATTTTTGGTTAATAAAATTAATGGAACCAATGATCAGAAAAGTATGTGGAAATTTTTAAAAACGTATATATTGAAACAAACAAATTATAAAGATAATTATAGTTTTTTTTTAATGAAAATGAGTTTGCTGACAAGTTCAATAAATATATTAAAGATAGTATAATTGAAATTAATCATACTATTCCAAATGTTCCATTTATAAATAAAGTGAATTGGTGTATTAGTCAGTTCAAATTTAAACTAATTAATAAAAATGAATTGAAGGAAACTCTTAAATCTATGAAGAATAAAAAAGATATTAATTATGTGAGTGTGCAAATATTATTGGATTGTTTTGATTACATTGGCGATGCTTAGTGATTGCAATATCCATAATCGATAAACTAGTAAATCGATTAATCGGAACAAAATATTATTTTAAAATTATCGATAAATGCTCTTAATATTATCGATAATTCATAAAAATACAACACACTTTATTCGAAATTTCTGAAAATGTTTTTCAAAATGTTTGTTAGTGATTTCAAAATTGAAAATATAAACAGTAGTCCATGTTTTTTGCTATGATTTATGTTGTTATTGTGGTTGTTGCAATTGCAATTCAGAAATCATTAAACTGTGAAACTTAATTGTACTAGATTTTGTTCAATTTTTTTTTTGTAAAATTGCTAAAAAATTTTTCGTTTGTAAAATTGTTAAAAAGATAAGAACGGCTTTTTTTAATTTAAGGTATATTATTATACGTGTTGAATACGGTTAATATTTTTCAAGCCATGGCGAATAATACAAATACAAATGTAAATGATAAGAATAAAGATTCACCTTGGAATTATTTTAACCGCTCTAAAGATGTAAATGCAGGTATGTGCACAATTTAAGGTTGCTCGCAAACTATAAAATCCGCAGGCAGAACGAACAGTGGTTTACGTATCCATCTTAAAACATAGCATAGCTTTATTAAAAAGAGATAAAATTTGTGGAACCTCGAGCTCCAGCGGAATAAAAACTGCAAAAATATCAACTGGAGTCGATTGTTCTGAAAAAATTAGAAAATTTTTCACCAAAACCATTGGTGATTCTCTACCTGCATTTATATCTATGACAAGCAAAGATGGCCTGGCATTTAAAACATTTTGTACATCATATGATTTGAGATAGCTATTAACAAGTAAAGGTCATCAGCAAATTTCTAAATCATCCAACACAATTAGAAATATAGTTTTATCGTTAAAAATCGCCGTATATGAATATTAAAATTCACGCAAATAACATGTTTTGGAACCTTGGCTTAACGCGAGTGTATGGATGCCAGCAGAGAAAGTGCGTTGAGCTGCTTGGCGAAAAATTAAGTGAATTTAAATTTTCATTTGATATTATTTCAATAACAACGAATGGTGCTTCCGTGATGACGAAAGTGGGCAAATTGGTAAATTCACACCATGAGCTTTGCTTATCGCATGGTATACAATTAGCTGTGGTAAAAGTTCTTTATAAAAAAACATACCGTAAATGAAGATTGAAATAATTATGAGAATTCAAATAATGATGAAGATGATGAAAATTATCTATAATTTCACCCACAAATGATAGTGTTCTCCAAAAATATGTAAAAGAAAAATTCGGAAAAGTAATGGAATTGAAATTTGATTCGAAAACACGATGGAATAGTTTACTAGATATGCTCGAACGGTTTCAACTAATAAAAAATTCGGTAAGAAAAAGTCTAATTCACCTTAACATAGATATTAGCTTTTCAGATGAAAAATTTAACTAGTATATCTGCGCTTCTTGCAATTAAAGTGGCGGTGGAAACACTTTGTTGTCGAGACACGAATTTTTTTAGTGCTGACATTACTTTAAAATTTATGCTGGATGAATTATCTCAACAAAACAGCTCAGATATTTTTCCGCACAGCTACTTTGCATCAAACGAAGAAGATATTTTATCAAACAAATAAAACTTCAATAGCTAAAGCTATTGTAAAATTGGTGATGAGACATTGTGATAAAAATGATGAAAACTTTGGTGAAAATACATATGATAATATAGAAGAAGTTTCAGAGGTGTCACACAATCCTGTTCCTGACCTTATATTATCAATGAAAGAAAAACTTCACCTAGTTATACAAGAGAAATCAAATTTAAATCTAGAAGGTCCACAAGGATCACACAAAGAACGTTAGGAGATATAAATAAAATTATCAAAAGAGAAATGATGTACTTTGAAAATGTGAAAGTTCGTGGTAAATACTTAGAATTAGTTTATAATTAAACAAGATCCGTGCAACCAACAAGCGTTGAATTAGAAAGGGCGTTTTCAGCCGCAGGGATATTCTGCACAAAAATACGATCATGATTAAGTGATGAGCCTAAATGCGCTATGTTTTTTAAGAGCATTTTTCAATAAGTTAAATTAAATAAAAAAAACTTTAATAAAGAATTTTTTAATTAAATTTGAATTGCTTCTTTTTTTTATCCATAATTATCGAAAAATCGATAAATAAATTTTTTTTATCGAATTATCAATAATTTTATTTTTATGATATTTTGCAATCCCTAGCGATGCTGTATTAAATTTGATAAATAAGTCTTTACAAAGTGGATGCTATCCTGAATGTTGAAAAGAATCTGTTATTGTACCAGTAGAAAATATAAAAAATTCAATTAATTGTTCTGATTTTCCTCCTGTCAATGTGATTATAACAGAAGCTAAATTAGAGAAAGTGATGCATAAGCAGTTTCTTGAATTTTTGGATGACATTAATTTGATTTTTGAGCATCAGTCTGGCTTCAGAAAATTTCATAGTTGTGAAGCCCTTTTGACTTTAGTTGTTGCAAATTGGAGAGTATCTATTAGTAAGAAAAATGTGATTGTATCAGTATTCATCGATTTGAGGAGAGCATTTGAAACAGTTTATCAACATATCGTATTAGAGAAATTGTGTAGTTATGGTGTGCGTGATGTAGAATAGGTGTGGCTTGTTTCATATGTAAGAAATAGAAGACAGCGTACGAACGTAAACAAAGTGCTATCTAGTTCTATCGAAATTGGTATATGTGTACCCCAAGGTACGATAATAGGGATATTATTATTTTTGTTATATGTTAATGATATGGAGAAAGATTTTTATACTTCAGATTAAACTTCCTGAGAACTGAAAATGGTAAGAAAACAATTCTTTACAATGGGTTAAAAATGTTTAATGAACTACCTGCAGATATCAAATCTATAAATAACTTAAATGCTTATAAAATTAAAGTAACTGAATTTGTAAAAAATAATTTTAATAACTTTAAATATTTGTTTTTGTATTCAATGTTTGCTTTTTTATTATTTTCCTTCTTTTTACTTCAAATTTTTAAAATACTTTTGTAAAATCTTTATATGTTATATGATGAAATAGTAATTTTTTACTACATTAATAAATAAAATAAAATAAAAAATTAAGTTTTTGAAAGATTTCCTTTTATAAAGGTATAAATTTTAAATTCGTTTATTTTTTTTATAATTTTAAAGGAATATTTATTTTGTAGGAACAAATTGATTTAGAACTAGTAAATAATGAATGGAAGCAACATGCTCCCATAAATTATAAAGAATATGATTTTGATCCTACAGTTGAAGTCGAACTTTATTGGAATAAAGTATTTCAATTGAAAAATGGTAGTGGCACTCCTCTTTTTCAAAATTTGAAAAAAATTTTTAGTTTACTGTTAGTATTGCTATTTTTTAATGATTCAGTTGAAAGGATTTTTAGCAATTTGAGTTTAGACTTAAATTTTAAATACCTTAAACAGGTATTTTTTATATTTAGGTATTATATGTGTAAAATGTTATTAATAATTAATTTGCATTTGATTAATGTAAAAAAAAATACAATTCGTTGACAGCTGCATTCAGGTCTTATTTTTCAACAAAATAAAATGGAACTGGTTATATATATTCATTCAATATATATATATAACCATCAGAGATACCATCAACAGCCGCATTGTACACGTTAACACTCCCAACGATTTGCAACGTATACGAGAAGAAAAATAAATATATTTATATTCAAAGAAAAGGTACAATTCAACTTTATATTATTGCGGTTGGTACCGAAATTAATAAGTTAAGTAATTTTTATGCATGATATCAAAAGTTCTTTTTTTTTTAGACTCTTTAGAAACATTTAAAAACTAAACTATTAAAATGCACCTTAAATGTTATCGTGTTTTTGATGTTTTGCCAGAACTTGTAAATCATTTTAGATTAATTCACGATCTTATATGCAAAAATAATTTTACTTGTGTGTTTGAAAAATGTCGTCTCTGGCATTAAAGATGATTTAACTGCTCGTAAAGCCAAAAACTTTGTCCAAAATTTAGCCGAAGATAAATTTACTTTTTAATTGACATTACTCTAATTTTATAAATACATACTTATACAAAATACTCACTCTCATAACTCAAGATTAATAAATTAAAAATATTCGCCATTTATTTGCAACTTTTATAATAATTATATATTATGTAGGTATATAAAGGTACAATTGACAACAATGGTTTTTTTTATAATATGAAAAAAATGTACAAAATAATCTTTAAAACCTTATTACAACATAATAGGTTTTGCACTTTCTAAGAACCTTTTTCGGCTATTTTTATGTTCTTATATTATTATTATTTGTTAAAAATAACAAAAAATTTATTTTAAGAAAGAAAAAATGGAACAAGCAAAAAAAGTTCATTTTTAAATTGATATAATGGTGCTATGTATTGTCTGCAAATTTAAATTTCCGTTAGATTTTTGTTAATATTGTGAATACAATTTTTCTTGCACTACTCGCTAGAAACTTGGTATATTAAGCAGATGTTTATTTTGTTTTTCTCAAAATCTTATATTTTATACTCTTGTTAAAATGCTTAATGAATGAATACATATGTAAGAAAATCTATTATAATTAATTTATATAATTGTGGTAAATAAAATCCAATCCTTCAGTATCAAGAACATTCAGTAAATAACTCCAGCTTTAATAGAAATCGAAATCAATAGAAAACGAAATAGATGAAATTGGTGACCAAATAGCAGAAATTGCGGAAATGGGTAGACAAATAGAGGAAAACTTCTTCTCTGGATTCTTCTCTAGAAAATAATTCAAATGTAGTTAGTAAATGGAACAGAAAAATGTCCAAAGAAAAACGGAAAAAAGTAAACCATATGTAAGTGTTGCCAACAAAATGATTTTAGAAAGGAAATTAAAGCCCCTAAATAATTGCCGAAACAAATACAAAGATAAAATTCCTGTCATACTTCAAAAAGATTATTTCGACAAATATTGGTCATTAGGGACTTACAACTAAACTATTTTATATATATATATTTATTATATATTTTTATTTATTTATTTTATTTATTTATTTAGTAATTTCTTACTATTATATACAATTCATTACATTATTTTTTATCAACTGATTTGTTTTTTTTTTTTAATATTTAACATTTATTTTTTTAATTAATATCTTGAACATACTTATTTAAATTCTTTTAAAAGATCAAAAAAATTTTTTAATTTTTTAAATTATTTGGTAATTCATTATATAATTTTAATCCATTGTACATTAACATATTTTGTGTTTTGCTTTTTTTAAATAAACTTAATCTAAAATTCAAAATGATTCTTAAATAATAGTTTTGAACGTCTTGAGCATAAACTAATCTGTTGGTTAAATATACTGGCATTAGTTTATTTTTTATTTTAAATATTATTAACAAAACATTAAATTTAATTTTTTGTGACACGCTCATTTAAAACAATCTAACATAAATGATTTAGACGAATACCTGCCTAACTTTAATATAATTCTCATTCCTCGATTTTGCAATTTTTGTAGCCTACTAAGCATCTCTAAGTTAAACATAAAAATAATTGAGGAACAATATTCAAAATGCGGTCTTACTATTACATTATACAGTTTAATTGCACTTAACATCGTTAAATTATTTCTAATTTTATAGAAAAAACCTAATTTTTTATTAATGTTTTTACATATATATTCCATATGAGCTTTAAAATTTAATTTATCATCAATAACTACGCCTATGTATTTAATTTTATTTATTCTATCTATTATTTTGTTCTCAATTATAATTTCTTTACTTATATTACTATTTATTATCATACATTTAGTCTTTTCGAAATTAAGCTTTAATTTGTTATTAATAAACCATTTATTCAATTTTTCTAAGTCCTGGTTAATTTTTAAACTACATTCATCAATTGCATTTCATTCTACATAAAGCAAAGCATTATCGGCAAATAATGCAATATTACCAAAATTTACAACTTTATCTATATCATTAATATATATTAAAAATTACAAAACACCAAGTACCGTACCTTGTGGGACTCCAAGTTCAACATTTATTTGATCTGAAACCGCTCCATTTACTTTTGTTCTCTGTCTTCTTCCTTTTAAATATGATTCAAACCATCTTATTTCTTTTTGATTAATGCCATATCTGCTTAGTTTATTTAATAAAATGTCACGATCTAGACTCTAGAGTCTCAAATGCTCGTTTTAGGTCCAAAAAAACCGCTACTATAATTTTATTATCATCAATCTTCAATTAGTGACTACCAAATTCAATAGTGTTTCGTAGCTATGGTTTTTGCGGAACCCGGATTGATTCTGAGAAATTAAACCTGTTTTTTCGAAGTAGTTCTCTAGTTGTTTATATACAGGCTTCTCTATAATTTTTAAAAGAATGCTCATCATATTGATAGGACGAAATTCCGAACATTTTGTCGTGTTTTTTATTTTTCCAATAGGAACAATCATAGATTCCTTCAAACATTCAGGAAAAACTCCCGTTTTTAATGATGCTTTTACCACTGATAGAACATTCTGACAAATTAAGTCGAAAGAAGCGTTTATCTTTTTAACATTACAAAAATTGCTATAATTTTTTTTATTAATCGACTTTATTAATAATTTTAAGTCTTCTAATGTTAACAGCTTAAATCTGAATTGAGTACTTATATTTCCTATTATATTTTCATATTGTGTAACCGGTATCGATTTATTAACTTCTTCAACACTTTCAACAAAATATCTTTTAAAATTATTAGCTATTTCTGAATTAACTTTACATTTTTTATTATGAAATTCTACTTCCTTTATTTCATTTTTTGGTTTCTTTAGAACTAGTCTTTTTATTCTTCTCCACATTGACTTTTGATCAACAGCATTATTAATTTTAGTCTGTATTAACTTTGATTTAGCGTTATTTAATTTATTCTTATATTTATTTCTTATTATTTTATATTTATTCCATTCTTCATGGCTATTATTAATTACCGAAATTTTATATTGTCTTAATTTTTCGTTTTTAAGTAATTCTAAATCATCAGAATAAAATTCTGGAATATCAGAAAATACTTGGATATGGTAAAACGCGCATAGTTCTTTTGCCAGTTGTTGAACGAATTTTGGAAATATATGATCCATTGAAATCTTATTTTCTTTCACAGGATAAATGTCCTAGAATTTCAGAAGAGTTTTTTGAAAGAGAGTCTTCCAAAATTTGGCTTGAGTTTGTGCACAATCAAGCAGCTCTATTTCAAAATGCTATAAAATTTATTGAAGGTGACAAAATTTCGGTAATTGAAGTAGTGAAATCAAAAATTTCAAAACTCCAGTGTAAAGAACCCTCAGAAATCAATTTCTTCCGTTCAAAATATTCTATAGTAACACTTCAAAAAGTTCTATAGTAACTGCTTAGATTATTTAAAAGAGTGGTCGGTACTTTACAATGATCTTGAACATTTTCATTGAGTTATATTAAATCAAGAAATTAATAGGGAAGATGGCAAAAAAAACTCGATCACATTAGTCAACATTTTGCAGCCAGTAATGTTTTTGAAAATTATCTTTTTAATGATGTATCATTATTAAAAAAATATACTGATAAAGAAAAAGTTAAATTTTGAGCATCAGTCAAAATTTCAACAGAGAGCAAATGGTTAAGAAATATTTCATCATTTTGAAATAAACCACATTCCATATCATAATGCATTTAAAAATGTGCAATACGCATTGGCCTTGAAATTAACGAAGAAATGCCGCGACCGATCACATTTTTTCTACTTTTAATAAAGTGTGGAGATCGGACAAAACACAGTTAAATGTTAAGACTATGACAGCCATATTATGTGCAAAATATAATTTAACAAATTCTTGCGAGAAATTTTACGACATTTTAAAAAACGACAGCAATTTCCTCAAATATCAAAAAGAATAATTAGTTTTTAAAGATTTATAGGTTTAATATAAGATTTATTATATTTTTTAAGTTTGATATGGATTTTTAAAAAAAATGTTGTTTTAGAAAATAATTTTTATGCTTTTAAGAGTTTACTTTAATCTTTAAAATTTTGTTGCCTTCAAATATAATTTTTTCGTTCTTTATAATAAAATTTTGTACCCCTAAGTTTTGTCCAGATTAGCAAATCTTAAAATTCGATAACCTTAATCTTGTGTCAAAATCAGCTGAGCTAGAAAAATGGTTTCTCTTTTTTTAATTTTTGGGAATGTTCAGACAATTTTTTGAAGTTTCTTAAGTCTTGAAAAAAAAAATTCAGTTTATATTTAAAAAAAAAAAATAGGAATACGAGGAAATATAAATTCAAAAATAAGTTCTAATAATTAAATAAATAAATAATAATTAAGAATAAAAAGGTTAATGACGGCAAAAGGTTGTTTTTAACCTTATTATAGTGAAAATTACAAGGTTCCAATTCAAAAAGGATATATTACAATATTAAGAATTTTGTTTATTTGGGAAATACATATTATAATCTCTTTTTTTCGGCTGCGGTCTTCTTCGCGAGCGGGCGTATTTTTGACTTGACTCCTAACATTAAAATTATAATTTGAAAATTTGGAAATTTAGTTATTTCATAATGAAAAATTTTAAATTCGAGTTGTTAAAGGAGTACTATATATCGGTTTCTTGCTGTTAAAGTATTTTTCCTGCTGGCTCCTAAAAAAGACTTAAAATTTTTATATGAAACTGTTCGTCTGTATAATATATTTAGTCTGTGCCTATAATTACAAAAGAGCACCATGTATTACATACTATACATATTATACATGTATTACATATTATACATTAGCTAATTCCAAGTGTAAAGAATATAACTAAACTACCTGTTTAATTTGTAAATAAATAAAAATAAAGCAATAGTTTTAAAATTTCTTATACTAAAGTATTTTGCTAAAATTATTTATTCATTAAATTTTTTGATAAATCTTACTTGAAACTTATAATTGTAACTAAATAAATATAATCATTGTTTTTTTTTTTTTTTGACGAGGGTTGGTGGAAAACTCGAAAGTCACTAAGAGGAACTGCAACTGATAATTGGGAAAATTGGAATTGGGAAATTTGGATTATGGGGGATAGGTAGGAAAATTTGGAGGGACATTTTGAAGAAAGATGTTAATGTTCTTCTTAAACTTAAGTAAATCGTACACATAAGAATTACCAACTTTAGCGAACACATGCAATGGTATATAGTTCCACAGACGGGACGTGCACATGACAAACGAATTTCCATAAGCTGTATTTCGCCATGTTGAAATCTCTACATGGTAGGGATGAACTTCTGCTGCCCGCCTTGTTTCTCGCTGGAAAAGTTTGAGCGGAGGCATTAACTGTTTTATTTCATTCGAGCAGGTGTTAATCCCTACGAGATATCTATAAAACAAGGTTAGTGACCCAACTGTGCGACGATGACTGAGTGGAGCGAGCATTGAAGTTGCACTGGGGTCATTGATAAGACGAATAGCTCTGTTTTACACATTATCTAGGTAACCCAGCGCTGTTTGAGGGCCTGCAGCCCAAATGTGTGCATTATACTCCATTTTCGACCGAATGTACGTTTTATAGATATTGAGAAGATCAGATGCAGAAAAGTAAGTTTTGCAGCGATACAAAAAACCCAAACATTTAGCTGCATCCTTAGCTATACCAAAAATGTGATTTGACTAAGTCAATTTTTGGTTTATTATGACTAAGTCAATTTTTGATCGATACCCAATACGTTTAAATCTGTTGAATGCTGCAAAACCTCTCCCTGAAATAATAGGTTGGGAATAGTAGTGTCAATTTTTCATGAGATCAAACAGCATTGTGTTTTTTTCGTGTTGAAATCAACTCTGTTGACTTCACCCCATTTTTGAATTTTGGCTAAATCGTTATTTAGCTCACTAATAGTGAAATTTTTTGCTGTTATATTAATCTGGTGATTAGTGTTACAGCGGCTATGAAATTCATAGGAAGCTACAAGGATGCTGTCGTCTGCGAAACAATGGATCGGATTGGAGGTTAAAGAAAGTAGGTCATTGATAAATATTAAGAAAAGAGTGGGGGATTAAACTGATCCTTGAGGGACACCAGCATTTTTTTTGAATTTGTCAGATGAATATTCATCGACCAGTACACAAATCATACGATTCGAAACCTAGACCTATTGTTTTAAATTTTGCCAATAAAGCATCATGTCAAACTCGATCGAAAGCCTTAAAAATATCAAGAGCCACAACATCCGACTCACCAGAATGATGAAGGCTGATGCTTAGCTTCTCACAAAGGTAAGTCATGAGATTACCGGTTAAACGACGTGCTCTGAACCCGTATTGAGAAGCTTTTGGTTCACATTTTTCTCCATTACTTTGGAGAGGACCGAAGTTATAGCAATAGGGCGGTAGTTGGAGGGATCGCTTTTATTACCTTTTTGGGAATTGGGAAAACATGTGCAACTTTCCATTGGGTAGGATGAATACTCGAAGTGAAGGAGAGGTAGAAAAGATTGCGCAGAGGTTTTGAAATACTGGAGTAGGTATTTTTAAGCACCATGGTGGTTATACCATCTGGACTGACTAACTTATTTGTATCAAAATTTTTCGAGATTTTCATCACCGCCCGCGTCCTAAAGTAAATTTTTCCAAAGGAGCAGCCAACTCGGGGAACAGAAGGTGGCATCTGAGCTGACTGTGGCACTGTCGAATTAGAGGCGAACTGCTTGCCAAATAAGTTCGCTTTCTCTCTAGAATCTGATACTGTTTTGTTATTATTATCAACAAGTGGTGGGAAAGAAGATCCTCTAAGGTCTTCTTTTAGACTTTTGGCAAATGTCCAAAAGGATTTGCTATTCTTTGGCATGTGGATGACCTTACGTTTTAACCCTTGGTTGAACAAGAATTTTTGCTTGTTGATAACTCTCTTGCATCTGTTTCTCACCACTATATAGTAGACCCTGCGAGCCTCCGATCTATTGTTTTGATACAGCTTAAAAGCCTCCTCTTTTCTAAAAATGGCTTCTTTGCAAATGCGATTAAACCAAGATTTGGGCCTCCCCTTAACAGATTTCATGGAATGAGGAATGAATTACCTAAGGAATGGAATGAGGAATGAATGAATTTAAAAAACAAACTAAAAGAATATAAAAATAATTCATGTATAGTGTTTTTAAAATATTTTGCACGAATATAATTTGTTGAAATCAATTAATTTTTCACTTACTACCTATATGAAACTCACTTGAACTTTTGTGTGTAATCGTAAACGCTATCATGAGGAAATTTTTAAATTTTATCGCGATTTTAGAAGGAGATAAATATAGTACACTACCAATAGGAAAGAGGGAGACAAAAAATTAGGTTGTTATAAAATATTATAGCAAGATTTTGACAGCTAAAATTGACATAACCTATTTGACTATTGTTTACTTTTATATTAATTGGCGGCTTTTAAAAGAAATTTAAATTAGTTTTACTTAAAACTTAATTTTACTTATGATTGCTGTATTTAATATATTTTAGTTTATGATAGTCAATATTAAAAATAAAAATAAAAAAGTAATAGTCGGTTTGGTTATATTTAAAAAAAAACAGTTAAGTAATAAACTCAAATTTTTATACCCGTATGAACTATGTTCAAGGGTATAATAAATTTGCCATTACGTTTGTGACACCTTAAAGGAGTCGAGCTAGATATAGTGTCAAAGGTATGGATCGGCTCAGAATCGAATTCTGAGTCGATTAAGCCATGTACGTCCGTCCGTCCGTCCGTCCGCACGATAACTCAAAAAATAAAAGAGCTAGGTTGCTGAAATTTTTTTTACGTCACTTTTGCAAAATTGTTAGTTTTGCTATTTAAATCCAACATTTTCGGTCGGCGGGTTCGAGTAGCTGCCATACAACTTCTATCTTTATATAGAAATAACTCAATATCTATTCAAGCTAGGTTTCTGAAATTTTGCAAATGATGATAAAGTTTTATGGCAACAACTTTTGTAAAATTTGGTTGTGGTGGTGCGGCGGATTCGGGTAGCTGCCATACAACTTATGCGGTTAAATGAGAATAACTCAGTGTTTATTGAAGCTAGGAATCTGAAATTTAGTAAAGAAGTGTCGAGTTATATGCCAACAACTTTTGTAAAATTTTTTTGGTCTAGAGCAACCGGTTCAGACTTCTTGCACCTCTTGGAACCTAATGAAGCTAGGCGTCTGAAATTTTGCAAATGATGATCAAGTTTTATGGCAACAACTTCTACAAAATTTGGTTGTGCTGGTGCGACGGGTTCGGGTAGCTGCCATACAAAATCTCTTTTTAAATGAAAAAAGAACTCAGTGTCCGTCCGCACGATAACTCAAAAAATAGAGGAGCTAGGAGGCTGAAAATTTTTTTACGTCACTTTTGTAAAATTGTTAGTTTTGCTATTTAACTCCAGCATTTTCTGTCCCCGGGTTCGGGTAGATGCCATACAACTTCTTTCTTTAAATAGAAATAACCCAGTGTCTGTTCAATCTAGGTATCTGAAATTTTGCAAATGATGATCAAGTTTTATGGCAACAACTTCTACAAAATTTGGTTGTGCTGGTGCGACGGGTTCGGGTAGCTGCCATACAAAATCTCTTTTTAAATGAAAAGAACTCAGTGTCCGTCCGCACGATAACTCAAAAAATAGAGGAGCTAGGAGGCTGAAAATTTTTTTACGTCACTTTTGTAAAATTGTTAGTTTTGCTATTTAACTCCAGCATTGTCTGTCCCCGGGTTCGGGTAGCTGCCATACAACTTCTTTCTTTAAATAGAAATAACCCAGTGTCTGTTCAATCTAGGTATCTGAAATTTTGCAAATGATGATCAAGTTTTATGGCAACAACTTCTGCAAAATTTGGTTGTGGTGGTGTGACGGGTTCGGGTAGCTGCCATACAAAATCTCTTTTTAAATGAAAGAACTCAGTGTCCGTCCGCACGATAACTCAAAAAATAAAGGAGTTAGGAGGCTGCAATTTTTTTTACGTCACTTTTACAAAATTGTTAGTTTTGCTATTTAACTCCAGCATTTTCGGCCGCCGGGTTCGAGTAGCTGCCATACAACTTCTTTCTTTATATAGAAATAACCCAGTGTCTGTTCAATCTAGGTATCTGAAATTTTGCAAATGATGATCAAGTTTTATGGCAACAACTTCTACAAAATTTGGTTGTGGTGGTGCGACGGGTTCAGGTAGCTGCCATACAAAATCTCTTTTTAAATGAAAAGAACTCAGTGTCCGTCCGCACGATAACTCAAAAAATAAAGGAGCTAGGAGGCTGAAATTTTTTTTACGTCACTGTTGCAAAATTGTTAGTTTTGCTTTTTAACTCCAGCATTTTCGGCCGCCGGGTTCGAGTAGCTGCCATACAACTTCTTTCTTTAAATGGAAATAACCCAGTGTCTATTCAATCTAGGTATCTGAAATTTTGCAAATGATGATCGAGTTTTAATTAGTAGTTTTAATAATTCAAAATTTTAAAACAACATAAAACGTAAACCAAATGTTTACAAATAAAAATAAATACAGATCCATGTAAAATAAATCAGATCCAATAAATACATAAAATAAATCCAATAAATATAATAAGAAATTCATTGCTGGACGGATGACCCGACGGGTGGACTACTGGATGACTTGACCGCATCAGGTAATGTTTTGTGTTTATTTGTTACTAATAGACAAGTATTGTTAGATTTTAGGAAACAATTCATAAGCTTCTACATATATATATATATATATATATATATATTTATATTTCTTATACTTTTGATTAATCACTTAATGTTTTAATTCAATTTATGTAAAAACGAGGAAGAGTGCAGTAGAGTAGACTGTGTCAACTCTGGGATACCCGTATGAACGTAATATATCCTGTTTCTATAAAACTTGATCATCTTTTAAAAACATTCAGAGTTTTAGTACCGAACCACAGAGATATATTTATGTAAATTGTGGAGTTGTATGATAGCTACCCGAATCTATTGCGCCTAGCTTCATTAAGTTCCAAGAAATGCAAAAAGCCTGAACCGGCTGCTTTAGACCATTCAAATTTTACAAAAGTTTTTGGCATGCAACTCGACACTTTTTCACTAAATTTCAGATAGCTAGCTTCAATAGACACTGAGTTATTTTCATTTAAAAAGAGAAGTTGTATGGCAACTATCCGAACCTGTCATATCATCACAACAAAATTTTACGTTTATTTAGCTTAAACGTTAACTGCAACACGACATCAATTAACGATAAGCCAATTGCATCTGTTTCATCCAAACCTAATGCAAGTTTTGTTAATCCTATACTACCTCCTATAGTCAGATTAACGAAAAATGCTGTAGCTAATGACGATCATACGTATGTCTTATCACGTTTTAGAGATAAAAAAATATATGAAAATGTAAGGCTCTATTTAGCTTATTTGCATAAGGAAGATGACGACCTTTGTGTAGATGATAAAACCAAACTCAATATTAAAATTTTTATTGATCAAGAAGGTTTGCCTTCTAACCCAAAGGAATTAATGAAATTATATGTAAAATATCATGAAGGTTTCGGAGCTTCATCTAAATCGGTTGAAAAAGATTTACAAGCTTATTGTAGTCACCTTAAAAGTAAGAGAATCGAGTATTTGCAAAAAATAAGAAAAAGTAGTAATGATTTTTTTCGTTCCCTTTAAACTAGTTAAATACAACAACTAGTTTTAAGGAGTTAAAATCAACAGATAATAAAAGCAATTTTAGTGAAAATCTCAAAATCTTCTACCACAACTGTAGTGGTATGAGAGGTAAGCTAAAGAAATTATATGTTGATGCCAAGTCTTGTGACTTCAGTGTGCTTGCTATTACCGAAACATGGCTAAACGATTCCTTCATAAATGAAGAAATACTTGACAATAATTGGTCGATTTATAGAAAGGATAGGGACTTTTTCTCTATGAACTGTTCCCGTGGAGGCGGTGTCTTACTTGCAGTAAATAATAACCTTTCTAGTGTTCCACTAATCACTAGGACGTCCCACACTTTTGATCACCAATTTATTAGAGTAAACTTAGGTAATAATTTTATTTACGTAGGAATTGTTTACTTTCCACCTAATTCTGACAATTCCTCATATTCTGAATTTTTCGATATTTATCACTATATTATATCTAAAATGAATGAGGATGATTCAATTTTTATTTTTGGCGATTTCAATCGTCCTTCATTATCTTTTATAGAAGATGATTCAGATAATTTGTTATTACCAATTAACTTTCATGATGAAATAGATTTTGACATTATTACGGAGTTCTATGGTAATGATTTACAACAAATTATTAATTACCCAAATAAAAACAATAAGTGGTTAGATCTTGCATTTTCAAATGCATTTGACAGAGTGGTGGTTAAACTCGCTGATGATGCAGTCAACCTGTTCACTAACACTCCTCATCATAACGCAGTCATCTTCGAATTTTCTACTTCTTTGCCACTCTTCGCGAAATCTTACAATAATAATGTTGTATATGACTTTTTCAACGCTGATTATCAAAGCATTAATAATGCTTTATCAATTTTAAATTGGGACGATCTGTTAATACAACAGGATATTTACTCTTCAATTTCTATCTTTTACTCTAAAATTTTCGACATAATTAACTCCTTTGTGCCAAAAATTCGTAAAAAAGATAAAACAACAGAACCTTGGCTTAATAGAGAAATTAGGACATTGCGTAATCAACGCAACAAACTTTACAAAAAAATTAAAGTTACAAAGGATCCTGATGTTAATTTACTGAACATGTACAAGGATCTTGCTTTTGAATTTAAACAGAAATCAAATCTAGCATACGATAATTATGTCAATGAAATTGGAAATAAATTAATTATAGATCCAAAAAAGTTTTTTGACTTCGTTAATACAAAACGGAAAACCTATGGATATCCAAGTTCAATGTCTAAAGATAATGTTTTTTCTTCTTGTCCTAATGTAATCTGCAATTTCTTTGCAGATTGTTTTCAAAAAGTTTATAGGCCATTAGATTCGCCTACCAATTTTACATTTTCTAACTCCCATAATAGATCTAATTCAATTATTACAGATCTATATCTTTCGGAAAACGAAATATTTGAAGCAATTACCAACCTTGATACAAAAAAAGGTGTAGGACCCGACTTGATCCCACCTTCTTTTTTATATAACTGTGCCAATTATTTGACTCAACCGCTTCATTTTATTTTTAATCAATCGCTTTCGACAGGCATTTTTCCGAATGCGTGGAAATCTTCTTTTTTAACCCCCATTCATAAAAAGGGTGACAAAGCTTCCGTCGAAAATTACCGTGGTATAGCTATCCTATCAACTATTCCAAAATTGTTCGAAAAAATTGTAGTCAGTAAAATAACACCCGTCATAAATTCAAAATTAAACGAACAACAACATGGATGTAGAAAAGGTCGTTCTACTACAACCAATCTTACGGTTTACACATCGGAAATACTAACTGAAATGGAAAATGGTTATGAAGTTGATGCTATTTACACGGATTTTAGCAAAGCTTTCGATCGTGTTGATCACAATATTTTGTTTAAAAAACTTGAAACTTTAGGCATTTCAGGTTCTTTCCTTACTTGGCTTTGCTCTTATCTTACTGAAAGAACTCAAAATATTAAATTCCAAGGTTATTTATCGAACACAATTAATGTCACCTCGGGAGTGCCACAAGGAAGCCATTTAGGCCCACTTCTATTTAAGATTTTTATTTCAGATCTTTCTAATAAACTAGAAGGTGTACCACATATTGCATTTGCTGACGATCTTAAAATTTACCACGTTATCAAAAATAGTTCCAATTTTGAATTACTTCAATCAAATTTACATTCTTTACAAGAATGGTGCTTCTACAACAAATTAGAACTTAACATAGCGAAATGCAAGGTCATAAGTTTTACACGAAAAAGATCTACAATGCTTTTCGACTATACAATAGATAACATAGTTCTTGAAAGGGTGTCCTGTATGACCGATCTTGGCATTCTTCTGGACGATAAACTTAACTTCCATCTTCACTATGATCATATGATTTCCAAAGCAAATAAAATGTTAGGTTTTATTAAGAGAAGGGCTAAGGAATTTAATAACCCAGCAGTGACAAAAGCTCTTTACTGCTCGTTAGTTCGATCTATTCTAGAATACGGTAATATCGTATGGGATCCAGTGTTTCAATTACATTCCAATAGGATAGGATCCGTTCAGAAACAATTCCTTTTGTTTGCCTTGAGAAACCAATTAATCCTATAGACTATTCTACTCTTCCAAGCTACTCTACAAGACTTAAATCATTGAATATGTTAACCTTATCTTCACGCAGGCAAATGCTTTCATCCTGCTTTACTTTTGACATCATAAAAAAAAATATTGACGTTCAATTCTTAGTAAATAAGGTTAGATTAAACAATGTAGTCAGAAATACAAGAAACACTAAATTTTTACTAGAAAATACACACAGAACAGAATATGGAAGAAATGAGCCAATAAACAGATGTTGCACTACATTCAACAAACACAGTCATCTTTTTTCACCAGACATATCAAGAAATTCTTTTAAACATAAATTAACACAGAAATTCATAAATGACTTAATTACTTAAATTACCTAATTACTTTGTAAACATTTAAAAAAAAAAAAAAAAAATAATAATAATAATAATATATTTAATTCAAGTTCAAGTTCATATTATACATTCCACTTAATTATACACTCATACTGTGTTTTTGTTCTGTAAGCATTTTTTTTTTATTGTTTTCAAATTTAATATATAGTACAAATTATAAAATTTTCATTGTAAATTTTTAGCTTAGTAATCAAAAATGTTTTTTATTTGCTATTGTTTGTGTATTTTGTTAGCTTTAATTTTTTTTAGCTGTAAGATTTTTTATGTAAAAACCTTGCTTTGGTTTAATAAATAAAATAAAAAAAAATAAAATAAAAAAATAAAATAAATTGAGTTTTTTTATCTTGCCTGCTTAATCTATCGTTTGTATTGAGACAACCCTACATGGTGTCAAAAGTAAACTACATAATAAAATTTTTTTTTAAAAAATTCACTGGATTTAAAACAAATTTTTTTTTTAAACAAACTGATTGATTGGAAACATAGTAATATAAGAGAAGTACTAAGTAACTACATATATTGATTATTGAAAATTATATGGAAGAATTATCAAAACTAACGATTAAGAGCCTAAAAGCGTTATTAGAAGAAAATAATTTAGTAACAAAATACACTTTAAAAATAGATCTTGTTACTAGATTACTGGATTTTTATAGGGCAAAAGAGTTGAATAGCGGCAACATATCCCACTTGATTAATTCCATTGAAATTAGCAGCAGCAACAGCAGTAGCGATAGTGATAGTGATCAATCAGTGATTAGCGTTAAGGACGAAATTAGGAAAATGCCAGAAACAAACAATTTCGTATTCAAAGATGTCGAAGATTCGCTGGAAAAATTTAATGGGCAAAAACTATGAAGCATGGATAAAAGATTTTGAAGAGATAGGAGAAATATGTGGGTGGAACACCATCCAAAAGTATTTATACGCTGGGAGATTGTTACAGGGTGCAGCAAAATTAGCGGTAGTGGCGAATACAGGAATTGCATCTTTTATGAAACTAAAAATATTGTTACAGTCCGAGTTCACAAAAAAGCCGTCCAGTATTGAAATACATAAGATGCTGGAAAAAAGAAGAATGAAATCGTCGGAAAGCCATCTAGAGTACCTGTATGAGATGAAGAGTATAGCAAACAAGGGTAGTATGGATGAAGAGTCATTAATTACTTACATTATCAATGGTATTAACGACAGCGTAAATAACAAAACAGTGTTGTATGAAGCAAAATCACTAGGTGAATTAAAAGCAAAATTTTTAGTTTACAAAAACATAAAAGATGCTCAAATGCTTAGCCAGAATCAGACATCACATAAATCTGATTTCAAATCTCGTCAAAATTTTACTACCAGTAATCAACAGAAGACCAGGTGCAAAAATTGTGGTGCTCTGTCACATTTGGACGACAATTGCCCAAATAAAGAAAAAGGAAAAAGGTGTTTCAGTTGCAATCAATTTGGCCATATTTCACCACAATGCCCAAATAGGTCAGCAACCATAAGTAAAAATGTAAGAATCAACAGCGACAACAAAATTCCGGTCATAATAGAAAACAAGGATTTTAACGCATTCGTCGACAATGGTAGCGACGTGTCACTTATGCAGCAAACAGTACAGGAGTTAATTGGTGTACAGCTAAGTAGTAAAAAACAGACTACATTGAAAGGGTTTGGGAACAACACTTGTTCAACATTGGATGCGTGTACGGTTAAGGTGAAGATTAAGTCAACAATCCATGAAGTGCAATTTGAAGTTGTTCCTGACCACTACATGTCAGATAATATTATTTTGGGTCAAAATTTTTTGGAAAAAGTAATATTAGTCATTGACAAAGGTAAAGTTATCATAGAAGAGTACGAAACGATCAGAAAAACACGCGAAGAATGGAAAGAAGATGAAATTTTACAAATAAATATAGAAGCCCTACAAAAGGATAATGAAGAATTAAATATTAATTCAAAAAACCCAGTATCAACAAAAGTACTTGATTTGGTCAACGCATATGAACCAAACAAAATGGTCAAATCAAGTGTGCAAATGAAAATAGTCCTGCAGATGAAGTCCCCATATACCAAAGAGCAAGAAAGCTAGCATTGACCGAGCGTGAAGTCGTGAAAAATCAGATAGAGGAATGGTTGGCAGATGGAATCATAGAAGAAAGCATTTCGGATTTTACTTCACCAATAGTTTTAGTAAAAAAAACAGATGGATCAAGAAGATTGTGCGTGGATTACCGGAAATTAAACGGCAAGATTATCAAAGATAGGTACCCATTACCTATTATAGAAGATATTTTGGAGAGATTGTATGGTGCAACGGTGTTCACAACTTTGGACTTGAAAAATGGATTCTTTCACGTTGATGTACATCAAGAGAGTCAAAAATACACATAGTTCATAACACCAGATGGTCAATACCAGTTCAAAAAAGTCCCATTTGGTTTATGCAATTCACCAGCAGTTTTCCAAAGGTTTGTAAACACAGTTTTTCATAAATTAATTCACCTAGGCCAAATCATCATATACATTGATGATTTGATAATTCCAACAACTACAGAAGAGCAAAATTTAGAAATTTAAAAAAAAGTACTTCAAGTAGGAAAAGAAAACGGCCTTATCTATAAGTAGCAAAAATGTATATTTCTGGCGTTATCAATAAAGTTTTTGGGTCATATAATTGAAAATGGATCTATCAAACCATCGGATGAAAAGATACAAGCGGTCAAATTTTTCCCAACACCTAGATCAATAAAAAACGTTCAAAGTTTTTTAGGCCTGACAGGATACTTCAGGAAATTCGTAAAGAATTATTCAACAATAGCGAAACCACTATCCGACATGCTAAAAAGGATACAAAATTTTACTTTGGAGAACATGAAGCTGAAGCATTCGAAACACTAAAACAAATTTTATGTAATGAACCAGTTTTAAAGCTTTTCAACACCAACCTGGAAACCGAATTACACACAGATGGGAGTTTTGAAGGTTATGGTGGCATATTGCTGCAAAAACATCAAGGTAATTTTCAGCCGGTTTTCTATATAAGTTTTAAGGCAACACCAGCTCAGAAGAACTATACAAGCTATGAGCATGAAGTACTAGCAATTGTGAAATGCTTAGAAAAGTTACGAGTTTATCTACTAGGTATGAAGTTCAAGATATACACGGATTGCAAAGCTTTCCAAGCCACCATGAATAAAAAAGAAATAATAACGAGAGTTGCAAGATGGACCATCATGTTACAAGATTTTGATTGCACTGTGGTACACCGCTCTGGGTCAGCTATGAGACACGCTGATGCTTTAAGCCGACAACAAGTGGTGATGAGAGTTGAAGATGAGATACTATACAACAAAATGGTACAAGCATGTACCACTAGTCCAGAAATACATTAACTCAAACAAAAACAGAAGCATTGGGAGAACACCATTCGAGGTTATGTTTGGAACTGTTATGAAAAATATATTCGATTTTGAACTAAACAAGCAAATGGAAGTACTTTCATCGAAGCTTATGATGAAGAAAGAAAAGAAATACGTAAAGAAGCACGATAAAATATTCTGAAAATTCAGCAAGAAAATGTCAAAACCCACAATAAGTTTAGAAAAGTGGCAAGAAAATATAAAGTGCATGAATTGGTAGCCATACAAAAATACAATTTGGAAATGGTCTAAAGCAGTACCCGAAGTTTCTAGGACCCTATGAGGTGTTAAAAATAAAGCGACATGATCGATACGATATAACAAAGGTTGGGACTCACGACGGGCCTAACACCACTTCTACTGCTGCCGATTTTATGAAGCCATGGGTCACAGATGAATCGGATAATGACAGCAGCACGTCTGGGTCAGACGATGAGCAGAATGGCCTAGTGTAGAAGCTTATGAATTGCTTCCTAAAAATATAACAATACTTGTCTATTAGTAACAAATAAATACAAAACATTATCTGATGCGGTCAAGTCATCGTTGGGTCATCCGTCCAGCAATGAATTTCTTATTGTATTTATTTTATGTATTTATTGGATCTGATTAAGGCAATTGTACTTTTTATATTCTGTACTTTTTTTTTAATTCTGTACTTTTTATATTAGAAAGCAGCTATGTTCTGTATGTCAAGCCTATGTTTTACTTTTATATTTTGAATTGCATTTAGAATTTTAACGTTAATATTTTTATACTATGTACTATTTTATGTTATGTATTAATTTTATACAGCTAATTTTCTTAGTATAAATAGAGGCGCAAAATTATATTAAAGGCACTCTAAAAAGTAAAGTCAATAAGTAAAGAATAAGAAATGTATATGAAGAAAGGAAGAAAAGAAAATAATTATAAAATCTGAAAAGAAATAATTTGGAGAAAACAAAACTGAAAAAAAAAGGAATTTATATATTTACTCAAACTAAAAAAAAAAGAAAGGATTTAATATTAGAATTTAATTTTATTTTAATTTTTTTTACAATAATAAATGGTTGCAATATTTTTTTTTTCATCTTAAAATAAATTGAGTTTTTTTATCTTGCCTGCTTAATCTATGGGTTGTATTGAGACAACCCTACATATATATATATATAATTCTATATTTAAATATAAGAATAACAATATTATTATCTACGTAATAAACATAATTACGTAGATATTATTTAGAGAGTGATCAAGTTCCAGCATGGAGGACTTTATTCGCAGGGTAATAAGTATTAGGCAAAGAAATGCTCAAAGAAGAAAAGCTAAAGTTATATAACTAACTACAATTACTTTATAATATCATATTTAATGATTTTATTTAGTTTCTATAATTTATAAAAATTTTTATAATTACTTTTTATATGTGTTTATAATGAATGAGGAGGTATTTTTTTCATAATAAGTTAATTATTATTGTAATTCTTTATTAGTGCTATTTACACTCACTTACAATTCATAAAATAATAAAGATTAACTTAATATTATAATATTAATAGCTAATACCACTCCGTGACAAATTTGATTAATATAAATAACGTGTTTTGAAACTTACCTCTTCATATGATCTACATTTCTATAGAATTATTTATTTCAGAAAAGAAACAAAGAAATTTAATTTTGCTTTCAAACATAGTAAAACTCTTTGATTTGAATACTTCTTCAAATAAAGATAAGAATTTACCAAGGAAGAAAAAATATTAGGTGAGAGCATATTATATGGAAAGAGAGGAATCGGGATCGTATAAAAATATTTTCGAATCCTTATATCTTAAGGATGAGGAATTATTTTATACTTATATGAGGATGAGCGCAAGTCAATTGGAAGAATTATTGTTACTAGTTGGACCACTTATTAAAAAACAAGAAGTTGTAAGGGTTCCAATTAGTATTAACATCCGACTTGTTATTACTTTGACAAATTTAACAAATTTATATATTTTTTTTTGTATTTTTAATTTTTAGATATTTCTTTTGAGATATTTAGCTACAGGAGAATCCCAAAGGAGTTTATCTTTAGCTAATAAAGCACACTCGTTGTTACTTTTGGCTATTTGTGACCACAACTACTCCTTCTTAATGTGTGACGTTGGTGCCTCCGGACGTCAAAGCGATCGAGAAATTTTTCGGAATTCAACATTCGGACAAATGTTTTATTCAAATTCTCTCCTCTTTTTTATACATTTTTTTTAGAATACCAGCACCATCTGATGTCTCTCCGGAATTCCAAAATGTACCGTACGTATTTGTAGCAGATGATGCATTTGCTTTAACGATAAATATGTTGAAGCCATTCATAAATAGCAATTTGACGGTAACACAAAGGATTTTCAATTATAGATTGAGCCGAGCTCGTCGTATAATTGAAAATGCTTTTGGTATTTTGTGCACCAAATGGAGGATTTTTAGAACTCCAATTATCACAAAATTGGACACGGTAATAATGACATATATAACTTTTAAATAACTTTTTTTTAACTTTAATAATAAAATTAAAAACTATTTTAGGTTGAAAGTATCATAATGGCATGCTCATGTTTGCACAATTGGCTCCGTCAGCAAAAATGCAGTTCTTACTTTCATCCGGGCCTGGTAGACAGTGAAGAAAACGAAAATATTGTAATGGGTTCTTGGCGATCAGAACCGAACGCTTTCCAATCATTACAATCAAATAATATGAATTCGGTTAATGCTGCTAAAGAGACAAGAATTCGGTTCGCTGAATATTTTATGAAGCTGTTTCGTGGCAATTGGATAGGATTTGAATTAAATTTGTCCTAATATGGACAAATATAATATTTCATATTTATAGAAAATTAACTTTATTTTATTTTTTAGGAACATTCATTCAATATGTCATCTGCAACAATCGAATTCAACATTGCAACACAATTCATTAAATATTTTTTCAAATGTTAAATTTTGTTAAATTTGTTCTCAAATGCTGAAAATTAAATATTTTTCAAATAAAAAATAGATAAGCTTTGTTTTAAAAAAAATATAATGCATCTTTAATAATCTTTGATGAGTGGATGGTGTTATTTTATTTCAATTTTTATTTAATTAATTCCTGATTGTTTTGCTCTACTTTCATTAATGTCAAACTGTGAATGAAGCTACTCCGAATCAGTGTGTCGGAAAAGTACTTTTTGTACTGTTGCTAGTACATTTTCAATCTATTTGGTACACAGTACAAACACCTCTAAAATTTTATTGTAATTAAATTATAATCATATTGTAATTAAATTATACTACAATAAACTTTCTTTTGACAATTGATATTCAAATTGACATGAATCACAGAATGACACTTGTACTTGTAGTTTAAAAATTTTCGTTAGCCGTTAATAACAGAAAAAGTATAATAGATAGAAAAAGCAAAAAATAATAAAATAAGCAAAAAGTAGAATTCAAACAAATCATGGAGAAGGATATTCGCGAGTACGTATTGAATTATATTAATATTTTCAATTATTCATATGCAATGCAAAACTGTATTTATGTTTATTTTGTACCTACCTACAAAAAGAAATATAAAGTAAATTTATTTTAACAATATTACAATATTTGCAGTCCTTGTAAAATTTTATGATTTATAATTACAGTTGCAGTGAAAATTCTTCTAGCTCTAGCTCTAATTCTTCTTCTGATGAACAAATATATGGTTGGAAAAAAAGAATAACAAAGCTTGGTGTAAAGTCTGCCATAAATATTTAGAAGCTAATCAAAAACACTTAAATCGACACGGTTAATGTAGAGCACATTTAGCCAATATCAATATAATTGCAACAAATTCGCAATGTAAGTTATCGGATTTTGTTGAATCAAAAAATAAATTTCAACGAAAGTGACAAATAATAGAATTAGAATATACCATTGTTATGTTTGGAATATCTTGTAACCTTCCTTTTCGAGTAATCAGCAAACTTAAAAACTTAATATGTTTATTGTGTCCTCTTACTAGATGCAATATTAATAATAATAATAATAATAATAAAAGTTTAACTAATTATATAACTTTAGGTAAAGATAAAGTAAAAGAAATTATTGTATCGAAAATTGCACTTTATGACTTACGCAAATTAGTATCCAATCTAAAAAATAAAAAATTTTCAATAATAATAGACGAAGCTACAGACATTAGTGTAAGAAAAGTTTTAGTCGTTATGGTTCGATTTTTTGATAAAATGGTAACTGATAGATTTTTAGCGGCAATACAACTAGAAATTTCTTATGCGAATACAATTTTTGAAGAAGTTTGCAATTTATTTCGAAAAAACGAGATCCCCTTGAATAATATTATTGGTCTTGCAACCGATAACGCTAGCACAATGATGGGCTACATTAATGGAGTTAAAGCAAAATTTCAAAATTTGTTGCCTAATATTTTTGTACAAGGTTGTGTATGCCATTCCTTCCACTTATGCTCAAACTACGCGTGTCGTAAATTGCCATCTTATATAGAAAAACTAATTCACGATATTTACAATTATTCAGCACATAGTGCCAAACGAAGAAAAGAATTTGAGAAATTTCAGATAGAGTTTGAAGTTAAAACACATAATTTGCTTCGATCCTGCAAAACAAGTTGGCTTTCCTTATTAGGTGTAATTAATAGAATTCTCGATAAATTTACTATTCTTCAACATTATTTCTCTACGAATCATTTGAAACAAAAGAAAGTAATCTTATATCAAAAAAAATTTTAGAAGATCTTACAAAACCTATTACTAAATTATATTTGCTATTTATGAAGTATACTTTAAATTTAGTGGATGCTGTCAACATAGAATTTCAATCAGAAAAAACCAAAATTCATATTTTAAATAAAAAAATTAAATAAATACTACTTTATATAAAATACTACTTAAAAATTTTATTCGAAGAGACAAAATTGATGATAATTTGCTGATAGATATTTACAACGAAGAGAAGTTTTTATTTACCAAAACAAGATATTTACTGCGGACCCAATATGGAAGTTTTAAAAAGTGAAAATTTTGTAATTAAAAATGAATATAACACATTTATAAATGATTCTATTTCTTTTTACACTGAACTGTGCACCCAAATTAAAACACGCTTCGTTTTTGATAATCCCATTTTAAATCAATTGGTAAGAATAGATAGACCCTGTTTATATTTCTGAATTTCAGACAATTGTACCTTTGGCAAAATACGTCTCTGAAATATTTTCTGAAATAGAGTTGATTGATTCTGAATTTAGGAATCTTAAAGAGCACGACGATCTTAGTATTTTAAAAAGTTATGATATAGAAAAATTTTGGGATGTTGTTGGAAATTTAAAAAGAAAAGAATTTTTTCTAACATATCGAAGTTTTCGAAGGCCCTTCTAAGTCTATCACATTCTTCTACCACTGTCGAAAGATTGTTTTCACAAATGACGGTAGTTAAAACTAAATATAGAAATCAATTGCAAACTAAAACTTTTGAGTCTATAATGTTAGCCAAGGATCTGATTGAAAATAAAGATAATTTTGATTGGATGCCACCTAACGATTTATTTTAATTTTCTGTAAAACTACTTTACGAAAGCTTTTTTTTGTAATAAGATATGATAATGTTTTTTAAAAGTTGTGAAATGTGATTTTTGCTAATATTTTATGTTTATAATATTTTATTTTATGTAATAAGTTGTTATTACCAGAATTGGTATTTAATTTGGTTTTTTATGTTTATGTTGAAAATTTGATATATTGAAATATGTTTGATTGGAATAAAAATTTATGTTTGATTATGTTAAAATAAAAATTCTCTTTTTAAAACGAAACGATTTTTATTATTTCCTTTTGAATATTCAATTTTAGTACATTTTTAGTAATTCTAGTACCAAAATGAGCTGTCAAAAGTACCGTCGAAAAAACGTTTTCCGACACAGTGCTCTGAATACGAAGCTGCATTACATGTATGTATGTTTTATATTGCTGTCATCTAATTAAGTCAATTACTCTGTGGATGAACAAGCACGTTTGCTAAACAGTGTTAGCACATCATTTTTCACAAAATTTTTCTATAATTGTACTTAACAATAATTTTAAAATATATACTCTAATATTACTTGAAAAATAGATATAAATCAGCAAAAAACAAACTAAAAAAATTAAATGATATTATTGAATCATTATAAATTGAATTCGTACGAATATCTACATAAACTATCTTTAATCTCATCTCTATCTTCAAACTACATCATCGATTGGGAATCAATCTGAAGCGGAATCGGGGTCTGTGATGTGGGATGTGCAACATCGCAGTAGTGAATGGTGTGATGGGCACATATGTGTATATATGTATGACAATACAAAGTAAAATCAAATTAAAAAAAAAATCATTCATAGAAAATGAATGAATTAAAAAATAATTTTTTTTTTTTTTATGATTTTTTTCGTTCTCTTTACCGTCGTCCATACGTGATGTATCATAGTTTGGAAAAATAAAAATATTTTCAATTAAAAATTATATCTATACGTTATAGCACAGATAATAAACTACATACAGATGTCTCATTCCCATATAAAAATGTAATCCCATATTTTTTTCTATTAACCGACAGCTATTAACCGACAAAAGCTTTTTCATATAAATAATGGAAACTAATCCAAGTTTTTGTATTAAATGTATATACAAATACCACCACATACGTTTGGAATGTATTTCAACATATGTATCGAATACCTACAAAAAAAAATGTAAATAAAAAATTATTTTAAAAATCAGAAAAAAAAATTTATTTAGTTATGTATATAATTGTACATTTTTTATATACATATTTTTTAAAAAATTTTTTATTTATTTTTTTTGTGTACCTGGGTATTCAGACATTGAATCACGTTTAGAAGAGAATTGAATAATTGTTTGCCATTGTGCAAAAGTAAACTTCTTTATACATACATACTCAGGGTGTTTCCAACTCGATAGTCTTCCTTGAAATGGGTGATCGGGCATACCGAGACGAAGAAAAAATTGTATTGGAGGGGGAGCGTCTATTCTGGACCCTTTTCGAGATATGAGGGGTTGAAGATTTTTTAAAGACTTTTCATAAAAAAATCTACAACTTTTGAACGGCTTACTATAGAGAGATAAAAAAAAAAGTATTTTATAGAGTAAGTTGTTAGCTTTAATATCTCAAAAACGGTTGGAAATAGAGAAGAAGTTATTAGGTACTAATTATAGCGCTTGAAAAGCTGTTTTGAAATATGCCTAAAAAGTACCCAAAATACAGGGTGTTTCAAAAAAAAAATTGAGTTTGAAACATATTTTTTTTATTTTAAATCATTTCAAACCTCCACAACTTTGTAACTGTTGGGGTTATGGAATCATTAGGGCATAAAAATTAAAGCTACTTACTCTATAAAATACTTTTTTTTTTATCCATCCAGAAAAGAAATGATATCTTTATCCTATACAAGGAAGGAACACAATAAGAATATGAATTTAGGAAAATATTTCTAAAAATTTAAATTTTTTAAAATTATTAAAAATTATTGGCTATATACTAAAATTTATTGAAAATTCCAAAAAAAAAAAAATCTAAAAATAGATGTACATAAAGTTTTATGTACACTATATAATTATAAAGTATAGTAGGTAAGTACATAAATAAAAGTCGTTGGGAAGAATTGAATTTAAAATAAGTTTTAAAATAACTTAAATAAATAGTTAGTGCTAAATAAATTTGGTTTTGAATTTTCTTTATTTCTAATTTCAATTCTAATATATTTAAATAATATACATATAGAGCTACTTACATAAGAAAATGTCTTGGAAACGAACCAAATGTATTATCTTAAGTTGCAACATTAAAACAATTTTCTGATCAGACATTTTTTGAATTTCCCAAAAAGGGTTGTGAAAAGTATATGAAAGGGTTAGAGGCAACAGAAGAATCTCGGGTGACCATAGAATCACATAAAAGACCGTACATATGCAGCAAACATTATGTAAAGTAAATGACATAGGTAAAATTTCTTTTTTATCTTTACATAGGTTCCATTATATAATATATAATGGAATATAATGATATTAATATTAATATTAATAATATTAATATTAATAATATTAATATATATAATGTACATACATAATGTATTTTGTTATACACAAAATTAATTATAGGAAAGAAATTTTTGAAAAGAGGTGCTATTCCGAAATTTCTAAAAGAATATAAAAGTAATTCAATTTATGATGAAGATGATGTTTTCTTTGATAGATCAAAAGCTGTCAAAAATTACTCAAGAATTAGTTCAACATTACCTACCGAATTAATTGAAGACATTACTTTAGAAGACCTTAACAAAGCTGCTAAATTTTTATCAACTCCAAAAACAAATGACAACACTGATGTCCCTATTTGCCATAAATGCTCTAAACAACAATTGTTTTATATAAGAACTATTGCAAAAATTAAAAAAATTAACGAACAATTGAGGGTCAAATTAAAGAAAAATATAAAAATAAACCAAACCTTAAAAAATAAAATTAGTAAGTTAAAACATGATAAAAACTCTTTGCAACAACAAATAGGAAATTCAATTGATAAACAAATAGAAACATCTGAAAAAAAACAAATTTTAAAATATTGTCAACCCTAATTCCTCCTAACACTAAAGGATATTTTAGCGACGACCAAAAATGGATATCCCAAGTTATTTTTTTTCGATCATCTGCCGGTTATAATTTTTTAAGGGATCAAATTGGCCTACATTTACCACATCCATCATCCTTATATAGATGAATTAAAATTAAGAGCTTATCTCCTGGAATGGATATGCATGTTTTTAATAAATTAAAATAAATAATTGCAAAATTAACAATCAAAGAAAAAGAAGTCATTTTAGTTTTTGATGAAATGGCAGTTCAAGGTAACTTGAGCTATAATAAATGTAAAGATTTAATTGAAGGTTTTGTTGATTATGGTCCAAATGAAAGATCTAATTTGTATGCAAAATCGGCTTATGTTTTTATGGTTAGAATCATATGTGGAAAATTTAAACAACCGTTGTATTATGTTGCCTGTCCAAGCAATATACCAGCCAAACAACTTTAGATAGAATTGCTTAACTGTCTTGATATTTGCAGAAATTTAAACTTGAATGTCAGAGCATTTTGTTGTGACCAAGGCCCAACAAATCGAAGTCTTTTTAAAAATTTGAATATATCCGAAAATAATATATATGATATTTTTTTTAAATAAATATTTATTTATTTAAAAGTATCAGGAACAATTTTATTAAGTACAATCTGTCCACAAATGATGGCGAAATTAGCTGGAAAATTATCGAATATTTATATAATACGGAAAAAGTGAACGTCACTAAAATATGTCCAAAACTAACTAGTGCTCATATTGATCCCACAGAATTTCAAAAAATGAACGTAAAATTAGCTACGCAAGTTTTAAGTAGAAGTGTTGCTTGCGGAATTGAAGTTCTGATAAAATTAAATAAATTTCCCGAGAATTTAAAAAAATTTGCAAAACCAACTGCAAACTTTATAATGAAGATGAATCGTCTCTTTGATTTTTTAAATGGAAAACCACCTTTTAAGCAAAATAAGAACACTGATTTTATAAGATAAATGAAACAATACTTGTTGGAAATTTCTTTAATTAGGGCTAAAAAAGAAATCATTTTGTTTCAAAGGATTGTCTACTACTATAGAGAGCATTCTAAGCTTAACACAGTCATTATTTTTTGATCATGATGACTTGTATTATATTTATATTAATAAATTAAATCAAGATCCACTTGAAAATTTTTTCGGAAAAATTGGGGCACGTAATATGAATAAAAACAATCCAAATATATCTGAATTTAGTTGTTTATTTGCAAAAATTGTTTCATTAAATATTTTATTTAAATCCAAATTTTCCAATTGCGAAGATGATGATTCTGAATTTCTGCAACTCGATTTTAATGTTATTTTGCAAATTGACGAAGAAGATTTTATGAATTTAAATCGGGAAGAAAATCGACTAGATGATCCCCTTGATCTTGTTGATAGTTATGAAAATTATAATTCCGAAAATTATTTATCTAGCGTAGACAGTGAAAATGTAATTTCAATAAAAGTCCCAGATACCACAGATGTTGCAACAAGATTTTTTGCAGGATACTGCCTGTTAAAATATTTAAAAAAATAGGTAAAAGTTGTGAGAATTGTTGTAAAATTATCAAAAGTATGAATATGACGGAAATTTCAATTAAATTGAAGGAATATGATAACTTAAGTAAATATCCAGTTCTAACATGGCCTTCACAAAAATTTTTTGAAATATGTCGCCTACATGTGAATACTTTTGCCAAATATTTTCAACAACTACCATACGAACAAGATATTTAAAACAAAATATTGTGAAACAATGTATTAAAATCACAAATATTCATTTTCCTGATTGGTTCGATATGAGTAATGAATGTTGTTATGAGCATCGAATAATAATAATAGATTTCTTAATAGTGGTTTTATTATGGAAAAATAGTAAATGGGTTCTTGATAATAAAAATAAGCAACCAAAAAACAAAATTAAAAAATTATAAAATGTTATGAATGTTTATATTTTTATTAAAAACTTACTACATAATTTACTGGGTACACTATGAACATATTTTCTAAAAAACATTTTTTTATATTTAAAAAAATTATTTTAATTGTATATACTCTTATGTACATACATACATATTATTTTTATTTATTAAAATTTCCATATTTTCCAATACACTGGCATTTTTCTAATATTATATATAAAATTTGATTTATTTGATTTTAACGTACAAACGAAAAAAAAAGCTTAATTCTTTTAATTTTTATTTTTGTGAGCTTTTTGTCAGTTTATTAGAGGCATCCACTTGCAAACAACGCCTTATCCACTTTAAAAAAAAAATTAAATATCGATGGCAAACGCTTGCTTAAATTATACAGAATAGTTTGTCGTTGAATACACCTTCATATTACGCTTTATCCCTTTATAATTTCAAATCGAAAATCAATTACAATGTCAAAACACGCTTTATCCATATATTCTCCACTGTCAACCGTTTCATCCATTTTAACCGTTTATTTAAATTTAAATTAACCGCGATTTATTTAAATGTTTAGTAGGCTATGTTTTTGAAAAAGTTTGAAAAAGTGGTTGCAATTATGTTTCTTTTTAAGTTAAAATATTTAAATAAATCTAATTTGAAATTAAATTTTGAAGTGATAAGTTATTATTAAATTAATATTCAAATTAAATTATTATTAAATTTTAACATATTGAAGTAAAATAAAATATGGAAAATAACAGAAAAATAACCAGTGTTGATGTTGGAAAAGGTCGAAAAAAATTAGTAAATAAAATAAATTGGAAACGTGGCGTAGAAAAACTAAAAAGGTAAAATTTTCTAAAGATTAAATTTCTCCCTATTAAATTTTTATAACAATATCTAATGAATTTAGGAATTCATCAACAAAGATACCAGAATTGTCAGCGTGTAAACATAAAAAGTCCGTATTTTATTGTTCTTCTTTAAAACAAGAAGATATAATAAAGTTTAATAAGAATTTTTATAAAAATATAACGAAAATTGAGCAAGACAATTTCATTTTAAAATATACTTCCCAAAGTTTTCCAAAACGTTTTCGTGCTGTGAAACCTAATAGCACTAGAAAGGAAATGATTGTAAAATATTTTATTCGTGTTAGAAGAAATGGGCGTTTTGAAAACAAGTGTGTCAAAAAGCTTTTTCTGAAATAATTGGCATTGGTAAGGATCGTATAAAAGGCGTATGCAAAAGATTTAAACTATCTGCTGAAAACCCAAAGGAAAACAGAGGCGGTGATCGTCATTTTCCCAGATATGAAAATAAAAGAGAAAAAATTAAACAATATATTGAGGAACTGAACGCTGTAGAATCTCATTATTGCAGGAGAAAATCAACACGATTGTATTTGTCATCTAATTTAAATATTAGACTTCTTTGGACATCATATAATAATTTAAACCAGGACTATTCCGTAAAATACGAATTTTTTCGGAAAATTTTTGTCACTGATTATAATATAAGTTTTAAAAGTCCAGCAACCGATGTTTGTTCGGAATGCCAATTTTTAAAAACGTCATTAACTAAACCAAATTTAACATCAAGAGAAAAAGTTGAAATAATGACAAAATTTGGAGTACACAAATTAAAGGCTGGTGCTTTTAAAGAAATTATTCGAAAAGAGGATTCCAAAGTACAAAAATATTCGTTTGATTGTCAAAAAAATCTCATTCTCCCAAAGCTTCAAGATCAGGCAGCTTATTACTTAAGACAATTATACTCATACAATTTTACCATTTGTAAAGAAACTTCAAACGCTTCACAAAATAAAGATTCGGTAACCATATATAGTTGGTTAGAAAATGAATTTCCAAAAAGCTCAAATGAAATCGTATCTGCAGTGTACTATTACTTAACACATGCAGAATTAACACAAAATAATTAATCTATTGAATTATTTGCTGATGGCTGTCCAGGACATAATAAAAATTCCGCCATGATAACAATGCTATGTTCAACAGCACGTTCTGCTTTAATACACAGACGCTTTAAATCTTTTTTAGAGGAAATTGAAGCGGAGTATGGAAGTTTACTGTTGCACTCTGAAGTTCGATGGTTAAGCAGAGGAAAGGTGCTTAATAGATTTGTAGCTTGCTTTGATGCAATACAAATATTTCTAGTTGTAATTGGAGAAAATTATACCGAGCTTGATGATAAGAAATGGTTCTTAAAACTTCTGTTCTTAACTGATATAATGAACCATTATAATGAATTTAACAAACGACTTCAGGGTAACGGCCACACAATTTTAAAATTATATGAAGAATGGAAGAGTTTTTGCTCAAAATTAGTTTTATTTGAAATGGATATAAAAAATCGTAAATTTAACTATTTCTTACATATAAAAACTCAAGAAGAAAAACGAAATGTTGATGATTTCGATGTAAAGACATTTGAGTCTTATATTAATAGCATGAAAGACAAATTTGAAAATAGATTTCAAACTTTTAAAAAGCACGGTCCAATGTTTGCGTTTATAAGGCGGATGATGTAATTGATGAAACTATTTTAGATTTACAATATTTTGAGCTTCTTGAAATCACCAATTTTAGCCTAGAGCTGATTGATTTAAGAAGTTCAACTTTATGGAAGGATAAATTTAAAACCTTACGTGGAGATTTAGAGAAAACGGAAGAAAATCATCTTGATATGATATCTACGTGCTGGGCATCTCTTCCAACAAAATTCACATGTATCAAAAAAGTTCAATTTGCTCTTTTATCTGCGTTTGGCTCAAGCTATAATTGTGAACAAACATTTTCACAAATGAAATATATTTTAAATAAAAACAGGACCAATTTGACTACTGAGCATTCTGATGAATGTGTTCGGCTTAAAATGTCAAAATATGAACCAGACTTATCCAAATTAACTTCAACAGTACAGCATCATGGAAGCCATTGATTTCGCCTACTGATAGCAATTAAAATATTAAATGTTATTTTTGTTGTTTTTTGATTTATTTTTACTATTGTGTACTGAATTTATCCAATTTATGTTTATATAAAATTTATTTTGCTTGATAATAAATGAACTAACTTTTGGTTTAACTATTTTTTTTAAATTACTTTCATATAAAATTGCCACTGACCCGCTACGAGTTTAAAAAAATCTAATCTTAGACGAATTTTACCCATGACCAAAAAAGTTTGCCGACCGCTGCCCTATACTTTAGGTGTAGGGTATAAAAATTAAAAACTAATTATAGTAGGAAGAATTTTAAGTACAATAATTTTCATAAATTTCATGTACAATCCTTTTGAATTATCATTTTAAAGAAAATTTTGATAACTATTTTAAAAAATTGCACTATGGCAGCACCTGTCAAAAATACCATAGTATTAGAAAATGATTGCGGCCATTTAAGTAAAATTATTTTGTTTGCAGTAATACCCCGTGTTACGTACACTCGTTTTACGAACACTCGCACTTACGTACATTTCATTTTTGTCCCCATTTGCCCATTATACGTACAATGATTCACACTTACGTACAAGTACATTTTTTTACTTACATTTTTTCTAGTTTTGCAATTTATGGAAAAAAAAATTATGTACTAGAATAACAAATTGTGAATGTACACTTGTAACAACGTGTTTTTGTATGTGTGTACATTATTTCTATGAAACCTAAATTTTGTTATGAGTGAATGCATGTAGAAACAACTCAAAACAAAATCTATGTAAAGTGAAATAAGAACAAAAACGAAACTTTTGTAGTAATTAATCAATATAAAAACTTTTATTTCTAAAGAAGAAACGACTATGCCAGGATATAAAGTAAATAAAGAGAGAATTACTCTTTTATTAGGTGGTAATGCCGCAGGAACGTATAAACTTAAACCCATGCTTTTGCATCGCTATGAAAACTCTAGAGCGTTAAAGAACTATGCGAAAGATAAACTGCCAGTCTACTATAGATCTAACCCTAAAGCATGGGTTACTGCATATATTTTTGAGGAATGGTTTAACAAATGTTTTACAGCTGAAGTTAAAGAATATTGTAGAAGCAGAAAAATACCGTATAAAATTTTATTAGTTATCGATAATGCTCTCGGTCATCCGCAAAATTTAGGCAACGATAATATTCGAGTTGAATTTTTACCTCCAAACACCACATCTATCCTTCAACCCATGGACCAGTGTGTTATCGCGTCATTTAAACTGAACTATTTAAAAAAGACATTCAGTAAAATAATTGCTGCAATTGACAGTAAAGAAGGTTCCGGTAGGGAAGTTTTAAAAAAAAGTTTGGGCGGAATACAATATTTTAGATTGCATAAAAATAATTCGAGACACCTGGAATGATATTTCAGTTTCTACAATGAAAGAGGCTTGGAATAAATTATTTCCGCAGGAAACAAACGATAGGGAAGATTTCGAAGATAATAACGCTGAAATCATTGGCAATATTGTAGATATGGCGCAACATCTTGAGTTAGAAGTAGATTCAAATGATGTAGTTCAACTTGTAGCATCCTACGATGAACCTCTCAACAATGAAGATCTTTTAGAATTAAATGAACAGATACAACCTGAAAATTTAGAATGCAATGTCGCAGAAAAATCCACTCAATCTGAAGGACTAACAATCAAAATTTTATCAGATGCTTTCCAATGTTTTCAAAATGGAATGGCTCTTTTTGAAAAATACGATCCAGATTTTGAGAGGAGTTCAAAGGTTAACAAAGACATTATGGACGCATATTCCTGTTATTCAGAATTATACAGGGAAATGAAAAAACATAGTAAACAAACCTCTTTAAAAGATTGTTTTGCTACAAAAACTATATCACCTAGCTCAAAATCAAAAGAAAATCGGAATTTGGCATCCACTTCAGGAAGTCGCAAGACTTTTTCAATAAGTTCATCTACATCTCCTGACTCACCAGCAAAAAAGCGTTTAGCGGTTGATTACATCACTTATGAAGATGATACATCATTCTCTACGTCATCGAGCAATTAAATTTGAATTACAACATTATTTATATTTAAATTATGTATTGATGAATTTTGAAGTTTATGTTTATTTTTAAGTTTTGTTTAATATGTATGTATATGAATTTGTTTTTTGTTTTGTTTATTTAATATATGTTAAGTATTAAATATAGTATAAAAAAGTATGAAATAAAAATATAAAACTACATACATAATATCCCTCTTTTTGTTTTTATTTATATATTTATTGTTTTAGTTTGTTTCAAACATATTATTCATCAATAAAAGCAGTAGATTCATTTTACGTACATTTTTGTTTTACGTACACGCTCCGATCCCAAAGTGTACGTAAGTGCAGGGTATTACTGTATATGGAGAATTACAAAAATTTACAATTAAAAATAAATAAAAAAATAAGGTACTGTGAAATCTGAAAATTTCTAATGTCATTAAATTACCAATTTTTGTAATATAATGACGTTAAATTTTTATTTGGTTTTGATAATGACATTTGATCTGTTTTTAGCTTTATTCAATTTTTATCAGTTCTTGTATTTGGGCGCTATAAAATTGGATTTATTGGATTTATTATAAAAAATGTATATTATTTATTATTAGAATTTGGACGAATTAACAAAAACAATTAAGTAGACATATAATATAAATACATTTTATAAGATATATAAATGATACATATAATATACATAAGTAATATCTAGGTGCAATACATATAAGTAATACTTTTAATATACATAAACATATACACATATATATATATATATATATATATATATATATATATATATATTTATATATATCACATATATATATATATATATATATATATATATATTGATATATATAAATATATATACATATATAGTTTTCTATATAAATTTTTTTTAGGATCAATCAATCAATCAGTATATCAATCAGTATAAAATGAGGAAATGTTTCGAACATTATTTTGAAGTCGAAGAACTATGAGGAGATGGACATTTTTTGGAATAGAGGAGTTCCACGTGAGGAACAAAATAAATCAACTCCGTAGTAATTATTAGAAATAATTATACTTTATAATAGAAAATAATAAATAATAAAGAAATAATATAACAATAGAAATAATAAAGATTAATATTAAGAATATTTTTTTTATATAAATTATCAATATATGAATTAATATTAATTATACTAAATGCAAATCCATACAAACTAATAAATACATTAGTTTCACATAAAAATACAAACTAACAAATCTTTGCAAGTAGTTTTTACTTATTTCTAATATTGTCTTCATATCGTCGGTATACTGCAAAAACAACCTAAGTCCAAAATGGAGTTATTTATGAAGAAAAATGTAAACATATATTTTATAGTTTGCAAAAACACTCTAAGTACTTCTTTTATAAATTACAAATATTACATATTCTATTATTTCATATAACCTAAATCCAATTTCCTAACATAAGTTCAAGTGCACTTAAGTTTTTTTTGCAGTAAAAATTTGTAATATAATTTAAAAATCGTCGTTAAAAAAGAAATACTTAGTTCACAATAATATTATGATTTGTCTTTTGGCCTTGGCAAAGTGTTTTGTAAAAATTGGATTTAGTGGATTTATATAATAAAAATTAGATTTATTATAAAAAATGGATATATTTATTATTAGATTTGGACGAAATAACAAAAAAAAATAAGTAGACATATAATATAAATATATTTTATAAGCTATAAATGACAAATATAATATACATAAATAATATCTAGGTTCAATACATATAAGTAATATCTTTATATACATAAATATATTTATATATTGGTATATATAAATATATATACAACTATATAGTTTTCTATAACAATTTTTTTTAGAATCAATCAATCAATTTAGATGCAGAAAAAAACCAAAAAAATTATTTCTTTCATGCGTTATTTTGTCTTTTATAGAGTAATTGTAAATGCTAAATGTTAAGTTATTCTATTGTAAGTTTTAAAATGTTTGTGTTTGCATTAATAATATTTGTGTTTGTGTTAATAATATTTGTGTTTACATTAAAAAATGAAGGGCTATTCTGACCGTGGGTCAATAAAAACATTGTGTGATAACGTAACTAAATCTAGTAAATCTAATGGTTTGTAAATTTCTATTTTCTATTTCTAATAAATTTCTATCTAAGATTTCTATCTAGTATTTAAATATTTTTCGGTGTATAAAATTTCTTTTTCATATCTATTAAAAGAATTAGCGGTTTTTAAATTTACATTGAAAGAAAAGTAACTTAGCAATTAGACTAACTAATGTTTCATACCCTTTGGTAGAATCAACCGAAATATTTAAAATTTAAAAATAGAAAGCTCTTATATTTTTTATGTTTCATCTGTCATCTCAAAACATTTTACTGTGAAATCTGAAAAAAATCATTAATTTAGCAATTTCTTAGTTTGGAATTTTAATTACATTTATTTTGTTTATAGTTTTATTCAATTTTTATCTGTTCTTGAATTTGGGCGCTATAAAATTGGATTTATTGAATTATTATAAAAATTGAATTTAGTGGATTTATTATAAAAAATGGATATTATTTATTATTAGAATTTTGACGAATTAACAAAAAAAATTAAGTAGTAAGTATATTAATATACATACATGATATATATAATCATATATATATTGATATATATAAATATTGATATATATATTGATATATATAATGAATATTAATGGAGATGTAATATGGAAATTATTTATTATTAGAATTTGGATGAATTAACAAAAAAAATTAAGTAGCAAGTATATTAATATACATAAATATACACATATACATCTATATATATATATATATATTGATATACATAAATATTGATATATTTATGTATATATATATATATATCAATATATATATCATTGATATATATATATATATCAATATATATCAATAAAAATTGATATATATATATAAATATACATACATATATAGTTTTCTATAACAATTTTTTAGGAATCAATCATTCAATTTAGATGCAGAAACATACCAAAAAAATTATGGGCACGGACCTTCTTCGTTTTATACAGGAGTACAAAATGAGGAAATGTCTGTGGAATGCAAGCAACCCCTCAAGAACATTATTTTGAAGTCGAAGAATTATGAGGGGATGGCCACGATTTTTGGAATAGAGAAGTTCTAAGTGAAGAAAAAAATTATACTTTATAATAGAAAATAATAAATAAGAAAGAATTGCCTCAGAATTGTCACTTAACTCGGCACCCAAATCAATATTAGAAGAATTTGAGTTTGATTATTTTGAAGAAAAAAATCTAGTATTATCTAGTAGTGGTAAACATTTAAAAAAATGTTTTTTCTTTGAAAATAATAATTTTTACCGTTACAGATTCAGAACTTTTTCAAACAGTGGTAGTGAATTATCAATTGGAAAAGGAGATAATCCAAAAAGTCGGTCTTTAGTAGAACAGAAACTAATTAAGAACCTAGAGACATGAAGCATCGTTAAAAAATGAGCAAACGAAGTTGCAGTTGCATTAGTCATTTTGTATCTACAAAAGATATGAGAGAAGTTGAAGAAATTAATTTGATGGAACAAAGAAATTTCTATAACTTTAGGAGAATTATGGAAAAAGTTTCCAGGAACTTGTAGTGGTGAAAAGGTGTTTTAATCAAATAAGATTATTAAAAATATTGAAGGACATCCGTCATTTCGCTCCGAAGGATCCGTTATAAATAAGAATTTAAAGGAAGATTTCAAAAGTATTCTGGTTATAAATTTATAAAAATCTAAATCATTTCAGCTAATTTAATTTTTAGTGTTGCGTTTTTGCGTGTTGTTGAAAAAGCAATCGGACTTTGTTTTTTAATAATGCTTTTTTAATAAATTTAAGTTTTTTTGTGAAAAACTAGGTTTCGCTGTTTTTCATAGGATTTTAATGAAAAATTACCTTAGTGTTCCATCTCAACGTCATATCAAAATAAAAAGAAAAAAACACCTTACTGTCCCCCAAAAAAGTTCCCCCTTCATGTCATCCTGCATATTTACTGAGAAATTGTAGTAGTGGATAGAATTGTAGTGGTTTTACAAATATTTTTATACTTTTTGTTTTTTGTAATGAATGATGGCGGCATGCGTATCTATATATATGTATGTATGGAGAAGGACACTAAGGGGTTTTTCAAATTTAGATTATATTTTTTTTTAAAGAGAACACTAAGGCGTTTTGTCGAGAAACTTTATTTGGAGAGACACTAAGCCTAACAAATTAAAGTGAATATATTGCTTTTCTTTCATATTTCCATAAAATAAAAATACAAACCATTTTTCATATTATATTACATACCTCAATGGAAGCGACGAATTCTTATTAGAATAATTACGAATATTTATTCCAATATTAGCAAATTTTTATATATCTACAATACACACATTTTTTAGCTTTTATTTTACATACATATACTCTTTTACATATGTATACTCTCTAGCTAGAGTCGTATACATATGTATAATTCGTATAATTTATTTATGTTCTATGTACATACATACATAATATGTATATGATTTATATTATATGTATGGTATGATTATTGATTAGCTCTACAAGTATATAATTCATATTCAAACTAAACTATATTTATAGCAATAGCATAAGCAATAAGCATGTATTGTATAGAAACTTAAACAAAATAAAACTAAAAATACGTAGCTAGGGATACCTAACACTACATAGCTTTATTAATACAATATTATATAGATATTATCATTCATATATTTGAATATGATTCATATTGAAACTATATGTATAGCAATAGCAAATTGTATAGAAACATAAAATTCGGAAAAAAAGGAAAAAGGAGAAAAACAAAGATAAAGGCTCATATATTTCGCCAAAAATAATAATAATATCCACTACAATTAGTGGCGTACTAAATATTTCCAACCCACGCCCCATCGACATTTTTGTTATGAAAATAATGGTCGACTGACATTTTGACGTTTAATACATTTTTATAATCCTTAGTATATACATATATGAAAAGCATTGCCATTGTACAATTCATCTAAAAGTCAAAATGGAATTTTAAAATAAAAAAGAAAGGGTTGTACAAGAAATATTTAGGTAGTTACAGATAACTCAAATTTCCATAAATAATTTAAAATTTTAATTTTTTATATAAAATTAAAATTTTGCATTTACATATAAAAATTACTAAAAATGTTAACATTCACATTTAGAATCAATTAAATATTGAAATAAATGATAAAATATGTTTATTGAATGCTACTCAAACAGTAACTTTTTTTTAACTTTAATACCTATTTTATATAAAAAAAATTAAAAACCAATTATAGTAGGAAGAAAAAATTTTAAGTACAATAATTTTCATAAATTTCACGTACAACCCTTTTGAATTATCATTTTAAAGAAAATTTTGATAACTATTTTAAAAAATTGCACTATGGCAGCACCTGTCAAAAATGCCTTAGTATTAGAAAATGATTGATAAATTATAAAATATGTTTATTTTATCGTTTAAAAAAATTGTAATTATTGTTTTTACATTTTTAACACAAAAGTGTCAAAATTCAAATTTTTTATATAAAATTGTACATTTACATATAAAAATTACTAAAAATGTTAACATTTACATTTATGGAGTGTGGGTTCGAATCCCACACACGTCGTAAGAGTTATTCCCTCTTACGATATTTACAGCCACGCCTGAACAGAAAAGGCTGTGTAATTTGCTGTCCACATTATGTGGCAGAGAAATGGAATAAAAAAAAAAAAAAATTTACATTTAGAATCAATTAAATATTGAAATAAATAATAAAATGCGCCCCTGGTTGGGTAACGCCGACTGGCCTCCCGTTTCTTCTTGGTAGTGCTGGACGAACATCTCGGCGACTTGAGTACTGTTGTCGACCACCCCATCTAGTATTATCTTATGCGCCCTAGGCCTCACACTGAGTATTCTCCTTGCTTTCTTCCACGTTTCACCCATATCCACTCCGTCCAAACTCTCCGCGAACTCCACCCAGCATGCTGTGCGGGCCGCTTTGATGCACTTTCGGAGGAGCTATCTCCCCCGGATCTTTTGTAGGCTGCCGCTCTGAGGGCTTTTGCTAGGTTGGGTTCGTGTTTGACGACTCCATCCTTTTACCGAGCTGCTGCTCTACTTCTTTTTGAAATCTGATGCCTTAAGACGATATCGGGCTCTAGTTGTGGGACATGCCTACGGTGTGGTCGGATGCCCCCTTGTTTTGATTAGTATTGGGTTGTGTTCCCCCCTTTGGGGCTGATCCTCGCTCTCCATTCCAGGCGTGGTGCTATCTGCCTGTCGGCGACCGAAAGCTATGCAGGACAATGTGCCGAATGGGGCGAGCATAGTTGAGCTGCCATCGTTCAGCAACTGTATCTGGGGGTTGTTCACTAGCCACTCTTCGACCTCTATTCCCGCCGTGTTGCAAACCGTATCTCCCCATTTGAGGTTCCTAGCGTTGAAGTCGCCCAATATGATGTATGGTCCTTGCATTTGCGCGATTAGCCCCTGCAGCGCCTCCCTGGTACTTCGCGCCCCTACTTTGCGGTATATGCTGCATATTGTTATTTTCCCTTTTAGGCGTGGCAGCTCCGTTACCAGGCAATGGCCTTGAGAGATGTTCTTAGGTTAAGGTGTGTGAAACTCAAGCTGCGGTGTATGAGGAAGTCCACTCACCCCCATTTGTCCCTATCCTGGGGCAAGAGGCAGGCGTAGTTCTTCCACTACTCGTCCGTCCTCTCCTGGGTACGATGCTTTTCTTGGAGGGCCTCCACTAAGGGTTTGTGCTCCCTTGGCAGAAGCTCCAGGAAAACTTTGTTTGTATCGAAGCCCGCTATATTCCACTGCAGAATGTCGAACATCTCGTCACTTCCTGTCATGATGTTATTGACAGAAAGATGTTTTGTTGTTTGGATGTTAGATGGTGTTAGTTTCCATATTAGCTAATGCCGGATCTTCTAGCAGTGCTAGTGGTTTATCTCCCCTAGGTGTGATAGCTGGTGTTTGTTTGTTTTTCGTTTCGTTTTTGTTGTACAAGCTTGGGTTGAAGATTTTGGACGCACACGGTTGGTTTGCCATCCCTCCCTAGAGTTCTGGCCGGGAACATATAAAGCTCAGTTATCTCTGTGTTCTTGTTATTCTCGTTCAGATTTTTTATGAAGTCATCCGCTGTGTAGAATTCACCAGTTAGGTTGTAAGAAGAGAGGATGCCCTTCGATTGATTGAGTGCCCTAAAGTACTCGACCGAAAGGTTTTCCTTGGTCTTAAGGCCGTTGCTAATTAGTTTAGTTCCCAAAATTTTGCTCGCTTGGGCCTTGTTGGGTGTCTCCATGATTATATTCCAAGCAGCGCGAACACGTTAGCGCCTCCAGCGGGAGCCATCACTATCCGTACTGACGCTCGCTCTGATTTTACTTACTCGCTTGCCGCAAATTCTAGTTGAGCCGGTATTGGAATTCTCTTACTTATCCCTAAATCAGAAAAGAATAGAATTTATTTATTTGTATATATTATAGGAAAGAAAAAGTTTGTATTTATTGTGTTGTTTATTTATTTATTTTTTTTATATATATATTTTTTTTTTTTTTAATTAATTTTTTTTTATGTTTTTTATTATTATTTATTTTTTATTATTTTATTTTTTTTTAATTGTATATAATTTATATTTGATAGGTGTGAGCCACCTATACAAAAACGACTAAAAAGCCCCCTTTATCTTATTTCCTCATGGCCTGGTTTTACCAGGATATCGGAAACCTACTTGGTCACTTTAATTATTTGACCAGAGCAATTCAATTGAGCCACTTTATAATCTGAGCATACTTTATGTTTTGAGTAAGTTTGAATGTTTTAGTTAGTTTTTAGAATAAATTGGGCACTGAAACACTTTTTTTATTAATTTTTAAAATGTTTTTGAATTTTTGAGATTATATTTGGTCCTTTTATGGCACTAATTTAATAGATTTTAGCACTTTGTCTTTTTTTGTGCAGTGAGGCCAAAAAATTTTCGTACACAAATAATTAGCACAGCACTTTGTTTTTTTTTTTTAATATACTATTCTAGTTTCTGAATGAGTTTGATTTTAAGAAATAATAAATGTTTTTCCACTATTTGTAATCACTTTCAGAATATATAGAATGTACCACTAGGATTGGTAAAAGCTAATCGCAAGTTGTGTTCAAATAAGTATTTCCAATAAACGTATATTTAAATTTATCAAAAAAACAGACCGCCATACTTACCTAATACTTACATATACCTAATACTTACATATTATATTCACATTCATTCTTTACGCAAAACAGAAAAAAACAAAAAAGAAACATAAAAAAACAAAAAATATGTAGATAAAAACTTAACATTATATAGCTAAATATAAATAAATATCTATACTATTCATATCAAACTACATGTATAACAATAAGCATATATTGTATAGAAACATAAAAATCCGAAAAAAAAAGAAAAAAGGAGGAAAACAAAGGCTCATATATTTCGCCAAAAATAATAATACTATCCATTACAATTAGTGCCGTACATTTACTACAATTCCACTACAATTAGTGCCGTACTAAATATTTCCAACCCACGCCCTTACCTCTCCCACCCTCATGATATGTATTCATACAAAAATCGACATTTTTGTTATGAAAATAATGGTCTACTGACATTTTGACATTTAATACATTCTTATAATTTTTAGTATATACATATATGGAAAGCATTGCCATTGTACAATTCATCTAAAAGTCAAAATGGAATTTTAAAATAATAAAAAAGAAAGCGTTGTACAAGAAATATTTAGGTAGTTACAGATAACTCAAATTTACATAAAATAATTTAAAATTTAAATTTTTTATATAAAATTTAAATTTTGCATTTACATATAAAAATTACTAAAAATGTTAAAATTTACATTTAGAATCAATTAAATATTGAAATAAATTATAAAATATGTTTATTTTATCGTTTAAAAAGCTTTTAATTATAGTTTTTATTTTTAACACAAAAGTGCCAAAATTTTATTTTTTTATATAAAATTTTACATTTACATATAAAAATTACTAAAAATGTTAACATTTACATTTACAATCAATTAAATATTGAAATAAATTATAAAATATGTTTATTTTATCGTTTAAAAAATTCTCTTTTTCAATTCGGCAAGTAAATCCATACGTAAATACATTTATACATTTTTTTGCTTGCATGAAATCAAAAAAAAAATTACTCTTTTATATTAAAATTAATTTTTTAAAGTTTTAATTATTGTTTTTATTTTTAACATAAAAGTGTCAAAATTTTAATTTTTGATATAAAATTAAAATTTTAGATTTACATATAAAAATTACTAAAAATGTGAACATTTACATTTAGAATCAATTAAATATTGAAAGAAATGATAAAATATGTTTATTTTATCGTTTGAAAAAGTTTTAATTATAGTTTTTATTTTTAACACAAAAGTGCCAAAATTTAATTTTTTTATATAAAATTTTACATTTACATATAAAAATTACTAAAAATCTTAACATTTACATTTAGAATCAATTAAATATTGAAATAAATTATAAAATATGTTTATTGAATGCTACTCAAACAGTAACTTTTTTTTAATTAAATTATTAATACCTTACACCTGAATAATTCGAATTAAATTAAAAATCCATAAGTTTTTTTGGCAGCTGCTTAAACTTTTTCCCTTTTCTTTATTATTCAACTCGAATTTCAGGAACGTAAAAGAAGCATCCTCTTGGGATATGCTTGACACCTTTGTAAAAAATTTAAAGTTTCTATCTTTATTAATTTCGAAGACTGTTAGTCCTTGGGAGGTGTGTGTCAGGTACCCGAATTACCACTCCAATTCATCGAATCCATCTCAGGAACATAAAGAAAACATGCCAGAACACCATTGTATTAAATTTTAAGATTCTACTTTTGTTGGTTTTGGAGATATGCTCGTTGCTCTTGTGCTCGTCCAGAAGTTTCCAAAATGCGAACCCATGGTTCAAATTCTTTCAAATGTCAGAAACATAAATCAAACGGGAAGGAACATCATTGTAAAAAATTTCAAGGTTCTATCTTTGTTGGTTTTGGAAATAATCTCGTCTGCTCTGCGGCTCGTTCGGAAGCTTCCAATATACGAATCCATGGTTCAAATTCTTTCAAATGTCAGTTTCCAATTTTATAGAAAAGGAAACTTAACAACACACTCTTGTACTAAAAATAAAGGTTCTATTTTTGTTAGTTGTGGAGATATACTCTTTTGCTCTGGGGCTCGTTCGGAAGCTTCCAAGATCCGAACCCATGAACTAAATCCTCTCAAATTTCAAAGACTTAAATAAAACATGAAAGAACACCACTCTGCCAAATGTAAAGGGTATATCTTAGTTGGTTTTGGAGATAATCTCATTTGCTCTGGTGCTCTTTCGGAAGCTTCCAAAATCCAAACCCATGGACCAAATCCTCTTAAATTTCAGAGACATAAATCGAACGGGAAGGAATATCATTGTACAAAATTTAAAGGTTCTATCTTTGTTGGTTTTGAAGATAATCTTGTTTGCTCCGGAATCTTTCGGAAGCTTCCAGAATCTGAACCCATGGACCGATTTTGTCCAGATTCGAACTTAGCCTTCCTTTCGTAATTAGTAACCTACTATATAAATTTCATCAAGATAGCTTTGTTAGTTTTTGAGTTATCGTGCGAACGGACGGACGGACATCGTTAAATCGACTCAGGAGGTGATCCTGATTCAGAATATATATACATGTCCATGTCCATATCTAACTCGCTTCCTTTTGATGATTACAAACACCATACCAAAGTTAATATACCCTATACTTTAGGTGTAGGGTATAAAAATAATATCTCCCATTAGGAGCAGAATAAAAATTTTGCACACACTTAATATAGAAATTTCATTTAAATAAAAAATAACAAAACATTTCTTCATATTAATTTTGTGCAAGATTAAAAATCTGCGCACTTCATTCAATATTTTTTTATGTATACTAAAATATTTTTTATATCAAGAGTAGTGATACATTAATTTTAAATGGAATGGAATGCTATCAAAGAGAAAAAGAGAATAACTTTAGTTATACATATTTCTCTCATAGATTTTACTATTTTACAAATAGCGAGATTGATTACGGGTAAGAGAGGTGTGACTCGTGAGTGATAAGTGTTTTTACTATTTATTTACGTAGAAGGCAATAAGTTTATTCTCTTTATTTTATATTTTCTATTGCCTTTTGCATTGTTGGAATTGTAACCAAAGTATTGTAATAGATATACTTTGTTTTTGATTGTAACCTGTTGTATTGTATAATCAATTAATGTTAATGTATAATTAATAATGTTGATGTAAAACAAAGGTATCTATTTATATTCTGTATTCACCTTATACAGAAAAAGAGAATTAGAACAAAATAAATTAGAATTTACAAGAAAAATTATATAATATGATGTATCATTGAATATATAAATAGAAAAATAAGAGTATTCAAAATTTAATTCACAAATATATAATATTGAATAATACATAAAAAATGTATAAAAATATAAAAATAAGAGTATTCAAAATTTCAGTTAAAAGTTATTATTTCAGAAATATATATTATTGAATATATAAATATAAAAATAAGAGCATTCAAAATTTAATTCACAAATATATAATATTGAATAATATATACAAAATGTATATAAATATAAAAATAAGAGTATTCAAAATTTCAGTTAAAAGTTATTTCAAAAATTGACAATTGTGTTTAGTGTTACATTAAAAGTATTTAAGATAAAACACTTCAAAGTGTAGCAAAGCAAAAAATCTAGTAAGTCTAGTAGTAGTCTAGTAAATTGTTCAGTTGAAAATTATTTTTTTACATTAGCTTGTATTATTTAATATATATATATATTTAATTTTAAATTTGTATTTAATTTATTAATTTAAATTTTGTGCATTGTGATTAAAATTTGTGTTCAGTTTTTTTTTTGACGAAACCAAAAAACCAATAAATTATATTTTTTATATAATAAATTAAAAAAAATGTCTGCAAAGCGAAAATTGTCCGGTTATGCCAACAGACAAAAACGAAAACAACGCGATATTTTAGAAACGAAGCAAAGAAATGCTATGTTTGCTTATCTAAATAACGTTGAAGTAGAACAAAGTGATTCAAATTTAGTATTAGACGTACAACCAAGTACTTCAAGTTTTCAAGAAATTCCTATAGTACCTTCTTCTAACATTTTAGATAATTTAAATGATCCATAGCTTTGGCCCGATTTTAACGATAAAATTATTACTCTCTTAGTAAAAAAAAGGTCCCAAACAATTAAATGAAATATGTTTTCCCATAACTTCAGGTAGAAGATTTGCTCTAAACTTTACGTTAGGAATTTAGCCAATGGGGAAACTGTACCGAGATGCTGGTTAGTTTATTCTTTATCAAAAGACTCTATTTTCTGCTTTTGTTGCAAAATATTTTCCGAAAACAGTACAGCACCAATTGCGAGTAAGGGATGTAAAGATTGGAGCCACGTAGCAAGGTTTCTCAAAGAATATGAAAAAAGTTCACTTCACATTAGGTTTTTTCAAAAGTGGAAAGAAATGGAATCTAGGCTTTTAAATAATTCAACGATTGATTCAATTTTAAACAAAAATATGTCTAAAGAAGTTCAGCACTGGAGGGAAGTGTTGAAACGCTTAATAGTTTTTGTAGAATTTTTATCTGTGCAATCCTTGGCTTTTCGCGGTAACTCTGATAATTTGTACGAGTAAAATAATGGAAATTTTTTAAAATTAGTTAAATCAATCGCCAAATTTGACCCTATATTATCAGAACATTTACGTCGTATTGAGTGTGGTGAAACTCGTAATAAATATTTATGTAAGGATATTCAAAACGAATATAAATATTCATTCAGTTGATTTCAAATATAATTTCCACTAAAATAAAAAATATAATTTTAGAAGCAAAATATTTTTCAATTATGGTATGTACGCCTGATCAAAGTCGAAAAGAGCTACTGTGTTTAATTATTAGAGTAGTTTATAAAACAGAAAATAATTTTCAAATAAAAGAGTTTTTCTTAGATATTCTTGAAGCTCCCACAGGTAAAGGTTTAACTGAACTAGTTTTAGAAAAACTGATTTCATTAGAAATTTCAATAAATAACTGTCGTGGTAAGGTTATGATAACGGATCTAATATGAAAGGGAAAAATGTAGGAATGCCAAGCCAGAATAAAAGAAATTGAATCTCGTGCATATTTTGTGCCTTGTGTATCTCATTCTGACAATTTAGTACTTTCAGACTCAGTTCAATGTTCTAGTTATGCTGTAAAATTTTTCGATACTGTTCAAAACTTATATGTCCTTTTTTCAAATTCAGTTTCTCGGTGGGCAATATTTAAAAAACATGTAAAATCATTCACTCTTAAGCCCCTTTGTACCACCAGATGGGAAAGTCGAATTGATTCATTACGGCCTTTAATTTACAATTTAGAAGATATTTATGAAGCTCTTGTAGAATTATCAGAGAATAGTGATCCTATTTCTCGACATACTGCTGAAAATTTAGGAAATAGTATATTAAAGTTTGATTTCATTTGCTCATTGCAAATCTGGTATTCCATCTTATTAAAAATTAATACATTTAGTAAATATGTTCAAAGTTCAAATATATGTCTAACAACAGCAGTAAGCATTTTGCAATCAATAAAACCATATTTGAGTGATTTGAGAAATGATCAAAGCTTTCAAAACTTTATTTCAGAAAGTGAACTAATTGCTCAAAAATTAAAAATCGAACCTTGTTTTCCTCTTGCATCAACCAACTTTTGAAAGCCGCAACTTTTTTCCTATGAAGGTAGGGATGAAATTATTTCCGATCCAAAAAAAAGATTTCAGGTAGAATTTTACTATAAAGTGATAGATCAGGCCCTACAATCTGTTAGTAAAAGATTTGATCAGATCTCAGAACATATTCATATTCGAGTTTTTACATCAAATTTCAATTATTCATAACCAATCCTTAACGGATTTAAAAAAAAATGTTGTTTAAATTTAGAAAAATATCTTACAAATGAAACACATTCTGATATAAATGGGGAAGAGCTGTTTGAGGAGCTTCAAATTTTTTCCCAATCATTTTCAAAAGAAGAAGCAATTTCTACCATTGAAACTTTAAATATAATTTATAAAAAAAAATTAGATGTACTTTTTCCTATCTATTTATTGCTTTAAAAATACTATTAACAATTCCCATAACTGTGGCTTCTTTTGAGCGAAGCTTTTCAAAATTGAAAATTATAAAAAATTATTTACGTAGTACGATGTCCCAGGAAAGGTTGGTAGGTTTAGCCATTATATCAATAGAAAAAGAATTTCTTGAAAATTTGGATTACACCGATTTAATAGACGATTTTGCTAAAATTAAAGCTAGGCGAATTAATTTCAATTAATTATCCAAAAAAGTCTATACTTAACATGCAATAACTTTTTTTTTATAGATAAATGTTGGATTTTTGGTTTTTATTAGTATTTGAACTTTTGTAATATGAATTTTGAGAATTTTATTCGAATTATTTAAGCTATTGTGCAATTTAATTTAATTTGTTTAATTTTTGTTTCAAATTATTAATTGTTTTTTATTTTTGTTGAATTTTTTTATGTTGCTATATTGGCTTTTCATTTTAATTTATATTTTATTATGTGTTTTATATTTTTTTATTTAATTTATTTTACAATTATTGACCCTTTGAATGTGATTTTGCATATGTGGCATTTTACTAAGAAATGTTTCATAAATTTATTTATTTATTAATTTTGTAATATATTTATTAAAAATATCATTTAGATTTTAGATATTAAAAATTCGAGATTTAAAAAATAAAAAAAATATTTAAAGGGTTAATTGAGGAATATACCTCTGTGGGACACCTCATTAAAAAAAATGCTTTGGAAATCCTACCTCAAGGGTGATGTGGAAACGAATTTTTGTAGGGCGCCAGTTTTTGAAATTGCACAGGGTGCTCAAAAGTTTAGCGCCGGCCCTGCAAATGATAAATGATAATGTGTACCCTACATTAGTCAAGTGGCAAAATTCTTTGTGAAAAGAAGTAATTAATAAAAGCTGTGTTTTTTTATTCGGTTCAGGATCAAGGTTTGATTTAAAACACGTAACAACAACAAATAAAAACATAAACACATTAACAACAACAACATAATCCATATATTTATGTGGTAAAAATTTACATAAAATTGCAAAAGATGGAAGAAGATGGAAGATAGCTCAAAATGCCTTGGGAAGTTTATTTCAAAAATTATGTTTACATTTTACAGTTGGAGCCAGCAGATGTTGAGAGCTTACCAATATTTACCAATTAGATTTTTAAAATTAGTATTTAGTATAGTAAGTTAAAAAATTAGTATTAAGTTTTTATATATTAAAATAAATTTGTTTTTTTTTTTTTAAGTATAAAATATGAATTTTAATGTTTTAATTTTCTTTTTCAATTATACACTTTTATTATGGAATTATGTGTTGTTTTCTTATTAAATAATCTAATTTGCTGCCTTCTATTGCTATGGAGATTATTTTCTTCACATAAATTGTTTGAAACTGATCGTTGTTGTAATTCCTCAAGAAAGTCGTCATTTTCATTTATGTCTTTTTCAATATGTAAGCAGCAACCGTCAGATTAAAAACTAATTTAATATTTCTTTGTTCAGTAAAATATAGAGGCATCTAAATCTGATTTTTAGCATTCCAAAGGTATTTTCAACTACAATTCTTGCAGATGAATGTAATAAATTAAATTGTCTGAAAACATTTGATAAATTACCATTGTCTTTAAATGGTGGAATAAGCCAACTGAGAAGTGGATAAGCTGAATCTCCAAGTAAGATAGCACCATTTGAAAATAGACTTTCTTTATTTGCCTCAGCTTCTTCGAATAACTCAGATTTTCTTAAAACACGAGTTATTCCAAGAAGCTGAATAACTCGTTCTTTTTTCTCATGTAAAGAACCATGTTCTGTATGCTGTAGTAATGCTTCCTATTAAAATAATTACTTTTATTTGCCTGTGGAGCTTTTATTTTTATGTGGGAACAATCGATAGCTCCTATAACATATGGAATTTTCGCTCAGTGTTGGCCACTTAACATTAATATGTCCAATGGATATAATCCAATAGCGTACTTTAATTACAACATTCCAAGCATTTTATTTCAAAAATTACTGTGTTTTTATTTAATAACATTGTCTTATCAGTTATTTATCAAAAATTTTCAGGTGGCTTTTAATATAAAAAATTGCAATAATAATAACTGGTAAATAGGTCATACGATTGTACTTTCATAATAGTAAATTCAAGAGCATCATATAACAGTTTTTATGTAACAATATGGAAAATAATTTTTTTAACAAAATTTCAGTTAAGCATATGGTTATATTTAGATAATTATCTCGAAAACGGTAAAAGATAAGAGGAAAATATGTTAAATTAAATTAAAGCTGAGGAATATGTGATTTTGATAACGGTTTTTTATGCAAAAATTACAGTTATTTCATAAAAACTGGGAAAAATATCCATGTTTTTCGTATTTGAAACCTTGTAACTATTCAACTATGAAAGATAAAAAAAAAAGTTGGGGTATTAGTGTGAAAGCCCATAACTTCAGCTAGCTTTTGACTGTTATGAATAAAATAAAAACTCTTTTTTTTTTATAAAATTAGTTTTTTTCTTTATTAAAAACATATAGGTATGTATATATTATTTGAATGTTATGAATCAAATAAAATAAAAACTCTTTTTTTTTTTATTAGTTTTATTTTTTATTAAAAACATATATATATTATTTGGTCTTTTTGACTGTTAAACTCTGACTGACTCAAAAGATGTCATTTTAATTTTGGTCAATGTGCATTGATCATGTTAAATTATATCATTTGTACTTTCTTATCTACTAAAGCAGCGTTTCTCAAAGTTTGCTCCGCGGAGCCCTGGGGATCCGCGAGCTAACTCAAAGGGCTCCGCGGATCCCATAATCAAATTTGAAATAAAAATATAAATTTAAATCACCTAAAAATTAAATTATAATTTTAAAAAAATTAACTTATAATTATTATTAATTCATATATGAAATTAATTTGTTGTTTTGAAATATTCAGATTTACTTAATTTGAACTAAAAAAATATATAACTGTTAACTCAATATAGTGTGCTACGCCTACTAGATAACCAACAGTTAAGTTATGCAATTGGTCAATTATAGTTGTTACGATTTGAGTATTCGTTACAATACAAAATCATTAAAACTGTAACAGTTGTCTTAAGTATACGTGTGACATTATATTTTAATTTTTATTAAAAATCATAGTTTTTTACTGAATTTTAGTAAAAAAATTATTTCAAGTGAAGTTGAACAATATTAAGGTAGCTATCTTTTATTTATTTCTTTAAATTTTTTATATATATTAGCAGAGTTTTATTTTATTTATTGCTATAAATTACACTACTTGTATGTACGTTATAAAGGATGGATCGTTGGCTAATTAAAGGTACGTCGAAAGACACAAGATCTCAGCAATCACCTGAACCGTCTACATCCAAAAATATCACAATAGTGGAAACTTGCATAGATCTAGAAAAAGAGGAATCTGCTCCCAATGCGAATGAATTACGTGATCCTGCCTCTAAGAAACGGAGATATGATGAAAGCTATTTGTCTCTTGGTTTTATAGATGCTAATAATGTGCCTCAATGTGTCTTATGCAGCAAGGTTTTTACAAATAGTGCTATGGTGCCCGTTAAAATGCGTCGTCATTTGGAAACCGTACATCCAGAGTTTAAACATAAGAAAGTTGATTATTTTATTCGTATGCGTGATGAACTCTTAAACCGCCAAAGCCTATTTGTTTCAACTTTTAAAACTAGAAATGAGAAGGCCACTGAAGCATCTTACATTGTTAGTTATCGTATTGCACTGGCAGGCGAAGCTCATACAATAGCTGAGACATTGATCAAGCCTTGTGCAGTCGATATAGCTAAATGTATATTTGATGAAAAGTTGGCAAAAGAAATCACAAATGTGCCGCTATCCAATGACACGGTAAATCGTCGAATTAATGATTTAGCTGCCAACGTGAAGTCGTCTCAATTGATATTTCGTCTGAAGTGTTGTAATTTTTCTCTACAAAGGGACGAAAGCACAGATGTAGCTGGACTTGCAGTCTTGCTTGTTTTTGTCCGATATCAGCACCTAAATTTGCTTGAAGAGGATCTTCTTTTGTGTGAACCATTGCCAAATAACACAACTGGTGCCGAAATATTTAATATCGTGAATAATTTTTTTAAGACTCATGGTTTAGATTGGAAAAATTGTGTTGATATCTGCACTGATGGTGCAAAGGCAATGGTAGGAAAAACTGCGGGCGCTGTCGCTAAGATCAAAAATTTATCACCAAACTGCACCAATAGCCATTGCATGCTTCACCGCCAAGCACTTGCAGTAAAAAAAATGCCAATGTCATTGAAAAATGTCCTTGACGAGTCTATAAAGATCAGAAATTTCATTAAGTCGCGACCCCTGCAAACACGGCTTTTCAAGATTCTTTGCGAAGATATGGGCAGCATACATAAAGCTTTATTGCTCCATACCGAAGTACGGTGGTTGTCTCGAGGGAAAGTCCTTGTTCGACTATTCGAGCTCCGTTCCGAATTGGGCACTTTTTTCATGGAGAACAGAATGGATTTACAGGAAAAACTGACAGATAAACTGTGGCTGTTTCGACTTGGATACCTCGCCGATATTTTTTCAAAGATAAACAAAGTGAATATGTCACTTCAAGGTAAGCAAGTAACAGTGTTCACAGCCAATGATAAGATTCAAGCTTTTAAAAAAAAATTGGAGTTTTGGATCATTTGCATTCGCTCTCGTGAGCTAGATAGCTTCATAGATAGCTAGATATACTTAAAGAATTCTTCGATGAAATTAATGGCGACATTGCAGAAAGCGACTACTTTGTGTTGTGTGATGAAATTCGTCAACATTTGGAAGACATGCTGAGCTCAGTAAAACAGTATTTTCCAGATGAGCAGAATGAAAACCTTAAAAATTACACATGGATTAGAAACCCATTCATAGTTCAGAAAAAGCCAGAAGAATTTACAGTAAAGGAGTACGAAGTCTTCATTGACATGATTTCAGATTCATCATTACTACCCATATTTGAAAAAGTATCTTTGCCAGAATTTTGGTGCACTTTAAAAGAAGAATATGCAGATTTATCAATGAAAGCTGTTAAAATACTTCTTCCTTTCGCTACCACTTATCTGTGCGAGTCTGGATTTTCTTCATATGCTGCAACAAAAACAAAATACCGCAACAGACTTGATGCAGAAGCTGACATGAGAATTCAACTCTCAGCTATAAAGCCAGACATAAAAGAATTATGTAAAAATAGGAAAGAGGTCCACTCATCTCACTAGAAATGATAGTTTTCTATAATTTATTATGTTTTTTATAATTTATATTTTTGTTAATAAATTAATTTCTTGAAGTACAAATAATTTCATTAATTCTTTTTATTTATGAATTTGTAAATATATATTATAAAAAAATAAACTTCACTTTGGAGTTAGGTATCATCGATTGGGATATACATACAATTAGTCATAAGTGAACCACTGGGGTTCCGTAAAAAAATGTATGACTTTGGAGGGCTCCGCAGCTCAAAAAGTTTGAGAACCGCTGTACTAAAGAATGTACAAATGCATTTTTATTGTGAAAAATTAATAAACTGACCTGTATGAATTAATATGCTAGTGAAATATATTTATTATTATGATTTATTATTAATGAGGAAGAGGTTCATGAACATCAAATCGGTTCATAACATCCCACCCCCCTTGGAAAAAGAAAATTAAGAACATACCGTATATACTATAAATTTTCGGCATTTAGAGAAAAATCAAAAATTTTGTGGGGCTTCGGTAACCTAGTGGGTAGGCGTGTGGCGTATTAACCGAAGGAGTGTGGGTTCGATCCCTGCACAGGTCATAAGTGTTTTTTCTTTACACATCCCCCTTACGACCAAATAAATAAATAGTATATAATATAAACAAAATAAATAATATTAGCATATAATTTAATAATAGTATAAAAACCTATAATGGCCTTAGTAGCCGATGGTTCAATAATATTGCATTACATTTATGTTTGTAATATTAATATAAATAAAATAAATAAATATATAAATAAAAATTTTGTGAACAGCAAAGAAAAAAAAACATTTTCTAAGCTCACAAAAAAATGTTTATATTGACAAAGTACTTACAATTGTTTTGCTAGTTTTTGAGTTGAATGATCATATTAAAAAATTCTTTATTAAATTTCTTATTGACATTGATTTTATTGTTTTTTGTTTTTTCATAAATTTTATTCTTATTTCATATTTTTCTATTCTTTTTCATTAATTTTTCTATTAATTTATAATTATTTCATATTTTTCTATTCTTCTACTTCATCTTCTTTAATCCTCTCTTGTAGAAGGATGTTTACTGCATTACCAGTATTTAAATTTTGATCAGTTGATATTTTATTACATTTTATTTTAACATATTTCTTATATACAATTGACAGTATTATAAGAAAGGAAAAAATCAAAGAAATGTGTAAGTGTGCTATCGTAGTAGGTTGTTCAACATCAGTAGGTTTAATTGATTGTAATTCGGTACTGAATTCGTTTAATTTGAAATCCTTCATATTGTTAATAGCAGGTGGAATTGAAACTATGTTTTGTGTCAGTTCGAAAGATATTTCATTTAGAATAAATTCATAAAAGAAAATTTTTGTATGGGATATTGATTTTGTTGCTTGAGATTGTAAACTGACAGTCTGGGTAAAAGCTTTGCAATTAGGTTTTAAAGTAAAAATTCCACTGTTATATAATTTTTCAATACTTACATCGTTTCCACAAACGATTTTTATATTAGTGTGCTTAATGTAAACAAGTATTGGGTTTAGCAAGGTTTAACCATAATTCCTGGTCTGGTTTAAAAACTCTGATTTTACAATCTTCAGGTTTAGTGTAACCTTCCATTAACTTCATAACACAATTTTGCTTCACACTATTATAATAAACTAAATTTTGTTTACATATGAAATTTTTTTCGTGGTAGTTTATACATTGGTCCATATCTGAATTACCAAGAACTATGTATCGATGTTCATCGTTTATAGCTATATAATATGTCTTTAGGTCTATGAAATAAAATGTGTTATTTTTTGATTTGACTGGTAGACTAGTTACTTTATGCAGACTATATATTTCTGCGACCAGAGGAATGGTTATTTGAACCATTAAGTGGTTTTTAACATGTAGAGGTTCGATAGAAACTATTTTATTGAGAAGTGGTATGTTTAATCTGTTTATGCGAAAATGTAAATTTAAATGATCATTACCTTCTAGTTGAATATCTTTTATTGCTTCTAAAAAAAATTCCGAAAATTGAAAAATTTATGAAACATTTTTCCCAATTGTGCTTCTTACAAGTGTCAAATCAATACGTTCAGCATCCTCAGAATCCATAATACCAAATATAATTTTGTTCATTTTACCTAGACCGTTAAATGGATCCTCTTTCTCGATTCATTATTTGATTTATAAAGTTGTTCAATTATTACATTATTTCATTTTTATTTCATAAAATAATTTTAAAGTGAAAGTTAAAGTGACTTTACAACGGTCCAAATGTTTTGTTACAAAGATGTTTAAGCGTCTTAATATTGGATTCTATAGTTAAATGTGTCTTGTTCGAAAGATGTGTGATTTAGAAAAAATAGGAATTTCCAATTTGTCAAGGAGTTTCTTAACTTTCGAATTTGTACAGAATAAATACCTGGTTGAGAGATAGTTGTATGCTCGCTGATACATAACGCTGGGATTAATAGTAGAATTATTATAATCATAATTGAGCAGCACAATATTTTCTGGAAAAAAAAATTAGTATATAAAAAAACATAAATGATTTGTGTAATATAAGGTTTTAATAAATTGTTATGGTGTTATGGAGAAGTTTTTCTTTGCGTCCAATTTTAATAATAGAGTTAACTGACGACTTTATTTCGATTATTTCATACGGGCCTTTATAAGGTTGGGTAAGTTTTTTATTGGTTCTATGCCTAATTTCTAATAGAACTTTATCGCCTACATTGAATTTGGCCTCTTTTGTCTTTTGGTCATAGTGTAATTTTAAATTTTCTTTAGCTTCTATATGGCTTTCACGGACTTTCCCATAATAATTTTGTAAACGATTTTTTAACTCACTCACGTAATTTCCATAATTATATATTGCTTCTGCGACTCGAGTTAACGACGAAGGGATTTCCGCTTGAAATCCCAATAATACTTCGTAAGGTGAAAACCCAGCCGCAGTATGGGGTGTCGTTTATAACAAAACGAATAATGTTCTAATAAGGTGTCCCAACCTGGAGTGCCATTTACGTAAGTTTTGTCGGTAATATAACTGCGAAGATAATCACTTAAACTTCTATGCGTTCATTCAAGTGCCCCATTTGACTCAGGATTTGAATTGTTTGGATTTTTTTATTTTCAATCATTTATAGTATTTTTATATTCAATAATTCAATATATTCAATAATTCAAATATTTTTAAATAAATCGCTTAAAAAGTTTGAACCTTGGTCGGTAAGCAACATTTTTGGTATTTCAAATACGCATACGATTTTACGTACAAAAATATCGTCTATTGTGGATGCTTCTGTATTTGGGATAGGTATAGCTTGAATAAAACGGGTTAAATCGTCTTGAAAAGTTAGAATATAAGAATTTCCATAATACGAGTTTTGCATGGGTCCCACTATATCTAGTACCACTCTTTCAAAAGGTTTTTTAGAAGTTGTTGTAATTATCATGGGCATTTTAATTTTTGAATATGTTTTATTCTTTTGACTGGTGTCACAAGAAGCAATATAATCTTTTATATCTTTGAACATTCCTTTCCATTTACATTTGTTTTTAAGTATGTGAATTGTTTTAGCTATACCTTGATGGCTCCCAAAGGTGCATCATGGTATTCATAAAGGATTTTCTTAATTTCTTCTAATGTTGTAAGTTCAATTAGATTTTTATTTATAAGGTTTTGTGATTGATTCTTTGTATTAAAATTTTCTTCGGTAATAAATGAACTTTGATTTTCTACAATATCGGATGGGGTAACATAGTTTAAATTAGATTTACTTCTTGTTACGACTTTTACTCCAATAGTTTCAAGTCGGGAGAGAGCGTCTGCATTTGTGTTCAGATATCCTGCTTTGTGTTTTACCGTAAAGGTGTATTCTTCTAGTTTTATTCGCCAGCGAAGAATTCTAAAAGTTGGATCTTTTAAGTTGAAAACCCAAACCAAAGGATTATGATCTGTTATAACAGTGAATTCTCGCCCATAAATATAAGGACGGATATGAGTCACAGCCCACACTATTGCCAGAGCTTCCTTTTCTATAGTTGAGTAGCTCTTTTCTGCTTTATTTAGTACTCGACTAGCATATGCTATCATATTGCATATGGTAAGTCTCATTTTTTAAGATTGCAATTTTGTGAAAGACCTGCTCCTATTGCATTATTTCTAGCATCAGTTGTTTTAAAAAAATGTTCTGAAAAATTTGGGTACTGTAAAATGGGTGGTTTTACAATAGCTTCCTTTAATTTTTGAAAAGATTCCTCAACAAAAGCGTCCCAAACAAATGGCACATCTTTCCTCAAAAGTTTGTTTAATGGTTGAGGTAGTTTTGAAAAGTTTTCAATAAATTTCCTATAGTATACAGCCAATCCTAGGAAAGATTTGACTAGTTTAGGTGTAGTTGGAGATAATATATTTTGTATAGCTTGTATTTTTTCTGGATCAGGCTTAACTCCTTCATCCGAAATTACACGCCCTAAATACATAACCTCTTTATGTAGAAATTTACACTTTTCGGGTTGCAATTTTAAGTTATATTTTTCAAGAGCGTTTAATATGTCTATTAATTTTTTATTATGCTCTTCTAAATTTTTGCCATAAATAATTATGTCATCAAGATATACTAGACAACGAATTCTTTGTAAACCGGTAAGAACTTTATTCATCAATCACTGGAATGCATTTCGTAGGCCGAATGGTATACGGTTAAATTCGTAATGACCTTGGGCAGTACCAAAAGCTGTTTTAGACTTATCGGATTCCTTCACTTGTATTTGGTGAAATCCATTTGCCAAGTCTAAATCAAGTAAAATACTTTGAACCACCCAGTTGTCCTACAATATCCTCGATGTTAGGCAAAGGGAAAGCATCACTTATGGTGTTTTCATTTAATTTTAGAAAATCTACCACTACTCGCCATTTCTTTTGTTTATCTGAACCGCGTTTTTTAGGTACAACTAATAAAGGTAAACTCCAAGAGCTAGAATTGATCTCACTATTTCATTGGAAACCATAGCGTCTAATTGTCTCTTAATTTCCTTTTTGTGAATTTCAGCTAAACGATAGGGTCTAGTATTAATAGGTATTTTACATTGTCAGTTTTTATTTCATGGTTAATTACCGGAGTTACGGATAAAAAATCACCGTCTAAATAGAACAGATGATTGTATTCTGTACATAGATTAATTATAGAACACTTTTCTTCGAAATTTAAATGGTTCAACTTGAGTTGACTTACTAATATTTTCAACCTGTTTTCAATGATACTACGCAAATGATTTTCTTTTAAATTATGCACATTAAATATTACAAGTGATTCCAGTTTAATTGGGATATGCTTTCTAATCTCAACAGAGTGGGTAGTGGTATTTAAAATGCTAATATGGATAAAACCTTCCGTGGGTTTTACAATGGTATTGGAGATAAAAATTCCTTGTTCCTTCATTTCTTCAAGATCTAAATGAACTACGGACTCTTCTTTTAAGTTTACATGGCCGTATTTGATTAGTTTCTTTGTTCTAGGTGGTATAATCATTTTGTTTTCAATTACATCAAAATGGAATGTATAGTTTTTATTATTTAATTTAAAAACAGCTTTATTATTTTCGTAATCTATTACGGTATTTGTTTCTTTTACAAAATCTTCTGCAATTATTCCATCTTGTGGAATAGGAAAATTTGAAGGAACTATATGGAAATTAATGGGATAGTATTAGTTATCAACCTTCAGTTGTAAAGTTGTTGTGCCTAAAGTTTTAATAGGTATTTCCGAAATACCTGTGATTTCGATAGTATCTAATTCAACATATGTATTATCATGTAATGCATGAAGTTTTATTAAAGATACGTTAGTCCCTGAATCTCTCAGAAATTAGCTTTCAATATTTTCAGTTCCTTCTAAAGTTAGAGTCAAAATACTAGAAAATGGCTTGTTATCAGGTTTGTTAAAGAATACTAATGGATGAAAATCTTTATTTGGTTTACATAATTTTTTATTAGGGTTTTGTTTTGAATTTTCTTCCGGATCTTCGTTTTCTTGTGCATTTAGTTTTTGTTTTTTATTCTGAGTTAGATTTTCTTTTGGATTTAGACTTTGATTAATATATAAATTTAAATTTTCTTTTGACTTTTTGTAGAGATTTCGCTTGAGAAACATAATATTTTTATTTATTTTAATTCGCTCGCCTGGAGTCTCTCTCTGGATGGAGTCTCTCTCTCCAGGCTGTGAGAAGTATAATTAGAATGTATAATCGTTTCTTTTTTTGTTTTGTTATATGCTAAACGTCGGCACTCTTCTACCTTATGCCCACGTTTTCTACAATAATAACAAATAATTTCTTTTACCACGGATATATGTGGATTTTGGTGATAATTAGTAGTATATTTATTATTACTATTATTGTAGTGGGTACTGACAGGTTTATTATTTGGGTGATTAGATGGAATATGGTTGGTTCGCCTACAATCCTTTGTATGGTGCGTTACTGCAATATGTCTTTTGACCAGACTGTACGTTATTTCTATAGTTTATTTTATTTAGTTTTTCCTCTTCAATAGCTGTCTATAACATTGTAGAGGTTTTGTGGTGTTGCTGATCAGATAAACACACGTAATGATTCTCTAAGTCCACACACGTAATGATTTTCTAACGAAATTATTAAATTGTTTAAAATGGTATTTTCATTTTACCTCCTAATGATTTTACCCGCTGTTTCTTCAATTTCAGTTGTACTGGCCATGTTCATTTCTTCTAACAATTTTTCAGCCCTTTCTGCGTAAGTTAAAACTGTATATCTTGGTCCTTGAGCAAAGGAAAAAAACTTCACTTTTAATTATTTGCAATGATCTGTGTTTCTGAAAATGTGTGGTTAGTGCTGTTTTCAATGGTTCCCATTCGGTATAGTCGTAATATCTAAGAATAACGTTGTATTATAATAGGACGTTAGTTTTGACTTTATTACATCTAAAAATTCTCTTTTGTCATTTTCGGAACTAGTACGTTTATACTGTATGTCAACCATTTGAAAAAATGTGTGAAGATCCACCGGTTTTCCATCAAATTCCGTAATCATTTTCATTGCTTGACCTACGTCAAATTTACTTTCAGAGGTATTCTCAGGGATAATTGGATCTTCTTTTCCCATTTTGGAATTGGTTCTTTATTTGTTTTTTTGTTGGTCAGTTAAAATTTTGGGCATTTGTTTACTTCGTAGACTTAAGTTTAAGTTCATATATTTTTCTTCTTTTTTTTTTTTTGTTCTTTTACAATTTATGTTCTTTTTATTTGGTATCGTTTATTCAGACTCAGATGAAACATTAAGTGGAAAAAAGGTGTCTTGCACAGTACTAATTGAAAACGACAAAGAAAGAAAATTCGTTATCTCAAGTTATCTACTAAAAAAAATATTGTCGAATATTTATACAAGAAATATGAGAATCGTATAATATAGCAAAGTACTTCTCAGTTTATTTGCCCAGAGAAGGAGTCAGAGTATATATAAAAATTTATGTTATTTAAATTTTAATTTATTTAGAAGTGAAAAAAAGAAGGAATTTACAATCTATTTAACATCTATTTTATTTATAATAAAGAAAACTTTTTCGTTTTACAAGTGAACTTGATTCAATTAAAAAAATTAAAATTTATAACTAAATAAATTAAAAATGTTTTTATTATTTTTATATATTTTTTTTGACTCACTTGTTAACTGTGTACCTTTAATGTTGTATATTGCTAAAAGCTGATGTATTGTTGTATGTTGCTGGAAGCTGATATACTGTTGTATGTTGCTAGAAGTTGATGTACTGTTGTATGTACTACTGTTAATGTACTGCTGGAAGCTAATGTATTTTTGAAATTCACCTTAGAAAATTTTTTGCTTTTATTTATATATTTTTTTGTGTTTTTTTTTACTAGCATTTAACAGTTTTTAAAATTTTATTTTTTTTTTTTTTTTACTGCTGATTTCCTTTATGGTTTAATATTTACTATATTATACCTAAAAAACGTATACTGAGTATACTCATTATTTTCACCCTGAGAGATTTACTAAATTTAATTTATTAATATGTAATCGTTAATAATTTGTTTATTTTATTCATTCATTTATATTCATTATGATTATTAAAAAAATATTATTTTTTTTTTTAGATACAACAAGTAGATGCTTTATCCCATAATGTTATGAATAAAATAAAAACTCTTTTTGTTTTATAAAATTTCTTTTATTCTTTATTAAAAACATATATATATTATTTGATTCATAACATAATCAAATAAAATAAAAACTCTTTTTTTTTTTATTAGTTTTATTCTTTATTAAAAAAAATATATATATTATTTGATCTTTTTGACTATGTGACTGATTCGTCCATTCTTTGAACGTTATTATATATCTTGGAGATCAGGAAAAGAAAATAAAAGAATATCAACCGTTTCGGTTTTAAGTGGTACGCTTGGGTCAAAAGATATCATTTTAATTTTGATCAATGTGCATTACACATGTTAAATTATATCATTTGTACTTTCTTATCTACTAAAGAATGTACAAATGCATTTTTATTGTGAAAAATTAATAAACTGACCTGTTTCAATTTTAGTAAATTTATTTATTTATAACTTCACTATATGCATAATATTACAGAATCATAATATTGCTTTTAGTATGTCATATTTAACAGTGTTAAATAGAATCATATTTCAACAACATATGAATTAATATATTAGTGAAATATGATTTGTTTTAATCACTTATTATTATAATTTACCATTAATGAGGTAAAGTATCATGAACCTGAAATCGGTTCATAACAAGACACTTAAACAAATGTTTTAATATTATACAGAGGCAAATATGTTGTTATTTATTTAAAAAGTGAATGCAATTACTTTAAAGAATAAAAAAGCATGCATAAAAAAGAATATCATACATATAATACACAAGAACTTTGTGAAACCTTGCCAACATACAAAAAAAATATTTTACTTCTAGAATTTCACTATACATAATACTACTGACAGACATGTGAGATCAATATTATGATATCCCTGATATTATCTTTATATTATATGTGTGTCAGCTAATATTATAATATTAACGCAAAAACATGGTAATATAATTTCGATATCAATATCACGTTCAAAGGCATAATATTGTAATTCAAAACGGCAATGGTGTTCATCAGAGCAGTCTGGTGGCAGATAAATCAATTATTTTTTTAATTTGAAGTACTTAAAATTAGGTTGTTTGACTAATTTTTATGTAAAAGTCAAAAAATTATTGTTTTAAAAACATTGTCAAGGAAAAATTTATAAAAAATAAAGTTGGATAAAAAAAAGGCAAATTTTAAATACTGATGAAACTTTAAAATTAATTGATGTGTGGAGAGAGCATATCGAACAGCTGAGAGGAGCTAAACGAAATAGCCACGTTTATGCCGAAATGGCAAAAGATTTAAAAGCAAAATATAATCTGGATTTAACGAAGGACGAATTAGAAATACGAAACGGATAAATAACTTGATAAAGAAATTTAGATAGGTATTTTTTTATTTCTGTGGTACGTTTGTTTATTCTTCACATATTTGTTTTTAATTTTTGTAGAGATGAGAATATGAAAAAAGGCAAAACAGATGGAACAGGAGAGCCCTCTAATTGGCTCTTTTACGATAATTTGCATATTTTCTTAGGATCATACAAATCAAATAACATCAAAGATTTAATGAATGAAAGTATAAGTATGAATTTTTTTATTTATTCTATGTACATGTATATCATTTATAATGTTTTTTAGATTGGGATATTGATTGGGATGATGAAGATACCTTCCATTCGGAAATCGTTAGAACTTCTGAGAATCCTGGTACGTCAACATCTAAAGATCCTAGTCCGTCAACATCCAGATCATCATTTTCAGCTTCTGCAGCTCCATCCAACTCTCGCTCTACAAATAAAAAAGTGTTTGACCAATTATTATCTCTAGCTGAAAAAGAAAATGAAACATTCAAAGATTTATGCAAATCTATGAAAGAAAATAATAATAAAAGAATTAAATTAATGGAAGAAAATAATGAAATCCAAAAACAAATTTTAAAATTATTGTCTGATAAAAAGTAATTAAATATTTAAAAATAAATTCATATTTTACCCAAAAATTGTGTTATGACATTTCTAATTAAAACTCCATTTGTACTATCACTTCACGGTTGCCAACTGTAGTGTTTTCACCCGGAGACTCCGGGTTTTTATGTCGGTCTCCGGTCTCAGGGTTTTCATAAAACTCTCCGGTTATTTCCAAATTGTTTCAAATTTGCATCGCAAAGGCTTTTTTTCATTCTCTTTAAGAATAAAACGAAACGGAACACATCGACGCCACGCATAAATTGTGATCTAAGCTTTATAATAATATGACATATATTCTAATTGGAAACTGTCAAATTACATATATCAATGTGCTTTTCATTCGCAGTAAGTTAATTTGAATTGTGCAGTAGTTAATTTAATAAATTTAAATTTATGGCAGTTAATTTCATCTATGCTGATTTTGTATTGTTAATTTATTATTGTAAGTAATTATTACTATTCAAAAATTGTAATATAAATCTAATAAATTTGTAGATTAGATAATCTAAATATAACCTACAAATTAATATAAATCAAAATTCAAAATCGTTTAATCGTTTAAAATTTTAGTCCTTGGTGCTTGATATAATGAAAAAAATAAGGTGCAAAGAAAAAACTGTTTATTTTACATCATTCCAATCGAATTGGTTAATTAACGAAAATTATAAGAACTGGATTTCAAAAGAAAATGAGTACACTGCTAAATGTAAATTGTGCCAAATATTATTTACAATTAAATATGATGGAGAAAAAGCAGTTAAATCTCATTTAAAAACATCTCGACATCAAAGTAATTTTAATGCCCAAACCTCTAGTCAACTTTTAAGTTCATTTTTCACGAAAGATAATTCTTCAGAGCAGATAAACACTTCAAAAGCGGAACTGTCACTTGTATACCATGGTGTTAATCATCATTTAAGCTATTTGAGTACAGATTGTGGCATAAAATTAAATACTCTCATCTTTAAAGACTCCAAGCTTTCAAAACAAATGCATTGCGCAAAAACAAAAGCAGAGGCTATTGTAGAAAATATTTTGGGTCCAAAGGCAATAGAAATTGTTAGAACACAACTGAAAATTGACGATTTTAATAATAATAAGCCACGATATTTTTCAATAGCAAGTGACGCCTCAAACAAAGGTAATGTGAAACTTTTTCCGCTTATTGCAACATATTTTTTAAAACAGATTGGTACTCAAAATAAAATTCTAGATTTTTATTGTGATGATTTTGAAAATGCTGAGTCGATTACAAACAAATTATAGAAACTATTAATATGTCAGGATTATCTATCAACAATGTTGTGTCTTATACAGCTGATAATGCAAATGTTAATTATGGTGCTTATAATTCTGTGTATCAAAAATTGATTTTAATCAATCCTTCAATTGTAAAGAGCAATTGCAATTGCCATGTGGTACATAATGCTGCAAAATTTGCATGTAAAAAATTATCATATGATGTGGAAAGTTTTATAAACAAAATATATTCCGAATTCTCATCCAGTACAACTAGAGTAAGGGAATTGAAATCTTGTTTTGAATATTTTGAAATGGAATTTTCACAGATGTTAAAAAACATTTCTACAAGATGGATTAGTTTATCAAACGCCGTAGATAAAATTTTACTTTGCTATCCAGCAATTAAACAATATTTCATTCAGAAAGGCGAAGATGATTGTGATATATTAATTTGGAAATTTGTGAAAGATCAAGAAAATGAATTAACTGACGATCTGACTAATCCTTCACTCCCTGAATTATATTTGTACTTGGTTCAACATTTTTTAAATATAATGAAGCAAGTTGTATTAGTATTACAAAAATACGAGCTTACAAGTACTGAAGTGCATGATGTAATGATAAAGCTGAAATTACAATTAGAAAAAAGATTGAAAGATAATTTTTTTGGTGGTAAAATACACACTTGTATAAAAAATTTGAATACCTATGACAAGAAAAAATTTTTAGGTGAAGCTATTACTGTATATAAACGTGCCATTTCATATCTAAAATTGTGGTATGATTTTGAAAATTCTCCTCTTCAATATTTATCTGCACTAAATATAATTAAAAACAGACTAGATTATCTTGACATAATTAAAGCTGCCGAAGTTTTGCACTGTAGCGTAGATAAAGATATTTTATATCACGAAATTGTTATAATAAACCATGAGCTAGAAAATATTGATAAATCGAAATTTGCTGTTTCAGATTTGTGGTGCCACATCTTTAAGTCATCCGGAAACTTTTCGGAGATATATGTAATAGTTTCAAAAGCTTTATCAATTCCAGTAAGTAATACCTTTGTTGAAAGAGTTTTCTCTATTACGGGAAATGTTTGGTCACATAATAGAAACAGGATGAGAGTAAATTTAGTAAAAGCTGAATTAACAACAAAAATCAATTTTAATATGACTTGTGAAGAATTCGCAAAATGGCTTCAAGACGAAGAACAGAAAAAATTGGTATTATGTGTACCAAACCAAAAAAAATATAATTTTAAAAACTAATATTTTTTGTTAATTATTTTTATTACATAATGTTCCTATACATTTAATTTTTAATTTACATTATAGCGAATTTTGTTACTTTTTATTTTTATAATTAAAAAACTGAACTGCATAAAATTTTTTTTTTTTTAGTACCTATATAGTCATGTTTTTTTTTTCTCCGGGTGAAGTAAGTTTAAGAGTTGGCATCCCTGTATCACTTGCAGAACGAGGTATTCGGTCAGGCTGCCTATTCGAATTGTAGGACATATTTGATAGTTCTGTAATCCACATTTTGTTTATTTTATCATTTTTTTCGTTGCATATATTATGAATTATACAACATGCTGGAATAATTACTTAAACATTTTCAATGTTAACTTCGAGACCTTTTCCAACGCGGCGAAATCTAGCTTTTATATGTCCATTTTCCACTACTCGACGACATTTATTTAGCTGTTTATTAAAATTTTTTTCTTTTGGAGGCTAATCTATTGAAAATGATATGGGTTTAATACATAATTAGACAGCTTAAAAGCTGAATCACCAATTAAAAGAACTGGTACTTCTACACCATAAATTAATTTTGATTTTTCTTTAAAAATTGCATTTGTAACGTACTGTTTTTTTAATAATGAATTTTCAAATATTGTAGAGTCATTATTTCTACCAGGTACATCAACATTATATGTAAATCTATATCTATAATCCACTGCAGCAAACAGTACAACAGAATACCAACCTTTGAAATTATAGAAGTCGACAGCTTCAGATTTTGGCGGTTTTTCTTCAATATGGCAACCATCTCTTGCACCAAAGCATTGTGGGAAACCGAGTTTTTCAAAGCCCTTTACTATATGGTTTACTTTTTCTTCTGTTGGTGGATATATATTCAGAAATAATGATTGTAGTTTCAAAACAATTATTTGACACAATTCTATTACTATTTCACCTACAGTTGTTCTGCCAACCTCGAAGAGACTTGCAATAGTGCGATATTCTGTAGAAGACCCAAGGGCATACAAACCAATTGCAACTCTCTTTTTCAGAGGTATACAGGAACGCCAATATGTGTCTTGTCTCTCCATATCTTGCAAATATTCCACCAAAAAATTAAAAATACTACTAAATTTATTTTTAAATCTTTCGTTGTCTAGTTTGGGTACTTCTATTTCCCAAAATGTAGAATTCTCTACCTGAAAGATTAAAATAATATGATTAATTTATCTCTGGAAAAATTTTTCTACAAACCTGTGACCAAATTCTTCTTTGCTTTGTACTACCAAGTTCAATATATAGTAATTTTTTATACATCAATATTTTTTTTCTTGATTTTATCAATTGTATTTTTCTTAATTGTTCTTCATTTCCTAATTCTTCAATTATTTTTTTATTATTTTGGAAATTTAATATTAAAGCAAATAATTTTTTGTCATCCATTTTAACTTGTCATAATATAAAATATGAATATTACGTTATGTCTGTCATACTACTTTTGATATTATGATATAGAAAATATTATAATATCTGTCAGTAGTATAACACAATTCATATAAATTATACTGGCAATGCTTTATTTATCGTGGGTAGAGTGGGACAGATTACTGTTAAGTTCAAAAGAGGTTGCCGTACTCTCCAAAATTTCAATTAACTCATCATATTAGGTCACAGTTTGAAGCTGAAGAACGTTATAGGGTTAATTTTTTTATAAATATTTTTGATTTGGTTATTTTAGGCTTGACACGTCGCTTTGAGTCTTTACGCAAAATTGAACTTTTGGATTCCTTTGGGTTTTTGAAACTTCATCAGACGAGGAAATAAAATCGAGAGCAAAAAATATGTACTTAAAATATATATCCAAAGGAAATTTCAAATGAAATATGTGCATTTCATCACATATTTTTAAAAAATATTTTTGAAGTTAAACAATACAATATAATAACAAACTTATTGAAATTATCCCACATAATTGGGGGCTCGCCCGGGATATACTACAAGCCAAACTACTAACTAAACACGTGAAAGAAGAAGATGAAGGTCTGGAATACGAAGAAAAATTATTTAAAATAAATTAAAGGGTAATAAACTATTGTGATGAGTATTTAAAACACAAAAAATGCTTAAAATCTCTCAAATCTAATAAAATAAATAAGTACTTATTTTAGAAAAAATCTTGTGTACTTATATAAAATATAAAATCTTATATTTTCTTATTTCTGTGAAATAAAAAATAAAACTATGTTCCTATTAACAATTCAAAAAGTGCATATCTAAAGAATAAAAAGAAACATTTTAATATTTTAATAACTTTTATTTAATCTTGCTAAAGAATTTATAATTAAAATGACATTATATTATAAAACACACAAGAACATATTTTATATTAATTTTCTTTTAAAATTTTATCTAATAATACAGAAAACAAAAAAAAAAAAATAAGTATTTGCAATTGATTTTATATTTTACATTTATAATAGTGAACTATTTTGAAACAATATTTTCATATGAATTTAAAACAACAACATACTTAATATTTAAAAAAAAATTATATTTAAACTTTATATTATTACTATTTTAAAATAATATATTTTATTTCAATTTAAAAGAAATACAACAATAAGTGCAATAAGTGATTTTAGTTCACTAGTATATATTTTAATTTTAATTTGAAACATGAATTACAAGAATTTTTATTTTAAGTATAAAATATATTTTCATTAAAATTAAGCTAATTTTTTTTACACTAATTATTATTTATTTTAACTAAATTTTAGAATTAAAAAATATGTATATTTTATTAATATTAAAATCAGAATGATTAAATTTATACACACTTTATGTTAACCAAAAAATAAATGACAATATTTTATATAAATTGATAAAGCAGAATATTTTGAATGAATTGCATTTCCAATCTATATGAGCCATTCCACACGAGTAGTGTCCTCTTTGGTTATTTTTTACTTTTACCTTCGTTTCATTCCCTCTTGCCTATAAACTAAATTTGTGGTGGGGATTTTAGGAGTAATTTTTTAAACCAAAATTTTAGAGTTAAAAATTTAGTCCACTAAAGCATAGTATACACCAGTGATTCTTAACTGGTGGGCCGCGACCCCTGGAGGTCCGTAAAAAATTTTCCGAGGGGCCGCCAAATTATGCAAAATTACCTTCAGAATACAATAAAAAGAAAATTGATGTATAACTTTCTTAGTACAGAAGAATTAAATGCAAATATGCTACTTACAACGCAGTATTTAATTATTTACTCCAAAATAATTATAATTCTAAGTGCTTCTGTGTAAAATTATAATTCTAAGTAATTCTGTGTAAAAAAAAAAGAATAAATTTGTGTATACAAGAATAAATTTGTTGTTTACTAGTAGGCTTTGAAAATTTGAATATTTTTGCAAAAGATATGCAAAATCTTTACCAGAACTATTAAATGTTTTGTTTTAGTTTAGTTTTAGCATCGACTTTGGATCGAATAAATAGTGCATTTCTTTCTTATATTGTGTGTTTAGTTTTAATTATTTATAATTAACCCATAAAAATGAGCAAAATACAGAAAGGAACATTACAAAATTTTTTTAATGTAATTAATTGCGGATCAGGACCTTCAAAAAGAAAATAGTAGTGAAAGTTCAGATGATGATACAGTGAAAATACAACGGAAAAACCCACAAGTCCTAAAACTAAAGGTATAGAATTAAGTATCATTAAAACTAAAAATACGATCGTGATTATATCAAATATGGGTTTGTAAGCATAGAAGTTCAAGGAATTACAAAACCACAATGCGTCATTTGCGGTATAGTTTTCTCCAATAAAGCAATGAAACCAAATAAATTGTTGAGGCATTTAAATTCTAAGCACGAAGAATATAAAAAACAAAACGCAGGATTTTTTTATAAGAAAAAAAGATGAATTAAAATATCAAGACATTCATAAATGTGACAACCACTAAAAATAAAGAATTATCGCAGCTCATCACGTTGCTAAAGCAAAAAAACCATTTACTATAGCCGAAGAGTTATTAAAACCTGCCATGTTTAATATTTGTAAAGAACTATTTGAACCATTTTTGTGAAACAAAATTAAAGAAATACCTATGTCAAACGATACAATTTGTAATAGGACTATATTGATAGCTAATGATCTTCAGGAGCAGTTAACTAGCAATTTTAAAAATTCTCCTTGGTTTTCATTACAAATAGATGAATATACAGATATTACTAACAAGAGTATCTATCTGCTTAGGATAAGTGCGATTTATTAATTATACAATAATGGATGTATCTGAAGAATTTCTTTTTTGCATAGATTTAGAAACAGATACAACAGGTGAAAATATATTTAACAAAATCGATTCATTTCTGAATACTAATGGCATACTCTGGAAAAACTGTGTTGGAATTTGTACAGATGGTGCCGCCTCTATGACCGATTGCTATATGGGCATTACATCAAGAATAAAATGTGTTGCACATGCAAATATAATAACTACTCATATAATAACTAAGGAAATGAGTACAGAATTGAATGAACTTCATTATGAAGTTATGATGATTTCAGTAAAAATTATAAATTTCATAAAAGAAAATGCACTAAATTCAAGATTATTTTCAATTTTTTGTAATGAAGTTGGCGCAGATCATATTTCTCTACTATTTCACACAGAAGTTAGATCGCTATCACGAGGAAAAATCTTTACTCGTTTATTTGAATTGAGATTGGAAGTTGAACTTTTTTTAAATGATAAAAAATCCAGTCTATCAAGATATTTTGATGACAATAATTGGGTTGCAAAACTTTCGCATGTGGCGGATATTTTTACAATTCTAAATCAGTTGAATCTATCTATGCAAGAATCTCAAACTAATATTTTTAATATGTATAACAAAATTGAGACTATGAAAATGAAATTACAAAGATGGATCTAAAGAATAGATTCAAATATATATGAAATGTTTCCATTCTATTCACAATTAATTTTTGATTCAAAATTTCAACTTGAGAAGCAAAATGTAAATTCCTTAATTAAATGTCATCTTTTAAAATTAATTGAAAAATTTGATAAATATTTCCCTAATAATGAATTTCACATTACAAAATTCTGGATTCAAGATCTATACAACAATTATAAAAATACCAATTTATCATCAGCTGATGGAGATACATTACTAGAATTAATAAATGATTGTAATTTGAATTCTGTTTTCAAAACTAAAAGTGTGTCCCAATTTGTAATACAAATTAATGGCGAATATCCCACCCTGTTTTCGTTAGCAATGCAAAATTTGTTGCCTTTCGCTAGCACATATTTGTGTGAAAAACTTCTCAAGTATGGTGAATTAAAAACAAGAAACGCAATCGATTGCGATTAGATGCCAGCATGCTGATAGCATTACAAATCATTGAACCGCGATTGAACAAATTAGTTGAGGATATGCAGCAGCAGAAATCGCATTAAATTATTTTTAAATATTTTTGTTTTTTCTATTTTGTTTCTTATTTTATTTTTTGTTAAACATTAATGAGTTTTTATGTTTTCTTTTTTTATGTTTATTATATTTTTTGATAAAAATTAATGATTAAAAATTAATCATATAAACTTCATTGCATTTGTTGTAAAAGTAAAGCAATCACTTTATTATTATTACAAATAATAATTATTCATTGATTTATTTATTTATGTAGTATATTTTGTAAATATTTCTCTTAAAAAAATATTCGAAAAAGCAAATTTGGAAATAATCAATGATTGTGTTTGTGTGCATCTTGTGCCGTCGCACATTTTTTCATATTCTAGACCAGTGATGGCAAATCGACGGCACACGTGCCAAACTTGGCACGATACACAATTTTTGCTGGCACACTCGAGTTTTGATATTTATTTTTATCTATTAATCTTTTAATTAAAGTTTAACAAGTTATCTTATTTATTTTAGCATTGTTTAATATTATTTTGTCTTTAAAATATATATTTTTCAAATACTGACACAATTTATTGCTTTCATTTTACTTTTAAAGTCAGTTAGCGTCAAAGTTTAGCATTATGTTTCATCCTCAATTTCAACTCCAATTTTTTTTAGCAATAAATTATTTGATGTTGTGCATAGTTATTATTTGTGTTGGCAGCACTGATGTTGTGCATATGTTATTAAAAAAATTAAACGTCATTAAAAAAATTATAAACATTGAAAAACATTTAATTTTTATATTCAATAGGAATACATACATATAATCATAATCTAAAAAAAAAACTTGGTAAGAAAATTAAAAATATCAGTTCTATAATTTGAAATAAATATTATTTAAAATATTTTACAAGTTTGCTGAAGCATGCAGGGATCAAAAAATATAAAAGAAAGAGCCGATATAAGAGGGTTTCAGTCTTATTGGACAGAAGTATATGGTATGGTAAGTTGCAAAGACAAAGCTCTCTGCGTGTTATGTAATGAAAGTATTGTGTGTCGTACTTCATCAGTAAAGCGACACTTTGAATCTGTTCATAAAGCATTACTAATAAAATCTAAGCCAGAGCAAAAAGAATTTATTGCACTTCAAAATAGAAGTTTACAGTCAAATTCACTTATAAAATATGCTCGTATTGTAGACCATATTACTGCAGCAAGTTTTGTATTAGCATACGCAATTGGTAAAAATGGCAAACCTTTTCAAACTGGTGAATTCATAAAAGATGTTTTTTTGAAAGCTGCACCGTTTATATTTGAAGATTTTGCAAATAAGAATAAAATTTTTGAAAAAATTCAAAGCTTACAATTCAGTCGGAATACAGTAAAAAATAGAATTATAAAAATTCATGCTGATATCCATAATCAAATGCAAAATGATATTTTAAAGGCTGATACATTTGGAATCTGCATCGATGAGAGCATAGATATGAATTCGGCTGCAAGACTAGCCCTTTTTATCCGATACTGTACCGAAAGTTCTGTTAAGGAAGAATTATTAAAACTGGAAAATTTAGAGAAAAAAACGAGAGGAGAAGATATATTTAAGGCCGTTAAAAAAGTTTTTGAAGAGAATCATATTGATCCGCGCAAAGTTTCGTCTGTAACAACTGATGGTTGTCCAAGTATGATTGGAAAAAATATTGGATTTAAAACCCTATTTGAACAATATGTAGGTCGTTCAGTAGTGGGAATTCATTGTATTATACATCAAGAGGTTCTCTGTTCTAAAGATAGTACAAGTATATTTGATGAAATAATGAAAACAGAAACAAAAATCATTAATTTTATAGTTGGTCGGGATTTACGTAAGCGACAGTTTAAAAAACTTCTACAGAATGTAAATTCCAGCTATGAAACTCTACTTTTCTACAATCATGTACGATGGTTAAGCCGTGCATTGTCATTGCAAAGATTTGTTGAATGCTTGAATGAAATTCGTTTATTTTTAAATGATCACACAATGTGTTTTGAAGAATTAACAAATCAAAAATGGCTTGCTAAATTAATGTTTTTTACAGATTTAATTCCACATTTAAATTGTTTAAATTTACAACTGCAAGGTTATCGAAAAAGTATTGACATTATGTATGGATGTATTAATGCATTTGTGTTGAAATTACAATTATTGAAAAAAGATTTAGAAACCCGAAAGTTAAAATATTTCACAAATTTAAAACAATTTGTTGATGATACAGAAAATTTTGCAGAGTTATTTAGTGAGTTAAATATAATATTTATTGAAACAGTGACGAGTATTGAAAATAATTTTTCTCTAAGATTTAAAGATTTTCGAACGATGGAAAATTTAATACAGTTTCTGAGATATCCTGATACATGTCCTCTTGACATTATTGAAAATTATTCGAATCTTGCTTGGCTAAATTTACAAAATATTGAATTTGAACTAGCTGAATTCCAATCTAGTACAATTTGGAAAAACAAATTTATAGAATTTAGGTTGTTAGTAGAAAAGGAGCAAAGTATGCAAAATGACAATTTTAATATGGATGATGAAACTATTAAATTATGGAAAAGTCTGCCAAATAATTATTCTGACATGAAAAAATTAAGCACATTTCTTTTAACAATTTTTTCATCGACATATGCGTGCGAAACATTATTTTCGACAATGAATTTAATAATTTCTGAAAAAAGAAATAGGCTAACAACAGAAAATTCTGATATGTGTGTTGCTTTAAAGTTGACAACATATAAACCAGATATAAGTAAATTAGCTTCGCAAATGTATCAACAAAAATCAAATATATAATGATTTGAATTTGAATATAATTTCATTTTATTTCACTTATATTATTAAATTCATTTTCGAAAATAATGTTTCGCACGCATATTCTTATTGTTTTGTTTCTAATAAACAGAAATATGTTTTGAAAAATTATTTCAAATTATTGATCTCTTATTTACTTTTATTATTATAAGTTTATTATATTGATATTGAATAAAGTAATTTTGTTTTTATTAATTTTATATTGAATATAATTTTAAGTTTTTGTGCAATTTTATATTGAATAAATAATTTTGTTTTTGTTATGGTTTTATGAAAAAATATGTATTTTTTGTCTGTGTTTTTCTAATTTTCAAATAAAGGCACACTACAATATTTATATTTGAAATTTCTATAATTTTGGCACCCGAAATATTTTGGATTTGCCATCACTGTTCAAGACACTAATTTTCTTCTTTCCCCATCCATACTGTTAACTAATTACTTCTAAAATAATAAATAGAAAAGCAGAAAAGTGTCGTCGCACTTACGGTCTTATGTTGTGGTGATGATATTATTCTTTTCTCTCAGAAGTGGTAATATCAGAAGATAATTTTTTTTTTTTCAAATTAAATAAAAACAACAACAATAAAAATTATGATGATGAACGACAGTAATCATATTCGCTCTTTCTATTTTCTCTTAAAAAAAATATTAGAAATAGCGAATCAATGATTGTGTGCATTTCGTGTAGTCGCACATTTTTTCATATTCTAAATACTATTTGCTCTTCTTTTCCCATCACAGAAATTACTTTTAAAATAATAAATAGAAAAGTAGAAGTGTCGTCGCACTTATGGCTTTGTGTTGTAACTTGTGGTGTGGCTCAGTGGGGATGATAATATTATTCTTTTCTCTCATGCACTTAAATATAAATTATAATTCTTATTTCTTGTTAATAAAAATAAAATTTTCAAGTTATACATATAAAAACAACAATAACATTGAATTGAACTAAATAATTTGTGTAAAATGCATTTTAAAAAATTATTTTAATAAAAAAATATTAAAAAAAAATCAAAGCAACCTATTTCGTTTCATCAAATAGTACAAATTTTTTTCAAAATTACCAAATAGAGAATGTAAGAATTTTGAAAAATAGATTCTCTTAAGATTCTTTTGAATTTTCAAACAGATTATAAATAATTTTTGTATAGTAACTTGTAAAAATTTGATTTCCGTTATTTGAATTGAATTGCTAAACAACATTTACATATTTCTACGAGATATTTTATTTAGCTTTTAATATAAATAAATAAAATCCATATTTTTTTATACTCTTAATTATTGTGTGCAGGTTATACATTCGCACTTGTGCTTAAACATTTCATTAGCAGTTTTTTTTTATGGTAGAAAAACATATTGATGGTAGCAGTAGATAATTAATAAAATTGAAAGTAATTAATAAAACCACCAGTCCGATTGCAACCAAATTTAGCAGGAACATTTCTACGACCCCGGAAAGTGTTATAGGCTATATGGTGTTTCGGTTCATTAATCCATTGCGGCCCGAGAGACATTTAAAGTTTTTTCGTTTTTTCGTTGTCCTGCCTAAACGGTTTGATCGATTGAGTTGAAAATTTTGTACAAATGTTCTTAAATGCTTCGATGGGCGCTGAAGAAATTTGGATACAATATGTTACCCGGATTCGGCCCGGCGGGATTCCAAAAAAAATTTTGTTTCCGATTTACGTCAAATTTTGTATGGTGGTTTTATGGTCCGAAAAAAGCCTTTGTTAAATTTTTATGAAGTTCCGTTAAACCGTTTGGGCAGGAGAGCCAAACGAAGTTCATAAAATTTTTCTGTTGTCCTGCTTAAACGGTTTGACCAATTGAGTTGAAAATTTACAATAGTGTAGCTCTTTACCACAGGAGCTCACTGAGTTGATTTGGTTACGATTCATTAACCCGTTTTGGCACCAGGACTCAATGAAGTTTTTCAATTTTTTGTTGTCGCGCTTAAACGGTTTTGCCAATTGAGTTGAAAATTTCCAAAAGTGTAACTCTTTACCACAGGAGTTCGCTGAGGTGATTTGGTTACGATCCATTAACCGAAATGGGTACCAGGGCACAATGAAATTTTTTAATTTCTTTGTTGTCGCACTTAAACGGTTTTACCAATTGAGTTGAAAATTTACAAATGTGTAGGTCTTTATAACAAAAGCTTTCTGAGTTGATTTGGTTACGATACATTAACCCATCAAACTTCAGGCCAGGAAGTTTCTCATTTTTTGTTGTTGTGCTTAAACGATTTGACCAATTGAAAATTTGCACAAATATTGCACTTTGGAACACAAACTTAAAAAAAAACAAATGTTGTTTTTAATTTGTACCTAATTTAGCAGGATGAATTTATGGTTATAAATAAAGCCTGTTACGAAAGGTTTGTTAACGTTTGTTAACCCATTTGCGCACGAGCATCTATTAAAAATATTCTGCCTAATTTTTTGTATTGTTATTATTATTAAAAAGATATTTCCAACACTCTTTACTTTTATCTATACTGTTTTTAATATTCCATAAAAACCTTTCAATACAAATTTCTAATATAAAACAGTAATTAAAGTAACCTTATTCAGTATCTTAAGAATATTGTATTTAAGTCTTAACAACATGACATCTTCGGCCGTTGTTAAAAAACAGAAACAATCTCCTACATTAGACAATAAAAAAAATATGTTAAACAGAACCTGAAATGTACGCATTTAAAAAGAAGTTTTTTTAAAATTTGAAAAGCTGTCGGTACCGTACATAAAAAAGTTGTTCTACAACATTACTCTTTTAAGAGACCTATGCATAGTTAATATTTCATTGCTCTTTATTAAACTATATATAAGTTTTGTAAACAGAAGGATTGACAGAGCGAACCTAATAGCAAATTTTTCAAAATGTGCTTAAAAGGATAATTCAGAAAAACATGAAGTGATATTACTTACGAAAAAAAAATTATTACATTATGGTCTTTTATAATTGAAATGCAAATTTTATGTTTCGGTATTAAAGTATATATTGTGAAAACTCACTTCGCCGTAATTGTGTATTCAATAGATTATTGATTCCTTTAAAGATTTTTTGTAGACGAATTGTTTCAATTTAACTAAATGTAATAAAAAATAGAATATTAACTACCAGCATTTGAAAATGCATAGTAATACGTGAACTAAATTAATTAAATTATATTAACTCAAAAGCAAAAGTTAATAATTTTTATTTCATAAAGCCGATACTCCGGGCAACGCCGGGTACTCTGCTAGTTAAAAAATATTTTGAATTTTACTGTTATTAAATTTAAATAAAAAATATGAGTCAAAGTGAACATGTAGTTTTTATGATTCTAGAAAAAAAATGTAGTACTCTTAGTTATGATGAAAAGAAAACAATAATAGAAAATGGAAGGCCAATTCCACATTTGAAAGATTTAAAAAGTATATATAAAAAAAACGGTAAAGAATATGAACGAAAATTTAATAGTGAATATAAAAATATATCAGTGGTTCACTGGGTCAACAGCACTTAAGTAGGGTTCCCATTCGTCCTCGTTTCCGAGGACATGTCCTAGTTTTGAGGGCGTCCTCGGACGTCCTCGCGGATTTTTGACCCACGTCCTAGTTTTTGAATAATTAAAAAAAATGTACATTTTTTAAACGTAAGTAGAACAATTAAATATAACGACATAAACATTACGAAAAAAGTATATTGTGTCTATAGGGTTATTTCTATTTTGCAACAGTGTGCCATATTTAAAATGAAATGTCAAACTGGCAGTTTATTAATTCGAATTTGATGTGTTTTTTAATTCACTCTTCTGCTTTTCATTGCTGTTAGCTGTTCAAGTTTTTTCAATTCTTTCTAAAACACAAATAATACAAATAATGGTGAAATTAATTATTAATTTAAAAGATTTCGTACTATTTATGTTATTTTTTTTAGTAAAACAAACAGATGGCACCAAAAAGAAAATGTGTTGTTTCAGACGAGATGATAAAAGAATTTCCGTCGTTTAAAAGAGGCAGAACTGCGAATGATGTTTTTTGCAATCTTTGCAATTGTTATATTTCAATTGCAAACAAAGGAAAATTAGATATTACAGAACATATTAGTACTACGAAACATAAGAAAAATATAGAATTAACATCAGGTATTTCAAATATTTTACAAAAGTTCATTACATCGGAAAGCGATTCAAAATATATACGAGCTGCTGAGGGAACCATAGCTTATCATACTATAAAGCACCACCAATCATTTAAATCTCATGTTTGCTCTGTAGCACTTTATAAAACTCTCTTCAAAGATTCTACAATCTGTCAAAAATTAGCATGCGGAAGAACCAAGGCAGAAGCAATAATTTTAAAAATATTTGCACCACATACCATAGAAAAAACTTTACAGGAACTTGAAGATATTCCATATATTACAGTATCAACAGATGCTAATAATCATGGTTCCACAAAATTATTCCCTATATTGATACAATATTTCGATTTTAAAAATGGTGGTATTCAATCAAAAATTCTAAATATAACCAATAAGCAGAATGAAACTTCAGATACAATATCATCAATGATAGTAAATGAATTGAAAGAAACTAATTTAATTTCAAAGTGTGTTGGTTTCTCTGGAGATAATTGCAACACAAACTTCGGAGGTGTTAACAGAGCAGGATTCGAAAATGTTTTTTATAAGCTTAAGGCACAAATTAAAGAAAATGTTATTGGTGTCGGGTGTCCTCTACATGTGGGCAATAATGCAGCACATTGTGGGTTAAACCAATTGTCCATTAATGTTGATTGTATTGTTAGCGCACTTCGTAATTATTTTTCGATTTTTACTGTTCGTGTTGCAGAACTACAGGAGTTTTGTGAATTTGTAAATATAGAGTACAAAACATTACTATACCATAGTAAAACAAGATCGCTATCATTACTACCAGCAGTTCATCGTATTTTGGAAGTATTTGATGGTTTAAAATCATATTTTTTGTCTATTGATAAACCACCGATAACTTTAAAGAATTTTTTTGAGGATGAGTTAACTGAATGCTATCTTTGGTTGGTACATTCATTCATGAGCATGTTTCAAGATAATATTAAATTAATGGAGAGAAAAGAAAACTCTGTAATAGAAATACATAAAACTCTACTAAACATGCTCCGTTGTCTGCAGGACAGAATTGACCAAAAGTTTGTTCCACTTAAAATTCGGACTTTTTTACGTATAAGCATTGAAAATGGATTGCAAAATAAAGTAGATCAGTTTAAAACGGAAATGGAAAATATGTATGTGGAAGCATTACAATACATCAAAATTTGGACAGAAAACTTTTCGCAATTTGACAAATTAGGCTATATGGATTTAACAGATATACCACAATGGACAGATGTTCAAAACTCATTGGAATTTTTTGAAAGCAAAGATATTTTAATAGATGATTCAAAACTATTTCATCAGTTACAAAATTTAGAAAATTTTATGAAAAAAGAAAAAGAAAAATCTCACTGGGAAAATCTTTTATCTCATCAAAGATGGGTTGCCTATTTTAACCAATGTAAAAGTTCTGAGTTGTATTCAGAACTTCTGAAAATTGCACAGTATGTTTTTTCTATTTTCGCGCATAACGCAAATGTTGAAAGAGTGTTTTCACTTATAACTAGTCAATGGACCAAAGAAAGGAATAAGTTAAAAGTAGAAACCATTAATGGAATTCTGCAAACTATATATAATTTAAATATGGACTGCAAAACTTTTTATAATTATTTATTAAACAATCCTAGTCTATTATCTAAAATAGGTAATAAAGATAAATATTAAATAATTGTGATTCAATTAAATGTGACCTTATTAATTATTAAATAATGAAAATAAGTAGTTCTATAATAATAATATAAAATTAATGTATATTTGATTTGTAACTTAATTTTAAGTTTATGTAAAGTGTATACCAATGAATACCAATGATTTGTAACTTAATTAAAGTGTATACCAATGAATTTTGTTTTTATTTTGTACCATGTACATCAAAAATAATAAAAAGTAATTTGATAAAATGTCCTAGTTTTGTCCTCGTTTTGAAAATCCAAAATGTCCTCATTTTTACTTAATTTGTCCTCGGTGGTGTATTTTCTATCTGGTATCCCTACACTTAAGAAATTGTTTTGTTGGCCTTGTATAATATTTAAAAATAAGACTGATACAGTGTGGAGTTCTACAGGTTATAATGACATAAATCATTTGCATGAAAAAATACCAAAGCATGCACTTTCAGTAAGCCATATAACAAATGCTCTTGCATTAAATACATTTGGTGAAAATCTCGCATCGAATATTGGTTTGATCACCAAAAAAATATACAAAATTTTAACGCAGAAGTGAAAAAAAATAGAAAGGCTTTTGAAGTATTGTTGGATGTAACCGATTTTTTAGCGATACATGAATTACCTTTTAGACATTAAAACATTTATAAGCTCAATTTTTTTAAAGGTAATTTTAAAGATTTGTGTGATTATACAGCAACTTTTGATGTAGCATTTAAGAATTTTATGGACAATTCAACCGTTTTTAAGGGTACATTCGCATCGATTCAGAACGAAATTATTGAAACAATAAATAATACTATGCTAAATTATATAAAAAGTGAACTTCACGAAACAAATTTCGTAGCTATACAGTTTGACGAGACCACAGACATATCACGAAAAGCCCAGCTTTCGTGTATATTACGTTAAGTAAATAAAAACGGTGAACCAGTAGAGAGATTTTTTAAATTTTGTGATGTGAGTAAAGACCAAAGTGCCAATGGTATCAGTACAGTAATTTTAAGTCTGATTAATGAATTAGAAATTGGTCCAAAATTAGTCGCTCAGGTTTATGATGGGGCACCTGTTATGTCTGGCCAAGTTAATGGTGTACAGGCCCAAATCAAAAATGTATATAAACAAGCACTTTATATTCATTGCAATGCCCACATATTAAATTTAGTTCTATCTAAATCAGTTCAAACTACGAATGAAACAAAGCAATTTCTTACCACTATGAGTAGTTTAGCCGCAATTTTTTTCTACTTCATCAAAACGTGATAAACTTTTGCAAGACACATTAAATAAAAAGATTCCTTCCGTGTGTAATAGAAAGTGGTCATACAACTCTCGACTTTTAATTTTAGTTCAAAAAGAGAAACTAAATTTAATTGAAATTTTCAATTTAATTATTGACAGTGCAGCTAATTGGGGTGAAAATACTACTGTTTTAGCCCGTGGATATATGCATTTTTTATCACAGTCTAAAATTATATTTTTATTAAATATTTTTTGTGAAATATTTTGTATTACTGATGTATTATATAGTATATTACAAAAAAAAATGTCTTTATTATAAATGCTTGTTTAAAAGAAATAACCAATTGCAAAGAAAATATCAACAAACTAAATAATAGTAATAAATTTGATGCAATTATTAATAAAACAATTGAAGAATATGGACATGGTACTCTGACAGAAAAAAGAAATGAAGATAAATCTTATATTCAAAAAACGTATAATGATATATTTAATAAAATTATTAGCGAAAAAACGTTCGTTATAAGGATCTATCAAACATAAAATTTATACATTTATTAAATTGTGACAAATTTATTGAGTTTAAAAACAAATTTCCTAGCGATTTATTAACTTCTCCAAAAGATATCTATGGGTTTGTTATAAAATTTAATTATTTGAAGTTAGAAAATGAACTTAAAGTAATTTTTAATTCCAAATGCTATAAAAACAAAAGTGTAACTGAAATAGCTAATACAACTACAGCTGCAAAATTAGAAGAAACATTTTCAGAATCTTTACAACTTTCTCATCTAATAATGACCATTCCATCCACAACCGCAACAACTGACAGAAGTTTCTCAACACTAAAAAGGATTAAAACTTTTAATAGAAGTACTATGTCAAATGGCAAACTTGCGCTATCATTATTAGCAATCGAAAAAGAATTTTTGATTGAATTACGAGAAAATCATTCCTTCGACTTTTTTGAACAAGTGGTTGAACACTTCACTAAAAAATCTCGAAGAATTAACTTAATATATAAAAAATTGTGAATATTGTAAGGATTCTAAAAAAAAAAAATTTCTTTTATTAATAATCCTATGTTAAATAAAAAATGAATTATTCAGTTTTATAGATTTTTTTCATAAATTTATTTTTTAGTATTTTTGCACACCCTGCTTAAAATGTCACGAGACGCCACTGATATATATATATATATATATATATATATATATATATTCTAGTTAAAAAAATTATAAATTAATGTATTTTCAAAACAATTTAACAAATAAATAACTTACATATAACCCTTATCAGATATTTTACCTTTCAGATATAATACCATTAGGTTTTATCAATGAGTACATATAATATATAAAGAGTAATTTGTCAGAATAAAAAAAATTCTTTTTTTTCTTTTTTTTATTTTTTTTTATTTTTTTATTATATATAATTAATTAAAACACCTGTTTTCGTTTCACAAATAATAGTTTATTTTTTATATATATATTTTTTTTTTCTCAACTAGTTTCGCCCTTTTTAAAGGCATCATCAGGAAAGAAAGGAAAGGAAAGGAAAGAAATTTAAAAAAATTAAAATGAGAAACAGTAGTTTGAAATGTATAGCAAAGTATTGCAATTCTACAGCGAAAACAAATTTGAATTTTAAGATTTTTTAAAGTATCACGTAAGTAAATATGTATCTATATGTTTTTAAATAATTAAGTGAAAATTGTTTACTATCTATAATCGTTAGTTAAATAAAATCCATTATAAAATCAAACTATAATCTCTATATATAGGACTATATAGGAGCTATGAACCTGTGTATATATTAACGGTATTAAACAATTTAGTACTTGATTTTATTTTGATAGAACTGTTTCAAACATCTAATGAGGACTTAGAATTTAGTTATTTCAAAAAAATTCAAAAATTTTTCGAAAAAAATCTGCTTATTAGTTTCATTTTGTCCGTCTGTCCGTCCGCCTGGGTGTTTACACAACTTCTACACCGTTTGAATTAAAGTAATAAAATTTTAAATACCGATAGGCATTGCAAAAAAATTAATTTTATGGAAAATCTTTTTCTGTAAGCCCTCCCGTTAAGGAGCTACAGACACCCAAAGTTCGAAGAAGCCCTATATTTAAATTGCTATAGCTCAAGTTCTATTAGGAATAGTTTGTTTGAGTCATTTCAGAAAATATTTTTGAGTCACCCCCTTTTAGAAACTGTAAGTGGTCAAAAACTAAAAATTTACTATTTTTAAACACCTTTGAGTTGAACACCTGTCCAAATTACAAAGTCTATTAATATAGTTGCAAGTCTATTAATATAGAAGATATATATTCTTTACTCTAAACTAATTAAGGAATATGGTTGAATTTTGAAAATATGCTTTTTTTGAAAACCCTTGGTTTATTTCCTTACTTTTTTTTCAATTAATTAATGCAATATAAATTTATATGTATGTAATTAATAATTGTTTAAAATCATATATTTGCAAAAATTATTTCTTAATATTAATATATAGGAAACGTAGAAATAAGAACAAAATGGAGTGATAATTTAGGTATTGAATTAGATAATCAAAAAACCTATCATGTGTGCGAAAAACATTTCAAAAAGGAATATATTTTAACAAACAAATTAAGTAGTATCGCTATACCTACTCTTTGTGATGACAGGAACGAAAAATTACTCTTTAAAATCTGTATTAACCAACAGTGTTATAAATGAACTGAAATTTTTAAGTACTCCAGAGAGAACCTAAAAATTCTGGTTGAAAAATTTCGGAGTCCTCTTTTAACAGAAAATTTAAATACTAATACTAAAAATTCTCTTACTAAGCTAAAGTTAAAATTAATAATAATTGGAAAATAAAATATTTTACATTATTAAGTAAATATAAATTATTTAAGAAGCACACAAATTTAATAAGTACAATAAATGCAACGAAAAACAATGCAAATGCAAAACATTTTGCGAAAATGATATTGTCACAAAAAGGTAAGTAAAATTACTCATATATACATATGGATATGTAAAAATGGTAACAATTTATTTAATCTTAACAATTAAATATTTGAAAAGTGAAAAATGAAGTTTGGCCAAAACAACAAACAGCACTGGCAATGATCCTTTATTATAAATCATAATAAAGGCTCATTATAAATCATAATAATTTGCGACATACATATAATAGTATTAACTGAAATTTGGCTTCTAAAAGAAGAAAATCAATTCTATAATCTTCCGAGTTACACTGCCTATTTTTCTAACCGTGAAAAACTCTACGAAGGCGCTGCTATATTTGTAGCTAATAAATTAAGCAGTAGTTTGCTATTTGAAGAAAATTTTTTCAACTCAAATATTCTGATTGTGAAATTATTAAGACAAAACTTTAATATAATGTGTGTTTATAAGTCTCGCCAAACAAATATAAATGATTTTTTTGCAAAATTAGATAACCTAACTTCTTTATATAAAAATACCATAATTCTAGGCGACTTTAATATTAATTTATTGGATAAAAATAGTAATGAGGTAAAAGATTATAGAAACACATTAGTCTGTAATGGTTTTATGGTGTATAATAATATAAACGATACGTTCACAACCAGAATAGGCAACTCTTCGAAAATTATAATCGATCATTTTAGCACAGATTTAATTGATTATAGTTACAATTTTCATGTTTCTGATACTTCGTTATCTGATCATCAGCTGCTTTTTGTAAGTGCAAATTTAAGAGTTATTAAAGAAAAGAATTACTTAAAGAAAACTATTTTGAATTATGATAAACTTTGAAATGATACTCTATGGAAAAAATTTAATGTATTATAATAATGTAGATGATTTTAGTGTAGCATTATCTGAAAAAGTACATAAATATACAGAAGTAATTTCGCCAAAAAAAGTAAAGAAAAAACATGAATGGATAAATAGTGACATAATTCGTAATATAAAAATTCGCGAATCTTTTTTTAAGTATAAAAAAAAATATCCAAATGCTAGGACGGTTAAAGAGCTATATGAGAAGTACAGGGACTTAGTAAAACAAGAAATTAAACAGGCTAAGAATAATTTCTATAATAACATCACAGTTAGTCATCCCAACGATTCTAGAAAACTATGGAATCTTTACACAAGAATAATGTACAATAATAGTAGTAATGATAATAGATGCGTTTTAAGCGAAGTTGACTACAATAACACTAAAATAACTAACTTTTTGGAAATCGCAAATACAATGAATACATATTTCATAGATGTCACAAAAACTTTACATATCTCAACAGACCCTATTGATGAAAATTATTTAGCGTCTTTCTCAAAAAAAATATTCACGAGGATTTAGTTTTAACTCCCACCAATATAGAAGAAGTTAGAAATACTATAAATGCAATAAAATTAGGTACCTAGCGCAACCGGTTATGATAGTATATCTTCTAAAATATTAAAGAAATTTTCTGATCAAATTAGCCCAGTACTAGTACAATGTATTAATAATGCTTTAGAGTTTGGTAGTTTTCCTGAATCTTTAAAACTTGATACGGTTACACCTATACATAAAGCTGGCAGAAAAACAAATCTCTCAAACTACCGGGCAATATCAGTTTTGAGTTCTACGTCTAAAGTCTTTGAAAAAATAATTAAAAGCAGGCTAACCCACTTCATAAATGCAAATGGCATCTTGCATAAAGATCAATATGGCTTTGAGGTAAACTCTTGCACTACTTGTTTAGCTCTAACCGATTTTATATCAAAGAGTATAGATGACGGAAAATATACAGCTTGTTTAGTTTTGGACTTACAAAAAGATTGCGTAGATCATGATATACTTCTCTTCAAATTGAATCAATTAAAGCTCAAACCCAATCAATTTAATCTGTTCAGATCATACCTATCCAATAGGAATCAGCTCACACGATGTAATGACACATACAGTGATATAAAACATATAAAAAAGGTGTCCCCCAAGCAGGACCGTGCCTGGCCAGCGTTCATTGCGTGCGCAGCACGCAGGCGGCTAAATCGGCAAGGAAATTATTTAAAAAAATTGTTTAATGAATTTGTAAAAAAAAATTAGTTATGTAATTGAAATTTTATATAAAAATATAATTTATGGAATTTTCTTAAAAAATTGTTCAAATACTATTTGTATTAATTTCAGTTTCTTCTTCATATATTTCTTCTTATAATTATACTTCTTAAAAATAAAGCAAGTTAACTTTGCTTTTCTTTTTTTCCAAAATTTTTTAAAATTTGTGTGTTAGAATATTAACATAGTAAGCCGTGATTGCTAAGTTAACGTGATTACTAAAGTAAGTTTCACTACCAAGATTCTTCAAACGTTTAAAAAAATGAAGACATTATTTTTGTTTTAAAAAAGTGGCTGATAGTGACTACGAAAATAGTTGAAAAAGGTACAAAGATTTTTAATATATATTGATAATTATATTTTTAAATATTTTCGTAGGTTTAAATGTCTGAAAGAAAAACGAAAAGATTGTCTGGAGCACAATATAAAAGAAAGCGAGAAGAAAAACAAAATGAATCTAAAAAAATGTTTGGTTCAATAACAAAGTTTTTAGCAAAATCAGCAGAATTAGAAAATTCTTCCAGTAGCCATTTAAATATTGAATCTTTTTTCATTGAAAATGTAAATGAAATATCTGCGAATAATGTAAATGAAATATCTACGGAAAATGTAAATGAAATATCTGCGGAAAATGGGAATGAATATAGTAGTAATGACGAAATGGAAAATAATTCTGTTACTGAGTTTTGCAATAACGCTGAAATTGATGAACCATATACTTCAATGTGCTTGGAATTAAGTGATCCAGCTTGCTGGCCTTCAACACTCAGCAATAAAATACTGGATATATTAATCGAAAAAGGACCGATTCAAAATGTACAATTAATATATCCGAATAATGAAATGGGAAGATCATTTTCAAAGATTTATTTCTACAGAAAAATGTCTAATGGTGAAAAATTTAATCGTGAGTGGTTAATCTATTCGCCAAAAAATAATGCCATATTTTGCTTCTGTTGTAAAATATTTGGAAAACAAGAAATAAAACTAGTTAGTGAAGGCTTTAATGATTGGCAACATACTTCTGAAAACTTATCTCGCCACGAAAAAACATCGCTGCATATTGAAAATTGCACCAAATGGAAAAATTTGGAATTAAATTTAAAAAAATAATGTACAATTGATAAGAATATGCAACGATACTATGACGCCGAGAAAAAACGATGGTATCAAATTGTCGAACATAGCTGTGGTACAATTTCTTGCAGGACAGGGTTTAGCTTTTAGAGGCGGTTCAAGCAAATTGTATGAAAAAAATAATGGAAACTTTTTAAAATCAATTGAAATGATAGGAAAATTTGATGATATAATGGCGAACCACATTAATCGTGTACAAAATTCAATCTCTTTAAAGAACCACATGCCACATTATATGGGAAACCGCTTCCAAAATGAAATAATTACTATCCTTGCAAACCAAATGAGAAAATATATTTTAACATCAATACAAGAGGCAAAATATTTTTCAGTCATTTTGGACTGTACGCCGGATGCTGGACATGTTGAGCAAATCACAATGGTTTTCAGGTATGTACATATTCAAAATGATGAAGTTGAAGTAAGAGAAAATTTCATTGGTTTTTCTCAAGCTGAAAAAAGTACTGGAGAATATTTTTATGACTTCTTAATACAAAAATTAAAGAATCTTGAGTTAAATATTAACGATTTGCGTGGCCAGGGATACGATAATGGCTCCAATATGTCCGGAAAACATAATGGATTACAAAAAAGAATTTTGGACAATTATCCACGAGCTTTGTTTATGCCATGCAACGCGCATACATTAAACTTGGTCATTAATGATGCTGCTAAAGTTTCATTTGCAACAGTTGATTTTTTTAGTAATGTATCAGCAATATACAATTTTTTTTCTAGTTCTCCATTTAGATGGCAAATTTTAAAAAAAAATGTAAAATCTTTAACAGTAAAGCAAGTTAGTGAAACTCGATGGGAAGCAAGAATAAAAGCTATTAGACCACTACGAAATGAATTGGGTGAAATTTATGACAGCCTAATAGAAGTAGCTGAAAATAGTTCAACAGCAATATCTCGACATGAAGGTGAATGTTTGGCAATGAAAATCAAATCTTATAAATTTATTTGTTCAACAATAATATGGCATGAAATCTTGGGGAAAGTAGATATTATTAGTAAAATGATGCAGAAAGTTTCTTGCCATATCAGTTCATGTGCTGAATCAATTAGTGAAGTTTTTTAATTTTTTAAAAATATCAGAAATGATGACAGTTTCGAAAACTATTTGAAGCTTTCTGATGAACTGTGTGAAAAAGTTGAAACTGAACCAGAATTTCCTGCTGATGTTAGTATACGTCGCCGACGTCATCGTAAACAATTTGACTATGAAGGAGATGAAAATATTAAATTTAGTCCAAAAGAAAATTTCAAAATTAATTTTTTCTATATAATACTAGATACAACTATTTAATCGCTTACCGCTCGATTTCAATCTCTATCATATTTTGAAGAAACTTTTGGATTTCTAATTAAATTTATTGATATGGAACATGAGGATATAAAAAAAAGTTGTTTTGATCTCCATAATAAATTTAAAGATGGTGATGAATCATATGATATTAGTGGTGAAGAATTGTATGAAGAATTGCTTTCTTTAAAAATTATTATAAAAGATAGAAAGCAACCCGAAGATTTACTAAAATATTTATATAAGCACAACTTGGCAAATTCTTTCCCAAATGTAGCTACAAGTTTAAAACTTTTGCTAACAATACCTGTATCTGTTGCATCTGGAGAGCGAAGTTTTTCGAAACTTAAAACAATAAAAAATTACTTGAGAACATCAATGACACAAGAACGCCTGAGCAATCTTTCAGTTATCGCGATTGAAAATGAAATTGCTGGTTCTTTAAATATTCATGAAGCGATTGAAGACTATGCTACGCAAAAATCGCGTAGAATTAATTTTTAATTTAATATATACATTATAATGTACATAATATTAATATAAATAAAAATTAAAAATGCGAACTTGATGCACAAATTTTATTTTCTAATTAAAAATACTTATTTTTCTATTTTTTATCTTGGAAGCGGCCAAAATACATTGGCACTCAGGCGGCCATATACTCAGGCACGGGCCTGCCCCCAAGGGTCAATTTTGGGGCCGACATTATTTAAAATTTATACAGATGATATAGCCAGGCTGGAATTAAAAGGATCGTTACAGCTTTTTGCTGATGATGCAGTAATAAAATATTCTTCAGGTAGCGAACAAGAAATAAGGCATTTAATTATACATGACTTGGGTTATATTGAGGAGTGGCTGCTAAAAAACAGAATGTCATTCAATCCCCAAAAGGCATATGAGTTCTTAAAAAATCTTGGATGTAAAATGCCCACCCGATCAACATTTAGTAAATATATACCACTAAAGAACTTCTCAGCTGGAATATATGAGGAGCAGTTTAAAATTTCAAAAGAAAAATTCAAAGACACAGGTATAAATTGATATATATTTAAATATATTAATTTTATTTTCTATAACTACAATACGAACATTTTGCTTTTTAAGATGAACTTAATTCTCTAGGTGTACTAGTATTTGATGAGCTTCATATAACGAAATATGTAACTTTTGATTCAGTTAAGGATCAAATATGTGGAGTAGCAGATGATGGTACTACACATGAAAATATACTAGGGTCGCAGATATGTGAGTTTATGATCAACGGACTAATTTCGAAGTAGTCTTATGCTGTTGGTCACGTTATCTCTGCAACCTCAATCAAAGGAGATAAATTACAAAATTTTATTAGAATTATTTTCGATAAATGTAATTCTGTTAAAATTAAAATTATAGCTATTGTTTGTGATCAAGGATCTAACAATAGATCCTTATATAAGAACCTTAAAATTACAGAAAATAGCCCTTACTTTTACCATAAAGAACAAAAATTATTGCATTTTATGATTATATTCATCTCATAAAAACCTCATAAAAACTCATAAAAACCTTAAGAAACATTTTACTGTCATGTGATTTGGTAACTAAAGATGGAGTTGTTTCGTGGCAAATAGTTGAGAAGTTATTTGAAATAGATAGCTAAAGAAATGTTAGACTATGTCCAAAATTAAAAATTGAACATATCTATCCAAACACTTTTCAAAGGATGAGGGTAAAATATGCCACTCAGGTAATTAGTTGGACAGTTGCAGCTGCAATTCGTACCTTACAAGCATGCAACAAATTTGGTTCAAATTTCTGAATACACTGAACCAATCGCAAAATTTTTTGAAAGAATGAATCATTTGTTTGATATATTTAATGTAAAATTTATTAATTCAAACAGTAAGAATCCATTTAAAAATCCATTAACTAAAGGTACTTTTATTTTAAATTATTTAATTGAAATAGAAACTTTATTGATGGACATTAAAATAAAAAGCAGAAATCAAACAAAAGAATTTGTAAAAAAATTTGACATATTTGGTAAAGCAAATTTAAATTATCATAATTATATTGAAATTAACTTAATTTATTTTTACAAAAGGAATTGTACAAAACACGAATGCAATTCAGGAATTAATTGAAATGCTGAAAGTTACTCCAAACTTTAAAGTTTTGCTAACTGGAAAGCTTCAACAAAATATTGTAGAACATTTATTCAGCTTAATAAAATGTAAAGAGGGATATAATAAATATTCCGCTTATGAATTTCAGAATCATATTAAATATACATTGTCCTCTCAACTATTAAAGTCACAAATGATTTCAGCTAATAGCAACTGTACGAATGCAATTTCGTCTGTTCCATTGAAAAATTGTTACAATGTACAAATTAAAAATGCTGATAACGATAACATAATTATGGAAATAGAACAAGAAACTTCTTCGCAACTTTCTTATGAGGCTGATGATGATTCCAATGTTACTGAAAATGACATTAATGTTTGTGAACTACTTGTGGTCAGACTTTTTGTTTTACATTGTTATAAATATATAATAATTAATATTTAATAATTACATAAGTGTATATGTATGTTTATTGAATATACTTATTTATAAATATGTTTTAAAATATCAAATTAAAATACCTATTCAATTTTTGTTACAGAATTTGGATGTTTTGGAAAAAAATTCTTTGAAATACTTTGTTGGTTATATAGCTCACAAAATGGTTAAAAAGGATGGTTAAAATGGATGCAATACGCACTTAATAGAAAGTACAATATTAAAGCCTCCTACAGATTTTTTCATAAAATACCATACTTATCTATCTTGCAATGAATATTTTTTGAAAAATCCTAGTAAAGAATTTTTTAACATCTCTTGCTACCAATTTAAATGCTTTAAAGTTCTTTTTAAAAACAATCTCAAAAAACGAAATATAAAAACATACATAAAAAAAATGAAATTATAAAATTAACACAAAGAAGATACCCAGATTGGTCTAACTTTAATGATAAATGTTATCAGCATAAAATACAAATTTTAGATTTATTTTTACTAATATTAATTAGGAAAAATTGTAAGTGGTTGTCTGAAAAGGCAAGTCATATGTATATATGTACATATCTGCAGACAGGATGAAAATTTTAAACAAAAAAAGTTTTAAATAAATCAAAATAAAATTTTAAATCCAAAAAAAAAAAATTTTAAATAAATTAAGAAAAAAAAATTTTAAATCAAAAAAAAAAATTTTAAATAACAAGAAAAAAAATTTTTAAATAAATCAAGAAAAAACTTAAACATATAAATAATAATTTTTCTTTCATTGTACAATTTTATTTTAAATCTTTATTTCGGTTGATACACAATACAACCAAACAAGTATTTGTATTAACAACACAATACCATAACAACACAACGCCAATAAACTGTACAATATTCATCATATGTACTGTTTCTGTATTCTGTTTTAAAATTTCAGATCTGCAAGCAATATGCATTAGCTGTGAACAACATGCTAATTTTTATTTTTTGTTTTCTTATTCCTAAACGTACATAAAAATCTACTAAATCACTCTTTATATATTATATGTACTCATTGGTTTTATTTAACTGTGATAATAGTACCTTTTTAATATTTTGTAATTTTTGTTTCATAAAATAAGGGAATCAACAATTTTCTGGAAGTTCTTTTAAATGAAGAAGTAATAATGTTAGAATTTATTGGTGAACAGTATTTTTATAAGTTGATAATATTGTCAAATCAAAATAATATGTCACATAACACTGAATACATAAAACTGGAGTATGAAGTTTTCTCTAACAATTTAGTTTAATATATAACTGGTTAATGTATCTGAATCAAAAAAAATGCTTAATTTCAAAATTAATAAAGCGTAAATTTCAATACTTACAAGTACAACGCAATAATATCGAATAATTTTTCTAAAATTTTTTTTATGTTTATTATATTTTTTGGTAAAAATTAATGATTAAAAATTAATTATTAATTAATAAAGTTATGTTATATATTTAGTATATAAAAAATAAAAGAATAATAAAAAAATCAATTTGTCATAGTTATTTAATAAATATAAATTATTTAAAAAAAAATTTTGAAATATTTGGTCGGCCACGAGTATAAAAATGTTAAGAACCACTGTAATACACTATCAGTCATTACTGTCATTCAGTGCATGAATGAATGCTTGAATGGCAGTCAACGCTATACACTGTGGAACATGAATGTCATTCAAAGTGATTTATTTTTTTTGATTTTTTTCATTAGTCTCTCTGTAACATTCAAAAGTTGAATATTAAAAAATTCTAATTTTCAAAATGAATAAGAAAAAAGCTTGCATTTTAATTATATTATCATTGTGCTTAAAAAAAAGAAATAGAGATAAGTGGATAAAAGAATGGATCAAAAATGGCAGTATATATTCCCACATAAATTTATTACAAGAGATTAAAATGTATGAGCCAGGAGACTATAAAAATTATTTTCGGATGAACGAAAAAAATAACAATTTTCTTTTAAAAATGGTGGCACCTATAATCCGAAAAGAAAACACACACTTCCACATGCACATTTGGTTTTTGTTTTTTAAAAATTTCTAATAATTCTGCATACCCCGCTTTCTTTTTTATTTTTATTCATATAATCGTTCGAAGTTGAATTCCACAATTCCGTATGTTTTTAGTAACATTCGATAAATTGCGTTAAAACTTATTTTTCGCTCTCCATTTTAGACTTTAGATTAAGATTGTATTATTCCCAAAACATTTTACATATTTACTTGCATCCTACGAAACTTCCTACTTAATTGCATAAAATAAAAAACCCTACACAATAGGAGAAGACCTGGTATTATCTGCTGCATTAAAAATGTCAGAAAAAATTCATGGGAAAAGATTTGGTGATGAAATACGTAAAATTTCTTTATCGAATGATACAGTTTCTAGAAGAATTTTGAAGAAGAGTTCGAATTTTGCAATTCAATTGGATGAATCAACTGATATTTCTAACTTGGCACAATTACTTGTGTATGTGAGATATACGTATAAAGGAAGTATACAAGAAGAAATATTGTTTTGCCGTCCTTTGGAAACATACACAAGAGGAGAAGACATTTATCTGAAAGTTGATGAATTTTTCAGAAATGAGGATTTAAAATGGAATAATTGCGTCGGTGTTTCTACAGATGGTGCTGGAGCAATGATAGATAAGAATATTGGATTTGCATCAAAAGTTAAAACTGATGCCAATAAGCATATAATTTTTACCCACTACATGATCCATCGCGAAGCGCTTATAGCCAAAAAAATATCTCCAGCTTTAAATGATGTGCTTTGTGATGTTATAAAAGTTATTAATTTTATCAAAAGCCGAGCTCTTAATAGTCGTTTATTCTCAAACCTCTGCAAGGATATGAATTCCGATTACAAAATTTTATTATTACATGCGGAAGTACGCTGTCTGTCAAGAGGACGAAGTTTACACAGATTATTGCAATTGAAAGATGAAGTTGTTATATTTTTAACTGAACAGAAATCTGATTTAATTAATTTTTTTGACAATGAGCTTTGGATTTTAAAACTTTATTATTTATCCTATATTTTTAAAAAATTATTTTTTTTTTTATTTATTTATTTATCTCCCCTAGTGAGCCCAAGCGCTCGTACAGAGTGAGTAAATGATTTAAATATGTCACTTCAGGGAAATACTTGTAAATATGGTAAAATATAAAATTGATAGTTTTGTGAAAAAACAAAATATATGGAAAAATAGAGTAGAAAATGGTTTATTAGAGATGTTTACGGCTTTGGATAGTTTCATAATAGAAAATAGAGTTTCAAAAGATGTAATTTTAAATATTATAATCGATCATTTAACGTGTCTAGAGACACAATTTGAAAAATATTTTCCGTCAAATTTTGATCTTGATAAATAAAGAAAAGTGGATCCAGAAACCAAGAAGAATTTGCAGAGTTATCAAGCGACACAGCTTTAAAACTGGAATTTGCTAAAAAATCATTAAACAAATTTTGGATGTGCATTAGGACAGAATTTCCAGTGCTTTCTGAAATGGCTCTAAAAATACTTTTACCATTTCGTACTACGTATTTATGCGAAGCAGCATTTTCAACATTAACGTATATAAAATCGAAATATCGGTCAAATTTAAGAAACGTTGAAGATGCCCTTCGTCCTGCAGTATCAAATATTCTTCAAAGATTAAGAAAGGATCAAAAGAAGAAGAAAGGATGTATCCTTATGTAAAAGTAAGCAAGCACATCCAGCTCATTAGTGTGAAAATTTGATACTGCAGGACGTAGAGCTTCTTACCTGAAAAAAATTCATTATTAAAAAAAAAAAATATATATATATATATATATATACATATTTTCTAGTTAAAAATACATATATATACATATTTTCTAGTTAAAAAAAATTATAAATTAATGTATTTCCAAAACAATTTAACAAATAAATAACTTACATATAACCCTTATCAGATATTTTACCTTTCAGATATAATACCATTAGGTTTTATTTAACTGTGATAATAGTACCTTTTTAATATTTTTAATGCTTTTTTTCATAAATTAAGGGAATCAACAATTTTCTGGAAGTTCTTTTAAATGAAGAAGTAATAATGTTAGAATTTATTGGTGAACAGTATTTTTATAAGTTGATAATATTGTCAAATCAAAATAATATGTCACATAACACTGAATACATAAAACCGGAGTATGAAGTTTTCTCTAACAATTTAGTTTAATATATAACTGGTTAATGTATCTGAATCAAAAAAAATGCTTAATTTCAAAATTAATAAAGCGTAAATCTATATTTTATTATATCTATGGTCTATACTCCACTTAACACAAAGAAAAACTCAAATAAAAATTTCATGTGTACATACGTTTCATTCTCGTTTGGAAAATTAAAAAAAAAAGTTTTTGAAACGGTCGGAGCAAATTTTTGTGAAGTGAAGTGATTTTTGATCTTAAAATAATAAATTTTAATTTTAATGTTAAATAATAAATTATCTTTGATGAGAAAAAGTTATTTTTAAATATTATATTTTATTATTAGATACTTAAAGTAAAATATTTTATTTTTGTTGGATTACTATTTGAAGAAAAAAAAGAAAATACATGTAGGCATATTTATTTTGTTTAAAAAAATAAGTATATTTTTTTTTAAAAGTTTTTTTTAGTTAAAATAAATAGCTGTAATTAGTGCCTTTTAATAATTTACATACTAATAATTGAAACTGGATTATTTAAAAGAAGGTAAAATTCTCTATAAAGTTTCATTATGTTTTTAATTTTTGTTTATTATATTTTTATTTAGTAATGGATTCATGAAAAAGTGATCATACGGTTTTATTGATTAGGGAGTTACAAAAGCACTCTCTTTTATAGAACCCGTTGCATCGAAATCATATGAATAAAACTAAAATAAATGATGCAGATTTTAAAATTTTAGAAGAATTAAAAAAAAAAGTAAAGTCGAATGTAACTGTTCCAGACATAAAAAAAAAATCAAAACTTTACAAAGTCAGCTTGCCAAAGAAAATTTGAAAGTGCGTACTTAAAAAAAAAAGCGGTTCTGGTCGCTGGATCAAATGAGGTTTATGAACCACGATTATGGTGTTATAACCATTTGTCATTTTTGACTAATATAAATGATTCAGTACCAAGCACATAAAATTTGGATATAAGGCAAGTAAGTTAGCTCAACTTTATATTTTTAATGACAATATATATAAATATATATGTATATTTGTACTTTTAAATTATTATAATTGTTATATAATATACTTATTATTATTTTCAGTTTAGATTGCAAGTTGAACCTGCGGAGGAAGCAGTTGAAATTATTAAATCAAAAGAAGTAAGTTTAAAGCAATTAAATAATTTTATTTGTTTTACATTTGTGCTTATATATTTTTCTTTTAATTCATCATAATATAAGAACAAAATAAAGTAACATTTAAAAAGCATTTTAAAATTAAAGATTAATTATTCGAAAAAGAAAACTTAGAACTAAATTTAATTATAATTTGTCTTCATTATTAAAATAATCCAATAAATCTTTTTTAACCGCTTCGCCATTCGTACAATTTTGATTGCTAGAAGTGTCACTAGAAATATTAGTAGAAATATCATTAAAGGTATCATGTTGTTCGCAACCAGCGACTTTTTTTGATTAGAAAATTGTGTAGGGCACAACAACATAATACAATTCTTTTAACCTTATCTTCACGCAGATTTGTAGTTTTTTGCAATATAGAGAATCTGTTAGTAAATATACCGAAGGCACATTCAATCGTTTGTTGAGCACTGCTCAATCTATAATTAAATATTTTTTTAGCCGGATCTGCAGAATTGAAAGGGTAAGGAATAATTAAATTTTGTAGTAAAGAAAATGCGTTGTCTCCTATGAAAACGTATGGTAGCATTCTATCATTTCCAACATTCTTGTAAGGCGGCAAGAAATTATTAAGTTGGTTTTGAATATACATTAATGTGCCTATTACAGGTGTCACTTTTTCTGTCGGATCCGAGTAATTCGAGGTGACAACACTAATTGCTATTACAACTGTCACAATCCGACTGAAAAATGTGACTCAGCTGTCTCCTATAAATTGTATATGATTGGATAGTTTTTGTTTGTCGTGTCAGTTTTTTTTGAAAAATTTTTGAAATTTTTTTTTTTAAATATTTATTAAGACTTCTGAAAAGAAAAAGTAAGTAAATATTTATAAATGTCTTTATACGCAGATTCTCAGTTTTTTCTTCTGAATCGCTATCCCTAAAATATTGTAAATAGATTTAGAATATTGTATAGAATATTGTAAATAAATAGTAAACTGCTTCAAAATCCAAATCAAAACTTAAATGTTTGTTCAGTCGCGTTAAGTAATCTTATTCAATTTATTGAAGAATATAGATCCGATGAAAATTTTAGTTTTGTTCTTCAAACGGCAGAAAATATAGCAGCTGATTTGGAAATATCTGCAAAGTTCAAAGATAATACATTACGAAGAAGAAAGAAAAAAAATTTTGATTATGAATCAGTAGACGAAACGCCCAGTTGATCCGATACTTAATTATAAAATATCATTTTTTCTACTAATTTTAGATATTTGTATCAACTCTTTAAGTTGAGAGGTTTAATCTTTTCACAAAATGTAGTGAAAAATTTGAATTTTTACATAATATAAAAGAAATTTACAAAATGGATGATAATACATTAAAAAAACATTGTACAGATTTAGAAATAATGCTTACCGATCGCGAGAAGAAAAATATATCATCAATAGAATTATTTAATGAAATCAAGATAGCAAAAGAATTTTTGAAAGACCATGAAAACCCACTAAACATCTTGCAATATATATATAAAAATTTACTGGATTCAATTTTTCCCAATTTTGTAATTGCTATTAAAATATTATTAACTTTACCAGTATCAGTTGCAAACGGAGAACGATCTTTTTCGAAGCTTGAGCGAGATTGAGTGATTTAAGTAGAGTGGTTGGATGAGAAATTTTATTTAAAACTTTAAAAAATAAATAAAAATATATAAACAGAAGATAATTGTGAAATTCTATTTTTTAAGTCATAAAGAACTATAAAGAACAATTTTTTAAAAATAATAATTTGTCAATCAAACTGAATAAATTATTAAATTGTATTATAAAAACTTTTTTATTGTAAAAATGCAAATGCAAATTTTTTTTATTTTGGTAATTTATTTGACATTAAGTACTCAAAATTTTTTCTCTTGAGTGAAAATAATAAACTTTAAAAATAAATTAAAATATATTAACAGAAGATAATTGTGAAAAATAAAAACAAAGATGAGTGTTATTTGCTTATTAGAAAGCTGTAATAAACCAATTAAGAATAATGAGAGCTATTTAATATGTGCATATGGGTGTAGTAAAGCTATACATATAAAATGTTCTAAGCTGGATAATAGTGTAATTCATTTATTAAATACAAATAAAAATATAAAGTATAGTTGTGATTTATGCTCAAAAAATGGTTTACAAAACATTAACAAAACTGTTTTAAAATTAGCATTAGAATTAAAAGAAATGAGAGAAATGATGAATGAAAATAATAAAAACATAAAAGATGGTAATGTTGATGTAAATAATGCATTCGATGAACATAAAATATTTATATCAAAAGAAATTAAAAAATTAGAAGATAATAAAAAAAACAATTTAAAAAAAAATTTACAATCAACCAGTTATGCTGATACGTTGAAATTACCAATAATTGTGAAACCAAAAGATAATAAACAAAAAAGTGATGTAACAAAAAATGAAATAAAATCAAAAATTATTCCCTCGTCATTGCAAGTAGAAATAGAAAAATTAAAAGAATTAAAAAATGATGGTGCAATTGCTATTACTTGTAAAAATAAAGAATCTGTTAAAATAGTAGAAGGTGCAATAAAAGAAAAATTAGGTGAAAATTATGAAATTCAGGTAACTAAAGAAATAAATCCCAAGATATTAATTGTGGGAATGAGTGAAGAATTATCTAAAGAACTAGTGGTGGATGCAATAAAGAAGCAAAATAGTATAGAATTTAGCGAGATGAAATGTTTAAAAGTATATAAGTCTCAAAAAAATAAAACATATTATTTTAATGCAATAGTTTAATGGATGGGAATGCATTTAAAAAAATTATGGAAATTGGAAAAATTAATATTGAATGGGATCGTTGTAAAGTATATGAACATTTACAAATTTTAAGGTGCTTTAATTGTTATGGTTTTAATCACAAAGCTACAGATTGTAAAAATGGAATTTGTTGTTTTAAATGTGGTGAAACTGATCATAAATCAAATGAATGTCAGGAAGCTGTTCAAAAATGTGTAAATTGTATAAGAGCTAAGGTTAAATTAGGTCTTACGGACTTGAATGTGGAACACGACTCCAGAAGTGTATCATTTTCTAGTTATGTAAAAAAATTAAATGTTGCAAGAAGTAAAACAGCATATTAACAATTAAAGAATGTTGAAGGTGTTTGTCTTAATATACAAGGTACAATAAATAATTTTGCACAAATAGAATCGGTACTTATTCCAAAACAATACGATTTTATTTCATTAACTGAAACTCATTTAACGAAGGAGGATGATGATAGTTTAATTTATATAGAGAATTATAATATTATAAGAGTAGATTAAACTTCAAAACATACGGGTTGTATACTAGTTTATTTAAAAAAATGTTGGAATTATGAGGTAATAAGCAACTTTAGCTCCGCATTGAATTGGTGGGGGATAAATGTAAAAATATATAAACAAAATCTATATATTAATATGGTGGTGGTATACAGATCTCCGAAATATATAAATATCAATTCAGATTTTTATCAGAATTTTTCAAAAGGGATAGAAGATGTTGGAGAAAATACAGAAAAAACTATTATTATGGGAGACTTTAACATAAATTGGCTAATGAACAGTAATACAAAAAACTTTTTAGAAAGCATAATTCATGATAATGGATTTAAACAGGTAGTGAGTCAACCAACACGTATCACCATGCGTTCTAAAACACTAATTGACTTGGTAATGGTAAATGACAAATATAATGTTAAGGTAATGGTAGACAACCAGTTAAAAATAAGTGATCATGAAACAATAGTAATCAGTGACAGTATACAAAATGAAAATACTAGAGATGTTAAAAAAACCATTAAATATTTTAAATACAATAAGAATATATTTAGAGCAAAAGTATGCCAAAGTGAATTGCTAACAGTATATTATACAAATTGTAATTTGAAAGCTGACATTTTTAGTAAATCACTAACTACAATTTTAAAAGAATTTGTAAAAAAGCAAACCATAAGGGAAAGCTGTCAATGGTATACAGAAAAACTAAGACTTATGAATGTAGAAAAAGTTAGACAATACCAGAGAGCAATTTTGATAAATAATATAAATGAGTGGCATAGGTATAAACATATTAGAAATATTTATTCCAACAAACTTTTTGAAACAAAAAATAGTTTTATTAATAATCAAATTGAAAATGCAAGAGACCAAAAATCTATGTGGCTTAAAATAAAAAGTTATATATTAAAAAAACCAAGGAATGAAATCAAAGAAGTTTGTTTTGGGGATAAAATATATACAAAAGAGGCTGAGATTGGTACAAAATTTAATCAGTATTTTGTAAATAGTATAAGTGAAATAAATAGTAGTATAGCATTTAAACAATATAGTAATATCATTGACAACTATCCTTATCAATTTAAATTCCAGTTAATTAGTATTGAAGAATTAAATAAAGTTCTAAAATCATTGAATAACAAAAGAGATCTTAATATGATGAATAAGAATATTTTTATTGAATGTTTTGATTTAATTGGAGAGAATTTTTTAACTATTGTCAATGAATCGTTGAAATCAGGTATTTTCCCAGATACTTGGAAAGAAACTGTTGTAATTCCCATTCCGAAAGTAGCTGAAACAAAAAATTGTAAAGAATTTCGTCCTGTGAATATGAACTGTATTGAATCAAAAATATTAGAAAAAATTGTTTTTGAACAATTAAAAAACTATTTTGAGAAATATAATTTAATCGCTAAATTGCAATCAGGCTTCAGAAGAGGACACAGTTGTGAATCACTACTTAATCTGGTTATAACTGATTGGAAGGTTGCAGTAGACGATAAAAGGACAATTGTTGCAGTATTTCTCGACCTGCGCAGAGCCTTTGAAACAATAGATAGATTAATTTTATTAAAAAAACTTCAAAGGTATGGTGTTACTGGTACTGAAATAAAATGGTTTGAATCGTATCTACAAAATAGAAAGCAACGTACAAAAGTAAAAGAATGCATTTCAGAAGTAATAGACACAAAGCTTGGAGTACCTCAAGGATCAGTTCTTGGAGTATTTTTATTCTTAATATACATCAACGATATTCAGAAATGCATTAAATTTAATGAAATTGCACTTTTCGCAGATGATGCTCTTTTATATATAATAGGTGAGAATGTAAATGATTGAGTTAATAAAATAAACTTAGATTTACAAAATTTAAATGAATCGTTCCAAATGAACAAACTAAAAATAAATATTGATAAAACTAAATGTTTGATAATTAATAGTAAATTAAATAATAACCTTGTTGTTTTTAATAATGAAAATATAGAAATAGTTAATGAAATAAAATATTTAGGGGTGATTGTTGATAATAATTTAAATTTCAAATCGCATATTGATTACATTTGTAAAAAAATTGCTAAAAAAATTTACTTTTTTTCAAAAATTAGAAAGAATATCACATTAGCTTGTGCAATTAATTTATATAATGTTATTATAAAACCCCATTTTGAGTATTGCTCTTCAATAATTTTTATGTCAAACCAAAGTATGATGAGTAGGTTACAAAAACTGCAAAATAAATCGATGAGGATTATATTAAAAGTTAATAGATATACAGCTAGATTATATATGTTAAATACATTAAAGTGGTTAAGCGTAAGGCAAAAAGTAATAATGAATGTTTTAATTCAAGTATTTAAAATTAAATATGGTTTATTACCTAATTATTTATCTGAAAAGTTATTGTATGTAAATGAAATTCATAATTATTATTTAAGAAATAGATTAGATTTTAGATTAGATGTAGTAAGAAATGAAAGAAATAAAAAAATATTGTTCTACAATGGATTAAAAATGTATAATGCCTTACCAAATGAAATAAAAATAGAATCAAAATTAGATGTTTATAAAAAATTAATTATTAAGTATGTTAAAGAAAATATTTCTTATATTTAAAAAGATTATAAAAACAAAATAGGATAATTGTTAAATTAGTTTTAAACTAAATAAATAAATAAAAATAAAAAAAAAATAAAAAAAAGCTTAAAATAATTAAAAATTATTTAAGGTCAACTATTTCACAAGAACGATTAGTTAGTTTAGCAAAGATATCGATTGAAAGTGATATATGCGACAAATTAGAAATACATAATGTTATTGATGAATTTGCAAGTTTAAAAGCTAGAAAAGTAAATATCTAGAATAATAGTTTTGTCTGTTTTATACAACTTTTATTCATTGTATATTATTACTGAATATTATTGTATCAATAAAATAAAAAAATATATAAACAAAATAAAACATTTCAGTTGAAAAAGAATTATATGTGTTTTTATTACAAATTTAACATTGCCAATTGAATTACGTCCAAAAAACCAATAAAATAATACTCGTAGCAAATGGGCGTCTAAAATGAGTTTCGCATCGGGGCGCTCATAATGCTAGAGCCGGCCCTGATCTTAAGATTTGTCGAAAACATTAGATTAAGAATGCAAAAAAAATCACGTCGTTTTAGCATGTTAAATGCCGAAGACCTCGAATCAGCCATGTTGAAAATAGTGCAAATTATACAAACTCACGAATTTGAAGCTGAGATTGCTAAACTTAAAAATGATAATCAACTCTAAAAAAATTATTCAATTCGTTGCCTAAATCCGTTCCTTGATCCAAACACAACTTTGCTTCGAGTCGGTGGGCGATTATTAAATTCAAATTTACCATATGATGTTAAATGCCCAATTTTACTACCGAAAAATAATAATTTTGTTGTAATATATATCCGTTATATGCATTTTAGGTACTGTCACGCAGGCACGCAAACACTGATGTCTATTATACGACAAAGATTCTGGCTAGTAAATTTACGAGATTATAGTGGCAAAATCATCCGCTCATGTTTACACTATTATCGCTATCGTCCTGTGTTACTGCAACAAATTATGGGCAATTTACCCAAAGATCGGGTTAATTGTGCTCTTGCATTTTCAATATCTGGAGTCGACTTTTGTGGTCCATTTATGATATCTGGAGTCCGAGGCAAGGTATACATCAAAGCCTACGTAGCAATTTTCGTCTGTTTCATTTCAAAAGGAGTGCATATAGAAGTAGATTCAAACCTCACATCAGAAGCCTTCATAACAGCTTTGAAGAGATTTATAAGTCGACGTACGTTTTGCAAAAAGTTGTACTGCGACAACGCCACCTACTTCGTAGGCGCTCGAAATTCACTTGCTAAGTTGAAACAACGGTTTTTGAATGAAGATGTCCAAAATAATATTCGAAAGTGATGTGCTGAAAGCTTTATTTAATTCAAGCATATCCCTCCTAGATCTTCCATTTCGGTGGGATTTGGGAAGCGGCTGTTAAGTCGACCAAAAGATTACTATATCCCACAATACACTAAAAATCAGTTAATCAAAAGTGTTACAAATTTTTTTTTAGTAATATTATATGACACAAAGAAACCATTTATTTAATAAAAATAGAAAAATAGATAACAAAGACAATATGTCAGAAATTGAGAATTTAAAACAGTTAATCTTGGAATTTCAAGAAAAACATAAAAGTGAAATGTTTCAAATGCAGAAACACTTACAACTACAAGAACAACTATATCAACTACAACTTCAACAAGAACAACATCAATTACAACTTCAACAACAACAACCACAGTCAGTATAACAGCAACAATTAGACTCAATATTTAAGTTAACACCAGAACAATGTATCAACCATTTCCGACACCTAAAACCATTTAACGGTGTAGGTGAATTCAAATTACAAGAATTCATCAGGGCAACGGAAAAAGCTATGGAATTATGTAATAAAAATGTATATCTAGAAGAATATTGCAAAGAAATAGTAATAGATGAAAAAATACAAGGTGATGCCAAACGGTGCATCAACGCCTAGGACAACAATTAACATGGGATATTGTAAAGGCAGAATTAAAACAACACTTTAGACCAGTGGTTTTCAATGTGTGCTCCGCGGAGCTCAAAAGCTCCCCCGAAAACTTAGAAGGGTTCCGCAAAATTTTACAACTTCTCAAATTTTGGATGTAAAAATCAAAATAATTTACTCAAATTTATATACATTTTGTTTTCTGTACTTCGAAACAAAAAACTTGAAATTTCATATAATACGACAAAAATAAAAAGAAAAAAAAATAGAAAATAGCAGGCTGTGAAAATGAAACAATATTATGTAAGAATCACCAATTACAGTTTCTATGACAACCAACTAATACACATAATAGCTTTCTTGAGTTATACATTGTTATCAATTTGAGAAGTAATTTTTGCAGATTGCCAACTATTATTTTATTGAAATTGTTATATAAAAGTTTGTAGTTTCGAAGCGGAAAAAGCTATTACTAAGAGAAGAAACTACGATAGCAATTACCTGGCATTTGGCTTCACATATTGTGGAGATACAAATTCACCGCGTCCTCAATGTGTTTTATGCAATGAAATTCTTCAAAATAGTTCCATGTTGCTGACCAAATTACGAAGAGATTTTGATACAAACACAGTGGGTATAAAGATAAATCTCTTAGTTTTTTTGAACGTAAACTAAATAGTTTAGCATCGACAAAAAATAATATGCAAATAACTTTTATAACTAATAATGAAAATGCACTTATGGCTTCACTGAAAGTAAGTTATCGAATAGGAAGCCGAAGCAAAGCACATACTATTGGAGAAAACCTTATCAAACCATGTGCAGTTGATATGGCTTCAATAATGATAAATGAAGATACTGGTAAAAAAATGGAACTAGTGCCACTGTCCGATAATACTATCCAGAGACGAATTCAGGATTGTGCTTTCAACATCCTTAATGAACTTATTCGAAGGCTAAGATTAAGTGATAAATTTGCCATACAACTTGACGAAAGTACAGATGTTGCTAATTTTGCCATTTTACTTGTATTTGTTCGGTATATTTATGAAGGCGAATTGGAGGAAGATATGTTGTTTTGTAAAGCTATCGAAACACATACAACAGGAGAAGAAATTTTTAAGGTTTTAAATCAATTTTTAATCGCCCATCAAATAAGCTGGGGTAAATGTATTGATGTTTATACTGACGGTGCAAGAGCTATGACAGGTAAAACGGCAGGAGTAGTTTCACGCATAAAAGCCGTATCCAAAGAGTGTTCAAGTAGTCACTGTGTCCTACATAGACAATCACTAGCATGTACAAAGATGCCAGTATCATTTAAATTAGTTTTAGATCAAGCGGTGCAAATAATTAATTTGATTAAGGCGTGTGCTTTGAATACTAGACTCTTCAGAGTTATATGTAATGATATGGGGTTTCAAAACTTACTTTCTCATACCGAGGTTCGTTGGCTATCTCGTGGCAAGGTGCTAGTCAGATTATTCCAAATCCAGAGAAGAAGTCTTAGCATTTTTTTCAGAAAAAGAGTCTTCATTAGCTGAATATGTCTCTGACATATCATGGATTCACCAGCTTGCATACCTTGCTGATATTTTCACTAAGTTGAATGAGCTAAATTTATCTATGCAGGGCCGTAGTGTTACCGTTCTTACGACAACATATAAAATAGCAGCAATTAAATTGAAAACGGAACTTTGGATTCAGCAAGCAAATCAGTATAAATTTGAGAGTTTTGAAATAGAGACGAATTTTTAATAGAGACGAGTACTGTTGTTTCTGATGTGTTTAAAGAAAATGTCGTTGAACATCTGACAATGTTGAAAAAATCGTTTCAAGAGTACTTTCCAAATAAAAATGAAAATTTTAATTGGATGAGAAATCCGTTAGTCGACTCGCTACAAATTGATCATTTGCCAAGCAAAGAACGTGAGCAATTAATAGATATAAACACAGATTCAACGATTAAGCAAAAGTTCAACTGTACAAATATATTAAGTTTTTGGGCTCGATTAGTTGAAGAATATTCTGCTGTTTCTAACCGCGCAATTAAAAAGTCGTTACCATTTCCGACTACATATCTCTGTGAATCAGGATTTTCCCAATGCTGTGCAATACAAACAAAATATAGGAACAGATTGAATGCTGAGGATGATATGAGACTTCAATTGTCGCCAATTAAACCCGATTTTAAAGCAATGTGCAAATTGAAGCAAGCTCATTGCTCTCATTGTACTAAAACAATTTTTTCTTTATTATATTTTCATTTTGAATCACTTTTATTTTTGTAATTAACTTTTTATTTTATAATTAAAATAAATTAAATAAATGTAGTGTGTATCTATCATTTTGTAACTTATTTTTATTTTTTTGGGCTCCGCTTTTGGGAAGAATATATCGTCGTCGTTCAGTGAAAACTCACTAAGTCCATTTTTGGCGAAAATGAGTTATAATACGTAAAATAATGTTGAAATTTCAAATTTTCTGTCAAAAAAATTTCAGAGCTATCGAGTAAGTACTTTTAAAGTTATAGAGTATTAAATCTCACTAAATCCGTTAAAACCAAAAAATTCTCCAATGAAAACTCACTAAAAGGGACTTAGTGAGTTTTCTTTAAACGAAAGTTTTGAATTCAAACCAAATTTCTATAAAATTAATATTCGATGACTCACTTGTTTTTGTTATTGTAAATCAAACATGTGGAGACAAGAGTCCGTTAGAAATTCGAAATGCAATTATGTATCAAAATTGTTTTCATTCGATTTTTTAGTTCAATGTGAGTACATGTTTTATTTTAAAGTTAATTATTTATAAAGTGTTTAGCAGAAAAAAATTTAAAATTTTAAAAGTAAATAAAGTGTGAAGAAATTTCAACATAAAAAAATTATGGAGAGTAGAGGTCGAATGTTAGCAGCTCTAGCTTTAAAAGTGATTAAGAAAAAGGTAACAGATAGGTATTTATTTTAAATTAACATAAGCTACTTTTGGAACTTTTTAAAATAGGCTGATGAGAATATAAGTCCAAGGTCGTGCAGAATTATTAGAAAACCCAGTTATTTTGTGGAAGGAGAAAATATTGAGCAAATCCAGAAAAATACTGTATGATATTCAGTTAGCTTTTTGTGGTTTATAAAATTTTTTTGTTAAAATTTTCCAGAGTGTTACTGGAGATGATGATTTCAGTAGTGATGATTCCGTAAAAGATAAAACCTACGCTCCACATATTAGTAGTGATGATGAAAGCGACACAACTATTTATTTTGAACATAAAAAAAGCAGGATGATGTCTAATCATAAGACTAGTGAAGAACAAAAAAAAAATGTATGTAATATAAGAATAAGAAGTACCTACATACATATTCTTAAGATTTAAAAACAAATTAAAGAAAAAATTATTATTTAATAGGAATCTATGGAAACAACAGCGAATTCCAGCGATCAAAATAATGAAACGACAAGGGAAAAAGCTAAAAAAAGCAGATGGACCAAAGCAAATCCTGAAAACTGGAAATATAATGAAACAAAAAAGAAAAGGAATTTGGGCCTTTCTTTTACCATAAAAAAAGGTAAACAAGCTGCTAAAACTCCAAAATTAGTGAATTGTGATAAGTGTGCCTTTAAATGTACTACAAAATTTAATGAAGCTGAAAGATCTAACATTTGCAAAGCATATTGGAGTCTTGAAGAGTACAATACAAAAAAAAAAAAGATTTTATACTGAAATACACAGAAGTTTGTGCTGTGTCTAGACATCGGCCAAGAAAAGATTGCACAAAACCTCGACTACAATCAACAAAATGCTTTTTATTGAAAAAAGGAGAGAATGTTAGAGTTTGTCGAAAATTTTTTCTTAGTACACTGGCTATTAATAATGGACCGTTTAACACTGCAATAAAGAACAGATGTGCAATTTCCGGTAATTTCAAAGAAACTGATCGTCGTGGAAAACATCCTCCTGGAATAAAATTTACAGAAGAAACAAAAAATGTTGTAAAAACTCATATTGAAAGTTTTCCACTTACTGAGTCTCATTACTGTCGTAAGTCATCTAGCAGACAATACCTCGATTCGAAACTCTCAATTGGAAAACTATATGACTTATATTTAGAAAAAGTGTCTCAAATAAATAGTAAACCAGTGAGTCTCACTTCGTATAAAAGAATTTTTGGAACAGAATACAACTATTCGTTTTTCAAGCCTAAAAAAGACCAATGTGTCTTGTGTACAAAATACAATTCTGTGAGTGGTGAAGAAAAGATTAACCTTGAAACTGAATACCAAGAACACAAGGAAAGAGAAAGAAGTTCTTTAAAAAGCAAATCGGAGGATAAAGAAAAAGCTTTAGCAGATTCAACCTTTATTACTGCAACATTTGATTTACAAAGCGTTTTACAAATTCCTTGCAGTGATGTGTCACAAATGTATTATTCAAGAAAAATTTGTGTATATAATTTAACACTATATGAGGGCGGCCCCCCAAACAACGCTTTCTGCTTCGCTTGGACGGAAGTCAATGGAAAAAGAGGTAGCTCAGAAATAGGTACCTGCTTGTATAAGTATCTTAAATCTTTGCCAAATCATATCAAATCAGTGTCACTTTTTTCGGACACTTGTGGGGGGCAAAACAGAAACAGAAATATTGCTGCTCTGCTGCTATACTTTGTTAACCACGAACCTGATAATAACATTGAAGTTATTGAACACAAATTTCTGGAATCGGGGCATTCAATGATGGAATGCGATAGTATGCATAGCGCAATTGAGTTGAAAAAAAAATATGCTTCTATTTTTACTATGCACGATTGGTTAAATATATTTCGTTTAGCCAGATCAGAAAAAAGAAATAGAAAGAAGAAATATGAAGTGACAGAACTCAAATACTCCGACTTTTTAGACCTGAATACACTATCGGAAAACTTAATTAGAAATAGAAAAATTGATACCCAAAAGGAATCAGTTAATTGGCTAAAAGTTAAGTGCTTTAAATTTCAAAAAAATCATCCTCAAATAATTCAATACAGATACGATTACACAAGTAACTACCGAACACTAAATGTGTACGGAACCGGTAGACCAAAAAGCACCATATCTATGATACCGCAACTGTATCATCGTCCAAATACAATTTCAAAACAGAAATATAATGATCTGATGCGTTTATGCAAGACAGGTGTTATACCTGAAGAGTTTCATGGATGGTATAAATCACTAAAAACAAGTCATAAGTCATCAAAAGATAAAAATCCAGAACCAGCTTATGGAAGCGATTCCGGAGATGAAGGTTTCTAAAACACTATTATAATTTATTTTTGTTTATTTTTTTCTAATTTAATGCCAGAAGAGCTATTTTTGTTATTGTTATTGTTAATCTTTTAATTTTAATTTTTATGCCAAAAGGTAATTAATTATACTTTAAATCTTTATTCAATGTTATTTAATAAATTATAATAATATCATAGCACAATAAAAAATGAAAAATTATAATAAAGAAAAAGAGTGCTGCTAAAAAATTAACTAAAAATAATTGTTTTATTGTCTGTGAAAACTCACTAAGTCCAAAAACTGGCCGCTATTTTTCATAGGAAATTTTATTACTAAGACCGCTATTTTTCATAGGAAATTTTAATAACTAGATCATATGAAAAGAGGTTAGCATATTTTATCTTTCAAAACAGTTATAGGTTTGAATCAAAAACGATTTCTGAATTTATAAACAAAATTTTGATTTTAAAGTTCAATTACTCAAAACTTAGTTTTTGGACTAAGTGAGTTTTCACAGAACGACGACGATATAATAGTGCTCCGCTGCTAAAAAAGATTGAAATCCCCTGCTTTAGACCAAGAGCACATTATGCAGAGTTAATTAACAAATGCAGAAGTTTACGGACATTAATATGGCTACTATCATATCTCCCGAACAGCAAACAAACAATGTCAATACACAAAATTGACAGCCAGACAGGTTATACAATTATAAAAATAGATCAAATTGAATTACCAAATAATTTTGAGATAGTACTCCATATCATAGATCCAAATGAAATAAAAAAAGCCATAGACGAATTAGAAAAAACACTTAAATTACTAACACAGGAATACGATCATAGAGAAATTATTTTGAAAGAAATAGACGATACAAGAAACATGGTTCATACAATGCTACCATATAAACAAAAAAGAGGACTAATTAATATAGGCGGTACAATTATAAAATGGGTTTTTGGCACTATTGACAATGAAGACAAACAAAAAATAGAAGATCACATATTAACTATTGACAAAAATAACCATAATTTAATAAAAAACATAAATCAACAAATTAAAACAAATGATAATTTCAATAAATCTTTTATAATGATACAAGAAGCAATTAAAAATGATAGACAACAAATGAATCTTCTATACAAATTAGAAACAAAAACCTTTTCATTTAATATAATAAATGAACAATTATTTAAACTAAATATTATTAAGGAAAAATTTAAACAAATTGAAGATAATATTGCTTCAGCAAGATTAAGTTTACTACATCCAAATATATTATCAACAGAAATAATAAAATATAATATAGATTTTAAGAAATTAAATCAAATACGATTAGGATTAGCCAAACATATAAACGGAATGATAATTTTTGCTATAAAAATACCAATTGATTATGTAACATTAAACAAAAAAGTAATTATACCTATAAACAATGAAAATAATACATTAATTAAAGAAAACATAGAATATACACTAGAATTAAATAATAGTTATTATAAATTCAGTTCATCACAATCATTTAAAGAACTGGAAAATTCAGAAAATTGCATTTTTAAAAATAATTGTAAACTAATAATTATGAAATTTGAAAAAAATGAATTATGAAAGCAAGATAATAAATATCGATGAAAATTCTTTAATTATACAAAATGGTGTAAATTTTGAAATGAATAGTAATTGTGATGAAAGACAATTTACCTTAAATGGAAACTATTTCGTAAAATTTTTAATTGTAATATTAACATTAACAATGAAAAGTTTTCAAATACAAAATATCATTATATAGAAAAATTTGTAATGCCAAGTTTAAATAAAACAGAATCTGAAATTAGCTTAAGTTTTGACGACATAGTATTAAAAACTAAAGAAAATATTCAAGAAATTAACGAATTAAAATATCATAAACATGTCAATTATGTTGGAATAGCAGGAACTTTAATTACCCTAATTATTTGCTTTGTATTAATAATTATTAAAATAAAATTTATTATGAAAACTCAAGAGAGTTTCCAAACTAAGAGGGGAGGAGTTACATCCTTAACACATAATGAAAAAGCAATTAAAGATATAATAGAATATTTAGAATCAGGTAAATAATTATAATCAATATTAACAGACAAACTAAAACATGTCTTAAATAAAAAGTTACTATCAAGTAAACAATAAATAGTAAACAAATCAAGTCATGTTTAAATAAGATAATTATTATGTTGAGACAAAGAAATTACTTTCTTTGTACGATAAAATAGATTAAGATTTATATTTGTATTTAAAACAAAGAAATTGCTTTCTTTGTATAAGTGAAGAATTAAATAAAATATTGAAGATAATAACCAATATAAATATTGGTAACGAATTAAAAAGAGCAGTCTAAGAATAACTGCTGAGCTGTAACAGTCTAAAAAGAAATTGTTAAACTAAGTAATCGTAATATTATATTTAAATAGTTAAGTTTTCGATTTTAATAAAATTAAAATATTTATAACAATAAATTGTTGTTTTTTTTATTATTAAAATAAATAATAAATATTATTCGCGCGCCATTCACAAGTTAGCGAGGTTACCATTAGAAGATGAAATTGAGTGTCACCTGTGAACCTGTCAAGGCGGCCGGCATATTAAGCCATCAGCTTAGTTATTCACCACATCGATTTCATAAAAGTACAATTGTACTTCAATTTTATTTCAATTTTATATTTGTATTTTATCATTCAATTAATTTAGTATGGTAACATTGGGTTTAATAGAGTCATAATTGACATTTAATATTTCATGACATTTAACATCTCATTGTACAGTTAAACTCATAAATTTTTCTCTCATAAATTTCAACATGAATACGATATGTAAAAACGTGTTTTTTTTTAGATTGTCAGGCTATAGAAAGTCAGGCAAAAAGTTCATTTTTTTATACATATTTTGAATTAAAGATTAAATATTATAAAGTTTAATAAAGTCTTTTATTTCAATTTGGAAAGAAATCAAAAAATATTTCTGTAAAAAAACTCTTGCATGAACAGCCATCTTTGCAGTCTATAGGGTTTATATACCTGTATTTTACCTGTATATTTAGCGTGAAGCCATTTGATCGGTTGGTGATCTGTTTGTACATCGAACTCTTTTCCAAATAGGGCCGAAAATATTATGTACTCCATACAATTCCTAAAAGTTCCTTATCTATGGTTGAGTAATTTTTCTTGTGGTTATTCAAAGTTCTTGAAGCATAAGAGATTGGATGACCATCCTGAGTAAGGACTGCTCCAAGAGAAAAATTACTTGCATCGGTTATTAACTTAATTAACTGCTTTCGAAAGGTTTTTTTGTATATTATAGTTTTCTTTGTTAAATTTAAATTTTGACAGACATTGTTTTTCTTTTAAATAGACATTTAAGAAATATTATATATCATATTATTATAATACCAACCAAGAAATATTCGTAAGTAAATTAAAAATATAAAACTTGAAAACTATTTTTAAAATTATAATTAATATAATAATTCGTGTTAATAATTACAACTTAAAGAATGTTTCTTTGTTATACAGGTATACATTTATATTATTAATTATTATTACGTAGATTTAATTTGATCTTCAATTAAATTTTAAATTTTAGGCATATTGGCGCTCAAAATTATTCTCGAAGAAAATTACTAGAACCATTTTTTACTATTGGTATGTGCCGTTCGTATTCTAAGTCATCCAGAAGATTGCTATACAAACAATAAATGTGCCTTTGAATGGTTCTCAATGAATATGTCCTGAATTTCCTGAATTATATGGACTAGAAAATGTATCGTATAACGTTCACAGCTTAATTCATTTATCTGAAGATGTGAAGAATTACTGTACATTCAAATTTGAAAATTTCATGCAATCTATGAAAAAGTTGATTAGGAAACAATCTTTTCTAATTCAAAAAATAAAGAATAGACTAGGAGAAAAAACCACCACCAAGAAACAAAAGCCGAGCTAATATATAACCAAATTTTCAGTTTTTCAGCACAATACCCAAATAATTATTTCATTATCAACGACAAAATTGTGAAAATCACAACATTAAATCATGATCACCTGCAAGGACAATTTATTGTTAATTTAAAAAATTTCGATTATCCGGTCATCTCATTTTCCAATATTTTGTAGTAATAAAGAAAACCTTAGTTCGCATATAAAAACTTTTACCATTAATGATATTAAAAAATAAAATGTTAAATTAAGTTTATATAATGACAATGTGTATATTCCATTGCAGCAATTATAATTATATTGTTTTTGTTTTCAAATAATGGATCTACAAAGCGATGATGAAACAAAACTTTGTAATATAAAATTTTATAAACTTTAGAAGTAATAATAAAAACATACATATTTTTACAGTTCTAGAGCGAAATAACCAATTAATTGAGTTTGGAGATGATGAGAGCGAAAACTATTTAATATTTTTGAAAATAAACGAGAAAATTAAACCAGTTACGAGTACATAAAGAACAATAGACAGACTGAGTGCTGTCAAATGAAAATTTCGTAATATTTAAATGTAAACAAAAATGTATGTATGCATAAAATTATTTTTAAAAAAGTTTTTAGCACATTTCCAAAAAAATTTTGAAAAAATGTGCTTTCACTCTGTCTTAGAATTAGTATAAGTTTGCTCAGAAAATTTTTTGGACCACCCCCTGCTTATGAGCTATTAGGGCTTAAAAATTGAAAATTTGCTATTTTTAAACACCTGTAACTTAGGAACCTGTACACATTTTACTTCTGCAAGATATAAAAATTAAAGCTACAGTAATATATTTTTACTTGTGTTAAAGGTTTATTTTAGTTGTAAAGGTTTCCAAAGTTGCAGCTCTTCAAAATTGCGAAAAAGTCCCATTTTCAGATGTATATATCTCGTAATAGTTTATAGGCCCTGCGTAATAGTTTTTCAATTTAAAACTGCCAGAAGATTGAAAATTTTATTATCTATATAAAACATAAATTTTATTATCTATATAATTTACTATTTAAATTTGCCGTTATGTGAAAACCACATTTACCATGAAATTTCTTTTTTCATAACTCCGGCACGCCTTTAGGTAGGAATCTGAAATTAGTATGTTTCCTCAGAAAATGTTTTGGTAGCACCCCCTCTTTAAGAGTTATTACGTCTGAAAAATTGAAAATTTGCTGTTTTTAGACACCTGTAACTTAGGCACCTGTAAAACATTTTTCTCCGGCGAGACATTAGGATTCCATTATATAGGATTCCGGACTTACGGCCCCTCAAAATTTCAAAAATGTCCTATTTTCACGTTTTTTCTTATTACATCAAATTTTCAAATTTTTGTGCAAGTCACAATTCTAAACAGTTTGTATTGAGTTTTGGAAATGTGCGCTTTTAAAAACCGTTGGTTTACATTCTACCTTGTTCTATTTTTGTTTTAAATATTTTTCGTATATTATATCGAAGTACACTAATAACTCATGCATCCATATTTTTTTCAAGCTTAAATGATGTAAGTGCACTTACTAGTTTAAAGCTAAAAAAAAGCGATTATAAATATCGCAGCTCTACTTATATTTTATGCGGTACATATTTGTTTTTTTTAATTATGTCGTACAACCTAAATTTGTATCATGTATCAATAAAAATCCGTCTAATAAACTATACACTTAAATAACATAAAAATCAAAAACGTTTATTTATTTATTTTCTTTAATATCGAAAGAGTATTGCACACTCATACTTCCTTTAGTTGAAGAATGATAATTCTAAGTGAAATACAAGCAGAGAACGATAGAAAATAAAAAAAAAACCTTCAAACACTCTCCTTAAAAATGTCATTTTTGACTTTCGATAAATGTAATAGATAGAATGTGGAGGGCGATATATTATTATAACATCAAATTATTATATCTTAACTATTAAATCATGTTTTTTTTTATTTATCTAAGTCTAAAATACATTATAATCAAAAATTTGGCGAAAGCATAAAACCGTTTTTCGTTACAAAAAAAGTTAAAATTACACCTTCTATTGGAGGAAACATTTTTACGCACTGTAGAATAATCGAAATTAGTCGTCTATATTAATATTATACATTATACACATATATTATATATAAATATTTAAAAGTGAAAGCTTATTATATATTAAGTTTTAGTTTAAGAAAATAACAAAAATATATGAAAATACATATAATATTTTCAAAGAAGTTCTGTTAAAATTTAATATCATTAAAGTTGCTCCAAAATTTAGCGATATATTATATTATTAAATACTGCAAATTAATAATTTACAATTTCATTATATCCCAAGTTTGATCTTCATACCATAAAATTGGTTTATTATTTAATGATTTATCATAAACTAATTCTAAAATTTTTAAAATATTTTCTTGAATAAAATTCACTTTATCTGATGGGCAATAACCATCTTCAGATGATTTTGATATTGTTATTGCTATTGGCTTTAAATTTAAATTTTCAAGAAATATTTTAAAATTATTAAAATAAATATTTAATATTTCATCAGAACTTATATAATGCGGTAAACCATTATTATCACTAGTACAACCAGCATTGTATATTAAAATCCAATCTATTTCATTATCATTATAATTTTCTTTTATTAGTTTTATTAATTCTAATATTTTTTCAATTATTATTAAATCATTTTCTATCAATAATTCATTATTATCATCAATTGTTCTATGTTCGTCTAAATATTGAAAAATTTCTTTTAAATTATCTAATTGTAATTTTCTATGTCGATAATCATTTTCAAAATTATTTTCATTAATTGTATAGTTAAAAATTTCAGTTATTCTTTTATAACAATTAATTTTTTCATAAATATTTAAAAAAGGATTTGCTGTTGAAAAATAATCTAAATCTATATCTAATATAAAATCATTATTATTAATTAATTTAATTATATTCTCAATTTGTTTATTCTTGGTCTTATCATTTTTTTTATCTTCTTTTTCTTCATCAATTATGCTATTAATATGTAAAGAATTGTCACTTACTTGATCGATTTCCATTACATTTAATTTAATTTCTTTTTTATTATTTAGTTTTTCAGTTGTACAATAGTTTCCTTCTGATATGAAATATGGTATAGCAAAATCAACACATAATTCATTATTATAATCTCCAATATTGAATTTATATTCACCGCAATCAATTTGTTTACACCAGGAATTTTTAATCCAAATAATTTTTTGAAAATGACCAGCATAACAAGTTGGCATTATCCAATTTTCAATACTTAAATTTTCCAAAAGTTTATTTTTATCAAAAATTATTTCTGGATCAATATCTCGTGATAAAACCATATCAGGATGTGAATCAAAATGTATTATTGTATTATTGTAAAGTGAAAGATGTCGAGAACCAAAACAACGATAAATAAATTCCAGAACATCATTATGATAATCAACAATAAAAATTGGAATTTTTGAAAATTTTCTCATTTTTTGTTTGTCAGTTGTTTCGCTACTTCTTGATTGTTCCAATTTGATTTTTTTTTCTTTTGGTTCATTATTTGAAGTTTCTGTATGTCTGGTATTCATTTTGCCAAAAAACTAAATAAAAAATGTTAAAAAGAAATTATTTTTTTTTTTTTTTAATTAAAAAATTTAAAAATAATATTTTTATTTAAAAAAGAAAACTGGTAGCTGTAAGTTTTCAATTAAAAAAAAGTTTTAATAAATATTGAACAAATTTTTAAAATTAAAGCTAAAAAGAATTTAAAGTAAAATCATCATAATATAAAATACATAATATTATGTATGTGCAAAAATATCAAAGTAAATTTTATTGTAAAAAACAAAATATGTATAAATGTAAAGTACATAATATATTAGATATAATATTATCTTACCTATAGAAAAGTCTTCCTAAAAATTTATAGCTTTTAAAAATGTTCGTGTTTATTAAAAGACTTAAAAAGAATAAAATGTTGGCCTGAAATTAAAATTTTTAATAGAAAAATGAATGGTATATATATCAAATGGATTTTGACACATTGAATTCTATACAAATGAACACTAAATACGAATTTTATAAAACTATTTTCGATATTATATCTGTCCGATTCATGCCTCCATCTAAAGCTAAAATCAATATTAAATTTATAATGCATAGCGTTTTTCGATAAGATTGCTTTTTGATATATATATTAAGGTATAGATTCCTTTTTTATATGTATATTACATAATAAACTGTTAAAACTTAACAAGTGCAGAAAAGTTTTATTCAATTTATATTAAAAAATACCTATATTATGTATCAATTTGAGAGTAATACAATGTCCATTTACATAAGATAGGTACATGATAGGCAAACCAACTATGACTGATTATAAAAATATAGCATATGTTTTTTGTAATAATAATGTACATAAATATTAAACACATATGCATACATAAAATAGAAAATTGAAAATTATATCAAAAATTTAAATTTAACGAAAAAAAAAACAACTCTTTTAAATTATTTCTATATATTTTTAAATGTTAATTATTATTTTAATTATATTTTTTTTTTTTTTTTTATAAATATATAATTCCAGTGTTACTTAAATTTAGTTTATTTAATTCTTAATTTTATGAAAAACAGAAAAAAAAAAAATAAAAAATATATTGACTTATAAAATTAAAATTCCCAATTGAATAATTAGCAGTTCATTATATTTCTTTCATTGTTTTAATTTTCGATTTAAAAATAAAAATTTTTAAAAAGAAAAAATCTTTCGATTAATTTCAGATTTATTTAAAAATTTTATTAATTGTAATATCAAAATTTTTTGCATTAGCTATGAAAATTGTCACTTTAAATTTTAAATATCTGAATTGAAGATGAATTTTATAAATAATTAATATATTTAGAAAGAAAAAAAAAACATTTGTATTAAACAACTCCAAAAGATTAAATAAAATAAAATAAGAAAGAAAGTTTAAATTTTAATGTCGAAATATTTTAAAAATTGAAAAATAATATGATCAAAATATATTAATAAGCATAATCGGTAAACATAAAAATAAATTGACATTTTTTAATAACCTCTTCTGAACATAAATAACCTCTTTTGAAATCTGAATACAAAAAATTGTTTTGTACTACGTACAATTAACTTGTACTTCTTACTAAAAAAAACTGTTATGTACAGTTGGAATTTAGCTTGATAATTTTTCTAATGACTTATTTTTTAATCAAAAAATCATAGGGATATACCGATAAGTAGCATTATTTGTTATAAGAATACATTACACTAGACAATAAATATATGTATGTATATCTATTTTTTATATTGAAAATCAGGGATATTTTGATTTGATTTGGGAAATTGTTATCTGATTTAGAAAATGTTGACTTGATTTTTAGAAAATTACTTTTGGCTGTTAATTTTTTAAAATCATTGATTATTGGCAGCACTAATTTTATAAAATTTGACGATCAGTATTCTAAAACATCGGTTCTTAAACTGTGGTCCGCGGACCACTAGTGGGACGAGGGCTGTTTTTAAGGGGTAAAAAAAATACAAAATATGTTGTTAAAATTAGTTTCAATGTTAGTAATGAAAACAAAATTATTTTGTTTTTTATCCTTCAATAATTATATTTGAAATTTTCAAAATATCAAAATATGAAATTTTCAAAATACATATTAAAATATTTTTTAAAAAATCATTAAATTTGAATAAAATGTAGTAGCCTGATCATTATATAATATATAACTAACTAGGGGCCATGTAGCCCTGTGTCCTTTACCCCTGGTACCCCTTAACGTAATTTCAAAGAGATAGTTTATAAATTTACATCATATATGTGTATGTATACACTTTATAAATATTTAAATTTAACGGTTTTAAAAAAATATTCAAAATAAAAACAATCAAACCAAAGCAATCTATGAAAGTAAAATTAATTCGGTGGTCCGCGAAGTATAAAGTTTAAGAATCGCTGAAAGATTTTTGAAAGAAAGTGGCAATGAATATTCAAAAAAATAATTAATTAAATTATTTTAATTTTTTTTTAAACTTTTTCACTCAGAATGTAATATTTTAATGAAAATGTAAACAATATATTTTGAAGTTGGAGGTCGAGGTCGCTGATTCCGTTTAAAATTTAAAATTTATAGAGGAATTTATTTGCAGTGATCTATTTTTGTTTCTTATGTAAAATTTCAATATACTATCTTTTTCTATTTTGGTAATTTGAAATAAAATCGGGAGAAAAATCGTCAAGCTAAAATCCATCCAAAGAAAATAAATATGAAATCGATTGGCTTATGGAGAGATATTAACTATTTCGTCATTATCTTTCGATTTAATAATATCAATAGAAATTTTTATTGTTCAACACAAAAATTTTCTAAAATGAATATAAAAAACCACTATTTGTACAACTTATAATGTCCCACCATATTGGCAGGTTTAAATAATAAATTAAATAATGAAAAATCTAAAAATTTGGATATTTTAAGCGAACGCAATAAAAATGTGCTTAAAATTAACTATTTAATGTGTAATACTTTTTTTTAAATTAAAATTGTTTAAACCTATTTGTCCCGTTATCAAAATTCTATTGATTTAAAATGCCAAAATAGAAAAATGTATTTCAAATACACCTTTTTAAAATAACTAAGTAATTTTCTTACAATTTTCTTTTTTAAACTATTATTAATAAATAATACATCATTTTTCCATCTACTCAAGAATTTTTATCCGAGACTTAAATTAATTTTCAACTTTTTTCTTTAATCCTCGAAAACCTAAATTCAAAAAATGCTTTAATATGCTTTATTACAAGAATCACTCGTAAAAAAAATATTTTGGTATTAAGTGTAACAGAAATAATTCCAATCCTTTGGAGTTAGATAGAACATATGAAAAATCAAAATAGAAAATTATTTTAATAATTAAATATATCTAATTAATTTATATTATTAGTTCTGTTAAATATTTTAAGACTACAAACGATGCCTTTACTTATTCGAATAGCTAAAAGGTAAATTCATTAATAAAAATACCACAAAAAATGTTGAAGTGACTAAGCTTTGTTACTTTTGAAGTTTTTTTGTCAGTTGTACTAATAATTAGAGTAATCACCTTAATTCATTATGACGCGACAGAAAAAGAAACTTAAAGAAAAGACTAGTAAATAGTACTTCATCTAAATTATGAAAGTCATTGTGTTTTGAAAAATTTTAATTCGCAAACAATAAATTAAAATTTTTTAAAAAGTTTTAACAATAATTTATCAAAACAAAGTTTTTAACAAAAGAAAAATCCTCGAATGTAAAACTCCACCGAGGAAAATTTTATAACAATTCTCGCATATCTAAGCGAATTTCTCGTATATGGGCCAGAGTTTAAATACCAAAAATCAAAACATATGTGAACATGTTTTATTTGCAGAAAGTGTACATTTTTATAATTGACAGTAAGATTAGGAACTTAATAATTAACTAAGCTGACAATTTGATCATTTCTGAAATAATAATTTATATACAACTAGCTTCCTGTGAGGAAACACATGAAACTTAAAGTGAACTTCATATTTGAATTGACAAAAAAAAAAATGTCTAATTTTTTTTAAAACCACTTTTTTGAATAGTGACACAAGATAAATTTTTCTATGCGTTTCATTTCCTTTTTTTTTTTTTTTTTTTTTTTTTAATCAACAAAAAAACGCTATAATTCTTTATTTCTTTTAAATTTGATTATTTTGAACTATTTTTTTGTTGTGTAGAATTTCCTAATTCTCACTACAAAATAAAATATAAATAATATTTATTGAAAAATGTTACATTTCTTAAATTTACAACTGTGTATCTACATACATATATTAATTTTAAAATATGTGCAATTATATATTACGCCAACCTTTTATAAAATTTTCTTCGGTTTTAAATTAAACTAAAATTATTGAAGTACTTATGTATATGAAAGAAACAGTAAATAAATGTCAAAATTAATTTATGTTAACTTATATGACAAACACTTTTCTATTTTTATTAGTTTCTATATTAACCTGAAATCTGAGTTGTAAGAAAATGCAGCAAAAAAAATGCATTTGAATTGTGGGCTTGTTGAAGACCATATCTTAAAGATTTCACAATCGACTATCAAATATAGAAGTTTTAACGATAATAAAAACTATCAAGAATTAAGTTAAAACGTTAAAAAAAAAAAAATTAAAATTACTTAACTCATTATGACCAATTAAAAAATATGAAATTCTTCACGTAACTCTCAACATCGAAAAATTGTAGAATGAAGGAATAGAAAAAAATACCAGTCCAAAAGTTGAAAAAATTCCAGAGTTGCGAATCAAATAAAATAACAAACCTTTAATAAAGTGATAAAATAAGCCATTAAAAAATAGCAAATGATTATTCATTTTATTTCACTATTTTTTTTTTTTTTTAATTTTACGGATGCTACATTAGAATCAATTTAATTTTAATTAATTTTGTAGAATAATTGATAATTCATTTTGTAGAATCAATAAACACCTTCCAATTACTCTTGTGCCAAAGATTGCGTATCAATTTACAACTAGCAATTTAAAAATAAAACTATAGCCATGTTTTTAATCTAACAAAACAGCTGGTTTATAAATTCCTAATCCTAAGAAAAAAAAAAAATTGTTTTTTGTTGTGTAAAGTAAAACAAAACTCTGTATAATAAATTTAAATTTCATTATATTTTATATCTTAATTTACAAAAAATTTCATTTTTTTTTTTTACAGTTTACTTTTATAATCTAAAAAATAATTTTATTAATAACTTAGTATATAATATGTATGTATGTATCTTTTTTTTTTTTTTAATTTTTTTTTTTTTTATTATTGAATTTAATAAGTATATAAGAAAAGGTTCAAAATTTACAAATATCATGCAATTTTTTTTTTTACTCAATAAAATTTATAATTAAATATAAAGAAAGAAAAAATACCAAATTTCTATTTTTAAAATTTTTTTTTTTTTTATTATTTACACCAATTAGTTTTCCAAGAATTTAATTTTAATTTTAGTTAATTTTCTTATACAAAGAATAAGAATATCTATAGAAGTATATCTTTATCTCAAATTTTATTGTGTTTTAATTTAGTATCTCTATATAAAGATACGCAAAACTACGAATTAGAAAGTTATTGACTAGTATATTTTAAAGTATATAAATATTATGTTAAAAAAAAAAAGCTAATACATTTAAAAAAAAAATTTTTTTTTATTTTTTTATATATAAGAAAAAACAAAAATTCAAAAAAAATGGTAGCAACGATATACGATGTACTGTGTGTTTAACACATTTTAAATTTTCTTTTTATCTTTTATATTCAAATTGTATTATTTAATAATAATGATTTCATTTTTCCGAAATTAAAAATCAAATTTTGATATTAATTAAAATACAAGAGTTGTGATTTAAAGCGAAAATATGTTGGGTTTTACGTAACAAAAATTAGTCATATTCAAAAAAAGAGTTCTTAGATTTATTTATAATATTTAATATATTACATAGCATATTTCAGCAAATAATATTCTAAACAAGATCCTGAAATAAGTTTCTTCTATTTTGGGGAATTTAAAAAAAAAATTGATTGTAATTTTTAATAATTTCTTTATTAAAAAAAAGAAAATATCTAAAAATAAAATTCAATTTTCTGAATATAAAAAACGACTGCTGATCTCTTTTTAAGTATAATGATTCAGAATACAACGTAAAAAAAAAAAAAAAAAAAAAAAAAAAAAAAAAAAAAAATGGCATTTTCAAAAAAAAATTTAGAATAGTTATTTAAAAAATGGTAAAACGAAGAGTTCTAATTTTTTTGTTTTGCCTGTATGTTTAATTAAGGCAATTAGTTGGTATCAAAAAAAAATATCTTTAATTATCATCAATTAATAAACATTAAATTAACGTTAAATAAATAATAAAGTACATATATTAAAATAATTACAATTATAGGATAAGCAAATTATATAATTGAGATATAGTGCACGAAATGTTGGTATAAAAGAAGGTCATAGTAAAGCGACTATGTGATTTTTGAATATTCACGATACGTTAAAAATAAAAATTTTTCGTTAGAGCTATATATATATATGTACATATATTGTCGATAGCTTTAACATGCCTAACGAAAATCTGAAATTAAATTTTCGCTATAATAGAAATCAAGCAAAATGTCAGAAAAAAAATTATGTTTTAATTATATAATTATTTTCTTCATTGTTTTCCGATTGTCCAGCTAGTCCAAAAAGAATTTAATTCTTTCTATAATCAAAACTCAAATGAATCGCCCCAAAAAGTGTAAAGTTTCAAATCTGGTCACTAGTTAATTTTTTTTACTTTAGAAACTCTTATAGAATTGGGACTATTATTATGATCAAACAAGGCATGGATTTTTCACCTCATTATTAGAATTATAGGACTGGACTGCTCTTGCATATATACCGGAAAAAGAATTTAAGATTTTTTAGAAAAGATTAAATATTAAAAAATTGGAAAGATTACAACTATAAAATTATATAAAAATAGGGTATCTTGATTGATTTTAACTCAGATGCCGTCAGAATAATTACAATTTTGAATTTAATACTATTTATTATGGAGTTGAAATTTATATGATTGTAACACTTTTTAATTTACGTGATGCTGCAATACTCCCAAGGCTTCGGAAACATGATTGGTGAGATACCTATTATCCAGGAAAGGCAAAATATTTTTATCGATTTATATTTCCTAAAAGATTACATTTATCGATTTCCATTTCCTAAATTACATTTCTGCTCTTTAAATGTTAATCATTAGTTATTTATAAAATTTTTACTTTCATCATAACTGATTACATCAAAAAAAATATAACCAAAATATTAAATAAGAGCATACAATTTTCTGAATAATCAAATAAAAAGCGGAATGTTAAAAAAATATAAATATTATTATAGGTTATCTTCTCATGCTTATGAGTCACCATATTAATTATTGACGGCAGAAATTTTTGAGAAATTTTCATATTGTTTTCTTAAACTTTTCGAAGCGTAAATTCAAAACACTAAAGTTTTTTGCTTTACTTTGTTATATGAATTCATGTAAGAGTTGAATTTGAAAATGGTGAAATATCTCTAAAACAAGGTATTTAAGTCTAATATTCTAATATATTGGCAGAATTTTCAGAAACAAGTCAAATATATTTGAATATAGAAAAAGACAAATATAGACAAAATTCAGTACGTAAAGCATAACTTAAAATATATTTAAGCTTAATTGTAGAATTAATAATGCAAGTTGGCTTAGATTTCTCCTAGTTTAGAAAAAAGTAAATTTACATCAATTTTTTTATCATGAATTAATTTGCCACAATATATCAACATTTTTGACTTTTTAGGTCAAAGATTTAACTACTGGTGCTTTACCGCGTAGTGCTACTTTCCCTAAACGAAAATCGCATTCGAAAATTTGGAGCTTTGAAAATCGAAAATCGTAGGGTTGCGAATGGGAAATTAAAATTTTATAGTATAAAAAATTTAATTTTGCACTCGCAACGCTGCGATTTCCAATTTTCTAAGTTCCAAATTTTCGAATGCGATTTTCGTTTAACGCAGTACGCGGCAAGACACCTGATTTTGAATAATAAACATCGAAAATAAATAAAAATTAAATAAAATACATATGTTAAAAATTTTAAAAAATTTATTTTTTATTTTAATAAAATAATCTTTTGCAATCCATATATAATCCATAACCAAATTTTTTTTTTTTTTTTTGACACCAAAATCTTTTTCATACAACGGCAATATTTGTAAAGTCAACTCTATTAAAAATACGGTCGAATTTCAATATTATGTGACTTTTTTTTATTTAATACCCTTTTAAATGTTTATTCTATTGAATTTCATTGATTATTGATTTTTAAATTAACACATTCATTTTTCTTGATTCTACCCATTAATTTTTATTGGAAAATAATGAAGTTTGAAAATAGTTTATATTGCAATTTGATGTATTTAATAGTACTATTAAATAATCTTCATTTTCACCACCAATATATTGGGATCGATTTCCATTAGTCATTTAATTTTTTATGACATTACATTCATAAGTCTAATTTTTTCATTTTGATAATCATAAAAAATTAGTTTAAAAGTAAGAAATATGAATGTGCCGGATTTCAATCGTCACATTGTATGGCTATACTTACATTTTATGACTATCTTTATCTGTTAAATGTCTCTTTGTCATTGTTATTTTTATGAGATAATAAAAATAAAGAGCACAAGCCATTAAAAAGATGTGAGGTTTGTCATTCTTATTTTTATGAAATGATTTTCAAAATCTATACCATTCAGTTGTTTTAATAGCAAGTTAAGAAATTTGGTAAGTTACTAATTGTTGACATTGGTTCACATTTGAATGACGTGTAAAAGTTTTTCAGAATTTCTCAGAATTACGAAAATCATAAACCCATTTTCTTGGTCAATGACTAGATAATTGATTTAATTTCTATTTAAACTTGAATTTGTTTCTTTAATAGTAGAAGATGTAGATATTTTTATATTACATGAAATATCTATTAAAACATTTCTTCCTAAAGATTCTTGTAATTTTTCGAGTTAATTCCGTATTTCAGTAATTTATAATATATACAAAAATGGAATTCAGCAATTTCACTTATTTATTTATTTATTTTCAACAATTTATGCCTTTAAAGTTTGATATAATCTTTTATTACACATGCCAATCAAAGTAGGTTTTCAATAATATGACTTCCTATGACTATTATCTCGATCCTGTTGGTCTAGTTTCATTATCAGATAAACACTATATGATACGGTCTTCCTAATCAATTAACTAAGAGTAATCGACTAGACTTTTTATTAAAATTTGTTTTACCACATTTTAATGTTTTCTTTCCTATTGGTAAATATTTAAGAATTTCTAAGCCTGAAGTGACTATGAAATATGAACTCAAAACAATTAACGGTAATTTTACCATTAAATTCAAGGATATAATGCTATATTTATACTTATATTTTTTCAGCTATAATTCTTTGATTGAAAACCATCTGTAAAATGTGAACCAAAATCAGCAATTAATAACTTACCAAATTTCTTAGCCCCCTTTACATTTAGAAATAAAATAAAAATGAGAATTATAATTTCTTTCTAGAAAACCTGATATTTGCATTTTCTTCATCATCGAATTTATTATTAAGAGGAATTTGTTGTTCAAGAGCTATTGACGTTAAAGACTGATGGTCATTAGAGATAGCAAATGATAAAAATGATTTTAGTCCAAAAATTCGCAAAAATTAAAATTAAAAAAAATAGATTTACTGAAATCATCATGTCTCAAATACAAATGCTTTTAACTACATTTTTGATTTATTACCCTTTAAGTAAATGGAAAAAAACGTTCCATCAGCCTTTTGTTTTTAAAGAAAAAGAAATTATCTACAAATTTAAATAAAATTAAAATCTCGATCAATTTTAATACAAAACTATTTAAAGGATTATCTTATCCAGTCACAAATTCAGTAATACAAAATCTAGTTTATATTATTTTTAGACAGTATTTATCTACTTCATTTCTATTATAAGTTTATTTTAAATCATTATTATTAATATTATTAATTAATTTCTATCATTTTAATATAAAACTGCTTAATCCTAAAATTGAATCAAAATATAAGTTTTAATATAAAACTGCTAGTCCTAAAATTGGAAAATAAAAGTATTTATAGAGATGAAAAAAAAACAAACAAATAATTGCAAGCAAATTACTGAAACCCTAATTTTGTATTTTATAAAACACAATAAGACAAAACATAAAATATTAATGTAAATAATAAAAAAAAAAAAATAATAATGTTCCAGAAAAATTTAAAAATATAAATACATTTATGTTGAAATTTCCATATGTGTTGCAGACAACTTCTATACCATATGAATTCTTTACGGTATTAAACAAGATATTTGTAAAAAAACTAATTATTTATGTCCAATATAAAAAAAAAAAATTTGTAGGGTATATGTTAATTTGGAATTTTCTAAAATAACTAAATTTAAAATATTTAAGAAAACAATAAAAATAATATAACGTTATTTGGATGAAGCCCAAAAACTGTCAGAAATACCAAAAACAAAATAAAATTCTTTAAACGAAAATAATACAAGGCAATAGAGAATAGACTGTCACGATTACAAATATTTGATCGAAATATTAGATTCTGCTTAAATATTAATTTTTAATCCTCTATTACTTTTCCGAGATTTTATGTTAATGAATGTTTGTGTTTTAGACTTTTTTTTAAATTACTCTCATTTAATTTTTTTGTTCTGAGTCCTAGGACTTGCCTTAAAATATTTAAGAAATCAAAATTAAAAATGATTACTCCATATTAAAAAAAAAAATTTTAACAGTTTATTTTCTTAGTTTATGGATACACTAAAAATTTATCAAGTTTTTTATCTTTTTATTTTGAAAATTAATAATTTCAGCTATCACTCAAGTTTTATAGCAAAACAACATTTTTATTTTAGGCTACAATACGGTTGCACATACTTAAATCGATATTTACATATTTACTTTAGGTACATATTTACTTCAGGTCATATTATTTGAAAGAAGTATGTTATTACAAAAAATTAATGAAATTTAATACCGTTACCGTTGATTTTATGTTGTATGATTTCATCATATAAAGGACAAAATAATTAAAACAGATTATGTTATTTCATTTTCATTATTTTCCTAAAATTTATAAGATATTTATTTATAAGCGATAAATTTTATAAGAAAAATATTTTCAAAGTAGTCAATTTGGCAACAAAATGTCAAGGACCTAAACGTTGTTCGTAACGTAAAGTTATAAAATATTATTATATACTTTGTAAAAACAAGATCTAGTGATTTAGTGATGTGATGAAAGTGCTTGATGCTTTATATTCAGTAGTTGTGAAGTAAAATTTTAATCTAAAATTTATTTGTTAATGCACATAAATTGTCATTGAATTGTCATTTCATTTGTATTACAAAAACCAGTTTAACATACAGTTTTGTTAAAAAAAACTCTAACCAATTTTATTATATGTCACTTAATTCTATTTTATCATCAATTTTTTTTCTTTTGGATCAATATGGCAAATGAAAAATTGTTCTATAAAAAATTTAATAATGTTTAAACTTTATTTGTTATATTAATGCTTTATAATGCTTAAGCTTTAAGTACTTCGATCAAGTACTTTTAATAATGTGGCCGTAAAATTTTGAGCGCATTTCATTGCTTAATAATTAAAACATCATGTAAGATTGACATAAGAACCACAGCATAAAAGAATGCCTATAAATAAATTGCAGCTTTAAAAGTTATTATTACTCACCTGTAAATATACAAACTTGAATAATAAAATAGAGAACAAATGATGCCTTTTAATTTTTGTCTGCTGAAAAATGTTAAATAATTAATAATCACTTTCTTAATGATAAGAAAAACTTATAACTTGACAAAAAATGGTTAAACCCACATATTAAAAACAATAAGTCCAAACTTCTAAAGGTTTACAATACTTGATTTACTATTACATCTTAAATAACGCTGTTGTCAAAAATTCAACATAACAGTATGCGTTTTCTTATAAAGTTTTAAGTTCATTCAAACGTGGAAATACACACTTTTGTGGTGAATTCGTTTCTCAAAAATATGTTAAACTCATTATGCAGTTTTGAAGAAGCAACATTTTATATGTTCGTTTCTTAAAAAAAAGAAAAACTGAAAAAAAATTCGTGTTGGTTTCAAAAAAATTCTTCTTCTAAATGTAACATTTTTTGCACCTAAATTCTAGACGATTTACAATTTTTGAAATGAACAATCAGGCCAGGTAATAAAAAAAAATCAAAAAAAACAAAACATTGTTAGAAGAGTATTTTCATTTTGTTCCAATATTATATAAATTTTCTTTTAAATCTAATAATTAAAATATAGTTTGGCATTCGACATTTTGTTGCTTATATATTAAAATATTTATTAATAAAACCAAAATCAAATGATAACACAAGTTAAAACATTAACAAAAAATTTTAAATTTTTCTGTTCTTTTGTTAAATAGAAAGAGCGTAGAAAACTACAATTCTAAGGCAAACCTGCGAAAATATTGCACTTTAAATGTAGATTTTTGTTCGGGAAACTTATTCACCATTAAACAGAATATTATAAAAAAAATCTAAAGTAAATTTATCTAAATACAAAGGGTTAATTTAATATAACTCTATTAATTAAAAAATTAAAAGGATTTAGTTGAACAGACTTCCTATTTTACAAATTAAGCTGTGACAAGTTATTCACAATTTAGAATTTTTTTTGTTTGTAAATTTTTCAATGATTATATAATTAAAACTATAAATTTTTTGATTCTAGTAAATGAACTATAAAACAAGAGTGTTATTTGTAAAGAAATTTTCATTTAGTAATACAAACAATGACCTACTTATTAAAACAGAACAAACATTTTTTAATATACTTTTTTACTTTGGAAAAATTTCGTGCTTTACAACAAAGAAAAACACTTCTTTTTTAGACTCCTCCATTTCTTATATATACTTTCTCAATATATACTCTTCGAATAGATAAAAAGTTTTAAATAACAAACAATCTTGTTTCTTTAATGCTTTAAGTTAATAGTAAGTATAAATAGTAAGTGTAAATCCATTAATATTGTTTAGAATATTTAGTTTATATGAAAATTAAAAAAATAATATTTTCTTGAAAAGTTATGAACCACGAAAATTCAAGCAAAATAAAAAATTCAATGAGAAAATAACCGTTACAAACAACCTAACAAGCACAAATTTCTAGGATTAACATTGTAAATAAGTAGTCATATTGATCAACTCCAAACCAGCGATAGAAGCTATAGTCACACTTTATGATCCAACAAATAAAACAATTGTAGATAAGAAGTAAAAAAGGCAAAGGTAAACTTCTTCTGAAAACAAGGGAAAACTTTGTTCCTACAATATATGTCTTGACACATAGCGTAATATGAAATAATATTGCTAATACTGGTAACAAATTCAAAAGAAAAATCCCTTCACAAAATAAAGAACTATCGAAAACATTTTTTGAGAAAAAAAATACTAAGTTCCAACAACTTCACAAGGTACAAAATTGAAGGTCATAAATAAACAAACAAAATAAATAAATACGCACAAAGTCACTGCAAAATTGTTGAGCTCATCATATTTCCAAAACAAGTACAAGGTAAAATGCTCAATGCAACAAAAATGAAATAATGAACGAGCAGCATCTTCTAACCTGCGAAGGACTAACGACTGACAATGAAAAAAGATAGAATTGTAATGTAAAACGACAACGAAAATTAAAATTGTGCTGTGCTTCTTTAAGCTCTTTTTAATTAGTTTTCAGAGTTTTACATTTATAAAAATTAATTTTTTAAATGAATGGAACTATTTCAATGGATTCAGAATTACATTGACTTATTTTATCAGACTAGTTACAGTACACATTTACAATTCCGTGGGAAAAAAGTTGTTCTTATTAAAATCGTCATTAAATGAAACTTTTGCGATTATAAAATAGCTGATTAGCTAATTGTTTAACATGTTGCGTAAAATTAATTTTTATATTCTCTCTTCTTATTAAAATGTTATGGAAAAATGGTAGTACATTTTTTTTTTACATTTAATCAATTCTCTCTTTCGCAATTTCGATTTTTTATTAAATGTCCAAAACAATCAACAAAAAACTCAATCTATTATATTTTTGAAATTTTCCATTTTTTTGACTATATCTAACTTCCAAATATTTCTAACAATACAAATTTGAAAAATCGTTCCAAACGAAATTTATATAAAATTACATCTAGCACATCATTTTAAAATTTTCTTTAATCAAGATTGACGTAATGTGAATATTTTTCATTAATTCTTTTTTAATTACCAATAAGAAAAATAGTTTATTCTTTGTTTCAAATTGAAAGATTTAAAGAGTTGGATATATGAAAATCTTATGATTGAAATGCCATGGTTATTAAAATTTTATACGATTAAACAAAACGAATGAAAGAAAAAGTTTGTTCACGAAAAATAAATAACCTAATGGGAGCTCTTTCATGGAAAAATATGAATGCACAATATAATCTTAAGGAACATATTTCAAAACGTCAAACTCTTTAAAGAAACGTATTTAAAAATTATAAACAGAATTACTAACTCTAATTTTCTAAATGTCAATCTTATGAATTCTATAAAAAATTATACGTCAACCTATACTCCCTAAAACAAAAATTTAAATTTAAAAGTTTTGCAGAATCTTATATAGGAAACCTAGAAATGAGTTGAATACAACTTAAATTTTCTGAATGCGATCTAAAAAAAAAACTAAAAAGATAAATATTAAATTATTATAATTATGATTTCAAAACATTATATATTGGTTGGCTACCATTAATGTTAGATATTAAGTGCGATATAGTTCTTTCAGAATTTTTTTTTATTTTTTTGGAACTGATTTGGTTTCATTATTTAAAATTTTAAAAAACCAGGATTTAATATTTTTTTTCTTATTGTTGTTGAAATTGAATCCAAGCAGAGACATTTACACATTTATAAGTAACATTTTTAGTGTTATTAAAATCAAACGAATAAACCTTTAAAAACCCATTTAGATAATATCAATCAATTAATAAAAATAAGATCAGTATTTTCTTTTTACTAAGAACACAACTTTCATAACCCTTGTATTTTAATATAAATAGAATTTTTCGTTTTTAAATAAAGGAGGAAATCAAAAAGAAAATTTAGATTAATGTTAAATTATATGAAGATAAAGAAAACAATTGTTATCAAATTTGCTTATGAATTCTGTGTTAATTACAGAAAAACTCTCCTAAACTCAAAATGTAGATAATAAATATCAAAGTGATCTCTCCTAATTTCTTTTTATTTTATTAAAAAAGAAGAAAAAAAAATTTAAATAAAAAAATTAATAAATTATTTACAATTCAAAGTTATTAACTTTGTTTTATTTGAAGTTCTTAAATTTTTTTTTCTTTCTTTTTAATCTTTACTCTTCTTCTTTTTTTTACTGGATTTCTTTTTTTTTTTCTTAGATTTTGAACTTTTTCTTGAATCAACGGATGATGACCTTCGCGATGTATCTTTTTTATCCTTATCATACTTGTGTTTTAATTTTTTACTTTGATGACGATTGTTATCATCAGAATCTGAAGTGCTATTTGCTGAAGAAGAATCTCTATTATTTTTTCTATTAGATATTTTTGTTCTTGATAATGATCTTTGTTTTCTTTGACTTCGACTTCTATGTCTTCGATCTTGTTTTGATTTTTTTGAATTTTTTGTATCATCAGTTGATGGTGACGGTGACCTTCCACGTTTTTTATCTTTGTTAAAATTATTATTACTAGTGCTCATTGTTGACTTTATTTCTTTAAAATCTCTTCTTTCAAAACTATTTCTTCTACTTGATGATGGTTGATTTTGTTGCTTTTCTTTACTTCTAGAACGACTTTTAAGCCTATTCTCACGATGTCGACTTTCTCTTTCTTTATCTCTACTTCTACTTCGATTTACAGTATTTTCAAAATTCTTACTGTCGCGATTATTTTTATTACCACTATTTTCTTTATTACGATTATTATTATTACAATTTTTATTGGTTTGAATATCATTATCTAAGTCATAAATTTTATTAACATTACTCCTATCAAATGAAGACGCTACGACTGTCGGTGTAGATGGTGTTGTAGATGACATCAAAGTATGAGGATTTATTAAAGGTCCTAAACGATCTTTAATTGATTTATGTTTTATCGTAAAAGATTTAATAGAACTTTCTTTTTTATCAAAAGGTGTATCAAAATCACCACCAGGATTATTTTTTTTAACTTCTATTGGTCTAATTGTACTTTGGGTTCTAGTAAAAATTGCATTTTCCGCTCTTTTAATGACTTCACTAGTAACTTTCCCCGTTATTGTTTTTACATTATTAGAATCTGAATGATTTTGTTGCTCAGTTTTATCATCACGATCCCTTTCTTTATCTGTTGAATACTGGACTAAATCGTCTTCTAACTCCCATTTTGAAGGCTCTGGCAAAGGTGTTATATTATTTGTTTGAAATGAACTATCAAAATTATCTTCAATAATTTCACCACTTTCAGCTGATGTATTTAAATCAAAATCATTTTCACGGCTTATATCTCCAAATTGTTCTTCAGTTTCATCCGTATCAACATTGCTACTACAATGAGATTTTTTATCTTCTTCATCCTCAATAACAACTTTTTCTTCTGATGAAATTTTCTCTTCTTCAATTAATGTAACACATTGATCTTGATCAGAATTTAATTTTATTTCAATTTCATCTTCACTAGTTTTTGGAGGCGTGTTTGTTTTTGAAATTTCTTTAATTGACAACTTTTGCGATCTTATTTTATCTTTTTTATCTTTATTTTTTTTCCTATGTTTCTTATCCTTTTCTTTATCTTTGTCTTTATCTCTTTCTTTATCTTTATCTTCTTTTTCTTTCTTCTTCTTCCTACTTTCTTTCTTCAACTTCTTACTTTTTTTCCCACTTTCTGTGTCACTATACTTTTCAAGTTTCAATAACTTTGTTTTATTAGATTTTTCACTTGATTTTCTATTTTTTTCATCATCTTTAAATTCCTTCATCGAATTTTGTAGCAAATGTGGACTGTGGCGATCAATACTCTCTCTTCTATTCTCATCATATTGTTGTTGATGTTTAGAATGTTTACTATTTATCTCGAACTTCTCCTTCTCAATATTATGTTTTGATTTATTTTTACTATTATTACTATTTTGTGATGTATGGTGTGATTCTTCTCGTTCATTTTTGTTATTTTTAAATAAAGATTGACTTCGAGTTCTACTTCTTTTTCTGAAGTTTGAATGAGAATTATCTTTAAATTTACTCGTTGATTCCGTTGAATGACTTCTTCCTTTGGACCTACTTTTTTCGTATTTACTTTCTTCATATTGATGATCGTTTTTAATATTTAAATCCCCATAAATAGCTTCGGATTCATCATCAAATTGTTCTTTTGGTGGAAAATACATATCAAATGGATCTTCACCATAGAAGTCTTTTTTACCTGTTTTCGACAAATTATTAAATTCATTAGGGCTCCAAATATTATAATTTGATTTGGAAGAAAATTCAAAACCTGGAGGAGGAGGATCAATCGTACCGGGAGGAGCTTCTTCATATCTTTGAAGAATTTCTTTTGCATGATAATGTGATGGTGGAGAATGACGTGCATAAGGCAGTGGTGAATGTCGTGCGTGCGGAGGTGGGGAATGTCTTAAATGAGAAGGAGAAATTCTTGAATGACCAACTGGAGAAAGCCTGCCATGTCCTAGTGGTGAAATACGTGAAACAATTCCAGGTGAATGTCTTATATGTAGTGGCGAATGCCGTGGTTGACCGGGTGAATGACGCAAATGTAAAGGAGAATGTCGCGAGTTGTGTAATGGTGAAAATCTTGATGGAGATTGACGTAATCTGCCTTCAAATCTGCCTACGCTATTACGTTCAAATCGTTTTTCAGGAGTGTTTCTAATGCTTCGATCACTAAATGAGTTTGACCGACTTCTGCGCCGTCTTTTATCTTCGATTCTTTCTTTCCTGTAATCCTCTGCTTTTCTGTCTCTAAAATCATCTCTTCTGTCGTAAAATTCATCCAACGGTCGTTTATCTCGATCTCTTTCTCTATTATAATCATCAGTTGGCTTTCCATCTCTATAATCAACACGTCTTTCTCTATCTCTATCCCTGTCTCTGTCACGATCTCTATCACGATCCCTGTCGCGTTCTCTATCACGTTCTTTTTCTCTGTCTCTATCTCTTTCACGTTCTCTATCCCGATCTCTTTCTGGCTCCCTATAATGATGAGCTCTTCTATCTCTTTCACGTGAAACTTGCCTTTCCCTATCCTTTTTGAAATCTGGAGTTCTGTTACGCCCAGGACGTTTACCAAAAGGCGAGTTCTTTCTATTAGGTTGAAATCTTCGTTCATTTGATCGTGATCTATGTCTGTCTATAGATCTATGTCTTTCTACAGATCTCCTTCTTTCCTTTTCTTTCCGTTTTTCTTTTTCTCTCATTATTCTGTTAAAAGCTTCTAAAGGATCATCAATTATACCAGTACCAACTTTATTAGCTACACCTTGATATAGAGACATAAAATTGGAAGAAGGTCCCAAGTATCGGGGGCCGTGATTTGGACCTCCCATGTTCATCTGTCTTCCATGCATTGACGGATATGATGGATGAGGCGGACGTCTTTCGTTGTACATGTATCCCCTTAAATGCGGCATTCTATTATAATTGTTCATATCATATGGTCCGGGTGCCATAGAATGTCGTGGTTGTGAATGACCACCAATTTCTGACATAGGTTTTATGTAACCTGTTGTTGGCATCATATTATTAATTACTATATTATTAGTTGATTGAATTTGTTGTATTGGACCATTAGCTTCGAAAGGTTGTTGTTGAAATGCATCCAAAGTTTCAACTTGTTTAATTTCATTTGATGGCGATCTTGATGAATGAATCCCTTCTGTAGTTTTTCTATCTGATTGCACAGGTTTTAACGGAGGATTATCTCTATTACGAGGAGATATTGTTACTGTAATGTTATCCTCGTAATCTGAATCAGGATCCTTCTCTTTAGATTCTGAATATTGTGGTGAAGTTTCTTTAATATCTTTTTTTTCTTCTTGAATTTTTTCTTCTACAGCCTTCATTTCTTTTTTTGCTATTGTTGTTTCTTCAGGTGATATGATTTGTTCATTTGAAACTTTAACTTCACTTTTACCGACTTTTTCGGATGTTCTTTCAATATTTTCTTTGCTAATGGGGTTTGTTTTAGTAGTTTCTTTTAGATTTTGCTGATACTTTACATATCCAGTACGATTTTTAAAATTATTAACCGAATTACGTAAAAATCTATTGGGTATTAGAGAACCAGGAGAACAACCTTTTTCTTTACAATCAGGGCATTCGTTATCTTCAGATTCCAGTAAAGCAGTACGCACACACTCGTCACAAAAAGAACTTCCACAACATGGTATCATTACTGCATCAGAAAATAAATCTTTGCATATACTACATATTAGATCGTCAGGAATATCTTCTTTTTCTTGTACATCTGGTAAAATAGATGTTTCAGTTTTTTCATTGTTCGTAGAATTACCTCTATCTTGTAAAAATGATTTTGGTATACCAGACACACGCTTATGATCGATATGAACATCGACGGAACTATTTAAAGGGCAATTTTTTATCCAATGCCCTGATTTGTGGCATTTAAAGCATCGATAACTGATAGGAACTTCACCCACTTGCCCTTGGCCTCGTATTTTCTGATATTTATTTGGATCATAATCCATTGTACTCTGCGACATCATAGCTTGTATTTTATCTTCTTCAGTCCCACTCATTTGGGATAAATCCAGTTCTCCTCTAATACCTTCTAAGCTACTGCTACCAATTGAATGACTTTTGTCAACAGTATGAGATGAATCCGAATTCCACTGAGCTTTACTTTGATTTGTCAGCGGAACCCTAGCAATAATTAGTGACGTATTTTTTGGTATTAATATATTATTTTCATTATATTCTTCTTTCGTCTGTGCATTAATTACTTGCAAATCAAAGTCAGTTGCTTTCCATACATGACCCTTTCTTTTTTGATTAATAATTGCTTTTTTTAGATCTCCAACAGATATATGAAGGCCATCAAACGTAATTGTATCAATATCTAAAGAACTTTTAAATTTGTAATGAACAGACATTTTGAATTTTTGAACAAATTAGGCTAAAAATTGTATAAATGAGTTCGTTTTTTAGTTTCATCTAGGAAAAAGCATTAATTTTCTTTAACAACAATAATTTGAATATAATCAATTTCTCTTTTTATCTGTTTATATTTTGATATTAATATATTTTAATAACTTCTTTTTCTAAAAATATATATTAAACATTTAAAATTGAGAAAAAAGATATATAGACTGCTTTTAAAAGCAGTATGTTAAGATAAGTTTATATATATATTAATTATTAATATTTAGAATTCTTATTAAAATATTCTTATTTTGAACTGCTAAATTTTCAATTGCGATTTTTGTTTTATATTTTTTTTTTGATAATTATATATTTTCTTAAATCTAATTTAAAAAATTGTTGAATAAAATTATATATTTACTTAAATATGTTTCTGATTAAACTTTTTAATACATCAGAACAGATTTTATGTATTTTTTAAGGTTTATTAAATTTCTAGTATTTCTACTAATTATTATTTTAATATCTAATTTTTAACAATCAATATGTAAAAAGTTTTTTCAGTTTATTTTTTAATTAGTGCTTACTTAAACGTTGTTGAAAAGGTTTTAAGATTTAGTTTTTTGTTGATGTTATTGGAATTCGATTTTCATATCAGCAAAAACAAATATTGATGTATACACAGCTACCGAAAATGCACATATAATCGAAAAGTGACTTACCCTTTATATTACAATTTTGAATTAAATCTGCAACAAAAATAAAAAATAAAGTTAAAATTTGGTCTTAAATATTCAAATATTGTTTAATTTATATAAATTTTATTAAATAACTTTATTTTTTTTTTTTTTGTATTTTCATACGTTTATATTTTGGTTTGTTGGAATTTTAATTTATAATTACAACTAAATTTTTTCAAGTTTATTTTTATGGTACTTTCCAAAGAAAAACAAACCAATTCAAATTTAAAATACTTAAAACACAATTAATTTTTGGCAAACATATTAGGAAAATAATAAATTACTTCTAAGCATTAGAATACTGTTTAAATCAAAATATTGCTAAAAATCGATAAAACACTTTGGATTTTTTAAATTGCTCAGTATGTTTGTATGTTATATTTATATATATATATATATATATGTATATATATTTGACATTTAATAGCTAATAATTTTACTTACTTTATATTGCTTTTATTTTATTGCCAAGGTAAAGTATGTTATAATTTTCCAACTTTTATTTTTAAGTTCTAGAAATACAAAAGCCATGTTAATTGATGTTTGAAAGTTAGTAAACTTTTATCACTTACATTATAAATTCTGTTTAAATGTTTGCGGAATTTGATATAAACTATTTTATTTGTAGCATACACCTAAAATTCAAGATTTTTAATTTATTAGTTTAATTTACTTAAAAAATATAATTATACAATTTAAAATTAAGTTTTGAAAAATATTATTTTAAATGATTTAAATAATAAGTATAACATAAAAAAGCTATCTTAGTAATAATTACGTATAAGTTAGTGTAAGACAACACATAATTCTATTCAGATCTTTATCAATTGGTACATACTTAGGGTACTTTTAAAAAAAAAATATTAAAATAAAGATATTTTCATTTATTCATTCATTCATCATACAATGTTCAAATCAAACTTATGCAATAAAATTTTATTAGTTTTTGATTAAAAAATTATAAAACTTTCCATTAAAACAAAAAATTGAAAAAACAAATATATTTTAAAATACTTTTAAATTACACTTCTAATAAAATTTATACCAACTTACTTTTTCAATATTTATTTAGTCCAAGAAACCTTTGGTATATCAAAGTGCTCCGTTAAAGAATCTAAATGTTCATTAAATTTCTCTACTCTTTGTTTATGCGTTGTGGTAGCCTTCTCCAATATTCGTTTCTTTTGCTGAAATAAAAAAACTGGTTTTACTCAAAACTGATTTTATTTTAAATTCGAAACTAATTTTATATAAATTTGAATGCTTCAACTTTTTCACTGAACTTCTGAATATCAAGCTATAGAAACATAATCGCGGATAAAATATACATTTTAATCTTTAATTGCCTAACCGGCGGCGTCATATCTCAGAATTTTCAGTATTTTCGTTTAAAATTCTAATTTTATTTATCAAATGACGTACCATTTTTTCTTGCTGCTTCTTGAAAGAAATTTCTGCTTTGGTCAACTGTCGAGCAACAGAAGAATTATTACTATCGGATTTCAGAGTACAAACAGAAGTATCGTCGCCGCCATCTTTTTTTAAACTTTTTTCAATTTTTTCACGTTCTTTACTTTTACTTTTTTTTTTTTTCTTTTTTTTAGATAATTCAGAATCAGTTTTTAATTTTAATTTTCCTTTAGCAACATTAGAATATTCATCATCACTCATTTTCTATTTAATTTTTTTTTATTAAATTAAGAAAAAAAATCCTTATTACCTTTTCTTAGTTAATGTTCCAAACTCGAGAAATTTTCTCTGTATTTCACTGTATTTATAAATTAATGATAATTTCAATTTAATTTAATTTTTTCTATAATATTAGAAACTTCTTTTTTTCTGTAAATTGCTTTATTTGATTTAAATAAAATATATTTATCCCCTTTTCAAATACAATACAAAAAATAAATTTACTAATTTTTTGCCGCAATCAGCGTGTCGCTTCCCAATTATTTGCTTTTCCTTGCATGAAGAATAATTCAAAATGGCACCAGCTGCAATCCAAGTTTTTCGTTTCAAATTTCTATTTCAAATGTTTCTAACGTAAAATGAAACATTTATTGACATCTACTTCCAGTCCCAGATGTTCCAGGTAATACAAATTGAATCGATTGAAAGTAGTCAAAGTACCTAAAAAATTTATATGAAATTGTTGAAACCGAAGAGTAATAGAGCTACTTTCATTAAAGCAAGAAAAACAATTCCCCTTTCATTAATTCCCATTCCCACATTAATTAGTAATCATACTTGATAGGAATAAGAAAAATAATATTTTAAAAAGATAATCAAGCTAGTACGACAACATTTTTATATAATTCACAGTTCACACTCGTCAAATTTAGGGTGAAAACTCAATAATAATATACGGTTTCTACCATTTGACAAGTTGTACGCTTTTGCAAAGCCACCTATGACAAGCCGAAACATTTATTTTAAATGGCCGTCATAATGGTTGTGAAAAATGTCAACTTTGTTAGTTTTGTATGAATTTCTTCTACGGTATGTTAAATTTTAAATTTAGAAAAAACTCTAAAATAACATAATTTTCAATTGGAAAATAACAATTAAAAAGATATTAATTAATAATTAACAAGTGAATAATTAAATATAAATGAATTACAAACTAACAATAAAATAGTAAAACATAAGTTATTTTTTTATTGCTATATTTCTTCATTAGTGGTACATAATTATAGTCACCTTTTACAATTTTTTAAATATATTTTAAATTACTTAAATGTAAACAAAATAAAATTAAACGAAACACCTTCTGATTATTATTAATCTTTTTTTTTAGCTTTTATATTCTAATTAGAAATTATGTAATTGGAAATTATTATATTTAAACTTTTAATACATAAGAAAAAAATTTTTCATATAGAACAATTGCGTCATACAATTTCATACAATTCAACTTTTTTTTACATTTCACTTCAAAAGTGTCGCCATCATAGATATCTTCCAAATAGATAGGAAGATAGATAAGTATAGTCGTCTATTCTCTACTTATGTGTTTTCCTATCTTATGCGGCCCATCATAGATATATTAACTAATAGATAGGCAGTGAAGAAAATATTTTCAGCCAATTTTGAGATGTATTGCTATAGTTTCCTCAGAAATAGGCTCCTAAAAGGTGAATAAATTTCATTTCTAATTTTTAAAAGAATTTTTTCACTTATTTTGTTACTTTACAATTAGTTAGAATTTTGAATAACCTTAATTAAATTAAATTAAAAATAAAATATATCAATTATTAAGTAATATAAAAATTAAAAATCTCTGAATAAAACTGGTTATGAACAGTTGCTTTACATTATTTTAATAAATATAAACAGCTGAGTGAACGAAATGTATACATAAAATGCATATGTATTTTTTTGACTGCATTCCTTAAGATAGGAAAACACATAAGAAGAAAGGAAACACCTATATCTAACTTCCCATCTATTAGTTAATATATCTATGAGGTTCATACACTAAAAAACTTGTTAGAAAACATGTTCACCATACACCATATACTAGCAAACTTTTGCTTAAACAAGTTTAGAAACTTTAGTATTTTTATATTTCAAAGTAGAACATATGGCGGGTAAAATTATCGCTTTGATGGTAATTACAGAAATTAATAAAAAAAAGAAAAAAAAAAAGAAATGGGTGAAAAAGTGGTTATTCAATACAAATAAATATTCAAATCAAGAACTCTTAAAGGGAATTAGTGGAAAAGAACCAAATGATTATAGGAATTATTTAAGAATGGGAGGAGATTTTCAAGATCTTTTACGAAAAGAGAATCTATTAATCGAAAAGCCAAATACTTTGATGCGCGATGCGATATCTGCAGAGGTTAGACTTCATACTACTTTGAGATTTTTAGCGGCAGGAAACTCTTGAAAACCTAAACTTTTCCGCCCTTTATTTCGCAAACGTTTATTTTTATATAAATAGAAGAAATTTGCTATAATTATGGCATATTTTGGAATTCTTCGAAAAAATTTATCCAGTCTATATTATTTTTAACAGACATTTTAGCTTTTATTTTAAATTATTTATATATAAATTATTTTAAAAATCTATATAGGTATAAAAAAAAATATATATATATAGATGTGAATAGCACAACAATTTATTACCAACTAATTTTATTTATGTTTTGGTTTTTAAACTTTACCATACACGTTTAAGCATTTTCAGAAACTTATGACTCCGCCTACTCAAAATCAAAAAATTTTGATTTTGTTAAACCGTTTGACAAATTGTTTCGAAACCACACTTATAAACTTCGCATGTTTTTAAATAAGTTTTTCAATGTATGGCCCCATTAAGATCTTCAGTCAAAAAAATCCATATGCATTTATGTATACATTTCGTTTACAAGCTGTTTATATTTATTAAAGTTAATGTAAAGCAGTTTCCTATAACCAGTTCCACTTAAGAGATTTTAAGTTTTTTTTTTACTTAATAATAAGTGATATATTTTGTTTTTAAATTTAAAATTTAATTCAATTAAGGTTATTAAAAATTTTAACTACCTGTAAAGTAACAAAATAAGTGATAAAATTTTTTTAAACAAGTAAATGTAACAGTAAGTCGATGTAACCGACTTATTAATACCCTACACCTGAATAATTCGAATTAAATTAAAAATCCATAAGTTTTTTTGGCAGCTGCTTGAACTTCTTCCCTTTTGTGTCTTATTAAACTCGAATTTCAAGAACGTAAAAGAGGCATCCTCTTGGGATATGCTTGACACCTTTGTAAAAAACTTTAAGTTTCTATCTTTATTAATTTCGAAGATTGTTAGTCCTTGGGGGGTGTGTGGCAGATATAATTCCAACTCCAATTCATCGAATCCATCTCAGGAACATAAAGAAAACATGCAAGAACACCATTGTACTAAATTTAAAGGTTCTACTTTTGTTGGTTTTGGAGATATGCTTGTTGCTCTTGTGCTCGTCTGGAAGTTTCCAAAATACGAACCCATGGTTCAAATTCTTTCAAATGTCAGTTTCCAATTTTACAGAAAAGGAAACATAACAGAACACCTTTGTACTAAAAATAAAAGTTCTATCTTTGTTGGTTGTGGAGATATACTCGTTTGCTCTGGGGCTCGTCCGGAAGCTTTCAAGATTTGAACCCATGGACCAAATCCTCTTAAATTTCAGAGACCTAAATCAAACATGAAAGAACACCATTCTGCCAAATTTAAAGGTTATATCTTTGTTGTTTTTGGAGATAATCTCATTTTCTCTGGGGCTCGTTCGGAAGCTTCCAATATACGAATCCATGGTTCAAATTCTTTCAAATGTCAGTTTCCAATTTTATAGAAAAAGAAACATAACAGCACACTCTTGTACTAAAAATAAAGGTTCTATCTTTGTTGGTTTTGGAGATATACTCGTTTGCTCTGGGGCTCGTTCGGAAGCTTCCAAGATCCGGACCCATGAACCAAATCCTCTCAAATTTCAGAGACTTAAATAAAACATGAAAGAACACCACTCTGTCAAATTTGAAGATTATACCTTTATTGGTTTTGGAGAAAAACTCATTTGCTCTGGTGCTCGTTCGGAAGTTTCCAAAATCCAAACCCATGGACCAAATCCTCTCAAATTTTAGAGACTTAAATTAAACATGAAAGAACACCACTCTGTCAAATTTGAAGGTTATATCTTTATTGGTTTTGGAGATAATCTCATTTGGTTTGGTGCTTGTTCGGAAGCTTCCAAAATCCGAACCCATGAACCAAATCCTCTCAAATTTTAGAGACTTAAATAAAACATGAAAGAACACCACCCTGTCAAATTGGAAGGTTATATCTTTATTGGTTTTGGAGATAATCTCATTTGCTCTGGGGCTCGTTAGGAAGCTTCCAAATCCAAACCCATGGATCATATCCTCTTAAATTTCAGAGACATAAATCAAACGGAAAAAACATCATTGTAAAAAATTTAAAGGTTCTATCTTTGTTGGTTTTGGAGATAATCTCGTTTGCTCTGGGGCTCGTTCGGAAGCTTCCAAAATCCGAACCCATGGACCAAATCCTCTCAAATTTTAGACACTTAAATAAAACATGAAAGAACACCAACCTGTCAAATTGGAAGGTTATATCTTTATTGGTTTTGGAGATATTCTCATTTGCTCTGGGGCTCGTTCGGAAGCTTCCAAAATCTAAACCCATGGACCATATCCTCTTAAATTTCAGGGACTTAAATAAAACATTGAAGAACACCACCCTGTCAAATTGGAAGGTTATATCTTTATTGGTTTTGGAGATAATCTCATTTGCTCTGGGGCTCGTTAGGAAGCTTCCAAATCCAAACCCATGGATCATATCCTCTTAAATTTCAGAAACATAAATCAAACGGGAAGGAGCATCATTGTAAAAAAGTAAAATGTTCTATCTTTGTTGGTTTTGGAGATAATCTCGTTTGCTCTGGGGCTCTTTCGGAAGCTTCCAATATACGAATCCATGGTTCAAATTCTTTCAAATGTCAGTTTTCAATTTTATAGAAAAAGAAACATAACAGCACACTCTTGTACTAAAAATAAAGGTTCTATTTTTGTTGGTTGTGGAGATATACTCGTTTGCTCTGGGGCTCGTTCGGAAGCTTCCAAGATCCGGACCCATGAACCAAATCCTCTCAAATTTCAGAGACTTAAATAAAACATGAAAGAACACCACTCTGTCAAATTTGAAGATTATACCTTTATTGGTTTTGGAGAAAAACTCATTTGCTCTGGTGCTCGTTCGGAAGTTTCCAAAATCCAAACCCATGGACCAAATCCTCTCAAATTTTAGAGACTTAAATTAAACATGAAAGAACACCACTCTGTCAAATTTGAAGGTTATATCTTTATTGGTTTTGGAGATAATCTCATTTGCTCTGGTGCTCGTTCGGAAGCTTCCAAAATCCAATCCCATGGACCAAATCCTCTTAAATTTCAGAGACATAAATCGAATGGGAAAGAACATCATTGTACAAAATTTAAAGATTCTATCTTTGTTGGTTTTGGAGATAATCTCGTTTGCTCCGGAATCATTCGGAAGCTTCCAGAATCCGAACCCATGGACCGATGTTGTCCAGATTCGAACTTAGCTTTCCTTTCGTAATTAGTAACCTACTATATAAATTTCATCAAGATAGCTTTATTAGTTTTTGAGTTATCGTGCGAACGAACGGACGGACATCGTTAAATCGACTCAGGAGGTGATCCTGATTCAGAATATATATACATGTCCATATCTAACTCGCTTCCTTTTGGTGGTTACAAACACCATACCAAAGTTAATATACCCTATACTTTAGGTGTAGGGTATAAAAATAGATTAAAAAATGAAACTATTTCAGTTTCATCTTTGGAACTATTTCTAAAGAAACTAAGTAAAGGCTGCTTTTCGTGAGAAATTTCATGGATATTATCGCAACTTTCGAAAGAGAAAAATATAGTGTACTACCAGTGGGAAAGAGGGAGAAAAAAATATATTATTACAAAATAGTACAGCAACACTTTGACAGTAAAAAATGTTAACCTAATTTATTAATATTTATATTCATATTTAGCTAAAGATTTAAAATTTTTTATTTATAAAGTTGTTAAAAATAATATAGTTTATTAATAATATTTTTGTACCTATAATATAGTATTTTAATATAGTTTATCACTAAAAAACAAAAAATAAATTTTTTGAACATTTGTTTATTTTTTTTGACACTTCAAAATTTAAATACCATGGTAGTGAGAAAGTTTTTTGTAAGATATACAATTTTTGCATATGTATTAAAAATATCCACGATATTTATAGCAAAATATATTCAGAGAACATATTTTCGTGGATATTTATGGTTAGTTTCGTTGATATTTTCAAATGTTTCATGGATATTTTTTTAGGGTTACCTCTCTCACACCCATATCATTTTAGTATCTTCTGTGTATCCTTTAATATTTTCGTGGACATATCGGTCTAATGGAAACCAGCCATAATACATCACTGAACTGTTTCTCAAAATTGACTGAAAATATATTCTTCATTGCCTGTCTAGGGGTTATATATCTATGGTCATACATAGCTATTAAGACCATTTTTCAATGTTGGCGTCGATGTGTAAACTTTAAAAAGTTTCACGCCAGCTGCTTTTTTATTTATTCTGGCCATGCGGGAGTAACTGCATTTGGCTTGTCAGTGAACTGTTACAAGTCTATTACACATCAATGTTTTCATCAATACTGGTCCATTAATGGACCATTATTTGATGAAAACTGGATGAGAAATTAATTGATGATAGTTCTATTATCATCCAGACTCCAGTTCTCATTCATTTTCTTATCAATCTAGTGTCAAAACCAGCTGATTGAGAAAAATGGCTTCTTTTTTTTTAGTTTTTCGAAATATTCAGAGTTTAGACAATTTTGTAAATGTCATGTGAAAAAAAATTCAGTTGACATTTAAAAATTAAAGTGTTTAGCTAAAAAATAAAGATGAAAAGATAAATAAAATGAAGATGAAAGATAAATAATAGAAATAATATGAATTCAAAAGGTATGTTCTCTAAATTTATTCTACTTTTACATTTAATGTATTTTTCTTTTTTTTTTTTGTTTTACAAATTCTATTATTTGTTTTTGGAAAAATTTTTATTTCTTTAAACAAATTCTGTCTTGCATATAATATGTAGAATATATACTAATATATTGTTGATTTATTATAGATAACAAAATATTTCAAACAACGGAATCCATTCTTTATCCATCCTTTATTCAAAAATTTTAATACTAACTATAAGAATATTATAGAATAATTATTACAATAATTTTAATTCAAATATTTAAATTGTAGCGCCAAATTATTTAAGTTAAAAATTTCATTCTCTCTTTTATATAAAATTTGTTTTCAAATTTATAGATATCAACAGATCAATGAAATAAAACTTTTTTCAAAAATTATATTACATCTTAGAATATAGAGTATAAGGAATAGAAAATTCTGTATACGTATATAAAAATTAGTGAAGTCAAATCAATTAACTTTAATTGTCAAAATGTGCCTGTTATTGGTCGCGTTCAGGAGAATCTAGCGCTATACTGAATTGCAGCGGTGTAGCATTTAGTGCTGCATGTTTGTACTGAACGATTTGCAGCAAAATTAAGTGACATTTAATTTTGTGGGACATTTCGTATATTTTTATTTTATTTACATCGTATTTTTGTTTTTTAAATCTTATATTTTTGATCTCTCAATTTATCAATTTTTAAAAAAAATGCTTGAAATCCAAAAATTCTCATAAAATTTTGTAAACAAAAATTTTTGACATTAAATGTGAAGACATAAACGTCAATAAAAAGTCGCTACATAATTTAGCGTAAAATTTTCTTGCTGCAAAATTCATGTAGCACTAGATAAAAAAATCGTTCAGTAGAAAATTTTTTGTAGCGCTAGATGCTACTATATTCAGTGAATGCTCTTTTGAAAAATTCGTAGCAACGACAATCAATATTTTCGATTAGTAGTGTTTTGTCATTGTATGAGAATTTGCCTCACTTTTTTTTGGATTTACATACTTTTCCTTATACTCTATATTCTAAGCATTTCATACTCGTACATATTTAAAAAGACACACAAAACAACGCTTTTTTTAGCTTTCAAAAATAAATTGGAAATCAAAAAAATTTTTCTGAAATTATATTTCCAATGTGATAAAATTATATATATGTTCTGAAATTATTCTGAAATTCAGTAGATGTGTTCTGAATATGTTCTATATGTTCTTCTAATATGTCATTGTAAAATGTCAAAAAATGGATACGAAATTGAATTTTTCAACAGCGCTATAATGGTGCATCAATTTAATTGTCTATTAATGGTCCATTAAATTGATGAAAAACTTGATGTGGAATGAGCCTTAAGTGTCATTGTATCAATATTAATTAAATTTCAAAATGGATAAATTAAAGAAAATTAAAGAAAAGTAAATATTGTTTACATTTGATTTGATTGATTGAAAATATATATCGTATTCATGACATGTCAATTTAATAAAACTGTCAAATAGTTCAGCGTTCAGCTTTAAACATAGATCAATTTCCACTTTAAAAAAGTTACCCGCCAGGTGCCAACACCAGCATTGGAGAATGACCTTTACGGAGGCCATTAAAGATCGAAGTTTCGGTTTGTCAATATATAGGTGGTTTTGTCTATTTTGATTTAAAAAAAAGATTAAAAAAAAATTCCTAACGCCCACTAACTGTCAAAAATCAAAATATTAAATAGATTAAATAACTATGTTTTTCAAATATAGTGTTTGGAAATCTTGCATTATGTGAACCATGAAGGCCGATTTTCAATGAAAAATTATCGGCGATTTATCGTCGTTAAAGAAAGAGCAAAATATTGTGCGCTATTAACAAGAAAGAGGCAGAAAAGAGATTCAGTATTCCGCACTTTTCTGACAAGATTCTGACAACTAAAGTAACCTATTTCTCTCAGATTTAATAGAAATAGGTTATGTAAACTATAATATACATATATAAATATATTATACATAAATATTTCTATTTCTATTCTATTATTTCTATTGGTAAATTAAATATTACCAATAATTATTCTTAAAAATTTAAACTTTATCAAACGCATACAAAACTTCTACTTTCCCTTGCAAATTGTAAAAAATAAAAATGTAAATAATAGGTGTGTTTATTAGTCAGCTTTAGTACTACCTAGAACAACCTAGAGTAAAAAAGTAGAAGTTTTCTGTTCTAGTTTTTTTTTCAGATCAATTTTGGACAACATTTTTTTTTGTTTTTATTTTTGTTTGCTGTCCTATTCTGTTCTAACCTGCTCTGAAAACTAATAAACAAACCTAATATTACAATATTTACTTTTTCTTTTTTTATTTTGACACTTCAAAACTGAAATATCAATTTTCAATAAAAATATAAAGTAGTGTGCAGAGTTTTTTATGTGACATTCAAATTTTTTTTCATGTGTATTAGTTTATTCAGAAAAATCGCCCATAAATTCAGCAAAAAATCCAACTCCCAACAATTTACATACTATTTTGCTGAAATTATGGTTGATATTTCGCAATATAAAAATATCGCTGGACAATTTTTCTATGAATTTTTGTTTTTTTTACACAGATGTCATTTTTCTATCTGCTATCTATGCTCTAAGAGTTTCGTGGATAAATCGCTGTAATGAAAATTAGCAAGATTTCTTAATTCAAAATTTTGTGAAATAAAACAAAAATAAAAGAGCCAGAAAATATGTTCTCATTACCAATTGAAATATATATTGTTGAAAAGATTGCTTTAAGATTTCTTTTCCTTCCGATTCACGTAAAAGCCGCCAATCCGATTGAAACCAAATTTTGCAGGAACATTTCTGCGAGACTGGAAGGAGTTGGCTATATCGCATTTCGGTTCATTCCATTCCATTATATTCCATTGCGGTCGGAGAGCGTTTTAAAGCTTTTTGAATTTTTCGTTGTCCTGCGTAAACGGTTTGACCAATTAAGTTGAAAATTTGCACAAATGTTCTTCTTAGCCTTGGGGGTGTACTGAAGAAACTTAGTTGCAATATGTTACCCGGATTCACCCCGGCGGGCTTCCAAAAAAAATTTGTTTCCAATTTATATCCAATATTGTATGGTTTTATGGTATGAAAAAAAGCCTGTGACAAATTTTTATGAAGTTCCGGTAACCCGTTTGGGCACGAGTTCATTGAATTTTTTTGTTGTCCTGCTTAAATGGTTTAATAAATTAATTTGAAAATTCGCAAAATTGTTGCTCTTTAGCAGAAAAGCTCACTAGGTTAATTTGGTTACGATCTATTAACCCGTTTCGGCACCAGGGCTCAGTGAAGTTTTTTAATTTCTTTGTTGTCGCGCTTAAACGGTTTGACCGATTAAGTTTAAAATTTACAGAAGTGTAGGTCTTCACCACAGAAGCTCACTGAATTGATTTGGTTACGATACATTGACCCTTTTTGACATCACGCCTCAACAAAGGTTTTTCATTTCTTTGCTGTCGGGCTTATACAGTTTGACCAATTGTGTTGCAAATTTGCAAAAGTGTAAATCTTTACCACAAAAGCTCACTGAGTTGATTGGGTTACAATACATTAATCCGTTGCGGCACCAGGGCATAATGATATTTTTAATTTCTTTGTTGTCGCGCTTAAATGGTTTGACCAATTGAAAATTGGCACAACTATTGCACTTTAAGACAGAAGCTCATTCAAATGCTACAATACCTTTACACATTAACCCATTTTGACATGATAGACTGCCAAAAAAATATTTGTTCCTAATTTTTGTCTAATTTGGCAGGGTGAATTTACGGATCTAAATAACGTCTGTGATAAATTTTTGTTAACGTTCGTTAACCCATTTTCGCACGAGTATCTATCAAAAATATTCCGCCCAATTTTTTGTATTGTTATTATATTATTAGAAAGATATTTGCAACACTTCTTACTTTTGTCTATATTGTTTTTAATATTCCATAAAAAACTTTCAATACAAACTTCTAATATATAATAGTAATTAAAATAACCTTATTAAGTATCACTGTGTTTAAGTTTTAACAAAACATTTTCGGTCGTTATTAAAGAACAGAAATAATCTTCTTCATACGACAATCGTTATGTCATCATTCAGCAATGCATTACTAACATGTGGTCTACCTATATACATAAGATGCATGTGTAATATATTTCTCAAAAAATATCATTGAAATATTTACTTACTACATATATAGTGTTCTTATGTTTAAAAATATTATAAACACAATCAATTAAATTAGAAAACATATTCACATTCTGTACAATATTTAATCAAAAATGAGTATATACATATTTAAAGAACAGAAACCTTACATTTTTATCCATATACAGTTTTTCCACATATTTTTAGCATATATCAGTTTGAAAACGTAATTACTTATTAGAAAAAGTAAACTAAAAAAAATTCTGATTAATTTAAAAACACAATCCTGTCTTTTTTTTATTAAAAATATGTTAAACAGAATCTGAGATGTATGCATTTAAAAAGAAGTTTTTTCAAAATTTGAAGAACTGTAGGTGCTATAGGAGCTGTAACGGTGAGGCTACATAAGGAAGTTGTTCTACAACATTACTCTTTTAAGAGACCTATGCATAGTAAATATTTCATTGCTCTTTATTAAACAGTGTATAAGTGTTACCCACTAGGCCACCAAGGCTCCTGTTGTAAATTATTTTTAAAAAATTTGGAAAGATTTAAAAATTCAATCAAATTATAACGTTAGCGAAAAAAAATTTGTTTAAAAATGTGGAGTGGAGCACCACAAATACAATTGAAAAGAATTGAAATGTTATTAAAAAAGAGCATCAAAATAATTCATAGGTATCCAATGTTGCACCCCAGTATGATTAACTCTCAAGAGTATCTCAGTTTTGAAATTATCTGTAAAAGGGAACTTTATATCTTGGCCTTCAAAATTATAAACAATAAAATAAAACTTTAACAACTTTATATTGCAAAGGTATACAGATATTCATAATTACAACACCCGCAATAAATGCAATTTTTACTTGTCATTGTTTAAAACTGACAAGCAAAGATCAAATTGTCTCTTTAATTGTTTAACAAGCTTAAATGAATTACCGGATGCTGTTAAGTCTATCAAAAACTTAAGTTTCTTTAAAAAGAAAATTGTTGAACTTTTATGTTCTACTTAAATACCATTTTGCTGTAAATAATTAAGTATATAATAACAATTTTTGAGTATTGAATTCAAACAATTTCATAACACCTTGTACATGACAATGAAGAAAATACCCACAGATTTATATATTTATACACAATGTGTACCAAAGTGTGTACTATGTACTGCATGGGTTCATATTATATACAATTATATACCTAAATAATTATGTAGGTCGGATACATTGGAATAAAAAATATTACATTAAATATACATATGTAAAGGAGAAGTAAGTATATCAATGCTATATGTTTTGCTATATGTAGTACGTTATTGTATTTCATTCAAACATTTAATTTTTATGCATAAAAATGCAGCGTCAGCAAAAACCATTGCATAATGTTTAATTGTTAAAGAAATTTTAATTTATTACTAAAAATGGTAAATTTTAAATCGTAACTTAAATTGACTAAAGTAATCTGAACATTCCGCCCACCAAACAGTAATTTGACTTGTTGATGGTATAGGTTCTTCAGTAAACTTTGGCCAATGTATTGAACGTCTTAAGTTTTGGTGTAATGAAAACTCTGGTTTGGAGGTTGCTGATGAATTGCACTTAAAAATTTTAGTCCAAATTTTGCTATATACAGTGATACCTATTAAAAGCAATAATAAGAAAATAATGATGGAAATCAAAACGTATTCATGATGTTCAGACTTAAATAACATCGAATTATTTGACATTTCATTCAATTTGTTACGTTGCTTTTCTAGAATTCTCTGGATATCGGATATATCTCCATCAAAGGCTGATGTTGGTTGACTAAGATTTAAATTTTCAACTAAAGTTCCAAGTTCTGGCATATTCATTACAGGTATAACATCATTTTGAATCGAGATCTGTGACTGAACAGACGAGCGAGCCGCTACTGTATATGCCGGATGGTTCACTGCACAGCCTGGTGGTATGGTTATAATTCCTTCATTTTTTAATTTGATTGGCTTTGAATACTCTCCGCATTCTAACATAAGATTTTATGGTACTGTTGTGACAAAAATATATTGTCCTTCATTAGAAAGAGGAATCCATTGGTTACTTGGTTCAACAATATTGAATTCACAGTCTTCTTTAAAATTTCGATGTTGGGTGAGCATAATAACTTCTCATCGATATTTCTGAGATTCTAATCCGTAAATTGGTGAGGAGATTTGGCAAATCCTCGATACAGTTGTATGTAAGCGTTTAGTAATTTCTATTTCTGAAATTGCGAAGTAATGAGTTCTATCACTGGTTATTGCTAGTTTCTGAATGTTGGGTCGAATTATGATTTGCTTGGTTTGATATATCGTAGATAACGGAATAAGATTATACGAAGTAAATATTTTTGAATCGACTAAAGGTATGCTGAATTCAATTATTAGCCGTTTTCCTGAAAATGCTGTTTTGCTATTCAAGATGGCGAATATATCATGCAAGAAATTTGGATCTGTCTCTTTAATGGGAAGTTGTGTTCGATAGGGTATGTTTTTGCTTATTAAATTAAGTTGATGAATCATTTCGGTGGTTGTTAAAAATAAATAATGTTTTTTGAGTTTTTGCATTAATATAAGATGCTATAAGTTGATCTTGAATTTCCTTGTATCTTTTCATAGCCATTAAGTAATGTAACACTAAACTCAGTATTCCTATCTCCTTCTGTTCCATTTTATGCAATTGGTTCAGTTGTTCCTCTAATGTTTTAAATTGATTTTGAATCAGAGAATCCTTTAATTTCATCAATTTAAGAGTTGAATTGATTGTTGATGTTTGATCTTTCAATAACGAATATATTTGTTGATCATTTTCCCTTAATGCTGATATTTGAAGATCATATTTCTGAGCGTCTTCTTGAGCGAGTATACCAAATAAACCATTTGCAATGTTTCCCACAATGTTTAAATCTCCTCTTGCTTTTCTTTGGTGATATGCATGATTTGTAAACAGAATTTCATTATTTTGTTGAAGACGAAGAAATTGAATAGAAAGATGATTTACAAGAGCCAGACAAAATGTTAAATTTTTTATTAAATGGTTTGCACACATTGTTTCTAAATTTTTAATGCCTTTATCAATTTCGTTCAGTTCCCACCAGTATGTTTCTAAATCGTAATACAAAAGAATTTTCCACTTTGAGCTAACCAACTTAATTTTGCCTTTGTTTTCAAAATACATGCCGGGTTTGCCGCTAAATTGTGTGATCTTATCCGAAAATTAAGCTGAATAATGATAACAAGAAAAAAGTTGTTGTCCATAAATTTACCTTGACCTTAGAAGATGTTTGAGATTTATTGATAACAATCTTGCTTGCATCATCATGTGGTACATCATTTGGTAGTGGGCATATTTTAGTTATATTTCTCTGTGTAATTCCTTTGTTCGTTTTTATTGAAACTACCCTTACAATACCCTACCCGTCTTCTTCTGGATGTACTTCCACGATTCTTCCTAATGGCCATTTCTTTGATGAAAATCTTTCGTCCTTTATAAGAACTAATTGATCTAGTTTTATGTTCTCCTTTGATTGTTTCCATTTATTCCGTTCCTGTAATTGACTTATGTACTTCTTAGTCCTACGCTCCCAAAAGAATTTTTTTTGGTTGTTGTAATACTTTCTATTTCTCTCCTTGTAACCCAAGTGTTTCAGGAGCAGCATGCAAATGTTGGCCTATAAGGAAATGCCCTGGTGTAAGTTCTTCTAAATCATTGCAATCATTACTAGAAGAGCAGTGGTCTAGAGTTCAAATAGGATTCTATTTGCGTTAAAAGAGTAACCATTTCTTCATATGTCAGGAGTTGTTCACCTAAACTTTTTTGAGAAGCCGTTTTGTTGATTTAATGCCAGCCTCCTATAGTTCACCAAAATGAGGACTTGCAGGTGGAATAAAATGCCAATTAATTTTTTCCTTTGCAAGTACATCTCTTGAATTAAGATATGTTTTCTTTAGAATATTATTAGCACCAACGAAGTTTGTTCCTTGATCTGAATAAGTGTCTGTACATAATCCTTGCCTGGCAATGAGATAGCGTATTTCTGCTAAGGATGCATCACTTGTGAGATCTGTTACTAACTCCAGATGTATCGCCTTTGTAGAAAGACAAACAAAAAGTGCAATATACGCCTTGTACGATTTCGCTCCTCGTTCACGGCTAAATTATATGGTCCCAATATTTATTAGGACCACCAAAATCAAGTCCTACAGATGAAAAAAGTCGGCCAGGTAATACTCTGGTCTCCGGTAGCGATCCCATGATTTGATTTTGAATTGTAGGATTAGACCGGAAACATACCAAACACTTTCGAAGTATGAGTTTGATTAATGTGATTCCACCAATAATCCAATATTTTAAACGGATAGCAGTTTGTGTAGTTTGCGTGCCTGAATGTAACAATTTTTCGTGATAGTATCTGATGATCGAAATTGTTATATATGAACGTCCACAATTATTATTGGATGTTTTTGTTCATATGATATTGGCGCGAGGGTTAATCTACCGCCCACCCTGAGGATTCCGTTTGAATCTAAGAAAGGATTCAGAGCTTTGATTCGACTTGATAGTTTTATTCCTTTATTACCCTTTAACTGCTCAATTTCATCTTTAAAAAAGTGGGTTTGCATGAGCTGTACGCAAGTTTTTTCAGCTGTACTTAATTCTTCCGTTGATAAGTAATTAGTTCGTTTTTCCCTTGCACTAAGTGAATTGTTCTTGAATCGCAAACACAAAGCCGTTATTCTAATCATTCTAGTAAAAGATGAATATCGAATGATCCATTCAGGTTCTGGAAGGTTGACAACAGCGCTTAAAGTTACGTCTAAAACGTTACGTTAAGTTAAAGTCTTTTATATGTGGCCAGGAGACTTTAGTGTGACTTAGCCACTCCGGTCCTTTCCACCACAGTTGCTGTTGTCCTAATTGACTCACACTCATGTATCGAGATTAAATATCAGCTGGATTATGCTTATTAACGTGGCGCCATTGTGAACGTGTTGAGTTAGATAAAATATAACTAACACTATTTCCTACATAAGTTTTCCATTTATTTGGATGTTGGCTAAGCCATGATAAGACAATTGTTGAGTCAGTCCAAAAAAATTTGTTTATATCTGTCCATTTGAATGCCTTAGATACTTGCTCCATAAATTGTAGTACAAGTTGATCTCCAGATAATTTCAAGCGTGGAATTGACACTGTTTTTATCTGAGCTACCTTCGACTTTGAAGATAACAAATTGGTTATGATTTTACCATCTGTTAGCGTTAGCCATAATTGTTGCAATAATGATTTACCCTGTATAAGTATTGGTTGCAACCAACCAACAAGATCAAAGAGTTTGGATATTTCTGATAATATTGATCTTTTCGTATGAAGATTCTTTTCCTGTTTTTGTGGGCTCACCTTATAAAATGTAATTCCCGATCTGTTTCTAATATTTTTTATTTTTTAATAAATTATTATCATTTGCTTCCCATTTCCGTAACGGAAATCCTGCCTCCTACAGGATTTTGCTAAGATCTTCTCTAATATGCTGAGCTTCTTCCAGAGTATGAGCACCTGTCATTAAATCATCTACATGAAAATCGTTAAGAATGATGTCTGCAATTTTTGGGTTTTCTAGTTTTACCGACTGTGCTACTTCATGTAAAGTTCTTATTGCTAGGAATGGAGCTGACGCGACTCCAAAGGTTACAGTCTTCAATCTATAATCTTTAACTTCATCAGTTGGATGTTTTCTCCACACTATTCTGTGAAAATCGCGATGTTCTGGCTTTAACCATATATGTAGGTACATTTTTTCAATATCGCCAGTAATTGCAAATTTATATTTTCTCCACCGCATTAAGATATCGTAAATAGATTTTTGTATGGATGGGCCAGTTAATAAAAAATCCTTCAGCGATTTTCCAGATGGTGTGTGGCAGATGCATCAAAAACTACTCTAGTTTTGCTTGTTGTACTGCTAGCCTTCAATACAGCATGATGTGGAAGATAGTAATTGACCTTGTTCATTTCATTTAGTGGTACTTCTTCAAGATGCTCTAACTGAATATATTCATCTATAACCTTGTTATAATCATCCTTTAACTCAGACTTTAATTTAAACCTGCGCTATAATTAATATAGTCTCTGAAATGCTCTTGAACGAGTATCTTCTAACTCTGCACCTGGCATCAATTTGAACGATAAACTTACTTGATATCTGCCTGATGGTAAACGTTGGACATCTTGTTTATAAATCTCTTCTGCTAGTAAATCCTGAACTGGGGGTTCAATACGGTATTCCAATTCTTCTTGTTCCCAGAATGTTCTCAGAGATTGATCCACATCTTCAGTTGAAATTAAACTAAAAATCTTATAATTTGATTCGATTGGTACAGGTCCTGACAATATCCAAATCCAATGCTGTTTTTTGACCAGTTAGATATCTTGATTGCGTGTCTTTTACTCCATTTTTTATAATATTGCTGAATATATCAGCGCATGGAAATGGTAAATCGCATCGCGCATGTAATTCGTGGTATTATTAATGCTTGAATGAGATGATGATTACAAGTCCATTTTTCACCCAATTCCGCTAATGATAGTTACATAACTACGAAGAAGTTTCAAACATTGCACAGCAGTTTTGAGTTATAAATGATCTTTGAGAACCTTGGTCAATTAGAGCTCTAAACGAAACATAGTCTCCATATTTATTTTCTACTTGAATAAATGCTGTTGCTAACAAAATGTCGTTTCCCCTTTCTGCATTAGTGGCTGTTAAAATTTCCTTCGGTTTTGTGTTTTCAATGTGCAAAGCTGTATGATGTGCAGATTTACATTTTAAACAGCGAGATTATGAAAAACAGCCCTTTGAGACATGACCATATTGTAAGCAATTAAAACATAGTTTATGTTTTTCCACTAAAGATCTTGTTGAACGTTTAGATATTGAAATTTCTTACATTTAAAAAGCCGATGCGTATCGTTGCACATGATACAATGTGATCTTCCTTCAATGTTGACAGCATGTACATGAGTTTTATTTAATGTCTTCATACTACTCATAGCTTCTATAGATCTAAATCGTTGTTCTAAAATGTTGTTAATTGAGCTAAAGTTGGAAACCCTTTACTAGAACCTAGGCCCTCTTCCCATTTCTTTCTGGCTTCTATATCTAATTTTTGGGACAGAATGTGGATTACTATAGGTCCCCAGGATTCTGTAGATTGCCCTAACCCTTTAATTCCGGCTAATGATTTGGTTGTAGCGTCAAATAACCCCTTATAGCTGTTAGCATTTTCAGCCTTAGTAAATGGAGCAGATGTAATTGCATGCAAATGTGATGATAGAATAACTCGTTTATTTGCAAATCGGTTTATTAACAACTCCCAAGCTGTTTTATAATTTTCTTCACTTACTGACAAATGTTTTATTAGATTGCTTGCTTCGTCAGTAAGTACAGATTTGAGATATCGCAATTTTTTGGATATTACAAATCTCGTTATTTTCATGAACCATTGCCTTAAATAATTCATAGAATGTAGTCCATTTCATATAGTTGCCATCAAATCTAGGAATCTTTATTCTTTCTAATTGAAAGTTATCCTTGATAACAATTCTTGTGAATTGAGACTCTTCTCCAGCTGGCGTGGATGGTCTTGCTGTCGGTTTTACTTTCTGTTCCTTATATCCATTAATGAACCCTTTAAATTTGGTCATTAAGTCTAAGGAAAGTTCTTCTGCTTCTTCATAGCTTTCTTGATATTCCTTGAGTAAGGTACTATTGTGGGCTTTTCCCCCCAGTACTTCTGGATGATTCTCAACACAGCGTCTCCATATGCTGTGAACGCGTTCCACACGACTTTCGAAGTATTCCAATGAATGCCTGTCCTTGCTATCTTTCTTGTAATTTCTGTTGATTCTAAAAAACTCTTCCAAATTAGCCCTTTGAATTTCTTCACAAGAAAGAGTAGTCATTGTTTTTTTTTATGTTGATATAATCGGCTTGTCCAATTATCTTTTGATCATTTATAGTTAAATGATCCGGCTCGAAGGATCAATGTTTTGTTTGTTGATAAACTGTTTATTTTGTTTTGTCTAATTATTACAGATTTACATCTTTATATACAAATTAAATACTAAAATCAGCATTAATTACACCTTGAATGTCGTTACAAATTTAGTACAATTATTTTCCGTATTATAAACTTGAAATATATTTATACTAACCGACATTACTTTAAATCTACATTAAAATTTTACAACAACAGTTTACATTACATACATTTGATTTAACATAAGTTAATTTACTTAGTACAACATTGTATTTCATTCAAACATTTAATTTTTATGCATAAAAATGCAGCGTCAGCGAAAACCATTGCATAACGTTTAATTGTTAAAGAAATTTATTAGGTTATTATTAAAGATAAATTACTAAAAATGGTACATTTTAAAACGTAACTTAAATTGACTAAAGTAATTTGAACATTCCGCCCACCAAGAACCTATAAAACCGTAATTTGACTTGCAGACTTCTTCAACAAACTTTGTCCAATCTTAACTTTTGGTGTAATGAAAACACTGGTATGGAGATTGCTGATGAATTGCACTTAAAAATAATTTTATTCCAAATTTTGCTATATACAGTAATACGTATTAAAAGCAATAATAAGAAAATAATTATGGAAATCAAAACGTATTCATGATGCAGGCTTAAATAACATCGAATTATTTGACATTGTATGTTAATACATTATTATTAAGTATGTATATTAATACGTATTAAAAGCAATAATAAGAAAATAATTATGGAAATCAAAACGTATTCATGATGCAGGCTTAAATAACATCGAATTATTTGACATTGTATGTTAATACATTATTATTAAGTATGTTAAAATATGGATTGTGTATTTAATACAATTAACATATCAAAATACTAAATATGTTGATGTTGATTTATGAATTATTATTACATGTTTTGATTAATTATTTTTGAAGTATGTACTTTTAAAAAAGTAAGACCCGTCGGCTTTGGTTTGGGTCATAAATAAATAAAAAAACAAAACAAGTTTATGCTTTACTTTCTATAATTAATAAAATACTTGAATTATGTAAACTAGAATTAAATTAAGTTAAGATATAAATTTGAAAATAAATAAGGAAAAAAAAAGTGTGGTAGTTTTTTTTCTTAAGTGTTTTTCTATCTTAAAGGTGATGGCCCAAAGCTAACTTTGCTTCCTTTACTTTCTTCGAAAGCTTTGATAGTTGAAATTAATTAGATTATTTCTTATGGTACTTGGCCAAATGCATAAAGTATTCAAAGTAAGCAAACGAAGCAAAGTACCTAATTGGCGGATATTCAATTACGTATTTTGCGTTGAATACTTTCACATTTGATATTTGAATTTTTTTACATAAACATCAAAAAAATTTGGGAAAAATTTTAAATAGGTGGGAATGTGATTTCGTAAAATTCATGAATTTGGCGATTTCTATAAATGCTCCGAACTCAAAATCTCCTATTTGGTACTGAATTCAAACATTTATACGTTTCATATAAAATAATTATTATACATCATATGTACATAGATACATATACATATGTATAAAATTTCTAAAATTTTTTTTAAATACATTTCAGAAAAAATAAATTCAATAAAACTTAAAGCAAAAAATGCAAAGTAATAATTGGGCCAGTATTTACTTTATCTTTGCTTCGTTTTGATACTTTGAAAAAGTATTCAAAGTGAAGGAAGCAAAGTAAGCATTGGGCCATCACCTAAGATTTTAAAAGACGAATTAAGCAAAGCTTCAGTTAAAATAAAAATATCAAAATCTAAAAGAGCACAATTAGAAAAAAAATTTTGTACGTAATCCTCAAAATTTTAATAATAAATGGATAATTTAAAAGCAGGGTTATGGATGACGGAATTAGGTATGTATGTTAATATTAACTAAATTTTTTCTGCTTTAGAACGAGACAAAAGTGCTTAGTATGGTTTTTTCTTAACCGTTATCCGTTGAAGATAGAAAACTTTCCAATTGTTGCTAATGAATTAAAAATAAAATATTTCAATTACTAATTAATATAATAACTTAAATCAATTCAATTGAATCAGTTGTTTAAGTTTATATTTAAGAAACTAAAGCAATATCAGGGAAGCGCCGTTCCCTCAGCTGTTTCTAAAAATTGGCTGAAAATATTTTCTCCATTGCCTAATTGCCTATTTATGGGTAGGTAATATACGTAATATGTTATCGTGCTTATGTATTGCTTTAATTTCTTCAGAAATAGTTCTTTAAAAGAAAAAGATGAAATATATAGTTTCATTGCTGTTTTTAAGAATTTTATCACATATTTTATTACTTTATTAATAACATTTTTAACCTTAAGATATTGAAACACATAAGAAGAAAAGAGACGACTATTCCTACCTTCCAATCTATTTGTAATATACATAGATATATTAACTAGTAAATATCTATGGTTCATATATGATTGGTATAGAAACTTGAAGTATTTTGACATTTGTGCTGATGTCAAATGCTTTTTTTTAAGTATGCAATTTATTTTGGTGTTTAGTTAAGTGTTTATTATGTTTATTAGTTCCAAAATTCCAACAATTCCAAATTTTCAAACATCAAAGTTCTAAGTAACAATTATTTTATTTACCAAATAAGTTTTTTTTTTTAAATATATAAGGAAAATGACACAACATCAAGAAAGGAGTAAAGTATGGAGATATTTTACGAGAACATCAGACAATTTAAAAGCAAAATGCCATTTATGTTTATCATTGCTATCGTTTAAAGGTGGATCAATTTCCAATTTACACCTGCATTTAAAGCGAAAGCATGCTGAACATTTAGATGAACAAAGTGGAACGCTTATAAAAAATTGCTTACCAGATCCTTTAAGAGAGTAAATATAATTCTCATCTAAGAAATGTAAATTGAATAAATTTTTTTTAGTATTGAGAAAATTGAATTTTTTAAAAATGATGAAAATGTAAAAAAATTAATCGAATTAGTTCGACAAAGAGGCAATATTTTGTACAAATTTTCTAAACACAATATTTGGAATAGCGAAACTCAAGAAAGGCTTTGGAAGGAAGTTTCGAAAGGATTAGAATATCATGGTATTTAAAAATGTCAAATATTTAGTTCTTGTTAATAATATGTGTAATATCTTTCTAATAGTTTCCTACAATGAATGTCGACTATGTTGGAGAAACTTGCGTTATTTATATGATCTATATAAAAAAGATCCTAAGTCACATAATATGAAATTTGTAGATCAACTTAATTTTTTAGATAGCTTATATAGTAAATCTAAACTAAGAGAAAATTCCTTGTTCAACGAAAAAAAAAGGAAATTATCTACAATGGAGTCGGAACAAATAATCAATGATATAATAGTGGATAATAAAAATATGTATGAAAATCTAGAAGAATCATACCTAGAGGATTGCGACGAATTTTCACATTTAAATCAAAACGATGAAATTTTAGAAGAAACTAGTAGCAAAAAATTTAGATCATCTACAACAAATAATGGCATTACAGATAAATCCTTATCTTTTTATAAAAATTTTGATGAAATGGACGATTTAGATTTTTTTTTAGGTTTTTTGAATAAAAAAATGCGAACCCTTTCAGCAGAAGAAAAAAGTTATGTAGAAATGAAATTCACTCAATTAGTTTTTGAAGCAGAAGCAGTTAATTCACAGTAAAGAATGCATAGGTATATACTTTAATTTTTGATCACATTGACAGAAATTAAAAAAATTAAGTTAATTTTAGATTTACTTGCTGAGTAATGATTCTGAAGGGTTTTAGACTGATAAAAGGAATAATATATGTATAATGCTTATATCTATTAGAAAAAATAGAAATACATATATTGATAAAAAAAGCACTTATTTTTCTTTTAATAAATTTCGATTCATTTTTATTTTCTTTTAATCCTTTTTAAAACTGATATACGTTTATATGTATCAACTAAAATGTTTCATTTAAACAATTAAAAATGTATTAATAATTAAATAATTTCTTTTTATTTTTAGCATGCTAAAAGTTTTAATAATAATAGGATAAATATAAATTTATATATATATATATACATATATACCGTTTTAAATTAATAAATCTAATACATTTTGTGAACAATATCGGCTCATCAAAATAAAAAAATGTACAATGCTTTCGAAAATAACTTACTTGCTAACTTACTATAATTTACAGTAATTTAAATTTTCTTTTCTAGTAAAAAAATTTCTTGAATACAATTTAAAAAAAAATTACAATAACGTACAAAAATAATCTAATAATGTACATATTTATATCAACAACTATTCCTTTTTATTAGTTAATATTTGTGTATGATGAAATTTGGGAAATTTATAAATTAACTTAAATTTCTGCAATAAGTTCTTGAATTCGATTGGTTTCTAAAAAATATAAATAACTTTTATAGTAATGTCCAGTACAAACTAAATCAACAAAATATAAATAATATATAAACAGTGGATACAATGAAATAATCTTTTTATAAACATTTGTATATGCATTTTAAAATGAGAGGAAAACGCTATGCCTGCTTTAATAATACTTAATTAACCATACTCCATTTTATCATACAATTAAAATTATATCAAAATATTAAATATTTAAAATACAAATTTTCTTTTGGGTGGATTGTAATGTTGAAAAATTCGTAATGGTAAATTCAATCGTAATGTTCTTATATAGCATCAAAGCAAGATTTTTCATTATTAGTCTAATAAAATTAATTTAATTTTACAACTAATATATTAAAAATTAAATATGTTAAATTTAATTTTAACTATTATTGCTGTTTTTCAGTGCCAAGCATAAACTACAATTCAATAAAACAAAAGAAAATTATCAGAACTATAAAGAGGGTATTAAGCAAATATAAAGCTAGATAAACTTACAGCGTATTTAAAAAAAAAATCAATTAAAAGCAATCTTTATAATTTGTTCATTTTTTTCTTTCAATTAAATTTTCCGAACTTATTTGTATTGATACTTTAAAAAAAAAGAAATTTGCAAAGGGTATATGAATCTCATACTAAACGTACCTCAAAGGGGTTACTTATAATTGCTACACTAAGCACGTTCTAATATTAAAATAAAATTAATAACAATTAAAATTATTTTGTAAAATTTTATAAATTCTAATTGGCTCTAATTCTTATCTTAAATCATTTAGAAAAAAATATGTATATCACATCAAATAAGAAGTACATTGATTATTTATAAACTTAAACTTTTGCATTTTAAGTAATTTGGTTGAATTTGAAATTATTTATAAATTATTTCCAATTTTTAAATTTTTTATTACACACATTTAAGTAATAAATTTTAGTTTCAGTTAGCAATATTTGTTTTTATAAAAAACTTTCAAATTTCATCAATACTTCCAAAACGAAAATAATAGCCATTTACTTTAACTATATTTTAAGTAAATATACTAAATTTTAAAAATTTACATAATCTTTTGAATATTTAATTAATTTTTTTAGCCTTAGATAGAACAGCCTCTGATTTTGAAGATTGCAATCTTTTTTCGCAATACAAACTACCTATAGGTTTAGCTAATGAAGCAGATAAACTTTTTGTAAAATATAATTGTTGAGGACAATAATTTGTTGTGGTTGTAGATGACGATGATGATAATGATGATATTGGTGTAATTGGAGATTTACCAATATTAGAGGAATCTAAACAATTTGAAAGATTACTATAGGGTTTTAGATGCTGTTCCGCAATCGTGGTTGTCATTATTAATGGGGTTGTTAGTGTTACAGAAGAACTTGTTGTTATTGTTGCTGTTGTTGCTGTAACTGGTAAACTTAGTCTATTCGTAGCAACCGTATTAGAAGAGCATAATGATGATGATGATTGAAACTTACTACGATCTCTAATTGGAAATTTATTTTTTGTGCAACTTAAATCTAATTCTAAAGTATAGAAACGTCCTCGAACATAACTCTTATTTTCATTTTTATATATAGTTGAAATTGATGTTGATGTAGTTGAATCTTCACTACTACAACAACTATTTGACGATGTTTTATATTGTTTTTTATTATTTAAATCTAAGCTATTATCACAAGGTTCTGTTATTGTGGTTGATGTCGTATTTTTTGCATCAATACAATCAAATGAAATAGTTTCTTTATTAAAATTATTGCAACTACTACTAAAAAATTTGTTTTTATCACTATTGTTCATAGAGCTACTAGAAGATTGTAGCTGATGATGATGAGATAATTTTCCAACTAAATGGTTGTTATTATTACATACAGATTTAAATGGTTCTGATATATTTTCAATACTTGATTCATAAACACTTTCTAAAGGAGGAGATTTTAAATGATTTTTAAATGAAGCATAATTACTTGTATTTAATTGTATAACTGGAGCAGATGTAAATATCGATAAACTAGTTGATGGTGTGACATGCATTGTCGATAATAATGATGACAATGTTGTCGACGCCTCTTTTGTTGAACAATTAACTACTTGATTATTTGTTGTGTGAGAAATATTTGTTGCATTGAGTGATAAAAAATCATGTGTACTATTTGATGGTTGCATTTTATTAATTTCAGTAACGTTTCTCGTTTGTATGCAATTAACTTCAATTGGAATATTTGATATATTTCCTGTAAGCGAAATATTTCGCTCTTCATCTAATGTTAAATTTTCCGATATACTTAATTTGTCTTTATCTTTTTTAGTTATTATTTCCGTTGGTTCGCTATAAAAACTATCAAAATTTAAATCTAAAAATAACTCTTGAAGAAAACGTCTAGCAGCCATACGATGTGATGTTCTACCAATTGATTTACATACTTCCGAATATAAACATATATCTTGGAATGAATTTGGATGTTTTTGTTTTAACTCTAATAAGGCATTTTTTGCCAATTTTGCACTTATTGGATTTGACATTCGTTGTACTTGATATAAAATATTACGTGCAATGCGATCTGGCATATTTTCTTCACTTAAAATACTTTCTGGTGAATTAAAGCTAATATCAGACAATTGTATTGAAGAACTTTGATTTGATTTACGTTTAAATAAATTTAACTCGCTACTATCATCAATAATATTTGATGTTAATAATTGTAAACGGGGATTTTGCTGTCGATTCGAACGTAATCTAGAACAATTTAAACAATTTGAACGTATATGTTTTTGTGTCCATTTAGTTGTTATACGATGTTTACTAGCCGATGAAATATCTGACACCGATGAAACAATTGAACTGTCCCCATCGGCATCAACAGCGTTATTGATTGAATCATTTAAAAATTGTTGTTTGACGGTTAATAAATTAATACCAAGTAAATCATTATCTTGTATATCACGTGTTATGTAACTTTGAATTTGATTTTTAAAAGAAAATAAATCTACAATATTCTTAGGAAGACATATACCTGAAAATATACACATATATATATATAAATTTGATTAAGTTTTTCAATGCATAATACCAGAATAACATGGCCCTTTAGAATCATTTTGAGAAAGGAACTTAGGTGCTGCTAGACTTGGCAAAGGAACTTGAAATTCATTTGAATGTAATCTTCTAAAAAAAAATATATATATTTTATTTTAATTTTGACACAAAAAAAAGAAACTTGTAAAAAACTTACGTAATAACATTTTGGGCAGTTGCTTTTCTATCTAAACTTCTAACTTTAATTTTCCGCTGGGATTCGTTACTAAAAGATGTTTTCCGGGGTCTTGATAATGGTAAAATCTCATCACGATCAATTATTTTAGTTAAATCATCAGCGGCAGACTCTGATAAAAGTGGTCGCGTATGACTGCGGAGTTTCCGAAGCATTCGATAACCTTCCATGTCTTGAGGACTCATTGACGGTTCTTGAACAGAAGATCCACTTACTAAAGAAATGCGTCTAAAACGACTTTTGGTTGTTTGTATTTCTAATAAATTAGAAGTACTTGGTATAGGACTTAATGGCATTTGAACATATTCGCTAAAAATATATAAAACAGTTAAAATACAGTTTGAAGTTCAAAATTTCTTAAATTTTACCCAATATTTTTACCAAAAACAGATTCACAACTACTAACTCCAGATGTATTTGAATCAGTCCCAGAATTAAATCGTGTTCTTTGATGAGATTGATTGCCACCTGAAGCAATTAAACTAATTACATCTGTTGTTTTCGATTCCGATAAAGATCGTGTATGTTTAAATTTTGCTGTATTGTTTTCAGGTAAAGTCCTGGATTTTGAAGTGATGGCGTTTTGATTTATATTCTAGAATATAAAAATATTTTGAAAAAACATGTTTTTTTTTGTAATTTCAAAACAACAAACGTCATCTTTATTTATTGAAGGCATTCGGTTATCCAGATTGGTAGTTTGTTCTTCAGTCATAAACGAATTTGAATCGCTACTTATGTTAAAACCGTTAATATTATCACCAATTCCTGCATAATTATATGGTGGTACTGGTTCAAATTGATGACGAACTGGTGTCATTTGTTTTGTTTCCCAGTCTTCTGGTTGATAGACGGGCCACATTGTATCCCGGTCATGGCGAACGCAAAGCCAATCTATTTATAATTAAAAACATATTTACTACCAATATTTAAAAATTAGTTAATAAATAATGCATTACCTAATTTGTAAAGAACATTTGCACCTGCATAAGTATTACCAATCAAACCTAATACATGAAATGCAGTGGCCCGAATAGAATATACTTCACAAAGTGTTGCTAAATGTATAATTTTATGATAAACTCTTAAATTTGAAATAAAATAAATTAATACGAATATTAAGCTTATTATTATTCTATAAAACCTGTTTACGGATTCAATTAAGTATTCAACACCATGTGTATGCGTTGACAAATGACCTAAAATCCACAGAGCAGCCTTTAGTTCTAATGATTCATTTTCGTCTGCGCATTTTGATTTATTTAATATGTCAATATAATTTGGAATGTCACCATATTTCTTAAGTTCTTTAAACCCCTGCTCAGTCTGTACAAGTTGCCCATATAAGTGAGGTTGAATATTTGGTGGTATTATATTTGGACGTGTTTGACATGTTCGCCGGCTATAAAACCCATCTTCATTTTTTATATGTAAAGTTAAACTGGCATGAGTCTCAGCTTCAACTAATAGAACATATTTTTTATTATAACTACTTTTCCATAATTCAATTTCATTTTTTATATTCGCTTGAGAATGATTTAAACCACGTGGAATTGAATAATAACGTGACATTAAAATTCTGCCAGGTTCTCGTAAATTTGATAAATCCGGCCATAAACTAACTAATTCTTCTAAATATAACTGAAATATTTAAAAATTGAAATAAATATTCTGTTAAAATAATATATAAACCTTATCGTTGCAAGTTTCCTCTAAAATTTCAAGAGTAGCTAACACAACTCGTCTTTCTTGATCATTTATCTGATTTATTATCATTGGTATACCCCAAATTTCAAAATTAGGTATTTTTGCACGTAACAAAACTAGCATAAATTGTGTTGCGTACAAGCGACCATCTCTGGCTTTAGATAATGTTAAAGCTTGTTCTAAAAAAATAAAAATTTATTTATTTTTGTAATTCAATAAATATCATACATTTTAATTACCTAAAATTCTTCTTGGTTCAGCGTCCAAAGTATAATCTAATCCGGTGACAATTAATTTAATATAGCATACATGAAATGTTGTAGTAACGAGATTCGTTAATCTTAAATATAATATTAAAAAAATTATAAATTTAAATTGAGTTTAAAGCTTTAAATTTTTGTTATATATACATAGCTAGAACTCACTGTTTAAATACTCCAGTGTTTGATAAAATCGTTAAACCTTTCTCATGTCGACACATGCGCCCAATAAATAAAAAATAATGTTGGCACATGGTGCTGCTCATATGTTGAGGACTAAATAGACAATCATGCGCCCGATTCGATGTACTAATAGCCAATAGTTGAGTACTTATGTCAGAAAATAAATCAGTCAAAAGTCTTATACATTCCAACTAAAAAGATTAAAATCGTTGATAAAGTTCAATTAAAAAAAAAATGTTCATTCAAATATTGAAACATTTTTTACTTACCTCCGTACTTTGAAGCATCCAATCAATTAAATCTAAACCAGCTATTACATAAGAAGGTATACTTCGGCCATGTGATAAATCTTGATGAGAAAATCGATTGCTGCTTGGTTTAAAGTAATGTTGTAAACGTTTTAAAAATCTACATTTCGTATCGTCTAATTTCCCAATTGCGTCCGACTAAAAGTTAAAGAAAAATAAATAGAAAATAAGATATTTAAAATAATTGATTTACCCTTAAAATAGCAATAACGATTTCCCAGTCCCATTGATTACCATCAGCATGAACTAATACATTCGAATCTTTTATAAGGCGATCAAACTCTCTTAAACTTTCAAAAAACTGAGATATTTTTTTTCTCTTAAGACGAAAACTAGAACGTTTCATAAGGCCGGAACCAGAGCTACTAGAAGGCAGTGAAGAAGACGTTAATGTACTATGATGACCACTTGTATTCATAGATAAAGACATTATAGTTTCGTCCCCACCACTTGCAGTAGATGATACAGAATCTAAACGCCGTCTTTCTATGATATTTAATAACGGTGGCAAAACATTTGATAATTCATATTGAGTATTAATTTCACGTTTAAAAATACGTGAATGAACAAGACCTTAAAATAATTTTAAATTACACAAAATATTAAAAACGGTTTATTAAAATACATACTTCCTGCTTGAATAATGTTATCTAAAAACAAACTACACGAAGCTGGTCGATTTTTTAACATTTGGTTATAGTTTTGCAAAGCTGAGATTGCTGCATTCGCCTGATGATTTCCTAATGTTGCATGTGATATTAAAGAGGATAATGTTGTATTCGTAGCACAGATGTCCGCGGGCAAATATTTATGCATTAAATGCAAAAGTTTTCCTACATAAATAAGAGCTTTATTAATCTATTTTTATAAATTTATGTGTTTTTGCTATCCTACCAACTAAAACGGTTGCACGAACTGAAATAAATGTATCGCTAGAAACTATTACTTCAATAAGAGCGTTAATTAACCCAGTTTCTAAAAAACAATACAATAATAAGGCTAAATGCTGTTCGCATATATTTGGCACTCGATTCGCTAGACTTGGAAGAATAGAACGACCTTCCATTGCAACAAATCCATTCGATAATAACCAAGCATCCTATGTATTGAATAAAAGTATAGAAAAAGTCGTTTATATTAATTTAAAAGTACTTGAAAATCACAGGGATCAACTGCTTGTAAAGCAACTGAATATTCATCTGTCCACGCTGGTTGCGGTAATCCCAAAACTTCGTACAAGAGGTCTAATATAGCTTTCTAAATCATATCAAATTAAATTAAATCAATAAAATTATTTCCTAAAAATTATATCTTTTTAAAAACTCACTCTGACTTCCAATTGATTTAAATATAAGACATCAACTATTGCCTTTAAACCAGAGGGTTTATTTGGATCACAAAATTCTATAGTACCAGCCCAACTTCTTAAAACAGATAAAAGAGCTAAACGGCTACTTGTGTATCTCAGCTCTCTTGCATTTCTGAAATTTTAACAGATCATTCAAACCTAAATTTTAACCAAGTAACTTTTCAAATACTTATTCTTGTCCATGATGCCTAAACGATAAGTAAAATCACAGTAAGGGGCAGCTAAACAATCCAAACGAACTGCAGCTAAATTTCTTGTATGTGGCCATTCTAATAAATGCAATAACACACCACATAAACTTTCAGCTATGCGTGGGCTTTGACATTCTAAAACATTCCGTGTAATAGATCTTACACCACCACAAACAATTAAAAGCGTTGGATTTAAAACTCCAAATTCACAAAGAGTTGCTAAACATGCACGCAACATTCTATCACGTTCCTCAATTCCACTATCGCCCATAGAAACTAAACACCGTACTATACCTGGAGAAATATTTTCAGGCGATATTGATAACATTTTCCGAACCTATAGTGATAAATTTTAGTTAAAATAAAAAATAATTTTTAAGTGACATATAAATAATTTTTCAAAGGGAAAGAAAATTTAAACAATACCAATTTTAGTCCCTGCATTCGTTCTACATCATCTTTTAAAAGAACATCTATGCTTCTGCACACAAGATGATGCAATTGCAAAGAATTAAAAATCTGCAAATCCGTTGTCGTTTTAAGAAGATATCTTGTGGCTCTTAATGATGCAGCTCTAACTTGTGATAAATTATGAACCAGTGAGGTACTTAAACTAAAATTTAATGTTTTATTTAAATCTTAAAAACAGATTTTATAAAATTGTACGTACCAGTACAGAATTTCTTCTGTAGTAAAACCTAAATCATTACAGTCATCACTAGATTGTTGAAACAAAGTCGCAAAACAATTTAATAAATGCAATCTTTTGTTATCACTTGTACTTTTAGATGATAAAGCAACAAATATATCGTATGCATTTTCACCGTTTGATTTTTTTGAATCTAACTTATAAAAATCTTCGGGTGCTGTTGATTCTATATAAAGAAAATATTATTTATTATTTAAGTTTTTATTTTAATTAGTTATTTCGTTATACACAAATATTATTATTAAAAAAAGAAAAATTATTTTATAAATATGTATATGATTTAGTAATTGCAATAAAATTATGAATACTTTTTATTGTTTTGTTTACTGTTATTTTTACATATTATTATAAATGTGTTAACCTAAAATTAACTCTTTTATAACAACAATTTTTTTGTATTCTCTTTTTGTTTATACCCAAATACGCTAATATAAATTGTGTTACGTTAGCGTAATTAATATTCAATTTCATTCATAAATTTCTTGGAATCAAAGCAATTAGTCATCTTTTTTTTCTTTTTGCAGTTTATTATTATATTTTTACATTTGTATATATATTATTGTCTAGTTTCATTTCTATAAAAGGTGAATTTATTGTATATGTATTAAGTATATTCTTTTAGTATAATTTTTATATTGATGATCTATTATGCACATCTCACCAAACAAGTTAAAAAAATAAATAAAGTGAAATACTCGCAAACAATTTCCACAAAATTCAAAACTATGATTTTTTATTGAATTGGACTAAAAATAGCAACAATGTAACCAAAAATAAACATATAAAATAGAAAAATATGTATGTACTAAAAATTTTTCATAAAAATTTCTCTATTTTTGTTTACGAAACACTGTCTCTGAGAAAGTAATATTCTTATATAGTTTATTTCAATATTAATCACTGTTAACATATTATTAAAAACAATTAATTTTGTATTTAAAATCACATTTACGCATTATCTTTAATACTTGGTAATAATTACAAATAAAATATTCATTTTCTTTTTATACCTCTATATCTAAACCTTCTCCAACTAGTCATTTTTTCTTTATAAAATTTTCGATTAATTTCTTTCAATATTGCAGTATCAATGATTGAATATTTTATAAATTAATTATAGCATTTATTTTTATTGTAAAAATTTCATTTTATTAGTTTATTTAATATCAATTGTTAAAACTTTTATATTACGATTTTATAAACTTTAATGAAAAAAATTATTAAGCTGCCTTTATAATTTGACAATTATCGAAAACTGCGAAATTGTCAAATATCTGTCAATAAAAACTTAGTTCATATTTTCAATCACACTTGGCGTTTAAATTTATATAGAATCTCCGCAATAAGGAAGACACAGGTGGGTTCAGTGGAATTAGCGCTTTAAAATCTCTGTAGCGCTCGAGCAAAATTTTTACTGAATTTATAGTAACCAAAACGCTACAAACATTTCCAATAAAAGAAAATCTATGCTTTATATGTAGCGAATTTTAAATGACGTTTATTTGTTGACATTTTGATGTAAAAATTATTTGGGTGTTTTTCGTTTTCTCATCAGAGCAGAGTCAGAGCTGTCAACAAAAAAAAATGTGTTTCTTTTTATGCTCAGATTACCAGATTATCCATTTGACCTTGTTTACATGCGGCGGAAAAACATACGTTATTACAAAATTTTTAGGCAAGGGAGGAAAGCGGGATAGTAAAAGAAAAACATGTACGAAAAATAAAATTTCATACGTGTCGGAACAAAATGAAAAAGAAATGCAAAGAAATCGTCGTTTCACCCTTTTCACCCTGGTGTAAACATGGGGCGGTTTTCTTTTTCTCATCAGATCAATGCTCAGAGCAGATGTCGAGCGCTCAGAGCAAACTTTTATCTTAACTCTGATCGCTCAGAGTTAAAAAAGAAACGCTCAGAGCACAAATTGTCAATTTTTATCCAAATTATTTTCTAACGTCATTATTTTTTATTTTATTTCATTATTTTAAATGCAAAAATGTAATTGTAAAAGGAATGTATTTGAGAAATAAAATGAAAAAAAGTTAATTTATGAAAAATCTTATTTCATAAAATTTAAAAAAGAAACTTAAAAAAGAATATTTATCTATGCACGAGATTTTTTTTTAATGACGTTTTTATTATTTTATTCTTAATTTGACGTTTTATATTTTAACAACTCTGTGAAATCTGAGAAATTTTTACGAGCTCACAGATCTCGCTCTGATCACACTCCGAGTTAAAAAAGAAACACAAAATGGATAATCTGGATAATCTGAGCATAAAAAGAAACACAATTTTTTTGCTTGACAGCTCTGACTCTGCTCTGATGAGGAAAAGAAAAACGCCCATGAAGGTTGTAAAAAGGAGTGGAAAAGGGTATGTTTTCCCCGCAAATGTAAACAAAGGGTGTTTTTCTTTTTCTCATTAGAGCAGAGTCAAAGCTGTCAAGCAAAAAAATTGTGTTTCTTTTAACATTTTTTTTAAAGTTTTTTTTCTAAATTTTATTAAATAAGATTTTTCATAAATTAACTTTGTTTCATTTTATTTCTTAAATAAATTTACAATTACATTTTTGCATTTAAAATAATGAAATAAAATAAAAAATAAAAACATTAGGAAATAATTTGGATTCAAATTGACAATTTGTACTCTGAGCGTTTCTTTTTTAACTCAGAGCGGTCAAAGTTCAGATAAAAGCTTGCTCTGAGCATTATTCACTCTGAGCGCTCGACATCTGCTCTGAGCATTGATATGATGAGAAAAAGAAAAACGCACTTTGTTTACCTATTGTTTACTACACTAAATTTGTTATGAGAAGTCCATTAAAAAATTTATAGCTTTATGGTTATGCTGAAATCCATCGAAATATTTCGATGAACAAAAATTCCACATATAGTATGGTGAAATGAGAACTTTATTCACAGCTGTAAAACGTCATTTTTATTCCGAAATTTTTTTTGTATATGCTGTAGTTCGTCGAAATGGAAAATGAATGAAACTCCTCCTCCTGAAAGCAAGAAGGAAATGGTATTTAGTATAAAATAATTTTTATATTTTGAAATCAAAAAAGTAAATATAATTTTTGTTTTGAAAAATTTTTTTTTAAAGTTATAAATTTAAAAATATTTTTTTGCATCCAAAAATAGTGCATTGTTCAGCGTAAAATATAATATTTTGAGCAATTTTTTTTCCAAACACAAATCCTTTGAAATTTCCGTTTCTTCATTTTCGAATTATACGTTCGTTTCCGAAAGTATCGCAATAGCACTTTTAGTGTTTCCCACTTTCCCAGACTACAATTTATGACAGTTAAAAAATTTTTAGGAGTAGAAGAAGTATTACGATAATGCATATTTCAAAATGTTATATTTGTGTCAAATTTATTTTGACAACGCCAAAAACGTACTTTATTTTAGCGATGGATATTGAAAATTATGAAAATTACATTTATGAAAATTATGGCAATATTCGATGCATTTTATTTGAATATGCCAATTATCATTTATTTACTTGTAAAACATGAAGTTATAACAAAAAACGTTTATTCAATTTTAAATTTTATTGTTATTATGTTAAAAATATTGTTATGTAGTATATTGTTCGCATTCAAAATCATCTAGCCCTACAATCAAATTCCAGCGCTCAATAAAATTTTCTACTGAACGATTTTTTTTTTATCTAGCGCTACACGAATTATGCATCATGAAAATTTTACGCTAAGTTTAGTTAGCGACTTTTTATTGACGTCTATGTGTTTACATTTAATGTCAAAAATTTTTGTTTACAAAACTTTTGTGAGTATAAAAGTAGTTCAACATATACTATTGAGAGATTGAGGTAATTTATCTTAAGAAGCTTTAAAATAAAAATTTTTTAAAAGGAAGACAATTTTTTAAATGCATGTTTATGAATGAAAACATTATATTTTAAAATATTATTCTTAAATGAATTATGGGAAAAAGATGCGACTATAATTTTCTCTTTGGAACAAATTGAATAAAGTAAATGACTAACCCCTGCTTTTACTCTCTGCACTTCATGGCCTGATAATTGATGTTAGTCTCGATAGATTTAAAAAACAAAATACGATTTAAATAAAATAAAAATATACGAAATGTCACACAAAATTAAATGTCATTTAATTTTGCTGCAAATCGTTCAGTACAAACATGCAGCGCTAAATCCTACACCGTTACAATTCAGTATAGCGCTAGATTCTCCTGAACGCGACCATTGTTTATAATTTATAATTGGTAATATTTTTCTAATTTTATGAATTTTATGTATAAATATATAAAATATTTTTCTAAATTTATTAAAAACTTATAATTTTTTTATTTAAAAAGCATTTTTATTTTATTTAAAACTTTATTATTTACTTTATTTCCGTCCGTCCGTCCGTTCGCACGATAACTTAAAAACTAATGAAGCTATCTGGATGAAATTTATATAGTAGGTTACTAATCACGAAAGGAAGGCTAAGTTCGAATTTAGACAAAATCGGTGGGTTCGGATTCTGGAAGCTTCCGAATGATTCCGGAGCAAACGAGATTATCTCCAAAATCAACAAAGATAAAACCTTCAAATTTTGTACAATGATGTTACTTCCCGTTCGATTTATGTCTCTGAAATTTAAGAGGATTTGGTCCTTCCAAATCCTCGGATTTTGAAAGCTTCCGAACGAGCTTCAGAGCAAATGATATTATCTCCAAAAGCAACAAAGATATAAGCTTTAAATTAGGCAGAATGGTGTTCCTTCATGTTTGATTTATGTTTCTGAAATTTGTGAGGATTTGGTCCATGGGTTCAAATCTTGGAAGCTTCCGGACGAGTCCCAGAGCAAACGAGTATATCTCCACAACCAACAAAGATAGAACTTTTATTTTTAGTACAAAGGTGTTCTGTTGTTTCCTTTTCTATAAAATTGGAAACTGACATTTGAAAGAATTTGAACCATGGGTTCGTATTTTGGATAATTCCGGACGAGCACAAGAGCAACGAGCATATCTCCAAAACCAACAAAAGTAGAACCTTTAAATTTAGTACAATGGTGTTCTGGCATGTTTTCTTTATGTTCCTGAGATGGATTCGATGAATTGGAGTGGCAATTCGGGTACCTGACACACACCTCCCAAGGACTAACAATCTTCGAAATTAATAAAGATAGAAATTTACAATTTTTTACAAAGGTGTCAAGCATATCCCAAGAGGATGCCTCTTTTACGTTCCTAAAATTTGAGTTGAATAAGACAGAAAAGGGAAGAAGTTCAAGCAGCTACCAGAAAAACTTATGGATTTTTAATTTAATTCGAATTATTCAGGTGTAGGGTATTAATAAGTCGGTTGCATCGACTTACTGTTACATTTACTTTTTTTCTTTCAAAAAATTTTAAAAAACTATCAATAATATTAGCTGTCAATTTATATTGCGAAGTGCGATCATCTAGTGTGGTTATGAGAATACTAAATATTTGACAGCTAATTCAGTATTAGTGCGATGAATTCCGGATAACACTTTACACTATTCGGAGTTTTTCGGAATAAATTTAGTGCGAAGTGCGATACTCATCATCGATTTATAAAAATTGTTTTAAACATATTTTACTTTTGAATTTTTTCTTTATATTGAACAACAACAAACACAAAAAAAATGTATCTACGAAAAAATACTAGATACATACAATTATACAAAAATATTTTACGAAATATATGACTTTCACATCTGCAAAAAATGTTTGCCGTCGAATGGACTTCAGCATACCAATTATTTCGAATGCGGAACGGATTTTTTCATTTGAACGATTTTTTCACCGAACTTGCGTAACCATATAAATAAGATTCAAAAACATTTGTTATTATAATATTTTATAATAATTATATAGATAAATAAATTTAGTGGTTTCTATTCCAATTCTAATCTTTCTTGATTGGTATTTCGTCTTCTTTTGTGTAAAACTGGGCAAGAATTTGGCTCTGAAGAAATTGAGAAAATTGAATTATTATAACCATCATTTTTTAATGCAGACAACTGCTCTGGAAAGGATGATATTACCGGATACTTGCCTTGTGATGTAGATACTATAAATTTCTATAATAATGACGAAGTACAACCAACAACATATGCAAATGTATTGCTTTAGTTTCCTCAGAAATAGGTTCCTAAAAGGTGAAATAAATTCATTTTTAATTTTTTTAAGGATTTTATCACTTATTTTGTTACTTTACAAGTAGTTAAAATTTTGAATAACCTTAATTAAATAACCTAACTTAATAACTAAATTAAATGAATAATATAATATAATTAAAAATAACTTAATTAAATAACCTTAAAAAATTTTAAAAACAAAATATATAAATTATTAAGTAATATAAAAACTTAAAATCTCTGAATGAAACTGGTTATGAAAAATTGCTTTTCATTATTTTAATAAATATAAACAGCTGAGTGAACGAAATGTATACATATTATAAAATGCATATGTATTTTTTTGACTGAATACCTTAAGATAGAAAACACATAAGAAGAAAAGAAACGACTATACCTAACTCCCATCTATTAGTTAATATATCTATGATTTTATCGCATTCTTTTTTTGTCCGAAAACTCCGAATAGTATCAAGTGTTGTTCGGAATTCATCGCACTTAACACTTGATTATCTGCCAAAAATTAGTGTTTTGAAAACCACACTAGATGATCGCACTTGCACTAAAAATATTCTTTTTTGTTTTCGTTAAAAGTGAATAAGTAAAAACTAATAATAAAAACCTTTTATTAGACACAATATTTTTAAAAATTATTAAATTAAATCATATTTCTAGTTTTTCAGAATTTTAAAATTTAAAAACTAAAATAATAACTTACTTTTTTGACAATTAATGATACGTGCATTTAAAATTTACTAAATATTGCCATAGTGATCATAAATAATTCTAAATATAGTTAAATAATGCTAGAATAAAATGATTTTTAGCACTTGTCAAAATAAATTTGACATAAAAATGCTATAAAAATTGAGTATATTGAGTATATTGAGTCCATAACGGATAAATCTAATTTTCATAGCTGATACCAACATTGATTTACTCATAGCAAATAGTACAACTCAAAATTATAGGGATATAATAGATTGTTCGTCAGCAAGAATTTTCAACAAAATAGAGGAAAGTCAGGCAACTAGAGTCACAGCTACAAGCTGTACTATTATCGACCACATCATTACCAATCTCCAAATCAATAATTCAAAATAAACATAATACTAGGAAACCTAGAAATTTCAGACCTCAAGATGATAAAAACTAGTATATCACGAATGAAAATCTCACCCAACCCTATAAAGCAAACAAAAATAAAAGTTATGAATTACAATAAATTTGCAGAATTAGTACACTAATCGTTAATTGGAAGAGAAATTGAAACAATAAATGAATTAATAACAATTATATTATATTAACAATTATAGAACAAGCTAAATGTCTAAGTACATACGAAAAAACATATAAAACAAGAGGCAACACTTGGATGAATCATGAAATTGTAAAATTAATTAAAATTCGTAACAATTTATATAGAAAACACAAACGTTATCCACATAATCCCGAGTTTGAGATTGCATACAAAACGGCGCGAAATAAGACAACAAAAATGGTAAAAAAGGCTAAACAAGAAAAATTCAATAAGGAAATCCAAAAGGCGAACGGAAATGGGAAAAAAATTGTGGGAAGCAATAAACAGAAATATTTTACGTAAGTTTGTCAGCAGCAAAAGAACTGTTCAGCAAATAAATATAAACGGAGTAAACATAATTGATGAAAAACATATTGCAAATATACTAAACAACTATTTTATCACTATTGGGACTAAATGAACTAGCAAATTACCTACCAATTCGATAAGGGTAAGAAATAATAATAATATCCATACAATCTTCTTAACACCGACAGATGAAATTGAAATTTTAGAAATCATCAACTCATTGAAAACAGATGCAGCATCAGGAAAGGATGGAGTTAAAGAAAAAGAAATAAAAGATATGAGTGGTATTATAGCTCCCGTACTCACAAAGCTAATCTACGAAATGTTTGATACAGGTATATTCCCGAATGTACTGAAAAATACTACCATAGTGGCATTACATAAACAAGGAAACAAAGATGACATCAGTAATTACCGTCCAATCTCATTATTAAGCGTCTTTGCTAAGATTTATCAAATATCTATTAATAAAAGACTGGTAGACTGCATCAACAAAACTTGTCGATGTCGGATATGGGATTCATTAATGATAATTTAAACAAAGGCAGTTATGTAGCTGCAGTATTCATAGATATGAAAAAAGCCTTTGATACGGTAGATCATAGCCTATTACTGGAACACTTGCAAGATTTAGGAATTAGGGGAAGACCCAACGAATTGATAACAAGTTATCTACGCGACAGAGTGGTCAAAACTAAAAATGGTAAAGCACTTAGCGAGGCGGCTTTCATGCAACGCGGGGTACCGCAAGGCTCAAACTTAGGTCCTACTCTCTACCTATTATATATCCCAAGTAACATTTGCCAAGAGTAAAACTCTAGAAAATTGGGAAAAGTTCTCATAAGACTCTCATAACACACTTGAAGACTCTCATAACATAATTCTAATTATAGCAAATTAATTTACTCTTATAAAGCTCTTCTTATGAGATAGCAATACTTATATTGTTAAAAATACTTTTACTCTTTTTATAAGAATTAAATTAACTCTTATAGAGTACTTATTATAAGATATCAACACTTACAGGGCTAAAAATTCTTTCACTCTTATAGGAAAACTATTTTTATACACTTCCATTAAGCGCAAGAAAATTTATATTCTCATAAAGCCTTTTTTATGAGGTTTCAACTCTTATAGAATTGTGTTCTTAAAAGGATTCCTTTATTAGAATTAAACTTTAATAACTACTTGTAATAAAATTGTTGTTAGAGTTCAAGAATAAAAATAAGGTGTGGAAATAGAAGTCAACAAAACAAAATAGAAGTAAATATTGAAAGATGTCCAGGTAGTTTCAGGTATTTATATCGAAAGAAAAATAGATCTTTGAATAATTGAAGTATATTTGTTAGCATTATTATCTTAAAAAACGGGGTGATGACATAGCGTTTATGACAAGGATGATAAAAATCAGCTGATCGACAGCGAACTTTTTAAAAGGATGAAGTTTTTAGAACTGATTAAATTACGTTTAACATAAGACAGCTAACACAATAGTATTGTTCGAAATATTTAATAAACAAAAGATTAGATTGGCCGGCGCATTGGAAAGCTTTGGAATACCGTACATTTCTATATTATATAGCAGTTGTATTATTGAAAGATCGTTTACCTCAGGAGATATACAAGCATTTTTATTCCCTTACTTTATACTATTAAGTAAATAATCATATTTTAAAATTATGGCAAAACATAAACTTGTTTTTGAAGTCAATTATTAAAACTAAAACAAAAAATAATAAAAAAAATTCATTAAAAAAAATGAACAGTCTTTTTTTCGACTAACACAATTCAATGTTTAAAATCTAAAAAAAGTTACAGCCTTTTTTTCGACTAAAACAATTTGACGTTTAAAATCTAAAACACTTGGAAAAAGAATTTAAATCTTATTATAAGAGTTATGGCTTTATAATAAAACTTAAACTCTCATTATAATAAAATTAATCTCATAAGAAGATCAATACTCTTGTAATAAGATCAATATTCTGATATAAGAGTAAAAAGACTTGATTTAGTTCATCAAACATAATTGTTTTTAAAAAATATGTAAAACTAAAAAAAAAACAGTTGCCCTTGTCAACACTAAATATTTAAAAAAATTTATACTATAACTTTGCTTAAGTGAGGAAGTGATTGAGGGTGTCAAAACAAGCAAAAAATTGAGATATAGGTTTTAAAGACATTTGTTTCTTCTACCCAATGTGACCACAATACACATTATTACACATGGGTTGAAATTTTTTTATTTCAATTTTTTGTATTATTCATAATATTATGTAGGTAATTTATATATGTATGTATATTTATATGGGGCGTTTTTCTTTTTGTCATCAGATCAATGCTCAGAGCAGATGTCGAGTGCTCAGAGCAAACTTTTATCTGAGCTCTGGCCGCTCTGAGTTAAAAAGAAACGTTCAGAGCACAAATTGTCAATTTTTATCCAAATTATTTTCTAACGTCAGTTTTTTTTTTTATTTTATTTCATTATTTTAAATGTAATAATATAGTTTTAAAAGGAATTTATTTAAGAAATAAAATAAAACAAAGTTATTTTACGTAAAATTTCATTTAATAAAATTTAAAAAAAAACTTAAAAAAAAATGTTTATCTATGCACGAAATTTTATTTTGTTGACATTTTTATTATTTTATTCTTAATTTGACGTTATATTTATTGAAAACTCTGTGAAATCTGATAAATTTTTACGAGCTCACAGATCGCGCTCTGATCACACTTCGAGTTAAAAGAGAAACACAAAATGGATAATTTGGATAATCTGAGCATAAAAAGAAACACAATTTTTTTGTTTGACAGCTCTGAATCTGCTCTGATGAGAAAAAGAAAAACGCCCATGTATAGTACATGTACTCTGACTTTTATATCAAATATTTTTATAATTCAGAGTTTATATTCGAGAGTTATCAATATTAATATAATAAGTTCTATTTGTTACAAACGGAGGATACATTTTTGTATACCTGTCGCTATTGTTCGTACAGGAATTAAGAATACAATAATAATTTTCTGATAAAAACAAATATGTTGTACACTGAAAAAACATTTTTCTACAATACGTTATATCGAAGAATTTAAAAATTAGTAAAAATAAAAATTTAGCAATATTAGTGTTTTTTTTTGTATCCGACATTGGTATTAATCCAAGCATCAGTTAAATTGTTCATTTAGTGAACTATTACAAATAATTAATTATTATTATTAACGATGTGAATAATAATATTCTAACTAATCTGAAGTAATATAAAAATCTTAAAAGCATCAAAAAGAATCTAGCATTGCAAAAAATTTAGATAAAATTGTCATGCTGTCGTAAGAATTTATATAAAAATTAAATTTTAATATAATAATATATAAACTAATATTTATAAATTATGTTTTTAAAGAGATTTAATAATTAAAAACATGAAAAATGTACATCGTCTTTACAAATTTTGTTCTTTAATTCTGTTTAATAAATAATTACTTTTTACAACATTGCACGAGTTTAAAATAAATTCATGAATTTTTTAATTTGATTCATAAATTTCATAAACTAATTCTTGCTTTTTATGAACAAAATCATAATAATATTATTTATAACAAAATCATAAATTTTGTGAACCTCGTTTTATATTAAACTTATTTATAATTTTATTCAATTATGTCATTTTTATGAACAGGATGGCAGTCAAAAATGTGAAAAGTTTCATAAATTATTTCATATTGTGTACCTACATTTTTTTCAGTGTACTTATTCTCATATGAAGAGTTTTGTTCTTATAAGAAAACTTATCAATCAGCGGCCATATTATTGACATCATCTTTATTTTTCTCAATCTTAACCCTTATGTTATTAAGTAATTTTATTAAATAAAAAAATATGAAAAAATATTTATTGTAAAAATGATTAAATTTAAATTATTAAAACGCAAAATTATAGCTTAAGTTCAATATAACTTAGCTTTAATTGAAAGTTATATTTACTATTACGTTTAGTTTTACTCAAATTATCAGATATATGGTTAAAAGTAGAATAATAAGACCTGATAAGACTCTAAAGGGTTAAAAAAGAATTATTTAAATTTTTTAAATTTAGATAATTTTTAGGGCGCGTTACTTTTTTTCGACCTAAAATGCTTACTTTTATTAATAAAATTTCAATGGCAGTATAATTTTGGCTTATATTCTTGACGAAAAAGTTATTTTAGTTTCCTATAATTTTATGTTCATATTAAATTCTTACATATGTACTTATTTATGATATTAAACACACACATATATTTAATCATACATATTATACTTTGTTTAATCGCCACAATAATTCTAAAAAGTAAAACGGATACATTTATATTATAATATGTTGGTTTCTCTTTCTAACAACACTCATAAGGAAAAACCAGCACTCATAACAAGAATAAGCTACTATTATAACCCCCTTTTGAGTATCTTATGAGAGTTTTTCAATACTCTCATAGTAGTTTTCTTATGAGAGTGATATACTTTTAAAACTCTTAAAATGAGAGCTAAAGACTTGTTATGAGTGTTAATTTACTCTCATAACTGCGCCCTTTAACTCTTATAACGATCTCATAAGACACTTATAGAATTCTTCAAGAGTAAATTATGAGAGTAATACTCTCATAATTAACTCTCATAGCACTCTACTAGAGTCTTATGAGATAAATTTTGTTACTTGGGTATACAGAACATAATTAATGCTAATATAGCAGCATACTACAACATTTACGCAGAAGACACATGTCTAATTTTTAAGGCAAATAACAAAACATATTTGGAATGCCGCGTCAATGCAAACCTGGAAAACTTCATGCAATGGGCTGTCGGGAACAAGTTAACCATCAATGAAGAGAAATCAAAAATCATAATCTTCAAGAACAAAAATAAATCAGCTATCGAACCTATAATACACATGAATAAGGTGCAACTAGAAATGGTCAAGAGCTCCAAACACTTGGGAGTGATATTAGACAGTCAGTTACAATGGGAAGAACACATTAGATATGTCATATCCAAAATAATCCCGCTTGTTGGGGTGATCAGAAGATCGGGAATAGCCCTAAACAAAAAAACAGCAAATCTGCTTTTAAATGCACATGTATTATCTCACTTTAGATTCAACATTACTAACTGATCTTGATGCTCTCAAAATCTTATTGACAAATTTGATGGGATCATTACTAAAGCGATCAAAACATTATATGGATATGAGAGATTACACAGTACAACGAAAATATATCGGGAACTCAAACTGGATAAACTGAATGTTATAATAGTGTTACAAAAGTTAAAGTACATCTATAAAGCCAAGAATGATCTAACAAAGCATAATCTACAACTTATGAAAAGATCAAATATTACAAGAAGAAATACTAGGAATAGTAATCAACTAAATATACCATATAGTAGAACACAGAAACATTTAAATAGCCTGATTCCTTCATCGATACGATTATTTAATCAACTATCGCAGGATATCCAAAATGCAGCCAATATTAGCACGTTTACCAAAAGCATGTAGCATAAAAGTGCAAAAGCATTTATTCAAAACAATATAATTAACTTCAATCAACTACAATGTTAAATACTAAATATCTTCAAACAGTAACAATGTACTACAATACATATTCACACACAATACGCTACGCATAACATATGATTAAAATGAAAACACAAGAGAAAAATAAGTAAGACTGAATGCAAGAATATAAAAGGAAAGAAAACAAATGTCATTCCTATATCAGCCAATACATATGACTGTCTGGAATGAATGTCGAATTAGAGTGATAGTTAATTTGTAATTTGTAATAAAGACAACAATTCTTTTAACAAACAAAAAAAAATATATATATATTTCGGAATTTTCTATCCAGTTGGTGTTCCATAAGAAAATCACCTTCATTTTCAAAAATGATTTTAATATCATTTCACAATTTATTTTTTTTAATTTTTGGATTCCCGAACATCATTTTTTTTTCATTATATGATTGTAATATTAATTTTATAGTTTCTTCCGACTTTAAGAAATGCTAAAATGTATATTGCTAAAATTTTCAACTTGAATCGAAATAAAAATATTACCTCTACAACGCTTCCACTCATTACATGGACAAAGCTAAACTCATCATGTATAGCATTTTTCGATTAAATGAAACCATTTTCAAATTAAATGAAACCTTTTTCAAAGTAAATGGAACTATTTTCAGGGTGAATGAAACTATTTTCAGAGTAAATGAAACCATTTTCAAACAAAATAAAACTATTTTTATTTTAAATGAAACTTTTTCCAAATAGAATGAAACCTAAAACGAAACTTACGTATTAAGAGGAAAACTATTCCATTCATTTTATAATATTTAATATTTACTATTAAATGACCTTAAACTTAATAAAACAAGCTGCATTTCAAACAATAAAATAAAATAATGTCAATGCTGACCGTTTTATTTTGTTCTTACAAGATCTTTTTGTAAAACTTTTCAATAACCAGCTTGAGAATACTTTTTTAGTAATGGACATGGACAATGGACATGTAATTGACAATTGTAAAATCTACAAAACGCAAGAAGTTCAAGCAATAGTTCGAGAAGTCGTTTTAATTTAAAATTTTTCCCTCCTTATTCTCCGTTGCTCAACTCCAGTAAAAAAACCTTTTCTAAAATTAAGGGATATGCACGATCTATATTAAGTGACCTTAGGACCGATCATATTATTATATGTTAATTTTTGAAATTTAATTTTATTTTATTGTTAAAAAATAAAAATGGTTTAATATGAAATAACAAACAGTTTATTTTGAACGTAGAAGGTAGTATTTGACTGTAAAAAAGGAGTTTCATTATTTTCATTCTTTTTGAAAAAAGTATCATTTAAAATAAAGATAGTTTCATTTACTCTTTTTAACTTTTTTAAAAGAAAAAAAATAAAGATAATTCTTGCTTTGATAAGTTTTTAAGTTATAAATTTAAAAATATTTTGTTCAGCGTAAAAATAATATTTTGAAAACAAAATATTGATGTTGTATTTTACTTTTGGATTACATATTTTTTTATGCATACTGAACAAACATTAAAAAAAATATCTACTAAAAACATAGATATATTAAGTACTTTAGATTGGCACTTTCTCTTTCACTCTAATGTATTTTCCTTACACGAAATTTCAGTCAAAAATAAAACATACGACATCCAAGTAATGTCGTTCATTTGACGTAAGTTGGATGTCAGCTGTTTTTGAATCATAAAATTTCATTAAAATTATTATAAAATCGCAGTACAGTTTCTCATGAGTTTCTCCATAGATATTGGATATGTGTATTATCATGCAGATTTATAATATTTAAATTCTAAATTTGAAGAGAATAGACAAGAATAGCAAACAAGCAAATTTCAAAATAAAGAATTACAGAAAAAATTTATAGTATCGTATTTATCGATTGGAAAACTTTGTCCAAGGTACATATATTATTTGAATATTATTTTCTTTTTTAATTTATACAAACTTCATATTTTTAGTCACTGGAACGACAATAAGCAAGTATTCAAGATTTAGAAAAATTCAAAATTACAAAAAGAAAATAAAAATTTAAAAGATATAAGGACTCAGATTTTCTAGAACGTGAATTGAATAATTAGATTTCATGAGATCTTATTGATACTAAGAATCAAGAGTATCAATTACTATTACAACATAGAACTAGGTACGCAAATATGCATTTAAAATTACTAATATATTTGGCTATATTTATTTTTTATGAACCATATTTTTAATTTTAGGATCATATGTACGGATAATATACCTTTCCAAATATATGTACAACTATATGTATATGTTCGGATAATACACCTCAACAAACTCGGTGGTCAAAGAATATAATGGCATATTTCATATAATGATGATCCATAAACACCTATCAGTAGAATAGTTCTCAAACGATGAGCACGAGCTGTATTAAAGTGATAAAATATAAATTAAAATATTAATGTTATTGCAAAATAAATTTTCTTTTTTCCACACCACCCATGGGGTAAAGAAAAAGGTGCGTTTTTTTTAAGTGGTTCCCCAGGAGGAACCACTTTACAGAAAACATAAATATTTAAACAAAGGTAATACAATAACAAAAAACACAAATAATTGAAAATTCAGCATAACAAATAACATGCATAAAATAATACAAAATTCAACATTTAACAAAAAATAAATAACAAGCATAAAATAATAAAGTTTTAATTCAGTTCACAAAAAGTAATTAACAGGACAAAAATAAAATGAATGAAAAGTTAATATACATAATATGTAGTATGTTAGGTACATAATAGAAAATGCATAAGATGATAATATGTTGTGTTTATTTACAAAGAATTATGAAAAATATTAAAATTATTTACAAAAAGTGAAAAATATGAAATATTCAAATATAAATTAAAAATATAATTCAGGTATTTTACAAACCAGCAAATAATATTAATTTATTCAATTTTTGTCTACTAAATTTAGATTGATTTATTGTGTTTTTAATTTTGCCAAATGAAAAAGTTTAACGTTTAAATAATTTTTTGCTATAAATTTTATTAAAAAATATCTATGATTTTCCAGAACGTCACACTCTATTTTATGATCATCCATATCGTTAAATATTGTATTTGGAATATTTTTTAATATAACATTAATCAATTTCATCCAAAAATGTTTTTCATTTATCCTATTTTCAATTGTGAAAATTGATAAATATTTTTCTGTTATTCTACAAATATTAACGATATTCTTAGACGGTTTAATTAATCCACCAAAATTTTTCAAATCTATTAATCTTGATTCTTCTTTTTCTCCATCAAGGATAGTTTCAATGCAAGAAGAACAAATTATTTTTTGAAAAATTTTTCTTTGAATCCATCCAGCAATATATATTACTCCAGTGTCGATGACAGGACTAATTGCTTGTAAAGGCATGTCATCTATACATATTTCTTCATCTAAGTTGTCTTCATCCATGACATTTAGAGAAAATGAATTTGAATTAATTTTGTCCAATGTTCTTCTGGATGAGACCGTTAATATTTTAATATCCATTTGTTCCAAACAATTTGCTTCTGCTGAAGATTTGATTTCATTTTTAATTAAAAGCCTTTTGTAAGCTGACATAAATTGCGCTACTGTAGGATTATTGTTCCAGTATCCACGTCTTATTATAGCTGAAAAAAAGTTTCCAAATGGTCTTGACTAAATTTAAGGGTACAAATATAGTGTAAATCATCATTTGTTTCAAAATATTCTTTGTACATTTGTTCGAAAGTGTGAGTAGTCAAGATAAAACCTAAAAATCCTGTTTTTACTCGCAAATCTATTATTTTCGCTCCTTGAATATCAGCAGTTGTTCTTAAATTCATTAAATAATGTCGGGCGTTTTTAAAAAAATTAATGTAATTTTCTTTATTTCTTTCCCCTATAGCGTTTTTATATCCTTTTCCGAATTTTGTTTTTGAATTAAAAAAATCAAATAAATCATTTAATATCCTAATAAATTCTATTGTAGCTTTACATTCAATAAATGATTTATGCTGTGTTTCGGATAAATATTGTAACGCATCTGCTACACTTTTACTAAATGTTTGTGCAGCTAGTTTTACTTTCATTTTCTGATTTTGCCATTCGATATGCTTTTGGGTTATTTTATTAGCCAAATGTATTCCTTCTGTGGTTTGCAAATCATACAAATTTTCTATAAATTTCCATTCTATTTTATCACCATTTTTATTGTACATTAATTCTTTAGTAGCTAATGTATTTCTGATCAACTTAAGCATATGAGCAATATCAAGTAATATAAATATTTTTTTATTAGTTAGCGGATTTAAAAAGAAAGGTTTCATATTCTCGGGTTTTAAATTAGCTCCCAATTCTGCAGCCATTGCTATATTGCTGGATGGACCATCAAAAGTTAGATTAATTATTTCAATATTTGCATCTTTTAAAAAAATTAAGGCTTCTTTTATTATATTTGCCTTTTCTGAACCGTTCAATCCATTAACTGCAAAGTATCCAATAGGAATTTTCCATCTATCGTTTATTGCGTTAATCATCAAAACAAAAACTTCAGTTGCTATAGGGAAAGAATCATCTAATTGTGTTTTGAAATTACAGTCAACTCTTCCTATAAATTTTTTTTAATTTTATTATACTGCACATGTTTTCTTATAGACATTTCATCCATCAGTAAGCAACAGTACATTTTTTTTCTCGGGTTTTCATTTTTATAGCATTTAAAGCTTCTTCAGAAAATCCCGGTTCGCCATCAATAGACGAATACCGTTGTCTTAATGTCCTTGGAGATGGTAATTTATTTTTAAATACTGTTCTTAAATAATTATACACCCTAGGAGAATAAAAATGTAATGTTATTGCAAAAGATCGTAAAACAGGTGGGTACTTAGTACCATGTTTTCCAGTTTTTATTGCTTCCAGCATTTTTTCTGTGTCATCTGATTCTATTGTCGATTGTAATATATCATGTGCATTTTCTGATATTAAACACCGTTTTTTCAGATCAAAAATAATATTTTTTAACGATGCAATTTTTTTTTTCTAGTAAAATTTATTATTCTGTAATTTCTTAACTTTTAATTTTTTGGCAAATAATTTTTTTTTAATTTATGAACATTCAATTTTAATTTAGCCGTGGGAGTTAATTTTGATAACGGTAATTCAACTTTACTAATAACTTTTTCAGGCGATTCTAAATTCGTAGTTACTAAATTAAGATTTTTGCTGGTTTGTGCAGATACTTCATACACTTGAACTTCATCACATAAAATTTCAAGTTGAGAACTATATTTTGAAATTAAAAGGGAAAATTAATTTTATAATCATGCAAATTTTCATAACTAGCGTGATGCCTATATGTATTTTTAGAAATTTTTTGTACTTACGTTTCAGATGAATCTAAATGTGGAAATCTTGAAGGAATGGATTTTTCTTTTAATTTTGTCGTACTAAAGCTGAATGGCTTTAACAGACATTCCTCACTGAAATGTTCGCTACAAACACAGGATCTATCTGGATTCACTTCACTTTGTTTATTTAAATATTTAATATGAAAAATCCACTTATTTTTTAAATCCTCGTCGTTCGGAAACTTGTGAAAAGAGATGTTCTTACATTTATAATATGTATTTAAACATCCCTTTACACAACAAGATTGACGAGAATTGTACATGTTTTTTAGTTTTATTTTATATTTACTTGTATAATATTTTATAATAAATTTTTAGTTTAATTTTTTAACACTTTTTTTATTTAAAACACTTTTTATTTTATATTTATTATTTTCTTTTTCATTTTTTAACACTTGTTTTATTTTTATTTCACTACATTTAAGAACTACTTATAAAAAATTTTAGTTCAAAGAATTTTGGCGCAAAATTTCCATTTTTAGCGGGCACTGTTTCCAGGGGAAACTAAATTTAAATTTACACAAAAAAAAGCATCAATAAACAACTGACTCAAAATTGACTGAATTTTTCTTTTATATAGCCAATCTAAAGTACTATTATATCTATGACTAAAAATATCTAGAATGTAAAAAATATTTTACGAAACATATGACTTTGACATCTTCAAAAAGGATTTGCAGCCGAATAGACTTCAGGTGATTGCCCAATGCTTACTTTGCTCCCTTCACTTTGAATACTTTTTCAAAGTATCAAAACGAAGCAAAGTTAACAAAGTAAATACTGGCCCAATGATTACTTTGCATATTTGGCTTTGACTTTTGTTGAATTTATTTTCTTCTGAAATGGATTAAAAAAAATTTTTAGAAATTTTATATATAATAATTATTTTATATGAAATGTACTAATGTTTGTATTCAGTACCAAAATTTCAGATTTTCGGTTCGGTACATTTATAGAAATCGTCAAATTCATAGATTGTACGAAATCACATTCCCACCTATTTAAAAATTTTTCCATCTATTCCAATTTTTTAAAGGTTTAAGCTTAGTATGCTCTTCACGTGAAATTTTCACAGCCAATCTTAATGCATTAGTTAAAAAGAGGGAGAAATAGCCGGGAAATAGTCGTGAAAATTTCATGCGTCAAATTTTCATTTTTAGGTACGCACATTACGTGAAATTTTTTTTATTTTTGACCGCCAGGTTGTGCTACAAGAAGACATTTTTCATGCTGATTTTCATGCTTAGGCATATAAATCTTAGAATATAGAATATAAGGAATAGAAAATTCTGTATACGTATATAAAAATTAGTGAAGTCAAATCAATTAACTTTAATTGCCAAAATGTGCCTGTTATTGTCAAAAAAAAACTTAAATTTCCATGACAACATAATTATTTTGTTTGTTTTGTTTAGTTTTGTTTACAAGTTTACAATCTAAGTGCTGGGAAATAGGATTATCGTTTCACAGGTAAGTGTAAATCATAATAAAAAAATTATAAAATTAGTAATACAATGTGTAAAACCTAAATAATTTACAAATCATGCTATTTTATATACAAAACAAATTACAATTTTAACAAAAGCCATGACGAAAAAATGTTTGTATCAGTGACGTGTGCTGTTATTATAAAAATGTAAACTTTGTTCCATAAAAATTTAATAGTTTATTCTTTTGATTTAAATATTTTCCAAGAATGAAGGGCTTAAATCAAAGTGGATGTTAGCAATATTCAAAAAATTTTAAATGAACTAGAACCAGTTACAATTGGCTATCAATGAGTCATGTGATAAACGTATAGCTGTTTTGCAGTTAACACATTGCTCATGTGACCAGCTTGCTTTTGATAAAATTGGCGTGTTGTTTTCCAGTTTGCTTTTAATTAAATCCCATAATATAGATTTATATATTATAAAAATTATAAAATAGATAAATATTAAAATAAAATTGTTTGTACACCATAATATATTAAATTAGCTTTTCTAGGTAGAGTTTCCGATTCCTTTAACTGCTAGTTCATATAATCATAAAATTAACAATAACGAAAACGCGAGAATTTCCTTAAATCGAAAATTATTCAGAACATCTAATCCATTCTTTGTAGTTTTAAAAAGAAATATTACGGCTTTTGAAAGAAAGAATTAAAAAGAAGGATAGGAAAATTAAAACCTTAAAACAAAACAATAGAAGAAAAATTAAAAAATTCAAGTTTTCTAGATATTGTTAAATAATTAATTTCAGATGAAGTATTTACTATGTTAGAAGAAATTTCAGGACCCAGTAAATTAATTTTAGATAAAAATAATAATAAAAATAAATAAATAAATGATTGTTATGGTTTTGTTGATTTTGGGAGTTTTGATTCAGTGGGCAAAGCTCTTTTGAAAAATTCGTAGCTACGACACTCAATATTGTGGATGTAGTAGTGTTTTGTTATTGTATGAGAATGTGCCTCACTTTTTTTTGGATTTACTTTTCCTTATACTCTATGTTCTAAGCATATAAATTGCCGTGAATTTGACAATTCAAGCTACGCCATTTGTAAAATAAAACAATTATTAAAAAAAGATAGCTAAGACCAAATCAGTTTTTTCTAAATAAAGTAAATTTAAAAGTTAAATTTGTTGGAAAATTTAAAATTTGATTTCTTTTTAAATAAATAAAAATGCCAAAGAAATTTTCAACTGAAGTCGACTCATGACTCATGACTGCGCCATGGTTAAGTAAATTTTCATCTGACTCATGGCGCAGTGGTTAAGTCGCCAACCTTTCAATCGAAGGATCTTGGGTTCAAACTCCGGTCTGGTCATACATAAAAAATATGTAGTACTTTTATATCGTAATAATGTGTATCGTATAATTAATATTAGTAATAATGACAATAATAATATAATAGCAGAGACTACATAGAGATGTCCAAATGGCAACAAAAAAGTTTAGATGTCGCTACAATATCGATTTTGAAATTTAGTCTCATTTTTCAACTTTTTTTTTTAAAGTTTCTTAAAGCAAGTTTTGGTCTCGGCTATTTTTTTTTTCATATATGTACATAAATGAACTTTCGTATGATTGGTATGGATGATAGAAATAACAAGTAAATACATATATGAATATGATCATATGATATCAGATGACATATTATGATATACATGATCTGATCAGTATCTAATATAATTTTTATATTATATATGCATTATGCCATATTATGCATTTATATTACTTGAACCAGCTTGCCTACATGCTTATTAAATTGTGAAAGTGTGTGTGAATCAAAATTAAATATAAATAGAAATACACATAAATACTATCGGCACTTTTTATATATGTATTTCAATATGATTCAAAAATCAATACATATTTATATTTATATTTTGTTTTGTGTAAATGTAATTATGTTCCAATTTGATATGATTTGATAATTTTTATGAATATGTACAGTATCCAGCAAATGTCATGCCACTTTTCTAATTGGAATAAATTTTAATTAAAAAAATGTTTAGAAGAATTTGAAAGCATTATTTTTTATTTCAGTTATTTTTATTTGATAGGTATATTATATTGTCTTCAAAAAATACCCACATATATATGTAGCTATAACCCTATAACGTTATATAACAATATAACAATATGAGTCATGAGATCAAAAAATAAAATAAAATCATAATACAAAAAATTTTGTTACTTTGTTTGTTTGTTTTTCCCTGAAGTTATAAAGTTAAAAATATTATTAGAAAAAATTCGAACGCCAATATTATTTTATTGCTTTTCTATATATATTTTTTGTAGTTTATATATTTTTTTAAATTACCATTACTTTAGCTGGATACTGTATATTAAATCAGTTAAATCTAGTTAAATAAATAATGCAGTTAAATCAGATGATTTTCATAAAATAGATAACATTTATACCATCTGATACCATATAATATACGATATACCATTTCATACATTCAAAAAATTCTGCTTGAAGTAGTGAAATACTGAATGCATATGAATGATAACCTTGAAATGTTTTTTCTTGTTGTTTTTAGAAAAGTCAACATTATAAAATAATCTATTTTTATTTAATTTTTTTCTATATGAAATATTTAGCTAAATGTTCCATATTTTTTGTAAAGTGATATTTAGAATGTCTTCTTTATCATATTGAAAATTTACGTTTCTACTCGACATATTAAATATATATTTTCTCAAATATATTTTCCCATTTTTGCCTTATTTTTCTATTTTAAAAGTTATTTTGTCATCGCTTTGCTTTAAAAAGTTTAATAATCACAAGGATAAAAAAATTTTGTAAATGCATAAAATCAGAAAATATATGAATGATCATTTTACACCAGATTTTACAGAAGATTCTGGTTTTCGCTAAATTCTTTTAGCTATGACACAAACTAAATATTTCTGTGCTTTAAGATTTTTAAAACTAGCCAGTTTTAGCTGGCCCGTTTGAAAAAAAATTAGTACAAATTTTTGTATGAATTTGTACATCTCTATGTAGTCTCTGATAATAGTAATAATAACAATAATTATAATAGTAATAATAATGGTGGTAATAATAATAGTAATAATAATAATAGCTACTATAGTGGAGCCATCTTTGGTTACATCATGCAAGTAAGGTGTTATATACTGCTGCTTGTTGTAATTCACGGATGGCGCTGACTCTGTAGCAAAATAATAACAATAATAGTAATAATAATAATAATAGTAAAATAATGGCTGCTACAGTAGAGCCATCTTTGGTTATATCATGCAAGTAAGGTGTAATATGCTGCTGCACGTTGTAATCCACTGATGGCGCTAACTCTGTGGTAAAATAGTAATAGTAATGGTAATAATAATAATAATAATAATAACAATAATAATAGTACAATAATTGAATAGTATAATAAATAGTACAAATAATATAACAATAATAATAATGGTAGTGATTGTAATAGTAATAATAACAATGGTTATAATAGTGGTAATAATGGTAATAATAATAATAGCTACTACAGTGGGGCTATCTTTGGTTATATCATGCAAGTAAGGTGTTATATACTGCTGCACGTTGTAATCCACTGATGGCGCTGACTCTGTAGTAAAAATAATAATAATATTAATAAGAATATTAATACCAATAATAACAGCCGCTACAGTGACAGTGGGGGTTGCCTTCAATAATTACCTCATGTAGTAATATATATACTAATACTACATGTTGTAACTGTTGTGACAGCTTTAGTCACTGTTAGCAAAATAATAATAATAGGCGGATTCATTGTTTCCTTACAGTCCCGCTCCCAATTCAATGTTTCCGTATCCATTTTCCTATCCTTTCCTATCCCTACTCCCTAGCCAATATACTGCGTTCGCAGGTAAGGGTTTCATCCCACTTTATTGGCTAAAGGGGGAGGTGGGTTTAGTCAGTAAGAATCTGACACTGCCAAGGGGAAATTCTTGGTGTCTTTGGAAGATTCCCAACTCCCTTAGGGAAAAAAAAAAAAAAAAAAACTGAAGAAAAACACAAATTGGCTGCACTAATCAGTCAATGCTTCACTAATATTTTTTCCACTAATTCTTATATTATTAAAATGAATGGAAAAAAAATTATAAAAGTTACATCTTTAGCAAATCATCCTTTAGACTTACATTAATTTAAATAAGGGTTTACTCTACAAGATGGTTTCTTCTTTTTTTCCCCCTTCCATAAAACTAAGGAATTCTGTGCAAGCTGCTGCAACAACTAAATTTTCGTCCAACTCAACCAAATCCGTTATTTTTGATTTATTTATATTCGAATCCAACAATTATTTGACATTTCAGTTTATTTTTCAGCTGCCATTTTTCACTAGCAAATGTCATTATTTTATATGCCCAATTTGAAGTGCAATTTTCACGTGAAGAGCATACTAAACTTTAGGCGCCAGTTACAGCTATCATTGAAATGTTTCCGAAAAAACGTTTCATTGAAAACTTATACTTTTTTCTGTATAGGCGATTATAGCAATCAGAGAAACCTGTCAGTTAAATTATTTGTTAAATGACAAATGACAATAATGAAGGCAAAATAAAAATGAATGTAATTTAAATTTAAATTGTTGTTAGCGTTATTTCGATGTTTGCAAAATAAAGACAAGATAGTTGCAAAAATGTAATAGTATTGTCAAAAATGTGCATAAATTTGTGCGAGTCTGGCCTCTAGGTAAAATGGAATTTTCAAATAATAAAAAAGAAAGGGTTGTACAAAAAATATTTAGGTAGTACAGATAATTCAAATTTACATAAAATAAAAAATCATTGACAATTTTACATTGAAAACGTAAAAAAATTAATTTTAACTTTTTTAAATGTTAATCTGTAATAATAATAGTAATAGTAATAATAACAATAATTATAATAATAATAATAGCTGCTAAGTGGGGCTATCTTTGGTTATATCATGCAAGTAAGGTGTTATATAGCGCTGCACGTTGTAATCCACTGATGGCGCTGACTCTGTAGTAAAATAATAACAATAAAAATAATAATAGTTTAAATAATAATAATAGTAATAATAACAATAATAATAATAATAGTAATAATAATAATAATAGCTACTACAGTGGAGTTATCTTTTGTTATATCATGCAAGTAAGGTGTTATATACTCCTGCACGTTGTAATCCACTGATGGCGCTGACTCTGTAGTCAAATAATAATAATATTAATAAGAATACTAAACCAATAATAGTAACTGCTACAGTGACAATGAGGGTTGCCTTCAATAATTACCTCATGTAGTAATATACTACTACTACATTTTGTAACTGTTGTGACGGCTTTAGTTAACAAAAATAGTAATAATAATAGGAGGATTCATTGTTTCCGTACATTCCCATTCCCAATTCAATGTTTCCGTATCCATTTCCTATCCTTTCCTATTCCTTTCCTACTCTATAGCCAATATACTGCGTTCGTCGGTAAGGGTTTCATCCCATTATATTGGCTAAAGAGGGAGGTGGGTTTAGTCAGTAAGAATCTGACACTACCAAGGGGAAATTCTTGGTGTCTTTGGAACATTCCCACCTCCCTTAGGAAAAAAAATGAAAAAGTAAACATATTTTATAATTTATATCAATATTTACTTAATTCTAAACGTAAATGTCAACATTTTTACTAATTTCTATAAGTAAATGTAAAATTTTAAGTTTATACAAAAAATTAAAATATTGACATTTTTATATTGAAAATGTAAAACTTAAATTTTGACATTTTTATAAACGAAAACGTGGAATTATTAACTCTTTTTTATGAAAATTGAAATATTTTATATTTGAGGGCTGTTGCCCTTCAACCCCCGCTAACAATTTAAACAATCCTCTTTTTGAATTCGGCAAGTAACCCAAACCCCTGCTAATAAAATTATTGCAACCCTAATTTTGAATCTAACTCTAAAATAAAAATTTCTAGTATGTCGATTCGGCATATATATTTCATACAAAATAATTAAAATCCTAAATTTTGTATAAAAATAATAAAATAAAGTCATTTTTGCTTGAATGAAAAATTCTTTTATGTAAGAAAAAGCTGTCCTTACACGTTTCCCCTGCGGCCCATTATATTTCCCTGCTCAATGATCCGCTCGCCTCCTACAGCGTTTCATCGAGTCACTCTATACCCTTCATGGAACGTATTGTATCTCCAAAGTCCTTCGATTTTTGGAGCTCAAGTTCGTGCTTTGGCATAGGACGTGGAATACTGTCTATGCCTCTTGATCGCATCCCCTGCGTAGATTTATTTCCGCTATGCCTATCTTTCGGCGTGAGCACTTACCATCATTGGCTAAACAAACTTCCTTTCTCACGATTAGGCAACATTCCAACAAAATAACGCAGACGCAAAGTCATTTTAAAAATTTAAAAAAACCAAAAAAATTCAAATAACTTTTGACACCAAAGTCCGTACTTTTTAAAACATTCACTTGTTAAACACAGCCTTAAACATTCACTTGTTAAGAAGCCTTATGCTAGAGATAATGCCGAACTTTTTGAAGCGCGCCTGTTGCGATATTTCGCACTTCAATGAAAAGTTTTTTTAGCTGATAAAGTCAACGCCGTTCAAATGTGTAAATAAATGTAATTTTTTTTTATTAACTTCACGTCGTTCAAAAAGTCGACATTAATCTCCAGTATTAGCAATCATGTTTTTCTTTAAATGGCCTCCATAGAAATTATTATGACAAAGTAAACAAAACTTCGTTTTGTATGAACTTCTTCATATCTGATATGAAAAATGATTTTCTTGGTAATTAAAAATTTAAATAAAATAATTTCCAATCACATAATTTCTAATTAAGAATTAAAAATTAAAAAAAAAACATTAATTAATAATGAGAAGCTGTTTTGTTTAATTAAATTGTATCTACATTTAAGTAATTTAAATTATATTTAAGAAATTGTAAAAAAGTGACTATAATTTTCCAATTAAAAATTATCTAATTGGGAATTATTTTATTGTAATAAGAAATTTACCATACCGTATATGAAGAAATTCATAAAAAATGTACTGTTTACATTTTTTTTAACCTCTACAGCGGCCATTAAAATCAAAGTTTCAACTTGTCACTAAATTGGCTTCACTATCACTAGGTGGCTTTCATTAAACGGTTTTAGTCACTTTAGTTGGCTTGGCTGTTTGGTTGGTATTATTTATTTTCAACTTTTTATATCTACACATTGTTTGTATTGTCTAAATTCTAATGTCATTTTACATTTTACAAGTACAGTACTAAATATAGAACGAGTTTTAGTTGATAGTTCAAATTGTGAACGATAAAAAATATATAAATGTTTAATAAGTTAATTTAAACCGTTAATTAGAAAAACAATGATGGAAATTGACGAAAACTCAAAAGCTTCTATCAATAAGAACTCATTTTTTACTTCCGAAAAAAACAGCCGGAAATTAATTAAACTAGTGCACGAAAGACCATTCCTGTACGATTATCATATTCCTCATATCAAAAAACAAGAAAAATGTAAGTTTGAAAAATTACAAAATATTAAATTGCATTAAATAGGCTTTTAAAATATTCTATTTTTTATTATTTGCTAGATTTATTTTTTATTATTTAAAAGAAATATGCAATTCGTAATTCGTACATATAGTGAATAGTGATTCAAATTACATACTAAAATATATACAAACAAATTTAAAAAAAGAAAAACAAATTATAATTATAAGGCTGGTGCACTGGCTGAATACCTAAACACTGGTTTTATATTATTTGAGTGAGTTGAATTGTAGTAAAAGAATTATAGGAAAAACATTTAAAGAAATAAAAAAAGTAAAATAAAATTACCCATACGGTGCCGGGCCAGGTATTACTAAAATTAGTTTTGTCTATTCCTAAAATCTAGTTTTCATGCAGCAAAATAATTTTTATTTTTAAAATTGTAAAAATTAAAGATGATTTTGTTTCAAGAACTGAATTCATTTTGATTAAGGTCGAAGAAAAAACAAAACGTTGCTAACAGAAAAAATTTTTAACTTAGAATAATTATAAATAATAATAATTAATAAATGATCATATTAAATTTAATTTTTAATAAAATTTAAATAATTTATTTTCAGCTCAACTATGGGAACAAATATCTTTAGAATTAAATGTTGATGTCAATGAATGTAAAAATCGATGGAAAAATTTACGAGATACGTATAACATGGCTCTTAAAAGTCATCGTCTAAGTTCAAAGTGGAAATACGCCAAAGATTTAGCATTTTTACAAAATATATACTCATCCCGTAAAAAAAGTCGTAAGGAAGCATTAGTTTCATCTCCAATAATATCGAACCCAGTGACTGAAGCAAATGTTGACAATCAACAAGAGTATGAAATAGAAGAAATATATTTTGAAGATAAGTGTGAATATGATCTAAAAGAAACAGATATAAATATTTTTCAAGACAACAATAAAAGTGAAGGTGAAAACTCGGACCATGAAAGTTTACTTATTTCAAGTCCAACAAGCAATTATAACAATTATTTTACGAAGTTTCTTAAAAAGAGAAGTAGTCTTAATTGTAATAAAACTGAAAATAAAACAATAAAAAAAAATTTAAATGCAGCTCATAAAAATTCAGGGCAATTTAAACATTTTTGTCAATGTATTAAAGAAATGGACGATATTGATTTATTTTTAGAATATACGAATAAAAAAATTAGAAACTTTTCTACCACAGACATTAGTCATATACAAAAAATTATTATGGATGCCATATTTAAGTTTGAAATGAACAATTTAAATTCGAATAAATAAAACTAGTTTTAATACATACATTCTCAATTGTTTTTTTTTAATCTTAAGACTACATATTTTAATAAATATAAACAGTTGAGTGAACGAAATGTATACATATTATTAAATGCATGGTTTTTTTTTGAGTAGGTATGTAGGTACAATTATACATATACATATATATATTATCAGAGATGGAAAAACTGCTATTTTACAATAGTAGTTGCTACTGCTATTGCTATTGAAAAATAGCACCTATTTAATAGCATCGTTTTTAAATTTTGAATATAACTTGTCTAAAAAGCATTTGGACACATTATAACCCAAGCATTAAAATCTACGGCTTCAATCTTTGTTTTTTATCCCAAATGATTCCTTTTGATGTTTTTAAATACCAAACATCCTTTTTATTTCCACAGTTTATTTTTTATTTATTTTTAATTTTTCATATAAACGATCCAATATGAAAATATATAAATTGGCCGCATACGTAAAAGTGCAAATTAGTCTTGCATCGGAGGATTTATGATATTTTTGACAGAAATTGTTTTGGTTTCATGTATAAAAAATATGCTCTAGATCATCGGTGTATATTTTTCCTTGACTAAAATATTTTATTTTGCATATTTTATATTTTATTTGCTCTAGGATATTTTTTTAAGTTAATTTGACATTTCGTTTTTAGAATTTATTTCATTTCGGTTTTGGAATTTATTGTGAGTGAAATAAAAATAGCACATTCGACTAAATAGTAAATAATCTATAAAAATGCTTTAAAATTTTTGTTTTGCACTTTTTTTTTTTAAATTATTTATTTCCCAAAATTAAAACCCAAAACCTATATTTTAGTTTTTCAAAGTGAAAAATAGATATTCAAATAATAATATAATATAACAGATGAATACTATCTAACATTTTTTAAAAATAGCAATCAACATTTCTGGAAAGACACCAATAAGCATTTCTCTAATCAGCATATCTGTCATCTGTAATTTTTTAGTTTGCAATTTAACTTTTGCATTGGGTCGTCACGTAAAGTAGGAAAATTTTTTTAATGTAAAGCAGTTTCTCATAACCAATTTCATTCAAAGATTTTAAGTTTCTATATTACTGAATATTGATATATTTTGTTTTTAAAATTAGAATTTAATTTAATTAAAGTTATTCAAAATTTTAACTACTAAAATTTTAACCTTTCATTCAATTTTAAAAATTCGAAGAGAAAATAATAAAATATGTATGTGCTTGCTTTAGTAAGGTTAGAGAGAAAAAAATGTTTATACCTATAAATTATTTTTATAATAAATTATGAACATATACTTTCAATGGTGCAGTGGTTAAGACACCGGCCTTTGAAAAGGTCTCGGGTTCAAACCCCGGCTGGGTCATACAGATAATATAGATTTTTCTTATAATATATGTATATTAGCAATTAGTATAATATAATTAAGTTAAAAATAAGTGTACTTATACATATGGTATGTATGTATGCCTTATAAATTATTATTATAATAAAATAAAAGAAATGTCTCATAGTCTTGTGCAATAGCTACAGCCGAGTAGTCAACGGTTTAGCGAACGGTTTAGTGTTCGGATACCTCCCATACAACTCCCAAAACCGAACACGCATGTCTTCGAAATTAACAAAGATAAAACCTTTAAATTTGGTACAATGGTGTTCTTTCATGTTTGATTTAGGTCTCTGAAATTTGAGAGGATTTGGTCCATGGGTTCGGATATTGGAAGCATTCGAACGAGCAAGCAAAGCTTCCAAGCTTTCAGAGCAAACGAGATTATTTCCAAAACCAACACAAGTAGAACGTTTGAATTTGGTACAAATGAGTTGTTTCATGTTTTATTTATGTTTCTGAAATTTGGGAGGATTTGGTCCATGGATTCGGATCTTGGAAGCTTCCGAACGAGCCCCAGAGCAAATGAGTATATCTCCATAACCAACAAAGATAGAACCTTTGTTTTTAGTACAAGGGTGTTCTGTTATGTTTCCTTTTCTGTAAAATTACAAACTGACATTTGAGAGAATTTGAAGCATGGGTTCGTATTTTGAAAACTTCCAGACGAGCACAAGAGTAAACGCGCATATCTTCAAAACCAACAAAAGTAGAACTTTTAAATTTAGTACAATAGTGTTCTGGCAGGTTTTCTTTATGTCCTGAAATTGATTTGATGAATTGGAGTGGCAAGGACTCAAGTATATCTTCGAAATTAATAAAGATAGAAACTTGAAATTTTCTACAAGAGTGTCAAGCATATCTCAAGAGGATGCCTCTTTTACGTTCCTGAAATTCGAGTTGAATAAGACAGAAAAAGAAAGAAGTTCAAGCAGCTGCCAAAAAACTTATAGATTTTTAATTTAATTCGAATTATTCAGGTGTAGGGTATTAATAAGTCGGTTACATCGACTTACTGTTACATTTACTTGTTTTTAAATAAAATAGCATAAATAATTTTTTTTACATATCAAACGTACGTAACTAGTAAGTACCTACATATTTTATGTTATAAGAGTACTAAACTAAAATCCAAATTACAATATCAACGTGCTGTCGGCTGTCACTTGCCAGTTTGATTAATAATTTGAAATGAGAATAAAACATACACATTCACAAATGAAAAAAAAATGTGATGTAAAACAATCATAGTGTGAAACACTTACACTAGCAGTGATGTTGCAACAAAAAAATGAGGTTGCGCGATGCTCAAGTTTGAAACGCTCCAGTGTGAAACAGGGTATTGAGAGTGAAATTTGATCAATATATTATATGCAAATGCACTGCTGAGTGCTGCACGCTGGTTATATACAGGCAATCGCATAGAGAGAGAATTTAAAAACTATGATCTAACTTTTGGCAATTTAGTATGAAAAAATATAATTTTTCAACCTAAATTTGAAGGATCTTATTGTAAATATAATTATTGTAATTATTTTACGAACATTATTATCGGATGTATTTCGTTCAAACTTAGATTAAAATTTTCTACAAGATTGCCTTTTATAGTGTAGTGGTATATAATATATAACCAACAGTGTTATATGGTACAAGGTACAATTATACATATACATATATATATTATCAGAGATGGAAAAACTGCTATTTTACAATAGTAGTTGCTACTGCTATTGCTATTGAAAAATAGCACCTATTTAATAGCATCGTTTTTAAATTTTGAATATAACTTGTCTAAAAAGCATTTGGACACATTATAACCCAAGCATTAAAATCTACGGCTTCAATCTTTGTTTTTTATCCCAAATGATTCCTTTTGATGTTTTTAAATACCAAACATCCTTTTTATTTCCACAGTTTATTTTTTATTTATTTTTAATTTTTCATATAAACGATCCAATATGAAAATATATAAATTGGCCGCATACGTAAAAGTGCAAATTAGTCTTGCATCGGAGGATTTATGATATTTTTGACAGAAATTGTTTTGGTTTCATGTATAAAAAATATGCTCTAGATCATCGGTGTATATTTTTCCTTGACTAAAATATTTTATTTTGCATATTTTATATTTTATTTGCTCTAGGATATTTTTTTAAGTTAATTTGACATTTCGTTTTTAGAATTTATTTCATTTCGGTTTTGGAATTTATTGTGAGTGCATTAAATAAAAATAGCACATTCGACTAAATAGTAAATAATCTATAAAAATGCTTTAAAATTTTTGTTTTGCACTTTTTTTTTTTAAATTATTTATTTCCCAAAATTAAAACCCAAAACCTATATTTTAGTTTTTCAAAGTGAAAAATAGATATTCAAATAATAATATAATATAACAGATGAATACTATCTAACATTTTTTAAAAATAGCAATCAACATTTCTGGAAAGACACCAATAAGCATTTCTCTAATCAGCATATCTGTCATCTGTAATTTTTTAGTTTGCAATTTAACTTTTGCATTGGGTCGTCACGTAAAGTAGGAAAATTTTTTTAATGTAAAGCAGTTTCTCATAACCAATTTCATTCAAAGATTTTAAGTTTCTATATTACTGAATATTGATATATTTTGTTTTTAAAATTAGAATTTAATTTAATTAAAGTTATTCAAAATTTTAACTACTAAAATTTTAACCTTTCATTCAATTTTAAAAATTCGAAGAGAAAATAATAAAATATGTATGTGCTTGCTTTAGTAAGGTTAGAGAGAAAAAAATGTTTATACCTATAAATTATTTTTATAATAAATTATGAACATATACTTTCAATGGTGCAGTGGTTAAGACACCGGCCTTTGAAAAGGTCTCGGGTTCAAACCCCGGCTGGGTCATACAGATAATATAGATTTTTCTTATAATATATGTATATTAGCAATTAGTATAATATAATTAAGTTAAAAATAAGTGTACTTATACATATGGTATGTATGTATGCCTTATAAATTATTATTATAATAAAATAAAAGAAATGTCTCATAGTCTTGTGCAATAGCTACAGCCGAGTAGTCAACGGTTTAGCGAACGGTTTAGTGTTCGGATACCTCCCATACAACTCCCAAAACCGAACACGCATGTCTTCGAAATTAACAAAGATAAAACCTTTAAATTTGGTACAATGGTGTTCTTTCATGTTTGATTTAGGTCTCTGAAATTTGAGAGGATTTGGTCCATGGGTTCGGATATTGGAAGCATTCGAACGAGCAAGCAAAGCTTCCAAGCTTTCAGAGCAAACGAGATTATTTCCAAAACCAACACAAGTAGAACGTTTGAATTTGGTACAAATGAGTTGTTTCATGTTTTATTTATGTTTCTGAAATTTGGGAGGATTTGGTCCATGGATTCGGATCTTGGAAGCTTCCGAACGAGTCCCAGAGCAAATGAGTATATCTCCATAACCAACAAAGATAGAACCTTTGTTTTTAGTACAAGGGTGTTCTGTTATGTTTCCTTTTCTGTAAAATTACAAACTGACATTTGAGAGAATTTGAAGCATGGGTTCGTATTTTGAAAACTTCCGGACGAGCACAAGAGTAAACGCGCATATCTTCAAAACCAACAAAAGTAGAACTTTTAAATTTAGTACAATAGTGTTCTGGCAGGTTTTCTTTATGTCCTGAAATTGATTTGATGAATTGGAGTGGCAAGGACTCAAGTATATCTTCGAAATTAATAAAGATAGAAACTTGAAATTTTCTACAAGAGTGTCAAGCATATCCCAAGAGGATGCCTCTTTTACGTTCCTGAAATTCGAGTTGAATAAGACAGAAAAAGAAAGAAGTTCAAGCAGCTGCCAAAAAACTTATAGATTTTTAATTTAATTCGAATTATTCAGGTGTAGGGTATTAATAAGTCGGTTACATCGACTTACTGTTACATTTACTTGTTTTTAAATAAAATAGCATAAATAATTTTTTTTACATATCAAACGTACGTAACTAGTAAGTACCTACATATTTTATGTTATAAGAGTACTAAACTAAAATCCAAATTACAATATCAACGTGCTGTCGGCTGTCACTTGCCAGTTTGATTAATAATTTGAAATGAGAATAAAACATACACATTCACAAATGAAAAAAAAATGTGATGTAAAACAATCATAGTGTGAAACACTTACACTAGCAGTGATGTTGCAACAAAAAAATGAGGTTGCGCGATGCTCAAGTTTGAAACGCTCCAGTGTGAAACAGGGTATTGAGAGTGAAATTTGATCAATATATTATATGCAAATGCACTGCTGAGTGCTGTACGCTGGTTATATACAGGCAATCGCATAGAGAGAGAATTTAAAAACTAAGATCTAACTTTTGGCAATTTAGTATGAAAAAATATAATTTTTCAACCTAAATTTGAAGGATCTTATTGTAAATATAATTATTGTAATTATTTTACGAACATTATTATCGGATGTATTTCGTTCAAACTTCGATTAAAATTTTCTACAAGATTGCCTTTTATAGTGTAGTGGTATATAATATATAACCAACAGTGTTATATGGTATTTGTGTTTTGTAAATTTTTTTCTCTGTTAGTTTTGGAATTTAGGTTAGGTTGGTAATTGGTATAGTCAATAGCCAGGTCCGGTCCTATCCAATTTGGCGCTCTGTGCACTTTTGAAAAATCTCGCCCCTTTAACTTACAATTAATGGTACAAGCCGTTTCCGACTTAAGTAAACCTAATTTTTCTAGCTTTCAACTTTACGAATCCTTCAATAAGATTATCATAATAACTAATGACTTCAACTAATTTTTTTTCTATAGATAAAATTGAAAAACCTACCAGTCTATCTTGTGTCATTGTCGTTCGTACGTAAGTTTTGATTAATTTTAATTTTGAAAAACTACGTTCGCTTGAAGCTACTCTTATTGGTAAGGTGTTTAAAATTTTAATGGCCTAATTTTTTTTCTATAGATAAAATTGACAAACCTACCAGTCTATCTTGTGTCATTGTCGTTCGTACGTAAGTTTTGATTAATTTTAATTTTGAAAAACTACGTTCGCTTGAAGCTACTCTTATTGGTAAGGTGTTTAAAATTTTAATGGCCAATATAATTTGGAAAAATTAGATCTAAACCTGATTGAAATATGTTGTTGTTGTTTCTCAGGGGGCATAAAGTTGCCCTTACACCTAGGCCCTGCGACCCGTTGTGCTCCCCTGCTCAACGATCCGCTTGCTTACTACAGCGTCTCGTCGAGCCACTCAATTCCCTTTATGAAACGCACTATGTCTCCTTGATTGAGCATACTCACCTCGGAGAAATTTTCCCATTGATCCTATCCCAAAGTTCTTCGCCTCTGGGTCCTCAAGTTTGGACATTGGCACTGAACGTGAAATACTGTTTCTGCTTCTTACCCACATCCTCTACATAGATTCAACTCCGTTATACCTATTCTTTCGGCGTGAGCCCTTAGCAACAGGTGTCTTACGCTAATTCCCATGTATATTCCCAGATCGGTTCTATTTAGTTTTAGAATTTTCTGAGTCTTTTTACTATTATATTCTCCCCGGAATTCTTTCGTATGTATTGAATCTGGGGATTGCCACCAACTTTCCTTAGCTCTGGCTTTTACCCAGTAGCTTGTTGCTAACTTTACCGCATAGTACGGCATACCTACATCTTCTATATCCACTAGCTGTCTGTTTAATACAGATTTTGCTGTTATATCTGCAATTTCGTTACCTGGGTAGCCTGAGTGCGCTGGTATCCACTGCAGCTTAACTGCGTTTGTTTCCCCCTGCGCATTTAGAGCTCACTAGCACTCAATTGTTTTCCTCAATTTGTGCAAATCACCCTCCATTATTCGAACGATTGATTTGCAATTGATGTGTATTTTTATGATTTTACTCCGGATTCTTTTCCGAAGTAGTTTTTTGAGATCTCCCGCAATCATATCAGAAGCTTCCGGATCTACCCGGAAGTTGTGTATGTTTACGCCAGCACTCTCTACTATTCGTAAAATTTCCTTATGATCGACCAAACTTGTGTCGTTGCACCAGTTACCTGTCATGAAGAGCCTCATGGCTGTATCCATGGTCTTCATTGGATATGAATTTCTATCGGTTCTAGATCCAGGATTGCTTCCATGGACACCGTCGAGGTTGTTCTGGTCGAACCTGTTATACCAAGGCATCCCTGACGTTGTATTTGCGTTAGGATGTTCCGGTACCTGTTCGTTTTAGTGGCTGTTCACCAGACGAGTGAATCGTGTGTTATCATAGGTCGTATAACACACGTGTAAATCTAGTCCATGATTCTTGGCAATAGGCCCCATGTCTTACCTACTTCACTTCTACAACCCCAGAGTGCTCTTATCGCTTTTTCCTTTTTCTCGTTTAGGTGTTTACTCCACCTGAGCTTTTTAACTAAATACACTCCTAGCTATTTTACATAGTTGGTAAATTCTAATTGTGTATTGTTTATTCGTGGTGCTTGTGGAAGACTTCTATCCCTTTTTCTGCTTAAGAGACATAATTCGGTTTTGTTTGGATTAATTTTAAGGCCATAAGGCCCACTCTATGGTTATGTCGATTGCCCTTTGCATTGTGTCTATTGTATTGGCTGGCTCTTTTTCGGTAACCAATAGAACCACATCTTCCGCGTAGCATAACACTCTATCGTTATTAGTCGTTAGCTTTATTAAAAGCTCATCCACTACTATAAGCCATAGTAGTGGATAGAATACCTCCTTGTGGTGTGTCTCTTGAGATTATTTTTCTCTTTACGGCCGTAGCAAAGTTAAAAATTGCTATTCTATTGCTCAGCATGGATTTAGTCCACCTGAGCACAAAGTCTTTAATATTTCTACTTTCCATACTTTCTAGTACCTTTTCTATTTCAACATTATTAAACGCACCCTCAATGTTACTTTACCTTTATTAAAACATTCTTCTATCGTGTGGATAACCTCGTGTAGAGCGGTATCCACTGATTTCCCCTTAATATGTGCATGTTGGTAACACGATAACCTTGGGTTTAACTGGTTTCTTATCTCCAGTTCTATTATCATTTCCAATACTTTTAAGAGGAATGAAGTCAGGCTTATCGGTCTGTGCGTTGGCTTTCCTATAGCAAGTCATGTTCGGCTTCGGGAGGAAAATCACTTTGGACTCCCTCCATATTTTCGGCGTGTAGCCTAATCTAAAACAAGCTTTGCAAATAGTCTTGGTCTTAGGATACCCCTTCTTGGAGTTGTTTCGGATAGACGTTACCGGGCCCTGGAGATTTATATGGTTCAAGGAATTAAGAGCCCAGGATAACTACTTATCCGTGACGATTTGATCGACTCTAGCCGTCATCTTGTCTGTTCTTGCTAGCCTTTGTTCTAAATTATCCCTTTCCCTAGGCCTTACAAGCGTATCGCTGTTGGGAAAGTTTTTAGACAATAATATTTCAAGTGATTCATCCATGCTTATTGTCATGCTTCCATCTTCTCTCTCTAGTAGCTCTTGTTTCGTATGCCCTTTAAAGAAGATCTTCCTCAATTTTGAGGCATCACTAACTTTTTCTATTTGCTCTGTAAATTCCCTTCAGAGCCTGCTTTTTTCGGATTTGCACTCCTTTTTGAAATCTTTGAGTGCTCTCCTATATTCCGCCCAATGCGTATCTCTTTGGGTGTTCATTGCTTTACTGAAAAGTTTCCTAACTTTTTTCCTGACTTCCATCAGGTTTCTATTCATCCACCTCGTATCAGTGGACATGAGGTTTCATATGATTCACTTATTGCCGTTGTTACAAACTCGGTGTATTTGTCCAGTTCGTTTGTACAGTTTATTGGATACAATCTTGAGTTCAATTTTTCTCTAAGACACGATCTAAATTGATTTCAATCTGTTCTTTTAGGATTCCTAAAGGGACAATTATCTGTGTGGCCTAAATCTAGGTCAAACTTAATATGGCGATGATCTGAGAATGAGACCTTCTCTGACACATGCCAATTCTTAATTATATTGACTATACTATTACTGGCTAAACTTATATTTATAAGCTTATTCGAGGGGTATGTTGGCTATTCGCCCTCGCTAGGCGGAGTGTTTATTTTACCCCTCCTGTCCTTGATTTTCTCGACCCCTGGAGTACCTGTATCTGTCGGAGTAATCTCCTCCAGGCCCTCCAGGATTGTTGGATCTGTCTCGGCAAGTGAGGATCCCTGCTATGATGCTTCCGTCAAAGAATTCATCGAGTGGATATCCTCAAGCTCTATTTCGTTGACCACCTCTTTAGAGCTGACCTCCGCGTCAATGGTGTTGAGCTTGGATTCTATAGCCAATTTTGACAGTTGGTCTGTCACTCCACCACCTACTTTGTCTGGAGGAGGTTCTCCCCCTTCCTTTTGATCAGGAAAACGCGCATAGATCTACGTAAATAGTAATTCTACCCGTTTACCTTCCCCAAATTGAGGTAATCAGCCTTTTGTAATCCCAAGAGTAGCCATTGGCTCTCCGATTTCCTCATCTCTCTCTTCAACAACTTCCATTTGTTGACATGTAGCTCCAATGATTCATTTAAGATATCGATTGTGTTAACCACCTCCTCCGGTTCGTCGAAGTCGTTCCTCAGCCAGACATGAACTCTTTCAAGTCGTGGTATCCCAGACTTCTTTATACAGCGTAGATTAGCCCCGGGCCGCAGCTCAGCGTTGTTCATGACTGTCTGCTTCAACCAGGTTACAGTGCTATTGCCCGCACAAGTAATCTTGTAGATGTTTGCATCCCACAAACTACACTAGAAATTGGACGCAATAGCACTTTCTCCCTTCCTTCTCCTATTAGCCTCGTCTTTGATCCAATTATCGAGGCTTGAGAAGGGTCCTGTGAGACTCTTCTCTTATCAGCCCGCCCAATTGGTTTATATCGACTATGGCCAATTTCAAAAGCTCAACTATAGCCATTTGACTGTAGGTGAGGGTTTGTTTCTTACCCGGCGGTATGACCTCCTCCTCTGACCTTGATCTTTTCATACCGCCTTGATTTCCTCCGCTATTTTTACGCGGATGTAGCTTCCTGCTCTTGCTGGGACAGGGATTTCACCTTTATCTGGTCTACCAGGCCATACCTGCGTCCCGGACAAATTCGTAGTGCCCCCTTTCCCCCCGCTGGCTTGTTAACGCCAGTCGAGCTAGCCGTCGGGACACCCCTCCTACGCTTTCCCGCTTTCGGGCCCTTGGTAACTCCTATTCTAGGAGGAGCCAGAACTGACACGCTCGGAGTCGATCTTGGCTCGGTCGGTTTTGAAACCTTTATCTTCCTGGTCTCCCCCTCACTAGCCACGTTCTCCTCTTTTTTCCTAAATTTCGAGACTGCAGCGGGAAACCACCCCACTCTCTCCACCATCTAAATTATCGCTTTTATTCTCTGCCGGCGACCTCTCCCCATAACCGGGACCAGGCCTGCCGGTGGTCGCAGCTCCCACCGACGTTTGTGGTAATATCTTGCCGCGCTTTTCATTCTTCTTCTCCATCATTTCATTAAAAGGGGTGAAGCCCTTTTAGTTTTCCTTCCTTCCCTGACAGCCTTAACAGCATGGTTGCACCTGCCAGATTCCTAAGGAATCCGCTGATATTGCCTATGAGGATCAACGGTCGTACTTAAGCCAACTCCACTTCGTCAAGGTGGGCCCCGTAGGAGTCGGATTGAAATATGTAGTTTAAAACATCTAAACTAGTTTGATTTGGTTTGGCAAGTGGCGATAAAACTAACAATTCTTTACATAACTCTTCACCATTTAAATCTTTTGATTCATTAAAGGACAAAGTAGAATCTACCTTTTCACATAGTTCTTTTAAATTTTCTAAGTTAGAAGCCTTACTTATATTATGTAAGAAACAAATAAATTATTGTGAGCTCTAAGAAGCTCAAATCTTTCATTAATAGAAATAATAGCCTGATCTAAGACTTTGAAATAAATTTATTTATTTTGTTTTATTATAATTTTTAATGTTATCTTGTTATTCCTAGTAGTTCGTTAATTATTTTATTTCTTAATTAATAATTTTTTATAGGTACCTACCATAAAATAAAATATTAAAACAACATAAATTTGTCTTATCAATTGATAATGAAACAAAACCAATCCTATAACCAAATATTCAAACTTTTAAAACCAAAAATAAAACCTAAACAAAAATAGAATTTACTATTAAACCAAAACTAAATATAAAAAACTTTTAGTTTGCATCTCTGTTTGTAATGTATAGTTATCTATTCTATGCACATTTACTAATCCCTATTCACTATTGCCTATTTCTTAAATTTCATATTAAAAAATAAAGAATGTGCAAGAATGTTTACTGCACATTGGCGCCCTATAGTTTCTATTAAGCTACGACAAAAAAAATACAATACATACAAATTCTAATAAGCGAAATGCAAATTCGTATGATCTATTTTGTATATTATTTATATTTTTAGCTTAATTTAATTTCAATATGTATTGTAGAGTATTTGTAGTTGTGAAGAAAGCGTTTCTAAGTGATTTAGAATTTAATAATTTGGAATAAAAATATATCAAGTATAAAATATAGATTATAGGTACATAAATATATAATATATGTATAGAGTATAAGTACATGTCTATACATATATTAATAGTAAAATAGTTATTTTTATTATTATATTATATGCATATATAGTGCGAAAGCTACATACATATATGTTATGTGGTTTAATATGCTTATATTTGGGTAGGTTAAAACTTTGGAAAATATTTAAATAGTTTGTAGAAAGGTAGAAATGTAGAATAATTTCTCTTTGATAATTTTTTGTTAAAAATGTATACAGAAAAAGAGTTTTTTTAGCGCAACTGCAATATAGAAGGACCGGCCGGAACTTGCACATATAGAAGGACCGGCCGTGGCCATATCCCATAGGTAATGATTTCGAATTTCTAGGTGTATCTGCTATTGTGTTGCATTTTTTATTGGTAAAGTTAGTTATTAATTATGAAGGAAAATTATTAATTTTTAATATATTTCTTCTTTTAATTATGTTTTTTCTTTTGAATTTTTCATTACTAACTTTAATAACTTTGTCAATTAATTTGTTTTTCGCATTTAATTTTAATGTTAACAATTGTGTGGAGTATAAATAAATCATTCTCCCTGAGAATAATAATTTTGGTGTTGTTTCTGTGTAATTTACAATCAAGAAAAGCTAAAGTTTTATTTTTTTCCACTTTCACTGTAACTTTATAATTAATTTTCTTATAAAAACACAGTTTATTTTAATATTTCGGAAAAAGCGCAAAACTCTGTTTTTTATAGCCATCAATAAAAACAGTACCTATCATAGATATAATATTAACTAGATAGGCAACATAACAAAAAAATTTCAGCCATTTTTTGAGTAAAGATCAAATAAGTTCATTTCTAATATTTTTAAGAATTTTATCAATTTTTAATAACCTTAATTAAATTAAATTAAAAAAAAACTATATGAATTATTAAGTATAATATAAAAACTTAAAATCTCTTAAATAAATGGCACTGTATGTATTTTAAATAAGTGCACACTATCATTACATTAATTTAATAATAATTTAATTAGTAATCAACGTGCCATTGCGGAAATTTTAAAAAATAAAAGAAATTGTACTTTATTTATGTAACAAAAGAACTTAGAATAAATAACTCTCCACTTGATCAAAGTCAAATTATTTTCAATACATATATGAAAATTTTAATTTACACCCCACCAATGCAAATGAAGTTAAAGATGCTATAAATGAAGAGTCGTTTCCTCCTCTTCTTCATCTTTGTAGGTTCTACAGTTGTTGTTTGCGGATGAACCAAATATTTTAGCATGCTTATCTAATAAGGTTTTCTATAAGCGGTGATTATACCCATTGCCAATCTAATATCTGTCCTTTTAAAAGAAAGCAGATCATTAGATCATCTTAAATCGATTTTAGGCCATATCAGTCTTGTGATCTTTTTGAAGTTTGACCATTTTTTATTTACAATAACCGTTGCTTTCGAAGTAACGTTTTGCTTGCGAATAGAGGTACCCCTAGTCTTACCCCTAGAAGTACCCTTAGCTTAAGCATGATATACCGCAGAAGAGGTTGCTATTAAAGAGCCACTAATAAATAGTGAGCCAGTTTTTTGGACCCTAACGATTATCTTGCGGTTGATGTCTTTGTCGATTGCTTTCTATCATACTAAAATTCCGTACATAAGAATGGGTCTTATTAAGGATGTATAGAGCCACCGAGAACGACACCAACATGTTTCGCATAGGCGATGGTTGTGCAGCCCAATTCTTCCAGGATTTTAAGCAGTTTATTCACTACCATATTCCAAAGAAATCCAGTCAATGGTGTAGTTGTGAAGACATCGGCTGGGTCATATAGATTAAAAAAAATAATATAGATTTTTCTTATAATATATAATTAGTAGAATATAATTAAAATTAAAATAAAGTATATATGTCTTATAAATCATAATTAATAAATCATATTGTAATAGGTATATAATGAAATAATAAATAATAATTAATGTGATTAATGATGGCGTGGAATTAAAAGAAATATCTATATAGTCTTGTACAATAGGTACAGCCGAGTAATGAAAAGGTTACGATAGACTGATTTAATTGACCGAACTCAAGTTCTGTGTGATTTGAAAAGGGATGGTCATCAGAATCTTTCCATGACTTTTTTTTGGAATAAATGAAGTGTGAGACTAAGGTTATGTCTAGGACTTCTTGCCTATTACTAGAAACAAAGGTAGGTTCCCTGGGAGTCTTACAGAAAAGAAAGTTAGTACTTAAAACATAATCAAAAAAATACCAATACGTCTTTCATTGGTATCCGAGCTATCCCAAATATTATGGTGAGCATTGGCGTCGCAGTTTATAATGACTCCAGTGTTCATCTTTCTAGCATCCGCAACTAATCCTGCAAGATTGTATGGAGGGAGTGAATACTGCGAGTCGTGAGGTAGATACGCCACAATTCAGAACCTTGAGTTTTTTTAGCTCTAGGATCGCCGCGATCCGATCAGTGTCACTGTAATTAAACATAAAGTTAAATTTAAAGTATTTTTATGTACGCTCAAACTTTGAATATCTCAAGCACGCACGTTCTAGCATACCTCATTATTATACAACAACGTATAACTTGGTATCTTGAGTCCATGAATCTGTTTTTTACCATCCATAGTTCTTGGATCAAGATAATATCGTAACGCGTTTTCTCCGTTAGGTGGATGCCGACTCCCAAAATGTCAATTAACAAAATGTCGACTTGAATAAAATGTTGGCTTTTAAAATGTAAAGAATTTTCGACTAAATAAATGTAGATACTACACTGAGATACTAGAAGGGGCTTTGGTGGATAAGAGGATATAAAATACGATGTAAAAACCGACGGAGTGTGGGTTCGAATCCCACACACGTCGTAAGAGTTATTCCTCCTTACGACATTTACAGCCCCCCGCCTCAACAGGAAAGGCTGAGTAATTTCCTGTCCACATTTATGTTTTTTTACGAGGGTTGGTGGAAAACTCGAAAGTCACCAAGAGGAACTACACGTGCTTCCTCAGGGTAGTGTTGATCTTTAACCAACCAAAACCACCCCCTTTTAAAACCAAACTTTAGGGTGGAACATTTAATACAAATGTACAGTTTGGTTTTGAGGATAGTGATGTGGGAAGGATAATTGGGGAAATTGGAATTGGGAAATTTGGATTATGGAGGTTAGGTAGGAAAATTTGGAGGGACATTTTGAAGAAAGATGTTAATGTTCTTCTTAAACTTAAGTAAATTGTACACATATGAATTACCAACTTTAGGCAACACATGCGATGGTATATGGTTCCACAAACGGGACGTGCGCATAACAAACGAATTTCCATAGGCTGTATTTCGCCATCTTGATAACTCAACATGGCAGAGATGAGCATATGTTGCCCTCCTTGTTTCTCGTTGAACAACTTTGAGTGGAGGCATTAATTGTTTTATTTCTTTGGAACAAGTGTTAATCTCTACGAGATACCTATAAAACAAGGTCAGTAACCCAACTGCGCAACGGTGGCTGAGTGGAATAAAAATTTAAGCAGTAATCATAATAGCCGAAGAAAAATAAAAATGTTTGTTAAATTTAACATAAAATTATATTTTTTACATTTTGTGCATAGTTTTAATATAGTTAAATTATCCGTTGAATCCAAATTTTCCAGTATTTCGTATTCAGTTTTGATGATTATTACATTTTCTGTTACTACTTCGGATTACTGGAACAACACCGGTTTATAATTTTAGTTAAGGCTCTTCTAATAATTATATTTCTCTTCAAGTAATGTTGTTTATGTACTATTGTACTTCTGTATAGTTAAGTATAGTTATATACTTCTATAGTATAGTTAGTCTATATACTTCTTATAGTATAGTTATTTGTTAAATATATGTATATGTATCTTGCTACAGCAAGATATTCGCAAATAGTTTATTGCGAATATCTTGTAGCTTTTTTCTTTCCGATATTTTCATTATTATTTAGTGAAACGAAATGATAATGTAATTACATTTATCAGTTTTCAAATATTAGTAACTGATTTATATAAAAATTGGTGGTATTTATACAACTTAAATTTACCTAAATATATTACAAAAAATTCTATTTCCGTTCCTAAACATAACCAACATTTCTTCTTACCACCTAAAAGTACCCAACAATGCCAGCCAGAAATTAAATTTACCTAAATAAATTTTATAAAAATATTTTTTTTCTATTTTCGTTAGAAAAAATATTCTTCTTACTAAACGAACCCAACCATGCCAGCTAGAAATTAAATTTACCGTAAAAAAAAAATAAAAAATGTTTTCTATTTTCTTTCTAACATACATACATAAACTAACCATCATTTTGTTCTTACTACCAGTGTGTCGGAGCGGAGTTGCCAAAAAATAAAATGTCAAATTAAAAATAAAATAACAAAACCGTCAATAAAAAAAAACTCGTGTATAGATAAACATTTTTTTTAAGTTATTTTTTTAAATTTTATTAAATGAAATTTTTAATAAATTAACTTTGTTTTATTTTATTTCTTAAATAAATTTCTTTTATATCTATATTATTAAATTTAAAATAATGAAACAAAATAAAAATAACGTTAGGAAATAATTTGGATAAAAATTGTGCTCTGAGCGTTTCTTTTTTAACTCAGAGCGGTCAGAATTCAGATAAAAGTTTGCTCTGAGCGCTAGACATCTGCTCTAAGCAATGAGCATTGATCTGATGAGAAAAAGAAAAACGCCCTCTATAAGTTCCATTTTTCAGTACAAAATATCTTATTTGAATACAAAATATCTTATTTCAGTACAAAATATCTGATAGTTCAAGTTTTAATTTTATTTAATTTTGATTTGAATTTTGATTTTTGAATTGAGTTAGCTTTCACTTACAATAATTAGTTGTTATAGCTAATTACATATTAAAAAAATATGGATAACTATTTAATTAACTTATTTGATTTAAATGATTAAAAAAGTATACTCATATATTTACAATTTCATGTTATAATGATAATTTATTAACTATTTAATTAATTTATTAAAAACGATGATTGTAATAATCAAATACTATTAATAATAATAAAAATTAGTTAAAGAAATTAATAAAAGAAATTTTTATTTGCCTTTTTGTTTATGTTCCCTATGAAAAAAAAGAGTATAATGGGGCTTATGATTGAAAACGCACGGAAAACGCACCGCTCGAAAAAGATTATTCACCTTCACTCTATGTTGGTATGAATGAAAACGCGTGATTAAATTTTAATTCGAAAGTAAATGACGCTTGTCAAAAACAATTTTTAATATAATATAAACGTCAGAAGATATAAGTAGATAAATGATTTTTTTATAAAATTTAAAATTTTAGAAACTTTTAGAATTAAAAATTTTTTTTTTTAATTATAAGTTTTAATAAAAAATTTGTATTTTGTTGATTTTAAGGTAAAAAATGTATAATAAACATGTTTTTTCATTTGCAATTGATTTTAAAACATGAAGAATTTTTTCCACAAAGAAGTTTCATTTAAAGAACGAAGTAAAATTTGCTACCAAATTATTTTCTTTTACCTTTCCTATCAATTCACGTATTTGTCCGGTTTTGTTATTTTTCTCGTAATCCAAAAAGGTTAAAAATTAGAAAAGTTAAATGTAAAAAATTAAATTTTTCATTAATTCGAAAGTAAATGACGCTTGTCAAAAGCAATTTTTAATATAATATAAACGTCAAGAAGATATAAGTAGGTAAACAAAAATGATTTTTTTATAAAATTTAAAATTTTAGAAACTTTTAGAATTAAAATTTTTTTTTTTTAATTATAAGTTTTAATAAAAAATTTGTATTTTGTTGATTTTAAAGGTAAAAAATGTATAATAAACATGTTTTTTCATTTGCAATTGATTTTAAAACATGAAGAATTTTTTCCAAAAAGAAGTTTCATTTAAAGAACGAAAATTTGCTACCAAATCATTTTCTTTTACCTTTCCTACCAATTCACGTATTTGTCCTGTTTTGTTATTTTTCTCGTAATCCAAAAAGGTTAAAAATTAGAAAAGTTAAATTAAAAAAATTAAATTTTTCATTTTGTTTACTTAAAAGATTTAAAATAAATTTACATAAATGTTTTTTTAATTTTTTTAAAACGTAAACATAACCACGCATTTAACTTATACCCAACAAACTAACACCGTACATTTTCAATCATACAAATAAATTAAGTTCGAAGAAAAAGTTTTCCGTGTGTTTTCAATCATATGATAATAGTTAATTTGACATTTCGCTAGTATTTACGTTTTCAATCATAAGGCCCAATATCTGTTACGAATTTTTCGAAATTTTACTATTTTTAGACTCAACTATTAACATTAAAAAAAGCGCTTCCGACACAGTGCTTACTACATTTACGGCGTATGAAAAATGATGGAATTTTACATATACACCATCATTTCAAATGACATTCCTACCAAAATTATCAGTCCATATCAAATAATTTTGATATTCCATTATTTAAAATGTCATTCATTCATTCCACGCAAAACACTATCAGTTTAAATGACAGTTTTGAACTGAAATGAAAAATGAAATGATAGTGTGCACTTACTAACCTAGTGGTCAGACAAAACAGTACTAGCAAAGCAAGATAATGCAAAAATCCATGCACATTTCTGACAATACTATTACATTTTTTCAACTATCTTCTCTACTGTCTTAACATTTTTCTAACTAGTAATTGAGATAGTAATTTGACACTTCGAACAATTAAAAATGGCGACAAATGGAAAATAGCATTCAATTTCAAATAAATTTTTTGCGGTTGTTTGATTTTTAATTTGATATTTTGTTTGTGTCTATTTGAAACATGAATTTTTTTGAAACAATATAAAATAAACTTGAAAATTTTTGATAAAATATAAAATAAAATTGAAAAATTATCATAAAATATAAAATAAACTTGAAAAATTTTGATAATAAATAAAATGTCTTGATAGTAAAAATGCTACTTAATGCCACGTTACATAAACAGTAATTTAACATTTCGTATTACACACTCACAAGATAGTAATACTGTCTCGTATCAAATTTTTGTAAGGCAAAGTAAATTATTAATAAACCAAAATGAAGTATGAAGTATAATTAGTACATGCATACATACATATGTATGTATATTTCCACAATTTGCGTGATACTTATTACCGATGAAAGTAAATATGCAAATATTTGACATATGGCTAGTAAAATGCTTGTCATTTTTGTTTCTCCTATTTGTGAACAAACATTTTCAATCATGAACATAAATAAAAATGCACTTCGACCATCTCTAACAAAAAAAACATTCAAAAATGATGAAGGACTTCAACAATCAAGCAGCTACATTTATCCCATTAAAGAAAAGTAAATATTTTTGTGATCTATTTTTATTCAAATTTTCAATGCTTTGAACACTTTTTTTTTTATTATGTATACAAGTGAATTTTTTATGTTTTTTTGTTTATGTTTTCATGTCGACTAAAAACTTAAAATTTTCTATATTTTTAACACTATTATTTATGTAAGAGATTTTTTATGTTTTCATGTTTATGTTTAGTAATAAAAATTGAAATTCAAATATTTTACTAAATATATCACATTTTTCTCTTATTTTAATATTTGGATTTGATACTTGGTAAAAGACATGTAATGTAATTTATAATAAGCATATATTGCTTTGTGGCCCGCCCTACATGGAAAATTCTAATATGTGGCCCTTCTTCTGAAAAGTTTGCACAGACCTGCGTTAAAGCATATAGAACAGTTTTTTTTCTCTATAATCAAATGCATCTGTCAGTACTCAAAGTAGTAGCATAAGCACCAATAAAAGTAATGATAATATCGCCTGTTTACACTGGTTGCATTATTCAGTTGCAACTTTTTCTTTTCCTTTCCCACTTCCTCGCTTCTCCAAAAAAAAAAAACGACGAAAATGAATAAAATTCCAAAAACCTTTATTCATTTTTGTTGACCAAAATTTAACTGCTTTAGCTGTTGCAAGTCACCAATACATGTAAAGCAACAATAAAAAATTTTATCAGGTCAAAGAAATAAGTTATAATATTAACGCGCACATATAAAGTTGGAACCACTAAATGCAACTTTATGTAAACGCGAGAGTTTTGCAGCACATTTTAAATACAAGAATGAATACATCATTTCACTTTAATTACCACCGAATATAAGGCCAAATGAAGAAGCATAGTTAATATGATATTTAAAACAGAAAATAAAAAGACTGAATTAGAGAATTTTTGAGAAAGTATTCAATTTTATTGTGTTGTAAATACAGAAATTTACACTTTATTAATTTTGAAATTAAAAATTTTTGATTTAAAATTAAATATAAATTGAACATTATTGAAAATTAAACATTTTTTATTTCTGTAAAAAAAAATATACATAGTTAAAAAAAAGTTTCTTTTAGAGAATATTTGCGGGATTGGAGAAATTAATATTTTTATTTTGCTGAATATCGTCCATAAATTAGCTGAATATCGTTTATAAATTCTTTAGGGAAGTATTTTATCTTATTTTATCAACGATATTTCTTAGTATATATTTTTTTCTCTCTCTTTCCTATTGGTAATACACTATATTTTCTAACTCTTTCTAAAATTGCGATAGTATCCACGAAATTTCTCATTAATACCAACCTTTATGTTGTCTATTTAGTTAATATTTTATCTATGAGGAAAACACATAAGAAGAAAAGAGAAGACAATATCTTCCTTCCCATCTATTTGTAATGTATATGATGTGTAGTCGCGATAAAGATTGCAGTCGCTAGATTTAGCGAAAAAATAATCAAAATGAATGTCAACCCTGTAGTAGGGGTAGGCTGTAAGTACTAGTAGTTAATTTAATTCTGTTGAGCATAACTACATAACTATCTAGTAGTTAATATAATCATGGATTTTTATAGGTTAAGTTAAGGTATAATTGAACGAGGGTAATATCAGACACGAATACAATACAACAATAGTAATTAATCAAATTATAAAAAAGTATATGTAGAAGTTATTTTTTTGAGATTTATCGCGATTCGACATATAATTCTTTTTTAGCATATTACATATATTTTATCCTTAAAATGGATAAATTCGCAAACAAAGATATAATACAAGCTGTGTTAATTGCTGATAACAATGTTGATAATTTTATTCCATTTTCTAATACTCAATCTACGGTTAGTATAGATAATATTTTATTACTAAGCTATATCGTTTCAATAAAAAATTTCAGGCGTTGATGTCCCTAGTAAATGTTCCTATTTTAGATTATGCCCTGGAAGCTTTGAATAAAAGTGAAATCGAAGAAGTATTTGTAATAGCTAGTGTTTTTATTAATGACATTCGAGAACATATAGAGTAATTTTGTCTAACTTCACAAAAAAATGTTTAAATTTAATATTAACAAATTCTAGAAAGCGTATAGCTGAACATTGTACTTGGTCAATTAAAATGAAAGTGCAAGTAATTGGATCAGAAGGTTGTAGATGTTTAGGAGATGCAATAAGAGATTTAGATGCCAAAGGATTTATTCGTGGACATTTTATTCTATTAGGAGCAAGTTCAATAACAAATGCAAATTTGAAACCATTATTGGAACAACATAAGTAGGCAATCGTTCTGTTATTTAATTAAAATAAGATTTTTGTTTTTAGAAAAACAGCTAAATTTGACAAGGGAGCTGCCCTAACTGTTATTTTTAAAGAAGCGACATCAAAACTCCGAACAGGAGATGAGGTAATGATTGCTATGGATATTGAAAATAATCGGTTATATTTTCATCAAAGACTTAAAGTTAACGCGAAAGAAAATAATTTTAAAATACCTTTGGAAGTTTTTGTCAATAACTCTCAGGTAGCGTTGTATCATAATTTGTTAGATCCGCATATAGCTATTTGTTCGCCATCGTTATTATCACTATTTAGTGATAATTTTGATTTTGAAACACGTGATGATTTTGTAAGAGGATTATTGATTAATGAAGAGATTTTAGATAGTAGAATATACGTTGAAATTCTTGATCAAAAACAATACGCCCGAAAAGTTAGCAATTGGTTAACATATCAAATTGTTAGTAACGATATTATCAACCGCTGGGTATATCCGTTAGTTCCTGATATGGGTATATGCTGTTTGCAGCAGAATTACTTTTATTTTCGAAATAATATTTATAAAAATTCAAATGCAAATATTTCAAAATATCAACTTAAAGATAATGTAGTAATACAATCTGGTACAACTGTAGAAAGTGACACAATTTTATCGTCAAGCGTTGTAGGAAAAAATTGTAAAATAGGTAAAAATTGTGTTCTGCAAAGTGCATATATTGGTGATGAAGTGACTATAGAAGAAAAATGCTTACTTAAATATTGCGTTATTGGAAAAGGAGCCATTATCAGAAGTAAAAGCGAATTGACAGATGGCGTCGTAATTGGAGAAAAAGTTTCAATTCCAAATCAAACGAAACTAGCAAAATGCTTTGTACAGAATTTACCGGGAGAAGGTATTTAAAAGCATTTACATTAAATTACATATATTAAAAGACAATATTTTTTTGTAACAAGGAAATAACAAAAAAATTAGTAATGAAGCTTATATTATTGATGATTCGGAGGGAACTCATCAATCTGAAGATTCTGAAGATGAAGATTATGAACTTTCTAAATTTGGTGTACTTAAAATGATGGAAATTCCTATGACGTTCGATGATAGTGATTATAATTCATCCTCAGATGAAGAAGTACCCAGGTTACCATCACCAGTTTTGGATGATACGAAGTGTAGAAAAAAAACAAAATTTACTTCAGTATTAGTTAATTTTAACTTTTATTATTTTTAGTATTTCTTTCGGAAGTAATTGATTCTTTAGCGCGAGGATACCAAGAAAAATCTAATCCAGATTTTCTAATATTAGAAATAAATTCATCAAGATATGCATATAATATGAGTTTAGAGGAAGTTAACTACAATGTTGTAAAAGCGGTTTTTAATTTAAATGCTGTTAAAGAAGCTGATAATTCAAATGTATTATTAGCAATTAAACAAGTTTTTGAATGTTTGAGCCCCGTTATTAATAATTATATTAAAACTAGTGAATCAATGATAGACGCCTTGAAGGCCTTAGAAGTAATTTTTTTTGTTTGTTATTAATTTGTCAACTAATATTTAAAAACAAATAATTTAGGAATGTTTTAACGACCAATTATCATTAAAAACTAAAGCTGCAGCTATTCTACATTACCTATATGATAAAGAATATGTAACTGAAAAAGCTATATTAATGTGGCATGACAAAATTGATGAAGATGAATGCGATTGGTTACGAAACTCTTTAGCAAAATTTATTGAATGGCTAAATCAATCTAGCGAGGAAGAAAGTTCTGAAGATGAGAATGAACCAGATAATTAAATTAAATATGTTTATTTATTTTATAAAAATCAAAATGCGTAAAATATAATTATATTAAAAAAACAATCTTTAAATTTAATATTTAAGAATTCTAATATAAAGAAATTATAAAAAGAAAATTTTGTAGGTATCCATTATTAATTGTGTGAAAGAAACTATGATTAAAGCATTATGTTTAGAGCAGATTAAAATGATGCTTAAAGAGTCCTGATTCAGCGTATCGAGTTTAGCTTTTTTAAAAATTTTTAGCATCTAGCATTGAATATGTAATTTATTTTAATTTTAATAGAAAAAGCTTAAATTGAAATCTTTTTAAACACCCCAGTAATGATCTTGAATGACAAAAGCAAATGTAATAAAAGCAATATTTCTGTTTATAAATAAAAATTAAAAATTAAATTTATTTTAGTAAAATTTATGGAAAGGGTTTAAATTTAAGATATCTTTTTAATAAAAAAAAAGGAATATATTTTTTAAATAGTGAAATATACGAGTACTACAAGAAAGATTTATTTTAATTGTTATATCTGCTTTTTAGTATAAATAATCTAATATGATTGTAATAATTATGTAGTAAGTAATATAAACCAAAATATAATTTTACGATTAAAACTTTTTATTTGTTTATTTTTTTTTAAGTTGTATTCATATTTTTTAGTTTTTTTTTTTTTTTCATTTTTTTCTTAATTGCAAAAATTAAAAAAGCTTTCACTTTTATTAAAAATATTTATATAAAATATTTAGTTGTTTCTATCTAAAGTTTTTTTCTCTGGTTTTTTGTTTGTTTTTGTTCTCTAAAACTTTAATAATATTTCATTTATAATTCTAATTCTATTCTTTCAAATTCAAAATGAAACTAATGAATTTCAATTTGGACTGGTATCAAATATAAAAGATTTATTTTTTTCTAGCTCATTTAAATATTAGTTTAACCATTTTAAAATTGTAAATTCTATATAATTAGATTAAAAATTTATGATTTGCAAAAAAAAAAAAAAACTTCTAATAAATTAACTTTCTTTTTAAAAAAAAAAAAATTTGTAAATGCTTATTGTTATAAATTAATTGGTAATAAAGTAAATTATATACCTATTTTGTTATATTAATAACTATACATTTTATTTTTGATTCCAATTTGGTACATATTTACATTAATTTCAATATTTGAAATTAAAAGAACAGATTTTTTTCTTTTTGTAAATATATTAACAATTTAAAAATAATTAAAATGTATTAAATAAAACAAAATATTTAATTTCTTTGTTTTCGTAACAAAGTATTTAAAAAAAATTAAAATTTTACACATTGTATACATTATTATTATAAATCCTATAAGTAAATTTGTTGGTCTTATTTACAATCTTAAATATATCTATTTATACGAATATTTACCTTAAAATATCATATTATGTATGTATTTATTTATTAATCTTGGCTATTAAGAGAAAAAAAAATTAAAAATCTCAAAGAGACGTTTATGACATTTGTATAAATTAATATTTACCTTATCAAAAAAAAAAAAAAAAAAACAAATAATTCCAATAAGAGTTTACACTTTACAAGCTATTATTTATTTTTTAAGTTTTCTAAATTTCAAGAAAAAAATCAATAGGTATAAAAAATATTTTCCGTTTTTTGTATCTGTTTTATTTCTTTTTTGATTTTGTTTAAATAATGCAAGCTACAAATTTGATCTTTATTTAAAATCTATTTAAAATAATTTTTTTGGAATATAAAACTTCTATTTTAAAATTTAATAATTATTTCGAATTCAAAACTTTTAAATTTTGAAAACATTTAATTTCTTATTATTACAAGATTTTTTTTTTAAATAATAAATCTAAAAAAGACATTTTATTGTATTCTATTATTTATTTTTTTGTTACAGTCTTTTTATGAAAAATGAATTTTTTATTGAGTGTAAATATATTTTTCTCATTTAAATTCAAATAAAAACTTGCTTAAATTTATACAAATACAATACAATTGAATGAAACATTCTTTACATTAAAAAAATTCTTTAAAAAAAAAGTTACTATAATTAATTTTTTATAATTTGAGTTTAAAATTTTGTAATATTTAATTTTTGTTATAGCAAGATTTTGATTAAAATAACAAAAATTAAAAGAAAAGCTTTAATTTATAGATTTTGTTAAATTTTTTTTTTGTTCGGTTATATTTAAAAAAAAAAAAATTAATTTCAATCATAAATTTGAAATACAAATTCAGAAGTTCACTTGTAAATTATAAGAATGAAAATTTTGATTTATTTTTTATACTGATCGATTATTTTTAATTTTATATTATTTTTTATACTGATCTGACTGAATTTCATATAATAAATTTATTTTGATAATATATTCAATAAATAAAAAACAAATGTTTTTTTTTCATTTTGTATAATTTTTAAAAATTAAATTTTCTGTAAATACATATTTATAATACACAAAAAATTAAACAATGTTAAGATTAAAATTTATAAAAATAATTTAGTTAACTTTTTTACTAACTTTAAAAAAGTTAAGACTTACCGAGAGTACAATATAGAAAAATATTTAATCATATAAATAATATTATAATACAGTTAAAAAATTACAAATTTTTTATTACATAATTTCGGTTTCATATTAATTACTTTTGATATTTGCATTTCAAATTATGATAAAAACTATAAAAATTTTCTGTATAAAATAAAATATGTAAAATTCCTTTTAAAAAAAAGTAATTCCTTATAGACAAATATACATACTTCTTTTATTAATCACAAACGTAATCACAAAAAAATCCAAAAACAAAAAAAAATATTTAAATAATAAATTTGATTTAATTTTTTTTTTAAATCAAATTAAAACAAAAGATTAATTTTAAATTTTTTTTTTTATTTTTAAATAACATAAGAACTAAAAGTTTTTGCAAAACTTCGATTTTTTTCTTTACAATAAAAATGTGTGACAAATTATTTAGATTAGTTTTATATTATGTCCTGTCGCTACTTATAACAAAATTAAATATAATTTAATGGCATACAAGTTAATAAATTTTAATTTTTTTTTATGTAAGTTCGTTCATAAATAAAGTGTGCTTCTTCTTACTAAATGTTATTATATTGAAATAAAATTAATTTAATTAGCTGCAAGTAATATTTACAATTTTGTTATTTATATTTAAAATTAAATAAAGGTATTTTCGAGACATTTAAGTTTTTTTTTTTCTTGCATATATTTCTAACTTTAATATAGAAAAAAATTCTTGATAGTAATATCAACTGTACTAAAAATACAAAAAAATTATTTTAATTGAATTTTTGATTTAAGAAAAAACACTCCTTGACTTAAAAATTAAAAAATTATATATTTATATATATATATATAATAAAATATATATATTATATCACATAGAAAGTTGTTAAATAAAAAAAATATACTATTTATATATTAATTATGTTGGTTTTGTTTTAATTGTAATATTAAATAATTTGTATTTGTATATTCGTTATTTTTAAATTAATTATAATCACAACAAACAAAATAATTTTATTTGATATTTTCTATAACAATACGTAAAACTATTAAAATAAATTAGTATAGCTTCAGTGCTATTATAAGCCGGATTTTTATTTTTTCGAATAATATTGATATTTTCTTTTTGTTTTTGGATTTAAGTTCTTTTTATGCTTTTTTTAATCACTTTAACACCTATCTGATAATTATTATTTGACGAGAATAAAATGTAATTTTTTTCCAACAAATTATAAAAAAAAAGAATTATTAATTGATTATTTATCTATTTTTAATTTAAACATTAAATTTTATTCACTTGTTTAATAATTAACATTTATATTTTTTTTAATTAATAATTAACATTTATATTCTTCATCAACAGACCTAATTCCATTAGGTCTGTTGATGAAGAAGTAATTGAACTGCTAATATTACTTTGTTGTGGTTGTTGGGACATTTTCTCTTGTTCATTTTTTATAAAGAATATTGGATGTTTTAATGTTGTTGTAAGCTTATCATTATGTTCTTCTAATGAATTGTGTGCATAATGTAATACTAAACTCTTTAATGAATCATAAATATTATATAATTCCGTAAAGCCATATCCACGTTCTGTTTCATGTATAATACAATGGTTAATAGTATTTTTACACACAATTGACAAAGCATAATGTCCATTAGTTCTTGGTCTAATTAAAAATGTGCCAGATGGCATATTAGCTAATAATTTTTCAGCATTTGTTCTAGTACAATCAGCGCTATACCAAGTGTTTTGATCATGATGTGGTTGCTCCATTTCAGATTTATGTTTCTTTTTCCAATCATCAAAACCGTGTTCAATAATTTGTTTCAGTTCTTCTTCTTTCAAACCATATTGTATTAAACGATCTTGTAATTTGTCCTTTTGTTTTTGTAAATTATTTACTTCAGGTTTAGCTGCATTAATATCTCGTTCAATTGAATGATAATAATCCTTCTTTTCTTTCAAATATAAATCTAATTGTTCACTACTTTCGCGTAATGCTTTCAGTCGAGATTTTAACAATTCAGCATTTTCATCTATTTGTTTGATTTCATTTTGTTGTGCTTCTAAACGAAATTTTTCCTGCAATTTAATTTGCTCTTCAAACATTTTGATTGCCTTGCAAAAAGCTTCATGTGCAGGCTTTTTTACATTTAGTTCATTTTCAGCTGCTTCATACTGTTCTTTTTTGGCTTGCAAATGTTGTTTCTTTTGTGCCAAAGTTTTATAATAATGTATGAATTGTTTAATCATTTTATTTAAATCAATTGTACTGGGAGAATATCCACCGATTGAGCTTCCAATACCGTTGTCATCATCTTCTATGCTTCTGCAAATTGGATTTGTTAACATAGTTTCTAATTGAACGTTATATTGACACAAAGAGTGCTCTTTATAATGTTGAATTAATTCCATTACAGAATTAAATTTATATGGTTTAACAAAACCATATTTCCCATTTTCTTGACAAATTTTAATTAGTTTTTCAGTTCCATCTTTAATTAAAGTAAGTGTATATTCTCCACATTTAGATGATGCATCTCGAACCAAAAAACTACCATCTGGACAACCAGCTAATTTTTCTTTTACTTCATCACGTGTTATATCTCCCCAATACCATTCAGCATCTTTCAACAGTTCGCATCCTGGATTCGTAGAATGAATTTGCATTGGTAAAGTATTCATAGATTCTCGACTAATAACAGTAGGAATAGTTGGCTTTACTGGTAATACTACAAAATGACCTTGATTTCCTAAAAAAAAAAAAAAAACTTTTTAATTATTTGAATGGGGTAGAATTAATAATAGTTACCAATTCGAGAGTTCTTTCTTGGTGGTAACGCTGGTGCAACGTCAAATTCTGGAACTGGTTCAAAAAATTCGCCATAATGAAAAAGCAGTTCAATTATCCTTATATGATTTTCAGTATTATTTATAATTTGAATTATTTTATTCCACGGTGGTCTTATTATAATATGACAAAGTGATTGAATTAAAATTGTTGGAGGCTCATGTCTTCCACGATTGAATTGCAACCATGACATACGTCGTAAATGATCAAAAAAGTATTGCAACGTTGATTTATGATTTTCAGGTAAATCACGTACATAGCTACGGAGACATAATACTGCTTGATCATCAGGCGTTAATTTCGATGCAGCAATAAAATTATCATACCATTGAAAAGGTATTAAAGGATCTTTTAGTTCACGTAAATATTTTTTGATATAACCAACTATATATTGAGGTTCGATGGTCATTAAATTCACAGTACTTGTAGAAGAAAAATCAAACAATTCTTTATGCAAATCTGGATCATCCATTAAGGTATTTGATTTGTACAATTTATATAAATCAATTTGACTATAATTTTCTTTTTTACAGTGTTCTTCTAAAGCCTTGGTACTCATAATCAAAAATAATGGTGCTGGGATTTCTTTAACATTAAATTGTTGTATTAAAGTTGGAACTAATTTTGATAACTTTGCATTAAGTTGTTTATGTTGATGAAGTCCAGCTCCTTTTGTTGAAACTAATGCATTTGAAGACATTTCTATTAAACTACCAGTAGTGCCTCCACTACTTCCACTTCCACTTGTACAACTAATATTTTCTGTTATTGCCACATTTTCTTCACAAGGAGGGATTTCTTTTGGGAGACCTTGACATTGAAAATTTTGAAGACCATTAGCTAAACAAGTTCGATGTACAACAAAATTGCAAATTACACATATTAATCCTTGCTTTAGAATGCCCCGCAAATGACGATGGCATTTATCACATCGTTTAACTGAATTAAAGCTACACTCTATCATCATATGTTGATCTAAAAATTTTAAATATTATTTTAAGAAATATTTATAAAATTTAAATTTATTTAATAATTTAGAAGATTGACAAACATCTATTTAAAATATTACGTTTTATAAAAAATAAAACGACTGGGAACGATAACTTACATATATATCCTCCTTTACAACTACTATCTTTTTGACTACACTGTTTTGTAATTTTTGTCATTAAAGGAAGATCACATTCAAGCTCTTCTGTTACTGAAGTACCAGACGTTGACACTAATTCTTGAGGAACTTCTGATCTAAATGGTTGTTCCGAAATCAAACAACCACTTCTTAGTTCATCTAAGCAAGACAAAATCGCTAACCTATGGAAGGAATCTTTAATTCCCATATTTCGCAATTTATCGTCATCGATATTTTGAAGATCACATCCCTTTATATTATTTACTTTAAAAGTTTCTATAAAAGAGTATAAATTAACTGCGGCTAACCACTCCAAAATATTTGAGTTTGTCCATTTTAGAATTGGTGTATCATTATAATTTGTTTGTGGGGCAACGGGGTATATTTTAGTATGTTGTTCACAATTATATTGTTGACTAAATTGCTTGCACGGTATATGAAAACATGTTAAACAATCACTACAGCTAACGCCTTGGCGACCTTGACCCCATATGTAATCTTTACAATGTGCACAAATAATTGGCATCAAAAAATATACATTTACTAAATTATGCCAATTACATTCATTTCCACTTTTAAGATCCCCTGTTGTATCCACAGCTGTATTATCACAACCAAAAAATGTAACATAAGTGTCGTCAACAACTCCTTCTGAAATACTTTGTGTCGTTGAAATTTTCCGTTTAGGTTGTACATATCCGCTAATAATTTGAGAAGATTGAGCGGGATCTACCGGTTCTATTGTATCTAACGATACTAAGCCACTTTGTTTTGTTATTTCATTAACAGCATTAAGCATTTTGTAATTCTGTCGTATTTGTTGGAATGTTAAGCCTTTTTGCCACCGCAGTGCAAGATAATCATTTTGATTATATGATAATTGAAAACTATATGTGGCTTTAAAGGACCGAGTAGCACGGAAATAAAAAACTGTTTCAGATTTACTTGACATATTGCGTATACGATTGGTGGGCCAAAGTGAAATAATGTATATCTGATTTTGCAACGCCTTTTTTTATTTTCGATTTACCAAATTTAAAAATTAATATATTTTAGGTATAATTTTGTGACTGCATATAAAACTGGTTTATGTAGACGTAGCTAATAATACATATGTATATACAATAAATTGTTTAACTTTTGACAAAAATTATATACAAAAAGTTTTTAATAAATTTTTAAGCATAAAATCAAAAGCTTAAAACTCCTTTCAATAAAAAATATTTAATATATTCTTACAATAATAGTTAATCTCAAAATTTCTTGTCGGTATTTTTCTTGCTTCTTTTAGCAATTAATTGAACACACGAGGAAACATTTTCGTTTGAATTTATAACAATAAAAAATAAAAACCTAAATTAACACAAAATACATTATAAGTTAAAGACTAAAAATAATTTGTTAGGATGTTCTTAATCACTTTAATTTGCAAAATTTAACTCTTTCATTTCGATGAAAAACATGGCCGACCATCATAATTTTCACAGTTGCCAAAATATTAAACTTAAATATTATTTTTGAACTCTTTACTCTTTTTAAATTATCATGACTACAAATGCTTTCTTTTTTACTCCTATGAAAATATGAAATATTGATTAAGTAACCGATGTCAAATATAGAATGTCAATTTGACTACTAGAATTTTAATTTTAAATGTCAACGGTTGTCAAAAACTTCTGTTCCAACTTTGGTTGTTTTCCTTTTTAAGTTCAGAGCAGTGTCAGAACTGTCAAAAAAATGTATATTTCTTTTTTCACTCTGAATGGGCGTTTCCACACGAGTAGTGTCCTCTTTCGTCATTTTTTACCTTTACCTTCGTTTCATTCCGTCTTGCCAATAAACTAAATTTGTGGTGGGGATTTTTAGGAGTAATTTTTTAAACCAAAATTTTGAGTTTAAAAATTTAGTCCACTTACACAAACAAAAACTTAAATAAAAATTTTTATGAGGGTCAAATTTTTGGGTCGATTTTTGATCTTTCACTTGATGAAATTATTAAAATATATTCTATTGACAAAAAGAAATTATGTGCACAGTACAGTTTATTCTATTTCTAGGTACATACATATATAATATATATTATTTAAAAATTACAGGCAAAAAAATTTTATGTTACTTAAATACAAAAAAAAATTTATTTGTTTTATGTGTGTTTTTTTTTATATTTATTATCTACCTCTCGCAACAAATTTTGTTTTAAAATGAAATATTTACACACACATATAAAAGTAACGACTATCGAGAGGAACAATGTGGATATAAAAAAAAGAGGAAAGTAGTCACGAAACGAAAGAGGACACTACTCGTGTGGAAAGGCCCAATGATCAGATTTTATCTTTTATGTTTCTATTTTCATTCAGAGTGCGTTCAGGGTATTATCCAAATATTCGATTTTAATTAGAGATATCATAACATTTGAATTAAAATGTTAAAAATTATATTTTATTATGATTTGGTACTTTTGACAGGTTAAAGTTCTATTGTGTTTCAAAATTTTTTCGGAACGTTTATAGTACGTTTGTAATCTCATGATTTTGAGAAATCAAAAGTTGATTTTGAAAATTGAATGGATTTTGTTCTTTTTTTTTTCTTGATTTTCTGAAAATCACCTCAAAATTGAGTAGTTCGTTCATGAGATTTTCAATAATTATAAAAAATTTTTCATAACCCTTGTTATTTTTATGAATTTGTTGTGAAAAAATCAAAACAAAAATTTTGATAGCAAATCAAGAATTAAAATTTCTCTTCATTGTGTTATAAAAAAAAAATTTAATTTGGATGAAAATTTTTCCCCTTTTTTTCTTAGGGCAAAAACAGATTTCTTATTAGCTTTTTATATATAAAATTTTTTTTTAAATGTATTGAATGAACCTTTATAACTCAAAGTTGATTCGTTGATTGTAGAAAACATTTTGAATTTTATTAAACTTGTTTTTGTGATTTCAATTAATGTTCTTGTCTTATTTAATATTCTCCTGACCTAGACTAATCATTGAGACAATAACAAAATCTGTCGCGTCATATTTAATTAAAAATGTGATGTTAAATGTTAATGGAATGAGAAAACATTTACGTAGTGTTAACGATACTGTACTCATGATAGTTAAACATTTTAGCAATGCTTTTTTCGGCTCTTCTTCCTTTAAGGACGTAAAAGGCAGTTGAAAACATTCTTGTAGTTTTTATGACCCATACTCTCTTGGACTTTTCATAGTCATACAAAACAAAGAATATCACTGACACGATACTTTATAATTCTGGTAGACTCAAAAGTGATAGACGATAGTTTTAAATTTGACGCGATGTTAAACGTCAAAAGCGTCATGTGTAGTATTTCTGTTAGACTTTTCATACGAAGCGATTCTTGTACGATAAACATCCCCTTAAAGCCTAATTTTCATGGAAAAAATTTTATCCGATATTTAGAAAGGGTAAACTATACTTAATACTACCAATAGGAAAGACGGAGAAAAATAATGAATTCAAATGCCATGTACCCACAAGAATGTTAGTATTGTGCTAATTTTTTTTGTGGAGATATATATTTTTTACGTATGTGTTAAAAATATCGGAGATAATTATAGAAAATTTAGCTTCAGCGAGCTAAATTTCATCCGATATTTTCTGAACGCTTGTATCAATATTTTTGTCTTTTTTCTCTGTCACACAAGTAGTGTTTTTGTATCTTCTGCCTATGCTCTAACAAATATCGCCGATATTTTTCTTCATGAAAATTAGACAAGCCATTCTTCGGAAATAAGTTTTTTTTTTAATTTTTAGTTAAGTTAAAGTTCAAATAAGAATATAAGAATGGAAAAGTGGTATAATTAAAAATAAATTGGTATTTTAGTGAATGTTGTTTTTGTTAAGTATAGCGTAGTCGGTATAATTATTGACACCCATGATTTTTGATATAGTTATTGACACCCAGATTTATTTAGGCGTTTCCTAAGTTACTGTATTAAAATCATTTAAAAAAATTATTTTTTTTTAAATAATTGACATTTTAAACATATTTTCATTTTAAAATGTTTGCGCTTAAAAAATCAGTTGAGTAATAAATTTAAATAAGCGTGCACGGGTTTTTTTTTTTGTTCGAGTTTCCGCTAAATTCTATCAAAATTTGTTAAAAATTGTTTCAAGTAAGTACGATTAAATATATGTTTTGAGTATAAAATATATATTTTTATGGGCTATTTAAATAATATAAATATTGTACTAGATATTTATATAAATAAAATAATTTTTTTTTTATATAATTAGTAAAAAATCATGGTGTCAATAATTGTATGCCATTATTCCGCTTATTCTATTATTGACACCGTGGAATCAATAATTGTTTCTATGGAAGTACAATAATTGACACTGTGTCAATAATTGTATATATCGATGGTGTCAATAAATGTGGGTATTTAAAATCATTCATAAAAATATATTTTAAAATTAAATTAATTTTAAATACGCTTTTTAACAAAAAAAATAAAAATTTTGTTAATACTTTAGCTGCTAAAATGCCAAGAAAAAATTTAAAATATGATGAAGAACAACTCCAAAAAGCCCTCACTGAAATAAAGAACGGCATGTCAAAAAAAAAAGCGGCAAAGGTATATGGGATACCTAGAGCAACATTAATCTTCCGACTTGGCCCTAAATTTATTAAGACTCGCCCAGATTCCTCAACAGTTTTAACGGAAGATGAAGAGAACGTCATTGAAAACTAGATACTCACGTCGCAAAAAAAGGATTTTCGAAAAGAAAAGAAGATGTTTTAGACGCTGTAAAGGAGTTCCTAACGGATGCTCCAAGAGAACACCCCTTCGGAGAAAAGAATGTTCTCGGAGATGGTTGGTATAAAGCTTTTTTTCGGAGACATCCGAAGATAAATTTTAGAACACCAGATCCTGTTACTTCGGCAAGTTCTGCAGTTGCAGCTGATGATATAAGGTCATGGTTTGTTTGTATCGAAAAATTTTTAGTGGAAAATAATTGGTTGAACATTTTGGATGAAGCAGGCCGACGAAACCAATTTTTTGTTATGTCCAAAAACCAAGGTTGTCCTCGCTGCGAAAGGGGCCAGAAATATATATGAAGTAGACCGAGGAGTAGCTAAGGCCAATTTAACCGTGATGTTTTCTTTCTCAGCTTCTGGCAAAATGGTTCCTCCTATGGTAATTTATCCATATAAAAGAGTACCCGAAGAAATAGGAAAATCTTTACCAAAAGCATGGGGCCTTGGTGTTAGCGAAAATGGATGGATGACCAAAGAAATTTTCTACGAGTACATATCCAAAGTTTTTAATCCATATGTAATAAAGACAGGGGCACAATTTCCAATAATTTATTTTGTTGACGGTCATAGCACTCATCTTACATTGAATGTCAGTAAACTTTGCGATAAATTAGGATTTATTTGAATAGCTTTGTATCCCAATGCAACACAAATTCTTCAACCAGCCGATGTTGCTGCTTTTAAGCCGCTTAAAAACTGTTGAAATTCGCAAGTAAATCTAATTAAACAAATTAAAATAATTAGTATAAGGAAATAATAGCTATATAGCTATTTGAAGTATTAATTAAAAAAAATTTTAGTTGTGTTTTTTAATTTTAATTTTACCATGAAGGTTTTACTGGAGAATTGTGATTTTTATTTTTAACTTAATTTTTAATTTTTAATAAAAATAAATTTAAAAATAAATGAATTATTTTTTAAACATTGTTATATTTAAAGCATTTAAAGCGTTGTTTTTATTTCAACCAAAAAAGATAATTATTTTATAAACATTGCATTAAAGTTTGAGTGTCAATAATTGTACAATATGCACGTGTCAATATTTGTACTCGGGGTGTCAATAACTCTACCTTTTAACCATTTTTTGAAAAAAGTTGTTTTTAGTATTTATTAAATTATAATAACTTAAAATAAGTAATTAATACTAAAAGTTAAGCTCCTAAATATCATTTAATCTTATTAAAATTATTCTAAACACTTTGCTTTAATTAGTTATAATAACGCAAAATCAAATTTTTCCATGCTTATGTATTGCTTTAGTTTCCTCAGAAATAATTTCCTAAAAGTGTGAAATAGTTTAATTTTTTCTAATTTTTCTATTTTATAAAAACTACTCATGCTATAGATATAGAAAAAAATAGTAAATACTAACGCATACAAAGATAAACATTATATATACTTGATTAACACATAATCAGTCCATCCAAAATAGAATACTTAAGAAATCAGAAGTTAATTATTTATATAGTGTTGCCATGTTATAATATATAATTATTTGATTTACTTCAATTTTTAAATACAAAAGATATACTCTTTATGCGAAAATGTTAGATTGAAAGAAAAATGTTAAAAATACAACCAAAATCATTGATAGACAAATATTATAAATAGAATTTTATTATACCATTTGTAATAATAGGGTATTTTCAAAGTGAATTATTTTTTTTTCTTTATTTCTAATTATAATGATAAATAAATAAAGTAATTTTTAAAATATTTTAATTGTTTTCGAATTTAGACTAAAGTTGTGTGAACGAAGAATACATGTATTCAAGATTTGTTATCGTATATTTTGGCTAAATTCGAGTACTACCTAAATAGTAATAAAAATAATAAATAATCTAATAATGGTTTCGAATTGTGCAAATTATACATAAAAATAAATACATACTTAAAAAAATTTAAAAGTTTCAAAAAAAAATTTCGTGAATCATGCAAATGATATGGCAATATTGTCTTTTATTTAAATGCATTCTTCTAAAAAGAAGTTTTAAAGTTTTTGAAGAAAAAAAAACAAAAAAAAATATTTATCATGTATGTACCTATCTAAAATTAAAATAGAATTAAATATTCACGAGGATATTTTTTAAAAAGAACTATTGCGGAGATTTGAAAAAGAGAAAAAAAGCATAGGAAAAAATTAGAGAACAAATGGGGCACTTAAAATCTGAAAAAATTTCGAGAATTCTTATTGACATTTTTTGTTTTGCTTGCGTTATCTATATATATATAATTTCTGGTAAGATAATATTTATATAGAAAATCAAAGCTAGAAGAAAAGATAGAGTAAGAAATTTTTTTAAACTCCTTTTTTAAAAAACAAGAAAAACAAAACAAAAAAAAATAATAATACGAAATACGCCATTCACAAAATCCTTCGTCTATAGTAAAAAATGTTAGTCAGCACTCAGTGTATAATTATTATGTACATAAGCATACTAACAAAAGCATTAATGTGTAGAAAAAAATTTTGAAACAGATAATGTTTTTTTAAATATTTTTTCGTTCTCTATTCTTATTCGCGCCAATTAAAATTGTTTTATTCAAAATGCGCAAAAAAAAAATATAAATGGCAAAAAGGAGGGATTACAGTACCCGTGCATCAAACGAAAAGTATCCAACCAAATTTTTAATATGATAAAAAAAAGTGGGACTTGGAAGCATCAGAAACAGTATAAATGAATCCATCATAATAACAGAAAATGACCAGATTTCAATTACAGAAAACGACTCGGATTCTGAGTATGAAAATTCGATAGAAAAATTTAAGAAATTGGAAAAACGTATAAATCAACTTGAAGCTTTAGTAGATGTTGGTGATCAGCAAAGAAAGAAATATAGAAAAAACATAATCTTGGCTGGTTTATCGTCTAAAATACGGGACGGAAAAAATTCAATGTTAAATCGCAAAAAAAATAGATGCAAATATTACATAAAAAATTTTTCACTACTAAATAGCCATCTCAATAAAACCGATAAAGTAGCAACTCCACTATATTTGGTTGAATTATCTTCTGAAAATGCTAAAAATGAACTAATCCTAAAGAAACGAACTTAAAAGCATTTATTTGGCGCAGAAATTGATGAAAATCAACAAAAAAACAAGGTAAAATACTGCGGGGATCTTTATTGACATACATATCTAAAACGTTTGACGTCAATCATGATATTTTGATGCTAAAATTAGAAAAGTTGGGTATAAGAAGTTTCTTGCTTATTTGGATTCCAGGTGACAAAGAGTAAAAGTTAATGAGATTTTCAATGATGTTAAGCAAATTGATCTGGGTGTACCACGATATTAGGTGCTGGGTCCTGTATTGTTTCTGGTGTATATTAATTGCTTGCTTAAGTTGAATTTTAAAAGTTTACCAACAGCAGCATTTGCAGACAATGTTGGTGTTGTTTACTGTTCAGCAAGCCCGCTGAACCTTTTGGCCGACATAAATTTTGATTTGGAGCTTATTAGAAAATGCTTTTCTAATCAAAAATTACTAATTAGCAATAAAACTATAATTGTGTTTTTTAGTTTAGTGCGTAAGTTAGGTCCTGATTTGGACCTAACTTTCTACTCATTTGAGTGTTCCAAATTTAATTTTGCTGAAATTTTGTGAAATGAATAATGGTGGCTCTTCGTTTTGTTCTAATTCTAATTGTTGTCTAAAAATTTAATGTGTTGTTAGTTTTAAGTATCTCAGTGTTACTTTGGATTGTAACATGAGTTGGGCGCCTCATTCTGAATCCTTGCAAAAGTATTGTCGTTCTGCTCTAAAAAGCTTATTTTGTATAAAACATTTGCGCTCTACGGATGTTTTAAGAACTGTCTATTTTGTCATATTTCAGTCAAAGCTATAATATGGTATAACCTGCTGGGTAGGTGCTTATAATAACAAGATAACGCCATTATTATTTTGCAAAAACAAGCATTGAGGAATGTTTGTAGGAAGAATTGTCTATACTATATCATAGTTTCCCTTTATTTCGTAATTTAAAGATTCTACCCGTGCGACATTTATTTTGTTATAAGGTATTAAGTCTTTTTTATTAAGACTTATCTTATCTTTTTTTTTTTTAATACTTATCTTTTTGGTTACCTTGATGTCAGGCTTTCTTTAAATTATGGCCTCATAATGAATAACCAAAGTCTAGTTAATGTTCCTTATTTCTGTACACTCTTATAATGTTTTGTCGTACAGGTTATTTAATAAGCTTCCAGAATTCATTGGAACTATAAGAATTCTCAGTAATCCAGCCATTGATGTATTGGTTAAAGACACCACTCTCACTTGCAATGGAGTGAAAAGTCTCGCGTTGTATCCCCAGCTGGGTCAAATAAAATAATAAATTAATATTCATATAAATTTATAATGAATATCATTTATAGTGTAATGTATGTATATAATGTATGTAATCAACCATGTGCACCTGTCAAACTGACATCATTGACAAGTGACTGATTACAACCTATTAAACATCTTAACGTCAAAGATAGGGATATGTAGAAAAATTCGCAGCAACAGTTAGCGGAAAAAATTGACGTCGTTCCTCTACAAGTCGATAGATGAGAATCAATGTAGATATCTGGGGCGTACTAATCACCCTTACCCAGTGAATTAAAATGATTCCAGAAACTAACACTGAACCTCGGATAATTAATAAAATAACGGTAACGACCTTCGGCACACGAATTTGGACAAGAATAGGGCAATGGGATATAAGAACAATGAAAGAACAAATAAGATTAGCGCAAACAGAGAAAGATTTTAAGAGATATATAATAAAGATCCTTGGTTAAGTGAAATCCGATGGCCAGAATGCGGAGAAATCATTACTGTAAACAACAATACACTCTTATACTCGGGAAACCAGACAGGAGAACTCGGGGTGGGAATAATTATAGAAAAGACATTAAAGAAAGCCCTATTATCATGGAAACCGGTCTCAAATAGAATAATAACCGCACGATTTCGCTCAAGAATAAGTAAGATAACCATAATTCAGTGTTCTTCTCCTTCAAAAACTTCATCAGATGGAGTCAAAGATGAATTCTATGAACAAGAACACTAAGTTCCAATATCAAATGGAACATCCTGATACTGATTTGAGTCTTCAATGCGAAAGTTGCTAATACCAAGGTATGGCCAACAATAAGAGTTCATGGTGTGGATGTAAGAAACAACAATGGGTGAACATTAAAAGGAACATGACTTGGTAACAGGCGGCACAATATTCGCCCATTAAACAATACATAAATATACTTGGGTTTCTCCTGATTCTGCAACAAAAAACCAAATAGATCACATATGTATTAATCGGAGATGGATCAAGTCAATATTAGACGTAAGAATATGGAGAGGAGCAGATGCCCAGAGTGATCATATGCTTATAACTGCTGACATAAGAATCAAATTAGCAGCCTTAAACTCAATGGAAAACTAGAAAAAAACGACTTTGGATCCAAAAGCTGAAATAAAATGATACAAAACAATAATTTGTATCACACATATAGCAAGAGCTTAACAGACAACAGAATATAACGGAAGACCAAATTCAAAACAGATATCATGAAGTCGGTGAAGAAGTTCTGGGAACGTTTAGACCTAAGAGAAAAGAGTGGATATCAGAAGAAACATGGGCATCCATAGAAGAAGGTCAAAATAAAAAACAGCAGTTATTAACAAATAATAACACAGAGTTGAGAAACCGGCACAAAGAAATCTGTAATAAATCAAATGTGTGAAAAATCAAACATAAAAGCTTTGTTTGGAATTTCTTTGTTTACGGTAAAATTGCATTCGCCACAACGTATGCAATTCTGCGGAGTTATAAAATCAATTATTTTTAATTTTTAAGAAGCTTAAAGAAGAATTTTAATTTAAATAATTTTTGTTTCTTCTTAAAATCGAATTAGTTTTAAAAATTTAAATTTGATTTTATTAATTGGAAGTAAATTTGAAGATAATATAAGAATATGATAGGATATATAATAATTAAAAGAAAATAAAATTAATTTTGTAATATTTTAGGGTAGAGTGAAAAAATTAAAATCGAAGTGCTAAAATTAAAATATGTAGTTTGAAAAATTGAATTAAATTTGATTAATTGTAAGTAAATTTGATTTAACTAATATTTTAATTTATAATAAGATTTTGTATATATTATTAAATACTTCAAAATTTTAAATTTAAGGATACTAATGAATTCAATAATGTTATTTCAGGCTCCGCGAGTTAAAGTCCAACGAATTGAAGTCAAAAAAAAAATATATGTATGAATTTTTGGGGTCTTTGTGATATAATGAAATAACACCCTAATAGGCCGAATGTAGGATTGAAGGATAAATGACATACCAGAAGTGGCAGAATGTATATATTAAAATAACATAGTTAACAACCTGGCTATAATTTATCTTTCATTTCCTACATATATTTTTATAATGTAATTTTAAATGCCACCCAAATTAATTTGTTTATTATTGGGGCGTTTCACACTATGATTTTTTACGTCATATCTTTTTTTCGTTTGTAAATGTGTTAGTGCGTTTTATTCTCATTTCAAATTATTAATCAAACTGACAGCACGTAAAAATTATACGCATAGATATCAAAAGCATATAAATCGTAAATCTAAATATTAGAATTTGGATTTTAATTTGGCAAATATTTACACATAAAATATGTACTTATTTTTTGAGTTATGTACGTTTGATAAGTAAAAAAATTTATTTATTCTAATATTCTATTTAAAGTACTATTTTACTATTACATATAACATACATTCAAACATCGCACTTTTAACCAAGAAGTAGCCTAAACTCAATTACTAAGTACCTACTAGTTATTATGTACAATGTACATATTAAAGAACAAACATTTGCGTATGGCACGTAAGTATATAATGTACGACATAATTTAGGTACATAGATACATTTCATAATTTTCGAAACATAAATTTTTCTTAAATCTTTAAAAATTGAATGCCATAAAAACATGTTTATGTAAGTATTCATAATTTATTATTATAACATTATTTCCCCTATAACCTTACTAAAACAAGCGCATACCATATTTTATTAGAGAACCAGTCTTTTTGTCAAAAAAAAAACTGTTGAAAAAAATTTTATTAGGAGTTTGATGAAATGGTTTTGTTTTGAAATATACATGAGAAAAAAATAATTCCGAGGGATTTTACGATTGAATTCAAAATCAGGGTTTCAATAATTGGTTTAGTAAGGATTTTAAGGCGGCAGCCCTCACTATATGAAATGCTTTTGTTTTGAAATATACATGGGAAAAAAATAATTCCGTGGCATTTTAGAGTTGGATGAAAAATAGGGATTATACACTTTTTCCAGAATATTTATATGTATGTGTATGTGAGATTGTGAATTATTAGGGATTTTAGAGTTAGATTAAAATATTTTTATTTCAGCTTTTTTTTTACATTTTGTTTTTCAACATTTTTAATTCGACATTTTGTTTTTTAACAATTATACCGTTTCAATAATATGTTTAGCGGAGGTATAGGGCAACAATCCAACTGTTATAAGTGCTTTGTTGTTGAAATGTATATGTAATAAAACTAATTGGAAGGAGCTTAAGAGTTGGATTCAAAATAAGCCAATCAAAATATTAAAGGGTATTGCCTTTTCCCAGAATATTTATACAAGTGTATATGCAAGATTCTGAATTAGGAGAGACTTTAGAGTTGGATTCAAAATAAGGGTATTCCGTTTTTCCAGAAAATGTATACATATGTATATGCAAGATCCTCAATTTGGACGGATTTTATAGTTGATTTCAAAATGAAAGTTATTTGCCTTTTGCATAATATTTATATTATATACTTATATATGCTAGATTCTGAATTAGTTGGAATTTTAGAGTTGGATTAAAAATCAGGGTTATACGCTTTTTCCATAATATTTATATATATATATATGTATATGTGAAATTCTGAATTAGAAGGGATTTTAGAAATCGACCCACACCCATTTTATTATTTTTTCCTCGAAATTTTGGAATTGCATAAAAACCTGGATAAAAAAACAAAATAAAAATTCGTTTTTGTAATAGTATTGGTTACAGCATCAAGTAAATCAGCTAAATTGTTGTTTCAAAAAGTCTTTGCTTGTGCATCCATTTTTGGACATTGGAGACGTTTTTCCTTCGTTTCATACCCCTTTCCAATAAATTCAAAGTGCTGCAGTTGCGAGATGCTCTTGTGTGAAACGGAGTATTGAATATAATGTATTAGGTATAACTGAAATTGAAATGTTTGTTATATATAAGACCACCGAAATGAATATTCAATTTACTTGAATTTTTGTACGTTTCAATTTCTCTTTTTTTTTGCATGAACAATTTCTATCCACTTTTTACAATTTCAGTAAATTTTTGCATATGTACATACATATATAGGGGCTAGCAAACAAATTTTTGGTCTCGTGGTAAGTGAAACTGCTTATTATAATAGATATACCTTGATTCTAATATGTTAAGTTAGGAGTAAATGTTTTAGAGTCTTCATTTGCAGGCTATAAAGTGGCTAGGAACAATGGCAAGAGAATTATAAATCATAGAAAATGTTTCTTTATAACGAAAAATTTAGACAATGGTTAATCTCACTTTAGGCTTTTCGTTTCTACCACTGATTCATACCAATAACTCTATTAGCTCAGATTCAGCTTCGCAGATGTCACAGTCAATGGAGATTCCCCACGTTTTCCAACTCCCAAAAAGGTAACAAAAGCGACCCCACCAACTGCCGTTTCCTCAACCATGATTTATCTAAAATATCTGATTGTAGTAATACAAACAGAGTCGAGTTCAACAACTTCAAAACTCAAAGCTGTCTGATTTCTTGCAAAAGAAGCCAATTCGATCCAATTCTGTGATTTCAAGGAAAAATTATACAGCTGTCCTACAGTATAAATATTTTAGGCATACAGCTAAATAAAATGATGCTGTGGAATGAGCATTTTTTGATAGAACTAAGAATGCTACCAAATGTTTGGGGTTTTTTAACCGTTGTAAAACATATCTACAAAGCTTACATTCGGTCTAAGATGGAGTATAACTCTCATATATGGACTGGCGCCTCCCAACTTCTTTGAGTTGTCTTTGAGTTTTCGACAAAGCCCAAAACCATGCCTTACACTTAATTTGCGACCACGTGGAACTAGTAACATTAACACCTTTTAACACGTGTCGAAAAATTAGAGCAATTTCACTCTTTTATAGATCGTTTAGATCTTGTACGTAATGGCACTTTGTTCTAATGAAACTAAATCAATGAACTAAAATCAATTATTCCTCCCCTCAAACAAGCCAACAAGTGCTTATTCCTTTACTGAGGCAATTCCTAGTGGTTTAAAACTGGTTATGGAAATTCCAGTTTACAATTTATTCAAAAACTATTCAAAAAGAAACTTTTTACTATGTCAACTCTGGGATACCCATGAACATAATATATTATGCTGTTTCCATAAAACATGATTATCTTTTAGAAATTTCAGATGTTTTACTTAATTGTCAGAAATATAATAACAAAAGCAATTGTAGTCAGTGCAAGAAAAAAATAATTTAAGGACTAATAAACTAATACTATGTGATAGACCATGGTAAAAAGCGAATCTACGCTACTTGTACTGATATGGACAATGAAGGTTTAAAAACATATTCCTAAGATCCTGAGAAATTTTGGTTTTATACTGCATGCAAAACAGCAAAACGAAGACGCACATCTATTAACGTTGGGGCAACGACATCGAAAGATCATTTGAACAGAACATCAAATAACATAAATGATACTGAAACTATCACGGGTTCGATTCCCGGCTGGGTACAATAATTATAATATAAAATAACAAAAAATATTCATATATCGCAATATGTAAATACTTTATATATCATAATATCACGTACACCCCACATTCCTACCAGGAAACAGAGGTTATAGGTACCTGGCACACTTATGTACCACGGTACCTGAATATAAATAAATTAAAAAAAAAACTATCAATCAGAAGTTAAAAACTATATTAGAAACCAAAACGTTCAGGGTACAGAATTTCAAGCAATCAAAAGTGAAGTTAGAGAAATGAAGGAATAAATAGACAGCTTAATTGAAGAAAATCTAAAACTACGTAATGAAAATAAGATTCTTGAAGGCAAAGTTCATAGAAACATATTGAAGTTTGAAAAAATAAAACAGAAGAAATACATTAAGCAACTTGAAATAAGTGGTGTTCCTGATGAGGCAAATAAAGAAAACGCAACACTTATGTAGAAATCGCAGAAAAAGTTGAATTTGGTATTGAAAATATGAATATTAATAATGTTTATATACATAACTAAAAAGAATTAACACAAATCAGGAGATCCAGGTAAACTAATAGTTGAACTTAATAATCTTGATGTTAAGAACAAATTTATGAAAACAATACAATCAAAAACAATAACGAAAAAATTATCGCAAATATTTGAAAGTGATCTAGATCCTAATAATATAGTAACCGTGGAATATAAAGACAGTGATCAAAATCTTAGTAATGTTGAAGAAGAACATTCAAATAATACAAGTCATATAAACGATGTAACAGATAAACAATCAAGCAAAATAACTCACAAAAATGTAATTTATATAAATGAAAGGCTTACTCCACATTTTACATATCTGCATAAACAAGCAATTGATCTAAAAAAGGATAATACAGTCTGATATTTGTCATTTGTGTAAGGCTCTTTATCTGGAAATTTAAAAGTAGCGACAGATATCGTGCTATTATAATTGGATTTTCACCCAACAACCGAACATTTTCCACCCACTTTATTTAAGGAAATTATTAAAAAAGGCAATATTAGGCACTAAATAATTGAATTAATTTTTTTAAATAGGTATTCATACCATAAAATCTTTTAAAAATAATAATCAATTAAATATCAATTAATAATCAATTAAATATCTTTTAAATATCAATTCAAAAATTTAACTCTACAAAAATATGAGTACATAAAATAAAATATTACTAAAATTTAGAGTCATTTAAAAAATAGTATTGCAATTTAAAATTTTATTCATAAAAGGATTATTCTATTTCATATAAGTACATGAATATTCTATTTACAATTAATGTAGGTTATGCGTCAAGTCAAATGACATAAATGAAGCTGCGAGCGAATTGACAGCTAAGTGTAAAAATGTAATTGAAGGTGCTACCGTTGTGAAGAAAATATGTAGTAGTAGAAGGAAATACACAGAGCCTTGGATAGATAGGGAATGTGTTGAGTTAATACGAAGAAAAAGCTATTGGTATAAAAACACATTCAAACCGAGAATCTGAATATACTAAATCAAAATATAAATATTGGCTAAATAGAACAACAAACATAAACAGAAAGAAAAAAGAAGAAAATTATAAAAAACAGTTTAAAAAGCAGGAGATGGATGACGTGGTGTTATATAAAAAAAAATTATGAACACCACAAATAAAAAAATAATCAAAATTTTAAAAATAGAAATACAATACAGGAAGCAGAAAAAGTTGATAAACTCAATATATTTAACAAATTCTATGCGAAAATAGGAGAATATAAAATAAATAAGTGCAAGAATATCTATATGCCTAAAAATGAGAACAGTAAAAATTTTAAAAAATATATAATAAAAAATATAATACTTTAGTAAATGGTCTCTCTAATACTAAATCTGCAGGACTAAACAAAGTCTCAACAAATTTCATCAAAATAATGAAAGATGAAATGGTAAACAATATAATAGTGTTAATAAATAAATCACTAACTGAAGGAATAATGCCATTATGCTTAAAAATGAATAAAATAATTCCTATATATAAGAACACAGGCAGTGAGGATGAAGTAGAAAACGTTAGACCTATGTCTATTGCTTCAGTGTTTAGTAAGCTTATTGAAACCGTTGTAAACAAGCAGCTTACTGAACATTTTTATAAGAAAAACTTAGTTTGTAAACAGCAATATGGTTTCAAGCTAAATTCAAGTGCAGAAGCAGCACTATTTGATGTTGTATCGGAAATCCATTGTAGGTTAGATAAAAATTATATTTGATAAAGAAGTTGCCGTATTCTTCGACGTGAAGAAGGCTTTCGACACAGTTGAGCGGAAAATATTGCTTAGAATACCATTTGAAAATGGAATAAAAGGAAAAGAGTATAATTGGTTTTAAAAGAGTATAATTGGAAGCTATTTATTCAAGAGAGTACAATATGCAGAATACGACGAAAGTGAACTACAAGATGTTGAATATTGTGTTATACAGGGTAGTTCATTAGGACCTACTTTGTTATCATGCTATATAAATAGTTTGCTAAAAATAAATCTCACTGGTAAACCATTTATGTATGCAGATGATCTTGTCATAATTTACACAGATAGATCATGTCACAGATTAGAATGTGTAGTATTCTACAATGGATGAATTACATAAACTCGAGATTAACACCAGTAAAACTAAATACATAATATTTAAAAGGAAATCAACAGATAATATTGACATTCATTACAATGGTTGCTAACTAGAGATGGTGAAAAGCTACAAATATCTAGGGATTATGATAAATGAAAAATTAACTTGGGAGCAGCATATTGAAAATGTAATAAAAAAAGCAAGGAGAATAACAGGAATCTTTAGACTCATAAAAAAAAGTACCACATACATTTAAAAAATATGTGTATTACAGCATGTTCACAGCTCAATTACAGAAAATACAAAATAAATCGTATAAAAAATCTATATGGCTACAGTAACAGAAAGGCAACATAAAAAATACATACAGAAAATAAAACTTTACAACTGAATTTGCTCATAAAAAGTAAGCTTATCACACAAATACACTACATAATCACGAAATCATATTAATACAAACATCATCCAATCTCTCAATAGAGAAGTGCATGGGTACTCCATTAGAAATGCAGATCGAATAAGAATAAAATCATCCTCAATTAGATTCAATAAACATGATACTGTTTACAACACTGCGTTTAAATTGTACAATGAATTACAAACAGAAATAAAAGAAATCACAAAATTATCTAAATTAAAAGCCATGTAAAAGAATTATGTATGAATCAAATATAAAAAATTAAACTAATTTAAACTGAATAGCATAATATTGTTATTGATGATTAACTTGTTTGTAAATAAGTTTTGTGAATTAGTTATTAGTTTTTAAGTAAAATTGGACTGATATTTTGTGATTAAATTTTTGGTATATAAAATCCTACACGAGCAAATGAGCTCTTTTGGGATGAAATAATAAATCAATAGATAAATATAAATAAATAATTAAGGCGGGATATATATTTATGTAGATTTTGGAGTTGTATGAAAGCTACTCGAATCTGTTGCCTCCAACCAACCAACCAAATTTTCACAGAAGTTATTATTATAAAACTTGATCATCTTTTACAAGATTTCAGATGCCTAGGTAGCTTAATTATGTTCTAATATAAGCAAGCTATCTGAACCTACTGCTCTAGCACAACCAAATTTTACAGAAGTCATTCAACTTGACATCTTTTCACAATTTCAGATATTTAGCTTTAATAGACACTAAGTTACTTACATATCAAGAAAGAAGTTGTAAGGCAGTTAGTCAAAACCGACGGTCGAACTTGCTGGATTTAAATAGCGAAACTAACAATTTTATAAAAGTGACGTAAAAAAATTTCAGAATCCCAGCTCCTTTATTTTTTGAGTTATATAGCGGACGAACGGAAGTGGAAGACTTAAAAAAGAGAGTTTTTAAATAGAATATGAGAATAAATAAATTTTTATTGTTACTTATCAAACGAACATAACTACATATTTACAATAAGTACATATTTTAAGTGTAAATATTTACCAAATTAAAATCCAAATTCCAATATCTATGATTTATTTACTTTTTTGATTTGATTTGATGAAAAAAAAGTGATTTAAAAAAATCATAGTTTAGAACACTATCTATTGTTGCAACAAAACAATCAATCATTGTACTTGGACATACACAATACACAAAATCTATGTATGTACATATATTTGTATGTACACTTAGTTGGTTTGATTGATACATATGGGTATTGTGTAGACTAAGTGGGATGATTTGCAGTACAGTACAGTAATGAGATGATTTTTCTAGATTTTTTAGTCGTAAAAAAGACTTCGTGGCTGAATAACTTATAATTAAAAAAAAAAAATAGATATAAATTTAAATTCAAAGATATATTTGGAATAATGAATAAGATTTTTATGAAAGCAAATTTGTAGTTTAAAAAAAACAATAAACAATTTGTTAAAAAAGTTTCCTGTATCGCACTTAAATTTATCTCATATATTTTTAGATATCTGTAAATTCTTGAATATAGATAGTATATATCGTTGGAATATAATGGGAAATGAAAAGGAAAGTATATAATGGGACATTGAACAAATTATTAAGCAACTAAATGAATATCGAACCATTAGAAAAACTTCAAAGGCATTCACAAGAATTAGAAAGGTTGTAGAAGAAAAATCTAGAAATTTAGAGTTGGCAGAATTTGAATGTCGTTTAGGGATATTGAAATCCTATTTCAAACTAAGTGACTCAGAAGAACATGACATGGTAAGAGCTGAAGTTGAGGATACATATATTTCTACAAAAACAAAATTCAGATGTTAATAATACCTCTTAAGAACTCGTCAGTTGATTTGAATAGAAGTATAATTCATCCTACACAGGCTACTACTCCACATCTACATTATTTTGAAGGAAATTATTCAGAATTCCAAATTTTTTATAGCTTGTTCAACGAGTTAATTCACAGAAACGTAAATTATTCTCCAATGGAAAAATTTAATGAATTAAGAAATCACTTACGTGGACCTGCTCTGGCAGCTATTAGCAAATTGGAAATCAATGCCACTAATTATTCGGAGGCTTTAAAATTGTTAAAACAAAGGTTTGACAACAAAAATCTCATTTTTCAAGAACATATTTATGGACTTTTCAATTTGGGAAAAGTTGATAAATTAAATTCCAAACAATTACGTAAACTAATTGATACCGTTACTTCTCATTTTAGTGCTTTGAAGTCCTCTGGTTCTTGTGAAGAAATCTTAGAAGCAATCTTAATTTATTTGGTTAATCAAAAGGTAGATAATGAAACAAAATAACGTTTGGAAGAAGCGATTGATTTTAGATTGATCTTAAATAAACGGTGTCAAAATTTAGAAGCCCATCAAGCTCTGAATTGTGAAGATCAAAGGGGAGTAACAAATTAAAAAACTCAACGTCACTTCCAGTGAAACAAATTTTAATTAGTTTTTTAATAATTTAAGTAATTTTAATTACATTTTTAATTACTTTTATTTCTTTAAATTCAATATTTATTATTCCTACTTTATAAAAACAACTTGAAACTTATAACTCAAAAATTAAATGAAAGAAAATCAAAAGTATTACTAAGAAAACTTTTTCTCTAAAAATAAATATATCAATTTTTAACAAATATGGTTTCATAACACCTGAAAAAACGATATACGATAAATTTAAAACGATATTTGATATTTGATATATGACACTCGTAATAAATGTGATGGATATAACCACCGTAAGCTCTATAAGAAGCATTTGAAAATCCATGAATTTCAATACATTTGCTGTTTGGATCTGAAACAACACATCGAGAAAATCTAATAGTATTAATTTGTTTTAATTTGTTTAAATATGTGGACCACATTTCATGCAGATTCAAACGTAGCGATTCATCCCATTTGAATATTAATTTCTATAAAGGCTGCATGCAAATTTTTACTTGCACAACAATTGGATTAATAACCCGAGTGGATCGAACAGCTGTGACATTTGAGACAACACTACTCGTTTGCTTATTTTAGAAAAAAATTGGTAATTTCATATGAAAAATTAAACTCATCTTCGACCGAACATCATACCCAATGTTTTTATAATATCAGTATCCACTATTCTTAAAATTTTTTATTTTTCAGTTTCAGGAATTTCTGCTAAAAAACTGCTTTCATTTGAGTACCATTTTTTCAATTCAAAATTTCCACATTTTAACAAGCTTGTCACTTCATCTCGTATTTCAAATAATTCTTCAACCGACCCACGAGCACTAATCAGATCATCAACATAAAAAGAAGATTTAATGAATGCTGCTAACATTATGGGAACTGACTTTTATATTTTTCAGCTAACCAATTTAATGATTTTGTCGCCAAGTATGGAGCCAAAGTAGTGCCATAGGTGGCAGTATTTAATCGATATGTTCTAAATACTTCATCAGGATTTTCTCTAAATAAAACACATTGGTACATTCTGTCTTTCGGAAATACTATTACTTGCCTGAACATTTTTACAATGTCAGCTGAAAATTGCGTATTTGTGATGACGATATTTTAAAAGTATTGAAAACAAATCATTTTGTACAGTTGGCCCCTTCATTAACACTTCGTTTAAGGAAACATTAGTCGATGATTTGCAACTGCAATCAAACACAAACTGAAGTTTTGTGTTTGATGATTCTGGTTGAATTACATGATAATGAGGTGCATATATTTCACATTTTTAAGTTTTGCGCTTGGAACAAGTTCATATAATTCAATCTCCAAATTACTAAATCGTTTTTCAGCAATACATTTAGTTTCAACCAACAAATGTAGATTAAGTTTAAATGGTAATTTTACTATGATCGAAGAAAATTTTATATGTTGCACATTATTTTCAAAAATCTCCTCGCATTTTTTATGTTCTTCAGTGTATTTAATTTCATTTTTTGAAATGTCTTCTAATTTGCAGAATTTTTCTACAAGTTGATTTAATTGGGACAGCTGATATATCACTTTACAATATTTTGTTTTAATTTTTGCTGAAATATCAAATTTACCAGAAACGATCCATCCTAACAATTTTTTCTGAAATATCACATTTTTGTCCAGGTTAAACACCAGTAATTCCTGGTATAATAAAAGCTTCAAAATTTGCTTCATAGTTTTTTATTCTGGATTTCATTAAAATCGACGTTTTAAATTTAAAAGTGGAACTTATACCATCTATTCCGCTTACTTCCGTAATGTCTTTTTCATTTTTTAATTTCAATCGCTAAACAAAGGGTTCACATACAAAATATAGCTGAGAAGATGAATCAAGCAGTATTCTAGCCGTTTGATAATTACCAGAGATGTCTCGAACTTTTACCAGAGCTGTTGCCAAAAAACAATAACCAGATGATGTTTCAGTAAAAGTATTTAATGATAAATGAAAATTTTCTACTACAGTACTATCAACCTTTGATTCGTTAGTTTCATTTTCACCTTCAATATTTTGATTTCCACGATGTAATAATTCATGATGCAAACCACAACATTTTTAACAATTTGAACCAGTACAATTTTACCATGTGTCCTTTTGTCAAACATAATATGCACAAGCCCATTTTTTTTTACCAATCTAAATTTATCGCCGAATTGCATGTTTTTGAAATTATATCCATTGAGAAATAAAATAAATAAATTTGCATGCGATTTTCTCTTACAGTACAAACACGAATTTTGAATCTGCATGAAATATGGTCCACATATTTAAACAAATTAAAACAAATTAATACATTTAGAATTTCTCGATGCGTTGTTTCAGATTCAAACAGCAAATGTATTGAAATTCATGTATCTTCAGATGCTTCTTATAGAGCTTACGGTGGTTATATCTATCACATTTATAACGTTATATATCAAATGTCATCGTTTTAAATTTATCGTATATCGTTTTTTCAGGTATTACGAAACGATATTTGTTAAAAATTGATATATTTATTTTTAGCGAAAAAGCTTTCTTAGTAATACTTTTAATTTTCTTTCATTTAATTTTTGAGTTATAAGTTTGAAGTTTGAAGTCATTTATAAAGTAGGAATAATAAATATTGAATTTAAAGAATTAAAAGTAATTAAAAATGATATCTGCTGAGTTTTTTTTTGATAATGAAGAAGATGAGGTACGTCAGACAAATTTAATAAATTTGCGAAAGAGAATAAGAGATTCTTCAAATCCTCTTGAAATGGAAAATTCAGTGTAGGTATTACTTTATTCTATATCTATTACTATATATGTAGTTATTTTTTTTTTTCAGTTTTCTGCAAAATTTTAGATTGTCGAAAGCGGCTTTCTTAGATTTATTAGAGCGGATAAAAGACAAATGAAAAATATCTAAAAGACAACGAAGTATTCCTAATATTATAAAATTGGTAGCTACCTTAAAGTTTTTTGCACAAGGTAGTTATCAATTAAGTGTAGGAAATGATTTTAATTTAGGATTGGCTCAATCTACAGTATCCGTCATATTACAAGAAATTGTCAATGCATTAGAAAAATATATTTGCCCAGAAGAAATTTCTTCACATTTGTTGGCTAGTATTTCCCCTGCTGTTGCAAAATGTCTGTTTAATTCATTTATTTTTAATTTTTTCTTCTTTTTCTGATAGTCCCTTAAGGAAGTATGACGTTTCTTTTTTTCTCTTTTTACCATCATAAATTAGTTCATTAATGCAACACCAAGTTTTAGTAGAGTTTTGAATATTTTCTTTAAATTTGTTTTCAAAATATAATTTTTTTTCTACGTATACTGGTCACCTTATTTCTGTAGTACTTATAATGATTTTCTAATTCAATATTTGATGTAGCATTTCTCCATTTAGAATACCAAAAATGTCTTGCTTTCATTATACAAATCAATTCCTTGTCGATCCAATTTTTATTATTATTATTGAAAATTTTCTTTACTTTTATGCATGATGCTGAATCGATTTTAGTTTTCATTTTTAAAATAAATTCAGAAAGAAACTCTTCACAATTTTTCATAGGATTAATAGTAATCAATTCTTCATTTAGTAATCGATTCAATACTTGGAAGTTTGTAACCTTATTATATGTGGAAGTGCTTTTGCTTTTTATTGGATGTCATATTATTATTTAAGACTTCAACTATAATAATATTGTGATCTAATAAATCAATATTAATATGTGATAAATTAATTGTTTCTGTTAAATTGTTAGTGAATATGTGATCAATACATGTTTTAGTTACATTTCTAGTAGTCATATTTTTATTACATATATAAAAAGAGTTCATTATCATGTAATTTATGTAGTTATTATTTTTTTGTGTACTACTCAATAAATTGAAATTAAAATCGGGTAGAGTCACGTTTAGGTGGGTCAACTTCTAATGCCTGTAAAATGCTTTGTGATGGTGTGATTTTTTTTTAAATAATTCTTTGGCCTTTTCTTGTTCGTTTTTTTTAATTTTTTTATTTTATATTTGCCATTTTTTAAGTTTAAAATTTTCGACTTTTCTTGCAATATGTTAATATCGCGCGATTAATATTAAAATATTGTATGAAAGTCGAAAATTTTGTGATTGATGTGAGTCTCGGTCGTAATAAAACAAATTTTGTTCCCCTTTAAAAAAGCATTGAAATTTAAAAGCTTTTGTTCTTAAAAACGATATACGATAAATAATGACACTCGTAATTAAAACAGTTCATTTGTATCAAAAATTATCGTTTATCATATATCGTTTTAACACTCGTAATAAACGTGTCGATGTATTGAAGCAGATGAAAATATAAAAGCAAAATTGTTATGCGCTAAATCTCGAGTGGCACCAGTTTAGTTTAAACAAGAACTATACCGCGATTGGAACTATGTGCAGCTGAGTTATTGGTTGAATTGTTAGAAAAAGTAAGACAAAATTTGGTATGTAAAATTAACAAAATATGGCTATGGTGTGATTCAAAAATTGTGTTAAATGGTTGTCAGCTCATCCTCAACTTGGAGTGTTTTTGTAAGTCACAGGGTGTCAAAAATTTTTTAGCTGAAAGAATATGATTTTGATGGGAAGTTATGTAATGAAAAAAGAAGAAAAACGAAAATTTCATTAGTAACAGCAAGGGTGTCTAATAACTTTGAAATAAATTATACCGACTCAAATTATTTTGGAAAACTTTGCCAGAAATTTAGTTAAATATTAAGAATTTGTAAAATGTTTAAGTCGGAATGTTTTAAAATTGGCCAACTAGCATTAATATCCGAAGATAATGTTAATTGTTAACATCACAACAATGGTTGACTGGCAGAATTATTGACGTAATGGCAGGCGACGATGGTCATGTTCGTGTGGCGAAGTTAAAAACGAAAAATGGCGAAGTTATGCGTGCAATTGATAAACTGGCTCCATTACCAATTGATTATTGAAGGTTGGTTGTATCGCATGGTTACACCAAGGCGGGAAGAATGTTGAGGCACACATTAGTAAAGTAAAATACCAGAATAAAAAAAATTTTGGTTCTTATGATGCCCATACACGGCGGAACAGGTTTTAGAACAGGTTCGCGGACTTGATAAGTTGTATCGTTTATGGGCAAGTTGTAAAATCATTTTGATGGTTGGAAAATTGGTTGGATGAATATCAAAAAATTTTGATTTTTGTGGGCGGAGTCTTTGGTTTGTAGATGAGTTGTACCTTGTATGGACAAGTTGTACAACTTAAATGTCATTTTAACATTGAGATTTTTTGATTTGAGAAAATAATAAAAATATAAAGTACATAATTACAATGGTTGGATAAGTGTGTGGTATTGTTCTAAAACCTGTCCGCGTACCAAGTTTAAAATAGTCCGCCGTGTATGGGTAGCATTACATTTTTTAAGCAATAATTTTTGTGGTGTTAATATCGAAAATAAATGTATTTTTTCTGCATGCATTTATTTACTAGAGTATATTGAATTCTTGACTTGTTGTTACATTGTTACATTACATGCGTGTGTGTTGACTTGTTGTTACATAATTAATAAACTAATAATGTGTGTTGACTTGTTGTTACATAATTAATAAACTAATAATAATTTTGCCGCGTGTGTTGTTGTGTTGCAAATCATTGTACTTAATACACAAAATCTATGCATGTATATCACTTGAATTGATTTATGTGTATTGTGTATTTATCAGTATGTGTATTGTGTAGACTAAATGGAATGATAATGATTCACTGCTGGTTATACCAATACCAGGCAATCTTGTAGAAAATTTTAATCGAAGTTTGAACGAAGTACACTCGATAATAATGTTCGTAAAATAATATTTCTCTATTTTCTAGCATTATTTTTCTTTTGTTCTTATTCAGTTCATATAAAAATTAAAAATATGACTTCGCTTTTTTATTATTATTTATTTTAGAGCAATACTCTGTACTCAGTATTCAGTAGTCAGTACTCAGTGTGCTTAAGCACTTTAATCAAAGTGGGTGTGTATTTTTCAATTTCAGTAGGGGTGTTTTAAAATTGAATTTGAGCATGCAAATGATTAAATTTTTTAAAAAGATTTTCACAGTTAATTGAAAATATTCCAAATTTTTAAAAATAATATCATTTATTATTCTTTACTGCAGAACAATAAGATTCTTCACATTTAAGTTGAAAAATTATATTTTTTCATACTAAATTGCCAAAATTTGAATCTTATTTTTTTAGTTCTCTCTTTACGAGATTGCCTGTATTATGTATATAACCAGCAGTGGATGATTTGCTGTACAGTAATGAGATGATTTTTACCAGATTTTTTAGTCGTAGAAAAAACCTCGTGACTGAATAACTTATATTTTGAACAAAAAAAAAGAGATATAAATTTTGTACGAATTTTTTTTTATATTGAAAATATAAACGCTTGCAGCGTCAACAATTATACATACATATCATATACTAAAGTTAATGAAATACTATATGCATGTATGAGCCAATACATATTTAAATGCAAAACATTCACCCATATTCTTGAGGACTTATGCGAAGAGTATCACTGACACGATGATTTGTTATTCTGCAAGATTCTAAAGTGATGTTTTCAATTTGACGCGATATTAAATGTTAAAAGAATCGTTTGTGGTGTTTGTGGAAGACTTTTCCTACGAAGCGAAAGTCATTTTCTATCACTGCAAAATTCTTGTACGATAAATATCACTTTTAAGTAATTCTTAGGAATTAAGTTTTTTTTTTTGTTTTTAGTTAAGTTTAAGTTTAAATAAAAATAAATGGATAGAGTGAAAAGGAAGTATGTATAATTAAAATAAATTAGTATTTTAATGAATATTGTTTTTGTTTATTATATTTTACAAATTAAAAAATTTTTTTTGTTTTACATATTGAATTAGCATCGGAGTATATACATAGTTATAAGTTGCAAGACGCCCCCGTATCTTGCGAACTAGAAGTCGGACCAACATGATTTAAAAAGATACTCCCTGATTTTGTTGTAGAATTAAAATATAGAAAAAAAAAAATAAAACTGTTCGACTTTAAGCCCGCCCAAAAAAATAGCTCCAAAAAACTAGGATGCCACTTTTTGATACTTTTCTCATTTTTTTTTATTTTTAATTTCCATTACAGAATCGGCGACTAGGTTTTTTTAATCACTTCGGTCCGACTTCTGGTTCGCAAGATACGACGGTTTTCATTTATTTTCATGTACTTCATGTACTTTCATTTACTATTTAAAAATTTTTTAAATAATTTTAGCTGAACGTTTAAATATGGCAAAATTTTCATTTGACAGTAAATTACTACCAACATAACAAAAATTTTCATCATGAATCTTCGAGAATTACAAATTACCATTGCAATAACTTTGTAATAAACACTAATTCCTTAAATTTACAAAATGTTTCAAATTTAAAAATATTAGGTCTTTATTTTTAACTCAAGATACTTGTGGAACAGTCATATAGAAATGTTATGTAGTTCATTAAATAATAGACCTAATTGTATAAAATGTTTAGCTAGCAAATATCTAGAAAGTAACACAAAAACTTTGGTTGATGTAGTTAAAGCGGTTATTCTCTCCAAAATCGAATATGGACTTCCCATCTATGGAACAGTAGCAAAACCGGAGCTACAAAAACTTAAAACAATATACCATGCATCAATACGCTCAGCACTTGGAGTTTTTCAATCCACGCCAATTCCTATTATCCTGAGTCAGGACTTCCGATTTTAGAAGAAAAAATTAAGCTCTCTACCAGGAAGCTATTAAAGAAAATTATTTTTTCAGAGGGAGTTGAACTATATGACAAATGCAAAAGAGTTATAGCAAAAAAACGCATACGAAAAAGACCATCAACACTACTTCAGGTCATTCTCTTTGCAAAAAAGAACAATATGAATTTCAAGCCCATCAGCAACCCGAGGTTGCGTTTTCCTCCTTGGGAACTGAAGCTGGATATCGTTAATTAAAATCTCAATAACTGGAACAAAAGCTAAACCAACCCAAGCCTATTTGAACAGGAATTTCGATCTTTAAGAAATAAATATGCTGAATGGAATCTCATATTCACCGACGGTTCAAAATCCCCCTTCGCAACAGCATTTAGTATAGTGGATGAAGAAAAAAATATTTTAAAAATAGGAGCCCTACCCACATACTCAACACCCTACTCTGCTGAGGCACTTGCGGTACTTGAAGCAATAAAAAAAAAAAAAACCCAAAAGAAAAATACATAATTTGTTCTGACTCCCTTTCAACAATGAAAGCGGTCATCAATGTTAACAACACCGAAAAAGCCATAGAGGAAATACGGGACACCCTAATAAAAAAACAGAAATCTCTAAAACTTATGTGGGTCCCAGGACATGCGGGTATAGAGGGAAATAAGTTTGCAGATAAAATAGCAAAAGAGGCGGCAAATTCCCCTCTTATCACTAAACTTCACAAATAAATCAGACCTAGTCGAAGAAATAAAAAAGATAATGCAGCATGAATCTTTACTTACCTCGGCAAACTTTACTCACATCAACCCCAAGAAAGAACCATCATCCTTCCCAGCAAACGCGAGCAGAAGGGACCTTACGGTGTACACAAAATTTAGAACTGGGCACACTATACTCACCCACCAACACCTTTTCAACAAAGAACCAGCTCCAACTGACTTGATTGTTACAAAATGACTTGATGACTTGATTGTTACAAAATGTGCAGTAACAATCAAGTCATTACAACTGAGCACATAATTATCGAATGTACAGAAATTGATGCCATAAGAATTCAACAAAATATAAAACCGCTACACTTACTTTTGTCGGAAACCACAGCGCAAAATGTTACAACGTTCGCAAACTTCCTAAAAAGATTAAACATTTACAATAAAATATAAAAAGCAAAATAAAAAGAAAAAAGGTAGGGTACCATATAAAAAATTAAAAAAAAAAATAGTTTTATCAAAAAAGAAAGTATACAATAAAAGAAAATAATTATAAAAAAAAAAATAAGATAACAAGTAACTTAGGTTCAATAATTATAATTTTTGTTCAAATTTTTGTTCCCTTATAATGTGCTTTATTAAAAAAAAAAAAAAAAAAATAGCCGAAGGCCTCAGTTGCTAGTGCTAGAATTATTATGTATAATAAGTAATTAATCTTAGTTATTGGGTAGATATTCCTTTATTATTATTTACTAGGTAGATATTCCTAAGTTTTTGAAATTAAAACACTATACATGTGTTTTTAACTTCCTCCAACGTTAAATCAGATTATTTTTGACATCTTCAGGAAGTAAATATTTTTTTTCGATTTTTTGTGCAATAAAAAGGGAAAATCAATTAAACGGGGGGAAATTAAGCGTGCACTATACTGCGTATACTTTAGTAATTAACGTATCATAACTTCGTTATATGCATACTTACATATTATATACACTTATATATGTATATGTATGTAATGTACATAACATATAGTATGTACATACAGTACAGGAACTCCAACCAAAAATTTTTATAGTCAGTAAAAGTGTAAAACAGCCACAAATTTTTTAATGAATGATTTCATTTTTTTCTAGACATGCGCATACATTAATGTTTAGTATTTTATTTAAAGAAAGCATCCTATTATTGTACTTAAGAAATTATTTAGCTAGTTATACAATTGTATTGTGAAACAAATTTTCAATTAATCATGGCTGAAGAAAACACTTACGAATATCATTGCATGAGAGCTGAATTGTTGGGTCTTGAGAAACCTGATAAGGAAGTATTTGATTTAGAACAGCAAAAAATTCGTGAAAAGGAATTGCAAGATATTGAATTAGCTGAAAGTCTGGCAATTGAAAGTGAAAGTTGTGAAAGAACTAAAGGAAAACTTGATGAACTTAATACACTTTTATCTAGAACACAACAAAAAATTAATACATTTACTGGTTCACCAGTAAAAACACTAACAAGAATGTTTAGTAAACAAAAATTGGATGACTCGGTTTCTTCTTCAAATAGTATAAATACGGAACAAAGTGTAGAAGAAGACAATATAAATAATAAAACAGTGACTAAAATTTTCAATCAAACTAATGCGACAACATCAAATTCTGATGGTATTCATTTAGAGGTTAAAAATAGATCGTTAGAAATTGATAAAAAAATGACTTCCCATTTAGATAAATTAGATGAATTAATAAATAAAGCTGAAAAAGCTGATATGTCAATGTCCCATCAAAATAAACAAATGAAGAAATTTATAAAAAAATAAATTAAAAGAAATTGAAATAATAACTTCCTTAAACGGTTTTATATAATATTTTGCCAAATGTAGTACTTTATAAAAATATATTGATGCTTAAATTATTTTAATGAATAATATATTTAATTTACTTATTTTACAAGTAATTTTAATAAGAGAAAAATTTATTGTTAATTTAAAGTTTAATAGTGAAAAATGTAATGTTAATTTTCAAACCCTTAAGAAATTTACATTTTAAATACATATGTACTTACATACATACATATATTTAATTTAGTCGTTCTAGAATGTTATTGTGCAATAATAATCATCGGTTATAAGGAATATAATTATAAAATAGGTATGTACATACATAGGTACAATACCTAATTTTAATCACAAAAAAATGTTTGAATAAACAGAAAACTGCATTCAGCAGTTACATACATACAATACTTAAAATTTTTGAATAATTAAATAAACAATTATCTAATTATAATTTTTTTAAATTTTTGATATATTTTGTCTATTTATAATGTGAGGTTAAACATGCATACATTCAACTGACAATATAAATAAGAGCGAGTGAAATTAAAAATTCTATATCTAAAAACATGTTATGAATTAAAAAGAATAAATAACATTTTTTAATAATAAAACCATTTAAACAGTTAATAAAATTAAAGTTAATGTAATTATATATACATATACATACGAACACAATAAGTAGGTATTTAATTAATATCTATATATTACGTACATTTATACATAAATACATACATACATATATTATAATTATCCTTGAATTTAATTTAAATCTAATATATTATAATTGCTTACTAATTTTTCATTTTAATGTTTTTAAATAAATGACCTAGATAGATTATTATAAATAAAATGTCTTTATTTTTTCAATAAGATAATGCAGACTGCAGTTTATTTCCATACAAAGCAAAGCTTTTTCTTAAAAATAAGAAAGGACATTAATTTATTTTAAATAAAATTATTATTTAATATTTCACACTTTGAATTTAAAGAAAACTGTTTTCAATGTACACACATTAGTTTTATTTTTTGCATTCCTCATAAAGCCTTCATCATTCCACATCACATTTCTCTATCTAGTTTCTAATCTCTAATCCCAACAAAACTAAAATTTACAATAAACGTTTCCAAAATCCTCTATGTCTAGTATATTATGTAGGTTACCTTTAAGAAATGTGCACAGTGCACACTATGGTCCCCATGAATCATGAAAGTCTTGCCACTTGTGTGTTAAGACTTTTTTCCATTTTAGAAAAAAGTCATTAATTGTCAATCATGAAAGTCTCACGGAAAAAGAATTTTTTCTTTTAAGAAAAAAGTCGTTATTTTTCGTTATCATGAATGTTTATTTGTTTGACTTTTTTCATAATTTCAGACTTTTAAAGTCACATGCATTTTAGCTGTGGACTTTGAACAATAAACATCAATATCTTAGGAACCAGAAGTCGGACCGATCTGAGTAAGCCTAGACCGCGATACTGTAGTAGAAACTAAAAATGAAAAAAAAGTTTCGGCACCTTAGTTTTTGAGGTCCGTTTTTTAGAGCTGGCTTAAAAGTCAAATTTTTTTATTTCTGTTTACAAATTCTACTGCAAAATCGGGAAATACCTTTTTTAAACCATGTCGGTCCGATTTCTGATTCCCAAACTACGAGGACTTCTAGCAACCTACGCTATTGCATAGTCTTAGATATGAAAATGCCTATATTATAGGTATTTACTATAATTTTTTTTCTAAGTCCGATTTTTATCTGTGTATCCACAAATTCGAAAAGTTTCTTAGGCATCTTCTTTCACCATACAAAATAATATTTTTACTTCCATTTCTTCAATCTCTTCATCCAAAATAAAACTTCAAATAAAACTAGTTTTCCCAATTTTATTTTTTATTATTTTCAATTCACAAAATTACATACAAAAAAATGTCTCTATTTTTTCAATAAGATAATGCAGACTGCAGTTTATTTCCATACAAAGCAAAGCTTTTTCTTTTCAATTCATAAGACTTTCATGATTGCGTGACTTTTTTTGAAAGACTTTTCAGAGAAGAAAAAAGTCTTAACTTACGTCTTAACTTAAAAGTATTAGCTTTGACCGGTGTCAACTTTGTTCTGAAAAAAATTTTAATATCGGTTTTGAGACCACAAGTACGTGGTCGTAATACCGCTGCAGTTTTGTTGACATATTATAAAAATTGACATTTCGTTTAAAAATAAAAAAAAAATATTTATTGAATTCGTTTGTTTATAAATTTGAAAAATGTAGTACATATGTATAATTTTTTTAATTTATGAAATATTTACATTAGTTGTGTTAAGCCGATTACTCAAAATTGTATTTTGCACGCTTAGTTCGTTAAGCATGAAATTAAGAGTTACATCTGCCATATATAAGTTTATATTTTCGCAACATAATGCTTCCACTGCTACTTTAATTGGTTGCAATGCTAATATTGTATTAGATAGTAGTTCAAAATCAGAGTTTAAATCAATGTAAGAAAAAGCCTACACAAAGCTTTAGTTCAGAGAACCTCTCCAACATTGACAGCAAACTGTTCCATCTCGTGCGGGAATCTAAAATTAAGCTACGTTCTTTACCAAATTCTTCTTTGACGTATTTCTGCAATATGGCATCATTTTTTGTTGGAGATCTTCGAAATAATTTTATTACATTTCGCATTTTTGACACTAGGGTCCCAAATCTACGTATCGAATCTGATTAGTTTCCAATCCAAATGAATTTATTATACAAATACAAAGAATATTAAAATCTTCGGCGAATTCGTATTCATCTTCTTCCGCGTCCAAATTAAATATGTATGGTGTATCTTCATTTATGTGTTCCTCTTCATATTCGGAAAAACTATTATTGTTATAAAGTATTTTTATAACGGCCAACTGTATGCTATGAGTCATGCATAATTGGTGAATTATTTGGATGCCTCTAGCTACCTTTTACATGATTGATGCTCCATCCATGGTCATATCAATAACATATTCGAAACATATGTTGAATTCTTCGATGTTTTTTTCCAACAGAGTAATACATTTTTCTGCTGGTAGATGTCCAGAAACACGCGTTAAACCAATATTCCAAAAATTCTCAGCTGCACGAATATTTATATTCATATAGCGCCGATTGCTGGTAGATGTCCACTTGTTGAAGGTAAAGCTGACCAATTTTTTTGCAACTTTGTGTTTTGAAATATGCTCTATAACCTCTTTACGAATTTTTTCGCCGTATTTTAAAACGATTTCTCGAACTATGTTTGGAGAACTTGGAATATTTTTATACTTATTCGTCAAGAATTTTCGCAAATCATAAGTGCAAATTTTACTGAATGGTATACCATCACGTGCAATCAGCCGAGAGACAACAGCATTAAATGAATCATCCACAGCACTTTTAAAAAAATTAGAAATATTTGAAGTAGAAGCTTGACAATCGCTGGCTTATTTGTTATTACTGTAGATGAAATTTTATTATCACCTTTTCCTCGTTTTAGCAAATTAATATCATGACTAGTTCGTAAATGAGTAAGGAGTCCGCTCGCACTTCCCCCAGTTGCTTTTTTTATTTCTGCACACTTTTAACACACACCTGCATTATTACATTCTGTTCTATTAAAATAATACCACGGTGAATTTTTATCCATGGGGCTGGAAAAATTTTAGTTTTCTACATACTAAACAGATAAAAATAATTTCTTAAATCTTATTGATAATAATTATTTTAGTTAATTGAAAATGATTTATTAATTACTTATATAAAACAATGTGTTTATATATTTTTTTTTCGTTTAAATGAAAAACACGAAAAAAAACACTAAAAAACTCTGATGTTAACAAACTTGGAACTTGGAATAATATAAAATGAAATATAGTTATTCTACGCAAAAATGAAATATTCTTAAATGTTTGCTAGTTACTCTTTCACTATGCCTACTCCAATTATTTTTATGAAAAATTCAAGTTTAACTTGTATAAAAGAATATGTAAATATCTCTTCATGTATATTAATTATAAATCTATTTACTGTTTTTTTTAACTTTATTACCATTAATATCGACACTTGTTTATTTTATAAAAATAGATTAGAATTAGAAAACATTAAAATAAATAAAGAAAGTTTAAATATCACTGGTGTGATTATATATTTTATGCTTTAAAATAAAAAGTTATGTGAGATGAGATGATTAACACAGTTAGTTATTAACAGTAAGTTTTTTTGTTTCTCGTGAGAACATCAATATAATAATGATGAAGAGAAAAAAAAAACTTTTGTATGTATTTTTATCTATCAATATTTTGTATTTAAGTTTTTTTCCCTTTTTATTTTTACTTTAAATATGTGAAAGATTATATTTTTTCAATATTTTATTTATTTCATATATATTTTGTTATATTTTTAAAGTTAACAGTTTATTTTACATTATTTTTTGAATTAACCAATATATTTTACCGTGTAGATTCATTGCCACCGAATATAAGACCAAATGAAACTTTTAATATTATGTATATTTAAACCAGCAGATAGAAAAACTGGGTAATTGAATTTGTCATATTATTTTGGTTTAACAAAATTAGATTCAATTCTATCTTTTAAACTTATCAAACCCATTGTTCACCAACAAATTGTAACATTTAAAGTGCTCACTGAAAATTCGGTGTCCTTCTTCAAACTCTGCGGATTGTTTAGGCGATTCTGATATTAAAAATCCACTTATTTTTTAAAATTATGTTATATTATTTATACAAATTAATTTATGTTTTAGATTTTTTATATTATTTAGACACATTTCCTTTTTTATTTATTTTTTTTATTACAGACACTTCTGGCTAACTACTTCACTTTTTATTTTGATTTCTCTAAAAAAAAATATAAAATTCAAAAATATAAAAAGTGCGATCGTTTCTTTTAGTGGGAATATATGCGGGAGAAAGCAAATAATGTAAAAACAGCTGTTACTCAAAAAGTGGCTGAAATATTTTTTTGTTATGTTGCCTATGCTAGTTAATGTATCTATTAAGTAAACGAAAATAATTTAATTTTTGTATTTCAAATTTGCTGTTTTGATTTTTTACAATTTATGCGTTAAAGCATATAGAACAGTTTCTTTCTTCTACAATCAAGTGTAGGTAGGTCAGAATAATAAATTATATAATAGAAGAAAAAGGTAAAAGAAATAATTTAAAAAAATAATTATTCATTATTAAAAATAAATATTTCAGTATTTTCACAAGAAAATTGCCGAACGAAATAAATTCAACAAAATATCAAATATTGTACGTCACATACTTTCATAATTATTGTGACTGACACATACTTTCATAATTATACAAATGACGAAGTATATTTAATATTATACCATCTACCGTTTTGTCTAGCTAATATAGTTCTTTTTTTGCACCAGTTAGCTTCTCGTCGCTTCTTCTTGAACATTTTCACTTTACGTTTCAACAATTTCATTATCATTTTCCGTATCTGGCAATTCCGACTGATTTACGTTGTCTGCTTGATTAGAATTGTTTGGTTCATCCCAGTTCTCAAATATATTATCCCTTCCACATTCGTCTTTATTACCACCTTGTGACTCTTCAATGTCTTTCTCGAAAGGATCGGGATCAGTATCTTCTGTTTCCATTGGCTCAGCATCAGTTGACTTTCTTATATTATCAAAAAGTTGACCGAATTTGTGTTCAGATTGTTTATCATTTTTAGAAATTTCTGTTGATTTTTCTTTTTCAAATGCATCAGCAACTGATTCAGCTAATTTCATTTCAACATCTGGAACATAACTTGTTTTTGAGGTATTATCTAAAACGCCATCATTTGTACCAATTGATCTGATCTCTCAGTGTCAATTTCCATTTGAGACTGTGGAGGTGATTTTTGTTTTTCAGCTGTTTGTGTTCGATAATCTGATAATACATCTTCTTCATCATCTTGCTGGTAAATTTTCTTTATTGAAACGTTAGTATCAACTTTCTCAATATCTGATATACTGTTTTACCTACCAGCATCTTTAGATAAATTTTCATAATTTTCAACTTCAACCTCAGCTTCTTCACATGCTCCATCATTCTCATTATTTGGAGAAGTTTTACTTTCGCTAGCTGTCGATGGGGTTGTTTTGTTTTTTCAAGTAGCATAGAAAAATTTGGTCACTTGGTGAGAGTGGCTCATCTTATTATAATAGATAATCTATGGTGAAAACTGACTCCGCCGTAATTGTATACTCAATAGATTATTGATTTCTTTAAAGATTTTTTGTAAACGAATTATCCCTAGTTCAATGTTCTGTTTATTCAATTTGCTAAAAATATTTAATGAAATGTAATTCAATGATATTAATTAAATGCAATAAAAATTAAAATATTAACTACCAGCATCTGTAAATGCATAGTAATAATTTAACTGTATTAAATTTTATTATTTTATTTCATAAAGCCAAAAAAAATACTCCGTGCAACGCCGGGTCTCCTGCTAATATTATACATATACATATATACATATATGTATGATGATTTGATTTTTATAATAATAATACATAAACATACATATGTAGATGTACATACATAAATGATTTTAGTTAACTACTTATTTTTAAATTGAAGCGAAAGGTATTAAGGTACGCACATTTTTCAAGACAATAAAAATAGTTTAAATACTGTGTGACTTAAATTCTATTTTTCGTGTAAACAGAAAATCCCTCGACAAAATTAGGTTGTCGGTACAAAATAGGGTATGAAATGAAACATGCTAAAATTAAAACAAAGCATATTCTAATTTTAACCATCTTAACAATTTTTCTTATAATATTTAAATTAAAATTATAATTAAAAAAATATCACTAGATGGCTTTTTTCTTGTACTTGCAACATGGATGATTTGCTATTTTTATTTTCTTGAAAAGAAAAATTAACTTTTGGAATTTCTTATATGTATATGTATGTATGTATGTTGTTACAAAAGGGTGTGTAAATGCCCTTGCAACTAGACCCTGCGATCCGTTGTGTTCCCAGCTCAATGATTGCCTCGCCTCCACTCCTACAGCGAGCCACTCTATTCCTTTCTTGATGTGTTGAACATTCTCACTTCAGAAAAGCTTTCCCAGTGTTTTTGCCCCAAAGTTCCTCACCTTTGGGATCTCAGGTATTACTACAGCACGTGGAGTAAAATATATGTATAAATACAAGTTTATGTGGAGTAAAGTATTACATACATATCTATGTATGTATATAGTCTTTACGTTAGCTAATTTATTTTAGAAATTCTTCAATCTGGACAGTGAACACAAAATAGACACGTGCATACCTATTTTCAATTAAATATTAAATTGTTTTATCTATGCACGGCCTACCAATAGTTAGTTTTTGTTAGCGGAGCGGCTTACTAAAATTATTGTTAGCTGTGGTATATTACAAATGGAGATTGATGACAAGTTTTCATGGGAAAATCATGTGGAGAAAATACTGTTAAAAATTAACCCGATGCTAGGAGCCTTGATTGAGAAGGTGTAGTAAAATGAGAACCCATTTCTGATTTAGTTTTTAACGCTTGTATGTACATCGATATGTATATATAATATATATATGTATGTATATATATGGTCGTTATGCTCTGCCAATCTCAAAAAAGGGTAGAAATCTTAATGAATAGAGCCATAAGCTACATTAATTTTTATTAGAGCCATCAAAAATATTCAACTTCTTCACAACACAACGTCGACTGTCAAGCTCTATAATAGTCAATAGATCAAGATTTGCAGCAAGAGATTCAATTTAGAACCTCGCAAGCCAACAGTCAACGACAAAACAATAGTGTGATATACTCTAATATACGAATCTTCAATTCCCTACCAGAGCAAATCAAAAGTGTCACTAATATCAACATGTTCTCGAGATTGCTAAAAAACATGGCACTAGTAATAATTAGCAATAAAAAAAAATATCTAATAAAAAACTTTTCTAGTTTTTGAGTGATTGAACTATTTTAACCTGTGATAGTGTGATGTGAATTGTAAATTATAAAAAAGTTTTTCTGAAAACAAAAAAAAATTCTAACTTTTACTTCGAGTATCGAAATCCCAGAAAACTCATCATTTTGATTATTTTATCTGATTTTGACCGGTGACATTTTGTGATTTTGATCAAGGTTTTTTTTATTTCAGTCATTGAGTCAAACAATTTTCAGTTTTAATATTTTAATTTTGTTTAGAAAATATTAAAAATTATTGTAAAATAACTTATAAATGGATGAGTATTGTAGACTTTGTACAGCAAAAGATTGTAATTTAATTTTACTATATGAAATTAATAATATTAATAAAATTAAAACCTTATTAAAAATAAAAAAAGATGATGAACTCCCCCAAATGTGTTGTGATTCTTGTTTATTTCAAATTAATAATACTAATTCCTTTATTTTAAAATGTGAAAAATCTTATGAGTATTTCAAAAGCACATTATTAAATTGTTTAGATAAAGAACTAACGAAATCCAATTACTTTGAAGAAAATGATTTAAAAAGTGAACAGGAAGGTATATAATTAAAATTATTGTATAATTTTTTAAATTATTAACATTCATTTTCTAATTTTTAGTTCGTAATATACCTTGTAACGATATTAAAGAATGTGTAACCGAATCTTTATTAATTAAAACTGAAGTAAAGGAAGAAAATTCAGAATTTCTAATTAACGAAACAGAAAGTAGTGGTTTTTTTAATGGAAATGATGAATTTGATTCAAATTGTGATTATAATATAAAACCAGCGGAAGTATTTCTTGAAAACGATATAGAACTAACCAAGGAAAATAAAATTAAAAAGAGCGGAAAAAAACGTAGAGAAAGAATTTGTAGCACTCTTAATGAAAAAGATAAATGGAAATGTCAATATTGTCCTCGAATTTTTACAACAGATAAAATTCTAAGAAGACATATGCAAAATATTCATACAAATCCAAATTTTAAATGTATTAAATGTGGATTTGAATGTACTAACAAATCAAACTGTGCTGGTCATGTCAAGAGAAAACATTTCAAAGAGTTGAATATGGAATTTGAAGAGCTTTTACAATTTGTATTGGAAAAAGAATCTGATACAAACGATGTAAATTTTTCAGATTTACCTTTTTCTTGTGATGGATGCACAAGATCGTTCGCTAAAGAATCTGATTTACAGAAACATAAAAATCGGGTTCATATAAGTGATCCAGATTCAATAAAATTATTTGGTTGTAAGAAGTGCGGCTCTAAGTATACGTACAGAAAAACAGCTGTAAAACATATACGAAATGTTCACTATGAGAGTAGGACTGAGCTTGTAAAAGCAGAAATTGATGAAGTAATTCATTTACAAAAAAAAAACTTAAAAATTACTTAATTTTTATTTCGTTATTTTTAGTATTTAGTGCAGTATGGTGAACCTAAAATAGAAGCAGAGATTGTAAAAACAAAAGAAAATAATGAAGAAGGATCTGTACATGAATGTCCTGTATGTCATTTAAAGTATTCTAGAGCTATAATACTTAAAAGTCACTTTGCTCGATTTCATTTAAGTGAAGATGAAAAGAAAAAACGAAAAAAAAAAATTTATTTATGTCAACAATGTGGGAAAAATTTTTCTGCTCGCTCAGCGTTCAAATATCATGTTCAAACACATTTTGGAGAAAAAGAGTTCAAATGTAGTGAGTGCTCTAAGGCTTATTATACAAAACATTTACTGCTTTCTCACATGAGAAAACATACAGGTAAAAGTAGTATTTTTTATTTCATTAATAAAATTCTTTTAAATATGTGTAATTTTTAAGGGGATATGAGTAATAGACAATTAGAATGTAAAATATGTCACAAAAGATGGCCAAGTAAAACAGCTTTAGAGCGACATATGAATGTTCATGGTCAAAAACAACCAAGAAATTATATGTGTTCAATTTGTGGAAACGCGTTTTATTCGAATTATCATTTAAAGAGTCATATGTTAAGACACACAAAGGAAAATAATTTCAAATGTACTGAACCTGGTTGTAACGCTTCATTTCGTGCTGATGGCAGTAGGAAAAAACATTACTATAATTTTCATGTTCCCGATGATCAAAAACCATTTTCTTGTGACATTTGTCAAAAAAAATTTTACCGCATAGCTTATTTAGCAGATCATTTAAGAAAACATGGCAAAGCAGCCGAATATATGCTTAATTTATATAGACAAAAACCTCAAAAAGAAAATTAGTAGTAATGTATATATATTTTTGTTAATTAATAAGGAAAATGTTATTTATTTTAAGCAAAACATAAAAAAAAATTAAATTTATTAAAAGTAATTGGGAAAAAAAAAATAAAATTTTATACGCTTTACTTTTTAACAAAATTTAGTTTTATTTCTTTTGTAGTTTTTCATTATATGTATTTTCAACATTTGATAAAGTTCATTTTGTAATGTAAGTATTGAATTAAGATATCTTAAACGAATTTTGTAAAAGATGAAATTAACTCTCAATTAATACCTTTGTTTTGTAGATAAGATTTCTAAATAAATAACTTTTTTGATGTTTTAATTTATAATCAACAACGTATAACAACAAATAATACAATATTGTGAATAAAACTGGAATAACTTAGTTCCTATAAAATATTTAAAAAAAAAAAAAATAAATATGCCTTATTTTGAAGACTTTGATTCCAAACATATTTTCTATTTTTATATAAAGTTAAATTTGTTGAGCATACTTTTATATTGTTTCAAAGTAAGTGGCCATTTTATAAAAGTAATTAAAATCAAAATGTTTCTAGTCTATAGTTAAAATATTTTATTTCTTATATTTTCCCTTCTATTTTTACATTTTTAATTTTTTTTTTCAACAAATGAGACTGATGGTTTAGAAATGGAATATAATTTTTAATGTAGTATAGTAGAAAAACTTAAATGCAATTAACACTAGGCATTTTTTTTTCTAAATGACTAAATTATACATAATTTTTTAACAATTATCAAAAAAAAAAAACAACAATTTAGAAAAAAAGATGTCTATGGGAAAATTTATATCTGTGTCATCAAGTCAATCATCTTTATATTAATTCTCTTGATTTATTAAAAAAAAAAACGAAAATATATTACTATATTCATATTCATAATAGAATATTTATTGCTACTATCTTAGGTAAATATGGTTGAAAAAACTATGTCGAAACTAATTGATTTAATCAACTGAGTAAAATGCATTTTTCTACTATTTACTTTTTGAGGCAAGTTGATTTAATTTTTTTTTGTTAAATTTAACCGCACTAATTACTTTTGTTTGAAATTAATTAACACAGTTTTTATTTAATTTTTAATTTAGGAATTGGTATTATACTATGGTTGTACTTTATCCAATTATAAGCCCACATCCAAGCCTAAATTGATTTTTTGTGTGATTTAATTTTCCGCTTAGCGCGAAAGAAAATGGTAAAGGTTGTAGTTTTTTTTCCAGAACAGCGCCTACATTCCAATTTGAATCAACCATGCCTTAAAAACAAAAACATTAGCTTCTATAACTAATTAAAAAAAATTTAAGAAATTTACCTTTAAAAACTAAATCTGCTTTAGGTAAATCAACTTGATAACCAATTGTGGCAACAGATTCTTGCATGCGAAGACTAGTTTCGACTTCAACGCCAACTTGTAATTGGTCGCTCGCTTTCTGGTAATAGCAAAGGTGTATTCCACTACCACCCAATGTTCCTGACCAAGTTGCTGTTCCATTTGTATATCTCGCAGCAGCAGAAACAACAGCAATTTCACCACCTGGCACTTGGGGTCCATATTGATAAGCTAATTCACCACCTAATGCTAAATTTGTTGTGAGTGATTGTAAATAATGGCATACAAAAACTCCTGAATTATTTAAAATATTAGGATTCCCCACTGTTAGTGAAGCTGTATAATCATCTCCACGATAATCTGTAGTTAATTGGGCTGCTTGAATTTTACTTTGTTGAATCTAATTAGATATTTATTTTTATTAAAATCATTTTAATTAAATTTATCAATACCTGTGAAGCGATTTTACATCGTACTCGTGGTGAAAATTGATGAATTATATTTGCATTTAAATTTCCTTGTGGATCAATATCTCCCAATAAAACTGGGAAAGCTTCTGTTGGTGAAAATTGTTTTGTTCCTACATAAGTAGCTCCGAATCGATAACCGCTTGGATTAGTGCTACATAAATTTATGGTGTGGGAAACTTGAAAATGGTTACTAAGGCCTTTATTTAACATTATTTTAGCTCCTTCAAAAGTCATTGCCATTATATCTAAAATTGATTTATATTAATATTTAATATACTTTTAGCATATTTTTTAAGGTTATGTTTTTACCTTTACAACTTTTATGTAAATCTTCAATTGTTCCTGGATTTTTCAAATTATCTTTCTTCTTTTCTGTTAGAATAGGATCTATATTTGGTGAAACTGGCTGTGATATGGCCATTTTTGGAGGTGCTGAAGAAGCTTGGACGTTTCCCATTTTCCTCTTCTGTTTTTCTTAATTTATATCAAGTCAGAAAAGCGACAAAAATCACAATTCTACTATTCTGAAAATTCAAATGGCCTTATAAAAAAGTATGATATTAGCTGTCAATATTTGAAGTATGGAAGAAAGTAAGAAAATAAGATGAGATTCGATAGCAACGGGGAGTTTTTATAAATTTTTAATTCCACACGTGGATTTGCTATTGACATTTAAATGAAAAAATTATGGGGAATCAAATAGATAGTGACACCGATAGATTATTAGTAGTTTTACTAATAAATCTATGGTGAACCTAATTAATAAAACCACTTCTTAAATAAATAATTTTAAATAATAATTTTATTTTTTTAAAGCATCAAAAATTTTATTTAGTGCACAAACGCTTACTAAATTCCAATTTGTATAAATTATGGATGTATTTTTGATAATTTTTTTGTAAATGTTTTACTTTAACTTCTTCAAATTAATATTTAATCGTTTTCTCTATTCCACATAAATAAATTACAATGAATATTAACATTTTTTAAATAAATTTATCTAAGAGAATTTTTAAAATACGTAGGATGTATACAATACATATTATTTCATTATATTAAAGCTATTTTAAATTTGCAGAAAGTTTTTTAAACAATCTAGAACATAATGAAACATGTATGGAAGCATATGTTTGTTTGTTTGTTTGTTTTACTTTATTAGTCTCTAAAGAAACTTTAATAAAAAAAAATTAACATATAATTATTATTAAATCTTATATCCTAAAAATTATGTATTTAAATGTAAAACTAAGGGTAAGTTCATATGGGATGCATGCATCCAGATGCAAAAATTATTGTGATTACATTTCGTGTACTCTTCGATAATATTAACTAACATTTTGCATCCATTATGCATGCATCCACTCGTTCACGAGATGCGAAACGGCGACATTTGCATTTTGAAAGTTTTATTTAAAAGTACCTAGTCGGCTAGTATGTGTATATTGTTTTAACATTTGATGAAAAAATTTTTTATTTACAAAATACAAAATGGTTAAACCAGAGAAAATTGTTATTTTATAAGAAAAATTTTAATTAATATAAACTAAATATAATTTTTTAATACACATATAAAATTAATTAATAGCTTCTGAAGTAATTCTGATTTTTCTTCTTTAATATTAACTGCAAACCAACTTTTCTTCCTTTTTATTATATCCATCTTCAAAATATTTCAAAATATTTAACGTTTAAAATTATTGACGTTAGCTTTTACGTCTGTATTTGACGTTAAAATAAATTTGCATCTTGTTTGTATTTTTCTTTCAAAAAATTTTGCATCTAAAATGAGCGAAAGGGAGAGCATATCATCAATACGATAGATATTTTCAACCAATCAAATGTTTGCACCCGGATGCATGCATCCCATGTGAACTTACCCTAAATAAAGTTAGACAGTTTCTGATATTCATTCATTTCAAATTATTAAGTATGATTCGCATAACCTATTTTGTAGTATTTGCAACCGCAAACAAAGAAATAGTATAGTTGAACAATAATTGAAATGAGGCAAAAGTATTGTATTACAAATATATTATTTATTACACAATCCTTTGAAACCTTCGTTCCAAATCTTAATTATTCTTAAAAAAGTTAATTTTTTCGCGAATTTTTGCTAGCTAGTTTTTTCCCGACGTAATCAAAATGCTCAATAAAATTGAGTTTGCTTTTGCTATCAATTTTAACACACATATATTTTATACTTTTTACACATTCATTTTCATCATTATTTATTTTTATATGTGGATTTATAAGCATGCTTGTATAACCAATTACCATGTACTTTGTTTTGTTAACATTAACATTAAATAGGCTTATTCACATTTAACCAGTTGTACAATATTCATCTTTCTTTCACAGTCTCTCTCTATCATCGTCTACTATGTCGTTAATTTACATAGTAGACGATGATAGACGTTAGTGAATAATGTTGCTTTGATTTATGTATAGCAAAAATAAAATCACACCTAAAATTAAGCCTTGAGATACTTTTATATGAATTTGCATTGCATCACAGAAATCAGATATGTTCTTGTTGACTTTAGTACATTGAGTTCTTCCCACCAAAAAATCTTTAAATCAGGATAATTATTTTTTTCTAATTCCGTATTTTTTCCATTTTTTTCAATAGGATGTTTCTATCTACTGTCTCGAATGCTCTTTTTAAATTCAAAAAAACTGCCAATACTTTTTTGCCACAATCAACATTCAACAAACTTGTTTCATTCTGTTATTATCCAATTTAAAGCCGTTTCAGTCGAATAACCCTTTCTATTGTTATTGTTCAAAATACGTTCTTCTAACTGTGCACAGCCTACCTTTTCTAAGCTTTTTTCATAAAGCGACAATGTGCGTTGATTAGTCTTATATTTTCAGCTAATTTACAATTTTTTCAATTGGTATTATGGTAGATAGCTTCCATAGATGCGGAAATTTGCCTTCATTTAGTGAACTATTTGCCTAAATTTAAATTCATTTTGCAAGTACCTAATATTATCATTATCCCAACGATTTCATTAATTTTATTTTCGATATAAGTTACTCTGTTGCACTCTTACTCTGTTGCACTCTTTCTTATACTTATTTCTACATTTTTTATAATCTTTTCATTTCTCATTATAATATCCCGATAGTTTAAAGGTTCTATATAATCTAGTTTTTCCCGCTTTATGCTTAAAAGCGACTCTATTCCTGGCAAATTAGTGTTCTTATCCTATATACATACATATGTTATAATAAGGAAATCTTCTTTGATGTATTAGCTAAGAATAATTTTAATAGCTTAGACAATATAAATGAAATAAATATAAGTAGTATTGTATTTGTAACAAAATCCAAGAAGCGATAAATGAGCTATCTAAAACAATTACAGTCAAACCAAACATTGCAAAATGGTTTAAATTTTCGGACTTACAGCTTAATTTTATCCATAACGTCTCATGATATGATATGGTCCATTCCAATTTGGACGTATATGTTGTTTGTTGGACATATTTTGTGAGTTGTGACGTTTTCGTATGACACATGTCATAACTTTAAAATTCTAATCAATTGATCAATTGGAAAAAAATTTGAGAGGTGGAATTTTTCTGAATATAAAAAATTAAATTTATTCCAAAAATAAAAACTTTTCGAAAAATTTAAAAACATAAACCAATCTGAAAATCATTCAAATTTTAAGAATTTTTTCGGTAATTTCAATTTTATTTTAAAATATAAAAAAAAAATAGATCGATTTTTTCGTATCAGTAAATTAATCATTTCGAGATTGAAATAAATGTAAAATTTAAATTTCGACAAAATTTTAATATTTATACATATTAGGAATAAAATTCATATTAAAATAAAGTTAATTGAACCGAGTTATCACAAATTTAATCCTTAATTTAATTAATATTAATAGTCAGAAAAAAAAATTAACATCATTATAAATACATACATATTATTTTCTTTTAAGCTTGAAAAATAATTTCATTGGAAAACAAAATGACCGATTCAAAATATTTTACAACTACCAAAAAGGGGGAAATTTTTGAATTGAAATCTGAACTGAATAATGATAAAAAAGAAAAGAAAAAAGAAGCTGTTAAAAAGGTATCTTTTAATTAAGTTATTTAGAGCAAATGAGAAACCCAATCTACAACAAAATTAATGCATATTTAAGCTACTAACACTCATAAACAAAATTAATATAAGCTTCTGTTTTAAATTTATAGGTTATTGCAAGTATGACTGTAGGCAAAGATGTTTCTGCTCTATTCCCTGATGTTGTAAATTGCATGCAAACTGATAATTTGGAATTAAAAAAATTAGTTTATTTGTATTTAATGAACTATGCAAAATCACAACCTGATATGGCAATTATGGCAGTAAATACATTTGTTAAGGTAAATTTTAAAAAAAATGATTTAATAAAAAATGGAAATTATAAAGCGAACTTCTGAAGTAACGTCTTAATATTTTAATTTTTTTTTCACTTCATATATAATCACAATTAAGTTTTTCTTTGAAGAATTAATTTTTCAAAGGAAAACTAAATTCACAACGTTATGTGTTTAAAAAAAAACATTAACTAATAAAATAAAAATCAGTGTTAATTGAAATTTTTAATTTTTTTTAAATTAAAGCTATAAACGATATAAATAATTTTTCTATTCATTTTTTTTTTTGGTTTTTTGTTAATATATTTTCAGTTAAGTTTGTTCTCATTTTTGGTTCATTTTTATTAAATGCAAAGAATACTATCAAATTTTAATTTTAAACTTAAATTAATATTTAAAAACAAAGTGATTCTAATACAGTTTCGGTGCATTTAATATTTTCCATTTTCGTTATCAAATATTACATTCAAATTTTAAAAAATATATGGGCCTTTCTATTAAATTTTAGATTATTTCAAAAAAATTTAATTATAATATATTGGAACTTTTAGATATTTAATTGAATAAATTTTGTCATTCCATAAGAAATAAGATTTTTTGTAAACATTATGGAAATTTTGTCATTTCCATTTCAGACATTAAATTTAAATTTACTTAATTTTTGTTGATATTCTTATTGCTCTTTAAAGCCATTTGTTTGTTTGAATACTCAATTATATTAAATTTGTTGCAATAACATATAAATGATAAGTTTTTATAGAAGTATTATTAGAAACCCGAGATATAATTTTATAATGCGCTCGCCAAAAGAATATTACTACAAAAACCATTTTAAAACTATTATGGAATATGAAAGGAAAGGCAATGTTTGTAATCTAATATGGATTGTTAACCAGTCAGTCAGGCCAACAAATATTTCTACTTTTTACTTTGAAAAATTGACCATGCAGATACTAAAATAATTTGACTTCCTTTCTTTCTTTGACATTACATACATATTTTTATATTAAATGACCTATACGCCCATACTTTCTTTAGCAAGTTATTTATTGTACAGCGGCTATATTAATACCTGTTGTATTCTTGAACTAATGGGTTTTACGGAAAATCTGATTAATTTAAGATCGCTTATACACTTTACAGCTATACCATTCGATCTACACAACTCTACAGACAAGGAAGATGTAAATCTATTTTTAATATTCAATATCTGAGTTTGGAACATAAATTGCACAAATATTAACCTCAGTTTCTATGATTACATTCGTTGTTGTGAATTTTGCATGTTCTCGTAATGTCTCATCTAATTGGTAGTTAGTTTTAATTTGATTATCACCAGTCGAGTCACTCAGCATTTTGTATCATTATTAACTCAGCAACATATGTTTGTAAATGTTGACTAAATCTGTTAGTGATAGTTTAATAAATGAGCGAAGTTAGTGATGCGCGTATTAAACATATAGTTGGATGCAAAAAAGTATTATCTTTATTATTCATGTTTTGTTTTTAATAAGTCATTGTTCTACAAAATTTGTTTAATCACTTACATAAAAAATTGATTAAAAAATTACATTCCTTTTTAAAAATACTTATAATTTTTAAGAAAGACCTATATATTTTTTTATTTTAATTAAAATAAAATAAACAAAAATAGAATATTTTAGCACCTATGTTATTTTATTTTTGCTTTAATATACATGCTAAAATTGTAATGTTGTATAAAAGGAATTGCCTTCTTCTCAACTTGTTAAGGTAATTAAACTTAAAAGATAAAAATAGTATTGATTCAGGCGTAGTTTATAATTTACTACTAAATTATATTTTAATAATTTCTTTTATATTGTTATTGTCAATTAAAAAAAAATATGTTTGTTCGTTATAATTTTTATTTTTTTTTAAATATAAATGTTAAGTTTATACATCAGCCAATTACAAGAGAGTAAACCATTTCTCTAGCTTTGAGACATTCACAAATTAGTTTAAATTTACATAATTAATAAGCTATTAAAAATAAAAATGTAAATATTATAAATTTATAATTGTAATTTTTTTCTTTTATTTTTCAATTAAAGACACTTTTTATTAATTTTTAATTATACTTATAGTGTGTGTTTAAACATTTTGTTTAATTTACAAAATTTATATTATAAATATCGAAGTAAAGAACTAAACATAAAAAGAATGTTAAGTACGTATTATGTATTTTTAAATCTGTGTATTTTATTTACTATTTTTATTTTATTTTTTACATACATACCTACTTCATGGCTAGCAATAATTATTGTTAACCGTAACGTACTTACATCATATGTACATACATACTTAAAAGCAAACTTAAGTACATAAATACATACTTATCAAAAACCAACATATGTATGGGTATGTATGTAAGTTTGGTAATGGATGTTATTTGTAAATTACTAAGAAATTTGAAATAATTTTTAATTATAGCTGAATGAATAAATTCAAATTTGTGGAAAAACAAATTTGAAAACAAAGTTAGCAAAAAAAATTTGAGCCTACACTATTGATTTTTTTAATATTTATCCATGTATGTACATAATACATTTTAAGCAAAGATTAAAATAACTATAATAGTTATTATAATCTTTGTTTTAAGTTTTTTTGTTCAATTTTCAAAAGAAAAAATTTCCTACTTTTAAACTTAAAATATTTACATTTTTACAAAAAAAAAAAAAGCACATAACATTGTAAAATATTTCGTGATGTTAAAATTTATTTAATTTCTTTTTATTATTTATTTAATGTTTGTAGTTAATTTGTTTTGTTATAATAAAAAGTTACCTATAAATTGTTTACAATCACAATGTACATTTTACAACCTTTTTCGGTGTTAATTATGTGTTTTGATTAGGTATTATTATGTTTCTTTTATACTTGTGTATTTTCAATTATTGCAAAGAATAATTTATTCAGGTTTTTGTTTGTATAATAGATCCGTTTTGGATACCACAACATGATATGAGTATATGACTTGATTCTATATTTAATATTTTTCAAAAGGATAATTATTTACCTAGCATTAATATTTTAAACATTTTCAATTTTTATTTATTACAATAAAATAAAAGATTTTTCAATTATTTTTTAAATTCAAGATTTATTTTTACTTATATCCTTATATGTACATGATAACAAAACTTCTATTTTTAAATTTAAAGTATGTACACATATATGATTCATACATAAGTACATATGTACATATATGTACATATGTACATATACATTTCAAAATGTAGGTAACTTTAATAATATGTTAAGCCTTAATCATTTGAAATGCATTAATAATATGGCTTGCTTTTAAATTTAATTATAAGATAATGTTTCCACTCTTCTTGAAAGCGTTAAGTTAAAGACATAATTTTTCTTCTATGTCTAGAAAAATTATTTTAAATAAATATTTAAAATTTTTTTTGAAATAACTAAAATAGGATTGCGAAGATTCAAATCCGTTAATAAGAGCGTTAGCCGTTAGAACCATGGGATGTATCAGAGTTGATAAAATTACAGAATATTTATGCGAACCGCTAAGGAAATGTTTAAAAGATGAGGATCCGTATGTAAGAAAAACTGCTGCGGTCTGTGTTGCAAAACTATACGATATTTCTTCTTCTATGGTAATTTTTGTTTTACGAATTAAAAATATTTTATTAACTTAAAACATTTAATATTTAAGGTTGAAGATCAAGGTTTTTTAGATCAATTGAAAGATCTGTTATCTGATTCTAATCCTATGGTTGTTGCTAATGCTGTAGCAGCTCTTAGTGAGATTAACGAAGCAAGTCAATCTGGACAACCATTGGTGGAAATGAATTCTGTAACTATTAATAAACTGTTAACTGCGTTAAACGAATGTACAGAATGGGGTCAAGTTTTTATTTTAGATTCGTTAGCGAATTATAGTCCAAAAGATGAGCGTGAAGCTCAATCGATTTGTGAACGCATTACACCACGTTTAGCACATGCAAATGCTGCAGTCGTTTTAAGTGCTGTTAAAGTTTTAATGAAACTTCTTGAAATGCTTTCCAGCGATAGTGATTTTTGTACAACATTAACAAAAAAATTAGCACCACCCTTGGTTACACTCTTATCTTCAGAACCTGAGGTGCAATATGTTGCATTGCGAAATATCAATTTAATTGTTCAAAAACGTCCAGATATATTAAAACATGAAATGAAAGTTTTCTTTGTTAAATACAATGATCCAATTTATGTGAAACTTGAAAAATTAGATATTATGATTCGTTTGGCTAATCAAAGTAATATTGCGCAAGTTTTAAGTGAATTAAAAGAATATGCAACTGAAGTTGATGTCGATTTTGTTCGTAAAGCCGTACGTGCTATTGGTCGTTGCGCTATCAAAGTTGAACCATCTGCTGAACGTTGTGTATCAACTTTATTAGATTTAATTCAAACTAAAGTTAATTATGTTGTTCAAGAAGCTATTGTAGTAATCAAAGATATATTCCGTAAATATCCAAATAAATATGAAAGTATAATTTCAACATTATGCGAAAATTTGGATACTTTAGATGAACCTGAAGCTCGAGCTTCCATGGTATGGATTATAGGCGAATATGCCGAAAGAATTGATAACGCTGATGAATTATTGGACAGTTTCCTTGAAGGATTCCAAGATGAAAATGCTCAGGTTCAGTTGCAATTATTAACTGCCGTTGTTAAATTATTTTTAAAACGACCTACTGATACGCAGGAACTAGTTCAACACGTTTTATCATTAGCCACACAAGATTCTGATAATCCAGATTTACGAGATCGTGGTTTTATTTATTGGCGTTTGTTATCAACAGATCCAGCTGCAGCAAAGGAGGTTGTTTTAGCTGATAAACCATTGATTTCTGAAGAAACCGATTTATTAGAGCCTACATTATTAGATGAGCTAATCTGTCATATAAGTTCATTGGCTAGTGTTTATCACAAACCGCCAACAGCATTTGTAGAAGGTCGGGGTGCGGGTGTACGGAAGTCCTTACCAAATCGATCTGGTGGTAGTACTGTTGCTCCCACAAGTGCCCCTGAGCCTGAACAAGCTACCGTCATACCGAATCAAGAATCTCTAATTGGCGATTTGCTTTCAATGGATATTAATGCGCCTGTTCCAATGGCACCAGCTGCTCCAACGAGTAATGTTGATTTATTGGGTGGTGGCTTAGATATATTGGTAACGTAAAATTGTTTTTATAAAAATAAAAATATGTTGAGAAAATTTTTTTATTGCAGTTAGGAGGTGGTCCGACAGATTCTGGAACTAGTGGTTTGTTAGGTGATATATTTGGGCTAGGTACAACTGTTTCTACAATGGTACAAATTCCAAAAATTATTTGGTTGCCTGCTGAAAAAGGCAAGGGTCTGGAAATTCAAGGAACGTTTTCACGACGTGGTGGACAAATATCAATGGATTTATATTTTACCAACAGGGCAATGCAAGCAATGAGCGGTTTTGCCATACAATTGAATAAAAACAGTTTTGGTTTAGTGCCAACTGCACCTTTGCAAGTCCCAGCTTTGCAACCATCAGTATCAACCGAAGTTAGTTTAACATTGGGAACAACAGGACCAGTTCAAAGAATGGAACCGCTAAATAATTTACAAGTTGCTATAAAAAATAACGTAGACATATTTTATTTTGCTTGCTTGGTACACGCTAATGTTCTTTTTACTGAAGATGGTCAACTGGACAAACGTGTATTCTTAACTACATGGAAAGAAATTCCTGCCGCTAATGAAGTGCAATATAACTTGAATGGAATAAGTGGCAACTCTGATACGATAGCTTCAAAAATGACATCAAATAATGTGTTTACAATAGCTAAACGTAATGTTGAAGGACAAGATATGCTCTATCAATCATTAAAACTAACGAACAACATTTGGGTTCTACTTGAATTAAAACTTCAACCAGGAAATCCAGATGCAACATTAAGTTTAAAATCTCGTTCTGTAGAAGTTGCTCCCATGATATTTACCGCATATGAAGCAATTATTCGTTCACCATAAACATTTATGCGGTGACAATATTTTATAAGTTCGAAAACAATATTCCAGAATAGTATCTCTACTTTGCAAACACATTAAAATATTGAGATCAAATTTATTATATATAAGAATATGTAATAATTTTTTTATTTACTTTCAATTATAAATGTTATTCTCGTAAATTTTAAATAATCTATATCTAATTTTATAATAGATTATTTATTTTATATAAAGTTGAAAATGTTAGAAGAAAATCCATTATTAAAAATATAATCAAATAAATTTAATTAAAAAATATGTAACTATATAATAATGTAATTTTAAAATGTAAGACATTTTACAAACTGTATAATTAATAGTATTAAAAATATAAATAAAAAATTCTTCTAGTTATTAAAATTAAACTTCGTTACAGCTTATTTATATAATATTCATTAGTGAATATGAAGGACAAGGACAAGAATCGGAAAGACAATTAAAACATCATTCAACTGACTGTGAAGATAGAAAAACATTGAAAATCTCGTTATTTTGCAATATAATCTTAAAGAAATTTAGGTTGTGAAAATTAAATTTAACAAAATAGAGAAAAATAACCTTTTTATTTTAACAAAATTTTTATTGAAAGGTCGGATAATAAATATGCCAATCAAAATTTGAAAAATAACTAAAAAATTTCTGGAATGAATTCAAAAAATTTAATCCACAAAATTTTTAGTGAGATTTTTCATGAATTTTAATTTTCAGGCATAAAACAAAAAAACACCATATATAATTAAAAGGAAATAAAATCTTAAAATTAACATAATGAACATTAATGTGTTTAAATTAGATGTTCATGGATTGAACACCTTTTTTAAATCTTAATATATTTCTTTTGTGAAGCAACATTTCTATGCTTGAAAATAAATTAATACTGACGTCGACGTGCAGTTCTCTGTTTGTCAAAGCGCAATTCCATTTCCTCAAGAACTTTTGGGGTATATCTTACCACCAATTTCACAGAACCCACTGCTTGTTTTAAGAGTTCTACAGCTTTTTCGTGATTTTCACCTTCAACTGAAACACCATTAACTGATAAAAGTTGATCACCTCTTTTAAGGCCTCCATGCCGATCAGCTACTCCACCAGGTATTATTCTTGATATATAAATTGGTGAATTTTGTTCTTTACCTCCCATAACGTTAAACCCAAGTCCTTCTTCAGTTTTTGGTAATTCAACTACTCTGGGATGAGCATGTCCTTCACTTGCGGCAAAAGCAGCTACAGTTGCTTTAGCAGTAGCTGAAGCTCTCACATCTTGCGATCCTTGTATGTCAACTGTTTCATAAACGTGCTCATAAACTTCACGAACAGCATTTAAAAAGTCACTTTGCAATACTTTCTGAAGCGCAGCTAATTTTGTTGAAGGAATATCACCACTAGCTTGCAATTTTTCAAGTAATTCAATTGATCTTTTTACATCTCTAGCCAATGTGAGCGGTTCACATATTGTAGACATTTTTTTAGATTATTTTAATATTTAAAGAAAATAGATTTTTCTAATTTAGAACCTTTTGGATTCTTGTCTCGATTTTATTTTGGTATTGATTTGAAAATTCTTGTACACTATAAAAATATCTAAAATAAACAGGTGAAATATGCCAAATTGACATAAGAATATACGAATATACATATGTGATGTATGTACTACATAATACATATGTTCCTCTGATCGCTACTAATCGCCACTGAGTTTAGTTAAAACTCAACTCATCGCAGCAAAATTACTTTTAAAGATAAATATTAAACTAACGTTACAAAAAATGTTTTGGTATTTTATTTTGATGTTTAGTTGTTATACATATTTAAATTTTCAAAATAAAAAAATTAAAAAATGGATTCAAAAATTAAATTTAATTGCTATTTTCACAATTTGACAACTTACAAAAAAACTAAAACGTTTCAATTTTCTAGCAAAAGATAAAGGCTAATTGAAAATGGAAAAAAATATCGGATATTTGTTAGAGCATAGGCAGGAGATACAAAAACACTACTTGTATGACAGAGAAAAAATACAAAAATATCGGTACAAGCGTTTAGAAAATATCGGAGATATACCAACATATCGGATGAAATTTAGCTCGCTGAAACTAAATTTTCTATAATTATCTCCGATATTTTTAACACATACGTAAAAAATGTGTATGTACACAAAAAAATGGGCACACTACTAACATTCTTATGGATACATGACATTTGAATTCATTATTTTTCTCCCTCTTTCCTATTGGTAGTAGTAAATATAGTTTACTCTTTCTAAATATCCGATATCGGATAAAATTTTTTCCATGAAAATTAGCCTTAACAATGCTCTTTTTTTTTACATATAAAAAACTCAGTTACATTAAATGTACCTGTAATTTTCCAGATCCATTTATACATACCATTTTCCAATTGAGAAATTGATGGATCCGTTGACCGTTGGGCGTTAATTACAATTCATGGGTTACTACCTGCAGAACGCAACCTATAGCGCCTTTATAAAAACGCACCTTAAAGTTTTGACATTTAACAGATTAACATTTTGAATAATTTTTGACAGTTAAATTTAAAAACAAACGAATATTATGGATTTAATTGTATTGTAGCTCACTTAAAATAAAAAAAATAAAAAAAAGATGGACACAGAAATTTTGTCAGATATATTTACATTAGCATTAGACGATCTTCAAGAAGAATACCAGAAACTTTTCACAAATTATCAACATTTAAATAAAGTTCATGACAATGATCTTCAACAAATTTATGAACTTCAGAGAAACTTAAAAATTTCCAAAGCCGCTGAAGCGCATTTATCACAAGAATTAGATGCTATTTCTACGTTGCAAAATATTGATTCAGAAAACTTGAATAAGAAGTTAAATCAAGAATTAGAAGAATATAAAAGGAAAATCATAGACTTAGAAGATTATGTCGAAGTTTTAGAGACAAAATTTGAAGCTTTATCTTCCGAAAACAAAATTCTTGAGGGCAAATTGTTTGAAATTTCAGCTACCTTGAAAAAAGAAAAGGAAATTAAAAAAAATTATATTCTAAATGATAATCAGGAAAAATTAGAATTTGAAAATCTGGAGCTACTCGCTAAATTAAATGAATCACAGGAACTTATTCAAAAATCATACATATTAATTGCAGAAAAAGAGGTACATTTTTTTTTATTTATATTTAACAATATTACCAATATTTTATTGAATTTGCCTTCAATTAATTTAATCTGTTCAATATCGCCTTTGCATTTTGTATAGTGTTGAAATGTGATTATTTTCTCAAATTTTCTGTTGAATACTTATTTATTATTAGTTGTTTCTAATCATCCTTTAATTTTCATACCCGTAATTTCATTTTTAACTTTACATCTAAATAAAACTATATTTTGTATACATAACATTTATAATTTATTTTTTTCCAGAGACAAATTGAAGTTTTAAGAGAAGAAATCCAATGCTATCAAGAAAACTTACAAGCAAAAAAAGATGAATTGGAAGAAAAATCGACAGTGCTTGAAAATCTTCAAGAAAGAATTGTTGAGATGAATACTGAATTATTAAGCTTAAGAAGTCAACCGGAAAATGAAAGTAAGTTATCTTTTTAATTATATTTTTGAAGAAGTTTTTCTATATAGATAATGGATCAAATAATTGGATTTATAATATAGATGGATTTATAATAGATGGATTTATTTAAATAATTTTTGATTCTAAATATTTAAAATTTTCAGATCCAAAGGGTAATTCTTTATTCGCTGAAGTTGATGATCAGAGACAAGAAATGAAAAGAACTTTGCTAGCTCAGAAAAAAAGTTATTTACAAATGAAGAAGGTTTACAATGAGAGTCAATTTGAAATTAGGCGATTAAAACGTGAAAATACGGCTATGCAATCTGAAATTCAAGCGTGCAGTTCTATATTTCTTAATTCCAAAAAGTTTTATGAAGGTAATTAATTGATATTTTGTGAAAAATTGTATATTTATTTTTATATTTATAGAAAAACTTGTCCAAAGAATATCTGTTCTTTCAAAAGAAAATAATGAACTAGAAAAGAAAATAAATATGAGTCAAGATCAATTAATTTCATTAGCTGAAAAAAATGAGATAACTTGGTTGGATTCACTAATGACATTCTGCAAGTATGTTTTTGATAAAATTTTTAAACTTTTCAAAGGAAATAGTTTTTTTAAGTATATTTTAAAATTTAATATTGTTTACCTTAATGGTAATTTTAGAAACGAAACCAAAGAATTAAAAAGCCAATTACAAAATATTCGTTTACAAAAAGGTATTATTGAAAAAAATTATCGTGAATCTCAAGTAGAATTGGCAAAGTAAGTATATAAAAAAAATAAAACATAATCTTTTACAAATTAACTTACTAATTATTATCTAAAACTTTACAATTCTCAGATGGAGATTTGAAGCATTAAAATCCCGTTGTATAATAATTGATCGCGAATCTTTATTAGATGAAAATTCAATTTGCTACAAAAGCTTTAGTGAAATGAAAATCAAGTTAAATGAAGAAAATAATCCTCAAATTTTGTATATTTCAAAAGACATAAAAAGTACAATGGACTTGGAGTCTGACAAAGAATATTTTAAAAAATTTACAAAAAAGATTGAGACTCCACTAATGAAGTTTGATGCAATTATAGAAAATTTTGAAGATTCAAAGAATACAATATTGGAAAAAATAAGTAAATCTCCTGTTTCTAAAACGATTACCAATGTAAAAACAAATTTGAATTTTAAAAGTGATATATTACCAAAGATCGAAAATATTTCAATTAAAAATCAAGAAACTAAAAATTTTCAAAAAAATACTAAAAATTTTGAAATATTTGAGGATAGTATATGCACAGATTACAAATTCAACCAAGTAAAAAATATTGCAGATGACTTGAAATTAATAGAAAACGAAAATGAAGATTCATCGTTTAACAAATCTAACGTTAAAAATTCCAAGTACTCATTAGATAATAAAGAAGAAACAAAATTAGGAATTATTTATCAAAAATGTCAAAATGAAGAAAAAGTCTTAGATTCGTCAGCATTGAAAGTCATAACGAAGAAAACTAAATCAAATATCATTATAAAGAAATTAGTTATAAAATCCAAGGAAAAATAAGTTAATTAAACCTTTTTCTTGTCAAAATAATTTAATTTTTCATTTATAATACAAAAATATTAACATTTTAACAAAAAAAAAATCATATTTGCATGCAAAAAGTAAAATAAAACTGCGTTTTATTTTTACTTTTTTTTATATTTTTTGTTTATTAGGAACTTTACTATATGTAATAAATTATGTTTTTAAAATTTAATCAGTAATTTGTTTTTACAAAAAAAAATTGTTTACTGCTAAGTTTATTTTTATTTATTTTATTTATTGCTCATTAAATTGGATAAGTATGTCTACAAAGTTTGAATTTGAATATAATTTTTTATTACTCGAAGAGTATATAATTTCCTATTCTCCTCTATCAGTAGTAAGGTAGTAAGTTGATTTTAGCTACTACAAAAAATATAATTACATTATAAATGTTTAGCAATTTTTTTTTTTTTTTTTGTATACATATACTTTATTTAGATTATATCGTCTTGATAATAAATAAATTATTTAAACCCAATTAAAACAAAGAATTAAAAATTGTACATACTATTAAAATCATATAAATTATAATTAATTGTCAACTAATGAATTATAATACAAATTATACCAAATAAAATTGTATAAATATAATTGGATTATTTTGATTTCCTACATTTGGGGGTTCATCCGGGATTTTCACCATATCCCAATTTACGTGGACATTTACGTGTGGTGCAAATTTTTGTTGGAGAGTTGAAGAGAAGGTCGTTATACTGGTCGTTATACTAACACACATAATAAAACAAGTCAAAATTTAAGTTAAGTTAAAAATGTAAAAACACCAATTCTGCAAAATTGGTTATTACAAAAATTACCAAAAAAAAAAAATTACAATAATAATTAGAATAAAAAAATATATATATAATCATAAATTAACACAATGTCTTAGTAAAGACGGAAAAACTACATTTTCAATTTTAAAGGTCGTGTCATAAATCAGTAAAATCAAGATCATGTTTTATTTTGATAATTGAATAATAAATAAGCACTTTATAATTAGCTTTATGTACTAATGCGACGAAGTTTTATCATAATTTTAATTAATATAGAATTAAGAATTTTTTTGTTTATCAATATTAATATATATTTATTTTGTTTATTAATTTACACAAAAAAAAAACAATTACGAGCAGCTAAATCACATAAAAAAAATTTATGAATGAATTAGATAAATGTGAATAAATTTATTTAGAAATGAATTATAAAAATAAGTTATAAGTTAGAATATTTGACTCATTTGAAAAACGAAATTTTAATAATTAAATTAGGTTTTATTAAGAAATGCAATTTAAATTAAAATTAAAATAATTAATGCAATATGAAATTTTAATAAAAATATTGCCTACTTTAAAGAGGGTTTGATAATTATATAACAGAATTTAATAATTACTTCACCGGTAGTACACTTGTATAATAATTTATTTAATTTAGATACCTACATAAATATAATTAAACTTTTGACGAAACGAAATAACCCTAAAAAAATTAAGAACTTCAATGAAGTGTTATTTATTTATTCCAAAATTCCAAAATTTCATGTTTTCGTTTTTAATTTTATAACAAAATAATTTTTTAGTTTAATACAAGAATTAAACTGAAAACCAATTGAATAAATTAAAATCAAAATTATTTCGTAAAATAATAACTGTAATTTTACATTTAAAATTTATAATAAGATTTTATTTTAAGAATTTTTATCTTTAGGAGTTTAAAATAAATAGTTTAAGTTAAATATTTTATTTTAAAAAATTAGTACTGGATTTTCTAAATTTATAATATAAACATATTTGTGAATTTAATTATCAGATGACTTAGTCAATCAGCTGCGCTTGGTGAGTTTAAACGGTTCGATTTTTTTTGTTTTTACTATTGGAATTATTAATTAATTTTTTTTCTTACTATTGAAATTATTACAATTATTAGAAGGAATGCTCTTTAAATTCTGGGTATGTTAGTCTGGTTATTAGTTTAAATATACCTTTCCTCTGTGAAATAAGATCGTAGTAATTTGAAATTGTAAGAAGTATGGATGCGGCAGCTGTCCATGATTGAAACGTCGAAAGTTTATAGGGACAATTGAGAGAGCTCGGGTTGAGCACCACGGACAACAAGTCCGAGTTGCGGGCAAGGTTACTCTAGCACTTCCAGTTAGATATCGCAGACGTTCCGGAATCGGACGATACAATCGTTAGGAATAATCAAAGTCACCTAATAATCAGAACTAGTTTTATCCTACGGGACGTGTAGGAAAGTTGAATATCCTTTTGTGGCAGCAGCCCGCCCGATATCAGGCAATGGATAGTAGAATTCGAGGAAAATGCGGAAACACTGGGATGGAATGAAACTCAAAGGTTCATTTATGCGAAACAACTTTTAAAAGCAGCAGCCAAGCTGTTTTTAAGGAGTCAACCGCATGTGATAAGCTGGCAGGGTGTGAAAAAGGACGATAGACGAATTTGGCACTAAATTTTCATCGGCGAAAGTTCATCGGTTACTGCAATAAAGGAGCAAGAGACCATATGAGACTCTTCGACAATATCTCTATAATCTAATGGAGCTGAGTAACCCGATAAAATTAGAAGAAGAGAGCATCATCGAATATTTTATAATCGGCATTCCAGATTCTCGGTCTAAAAGAAAATATTAGATTTTATTAGAAAATTCGAAGTGACCAACTATCGTCAAATAGGAGGAACGTTTCGTATTCAACTCCATCCACAGACTCATCAAGATATACACATTCGTCAGGAATATCTTACTCAAATTCAGTCCCCAGTCCGTCGAAACCTCTGCGTTCGGGGGGACCTCCAAAAGATAAAACATGTTATAAGTGCGGAGTCAATGGCTATGTTGCAAGAGAGTGGCCGGGCAGGGAATATAGGTGCTTCCGTTGCGATCAGAGAGGTGATCGCTCTGTTGATTATACTCAGCGCAAGCAAAACTCGTTTAAAAATATCAAAAAACGTCCAAATAACGTTCCCGTTGCGGCCAAACCCAATAAAATAAAACATTCACGCGTAAGGAGTAGTAATTTAGTTTTTAAAGACGGAATTGTGTTTGATGATGGATGAATTGTGTTTGATGAGAGGACTTATTCGACAGCCTGGGAACTTCAAGTTGGATTCAGATAGGAGAATGTTAGTGAGCTTAAAGAAGGCAGAGTTGATAACGCTAGGTAGTTCAGTTCTGAACGTCGATATTGATGAAATTGAGCTAGAAGGAAGATTCCATATCGTTAAGGGAAATGATATGAATGTTGTGGCGCTATATTAGGAAGTAACTTCTTAAAACATGTAGAGGTCTGGATACGTGAAGATAGGGCAAGATAACATAAGATGGGTGAAGTAAACAGTAAAACGGAAAAGGAGTGCAAATTAACAAAAACTGGAGGAAATAAAAAAAAACAAGTAAAGGTAGAACGGATTGATGGGAGAAAAACAGAGATAGATGGAAGGAAGAGACTCTCACAGAGGCTATTGCGAGTTTATATTTAATAGCAGGAGCAGGCAAATTACCAGAATTCGACATGTCCCACTTAGATAAGGCTAGGACAATAAGGTTTTGAAGATTATAGACGAATACCGTCCCGAATCGAAAGTTTCAGCTCCAACTGAAATGAAAATACTTTTCAGAAACGACATCCTCGAATGCCAACGAGCTAGACGAATATCGTACGCTGATCACCGTTGGATAGAGGGACAAATAAACGACTGGTTAGACCATAAAATTGTTCAGCCTAGCACGTCAGATTACACTTCGCCGATAGTACTCGTCGCAAAAAAGGATAGAACGAAGAGACTATGTTGTGACTATCGGAAGCTAAAAGAAAAATGCGTGATAATTATGCGATCGTATTCACATATAATGTATTGGACAAGTTGGACAGAACGTCAAGATATTCACCACGTTAGATTTGGCTAATGGATTCTTCACGCACGAGTTCACCCAGATTCCAGAAAATATACGTCTTTCGTCACCCATTATGGTCAATTCGAATTTTTATATGTACTTTTCGGTATCTCCAATTCCCCTGCTATATTGTCGAGGTATATCTTCGCCATTTTTAGAGACATTCGTGATTCCATCCAAAAACGAAGAAGAGGGTATCCAAAATTTAAGACAGGTGCATAGAAATAGTCTCCTCCCATGGGTTACGGTTAAAGTAGCAGAAATGCCAGTTTCTGCAGAAAAAGATAAACTTCCTCGGATACGTAATCGAAAAGGGCAGCATTAGATCCTCAACAGAAAAAACAAAGGCAATGGCACCAACCAACGAAAAATCACTGCAAAGCTTTTTAGATCTTATATCGTATTTCAGAAGGTACATACAAGATTACGCAGTGATCGTAAAACCATTGACCGATTTACTACGGAAGGAAAAAAAATTCGAAATTAACGAAAAAACATTACTTGCAATTGAGCAGTTAAAATCTGCTTTAGTAATAGAACCAGTCTTGAAATTATTTAATCCACATGCTGAAACCGAGGTACACAGGGACACTTCATCGCAGGGATATGGCGCCGACCAATTGTTCCATCCCATTCAGTACTTAAGCCGGAAGACGAGACCGGCAGAGGAAAAATATCACTCCTACGAGCTAGAAGTACTGGCGATATGGGCGCTAAGGAAATGGCGAATATACCTGATGGACAAAAAATTTAAGATGTAACGGATTGCAATGCGTTCGCTTTAACCTTTAAAAAGGAAGATGTTCCATTAAGAGTGGCGAGATGGGCAATATTCCTCCAAGAATTCGACTTCGCAATCGAGCACAGAGCGGGCTCCAAAAAACGCGACGTTGACGCGCTAAGAAGAGTGTCCTGTTTATTCTTGGAGGAACCGATAATTCATCGATTGGCACAAATCAACGATGAATGGATGAGAGCAATTAGAACCATCTTGGAAGAGGCAAGCTACGAAGATTTCTTCCTGAAATACGAAATACTGCACAAGGACCCCAACAAGGAGTTAATAGTAGTTCCAGCCTCCATGGGAACCGAAATAATTACGATGGCTCACAAAGATGGGCATTATTCTACTAAGAAGACTCAAGAATATGTCGAAAAATCGTTTTTCATACCTAGATTACATTCAAAAGTAGACACGATTGTGAAAAGTTGTGTGGAATGTATTATTTCGGAAGCGAAATCAAGCAGGTAGGAAGCTCTTCTTACTACCATCGATAAAGGAGACACCCCTTTAAGTACTTTCCACATAAATCACATCGGCCCTATGACGTCAACCAACAAGGCCTATAATTATGTCTTCGTCGTCGTAGATGCTTTCTCTAAATTCACATTGTTGTACCAAACTAAAGAGACAGGTTCTGAAGCCGTGATAGATAGGTTATGCAAACAAGCATGGTATTTGGCAACCCTGAAGAATAATTTCAGATAGAGGGGCAGCATTTACATCTAAGGATTTTAAAAATACAGTGAAGAGCAGGGTATTCAACATTTATCAATAGCGACTGGCGTACCACGTGAAAAAGGTCAAGTGGAACGGGTGAATAAGATTGTTATTAATATGTTAACCAAATTAAGTCAGAGCAATCCTTCTACGTGGTACAAGCATGTTAGTAGAGTTCAACAGGCAAACAGCACGCCACCTAGAAGCACGAAAGCAGAACCATTCAAAATCCTAACCGGACTTGAAATGCGCACAACCAGAGATCTGGAATTACAAAGTTTACTGGAGGATTCGATAGTAGAAGAACTCAATGACTTCAATTAGCGTGTTAGCCTCGTTTTGGTACCACTTCCTTGGACACAAGGCTTATAATAGGGCTATATTAGGTTTTATTTTAGATAAATTCCATTTCGTTCAGAAACCTTACCATTTCTGCAGGTTTCTTAACCGCTAGATCACTAAGATCGTTGAGTTGATGGCTACCTAAAATTGCTCTTCTGACCCTAGCCAGCGCGGGGCACTTACTAGTGCAGTGTATGTCACAATTGCTGGTGGCTGTCCGTAATTAGTATTGAGAGTTATTGAGAGTATTGAGAAATCTTTTCCAAAGAAATATTGTTCTCTAGTATTTCGCAAGCTTCTCAGATTTCGAGTATTGCAGCTTGAAATACACTTGCTTTATCTGGAAGTCTGAAAGCATGTTCTATTTTTAGTGATTCTGAATAGACACCAGCACCAACACCACACTCCATTTTTGAGCCATCAGTGAAAGGTGCGGTGTCTATTTCACCCAAGGGGTTTTGCTGTTTCCATTCCCTTCTTGATCGAATCTTGACTTTAAAATTCTTAACAATTTCCAAACTTGGCAAACTTGGCATTTAATGTGAAGGGCAGCCGGGAGAAGGTATAGAAATGCTTCCAGTGCATTACTTAGCGTTGATCTTAACGCACCCGTAATACTTAGGCATTCACCCCTCTGCTGGCCACCAACTACGTACCATAGCTGTGTACATCTATAAAGCCATTCTTGACTTTAATCCCCATTTTTTACCCCACATTTACCTACAAGAATACAGCGCTACATAGGCCTTTTTGGCTGTTTCTTCGGTATTAACTTTCCAATTCAATTTTGGGTCAAGTACCACTCCTGAGTATTTGACACTCGAGGTTCGGATCAGATACAATCATCCAGTCTTGACTTAGTGAATCCCGGAATCTTGGTTCTGGTTGTAAAGCGTATTAGTTGTTTTACTCGGGTTGAGACATAGGCCACAACCATTGGCCCATCTACCAATCCTAGCTAAAGCTCTTTCCATAGTTCCACTAATTATGTCAAGATACTTTCCAGACTAGTACTACTAGATCATCTGCATTTGTTATAGCTTTGATTATGCTGAAGGTTTTTAAGAATTCGGTTCATTACTAAAAGCCACAGTAGTGGTGATAGCACCCCACCCTGGGGTGTACCTCTGCTTACTCTTCTAAAAAATAGCCGATACATGAATATTGTTGAAAGCACCTTCTATGTCTAGAAAGGTGGCCAACGTATATTCTTTGTATTGTATCGATTGGTCAACGCTCCGTACTAATTTGCTTAGTGCCGCCTCGTTTTACTGGCCTTTACAATAGGCATGTTGATACTTACATAGTGGAGTACTCTCTAGTACTTTTCTAAGTTTTAACTCTAGTGTTCTTTCTAGAGTTTACAATAAGAAGGATGAGAGACTTATCGGTTTAAAGTTTTGAGCGGTTTCATGACCTCTTTTACCAACCTTTGGTATTAAAACCACCTCTACCCACCTCTATAGCAGGGGAATATGACCTAACGAGAAGCTACTTTTGAATATTTTGGTGATTAATGGAACCAGAAGTTCCTTCATTTCTTGAAGCATTTTTGGGAAAATAGCATCCAAACCTGAGAAGTTATCTATTGCCCAGGCAACCTATTCCTTCGTTAGAACTGTGTTAGCCCATTCGTAAGGGCCTCTTCGGACTTCTAAGATCTAAAGTTTAAGCGGTTGAGTCAGGTCATGTCCCTTCCACCGTTCTGAAGAAAAATGGATTGGAAAGTTTTTTTGTATAAGACTCTTCTAAGTCTAGCTAAGTCCCTAGTATTCTCCATCGATTCGAAATAATCCTTCTATGACCATGTCTAGGCCAATCGGATTTCTCTCTTATATTCTCTAAGTTGGTTCTTTGTAGAGTGTCCACTTATTTTGCTTTTAACAGATATTATAGGCATCTCTAGTTTTCTTCCTTAGTCTCCTTTCTTATGAGTTAAATTCTCATTCCACCAGACCGGGAATGTTTTTTTGCTACGTTTGATGGGACATGACACCTTAAATAAGACCTCCATGGGCTTTTTAAGCATGTCAGTCCTCTTCTCTAACTCATTCTCATTCAGGTTATCTAAGTTAGCTACTACCAAAAAATTTTTTTCTTGCTACTTTTCTGAACTTTCTCCAGTTAGTAGCCGTAGAGTTTTTATAAAGCTGCGCGTTTTCAGGTTTCAGATTGACATTGAAGAGTATCCAGCTGTGATGCGAAAAAGATCTCTTCTGGGATAAGCTCTATTTTTAGGGCTTCTTCTTTACCTATACATGTAATATCTAACCCATCCGCCCAGGCCGAAAAGCTCTCCGAGCTTGGGAATGTAAATGTGGGATACTTCCCCTCTTACATATATTTAGATTAGCGTTTAAAATAAAATCAAACCATGACTCACCTCGTTCATATATTTCCTAGCTTGCCGAGCATTAGCATCGCAGCCCACAATCAGCTTGCCACTGTGGCACTTACCAGATACTAAAACTAGGCTCTGAAGCGGGTTCATCATGTGGCATGTACACAGAACTTATGTACATGCTCACATCATTCTGCATCTCCAGTTTGACAACTGTCAAATCTTTGTAACTGAAATTAGAAGAGATGTTTGCATTGATGTGTTTTTTTACCAGAATACAAGTTCTTGGCTTACCTATTTCTAAACCTACATCCTTGTAGAACAGTTTCTAGTCACCGCTGTTTAACCCCTTGATCATAGAGGCGTTAATTCATGGCTCCTGAATGAGGGTTATGGCGAGGTCCTCCTCGCCTAGAAGGACTAGCAGATTATCCGAGACACGCAGATTATTCGACTGCTTTAGATTAATCTGCACTGCAATCATCATTTATACCAGTGGCTGCTACTATTGCAGACTTTTTGGTGTTTATCATGCAAACTGTACGGTTGCTTAACCGTACGTTTCTAGAGATTCACCTTACGTTTATATAGGAATAGGTATCAAGCAAACCGAGTAAATCACAGTACTTTCGAAATTAGTTTTGAACTATCAAAGGTATAATGTAAAAAATCACAAATATTTACAAGTACAAGTGAACTATTTTATAATTTTAATTATAGTTGTACATATTTTTAGCTTGAAATATGAGATTTCGACCTTATAATTTTAGTAATTATTTATATGAAGCTTGATTTACAAATGTATACATACATATGTATTATATCTGTAGTTAAACTTAAACATAGTTGACAGGTTTTAAGAAGTTGATTATTTATTAAAGAAGAAGAATTTTATCATTTCTGGATTAATAAAAATGAAAAAAACTTATTTTTTTTACAAAATTTTTATTTTTATTTTAATATCATATTTACTTAAAAAAATAATATGTAAAAATATTTTAAAAAATATGCTTACCGAATTCGCCTCTTAAAAAGTAGAAAATAAAATTGATTGTATAGCTTGAGCATCCTGAACTGTTATAATATGAAAGTAAATAGCTGGAAAAACGTTAACAGAAATCTGGGAAATTTGGGGTTCGTGGTTTTCTTTTTTGTTTTTACATCGTACATAACCGAGAAAATTCTTTCGTTTTTGATATTACTTTTTTTTTTTTTTTTTTTATTTATTCCTTTACGGGGTATAATAAATATGCCCCGAAGGGTAGGGCCCTTTTCCTTTCGGATGTGGGCCAACTGATATTACTATTATGTTTTAAAACATTTGACAGGTTTATTATTACCAAAAAGTTTAAAGTTTGTTTTTTAGAAAAACATAATTTTTGTGCTAATAGTGCACAAATTTAAGCAAGAATGCAACAGTGCACAGACATTTAGTAGAGTGTGGTAGAGTGACCTTTTGTGCACTCAAATGCAACAGTGGTAACACTGCGGCGGGCCAATGAAAATTTTTAATTTGGAAACTTTATATGGTGTCCAACTTCTTTACGTGATATTCTTTGATTTAACCATGGATATATTACTAATAGATAGGCAGTGAAGAAAATATTTTCAGCCAATTTTGAGAAACAGCTGAGTGAACCGTGCGTATGTATTGCTTTAGTCTCCTCAGAAATAGTTTCCTAAAAGGTGAATAAATTCATTTCTAATTTTTTTAAGGATTTTATTACTAATTTTATTACTTTACAAGTAGTTAAAATTTTGGATAACCTAAATTAAATTAAATTTTGATTTTAAAAACAAAATATATCAATTATTAAGTAATATAAAAACTTAAAATCTCTGAATAAAATTGGTTATGAAAAACTGCTTTACATTATTTTAATAAATATAAACAGCTGAGTAAACGAAATGTATACATATTATAAAATGCATATAGATTTTTTTGACTGAATACCTTAAGATAGGAAAACACATAGAAAGAAAAGAAACGACTATACCTAATTTCCCATCTATTAGTTAATATATCTATGGATTTAACACATAAAATTAAAATAAAATTTTACAATTATAGTTTGTATAAAATTTAATTTAGTTATTATTATTATATTAACTGATAAATCTAACAAATTTAAACATGTTTCAGGAATGTATGCATCGAATAAATTTATAGGATATAAGTATTTATTTAGGGCTTGGTATAAACTTGGTATATACTAGGATAATAGTTTTTAAATCATTTTAATATAATAAAGCAAAATACAAATTAATATTTATCAAAACGTAATATCAGGTAATACAAACTCCAACTGCTGAAATTTACCTCTCAAAAACGTGAAATTTATAATTTTTTCTAAGTTTAAAAAAAAGTATATATAAAAGTAATTAGGTATTGTAAAAATTGCAAATATGGTACTTTCTTGCCGTATGGAAAAAGGCCAAAATAATTGCTATTCCTAAATCACATAAGCCTAACGCTGACGTGAACAGCTATCGTCCCATTAGTCTCTTAAGTAACTCTTCAAAAATTTCTGGAAAAATAGTAAAAAAAAAATTCAAATCATTTTGTAAAAAAAGATCTACTTTCAAACGTTCAATTCGGCTTTCGTGAGGCTTTAGTACCTGTGATTTATTCGGCTTTACACGCTTTAGTACCTGTGAAAAATTACGTTAAGAGCAAATTAGAAGAACGTAATTCTGTCGGATTAGTATTTTTAGACATAAATTTCGCATTTGTCATAGTCTGGCATAATTGTCAACACAAGTTAAAAAAACTAAAGTGTCCTGTGGTTCTTATTAAAATTATTCAAAGCTTCCTATACGACAAAAGTTTCTGTAAATGGCACATACTCAGATTGCTACAAAATTGAAGCTGGTGTCCCCCAGGGCTTAGTTTTGGGACCAATTCTTTACAATATATTTACATCAGATATCTCCCCTCTGCCAAACTAATTTGCTTCGATTTTTGCTGACGACAATGTAATTTATTCTGCCGATTCACAGAGCAGAGTAATTATTTCAAATTTACAAAATTTTCTGGACGTTCTTGACAATTACTTTACTAAGTGGAACATACAAATCAACATTTCGAAAACAAGCTCTATTTTCTTCAGCAGGAAAAGAAAACCTTGCTTTTTACCTACAACATCACTAAAAATTTAAAATACTGAAATTAAATGGGCCGATTCCATAAAATATCTTGGTATAACTTTTGATAAAAAAATTAAATTCAATCGACACATTTCTGCCACGTTAGATAAGGTAAATAAATATACACGAATATTACATCCGTTCATTTGCAGAAATTCCATTTTGTCTGAAAATAAATTATTAATTATGAAGACCATATTTCAGCCAGTTATCTGCTACGCAGCACCTGTCTGGATAGATAGCGCTGCATTTCATATAAAAAAAAACTTCAAATAGTACAAAACAAACTTTTAAAGATTATGTTAAATCTCCTTTTCTACTATTTAATTAGATTTTCATCATCCGACATCATTTGTAAAATTCCTTTTCCACCTTCAACAAAATTTATATACATACCCTGACTTCAAAATTGTGATATACTGTAGTACTACAAAGTACAGTGTTCAAAAAGTTTATATACAGATATCTACAAAGTTTTGCATTCAATATTGCTTGTTATACGCAGATAATGTGTATAAAGTGGCTATTTTATGTATGGTACAAAAATTTGTAGCTGCTTTAGTTCAAATCGTATTGTATTTTTTTGATCTTTGTTAAGTTATTATAAATTTGGATGTTTTTAAAAAAAAAAAATAGTAAAATAGTTCTTGACAATTTTAAGCAGACGTTTAAGGTACACTTCAAAAACTTTATATGCAACGTAAATAAATGCATTATATATTTCTGGTTTATATCTACATTGTAGTAAAAATTGTAATACTGTAGTAAAACCGCAGATATATGAAATATCGAAGTCAGCCACTATAACTATACAAAATACGTAACTTTAGAAAACAGCAGTACACACATATTATTTTAAATTGAATTATCTAGTAGTATTAAATAAATGCTGATTAAATTAAATTCGGAAAAAATCTGCTTATTTATTAAAAAAAAATTTATTTAATATTTTAAAATATGCATATAGAATAGAATCGGAAAAGTGTTCTTATTGAATGTTAATGATATGGATATTATTTTGACTTTTTAATTTTAGTAGTTTAAAAAGCATAATAAAAAAGTATTTTATTGTTATACTTAATACTATTTATTATAGCTAATATTTTAAATTATAATTCAGTACTTTATTTCCCTTAGTGCTATATACATTTAAATCAATAATATTGAAAATACATTACTATGTCATTTTATCAAAACCACATTAGAATCATTATAAATAAAAAGTTATTTCCATTATTTTGCCGCATATTATATTCTTATGTTAAAAATATATGTGCATTTATGGATATTATAGATATATATATATTAAAAATGTGTTTTTTTTTTTAGTTTGTTACAGATCCACTGCCTAATGATTTCATTAACTGATAACAATCTTTTAATCTGCGTTTATCGCCAATTTTTTCTAATGTTTTAGCTGCTTCTGATAACATTCCAGCTCTTTCGCCAGGTGATGATAATAATGCTGATGGCAAATATTTGCAAGCCACATACATTGCAGCAGCTCTTTCACGTTCTCCACCTTCGAATTGTTGATTTTTATCTTTACCACCACAAATTATGGATGAACGTGATTGGCGATATCTTAAACTTCGGTCAAGTAATTCTTGTGTAGGACCTGGTGCAGCTCCAGCCATCAATCGGCATACAGCTTCATACAAATAAACTCGTGATTGACCATTCTAAGAATATTAAGAAAAAGTAGAATTAAATATATTATATAAATAAAAAACTAATTATTTTGCAAATTACTGGTATTTCGTTAACAATACAGCGCATTAAGTTTAAATCTATTTGAAATTTTTCCAATACATCCCCTGTTACTTGATAATATCCATCATCATCCGTAACAACATTTTCAATTTCCCAGAGAGCTGTACGAGTTTCGAGTATCCAATCACATGCAAGTAATTGAAATAGCTAAAAAATAATTTGGAAGAAATTACAAATGCAATATTTGATTTCATCATTTTTTTTTTAAATTAAACCAAAAGAGAAGTAAATGTTGCTCTTGTTCAAACATTATGGTTGCATTGCAGAAGTACTGTACGATAATTTAAACGGACAATGCGACTACAATGCAGCATAAGATTTGAAATGATATTTTGAAAATTTGTATTTGTTTGTTACGCAAAATTTATTTGAATTACTTACTAATTTCTTTTCTTTTGCGGATTTAATTTTATTACATGCTAAACTTTCCTGAAGAAATTTACTAGCCTCATCACAAAGCTTATATATTTTAGATATATCCTTTGATCCCTCCGACCTTAAAATAAAATCAAAAAATAACGGAATTTTGTACTTTAAACTTTTTATACTTACAATAATAGCTTTTTTGCTTTAAATATACTGTGTAAAGCTTTTGGTAATGTCTCACCTTCAAAATTTAATTGTTCTGGTAATTTATCAACAATATCATATAATTCAGATGCCTGTTCATCTTCTCCTAATAACCAATAAGCAGCAATACTAAGTAAACTAGACCACCATTCCACAATTAAATCTTTATCAGTTAAATCTTCTTCGCCAGACATTGTATCATTTAAAATAATTGTATAATTCAATACATCGCTTACTAATGAACCAGTACGAAGATTAGGTGCTGATGGTGTACTTTCAGCTTTTTGTTGATTTTCCTGATTATCAATCGTCCCATTTCCATTATTATTATTATTTTGACGAAATTTTACCGCGCCAACTAGACACCGAATCGCTTTATTCAACAAATGCTCACGGTATTGCTTAATTAAATAAAAGATTTGTTTTTTAATTTAAAATTAATTTTTAAAACTTCTTAACTTTAAATTTAGCACACTTACTTTCATAACATATGCCATTGGATCACCTTTATTATTTATGTTTGCAAATAATATTTCATTTGATGTACGGTTAAAACCATGTGAAATAAAATATCTATAACCGTATGGTTTGAAAGCCCATTGAAATTTACGAATTTGACCACAAACTTTAGAACTCTCTTGCTTTGCTTTGCTGACATAATATCTTCCAAAAAATTGTAAATATGTTGGATATGTCCGTTTGACACGTAATGCTGCTGTCATATAAATGTCTACTAAATCAGACGGATTCATAACTGATGTTGATGCTTCAGCCATATTAACAGCAAATAATGATAACATTAAACCATGACTATCAGACATTTTTGTTGCCAAATGTAGTTGATTTAAACGATGAAATACAAGTGAAAGTTCTCGAGCAGATATTAACGCTTCATTACGTATTTTTGTGGGACAAAACAGGCCTCCAGCTTTTCGTGATAAATAGCGCCCAATCCATATACGATGAAAAAATAATCTAAAAAATTGCCAAGTTGTTGCAGTAATTGCTTCTATTCTTGATGCTGGCAATGTAATACCGAATGTTTGCAAACATAATAAATATTCATTATATGCTCCAGAAGAATTACCCTGTAAGAAATCAAAAATCTTTAAAACATGAAAGATCCGAATTCATTATATAATACATTACCTTGGAGAACTCCAAATTTGCTTTCTTTTTCCGTTTCCAATATGCTTCCGACGCTTGTGAGCTTGAATCCAAAACTGGATCACCATAAACTAATAACTTTATTAAACAACAAAGCAATACGATAAAGTTTGCAACCCATAATGCTAATGATGTACTAAATCCTTGCCATGTAAAAAACGAGCCATATGAATCTAAAATCAAAAATTAAATTTTTGGCAAATATATTTTATATTGATTTCAAAGACGTTACAATGTGGTCTTTTATATATTATATTTATTTATTGTTCTAAGCTTTGCACATAAGTTTTTTTTTTTTTCGACACAAAACACAATCTCAGAATCAAAAATTAAAAAAATGCAACAGAAATTGACGTCATTTAAATTTCGATTACCTCTAAAAATGTATAATTAAAAAAAAAAAAAATTTACAAATATAATAATATAATATTATCTTACATCTCTTATCAATATTTTCCGTTCAAAGACTTTGAGAATAGTTTTCAAAATAAAAATATTTATAAGCGATAACGGTTATTTATATATAATAGTTAAATATGAAAATGAGTGTTGTGTTAACATTTATAAATTTAAATATAATATACAATACAATGTATTTACCTCCGTCATCAAGAGCCTGAAGAATTCTCCCACTACTAAAATCACTGCTTGATATATCATCCAACTGTGTATATTGAGATGCACTATTTAAGAAAAATTTAAATGGATTTATAGCTAAAATAGCAAACATGAACATGCACAATGTTAGACGACTGTGAGATGCCATTCCTCTTACAGATGGTATAAAATCAGCATCATCTTTTAGTACACAATTTCCAATAGAACCTTGATATGGGGATGGTGGTAGTGAGACATCGGAATGTGGTGGTGATAGTGATGGATTTGATTCATCACTTCTTGGAGGTGTCATAATTGATTGAACTGAAGGTACAGATTTACCACCATAGAAATGATCTTCTTCCATTGAACATTTATTATTAGTATTGTGATGATTAATTTTCGGTATAAGTAGATCTTTAACTTTTGAACCATCTTTTGCCATTAATTCTCTTTGCAAGCGTTTAACTTCAGTTTTTAAATCAGTATTTTGTCGCTGTAGTTCACGGATTTTATCAACAGCTTTACGTAAAACAGCTGATTTATTTAATTTGGCGCTTTCACCAACAACCATATTTTTTAATTCTGTAATTTTATCATTAATTGAGGTCCTATAACGTCTTTCAATAGCATTGTGAGCAGAACGTTTTACCTCCTTAACTTTAGGAGGAACACGATTAATTTGAACTTTATTTTCAGAACTTGTATCCAAAACAACTGGAATTTGAGTTGTAAGAATTGTACCATTAACCAATGCATGAATATTCTGCAATAAATTGCGTTAATTGAATTAAAAAAGCAAATGATTAATATTTACCTGAGTTGTTGTTGTAACTGGAGTTGCCGTCGTTGCATACATCAAGGTTGGGCTTGAAGTTTGTAAAACAAGTTGTGGTTTTTCATTACCTCCAACACTTTGTAAAGTAAGAACTTGCGGTACCTGTTGAATTTGTTTTACAACAGGCGTTATAGCTGACTGTTGTGGCAGATTTGATTGATTTTTTTTACTTTGGTGGACTTGTTTTTGCTGTTGTTGATTAGATTTAACCGTAGCTGTCGAAGTTTGTAATGCAGCTAATGTAGGTAATGCATTAGTAATTGGAGTTTTAGTGTTTTGTAATACAAAAGTTTGCGTGGCTGTTGGATTGGTTATTGTAATTGGTTGATTAGTTGTATAAACAATTTGCGGTTGATGTATTGTAGTGATTGTTTGATTCGGTTGATGCTGTTGTACTGCAATTTGTGTTTTTGTGTGATTTGTGTTTGATAATATTTTATTTGAAGATGCATGAAACGATTGATTAATTTGTTGTGATGAAATTACATTTTTCATAACAACAGGCGAATTATTTAATACAGTTGTGCTAAAATGTGTTGAATTTTGCTGCAATGGTGGTGATGGTGACACTTTTAATGGTGGACTATGTAAAGGACTGTCGCAAAAACTACTACTACTACTTGGAGAGCTACAATCCATCCTGTTATAATTTGTTGATCCTATCAATGGATCAACTGTTGTAATAGGTTTGTAAATATGTGAATGAGGCATTGATGGTAATAATGCTGCGCCTTTTGACGTAGTTGTTGATGAGCTATTTTGAAAAACTTGTTCTTCTTTAATTTCAACTGGTTCATTTTTAATTCCATTTACTGTGGAAGTGTTCATTGAGTTAACATTTTGATCATTTAAATACGATGAAAGAATTTCATCTGTAAATTCCATTTTATCAACTTCCTCCAAAAAGTTATTTAGCATTTCTTTGAACAATTATATAGTATAAATTATAAGTTAAATTTGTCAATTATAAATGAAGAAAATGAAATAAGAATATATTTTAAAATAATTTGCTATCTATCAAATTAATAATAGTAATAAACAATTAGCATTGAATTAATTTTATGCAATGTTATAATAGAGAAAAAACTATTTTTGAAATTAATGTTAGGTATATTTTTTAATGTTAATTATTTTTATTTGTATCAAACATTTGCTTAATCCAAGCATCAATTATATCGAACGCAAGCATCAATTATTACGATCGAACAACGAAATTAAACGTATATAATCCATAATTTTAATTTATCTTACACTATGTATCATGTAGATCAAAATGAGCCATATAAATAGCACTATTTAATTCAAGTATTTAAACAAACCTGCACCACCTCTTGGTTCAACTTCCAACCTGTCAATATTGAACCAAGGTTTTATTAACATTAATGAACCAAGGTTTAAACATGTAAAAAGTTAGTTTATAAAATTAATATTAGGGATGTTAACTACTTCTGTTACTAACTACTTATTAATGTCAGAGATGTTAATAATATTCTAATTAATCTAAAGTAGTTCAGTGTTAATTTATCAATTTTAGTATCAAAGAGTTCAGACCTTGAGTTAATCTTTAACATATGCAGAATAGGCTCAAATTTGCCGTAGTCTATATAGTGGTTTGCCACATTAAAAAGCTCGACCGATTTCAATGTATTCGGACTTTTTCTATACTTTATTTGTTCGCAAATAGCAAAGAACTTAAAATTGCCGCGGGCAACTTACTAAACGAAAACGATTTCAGCCACTAGACGGCGTGACTAGAGGGAGTTCAAATTAATTAAAGAAAGTCTTCATATGGTGCAAAAGTATCGGGTTAGCCCAAGCAAAGTTTCATAAATCGAAATAAAGAAATTGTTTTTAGACTAATTCAATACGTTAAATGTTACGATAGAGAGACTATACTTGGCTTGAGCATTCAAGTAGAGATCTGACATAAGTAATGAAAAGTTCCTTCGTGATATAGAGAAATTTTAATTAATAACGTTGAAAACAGCGAGAAAATGATCAAAATAATAAATTAGCTAATAATTCTCGATAGCATTTAATTTGAAGTCGATATATTTATGTTACTCATAAAGAAAATTTAAATTATTTCAACAAAATTATTTATGTGAATTGTTTTTGCTCCTAGTACATTTTTTAAAAAAGAATATAATATTTAAGTAGTTTTGACAATAAATAACCAAAATTATCATTTTGTTTTCATAAAAGCTAAATCTATAATTTATGGAAAATAAATTTTTTAAAGGTGATAAAGGTGATCCAATATCGCTCGTTGTACTTAAGTATTTTATATATTGTTTGTATATAAAAATACATACTATTTATAGGTATACATATTTATAATAGAATTTTAAAATGTTTATAGTTATTATAAAAATATTTTTTGAACTTTTCATATTTATTTAACAATTATTTGAATTTTAAAAAAATTTACGGTAGAAAATGAAACATGTACATACATAATATATACCTACAATAAATTTTTCTAAATATATTTTAATTTTTATATTTCTAATTAAGTTATTAAATATTAATATTTGTATAAAATAGTATAAATAAATAGCTGTTTTTACAAATTTTAATAAGAGGAACAAAAAATTACCATTACTTATCATTAAACTTATGTTATGGAAGCGGAAACGCCTACGTAACAATGACAAAGTTTAATATAACTCTTTAGATACATATAAATTGAATATAGTTTATCATTAGAATTCTTTTTGTCGTTTTAAAAATGATGTGTTAAAAGTAGGTACTAATTATCTATTAACTTGTTTCGAATATTTTATTTACACTCAGGTATTATGATTATATATAATCTGTATAAGTATAAAATTGATAAGAAATTAAAAAAAAAAACAGCAGTTGTCAAGCACTTTTTTATTTTTAATAATGTTTATAATTCGTGAAATAAAGTACATAATAATTTTTGATTTAATTTTTTAAGAGCTTTTGTTTCCTTAGTGCATTAAACAAAATGCTATAAGTATACATATAGCTCTAAGTGTATGGAAATTTTATTTTCACTTTTTATTTACTAAATTTATTTGTATTTTTTGTTTTTAAAAAGTAGGCACAAATCTTTAACACAAATAATAACTTTAGAAATAAGAGGAAGTGTTTGTCTTTTTATGCTTATGGATTATATACATACATAATTTAAAAATATGATGACTAAGAATTTCAAGTTAGTATTGTCACGTTTTTCTTTTATTTTAACATGAGAAACTAAATAAAAATAATTTAAACTATTGTATCATGTTTAAACCCGGTTAAATCAAAAATTTTTTTGCAAACATTAAATATTTATAGAGATGATAAACTTTTAAATATTTACTATTTTTCGGCTAGACCTTGACCTTAGTTAACAATTTTTTTTATTTTATTCGACCTTCTCAAGTTCATGCGTTCATTCAGATATCATTCGTTCCAACAATAAAATATATACAAGCAACATTTCCAATATTATACAATGAATACATACCCGGTGAAATATCTTTAATAAATGAAATAGCATCTTCCTCCTTAAAAATCATATCCAACATTGGATCCATTCCATTTACTCCCACGCTATTTGGGAGGTATTCTCCCAAATCCATGGATTGTTCCATAACTTTTCTATTTTTATTTCAATTGATTACACAACTTTTTCTTAAATGTAATCGTAAATGTTTTATTTTTATTTTTTTTTAAATTAGCTAACGCTTTACGCTATACTAGTACATTTCAACAATAGTATATAAAATAATGATTGTCACTTTTTTTTCCTGTTCATGTAAATATGAATACCAAGTGAATTGAATTGAATGAAAACTGACCAATCATCGCTCAGATTTAATATCATACGATATGACGTCACAAATTAGTTTTTTCAACACGTAACATATTTTTTTATTCAAACTCTTAATAATTTACATGGATTGCATTTTAACTTTATTTAAATAGTTTAATTAAATTCATTATTAATATTTTTACAAACAACTTGAATTAAAAATTATTTAAAATAAAATTTATTTTTTGCCTATACTTTCATGTCAATTTGCAAAATTTTGACAAATATGCGTTTTTTCTTATTTGGCAGTAAAATGACATTCCAATTGTTGTGTATATATATGATATATGATGTAGGTATATTAATAATCTCAATTACAATTTTTTAATACGCTCTTGTTCTTTCTCTACAGCCTATAGGCAGCGAACTGTCAAAGTGTAGTTGAAATGTATTGTATGAAAAAATTTACAATAAAAAACGTAGTCGTGAAAAAATTAACTATGTAATAAATTATGGGAAGAGTCAAGTTTACTTCATTGTTGAATAACTCCTCCAAAAATGGTCCGATTCTTAATCGTTTGGTTTTAAATGACTCCTTTCTAATTCCCTGTCTGGCGCGTGACCTTTCTTTTTTTAATTTTTCAGCTTATTTTTAGTCTTTTTTAATATTAAAATTTTCGACTTTCCATACAAAACTTTAATTTATACAAAAAAAATATATCACGGCAATACTTTTCAAATATCCCTGTATAACAGTCAAACGTCAATCAGCCATTCATAATGCTTTCCATACACGTCGGACCTGGTTGTACAACTTGGTACGCGGACGTGTTTGCGGACCATACCACACACTTATCTACAGTGTTTCACTCCCAATTCACCCTATTGCAAATCAAATTCATCCTTTGGCAAACCAAATTCACCTTTTTGCAAATCAAATTCAACTTTTTGTAAATCAAATTAAACCTTTTGCAAATCAAATACATCTGATAATAAAAAATGTTACGTTAACTTAATTTTTTAGTTTAGCAGTTGATTTATTTCTTCGATATGTCAATTGTTATTCCTAAATTAATGATATTTCAAAACTTCACAAGTAAACACCCTCAAATTTAATAGAAAATAAGTATTTTAAATTTAATATGTATTTTACAGGTATATACAAAGAAATATAAAGACAAACCCATTTTTGTACAATTAAAAATTAAATTATTTTAATAATATGAAAAACTGATATTTAAAGTAAATAAAATAATTATTAAACATTTAATTTATAGAAGAATATACATTAAATTATATAGAATATATTCTATATAATTTAATGTATGTAATTATATAGCATATATACATTTAATTTATTATTAAACAACTTGTCCATACAGCATACAATTTCTCAAGTACGCGGATCTTTAGTATAACCTGGTCTGAAATGTATGGACAGCATTAGAGTATAGTACAGAAATTCGTATTTTTATATGGTGAAAAATTTAAAATTTTAATTTCTCGAAAAAAAATCCAAGAAAAGGGCACGCGTCTATTATAACAGTAAATTAAAGGCCGGTTTACGGCCTATTTTGGGGAGTACTTGGGGAGTAAATATATTACTATATTCAGCACTTTTCTGACAAGATTTTGACAGCTAAAGTAAACTATTTTTAAATAATCTATTTTATGCTGTTTTTATTTTTCAATACAGATTATTACAATTTACTAGGAATTAAAAATTAAAGTGTCAATAATCATTTAATAAATTTAAATCAAAAAATTGCTTTAAATTTATTAAATGATTATTGGCGCTTTAATTTTTGCCAACTTTAACTTGATTAAATTTTATTTTTTTTAGTTTAACACTTTTTAGTTTTTTAAAATATAAAGTAGTTTACAGAGTTTTTTATGTGACATTCAAATTTTTATTGATGTGTATTAGTTTTTAAAAGTCAAATATACGACATCTGGATGTTAAATTTAAAAACATAATTCGGATATAAGTCTAACAAAATGCGGATACATGTCTATACAAAATAAAAGTAATTTTATTAATTATTTGATTTATTTTTATTCCAATTATTTAAATCTACAATTTACAATCACTATTTTAATTTTCATATTTACATTTTTAATATTTTTTAAATTATTTCATATATAAATGTCCGCGTAAGTTTTCAGTAATCGCCGGTAGTTGGTACCCTTACGTTATCAATTTACCGGCGATTTTGCTGGATTCTATAAACGATCTTTCGGAATATAAAAATATCGCGGGACGATGTTTTTGTAGAGTTTTCTCTTTACACACATGTCATTTTTGTATCTGTTATCTATGCTCTAACAGTTTCGTGATAAATCTGTAATGAAAATCAGCCTTTATTTTCAACACTGACGCAAACTTGACTTTATCCATAACTATTTGTTTTCACCATAATAGATATATATTAACAAGATAGGCAACGTAATGCTGCCCATATACGGCGGACTAGGTTGTAAACTTGGTACGCAGACTGGTTTTAGAACCATACCACGCACTTATCCAACCGTTGTAATTATGTATTTGATATTTTTATTATTTTCTCAAATCAAAAAATCTCAATGTTAAAATGACATTTAAGTTGTACAATTTGTCCATACACGATACAACTCAACTATAAACCAAAGACTCCGCCCACAAAAATCAAAATTTTTTGATATTCTTCTAACCAATTTTTCAACCATCATGGTTTTACAACTTGCCCATAAACGATACAACTTATCAAATTCGTGTACCAAGTTTTCAACCTAAGTAGTCCGCCGTGCATGGGCAGCATAACAAAAAAAATTCAGCCATTTTTTGAGTAACAGCTGTTTTTACATTATTTAGTTTCTTTGGCAAATATTCCTGCTGGAAACCTTCGCGCTTTTTATATTTTGTTTTTACAGAAATCAAAATAAAAAGTGAAGTAGTTAGTCCGAATTGTCTGTAATAAAAAAAAAAATAATTAAATGTGTCTAAATAATATAAAAAATAATATAAAATATCTAAAAAATAAATAAATTCGTATAAATAATATAAAAAAATATAGAGATGTAGAAGTGATTATTAATAAATAGTAATATAGTGGAACAACATTTGTAATTTAATTCTAATACATATAGAAAATGTAAAAACACCTCTTTTCTCATGTTTCCAAAAGACATAATTTTAAAAAATAAGTGGATTTTTAATATTAGAAGCTTACATAAAGAATCTAATTTATTTTCAATCATGCATAATTTTTTTTTTAAATTATTTCTCTTACCTATTATTTGATTTATTATTCTAATCTATACTTTTATTTTTATATTTTATATTATCAATATCAATATCAATACTTTTTTATTCCTGCTTCTGATTCTGCTACTCCTTAACTTACTAACTAAATAAATACAAGTACTGTGATATGTACATCTCATGATTTGATTTTAGAAGAAAGAAATTATTCTATATGATTTATTTGTACGCATAAATTGTACAAAATCTATATAGATGTCATTGCATTAGAATAAAACATATGTTAATTTTTAGCTGAAAATGTTTGAATAGGAAACACATTAGAGTGAAAGAGAAGCTGCCAATCTATATTTTATTATATCTATGGTTTTAACTATCTGAGAATATATATTACATTACCGTGTTACAGTGATGATTTATAAATTGATGATGATTTAAAATTATTTTTAACCTTCAGAAAAAAAATTTCCCTACACATCCCTACTTCATAGAAAAAAATTCCCTACAAAAATCCTAAACAACTTTTTGAGCTTAAAGTAATTTAACGTATAATTGATTACAAAATGTAATTAATTAGTTCCAACTGGTTCCAACTTAACTTTCCAAGTCTGAAATAAAATATTTTACAATTAGATAATTTCTATTTGGAAAATAAAAATTAAAAACAAAAACAATTAATTATCAAAAGGTGTTTTGTTTAATTAAATTTTATTTATAATTAAGTAATTTTTAGTATATTTAAGAAATTGTAATAAAGTGGCTATAAAAATTCTGTAGCCAGTAATAAAGAAATATAGCAATAAAAAGAAAACTTTCACACTAGAGCATCTATGAAACCGAAGAAATTTTCTATAGATTTAAAGTGCTGCAGCTGCGAGATGCTCAAGTGTGAATCGTGGTATTTATCGTAATCCCTGCGACGGCCATTTAAAAAAAACTACGGGAATGTTTAGGCTTGTGAGTTTGGCTTTGACGTGGTTCATTATATATAAAAATCGACGCTATGAACTACATCCCAATCACTAACCCCTAAGTATAAAAATGAACTAATCCCCAATACTTTTGCTAAAATTTAACTTGGGAATTAGTTCATTTTATTTTTGGGTTTAGTTTATTTTTAGAATTTATGGATTAATTTATACCAATTAAACCCCACAAATTCCAAACATCCTTTTGGGGATTAGTTAATTTTTTCTTTTAAAGTTAGTACATTTTCTTCAATTAAAATATTTAATATAGAGCTGTGCGTTCCTTATTATGGCTTGGTTGAGTTGTTTGTGTATTTCAGAAAAAACATATGAGCTTGATTTTGTAACCAACTCTTTTAGATTTAGCCTTCCCAATTGTTTATTTTACATTTATATTTTAATTATTTATAACAAAACACTTAAAATAGTGCGGATTTCCACCCGAAACTCAGGCTAAGCAAATTATTTAAAAACTAATTTTGTACCAACTCGAAAGTCTCACATAATTTTTTTTTTTCACATGCAATATTTAAACAACAAAATGTATTTAAAAAAAAAAATCATTAGGAACGATTGGAGTCAAAAGTAGGGTCATACGATTTTTCCAGAATATATACATATGTATGTATGTGTGAGATTGTAAATTAGGAGAGATTTTAAAGTTGGATTCAAAATCAGGATATTCAAGAATTGGCTGAGCAAAATTCACTAACACAACTGTTTGGCAACCAATTCCTTTTTATCATTGTGTGTGATCTGTCATGACACTAACACCAACGTAGTCATGCTTCCTTGTCGACATTTAAAGGTGTGTAATGAATGTACTTTAAAACTTGAAGCGCAATATGTCGCTGAATCGCAAAATAACAATTTGTGCACCACTTGTCGCAGTCCTGTTACAAGCACCATTACAATTAAAAAAATAAAAATATGTAAAACACTATTACACTATTTTTGGGTTTTAGATTATTATGAACTCACCCCCCAAAAAAAGAGCTAATCCCCAAAAAAAGTGGATTTCATTCCAAAAATAGTGAACTAATCCTCAAAAACTACGCTACGGTGCAAATTAAAGCTGCAGCAAGTATATTATTAAAACTGTTATTGTAAAATATTTTAAGTTCTTTGTCATGTAAAAAAAATTACTAGGAGAGACTATGAAGTTAGTGTATAAAGTGCAGAGTTGTGTATAAGATAGATGTAAAATGTTAGTGTATATTATAGAATATAATAAATCAGCGTTTCAATAATTAGTTTAGCGGGCGATAGTCCCGAGTATTTTAAATTCTTCGCTGTTCAAATATGTGATTAAAAAAAATTAAGTGGTATTTTAAACTCGGATTCAAAATCAGGACATTCCCTCAAACTCTCGCTAAACAAATTATTGAAACCCAGATTTTTTTACAACTATGAAATCTCTTCTAATAATTTTTTTTATATTACAAAGCACTTTTACATAAACAGACGCGAATACGGCTAGAGACATGCAGCGTTCTATTAAATGTCACAATTGAAGAAAATGCACTATTCCCACAAAAAAAAGGAATTAATTCTCAAAAAAAAAATTTTAATTTCCTAAAAGTATGAATTATTACAGGGTAGTCTTGCCTTTTGTCGTACAACTATATGATACTTACGACTCTATAACCAAAAATTTACTAATGAAAATTATCCTTATAAATCGTGGATAGTAAATAATAGAATAAATTTTCATTCTACTTTCACTTTCACTGTGCTGCGTATAGAAAGCGAACGAGAGCGTTGACTGCACATGCAGTATTAAACTTTTCGCTATATATTAAATTCAAGCTGTCAAAGTCAGAGTCGTCGCTAATTTAACTCACAATCATTCAAAATGTAATGTCGAATACTCGAATATCGTGTGTAAGCTTAAGTCTTAAATTACTGTTGTTGAACCAACTTGTTTTTATACATATTAGGTTAAGTTATATTTAATTTAAAATATAAATACAAAAACATGTCTAATATATGGGAAGATTCGAGGTTTTCCAATTTAATACGAGATGCGCGTTTTAAAAATTTACCGAAATACAAAAAGCAAACAAAAATTGATAAACGTTTCAAACCTATGTTTGATGAAGATAAATTTAAATCAAAAAAAGGTGTTGATAAATATGGAAGACTATTGAGTGGTTCAACAAACGATGATCTAAGAAAATTTTACGATTTAGATTCTGATGAAAATGAAGATTCTGAAGGAGAAGCGGCAAAAGAAACTATTTTAGAAGAAAAAGCAATTAAAGGAAATAGTGATGAAGATTTTAATCATGAAGGTGATGCACTTTCAAATGACGGTGTAGTATTGCCAAATAAAATAAAAGATAAGCTTTTGGCTAATGTTGATTTTGCAAGAGGTGAAGGTAAAATATTTTCGGATAGCTCATCAGAGGAAGAAATTTCTGAAGAAGAAGAAGATAATCTATTAGAACATGAATTTTGGGGAGAATTAGATAAAGAAGTAGAAAAAACCGAAGAATCTTCAAAACGCTTAGCGTTTTGTAATATGGATTGGGAGCAAATAAAGTCTTCTGATATTATGGTTTTGTGTCAATCATTTCTTCCTGTTGGCGGCGCAATTCTTTATGTTAAAATATTTGTTTCAAATTTTGGAAAAATATGTTTAAAAGAAGAAGAAACAAAAGGTCCTCTAGATTTAGTCAATTTAAATAATGGAAAGAAAAATTCAGAGAGAATAAAAATTTCGGCGAATGAAGACAGCGAAAATGAAGGAGATGCATACGATATGGAAAAATTACGACAATATCAAATAAATAAACTTAAATATTATTACGCTGTTATTGAATGCGATTCAAAAGAAACAGCTGAAAAACTTTATCAAGAATGTGATGGATTAGAATACGAAAGTACTTCTACAAAATTGGATTTACGATTTATTCCTGATGAAATGTCATTTGATGAACAAGATATAAAAGATGAATGTAGTGACCTACCATCGGATATGTCGAATTATAAACCTCTTTTGCAACCTGTTTCTGCATTACAACAAGCTAGAGTAAAAGTAACTTGGGATGAAACTACGATGGAAAGAAAGCAAGTTTTCGATAAATTGTCTTCAGGAAAATTTGATGAAATATCTAATATGGACTTGAAAAAATTTATAAATTGTTCTGAAGATGAGATTTCAAATGACGAAGACAAGGATAACGAATTAGAAGTAAAAATAAATAAAAGTGATATCGGATCTAAAACAAATGAAGATAGTATTTCTAAATATAAATTTTTGCTAGAAAATATTAAAAAAAAAGAAAAACAAAAAATTGAAACTAAATTTGAAATGGAATATACATGGGGAATTGATACATCAGATAAGAAGAAAATGGATGCAGAAGAAAATACTGAAAACAATTCGGATGATAGTGAATATAGTTCCGACGATATACCTTCTAACATTGATATGAATGATCCATATTTTGCTGAAGAACTTAGTAATAGCAAGCCTAAGAAAAATAACAAAAATACAAAAATCCAAAAACAAAAACAAAATGAGAAGCAATATGACGAAGATGAATCAAAAATTAATGAATTGAAATTGCTTCTAAATGATCATAATGATGACATTGACAAAAAAGCTAAACAAAAATCAAAGAAAAGATTAAAAAGAAAAGGAAAAGAAGATTCATATTCCATGAAAAAAGAAAAAAAAGACGACTCAGAAAACTTCCAAATAAATGTAAAAGATACACGATTTGAGAATATTTATACAAATACATTCTATAGTATAGATCCAAATAATTCACGATTTAAGAAAACTTCAGGAATGGATAGTATAATGCATGAGAAAATTAAAAGACGGAGTGACAAAATGAAAACTGAAATTGTGAAATAATAAAAAAAATGATTACTCCTTCTTCATGTGGAAGATGAAAGAAAAATTGTTTTTTTTTATATTTGAGTTTAGGCATAACCTACATTAATTTTTAGAAGGCCTGGACATTGAGAGAGGAAAGCTAAATAGTAGTCCTTTTTTTCAAAAAAAATACACGTAATCTTATGGGGAAAAAATAGTAGTCCTCCTAGAAATCTGGAAATAACATAAAAACTACAGATTTTTTTTAATTTCGTCCTAAGGGAGCATTAAAGTTCATTATTTTTTACGTCTTTTAGTAAAAGAAATTTTTAAAAACTATATTTTCATTCATAAATATGCTTTTTAAAAAATGTCTTCTAACTACTTTTCAACAAAAAAAACTCCTTAAACTTTTTTAAAAGAGCAGTGATTTGGTACATTACTGAACAAAAAAATGTTGAAAATTAATTTTTCTTGCAATATCGATTTGCTTTAATAAATAATGTAAATTTTTTAGAATGCATATAAAATTAAATGTAAAAAATAAACTATTTAATTATTTTTACAATAAGTTAATTTATGTTAACTTATTTAAAATTTTTATTAATATAATAAAATAAATTAATATTATAAGTTATTCGCCTTCTTTTTTGAGGTAGGAGATATGGCGATTATTTTTAAAGTGGTATCGCCTGAAGACTAGGTTTTAAACTAAAATAATAAAAAAAAATATATTAATACATACAAAATAATATATAAAACATTTTTTAACTAAATAATATGATATGTATATTTAAAATAAAATTTAATAAAACAAAATAAAGTAATTAATTTACAACAAACCAATATTAAAAAAAGTAAAAAACAATAAAAATATCACAAAAATCAATATTTTCCGACCGGATAGTAATAGTAGATCTTGAGTGGGCAAAAATGAAAAATGACATGACGATTGTGTCCCAACTATATATAGGTACCTTTACCTTCATATCTAAAAGGTTAATTTGGTCAATAATAATATTTAATTTTTTGCGTTTTTCAATATCGTTCAATATTTTAAAATTGTTTTGTTTCTGTATTACCTGTAAAATAGGTTAACTTAGATCGTTATTAATTATTATTCTAAATTTAAAATCACATTTAAAGTAATTATTTTCTATTAAAATATATAAAATAATATTATTTTGGCCTTTATATAATTTCCAGTATTTTAAGTTTATTTTTTTAATAACATTTAAAACTAAATTAGAGAAATTTAAAATTATATTATCATCGCGTAAGTTTTTATCATTCGTTTCTATTAAATTTACAAAGTAATTGCTGAAAATACTTGGAACTGCGTCTGGTATTAAACGCGGAATTTTATCATTATTTAATTTAAAACACGATTCTGAAAAATCTTGTCTGAAATCCAGTCTGATCTTTGTACAAAGCTCTTTTAAGCTTCTCAAAGGCCGTTTATCCGGAAATTTAAAAGTAGCTACAGATATCGTGCTATTATTATAATTGGATTTACACCCAACAAACGAACATTTTCCACCCACTTTATTTAAGGAAATTATAAAAAAAGGCATATATATAAATAAGTATAAAATATAATAAATAAGTGAACAAGTTCAAACTAAGTTTTTATATTTTTAATTGTATTAAAAAATTATAAAATTTATATAAAAATAAAGTTTGAAGTTTTTTCTTTATGTCAATAAAAAAATTAACTTTCAAATCATATTTTTCAGCAATATTTTGAAGAAAAGAAAAAAAGAAGTATCAGATTCTGGTTAAGCACTTTTTGTTTTTTTCTATACAGTCTATAAAAAAAAAATTATTGTAAATAGAACATTCAGGTACCTACTTACATGAAATAGAATAATCTTTTTATGACTAAAATTTTAAATTGCAATACTATTTGAAAAGTATTAGAAAAAAATTAATATTTTATTTTAAATAACTCTAAATTTTAGTAATATTTTATTTTATGTAGTCATATTTTTGTAGAGTTAAATTTTTGAATTGAATTATTATTTTTAAAAGATTTTATTGTACGAATACCTATTTAAAAAAATTAATTCACTTATTTAGTGCCTAATATATATTATTCATGTGTTTTCAGTTCTTGGCCTGTTTACTTAGGTCTTGGTCCAATCCTTCTAAAAATTAATGTAGGTTATACCCATTATACCTGTGTAATGTTTGAGTTGTCATACATACACAACACTGTTGTGAATTGAAATACCTATATTTGCACACAACACAACATAAAAATGATGTGGTGTCGTTTTGACAGTTAATTAGGTTGTATTGTGAATTAGAATAGAGAAAGACAACAATGTTGTCTATGACAACTATATTTTATGTGCTGTGAATTGGAACAGCACCCTCAGTCAATAAATCTTAACATAATCTACTCAATCACGTGTACCTAACCTACATGAATTTTTAAAAGACCTGGACACAGAGGAAAGCCCTTTTTTCAAAGAAAAAATTAAGGTTTTATACATACACAAAATATAAATGAAAGAAAAAGCTTTCATTTATTAGCAAATGCGTTTCAAAATGATATACATGCCATCATTAACATTCTTATTTTTTTTTTATTTCAAAATGAATTTATTTCAAAAAAATTTTCAAATTGGTTTGGGGACCATTTAATATAAAAAATTGTTAATTATAAAAATGAAAAAAAAAAAAATATTGAAATAAAATTATTAATTATTTTTTATAATTGTTTTTTGAAAACCGTAAAACCCACTTTAGATACTTTAAAAAGAAGGATTTCTACTTTGATTGCAAGTACATAATTTTTTTTGAATGCAAATACTTCTTTCTCAAATACAGGTTTTTGTACTTAATTAATTATTATTCAAAAATCTTTCAAAAGTAAAGATTTTTTAAGGTTTTAGATTTTTTTATTTTTTTAGGTTGTTAGTTTTATTTACAGGTTTTATTATTAGGTTTTCGATATTAGGTTAAGAGTTAAAACATAGTTTTTCTGTCCGCCATAAAATAATAAAACAAAATAAAGATATATTAGATTTTTAGTAAAAAAAAACCAAAACATTCATAGTTAAATGATAGTTTCAAGTTTATATTTAAATATCGAAATAAACAACATTTTATAACAGTTTTTATAGATATCTATTTTAACTTCTATAGTTTAATTTTATTAAAATAACTCATTTAATTACCTTAACTTAATCTTTTAGTAAAATTAATTCACAAAAATAAAAAAATATAAAAAATAAGAAAAATAATATTTTATTCATAATAAAATAACTATTTATACATATTATGCAAACATTGTATTATTTTTATAAAAACATAAATTATACAAATAATGAAAGTTCTTTTAAAATAAATTTCTATTTTCTAGTAAATAAAAATCTAAAATCAAAAACTAAGATTGTAAAGGTTGATAAAAGGCGAAAAGTAGACCTTAAATTAATAAGTATGTATCTGAATTTGGAAATTACTGATTTAGCAATTTATGTTGAGATGAAAATAAAAAACTATCATACAAAGATTTAAAAAAGAATTAAGGCGTTAATTTTTTCAAATAACTTTTTAGGTTAAGAAAAAAATTGAAATAACTATTATTATAGATAAAGCAGTTGAAAGCAACGGTTGATTATATTAAATAAAATTTAATGAATAAAAACAACTTCCACGCTTAACGCTTTAAATGAAAAGTTGAAATTACGCTTAAACGATTTGGAAAGTTGAAATTACGCTTAAAAGATTAATGCATTAGAATCTGTAAGAATGAGAAAATAATAATTTCATCCAGTACATGGAATTCCCAGAAGTTTTGTACTTTCCTTAGAACGCCGGTTCGATGAGGTAGGAAAATATACATTCACATTCAACTACATAATATGTACAATTTTATTGTAATTTTTATTTATTATTCAATAAAACGAAACTGTTAATTTTTTTAATTTTTGTGGACAAAAATCAATTCTTGCACTTAAAAGGGGAATACTTGCTATCAAAAAACAAATATTGTATTTGAAGATGAAATACTTGCTGTCAAAAAAGAAAATTTGCATTCAAAAAAAAAATACTTGCAATCAAAGTAGAAATCCTTCTTTTTAAAGAAAAAAAGTTATATAAGCATCTTTTATGTATGTAAAAGAGAATGTTTGTCTGTTTCTGATTTATAGGCTGCTCAGCCGGTCATCATGAAAATTTGTATATAAAGGTTTTTGGGTACGGGGAGTGTTTCTGGGCAAACCATTTTGCTCTAACGGGCCGCCAAGTTGGGACTGTGGTACAAACATTTAAACTAGCTTTAAAATAAAAACGGTTTAACCGATTGACTTCAATATAAATTTTGTACACGTGTTGCTCTTTGACAGTGCAGTTGACTCTATTAACAAACTTGCAATTCATTAAGTTATGTATTCAAATAAAAACCCATATATGTTATTTATTGAGAGGCGCAGCAACCCACACCGGCTATTTCTATTAGCTAGTAACTAATATACTTATATCTATAGGGTAATATGCAAAGGCTATACATATATATGTATGGTCTTTGGTAATATGTCTATGAAAAAACGAAAATTACTTACCCAGGGTACTTCTTTTCTTCATTTCTTTGAAAAAATTTCAAACTTTATTTTTATATACATATGTACATATTTTATAATTTTTTATTATAATTAAAAATATAAAAACTTAGTTTGAGCTAAAATATACTTACCAAGTTTTGCCAAAGATAATAATATAAACCATATAGATGTGTAAATGCAATGTAAATGAAAAAACCATAAATTTCAAGTTTTATTTCAAAATGATAAAGCTCAAAGCTTTATTTTTAGTTCGTTACATATTCGTTTTTTTATATACGGTTAAGTGTGGACATAGCTAACACTAATTTGAATTATTGTTAGCTATGATTGAATCATAATTAAAAATTGTACTTTTCTGAGGCCAGTTGTACTGCAAAATTTTTACTAGCTATAAACTTAAACACTGCTGGGTAATACAGGCAATCGCGTAGAGATAATTTAAAAAATAAGATCCAAACTTTGGCAATTTAGTATGAAAAATAGAATTTTTCAGCTTAAATTTCAAGAATCTTATTATTTTGCAGTAGAAAATAATAAATGAAACTATTTTTATAAAATTTGGAATATTTTCTATAAACTGTGAAAATCATTTTAAAAAATTTAATCATTTGCATGCTCAAAATTGAGTTTTAAAAAAACTCTACTGAAATTGAAAAATACACACCCACTTCGATTAAAGTGCTTAAGCGCACTAGGACTAGACTAAAATATAAAAAAATTAAATCATATTTTTAATTTTTATATGAACTGAATAAAAACAAAAGAAAAAGAATGCTAGAAAATAGAGAAATATTATTTTAACAGTATTATCGGTTGTACTTCGTTCAAACTTCGATTAAAATTTTCTACAGATTGCTTTATGCCTGGTATCAAACTATCAACTAAAAAAACCTGAATGGTAAAAATTTTTCTTTCATAAACGAAATAAGTACATATTTTTTAATCCAGGGGATCATTTTCATTCATATTTTCCATATTGTCAGTATTTATTGTTTGGAAAAGAATATTTCTTACAGCTAAATAACTGCAGTAGCAAGTTGAATTGAATTTACTTCAATAAATCTTCTCCTTTGAAGTAACTTGGAAAATGAACTTGCAGTTAAGCCTTTTGGTACTTTGTTTTAATTAAAATTTGCACTATTATTTTGCTTATTTTTATACCAAAAAATGAATACATATATATAATAAGACTTGATTTAGTGGAAAAAGTGTTGGAAAATTCATCGGGTTCATCGAATTCGTTCCTGCAAAAGAAGTCGTGGAGGCCATTTGAATGACGTTTTATTCAGAACTTAATTGTACCGATTGTACTTCATATTAATTTCCTTAACAATTAGTGTTTTTTTTTTAAAAGAAATCATATCACTCAAATTGGAAAACCCTGTATATCGATTTGTATTGAAATTTAAACTTAATTTGGCTTAAATAGAATTGTACTAAAATTTTGTAGAATGTATTTTTCTCTTTTCATTGTATTGAATTTGCACCTCAATTTATTATGAAGCTTTGAAATTATTAGGTCACTAAAAATATTAAAATTGTGTACTCGAAAAAAATAGGGGTCTAATAAGAAATCTTGAAATATCTCGGAAACTATGATTTTTTTCAAATTCATCTAAAGGGAGTGTTCAAATTTGATTTTTTTACATCATTTGGTAAAAATAAATTTTTTCATTCATAAATATTGATTTTCAAAAATGTCTTCCAAGTTCCAACTACTTTTATAATAAAAAAAAGTTCTTAAAAGCTTTAGAAAAGGCCATTTATTTTGTACATTACTGGGCAAAAAAATTGTTGCAATCAAAATAATTCTAATGACAATTGAAATTTAATAAGTGAAGTAACTATATACCAGACTAGTTGCGTTCATCAATGATACCTGTAGCTTTGACAAAAATCAATTTGGATTCCAGAGTTCTTTAAATACTGTAGCTGCATTGGCGGATATGAACAGTTTTATTAATGATGAGCTAGACAAGGGGTTTTATGTTGGAGCTATATTTATTGATATGAAAAAGGCGTTTGACACTGTGAACCACTCAATTCTCATCGACAAACTTGAGGAGGTAGGTGTAGGAGGACTTAATAAGGAGTTATCTACCGGATAAAGAAATTCAAATGAAGGTAAACATGCAAACTAGTGAGGCTGTACTGCTTGAATACAGAATTCCGGTCCTCGTGTTCGGACTACCTAATAGGCAAATGTCAGCAATTACTCGCGAAAGCGATTAAAAGTGTATTTGGATATCCTAGAATTTCAGTGCCACTAGGATGTTCCAAGAAACAAAGATAATGGGAATGAAAGAACTAATTGAAGTAGATAAAGCTATGTTTATCCATAAAATTCTTAAAATCATAAATTTCAAATTAGTAAATAGAATAAACATTACGCGTAGAAATACTAGAAACCTCAACAAGAAACTACAATCTCACTCAATCCAGAGTAGAACTCATGAACCTTGGGAGAGGATCAATGGGGAAACTTCTCCGAGGTGAGAATGCTCACTATAGGAGACATAGTGCGTTTCATGAAGGGAATTGAGTGGCTCGACGAGACGCTGTAGAAAGCGAGCGCATCGTTGAACAGGGGAGCAAAACGGGTCGCAGGGCCTAGGTGTAAGGGCTATTTCATGCCCCCCTGAGAAACAACGAAACAACAATGGCTTTATCGGTAGTTTATGTTAAATTATTACTTAAGGTCGATTTTCATGTCGTTAAAGAAAGAGTAAAACATAGTATACTATCAATAAGAAAAAGGGCGAAAAAATATTACGGTATTCAGCACTTTTCTGACAAGATTTTGAAAGGTAAAATAACCTATTTCTATGCTATCAATTTTATTTGGAATTAAAAATTAAAGTGCCAATAATCATTTAATCAATTTATTAAGCAAAAAATATGGACTTGAATATTTATATTATCAATTTAAATTTTATGAAACACGTACAAAACTTTTACTTTCCTGTAGAAATTGTAAAAATGTTAACAATATTTACTTTTTTTAGTTTTACCCAGAGCCAACAATAATGGAAGGCCATGACATCGAAACCTTTGAATGTATTAGTGCAAAATTTCTATGTATTTTGAGAGAAAATTACAAAAAATGACATTTCTTAAAATTTTTTCTCTTATTTTTTTTTTAGGAAAAAGACCAAAATGGGCAGAATTTCATATAAAGTTTTGTTTTTAAATATGCTTCGAAATGTTCCAATTTTTTTTATTTCAGATAGCTTATTATTTGCCCAATACAACAAGTAGGTTTTTTTAACTTTGAACACTTTTTTAATGTTCTGTTCAGGTGGAGTATTAAATTTCATTAAGAAAATATGAAATATGTATAAAAATGAAGCTTGGAGGTTCTTCTTTACTCTTGTAAAAAAATTAAATTTCAAATCGAATTTTTCAGTGCAATTTTGAATAAAAAACGAAAGGAGGTTCTAATTTTCATGTAAGTAAATTTTCAAATTTTTATTACAGTTATCAAAAAAAAAAAGGTGTAGTATTTAATAGTGAAGTATAGAAGTAGTTGTAGTAAAACATAATAAAATATATTGAAGATTAATTTAATATATTAGTTCATTGAATTTTAGTAATTATTGAATTTAATTTGCAATTTTTAGTTTTATTTTAACTTTCAAAAAAATTTTATTTCAATTTTGAAAGTTCAATTAATTATTGTTTTTATTTTAAATAAAATAAAATTTCTGTTTTCATTTAAAAGTTAAAGCTTTAGTTTTTATTTATTCTATTACTCTTTTTAATTATAATGGTTCGAAAATGTGCGCTTTCTGGATGTAAATCCAATTATAATTCTCACGCGAATAACGTTCCAACTTTTAAATTTCGAAAAAATGAACCATTAAGAACATTATGGATAAGCGCTATATCAAAAGAAAATTGGCAACCTACGACGTATAGTTGCATATGCGCTTATCATTTTAAAGAGTCGTGTTTTTCTTATACTAATAAAAGGCAACGTTTATTGCCAAACTCTGTTCCAAGTATTTTCCCCAATAATTTAGAATATTTATCTGATAATACAAATAGCACTGAAACGTCAAATTCTCGGGATAGTAATTTTATTTTAAACTTTAATAATTTAGTTTCAAACTTTGATAAAAATATTAATTTAAATGGCTGGTTTCTACATAAAAATAGAGAAAGTATTGTTTTATGCGTATTGCAAGAAGATGAATATTTCGGTTGTGCTTTTAAATTTAAAATTGTAATTAATAATAATCTTCTTGTTACCTGCTTCACAGGCTCTAAAAAAGAACCAGCCAAAAATTTTGAACACATTTTACCCAAAAATATGAAACTTGTATTTTGGTCTCCGCTAAAACAATTGATATCGTTTTTTGATAATACCAAATCATCCGTTTCTGATGAACCATTAATAATTTTACAAAACGCTTTGATCTTGTTAAATGATTATATAAATTTCGAGGATGATTCTATAAAACGGGATAAATTAAATTTTATTTTTAATCAAATTGAACTGATAAATCTAAAATCACCGAAATATAGTTGTGATACCATGGTAATGTCATTTTTAACTTTTGCACATTCCAGAGCTACTTATAAAATTATTTCTCAATTTCTTTCTCTTCCAAGCAGTCGCCATCTTCAAAGACTATCTTCTCAACTGCATGTAACCCCTGATTATAAACATTTAGAAAATGATAATAATTATTTAACAGTAGCTTCTCAATCCTTAACGGAACGAGTAAAATTTGTAGCCATTTTAATTGACGAAATTTATGTAGAACAAGGTCTACAATACAAAGCAAATGGTGTCGTTGGAAAGGCCTACTGGGGATAGCACGTAAAAAAAACGCTCCATATTCCCTACCTCATAGGTGGTGTGGAAATGGGAATAATTTTAATATATAACATATTTAAATATTTATTTTTTATGTACCTATATTTAGTTTATTTTATTAATAATCTTAATTTTATTTTTTAATTTAAATTTTCTAACTTAATTTCGAAACCAAAATTCTGGATAAAATTGGTTTTGCAAATTTTTTGATTGCCTATATTGTATCAAAAACTTCAAAAACCACTCTCATTCAAGTTTTGTTAAGGAGCTTTAATAGTGGGAAAATAAATGGAGGTATTTTTTTTAAAACATAATTTTTTAATTAAAACATTTATATATTTTAAATTTGAATACATGAAAAGATGTGTTAAAGATGAAATTTTATGATGGCCTTTGGAAGAAATTTGAAAAAATGATTATTTTTTGAGTTATTAAGGTTTATGCTTTACCACTATTTCATTTTTTACTATTTCCATAATAATACGTGTAAATTTTAAGGAAAGCTTTACCACTATTTCAAAGCTCTCTCTCTATGTCAGGGCCTGTGAAAACATTATTATAGGTTATGTTTTACCATAAAGTAACTATATACACAGAGAACTCACGTAGAAGAAAATATTGTAGTCAATTTCATTGATTTGAAATCACCACAAGATCTCTAAAAAGTAAAAATTGATTTTATATTGTTAACATACATACATACATATCTATGCATCACAAACAAATGTTCTTATAATTTTAAAATGTAATTTTATAGATCTCATAAAGAATAACTCTACACAACACATAGATAACTAATAGGCCTTCAAATAGCCAACAAAATTTTATTATAATATTGCTTAAGTGTGATGTAAATTGTATTGTAACGGAGATCTGTTTGTTTTAATTTTTTCTTAGTTTTCTTTGTTTAGAAGAATATTTTTTCTAAAAATAAAAAAATATTTTTGGATGGAATAATGACATTTTCTAAAATATTGTTATTAAGTATTAACCTTTGTGGATCCACAAAGGTATATGTAGTAAGTTAAATCAAATTTACTGAATGTATAATTAGATACATATTATATTAAGGCTGATTTTCATTAGACCGATAAGTCCACGAAAATGTTAGAGCATAGGCAGAACATACAAAAATGATGTGTTTGAAAGAGATTAAGCTAAAAAAAATATTCATGAAACATTTGAAAATATCCAAGAAAGTAACCATAAATATCCACGAATTACATATGTATGCAAAAATTGTATATCTTACAAAAAAATTTATACTACCATGGCATGTAAATTTTGAAGTGTCAAAAAAATAAACAAATGTTCAAATTTTATTTTTTAGTGAGAAACTATATTAAAATGACTATATTATCGGTATAAAAATATTATTAATAAACTATGTACCTTTATTATTTTTAACAACTTTATAAATAAAAAATTATAAACATTAATAAATTAGGTTATGTACAATTTTAACTGTCAAAGTGTTGCCAATATATTTTTTAATAATAATTTTTTTTTCTCTCTCTTTCCCACTGGTAGTACACTATATTTTTCTCTTTCTAAAGTTGCAATAATATCCATGAAATTTCTCATGAAAACAAGCCTTTATGACTATAGAATAGAATATCGATATGTATGTAATTCTTTCTAGATAGCAGAATTCTTAAAAGTATTTTTTGATATTGAAAGGTAGCTACATAGTCATATTAAAAAACAAAATTTAAAAATTTTAAAAATTAAGAAGGTATTTTTTAAAAGAAAAAATATTCGGCAAACAACTTTCCATAACTTTACAAAAAAAATTAAATTAAGAAGAAACAACTACATGCACAACAAAAAAGTTATTTTAATGCACGATATTTATAACAAAGCATTTACACTTACAAGCTGGAACATTCAACGAAAACTTTGAAAAAAAAGGCTATTTGTGTACAAAATAAATTGAGTGTTCCGATAAAAACATAAAAACTTTCAATAAAAACATAAAGTAGGAGCGGATTTTTTTATGACATTCAAATTCTTTTTCATGTGTATTAGTTTATTTATTCAGAAAAATTTTTGATAAACTCTAAACAATTTACCGGCGATTTTGCTCAAATTTATGGACGATTTTTTTATGGAGTGTTCTCTTTTGCACACATGTTATTCTTGTATCTGCTTCTGCTATCCGGCTTGTAGGATATTTAGGCGTTGTTTACAAAATATTTTAATATTTTTTATGAATATTTTTTTTGTAACTGATGTATGGATATACATACATATCTATACAGATATTCCTCTCGTAACACTTTCAAATTTTATTTTTAGAATATAAAATATAGAGTACAGATATTCGTCTTGTAACACTTTTAGAAATTAATAAAAAAATTGGAGAAGTTTGTTCGATATTAATATTATAATACGGGCAATTAATTACTTAATTAGCTTTAGCCAAAGTTTGTTCGTTGCTAGAAATAACACCTGATAAACGATTTTGTAATTATAATAATAAAGCATTTTTTGCTTATTCGATTTTCCCCATCTAATTAAATCTCTTGAAAATACATTAATGGATTCCAGTTTAAAAACCTCAGATCCTATTATAAGCTTTAAAGTTCTCAATAAATTGAAAAACTAAGATGTGCACCAAATTAACTAAATAACATATTAATCCACATACTTTTGAAAAAATGAGAGTTAAATTAGCAACACAAATATTTAGTAAAACAGTGAGTGCCGCTATTAGAACAATAATTGAAACTTCTGGTTTTAAAAGAGCTACTAAAGAAGTTGCAAAAATTTTGTATTAGTGTTTGATAAGCTTTTTGATTGTCTCAACAGTGGATCCTTAAATTCTGATAATAAATATCGATCTGATATTAAACTAAATAGCTTGTAGTTTGAATTTTTAAAATATTGTAAGATTGACTAAAAAGAAAAAATACATTTTTAGAGGGAATGAAAATAACTCAAAATTTATATTAATATTAATATATATATAAAAATTTTTTTATAATTTATACTTTTACAATTGTAATCTTGTACCTATGGTTGGGTTATGAAAACAACTTAAATTGATTGATCGGTAGGTAGAATCGAGGTTTTTTTTTAAGTCGAAAAAGTTATATGAGGAATATATACAAATATACATACATCAATTGACATACAAATAAAAAAAAAGAAAAACTAAAATAAAAATAAACTACGATCAAGTTGATTTTACGAAATTAAAAAAACTGTTTAACTTTTTCTTCCATGTGAATACTTTATGTATATAGTTACTTTATGGTTTTACACTTCAAAATTGAAATGTCAACTTTCAATAAAAACATAAAGTAGGAGCGGATTTTTTTAAGACATTCAAATTCTTTTTCATTCTTTGCATGTTATGTTTCATATTAGTTTAGTCAGAAAAATTTTTAATAAACTTTAAACAATTTACTGGCGATTTTCCTCAAATTTATGGACGATTTTTTTATGGAGTATTCTCTTTTACACACATGTTATTCTTGTATCTGCTATCCATGCTCTAACAGTTTCGTGGATAAATCACTGTAATGAAAATTAGCCCTAAATCGTTAACTAAAGGCTGGTTTACATAAAAAATTTCGTGGATATTATTCCAACTTTAGAAAAAGAAAAATACAGTGTACTACCAGGAGTGCGTTTCGTTTCTTACCCGGCAGCCAGACGAGACTTCTTGCGAGTGTGTAATACGAAATGTCAAATTACTCTCTACACTCTGTGTGACGTATGTGACATTTTTACTATCAAAACATTTCATTTAAGGCTAATTTTCATGAAGAAAAATATCCGCGATATTTGTTAGAGCATAGACAGAAGATACAAAAACACTACTTGTGTAACAGTGAAAAAAATATCGGATAAATTAGCAATAAAATTGTACAATCGTTCACAAAATATCGGAGATAGGCCATAATATCGGATGAAATTTAGCTCGCTGAAGCTAAATTTTCTATTATTATCTCCGATATTTTTAACACATACGTAAAAAATGTGCTCATATACACAAAAAAAAAATGGGCATACTACTAACATTCTTATGGATACATGATATTTCAATTCATTATTTTTCTTCCTCTTTCCTATTAGTAGTAATTAAGTATAATTTACTTTTTCTAAATATCCTATAAATATTTTCTATGAAAATTAGCCTTTATTATCAACATTTTTTAAGTTTATTTTATATTTTATCAAAATTTTTCAAGATTATTTTATATTTTATCAAAATGTTTCAAGTTTATTTTATATTTTTTCAAAATATTTCATGTTTAAAATAGACACAAACAAAATATCAAATTAAAAATAAAACAACCACAAAAAATTTATTTGACATGAATGTTGTTTGCCGCCATTTTTAATTGTTCGAAGTGTTAAATTACTATTTCAATTATCAGCTAGAAAAATGTTAAGACAGTGGAGAAGATAGTTGAAAAAATGTAATAGTATTGTCAAAAATGTTCATGTACATTTGCTAGTACTGCCTCGTGTGACCTATAGGTTATTCTGATACCCGAGTAGAGTTTATGCTTTTATAGGATTAACTAGCACACTCACAACCAGAGTTAACTTTACTCTGCCATTTCGAAACGACACAGTTAAATATGTATTTGAACTGTGAAAATTAGATTGCAACATTTATTTCGAAACGACGTCATGTCGTCAGAGAGTCTCTACTCCGGCATTTCAAAACAACTTTCAGTGGGAAGGAAGGAGAATAAAATTTATATTACAAAATATTACAGCAACACTTTTTAACAGTTTTTTAATGTTTCTATTAATATTTAGCTAAAAATTTATATTTATAAAGAATTTATAAAGTTGTTACAAATAATATAGTTATTAATATTTTTATACCTATAATATAGTCATTTTAATATAGTTTCTCATTAAAAAACAAAAAACAAAAAATTTGAACATTTGTTTATTTTAAAATGTTTGTTAATTTTTTTGACACTTCAAAATTTGAATGCCATGGTAGTGAGAAATTTTTTTGTACGACAATTTTTGTATGTGTATTAAAAATATCCACGATATTTATAGCAAAATATATTCAGATAACATAATATTTTTGTGGTTTTTTATGGTTTCTTTCCTGGAGATTTCCAAATGTGTCATGGGTATTTTTTTAGCTTTATCTCTTTGAAACACATATCATTCTTGTATCTTCTGCCTATGTTCTAACGTTTACGTGGATATATCGGTCTAACGAAAATCAACCTTAACTATAAATAAATGTTAAAATGTTATAAAATTTATATTTAATTATTCTTAATTTCACATCACCTAAGACTTAAGAATATGGCTTAAGGTTTCCCCCAAATATGGTTTCCTCCGACTTCCCCTCCTGTTTCCACTGCAGCCACTGTTTCCTCTTCCTCGAGTTGATCTTACGCTTCGCTCTCTGGCGGGAAACCACCCCATTCTCTTCACTATCAACTATCTTGTTTTCGTTCTCTGCTGGCGACCTCTCCCCATGACTGCGGCCAGGCACGCCGATGGACGCAGTTTCCATCGACGTTTGCGGTAATATCCTACCGCGCTTTTCAAACTTATTCTCCATCTAATTCAGCAAAGGAGTGGTGCTGTTTTAGTTTTCCTTCCTCCCCTCCCAGCCTTAACAGCATGGTTGCACCTGCCAGATTCCTCAGGAATCCGCTTACATTGCCAATGAGGATCAACGGTCGTACTTAAACCAACTCCACCGCGTCAAAGCGGACCCGTAGGAGTCGGATATCGTAGTTAGTAGTACTATAATTGGATTTGCAACCAATTGTTCAATTCAATTTGAATTTAACATTTTCTCTATTTAGTTTAAAAAACTAGCATAAGAATAAGAATAGAATAGAATAAATATTGTGAAATGCGTTTTTTTTATTCGCTGTATTCAAAAAAAATTGAAACTGCTTATCCAAAATTTTGTACTCCTAACTTTCAAATGATCAAAAAATATCAAATATCACTAAAAAATATGAATAAAAAATGAATTTTCGCTTTTCGAAACTTTCGTTTTATGTGTATTTTTCTACTTCTATTTTAATTAAAATTGATTTCAAATGTATTTACCAAATTTACAGCACAATTTATTAAGCTTTTGGATTATTATGTTCATTAAATTATGAAGCGGACTGTGGGCTAATGTCCCCGCTGAGAATTTAAACTAATTTAGTATATATAGCATGTTATATACTTGACCACATTTTTCGGATAATTGCAATATTATTTTTATGAAAAACATTTCCATGAAAGGCCAAATGACGCGTTATTAAAGCTAGACGAGTATGGCGCGATGACATTTAAAGTAGAATACACAAGTTTATATGGCTCAAAGTATAATGATGCCATATAATGTAATGATGTTTTCACATTTCCTGATGTATTAATCTTACTGAAGATTTTTTTTTATTATTCCTATTTCTGTCGCCACAGCAGAGCGGAGTTTTTCTATGTTGGAAAGACTGGAAACCTGGAGAAATTCTATGGGAGAAGAACGCTTAACTGGCTTAGCTCTTTTACATAGTCATAACGACATTACAGTTTCTAACGAAAAAGTTATTGACAGATTCTCAATGATGAAAAATAGACGAATGCTGTTTTTAATTAAAACGAGGAAGAGTGCAGTAGAGTAGACTGTGTCAACTCTGGGATACCCGTATGAACGTAATATATCCTGTTTCTATAAAACTTGATCATCTTTTAAAAACATTCAGATGTTTTAGTACCGACCTACAGAGATATATTTATGTAAATTGTGGAGTTGTATGACAGCTACCCGAATCTATTGCGCCTAGCTTCATTAAGTTCCAAGAAATGCAAGAAGCCTGAACCGGCTGCTTTAGACCAATCAAATTTTACAAAAGTTTTTGGCATGCAACTCGACACTTTTTCACTAAATTTAAGATAGCTAGCTTCAATAGACACTGAGTTATTTTCATTTAAAAAGAGAAATTGTATGGCAACTTTCCGAACCTGCCATATCATCATAACCAAATTTTACAGAAGTTGTTGCCATAAAACTGGATCATCATTTGCAAAATTTCAGATACCTAGATTGAATAGACACTGGGTTATTTCCATTTAAAGAAAGAAGTTGTATGGCATCTACTCGAACCTGTCGCACCACCACAACCAAATTTTGCATAAGTTGTTGCCATAAAACTTGATCATCATTCGCAAAATGTCAGATTCCTAGCTTCAATAAACACTGAGTTATTTTCATTTAAAAAGAGAAGTTGTATGGCAGCTACCCGAACCCGTCGCACCACCACACTCAAATTTTGCAGAAGTTGTTGCCATAAAACTTGATCATCATTCGCAAAATGTCAGGTTCCTAGCTTCAATAAACACTTAGTTATTCTCATTTAAACGGATAAGTTGTATGGAAGCTACTCGAACCCGTCACACCAGCATAACCAAATTGTGCAGAAGTTGTTGCCATAAAACTTGATCATCATTCACAAAATTTCAGATTCCTAGCTTTAACAGACATTGAGTTATTCTCATTTAAACGGGGAAGTTGTATGGCAGCTACCCGAATCCGTCGCACAACCACAACCAAATTTTACAGAAGTTGTTGCCATAAAACTTGATCATCATTTGCAAAATTTCAGAACCGTAGCTTGAATAGATACTGACTTATTTCTATATAAAGATAGAAGTTGTATGGCAGCTACTCGATCCCGCCGACCGAAAATGTTGGATATAAATAGCAAAACTAACAATTTTTCAAAAGTGACATAAAAAAAATTTCAGCCTCCTATCTCTTTTATTTTTTGAGTTATCGTGCGGACGGACGGACGGACGTACATGGCTTAATCGACTCAGAATTCGATTCTGAGCCGATCCATGCCTTTGACACTATATCTAGCTCGACTCCTTTAAGGTGTCACAAACGTAATGGCAAATTTATTATACCCTTGAACATAGTTCATACGGGTATAAAAAAATTTTTTTTTGTGTTTTTATTAATTCTTTATTAGTGCCCCACCATAGATATATTAACTAATAGATGGGAAGTTAGATATAATCGTTTCTTTTCTTCTTATGTGTTTTCCTATCTTAAGGTATTAAGTCAAAAAAATACATATGCATTTTATAAAAAAAAATACATATGAAAAAAAAAATGCATTTCGTTCACTCAGCTGTTTATATTTATTAAAATAATGTAAAGCAGTTTTTCATAACCAGTTTCATTCAGAGAATTTAAATTTTTATATTACTTAATAATTGATATATTTTACTTTTAAAATTGAAATTTAATTTAATTAACGTTATTCAAAATTTTAACTACTTATAAAGTAACAAAATAAGTGATAAAATTCTATTAAAAATTAGAAATGACATTATTTCACCTTTTAGGAACCTATTTCTGAGGAAACTAAAGTATGTATTACTATGTATGTATGTATTACGGTTCACTCAGCTGTTTCTCAAAATTGGCTGAAAATATTTGCTTCACTGCCTATCTATTAGTTAATATATCTATGTGCCCCACCCATAAATTATTTCTAGATTCACCTTTGTAAACACTGAAGGCGGCGAGTCAAATTTGTAATACTAAAAATTAAAATTCGTTTCGAGATAAAAAAAAAACATATATGTATGTGTTTTTATTATTATAATGTAAATACAAAAATAATCATTAAAAATTTATTGTTTTAAATAAAATACTTTATATATTAGATAATTTAAGAATAATATCAAAAATATTAAAATTTCCCACTATTTCAGAACTTTACCGTTACAACTCTTCAAATTTTGAAAAAGCTTCTTTTTAAATGTATACATCTCTGGTTCTGTTTAACATTTTTTAATTTAAAAAAGACAGGATTGGTTTTTACCTTTTAAATCAACCATAATTTTCTTACATTAACTTTTTTTTAAAAAGTACGTTTTAAAATTTATGCCAAAAATATGTGTAGAAAACTGTATATGGATAAGAATGTTTCTATCTTTAAATATGTATGTACTCATTTTTGATTAAATACTGTACAGAAATCTGAATATGTTGTTTTCTAATTTAATTGATTGTGTTTATAGTACTTTTAAACACGTACATTATGCAAATTGTATATTTCAATAATATTTTTTTGGGAAATATGTTATACACATGCATCTTATATAGGTACACCACATGTTGGTAATGCATTCCTGAATGATGGCATAATAATTTTCGTATGGAGGAGATTATTTCTGTTTTTTAATAACTGCCGAAAATGTTATGTTGTTAAAACTTATACAAAGTATTCTTAAGATACTTAATTAAGTTATTTTAATTACTATTAACGTAATCGAAATTTGCATTGAAAGTTTTTTATGGAATATCAAAAACAATGTATAGACAAAAGTAAAGAGTGTTGGAAATATCTTTTTAATAATAATAACAACACAAAAAATTAGGCAGAATGTTTTCAATAGGTACTCTTGCGTAAATGGGTTAACGAACGTTAAAAAAATGTCACATGTTTTATTTAGAACCATAGATTCATCCTGCCAAATTAGACACAAATTAGAAACAAAACATTTTTTTGATAGTCTATCGTACTGAAATGGTTTAATGTATCACGACCAAATTAATTGAATGAGCTTCTGTGCTAATGAGCAATACTTGTGCAATCTTTCAATTGGTTAAATCGTTTAAGCACGACACCAAAAAAAAAATGATAAACTTCATGGCCTGAGGCCTGATGCTGATATGGATTAATGTATTGCAACGAAATCAACACAGAAAGCTTTTGTGATAAAGAGCTGTACTTTTGTACATTTTCAACTCAATTGGTAAAACCGTTAAGGGCGATCGCAAAGAAATTAAAAAACTTCATTAAGCCCTGGTGCCGAAACCGGTTAATAGGTCGTAACCAAATCAACTCAGTGGGCTTCTGTGATAAAGAGCTACACTTTTCTAAATTTTCAACTCAATTGATGAAATCGTTTAAGCGCGACAACAAAGTAAATTAAAAAACTTCACTGAGTCCTGGTGCCGAAAGGGGTTGATGGATCGTAACCAAATTACTCTATTGAGATTTTCTGCTAAAGAACAGTTTTATTTTGAATTTTCAAGTCAATTGATTAAACATTTTAAGCAGGACAACAAAAAAATGTAATGAACTTCGTTTGGCTCTCGTACCCAACCGGGTTACCGGAATTTCATAAAAATTTGCCACTGGCTTTTTTTCAGACTATAAAACCACCCTACAAAATTGGACACAAAAAATGTTTTGGAAGACCGCGGGACAGAATCCGGGAAATATATTGCAACCATATTTCTTTGGCACACCCGAAAAGGTAAGAACATTTGTGCAAATTTTCAATTTAATCGGTCAAACCGGTTAGGCAGGACAACGAGAAAACCGAAAAGCTTTTAAAGGCTCTCGGCCCGTAATGCGTTAATGAATCGAAACGCGATATAGCCTATAACTCCTTCCGGGGTCGTAGAAATGTTCCTGCAAAATTTGGTTGCAATCGCATTGGTGATTTTTACGTGAATCCGGCCCAAACAAACATAATTTCTTCCTTATATAGTAGATTATTCAGTTGTTTATTAAATAATATTTGTTTTCAACTTTTATTCCTCATTTAGAGATTATTTTATTTAAAATTTTTAATATCTGAGAAAAAAAAATTTCATATCGTATATAAAGAAGTTCATAAAAATTAACACGGTATTCATTTAAAAAAACGTGAATGTTAAATTGAAGGTTGTTAGTCAGTGTATTTATTAATGTTTGTGTAAGCAGTATAATAATAAATAAATAAAGGTGGCTTTGACTCAATTTATATTTCATAGTCCGATCCGAGTCGTGACTCATGAGCATCTCATGAGTCGTCACTCGTCATTTAAAATGTAATGTGAGTTCATTGTAAATTTTTTTCGCGGGCCTTTACAATTTTTAAACCTTGTTATTAAAAATATTAATATTATAAAATTTTTATTATAATTGTATTAAATAATAAAGTGATGTGTGTGACAGATAATATAAAAAGAAAGTTTCCATGCCGAGAAAAAATTATAAATGAACTATTTAGTTTAATAGGAAACCCAAACGATTGTTATCCCGATTCTTTATTTATATATGGTGATACAAGCACAGGAAAAACAAGTTTAGTTAGAAAATTTCTTGTTAATTCCGGAAGCAAATATGTAATAATTGATTTAATAGAATGCTATATGAACAAAATTTTATTTGAAAGAATTTTAAATGGAATAAAATACACAGAGGATCAAAGGAAAAGTAATTTGCATGATAAATGTGATAATATGCAAGACTTTATTTGTGAGTTAAGAAAATTCGACGATATTTTTTCTTATATCATTTGTATAGATAATGCAGAACGATTAAGAGATATGGAAAATAATATATTGCCTGCATTTCTTCGTTTACAAGAACTTACAGGATTAAATATATGTTGCATATTAATTTCACAAATACCTTTAGAAAAATATTACTTAAAAACAGGTCTTTCAGAAACTATAAAAATAAATTTTCCGCAGTATTATAAAAATGAAATACAAAAAATATTATTGAGTGATTTTGAAAACGTGAAAATATTTGTAGAAGCTAAATTTAGAAAAAGTTGTAAAACTAAATTTGAAATAGCGGCAGCAGAAGAATTTTTTCGGAATTTGGACTATGGTTTTTATGATAATTATTTAAATGCATTTTTAAGTGTATTTTATAGATCATGTCGAGATTTAACAGAATTAAAATTAGTATCTAGGAATGTTTTTGAAATGTATTGTACTCCAGTTTTAAAATGTGAAATTGACCGAGATGACGTTTCCAAATTGTGGAGATATATAGCAATTCCTTTAAAAAAAGCACTTGCTTCCGTTTATACTAGAACAGATCCATCTGATAATGTGAGCTATAAAATTAAATCTTTTTCATAAACATATTTTATAACACTTTATTTGCCAGATAAGTTCGAATAATGAGTTTAATGAAAATGCAGAAATGAAAAGTATTATAAAATCATTGGAACTTCCTTTCTATGCAAAGTATTTGCTCATAGCTGCATTTCTAGCAAGTCATAATTCAGCTAGAGATGACAAGAAACTTTTTGTTAAACAAAGTGGAAAACAAAAAAAAAGATTGCAAACCATTAAAGCAAATGCAAAAGTATCACAATTTTAAAAAGTAAAAAATTAATATTTTAACAAAATTTTTATTTTCAGGTTTCTGAAAAAATGTCTACATTACTGGGACCAAAATCATTTTCAATTGATCGTTTATTAGCTATATTTTATGCAATTTTAGATGAAAAGGTTGGATTAACATGTAATCTACTTGCACAAATATCAACTCTAGTTCAATTAAAATTTCTATCGTATGTTAGTGGTGAAAATAACATTATGGATGGTTCCGCACGTCTCCAATGTGTTGTAAGCTTAGATTTTATAACACATATTGGACAAATTGTTGGATTTAATGTTAAACAATACTTGTCTGATTTTTTGTAAGATATATTACACTCATGTAAATATCTTTGTTTTATTTTTATGTAACAAGAAATACTAATTAAAAAGAATTAAAAATCTTTATTAAATTACCAGGCACGTCAGATATGTGTATTTCTTCAAAAACTGTTGTATCACGGCATCTTAATTTCATTATGCCATTTTGGAGACTAACTGAATCTATTATTATTGAATATGGAACTCCAATTTTATCAATTTTATGTAATTCTTTTTGAAGTGATGTGTTATCCTTAACATAACATTTATCTAATTTAAAGGTTCTTATATTTGAGCTTCGTAATATATTACTGAGATGTACTGCCAAATCTTTTAAATCTGAACAAATTTTTTCGTCTAAAAAAAATATTCACTTAAAAAAAAATTATATATGTACACATGAGTATTTTACCTTGAAACAAACAAAATATGGAGCACTGATATGGCGCAATGTTTCTTTGAAGGTGAACTTTTTCATTTTTCGAATTTTCAAGGGAGTCTAAGAGAATAGCTAATAGAAAAATATGTAAATAAATTGGAAAATTTTAAAATTGTAATATACCTATTGTAGCTGTGTCTACATAAATTTCAGAATGAATAATAACTGAAAGTACTTTTTTATTTAACTTTTTATCAAGAAAATAATAATCTTGTAAATTATTTAAATTTAATATTTTAATAGGAATAATATGAATCTTCTCTAACTCAATTTCACCAAAATTATATTTGGCTTTAATTTTAACTGATTGTAATTTATTTTTGTTGATTAATTCAGTTTTGAAATCGGATAAATAAAAACGTCCAGGATCCACTGAAAACTTCATCCACCAAATCTTTCTTTCCCTTTGTATTTTAGAAAATTTTTCAGACGCTAGCGTCTCGGGAAAGAAGTAATCACATACAGCAATTTTTTTTTTTGACAAATTAAATCCAAAATTTGTACTTTGGAAAGCATCAAAATTAAAAAAAGTTTTAATTGCAAATGGAAGATGTTTTTGAAATTTATCTTTCAAAAACAAAAAATGTTCGTTAAAACTTGGTGATTTTATAAAATCTAATGGGTTTTCATAGTGTTGAATATCATCATTTTTACTACTTTGACCGAGATAAATATTTATATTGCTTTTATTTTTAAGCAATTCGTTTTTAATATTTTCTAATAATAATAAACCAAGAGGCATAAATTCAATATCTTTTATTGTGTCATTTTTTAAATGACGTTTTATATATCCAGATTTATGCAATATTTCCACCATTTCCTTAAATTTGTTCATTTTATGAATTTTAAAATTAATTATCAAATATTTTTTCCTTTTGTTGTAGTGGTATATTACCAGGGGGTGCAACAAAATAATCTTCTATTAATTTTGCGTTTTTTAATATATCTTTAATATCTTCGTCGGAAACAATGTCCTCTCGAAATTGTAGCTGCTGATCTTCAAGTACTGTGTAAAGTGGTCTTATATCGTTTGTATTCATATGTATAATTAAATCAGCAAATTGAATAGAATCTTGAAGATTTTTTAATGCTTCTTTATGTTCTAAGTCTACAAGAGATAAACGTTCCAAAAGTTGAATTGTATCAGAATTAATTTTAGTTTTGTTGTTACTAATGTTGTTAAAAGACGAATTTTTAATTGGTATAATTGGAACTTTGGATGAGTGTTTTATTTCTTTCCAAAAGTTATTTGCAACTTCTATCTTTTCAATTTGTTTACAAAAAAACCGATTAAATTTTCGTAGAGGTAAATTCCACATTTTAAGATTTATCCATTAGTCAATTTAAATCAATAATAAATGTTAATAAATGGGTTGTCAGGGTTGCCACCCGATGGATACATTTTCGAAGCAAATGGATTTGAAAAGTTGAATTAAATTACCAAAAAGTATAGCAAAATTTACATAAAGAAATATGTATATAAAGTTCAAGCTTAAATTCAATATAATTACAGAAAAAATCGATTATACTTATTTTATTTTATTTATCTCAAAAAAAAACTAAAGGTTTCTGTTAAAAAGTAATATATATTCTTTCCCTTTATATTTTTTGGATGGAAGTAATTTTCGTTTGCACTAGCAGAAACATTTTTTATTGAACTAAATATAATTTTTGTTGCTCTAGCAAAAAATATTGTATCCCTGTTTTTACATCAAATCTTTATTTGACTTGAAATTGTGTTAAATTCAAAAAAATTGTAGTAAAATTCGTAAACTTGTATTAGTTTCGTCAAATTGAAAACCGAAGTAGTTTTAAAGTAGGACTTTTTGAGAGGCTAAACGGAAGTAGTTTTAGTTTACTCCAAATGGAGTAGGGGTCGCAACCCTGATGATGAGTCATGAATATTAATGTATGATGTTAGTTGGATGCTTTCAAATTCACCTATATACTGATACATTGAAACATTGATTTAAATGGCCACCGCAAGCGTTATGAAAAATGAAAACAAGAATGTTTTCAATTCAATTTGTATTTATTTAGTACAAAAAAAAACTACATAATTATTATATACAAAATTATTTATTAAAAATAATAAACAATATTACTTAGTTATCATTATCACATATTTTAAATTCATTCAAAGTTTTTTATATAAATGGAAAGTTTTTTTTAAATATTATTAAGATGTTCTCATTTTTCATGAATTTCTTTATATACGGTATGGTAATTTTTTTCTCGGCTATTAAAAATTTAAATTATATAATTTCTAGTTGGAAAATAAAAATTAAAAAAATATTTATTAATAATAAACAAGTGAATAATAAACTAAGAATAAATAGTAAAACATAAGTTTTTTTTTTTTTTGCTATATTTCTTTATTAGTGCTACATAATTAAACAGAAGATAAAAAGACTGGATTAGAGAATTTTCAAAAAAGTATTCAATTATTATTATTATTTGTTTTTGTATCTCATGAATGATATACAAAAATTTTCAACCTGTCCCTGCGGGTTGTTTTTCTTAAGTATTCAATTTTATTATGATGTTAATATAGGAATTTTTTATTTTTTTTATTGCATTTCTCTGCCACATAAATGTGGACAGGAAAGTACACAGCTTTTCCTATTCAGGAGTGGCTGTAAATAGCGTAAGGGGGAATAACTCTTACGACGTGTGTGGGACTCGAACCCATACTCCCTCGGTGTTTACAACGTATTTTATACGCTCTTACCCACTAGGCCACCGAGGCCCCATATACAAATTTACGCTTTATTAATTTTGAAATTAAAAATTTTTGATTTAAATTAAATATATTGATTAAATATTATTGAAAATAAAAATATTTTTGATTTCTGTAAAAAAAAAATATGGCTAAATAGGCGCGACAGTTTCTTTATAGGGGATATTTACGGGAGAAACTAAATAATGAAAAAACAGTTGTTACTCAAAAAGTGGCTTAAATGGGGTAGTATGCGATTATAGCCATTATAGCTGATGGGTACCAGTTACATTAGCCTAGCCTCTACTACTCAACGCCAAAACTCACCATCACGTGGTACTCCCTGTTAAGTTGAACAACCCATGTGAAAAAACTGGTAACCAACCCTGTTGGTGTAATATGGGTTAGCTAACAAACGAGTGCTGCGGATTAAATCCAGAAACGTTTGATCCACAATGGGTGGTTCCCTGGTCTGCGTCTGGCCCACAATGGAGGGCAGCTAAATCACCTGGCAGTAGGTATAAAATGCTGGGCATAGAGTTGACAGCTCTACCCCATTTTAGTAATTATGGAAACTCAGATACGGCCTCGGACTAACGAACGATTAACTTGGCAACGACCCCGGAAATGTATTAAGGACTTTAATTTAAATATCGCCTCATGGAATGTTAGAACAGTGCTGTTACCAGGAAAAATGGCAGAAGTAGTTGATGAGATTATGAAGTATAACCTTAAAATTGTAGCGCTTCAAGAACTAAGGTGGAAAGGTCAAGGAAAACTGCAAACACTACTACTACAAAATCTACTTTAGTGGTAACATCGAAGCTGGCTTCAACGGCACAGGCTTTTACGTAGACAAGAAAATACGTGGCAGCGTGATATTTTTTAACCTATAAATGATAGAGTTTGCGTCATGAAGTTAATAGATGAATTTCAAAACATTACACTATTATTAGTGTATGCATCAACAGAAACTAACGAAGAGAAAATAAAAGAAGCTTTTTATGATGATATATCCAGAGCATATAGTAAAATATCTAGACATGATCTCATAATAATGATGGGAGACTTAAATGCTAAAATTGACAAAGAAAATTTCGTTAAAAATATAGCAGGATTGCAATCATTATACTCAGAAACAAGCGAAAACTGTATGCGTCTAATAAGCTTCGCTTCAAAAAACAATCTATGGATAAGTTGCGTTTCATTTCAACACAAGAGAATTCATAAACAAACATGGAAGTTACCAGACCAACGAGGGGCGAATCAAATAGATCACGTACTGGTATACAAAAGACATGCGACTTCAATCTTGGACGTCAAATCATGTGGAGGTGCCAACTGTGATTCGGATCACTATATGATTAAAATAAAGATTAGACAACGTTTATCCACAATAAACTCTAACAGAAACATTTTTAGAAGAATAAAATGGGAAACTGACAAGATTAATACAAATGAAATTACAAAACTGATTTATCAACAAAATATATCTGTATAGTCGAAAACATTTCTATGAACAACAATCCCTCAGAAAACTGGAAGCGTGTACATAAGGTGATTTACAGAGCTCATTGGACCGAAACCAAGAAGCAATAAAAGTTGGTATTACTCAGAATGTAGGCGAATCAAGGAGATAAAAAACGAAGCATGGAAGAAACAATTAGCTTCACAAGAAATAATCGATTAGATTATGAAAATAAAAGAAGGGAGGCGAAAAGGTTAATTAAGAAAAAGAAGATCTCAGGAACAACATCCTAGAGATAGAAGAAAGCTCAAAGAACCTGATAAGACGATTTTATCAAGGGATAAAATATCAAACAACTGCATTCCAGCCAAAACTGAATAACTGCAAAATTAAAGAAGGGGAAATGATAATGGAAGAACACAAAATTTTAGAAAGATGGCGCGAACACTTTTAGGAAACCCTAAACAAACCAGATACAGGAACAAACAACACACTGCCATTATAAACAATAAAGAACATAATAAGCCAAACAACAATAGTAGAAATCCAAAATATAGCAAAAGAAATCCAAATTGAAAAGTTGAAAAATGGGAAAGCTAGCGGTGAAGACTCGATTGTAGCTGAATTAATTAAATGTGGAGGTGATGATTTGCACTGCTAAATTCATGAAATCATACTTTTCATATGGAATACTGAGAGCATTCCCAAAGCTTGGTTAGGTAGTATAATCTTTCCATTACATAAAAAAGGAGATAAGAAAATCTGCGGCAATTATAGAGGCATCGTCCTACTCAATGTGGCGTACAAAATATTCACTAATGTATTATAAGATATGATGTTTAAAATAGCGGAGAAAATTATAAGTGAATATCAATGCGGATTCAGAAAAAACAAATCTGCAATAGATCAATGTTTCGCGTTAAGTCAAATCTTTGAAAAATCACAAGAATACTCAAGAGATATTCACTGCCGATTTATAGATTTCAAACAGACTTTTGACAGAATCAACAGGGGAAAAATATTGGGAGTAATACAGACGCTGGGTATTCCGGAAAAACTGATAAGACTCACTTGCATCACGCTGAAAAATACCAAAGCGAAAGTTCTTGTTCAAATGTAAACTTACTAACCCGTTTAGTATTGATTCTGGTGTAAAACAAGGAGATGCACTGTCAACATTAATTTTCAATGTTATGTTACATTATGCAATTAAAGAAATTGACCCGGAGGCCACTATTTTTATTAAATCATTCCAGATACGCGCATATGCAGATGACACAGTAATAATATTCGCGCGTAATAGCAACGTCCTAAAAGAAGTATTTACTAAACTTGCTGAAGCCACTGCAAATATTGGTCTCGATATAAATGAGAATAAAACATAGATATATTAACTAATAGATGGGAAGTTAGGTATAGTTGTTTCTTTTCATCTTATGTGTTTTCCTATCTTAAGGTATTCAGTCAAAAAAATACATATGCATTTTATGTTTATTTATTTTAATATATTTATTAAAATAATGTAAAGCAGTTTCTCATAACCAGTTTCATTCAGAGATTTTAAGTTTTTATATTACTTAATAATTGATATATTTTGTTTTTAAAATTTAAATTTAATTTAATTAAGTTTATTCAAAATTTTAACTACTTGTAAAGTAACAAAATAAGTGATAAAATCCTTAAAAAAATTAGAAATTAATTTATTTCACCTTTAAGGAACATATTTCTGAGGAAACTAAAGCAATACATTTGCACGGTTCACTCAGCTGTTTCCAAAATTGGCTGAAAATATTTTCTTCACTGCCTATCTATTAGTAATATATCTATGGGATAAAACGAAATATTTCATTAAAACCAGAACGCCTAGAAATGCACAAAATCTGTATATAGGACATTACAATTTTGACAAATGGGTGTCGCATTCTTGAATGCAAACGACTCCTCAATTGCAATAAAAGAACGAATTAATGCTGCAAACAAAAACTATTTCGTCCATTCAAAACTTCTAAAATCTAAGCTTTTAAAAAGGTCTACTATATAAACTCAAAATATATAAAACACTTATAAGACCAATTCTTACATACGGGTGTGAAGTATGGAACTTAAAAGTAACAGACTGTAAAATGCTTTCAATTTTTGAGAGAAAAGGAAAATATATGGGCCAGTCAGAATTGATGCCAACGCATACATGGCAAGGTTTAATCATGAACTTGATACATTGATATAACATAAAATCGTCATTCGGTTCATAAAATCGCAGAGAATAAGGTGGTTGGATCACATCATTCGCATGCCGAATGAAACAGTCCTAAAAATAAATTTCTTGCATCACGAACAAGGAACTCGAGCGAGAGGAAGACCAAAAAGCAGATGGCTGGAAATGGTCGAAGTAGATTTAAATACGTTTAATATTAGAAACTATAACGCTTTAGCAAGTGATTGAATTGAATGGAGGAAGATAGGAGAAAAAGCTTTGCCTCACAGAGGGCTGTCATGCTAAGAAGGAAGAGAAGAAGAAGTTTTTATATTACTTAATCCGTCATATTACATTCGTCTTCTCGAATTTACTTTTTTCATTACGTTTACCAGAAATTTTAGAACTGAAAAAAAGAATCTACTAATCAAAGAATCTACTAATCACATAATAATTTTTTATGAGGGTAGAAAAATTTTATGTAACTACATACATTCATTTTTTGACAATTAAATACACACACAAAAAAACTCTACTTTGAAGACAAAATATGTAAACGTGAGTGGTCTTCTCTTCGTGAAGTGGATTCAGTATGAAAAGTGTAAAGTTAACCAATAATTTGATATATTTTGTTTTTAAAATTAAAATTTAATTTAAGTAAGGTTATTAAAAATTTTAACTACTTGTAATGTAACAATATAAGTGATAAATTTCTTAAAAATATTAGAAATTAAACTATTTCTGAGGAAACTATTAGCAAAGTAATATGTACATAGATAAGTACGGTTCACTCAGTTGTTTCTCAAAATTGACTGAAATTTGAAAATATTTTCTTCGTTGCCTATCTAGGCGTAATATAAGGGTAATATATCTATGATGTCTATATATTATCTATGACCATAGATATATTAATTAATAGATAGGCAGTGAAGCAAATATTTTCAGCCAATTTTGAGAAACAGCTGAGTGAACCATGCGTAAGTTTTGCTTTAGTTTCCTCAGAAATAGATTCCTAAAAGGTGAAATAATTTCATTTCTAATTTTTAAAAGATTTTTATCACTTATTTTGTTACTTTAAAAGTAGTTAAAATTTTGAATAACCTTAATCAAATTAAATTTTAATTTTAAAACAAAATATATCAATTATTAACTAATATAAAAACTTAAAATCTCTGAATGGAACTGGTTATGAGAAACTGCTTTTCATTATTTTAATAAATATAAACAGCTGAACGAAATGTATACATATTATAAAATGCATATGGATTTTTTTGACTGAATACCTTAAGATGGAAAAACACATAAGAAGAAAACAAACGACTATATCTAACTTCCTATCTATTAGTTAATATATCTATGTTGTAGCATAAAGTAACTATATACATAGAGAACTCACGTAGAAGAAAAAGTAGTAGTCAATTTCATTGATTTGAAATCACCCCAAGATCGTATTTGGGGTTATTTCGTAAAAAGCTGACCGTATTTTTGTTATACCATCAAAGAACATAAAAAAAACAAAACAAAAAAATATTATTTTTACATTCATTCAGTTCATATGAATTCTCTTTCTTCTTTTTTCTCTAAGAGATGTTTTATATTGTTAACATACATACATACATACATACATACATACATTATACATATCTATTTATGCATCACAAAAATATGTTCTTATAATTTTAAAATGTAATTTTATAGATCTCATAAAGAACAACTCCACACAACACATAGATAATATTTGAAGGCCAACAAAATTTTATTATAATATTGCTTAAGTCAGATGTAAATTGTATTGTAACGGAGATCTATTTGTTTTTATTTTTTTTTCTTTTTTGTTTAGAAGAATATTTAAAAAAAAAAAATTTGGATGGAATATTGAAATTTTCTAAAATATTGGTATTAACCTTTGTGGACCCACAAAGGTATAGTAAGTTAAGGTCAAATTTACTGAATGTATAATTACATAAGGCTGGTTTTCATTATATATCCATGAAATATTTTCATTATAAATCCATAAGGCTGGATATATCCACGAAAATGTTAGAGCATAGGCAGAATATACAAAAATGATATGTGTTTAAAAGAGATTAAGATAAAAACATATCCAAGAAAGTAACCATAAATATCTACGAATCACATATGTATGTATGCAAAAATTGTATATCTTACAAAAAAATTTCTACTACCATTGCATTTAAATTTTGAAGTGTCAAAAAAATAAACAAATGTTCAAATTTTCTTTTTTAGTAAGAAACTATATTAAAATGATTATATTAAAATGATCGGTATAAAAATATTATTAATAAACTATGTAAAATAAAAAAATTTAAATTTTTAACTAAATATTAATTAAACATTAATAAATTAGGTTATGTACAATTTTAATTGTCAAAGTGTTGCTGTAATATTTTTTAATAATATAATTTTTTTTCTCCCTCTTTCTCACACTATATTATCTCTTTCTAAAGGTGTGATAATATCCATGAAATTTCTTATGAAAACCAGCCTTTATGATTGAATGAATAGATATGTATGTAATCCTTTCTAGATAGCAAAATTCTTAAAAGTATTTTTGGAAATTGAAACTGAAGCTACAGCTGAAGCTATTTTTGGAAATTGAAGCTACATAGTCATATTAAAAATTTTAAAAATTAAAAAGGTATTTTTTAAAAGAAAAAACATTTGGCACAAAGGGGTTAAACAACTTACCATATTTTTACAAAAAAAAATTAAATTAAGAAGAAACAACTACATGCACAACAAAAAAGTTATTAAAATGTACGATATTTATTATTTATAACAACGCCTTTACACTTACTAGCCGGAACATTCAACGAAAAATTTGCTATTTGTGTACAGAATAAATTGAGTGTTCCGATCCGGCTTGTAAGATATTTAGGCGTTGTTTATAAAATATTTTTAAATTTGTTTAAATATTTTTTTTGTAACTGATGTATGGATATACTACATACATACATATCTATACAGATATTCCTCTCGTAACACTTTTTAATTTTATTTTTAGAACATAAAATATAGAAAACAGATATTCGTCTTGTAACACTTTTAGAAATTATTAAAAAAATTTGAGAAGTTTGTTCGATATTGGTATTATAATACGGCAAATTACTTGTGACCAAGCTTTAGCCAAAGTTTTTTCGTTGCTAGAAATAACACCTGATAAACCATTTTGTAATTATAATAAAAAAACATTTTTTGCTTATTCGATTTTCCCCATCTAATTAAATCTCTTAAAAATACATTAATGGATTGCGATTTAAAAACCCCAGATGCTATTATAAGCTTTAAAGTTCTCATAGAATTATGGGAAGTTCAAATAAATTGAAAAACTATGATGTGTACCAAATTAACTAAATAACATATTAATCGGCATAATTTTGAAAAAGTGAGAGTTAAAGTATTAATTAGCAACACAAATATTTAGTAGAACAGTGAGTGCCGCTATTAGAACAATTATTGAAACGTCTGGTTTTAAAAGTGTTAAAAGTCTGGGTATTAGTGTCTGATAAACTTTTTGATTGTCTCAACAGTGGATCATTATATTCTGATAATAAATATCGATCTGATATTAAACTAAATAGCTTGTAGTTTGAATTTTTAAAATATTGTAAGATTGACTAAAAAGAAAAAATATATTTTTAGAGGGAATGAAAATAATTTTAAATTCATATTAATATATTCACATTTTTGCATATTTTATATTTTTACAATAATAATTCTTGTACCTATGGTTGGGTTATGAAAAAACTAATATTTATTGATAAAAAATCGAGGTAGAATCGAGGTTTTTTCTTTTTTTAAGAAGTCGAAAAAGTTATATGAAGAAAATATATGTACATACATCAATTGATATACAAACAAAAAAAAAGAAAAACTAAAATACGATCAAATTGATTTTACGAAATTAAAAAAACTGTCTAACTTTTTTCTTCAATGTGAATACTCTATGTATATAGTTACTTAATGGTTGTAGAGTGAAGAGTAAAATAAACTCTGTGACATTGCAAATATCGTTTCGATGTAGCAGAATCGAGTTAACTTTTTTAATTCTACTTGTGAGGAGAATTAAGAAAAATGACAAATGTCAAATTCTTATGAAGTGTCATTATTTTTTTTTTATTTTATTATATGCTTTTTTAGATTTACTATAGCTAGGTAAAGTTAAATATATCCAAATTAATATCAACTTTTAGGAAACTAAACAATAAACATAGGTTCAGTTCACTGAGCTGTTTTTCAAAATAGATTGGAAATATTTTCCATATTGCTAATCTATTTCTTATCTACAGAATTACAATTTTGGATTCTTGAAAATTTTATTAGGTTTACTGGGAAAGTTATACTGGGTTTTTGCCAATTTTGCTGTCAATCAAATGCACTTCAAAAAATAGTACAATACAAACAATAGAAAGAAGAAAACAAGAATGCAAAGTAAAATTAAAAATATAAAAATTTAACTGAAAAAAAGAGAAATATTTGAAATGTCTAATTATAACAGAAATAACTTTAGAGAAATACATGAATTATTGGAGAAATTATGTAAAAGTTTAACGAAATCTAAACACAGTAAGTTAAATTTTTATTTTGAAAAATAAATTTTCAATTCGTTATAAAAAAAAAAATAAATATCTACAATTCAATGCTATTTTTAGATGATATTAAAACACGTTTGAGTATATAAAGTATAAATTTCTTAGTTTATATTTTTTTTAATATTTATTTTCCAGAGGAAATTCTTAGAAATGTAACGAAATACATATCAAACTGTCCAACTGCATTTGGAAGTAGTTCTCTTCCTTTCGATGAAAATTCTTTGGTATCGAAGATTACAAAACACTTGACAAATAATTCCAAGTCGGCTAATGATATTATTCTATTTAATAGTTTACACGAACAACTGAAAGCATGTGTAAGTACAATATAGACATTTTTATAAGTATATAATTTTTTTTTTTAATATTGAATATATTCTAATTCTAACTTTTAATACCAGTTTCAAGTACAAAATCTTATTGCTTATTTAGAGAACCTTTTTTAAGTCGTTTAAAATTTTTTTTAGGCTGCCGTTAATTTAAAACGTTACAAATAAAATTTGATTTTATATTGTTAAATAAAATTACAGTTATCTATTGTATAAAAACGTAAATATTTGTATAAATAATTTATAGAAAACGTCATAAACTGCAAATAAAATATTTTAAATATGTATTTAGTTAAAAAATATGGCGAAAATACATTTTTTCTTTGTATATTACGTTTTATATTTCCACACACCCTGATTTCTCTAGTATTTAATATCAACATTTCACGCACGATTTACCTCGATATGAATTTACTCCTAATTAGTTTTTATTAGTCATCGTATGAATGTTTTTCTTTATTTGAATTATAACTTAATTTTAATTTTTAGCAAACGGATCAAAGGCAAAGAAGTGCTCTACTGACATTCTTATACTTTATGGCAGAGTCAAAAAATAATGAAGCTGCAATTAATAATGGATTAGAAGAAACAAACAAGTTAACATCGACTATTAGCGGAATAAAAGCAAATATGAAAAAGTCTAATAGTGATCTAATTAGTCAAGCACCAAATGGCGATAAAATTCAAAGTTTTTTAAGACCGAAAGTAAGTTATATGTCTTTAAAAAGAATATTGAAACACTTAAATTGTATAATTTCTTTTAAAATTAAAGTCATCTAGTTCAAGTTTACATAAAACTTCGTCATCCGAAAGTAATTTTAAAATTGCTCAAATTAAAAGTCTTCAAGAACAACCTTCTGATAGTGATCTTTCTATACCAGAAAGTCATTTTAAAAGATCGTACGGCTTAACTACTAATTTAAATGATGATTTAGTTCAGAATGTTATTTATTCATTCACTGGGATACAGGGAAAATATCTTAAAAAAGATGTTGTTAATGGCGAATTTAAATTAGAACCTAAAGCAGCTAGGAATTTAAATATTGTTCAAGCTGGAATGTTGCTAAAACTATCAAAATTAGGGTAAGTTTAGTTTTTCTTATTAGTTTTTAAGTAATCATTTCATGTTTTAATGGTTATCTAGATGCTAATAATAAATTCATTTTTATTTAATTAATAATTTAATATTATTTAATTTTTTAATTTTTGTTGATATTTAAGAATTTATATAATAGTGTTTTAAATAAATTATATATAGAATGAAGTAGTTATGTATCTATAAGTTATAAACTTTGCCCTTACATTTAAAAATTTACTATAAATATTTTTCTTCTTCCTATTTTTTGTAAACCACGGTAGTTATTTGACAATGCAAGTCCATGGTCATCAACTAATCTTCTAAAAAATTTCATCTACAAAATTTTTAAAATAATACTTTAATAATATTTTTAGGTAAATTAATTACCTGGACGGTGCACGTATTTTCAATTTCTCGCATTACAATCCATGTAACGGATTGGGCACATGGTGGAGTTGTTAAAGAACCTTTATATAGTTAGTTTTTATATTTTAATCCAACTTAAATTTGTAAATAATTTCCCTTACCTTTATAGAGAAAATATTTTTTAAGATTTATATTTCTAAATAAATCTTGAAGTTTGAATGTAACATAACTATTAACATTACTAGATAATTTTCTCATAAATTTTAAATTCACCACAATATTTTCCAATCCAATATTGAATGATTTTAATAAATCATTAGCCTTAAAATTTAATAGTTATTTACTAAAATTGTAAAATATTAAAAAGTATATTTTACCTTATATAGAATTCCGATAACAACCAATCCATCGGTATGTATTAAAGCTTCTTTAATAGTTTTGTATTTTATATTTTTATGAACTAAATGCAGTTCTAAAGCATAACGATTACCATGTATAGTGTGTTCTGACCCTACCTCATTTTTTGATCCCCAATGAAAATGAAATGCCTCTAATATGAATTTTCCAGGTAATTGTTCACCGGATATGGTTGGCATTTTTTTACTTTTTGATGGTATAACATTTACTGTAAAATAAAAAATGTAGTATTCATAATCTGGTTGTAATTTTATTTTTATATTTTTGTTACCTGTATGTCCATTATTTTCGTATAATATTGGTGTTGGCAAATATCTATTATAATTTTCAAAAGTAATCGTTGACACAGAAATTTTTTGTGACTAGAATTCGTATAAATAAAATTAAAAGATTTGTAAATTATATTATTTAAATATAATTAAAATAATTTAAATTTGATTTAATTTATTATTATTTTATAAATTTACATTTTTTTTTATACAAAACGTTCAAAAGAAAAAGTAATTTTGAACTTCGTTCATTTACAATATATTTTAAATTATTTTATTATTTTACAATATAATTTAAAAATAATTTGGTTGAAGTCTATCAATAACAAAAGGTTAAAATAATATAATATTGAAAGTATATTAACTGTTAATATTTTTAAATAAATACGCAATTTACTTACATTTAAAACTTGAGAAATACTATTAAAACAGTAAACAGTTTAAAACTTACATGTTCAGGATCCCACAATTCTATTGGAGACTGCCGTTTTAATGCACAAGCCGGATATTCATTTTTCCATTTATTTTGGCTCATATAGGAAAAATGTATTGCTGAAATAATTAAGTTTTTTTGTTATATTGAATAAAGTTTTGATCTATAAATTGATCAGATTTTTTTACTCGTTAAAATCATTAAACTTTGATTAAAATAATTTTATTTATTAATTAATTGTTGAGTGGCGACACATTTAGCCTATTTTAATTAACAAAAAGAATATACACATGTGTTAACATTTAATTCTAGCAATATAATAACATTTAACAAATATATACTAATATGTCTTCGCCAAACAATAGAAGAATAGAAATCCTAATTTTATCTTAATATATATTTTTTTCTAAGTACCTATACCTATGTATTTATATTTAAAGATTTGAAATATATACATATGTATGTATTTTGTTATCTTGATGCAAAAAAAAAAATTAAAAATGATAATCAACATTTAAATAAACTGGACTTAGCAAAACAGACAAAATATTAATAACTTTGTTTTTTGTATTATTTACTTTAAACTCAATAATAATTGTAACCTTTTCTATTAAATTGCTTTTAAAAAGAAATTATTCATTTAAAAATAATTGAAGAAATAATAATTTATAATTTGAAGTTAAACTATTTATAATAATTATTTTTTGTATTTTAAATATAATTAAATTATGCATGCTGCCGAAATTTTTCAAAACTTTTAACTATTTTTTACATAGATGGGTGTAAAAAATTTTTGAACAAGTTTACATTTAAAATTTACAAAACATATTATTTAATTCCGAAATAATTTAAATACATGAAACTTTAGAAGAAAAAAAATATATCCATGGATTACCTACCAAATCTAGTAACACAAAATTTCGTCTAATCAAGCTTTTGCTTCAGCCTTTATGTCTTACCTTATGTTTTATGACTGTATTTTTTGTACACTATTTCAATTAATAATTTATTTTAAATCATTAAAAAACGCTACAAAATGTGTATAGATGTGAGAATTTCTTTAAAATAAACTCCCCACTAAACAAAACATTACCATCCTGATTTTGTATCAGAACGCTAAATATGATTAAAATAAAAATTGGATAGAAATTAAATAAAAAAAAAATTATCTTGGTATAGATAGTTAACATTTGTAAATTTATATAATATAATACCTTGTACTAACTATTTATGCTCTTAAGTCTTAATATATGATTTCGTTGCAGTATTAAACAACATATTAATGAAAAAAAAATGAAACTGCATGTCCATAGTTTTATTAAAACAATTAAAATAAAAATATGTATAAAAAATCCACAATATATTTTTTTTTTATATTTTTCATTATCAATATTTTTTACAAAATTGTAAAAAATTAAGAATAATAATGAACAGATGTTGCACCCATATATGGGACTCTCTGTCACAATTAAAAAAATTTGAATGAAATACGAATACTGCTCAAAATTTGTTTTCTCAGAAACTCCTTTTTCCGGGATTTTGTGTTCCATGATTTTATTTAGACTGGATTTCTTTAAAAACATTTGGTTTCTTAGAATCACCCTTATGTCCATATAACGCTGACAAATCAAAATATAAAATTCGTAAAAAATCTACTTCAAAATACTTTTATTAAATTTTCAACTTTATCATCTATTTAAAAAGTTATTCTTTCCAAAGGTACTTAAAAATTGTAAAATATGCAAACCCGCAGAAAATTAAAAATATTGTATATACATATTTATATTTTATTATTCAGTATATTTTGCCCTAAATTAAAGACAAATTAGTTGACTTCACAGTATTTCTAAAGCCTTAATTATTCTAACACCTTTTAACCGACAAATTTAAAGAACCAAACAAAACTTGCTAAATTAGCTTTTTATTATCTTCTTAATTGTTTAATATTTTTTTAAAGATACAAAATGTAAAATTTGATTTTAATTTTAAACTTATTTTTATATGTTCATGCTTATAATTATAAATAATAATTATGTTACACTAAAATTTTACACTTGAATTCATTTTCATGCAATGTAATGAATGTTATGTATATTCTAAATCTTAAGAAAAAAAAAACATATCTCAATCAACAATTAATTTAACATGTTTTATTAAATAATTTTAACATATAATGTATAAAATTAAGTTATTTCATTAAAAATAATAATTAAAATATTAATTTACATTCGGTTGTTGTCGTGAGTATAACTACTATACCAAATTTAATTATAGTAAAAATATTAGAATTTATCATTTTTTTTAATAATATATTTTTTTATAAAAATTGAAAAATTGAAAATATTAAAGTGGAAATGTTATTATATGTAAAGTTATAATAGAAATAAACTTACTTTTATTTGAAAATTTTTAGTTATATTCCAATTCCCGTTAAAAATAGAATTTCATTGCTAATTTTGCAAAATAAAAAAATTATATGCTCTCTAAATAAAAAATTGTGTGTCTTTAAGTAAGTTTCGATAAAGCAATTTTATAATTTGAGTATGAGAATTAAGAAATAACAATTAAAATTAGATAGATGAAATAGAGTGTAATTTTAGTCCCAAAATCAAAGTTGTTTTATTTCCTGCATAAATAATGATTTTCTCCTAGAGGAGGCCTAATTAATAATTTATTTGTAATGTTTACTGACAACCGCAATATAATTATGCGAATATTAATTATATATAAAGTTCAAAATCATGCTTCATGTCATATAAAATACACTGTTGAAGAAACTAACTTCATTCCTATTGGTATATTCTGTAATTTAAGACTCATTTTTAACCATATTTTTTATAGTTGTTGTGAACGCCTTTTAAATAATACCTTTTATCTACATTGTAATTGCTTAAAACTGCTTACAGTGGTTCATTAATAAAAACTACTGAACTATTACCATCAAACTTATTACTTACTTTTATACCCTCTCCTGCTAACAGTTCCAAAATAATCTTCTTAAGACTCGTAACTATGACTTTCCATTAAAGTCTATTTATCAATTTAATTCAAATAATCAGTGAAAATGGTTTTTACAATTTTAAATGGTAGACTTTCAGAGTCAACTACATTTTTTGCGTTGACATTTTATTTTTATATTGATTTGATGGTCTTTTTCTATACGATTTTAAAGTTTTTTGTTTGTAGCTGTTTGTTATTGGTTTTTGAAATATTTTTTGAATAGAAAATTAATTAATTGAAATTAAGTAATTTTTGTCTTACGCGACACTATGACATGGAAAAAATAAAAAATATCTTATAATTTTTTAATATAAGATCAACAATATCTTAGATAAAATCAATATTATCTAAGCATATTTTTTTAACAAGCAAATAATTTATGAATATTTCAAATTTTTGGATAATCTTGTATCTTATTTTTCTGTTCCCAATTAAGGAATTTTCTCCTCTTTTTAAATATTTGGCATAAATAGAAATGGAAAGTAAATTTTTATCCAAATTTTCGGAATTCTGAATTCAGACATTAATAAAATCTTATAATTTATCTGTATAATACAGATAAAAGGTAGCTTTCTTTAAAAAATATTTTTTTTTTGTTTCTTATATTTGGTTGGCGATTTAATGGTGAATCGACCTTACTTTTGTCAATCGGGTTATTCTATTTATCTATCCCTCTTTTGATTAAATCAAAAATTAAATACATTAATGTTCAACATTTTTATTAATAATTAATAATATTAGTAAAGTTGAAAAAATGTTAATTAGGATTAAGAAATTAAGAAGAAATAATATTTGAGAGTTAACTTTGATAACAAAAGGTTCATTGATTTGGCAAATTAGGTTAATAAGAGAAAATTATGCTTGATATAGAAAAATTGGAGATGGAATTAAAAAAAAAAGCAAATAAAGAAAGATATTAAATGCTTATTACAGTGATTGATTTCACGCCTATTTTCTTTTAATATGGTAATGTTTCAAATTTCGAAAATAAAAAATAACATCAAATTCAAATTTATTATCAACAGATATACAGTGGTATTAAGTAAAATAAAGATATCTGGAATTTACAAATGATATAAACTTAAGAAAATGTTAATATTATTTAAAAAAGGAATTATAATTAGTGCTTTTCGTAACAGTTAGTCGCAAATTATTAAATATTTATATGAAGAAAGAACTGATTCGAACTGAACTATTCGTAATTTGTCAATTCAATTATTATAATTTATAAAATGTATTTAACTGTATATAATATAATATAATATGGTATAATGCAAAATGTTTATTGGAGTTAAAAAATAGAAGAAATATAAAAAATCCGAAGCTTAGAAATTTAGTTTATGTAGTTTCAAAATAAGAAGTTAAATTTTATTTTTAAATTTGTAGTTTAAAAATACTTAAATAAAATTAATATAGGTACTTAAAAATTTTAATTTAATTGAATTAGGTCAAATAAAACAGAATTTCCATATACAAACAGGAACCAAATTTTTAATTAAGTTTACGGTCAAAGCTTCGTTGAAAAGATTTAAAAAAAGTGGGTGTTTCTAATTTAACAGTGGTTACTGTATTTTTTTTTTAATCACAATGTTATTATTATTTTCAGTGTATTTCTTTTTTTAATCACAATGAATTAAAAAACTGGAAGAAAAGAAAAGATATAATTATAATCTTGTATTACATATTTACATTCTATCACACGAATAAGCCCAAAATTTATTTCAAAAAATTTGCGTGATTTAAAAAAAAAAATTAATTTTAAATTTATGGTTTACTGCAAACTATGAATTATTAGTAAAGCGTTAAACATTGTTATAGTTGGTTAGTCAGTTTAAGAATAAGATTGTTAAGACTTAAGGTTAGAATCATCTAATAATTTAATTTAATATAATTTTTTGTGGTCGAATTTCAAAAGCTTTTTCCCTTCACTTAATTAATTTTTACTATTTATTTTTACGTTTTTGTTTTTTCTCAATGAATTAGCATTTATTAGAATAATAAAAAAATCCTTCTAAAAACTTTTTGAAAATATATCCATTATTTTATTATGTATATATTTAGTACACTTATTTTTTCAACTTTTAAAATATGTCTTACTTTTTTAGTATGAAAATAGTTAATTCTAAAATTGTTTTTGTATGAAAATAGTTCAATAGCGTGATAATCTATTCACTAAAAATTTGACATTCAATCGGGATAAATCAAATGCAATTAGTTAGTATTTTAGCGCAAAGGCATTCCCAATCTCTAAATGCTCAAGCTATATTAAATAATCCAAGTTTTAAACATATGAACTTGTCCTAAAAAAATTTTTTAAATTTCTTTTCCTTTCGAGATTTTATTTTAATTGGTCCCATTTACAATAAAATCTGTTGTCATTCCTTTTTGATTAACATTCTTTTTCTTATTTTTAATAAAGCGTTTTTATAAAAATCACTTGTATAATTGGACGGTTTAAGACGATATTTTCAATGTTGAATCTTTCTTCAATTTTAGTTATTATCATGATCAAGTTCAATGTTTTACGGATATAAAAAAAGGAAAATGTGCTCTTGGTTTAACTGGTCAAGGTTTTATTTCGGCTTTGAAAAATGAATTAACCAAATACTATGGAATGGTGGCCATGTTACAAGAACAACTAAATAGTCAAAGAAGGGCTGAAGTTGAAAATTGGAAAGATCAGCATAATTTTTTAAGTGATCGTATCACATTAATGAAAATTATGGTATGGGCTGTTGATCCATTGCATCGCCTAAATTGGTTAGCTAAAATTGCAGAAACTTGTCAAAATAAAAAGGGTGGAATACTCGCTTCAACAATATATGAATTTCTTTGTAATGGAGATCCAACAGTTCGTTCTTTAGTACGTGAATTATTATTGGCGGTATGTGGGCCTTTACATCATCAGTTAGCTAGATGGTTGCTTGAAGGTGAAATAATAGACCCACATCATGAATTTTTCATTGAAGCACTAGATGTTGGCCCTGATCGTTTATGGCATGAAAAATATCGAGTACGTACTGGAATGTTACCAAGTTTTATATCTACAGAATTAGCTAATAAAATTTTGGTAACTGGAAAAAGTATAAATTTTTTATATGAAATATGTGATGATAAAGCACCTATTAAAGGTAGAGAAGAATTAAAGCAAAGCCTTGAAATTAATGGTATTTTAAAAAATATAAAACTAATAATTTTATAACCAATTTTAATATATTTGTAGCGGATAATATATTTTCAAATGTTGCTGATACTAAATTACATGCCGTTATAGATACTGTTTATTTAAATACTTCTAAAAAGGTTTTGGATATTGTTTTAGGACCGCATAAATTACTTACTCATTTACAAGCTATGAAAAGATATTTACTTTTAGGTCAAGGAGATTTTATTGGAATTTTAATGGCGAATTTCAAGTATGTGTTACTATTTTTTTTTTTTAAATAATTTAAGAATTTAAAAAGTTTTATTTATTTTCATTATTGTTATTTCATGTATTTTTTTCTTACAGATCTGAATTAGATAAACCAGCTAAAAATTTACATGGTTATGAATTGCAAGCAATTTTAGACGCTGCTATTCGTTCATCAAACTCAGTTGATGATTCTGAAATTTCGAATCATTTAGATGTTAAACTTATGAATTCATATGCTGGAGATACTGGATGGGAAAATTTACTTTTGCAATACGTGGTGCGTGGCCCATTGCAAACAATGTTAGAACCATCAATGCATAATTACGAAATATTATTTAAAAAACTTTGGAAGATGAAACATATTGAATTCTTATTATCATCAAAAATATGGAAAGATCAAATGTCAAATGCTAAGGTAAGTAAAATTAAAAAGAATTGTAATCAAAAAAGGGGTTGAAAAAAGTATTTCTTCTAATTTAGTTATATAATACTGAAATTATTACATAAAATTTCGTTTATACACTTTTTTATCGTTCGAGTTTTTAACTCTTTAGTTTTTTATTTTTAAATTCAGTTACCTAATCTTATTATTTAATCAGATTTTAATAATCTTATTATTTAACTAAATATAATTTTATTATGCTATAAATATTTAAGATTAATTTTGCCTTTTGTACCTAATTATTAATTAATATTGTTTAAAATCATTCAAACTTCGAAGAGAAAGATTCGTTTTGAAATCTAAATAATTTGTATTTTTCTAATTGTTCATTTACAAACTTTTCATATCCCACATTTGGAGAATATTGTTAAATATTTTCCAATATGTAATTTTAATAAAAAAAAGTCACATATTTTATTGTATTATTTGCAGAAAATCGCGTAAAAAATACAACGTTTTTGATTTTTTGTTTTTTATTCCCTTCCATTGTTTTGACCTCACCCATAATTGCATTTTTTTTTGTGTTTACATAAGAAATAAATTGCAACATTTTAATTATCAGAAAATTTAAAAAAAAAAAATTATAATTTTGCACCAGTTTTCAGTAGTGGAACCAGTTTTTGTGTTAACATGATATTTCCAGTAATTTTTAATTTTCCTTTCATGAAAGCCGATTGTGGGTTTAATTTTCCTAATGCAATATCAATCATATCGTCATCTGAAACGGTTAAAGTTGTATCTACTTTTACATCTTTTGCTGGCCCTTCATACACCTTAGCATTTTTTAAATCTAAAGCTAAAAGTAAAAAACAATTTAATATTCACGTTTTTTTTCGTTTTTTAGTAATTTCTATATTTATAAAGTTCAAAGTTCAATGAACAAAGTACATGTACATTAAAAACTAAATCAAAAATTTAAGTATACTTATATTATGTAAAACACTTACTCCATTCTTTAACAACTTTTCCATCTTTTGTTATTTTATATTGGAAAACTCCATTTACACTTTTAGCTTTAGCCTCATTTTCCTTAACACCATCTTGTATTTTTTCAAATACTGCATCACTTTTGAACGTCATATTTATTATTTAAAAATAATTTATAAGAATATGTAACTTTAACTTATAAGCTCAGTTAAAAATTAAGAGATATGTACTTTTCTTGTAATAGAATGATTAAGAATATACAACAAAAGTATTTTATCGTATGTTAGCGAAATTAAAACTAAAATTTTTCTTTGAATGTTAAATTAATACTTCTCCTGTCTCCACTCTCTACCCTGCCTTTTAGCTTCGTCTGATAAGATATGTAATCAAAAATTTAGTTGGGGTAATAAGTAATTAAAATATGTAGCTTGAAGTTTGGATTTATTTACTATTCAGTATTCTATAAAAAATCTGTCAAAAAGTTACGTCATAACTTGTGGTCATACCATAATCATAACATAATTTATGAAAGTACATATTAAAGAGAGAAGGAGTGTTCATTTATCTATGATGTATTTTTTTAATTTTGATGTAATGATGTTTTGACATATAATTTATATGATATATGTATATAAAAAGCAAATATTTAGCATTGTTTTTTTCATTCATCCGATTACGAATCAATTAAGAAATTAAAAAAAGACTATACTTATAAAAACAAATTTTTTTTTGGTACTTGCGTATGCGTTTACTTGCCGAATTCATAAAGAGGATTGCTTAAATTGTTAGCAGGGGCTGTCCCAAACCCTCAACTATAAAAAATTTAAATTTTCATACAAAAGATTTTTTTTTTGATTTCATACAAGCAAAAAAAAGTATCAAATTGTTTCTTGCCGTATGGATTTACTTGTCAAATTCAAAAATGATTTGCTTAAATAGTTAGCAGAAGTTTGGGAGCTGCAGCTCCAACTATAAAATATATCAATTTTTATATAAAAAAAAGTTAATATAAACTTAAAATTTTGCATTTACATATAGGAATTACTGAAAATGTTGACATTTACATTTAAAATCATTTAAATATTGAAATAAATGATGAAATATGTTTATTTTTCCATGTAAAAAAGTTAAAATTAATTTTTTTACTTTTTGAATATAAAACTTAAAATTTTAAGTTTATTCATAAAATGTTGTCATTTACGTTTCGAATTAATTAAATATTGAAATAAATGGTAAAATATGTTTACTTTTTCATTTAAAAAAGTTAAAATTAATTGTTTTACGTTTTCAATATAAAAATGTCAATAATTTTTTATTTTTTGTAAATTTGAATTATCTGTACTACCTAAATATTTTTTTTGTACAACTTTCTTTTTTATTTAAAAATTCTATTATAAATTTTATACAAAAGAAATATATCACGGCAATACTTTTTAAATTTATCCATGATATCCATCAACTAATCCACATGAAAAAAATTTGAATGTCACATAAACAATTATTCCGCACACTACTTACATTTTTATTAAAAGTTGACATTTCCATTTTGAAGTTTCAAACTAAAAAAAAAAGTGAATATTATTTACAATTTTACAATTTCTACAGGAAAGTAGAAGTTTTGTGCGTCGTTCATAAAATTTTAATTAATAGTATAAATATTCAAATCCATATTTTTTGTTTAATAAATTGATTAAATGATTATTGGCACTTTAATTTTTAATTTCAAATAAAATTGATTGTGTATTGAAAAATACAAACATAGAAATTGGTTATGTAAAAATTCGTTATTTTAGTTGTCAAAATCTTGTTAGAAAAGTGTTTAATGCCGTAATATTTGTTCTCCCTCTTTCTTATTGATGGTATACTATATTTTACTCTTTCTTTAACGACGATAAAGACTGATTTTCATGAGAAAAAAATATCCACGAAAGTGTTAGAGCATATGTAGAAGATACAAAAATAAAATAGGTGAGAAAGCGATAACCCTACAAAAATATCCATGAAACATTTGAAAATATCCACGAAAGTTACCATAAATATCCACGAAAATATGTTCTCTGAAGATATTTTGCTATAAATATCGTAGATATTTTTAATTCATATGCAAAAATTGTATATCTTACAACAAAATTTCTAACTACCATAGCATTTAAATTTTGAAGTGTCAAAAAAAAATAAACAAACATTTTAAAATAAACACATGTTCAAAAATTTTTTTTTTATTTTTTAGTGAGAAACTATATTAAAATGACTATAATATAGGTATAAAAATATTAATAAACTATATTATTTTTAACTACTTTATAAATAAAAAATTTTAAATTTTTAGCTAAATATGAAAATAAACATTAATAAATTAGGTTATGTACTTTTTTTACTGTCAAAGTGTTGCTGTAATATTTTGTAATAATATAATTTTTTTTCTCCCTTTTTCCCACTGGTACACTATATATTTCTCTTTCTAAAGTTGCGAAAATTTCCACAAAATTTCTCATGAAAACTAGCCTTAAAGGCTAATTTTCATGGAAAAAATTTCATCCGATATCGGATATTTAGAAAGAGTAAACTATACTTAATACTACCAATAGGAAAGAGGGAGAAAAATAATGAATTAAAATGTCATGTATCCATAAGAATGTTAGTAGTGTGCCCATTTTTTTTTGTTTACATACACATTTGTTACGTATATGTTAAAAATATCGGAGATAATTTTAGAAAATTTAGCTTCAGCGAGCTAAATTTCATCCGATATTTTAGCATATCTCCGATATTTTCTGAACGCTTGTGCCGATATTTTTGTGTTTTTTCTCTGTCACACACGTAATGTTTTTGTATCTTCTGCCTATGCTCTAAAAAATATCGCCGATATTTTTTTCCATGAAAATTAGCCTTAAATCGCCTATAATTTTTCCATGAAAATCGGTTTTCATGAGAAATTTCATAAATATTATCGCAATTTTAGAAAGAGAAAAAATTATATAGTGCACTACCAATAGGAAAGAGGAAGAAAAAATATATCAGAAATATCGTTAATAAAATAGTTCTCTAAAGAAATTATAGACGATATTCAGCTAATTTATGGACGATATTCAGCAAAATAAAAAAAATAGCTGAACGATATTTTTATAGAGTTTTTCTTTTACACACATGTCACTTTTGTATCTTCTGCCTATGCTCTAACATTTTCGTGGATATTTTTTTCTCATTTAAACCAGCCTTAAAACGCATGAAATGCACAAAGTTTGAATACTTTCAACTTTTTGTGATTTTTACACTTTTGAAATTTAAAAAAGAAAAATAAAATTGGATAAACATTAAAAAAGACAAATAAAAATAAATAGTTAAAAATTTAAATTAAAGTTAAATTTTTTGTCATTTAAGTTAAAGTTTTAATTAAAGTTAAAATTTTTACCATTTACAGTTGCTATAATAAAAATTATTTCTTTATTTACAATTTTAAATTGCTGTCAAAAGCGTTCAAGCTAAATGTAAAATGATAGCGCAGAATAAATATATTAAAATGTCTTAAAATATTATAATTTTGTATGCTACAAATTTTGTGCAAAATGAATTATTGCAATGCAATCGTCTTCTTCATTTCCGATGATGAAAGTGAAGTTTTTGTTTTAACGAAAACTCATGATACTCGAATGAATGATTTTTTAGCCAAAATCGATGAAATAACGTTTAAATACAAAGAGTCAGTTATAGTAGGTGATATGAATATGAATTTACTAAAAAGCAATAATTCTGACAACAAGCTATATATTAATTAATATGTTGCTTAGCAACGGCCTCATAATTTTTAATAACATTTCCGAAAAATATTCTACCAGAATCGGCACGCACTCCAAATCAATAATCGATCACTTTATTACAGACTTAGTGAAACAAAAATATTACTTCAATATATTAGATACATATCTTTCTGATCATCAAATGATTTTTATTAGTATAGTTCACAAACCCACAATAAGTACAAAACCCCAATATAAAACTATATTAAACTTTGATAATGTTGCAAATTGTAGAATATGATCAAATCTTGACTCGTAAACTGACTTTGGAAAAATTGTTTCCGATTTTAGTTCAATTATTAAAAATAACACAACAAATACTCGATAAAAATTTAAAAAAAAAGAATGAGTAGATGACATGGAATAAATTTTAACGAAAATAAAATTAGAAACTAATTTTTTAATTATAAAAAAAAAATTTCCAGATGACAATCATATTAACAATTTATATTTGCAATATAGAAATAACGTATAAAAGTTAGTAGTTGAGGCTAAAAGAAAATACTGTTCTGACAAAATAGCACAAAACTGATAATAAAAAAAATTGGAATTTATATAAAGAAATAATGTTCAATGAAAAGCAAAACTAGTGAGAAAAAAAACTCAATTAAAGGCTCTTTCTCTTTATCATAATCAAACATTAGAATCTTCAAATTAAATCTCAGAGCATATGTTTCAATTAATTCTTTAAAATTAGCAGCGACGACAGAGTGTGATGGTATATCTACTAAATTTATAAAACGATTCTCAGAGGAACTAATTCCTATCATCGTCAAATTTATTAACAAGATTCTTCAAACAGGTCTCTTCCCGTGTAATTTAAAAAGTGCCATTGTCACTCCTATTTATGAAAACGGAAATAGTACAGAGTGTTCTAATTACCGTCCTATTTCCGTAAAAATAGATTAAACACTTATGAATTCCAATGGTATTTTAAGCGAAGAACAGTTTGGTTTCGAAAAAAGATCCAATACAACAGCAGCTTGTTTATGTTTAATAGATTTCATCTCGAAAAATATGGATAACAAAAAATATATGGGTTGTGTTTTTCTAGATCTTAAAAAAGCATTTGATTGTGTTGATCATAAAATTCTATTATTAAAATTGTCTAAACTTCATTTGTCTGACCTACAACTGAAGTTATTCAAATCATATCTTGAAAACAGAGATCAAGTAGTCCGCGTAAATAATACCTACAGCTCAAAAAAAACCGTAACCAAAGGAGTCCCGCAGGGATCCATTTTGGGGCCTGATCTGTTTAACATTTATATAAATGACTTAACTCGTTTAAACATCAGTGGAAACCTGCAGTTGTATGCAGATGACGCTGTATTGAAATATGCATGTGATAGTAAAGATGATTCGAAGAGCTGTATTCTAAATGATATGAGTATTATACAAGTATGGTTGAGAAAACATCGTCTTAGCTTGAATGTGAAGAAAACCAAAATTTTATTTTTCGAAAATAAACTTTAGATATGGAGACTACATTGCGTTTCAACAATTAAATTCAATTAAAAAAATTTAATTATTTAGGTCTAATAGTAGATAGTAAAGCAAATTGGAGTGCTCACATTGAGCTTTAAAAAAGAAAAATAAAATTGCGCTTTAAAAAAAAAACACAAAAGCACATAAAGTAGGACTCAATATAAATATAGACAAAGTCCCTAAGATTGAATGCAAACAATTCCAATCCATTAGCAATAAACAACACATACATAGAGGATGTGACAAGTTTCAACTACCTTGGCAGTATTCTTACTGCCAACGGAGGAGCAGAAGAAGACATTGAGAATCGAATAAAATTACCAAAGATAGCATTCGGGAGATTTTGGCCAATCTGGAGATCACCACAGTTAACCAAAGGCACGAAAATAAGGATATATGAAGCCTGTGTGAAATCGATTCTACTCTACGGCAGTGAAACCTGGTTAATCAAAAACTCTTCAACAAATAAATTACAAGTATTTGAAAATAAATGTCTCCGAACAATTCAAAATATAAGATGGCCTAGAAGAATATCAAATGAGGACCTACTAACTATCTCTAGACAAGAAACCATACTCTGCCAAATCAAGAAAAAGAAATAGCGGTAAAACATGGGCAGAAATCAAACATTTGGCCCACAATCGAGTGCGATATAGAAGCTTTGTGGAAGCCCTATGCTCCCCCAGGGAGGGTAAAACAGGTTAATAAAAAAAAAAAAAAAACATTGAGCACGTAATGAAAAATTTAGTTCCCTATATTTTTATAATGCGCAGGTTCAGAAACTTTTTATCGAACAAAGCCTTATACACTATATATTCATCTTTTATTAAATCGCATATCACTTACTTGATAGTCAACTAATCCTATAAATCGCATATCACTCCATATAGGATAGTCAACTATATCTAAATAAATTAGATATCTTGCACAAAAAGAGTATAAAAATTATTCACAGATTTCCAAGTGAACACCCTACAGCTTTAATATACTCTACTAAATATACAAGTTTTTCAAATATATGCAAATGCGAACTATATATTCTCGCTTTAAAATTGTTAATAACGAAAACAAGCATAACTTCATATTGAACAGAATGATCGACATCCACAATCGCAATACGCGCAATAAAGCAAATTTTAAAGCAAAACAATTGTTTATATATATGTCTAAAAGTGTATAATGAACTTCCTGAAACTTTCAATTTAATAGTATAACGGAGTTGAAAAATAAAATTAAACCTTTTTTGCTACGGCATCAATTATAAATCACTTAAGTCAAAAAAAAATTAAAAGTCAATTCAAGTGTAAAACTGTAATTTTTTTTTACGATTTTTTGTTTTTTAATTTTTATTTTAATATTTAAGTACCTATTCTCTCTAATTTTTATATTGTATTAAATAACTTTTCTATTTATTACATTTATATTTAATTTTATATAATGTTTAATTTTTCAAAGAAGAAGAAAATACTTTTTAATTGGATTGTTATAATAATTTTTAAGGTCACAAAGCTCAGATTAAGACCATAAAGAAAAAAGAAAAAAAAATTTTGTTTAGATATGTAATATTTACAATTTATGAATTTAATAAAGAAAAAAAAAGGCGTAGCATGAAAAATTTCGTCAGAGATATAATTCATATGTTCATAATTGAAAATTATTCAGAAAAAAAAGGTGATACATATGTGTCGAAAACGGATAAGTGCAAAAACCGCCTAAGTGCAACCTATTTTTAATCCCCGTGCCATTTTTAATAATCTCCAAACAAATTTGTTTGAATAACTGCAAAACATATAAGTGCAAATTTCTAATAACTAACCTAAAATTAAAGTTTTCATTGAGTTAGGAACGGGTAAGTGCAAATCTTGAAATTATTATTCAAGTACTTTTTTTCTAACTTGATCAAGTTTCATCAGTCCAAATCAATAATCGATCACTTTATTACAGACTTAGTAAAACAAAAATATTACTTCAATATATTAGATACATATCTTTCTGATCATCAAATGATTTTTATTAGTATAGTTCACAAACCCACAATAAGTACAAAACCCCAATATAAAACTATATTAAACTTTGATAATGTTGCAAATTGTAGAATATGATCAAATCTTGACTCGTAAACTGACTTTGGAAAAATTGTTTCCGATTTTAGTTTAATTATTAAAAATAACACAACAAATACTCGTTAAAAATTTAAAAAAAAAGAATGAGTAGATGACATAGAATAAATTTTAACGAAAATAAAATTAGAAACTAATTTTTTAATTATAAAAAAAAAATTTCCAGATGACAATCATATTAACAATTTATATTTGCAATATAGAAATAACGTATAAAAGTTAGTAGTTGAGGCTAAAAGAAAATACTGTTCTGACAAAATAGCACAAAACTGATAATAAAAAAAATTGGAATTTATATAAAGAAATAATGTTCAATGAAAAGCAAAACTAGTGAGAAAAAAAACTCAATTAAAGGCTCTTTCTGTTTATCATAATCAAACATTAGAATCTTCAAATTAAATCTCAGAGCATATGTTTCAATTAATTCTTTAAAATTAGCAGCGACGACAGAGTGTGATGGTATATCTACTAAATTTATAAAACGATTCTCAGAGGAACTAATTCCTATCATCGTCATATTTATTAACAAGATTCTTCAAACAGGTCTCTTCCCGTGTAATTTAAAAAGTGCCATTGCCACTCCTATTTATAAAAACGGAAATAGTACAGAGTGTTCTAATTACCGTCCTATTTCCGTAAAAATAGATTAAACACTTTTATGAATTCCAATGGTATTTTAAGCGAAGAACAGTTTGGTTTCGAAAAAAGATCCAATACAACAGCAGCTTGTTTATGTTTAATAGATTTCATCTCGAAAAATATGGATAACAAAAAATATATGGGTTGTGTTTTTCTAGATCTTAAAAAAGCATTTGATTGTGTTGATCATAAAATTCTATTATTAAAATTGTCTAAACTTCATTTGTCTGACCTACAACTGAAGTTATTCAAATCATATCTTGAAAACAGAGATCAAGTAGTCCGCGTAAATAATACCTACAGCTCAAAAAAAACCGTAACCAAAGGAGTCCCGCAGGGATCCATTTTGGGGCCTGATCTGTTTAACATTTATATAAATGACTTAACTCGTTTAAACATCAGTGGAAACCTGCAGTTGTATGCAGATGACGCTGTATTGAAATATGCATGTGATAGTAAAGATGATTCGAAGAGCTGTATTCTAAATGATATGAGTATTATACAAGTATGGTTGAGAAAACATCGTCTTAGCTTGAATGTGAAGAAAACCAAAATTTTATTTTTCGAAAATAAACTTTAGATATGGAGACTACATTGCGTTTCAACAATTAAATTCAATTAAAAAAATTTAATTATTATTTAGGTCTAATAGTAGATAGTAAAGCAAATTGGAGTGCTCACATTGAGCTTTAAAAAAGAAAAATAAAATTGCGCTTTAAAAAAAAAACACAAAAGCACATAAAGTAGGACTCAATATAAATATAGACAAAGTCCCTAAGATTGAATGCAAACAATTCCAATCCATTAGCAATAAACAACACATACATAGAGGATGTGACAAGTTTCAACTACCTTGGCAGTATTCTTACTGCCAACGGAGGAGCAGAAGAAGACATTGAGAATCGAATAAAATTACCAAAGATGGCATTCGGGAGACTTTGGCCAATCTGGAGATCACCACAGTTAACCAAAGGCACGAAAATAAGGATATATGAAGCCTGTGTGAAATCGATTCTACTCTACGGCAGTGAAACCTGGTTAATCAAAAACTCTTCAACAAATAAATTACAAGTATTTGAAAATAAATGTCTCCGAACAATTCAAAATATAAGATGGCCTAGAAGAATATCAAATGAGGACCTACTAACTATCTCTAGACAAGAAACCATACTCTGCCAAATCAAGAAAAAGAAATAGCGGTAAAACATGGGCAGAAATCAAACATTTGGCCCACAATCGAGTGCGATATAGAAGCTTTGTGGAAGCCCTATGCTCCCCCAGGGAGGGTAAAACAGGTTAATAAAAAAAAAAAAAAACATTGAACACGTAATGAAAAATTTAGTTCCCTATATTTTTATAATGCGCAGGTTCAGAAACTTTTTATCGAACAAAGCCTTATACACTATATATTCATCTTTTATTAAATCGCATATCACTTACTTGATAGTCAACTAATCCTATAAATCGCATATCACTCCATATAGGATAGTCAACTATATCTAAATAAATTAGATATCTTGCACAAAAAGAGTATAAAAATTATTCACAGATTTCCAAGTGAACACCCTACAGCTTTAATATACTCTACTAAATATACAAATTTTTCAAATATATGCAAATGCGAACTATATATTCTCGCTTTTAAAATTGTTAATAACGAAAACAAGCATAACTTCATATTGAACAGAATGATCGACATCCACAATCGCAATACGCGCAATAAAGCAAATTTTAAAGCAAAACAATTGTTTATATATATGTCTAAAAGTGTATAATGAACTTCCTGAAACTTTCAAATTAATAGTATAACGGAGTTGAAAAATAAAATTAAACCTTTTTTGCTACGGCATCAATTATAAATCACTTAAGTCAAAAAAAAATTAAAAGTCAATTCAAGTGTAAAACTGTAATTTTTTTTTACGATTTTTTGTTTTTTAATTTTTATTTTAATATTTAAGTACCTATTCTCTCTAATTTTTATATTGTATTAAATAACTTTTCTATTTATTACATTTATATTTAATTTTATATAATGTTTAATTTTTCAAAGAAGAAGAAAATACTTTTTGATTGGATTGTTATAATAATTTTTAAGGTCACAAAGCTCAGATTAAGACCATAAAGAACAAAGAAAAAAAAATTTTGTTTAGATTATGTAATATTTACAATTTATGAATTTAATAAAGAAAAAAAAAGGCGTAGCATGAAAAATTTCGTCAGAGATATAATTCATATGTTCATAATTGAAAATTATTCAGAAAAAAAGGTGATACATATGTGTCGAAAACGGATAAGTGCAAAAACCGCCTAAGTGCAACCTATTTTTAATCCCCGTGCCATTTTTAATAATCTCCAAACAAATTTGTTTGAATAACTGCAAAACGTATAAGTGCAAATTTCTAATAACTAACCTAAAATTAAAGTTTTCATTGAGTTAGGAACGGGTAAGTGCAAATCTTGAAATTATTATTCAAGTACTTTTTTTCTAACTTGAGAAAGTTTCATCAGTATTTAAATAGTTTTGATAAATTTTTTAAGTGCCAACACTCAAAGAAAAAGTTGAGGTCAATTAACCATTGAATTAACAAATAAAATAACTGTTTACTTAGGCTCACAAGTCACAGTAGCTACATACACGTATGTGTGTATAAATTTTCTACATATTGCTAACAACATAAATGCAAATATGTGCAAACAGGTAATTTAGACTTACATATAATTAAAAATATATCATAACTGCACAAGTTTTATTTGCCTGGTTAATGTGCACTTATCCGTTTTCGACTGTATATGTATTTATTATTTTTTCTGATAATAAAAATACAGACAAATATTTTAATCTTTTATGTATTAACTTTGTTTTTAATTTAAAGAAAATCTTCGAGTAAGTAGAGAAACAGAAAATTTCATCATTGAAATTTAGTTGAAAAGTTCTTGTTATACAACGCGTACGTACGAACACTGCCCCAAATATAGATTATTTCAAAATAAAATTAAGTTTGAAACAACTTTTTTTTTTAAAAAAAACTTAAAACATTCATAAGCACGTAAATAACTCTAGAAAATACATTTTGTTGTATCTCTTTAAAGCTTAGCATTCAAAAGAAAAATTACTAATAATTTTTAAAACCTTATATCAAGGATACAAAATAGGCATCCCGAGTACGTATAGGGTTGTGAGTGTGTAATACGAAATGTAAAATTACTAACGGTAAAACGTATGTGACATTTTTACTATCAAGATATTTAGTTAATTAATTTAAAAAAATAATTTTTGCTTAATTTATTTTAAATTCAAATACAAAAAATTTTTTATTTTAAATTTTTTTATGTTACTGTACTATTATAAAAAGTTAACCACGTGGGGAAAAATTTTTTTTGCTAGTCCACAAATACATATGCAAAAATTTACTGAAATTTTAAAAAGTGCTATCCACTTTGAATAATTTATATGGCAGGATAAAGGCAAAAAAACTAAAACACGATTTGAAATTCAAACATACTAAAATTTAAGTAAATTAAATATTCATTTGGGTGGCCTATATAATAAACATTACAATTATTCCTATAACTAATACATTATACTGAATCATAAACAAATTCGTCCGGATGGCATTTAAAATTACATTATAAAAATGTATATGTTGTGTTGCTTGTTTTTATACCTTTGTCCTATTACACTGAATGTCAAACAAAGAAAAATTTGTAGCTACTTTTGAAAATAGAATTTTTTGTTGTAAAGTATTGTGTATTAGTAAATGAGCAAGAGTGCAGTAAACGAGCAAGAGTATTTTTTTCTTTATTTTCCCTTTTCATTTCCCTTTTATTCCCTTTTACATTTATAAGGAACATAGGGGCATCTATTAAGTCTTTTATTACTCATGTATGACGATTTTCATTTAAAAAGTGAAGTTGATTGGCAGCTACCTGAATTTGTTGCACCAGCACAAGGTAGGTTTTAAGTGCAAAAAAATCTAATTTATATATTCAGTAAATTTTAGCTGCCCTTTTTTTTAGAAGACAATTTTCTCTCGGACGACATTGTTTCAATAAACTTTTGCCTAACAAAAAATTCCAATTTTTTTATTATTTTTATCATTCTTGTTTAAATTTTTAAATAAAATCATGAGTTTAGAACTTTCATGAAAAGTATTGAATCCATATGTAACTTTATTTTTGCTTTTAACAAAAAATAATATAAAAATGTATAGTTTTTAGGAAATTACGAAAAAACTAAAAAACAATATACATACATATGTATGTATGTATATGTATTATTTTTTTAAAACTTTGTATATACCAAAATGAACATTTTTTGTTTTGATTTGTCTATGTTTGTTGCCTCTTAAATGTGACTTTGAAAACTGCCCAAAAGGGGAAATTTATTTATTTCCCAATATCTGTACATAGATATTGATGAAAAGCTGGATCAACGATTTCTATAAAAACTTAAAAAATTTTCATGATCGAATCATTAAAAATACAACTTTAATCAAAACTAATCATGAAATAAAAAAAATCCGTCAAAATAAAGTAAACATTTTTTATGACATATTTAGTTCTGTGTTGTTCATTTATTAATCAGAGTGGTCCGAGTATGCTCTGATCAGATCATGTCTGTATGCTCGGGCAGTGCTCGAAGTGTTTGATCTAATTTACTTTATGAAAACATCCATTGAGAAAAAACTTGAAAAAAGTTTGGATCAGTATTTATTTAAAACTGTAGAGGCTTCGTGATCAGATCAATAAAAAAACACAATTTATAAATTAATAATGGAAAAGTATTTAAAAGTTTTAAGTGCATTCAAAAACAGTACTCTTATCGCTTTACTATATATTTATATATATATAGCAAAATTATGACAATTGAATTTAATAATTTGATATTTATACCATTTTAATATAGCTCTAACTTAAAACTTTTTAAAAGCTTTTAAAAAATTTGAATAAGATTTTTATTTTTTTTGAGTAAAAATTTGTGACAGCAAAATTGTTAATCAATTGAAATTATGGTTAGGGGTGACGTTAAAAATTCTGCTTTTGCTAAACAATCTCGATTATCCCGATTTTGGGTTATTCCGAAAAAGGAAAGGGATAGAAAAAAATTATTATAAGTTATTTATGAATTAATTTATTAAATATTAATTAATTCAAGAGTTTAAAAAACTCTTTTAAATATGATATAAAAACTGGCCCAAAATAAAATTGAGTTTGAAACAACTTTGAAACACTTAAAACATTCATAAACACGTAAATAACTCTAGAAAATACATTTTGTTGTATCTCTTTAAAGCTTTAACATTCAAAAGAAAAATTAACAATTTTTAAAACCTTATATCAAGGATACGAAATAGGCATCCTTCCTATACAATTTTTTGAAAGTTTTTACAATTAATGAATTAATTATAACATTCTCTTTTTTCAGAATATGTACGACGTAGTTTGATATGTTTGCTGTAATGACATATTTTTTTCAATATTATAAATTTTTATGATTGTCATTAGAAAGAACAAACTTTTGTATCTGATCTAAATTTTCAAGTCGATCTGTTAAATAGTTTATTGTTTAATAGCAACCTAATCAGTCAACTTTTGTGTTTTTAAAATAGTGGATAAACTTCAAATTAATGCAATTCATTACCTTTTTTTGAAAGATTTATCAGCAATCGACATCAAAAAGGATATCGGTAACACTTTAGGTAGTTCTCATCACCATCATAGTTCCTCAGTGGTCTAGTGGATGAGAGCGTACAAAGTACGATGTAAACGCCGAGGGAGTGTGGGTTTGAATCCCACACACATTGTAAGAATAATTCCCCTTACGACATTTTAAAGCCACATCTGAAACAGAAAGGCTGGGTAATTTCCTTGTTTCCACTTTCCACTTTTATCCAAAAAAAAAAAAAACAAAAAAACCAAAATCATTATCATTATCATATAAAACCATTCGTTTTTGCGTAGCTGAATTTAAACGTGGTCGTATAAATGATGAAAAAAGAAGTGGAATCACAAAAATAGCTACTTCCATTGAATTGAAATGATATGAAAATTACATGATGTAGTTACAAAAGATCGTAGAGTAAACATCGTGAACTGTCAGAGGTATTAAAAATATCACAAGATAGTTTTGGACGATTGGTGCCGCATTGATTAACATTGCCACAAAAGACAACTCGTTGGAGATGTTGTGAGGAGCTTTTGGCGAGATATCAGCGTAATCCAAAATATAAAAACTGGTGGAAGTGCGCCAAAGAAAGCAAAAGCAGGAAAGATGATGCAACTATTTTTTGGGATGCAAATGGTGTAATATTCATTGACTATCTTGAAAATCAAACTGAATAAATTAGTAACTGCTGAATATTATTGTGCATTGATCGATTGAATGAGGAAATCAAAAAAAAAGACCACATTTAGGAAGAAAAGGATACTTTTCCATCAAGACAACGCATTATCACACAAATTACGGTACGAAATTGCTGTACGAAACATGAATTACGGTACGAAATTGCTTCAAACCCTTCATACAGCCCAGATTTAGCCCCTTGTATCTTCTTCTTGCTTCCGAATCTAAAAAAAGATTTGCTGGAAAGATATTCACATCAAATGAAATGGTTATCACAAAACTGAAGCATATTTCGAAGGTCTTGAAGAATCGTATTTTGCGGACGGTATTAAAAAACTTGAAAAACGCTTGATAAAGTGTATTGAGTTGGAAAGAGACTACTTATGTTGAAAAATAAAAATGAAAATTTGGGAAAAAAAAGTTTTTAATATGAATATAGAAATCACATTGGATTGCCCTCATATATGTATATCTAATATATAAAGGAGCAAGTGTGTTTGTTTGTCTCAGTTTCATGTAAAAACCAGCCTCATTGCAACAAAATTTTTCAGAAACACTTTTAGGAGCCTGGGAGGAGTTATAGGCTATGTCTTGTTCCGATTCATTAACCCATTGTGCCTTAAACAGTTCTATAACATTGATTTGATAATTTGCACAAGTGTTGCTCTTTAGTACAGAGGCTCATTAAGTTAATTGGATTACGATTCATTTAAACATTTCATTCAGCCCTCGTGAATGAAGTTTCTTAATTTTTTTGTTATTGTACTTAAACAATTTAAGTCGCTAAGTTTATTTTAGTCTCATTCAATTAATTTAGTCACGATACATTAACACTTTAGGTATCGACACGATAGTCTGCCAAAAAAAATTTTGTTTCTGATTTATTCTCTAATTTTACAGGAATAAATTTACGGTAAAGAAAGTCTGTCCCAAATTTTTTGTTAAGCTTCGTAACAGGTACACGCGCGAGTGTCTATTTGAGATATTCTGTTTAATTTTTTGTATTATTATTAAAATACTATTTTCTTCTAATGATAACTCTTTACTTTTGTCTATATTTTTATTTTTATTATATATATATAAAGAGCTTTCAATGCACTTTTCTAATATCTAATAGTAATCAAAAACCTATAATTAAGTATCTTCAGAATAATCTGTATAAGTTTTAACAACTTAAGTTAAAAATACTTTTTCTACTATTGTGAAACCATTGCGTAATCTCTTCCATTTATCTCACTCTTCCGGTAGGTATCCGAAACCGATACCTCAAACTACTGCCCTACTGCTATCACTTCGGTCCTTTCCAAGGTAATGAAAAATTTAATAAGTAGAAAGCTTCTGCAATATCTGCATAACAAAGGATTTATTCATGATCGTCAATTTGGATTCCAAACCCATCAGTCAATAGGTGATCTCATGACATGCCTTTGTGAAAGGTTCGACATCTGTCTCCTCCATTCAGAGAAGTGTGATGTTATCACTTTGGATATTTCTAAAGCTTTTGACCGAGTTTGACACAATGCTTTAATTGCTAAAAGCGAATCAATGGGCCTCGATGGTGTATTTGTAAGTTGGAGATTTTCTTTCGAAGCACTCACTCTTACTCTTCTGAACAGTTCAAAATTAATGCTGGTGTCTCAGGATCTGTTCTTTTCCTCGACACTTATTTATAAACGGAATATTAAGTATTACCTTCAATAGTTTTGCAGACGACAGCACACTGGTGGCTTCTTATAAAGACAACGGCAGTAAATATTCTACATCACTTGAGGTAAATCTCGATTTAGCCAAAATTTCTAATTGGGGCAAAATCAACAGGGTCGAATTTAACTCTAAAAAAACTCAGTGCTGTTTATAATAGTCTGTCGGAAAATAAACACTTCAATTCCCATCTTAACTTTTCAAGGAGAAGTTTTCCAACACGCTGGTGAGGTCAACATCTTGGGCATGGTTATCAAAAGTTAAGTTGGTCCATATTTCCATACCATATTTTTGGTGAAGATGCAGCTAGGTATGGTTTCCTATATGGTTATAAAGCCTTTTCATCTTATCTTCTTAACATCTATACAACATATATAAGACCAAAGATGGAGTACATTTAGGCGGCAGCCTCCAAAACGGTATTGCGATTTCTCAATAAAGTGCAAAACATAGGCATTTTGTCTAATAAAGCATTCCAAAGAGAAACAAGGAGAGCTTCTGCTACCCACCTCTATGTAGTTCAAATTCCCAGATGGCATAATTCGGCTTATGGAAATTCGTTTGTAGTACAAACATCGCGAATGTGTAAGCATCTCCCACCTCATATGTTCGCCAGAATTGGTTATATTTACATTTACAATGTATTCTGAAATTGAAAAAAATTGTTAAGACCTCATATCTCCCAAACGATGGCAAATAGACCTTACCTTCACATAGAATTTTTGTTCGTTTTAACCTCGTGAATCATCTCTTTTCCTTCGTCAGCTTATAAAAGAACAAAAAAAAAAAACTAACTAATGCTTGAACTGACGGGATTTTGAATGGGACTGTAACTCATTGTTCATCCACACACCCCTGGTTAGACGTCAACGTGTTCATCCATTTTTTTTTATCGCTTTTTGGAGCTCAACACTTTTACATTTTCAAGTAAAAAAGCTTTTGTTCGACATACATTTAATGAAACAATGGCTAGAGTTAAATTTTCTTGAAGGGTTTAAAAAATAAAGTAATAATTGACTCAACGAAAGTGTGATAAAGTGATAATTGAACTTCCACTTTATTAAGCGTTTAAAAAGTTAGAATTAAAAAAATAATAGAAAAGTTCAGAAATCAAAAATAAATTTTCCACCATAAATAATTAAATATTGTATTTAATAAGAACGTACATATATGTATATATGAAATCAATTTCTTTTAAAAATTTTACTACATATTTACTAAGGGTTGGCCACGAAAACCCAAATACAAAATACCAAAATTCAAAATTCCAAAGTAGTTCTCTTATTATAATTTCCTTTGAATTTTTTTTATTTTGGATGTTAGCCGATTTATTGGAAACAAAAATATTGAATGCGAAAATTGTATAAAAAAAATTAAACAAAAAATGTTGTTGAATGTATCTTAATAATTTAATTTTATAAACGTTCGAATGATTCAGAACTACAAAAAAGTTTTGAAGTTTCAAAGTATTTAATAACAGCTTACATGTTAGAAAACATTTCTAGAATAAATTATAAAAAAAGTGGATCAAAAGTGGATGCAACATAGAAAAATTTCTATTTTTCAAAAAAGTAAGAAAAACCAAAATTGGTTTGACTATTAACATAGCTAATACAGAATTAGATAGGAAGCAATGCTCAAATATTCGGATCCTCTGATTTGATTCTAGGCTAATTTTTTTTTCCTAAGGGAGGTGGGAATCTTCCAAAGACACCAAGAATTTCCTCTTGGTAGTGTCAGATTCTTACTCCCCCTTTAGCCAATATAATGGGATGAAACCCTTACTTGTATATTGGCTAGAGAGTAGGGATAGGATAGGAAATAGGATGCGGCAACATTGAATTGGGAGTGGGACTGTAAGGAATGAATCAGCCTATTATTATTACTACTTTGCTAACAGTGACTAGCCGTTACAACAATTACAACATAACACATTACTGTAGTATATAACACATTACTGCATGAGGTAATTATTGAAGGCAACCCCCATTGTCACTGTTGCAGCTATTATTATTGGCATTAGTATTACTTATTAATATTATTATTACTTTACTACAGAGTCAGGGCTATCAGTGGATTATAATGTGCAGTTATATAGGGTGTTCAAAATTGAAGTATCATTTTGATTTTGCCGCCATTTTTTTCTACCTGGAATTTTTATACGAGGTTTCTCTAGGTATATTCTAAATACATTCTGGTTAGTTAATATGGAACGTTACACGAAGGAACAACGTGTTTTTGTTATTACAACATTTTTTGAAAATGGTAAAAGTTTTCAAGATGTAATTAGGAAATTTCGAACAAAATTTGGTAGAGAAAATGCTCCAACAAATCGTGCCATCAAGCTGATGGTTGATAAATTTCTAGAAAGTGGATTTGTTCTTGATAACAGAGGCAACATTTATCAACGTAGTGGCCGTTCAACCGAGAATGTAGCAGCTGTGAGCAGAAGTGTTGAAGAAGATCCAAAAACTTCCATTCGTCATCGTTCGCAGCAATTAAACATCAAACCATCCACATTATTCAACATTTTGCATCGTGATCTCAATTTAAAGGCTTATAAGATCCAGCTGACGCAAGAATTAAAATCAACTGACCATGCATTACGTCGGCAGTTCGTTTCTTGGGCAATCGAAAAACAAGAAGAAAATAATCTTTACCGACGAAGCTCATTTCCAGCTCAATGGCTACGTCAATAAACAGAATTACCGCACTTGGGGTGAAGAGAATCCAAGGGTTATCTTAGAGCAACCAGTACATCCACAAAAAGTTACGGTTTGGTGTGGTTTGTGGTCAGGAGGAATCATCGGACCATATTTTTTTGAAAACGCAAATGAAAATGCGATTACGGTCAATGGAAATCGCTGCAGGGAGATGATCCGAAGCTTTTTGTGGCGGGAAATTGATGATTTGGACGTAGAGAATATGTGGTTTCAACAGGACGGTGCCACTTGCCACACAGCAAGAGAAACAATGGATCTTTTGAAGGAAAAGTTCGAAGATCGCATTATTTCTCGTAGAGGAGGAGTGATGTGGCCACCATGATCATGCGATTTGACACCGTTGGATTTTTTTTTGTGGGGTTTTGTGAAATCGAAAGTGTACAGCAATAATCCCACAACAATTCAAGAGCTTAAATACAACATTATCGAGCAGATTTCAACCATTGAGAATAGTTTATTGAACAACGTGATTCAGAATTTTGGTAAAAGATTGGAAGCCTGCCGAAGTAGTAGAGGGGGCCACTTGGCCGACATAATTTTTCATTATTAACCGGAACCTATTTGTAATAAATTAAAATAAAAATATATTTAATATTTAAAAAAAAAGTCTTTTTTTATTGAAATTGAAATGTTATAGAGGATATTTGTAAATATTTATTGCTTTTTAATTATGGTTCCTACTTGTTGTAAATGCAAATCGAATAATTATAAATATAAACCCAAAGATAAAATTTATACGCTTTCAACTTTTGATGATTTTTTCCCCACTGAAAAAAAATTTTAATAAAAAAATAAATAGAACTATCTTATCATGAACTACATTATCAAAAAAGAATGAAATTAAAAAGTTTTCATAATTTAATGAACACATAACCTAAGCTTAATAATAAACTCTCTTGCAAATTTGATAAGTACAGTTCAATTCAAATAAAGTTTTTATAATTCTAATTGAAATGAAAGTAGATAAACGAAAGTTTGTTTATGTTAAAGTTTGTTTAAAAAATTAATTTTCTCTTTATATTTTTTTGTCATAGATCATTTGAAAGTTAAGAGTACCAAATTCTCTATAAGCAATTTCTGATTTTTTGAATACAGTGAAAAAAAAAACCTTTAGTATCTAGGCTTTTTATTATTATTTGAATTGGGATAAGTAATTTCTGTTTTTTTGGATATTGAAAAAAAAAAAAAATTTTTTTATGTACATTCATATGTATGTATAAACACATTCTTACGAATTTTGAAATTAAAAATTGGACTAATATTTTAAAAATTGTAGTTTGATATTTTTAAAAAATTAATTCAAATGCATAGCATCTTTTCATGATTTTTTAAATAAAATAAAAAGTAAAATAAAATTAAAACTGCAATATCTAAATTACATTTTCTAAAAAATCTGAAAGAAAATGCAATTTTTAATTTTAAACTTTAAAAATTTAATTAAAAAAAATGATAACAAAATAAAGTTAAATGGTTGGAACAAAGATAAAATGCAATATAGTTTAATATGCTTTGTGATATCCTTTTGTTATTTTATTATATTAAAATAAACAATTTTTATAAGGAGTAGGCTTCATATCAATTAAAAAAAAACACGCCATATTCTTAAACCTTAAAGAAGGTATTTGGAATCCTGAATAATTAAATATAAATTTGATGACATTATTAGCATTTATTTATAGTTAGTTAATATTAAGTCATAATTACTAATAACTTAAATAAACTAACGTGGATTTAATTTTATTTAAAAAAAAAATATTTTTTAATGTATATTAATAAATTTACTTAATTTATTAAATTTCAATTGTCATAAAAATAATTTTGATTGCAATCATTTTTTTTGTTCAGTATCTAATGTGCGAAATTATTGCGCTCCTTCAAAGTTTTTAAGAAGCTGTTTTTTTTTTTTAAGAAAAAAAGGTAAAGTTGGAAGACATTTTTTAAAATTAATATTCAAGAATGACAAAATTTGTTTTTACCCAAATGATGTAAAAAAGACGAACTTTTAACACCCGTTTTGGGCGAATTAGAAAAACATTTATAGTTTTCGAGTTATTTCAAGATTTGTAATGAACATTCTATTTTTTCCCATAAGACTACATGTATCTTCATGAAAACTGTGCTACTATACAGCTTTTTTCGTTTAGTGCCCAGACCTTTATTATTATTGGCCGTGGTTAAAGCACGCTGGTAGATAAATCGTTCGAAGGCAAATACATATAATTTGTAGCTCTTTTTTTGATAAAAATTTTGATGTTTTGATTAATAGTAATATGTCTACGATTAAAGCTTTTAGAGTCTAAATATAAGATCAAAACTTTAGTATACATTACGGATAAGTTATGGTTTTTTACAGTTTTAATTTCGATTAAACCACACTAGTATTTAAGACTAACATTTTATACTTCGTTTCACATCCAGTTTCCTATAAACTAATTTTATTATGGTGTGCATATTTGGTATGCAGAGAAAAAGAAATTTTCAACCAAAAGTTTACGTGTCTACGTTTTGCACTGTGTACTTAGCACTGCATTCAATTACTAACACATAGTTTTGAGTTCTTCATATAAAAAAAAAACCAAACTCCCCACAGGTATAATGCAAATAATTTTTAATTATTCAAACCAATTAATAAATTAATAAATAAAAACCGTATAGAAATAAAAAATAAAATTTAAATTAAACGTTTTTTAATCTTTCTTCATATATGTACATAAATAATAAATATTATAAGAAATAAATAATATACATATCAATTTCATGATTAAAAATTTTATAATAGCTAATAATGATTTAAAAACATAATTTCTTTTTATTTCATAGCAATTACGATTAATTAGTTCGAAAATCAATCCAATTTTATATCGACTTCATATGTACACATCTGAAATGATACATTTCATTCATCAAATGGAGTATTATATTCTTTTTGAGGTCATTGAATGTTCTTGGGCTGAATTTCAAGAAAAAGTTCAATTTGCAAAGGCATTAGATGATATTTTAGTAGCCCATGATGAATTTTTAAAGAAAGCAAAATCAGGAGCATTTTTAGATGAAAAATCAAATAATTTAGACGGTCAAATGTCTACAATATATGTTAATATTGATCGTTTAGATGTATGGCAAGATAAATTTTTTGAAAATTGTTTTAAAGAGTTTACATCACTTAAATCTTATCAAAAACATATACTTGATAGTGAAATAAAAGGTGAATTTGGTGTTACAGCTGAAATGCAATTGGAACGTGATCAACAAGAAAAAATGTTTGAACAATATTTAGCTGGTTGCGAAAAATCATTAGAAAAAATTGGTGACGATTATGAATTAGCAGTAAGACAATTTTTATTAATGTTAAATTCTGATAATGATCATAATTTACAATTGTTTGGTATGCGATTAGATTTTAATGAATATTATAAAAAACGTGATGAAAGATTAGATGTTGCATTAACATTTGAACATATGATGCGTAATAGTAATGCATTTGTTTGCATGAGTTCGACTGGTGTTGGTAATAACAATAGCATGAGCTACAGTCGTTACAGTATTAATTGACATCTATTAAAAACTTCAAAAAATATCAACATAAAATATAATTCATTAAACGATCAAAATTATATTTTAAATAAATACAAAAACAACTTGCAACATATAAATTTAAATAAAAATAATTGTAAAAAGACAAGAATAAAAAATGATAATTGCCATAAAATTGAAAGAAATCTTAAAATAGAGAAACGTCCAATATCTGAAGAAAAAAATCATAATAATATGATTTTTTTGGAATGTTGTCAAATTATTTAGGAATATAATTATAAATTAAATTATGTATTGAGAAAAACTAATTTTAATTAAATTTGTTGCCATAATTTTTAAGTAAAGAAAAAAGGGTATATAAAGTAGCTTTATAGAAAAACAAAAAATAATGTTGAGAAAAATTGGATAAAATCGAAAAAAAAAATAATTAATATATTTCATTTAACATCATTTATATTTACATGCACAATTCATTAACTAACAAATTACAATTTATTTTTAATCTTTAACAATTATTAAAATTCATATTTACATTGTTAGGTTTTAATAATGCATAAATATTCTTAATTTCAAAAAAAAAAAAATATTGAAACTCCGTGTCAAAAATTTAGGTGTTATTTTAAATCTAGTAATTAAATTAAATATTCTCATTAAAAAAAAAAAAAACAAATAATAATTTAAAAAAATATTTTATAATTTCAAATTCTTTAATATAATTCTAATTTTTCTTATATAGCCAAATACTATATAGGATATATTTGATATAAATTTTTAAATACATACAATTTTTGGCCATTTTTGTTTTTTTCTGTTTTTTAAGTTTTGTAAAATACTTAATTAATAATTTTAATAAAAACAGAAAATTAAAAGAAACTCACGTTTATAAAAGGTAAAATTAAGCTATTTTTGTATTTATTTGGAACAATAATTCGAATTTTATTTAAGAATAAATTATAAGTATAAAAAATTTTTAAAAATTAAGTTCCTTAAATGCTGGCCCATCCATAAATTTCAAAATATTTTACGTATAAAATATATACGTAAAATATATGTATAAAAATTAATTAACAGTTAATAAAACAAAAATAAAAACAAAAATTAATATTTTAAATAATAGTTATTTTAAAATATAAATTTTAATTTAATCAGATTTAATAACAAAAAAGTCCTCAAATAAAAATTACTTTTAAAATCTAAAAATGGAAAATTTTAAAAATGTAAATAAAATTCAATTGTTATTTCTTATAGAAAAATGAGCAAAATTAAAAACAAAAAAAAAAAATTTAAATTACCTACTTTTTTGTTTTATATTTACAAACAAGTTAAAAAATTAAATGTAAAAAAAATATTAAATAAAGTTATAAATTGTTAAATCGATTAAAATATTGTTTTAACGATTTTAACCTGTAATTAAAATATGTTTTATCATAAATTATTAAAGAAAAGCATTTTCACATTAAAAAAAATATTATAATTGGTTATAACTATCTTATAGCATTATAAAATTTGAATAAATGTAATTTAATACAACAACAATTTGTTTTATTTTAAAATTAATTTCAATAAAAATAATGCATATTTATTTTGTTTGATTTTTTGGAAATTCGTTTTTTTTTAGATTTATTCTAATTAATAAATTTGAAATTGATTGATCGCAAATATTTAACGTCAATCAGCAGTTTTAAAAAAATAACACAATAGGGCAAAATAGGACATTACAGATCCTTTCTAAAATTTTTAATCAAAATGAATATATATAAGCAAGACCTAAATAAACAGGGCAAGAACTGAAAACGATGTTATAAATTGATGTGAGTCTCGATATAAGTAACTATTTGCACTTTATTTAGTGTACTATAACGTATAATAGGTCTTGGGATTTGGTCTTCAATCTAAATTTCAAAACAAAGAAAAAAACAATCGATGTTTTAAAATGAATAAATTTATGTGGCCGATTTCGATAGTCATATACTCATATCACTTTCATTTTTTAAATTTTTGATTTCGATAGTCATAAAAAATGATAAAAAATGAAAAAAAGCTGATTTCGATAGTCGTTTTTTATGAATATACTTATTTAGAACGTCAAATTTTCTCATTTTGAAATTGTTAAATGAGTGCTTGTAAAAATGGATTTAAGGAAAAATCATGAAGTATTTTATTTATATTTATGTGAATATAGGTATTTTTATAAGTAACCTATGACTATGCGAAATCATAGGTTGCAGGAAAGCCCATTATTTTGTGAATTAGAAGTCGTTCCGACATGATTTGAAAAAAAGGTTCTCACCGATTTTGTGGTAAAATTTAAACAATAACAAAAATGAAAAAGATCAACTTAAAAGCCCGCCCAAAAAAACAACCCAAAAACTAAGAACCAACTTTTCGGAACTTTTTTAAATTTTTTTACTTTTTTTCTATTACAGTATTGGGAACTACGTTTTTTAAATCATATTGGACCGAATTCTTACTCTTCACATACGGAGCCTTCTTCAAAATAACAGCAGGTATTTATAGAAGTCAGTATTTTTTGTTCTCATTATGCAGACAATATTATTGTATTTTATTATTATATTTAATAATTTGCAAGCACTTAATTTTTTACTTAGCTTTTATTTTCTTTGTATATCCGAAACCTCAAAATAAGAAAGTATTGCCGGTTTAAAAAAAAAATATAAGTCATTTTAATTTTAAATTCCATTCCATTTTCGCCAACTATCGAAATCGTAATTATTAAAATGAAATGAAGTTTTTGATTTTCATTTTTATGAAATAACTATCGAAATCAGGGAAGTAGGCATATATAAACCTTATATATAGAAATATATCTATTTTTCCTAATTTTTTTTTTAAATCTCGATAATTTTCGAATAATAAATTCTTGTTTTCAACATAAAATTAAAAAATAATAACAGAATTTTCCTATAATCTATGCGTAATTTCATTTAATTAGGTATTCATAAAAATATAGGATAATAAAAACATAGTTTTAATTCTATGACTTTTTCTCGCTCGTGTATTTTTTAAAGAAAACAAGGAAGTTACGAAATTCAAACATGAATAAAGGACAATTGTTTAACTAAAACAAAAAATAAGTTTGAATTTATTAATTATTTTTTTCCAAGGTAAGATATGTTTTGAACATACATATATTGAAATATATAACAACTAAAAGAAAAATTAGAATTTTTTTGAGAAGAATTACAACAAATAACACTTTGAAAAGAATTTGTTTGTAAATCATCTAAAGAGAAAAGTAAGGAAAATTATTTTATACTTTATGTGCTGAGGCATTCCTTTTGTTTTCGACAATTATTTTCATTATCGGAACTTTTATTATTATTTCTTTCATTTTAATCTAATTTGTAAAATATTAAATAGAGTAAAGTTTTTGCAATGGATAATTTTGTCTTTATTAAAATTGATTAAAAAAATTAAAAAACATATTTTTTTTTAAACATATTACAATAATATTATACATATAAAACAATAATGCAATTATAACAAAAAATAATTATTGTGGAATTTTTAAATGCAAATAATTTTATTATTTAAAAATAAAAAAATGTTTTGCTGAAAGAAACTTTTAAATTATTTCTATTTCTCATTTAAACTAAAAATTTAATATCATATATAAAATTTATTGATTTTCGATTAAATCTTATAAAATAATAATAACTCTCATAAATCTTACAAAAAAAAAATTTTTTTGTCTAAAATTCTTTCGAAGCTATAACAAATAATATTTTTATGAAATTACTTTAAAAGCATTTTCCAAATCTTGAATCAAATCTTCAACATCTTCTAAGCCAACAGATAATCTAAGTAAAGTATCTGTAATACCTAGTTTTTTACGATCTTCGGCGGGTACCGATGCATGTGTCATAACAGATCTGAAAATTAAAACAAAAAATATAAAAATATTTTAATATTAAAATTAAGGTTTACGGTAATTCTGCTAAACTCTCATAGCCTCCAAGACTTTCAGCTAATGTGAAAATTTTTAACGTTTGCAAGAATTTTTGTGATTTTTCTAAATTCCCTACTAAATAAAATGACATAATACCGCTATGACCATAACATTGACGACGTGTTAATTCATATTGTGGATGTGATTGTAATCCAGGATGAATTACTTTTTCTACTAAAGGATGCTTTTCTAACCATTTTGCAATTTCAACAGAATTTTTTTGATGTTGTTCCATACGTATTGCCAATGTTTTTAAACCACGATTAACTTGATAGCAATCAAATGGTGATGGTATTATGCCAGTAGCTGAAAATTGTTTAATAAATAAACATGAGGTTTTTTAACTTATTTAATTGTAAAATGTTAAATGTTTTTACCATTTTGTAAAAAACGTAGGCGACTATGTAATTCATCATCATTTGTCATAGCGGCACCCATTATAACATCAGAATGTCCATTCATATATTTTGTTAATGAATACATAACCATATCTGCACCCCATTCAAGTGGTCTTTGAAAGTAAGATCTATTCACAAAAATGTATTTTAAAATTTTATTTTTTAACTATGTATATTTTATATAAACAATACCTTTTTAAATACTTACGTTAAAAATGTGTTGTCAACAACAACAACAACTCCGGGATGATGATTATGAACAAAATCAGAAACAGCTTTAATATCAACCACTTTTAATAAAGGATTTGTTGGTGTTTCAATCCAAAGCATTTTTGTATTTGCTTTAACTGCTGCTTTTAATGCATTTAAATCTGTTGGATCAATAAATGTTGGTTCTAGATTTAACCTTGACGTTACTTGCCTTAAATTGAAATACATACATAAGTTTTAATATGAATTAACAAAAAATGCCTGACATTACCTCATTAATCTGTTGGTACCACCGTATACATCGTCACTGACAACTATATGATCACCAGAATTTAACATAGATAGAATGCAAGTAGTTGCACCTAAACCAGATGAAAAGCACAATGCATGTTTAGCATTATCTAAAGAAGCCAAACATTCTTCTAGAACATTTCTAGTTGGATTTCCACTTCTTCCATATTCAAAACCCTTGAAGTAAAATAAAAGTTTATAAACATATTTTGAATTATTTAGAAAACTTTTAGGTATATATTGAATATTATATTACTTTTAAAAATACATATATGTATGTATGTATATAAAATATTGTTCTATAGGATGTAGTATTTAATTTCTTTTAAACTATTTTAAGTTATACCAGGTTATACATAAACTAGTTTGAATAAAACATTTTTCAACATAAACACAAATGTTTTGATTATCTATTGTTAATATCAAATTAAAATAAATTCTAGTTTCGATTTTTTCAAAAGAATTGGTAAATCAAATGAAAAGTATATTTAAATTTTGTTTATAAGTTAACAGTTAAAAATATGATTTTAATTAAAGTTTTAACCGGAAGTATATCGTTAAATTCAGTTATGGTAAATGTTTATTTAAAAAAAATTTAAATTAATCATATCTTTTGATAAAATATTTATTAAATATATTTATTCTTTTGATAAAATTAACATAAAAAGTGAAACCTAAACATTTGCACAATCAAATTTTGAATAAACTTCTTTAAACATTAAAATTATCGTTACGTGTTTTACGATTAAATTTTTTATAAAAATTTTTAGTGAAAATTGGTTAGTGATACAATAATTGATGTGTATAAAAATAAATATCAAAAAATTAAGAAATTATCATTTTTAACAACGGTTAAAAAATAATTTATTAGTTTTTCCGGTGCCTTTTAACATTAAAATTCAAAACAAAATAAGAAACATACACAAAAAAAAAAAATTAAATTTAAAAAAAAGTCTATGCAAAAAGTTTTTTTTTTCGTTAAGTAACAAAATGACGTAAAATTAAAACTAATATCGTCATCCATCAAAATGTTATCATTTATGAAATGATTTATTTATGATTCTTATACTATCAATAAAAATAAATAATTTTTAATAAAAAAAAAAAAAATTCAATTTACAAATACTTAATATATGTATATGTATTATTATTATATTTAAATATTTATTATAATATAATACATACTCTGTGCTGTGCTGGAGCATCCTGTTTAAATGTTGTACTTGTTACTATGGCTGGTACAACACAATATGAATTCCAACGTTCAGGCTCTTGTCCTACATGAATTGCTTTTGTAGCAAAACCTATAAATTATAAATACTCCATAATGTGTCTAATAAATTAAAAAATTTTTACCTTTAGGTTGTGGTCTATATTGTAGTTCCATATTACTATATAATTGTAGAGTACTTGTAATAAAAAAAAAACGTATTCTTTGGTTTAAATTTCGCAAAATAAACTAGACTTTTTATTAGCTATTTTTATTAATTTATTTTCATTTAAAATTATTGCTGAACACGTGGAATTCGATGAACGTCCAAGGTAAAACTGAAATAACTTTTTTTTTAAAACAAAAATTGAAAATCATTTTTTTTTTTTAGTATGAGACGTGAGTTGTTGTATTTTATTCTATTTTATTATTTGTAAAAAAGAAAAATAAGAACAGAAATAAATAAACAATTTTTTTTTTAGAGGGTATAATTTTAAGCAAATTTAAACAAAAAAAGTATACTGTAAACAAACGGAATATAAGGGAGAGAAGAATGAACGTTATAAAAGAGAATACAGTAAGTAAATAATTCGGTAGTAGCTGGTCTGGTAAAAGAATCTTTATCATACTATCATAAATATTAGTAGTAGTGATTGTATGTATGTATGTATATTAATCAGATAATATCTAATTAAAAAACAAAACGGGTAAGTTTTTTCTGTTTTATAAAAATTTCATTCTAGACAAAAAAAAGACGGCAAAACATTATTTATCTACTGAGTTAATTATGACTTATATTATGTATATGTTTAAAAAATTTTAAAACACTTAAAAATAAGAATTAAAGAAATAAAATTCTAATCCAATATTAAAGATAAGCAATTAAAATTTTATTTTCAACTGATTAATTCAAGTATAGTTAACCATATTATCTTTTTATAATTAAACTGTAGATTAGTAATTTTTTATTTTTTTTTTGAAGTTTCTAATAAGCATTTCTTGATGATTGAATATTTATTAATTATTACAATTTTTTCAATATTATTTAATTCATTTTTAAATTTAAAATATAAAAAAATGTTATAGTACCTAATGTATGTACATACATATAAGTACATATATCGCATTAGGTTTTGTTGTTTAACATTCATATATGTACATAAATAAATAAAACTGTATAATATTTCAATAAATTTATATAAATAATAGAAAAAAATATATATATGTATGTAGAAAAAGTTTAATAATAATATGAATTATTATTTTAATTAGTTAAATAAACATTAGAAGTTTTATAGATTTTTTTGCAGTTCTTTTAATTTCTTAAATTCCATTTTAACATTTTTTAGAAGATTTTATTTTAATTATTTATTAAATTTTAAAATTATTTATCTACTACATTTTTTGATTTATCAAATTTCAACACTTAATAAAAGAAAATATGATTATGACGTAAATTTGGAGAGAAATTTTGTAATAAAATTGTTGTTTTGTTAATGTCATGTCTCATGTGTGTGAACTGTGAATATGATATCAAAAAAACTGAATGGTATAATTAATTAAGTGTTTAGTTAAGAATTATGAAAATAAAGTTTTAAATCTTAATACCTACACAATCTTTATTGAATCATTAATATGACAGGTAATTATGTAAATTATAATAAGGGTTTTCACGAATTGGTGCAGTGGTCTTGCACAAGTGCAAAATTTGGCACCGTAGCACATTTCAATTTTTTGACAGTTAAAGTGCACAATTGGTTGTTGTTTTCATGTATAAAAAAAGGCAAAATTTTTCAAGACTATGCAAGACCTAAACCCCTATTGCATATTTGTGCAAGACCATTGCAAAGTTTGTTTATATATTTTTTCTAAGCACTATATTAGATAAAAATTTAAAAAATGCTTAAAAAAAGTGGAAAAAAAATTATTTCTGATTATTTATTAAGTCAAGCATATGAAGATATACAAATATCTGAAATTTTTGGTAAGCATATTAAATTTTTATGTAAACAAAACAAGCACATCAACGTTATTTGACAGTTCAATAAAAATTCATGATAGGGCTGTTCACGAGTTGGTGCAAATATGTGCTAGGGTGCAAAAAAAAATTGCACTTTTGCACCAATTCGTGAATACCCTTAATATATGTACACATGCATATTATAGTTTTATAAAACAATTTATATCAGGATTCAGGACTTACCGCATATTTATGTAAAGTATATAATCATATTTCCTCTATTAGTAAAATACCGTAATAAATCATTAAAGTTTAGTTCCACTACAGCGGTACGTGACAACGACATATTTTTTATTCACACTACAACGACGTCGAACCTGACAACACCGTATTTTTATTTTATTAAAATCATGTCGTCACGTTGTCCTATTCAAACATAACATCGAATGTGATTTTTTTTTTTATTTTGTAATTTTTATTTAGTTAATTGATAACATGCATTTCTTATGAATATATTCACACTATACCGGTAACGACGACGTGACGACTTTTGGACGGCAAAAAAAAGGAAAAAATCGTTGAGAACGATATTTTAAATCACGGTACGGTGTCGGTACGTCGTCGTTGATGTCCTTGCCAGTATAGTATGAATATATTCATAAGTAATGCATAATTTAAATAGAAATCACGTTGTTGTCACGATACGTCGTCGTCACATGCTGCTCTACTGGGAGTCGACCCTTAATCGGTAAATTAGAAATTTAAAACTTAATTGCTATACTAGTAAATTGTAAGTTATCCATAATATTCAAATTTTTTTTATGCAATAATTCTCTGTATCCTTCAATTACTTACATTCATTACAGTCATCAATTGATAATATATTTTCATTTATTGAACTATAAAACAAAAAAGTTTATAGGTAAATTTATAAAGTAAAAATTAACGGTAAAAGTAAAAACTGTGTGGATATATGCATTACAAGTATTATAAAATAACAGTATGCAAGTTATTAAAAGAGTTCACAAACGCATACACTTCTTCTTAGTTGTTCGTCAAATTAAAATTAAAAGTCGTGAGCAGAAATTTTTCTATAGAATTTAAAAATAAAAATTAAAAATTTTAAGTGTGAATACTGCAAAAAAATATTAAGTTAAATAAATTTTGTTCTATCAAAATGTAAATCAAATTTTTATTACTTTCTTATGATGGTCAAGTATAAACTTTATTATTGTAAAAATTGTGCAAAAAAAAAAAATTAAAAGTTCGATGCTCTCTTGAAAATCAGCTGGCGCAAATTTCGTAAATATGTATGACTTGTTTTATTTAAAATTTGTTAATTTTTTTTTTGTTTGTGTAAAATATAAATTAACTCAACATTTAATTTTAAATTTACTATTTAAATTCTGAAAAATAAGCCAACTTATTTATACATATATATGTATATCTTGATATATAAAATCGTTAGTGCGTTTGTATGAAACCGCATCACGCCTAAACCAATCCTCATATTAAAGTCATATTTACAACGTAGGTTCTTTTGGTGCTTCGGATGGCTTTTGTTTTTTTTTTGGTAAGTGGCGCTGGAGTCATAGCTGCCATACAACTTCAAGTGTTTTTTATCTGGAAGTATCTTCTGATCCGCAAATCACCACAAAACTCTCCAAGCTAATCGGCCATGACTACCCTATAAATTCTATATATAAGTATTTTCAAATGTTCACAGTAAATCATAGCTGCTATACAACTTCAAGTGTTTTTTTATACCAAAAACTATATCCTGATACTTTTATTACATTTTATACAAACAAAGTGTTGTAAAGTGTTTTAATTTTTAAATCGTGTTATATTAAGATTAAATTTTTCTTCTTTATCTTAGTTTAAAACATGTTCTGTTTTTTGATATTTATACATGTTGTAAATTTATAGCTATGCAATGAAAACAGCTGCATGCATTTAATTTAGTATAGATTTTATAATTACTTTATGATAGTAGATAGTATTTTATAATAGATTTTATGATAGTTCTGTATCATTTAGACATTCATCCATGTATGGATACAATCCACATTCACTATATATGGACAATGGTAAATGTTCAAAAAAATTTCCTAAAGATTTAGTAATTCATACAATAACTGGCAATGATGGATAGCAAACGGAAGTTTTTAATCTTCAAATTGTAAATACAAATTATGAAGTTCAGCAATACCAAATGGGAAGATATATAAGAATCACGAAGCTGTGTGGTGAATTCTATCTTTTCCAATTCATAATAGAGATCCTACTGTAATACAATTAGCAATACATCTTGAAAATGGACAACGTGTATATTTTAAGGAGCAAAATGTCCAACAACAATCAATTACATTTGTGTATCATTTACGGCAATATTTTTATTATTTAATTTTTAAAATTTCAGCAAATATTAAAAAATATTTATAATTTAGAAAAGAAAATGAAACAACGATTCAGCTAGATGTGTAAAAAATTAGTTAAAAAAATAGGACAAGTATTATGTGGCAAAACAACATTTGCCGGATCAGCTAGTATGTATATAAATATAATAAAAAATAATATAAATTAATAAAAAAATGTACATAAATTTTAATAACTTTTTTTTAGAACATTTCTATTTTTTATAAATTTTATTTGCGAAGTAAAAAAAATTAATTGCAAGACTGGTTAAAGTTATTTATTATGAAAATATGTATTTAATTATCGTAAAACTGCAATAAATAAAAACTAGCCATACCAAAAAAAAAAAATTGCAAAATTATTTGCTAAATATTTTCTATTTCAATATGATTTGTATTCAATATAATTTAATATAATATAATATACATACATACATAAATACATCAGATAAAATAATAATAAAACCCTACTTCTAAAACTTTAATATTGTTCTGTTCTGTAAAGTATAAAGTATAAGTTCCTGCTCTTTAAATATTCTAAAAATAATTTTTGAGGGATTTTTTAAATGAGATCTATGTGATTTCCTTTTGTGAAATGTTTAATGTAATGTAAAATAAACGTAATTTATTGAATCAAGATTAACCGATGTTTTTAATATCAGTAAAATAATACAAAAACTAAATGAATTTTAGTTATGTCATCAGAAGTTATTTTTTTTAGTTTTTAAATAAAAAATCAATTTTTTTTTATCCAAAATGTTATATATATTTTATATATTACTTAATATTAGTATTTTTTTTTTACATTTATTGTATATAATTAATATATTTTTTTATTTATTACAATCTCTATAATTTATAGAATTTATTAATAATTCAATATTTTAATTAATTTTTATTTGATTTAACTTTAAAGCTTAAGCCACAATGTTATTTTCTATATATATATATATATATCAATAATAATAAAATAATAATTTGTTCTTTTTGATTTTTACTATTATATTAATTATACATTTTTATTTTGAGTAATTTTATTCGTTTTTTTTTTATATATATATATTTATCTAACATCTATAAATTCAAATTTTAAATTATATAAAAAATATTATTCGATACGAGATAAAAAAAATTAAATAAAATGTATTTTTTTGTAAATACTGTTAATATATGCAAAATTATTTGTGATAATTTGTGGTATATGTCGGCATCCAAATGGATTAATTAATGAAATAATTATATTATCGTAAAAATTTTTTTATTGAATATGTATTTGAAAAATGAAGTAGAATAAGGATATTTTTTATAATGTTAAAAAGTTGTTATCTGATTTAAATATCTTTTAAGTATTAAAGAGAAAAATCAAATGTATATAAAATATTAATAACATGTTAACTGAAATTATGTTGTTTTTTTTTTAAATAACATAAATACAGTTATAGAAATTTGAAAAAAACTTTATGCGGAATATAATATAACATTTTTTATCACTCTGCTCGTTTAAAAGTAAATTGATTTGTATTGCTCTTACGGACAGTATATAAAAATAATAAAAGCTTAATGCTTTAATTAAAAACAAAAAAAAATGATTAATAATGAATAATGATAACATAAAAAATAAAAAATTCAATGATATTTAATTAAAATTGAAAACTTCTTTGCTTGGTGTAGATATTCCACAAGCTTCTTCATAACCAGCTTTTGGTGCTGTATCCTTTTTTTTAGAATTATGTTTTTTGTCCTTTTTATGATGGTGATGTTCTTTATGTTCTTGTTTATGATGATTTTTTTCTTTTAAAACGTTTTCATTTATGGGCGTAGGGATTTCTAGTAATAAACTTGGTTCTGAAATAATATTATGTTTAGATTCTATTTCTTTGTCATGCTTCGATGATTTTTTCTTATGTTTTCTTTTATCATCTTTTAAGTTTTCTGAACTTCTGTCTTCCATAATTTGTTCAAAATCATTATGTTTCTTATCTTTTTTCTTTTCTTTTTTATGGCGACGATGATTTTGACGATCTTTTGAAGATTTTTCCTCAACAATAACAATATCATTCATTAAATCTGTTGAATTTGATTTAAGCAGATTAATATCATTTTCTTTCCTATAATTATTTGTGTGACGGGAATTTTTCTTTTTGGAATCTTTAATTTCAGCATCTTTTTGTACAAGACTATAAACATGGAATATAAATTTTTTTTTTATTCCCTATGAAGGAATTACTAAATAAAATTGTTTTTATTCAACTTACATATCATCTAAATTAATATCCAATGCTCTGTGTGGATCATCAGGATCAATTTTGTTATCATTATCTTCATTATCACTCATTTCAGCACCTTCTGGAATTTCAACTGTTGTATTAACTAAATGGACAGGTTTTGGTTCTAAATAAATTTTTAAACACAAAATTAAAAAGTGTTCTTTACAAAATTATTAACTTAAAAAACAAACCTTCATCTTCTGAATCAGTTGTAGAATAATTAAGTTTATTTTTAGATTTTCGGCTCTTTTTAGTCTTTTTAGTTTTCTTTTTCGATTTATTTGGATTAGTATCTACTAGATATTTATCAGAACGTTTCATGGCTAAAAAATTATAGATAAGTATAATTTAAGTTAACAAAATTAATTATTAAATAAATTATTTATTAGAGCTTACAATGTATTTCTAATGGGATTTCAAGTGCTAATTCACCAAACGGAATTTCTTCAGTACCATCTTCAGTAATAATTATATTTTTATTCTTATGTTTGTGACTATCAGATTTTAAATAATTTGGATTATTCATTTGTTCTATAAGTCTAGCTTGCTTTCGTTTTTCAATTTCTTCCTTAGAATATTCTATACCCTTATGTTTTCGACTATTTTGATTGTATTCATCATTACCATTTCGGTCTGATGTTGTAGATACAAAAAGATCACTGAGTTCACCTTGACTAGATAAACTACCATCATCATCTTCATCCTCTGACGGTGGATGTATCCAGCTATCTAAATCAAGACCTTCTGGAACTGGTACTTTTCGTTGAGCTTTCGGTGCCACAGGATTTAAGTCACCTTCAAACAATAATGCCATTTCTTGAATTAATTCTACAGCAGCTTGTGGAATTTTGGGCGTTTCTAATGATTCTAGTGAATTCTTATCTTTTAAATCATTTGTAGGATTTGTTGCACTTGATATAGGATCAAGATCACCAAGAATATCTTTTGTTGTTGGAACCTCATCATTGGTGCTTTTAATAGAAGAAGATTTATTTAATTCATCTTGCAACATTCGTATAATTATACATCCTGAATTGGCTCTTTCTTGTACTTCTATATCATCTGATTTTACAAAATTTTGCAACTTTGTATGAACTTGTTCACACAGCTACAAAATGAAAAACAATTAGAACATAAATATAAGTACATAATGAATTAAAATTACCCTTATAATTCCATTAACATCCTGACATTCAAGGCAAGTCGTAATAAGTCTTGTAAATAGTTTAAGTGTGTTTTGAACAAATACAGCTCTGATATGTCCTGGAATATATTTATTTCTTAATAAAATTCCTAATGCACGTTCAGGTTCCTCAATTTCACTAAAAATAAATTAGAAATTAAAAATAAACTTACATTTTTTTTAGGACTTACTTAGCAAATTCTCCAACAATAAATGCAGCTGCATATAGAACTTCGTACATTGAACTGTTTGGTGATGAAAAATTGAAATTATCTAGCAATGTGGTCATTTCAACAACAGCAAATGTCCGAACTGCTTGAACACGAATTGCTACATCCAAAAGTTGGTCACCAATTACCCTACCTAAAATTTTTTATTCAAAATTCGTTAGTACATATACATAAAAAATAGTTTTAAATGAAAAATATTGTTATTGAATATTTATATAACATTACTTTAATATTTTACTTATTTAATTATTTACTTGCCATGTTTTGAATTTGATTCTAATTGTATTAGTTCTACTAGTACAGTTAAATACCATTCAAAATTCGTAACATATTGATATGATCCTTGTGAGCATATTTCAATTATTTTAAATAACAATTCATCACGATAAAGAGAACCTTCTGCTCTTTCTAAATGGCCCAGTAATCTTTTAACAATTTCCATTAAATTTTTCTTTGATACCATACCATACAATAAGTCTAAGGCCCTTAAACGTATGGATTCATCTTTATCATCAAGACAAGCTAATATTAAATCTTTATGAGCTTGAACACTTTTTGGATGAGTTTTTAATATTTTTGACATTGCCAACAAACCAAGATATTTTACTAAAAAATAATAACAGGAACAATTTTAATTGAAAATTTGATATTTTTTTTAATTTTTATTTAATTTTACAATGAAGACTTACAATTTTGATCTGAATCTTCAATTAATATACGTAATTTTTGCACACAAAGTTGAATAGAGGCACAGTGATTTGGCATACCGCTACTGATGCTAATTAAAACTGCTATCACGGTATTAATACATTCATATAAAAGACTCATAGCCGATGTACTGTTTGTAGATTTTTGAGAATTTGATTTTGATTTTGAAATTGTATTATTAATTATTTTAAATTATTTTACAATAGCAAAGAAAAAAATAAAAATAAGCATATGATAAAAACAAATTTCATTTTAGCTTAATTTTTTTTACTAAAAATTGTAACCTGAAAATTGAGAACTTTAATTTACATTCGAAAAGGTGTTGTAAAACAATCTTTAAGCTTACAGAGCGATATTTTAAATAATTAAATGTCTTATGCCATAAACCTAAAAATTTTTTCCCTGTAAATTCTTAAATGTGTACAAATGATTAAAAATATCTTCAAATTTTATAGTAGCTTCTAATGATGATGAAATTAAATTGTCTATTAAAAGATTGTGTTAAAATATGATATAAATTACATCATTTCAATATGTTACTTATTAATTAATTAAATTTTTTTGAATTATCTGTTAAAATAATAGCATTAAGTAATTTTAAAAATATTTAGATGGTAAAATAACTAAACTACCATTAAATTTTATTTAAAATTTTGACAAAAAGGAGGGATTTCACATAGAAACGTTTTTTTTTTTATTGTTATTTAAAACTATTCAGCCGTAATACATTTGAAGAATTTATGTAAAATGATTGAATTCTTTTATTATTTTTAATATGCTAAACCTTTTTCAATATGGATGCAAGTGTAATCATTCCAATAATTGTGCCAGTCTTAGTATTTTACTTTAAAATACAACAATTCTTTTGATTAAAATTTGATTTTTACTTATAAAACAATGGTTTAAGTTATTTAATTTAGCTTAACTTTTATTAAAAACAAATAATAGCTTAGAAAAGTGTTTTCTAAACTTAATTTTAAATTTTGTTTTATCTCATTTCATATAGAACTTACATTAAAATTTGAAAACAAATTCTCTGCTTAAATTCTCAATTTTCTCTACCTAGCATTTTGCTTTCTTAAAACTAGTAAATTAAGTACTTTTTTTTAAACAAAATGTAAATATACAAATTAAATAAAAAAAATTTGTTTGTAAATGAACTTGACTATACTTTTTTGTACTTTTAAAATGTAAAACTTGCCTATGAATAAGATTTGTAAGAGGTTCAATTAATTTCTTTCCTAGCCGAGGTTCTAATGGAGTTAAAGCGCCAAACTGAAATTAATAAAAAATAAATAAAAGTAAGGAATAATCAAAACAGCAAAATGAACTATTTTTTTATTAAGGGGTATTTATTAAATGTTATTTTAATTATCTTAAATAATTTTTAAAGATATTAATCTAGATTTTATAACTTTATTATTTATTAATTTAAATAATTAAAATTTTACTATTAGACGACATAATAAAGTTTAATTAAAATTTTAATAGAATATTACATAGGAATTCAATATAATTCATAGACAAATTTTTTTTGTTTGGTTTTTTTTTTGCATAATTTATAAAATGAAAATGTCTTGAAATACTAAAAAGTTGAAATCAAATATTTTTATATAAAAAATTGTATTAATTCAATTAAATTTTTATTTTTCGAGAACGGGCCGACCTCTCATAAATTTTTATTTAATAAATCTACTAATAATTTCCAGCACATCGTTTTATTTAGATTTCAAGATATATAATGTCTACTATATATTTCCATTGTATAATAGTTAAAAATGAATTTTTTTTATACCAAAGAGTCTATTAGTTTATGCCGTCGTAGTCTTACGTATCATACGCCTAAAATTTATAGCTGGCTTCAAAAAATTTCCACTTATTGATTATTATAAGCAAGCTTTAAAAACATAAGTTCGCAAAAAGTGAAAATTGAACAATAAAAATATCATTTCGTTCGTTTACACCAATGCGAAGTTAAAGTGATTTAATGTGAAAGCTGTTATTTAAACATATAACTTAGAAAGATTTAATTATTTTAATGCAACATTTAAAAATTTTATTGGAATAGAATTAATATGACATATAAACGATAAAACAAAAACTTGAACAAAGTTGACGTGAATAAAATTAAAAGTAATTCTTTAACTATAAGATAGAATATAAGAACATCTTCAATGTTGAAGCAAAAAAAATTTATATTTTAATTTAAGTAAAGTTTCAAGACATTTAACATTTAAAAAAAAACTAAAATATAATGTGTTTGTGCTTAAAAATGAGAATTAATCACGAAATAGTATAATGCTAACTAAAAATATGCCAATCAAATATAAACGCAGTGCAAAAAAATTTCAATTTAAAAGTCTAACATTGAATTAAAATAAAATGATAAACAAAATAATAATACCATAATACTTAATAAAAATATGCAGTATTCAAAAACTTTGTAAAATTTAAAATTTTATATTGAAAGTAACAAAAACCTTGAAATTAGTTCAATTAAAGGATGAGTTAATTTTCTTCCAAGCGCTGGCTCAATTTCGGTTAGGCTTCCGAACTTTTATTAAATATTTTACATTTAAATTTATAATAAGTTTTTAATTCCAATCATTTTTTTTTAATTAGAAAATACATATAGAAATCAAAAATAAGAAAATTATATATGGTTAACCGGGGACACTTGTATAATAAAAAAAAAGAAATACATTTTTGTATTGCTATATAAAGAACAATTCTTACCAATTTGATAATTTTTATAAGCATCCAATTATTTGTAGATGTATTCATGAGCTTAAAAAATATTGGTGCTAGCGATAAATAGTTTTTTGGATTTTTACGAGCTAATTCACATATAACATTAACGGCAGCTGATTGTACTCCTAAAATTGTTACATTTATTTTTTGAAACATTTTACATTATTAAATTTTAAAAACCTGGATCTGGATCTTCTAATTTTTCTTTTAATTTAGGAAATGCTGGTCGAAGAGCTTCGGGATACCGTAAAAACACTTTATACATCATAAGGACCGCCTTCATTCTTAAATACGGTTTTGTTGAGCTCATCTAAAAATATATATTCGTAATATTATTTAATAATACAATAATGATGTGTCTTTACTAAAGTCATTATATCATTTGCGAGATCTCTTGATAAATCTGCAGAAATAAAACAACTTAATCCACTCAGTGCAACTCCTGCATCATATTGATTGGTTGAATTTAAGTCTTTACGTATCATATTTGTAGTAAGCATTAACAACTAAAAATTATTTGTATTTTTAAATTACAATTTTAATCTCTACATATATTAAATTTTAATACTTCACTATCGGCATGAAAACATTGTGCGGCAGCTAAATAACCAACTCTTTTACAAGTAAACTTTGGTGAGCTCATGACTTCTATTATATTAAAACCAGCCCAGGAGATGTCGTAGCCAAGCATTTGAATCTGAAATATAGGAGTTATTAATTTTATTTTAATTATTACTATTCAATTTGAAATTTGCTTACATAAGTTAATTTGGCTACAGCATTACATTTTACACTTATGTTATCTTGACGTAGTTCTTGTTTTATTTCTTCTATACATTCGGATATGTATCGTGCCTTTAAATATATTATATTTATTATTTTTACACATCAATTTTAAAATTACAAACAAATTTAATGTATTAAAAATTAAGATTATCATTTTCTTTATATAATATTAAAAAAATACACAATATCAATAAAAATTTTACAGTTAATTAAAAACTCTGATAAGTGTAATCACAAAAGATTAGAAAAGAAAAAAACAAAATAAAAAATCAATAATTTGATTAAAATATACATATTTAAATACAATTTACAAATATAAAGGACAAAAATGAAAAAAAAACAAATACCAAAAGCAAGATGGGTAAGAGGAATAGAGAAAGTGTAAATTTTTTATACCAAATCATGAACATTAATTTAACTTTTTCAATGGTGTAATACTAAATAATAAAATTAAAAATTTACATATTTAAGATGTTATATTTACCTCATTTTCTTTATTATTTCTAATACCACGAACTAAATCAGTCAAATTTTTTTCAAACATTCTCTGAAAATTTTTCTTAAGTGCCATTTTTTATAAATTTTTTTGTTCTTTTAGATTTTATAGAATTTTTTTAACCACATATAATATTGCACATATCATTTAATTAATAAAACATTTAATTATTAACTTAGTTTATTATATTATCATATATTTAATTGAAAGAATTATTCAAAGAAAAAAATTCTTGCCAAGTTTATAAATCGATGACGTTTTCACTTTGTAGTTTGTTTCACAATTTAGATTACTTCAGAATCAGATTACTTGACATAACATCTGTTTTTTTATTCTTGACATTTAAAATTCATTTTGAAATGCGTTTTCGAAACTTGATAAAGTGATGTCAAGTGTCAACCAAAATCTTAATAATAGATTTGTTTGTTACAAAAAGTTTTAGTTTGATTGGTTTAGTAGAGTTTTGTTAGGTTTCGTTACTTTTAAAACGTTAAACACAGGATTAAGAGAACAGAAACCCTTTTCTATACTTTAAAATCACTTTAATTTAAAAATTTTAGTTTTGTATGTATATTAATTTTTTTGAAATATATTTAAAATAAATAATTTAAAATGCAATTAACAATATTTAAATAACAATATATTAAATAATAATCAATTATTATAGAGAAAAAAGCAAAACTATAATTTGAAAATATGTTGTCACATTTCATTCTGGACACAACTTTTGTAGACTACGTGTAGTGAGCGTCACGAGAGCGTTTATTGTAATCCGTAGGTGTAAAAACTTTTTAAAAAGGCTGATTTTCATTACAAAGATTTATCCACAAAACTGACATTTCACAATTGAAATTGATAAATGATGCTTAGGCGGCGGTTATAGCTATCGTTGAAATGCTTCCGGAAAAAAGCGGCGGCGATTATAGCAATCAGAGAAAACTGTCAGTTAAATTATCTGTAAAATGGCAAATGACAATAATGAAGGCAAAATAAAAATAAATGTAATTTAAATTCGATGTTTGCAAAATAAAGTTTTATTATTTTAATTTATTTAATTATTATTGATAGAAAATGGTACTAAAGAATAAAAAAAGATTTTTTTATTTAATAATGACATTGGCTGAATTGAGAAGAATAAAAAAGTATAAATTTTCTAGAATTAATTTTTTTTTTTTACATTTTTTGAAATTTCCATTTTAAAACAAAAAATTTTAAAACTAAACTTAAACAAAATAAAAAAAAACAAAATTTAAGTCTAAACTCATTAAAATACAAAATCAAATATATCAAGAATTGCATCAGAATTTTTTTACATCACAAACTGAAATGGGAAGAAATGAAACATATGTCATTGGAACAATTTTAGCAAAATTACTGATCAGTTGTTCCGCAAAATAATTACCAAACCGGAAAATCATAAAATTGATTTTTTTTTTAAATATTTAACTTAAAATTTAAAAATTCGTAGCAGAATGTATTCTTTAGAAATTATTTATTCATTAAATCAACACTTGCTAAATTCTATATGTCTTTGCCACAAAAGATATGAAAATAAATATTTTTCGTAAACATTTCAATGATAGCTATAACTGGCGCCTAACTTAAATATGACAAAGTTACAAAGGTCGAACTGTCAAAGTCTTACGAAGTGTCATTTATTATTTTATTATTTCAAATTTTTATATTATGAATTTACATATTGAATTCTAAACGAAATCGTTCAATTAAACTATACTTCTTGAAATAAAATTTATTTTAAGACTCCATTCTTTGTAATAAATACATGTTATAAACCAAAACGCATAAAGTTTACTCAGCGTAAGAATAGAACTCACTCTGTTAAAATGTATTTTTTTGACATTTAAAAACTTTATAGATTTATAAAGTTTTTGCCCGATAAAATTTTTCTGCCTAAAACTTTATAAAAACTTTATAGGGAAAGTGTGTCACGTGATCAAAAATTTAGTAAGAGAAATAGTCACTCTCAGTACACAGACAGTTTTCGGGCTAAAAATTTATAAATTTAAATTTTTTGTAAAGTTTTTGAGTACGGAGACAGACCTATTATTTTAATAATTTAATAAATATAAATAGCTGAGTGAACGAAATGTATACATATTATAAAATGCATATGTGTTTTTTTGACTGAATACCTTAAAATAAGAAAACACATAAGAAGAAAAAAAACGACTATACTTAACTCCCAACTATTAGTTAATATACCTATGGTTAGAGCATAGATAGAAAAAGCAATAATGACATGTGTGTAAAAGAGAACACTCTATAAAAAAATCGTCCAGCAATATTTTTATATTCCAAAATATCGTCCATAAAATTCAGCTGAATCGCCGGTAAATTGTTAAGAGTTGAATTTTTTGCTGAATTTTTCTGAATAAAGGTCATAATATAATGACACGTCATTTCTACGCTTGTTTTATTGCTACGCGTGCGGTGCTACATGAAGCTTTTCTTAAATTATAATCACGCGGCAAATCACGCTTGACGTTTAATAAAAAGTAAACAAAAAGCAAACAAAATGGAAATAAAAAGCAAAAAAAAAAATTTAAAATAAAATGGATAGAGATTTGAATCATTTTATTAGTTGTTATATGTGCAATTTTATTCCACATTTTGTCCTTCAGGATCCTATTTCTATATTCCCTAAGCCCTTTATTGTATAGAGCTGGGTTATTCTGCACTTCATTGATAAGCTGCTCTTCAAAATTTTCCATTTTATTTTATGAATTTTAATTTGTTTATGGCTATTCCTTTTTTTTGTTTTTGTTTTTGATTGTCAACGCGCCCAAATTTAGAACAATTTTCTATTTTTGAAAAGCGTAGCGCGTTGCTACAACTTTGCTACATCATTATAACTTGAGCCATTTAGACTTGTATATTTTACTTTAAACGTCAGCGCGCCGCACGCGTGTAGTTGTAATATATCTATGGAATAAACTAACACACATAAAAAAGAATTTGAATATCACATAAAAAAATCCGCACACTTTATATTTTTATTGAAAATTGACATTTCAATTTTAAAGTGTCAAATTAAAAAAAAGTAAATATTGTTTATGTTTACATGTTTACAATTTGTACAGGTAAGGGGAAATTTTCTGCGTGTTTCATAAAATTTAACCTGTTAGTACCATAGGTATATTAACTAATAGATGGGAAGTTAGGAATAGTCATTTCTTTTCTTCTTATGTGTTTTCCTATCTTAGGGTATTCAGTCAAAAAAATGCATATGCATTTTATAATATGTATAAATTTCGTTCACTCAGCTGTTTATATTTATTAAAATAATATAAAGCAGTTTTTGATAACCAGTTTCATTCAGACATTTTAAGTTTTTATATTACTTAATAATTGATATATTTTGTTTTTAAAAGTAAAATTTAATTTAATTAACGTAATTCAAAATTTTAACTAATTGTAAAGTAACAAATTAAGTGATAAAATTTAAAAAAAAATTAGAAATGAAATTATTTCACCTTTTAGAACCTATTTCTGAGGAAACTAAAACAATACATACGCACGGTTCACTCAGCTGTTTCTCAAAATTGGCTGAAAATATTTTTTTCACTGCCTATCTATTAGCTGCCAAAATCTTGTCAGAAAAATGTTGAATACTGTAATATTTTTTCTCCCTCTTTCTTATTGATAGTATACTATATTTTACTCTTTCTTTAACGAAAATAAACGCCGATAATTTTTCCATGAAAATCGGGCTTAATTCAATCAAATTTAAAAATGAGAATGATTTAACTTATATCGATTTCGATTGGTCTTTTCAGATTCAGAGTGCCTTTTTTGTTGCAAGTGCAAATAAAACAAGAGTTACTTTTTTCTTGTTTGCATTGGTGAATATAGAAATGAAGTTTCACGTTTAAAGGCTGGTTTTCATGAGAATTTTCGTGAATTAATCGCAATTTTAGAAAAAGAAAAAAATATAGTTTATTACCAATGGGAGAGAGGGAGAAAAAAATATATACTCAAAAATATACTCGTTGATAAAATCAGATAAAATAAATAATTTATAAACGATATTCAGCTAATTTATGAACGATATTCAGCAAAATAAAAAATTTCTTTGAACGATATTTTTTATAGAGTTTTCTCTTTTATACACATGTTATTTTTGTATCTTCTGCCTATGCTCTAACATTTTCGTGAATATTTTTTTTTCATGAAAACCACCCCTAATATTTTCATTTGATATTTAATTGATATTTAATTTTGATATTTAATTGATGCATTGATGCTCGACTTTTTAATATTTTTTCTTTATTTCTTTGGACATTTTAATAAAACTGACAAATGTCAAACAAAAACATAGCTGAAAAGAGTACTCTGAAAAAAATTGCGATTTATTCTAAAAAAAGAGTTGCTTTTGTGCCAATCGAACATAGATTTAATCTAAATTCGCTCCTTTTGCCAATCGAAAACGACATTAAACTAAAAAACAAAATAAAATTATTATTGTAAGTTTATTCGTTGCTTTTATTTTAAAATTTTTAGGGCATGTATACGTCGTGTAACACAGCGAAAAAAAAGGCCAGGTGTCCGGAACCCCCAAAAATTGGCCAAAATTCGATAAACTTTTACCGTTAGAATCTAAATTTACTGAAAAAAAGAATTTGTTTGCTTTATTTTTCGCGAAAAAAAATTTTTTAAATTTTTTTCATACAAAAATCAACAGTTTTGTTATGAAAATAATGGTCGACTGACATTTTGACTTTTAATACATTCTTATAATATACACAATATACATATATGGAAAGAATTGCCATTGTACAATTTATCTAAAAATCAAAATGGTATTTTTAAATAATAAAAAAGAAAGGGTTGTACAAAAAATATTTAGGTAGTTACAGATAACTCAAATTTACATAAAATAAAAAATTATTGACATCTTTATATTAAAAACGTAAATAAATTATTTTAAACTTTTTTAAATGATAAAATAAACATATTTTATAATTTATTTCAATGTTCAATTGATTCTAAACGTAATTGCCGACATTTTTAGCAATTTTTATATGTAAATGCAAAATTTTAATTATATACAATTTTTTTTGATTTTAACAATTTTTATATGTAAATGCAAAATTTTATTTTTATTTTATACAAAAAATTAAAATTTTGACAGTATATTGAAAATGTAAAATAATTAACTCTTTTATATGAAAATTAATTTATTAAAGACGGGGGCTGTCGCTCCCAAACCCCCTCTAACAATTTAAGAAATCCTCTTTTTAAATTTGGCAAGTAAATCCACACGGCAAGTATAAATCTATTAAAAGCAACATTTTTTTGCTTGCATGAAATCAAAAAAAAATATGAACTATTTTATATGAAAATTAATTTTTTAAAGTAACTTTTTTTTAACCAATTTCATACAAAAAAAAAATATTTAAATTTACAGAAATTGAAAATTAAAAATAAATAAAAAAATAAACTTTTACAAAAAAAATCAATATTTATTAATTAAAAACACCTAATATAGTTAATCAGTAGTTTGGATTTAATTAGGTGAGTCACATGTCGTATACATTGTCCAAATTTTTAATGTGTATAAAATTTTCAAATAATTTTAAAATCTTAAATAAAAATATATTAAATGAAATAATAAACATACATATTCCAAATTTATAACTTAAATATGTTAAAGATATATTTTAAATATGCATTACATAAAAATAATTTTTCTTTACCCCATTTTTCTTTTCTTTGCGTTTGACATTTAAAATTCAAAGCAAACAAACAACTATTCTATTCCAGCTACTTTGTCGTTTGTGGTAATTTGTTAGCTCTAATCAGTTGATCATAACTACACTAACAACAATGGTCGCGTTCAGCAAAATTTAGCGCTATACTGAATTGCAGCGGTGTAGCATTTAGCGCTACATAGTTGTACTGAACGGTTTGTATTAAAATTAGATGATATTAAATCTGTGTGACATTTCGTATATTTTTATTTTATTTAAAACTTTTGAACTATTTGTGATGATAAAAAGATAATTGCATTTTTTTTTGTACTATATTAGTGTCGAACCTAAATTACGGCATACAACGTCTATCAAAATGCTTGCATGTTCACATATTTTATGAGGAGACGACTAAAATACGCTACGTACGTACGTTGTATTTGAATATACAATTTTGACACGACGTATTTTTTTATTGACTTTTTACATTTATTTATATTCTGATAGTAATTTTTTAGATTTCAATGCCAGACGTCGACGGTTTATTTCGATATACGTCAGCCTATCAATATGTACGTCACAATTTAGGTTCGGCACTTATACGTGAAATTATCGTATTTTCCTCAGAATTTGGCCATGGAAAACACATAAACGTCACTAAAACGTCAATAAAAAGTCGCTATACAAGCTAGATAAAAAAATTGTTCAGTAGAAAATTTTATCGAGGGCTGTAATATTTTTGTAGCGCTAGATTCTACTGAATAATTGCAGCTACTGTCAACTATTTTTGCAATGACGATTGACGAACGCAAGCACACTGCAGTTCAGAAATTAGAATGTAATTTGGAAATGCATTTATTTTTTGACAAAGTTGGGCAAAGTTATGCTAATCTAATATGATACGGTGTGCCCGATCTGGTTTTATTACCACATTTCTTTCTATTGAAATGCATATAGAGCATATATAGAATTTTCTGATATTAATACACAAACCCATTCAAAATTTATGTAATATACATACATATGTAATTAAAAAATTAAATTGTTAAATATCTCTTTTTAACGCACTATGTATGTATGCTATGAAAATTAATGGATGTTTTATACTTCAAAATATTCATAATAATAAGTATTTGTGTGTATATGTAATGTGTAATGTGTATATGTGATATTCTGAACTAAGAGAGATTTTAGAGTTAGTTACAAAATCAGGGTGATACGCTTTTTCCAGAATATGTACATGCATATGTATTTATAGGCGAGATTTTGAATTAGGAGGGATTTCATATTTGGTTACAAAATCAGGACTTCAATAAATTGTTTAGTAGGGGTTTGGGGGCGTCAGCCCCCACTATTTTAAATACATACATTGTTGTTGAAATACGTATCTATGTATGTATGTATGTACAAAATAATTAGTAAAATTTCAAATTCAGGGTTTCAATAATTTATTCTGCGGGGGTTACAAAAATAATTAGAAGACATTTTATTTTTTTTTGAAAATCTGTGTTACCCCTTTTTCCAGAATATGTATATGTAAATAAGTATACACGAGATTTTGAATAAGGTGGGATTTTAGAGTTGGTTACAAAATTAGATTAGTTACAGAATATGTCTACTTAAAGCCCCCCAGCAACATATATTTATGTTATTTGATGTTATTTGCAAATTTGTCACACTGATGTTTGCAAAGTAAAAATTTAACATCTACTCTTTTTGACAAATGGGCTTTTGCAAAATGAGTTTTTGCAAGTGATTTTTTGCAATGTGAGTTTAGGCAAAGTTTAAGCACAGACTAAATAAACTATACAGACGATCAGTTTCATATAAAAATTTTTAGTTTTTTTTTGGAGCCAGACTAAGCAGTTTATGGAGCTAGACTAAGTATTTTAAATATTTAAATTACAAAAATAGAAAATACAAAAGAATATTATATACATTTTTATTTTTGCTATTTAAATATCTAAAATACTTCGTCTGGCTCCAAAAAAAAGTTCATGCTGTCTCCTAAAAAAGACTTAAAATTTTTATATGAAACTGTTCGTCTGTATAATATATTTAGTCTGGTTTAAGTCAACTGCGGTACACCTATATTTATTATATTATTATGTACATTGTGTTTTAATTCGCCTAATATTTGGTCGCCTAATGATATGCATATTTTTTTTATACTAGTTTAAGTTAATTGTTAGCTTGCACATTTCAAATTAGATTCATAATTTTTTGGAAAAGTTTAAATAAATTACATGTTTGAAAACGTTTGTTTTCTATACATAAATAACAAAAATAAATCCATTATCTTTTTAGTTAAGAAGTTTCGATGTTTAAAAAGAAAACAATTAATTTCTTATGCATACATACATTCATATCTATTATTATATAAATACAAATTAATGTTTTTTTTAAATTTTATAATAAATAAAAAAATAAATAAATATTTAGATTATGCATGACATACTTTGCTAAACACAAGCATCACTTAATAAATGTTCATAAAGGCTAATTTTCATGGAAAAAATTTCATCCGATATCGGATATTTAGAAAGAGTAAAATATACTTAATACTACCAATAGGAAAGAGGGAGAAAAATAATGAATTCAAATGTCATGTACCCATAAGAATGTAGTAGTGTGCCCATTTTTTTTGTGTACATACACATTTTTTACGTATGTGTTAAAAATATCGGAGATAATTATAGAAAATTTAGCTTCATCGAGCTAAATTTCATCCGATATTTTCTAAACGCTTGTACCGATATTTTTGTATTTAATAATGATAAAGCACCCGATTTTTAATCAATAAAATTTGTTCTTAAATTATTTCTTTTCCTGCTTAAAAAACTGATACGCATGCTTTGGAACATCTCAAATATATATATATATATTTGGAGTATTGTATATGGAGTAATGTTTATATTTTATTATAAATATATATATGGATTATTTATATATATTATATAATTCATATATATACATATAATATATATAGCTAATTTATTAAATTCGAATCATTTACATGTGTTATCAATATAAAATTTATTGTTAACAAATATTTTATTATACTTAAATCTGCTTAAATCATTATAAAAAGTCTGGCATCATTATAAAAAGTGTAAAAATGCACCCTTATTAAAAAAAAAAATTTTTTTAATCCTTTTTTTAATTTCCTTAATTTAAGCTCCATTTTTTTGATTAATTTTTGATATAAATTTCAAGAAATCCATTCTTGTAACAACTCCAGTCACAGTAAGTTTTGGTTGATCTTTAAATTAAAATAGTAAATAAAAAATAAAAAATGTTAATTAAATATAAAATATTAACTAAAAATATAAATAAATTACCTTCATCAACAATAAGTACAAAAGTTTCTACTTCTAAAATACGACCAACTTTACCCAAAATTGTACTTGGTTTTACTTTAATATATTTTTTATAAACTGCTGATCGAATTATATCATCATCTTTCATATTTAAACTGATAAGTTGTGGCATTAAATTTTCAAGAGTTAGAGCTCCAATAATATTTCTAAAACAATACAAAGGATTAAAAGATTATTTTACATAAAATACTTTTCAGTTTTCTATATTTTACTCTTCTTTTTCAACAACAGTTAGTAGTTCTAATCCATTTTCTGTCAACAATTTTATAGCTTCACGGGCTTTTGTCTCTGGCGAAACAATTAAAGGTTTTTGCAAATTTAATTTAGAAACTTGATGATCCCACCACCAATGATTGTGTTCATTTGATGGAATTTCTTTAAAATCTCTTGCTTCCATCCAATTATCCGAAATAAATTTTGTCATATAATTTCTGATATTATCCGGTAATATAACAACACATTTTTGTCCTTCTTTTAATTCTTTTGCATATTTTAAAGCTACATACATGGCAGCACCACTACTACCACCACATAGAAAACCCTCTTCCTTTTGCAATCTTCTAGCCATTTGAAAACTTTCTTTGTCAGCAGTTTTTTCCCAAACATCTACTACATGTAAGTCCAATACTGATGGTATAAAATCATATCCAATACCTTCAATTTCGTATTTCACAACATCAGTAACATTTAATTCTGATGGTTGAGCCAAAATTGAAGAATATGGATCTACACCAACAATTTTACATTTTGGACATTTTTCTTTAATTTTTCTCCCAATACCAGAAATTGTACCACCAGTTCCAGCACCAATAATTATCATATCTATATCATTATCTAATTGCCACAATAATTCTGTTGCAGTTCCATCATAATGAGCTAATGGATTTCCAGGATTAATATATTGATTAAGAATGACAGAATCTTTTATTTGACTTTGTAAACGATATGCTTCTGCAATTAAACCATCTGGGTTATCAAAACCTGCTTCTATTGGTGTACGAACAATTTCTGCACCTAACGCTTTAAGTGTAGCAACTTTTTCATTTGACATTTTATCAGGCATTACGATAAGACATTTATACCCTTTAGTAGCACATGCCATTGCTAGACCGACACCAGTATTTCCAGATGTTGGTTCTATAACAGTACATCCTGGTTTTAATATACCTTTTTCTTCAGCATCTAATACCATTCTATAACCAATTCGATCTTTTACAGAACCTCCTGGATTCATAAATTCACATTTTGCATCTAAAATAAAAACAAATTTAAAAAGATTAAGTAAGAGTTAATTATTATTATTTGAGTATTCTCTTTTTTTAATTAAAAAGTATAGTATTTTTCAAAATGTTTTAAAATTACTTACACATATCGCATTTGATCCCTTCAGACTGTGGAAGTTTATTTAGTTTAACAAGATGAGTACTTCCAATACAATGTAATATATCAGGCATTGTTTTATGTAACTCTGCCTTGCTAAAATTTAAAGAAATTATAAAAATGTTAATTAATTAAAGTTCAATTTAAAAAAATTCATTGATTCATTTGTTTTTCCAGATTAAAGAAAACAATGTTTTTTGTTGTATAGCTCTATTTTATTACTTATTAATGAAATAAATGCAACAAAGTTAGTTTATAAAATGCTCTTTGATTTTATGTTGTTAAAAAATTGACCAATCATTTAAGTTAAATGAAACATAAAAGATACAAAGTAGAAAGGATTTAATTTAGGAAGTATAGTATATCGCTTTATTGTGTAAAAGTTAAAGAAGTTTCAAATTTTTTTATTTTATTTGGAACCATATTTTCATAATTTCTTAAAAGTTTTATTAAATAAATATTAATGTATATATATGTGTACGAATTAATTATTTTTAATTAAAATAAAAAATTCAATCAGTTAAATTTTTTAAATGAATTTTTTGATAAAAATAAATTAGTAACCAAATACGAAATTTAAAAATCATAAGAGTTGTGACATCAAGTAATTTTTACTGAATTTTATGTTTCTATGGGTTTTATGTTTCATTTTGATTAATTAAAAAAGTAAATTTGAAATTATTCAAAAAAAAAAAAAAAAAAGTACTTCAATTTCAATGATAAGAGAAAAAACTACGAGTCGGAAGTAAAATGTTTTAAATGATTCTTACAGAAATAATTCAGATGATATAAAGTGAAAATTAAAATCGCACATTAATTAATTTTCAAATGTAATTACATATATTAATGTTAATTTATTAGTATGATAATAATTAAAACAAAAACAAAAAAAAAAAAAGCTAGCAAAATTATTTAATCTCTAACCTTTTTGATTAAAAAATTCAAATTAAAAATATTTTGGTACTCCCTAACATTTCCAATCAAACAAGAATTTATTGGAATGACGTATTTTTATAATATTTATATAAATATGTATGTATGTACGTATTAAAATTTACTTACAATGGTCTTTTAGCATGTGGATTTGGTTCATTTGTTCCTATTTTCCATGTACATGGTGATGGTTGATTTGGCCAAACATAGTTTGCTGGTAATTCTCTTTTAGTTTTTTCACTTTCAGGCATTTTTTTTTATCTGTTATCTTAAAAAAATTAAACCATAGAAATGATTTAAAAAAATGTATCGTATTTATTTTATTATTAATATTGTTTAAATTAAAATATATATTATACTGCATGGTTAGTATGCAATTTTAAAAGCTACATATTTATTGAACCTTTAACAAAATAAGTAATAAAAGTAGAACATATTTAAGGTAAATTTAAGTATATACTTCATATTAACCCTATTATCCTATTATTTTCGAAAGTACTAAAATATTAACCTTAGATCATATTAAGTTTTACTTTTCTATTACAAATATTTATAGAACAGCAAATAATTCACTAAAAATTACGCAATTCTCATACTAAATATAAAATTCGGAATAAATTAAGCGAGATTATAGCTAGCTAGTACTTAAGTGCCATAAGTTTGGAAAGTATTATAAAAATATTATTTGATTATTTTTCTAAAATTTTTGTATATTTTAAATATTTTTCTTTTTAATATGTTTCATGAATTTGGAACAATACATTTAAATTTGAAGACTATGCGTTCTTAAATCCATAGATCAGAGTTTAGGGCATAATTTTCATTGTTTGTTTAATGTGGGTGATAAAATTTAAAATTTATATTATTTATTTATTTATTAATTTTACATTATACATATACGAGTATATTATAATGTTGATATAATTAGACCATTATATTAATATCTATATGTTTCATGTAGTAATTGAGTAAAAAAAAAATTGAACTGAAAAAATTGAAATTGAATTGAATTGAAAAAAAAACTATTTTCTCTATGAACTATTTTTTTCCATAGTATCCCCATTGTTTATCACTTTGTTACGTTGTTTAAATAACCAGTTACGAAGCAAACATTTTAACTTGATTTAAGAGTTATAGAGCGAAAAAATGTAAGGTAGCATTCCAAAATCAATTTAAACTTTAAAGTTGCTTCACTTTATACATGGAAAAAAAAACATTGAATCTCAAATTCAATCTATAATTTTTGGAAGTTAATTTTTTTTAAAATTAAATTAAACTCATATGATTAATTTTATTCCCTATGACGTTATCTATGAATTAATTCGACATAATATTAACTAATATTCTTTTGTTATACGAACATGTACATCAAACATTCGAATTTTTTTTTTTTTTTGGAAATTGTGCAACTGATAAGTCATCAGATCATTTATTTTTTTTTCCATAAGTTCAAGGTTAATTATCAAGTAAATATTAAAAAATAGGAATGAAAATAATAACAGAAAAATAATTCATTTTTTTTTTTCTACAAATAAACATTAAAATATTTCGATATGTACATAAGACATATTAAATAATTTATAAAACATTCTAATTTTATTGAACATTATTAGTTAAATAAAAAAAAATCAAAATATTTTACTCCTTTGATATTAAATAAAATAATAAGATAAGAATAACATTACGATATCAAATAAAAAAAGAAAACGAAAAAAAGAAATGGGATGGAACCTACCTATACGTATCAAAATAAGATTTTACGGTGTTCAAAATAATAATTATAATTTTTTTATACATACATACATATATATATGTACTTATGTAGGTATTTTTCTTCTAATTTATTTTTTTAATTATATTGTTATTATTAGACACTTTTAACTTTTTCTAGATATTCTTTTGGGTTGTTTTTTTGTTAACCTGTGTGACTGTGTAACCCCCTGCCACATAAATGTGACAAGAAAATTACACAGTCTTTTCTTTTCAGGCGTGGCTGTACATGTCGTATAAGGGGGAATTAGTTTTACGACGTGTGTGGAATTTTAAACCATACGGTGTTTACAACGTATTTTATATGCTCTTACACACTAGGCCACTTATTTATTTAATTTATTCATTATTTAATTTTAAGATTATAATGTTAAGAGTCTTTAAATATCTGGTCAAACCAATTTTTTACTATAAACTAATGACCAAAATTAGCTAAAGTAAACTGCGGCCTTTGTTCACAATCTATCTATTGATTATTTTAAATTTTCAGAATATTTATATACATACATACATGTATGTAGAGTTCATAATATAATTCCACGTTTTTACGTATTGGATTTACAAATTGCTATAACTGTAACCTAAGTTTAATGCTGCTGATAAACTAAGAGCTAGAAGATTTTTTACTGAAACTTTGACTGAAAAACACTAGTAAATCATAAAAAATCATAATCATGTTTTTGCGTTCATCATAAAAAATGATAATCATATGGGTGCGTTCAATATGTTTTTCTACTCATTTTCGTTCAATTTTATCTCAATGTCAACATACGATACGATTTCAAGTTTAAACCTGATCAAGTCTCAAATGCGATTGAAACCGATCTGTTATTATCAGCGGTATTATAGGTATATGTGAACATACGGCCCTCAGTGACATGTTGTCAATCATATTTTTAATCAAATGACAATATGAGGTAATAATATGCAATTTGACAAAAATTTGATTGTAATAAACTGAGACAAAGATGTCTATACATACTTATTATCGCATTTAGTGTAAAAGCAGCACAACCCCAATAATACATACCTATTTTGTTTTTAAATATTTTAACGAAAATAATTCTAACGACAATTTGAATTTATTGATATAAAAATTTATTTATTTATATACAGATACCGTGGTACATAAATGTGCCAGGTAGCTATAACCCCTGGATAGATATAAAAGTATTTTTAAATTAATTTTTTTAAATTGTTGGTTAATAAATCAAATATTTTCATTTTTTTTTTGTTTGATTTAATTTTTTAGTTTTTAATTTTATATTTGATTTATATCCTTTCTCTTTTTAAAAACTAGCTTTAAGAATATTGATAAAATGTACATACATAATTGTTGATGTGTTAAAAATACCCTTTTATAATTATAATAATTAATAATTATTAATTTTGATATACATACATATGATTATATTTATAAAAAAATTGTGTTTTCCCTTTCTGACGTCATAAAATCAAAATTAAATAAATAAAATATGTATATAACACGTATAAAGTAAAAGTGTATATAATATAAAATATATATATATATAGATTTTTGTTTTGTTTTGTTTTTTAAGTCCACATGTTTGAAATGAAAATATTGTTTACATTTTAAGAAAATAATAATCTCAATAATATAGACATGTATACGTATGTAAAATAAATCTTTAAATAAAGATTAAAGATTTTTTTTTTTTCATAATAGAAAATAAAAAAAAAAAAAAATAGAAAAACGCGTTGCAACAAAAAAAATGAAAAAAAATTATTTATAGAAAGTTTTAGAATTAATAAATTTATTTTGTACGTACATAATATGTATGTGCATATAAATACATTTGTATACTTATACAGTATATCTATATATAAATATTAAAAAAAAAATTTATATTGTATATAATACATGTATGTATATAAATATCTTCCATAAAAAAATTTTATAAATAAAAAAAAAATATTAATATATTTCAATTTAACTTTCACTTTTTTGTATTATTTATATTGGAATTTTTCATTAATAATAAAATATAATACCTATAATCTATAATGTATATGTATGTACCTATATATATTTGTGAACTATATATATATATATATATATTTATTGTGAACTACATATGTATGTATATAAATTTTGAAAATAAGTATAGAATTAGTAAAACATTCATAGAACATAAATGTTATAAAAATGTTACTGCTTAGGTACAAAGGACTTTAAACGCAGTAAGGGGTTTTATAGGTTTACAAATTGTAATAGGTATGACATAATATAATTATTTTATTAATATTGCGATCACATTTTAAATTTTATTATATTTCATAATAAAATATTTTACTTTAAATTAATTAAAATCAGTTTTAATTAATATTTAAAAAAAAAAAATTCAATTAAAGTTATAGAAGTTTTTGCTCTATTTACAAAAAAAAATAATAATAATTTAACTATTTAAGTTCTAAAATACACGTATTAATAATTTAATATACGCAATGTATTATCATATACAATAACAATAAAAATATGTCTACCATTGTTTCTGTAATATGGAGACCTCTTTCAAATTCTGATAAATTGATTATTCTTAAATAATTTTGAGAGTATATAAATAATTTTATTTACATGTAAAGTTAAAATGTTATTGCGTATATACCATCACAATATTATTATGCATATATAAATATGTACCTCAGTCAGTACCTATATATATATATATGTACTATGTATATAATATGTAACATAATATTAAATAAATAGTAAGGTTTAGATTAAGGTTTTTATGTTATTTAATTAATAAACATTTACTTTTATTAATTTATCAATATTATTTTCTTTTAAAACAGATAGAAAATTTATTTATTTTATAATGTCATACAACATTTTAGGAATATAATAAATTACCATACAATTAATATATAATAAAATATGTAACACGTGGTACTTAATAATAAATAAAATTTTAATTTCCCCTATTATAATGGTATACTATATATACTTAGGTAATTGTGCATAATATATACGAATATGCAAAATAAGTAAAATTAATTTATTGAAAATTAAAAATAAAATAGATATTCTTTAATAATAATTTTTTTGTTTTCTTAATAGTTATTAAAATTATTTGAAAGGTTAAAACATTTTACCTATAGATATTAAAAAAAAAAAAATTCATTAAAAAATAAAATAAAAATCCTTAAAGGTTATCATTTTATTTGTATAGTGTTATACATAATAATATGTATACTTAAATAAAATGTATACTGTGAAGAAATTTTTTATACAAATATATTTATATCAAATATGGATAATTTAAAATATTTTTTAAAAAACTTTTATAGTTTAATGACCGGAAAATTATTTCTAATCTATATGTACACATATAATTTTTTAATGAAAATGAAAACCGGTATTTATAATACCTAACCGGTAAAGAAAATATTACAATATAAATTTATATTAATTTTTATTTTTCTTATAAACAAATGAATTTAAATTTTCATTAAAAATAATATTACAATTTACAACAATACAAAAAAAAAAACAAACGAAAAAAAATAACCAAGAACTATCAAATAATTTTTTTTTAACAAATTAAATACAAAAAAATAAATTTCGATTGAGTAATTTTTTTATTAAATAATAATGATTAATTGATTATATTATAAAATATTTTATTTACATTTTTTTTTTTTATATGCACTTATTAAAATCAAACTCACGTTAAGAAAATTCGTTTAACAACTGAACTGTTTAAATTCTGCACTATTTGCTTTTATACCCTTTTTAGAATATTTTTAAAATTTGCTGTTAGTAAAAATTAATTTTAGAAGAAAAGGTCTCTTTTTTCAAAGAAAATTCAAAATATTTATATCTTTTTATGTATATTTTTACTGGGTGTAAGAAAGAGATAGAAATGAATCTTTTTTTTTTTATAAAAACTTAAGAACAAAATTTCTTTTATATTCTCTAAAAATATATGCTATGCTCTAACAACAAATGAGAGAATAAATAAATTCGATTAAATAAAATATTTGAGAACAGAAAATTCTATATTCTCGAATCAGCTCAATAATTGTATTTGAGAGAAATAATTTTTAAAAAGATAACGGGGAATTGGGATCATTATCCATTGGGACTTGAGAAAAATTGAGAAAATGGAAGGATGCAATAATTATATTTTCCTTACACTGTACACGAAATTTTATCCAATATTCAATAATTTCAATATTTTCGTATATTTATTGTTAGTAGGTACTATTTTTAAATAAAAAAAAAAAATTAAATAAATAATATTATTAAATAAATAAAACATTATAGTTTATTTTATTAATTTATTATACATTAGCATACGCCTAAACAATTTATTTTAGTAAATATAATAATATATATATATAAATGTAGCTCTTTAATAAGTTTATAAAAAAAATATTTTGTAGAGTAAATAAAAAAAAACAAGTAATGAAAAAACAAGGGTTTTCAAAAAAGCACATTTCCAAAATTAGTTTTTGGAAAAGAGTACATAAATATTAAGTAGATATATTGAATAACAAAAATTTATAATAATATAAAATTGAAAGAAATCGTTAGAATAATAATAAGAATAATTTAGAGAAATTGGAAAAAATCAAGTCACACTTTCGTTAATTTTAAGGTTACCCTATATTATTAATAAAAGTATAATGTTGGAGCTTTAATTTTGTATATTACTTAAAAAAAAATTTGGACAGGTGCCCAAGTTACACGTGTTTAAAAATAGTTAATTTTTAAACCCTTCCTAAAGGGAGGCAACACAAAAATATTTCCTGAAATCACTCATAGTTATTTTCAAAGATCTAACTCCTTTCAAAATTGCAAGCTTCGAAGTTAAACCGTTTAAAAGACAGAAGGGATCCTTGCAAAAATTGAGTTTCACATAACCGTATATTAAAAGACCGCATGGTAAAGCCACATAACTTTATAAATTTATATTTTATATACATTTATAAAATTTATAAAACCAACTATCGTTTGGCGTTTCGTTTGGCTGTAGCTCCGTAAAGAGTGGGGCTACAGAAAAAAGTTGTTCCACAAAATTAGCTTTTTGGCGTTGCCTAACAGTAGCTAAAATTTCATTGCTTTATTTCAAACTGGTGTAGAAGTTTTGTAAACACCTAGACGGACGAACAGACGGGCAGAGTGAAACTAATAATGACATTTTTTCAAATTTTTTTGAAAATATGCTAAAAAGAGTTGGTTTAAAAACCAAAAGTTTTCAAGTCGAACATTTTCAACAAGACCGTAAAAACTAAAACTAAACTTCTTCCTGAGAAAGTTTATGCTTATTGTCATAATTTGAAAATTCTGACTAACAGAGTTTGTTTCATAAAGTTTGAATTATTTCAAACACACCGTGCTTTAAAAAAATGTGCGTTTGGGTGAGGAGTTGTAAATTTCGATTTGGCTTAGGATATGCAATTATCGGTTTGGTTTAGGATATGTAAATTTAAATATGTACTATTATTATTATTTTTTATTTATTTCTTGCCTTAATTTACAATTATAAACATAAAATTGCCTGTCGCTTGACGTTTTTATATAGCAAAAATTTTTCACCAGAACTTTCGATATATAATTGAATTTCAAAGTAGGACTTTTTACCACTTTCAGTGGCTTCAGTTCCTTAACAAATTGGGTTATATAAAAAAGTTCTTCTACAAAATTAATATGTTAATATGGTTAAACCATGTTTAAAACTATTAAAACTATCCAAAGATTTGCTTCTCTTGGAATTACAGGAGCAATTACAACCTGCCCGGCTGCATCAATGGAAATGATCAACAAACCCAAAGGACACTCAAAACTTATTCTCCGCAGATGGATAGAGCAAAAGCACAGAATCTACTGGAATAATCTTCCACGTTTAAGTACATCAAAAAAGTTCATAAGACCATCCAAAATAGAAGTGGATAAGCTACTGACTTTCAGCAAAAAGGATATCAGAACCTTTGTAGGTCTCATTACAGGCCACCATCTCTTTAGCCTGATTTTGTGATTTTATCTACCATAAAATTTCTTTTACTTTAACGCTTTTTAATCCTCCGCAATATTTTTTTCATAAGTACTCACAATGGGTCATATTGACCCAAATTTAAAAATACCTAAATCTTGGTTAATAATATAAGATATCATCTGAATATTTTTTTTTTCAAATAATGTAAGTTTTTTTTTTACAAATAATAAAACATTTACTTATCATATTTAATTAAATTTATTTAACAAAAAAGAAAAATTCAAAAAAAAATGTCAAATTAAAAATTTTTATAAAATATTTTATACTTTTATTTTGCATTTTTGATACTTTTTTTTGCAGCTACTGTAAACGTACACCAAAATTCCTGAAACTTTTATAATAATTTTTAATACAAGGTTTAATAATGTTTACAACAAAAAATTCAAAATAAAAACAAATAAAGATTTTGCGGAATTGGAAATTTACTGATCAGGACGGTTTTCACGTTGCAAATATGAATAAAATTTTTGTTTTTGTAAAAATTAACGAGAAAATTACACTTAATGTTTCAAAAAATATTAAAACTTAGCTTTACTGGGAAATGAAAAGTATCTATGCTTAAGAAAAAAAAAGTTATTGGCTTCTAAAATAGATTTGAGTCGAAAAGATTCGTACGCAGTGCTCAGAGGTTAATATTAATTTATTCTTTCATGTTAACATAATTATACATAATTTTTCTGTATTTTCTAAAAAAAAAAACAAAACAAAATTTTAAACAACGAGTTTTTGATAAAATTAGATGTTAAACAACGGAATTTTAAAAAGCCATGATTTTAAGAAGAGAGCATTTGTAGAGTTTCCAGTTATTCATTTAAATCGTTATAAAGTATAACCACATAAAACATATTGCAAAATATTAAAATTCTACACTCGCTTCTTTAGATTTATCAAGATAATTTGGTTTTTGAACATCTGCCTAAACATATGCAATTTCGCTAAATGAAAGATATCATCTATATAGATTTATTTATCAAAAGTATTATTAATATACGAAAATTCCATTACTGCTACAAAAATTTTGTTAAACTTCTTTAAAAAAATTTTTTTTTGTTCACAAAATTTTAAAATCAATTTTTGCTTTAAAATTTTATATATTCCGTTTTTTAAAAATTAAATTAAATCCTTGTCGAGTTGATAAAACCATTTCTGAAATTAAATCTAATTTTTCATTAGGATTTTTTAAATCAACTTGAAAATTCTTTATTATTTGAATAATAATAATTTTCATTATTAGATCAGCATATCGTTTTCCAATACAATTATGTGGTCCAGCCGAAAATGGTAAATATTCATATTGATTTATTTCATTACCATCAGCGAAACGATCAATTTTAAATTTGTATGGATCTGAAAAATAATTTTCATCATGTGCTAATCCATACACATTAATCCAAATTGAAACGTCTTTTGGATAAATAATATCACCAATTTTTATTTCACATGTTGTTTGTCTTCCCGTTAATGGTACAATAGTATACAATCTTAATGATTCTTTTAAAAATTGATCTAAAATTTTCAATGATTTTATTTCATCTATTGTTATTGATTCATTTTGATTATTTGTGATTGCTATTATATCAGTATACAATTGTTCTTGTAAAGTTTTATGTTTAGCTAAATTATAAATAGCAAAACACATTGCAGCTTTAGTAGTATCAACACCCTATATATATGAATATAAAAATAAATAAGATAATAATATGATTAAAATAAGTTTAAGTACATATAGTTTTAAATCAATAAAATTTAGTTAATGGCTCTATGAAATAGTGTCGCACGAAATAATATCGATTTCAAGATATGAAATAAGTCGAAACATTTTTTGTCATTTTTTGCGACTTTATTTCATTTTTGAATTTGCGATATTATTTTATTTATGAAACAAACAAAATGCAACATCATTTCCTAATGAAATAAAATCGCAAAATCATAAATGAAATAAAGTCGCAAGAATGCAATAATATCGCTTTCAGTTGGTAACGAAAAAAGTGTTATACGCTTTTTCAGAATATGAATATTACCTTGATTTTGTAACCGACTATAAAATCCCTTCTTCAGAATCTCCCATATACATAGCATTTACATTCTGGAAAAGGCTAACTTAATCTACTACAACTTTGGTTTTGCAACCAACTATAAAATCTAACTCTAATACAACTCTAAAATCTATAGGTACTAAAGTATGTCCATGCATACAGATTTCTATATAAACTTGGTGAAAATCATTGTAAAATAAAGTTGCCAATCAAAAATGAAATAATGTCGCTGGAAAGGAACAATGTCGTGAAATTTTCGACATTATTTCCTTTTTGCGACGTTATTTCATTTTTGATTGCGACATTATTTCGTGCGACACTATTTCATAGAGCCTTATAGTTAGCACATTGATTTGCCATTATTATCAAATTAGCGTTTTCATTATGAGGAAAAAAAATTTTAAAGTGACATTCTATAGTTAAGAGTATCGTGTTATATATGGTAACTAAAAGATTCATGCAATGAGGTAATGAAGAGGGCAATAATTTGTTTACTTTTTGTTACTATATTAGTATATGTACAATTAGTTAAATTAATTCGATTAAAATTACTTCAATACATACTTCAATATCACATTTTATTGAAATTAATTAATTTTTTTTTATTTATATTATAAAACATACCGCAAATAAAAATGTATTAACTTCATCTTTAATATCTTTATCTGATAAAAAATTTCCATCAATTATAATACTTAATAATATATCTAACATTGCTAATTTCTTTTTTTGACCAAATTCAATATCTTTTTTAATTAATCCATCTGATGATGAATCTCCAACAATTTCTATAATATTTTTATCATAAATTAATTTTCGTTTTTCTTTTATAACTTTATCAGTCATATCATGAATAATTTTTATTGATTTTGATAAACGTTTTGAAGCTTCTAATCTATTAAATATAAAATCAAATCCTAATAATGGATTTACCATTCTTTGAAATAATAAATGAAAAGCTCTGCAAATAAATTTTTTTATAGAGTATTAAAAAAAAAAATAAAATAAAAAAAACAATGAAAATAAATTAAATTATATACATATATATTATATATTATGTATGTATCAAAAAAAAAAAAAAAATAAACAAACTCACTCATGATAAGCTTTTGCATATTGACAATTAGGGTCATTCTGTGAATTTATCTCAGCTCCCATAGAAGTTTCTACATATATTTATAATTAAAATAGATAAATTAAATAAAAAATAATAAATTTAAATCTTTTCTTTCATTTGTTGATTTAATTAAAATTTAAATAAATTAAAAATATAAATTACTTATATAAATGATGTTATTTCAATACAATATTGTAAACAGAATATTTGAGCGTAGTTCACTGTCTGGTATTTTTGATGTTATAGTTATAGAAAATTTAACACCATTATTTATACACTAAGTTAATTATATTAAATTATATTTAATTTAGAACAATAAATCAATATAATAATGTTATGATTTTGAAAAGTTTTGTTGAATTATAAAAATAAGTCATACTATTATTTGTCATTGTTTAAAACAAATTATAAAAAAAATAAATGCCTTCACAATTGTCTGAAAATTTACAATGATTTACCAGTTGAGATGAACCCCATATAAGGAAATATCTCTTCAACAACATTAGCAATCTAGCAGGCAAACATGTGAAGTGCATTCTTCGCTTTGCAAAAAGCTTCAATAGTTTTTAAGAAGTGAGATAGAAAAGTTTCTATGTGGTATCACAATGGACTAAATACGATCTAAGTGTGCCTTTTGGCAACCACTTTAACCTAAACTACCAGTTGAGCTAAAAAACATAGATGACGTTGGTCTGTTAAAGAAAGAAATAAAAACATATATTTTAGCGAATCAGAGTAATTAGAATTTAAAATATTATAAAAATATTATTTATATAAGAATGTTCTTTTGTAAATTGTTAATTTTTGTGAAAAGTCTCATTATTAATTATTTAATATAAATATTATCACTATCATTAAAATAAGAAAAATATAATTCTTTCGCTTTGATTTGTTTTTTTTTTACATGTTAGTTTTAAGAAGGTATTTTTAGGCTAAGTTATTTTGGATTAATGTTATTAAAAGATATTGTATTCTTTTAAAAAATATTTTATAGATGAGACTGCTTAGGATAAGATCGTAATTTTTTTTTTTAGTGTATTCCTCTGTCATATGAATGTGACAAGAAAATCGGACAGCCTTTCCTTTGCAGGTGTGGCTGTAAATGCCGGAAGGGGCAATTATTCTTACGATATGTGTGGGATTCGAACCTATACTCCCTCGGCGTTTACAGCATAGTTTTTATGCGCTCTTACCTACTGGTTAATCGAGGCCCCTGGATCGTAATTAAATTATTTTTTTTTGTTATTTTGAATACGATTTTGACTTAATAAAGAAAAAAAAAAAAATTCTTTTAAAGATCTTACAGTGGTTTATTTTAAAACTAAATTATTTATTAAATATTATGACTATATATACATTATGTTAACTTCAAAATTGAAATAGCCTTGAATATATATAGTTCTTGACTGAATAAATGAATCTGACGTTATATAGGATTTCAAATTTTACTTTACATAACGGAATTTATTATTACTTACAATTATGATCATTCACAGTCATAATATATGAAATTTTTAATGAACTAACAAAGATTTCATTTCAAAACATATTTTTTTTTTCTTTAAATAATTTCAGTTCAGATTATTTTGTATAAAATTATTAAGGGTATTCACGAGTTGGTGCAAAGTGGTCTTGTACAAGTGCAAAATTTTGCACCGTAGCATATTTCATTTTTTTGACAGTTAAAGTGCACAATTTGTTGTTGTTTTCATGTATAAAAAAGTGCAAAATTTTGCAAGACTATGCAATACCTAAACCCTATTGCATATTCGTGCAAGACCATTGCAAAGTTTCTTTATATATTTTTTGTAAGCGCTATATTAGATAAAAATTTAAAAAATGCCTAAAAAAAGTGGAAAAAAAATTATTTCTGATTATTTATTAAGTCAAGCATATGAAGATATACAAATATCTGAAATTTTTGGTAAGCATATTAAATTTTTATGTAAACAAAACAAACACATCAAGGTTATTTGACAGTTCAATAAAAATTCATGCTAGGGTTGTTCACGAGTTGGTGCAGATATGTGCTACGGTGCAAAAAAAATTTGCACTTTTACATCAACTCGTGAATATACCCTTATTAAATTTTTTAAATTTTTTCTACAACTAGATACTTATTGTATTATTTAAGCGTCCAATGCAATATGCAACTATTGCGCATCTGACAATTAAATCTAGACAGAAATTGCAATACACGTTTATTATTTTAATGCAAAAAAAAACTATCAGTTATCACTATCTCCTCTACCAAACAAGAAAAACTGATAGTACATTATAATATTATACAATAATCTTTTTTAGTCTTTCATAACTCTATTATATAGATTATCAATATTATAGATCTATTATATAGATTATCTATATAATTTATATAGTAATTATATCACTTTCTGCGATTATTTAATATAGTATTGATTTCAATATTGAACTGAAATTAAATAAAATATATATATGATATTCTAATAACAAGATTTACCACAAATTGCATCTAATATACAATGAAAAATTGATTCAGAAATTTCAATTGATTTTCCACAAGATTTTTTTAAATTTTTTACTAAAATAATTGCATGATAATTTATTCTTTCAGTGAATTCATTCAATAATTTTACATGAAATGCTGGTGTTAAAGCACGTCTTCTTGAATTCCATTTATGTTCTTCACTTAATAATAAACCTTCACCTAATATTGGTTTTAATTTTTGAAAATCGATAGCTCTTTTTAAAGATGAATTATTAAGAGCTTGTTTTATTTCTTCTGGTGTATGAAGAAATATCCATAAATTTGGTCCTAAGAAAAATCTAAAAGTTTTATTATATTTGTTACGATAACTTTGAACAACATTTGTAATTTCTGTTAAAAAAAAAAAACAAACAAAAAAAAAATGTATTACAAAAACAAAAAATTAAATAATATGTAATAAATTATAATTTTTATTTTTAAAATTACCTTCAGGTTTCATTTTAATACCAATTTGAATGCATCCAATAAATGGTATAAACCATGGCCCAGGAATTTTTAATGCTATTTTAAAACGATTCCAATATTTATGAAATTGAAAAATTATCAATGTAAATAGGATTAAAATTAAAATAACAAACATTTTTTTTTTTAAAATCGTTTTTCTTTAATAAATATTAATAACATCCTAACGTTCTTAATTGCACTTTTCAACTAATAAAGAGCTTTCCTGATTTACTGCAAATGAAAATAAAATTATTTTAAAATATAGGTACTCTTGTTCTTAAACAAAAATTTAATTGTTGTCATAATTGGAAATAAATTGTTCTCGATATGAAAAATTATTTTTTACAACAACAAAAAATGTATATGTGTATACAATATAAAAAAAAAAAAAAGCGATTGATATCGCTGTTGAAACTGCCCATAATATTCGATATTATAATTTATATTTTTTTAATTGTTTGTGAGGAGTTTTTCAAAATCATTCAAATCTCAAATTATAAAGGTCTCTTTTTTAATTTTGTTTCCAACGTTACCACCCCATTGGTAAATATTTATGAACTCAAGAGAGAAAAGCGAGAACTAATGGTCATATCTGGTCCATTTTTAAATGTCTTGGAAATAGTTTAACAAAAAAAAACAAACATCCTATTTATAATTTATTATTATAAATTATTAACTAAACACATATATAAAAATTTATTTCAAACAAAGATCTACAGAAACGGCCCTTTATGGTATAGAAAGCGTTGTTGAACATTCTGTTAAATATAAACAGTTCATTTTAGCTACCCCCATATCATAACAAAGAGGCTTTTAATCACATTTGTACGGAAATAATTCATGAATTTCAATGAATTATTACCAGAAGTAGAATAGATGGCAACAGGATAACCAAACTTGTCGATAGAGCGATTTTACAGAATTGGGTTATCTCTCCACTTTTATCGTTATCGACATAAACAAAATTCTTACAAGTTTAGACAACAGTCTAGTAAAGTAACCGCTCATGTAGATGAAGTCGCAATAATAGTACTATAGGTTACTTTTTCTCTGTGATGAATAAAATCATAAAGAGAACCTTGGCGAAAGTTTACATTTGATATAAGTACTGATATTATTAGTATGTTAAATACCAGGTAAAACGGAAATTATTCTTTTGAAAAAAAAATAGCGAAATTTAAAGAAGTCAAAAAAGTGAAAAACATCCAAAAAGGTAAAGTCCATCTTTAGAGTAAAAAGAAATAACTCTTTACCTATAAATGCGAGTAAATATTGCTTTAGGACTCCAGCTATAAGTACAGTTCACGGATGAGTAAAATTGTGTGTAATCTACCATTAATTTACTGATTGAATGAATTGATTTGATGAATTAATTTATTGAATTGATTAATTTAACAAGATTAAACAATTTAACAATTAATTGGATACTTAAGAACTGGCGACATTTATTGGAACTAGGGACATTTATTTATTAGTTATTAATGTGTTAGGTTGACACGATATAATGTGTTAACTTGACTGTGTTATGACTTAATCAATATTTTTTAATTTTATTTATTTTTAAATTTAACTAACTTATAAATATAATTTAACTTATAAATTAAAATTTTACCAATTATCAATCAAAATTAATTAAAATAATCCACGAATGGGTATCTTACTTAAAATCCTATAATCGTTTTTTATTTTTATTTTATAATTATTAGAATATATATATGTATTTACTTTTTTCATCATAAACTCATATAACGTATAATTTACTTTATTATTGTAGGTCATGATTACGTATACATGTCATACATATCAGTGATGGGCGTGAGATTTACATTGGGGAAGCATTTTTATTTGAAGAAGGGACGATAGTATGTTTTACATTAATTAAACATTACAAATCCATAATGACAGACATACAAAAGATTATAAATTTTATCTGCCTCTCTTTTGTTTTACAAATTTATCAATTAATAATAAATATTGATGTAATTTGATAAATTGTAAATGATGTTCAATAAATTAAAAAAAATTAGAAAACTTTAAAGTAAAAAATTTTTTAAGATAGAAAACTCTTATTGAAAGTTTTTAATTTTATATATGTATAGGTAAATTCTAATTGGTTCAAGGATTTTTACTAGATTTAAGATAAATTGTTCTTGATAAAAAAAATATATATATTTAATTAGAATTATCAGAGACAAAGTATTATATGTATATTAATTTGAATTTTTTTTAGTGATATGATAACACATTGTTTTCTTTCTTCTTCTGCTAACACTAAGCTTATCTAACTTCTTAGGAACGGTTGAAGGTTGAACTATGAATAAAATATTTAGTTTTTGTTTGTTTTTTTAATTAAATTGATATTTTTTAAATTATTTTAAGAATATATAGTTTAAATTAAATCACCAAAAAATATTAATTCTGTCAAAAAAAAAAAAACCTAAAGATAATTTGTTTATGAAAACTGAAAGCATTCAATTCATTCAGACCATTTACATCATGTCCATGTACAGTTAAAATTTCTTTGAAATAAACGTTTAATATACTTTAGAATTTTTATGAAAATTACAAAAAACTTTTAGAAATACATACTTCTAAATTACGAATAGTCTTCCATCGAGTATCAATTGAATTCAAACAGGTTCGAAAGATAAATATTAAATATTGAAAATAGTATTTCAATACTTAACAATTCATTTTGTTAATCCTTTATTACTTCACAGTTTTAAAAAAAAAAATTTTTGAAAAATATTCTTATTAGTTTTACTTTATCCCACTGTTTAGAAAAATTCTAAAATAGAGCAATGGAATTTTAATCATGGACAGAATTTCTTAAAAAAATCAATTATGGAGCTACAGAACCTCAATGTTGGAAAAAATCCTATTTTTAAATATTTATATCTCAAGTTTCGCTTTGTACATATAATTATATTCTTTCAGTCTAAAAATATATAAACAAAATTTTGCAAAATTTCTGAAAATCTCTGCAACACTTTTATTCAGAACAAAAGGGAAGGGTTAAAAATTCGTTATTTTTAGAGCCCTGTAAAATTTTCGTAAGACATACAAATTAAAACTCCAATATTGTATTTTTACATAACAACTTTTCTATTGTTTTTTCCTAAGGGAGGCTTGAATCTGCCAAAGACACAAAGAATTCGCCCTTGGTAGTATCAGATTGTTACTGACTAGCCTATATATAATAGAATGAAACCCCTATCTGCTATTGCAGTATATTGGCTAGGGAGTCGAGATAGGAAATGATAGGACAAGGATGCGGAAACATTGAATTGGGACTGTAAGCGAACAATGAGTCCGTCTATTATTATTACTACAATTTTGCATTAGTGACTATAGCCATCAATAGTTATAACATAACACATATAACATACGTAGTATATAACACATTCCTGCATGAGGTAATTAATTCAAGGTAACCGCACTGTCACTGTAGCAACTATTATTGGTATTGGTATTGGTATTAGTTATTAATATTATTATTATTTACTACAGAGTCAGGGCCATCAGTGGATTACAACATGCAGTAGTATATATATAACACCTTCCTGCATGATATAACCAAAGATAGATAGCTTCACTGTAGCAGCTATTATTATTATTTTTTAAAAAACTTTGATTTTAGATACTACCTTATTAAATTACTACAATAGACAAAAAATAATTATTTTGCCATATTGTTAGATAAGAAAACTTATCTTTAAAAAAATTATAAATATTAAATTTCCTTCTTTATATGCAATTTTTGACTTGATAAATAAATTCTCGTAAAAATAGAATACATGATTTAGGACCAAAAAATGACAAAACTTTTCCATATTTAATAAAGAAAAACTATACAGTAAAACTAAGTTGTATGTATTATCATTATTATTATAGGTTATAAAATGAGTGCAACAAGGAAAGTACTAACTATATACTACTTAGAGTACTCCAGCTCACAAATGTAAGAAATACTGCTGAACAACACTGATGATTCGTTCAGAATAAAATTTAATTAAAAAGTTAAATTAATTGATTTATCAAAAAACAGAATACTAGAAGTTATAAGAAAAACGAGGAAGAATACAGTTGACTTTGTCAACTCTTAGATACCCGTACGAACCGTTAGTATGTTCACAGCCTGTCACTCTGCTTACAATATTATTTTTTTAATATTTTAGTATTTTAAAATAATTTGGGTGAATTTTATAATTTCTAGAACTATGGGTTGTACATATATTCAAACTATATGTTTATATGTACATTCTTCAAAAGCAGATTCTAACCTTCCACATAACGATTATCAATCCAAAACTTTTTCAAATATTCTATAGTACCATTTAATACTAAGCGGTAAATGTATATTAAATTTACTAAGTACAAAACAGTAAATATAATTTTAAATATTATATTATATTATATTTAAATATTCCATTGACAGAATAATTTCTTATAAGTACAATAAAATACATATGTGTATGTAAATACGGCGCTATATAATATACATCTATACTCTTATCATTCATTCTCTAGTGACATATACGATATGTAAATAAACATGATATTATATAAGTATGTATATATATCAATATCATATAAATAAAAATTCTTCAAGCAACCGTTATGTTGTTTATTTAATTACATTTTTTTGTACTACGCATTATATCCTCAACAATTTCAAATTATCGAGTAAAACAAAATGGAAAAAATTCGTTAATGAAATTTGTTAGAAAATTTGAAAAAATCAAGTAACACTTTCGTCAATTATAAAGTAACCCTATATTATTAAAAAAAGTTGTTAACAGAAATAAAAGTATAATGTTGGAGCTTTAATTTTTGTGTATTACTTCAAAAAAATTTTTACAGGTGTTCAAGTTACAGGTGTTTAAAAATAGGAAATTTTCAGTTTTTGACCCCTTACAGCTCCTAAACGGGGGGTGATACAAAAAAAATTTCTGAAATGACTCATAATTTTCAAAGATCTAACTTCTGTCAAAATTTCAAGTTTCCAACTTTAACCGTTTAGAAGATGGAAGGGTTAAAGAATTTTGCAAAATTTGAGTTTCGCATAACGGTAAATTAAGACACCGTATGCCAAAAATATGTATTTATTGTATATATACTTTTAAAGCTAATGAAAGTAGTAATCGTTTGCCGTTTTCAAAATGAAGATATACCTTATAGAACTTGTGCTATAACAATTTAAATATAGAGCTTTTTTGAACCTTTGGGGAGCTGTAGCTCCGTAACGGGTGGGGCTACAAAAAAAAGTTATTGAAAATAAAATTAATATTTTTGTGAGATCTATCAGTAGTTAAAATTTCATAGCTCTATTGCAAAAAAAATGTGGAGATCTAAAAGTTAGGTGTTCGAGAGCTACCCTAAGGCTTGGTCCAAACTCAACCAAAAAAAATAGGGAACCTACAAATTACTCCCAAAATATTTTGTGTAAATTTCAAGATTCTAGCTTTCTTAGTTTTTGAGTTAGCGTGCTGACGGACGGACGGACGGACGGACATGGCTCAAAAGTCTTAGAATTTTTTTCTGATCCGATCCATACCTTTGAAGGTATATCTAGCTCGCTTATTTCGAGGTGTTACAAACGGAGGAGTAATTTTATTATACCCGATCCTATCGTACGGGTATAATAAAAATTAGGGGATTAGATTACCATAGAAATTTTTCTATAATTTTCTTGTTTTTATATTTATTTACTATTTATAATATTGTCTTTTTAATTTTTTGCTAAAACTTTAAAAAATGTTTTTTTTTTTAAATAAATTTATGATTTAATATGACTCTAATAAAATTCATCATGAATTTTATGTGAATCATATAATATAAAATTTAAACCTTGATTAAACTTTATTTTTATGTGACTTAATCCCTATTCAGTTAAACAATTTGCAAATAAAAAATTTATGATATATGAAAAAAAAAAACCATAACATCTTTTAAAAAGAAAATATTTAAATATAAAGAATTCATATATTATTTCTCCAGTTATAATTAAAAAATGTTACTGTCAACATTTCGGAATATAATAAATTTGGTAACATGTTTATTTTACTCTTCAGCAATAGAAATTGCAATCCCTAAAACAAAATCTTCATTTAAGTATGATAATATTAAAATAATTGGAGGAATTCCAGTTAACATTGAAGATTATAACTATTTAGTTTCTATAAAATATCGTGGTTCACATATTTGTGGTGGTTCAATTATTAATGAACGAACAATTGTAACAGCAGCTCATTGTTTCAATTATCCAACAGATAATTCAAATTTAATTGAAATTGAAGCTGGAACAACTTATATTAATCAAAAAGATTATGAAAATGATAATGATAGAATGATTAGAAAAATCGAAAATTTAATTATACATCCGGAATATAATTTTCCAGGTTATTTGGATAATGATATTGCAATACTTATTTTAAAGAATGATTTGAATATAATATTTTCCAATAAAATCGGATTAATAAATTTACCTGAAATAAATGATTATATAGCACCAGGTTCTCAAGTAGAAATTTGTGGATGGGGTGCAATGAATTCATTTTCAAATAAATTATCAAATTCATTACAATCTACACAATTATCAATTCTTGATTTTCGTATTTGCAATAGATTAAATTATTATTTAGTTAATTCCGATAATATGATATGTGCTAGTCATCCATGGGGAGGAAAAGATTCTTGTTCTGTAAGTTTATATATTTTTTTTAGGTTATTTTATTAAAATTTGACTAAGTAAGGCGCCGAAAAGTCTCGGGTTCAAACCCCACTCAGTTCAAAAATAATATATAAAATATAATAAAATAATGTAAACAAAAGATTAAATACAATTATAATTGAATACTTGTACCGAGATGGCCCACATTCTAAAAGCAAAACGATCCTAAAAATATCGGCAGATATTTATATCTGGGCGATATAAAAAAAAAAAAAATTATTAAAATGTTTTAAAATATTCAGCTCAATATTAAAAGTAAATATTTTTTAGGGCGATTCTGGAGGTCCTCTTGTTTTTAAACAGAGCAATAATAATCCTATTCTAGCTGGAATTGTTTCTTGGGGATTTGGTTGTGGAGATCGTTTTCACCCGGGTGTTTATACAAAAGTTTCAATATTTTCAAACTGGATAAAAATAAATAGATATAATAATTAATCACTTTTATGAAAAAAAGGAATATGCTTGTTTTTACTTTATATTAGTAATTACCCTAATATCTAATATATTATTAAAAACGCAAAATTTAATAATAAATTGAGTGTTTTAATTCTATTATATACATATTACATATATACAATTGAATAAATAAAACCATTTTTTTTTTATTTAAAAAATATATATTCTAAACTTTTATTTTTTTTTTATGTTATAAAAATATCTCACACCTTATTAAATTCTTGCAATATTTTTCAATTATTTAATTAACAGAATAAAAATTACTTAACAACATTGCACCGTAAATTTCACAACTTTTAAAATGTATCTTTAAATTTATTTTACTTTTTTACTTCTTCTATTTAAAAAAAAAAAATATAAAATAAACTATCTTCGCAAACAAAATCTCATCTGTTTTCTATAATATATGACTTTATATTTAAATATTGTTTATAATGTATGTAAAATTGTTTGAGCTGCCATATATAAGGTAGCACCAAAACAAACGAAAAATGCAATTGCTCTTGATGGTTGTGGTAATGGTACAACAGCATAAACAACTGTATGTAATATTCTTGAAGCAGCTACAGCACGGAATATATTAATTGCAATAAATGCATTTGGATTTGTTAAAATATACAAATATGAAGCAACAAAGAATGGTAAAATATTTTCCAAATCATTACGATGAGCTCTAAAAGGAAAAAAAAAGACAATATTATTTATAATTTCGAAAAATTTAAAAAAAAAAAAAAATTTTTTTATTCAAAGTAATAAGTTGACATATCATACCTTCTCACACGTTCAACATTTGGGTCATCAAATTTGACTTTAAGTTTTTTTGATGGTAAATCTTCTGGATTAGCAAATGTCTAAAATTATAAAAATATTTATTTAAAAGTATATTTTTTTTTATAATTAATAAAAATAATATTTTTTAAAAGGGTTCACATTGTAAAGTTGTTATTTAAATTTTTGTTATTATACCAAATGTAAAATTTTTTTTTAAAAACATTTTTACTGAAGTTCAAAGGAACCCTTTTTAAATTTGTATAAAAATATCTATTTATATTATTTGTGTATATATGTATATACAAGTACAGTGGAATATTATACTACATATATTTGTTTGTATATTATAAATTATTTTCACACATTTACAACAGGAGTGGCCTTAAGCCAATCATAAACTGGTAAATCTTCATGATTTGTATAAGTCTGGAAAAATATAAGATATTGAATTAGATTTTTTTACGAATTTTTTATAATAAAAAAAACTCAATTTTGAAAAGTTTAAAATATTTTTTGATGTTTTACGGCCAATTTATTGTTTTTTTTTTTGCTTTTGTTTAATGATATCGATTGATTTATTAATTAAAATAAAATGTATAGCTATTTAAATTTTGTAATGACTTTAAATTCAAGATAGTTTAATAAAAATTAATATAGTTAATGTAGTAAAATTATGAATGAAAAATAAAAGAAATGAATGCCAAATTTCTACAATATTTCCCATATACATTATATAACTCTACTTTTCTATACTTTTAAAAATTAATTTTTATTAGTGTATATTTATTAATTTTATTTAGTACATAATATGTATATATATTTGTATTCATATTTTAAAGCTAATTAAAGTTATCATTTATAAAAGTAGAACCAGATCAAATATATCAAATCAATAAATAAAATTCATTGTACGGTATGAAGTCAAAATGTCTTCTCCGTTTTCATAGATACTACCTATATAATATCAAAACTTTTTTTGGAGTCTTTCGTTCTACAACATTACTTGAACTCTTCAGTAGGCTTCGTAATGTTGCATTGCCTCTAGACAACTCCTGGTTTAAAATTTTCGATTACTCTTATACTTATATGAAATTTTATTAAAATCATCTGCGAAGTATAAGACGTATCGAAATTATTTTATTTTAATAGTTTAATCATATAATACCAATATATAGTTAATAATTCCACATATAATTCTAGTCCCATAATTTGTCTCACCTAATTTTTAAATACGGCAGCAGTTATACATACAATGATAATTTCATTATATTGATCAGGAAAACTGTATAGAACTTAATAAAGAGAGGACTTTCGAAAAAGAAATTAATTGTGTTATATTATTAATCTTATATAATTTAATATTCAAGTTTTAAAGTACGTATATAAATATATAGGTATTTTTAAGTTAGAAATTTTTAATGTCTACTAACATAATTGCCAATACCCAGTTTTGGGATCTCAAAGGAGGAGAACCTTAGCGGAGAAATACTGGGAGAGCTTTTACGAAATGAGAAGGTTCAACTAGGAAAATATTTTACGATTCATGAACGGTGAAAGGTGTATGGGCAGTTAAAACCCCTTATTCACCTCCTTCGAAACAACAATAACAACATAATTCTTCAATATTTAACATAGATACGATACCTAATACTTTTGTTAGATTTTAACTACATTTAACAAAACTATACACAAAATGTTATTTATCACTAATTGACTTAAATATTATTTTTAGAAAATAAAAAACAAAAATTTTGTTATCATATAAAATAAAATAAATAACAGAAAACTATACTAAATTCAAAACAACTACACAAGAACATAATTTTTTAATAATTCAATATTTTTTTAATTAAATTAAGATTTAAAAAGTTTATTATTAGTATTTATATATTTAAGTATGACAGACCTTTTTTTAATCTTCATAAAATTACCCATATTAAATCATAAAATATCTTGTTAAAATTTATTTTGAATGATTCGTATAATATAATATCATTACATTATCTTAATTTTTTATTGGTAGTTAATTAAGTTTACATTATAGAATTATTTTTTATGTTTATTTATGTATTTAAAATAAAAATTTTTTTTTTAAAGATATGCAGAAAAACGGGTCTGGTACGAAAGTTCGCTTATCGAAAATCCCGCTTTTTTTTATTTTTTTTTTTTTATTTATAAAAAACTACAAAAAGCTGTACATTTTTTTTAGAATCTCATTTATACATAATATAAGTATATGTAGGTATAATAAATATTCTAAAAAAGGCGTATTATAACTCTGATTTTGAAATCAATACTCTAAAATCCCTCCTATTTAAAAATATCACATATACATACATATACATATATTCTTGAAAAAGGGTATAATTCTGATTTTATAACCAATTCTAAAATTCTCCCGAATTAATTTGGTTTACAAAAATATTTCAAAAATATAAAAATACATATTTATATTTGTTCATTTTTTCTATAGAAAATAATAATAATAAAATTCCATATGTTAAAAATAAATTCCATATTTAGCTATTTATAAACGAAAATATTTGCAGTTTATTTATCATCTTTCCCTGTAATAAAAAATAAAAAACAAATCAAATATAAAAAAAACGGGATTTTTATAAAAAAAAAAAAAAGCTGGATTTTGTCTTGGCGGAATTTTGAAAAGGGGAATTACGTCCCGCTCCCAGAAAAACATATTGTAAATTTTTAATTTTTTTTTTATTATTATCACGAATAAATACATACTTAAATGTTACAATTTAACTTAAAACAATAATAGTAATTGTTTTTCCTTGAATATACAGTTAATGAAACAGTTATTAATTAAGATTTTTTAGTTATTAATTAAGATTTCTAGAAGTTAATTTGTTTATTTTAATTTGAAAACCTTCTTCTTAAATCTGATGAATTTTTAAAATCTTAATTTTTCTACTAACATAATTTTTCTTTGATAACCGTGTTTGAAGGTTAAGTCAAAAGGTGAATGATTATATAAAGGAAAGAATAGATTCATCAAAAAAAAAAAAAGCATTGTATGATATAAAATAATACAAAAACAACACAATATGTAAGATGTGAAAAGAGTAAGCATATTTATATAAATAATATAAGCTTGTCAATATATAAATTTTAAGATTATTATTTTTTTTTATTTTCTAATAACAACATAGAATGATTTTGCATTTTTTTTTTATTTATTTATTTATTTAACCACATACAATTTTAAAAGCTTATGATTGTAGTAATAAATTAACTATTCTTTATAAGTTTATAAATTTTTATTATATAACCATTATTATAGTAGACGTTGATTCCGAAATAAATTTTACCTTTTTAAATACCTATGTATATGTAGCATTATTTTTTATCTCTTCTAGATAGGTAACTAACTGTTTGGTTTATTTATAGGTCATACGATAACGGTAAATATTAAAATTGAATAGTTATTGTATGAAAACATATCATACCAAATTCCCAAATATGTATTTATAAAATATGATCAAATGATTTTTTTTAAAATAAAACTTTTCTAGTGATTGTTTAATTCAAAAAAAAAGGGAGGGGGAAATAGAGAAAAAAAATAATTGTTGAATTAATTATTTTCCCTCGCTTTTTTTTTATTCTCGGCTATTTGAAATTTGAATATGTATAATATTTAACATCTCTTATGTTCTAATAGTTGATTAAATATGTACATACATCCATATATATAATTATTTTTAACTGGTATACGTATACATATATGTATATTTTATATTAATAGATATTTATACCTATTATAAGCCGGTTTTAATTTCAAATTCAATTTTTTTTTTTTTCAAAAAATATTTATAAAATATATTTTTTGTTAATATGAACATACTATGTATGTATGTATATATATTAATATGTGCATAGTATATGTATATATTTTAACATAAAATAATTTTATACTACAGTCTATACTTTATATTATATACATATGTACATACCATATATAATTATATCATATAGTGACATTATAATAACTATATTATAAGTTATAAGATTGCGAACTTAAATTTCGAAATGTGAACTTTAAACCATTGAATATCTATTTCCTATCTGTATACACATGATATTCTTTCTTTTTATTTACATATACTATGTATAGATAAGTATTTGCTTTAAACTGATATACTTAGTACGTATATATCTTCCAATATATAGATGTACTTAAACTGCTCGTACAATAAAAGTCAAAAAAATTAGCAAATTATGATGCTAACCAAAATATTTGGTTCGATAGGGCATTAACATAATTAACATCAATATTGGTGTAAAATTTTCTTGTAGATGTATGGACACGTCATGTTTTGTTAAAATTTAAATCATTTTTTTTTTTTATGTGGAAATCAACATTAAATATAATAAATTCATTTAATATTAACAAAAGATATAAGTTATTTTTTATAAAACTAAATAGTTTAGTTAAACTATTAATTAATTTGAATTTCTTTATAAGTATAATGTACCTATATAAAAAAAACATTATAATGTTTGAAATTTAAAAAAAAAATGTTAGTTCTTCTTTAATCAAAAATATTTTTTTCATATTTTATACAAAATCATGGTACTTCTAACTTTTATATACATATTATTACTATATTACCAGATATTACTTAAACTCTTCTATAGTTATTTTTATAGATAAGATTAAATTGTTTTTGATATTTTTGATAATTTTTATTTACAAAAACTAAAAAGTATGTACAGAGTTTTTTTTTTCGAGATCATGTATTAAATGTTTATGTTAGGAATCAAAATATTTTTAGATAACGTATAATAAATTATTTAATATACATAATCCCATGTTATATAATTTTTCGAATAATATTGATATTTCATTTATTATGTAATGAAAAAAAAAATAATTCATTGTCTCTATTAATATTTCTGAAATTATAAACTTTTGACAGAACATTAAAACTATTATTTAATAGAATCTAAATTATAGATTCAATATTTTGATTGAATCATGGATTAATTTATATCAAAATAGTTCAATAACTAATTGAAAAAAAAAAAATTGTAATATTTTTACTTAATTAAATATATAATAAAACTGAATTGAATGGGAAGCAATAAAAATTATATAAAGTAGAACCAATTTAGTAAAGTTTTAGAAAATTAAAAAGCATGAAAGTAAGAAAAATGAAAGAGATAGAAATACATTAAAGTTTTGAAATCAACTTTCTCATTACGGTATTGATATTATTTTTATATTATTCGAAGGAAATTTCTGAACGAAATACTATTTTAAATTGTAAGTACAAAAAAAAAAATTAATTATTGAATAATTAAGTCTACTTTTCAAAAAAAAATCGAAGTAGTCTAAACGGCCTATTTTTCTTTATTTCGTCAAAACCGCTCATTAAAATTCATTCTTTCTTGCATTATTTATATAAAAATGTATAAATTACACACTCTAAACGTTAAATCAAAAGCAGATGGTAGAAAACAGCAGTAATTTATAAATAGTTGGAAGAAATAACACATCCCTATCGCCAAAACCAAACTGTACATTTGCATTAAAGGTTCCACCCTATAAAGTTTGGTATTTAAAGGTGGTGGTTTTGGTTGGTTAAAGTTCAACCCTCAACCGAATATGAAGACAACTTTCAAAATTAATTGAAGGAATGCAATACAATGTTCATTCCACAACATAAAATAACATATTATTAGTTTTTTTTTTGTTCCCGTGTGTACTTACTACTTAGTAATTATACAATATGACATTTGTGATTTTATTGCGAAAGTATACAAAATTGATATTTTTGTTATCAAAAATTAAAATTTTAAACATGTACGATAGTATGCCTGTCTGTAATGAACATAAGCTTACTTTAATAACACCTATTCCATTAATAATAAGTATGCATATACCAAACCATTTTAAAAATACGTATGTAAATACATAATATGTAAGTATGTATGTACATCTATAAATTTATAATTTGTATAATATAAGAATAATTTAACTTACTTGAGTTCTGAAACGTTGTAATCCAGTTAAAAGAGACATCAATAACATTTTTACAATTAATACAGATGACCAGAAAACATAAGATTTGAAAACAGGATTTTCAAATGTTGTCAATAATTGTGACATTTTTTTAATTAAAAATATGTATGTATTGAGTTTAAAAAATTACTTTCCAAATTTACTGGATCCAACTTTAAACGTTGCCGGTTTCAGAGAGACTAACTAAATTTAAAATTTAAAATCAACAAAATATTTCATATAAAAACAAAATAATAAACATAATAAATATTAAATCAAATTGTAATGGAAAAATACATAAATAAAGCGATGAGCGAGTGAAAAAATATATAAACGACACGTATATATATAATAAAATATAAATAAAACAAAACAATAGTTAATAATACAAAATCAACAAACATGTATGATACACATGTTGTATAGAGGAATGTGGATAGTATAGAAATAGAAGAACTATGTATGTGCTATGCTATATACTATTACTTGCTATTACTATATTATAGAGAAATTGTATTAGATCGAAAATATAACTACATACATACTTCAAACTTATTTCTTTAATACACCTATTATGTTCTGAAAATAGGATGGTATGGACAAGGGGAAGGGAATAATAAAGTATAAAACAGAAAATGAAAAGTGTTCCCCGGATGAGAAAATATTATTGTTGTTTTATAAAATTAAGAGAAATTGTTAATAAAATAAACGTTCCATTTCCATTGTATATTTGTATCTATTAAAAACAAACCGGCATTTTATTTTTCTATGTTATACCAGGTTATACAAAATAAGTAAGAAAAAGAAAACAGTAATTTTTTTTCTCTTTTTAATTTTATACTAATGCAAATACATTATACAACTGTTATATACATTTATATATATATATTTATTTTTATTTATTTTTTCTGTATCAATTTTTTTTACTATACCTAAAAAGAAAAAGAGTAAAATTAAAATAGAGCTTATTGTTTTGACAGACATTTGACAGGCGTAGTAGATATGTTTTTTTCTTCGATTGGTGCTATGAAAATAATCCATTCAAAATAAATTTTGAAATTAAAATATAAATTAATGTTTCTTTTTATTATTTTTATAACATACGAGATTACAGTTCGTTTGCTTTTAAGAATATAATTTAAAGAGTCTGTAATGTAGTGTTTTATCTTTTACCCTATGTAAATATGTTCATTACATGCATACATACATATGTATTTGACATATGTAATTCAAATATTCAATAAAACACTCGACAGTCAACAGGTTGTAAACATTTAATAAAAAAGAAAAATACTTAAAATACGACAAAGCATTATGAATGTAAAATTACAATATTTGGATAACGTTCATAAAAGAAATTAAATTCTTTTCTATATTAACAATACCTTAATTGAAATGAAATTAATTCATAAAAATTACAAACAGTTAAAAAATCTTCATTTGATATTTAATGATATTATAATTTCCTTAAAGTTAAATATTAACTACTTTTTTATTTAATTTTAATTTAATTAACCACGTTGAATTTAAAAAAATGGTATTTTATCAGCATATACGTATGTATATGGGTCAGATAAATCAAAACATTCAAGTAAAAAAACAAAAATGCTCTTCTCCCGGCTTAGAATTATTAAATTCAGTAATATTCTTTAACTTAGAATATATTCATCTTTGAGTTTTCTTTAATAACTTATTATATTAATCTATCTTTCAAGTTTAAAAACAAATAATATTTTTTCCACGGTAAAAGGATAATGCTAAACAAAGTATTTTTCAATATTTTGTTAAACATACACATCACATAAAAATTAAGCAACATTAAAATCCTCCATTGCTAAAGTGATTGAACTATTACTTTAAAATTGAAGTGTTTACGAACTTTGCAGAAGGCCATACTTTCTGGGATCAGATATGCAGGCGCTTTGAGTGAACTCCTTTATTTGTTTTTATTAATAATAATAAAAGATAGTTGACACTGACAGTTATTGTGAATATTTTTTTATTTATAATGCTGCACACGGCGAACTAGGTTGTAAACTTGGTACGCGGGCAGGTTTTAGAACCATACCACACACTTATCAAACCTATCATCCAACCATGGTAATTATGTATTTTATATTTTTATTATTTTCTCAAATCCAAAAATCTCAATGTTAAAATGACATTTAAGTTGTACAACTTGTCCATACACGATACAACTTACCTACAAACCAAAGACTCCGCCCACAAAAATCAACTTTTCAACCATCAAAATGGTTTTACAACTTTCCCATACACGAACCTATTCTAAAACTTGGTCCGCCGTGTATGGGCAGCATTATAAAGGAATTACCGTGATACTCGCTAAGCCTATTCCTAATATAAGAAAATAAATATAATTTCCGAAGTTTAAAATTATTTATTTATTATATTACATACATAAATGTAATGCAATATTATTGAACCATCGGCTACTAAGGCCATTATAGGTCATCATTTTATACTAATCATTTTATACTATTATTAAATTATATACTAATATTATTTATTTTATTTATATTATATACTATATATTTATATTATATTTGGTCGTAAGGAGGGTATGTAAAGAAAAAACATTTACGACCTGTGCAGGGATCGAACCCACACTCCTTCGGTTAATACGCCACACGCCTACCCACTAGGCTACCGAAGCCCCTTAAAATTAAATTCTCATCGCATGTTCTTTCAATTTCTTTTTTAATAATACCGCATTAAATGTAGTCTTTGAGAGTTATTTAAAGAAAAACAGAGTTCTGCAAAATGTAATTTACATAATATTTATGTACATATGTATATTACAAAGCCACTAGGCTGCTAATTTACTAATTTATTTATATTAATAGGATGCTAAAGGCAGGACAATAATAAAATAATATTATGAAAATTGCATACGTTTAGGCACTTTTTTAAATTTGTTTTAAAATTTTAAAATCATTTTATATTAATATCGTTGAGATAATCAAGTATTTTTTAATTTAATTTAAAGCAAATTATTAAATTATCATTTAGATTATTTTTAAATTTTTAAAATAAAATTGAAAATGATTAAAAATAAACATTGACTTTGATCTAATCCAAAATAAATACATATGTATGTAAATTTAAATAATATAAATTAAAGAAATAGGTATTTTTTAAAATAAATACATAATCTCATAAGATAAAAATTTTAATCCGAATAAATAGAAAACTTAACTAACGATTTCAAATGTTATTTTAATGAAAGGCTTTTTAAAGATTTTAATCATAATATAATTTATAAATCACTAACAAAATTTCAAAAAAGAAAAAAAAAGTTTGGAAGAAAGTGTGAAAAACAAAATACATACCTATAATATTTTATTTTATCGCATTTCTATTTAATAATTATATATTTTAATATATTTAAAGTATTTGAAAAATAAATGAAAACTGTAAATATTAATTATTTTTATTTTAACAATATACGAGTATGTACTTATAATGAAAAAAATTTCACTGTTTAAAAAATTTTGAACCCCGTTCAGATTGATAACAGTATCGAACAAAATTATGAAACAATTGTTTTTTTTTAATAAAGTAATACATAATATGTATTATATATATATACATAAATCGTTTTATATTTGATTTTTTTGTTTTTAATTTTAATTTTTATTTAAAAACTAATACTAATAAAACTATATAACAAATGTGCACACAGAATTAAAAACTTGCTTAAAGGATTACAGTATAAAAATTATTTTATTGAGTTATTATTATAATATTGAATTCGCATTATTACAAAATACGATCTTTGGTTTTTTGTCTAGTTAATTTTTTTATATTTTTTGTAAAATACTGTATATTGAATTAATATATGATTTAATATATCAATTTATATACATATGTAATTAACATAACTTGTTTAAAATATACATATACATCTTTTGGCTTTTATTTATATTATAAATATTGTTCTCATAAAAGAAAGATGGAAGCAGAAGCTATTATTTAAAATAAGTAGAAAACTTTTTTTTATCGTTAACATATTGACAGTAGTCAGTACCTATATAAATTTTATTAAAAGCGTTATTAATAATTTTTTATTCTAAAAAAAAAATAAATAAAAATAAAAAAATACACATAAACTTTTTAAGTTAGATTTATTTAACTTCCGAAAGTGATGTGCAGCGAACTGTGCACCTAAAGTATAGCGTATATTAACTTTAGTATGGTGTTTGTAACCACCAAATGGTACTAAGTTAGATATGAACATGTATATATATATATTCTTAAACAGTGTCATTGATTCGATTTAATGATGAAAATCCGTCCGTTATCTCGATATCTCGATAAAATTTATATATATGTAGTAAGTTACAAATTACGAAAGTAAGGCGGAGATTGCATCTGGGAAAATTCGGTCTATGGATTCGGATTTTGGAAGCTTCCGAACTAGTCAAAGAGCAAACAAGCATACCTTCAAAACCAATAAAGATAGAACCTTTAAAATTGGTACAAGGGTGTTCTGTAATGGTTTCACTATGTCCCTGAAATTTAAGATGAATTGGCCATTCGTGGCTATTCGGGTAGCTGACAAGGTCTAAGAAATATATTTTCGAATTTAATAAAGATAAAAACTTGAAATTTTGTACAAGGGTTGTAAAAGCATTCATGTTTTTAGTTTATATTACATACGTATCTAAAATATGTTATGGATTTTTAATTTAATTTTAATTTTTTAGGTGTAGGGTATTAATAAGTCGTTTGCATCGACTTACTGTTAAATTTACTTGTTAACATTTTTTTTTTTTTGGTCAGTTTATAATTAATAACATTTTGTATTGCATATAGGGGCGACTGACAGTTGAAATAAAAGTAAAAAGTTTTTTTTTATATTATATGTATATTTTTAAGCGCCGTAATCACGACACGATCATTTTTAACAATGAAAACAAAATTCTTGTCTCGTCATAACAGAGTTGTTTATTTATTTATTTTTTTTTTTTTGTTATGGTTCACCAGTAGAGCAAAAAAAAAAATAAATAGAAGATGATTTTTAAGATTCACTTGATCCATTGTGTCACCTGTACTATATTCAATATCAATAACAGATTTTTAAAAGGTTGTTATGCTGTTTTGCGAATTGTTGAAAAGAAATGAAAAGAAAAGAAAAAAAAAATTATCGAAAAGATAAAAAAGAAATCTATTATTCATTTTTATAAACTTGCTAATAAGCTTTGTACACAGTACTATTTTAAAATTTTCGTACTTAAAACTTTCTTATAAAACCTGTTAATTTTTAAAATGTTAAAATACATTTTTGATTGTAAGTTTCTAATTGAATGTTACCTTTTTCTTATTAATTAATGCGTAAAGTTTATTTTTTATTTAACAAAAAAAAAAAAAAAAATCATTTTGACCATTTTTGTTGAAGGGCAATTTAAAAACTATAATCATTTATATAAAGGCATACTCTATAGTTTCAAATATGTAGTTATATATAAAAACTAATCTTAATTTAGTTGGATGGAAACTTTATGAAACGACTATGAAAACCAACCTTAATTTTAATTAATAATGAATTATATAATTGAGAAAATAAGATTTTTTGTTAATAAGACCTTAAGTAAAATAAATTTATTTATTATAAGTTACATTAAATATAACTATGTAATTGTTTTGTAACAAATATCTTATTTAATTTAGTTTCAAACTAAAATTTTTAAATAAAAATTTCTTGTTTTAAATAAAGTTTAAGTGTTGGTCATATAAACATTTTTTATTTCGTTGAGTATTTTTAAATATTAATTAGCTTGTATTGCTAGCGATTTCTTCTGAAAACAATTAACAAATTAAAAGGTTTTTTTTTTTTTTTTGCAATAAAAGATGTAAATCAACTTTTTGTACTTTTCCGTTGTTTAGTACAGTTTTTTTCATAATAGTTTATGTAATCTTTCCATTAGTTTGCTTCCTTTTTTTTTTTTTTTGACTACTTTCGAAATAATTATTTTGATATCTAGATTTAGCGTATATTACCTGATATTACCATAATATTATTATCATAAAAAAATACATATAGAAAATTTGATTCAATAGTTTTTATCTTTTATAGCTATAAGTTTTAATTTACAGCCTACAGGGGCTTATAACAATTAAAAGGTTTTACAACATAGCTATAAATTTGTTGTACATTAAATATTTACATAATATGTATACATTCATAAAAACAATAGTTATTGAAAATAAATATTTTTTGAAAACTTTTTACCCTTTCTACATACTTAAACTTGCATTTATTATTAATTTCTTTTTAAACTTTTTCCAATTTATATCTAATTTTTTGGGTAAAAATTTTTTATTTCCCTATATTATAATTTTATTGAATTTCAGTCAATTTCTGTACAGTCATGTTAAAAGAACGCATAATTTCTATACCAAAAAAAAAAAAAAAAATAATCATAATAAAAAAGAAATAAAATTTTTTTTTTTTTTTCAATTGTTTACAAAAATTTTTTTTTAAAAGACAAATTTAAATAAAAAATATTTTATTTAATATTTTAATATTTAATTTATATTAAATTTTAATTTAAAAAATTTGTGTTTTAAAGTATTTTTATTGTTTAAATATAAAGTGTTATTTTAAAAATATTTAAAAATTTAATAAAAATTTTATAAAATAAATTAGAAGTATAAAAAATAAGATATACATATAGGTACAATTAATTTTGATATGCGTATATATTGTATATAATTATAATTTAATTGAAAATAATTAATATTTGGATTTCTAGCGACAAATAAAATGTTTCATCGATAATAGACTAAAAAAATATCGATAATAGACTAAAAAAAAAATATAAAAAAGGGCATGCTTTTGTTTTGATTTTGATAACAGGATTTTAAATTAAATTGTTTGGAATTGTTTTAAGAGAATTTAACCAAATGTTAAAAATTATTCATATCAATAAATATATTAGTTAATTTTTTATTTCTTCGTTTTTGTTACCTAATAATATTTGAAGATACCATTAACTTCATAGACCATTTCAAAATTCTTTAAGATGTTAAAATTATTTTTAATTGACTTCACTTTAATTTCTTTATAAATGTTTATAATAATATGTCATTGATAATTATACGTAATATAAATATTATTTTTGTGTTATTTTATATTAAAAAAAAAAAAACAATATGTCCCTTAAATTGTATTGAATTTCAATAAATTTGGCAATAAAAATTTAATATTAATTCAGAAAATTTTAAATAAATAAGGAAATGAATAATAAAAAAAAAAAAAAAAGTATTGAATACAAAATAATTAACAAAAAAAAAAAATTGCGTAATTTATACATTATAAGAATTAAAAATAAAAAGTTCTAAGGTGTGATAAATTATAGGTGCGTGAAAAATATGCAGAAGAAATTCAAAAATAAAAAATAAACAAATACAAAATTAAAAAGAAAAAAAAGAAAAAAAGATTAAAAAAAAAAAGAAAAAAAACTTTTTTTTTTAATTGAATCTTTTCAAACCAAAATTTTTTTTATCTATTGCTTTTGGTGATCATTGACTGATCAGTTCAAAAATTTTTTCTTAATGGAGAACACAACAAATATAAAAATAATAATATTTATAATAAATTAAATTTTTTTTTTTTTATACATATATACATTTATATATAGGTATATGTAATATTAAAGAAATGTTAAAAAATAATTTAAATAAAATTTTACAAATATTTTTTATTTTATTAATAAATGATAATTTAATATTTAAAAATAATAAAATAACTATTGTATTAACGTTAAAATCAAATCATTTTGATTATATCGGTTATTATAAAACAACAGGAAGAGCAACAACAACAACAACAACAGCAATACCAATACCATTACCATCAAAAATAATTTTAAAATCAACTGCACCTGGTTTTTTATTTATTCCAAATATAAATAATAATAAATATGTAATTAATAAAAATGAATTTACAACTCCAATAAATCAATATAATAATGAATATATTAATTATTATTTTTATAAAAATAATAATAATATGAATTATGTGTATTATAATGAAAATAATAATAATAATAATTATAAAAAAAATAAGGATTATCAATATTATAATACTGATGTAAGTTTTAATTATATTTATTAATATTTTTTTTGGTTTTTTTTTTTTTAATTTATGTTTAATTTGAGTTATTATATAAAGACTGTATATCATTTAACTCTATTTCGCTTGACTGTAGTTCATTTGACTGAATTTCATTTGTTACAAATTCTAAAATTCATTCTAATTATATGTTTTTTTTTTTTTGTACGAGGATTGGTGGAAAACTCGAAAGTCACCAAGAGGAGCTGCACGTGCTTCCTCAGGGTAGTGTTGGACTTTAACCAACCAAAACCACCCCCCTTTTAGAACCAAATTTTAGGATACAAATGAATAGGTATCTTTAATACAAATGAACAATTTGATTTTGAGGATAGCGATGTGGGAAGGATGATTGGAGAAATTGGAATTACGAAATTTGGGATTATGCGGGGTAGGTAGCAAAATTTGGGGGGATATTTTGAAGAGAGATGTTAATGTTCTTCTTAAAGTTAAGTAAATCGTACACATATTAATTACCAACTTTAGGGATCATATGGTATATGGCTCCACAAACGGGACGTGCGAATGACAAACGAATTTCCATAAGCTGTATTTCGCCATCTTGATAACTCTACATGGTAGAGATGAAACTTCTGTTGCACTCCTTGTTTCTCGTTGGAAAACTTTGAGTGGAGGCATTAACTGTTTTATTTCTTTGGAACAGGTGTTAATCCCTTCGAGTTATCTATAAAAATTAATTTAGTGATCCAACTGCACGACGATGGTTGAGTTGAGTGAGCATTGAAGTTACACTGGAGTTGTTGATAAGGCGAATAACTCTGTTTTGCACATTATTTAGATAACACCAGCGCTGTTTGACGGACATACATATTTCAACAATAAAACATTTAAAGAGCGAGGGCTACCGCTGTCAAATCTCTGCTAAACAAATTATTGAAACTCTGATTTTGTAACCAACTCTTAAAATCCCTCTAATTATATGATTTACATATAGAGTAAAATGAAATATCGGCAAATTAAGTACAGTGAAATGATAATACAGATAATTTGTAAAAAATACAGTCAAATGACATTATACGCAAATAAAATACAGGCATAAAACACGCTCCCTTACTTACTGATGCATTAGCTCAGTTTTTTTTTTTATTCTTTTATTATTTATCAATAATAAAATAACAAAAATATATGAATGCAGTTGAGAAACTGTTTACGTATATTATTTTAGTTTAAGAAACTGAAAAAAAATTTTGATTTAATTTGTTGGAAAAATTCATAATTAGCTTCACTAATTATAATATTATGTTCTTTAATTTAGATTCTATCAAAAACTATAGACATAAAAGGCATATTAAGTCCAAGTAAAAAAAAAAATAGGTATGTGTATAATCTTTGATTCTACTTAATATTTCTAATCTATTCAAAATTTTAGTAATTATCTAATTAAAATAACAAAAAAAATTATTAATTATATAGTTCTCATGTTTTGCATGTTTTTAAGTTTTAATGAAAAGATTTTTCCATAAATTTTCTTGTTGGTAAAAAAAAGTGGAAAAATCTTCTTGGAAAAAAGCCTTTAAATTCGTATACAAAAAAATTATAAAAAAAAAGCGTTAGATTTTCATCGTTTTTTTTTTCAAGCTCGAAAAAAAACTAAACTAAAATAAAAAACTAAATTGCATAAAATTTAACACAATCACTAATATCGTGTTTAATCGTTCTTTCTACAGTTTTAACTTATGCGGTAACGTATAGAAACCATATTTAAATTATATAACTTTAAAAATTTAATTTCAATTATCTTATTTTTCTTTAATTTAGGTGTTTTAACGTCTTATATTTTATCCAATTTTAATTTTAATACGGAAAATAAAATTCAAGGTTAAAATTACACATGATATATATATATATATATATATATGTAGATATGTATAAATGTTGTTTAACAATACAAACTAAAGTTAATATGTCTGGTGGTCGGTTTTTAAATTTTCTTAATAATTCGTCTCACGTTCCACGCTTTATGATAGCTGGCTAACGTGTTTTCCTATAAATTTCTTTAGTTTTAAAATTTCGTTGAAATGTTTAAAAAAACATACATATATAAGGTAATTTAATTACATTATGAGAGATGAATAAAAAAAATATTTAAGAAATGACCATTTATTTCGCGTAGATTAAATTCGACATAAAAGAATAAAAGTTTCATATATGTATGTTATTATAATAAAGTTTGATTAGTTTAATTGATTTTATTTTATTATTTAAAATTTAATTTTTTTTTTTAAACTGATTCGATATACCATATTACCATTGATACATGAATAAATAAGCTTTATTTATAGAATTATTACAAAATGCAAAAACAAAATTCAACGAATATCATTTGGAAAGAATGAAAACTTTAGTATAGAAAAATCATAATATTTAATCTGTAAATGATAGATATTTAAAACCCTTTTACTCAATGATTTACCAACCGACTTTCATTTTTTTTTTGTTTTAAATGATAAATATTCAGTACAGCCATTTTACAATATCAATATTTTTCCAAAATTCTCTGATTTTCATTATTAATTTTCCATTTTTATAAAAAAAAATCATGTAAAAAATATACATATGTATCATATAGTATGTATAATCTATATTCTATACCTATAATATACATATTCAAATAAGATGCTAGAGTAGGTAGAGTGGACGCTTCTTAAACTCACGAACTTTTTGAGTTTGCAAGTTCGATTCGAGTTTATTTTTTTTTTTTTTTTTTTTTTTTGTTTTTTTTTTTAATATTTTAAGCGAAATAAATTTTACATATTAATATTTAGTCTGTGAATGATAGACATTTAAAACATTTAAAATATTCAGTTCAGCTATCTAACAATATCAATATTTTTCCAGCTATCTTACAATATTATATTAGAATATTCAATATTTCGGATTTTCATTATTAATTTTCCATTTTTATAAAAGAACCCATATAAAGAATATACATATATACATATATATCATATAGTATAATGTATATATATTATATATTCAATAAAATCAAAGAAAAATTGCTTATTTCGTTTTTTAATTCAAAATGGACATATGAATTAAAATTAAATATAAATAAAGCTCTTTTGAAAGCTACCATTACCAAATACTTATTAGTTAGAGTAAATTATAAAAATAAAATAATATTGGCTACGGATAATTGTAGCTAACCACAGTAGTTATTTATCAAACAACCTCAAATTCGAGTTCAACGTATTAATAGAAAAAAAAAACAATAATAATACAAAAATCATTTTGAGGACTATCATATACATACATTTGATAGAGTAAATTAAAAAAATTCCGAATATTTGTTATTGATTGCGTTAATTGCAATTGCTTATTAAAACACTTCGAATTTCGAGGAGCGGGCGAATACTAGTTAAATTTTAAATTAAAAAAAAAATTTTCGATTCGTTTTATACTTCGCAGATGATTTTGATAAAATTTCATATAAGTATGAGACTAATCGAACATTTTAAACCAGGAGTTGTCTAGCTAGGCAACGTAACATTATGAAGCTTACTGAAGAGTCCAAGTAATGTTGTAAAACGAAACATTCACAAAATTTTGATAGGAAAATTAATTTAGACTTGAAATTTGAAAAGGTTCATTTCAGCTTTTTAAGAATGAAAGTTCTACCTATGATATGATATTATTAAATTTTTCAAAATCAAATTTGTTTTAATTATTTTTTAGACTTTTTTAGATCTTTATTTTATCATACATGTGTATGGTTTGATTCGGTGCAGATTTAAGTTTGATTAAATAAAGTTTTTGAATTATATTCAGTTTCTTCTTTGATTATATGTTCGTAGGGATCAGATCGTTGCTTTTGCTTGTCCAGTGTAAATTTATAAAGTGGACAGTTATTTTTTGATTGGTCGGTCATATTCCTTTACCATACTGTATTAATACTTTTATGGCATACATAATATACATATGTACATACATATGCACTTCAAAAATCAAATAACTAGTTTAGTTTTAAATTTTTATAATTCAGCTATTTTTAAAATTTTTTATAACTTTTTTCCATAATTTTTTTACAGAATTATGATGAAAATACTCAAAATGAAACAGGAAATTCAGATTTTAATGGTATGCAATATGAATACAACGAAATTTACCAAACTGGTAATTAAATTTGTTATTTTAATTGTTTATTTATATATGTATATATATTTTAAAATTAATTTGATTTTTTAGTTCCAGAATATTCAAATTTACCAATTTTAAAAATTAATGCTTTTGATTATGAAAAATATCCAATTTATGAAACGCAAAAATCAGAAAAAGGTAATCCAGCAGATTTTTCTCAGTATTCAATAAATTCGCAAAATTTACAATTGTTTACTGTTATAGAACCAAAGAAAAAATTAAATTGTGATCCAGGACAGGACACAATTGTACATGATGAAGTAGTTAAAGAGAAACCTACATTATTTAATTTTAAACATAAAAAACATAAGAAACACAAAGAAATGATTAAACCTGTAACAGAATATGTTGAAGAATATGAGGATATTATAAATCCTGAAAATAATATTAGCTCTAGTGGAATAATAAACAACAATGATGAAAATGATTACATTGCACAAGATTTAACTTTAAGAGATGTTGAATTTTTTCAGAATTATTATGATGGTCATTCACAAAAGTTAAGATCAAGTGTTGTATTTCCCGGCACAATATGGTGTGGACCTGGTAACAAAGCACCTAGTGACAATACTTTTGGATTTTTTTTTAAAACTGATGCATGTTGTCGGGATCATGATCGTTGCTTTGATACCATAGCGCCAAGAGAAGAAAAATATGGACTTTATAACAGTGGAATTTTTACAAAATCTCATTGTGATTGTGATCTAGATTTTTATGTTTGCTTAAAAAAGGTCAATACTTTTGTTTCTTATAAAGTTGGCTACGCTTATTTTAATGTTTTAAGACCACAATGTTTCCGTAAGGAATTTCCGGTTGTTAAATGTGTTGAATGGTAAATATTTAATTTATTTTAGATGTTTAATTTTTAAAAAAATTCTTCATTAATTCAAAAATTATTATTTAGGTATAACAAACGATGTCAAGTGTACATGTTAGATGAGACAAAAAGTGAAAAATATCAATGGTTTGATAACAGATATTTTTAATTGATTAAAACAATAAATTATATACATTTTTTAATTTTTTAATAAAGTACAAACTAATAGTTTAATTAAAATTGTATTTTTTCACTTTATTTTCTGTTATTTTTAATTTATATGTATTTTAAATATATTAAAATATAATTATTTAAATTTAAAAATGGTATATAATACACTGATTACAAATTTTTGTAACAGTAAAATTATTGCTAATCTTTTTGAAATTCTACAATAAATCTGGATATTTTCAAGTTTGAACAAAAAAGTTTGAGAATAATAAATCCTTATTCTAATTTATAACTATTGTTAAATATCTTAAAACTTAAAATTAAAAAAAAGACCAATATTTTATTCTATGTTCAGTGCCATCTTGGCCACCAGTTATCACAATATTATTGGTTTTTGAATAATTAACATAAGACAGAGGACCTAAAATAATATAATAAAAAATAAATAAATAAATTCGAACTTTTTTTTTCTTACCATTCGAAATTTTTAAATTGCATTTTAATTCGCCTGTAAGTAAACTCCAAACAGAAATAGATCCATTTTCATCAACCGTTAACAGAACATCTAAATCACCATACCAACATAACCATCTTGGAATGCTATTTAGATATGAAGAAAACAATTCCATTCCAGTATCCTTATCATTTACCATAATTAAACCATCACCTACACATGAAGCTAATTTTGTAAATACTTTATTAAATTTTAAACATTTTATTTCATTAGAATATTTTAAAAATTTTTTTGGTTCAGTAAATATTAAATTATTTTCTATATCAGTTATTGGTAAATCCCAAAGAAATATATCACCAGTATCAGTTCCAATAGCAATTTGCAGTAATTTATCATTTTTTTCATGAGTTAAACATGTAACATGATCATCGAATGAAAAACAACTTAACAAATCAAAATCAAAACATTGCCATAATCTAAAAAAAAAAAAATTTATTTAATATTATAAATAATTCATACTTTATACAATTATTTACTTTACACTACAATCCCAACTTCCCGAAATTAATAAACATAAATCTTTATCTAAAGATAAACAGGATACTGAATCAAAATGAGCTTCTATTTCGTTGGACACTTTTCCAAAAGTGTTATCGTAAAAAGAACTAAATTAAAGAATATAAAATAAGCTTAAAAATTTTAACATTTTATAAATAAAATATTTCACATTGAGTTATTCCATGAGCCAACAACTATAATATTTGCAAACGGAATATGTATGCAACTACTTAATGCTAAATTTCCAATTGAAATGCTTCTAAAAATAAAAAAAGAATGATATAAACAAAGTAATTTGATTAGCAGCAAATTTATTTTTCACCTTGTTTGTCTTTTTTCTAATATTGAATAACATTTTAAAATACCATCTTTTCCAGTTGACCAAATTTTATCATCGTCAACACAAATACTTGTTATTTCATCTTTGTGAGCAGAATATGACCCTTTTAACTCAAATTTATAATGTTCAATTGGATCTTCTATAAGAATATTTATTATTAAAATTTTTGTAATTTAAATTAATTTTACACTCACCATTTACTGATCGTTTTTTAATAGGGCTCTGATCTGATAAAAATGATTTATTTCGTGAAATGTGAGGTGTTGTGAAAAGTTGTTTAGGAATTTGACCAAATTCGTAAATTTGAACTTCTAATGCATTCCTTTCTGATGCATCTTTAATATCATCAAGATTAACAGATCCTTCATAACAATTTGGATGAAAGACTAAAATTAAATTGGAAATTTATAAAATTTAATTTTTAAATTTCAATAATAACCATTATTAGCTTTTTCCGCTTCTTTTCCTCGTTGTTTATAACCAAAAATTAAATCAATCCAATGGTTGAGATTTTCTGATACATATTCAGATTCTAAAGCTTTTCTAAACATAAAATTATTTTAAACAATTTTATATAAATGTGTAAGGCTTTACCTCAGTGTTGAAATAAATTTTTCTGGAGAATTTTTGGCCCAAGGTGGTAAAATAACATCATTTACCAAAGAACCATCGCTGCGATATCCAAAATTTATTTTTTTTAAATTTTGCAAAAAATCGCCTTTATTGTTTGTATCATAAAATTCAGGAATAAGCTCTTTAAAGTCTGACATATTACTTAAACAATTTTTGAATGTATCCAAAATTCTATTAAACATTCTATCAGGACAATCAAATTTTCCATTTTGTAAACACAGCATTAAATGAGGAACTCTTCTAACCTTAAATATTCAAATAAAAATTGAAACTTAAATTTAGATTTCAACAAAAATTTAGAACTTACTAAATAAAACAAAACAAAACCTGGATTTGAATAGTGAGAACCATATAGATATCTACAAAAATTAAAATTTATTTTTATATATTAAATATATTTCAATGTTTGAAATTTTTTTAATAATGATTAGTTACTTTGTTCCTTCCATTTCTGCAGCTCTCTCTTTAAGTTTATTTAACCTATCTATATTTAGAGCTCCAATTGGTTTTTTTAAATCTCTATAAATCTTTTCGTCATTTAAATCAATTGAAGTTGATATATAATCAGTCAAAATCCATGGAAATACCGGATACTGAGTTAAATCTTCAAATGATCTGTCAGCTAAACTATAATTAAAAAAAAAAAAATTCATTTTTTCTTATCTGGAGTTGCTTTGTTTGTACAAACCTATTTAAATAAAGTAAATAATCATAGTTTGAAATTAAATGATTTTGCCATTTCAATGTCATACTTTCTTGTTTAACTTGAGGTAGATTATATTCTGATTGTTTTTCTGCCAAATCACAAAAATTTTTTCGTTCTAGAGAATTTTTAAATGATATATATAAGTTTTTATTGTCATCCCATTTAATTCCTAAACCCTAAAATTTTTTTTGAAACTTTAGTATTGTTATAATTCTATTCCACAAAAAAATTAATTTTACTGTATGTCGCAATAAAAATCGTCTCTTTACAAATTCCGTAATACTTGACAATTTGATTTTTAATACAGGATACTAAAATTAAAATAAATGATTAATTTTAATAATAGATTTTTTGATAAATCTAAAACCTTTTATACTTACTGGTAAAATATTGTTGAAAGGTTGAAAATATATAAAAGAATTTGTTAATAAAAATCTACCGGGATTAACAACTAAAGGACGTATTTCATCCACTTTGCATTCATATAATTTTTTATCATAAATGTTTTCTAACCATAACGGATTGAATTTTTTACGACTATGTAAAGAGAAAGCTATTGTTGCAATCTAAAAGTTCATTTAAATAATTTGAGCATAAAATAGAAATAAATATGACTTTATTTTTACCATTCCATTTTGTTCCGATGTACTTAGTTGTGTTGCACGGTGTAATTGTTGACAAAAAGACAAAATATCGATGACATTAGCGTAATGGAATTTGAACATAAAAAATTGTTTTTTCTTCTTTGCTTCATAAGGAGCAATTATATTATCTTTTAACATTTCAATGCTTTGAGTACATCTAAAAAAAAAAAAAAAATATTGTAAAGAAAAATGATAATCAAATAAAAATAAAAAAATAAAAAGTGATTCATCATATCCATACGTCGTAGTTTTAACACGGTTATTCTAGAATCTAGATTAACTTGTTTCAAGTATATATATTATTATTATAATACTGAACAATTTTATTTTATATAGCTATATTTAAATTAATATAACTCACCCAACTGTTATAATCTTATTTTTCTCATTTTTATTGCTAAGCGATAAAGAATCTTTATTTGACAATTTTAAATCTGATATTATTTCATAACAATCAGAATAACGTATTTTAATCAAAGGTAATCTAATATTTCTTGGTTCAAATATTAATGATTTTGAACAAACTTTTAATAACCCAATTATTTGGTCATTGTTATCAATTTTATCTTCATCATCAGTTAAACAATCTACAGAGTAATCTTCAAAATATATTTCACTAGGATCTAATAAAAGTAATGAGAATCTTAAAATATAAAAAAATAATTAAACTATTTGAAATAAAAAATCTATAATAATGCACCTTTCCTTTGATTCCATTGTAACAATTTTATTATATTATTAAACATGTTCCTTATTAGAATTATATGTACTGCACTCTGCTAAATTTGAAAAATGTTTCAGTTTTAAAATAAAAACCGGTTTTCATTTAAGAATAAAATGTAGATAAAGAAAATAGTAAAAACATTAAATAAATTTCCAAAAAAAAAAAATTTGCATGAAGATCAAAACAAAAATAAAATCTTATTTCCTCCTACACGTCACAGTCATACAAACTGAACTGAATTACTGAACTGATACGAATCAGCTGAACAAGTTCAAACAAGTTGAATAAAGTCATTAAAAAGAGCAACAGCTGGGCTAATAGCTTACTATTTTGATTTTTATAATTTTTTACTAGTTAGTGTTGACAATTTCCATATTTTTTTTTGTAGAAAAGTCAAAATAAAGTATAAACAGTAGTAGTACACTAGTATCGGTAGGACGTATTTTGCAGTTGCTTCATAATTCTTAACACTGACAGAGGATAGCTTAGACTATACTACTACAGTCGAGATTATTATATAATACTGGAGCCACTCCTGGAGTGGCTGCATGTAAAACGTGACGTTAAAAAATAAACGAAACAAAAATTTTTTGGTAGCACGGAAAACGTCACGTTAAAAATATAAATTAGAAAATTATTTTGACAACGTATGAAAAACTTCAAAAAACCAACGAAAATGTATAGACAATAGAGTAGAGGCAAATCAATTTATAATAAATTTTAAAATATTAAAGTACCTAATTTTATTATAAATAAATAATGCTTTTTTTCGAATCATCACTCATCATATGAGAGTTCTTCCGACGATGAAAGAAAAACCCAAAGCAGGATAAATAGACGAAAATTAAGGGATTCAAATAATATATGCGAACTTTATTTAATATTTGAATAAAAAGAGAGTAAAAATGTTATATAATATTTTGAATACATATTATATAATATTTTGAATATAATAATCAAATTTATTTTAGAGCAGTTTCATATGATTTTGGAAATTTGATATCAAAGTAAAGTTTTCTACTTTTAAAAAACATGAAGTGTCAAAAGTTATTGGTTAATTGTCAAAAATTTCGGATAGTTTGACGATAATAAAAAATTTTTAATTCTTGTTTTTGCGAGTATGGCATTATTTATTTTAATATTAATTTTGTTATGATAATTGCAAAAAATATACCCTCTTAATTTTTTTTTTATTTATCCTTTTAAATTTAAATTATGAATATAAATTGTTAAAAATCAAAATACTAAAAAGTTTTTGCAAGGAAACTGTTAGGTATGTTAAATAACTTGCAATTGAGAGGAAATTACAGTTTTATATCACCTTTTTTCGCGTGAGGTGACATTGCTTTCTTTTTAAAGTTTGTACAAGTTTTATACCAAGAAAATATGTTCAGCCAATTTTGACAAATAGCTCAGTGAACCGTGCGTATGTATTGCATTAGTTTCCTCAGAAATAGGTTCCTAAAAGGTGAAATAAATTAATTTCTAATTTTTTTAAGGATTTTATCACTAATTTTGTTATTTTACAGGTAGTTAAAATTTTGAATAACCTAAATTAAATTAAATTTTAATTTTAAAAACAAAATATATCAATTATTAAGTAATATAAAAACTTAAAATCTCTGAATGAAACTGGTTATGAAAAACTGCTTTATATTATTTTAATAAATATAAACAGCTGAGTGAACGAAATGTATACATATTATAAAATGCATATGGATTTTTTTGACTGAATACCTTAAATAGGAAAACTTAAGAAGAAAAGAAACTTTAAAACTTTTCTTAAGAAGAAAAGAAACGACTACACCTAACTTCCCATCTATTAGTTAATATATCTATGGTATTCACCTATTATGTTATGTTGAGAAAGCTGTTACTCAAACTAATGAGCCGACGAAAATTTGTCACAGGTACTATAAAGCATGGATAAGACTACCTATATACAGACAGACCTGCTTATTACATTCAAGATAGCCGCGAAGTCTGGTTGTCAGAATCATTGTTTACAGAAGAAGTTTTAAATTTAAATTTTTGAACATTTTTTTATTATTTTAAATTATAAGTATCTACTGTGTAATTTGAATATATATTTATTTTATTTAATAATATAACTTAATAAATACTACCTTATTTTTAGTAATTTCGAATAATTAACTATACATATCTTCGTAATAAAATCGAAGGTTGGCAATCTTCCTATCAAAGTACAACCATACCAATTCGAAGGTAGTGATCTCCTCTCGGCAATGTTTTAAACAATTTTATTGGGCGTTTAGCACAAGAATTGATTACGTACACACATCCCAATCAAACTCTTTACTTTGATTTACAAGGAATTTGGTACGGTCGTAAGACCCGTAGAGAAATGTTAGATTCTACAATATTTTGTAAGATTAGAGAAGCCATAACCCGATCCGGTCTTGTTGGATTAAATAAAATATTTGCTTTGATGTTTACTTATAATTTAGAACAGAAAATTTACCAAATACATAAATCTGTAACTTTTGATTAATTATGGTTAGATCAATTAAACACTCTTACATAAAAGTTGGAAAGTAAAGTGTTTATTAAAAATACTCAGAAATTTTTTGTTACTTCTTCCTCAAAATGGACTAAAATTTGACCAAAAATTTTAGATTGGATAATTAATATTGGACATATGAAAATTTTAAGAAAACACATTGCTTTTGAATTCAATTTAAGCAGCAGATTGAATACAAAAAAATTAGAGTCAGTTGCAAATAATTTTAATAGACCATTGGGACAAATTTTTATTGTAACCAAAAGTTCTCATTTTATTCCACATAATTTTATTTTTGTTTAGAATATCTCACATTCACAAATTGAAATATTTGAAAACAGTAGATTGTTTAATAACAATAAATTCCAAAGATGATATTAATTGTAATTGCCTTATAATTGGTTTGGTCACAGTTACGTCAATTAACACAAACTATATTGATCTATATTTGGACTAAGGTCAATATGTAAATTCCTTTGTAGATTATAATTTAAGGTAAATAAAAAAAAATTTAATTTAGATATCTATTGTAAAATGTTTGCTTTTTTATTTTTAGGATTAAACAACAAATTACTAACGATACACAATTTGTTATACATTTTTTAGAAATTTTTTCAAAAATTGCTAATATTCCAAGAAAATTATTAAAGTGGATTCCGGAAATTATATGAAATGTTTTTGCGAATTAATGGGTTCTAATTAGAATAATTTACATTTTTTTTTGTATATTAATCAAATATTATATTATAGATTATTTATTTTATTAATAAAATGTTTTGCTTAGTTAAGTATCTGACATTATATGCAAAAATAAAACTTTACTAGGTTTTTGAAATGTTATAAATATGGATTGTTTTCTTGTATGATCCATTCTGCTACTTAATCTGCTTCTGCTAAATAATCTTATAAAAGTCGTTAAAAAATAAAGAATTTTTAGAAGGCATAAATAAATTGGATATAAAAAATGATAAAGTTCAAAAATTTTGCCATTAAATGAATCTGCCATTCTCATTCAAGAAATTTCTCTTTGTTATTGTTTATACTATGACAACCAGAATTGGCGGCTATTAAAAAAATCTCATAATAAGCAGGCCAGTATATATGTGGTCTTGCCTCTTGGCATGGAGCTAGAAACGTCAAATTTATATCCCTTCATCTTTCATTACTTTTTTATACGCATGTGTATTGAATCATCCCTGTTTGTTCACTTTTTTGAAACTGGAAAAATAATTTTTCTATTTTGCCTCCACTTTTTTTTTACATTTCAATGCATGTTTATATTTCAATACATGTCTTTCCACTTTTTTTTGACATTTTTTTTATACATTTATTTGACATTTTCAGCTCTTATTTAATGCGGGGAAATTTCGAAACTTTTCTGAAATAAAAAGTTTTAAAAGTAAAATTTTTTTAATATGGTCAGACACAAAAAGTAATCTGGTAGGTAAAAATTTTAAGAAATAAAAAATTATTTTCAAATAAATATAAATAAACGTTTTAGAGATTTCTTTAATTTTTAGATTCTATTTTTATTATTTGTATTAGTATTATTTTAGTATACTAATACAAATAATAATATCTGCTACATGACAGTGGGGGTTGTCTTCAATAATTATCTCATGCAATATACTAACTACTGCATGTTGTAACACTGTTGTAACGGCTGTTGTCATTGTAAGCAAAATAGTAATAATAATAGGCAAATTCATTGTTTCCTTACAGTCCCAATCCCAATTCAATGTTTCCACATCATATACCCTGTCCTTTCCTATCCCTACTCCCTAGTCAATATACTGTGTTAGCAGTTAAGGATTTCATCCCATTATATTGACTTAAGGGGGAGGTGGATTTTTACCAAGGGGAAATTCTTGGTGTCTTTGGTAGATTCTCACTTATTTTAGGTGAAAAAAACGTCAAAAAATTGAATTTCTCTAATTTTTCATTCTGTTCCTCAAAAAAGTTAATTCCTGTCATTTTAAAAAAGCAGAAAGAAATGAAATAAGGGGCAGAAAACATTGACGTTTAACCACGACATTACAAGTTACTAAAGTTTCCAATTTCCATACTTATCATTTGTATAATGTATGCATAAATTAATTATATCATGTTGCGATTACCAACTAAAAAAAAAAAATATGAAAAATAAACAATTATTATTAGCTAAAAAATATAATAATTCTATAGATTTTACTATATTTTAAATACTGGGAGCATTACTTATCCTTACTTCATTAAAAATAATAAGCTCGATGTGAAATGCGTATAATTAAAAAAAAATGCCGATTTGTAATAAGATGTATAATCTGGTTTTTTGATACGATCGGAGCTTTTATGAGTTTTTCATACAAATTGTTGTTCCAAGATTCTTTAAAATATATTGTTTTTCAGTTTTTAATAAATTAACAAATTATAGCCGAGCAAATTATATTATACATTTTAATATTCTTTTTGTTACAAATAGAAATAAAGTTTAAAAATCAATATTTTATTTTCTTATCTCTACAAATGTCAAAACAAAGTTTCAAAATCAAGTTGATTTGCAATCCGATTTTACTTGTCGGATATACGGATACAATACAAACTGATTTTCAAAAAAAAAAAAATTAAATTTCCTTGCTATTTACTTTATTTACTTTACTTTCTTTTAATCTTTTATCATAAAGAAACTATACTATAGTATACTATAAGTTATATGTTATATGTAATAATTTTAAATTATGGGATAATGCTACGATAAAAATTTTAGATGATTTTTTTTAAGAAATTTAAAAAAAGTTTAAAGCAAATTATATAATATATTATTATAATTAATAATATATTAATAAATTATATAACAAATTATACTAATATTCATATTATACAAATTAAACATATTTTATTTCTTTTCATGGGTTTTATTTATTATATTATATATTTTTTTTTTTGTAGATAAAGAATTATATAAAATTTTATAATGTCATCATATTCAGTGTAAGAAAAAATTGTTGAAGTTTATTGTGTTTCCGGACGATAAATTTTTTGAACAATCTCATTATCAGCGATGAAGTACATTTTCATTTAAATGGATATGTCAATAAACAGAATTGCCGAATTTAAGGTAGGGAAAATCCGAGAGCAGTGCATCAGCGACAATAACACCCTTTCGGATGTATTGTGTGGTGTGTAATTATGGCTGATAGAATTATCGGTGCATATTTTTTCTAAAATGAAACTAAGTATCCAGAAACCGTCTCTGGGGCGGTATAATGGACCATGTTGAAACATTTTTTACGTCCGGTAGTTCTCAATAATCGTGATATATTGTTCTAGCAATAGACAATGAGATTCTGCGAGAACTTTTCGGTGACCGAATAATTTCAAAAAATGCTTATTTCGCGTGGCCATTTAAAGGATGTCATTTTTCACACTTAAAATATATTTAATAATTCATTTAAAAAAAAATAAAATAAAAAACTTTAAAAATAAAAGAAATTATAAGCATTTCAAATCAGTCTCTCCAAGTTGACTCACCCTGTACTTTAAATAAAATAATTTACTCGTCCCATTTAAAAAAAAATTGAAATTTTAACAATTTTAGTACCTTAATACTGTATGTAGTAACTAAGATTTTAAAACAATTTGCGCTACGAAGTACTAATAGGTTGCGCAAATTGTACAGCTATAAAAATTAATTTAATATATGTATGTATGTATTTATTTTATGTCAAATATAAAGGTGTTTTTCATAATTCATAATCCAGGAAAAATATTTAAAAAAAATTAATTCTACAAATTTTTCATTTATAAAAATTGTTTTTTTTTTTTTTAATTAACTATGTATTATTATTATTATTATTATTATATTTATTTTAACAAATATATATAAAAAAAAATAAAAATAATAAAAAAGTAGGTATTTGTTTACAATTTAATTAAATGGAACTAACAAAACAGATATAAAAATATAAAAAAGTGCGGTAAGTTTTTAAAACAAAAGGAAAAAAGCATAATTTATGTTATGACAGCGTGCAATAGAAACATAAAAAGAAAAAAAAAGATTTACATGAGAAATGTTACATAAGATTTTGTTGATTTTGTCTTTTTTTTGATAGAAATAATTTTTATTTTAATAATTTTAACTATATAAAATCTATGTACATATTTTATATTATTATGTATATTATTTCTATTTTTTTTTTCTAATTTTTAATTGAATGCTACAACAGTTGGTGTTGTATTTTTTCTTGGCCATGATGGCTCTCTAGCTTCGTTTACATCATGAAATGTAGTAACAACATGACCCGATGCATAGCTAAAAAAAATAAATAATAACGAATTTAAAAAAAAATTGGAATGTTATTTTTAAATTTTGAATTTTTATTTTATTTTTATTTTTTATATGTATTTTTATAACAGTTAAATTTCAATTTAAGTTATTTTGTTTTAGCAATACATCAGGTTGAAACAATTAAAAAAAAAAAACCAGAAAATTAAATTAAATTTGTAAATATTGCATATTATTTAAAAAGAAAAAAAAACAAAATGATTTAAACATCTGTGGCATTTTTCCTTTAAAATTCAAATTTACTACAATTTCGTTTTTAGTACATTAAAATATTAAAAAAATAAAATCTTTTTTTGTATTTTTTTTTAAATATGTTTGTGTAAAATTTTTGGTTAATATATGTATATTGGATTAATAACTATGATTTATTTTAAATTTTTACTTACCAATTTTTTTTTTTTTTTTTTTATTAATATATGTATATAATTACTGATTATGTTAGTTCCACATAAATGAAGTCAAGAGGTTATAGCTATTATAATTGAAAGAAAAAAATATCAAAAAAAAAAGAAAAACAAACATAAAAATTGCTTAAAACACAAAATTTTTATTAAATTAAGATTTTATATTCATATTCATATATTTTTTTTTTTTTTGTTTTAATTATAAAATTTAATTAGAATTTTAATTAAACTGTTTAGTTTTAATTTTTTTTTATTATTGGTTTGTTAGAATAAATATTTTTTTTTTTTTCTTTTTGTAGTTTAATTAAATAAATATTGAAGAAACGGTTAAATAAAGACAAATTTTAATTAGGTTATATGTATTTTCCATATTTTCAACGACAATTTTTTAACTTGGAAAATTTTTATGCAATTATCTGTGACAATAATTCAGTTCTTATCAATTATTTGTCAAATCAAAATTTAAAAAATTTTTAAAATAATTTAACTATTGAATTGAGAATATCTACCTTTTGTTTCAAACAAATATTTAGCTAATCGATACTACATAAACCATTATTATACTTCTGACTTTATTGTTAAATATTTTTAGCTCTAGTTTAATATTTTCTATTTATTTAAATACGTATATTAAAATATTTTGTAAGTATCTAAACTTTTTATTTGACATGAAATCCTTAACAATCAAATGTGATGTGAGTATTTAAATAAAATGTCGTATAATATATGTCATGAAATGTCAATTGGCACAGTTACCTATAGCTATATATAGTTAATTATTTAATTTTTTTTTTTTTAAGAATAAATTATGGTATTTAAATATTAATCTATATGGATGTTTTTTAATTAAAAAAAAATTAATACATTCGAAATAAATTAATTAATTGTAGTTTTTATTACTTATAGATTTACACGTTTAATTATTTAAAAAAAAAAAAAAAACAAACACTTTCTTTAAAATCAATTCTAAAATATCGTAAATCTTTATCCATGTTTAATAATTTTTAAAATTTTATAAAAATTTTAAAAATGAGAATTGCGAAAAATTTAAATTTATTTTATTTTGTTTCGAAATTTTATAATTTTAGAATTTTCATGAGTTATTAAATTTATAAATTAAAACAAATTTTATATATAAAATTAGTACATTGGATAAATTTTTGGTTTATAAAGAATGTATTAAATAAAAAATTAAATAAAAATTATTAGATATATGCTTTTTTTTCCAAATCATTTAAATTTTTGAATGGCACATTATTAAAATCTATTTCAATATAATATAATATAATATAGATATATATGTAAATAACAATTCGATAATAAATAATTAAGCAAAATGATAAAAACATAAATTAAAAATAAACCAAAAAAAAAAAGAAGAAAAAATAGAGACGAATTGAAAGTTTTTTAATGTTACTTTTTTTTTGTTCGAGAATTGAATTTAATTCATAATAATAATAAAATAATAAAATAAAAAACTATTCAATAAAAATTAAAACAATAGCGTATGTTCTACTATATGGCCTACACGTTTTTTTTTTTTTTTTTTTCATTATTATTTTATGATTTTTATTATATAAATATTTTTTTATGTTATTTGTTTTTGTTTTTTTTACTTTTTTATTTTACTGGTTTGATAATTTTGCGTGCTGGAGGTGGAATTTTACAAAAACCAGCAGCATCAAATACCGGAAGCAATTCTCTTACACGCCCTGGAATCGTACCGTCCAAAAGTCTAAAGAAGTAGAAAAATTATTTCAAAAGACAAAAAAAAAAAAAATAAAAAAAACGCAAAAAAATTAAAAACAAAGTAAACAAATAAAATGTAAATCAAATCTATCAGAAATTTTTACAATTTAAAGAAAAAAGAATTAAAATTGTAATAATAAAAAAAAAAAAGAAGAAAAATTAAGAACTCAAATGAACCAAAACACTTTTTGCAAAAAATTAAATAAAACAAAAGATATAAAACTTATTGAAAACAAAAATACATTATGTGACAAAAAAAAAAAAACTAGGTAATGCAAAAGAAAAATAAAAACAAAAAATCAACTAAAAATGGAAAATTAAAAAAAAATATTGAATTAGGTACAAGTTTATTAAATTCAATAAATCTCATACATATGTATATATAAATTCCAATCGGAGTGCCGTAAAAGTTTTTGTAAAAACTCATATGATTTTATTTTTAATCTTACTAAAGAAAATTAAATAACTTTATTTCATTTTCTTTCTAATATATTTAAAATTTTAATAATTTTATTTTTAAATTAAATTATATAGGGGTATGACTCTAAAGGTTATTATACTTGTTTAAAATATGGTCTTTTAAATTTTAAATTTTTGGTCTTTAAAATTTAATGTTGTTCTTTTACGATTTTATAAAATTTATTTATAAATTATGATATATTTTTATGAAGTTATAAAATGGAAATAATCTTTAAAAATCATAGAATTTTATTTTAAAAATAAGCAGTTAATTAACTTAATTTTTTTTAATACAACGAATTTGTTGCAGATCGAAGGTACAGAATTCAGAAACATTTATGGTAAAAAATTGATAAAAATTCGTGTTTTTGGATAATATTGTTTTCTTTGTATCGTTTATAGATCTAGGCATTTACAAATATAATCATAAGTGTAAATGTAAATGGTGTAAGATCCTTAGTATAATTGATCGATAAAATTATTAGCAATCCTTAAAATATGCAATTTTTTTCTATTTTAGTAATATGAATAACTGTTAACATGATTGTGGGTGGGACTAAGTGGCCGAGTAGTTAACACATGGCGATTAACTGAGGGAAGCTTAATTCAAATTCTGCACAAATAACAAGTTATATTTTAATTGAAAAGAAAATGACTGAAAAGTATTTTTTATTAAAACAATCTCCCGTCGCCCAATATAGTGTATATGTATTTACAAAATAAATAATATTATACAATGTGTATAGATTAATATTATACATATAATATTTAACCGTTAATGGCCTTAGTAACCGATGGTTTAAAAATATTACAATGTAATTTGTAATAAATAAATAAATAAAATAATTATGGAAGATGAAGCGCATTTTCATATGACTAACCGACTAACTATTAAGGACATATACAAAATTATTTTTAGACATTCAATGGTTGTTCACCAGCATTACAGCTTAAAAATTAAAAATCCGTAGTGCATAAACACAGGTGTGCAGGCGTAATTAGACGTATACTTTTCTAGTATATATTTTTAAATAATTCTATGACTTTTATTAAGATTTTAAAACGTATAATTCATGAAATAAGTATAAAGATATTCAATAAAATTTTAATTTAATAAGAAAACAAAGATTAAATTAATACTTTTCAGTTTTCCATAAAGATCATATGAGTTTACTTAAGATATTGGATATTTTAAATAATTAATTACATTTCTATTGTATGCCTTTTAGTGATTTGTTTAATTAAAAAACAATTAAAAACAAATTTATTGGGAATTTTTAAAAAAAAATGGTTTTTAATATTATTCTATTTATACTATAATGTATTGAAACATAAGTAACTTTAATAGTGGACATTTTATATTGAATTAAAAAATTTTTTTGATTGATATATTTATTGACAATATATATATATTTATCTGCTAAAATGTATGTATTATGTGAGATTTATAATGTAAAATGAAAAATTAAAATATTTCGAAATAGAAAAACTTATGTGGCGATAAATGTGGTGACATTGTGTTGACCTCATATAGTTTGGATTTTTATAAATGGATCTTTTTTTTTCGATAATAAGAAGAGAATAATGTATTTTCATCATAGTTAAAATTCTCGATTCACTTATTATAACTAACTAGTAGCTGTAGTTATTTAAATCATATAATATATAATTTGTGATTGATATATCAATTGGTTAAGACCACATATTAAAGTTACTTATTATTAACACATTTAATATTGATTTTTAAATTTAAATTTTTGTTATACATAATATAATATCAAATATGTACTAACAAGAACTAATATTATATTTTATACACAATTATATTTATTAAATATGTAATTGTTAAAAATAATATTACCTTCGTTTGTAAACAATTTTTCCAGATGTGACTGGTAAATTGGCATCAGTTGGAAAGAATGTTGCATCATAGAAATTCAATCCATTTTGTAATAAAATATTAAATTCATCTAATGATGCCAATGTAACACGTATTAATGGTGGTGCAGCTTCTTTATTTGTTAATGATTCACCAGGTTTTGGATCTTTTATTGGTGTTGCAGTACCTAGTTTTTTTTTTTTTTTTTAATAAAATTTTTAATTTATGAATATTAATTAAGTAAATTAAATAACTATATATGATGTATATTAAATTCATATATCTATTTATTATTTTACTATTAAGCATATTAAATAATAAGTATATTATATTTACCATCATCATTTGTTATTTCTTTTTTATGAGAAGCACTTGATACAATCAATCTTACAACTTCAACAACTGAATTAAATTTATAAAGTGCATGACGTATATCTTCAACTGGTACATCTTCGGGTACATCTAACACATAAAGTGTAAAAGTTTTTTGTGGTCGACATGGTACAGCAACCTAAATTTGATATTATATATATATATATTTTTTTTTTTTTTATTAATAAATTAATTAATAATATATAATATGTATACTATTAATTATTGTATTTATAATTAATATAAATTATGAACATATTGTAAAAATAAATTAGAATTATTTGACATGATATAACTTTGGAAACAATTACTTATCACAACGAAACTGTCAGTATAGAAGAATTCAATTTAAATCATAAGGTAAAAACAAATTAAATAATATTATAACATATAATATTATAATATATAAACAAATTAAATCATAAACAAAAAACAAATTAAATAATATTTGTAACTAAAATGCGGCAAAGTAAAAAATCAATGAAATCGATCAAATGAAATGAAAATGTAGGCATACATATACTGATATATATTACAAAAATCAAACGATACCCTAATTTGTAAGAAATTCATAAGATAGACATAAGACAGACATAAGACAGTCTACCATAGACGTAAAAGACACGAATCAATGATCATTGATCATTAGAGATTAACCTAAAGAATGTTAATCAGTGATCATTAGAGATTATCTTAATGAATCTTAAAGAATTTTTTTTTTTTTTTAAAAAGAATTTCAGAAGTTAACAATGATTTAATTAATGGTATATTAATAAAAGTTACGAGAATTAAATAAAGGATCTATTATTTCTATAGTTCGTGAAACCAAAAAAAAAAAAAAAAAATATTTAATTTTTATTTTTTATAATTAGAAGTTATGGGAATGTATTAATATTTAATTATCTTTCTATAATATATATATATTAATATAAAAGTATTATTATATTCCAATATTTTAATATGGTAAATTATTAAGTATATTTAAATAATAATTTGCAGTTAAGATTTAACAAATTATACTATAATTTAATATTAATTTAATTTCGTTATTACAATATTTATAATCCAGATAAAATGATAATTTTCTTTTTTTTGTCTTTTTCAATAAATTATTTAACTTAAATAAATATATTTACTTTTTTATAAAATCTTGCTCCAGTTACTTTATGAAAACCTTTTTTAAATACAGCTTGATAATCCTCTGGATGAGAAAATTTAAATAATATTCCAGTTGCAGTTTTTGTTAAACTGAAACATCCTTTAAAAGTCATTTTTTCACATATTAATGCAGCTCTTTCCATTGATAATTCATAGGATGGTGTTAATAAAAATGCACCTATATTTTATATATTTCGTATTTATATATTCACCATTATATAAAATTATTTTATAATTTTTGTTTTTTATTTTTATTTTTTCAAAATCCAAAGAGAAAAAAAAGAATAAAATAAAAATAAATTTTTTAATCACTTGATTATTAATTTAATTATTTTTAATATAAAAATAAGAAAATATTATATATATTTATATATATATGTGTATCCTTTTTGTTTTTATTAATAAATATCATTTGATATATAAAATGATTAATTAAAGAATTTATCGATCCGGGTTAATAATATTATAATGGTGTTTTTTTATTTTTTTTTTTTTTTTTTATTTACCTTTGGCCAAAAATGTTTCTGAATCAGATATTTCCGAATCATTATCATGCCATCTTTCATTATTTTTATTTGCTACTTGTGTTGACATTTTTTTTTTTGTTGATTTTTCCAGTAATTTTTTCGAAAGGTTTTGATGAAATTCGTTTAAATTTTTTTCTTGTTCAACGTCTGACGCGCTGCCAATATACGACATTTTGATTTTTTTTTTTTTTTTTTATTTAATTTAATTTGTTTAATTTTTTTATTAATTTATTAATTTTTTTTTTTGTTAATTTAAAATTTAGAGAAAAAAAAAAAATAAAGCCCAATTTACCTAATTTTTTTCACACAAAAAAAAAAAAGAAGAAATTTATTTAAAAAATATTTTTTTCCAATTAAAAAGAAAACAATTAATTAAACTATTAACGAAATTTTAACAACAAAAACAAACAATGAATGAACCGTTAAATACAAAATTAACTTTTAAATGATAAGTTATTTTTTCGTCGCGGTTTAAAATCGTTTTGAGACAATTTTTATTCGATCATAATCTTTTATAGTTTTTCATATTGTATTTAAAAACAATATATATTTGTTATATTATAGATGTAAATATATATATACATATACCTATAATAAATACATAGTGTTTGTTTTTTTTTTTTTTTTTATATAATATTTTATAATTTAGAATGACAAATAATAAAGTTCTAACAATAATTTTTATTCTTCATTTTTGAGTTAAAAAACAAAAAAAAAAAAAACAAAAAACAGAAATATTCTTTAAGAATTTGAAAAAAAAAAAAAAATGGAAAACAATGTGAAATTATTATCGGTTGATTTATTTCATAAACTTAATGTGGGTATGTTTCTATTTAAAAGTAAATAGTACTGTCTAATAGTCTAATAAGTATAACATAATCAAAAAAAAAAAAAAAAAGTGAAATAAAATTTATATATGGATGTATGTACATATGTACATACGTTTAAATTTTTAGCAATTTATAAAAAAATTCAAAAAAACCGATTTTAAAGGACATATTCTTATTATAATTTTTGCAAAAAAAAAAAAAAAAACCAAAACTATCATTTTATTAGTAACTAATAATTTTGTTTTTTTTTTGAAAAACCAATCAAGGTTTAAATAAAATATTGTATATTTTCTATTTTATTAATTTTAATAAAAACATATTTCATATTCGATTAAGAAACTATTTTAGCAAATCTCATTTAGAAAATCTCAATAATATTAATTGTTAAGTTTTAACCACTTTCAGTTTTATAATCACATTTATTTTTAAATAATAAATCGAAAAAAAAAATAAATAATCGAATAAATGGAATATTTTATAATCATAGATTCTTTAAGCCGGCTGGCAAGGAGTATCATATTATATTATTCATATTTGACTAAGCTTCAGTTTATGGAATCATTAATTTAACTAAGCCGTTGATGATTACTCGGCTGCAGCTATTATAAAAGAAAGATTATGACTTATGAGACCTATAAACATTTCTTTTTCTACGCCATCTATATTATATCTTATACCAGAATTATTTTATTATTATTTTTATATTTTTATTATATATTATAATATGATATTAACTATAAGATATATATATATTATACCTATATACTTATTTTTTAATTAATTATATTATACTAATTATATATACATATAAGAAAAATCTATACTGTTTTTTTTTTTATTAATATATATGATCCAGCAGGCGTTTGAACTCGAGACCTTTCGAATGAAAGACCGGTGTCTTAACCACTACAATATATACTATTAGCTGAATGATTAACTGGCATAAAATATAATAAGAGATTTTGATTATTTTTCATCTATAAGGTATCCAATAAAACTCGTAGTATCTTTCAAACTGAGATATAATATGTAGTAGAAATTTAAAAATTTACTTAGGAGACACATATATGAGCTAGAAGAGGTGGTCTTAAATTAATCTTTAAATATAGAGAAACTGAGTAACAAAATAACAAAGCAAACTAACAAAGACTCTATGACTATTGACTTGATTTAGTGGAAAAAGTGCTCGAAAATTGGGTTCATCGAATTTGTTCCTGCAAAAGAAGTCGTGGAGGCCATTTGAATGACGTTTCGTTCAGAACTTAATTGTATCGATTGTACTTCACATTAAATAAAAAATATTTGAATTTCCTTAACAATTAGTGTGTTTTTTTTTAAAAGAAATCATATCACTCAAATTGGAAAACTCTATATAATCTATAAGACAAATCTATCTATATACATACTTATGGATTCAAAATTAAATGTAAATTTTTTGAGTGTTATTATTATCAATTTGCTAGAACTTGAGTTATACGAATAAAACTTTGAATACCTACTGTCTAACTATATAATCTGCAATTTGAAATTGTCTTATTCACGCATGATCCAGTTCTCAAATTTCTGAATGCGTTTTACCTAAATAATCACATGTTATACTAACACCATACAAAAATAATAAACTTAAAGTGAATAAAATAAATATATTTAAATTATGCTTATAAGTCATAACTATTCATATGTATAATCTAAAAAACTTGTTTATGATTGGCTATCAGCTATCTTAAATTTTCTTTATCTCAATACATTGTAAGAATAAATAAAAAAAGTTTTATTGTTTTTTTTTTCAAATACTTAATATATAATTAAGATATTTCTTAATATTTTGAAAATACCTATGTATTTATATTAATTTTTTGTACTTCAAGATATCATACACATCATTTAATTTTTACTCGTAAACTGAATTTTTTGACACAATAACCGTTATTTTTATGCATTGTAAAATACTTTTTCTATATGTCATTGTTATCTTAAATCATGATTTAAAAAAAAAAAAAAACAGAAAACGATTTAGCATTTATCCTTAAAAAAAACTAACGTTAAAAAAGTTATCTTTAAAATTTATTTGTTATAAAACTTAGACATTTTAAAAAAAATTAAATGTTTTTAAATTAATATTGTTTGAATGAAATGTGGTACATAAAATATACTAAAATATAAGCAAAATTATAATCCATTTTGTAGATGGGCATTCATTTATTTTTACGAAAATAGTTCGTTTCTTAAAGAAGATTTTTGAATAATGTTCGATATCTTAACCTCAGGGCTCGGTGGTAAATTCAATACTATTCAATATCTTTTTTTTTTAACGCATTTCTCTGCCACATAAATGTGGACAGGAAATCACACAGCCTTTCCTGTTCAGGCGTGGCTGTAAATATCGTAAGGGAGAATAACTCTTACGACGTGTGTGGAATTCGAAACCACACTCCCTCGGTGTTTACAGCGTATTTTATACACTCTTACCCACTAGGCACCGAGACCCCATTCAATATCTTTATTTCTGACACCTCTAAGCCAGCAAATTGCGAAATAGGAATATATCCTTTTGAATGATGCAGCAATTTTACTCATAAGGATGCCACTACTATATCTCACAATCCCGAAGAAGCATATACAGATATTAAGAATTATTTCCATAGGTGGCAAATAAAAATAAATCTAGCAAAACTCAGGCATGACTCAGTTTTTTAGTAGAAAATGTAGGGCGGATTCATTATCCTTACCCACACGAAATTTAATACTTGATAATGTTGAAATTACCTGGGAAGAGTTCTGAAAATATTTAGAGCTTAAATATTGGACATAAAACTACTATTTAAAACTACAAAATGTCACCTGGACCCACCTGGACCAAGTAGAAATAAAGCAAAATAAAATTTTAAAATTATTGTTATAGATAAACCATTCTTTTTTTCTACTGCAAAACTACATGCGAATGTCAAACTAATTGAAAATATGATTATAAATATAGAAAGATCGCATTTATTAGTAGGAGTAATATGATCCTCAAAATCCTCTAATACGAAATTTATTTAGTCATTTTGATGTACTCAAAATTATTTCATCCCTATTCCTTCCCCTTAATTTCTATCTATTCCTAGTTCTAACTTATTATGTCTATATCCTAAGTTCACAAAATTCAAAAGAGATTTTCAGTTCCTTTCCTCTTATTAATTTTGTATTAAAAAAAATTATTATATGTATTAATAAGCAAAATCAAATTCTATATTTCAGCTGTAAGATGAAAACCGACTACTAATTTTATAATTTAGTTATTATAATCTTGTAAATTTTTGGAACATGAAATAAACAAATAATCTCCATATACATATATATATGACGTTATTTATAAATTATGGACTCGAAAGCTACTCGATCGATTTCGATGAAATTTTCAGTGTTCACTATTGAAAAAGAGGAAAAGGCTTAACGGTTTTTTAAAATTCCGACTGGTTCGGGAAGCTGTCATACAATTTCACCTTCATTAGAAATATTTCAAAAACCAAATGAGTTACAGAAAAATTGGTACTCAGGTGCTCTCTAAAAAATTAACAAATACATATTTCACAATTTTTTTTAAAATTTTGTTTTGTTCTGAGCTGCCATACAACTTTTAATGCTCATCAGGAATATTTCAGGAATATCTGGTTCTGAGCTGCCATACAACTTCTAATGCTCATCAGGAATATTTCAAAAACCAAAGGCGTTAACAACCTGAAAATTGCTACGCAGATTACAAATACTCTCCCAAAAATGAACACACAAGTCTTTCACGGTTTTCAAAAATTCTGAATGATTTGGGTAGCTGCCATACAACTCTCAGCGCCCATCACGAATTTTCCGAAAACCAAAAGTATTACACACCTGAAAGTTAATATACGCAGATGCGCTCTCGAAAATGAACAAACACGTATTTTACCGCTTTCTGAAATTTTGAGTGGTTCAGGTAGCTGCCATACAACTCTCAGCAACTAGTATAGGAATATTTTAAACACCAAAGATTTTTATAATTTTATTTAAGATAAGTTACATAAGATTCATACCTAAATTGTACTGCTACAAAATTAATATTTTTCTTTAATTATTATTAAAATTTTTAAAATTATTTTAAAGTACTATTTGTCTTTAAAAAAGTTTACTATTTTAAATTAGGCTAAGAAAGTGGAACGGGCTAGCAACGCAGACCGGATACAGCTATAGTAAATAATATAATCTATTTAATGCTTTATTTCATTATTATTTCATCTTATAATATTAGTTATTAAACTATATTTTATATTCACAATAATCCTATAGGCCATATTGCATAAATGTTTCTACATGATTTGCCAGTAATAAAAAATAAATAATAATTTAGTTACCAGTTAAGTTTTATGATTATTTTTGTAGTATACCATTAATTTTATAACTTCAATTAAATTTATTTTGGTATACAGTTAATCAATGAATAAAATGTTTAATATTCTTTTGTATATTTTTACTTTTTTTTTTTTATATATATAGTAAGAAAAACTAATATGGACAATTTTACTTTTTAGTTGTTAAACATAAGCTGTTAATTCTTAAATATTGTTCTCAAATAATCTTATCATATTATATAGATCACATAACAATATATATTTACCCATAATTATACAAATGTATACGTTAATTTTTTTTAAAATTTTTATATATATATATATATATATATATATATGTAACTATATTGGAGAATACAATAGGAAATTGAATTGAATAGATACTGAATTTATAATATAAAATAGATGAGCCCAATATAAACGAATGACAATTTTTTTTTTTTTTGTTTTGTATCATCTTATTTTACCATATTTGTAAAATGAATAGCTATAGTAATTTTTGACCTTTTAAAAACAAAAAAAATTACATAAGTGTCTAAGAATATAAGAATTTTTAAAAATGAGTTTATATATTATATAATATTAAATTTTTTCTTTTTTTCTTTTATCAAGCTAACAATGCTAACATACATGGTTGAAATTTTCGATATGCATCTTATCTGGGTACCATAGAACATAGTAGTTTTTTAAAGAATTGTAAGCTAATAAATTCGTTAGGATCGGCACAAACCTTTAATTTCTTCGAGAAAAAAAGAATCTCGGAATTTCTATTACAATCTGATCAAATATTGGTGTCAACAACAAGTCAATATACTCACACAACCGTAGGTATTTTTCTATTAATATCTAATATAACTATACTTATGCTCTGGTCAAACAGATCTGATCTATATTAGATCTTAAACTATCAATAATATAGACTATTATTCCTAAATCACCCTATAATATCGGTAATATAATAGGAATTTTAACGGGACGTTGTCTGATCGGCAGACATGCGAAAAGGTTAAAGATTTATCTTATATAAATTTTGCAGAAACTGCAAATATGAAAAAATACATAGAAAGAATTATCAATATTTCACCTTTAATGAGAATGTCTAACTGTTGCTCTAGAAAGAGGAAAGTTTTTGACGAAATTCTTTTTAAATAATCTTTTCGATTTATTGAAGATGAACTTATCGATTTAAAGCGCTTTGTAATGAGTTACCAATGGTTTTAATTAGGAGGAAAACTGATCCAAAGAATCACAAAGTATAACGGGCTTAAACTGGCCTAAATGTGCTTCTACAGCTCTTTCCTATTTACTTACCTATGTACGTAACATACATTACGTGAGTAATTAAACATTTTGAAGTAATTAAAGAAAAAAAAAAGGAATCTTGGTTTTTTGTCTTTTATGTATATGTAAATTAAGTTTTAAAAAGAAATATCATTTAATAAATTATTAAAAATTAATTGATTTGTAAAAAAATTAAGATTTCGTTCGATGGTAATAAGGAAATAGTCGGTTTGCGGCTGACTCATTTTTTATCAGTACATATTCAAAAACATTGATTCATAAATTGTATGTGAAAATTGAGTCATTCGATTAAGTAAGCTTTTCTAAAAAATTTTTCCTATATTTCCAACAAAAAAGCAAAAGATGTAGAAGCTATCATTCTCATCACTTATTACAGAAATCCATTCGATTGTCATTTGTCAACAAGATAAAACAGCTGGTATGAAATTTTTTAAGATCTGGAGTTCTGGGTACTGGAGTTGTTGTTGAAAATAATTCTAGTTTTAGTTGAAATTTAAACTAATTATTGTCGTTAATGCTTAGTTATAACCAGCTAATTATAATTCATAGCTAAAAACAACCACGAAAAGCAATAGCTATAAAAAATAGCTATTAAACCTAAGAAAATGTTATTTATCTATTTTATATATAAAAATTGCTGAATGTTCTCAAAATATCGAATCCATTTAATGTACTTTTTTTACCTTTAAAAATGTTCATCAGTGATACATTGCGGCTTAATATAAGTTTATTTTAGTGTTCACTGGTGATCATGGGATTTTCCAACATTTGAGTGATGTTCACACATGTATGTGACATGGAACTTAACGCTAGTTTTTTTTATGTTCACTGCCCACTGGTGAGCATGGGACTCGACGTGCATCAAATATAATTTAAAGGTAAAAATAATGATTTAATATATTTTTTGTTTAATTTTTAAATTTTAATGGTATCTTATTTGATTGAATTAAAAAACTATTTTTAATTCAATTAATTATTTATTTATTTATTATATATTTAATTATTATTAATTTTTAATCATTTGGTATTGATAAATGATAGTAAACAAATAAAAATAAAATAAAAATAAATATTGTAATTTTTAAAAATCAAGAATAGGTTGTTAACGTACTTTTTATATTTTAAGATACATACATATATAAATATGTTATTATATAGTTATGTTATTATATGTTATTATATAGACACATTTGTATATGAACATATGAATATGGTATGTGGGTAGGTTACATTAATCTTTGGTTCTAATTGGTTCTAATAAGTTTTATTTACCGGTTTCATTTGTATTTTTGTTCTTCTAACAAAAATCAAAATTTTTATAATATTCTGAATGTATTTAATATAAGCAGGTATATGTATGTACCTATGTATGTAAAAATTAAAAATAATATGTACCTACAATTTACAGTTTTTCTAAATTAAAAATGTCATTATTTTTATTAATTTAAAAACTCCTTTAAATGATTTGTAAATTATATGTAAGTACATATAAAAAAAATATGTATTTAAAGATAAATAAAAACATTTAATTAAAATTGGAAAAAAGTTTCTACGTATTCAAAATTCATGATCAAAGTCAAGGTTAAACGTAGGTTTTTAAATCAATTTACTCCTTAATAAAATTTTGTAGAAATTCCGTTATATCAACATAATGATGTCTTTAATTTACTAAACATTTAATATCAATAAAGGTAATATGCTCACGTCGTTGTAGTTTCGATTTTCATTTATAAAATTTACTTAAAACATTTCATATATAAGTATAGGTTAATAAAATCAATTGTTGATTCTTACTACAATGGTATGTCGAGAAGACGAGACTTGATTTTTACTTCTGGCATGCATTTCTTACAAATATGTTCAGTTTCACGCACTTTACAACAACGACATCAAGGACGAGGTACCGACACGGTACCGTGATTATGCTAAAAACAAAAACAAAATCCGATTAGATAAGGTGTAAGAGGTGTATGATAGAAAAAGGTACAAAACAATGTATTTATATTATTTACTACTATAGCAGAGTACCCGGCGTTGCCCTGGCTTTATGAAATAAAATTATTAATTTTTGTTTTTGCGTTAATATAATTTAAGTAATATAGTTAACTTATTACTATGCATTTACAAATGCTGGTAGTTAATATTCTATTTTTTATTACATTTAGTTAAATTATATAAACAGAGCGAAGAATTAAAAACAATTCGTCTACAAAAAATCTTTAAAGGAATCAATAATCTATTGAGCACACAATTACTCAATATATTAACGAATATATTGAGTTTTCACAATATATTAATTAATACCGAAACATAAAATCGCATTTCAATTATAAAAGACCATAATATATTACATTTTTTTTCGTAAGTAATGTCACTTCATATTTTTGTGAATTATCCTTTAAGCACATTTTGAAAAATTTGCTATTAGGTTCGCTCTGTCCCTCCGTCTGTTTAAAAAACTTACATACTGTTTAATAAAGAGCAATGAAATATTAACTATGCATAGCTCTCTTAAAAGAGTAATGTTGTAGAACAACTTTTTTATGTATCCTCACCGTTGTAAAAATTTTATTAAATGGGTTTGTGTGCCAAAGTGCAATACTTGTGCAAATTTTCAATTCGTCGAATCGTTTAAGCACAACAGCAAAAAAATGAGAAATTTCATGGCCTGAAGCCCGATGCTGAAACGGGTTAATGTATCGTAACCAAATCAACTCAGAAAGCTTTTGTGAAAAAAACTTACACTTTTGCAAATTTTCAACTCAATTGGTTAAACCGTTAAGCGCGACAACAAAGAAATTTTAAAACTTCATTGGGCCCTGGTGCCAAAACGGATTAACGGATCGTAACCAAATCAACTTAGTGATGTTCTTGGGTGAAGAGCTACACTTTTGTAAATTTTTAACTCAATTGGTAAAACCGTTCAAGCGCAAAAAATTTCATTGAGCCCTGGTGCCGAAACGGGTTAATGGATCGTAACCAAATCAACTCAGTGAGCTTCTGTAGTAAATTACACTTTGATAAATTTTTAACTCAATGGTTAAACCGTTTAAGCGCGACAACAAAGTAAATTACGAAACTTCACTGAGCCCTGGTGCCGCAACGGGTTAATGGATCGTAATCAAATTAACCTAGTGAGCTTTTCTTCTAAAGAGCAAGCATTTTTCCAATTTTCAAATCAATTGATTAAACCGTTTAAGCAGGACAACAGAAAAATTTAATGAACTTCGTTCGGCTCTCCTGCCCAAACAGGTTACCGGAATTTCATAAAAATTTGTCCTATATGCTTTGTTTTCAGACCATAAAACCACCATACAAAATTGGCCATAAATCGGAAACAAAAAATTTTTTGGAAGAATTTCTGCCTTATTTATTAGATATGCTTTTTTGATGCCATGCTATAACGCCATAAGAGATTTTTTTTAATATTCATCAATTCATGACATATTTAGTGAAATATGCAAAAATTTTAAATCAAGATTCAAACACTTGCTTCCATTAAATTTGAAAAAATTTAAGAAAACACTCACATTTTATTAAAAGCAAAGTTATCCCAAAAACGCCTGGAAATTTCTAGGATATTATGGAAAAGTTAAAAAAAATAAAATAAAAAAGTTTTGTTATATCACTATAGATATTACCACATTTTGAAAGTAAAGAAGGATTTTACTATACCATATATAACAATTTTTCATATTGTGTACGTCACAAGTAATATTATATAGTGCAATAAATAGTTGGGAAGATTCTCAACCACATACCAACCATGCGTAATTATTTAGTGAATGGTTATATTTTCTATTACACCATCATAAAATATTTATGAACAGATTATTATTATACATATTGTTCATTCTGATTATCAAAATTATTATTTTTATTGTAAAATTTATAACAAAAAATAATTGTGGAAATCAATTGCTAAATAAATACTATTTAGATTCTATTTTTTTTTTTTTTTAAAGATAAGATACTACCTTTTCTTGATCTTTAGGCAAGCTCCATTTATAAATTTACTTTTAATAATTTTTTTTTTTTTTTAGTGCATTTTTCTGCCACATAAATGTTAACAGGAAATTACACAACCTTTCCTTTTCAGGCGTGGCTGTAAATGTCGTAAGGGGCAATAACTCTTACGACGTGTGTAGAATTAGAAGCCACACTCCCTCAGTGTTTACAGCCTATTTTACACGCTCTTCCCCACTAGGCCACCGACGCTTCTATTTTGCTGATTAATTATTGGAAAAGGAATTTAGTAATATTTGTATTGGAAAAAAAATAAAACGTAAATTACTATCAATATGAAATTTTAAATAAATGATTTTAATTACAATATTGCTATGGATAAATCAATTTTCAGACGGTATAAATATAACCCGACATTTTTTCTTAAAACAATTTCTAAATAGTAACTAAGTATTTATTTACCTTTAATAATTAATTTATATGATAATTGCAAGTTCTAACCAATATTAAATGAAAATTAATGAATATTAATTTTATTGGAAATGTATTTATTATTAAAATAAATGCAATTTTAATAAATTTAAAGTTAAATAAATGCAATTAAAATATAAAAAAAAAAAATATATAAATAAAAGATGATACAGATACAGATACAGAAAGTATGAAACTGCTGCGCGAATTATAAATAATAGTCGTCCTTTATAAATAGATTATCATTTATTTTTGTTCAGTTATAAGTTGTGCGGTTGGGGTTGGGCATCACGGATAGTAGAAGTATCTCTAATTAGTGTTAAGATATTTAGGCAATAGGTATATACTCTTTGTATTCTGTAAAATCTGAAGCCTATTTTTTGTAGTATTTGATGCACAATATTATAATCTTGTCAAACAGTACACAAAGAATGGTAATGCCAAACAATTATATAATATTATTGCCATTGTAATGTTTTATGAATTTTATACTATAGCAGTGAACTAAAAGTATCTAATGAATTAAATTCTCTATATAAGTATGTATAAATATTCTGCAACTACATTCTCTTAAAAATTATAATAAAATTGAACATAATACGAATGATGACAAATTTTTTAATGTGATACTTTTAAGTGAATCGCATTTAATCGATCAAATAGCAAATACTGAAATTAAAATGGATGGATATAACATTTATAGATGTAATTCGACATCAAAATATACAGCGGAGAATTAATATTTATAAAGAATTTATCTAAAGTGATGAATGAGAAGAATTTTATTTATAACAATAAATTATGGGTATAAAAAATTAAAATTAAGGTTTTGTATAAATCACCTATACTTGCTACAAATGAACCTATACTTGCTACTTGCTACAAATGAATTTATTGAAGTTTTTGAAAAATGGTCAGATACTCAGTAAATAAAAACATCTTATGTGGTTATTTCAATATAATTAAATTTATTTTACGAAAATAGCCTTCCTTTAGAAATAAACTTGTTTTTTAATTTGTAGATTTTCTAACAAGAATCACAAATACTTTAGCAACTTTAATTGATTATGTTTGAGAAATACGTTAATGAAAATAGTATTTTATGTCATAAACAGAGTGGTTTTCTTAGAAAACATTCGTTCGAAACTACATTAAGTTTAGTAGAAACTACCTTAAATTTAAAAATGACTGGAAACGTGTTAAGGAAAATAGATTAGTGGTGGTTGCGGTTTTTTCTGGATTTTAGAAGAGCATTAATTTGAAACTGTTGATCGCGAAATCTTATTTTTAAGAATAAATAAATATGCTGTTGTTAACAACCAATTAAATTGGTTTAAAACATTTTCAGAAAACGGAATCTACTTTCCGTAATTAATAAACAATTCCGATTGCAATAGTATAAATATCTGAGTTCCTCAAGGTGCCATTTTAGGGGTGCTGTTTTTTCTTATATATAAACGATATTAAGAAAATTTTGAAATTATAAAAAATAATTTTATTTGCGGATGATGCGTTATTATAATTTGTCTTAACTTTGACGAGTGCTGGTATAAAATTAATATTGATTTGAATGAATTATAATTGGCTATGTATGAATAAACTCAAGTTAAATTTAAAGAAAACTAAATGAATATTGTTTAATGACAGAGCTGGAAATCAAAATAATTGATTTAGGTGATTTATTCGAGATCAAATAGAAAGAGTTGTTGATATAATTAAATATTTAGGAGTACAATTTAACGCAAAATTGGATTTTAATTATCACGCCGTTATATAAGCTCAAAAATTTCGTAAAAAAAAAATAGGATATTTAGCTAGGATACGAAATCAGTTAACACACAATTGTGCTGTTATGAGTTCTACAATTCTGCCACAGTTAGATTTTTGTTCATCTATATTGTTCTAATGACGAAGTAACGAAGGAAAAAATGCAAAACTTCAAATACTGCCAAATAAAGAGATGCGAATCATTATTAAATGTAACAGAAGAACGATTATAAATTTTATGTTGTACTCTTTGAAATGAACATCAATACGTCAAAGAATGAATTTTAATATTTTGTTTCTATATATATATTGAAAAGTGCTTCCCAAATACGAGCATACTTAGCATAAATTGTGTAAGATACGTGAGCAACCGCAATTTAAGACCGGCAACTGCTGCAATGTTTAGGTTGCCGCTTTTCTGAGACAGCAGCAAAAATAACGTTTTTTTCAAATTAATTGAAAAATTAATTAAATATTTTTAAATTAGCATTGATCAGGTTTATGCATAATGAACTTTTTTATTTTATTAATTTGGGATGTTAAATTTTTAAGTTTTTATTAAAGTTTAAAATCTTTGATTTTTGTTCTCTCTTCTTATACGTTTATATTTTGCATTAATAATGAATTTTACAAATAATTAATATAATGAAAAAAAAAAAACAAAAATTTTGATATGCACACAAATACTGAACCTTAAAAAATTTTTTTATTAATATCCTTCAGTGTGCAAACTCAATGTAATAAGGATATTTTCTTGATCAAGATGTGAATTTATTTTTATATTAATTAAAGAAAAATAATAAACTCTGATTTTATTAAAAATTTTGAGTCAAGTGCAAAAATGATGGTTCAAAAAAATACTTATTTTATTCTCTTTATAATAAAATGTTTGTATTTCAACTTAGACTAGGGTTATCAATATGCTTAACTAGCTTTAAATCTGGAATTTTCTTTTTTCTTGTTATTTCTTTTGTATTATTTAAATATTCGTGTAATGCTTGAGGAACTTTAACTCCACCATCTTTATCCTAAAAAATTTTAAGAATTAATTGTATGTATTATGTAGTTATACAATTTAAAAAAAAAAAATTATTTACTTGAAAAGTTTCTAATAAAGCTATTAATAGTCTCGGAATAGCACAAGCAGTGCCATTAACTGTATGGACATAATCTAATGTACCATCACTTTTTTGATATGTGATACCAAGACGTTTAGCTTGATAATCTGTACAATTACTACAACTTGAAATTTCACCCCACATTTTACGTCCTGGCATCCATGCCTCAATATCATATTTTCTATATGCTGGGGCACCAAGTTCACAAGGTGGCATATCTAATAATTTGAAATGAATTCCTAATTTTTGAAATAATTCTATTTCAATATTTTTAAATGATTGTAATGTTTCTTCTGATTGATCTTTAGTGCAAACCGAAAACATTTCAACTTTTGTAAACTGATGAACCCTTATAATAAAATTTATAAATATACATATTAATACAAAAAAATATTTTAAATTTATATATATGTATACCTGTATATGCCTTTTTCTTCATGAAGACCAGATGTCTCAGCCCGAAAACATCGACTTACGGCTGCCAATTTAATCGGCAAATTTGTTTCCTTAATAGTTTTATTCTTAAAATAACCAGCTAAAGCCATTTCTGACGTTCCAGATAAACATTTCCCATTAGATTTCAATCTATATACCTATAGATTAGTTTAAAAACTTTTTTAAGACTTAATTTTAAAAATTGTACTGTATAACATGTTTATTGCATGATCATTAAACAATTTAATAACATTTTAACAGAAAAAGAAATAATTGGTCTTTCATAATTTTTAATAATCTTGAGTATTCAATAAAATCCTGAAAATTTTCAATTCCCATTTTAAATTTACAAATTAGCTTTTCATGATAATGGTAATATCACTGTATATTAATATATTAAATTTTACCTGATTTCTTTCACCAGTTGTTTGCATTCCACATCCTTCAATGATACCAGCTGGTAAAATATCGGGTACAGATATTAATTTAAAGTGTTCCTTTTTTAAGGTATCAATTGTATATCGAATAAGACCATGTTCCAATTCAGCTAATGAATCCATCAAATAATAACTTTTATGTCCATTAAAATTTCCTAAATGATCCATACGGAAAATATTTAATTTTTTTGCAATTTCTGAAAAGTTTTTCGAATTTGATTCTAGATGCGGCAATTCATTATATTTTGCTAATTCTTTTGGTTCATCGCCATAATTTAGGCAATCCGGATGTGTTTGATTTGGTAATTTCCATAGCTCATTTTTTAACTGAACTAATAATAATTGTCTTTCTCTTTGGCTAGAAATTGTTTCCAGTTGGTTTAATATTGATTTTATAAGCTTTATGTTACTAGTAGTTTTTCTAGATTTAATATTTTCTTCAATTAAATCAAAATGTTCCAAATTAGAGAAATTAATTGAATCTCCTAAACTTAATAAATGTTTAAATTGATGAAATCTTTTGAAAAATATAATATTATAATTAGTTGCGTACGGAGGAATTAAGAATCGAACATGTTGAAATTTAAATGCCATTATAATGCTTTCCTTCTGAATTAAATTTGGAATTATTTTATTATTAAAACAATTTTTGAAACTTAAATCAACTTAAACCAATTTGAACTAGCTATTTTTGTTCAATTGTTATGATTATGATGTTATTCACAAAACGGTTATTCAAACAAAATAAAAACAATAGTATGACAGTCATATGATATTGACAGTATTTTTTATACTACTCCATACATGCAATTATCTGTTCATGCCGAAACACTACATCCCAACTCCCAAGTAGTATGTCACACGAAAAAGGTTAGTTATTTAGTACACGGAACTTCAACTAAAATGCCTCACACCCGACATTACATATTTTTTATTTCTATGCGCGTGTGCAAATTAACACAAAAAACAATATAAATTTTGTTCACCCATCTATAAAAAGTCATACACATTTCTGCTGTGGGAATTATCATGGAAATGAGTATGAAAGATATCATTCTTTTTTTTTTTAAATTTTCTAAATCCTCTCAAATAAAACATCAAACATACGAAAACATTTTTGATATTAGGTAATTGATTAAAAAATTGTAAACATATTTTTTGTTTTTTTATATTTATTAATCTGAATTTTATTTGTTAAATTCTTTAATTGTACATCACTTACGTATGAAGACACAGTACGAACATATATACGCACGTTTTTGTTTTCTATATACATAAATATGAAAATATTTTTTTAGTAGTGGTGTCTTCACTTTGATGAATGGAATTTTGTTCTTTAATATAACTCTTAGTGAGCGCTCTACAATTTGCATATTTGGATACTTCAGTTAAAATTTAGAATTTAAGAGGAAAATGAAAAGATAATAAATAATTTTGAAAGATGGGAAACAAATTAGACAGCTATGGAATGATAAGCAATAAATTACTTGGAGTGGTTGAAAAACTTGGGAGCAGTTTGTCTGTTCGTGAATCGTCAGTCGTGACTGCAAATTATTGCAATATGACCTGAATCAATTTAGTGGGGTTTTAACGAGCTTCAAACAACAGAATAATGATTGTATAAACTATTTTAAATGCCTTGTCGTTGAATTACGTATTTAAAAAAAAAGCAATTAGGAAAGATTTCATAGTTGGTTACAAAAACAGGGTTGGATCTTTTTCTGTTATAGGTCTGTTCGCGTACTTTTATTTGCAAAAATTTACAAATGGGAGGCAGAGGGCAATTAAAATTCCAGAGAATAATCGAAAAAATTTACTCATTTCGAACAAATGCTCTCATTTAAAAAAAAAAGTACGCGAACGCTTTTTTTTGCAAAAATTTACAAATTTTTTAAAAATGTCATAAATTGTCTTTGTGTTATGTTTACCTATGTACTTTAAAAGCAGTTAAACAAAAGAAATTAGAAAAACTTTAATTCAAAAATGTAAAAAAAAAATTTAAATTCCTATATGGTGCGAAAATTTAATGTTATTAAATGATACTGTCTTTCTTCGTTTAACTTTTTTGTTCAATTACCTTTGTTTATTTTTTTGACAAATGACAGTAAAAAATGCAACAACAAAAAATAAACGTCAGTAAATTTTTACAAATTTCCACAAATAAAAATTTTATTTGTAAAAATATAAAAAGAGAGTCGTCCCTTTTTTACTCATTTTTATTTTTTTTTGAGTTATTTTTAAATAAAACTAAAATTCTCTCAGTACGCGAATGCTTTTTTTTGCGAAAATTTACATACATTTTTGTAAACTTTTCGTACGCGAACAGACCTATATGTATATAATATACTTTTCACACAATTGAAAAGATATTTCAATTATGTGCATTTAAAAAAAATAGAAAATGAAATTTAAGAAGCACACTTTTATTGTTTACTTTTAATTACTATTCCGCCATTTCAAGTTCCGCAATTTCGAGTTTCCATGATTTCGATTTCCGGGATTTCGCGCTTCACGATTTTGAATTCCACGATGCTCCGAGATCGACCTTAAACTAGATTGGAAATATGGATGTTTTTAATTTCCCTAAGAATTTTATTTCTTATTTTGTTACTTTACTTAATTAAAATTTTAACTTCTTATTTTTAGATTAAAATTTAAGATGCCGCCAAATGAGTTGCTAACTAGTTTTACTATTTTTTAAGATCATTGTTCAAATGAAAATTATTACAAAATAAAAAAATATTTAGATGTAAACAGCACAAAAATGCCAACATGTTTAATTTATGTTTTGGTTTATAAGCTTCAGTCCAGTCTTCACACAAACTTAAACCTAAACATTGTCAAACAATTTAAAAAAACTGTTTCGAAACCACTCCACAAACGATTAAATATAGTAGCTTGAAGTAAATTCAAAGCATTGATTTTAAATGGCCACCGTAGTAGTTATAATTATGACCATAATATAAGAGTTATTTTGTATAAATTTATTGGTATACAGTATATTTTGTATTACCTTTTCACAATTTTGCATTCAAGTTTACCTTGTCATAATCTCTACGGCGGCCGTTTAAAAAAAATGTGGATGTTAACTTAAGGGTAGGCTTGTCATTCATAACGAATTAACGGGTGACTTTATTTTGGAATATAGAAAAAACAAGAAGTTGGAACTTGCAACAAATTTGATTGCAATTGGAGTTGATTTGAATAAATGGTTATATTACATTACAACAGTGTATTGTTTATTTTTAAAAATGTTTTTAAAAATTATAATATTAGGAATTTTATCTTTGAATATTGGACAGGTAAGAACAGAATCATTTATCTTAGTATAAAATAAAAAATGTTTTTTTTTCAAGAGATTCATTCCTATGTAGATTTTTACATTCCATTTGAATTAAGTAGTAGTAAATTGTTTTCATTTTGGTTAATTTTTTTTTTGTTCTGAAATTATTAAATCTTAATTTGATAAACAATAACTAACAATGATAAACAAATTTAAAGCAATTGAGCTGATGCCGGTAATTTAGTATCTCCCATAGAATACGATACATACATGTATACATATATATATATATAGTTTTGATATCTGCCGTGCGAAATCATTATTCTAAATATATGTATGTATGTACCTAACTAAATGAATTCTAAATATAGCTATGTAAATAGACTAACAGAAAATTTTAAAGATTTCCAAAGGAATAAAAGAAAAAGCGGTTGCAAATACAATTTTCTTAAATTTTTTCAGCTAAAGATAAATTATTTAAAAAAAATATATTAAATTAAAAAATACAAAACAAATTTACTCTATAACCTAAATTGCACACGTACCTATTGCGTTTTTTTCAAAAGAAAACTTCGTCTATTCAATATTTGCAGATTAGCTCATTCGAGTTTTCCTTACTTAAATATACTCTTCCTTAAGTATACTATATATTTCCAGGAATTCAATTATTCGAATTTAACTTCGCGACTGTAATTCAGAATTTTAACAATTTATTTTAATATTTACAATATTTCAGCTTGAAGAAAAAGGAAAGAAAAACTTATATGCATTTTTACTTTCAGGCTTTAGATAAACCTAAATCTTGTTCAAAATTATTACGTTTTTATGCCGATGGTCTGAAAGATTTTTTACTATGTTCTATGCAAAATTCAGTCCCAGTACATTTATGTTTCAATTGTTCAGCTAAATATCAAGTAGTATTAGAAAGATATGATATTTTTTTGAATGGTGAAGATAAAAATGGTGATCATAACGAAAAATGTTATAAAAAATTCATTGATCAAGATCGTTTAAATATAGTTTTAAAAAATCATAATTATTTTGAAAATTTATGGAAAGAAGCATATTGTTCTGGTATTTTTTTTATGGTTAAAAGAATTATAGAATTATTTATGTATGTACTTACTTTTTTATTTTTAGAATGTTTTTCTGGAAAAAATATGAAAAATTCTACTGACATTAATAATATGTTTCAGAAACTTTCAACTTTAAAAACTTGCATCAATAATTCTTTGGCTACAGGTCCATGTAATAATTGTTCGGAATATTATAATAGTGTAAACATTTTTTATAATAATTTGATAACAAAGCATAAAAATCAAATTTGTTTTGATATTCAAGATGAGGTATAGATTTAATTAATTATTTTACATTTAATAAATTTTTTTAAATATATTTTTTAAGATGAATCGAACCCGTTTGTTATGGTCAAAAACTTTAAAATGTTCTAAGAACGAATCTGATATATTATCATTTGCCGCTATTGTTACTACAATTTCATGTCTTCCTATTTTATTTTATTCTTTTTTATATTTTTATACGAAACGTAATGAAAATAGTGTGAGCGATTTATATGGTAATTTAGTATTTTTACAGTACATATTATAATTATGAATTCTAAATAGTAAATAATATTTCAAGGAAATATAGAATCAAATTCAAGTCAATATTCAATCAATTCTTTAGCGAACAGTACCGATGTTAATAATATCGAAAATGTTGCAGAAGAAGGAGCAGTTGGTGGTAGTGATAATGTACAGAATGTAACTTCAAGTAGAGAAGCACCAGAAGGATTTGATGAAATTGAATACCTAAAAACAAAGAATAAATCGTTGAAAACCAAGATTGATGATAATAATGATGAACCAATACTTCCAAAATTAAGAAACGATAATTTAAAAGCTTCAACATCAAAAAAACTTATAAAATTAAGTGAATCTGAAAGCGAAGAAGATGAAGTTAACAATATTTTAGGTGATGATAACAAAAATAAAATTTCATCTAGAGAAGCACCAGAAGGTATTGATGAAATTAAATACATAAAAACAAAGAATAAATCGTTGAAAAGCAAGGTTGATGATAATGATGATGAACCAATACTTCCAAAATTAAGAAACGATAATTTAAAAGAAGCTTCAACATCAAAAAAACTTATAAAATTAAGTGAATCTGAAAGCGAAGAAGATGAAGTTAACAATATTTTAGGTGATGATAACAAAAATAAAATTTCATCTAGAGAAGCACCAGAAGGTATTGATGAAATTAAATACATAAAAACAAAGAATAAATCGTTGAAAAGCAAGGTTGATGATAATGATGATGAACCAATACTTCCAAAATTAAGAAACGATAATTTAATAGCTTCAACATCAAAAAAACTTATAAAATTAAGTGAATCTGAAAGCGAGGGAGATGAAGTTAATAATATTTTGGATGATAAGAAAAATAAATTTGTGCCTAGAGCAGCTGCAGTAGAATTTGATATAGATAAAATCTTTGAAAAACAATAAAAAAGACAAGGCTAATATAGATGAGGAGGATAAACCAATACATTCAACCTAAAGAAAAATAATTTAAAATCATCATCAAAAAATCTTTTAAAATTAAGTGATACTAATAATTATAATGAATCATTTTAATATTATTCATCACATCTAAAAAAAAGCATCTCAACTACAAATAAAAATTTATAGAATATTTAATTGTTAATAGTGATTGATAAGAAACTGATCATATTATGGTTTAATGCACTGACGTTTTTAGTTGTGCATTTTTTTTTAAATAAAAAAATATATTTTATTGTTTATCGATTATTTTTATCGAGAACAAAAAACTAGTTTTTTTTTTAAATTTTAAATAAACTCAAAAAATTTTAAAAATAGTTGGTGGTGTATTATTTACAATTGTCCCGCAGGTAGTTTCTTTTAGAAAAAAGCGATTCAAATAATATGTTTTGGCCTTTTAAGTCTTTAACAATAAAAGCATATAGAACAGATTCTTAACATGTTCAATAAATTTCTTTTGTATATTTATAAATAGTATGTATTTATTAATATAAGTATTTTAATTAAATTATTTTAATAAATGTTAATACTATCTAAAAATTTTATCCTTATCAATTTCTTCCACTTGTGCCGTACTGCCTGGCCTTCCTATTTCTACTTCTCTCTCCAACAAAGGATTGTAAAGTCTAAAAAAAATTGATTAAACAATAAAATTTATTTATAATTTGTATATATTTTATATAAATTACCTGCTAATTTATAAAAATATGAAACGGGGTCCAGCCCTTCCGCTTTCGCTTTTTTAATTAGCATATATCTTGCCAGGTTGCCAGCTAAACTATTAGTCTTTCTATTTTGTGGAGATCGAATTTTTGCCACATTCCACGCCTATAATAAATATGTGAATATTGTTGTAGAAAAAAAATATATATATAAATTTTACTTACATTTATGTCGTATCCTTCGTGTATGTATCCTTCTCCTGACAGACTTTCGTAGGTACTCCAATAGTCTGAAATGATTTTCGTACCAAGGAGGATCCATCTATTAAAAATACTTATTAACGTTTGTTTGGAACGATCCTTCACTGGTATTAAGATTAAGATTAAATTTATTATGCCTTTTTTTTTTTTTACATTGTTTACTTAATTCTAAATTTAATGCAGATTACATTGTTTTTTTTTTTTTTTTTTTTATTTTTACTAAATTATAATGTTTGATTTAGTGATGTTGAAGATTTGTTGTTCCTAACAATCTGGAGATACATTGGGATTTTTTTATTTTATCTGGTTTATCCTTTTTTTTTTTTAGAAGACTTGCATCCGGTCTCCTGCCTTGAACTGTGCTAATTGCTGACTAGATTTTGAAAAAGTAAAAGCAACATAGAAAACAACACAAAAATTAAAATAATGAAAATTCTAAGTATTTAACTCAAGCAGTTTCGTTTTTGTTTTTATTTTTTTCCTTTTCTCTATTTTTTTTTTAAATTAATTCGAAATTTTTATTCATAGATGAATATTACATTGAGACCTTTTCGCAAATTCATCAACCTCGATGTTGATTTTTTGTTTGGTTGCCATATATATAGAAATTGGCCAAACATTTAATATTGTCAATATTTTTAAACACGGCGCTGCAGTTCTCGTTTATAATAACACAAGGTGATAAATAGTACTTATCTCTAAAATTAAAGTTCTCTTCATTTTCAAAGATATTGTTAATTATTGTGTTTGGATGTATTTGTGATTTATTTAAGTATTTTTCCGCGATTGATATCATATATGACATTAAAGGATTTACCTTAGAGTTCTCGTAGATGTAGACGTTAGAATATCGCTTTTGTTGAGTTTCAAAATTTTTTCCAATACAGTTCCTAAGAATTTTTCTTTCGAACAATTGTAACTTTTCCGCGAACGTAGGAGAGATTGTAAACCATATTGGAAATGCGTATGTTAGAATTGGACGTATCATTTGTTTATACATTAGTAATTTTGTGTTAGTTGTTAAGTCTTCGTGAATGAACAGGCCCCTTAATTTGGAATAAGTCATTGCTGCTTTTGCAATCGTTTTTTTGGCATGTTGGTTAAATTTAAATAGATTGTTGAAGTTAACACCTAAGTACTTAAGATTTTCTTGTAGCGGAACAGAAGAACCACCAATTTTTAAAGACAGCAATCTACTTTTTTTTGCTATATTTCTTGGACCTTTCCCACTTGCATTTCTTATGCAAATAAGGGCTGATTTCTCCCCATTAATTGTGATATTCCATTTTTTTAAATAATTGAATATTAAGTTTGAGTGGACTTTAATATGTTGAAGAGCTTCTTGCGGGTCTCTTGCGTGACTTACAATTGAAGTATCATCAGCGTACAATAGTGCAAATGATACTTCTTTATTATGGTTCATTATTCTGTGAGGAAAATCATGTACATAATAATTAAAAAGTTTAGGCCCCATTATTGACCCTTGCGGTACTCCTCGGTTTACTTGTACCATTTCTGAATTTTTTCCTTCGATTGAGACCTGGAGATATCTTTCACTTAAAAAACTAAATATCATTTTTACCAATTCCAAAGGCGCATTTCTAGACAATAGTTTGGAGATTAACCCTTTCGTCCATACAGAATCGAAAGCTTTTTCACAATCTAACGACAGTAACAGCGTGCATTGTTTTACGTTTAGATTATTTGTGCAGCTATTATGTAGTTTTAAAAGCGCGTCCGTTGTGGAGTGCATATTTCGGAAGCCTGTTTGAAAAGATGGGATAATGTTTTCGCTTTCACAAAATTTGTCAAAAGTATCCACTATAATTCTTTCTAAAAGTTTTCCCAGGTTAGATAATAACGAAATCGGCCTATAATCTTTTGTTTCAAATGAATGATTTTTCTTTAAAATTGGAATTAACTTGGCTATTTTCCAGCTTTTGGGAAAATAGCAGTTATTTAAACAATTATTAAAAATAATAACTAAAAATTCTATAGCTTTGTCTGAGAACTTTTTAATTAAAAAGTTAGAAATGCTATCAGGCCCGCACGATTTTTTATTATTTAATTTTTTTATTAATGATTTGACTTTCCACTTGTTTGTGAATTTGTTATTATTAACTGTTGGGTCAAATTCGTTGGAAAAATTCTCTTGACGGGTGAAATACCCCTCTGATTCAGTGTTTTGGTTAATAAATTCGTTAACTATTTCATCAATGTTTACAGATTGTTCATCCGGTATATTTGGTCGATATAGGTCTTCGTAGAAAATTTTAAATTCGCTTAATTTATCTTCAATTGATGTAATTATTTGCCCGTTTTTTGTTAGTTTTATTTCGTTCGAATTTGTGGTTACGACTAGCCTGTTGATTTGTCTGAAGGCTTGAGGTGATGGTTTAATTGCTTTTAATTTTTCGCAAAACTTTTTGTTAAAGTGCTTTACGAGTCTCTCACTAATAATTTGTTGTAGACATTTAATTTGGGCTTCTAAACTTTTGTATGCTGGGCATTTTCTATTTAAATTTCTTTTAAAAATCTTTTTAAGATCGGTTTGCCAAATTCTCTTGATCTTTATCATATTTTTAAGTTCATTAGGGATATCATGAAATTTTCTGTTAACTTGTTTTACTAGTTTAGAGTGACTTTCTGTTATTTGAAGAACCTTTTCTGTAAATTTTTGGATATATAAATCAATTTCATTGTTTGACAGATTTCTTGATGTGGGTGGTAACTCTGACTCATTAGAGAAACATAGATCAAGATTTTGCCTGAAATGATTCCAATTAGTTTCTTTAAATGATTTATATTCTTTTGGTAGATTTAATTCAAACTTAAAGTTGCTCATAAAAATTCTAATTTCTATTGCGTAGTGGTCTGAGAATGAGGGTAATGTTTTACAGTAGACATTTTGGTTTAATTCGTTCACAAAATCTTCCGAAATAATAAAGTAATCCAATATTGAAGCACCGTTTGGATATGTAACTGAGAAAGGTGAAATGGGTGTCAGCGTTTTATCAACATTATTATCTAACCATTTAACTAGAATTTCTCCATTGCGATTATTTTTTGTATCTCCAAACCTTATGTGTCTAGCATTTAAATCTCCACCTAAAATACAGTAATCATAATTCCTACACATTTTGGTTAGTTCTTCCAAAGTTTCCTCAAAGACCTTACTATCACATTGTGTTTCTATGTAGATAGCTCCTAGTAGAACCGTTCGCGATATGCGGTTTGAATCTATTATTTTGCTTATACCTAATGTAATGGGAATTTTAAAATGTGAAGAATTTAGCTGGGTGAAAACTAATTTGTCAGATATAGCTATTGCTGTACCTTGATTTGTGTCATTTCTGTATATCTTATATTTGTCAAAGGTAGTGACCCTATGTTGTGATTTAAGTCGCGTTTCTACTATAAACCCAAAGTCAGGTTTTTCTTCATTTAACATATCATTTAATAATACCCTTCTACTTAAATTTCGTATAGAGCATACATTTATGGCTATTGCTTTTATATATTTATGGCACTGGATCATTATTAGTAATTTTAATTAAGAATTGAAGAAAGGCTATTTGTTTTTCTTCAAGTGTGATCAATTTCTTGTATGTTATTGAAAATGTGTTTATTTCTCTAAGTAAAGCTACAAAGTCTATTCCAAATAATTCATTGGATAGATTAAGTATTTCATTAATGTTGGATTGGGATTGTGATCGATTTGAACTTTGATTGTTCGGTCCAAATTTTAGCATATCGGCAAAAGATATTTCGTTTTGTTTGAAGGAATTAGTTGCTATTGGAAACAAATTACTTACTTTGGCCTCCCTTTTCGTTTTAGAGTCAAGTATTCGCTTTTTCCTACTAGTCAAGTAATCTTTGTAGTAACTACAACCGCGGTAGTTAGCTGGATGTTCTTCACCGCAATTCGTGCATCTTGGTTTATTTGTCTCTCTTTTTAGGGGACATTCAGTTGGACCGTGACTAAGTGTGCATTTAACACATCTGTAATGTCGGCTACAATTGATCGCCACATGTCCGTAATCTTGACAATTCTTGCACTGTATAGGACCTACGGTTCTCAATTTCTCCCACTTTATCGATTGGTAAAGCAAATACTTAATACTAAGAATCTCTTGTATATTATCTGTTGGTTCGACTTGAATAAGAAAAATTCCTAAATCCCTATTTTCTTTACGCGAATTGTTTGTAGAAAATCTTGAAACTTTTTTAATTTTAACACTTTTTAACATATTTTTTAATTCAGCCTCTACCTCTTCAGATGAGAAGGTTGTATTAATACCTTTCAAGAGAAGATTTACGGGTTTTAGTTGGTTAGGTGTAAAGCTAAATCCCTCAATGTCATTTGTTCTTAAAAAAGAGATCACTTCGGTGTGAATTCTCGTTTCCTTTACAAAGATTTTACTCTTATTTCTGAGATTGTTATTTATCACCTTAAAATTATCGTTCCCGATTTTTATTTTTGACCCTATAAAATCAATAATTTCTTTTAATTTATTATTTTTTACGATTATCGGTGGGCAAAATTTTATTTTTTTTTTTACAATAGTTTCATTATTTTTTTCATGGTTGTTTTTATTGCTTACTTTTACGTAGGGTAATCCAGCGTTGATATGAGTTGATAGTGGTATAAATCTATTTTGGCTGATTTCACTTTCTGGAGAATCTGATCGCCTACGTTTTGCATTTACAGATTGACTGTTTATTTGTTTTTTAGCTTTTCTTATAGGAATTTCGGTCCACATTCCTTCGATATTATTTTCTGCTTGCCCAGATGTACCTGGGTCGATCGCACCAATACTGGTATTCATAATTAGTGGATTGTCCATCTCATTATTTATAATTTGTTTATCAAAAAAAAAAAAAAATTATTTTAAAATTTCTTCTTTCCTTTTTTTGTTTTTTTTTCTTTTCTTTTTTTTGTTTTTGTATTGTAACTTGATTTAGTCTAACTGAACGTGCATATAATTCACATTTGTGAATTAACACGTGTTGCTTGTTTTTATTTTTTTTGTCTCTTATCTTTTATTTTTTCTTTAGTTAACCAATTATTAAAAATGATTAATTAATAACAATGTAAGAGTGATTGATCACTATTTCAGAATTTGCTAAGCGAATTAGCAAAATTTTTTTTTTTTTTTTTTTGTTTTAATCAAAAATCAAGACTGCACTTTGTTATATTTATTTAATTATAACTATAACTTAGAAACAACCTCTCTCGGTAGAGTATCAACAAAAACTCCCTCCTTCACTGGTATCATACATATCTTATCTATGGTATCATAAATATTTAACCACTTCCCCCCTAAATCCCATCGAAAACCCAATTGTCGCGTACAATGCGGCCAACGTTAAATATCCTTTTCGTAAATTTTGATTCGTCAATTTCTACAATCTTGTCATCCCCACCAATTGGCTCTTGGTTTTCCACTATGGCATGGAAAGTCACCTCTCGCCAAAAAGAGACCCAATCTATATATAGCTGTGCTTTTGTTAATTGTAAGCTGAAACATAATATGTTTCAGCTTATACGATTCAACCCACAGTGACGCAAATCCCAAGATTTGAGCAATGGAAAGGTGGGACTTTTGGAAAAAAATTCGACTTCGGATGGAAATCCTAACACGACATTTTTTCCTCTTCCTCTTTACTTTCACGCTCCTATTACAGTACCAGCTGTAATATTTTATTGCCATTATTGCCTATTACAGCATTAATTAATTTAAATAAAACTGTACAAAATATTACCTTGAATTTACAGTCAGCACTAAATTATTACCACATCTGGAGCATTTAGAAGCCTCTATCATGTTGCAATAGATCTCACTGCTGACACGCCTAATTAAATCAAGCTTGTCCCTTTCTAAATCCCTTAATTTAACTAATAGTAGACTTGCCTCCATTATAAAACATCTAAACTAACTTATAAAAATCTAAACTAACTTATAAAAAATCTAAACTAACTAAATAAAACTTCTAACAAAACTAATCTAGTGTCAAAACTATCTAAATAAAAAAATGACCTAAATATAAATACCTAAACTTCTAATAAACTTAAATATAAATACCTAAACTTCTAATCTATATATTAAATATAAAAAAAAATTTAAATGCTACACTTATTACTCAAATCAAAAATAAGAATTAAATTCACTTGTAACTAAAAAACTCTAAAAAAAACACTATTCAACTCTCAAAAATAACAAATCAAAAATATTTCAAAAATTAAATTCACTTCACAGCCATTTAATAGAATTAATATTAAAATTTTGCATGAAAAGTCGAAAATTTTAAACTTAACGGCAAAAATAAAGTAAAAAATTAAAAAAAAAAGGACACACATCGAACAAAAGAAGGCCAAAGAAAGAAGTTGATCAACTTAAAACCGACTCTGACCAAAAGGACACCCAACAGACAAGGAAGGGAAAAGGAATCATTTAAAAAAAAAAAATTAAGGATCAGACCATTTTTACTGGACTTATTGGATGACAGTGATGAAGTGGGCTCTGTCAGACGCGTTTTTGCATTTTCTAAAAATACTCCTTTACACAACCAGAATAATAACTTTTGAACATTACTCTTATTAATAACCACTAACATAACATAAATTAAATATTTTTAATCATTCAAGCGCCGCACTTTATTTTTTCATTTGAAGTCAAAAATTTCTTTTGTAACGGCAATTTTCAGATGAAACTAAGCTTATGTTAAACCATTTATCAACTGTTTATTCAAAAGTGGTTCAAATTTTTTTTAAAGCTACGTATCTACATTTCTAATTCATATAGTCCAAAGCGAGAAATTTGTTTTAACTTTATTCAACTAAGCAACTGTCAAATAGACTTTTGCAAATTCTTTACGCGACGTCAAACTACATTACCTAACAAAAAAATTTTTTGTTTAGTGTGCTTTAGTAAAATTTTTCTATTTGTTGTGAATTTATAAGTAAAAAATTGAAAATTTAGACAGAATATTAATATACATGTTTTAAAAGCTATATAATATTATTTTTTGGAAATTATATATATATATATATTTATATATATAAGTTAAGGAAGACTATCTAAATTTAAAAAAGTACCCTGCAGTAATGTCGTTTACCCTCCAACCATCAAAAATTCAACTGTCATAGAACTTTCGGTCAAATGTCGAAATGTCAGTCAAATTTGTGCATACAAAGCAGGGTAAAACTTTATGATTAGTTGTAGTTTTTTGGTGTGAACAGTTTTTTTTTTATCCTTGCCACTCCAATGAGGAGTATAGGGCTGGCATCCACCAAGTCATTTATTATTCATATTTGACTAAGCTTCAGTTTCGTGAATCATTAATTTCACTAAGCCGTTGATTATTCGGCTGTAGCTATTGTATAAGTAAAACGTTTCTTTTAATTCTACGCCATCTATTATCTTATACAAGAATTATGGTTTATTATTATTTTATAATATAGATATTACAATATGATATTAATTATAATTTATAAGACATTATACTTATTTTTAATTTAATTATATTCTAATAATTATATATTATAAGAAAAATCTATATTATTTTTATTAATCTATGTGCACCATCTATATGGTGTGAACAGTACAAGAGGAAAAATAGAAATATATTTTTGTTGAAATGTAAGTCCTAAATCCTAATATATAAAATGTTATATTTTTCTTGTGCAATTTTGATCATATTTTAAAATTTGAAACATAAAAAAGTAAATAAAATAAAATATAAGTAAATGTTTTTAAATTTAGATGGTCTTCCTTATCTTTATTATATGTATATATATAATTTTCAAAAAATAATATTCTATAGTTTTTAAAACATGTATATTAATATTCTATCTAAATTTTTAATTTTTCCTTACTTATAAATTCAGAACAACCAAAAATATAAAAATTATACTAAAGCACACTAAACAAAAAAATTTTGTACCGAATTACCGAAAGCAGCGAACGTTTTACACATAAAATAACACATTTACATTACCTTTCATACCATTTCCAAAACTAAATATTCAACTTAAATGTCAAAACCTTGCTAAAGTCAAAAGTAAAGCAAGCGTTCATTTAAGATGTAGAAATGTTACATAGACAGAATATAAACGAAGTGAAAAGGTATGCATTGGTATGCATTCCATGTGATTTTACCCTTATTTTTAACAAACACATTTCTATTTTTATTTGTGCTATCAAATGCTATCAGATTCAGATTATTGACTCAAAGTGACATTTCATTTCACAATAATAGAATATAAACATAGAGTTTTATATTTTGTTAAAAAATGTTTTTAAAAATAATACTTTTAGGAATTATTACTTTGAATATAGAAGAGGTATATAACGTTTTTAATTTTTATTGCTAAATTTTTTAAGATAAAAGTGTTAAAGTATATATTACCTTAATTAATATTATTTTTAAAGACACATATTTTTATAAACCCTGGAAATTCCTTATCTATTAGTCAATTCAAATGGAAATCATATACAATTTCTATAAAAAATTTATTTGTTTTAAATTTTTTAGGCGGTTAGTGATCAACCAAAATCTTGTGCTAGATTATTAGATAATTACAGTAATACTTTGAAAGATTTTTTAACATGTTCTATGCATAATGCTGTACCAGTTTCATTTTGTTTTAACTGCACACAATATTATTATAATTTAACTAATCAATATGATATATTAATAAAAACAGAAATTATTGAAGGAAATCAAACTATAAAATGCCATGAGAAATATATTGATCAAGATCGTTTAAATGTAGTTTTAAAAAATCATGACCATTTTGAAAATTTATGGAGTCAGGCAGCTTGTTCTGGTAAATTTTTTTTATCATTTAAACTTTATTAAAAAAAAAACTTAATTTTAGAGTGCTTTTTTGATAATAGCACTACAAATTCAAATGAAACTCAAGCTATATTAAGAAAACTAGAAGATTTAAGACAATGTATTACAAATTTTTGGGATAAGGACCCGTGTAAAAATTGTGTAATTTTTTATAATAAAGCAAACACTTTTTATAATGATGAATTAGTTAAAAAACATAAAACAAATATTTGCTTTGATATTCGTGATGATGTAAGTATTAATATTAAAAAATTTCTTAATATTTGTTATTAAATAATTTGTTTTTTCGTTTATCTGGTTAGATGAATCGAACTCGTTCTTTATGGTCAAAAACTTTAAAATGTTGTAAAAGAGAAGCAGATTTTGAAACTTTTGGTTTTATTGCTACTACGATAGCTAGTATTCCCATTTTATTTTACTTAATTTCATATTTATATACAAAGCGAATTGAAAATAATCGTGATATGTTACAAGGTTTACTATATTATATGTTAATTATGTATATTTAAAAACTTTTTTTTGGTTAATTATAATTTTAGTTGGATATGAGTCAAACAACCAACAGACAAATGAACCATCAACTAGTGATAATCAAGTAAACACATCAGATCATTTATGAAATACGATTTTTACAGAGGGCTGATAGTTTAAAAACCAAAAAAATTTTTATACTAAATACAACTTAAAATCAAAGTGGAATTGTAAAAAAAAAATATTTGAGAGAATTTTTGTTAAATATGTAGTTTAAAAATTATTAATTTTTATTATTTTTTAACTTTAGATGAACATATATTTTTTTGTAACAAGTAATTTCCATTTTTATAAAATATTAACAAAAAATCGTTGTCCCCGTTAAATGAAAAACTGTGATCATTATTATAAAAGCTAATTGGAGATTCACGATATCCATTTACATTTAAAGCTATCCATTTAATGTTATCCTTAAAGTTGAGTAATTTCCTACAATGAAAAAATTTTTTTAATTTCAAGTAATTTATTTAAAATTATATTTTTTTTGGAAATGTAATTTATTAATACTTTTATAAAAAATTTCTACAATTTACTCTTAATTATTATTTGATAGCAAAAATAAATTACTAAAAAATTAAAAATATATATATACATATTCTATTTTACCTTATCTCGTTTAATAATTTTAAAATTAGACCACTTTCAAAATATCCTTTACAGTTTATTATTTTTAAATTTGAAATAGGTTCAATATCATTTAAATTTGTTGATGTATTAAGTAATTCATGAATGTTTACATCATTGCAAGACATTGTTGTTATATTTAAATATTCAATAAACTCATATACATTTAAATCATTTTTATCGAATTTTTCTATTGAGAACTTTGGAAATTCTAAATTGCAAAACTTATGAACTTTAGCTATTGGCTGTATATATTCAACATCTTTACCCAAATCGTGAAAATATTTAGCTAATGAAGATCTACATATTGATTGTTGTGGAGGTTCCCATATAATTTTCATTTGTATATTAAAATCATTGAACAATTCATTTGATAATGCAAAATTTAATCTTTGATATGGTTTTTTATCAAACTGAATAGTTTTTAAATCAATTTCAATAACTAAAAATAAATATAAAATGGTTGTAAAATAAAATATAGAAAATTACAAATTTTGTAATAAATACTTAACAAATTTTATTAGAATGAAAATTAAAATAACTTTTTCTCTTTTAAAGTAAAATTTTGAAAAACAAAACAAGAACACTTTTTATATTACAATTCTACATTAGAATATATTTTAATTACATTCAAAAATACAATCTCAAAATTTTTATGTAATTCATATATTTTCTTCTCCAATTTGAGGCTTCCATGTTGATGGTCTGGTATCAATATTATAGTTTCTTGTTTTTAAAAACAATCTAAAACAATCTAATTCAATTTCTTGCACTCTAGTCCAGTTTTCTAATTCATTTAATATAGATAAATTTTCACATGATTCAATTAATTTATAAGCTGTTGATACTGTTAATCCAGTTGAAAAAATTATATGTAATTCTTCTAAATATTCCATTGGATTATTGGCTAAAATTCTATCAAAAAGTTCATCATTTGTTGGTGACATTGTACCAATATGTATGAACTTAATTTTAAAACAATGCATTAGTAGAAATTCTAAATGTTGTAATGAACATGATGCTGCTATAGTTAATCGTTCTAAATTCATAAATGGTGGTACAGTTTTTTTGAAATATTTTAAATGACTATCCAATAATTCACAATTATATATAATTAATGTTGTTAAATCTGGGCAATATTGACTAATACACATTAGTGCATTATTATCAATTTCATCAACATGTTCTAAATGTAAATATGTTATATTACATCCTTTAACTTCTAAAATATCACGTAAATGATCTTGGAAAAACATTCCTGAAAGTAATCTCAAATCAGAAAGTTTATTAAGACCAACTAATCCCATTAAATCATTTAGTAGAGGATTATGAAAAAGGCAAACAATTTCAATATCTGGACACCATTTAGCTAAAAGTTTTAAATGTTTTGCAACAACATAATGACTATGAAATGATTTCAATTTAATAATAGGCTTATCATCAGTATTTTCATAAGTCATATTAATATATTCAAGACATGTTCCAATAGCATCATAACGTCCAATATCTTCTAATTGTGGCATTTTGGTTAATAATCTAATGTAACCATCAATTGTTATAGATGTGCGATAAAGTTGAACTTTTCTTAAATGATTTAATTCAAGTAAATATTTTATGCTGTTATTTCCGATTAATTTTGATGATGAAATATCTAAATACGTAAACAGTATATTTAAATTCTTTGAATTATTATTTAATTTCCCAATATAATATTTACCTAACACTTGAATTCTTGGACAAGCAGTTTCTAGTGCTTTTAAAATATTATCCGTGCAATCATATGTTAAAATTAAAGTATGCAAATTTTTCATATCAACTAATCCATTTAATACAATTGGTTCCATATCTTCAGTTTTCCAACCGCCAGATAAAGTTGACAAATTTAAATAAACTAATCCCGGTAAATCTTTTAGTTTCATATAAAATAAATGCCTCATCATTTTCGGCATCTTATCAAAACTTAGAAAATGTAAATATGGTGAAATTATAACTTGTGCTAAAGATACAGCCACATTAACATGAGTTAAGAATTCACTCATTGATGCATGCATTTTTAATGTTCTTTTAATGCTATCAATTAGAACTGGTAATTTCTTAAAAACAACTTTACTTAATTGATCGAATAGATAGCATGGTATATTATATAAAAATAATTTATGAAGCATGTTAACATTTTCTTTTAAAAATTCAGAACCTTTCTGTGCATCAGTTCTAGATACCGATGCAACTTTTGGCATTAATTGTTGTCCTGTTTTACATAGCCAAACTACTGTTGCATTCATAGCAAGATTTTGTAATGTATCCGGTTGTTTTACTTTAGTCATGTTAGTTAAGATGAAATTAACCTAAGAAATATTTAACTGTTCAAAAGCTATCAATTGCAACAATTAACATTTTGTCAACAATTAACAAACAATCATTTTGTTTTTAGATAATTTTTTATTTAAGGAAAAATTAAAAAACATATTTTAATTTTCATAGAAAAATTAGTGAAATATTCGCTTAAAAATTCGGTTTTTTTTAATGGAATTACTTACTGAATCGATCTTTTTTCCTTGAAAAGCTTTTATGCGGTCGTCCGTCTAACCCTATTGATTGATACAAATCTTTATTGATTGATAAAATTAAAATACCATCTGGTGTTACAGCAAAAATATCATCAACTTCATTGAATTCGATTGTATTTAAAGCGGTTAAATTTCCTGTTTAAGAATTAAGCTTTTATGAACTAAAGAATTAACAAAAATGTACTATTACACAACTTTAATAATAAAATTACCTCTTTTAATAAACGCTTCAATGAAATCTTTTCGTATTAAATCTGTTAGTTTAAAATCTTTTACAATATAGTAAAATGATGAATTTATAATTGTGCCAATTTCTTCAGATATCGATTCTTCTTCGGCTATAGCAATTGATAACTAAAATAACAATTAGGTATTAAATAAAAATTTATATTTTAACAGTATTATACATATATGAAATATTAAAGAGATTTAGTTTTGTAGTTCTTTAATATTTTGATGTTTGGAAATTATTTTTAGATTTACACATAAAGTTCGATACACAGGCGCATTAAAATTGTTTTTCTTTGTTTTGACATTTTTTAAATTATTTGTTTAAAACAAAATTATGAAAAAAACAAAATATTAACATACATACATTATGTACATATTTATATAAATTTTATAAGTACCAAAACAAATTTGTTTTTATAGTTTTTGCTAATTAGTAAAAATCATGATCATACTAATGTTTATTAATTAGTTTTTTTTTTAGCTTACCGTTTCATTAAAAGGATGTTTATTTATTAATTTTTCTAAAAATTGTTCAGATTTTTTTGATAATTGTCCCTTTTCTATTGAAATATTATTTTTCGTATAAGGGAGATTCCATACTTCAGGACACAACATGCTTTTTTTTTTAAAAAAATTATGTATGTAAGTTTAAATAATTTGAAAATTTGTATTTTATTTCTCTTTTTTATTATGATAAATCTCAAATAGCACATGGTCACACATGGTTTAATGTAAACAAAAATTTCAAAACACTAGTTTTTAAAATCAGAATTCAGCACAAATGTCAATTTGTAATTTGTTTGTATTCTAATTTCCAGTTGAAGAATAATGAAGACTGAAAGTTGAAACTGAAGTTCAATATCAAATTGCTTTCAATTGAAAGCAGTGCTGCCGTTTTAATAACAAATTGGAAATAAATAAATTATATAGGTAGCGATTTTGTTTATATTGGCCCTGTTTTGATAGCCATTTTTTAAATAAAAATGACAAAAATCATATCATTTTAATAATTTTTTGACATTTCGATAACATGAGAAAATGAAGTGGAATTTGAAATTAAAATGATTTATATATTTTTTTAAACCAACAATACTTTCTTATTTCGAGGTTTTGGCTATACAAAGAAAAAAAAAAGCTAAAGTAAAAAATTAAGTGCTCGTAAATTATTACATAATATTGTCTGTATAATGAAAATAATAAATACTGACTTTTATAAATACTGGTTGTTATTTGGAGAAGCCTCCGTATCTTGGGAGTAAGAAGTCGATTTACCGAACGTAGTCCCCAATACTGTAATAGAAACTAAAAAAGAAAAAAAATTAAAAAAAGTTCCTAAAAGTGGTTCCTTAATTTTTGGGTTCCGTTTTTTTGCGCGCACTTAAAAGTCGAACTTTTATTTGTTTTTTGCGTTATTTAAATTTTACTAGAAAATCGGTGAAAACCTTTTTTAAATGGTGTCGGTCCGAGTTCTAATTCACAAAATAACGGGCTTTCTTAAAACCTATGCTATTGCATAGTCATGGGTTGCTTATAAAAATACTTATTCACATAAATATAAATACATAAAATGCTTAATATTTTTTTCCCAAATCCATTTTTACAAACAGTCATTTAATAATTTCAAAATAAGAAAATTTGGCGTTTTAAATGAGTATATTCCTAAAAAATGACCATCACATTCAGCTTGTTTTCATTTTTCATGACTATCGAAATTAAAAATTTTGTTTATAAAAAATGAAAGTGATATGACTGTCGAAATCAGGACTATTGTATTTGTATATAACATTATAATATATACAATACATAAATATACACACACATATATATGTACAAACATGTACATGTATAGTATATATATAATCCTTACACAATAATTGGGAGAAAGAGGGATTTATTAATTTATTATAATAATAATATAACGTAGAATAATGCAATATTAAAAATTAATAGTCCATGACCGCTTCTTTAATCTTCGTCTGCTGTTTCGATGTGTTTCTTCGACGTAATCTTGTTGTCGAAGATTGTATATAAGCACTTAACTACATTATTCTTTAAAAACTAAAATTACTTTCTTAAACTCACGGCTTGGTCGCACACAATAAGTCGCATGTGTGGTAGTTTATATTTCTGTGAGAATGACAGCCCCACAGACAACCAACATTTCTTAGTTATTTCCAACCCTCTTTGGATGGAGCTTACTCGTTACAAACAAGTTATTTCAAACTATCACAAAAGCTTTCTTCATATTTACCAATTGAAGTAAGAACTCTGTATTTTGTCTGAAATCAATGTTATTGTTGCACAATTTTACTAAAAGTTTGTGAATCATGAGACTACGCATTAGTGGAGATAAAAATTCGTCTTACGGGCAGCCTTATTTTGTTTTTATTTTCATGGTAGTTTTTCCGATCATTGTTTCTGCTGTTTTTGTGCTCAGAAGCTCGACCAAGTAGATTATTCTTTGTTAGTTACATTTCTGTTAGATAGAGCTTTGCCATTAGGAAATACTACTTTTTCAGTAATTTTTGTTATAATTAAAGACACTTGCAAGCTGTGCAGGTTTTGAACCCGCACGCCGGCCTCGGTTGTTAATCCACATACTTAACCAGTGAGGTACCGAATAAATAATAATAAATGAGGGGTCTTATTTATTTATTTATTTAGATTCCAATATTACAAAAAACAACTTAAGCAATATTAGTACTACCCTCGGTTACTAAGACCATTATGGGTCAGGCTAAGAATTAGAACATGAGTTAAAGTTAAGACTCACATATACTTTTAAGTTATCTACAATAAATATGTTGCATATTTTTTAGCTTAAAAAAAAAATCAATCTTTAATGAAAATTTCTCTTCTAAAGTAATTTTAAATTGGTTAACTTTTTTCTTATTCTAAACATAATGATAAACATAATGATTCATAAATACATTAATGGTGAATTAAATAAATAATAATCTTAGGAGTGTTTTAGCAATATAATTGCTTAATCTTATATGATATTAATACTAAATAAATAAATAAATACATATATAGACTATATTAGGGATACATGTATTTTGGTACTTATAAAATCGGAATTGTTTTAAGGTTTCGCTGAAAATTAAACGCACAGTAAAAAATTAAAAACACAGTAATTAAAATTCAGTTAAATAAAAACTTTGCACAGATTCATAGTAAAATATATTTTTTTTCAGTAAAATATTAAACGCAATACAAAAACTCCACCCTATCAGTAAATAATTTAAATTCACAGTAAAAAAATTAAATGCTCAGTAAATAAATTAAATAAAAGAAATTCACGTATATAAATTAAATTTACAGTAAAAGAATAAAAACACAAAAATTACTTTCTGAAAAGGATAATAGTAAATAAATTAGTATTATAAATTAGTATATTATAACTTAGTATTTTGCTATTTTTTACTACCTCGTTAAATCCTAGCCTTAAGGTTTGTTGTTTTTTCCTTCTATATATATTCTTTTATATATAGACAAAATTGACTCTGAATTTGGAGAAGGAGTAAATAATTTTTATTTTCAAATTAAACTTATTTTAAATAAGTTTTTCTTTTTCTTATATGTACATACATAAATTTCGTTTAATAGATTGTCAATTTATTCAGTAAGTTTGTTTTAAAATTATTACTGTTGATTGATTAAAAATCTTATATATATAATAAGATTATAATATAAAAAATGGAAACATTTTACTTTTCATAATTAAACTATGTATCATGTATATGGTTATTTTGTTTATTATTGTGTCTGATGGTATATTTTAAAGATAAATTTTGATGATTTATAGATAAGTAATATAAGTTTGTTCTGTTAATACTTAAAGACTAAATATTAAATATTGGGACATATAAAGTAATTTAAAGATATTGTGAGGCGGATTTAACTTTATCTCTCACTAGTCACCGATCGACCAAAAAAACCGATAATAAACTCACAATGAAAAATATTATTCTTTATTTTAAAATTGATTTTTCAGTTGTTGTAAACTTTTGTTTAATATTTATAGATTTTATTTTAAATAATTTTGTACATTATAAACGTTCAAACTTAAATGAAAACTTACCCTTATACATAAATATAGTTTTTTAATCTAATGAACCGATACATTTGAATATTTTAGTGAATTCTCTTATGATTAAAAATATGGTATTTTTTATGAGCTTACTATCTAGACAGTAAGTTATAAAAACAATACAATATATATATATTTTTTAAATGATTCTTTTATTAAATTTAAAGTTTTCACTTATTTTGTTTAAATTTTAAATATATTAAAAAAAAAAAAAATTAAATTGTTTGAAATTGCAAAAATAAAAATTTCAATATATAAGTTGGTGATGTTTATAAAAAGCATGCAATTAAAGTATGCATATATGTGCACAGCTTTAAGAAGACGCATAATATAAGGTATAATTAAGGCTTTGCAAACTTTTCTTACATCATTCTCTTATACTAAAATAATTTCTTTTATGGACACTTTCTATTTTTCTTTACAAAATATGCCACCTATCTTTATAAAGATACCCTTTAAAGAAAGGTTTATGATTTAAAAATTTAGCGAAGCCATGTGATTTAAATAAAAAGATTTGTTTCGACCTTTTGTTTCAATTCAACTAAAATTTTCCATTATTTTCAATATACACTTAAGTTTTTTTTTATATATAATTATAAGTGTGTCAAATTGTCATATTCGTCACAAAGTTTTGGAAATAGATTATATGGTTCAAAGTTTGAACTTTAGCTTTGATGCATTATGCATAGTTGTAAAACAATGTGAAGTTTTTCTTTATTAGTAAAACATTCCATTATTTTATTCATTTACCTATACAATTTTAAATTTATTAAAATATAAAATATTATCAATCTTCATTGGTTTGATTCACACCTCATTGGGAAGATTAAAGTAATTTTTTGACGTTAATATAAAAGAGCATTGTAAAAAAAAAAATCTTTTCATGTTTCACATTTTAATCTTGGATACAACCATACAGGTTCCAAAACATTTAAAACTTTAATATACTTAAAGTACAAAATTTATATTATTTGTGTTTAATAGTTTTGTATTTTAATATAATTGGATAGAATATTAACTTTTAGAGAGTATAGCATCTGAAGGTAAATCAGTTATTTATAATAAATTAGTCGTTGATTATTATGTTTTATAATTATTAAATCATAAATGTATTACGTTTGTTATTAAAATGTTTCAAGACAAAATTTTGCATAAACATGTTTATTTGAAAAAACCTCATTTATAAATTGACACATTATATATTTACATTTAAATCGCTTCATCTATGCATTTATTGTAATTTGACTTCATTAAAGTTTTCTTTTTTAAAAAGTTATAATAAATTTTTTTTTCTTCTTCTATGAGAATTACAAGTTCTTCACTAAGTCGCTTATTATTCATATTTGACTAAGTTTGAGTTTCTTTTTAATTATTAGTTTCACTATTGTACAAGATTGTCAAAAACTAATATTATATTTGTACGCTATATATTATCTATTTAAAAGAATTATTTATTTTTTTATTTATTTTATATAACGATATGATAACTTATTATGATATTTAGGTACTAGTATTATTTCTTCACCTTATGGATGTAAAATGATTTACTAAAGATACCTCAAGGTATTTTATTGTTTTGTAGATCTTTAAATCTAATACATATTTTTTTTGAAGTGCTAATAAAGAAATGTGCCCGCAGTTAACCTCATCCTACCCTACTACATATTACAATATAAATTGCTAATATTGATATGACCTGACCAGCATTTGAACCCAAGATCTTTCGATTGAAAACTTTTCCGATTTTATATTACCATTTAGTGCAATACAATATTTTATATGGCTATAGCTGGCTGCAGAGCAATCATATGTACTGTTCTTATAGAGCACAAGTAGCGCAAAATAAGGTGTGCCATGTGCTTAACCTTTAAAAATTTTTATGATCATAATAATAAGATTCCTGAATTCCATCAAATAATTATTACTTTCTTTTAACAATTAATTATATTTATCAATTCTTCTATTATAAGTGAATTCTGTGGTTGATATAGTAGTAGTAAAAAGTACTAGGGTGGCCTAGTGAGTAAGAGCATATAAAGTACGCTGTAAACATCAAGGAAGTGATGGTTCAAATCCCACACAATTCGTAAGAATAAATCCCCTTTTACGACATTTATAGTCAAGCCTGAAAAGGTAAGGTTTTGTAATTTCCTAAAAAAAAAAAGTACTAATTATGGTATAACTGGAAAAATTAAGTTGTCAGAAAAAAAACTTGCTATTATAATTAACCAAAATATATAAATCTATATAATCTGATATTTTTCCTTATATTACTTAAATTCTTATGCTTCAATTTCAAAACTCGAAAATTGACTAAAATTATTTTAAAAATTTTAGGCTTTGTATAAGATTAGATATTTTATTTTAAAATAAAATGAAAATGTCAGTTCAAAATTATCATAAATTTAATTATAAGTAAAGTGAATTCAAAATAAACAATGCACATTCAAAATTCTTTTTTGAAAATTCATTTAACACTGTTCATCTACCGTATAATATAATATGTATATATCTAGCCATTGGTGCAGTTGTTGACGCACCGCTTCTCATTCATAAGAAAATGAGAGGTCTCGGGTTCGATTCACAATTCCCAATTATTGTACCCAGCAATTCTGCTGGGTAAAATAATTATAATATAAAAAAAAAAAATATTCATATATCGCAATATATAAATGCTTTATATATCATAATATCTCGTACACCCCACATTCCTAACAGGAAACAGGCGTTATAGCTACCTGGCACATTATGAACCACGGTACCTAGATATAAATAAATAAAAATAATATGTATAATTCGAATGCTGTATACTTGTATATCCAAAATTTTACATTATTAGAAATTAATGATTTTAACAGATCAATTATTATAAATTTATCATAAATATAATATTATTTTTGAATATTTCTAATCATTATAAATTAAATGTGAAGCAAGAAAGTAAAATGACAAGCAATGATTTATTATATACGTATATTTATTTAATAAATTTTGAGGTGTAATTTAATTTAATTAACTTATTTAACTTATTTATGTATTTATTTAATTATTCAAATTTCTCAAAAAAAAAAAATTTAAGAAAAATAAATTTTCTTCTGATTAATGTTCAATTTTAGGTTATCAGGTCGATTTCCAATTGAATAGTTTCAAAATTAAGTTGAAATATAATTTTAAAATTTTAAAACAAACTTATTTTTGTATATACATAGATGATATCTTAATAAATTTTTATTTTTTTTATTTTTCAATTCATTAAATTTGATTTTAAGTTATGGTAATATAAATAAATAAATTTTATGGATGATAATGTAGAAGTAAAAAAATATGAAAAATTGTCAAAATTAGAAAAAGCATTCAACTAAATAATATCATATTGAATTGAACTTTTTCTAAGAACTATTTGATTGTCTTATAAGAATTGTGCAAAATAATGAAAATTATTTTTAATTTTGATTTTTTTTGTCACTGCCATTGTTTTCCTTTGATTCCAGGCGGGGCTATTGCAAGGAATATTCCCAAAAAAAAAAAAAAAATGATTTTAAACTCAAAAAAATTGGGGATTATTTCATTATGAAATAATACCCCAAATTCAAAATGAAATATTCTCTCTATAAAGTGAAATAACCTCCAAATTAAAAATGTACCCCTCAAATTCTTTAAAATGTTATCTAGCATATAACATTTTAAATAACATATATTAGTTAAGGAATAACTGCATTTGCTCGAACAATAAAATGCTGAAAATCAAAATTATGAAAAAAACCATAAAATTACAAAATTTCGAATTTAAAAACCCCGATTTTTTTTTTGGAAAAATAAGACTTATAGATACAAATGTGTATGGATATGTGAAGATATATGTAAATGAAAAATTCTGAATTAGAATGGAATTTAGAGTGGGTTACAAAATCAAGGTTTCAATAATTTGTTTAGCGGGGGTTTGGCGGCGATAACAAAATGCTGAAATTTAATTTTTTTTTGTATAGCGTTGGTATAAAGGTATAAGGTAGTTTTGAGCGGTTATTGAAATGAGACTCCAAATAGAAAATGAAATAAAACCCCAAAAGTAATGAAATATTCTCATAATTTTTGGGAGATTATTTCATTGTACTTTTTAAATATGGGAGACTATTTTCCGAACAAGTTTTTGGGGGGTTATTGCATATTTTTGTTTGGTATGTAATTTTATGGTATTATTTCTTGCGAGGCTATTGCCGGTAACCGTGTTTAAATGAACGACCGGCCACGTTATATGCATATCTAAATATAAAATATAACTATATATAAAAATAATAATATTGTAATTTGTAAAAATAATAGTATTATGATCACATGTTTGCAAATTGTCTTTAATTATTATAACTGAGGAAAATACAAATGGTTTTTGTATTTTTAATAAACTTTTTGTATATGTCTTTTAATTATAATCTTAAATTTAGCTTAGTCTAGAAAAAAGTTTAAGAAAAACAGCATTTTTTTCATTTTTGTACTAACATAATTAATTTGTAATTTTTTTGTTCGTTTTTTTAAAGCACATACATATATATATATTTTATTATATTAATTTTTTTTTAGGAAAAATTTTGGTACTAAAAAATCAATATTTTTTTTTTTTGTTAAAATAAAAACAACTTAATCTATTCTAGTCTACTTATCCTAACTTAAATAAATTAGCCTATTATTTAAAATCTAATAATGTAATAGGAGTACTCTCATGAGATTAGTATATATTGTCTAACCGCCAATATTATCTTTTTATTACTTTGTCTTTATCCGAAATAGATATGTCGTATTTTAATATTGTCCGAGCTCTATTCCATAGCTTTAGATGTAATTCGCCTATTATAGTGATATAGAAGGGGTCCTTAATTTTAGTTTTGAATATAACCATTTTTATCTAAAAAGATGAAATGTTGAGGAGCAACGAAAAAATCTTGGAAGCAAAATCTTTGTAATGTACTCCTCGCATTGTGGTAGAATATATGTGATATTAAACAATTGCCTGGAGTGTTTAGTGATTTATCATATGGATTTCGAATTAGTTTTATCACAAAACTATCGATTCTTTTTATGTTTGATTCTTTGTACAAATATTTGTTCGAATAGAAATACTTCTAGTCAGATTCGGGTTTACATGACTTTTTTTTTATACATAGGTACTTTAATCACTTATTTTCAAATTTACGCAATTTTTCCATAATGGCAATTATGTTATATCAGACCAAAATACCATATATTAGTGTTATAAAATATTGGTAGTTTATGATCTCCACTCTTGAATTAAATAAAAATAAATGGTAATACATATTATAATATGTAATAAAAACCATCCTTAAAATATGCAATTTTGATTTAGTAAATTTGAAAAAGAAATTTTATTTTAATTAAAATTTATCCAGTATTTTTTATGGTAATTTAAAAACGGGGATTTAAAAAGTTTAAATTAATTTTAGCTAATTTAACTTTTAATTAACTTTTAAGCTAATTAGCCAAAATGTTAATAACGAGCTTAATCTATCATTTTCTATTAATTTTATCATTTTACGTATAATTACGTCATAAAACAAGTCTTAAAGATTATGCTTTTAAAAATATTTTATTCAGAACTTCTGATATAATTGAATACATCAATATTTTTCTAAATTGACACTGGTGACAGTCTTGGAGAACACTAATTTTTTTGTTACAATTTTTATTCATATTTCATTTACAATTGCCCCAAATTTATTCCCAAAGATACGAATATAAGAAAATTTGTTATGATTTAGAATATTTATATATATTTTTTTTTTGCATTTTTTTTTTAACTTAAATTCATTTTCAATAAAATTTTTCTTCAGTGATGATAAAAAATATTATTTTAGCTTGAATAAAAAATTGTATTATTAAATTTACTTATTTTTATTATATATATAATCCATTTATTTTGTATACTGTTTGGGTCCTATTATTTCAAGAACTGAAGGAAGTAAAGAAACATAAATAAATATAAGAGCAATTTTTTGTTCGTTTTGGCCGATCAAAGATCGAAAGAGAATCACTCTGTATATTTTGATATTATAACAACATGGAAGAAAAGTAAAATCTATACTCTCAGATCTGTTCCTTTTTTTTTTCTTTTTTCATTCTACAGTTTAACTTGAATATATATATTTAAAAATGTATCCTGATCCTGTATTATGTCCTGTATTTTTAAATTTGGGTTCTTTACAGTATATTTTACTGAAAACTATAATTTTATAGAAATTCAAGCTTAGAATCTGTAAAGGATCTTTGGATAAGATCGAATTTCATAATGGTATTCAAGAATCAAAAGAAAAATTAGAAAAAAAAGAAAGAAGAAAGTTTGTACACCATTATTAGGAATTATTTACTTACAGAAGAACTGATTTTTTATTAAAAGTTTTCAAAATCTGATGGTATAAAAATGATCCTTAAAAAAATTAAAATCTTAAGAAAATATTTGTTTGAAATCTAAATGTAAATATAAATATACATTTTGATAATATTTTTGATTTCTTTATCGTAACATTTTCGAAAATTTTTTTTAGATTTTTTCTGCAGTCTTTTTATTTTTATATATAGATAAAATGTTTATTTTACATTAAGTTTTGAAGATGAAAAACCAATTAAATCCTTTCAAAACTTCAATAGAAAAACAATATTTCACAATCATTTACATAAAAAATAAACAAAATTTTTAAAATGTACCATATTATGAAAAATATTTTTCTTGGATTTATATTTTAATAGAAGAAAAGATATTTTAACAGTTGGAAAAATATATATTTACTTTGATATAAATTGAAGAAATTGGAAAATTTTTGAAAAAAGGATATTGGTTTCATTATTTTATATATGTATATAATATATTTTATACTTTTGTCAATATATTTTGCAATATAAGTGCATCATATTTAAAGTGTTAAGGTATTATTTTCTAATGTGTACAGTGTAATGAACGAGATAAGATAACAATTGTTTTACTGATATCGATGCAGTGTGCTGTGTGCTGTTTGCAGTTTTAATAAAAGATTATTTTTTATTTTCAAACTTTTATATTAATTCATTAGAAAATTTTATAAATATTAAAATTATATTTTTAGCAAATTTTTCGAAAAACATTTGACAAGTTTGCTTTTGAGTTTGTTATTAGCCAAGTTATCTGTTCGTATGTCTGTTTACAAAACTTCTACGCTGTTTAAGGTAGAACAATGAATTTAAACCTTGTATATGGTGTCTCTTAAAAACATTCACATGTTCTAGAACAATTTTTTTTTTAAATAGCGCTGAGTGTTGTCATTATAGTAGCGGAATTTGATTGTCAATTTTAAGTAGCGGGTTTTAATTGAAAAAACGTCAATTATAGTGAAATTTTATGATTTTATTGACGAAAATTATACAAACTTATTGTAAAAATAATATTTCGTTTATAATTTTAGTTCAAAAATTATTTACAAGCTTTAATATTTTTTTTCTATTGAATTATTATTAAAAACGTTCGATACTTGTTGTGTATAATGGGTTTAATTATTTTTTAATTTCAAATTTTTACGAATTTTTAATTTTAACCCAGGGATAAAAGAATTTATTATTTATGTCAATTTTTTCTTTTTTGAAATAAATTAATCTTTTTTACAAATTTATAATTGAGTGAGTTTTTTTTGTTAAATATATAGTAGATAAACAATTTTTAGGTGTAGTTTTGGGTGGCGGAAAAATTAGTGAAAAATGTTTTTTAGAGTAGCGGGAAATTGAGTACTTTGTAGCTACTAGTAGGGAAATTTGACCAAAAGTTTCTGACAACATTCCCCACCCATTACGGAGCTACATTTCTTTAAAGTTGTAAAAAGGTTTAAAAGTTTTAAAAAGGTTAGGAAAAATAAAATGTACGTATATCTCATCTTCTATATGTAAGTACATACTCTTACATTCAACACCAATAGACTGGACTTTTTCTTTACTTTTATAAATTAGTTTCAAAATTATACAATTTTTTAAATTTAGTATTTAAATTTACCTTTATATGAAAAACAAGATTTTACTTCGTTTGCCTTCTAAATTTTTAAAAGAAAAAATTTCCTTCTACCTGTTTCAGAGCTATTAGGGATCAAAAATTTGAATTTTGCTATTTTTAGATAACTGCAACTTAGAGATCTGTATACAAAATTTTTTAAAATAAAATGCAAAAATTAAAGTTTTTACATTATTTTACATGTTGTACAATAGCTTCTTTTAAATACATAGCGTTTCCTTGAAACTAAAGAAAGTGTCTCTTAATTTTCCATAATTTTTTCTTACATGTAAAACTGTCTAAACTGTTTTTATTATGCCAGTTCACACGATGATGTAGTGTTGACGTTTTACTTGTTCACACGATATTTTTGTTAATTGTTGCATTTTGGTAAATATGATTGTGTTTGTGAATAAAATTCATTTTAAAATTTGCAATGTAAATAGAGACAGCAAAATTTAAAAAAATAAAAAAAAATGTGACCCTTGAAAAATTTTTAATGTCAAAAAGAAGCAGTACAATTTTTTGTTTAAAAATTGCAACAAGAAAAGTCTCTAAAAAAATTTTAGTTTCTAGAGATGAGAGGTGAAAAGCTTGAAAAAGGGGTTGCATTGTTGCGAACTAGCTCATTGCCTTTTACCAAAATGTGTATCTTAAAAATTTTTGATTTTTTATTCTACCTTCTTTAATTATAATTAAAAAATTAAAAAATAATTCTTACTTCACGAATATTGAATTTTTTGTAGAACCAAAATGGTGCTGCCATCGTTTTTATTTCTAGTAAATAAACTATTTCAATTATTATAACTATAAAACTGGCACAATTTTAATTACATGTTTCTTCATTTCAGAAGAATTATTTCAGAATAACTTTTAAAGTTTATTTCAAATCTTAAATAAAATTCTTCTAGACAAAACTTCATTTATTAAAGGTTAATAAAAATCTAATTAAATAAAATATATTTATTATAAATATTATTGTTTTTTGTTTTTTATTTGTATCTTTAAAATCATATTATATTAAAAAACAAACATTACTCAACAGTTAAATCAAATATTACTCTTAATAATTTACATTTAATTGAAATAATTTCAAAACATAAAACAAAAAATGAAATTAACCAAAGAAAAAAACAGATTTCAAAAAGACCTTCGAGAATATCAAAACTAATTGCTTTTGCAATACCTCGTTCAAAACGATGAGATTCAAATAAATTGGTAACATTTACAAATTTTCTTGACCAATATGTTATTAAACCACTTGCTATTATTCGATGTAAAATATCATCAAAAGGATATTTTAAAAATGAATTTTTTTTAAAGTACATTGTAATTGGAAAGTTAAAAAGTTTTTCTGGCATTATTTGTATTAAACCATTTTTATAATGTCGGCTATTATAAAATGAAACTTGTATTTGTGTATCTAAAACTGAAGTCTTAGAATCTTTCATTTGAAGTTTTCTGTATGATCCTTCTAACTCACTACTACTCATCATTGTAAATCTAAAAAAAAAAAAAAATTAAAAATTAAAGAAATTAATTAAAAAAAATTTTTTTTTTCAACAAAATAATGAAAACTTTAATTTAGAACATTTTAATTGAAATTAATTAGTATTAAATTTAAATATTCAAAATAAAATATTAAGATTTTTATAAAATAAATTTCAGTTTTAATATTTTAGGTTTCATTAAGTGGTGGTTCTCGAAAATAAGTTGACGAAGAGCAAAATTTGGAAAATATGAAAATCGTTATGTTATACGGTAACAAAACTTGGCTGGTCAATAAGAAAGAAACACACAGGCTACAAGTATTCATTAACAAGTGCCTCTGAATCATATGTAGAATACACTGGTCAAGAAAAATACGCAACGAAGAGCTTTGGGAAACAACCAGCCAAGAGCCAATCGAAGAAGATACACACATATGTGAACTGTAACGCTGTCGGAATTATTGGATTGTAACTGTTAATAGTGTAAAATCAATATAAGAATCAAAATTTAAATTAAAAGGTAAGATTAATTAAAACACCGACAGAATTAATCGGTTTCATGTTAAAAACCAAACTAATTGTATAATTTATAAACCCTTTCTCAATAAATAGTTGAAACTCTGATATTGTAACAAACTATAAAAATCCTCCTTATTTAGAAGCTCGCATATACATCCAGGAAAAAGCGTATATATAATCCTTATACTGTAAACAATTAATTCAGAGTTATGGTCCCTTCTGAGGGATTTTTTAGTCAGTTATAAAATTATAGTTATACGCTTTTTTCAGAATATGTATACATATACCATTGGTTATCAAATCAGGGTTGTAATAATTTGTTAAGAGAGGGGTTGGGGCGGCAGTTCCGATTATAAAATAATTATAAGTTTTATAATAAGTTAATATATTTTTATTGTTATCAAATATAGACATTATTTAATTTTTATTTTGGAGTGTTGTTTCACAAAGAAAGAAAGTACTTTATGTTTAGGGCTTTATTTAAAACGAAATAACACCCATCTTTAATAAAATGAAATAAACCTCAAAGATATTGGAATTATTTTTATTAGAAAAACTAGTAGAAATTAATTTATAAATGTTGTTAGCAAACCGAGAGTGGTTCAAATTTGAATAAGAAATTTGAATTATTAATAGATAAAGGAAAACAGAAGATATAAAATAAAATATTGATTTGCTTCTATTAATTGTTATTTAAAAAAAACGTTTTTCCATTCAATGGTTGGACAAATGTTACACATAATTATTACCTAAATTTTGTTTTATTATTTATAACAATTGGTATTAAACTCCTTTGAATGTACATTTCATCATATGTGTTTAAAGCTTCACCAAATGTTTTTGGACCTTTTTTATCAAATTTTCCTTTTAGAAAATGATATGAAGCACCTTGATATGCACCATTAAGTATCATTGTTCCTAGCATCCATATAATTAACATAACACGTAAAGATATTGCTGTTGGTAGTTTAGATGCTATTGATTTTCCAAATAATATCGAAACCATATTAAAATATGGTGATATTGATGATTTTTGAAATAATTTTTTACTATAATATTTTTTCCAAATATTTAACCCTGTAAAGAAAATTAAGCCTGCACATAAAATTCCAATTATTAATTTCCATATAATATGTTTAAATGGTAAATATAATTTTTCAAGTGATGAGTAAGCTCGAGCTGGTGGAATTGCTAATGCTAAAATTGTTTGATCATAATTCATACTAAATGAAAACTTTTCTAATCTTGATGTAGCGTAACCATGTCCTCCAACTGTAAAATTACCAATTCCATTTGGTGTAATCTGTAAATGTTTAAAAAAAATTTTTTAGAATAAATTAAAAAAGAAAAATTAATTTTTATATAATATCTTTTGTAAAAAAAAAAAAAATTCTTAAGATTTTATGATTATTGTTGTTATTATAAAATATTTTGGGTTTTATTTGAAACGGTCTGCGACATGAAATATTTAGAAATAATTAACTGCAAATAGATTATTTGTTTGTTGAAATGATGTCCGGTTAACAGAACCATTAAGCTTTTATTTAATAAAAATAAAATGTAAAGAAATTTATCTTACTCTTTTATATTACTCTTATTCATGTACGAAAAATTAAAAGGAAAACTTGATTTTACAACTGGAAAAGACATAAAAAAAATCAAAGATTTCAGTAAAAATAAACTGAGAAGTGAGAATTCTAACAGAATTCCTGTCGGGACATTTAAAGAAAATTGAAATAGAAAATTGGAATAGAAAATGAAACGGTACATGCAGATTCTGTCAAGAAGAAGAAGAGACTTCAAGTCACATTATTAAAAAACTACGGAGGTTTCCTACGAGTAAGATATGTGCATCTAGAAGCATATTGTTTTGCTGAAGATGAGCTGTTAGCAATAAACCTTATACAGATCTTTACTTCTTAGAGGAGTAGGGCTGACAGAAGTATTATAAGTGTGCTGAAATTGTTGTAACCACTTTGTAACAGGAGGAACATAATAGATCTACATCAAAAGGTCGAAGTGTTACTTATACTCCTTAAATAACAATCTACAAGACAAATAACCTATATATGTGCATATGAAACAAAAAAATGTATAAACTCTATACATTTTATCGCAAACAAGGAAAGTTAATTGCAATTGCAAGTTAATTAAGTAATATTATAGATGAAAGAAACCGAGAAATGGTACAATAAATGAAACCACTAATATTTTAAAATTTATTTATGTACATGTAGTATAAATAATCTAATATTTTATATATTTTTAATTTATATAGAAAAGTAACATTTAAATTTCATGCATTATTACTTTCGCTATACTATTATTGAACTATAAATTATTGAACTTATGGTTATTTTACAGCAATATGATAGATAAAATATACCTTATAAGATTGAAAAAGAAGTTCTTTCGTCCTATTGTTTATTGGTCTTATAAGGCATAAAATGAACTTTACCTATAGGTCGAAATTATTATCTACAATCGAAATTATTTATCTACAATCGGAATTATCCACAATCTACAATCGAAATTATTTCTCTAAAACAAATCTTTATATTAAAAATTGAGACTTACAGACCATTTTAATCTTTAACATCTCAACTCACAAACCATTTTTAGCACATTTCCAAAAAAATTTTGAAAAAATGTGCTTATTAGTTTCAATCTGTCCGTCCGTCTGTTTACAAAACTTCTACACCGTTAAAGATAGAGAAAACAAATTTTAACCATGGATAGGTCTCATAAAAAAAATAATTTTGTGGAACAACTTTTTCATGTAGCCCCATCCATTACGGAGCTACAGCCCCTCAAACTTTGAAAAAGCCCTATTTTTAAATGCATATATCTTATGTTCTGCTTAAGATTTTTCAATCTGAAAACGTCATTCGACAGGTATTTTTTTTAACTTTGTAAATTAATATCAAAATTATACAATTCTTTTAAATTTAATATTTAAATTTACCGTTATGTGAAAACCAAATTTTGCATGATTTTTCTACTTTCATAACTCCGGCACGCTTTTAGATAGAGGCTTGAAATTTTGAGGCAAGAAAGAACTTACAGCTCCTAAACGTGGGTTGATACAAAAAAATGTTCTGAAATGAGTCATACTTATTTTCAAAGATCTAACCTCTGTCAAAATTTCAAGTTTCCAACTCAAACCGTTTAGAAGATAGAAGGGTTTAAGGTAATACTGATTTTACTCCTAAAAATATAGTACTGTCATACATTTTTAAATTCGGATAAAAATTTAGTGTGAAAAATAGCACGATAAACTAGTATTTTAAGAAAATGCAAGTGCTAAGTGCAAGTATCAAGTGCAAGTGCGAGAGGTTCAGAAATGCCCTTAATTATTTTTTTACATACATATTTCAATTCTTATACCGAAAAAATACCGAAACCCTTACTAAAAAAATTATTGTAACTGTAATTTGTAATTTGTTAATTAAACTGTAATTTTATAACCAACTTTTACAATCATAACAACAATAAAGGATTGAACATTTTTATGAATGAGAATTTTCTCATTTATTTATTTTCTTTATACATATATATAATTACATATCAGAGTTTGGATGGGATTTTGAAATTTGTGATTACATATTTGATTTGAAAATAAAATTTTAAAATTTTTAAAATTTTTGGAATTTTGTAACTTTGAGATTATGAGAAATGACGCTTCTAAATAATATATATATACTTACATAACTAAAACTACCATATGTTGTTTCATTTGGTAATATATCACCACGTCTTTTACTATCAATAATATTTACTGTAAAATTAATACGTCTTGATAATTCTTTAATAAGTTCAATATCAATACCATAAATATCATGACCATTATTTGTTATAAATGTATATGGTGGAAATGAAAATATAACAACATTTAATGGACAACGATTATATTGATTAATTTTTTTTGGAAATACAATAATATCCCATATAAATTTTATACCATTAAAACGATTTAATAATATTGGAAAAACAGAATTACAATAATTTTCAGCAAATGGATGATATGTATATAAATCAATTGTATTTAATTTATAATTTGGTACTAAAATATCAACATTTGTATAAAAACGATCAAAAAAATAACGAAATATTATTATCATACGTTCATGTTCATTATATTTATTAATTTCTTGTGTACAAATTAATATATAAAATCCATATGGATCAAATTCATTTGATGTTAAAATATTTTTTATTTTATAAAAATCATTAATATCTTTTAATATAAATATAACATAACTTCTTTGTATTATTGTTTTTTTATCATATTTATATTTAACATAATTTTCAATATGTTCAATTTGATAAAAAAATTTTGTATCAATTTTACCAGCATTAAATAATATTTCATTTATTAAATCACTATGAAATAATTTTTCTAAATCATTATTTGAATTTGGATTTTTATTATATGTTGAAAATAAAAAATAAATTGGTGCTGATTGTTTTGCATAAAATTCACAAATAATATCTAATATTGCTTTAGATAAATTTAATTTTAATTGTTCATTAAATTTATGTTTAATTGATATTTTTATTGAATAATTATTATTATTAATACAATTAATTGATATTAATGTTAAAAATAAAAATTTTATTAAAAATATATAAAATTTATTCATTTTCTTTTTTAAATTTTTATTTTTAATTTTGATCTATTGAATTTCTTTTTTTTTTTGTTTTTATTCCGAAAAAAATTACGAAAAAACAAAACGAAAACTATAATGAAACTATTATAATATGTATATTATGAAAAATAATTTAGTAGGTATTAAATGAAAATTTTTTTTTTTTTTATTATTTTTTTTTAAATTTAACTTAAAATATAAATAAAGGTTAGATTATATATTTAATTTACCTTAAATAACATTGAAAACGATAAAAATATGGGTTATTATGAAAATATGTTATTATACCTTTTAAGAATGTATAAAAGTGAGAAAGAAAATGTTTGTATCACATTTCCAAAAAAAAAAATTTTGAAAAAATGAGTCTATTAGTTTCACTCTGTCCGTTCGTTTGTTTACAAAATTTCTAGATCGTTAAAGATAGAGCAATGAAATTTTAACCATGGGTAAGTCAGTTATAAAAAAAAAACAAAAAAGTCATTGTAGAACAACTTTTTCATGTACTCCTATCCATTACGGAGCTATAGCCCGTCAAACATTCAAAAAGCCCTATTTTTAAATATGTCTAGGTATATCTTAAGTTCTGTTCAACATTTTTTCAACTTAAAAATGTCATTTGACAGGAATTTTTTTTTATTTATCTTTATAAATCAATATCAAAATTATATACATATATATTTTTCAATTTACTATCTAAATTTGATCGTTATGTGAAAATCAAATTTTGTATGATTTTCCTTCCTTCATAACTCCGATAAGCTTTTTATATATAGGGACTTGAAATTTTGAATTAAAAAAGAACTTTTAAAATTATTTAAAAGTTTCTTCAGAAAACTTTTTTTTGTACCACCTCCTGTTTAAGAACTATTCGAGCTTAAAAATTGAAATTTTGCTTTTTTTAAACACTTGTAATTTAGGCACCTGTAAATATTTTTCGAAATAAAAGGCAAAAAAGAAAATTTCAACATTATAATTTTACATGTGTTAATGGTTTTTCTTAATTATGTAGACTTCTCTTAAAATTGACGAAAGTGTCTCTTTATTTTTCACATTTTTTCTTATTATATGAAATTCTTAGAAAATTTTAAAATTTTGGTGTAAGTCACAACTTACAATTCTAAACAGTTTGTATACTCGACTTTGTGCGCCTTTAAAAATCTGCGCCTAAGAATGTGTGTAATGTGCGCCTTTAAAAAACATGTGATTCACATTCTGCCTGGTTTTTATTTATTTCAACCTATAACCATTTTCCGTTCCGTCTCGACTTTTGTCGAAAAATGTTTCAAAGAGAAAAGATAAATCAATTTTATCTTTTCTGTGATGGAATCCGCATATACTAAGAAATTTAACAAATGACTTATTTTAATTTCATTTATTTCGTTCGATATACAATTTTTATATATAGGCATGTATGTACTTATATATAAAAATGTACAGAGTATAGATATTATTCTCTTTAAAACTGAAATATTTAGATCAAATAGTATAATGTATATTGTTTCTATAAAATTTAATCATATATTTTAGAACATTTAAGATATTTCACTTAATTAAGTACTCAAACAATAATATAGAGATATATGTATGTACATTTTGAAGATGTACAACAACTATTAGACCTTGTTACGCTGTAAAGAAGCGCTGTCTTCTTAGAACTGTGGAGGAAAAATTTTCATTTCTAAGCATGACTGAAAATCTTCGCATGAGGAATCATACCCAAAAAACCGTCACTAAAAAACGGCGCATCAAGAAATGTAGTTTTCGCCTGATCATTTTTGTTTTTACTTCTTCTTTATCTTCAATCAAAACGTACATTTATATTATAAGAAATCGTTTTATTGTTTAATTTAAAAGAAGGCTTAAGTTCGTTAAAATATAGTAGAAATAAAAAATCTTGTAACTGATTGTTTCTGTCCTTTGATGATTTCTATCTTGTAAAAAATAAATTTTATGTTTATCTTATTCTTAAATAGGTATAGTACAACTCAATATTATTATTTTCATGACTGTCGAAGTCAACTTAAAGAAGTTTTTTTTTAAACGACTTAACATTTTCAAAAATTTAGAGAATGCAATTTCATATCTTTATTATGATTCTTTACACAAAATAAGTAATTTTAATAAAACAAAAACTTTTCATTATAGTTACTTTCGAAATAACTTCTCTTAAAATGTTTGTAACGTTATTAACATTTAAAACAGTTAAACATCATTAGAAAATAAAAACATTTTCTAAACATTTTTTTTTAGTATACAAAATATACAAAATCACTATAATATGAAATGTGCAATATATTAAATTTATATTTAATTAACTTAAATATAAATATGGTTGGAAGAGATTTCTTCCAGCAAGATTAATAGTTAGAAAAAATTTATTTATCCAGTATATCATGATTGAGTTTATAAAAGAAGAACCAACTTGAATCTAATTTGAATATTTTATAAAATCTTATAGAAATGTAAATAATAAACATTTACAATTCACTTTTTTTGTGTGATATAAATCTGTCATTTGTAAAAGTAAAATTCTAAAAGTAAAATTTAATATTTCATTACAGTTTCGTAAAATCTAGCTTTAAAAAATCATTCTCGAGCCAACAGAATTGAACTTGAAAATCGTCTTGTCGCTCACAATTCGGGTAGTCGACAGCGAAGGTCAACACAGATCAGCACAATTAATATTGACAATATTTTGACTTTTCACATTATATTTTTTGAAATTATTTTTGTAATTCCTTTGTCTAAGATTATAAATAATTTTACGTTTTCCAACTAAATTTAATTAGTTGTCCGTTAAAACTCATGACATAATATGTCACTCTGTGACTGGCGATGTCAAAAAAATAGAAATAAATCTATCTTTTCATTAGAGTTTTTTCCGCTTTCCGCCGGCTGAAATTAAGTAATTTTTGTTATTTATTAATTAAATTAATAAATAACAAAATTATTTATTATATTAAATACAAAAATAATTAATGTTGATGTTGTTTCCTTGGAAAATTTTTCATTTATAACTTGTTTATAAATTTTCAAAAATAAGATGTTGTTTCCTTGGAAAATTTTTCATTTATAACTTGTTTATAAATTTTCTATCATTAAATATTTTCAAATAACATTTAATTTTAAAAATGGTATTTACACCATTAATATCGTTTAGACATAAATAAATCAGAGAATATAATTTTAATGTTATTATTTGTAACGAACTGGCATGTTAATTAGGATATTATTATTGAAGTTATCTTTTAATGGATAAAAAATTAATAGTAGACAAATTATTGTTGACATTAGAAAAAAAAAAAATTGTTGTTATTTAGAAACACGTATATATAAATAGAACAATTCATTTTAAAATTTTAAAACATGTCATATATATATGTATATCGTGTTAAAAAGTTATTCTTTTCTTGCTTTTTAATATAATATAACATATATATATATATATATATATATATATATGTATATTTATACCTATTAACCATCGTTTCTTACAAATTTTCTTTGACAGGTCATTTGTAAAATAATTTCAATTTAAACATTTTCGCAACATTCTCGCGTTTTTTTTTTTTTTTTTTTAAAATATAAAGAACTAGAGATGTGAAAATTTTCCTTTGATTATTAAGTAAAAACAAAATATAGATATATATATCATTACAAACAATACATACAAAATATATCATTTTTAGACTCAAAGAGTTTTTATATTTGTTTGCATCTGTTTTTAGTATGCTGGATTGTCTCTGGTATAAAGAATTGTGTACCACAATTATTTTTCATTTTGATGGTTATAATGTAAAAATATTTGATGTTTACTCTGTGAAAGTATGAAACCAAAAAAAGTAATGAAATGAAAATTTTAATTTTCCTTTTAAGTGCACACAGGTAAAAATTTTCCGTCTTTTAAGTTTTCCCACGTATTTCCTTTTTTTTATTTAATTGTAAATTTTTTTCTTTTAATTTAGAAAAAGATAAAACAATTTAAAAATAAATTTTTTTATTTTTAAATTAATAAACGTTTGATTTGTTTTTTGTTATTTGATTAAATTTTGGTCTATATGTATAATCGCCCAGAACTAAAAATCAAATTGCCTAAAATCCAAAAATCAAAAATGAATACCGAGATTTCAACCGCGAACCTTTCGTCTAAAAGACTAGCGAAAAAAATATAGTAAGGGTATTCACGAGTTGGTGCAAAAGTGCAAATTTTTTTTTCACCAACTCGTGAACAACCCTAGCATGAATTATTATTGTTTTGTTTATATAAAAATTTAATATGCTTACCAAAAATTTCAGATATTTGTATATCTTCATATGCTTGACTTAATAAATAATCAGAAATAATTTTTTTTCCACTTTTTTTAGGCATTTTTTAAATTTTTATCTAATATAGCGCTTACAAAAAATATATAAATAAACTTTGCAATGGTCTTGCACAAATATGCAATAGAGTTTAGGTCTTGCATAGTCTTGCCAAATTTTGCACTTTTTTATACATGAAAACAACAACAAATTGTGCACTTTAACTGTCAAAAAATTGAAATATGCTACGGTGCAAAATTTTGCACTTGTGCAAGACCACTTTGCACCAACTCGTGAATATCCTTAGTGACAAATCGCTCAATTTTAGAAAAATAAAAAATTTTTAGTTTTGTACACACACAATTTCCGCTACTTAATATATTGCAAAATGCTCAACAGATTTTTTGTTGGGATTTTTGTCTTGTAAAAGTGATTAGTCAAAAAAGTCTCAAGGGACTATTATCTTCAAGAAGTAAGTCAAACAATCTAATGATAGCATGGGTCATTGGACTTTTGGCCCTATGTCGAATTTTTCTATAACAAGATTGGTTTTAGTAAGTTTTCGGGAAAAATGTGGTATCATTTTTTGTACATTTTAAAAAATATTCATGAAGGTTAAAAATTATTTAAGTAAAATGCATAATCATATAAAATATTTTTTACGATCACTTCTCAAGATGAAAAATTGATCAATATTTTTGTCACTTTTTTTGAGAGTTTATCCATTTTTAGTTGTTGGATGTTTTGATGTTGGGCAATTATGCATTTATAGCAAGACTAATTAAAATCAAATAAATACAAATGAAGTGCAAATTGGTTGGTGTAGGACTTAACCTCGATCTATGATCATTAGCACTTTGTCATTAAAAATTTACATAAGCACAGATCTGGTGGCCAGAAAAGTTTTTGAATTAACACGTAACAGAACACGTAACAGAATTCAATAAGATCAGCAGTTAAAATGATTATCATTTAAAAAAAGAATAAATATTTACTCCTAATATGTTCCATTTCCATTTATCAGCAAAAACTGATTTTAAAGTTTCAATATTCTTTTTTGAAAGAATTATTGTTTAAATACAATGTCGTACCATTTTTATACCCATATGAACTATGTTCAAGGGTATAATAAATTTGCCATTACGTGTGATACCTTAAAGGGGTCGAGCTAGATATAGTGTCAAAGGTATGAATCGGCTCAGAATCAAATTCTGAGTCGATTAAGCCATGTACGTCCGTCCGCCCGCACGATAACTCAAAAAATAAAGGAGTTAGGAAGCTAAAAATATTTTTACGTCACTTTTGCAAAATTGTTAGTTTTGCTATTTAAACCCAGCTTTTTTGGCCGCCGGGTTCGAGTAGCTGCCATACAACTTCTTTCTTTACAAGTAACTCAGTATCTATTGAAGCTAGGTATCTCCAATTTTGCAAAATCGTGTTGAGATACAGGCCAACAACACCTAAAGAATTTGGTTGTGCTGGGGCGACAGCTTCGGGTAGCTGCCATAACTTCTCTTTTTAAATGTAAATAACTCAGTGTCTATTAAAGCTAGGTATCTGCATTTTTATGAAGAGGTGTCGAGCTACATGCCAAAAACTTTTATAAATTTTGGTTGGTCTAGAGAAGCCGGTTCAGGCTTCTTGCACCTGTTGGAACTTAATAAAGCTAGGCGTCTGAAATCTTGCAAATGAAGATCAAGTTTTATGGCAGCAACTTATGTAAAATTTGGTTGTGCTGGGGCGACAGGTTCGGGTAGCTGCCATACAACTTCTCTTTTTAAGTGTAAATATAACTCAGTGTCTATTAAAGCTAGGTATTTGCAACTTAATGAAGCTAGGCGTCTGCAATCTTGCAAATGATGACCAAGTTTTATGGCAACAATACCTGTAAAATTTGGTTGTGCTGGTGTAAAAGATTTGGGTAGCTGTCATACAATTCGACAATTTACATAAATATATCTCGGTGGTTATAACGTCGGTACTAAAACATCTGAAATTGTTTAAAAGATGATCAAGTTATATAGAAAGAGGGTATATTACGTTCATATAGGTATTCCAGAGTTGACATAGTCTACTCTACTGTACTCTAACTCGTTTTTTTCTTATTTAAATTTAATCCTTAGTTGTTAGGTCGAATTCACAAAACTGAGCGCTAATTTAAATTTGACTTTTTCAAATAAAATCTATGAATTTAAGCCTCGTTTTATTTGAAAAAGTGAAATTCGAGTTCAAGCTCAGTTTTATACATTCGAAAAAACTTTTTGAATTAAAGTAACACGAAACAGAATTTGATACGATCAGTATAAATAGTTATGTCTTATGTCTATATGGCTATGACATAATTTACATAAAATATTTAAAAAAAAAAAATATTAAACTATATTGATTCATACAATAATTTCGAATGTAGTGCTGCTAGTTAAGTTATGTTTTTAGTAGTAAGGTAACACTAGCATTTTAAGGCAGTTAAAGTGACATGGAAAATCACAATACTCTATATTTTTACTAGTGTTAGTTTTATATGTTTTGATAATTTGAATTTTTTACTAATTATTATTAACTATACAAAAAACAAAAGTAATAAAAAACTAAAAAATTAAAAATCATTTAAAATTGAAAAAAAAAACAATAATATTAACCAATTAACTGGCAATTGAACGGCTATAAATAAAGTTTTCTTTATATGCTTTTAAAACTTAATGTTTAAAATTTCACAAAAAAATTCTATTTATATTTTTAATATCATAATAATCATCACATTTGCTGATAGTACATCCTCTTGCCTATATCATTATTGATAGGCGTAACTAAAGGTTTAGCTATAAGTACGGAATTTATGTACTTATATAATGCTAAATAACGAATGCAATAAATTTTAAATATTAATATTGCTTTTATCATCATAATTTTATCTATTTTTTTTTCTTTTTTTGAATAAATCACTATAAATTTTATCCTTAAATAAAGGGATGGAAAGATGTTTTTTTGCCACTTGATTAATTATACCTTATCCACACATAATAAATTTATCTAAATGTAAGTGTAAAATTTATAAAAAGATATAAAGGGGATTGTATGTGTCTGCCCTTGAATCTTAAAAAAAAAAAAAAAAAAAAAACCGGCAAAAATGAACTTAACATATCATTAGTGTTCTAACGAAAAATAGATATTTTTTTTAAGAAGATGTTTCCCACAGGGGTGATATTGAAACGCATATATTTTTACATATTTATATATACTTTTTTATATGTGTCAAAATAAATCTAAGGATTGCCTATTAAAAAAATTTAATAAAAAAACTTAAAATCTTTGTGCAACAAATTGTTTCTTTTAATGGATTTCAATTTTTTTCTTCTAAAAATTGTCTGTTTGTCTGTTATTATTTATATATTAATTAGAGAAATGGATTTGATGATATTACTTTTAAAGCTACTGGGTGTGAAAAATTGTCCCTTACCTTTTTAACAAAAACTTACAGCTTTATTTAAATTTTTTATATATGCTGTATTATTATTTATACCGCATATGGGCTACGATTACTTGACTTCAACAAGCTATAGGCTAATTTTAAATCATATAACCTTAAATTATATTCTAATACTTTTTAATCTATGATTTAATAGATTATATGATTCTAATATTTTAATTTATTAAATAGAAATGAAAGAAAAGTCGTAAAGAAAGAGTGACTGATATCGCAGTTGAAAATTTTTACTATTACAGGAATTGAATCTGGAACTTTCATCTGGGATTAAAATTAAAACTAATAAGTTTTCGAAATTTGGTATGGTATTCACTTGTCAAAAAAAAATGTACGATCTTATAGAAAAGAAACAAATCGCGAGGAACACGAAACATTACTAAACTTGATAGTTCTTTCTGGTGATTTAATTTATATACATAGCAGCTAATATATAAATATTTGTTAAACCATTATGTAACCCGCAATAATAGCCAGAATTCGATTATGTAACAAAAATTAACGAATTTTTAATTTTCTACTATTTCAATAGGTTGGAAAATTTTTTAAGGAATAATTCTCTGATATGACAAAATTTTTGTTAGAAAATTTAATTTCTTTAGAATAAAATATATCAAAAATATTTTTCATTAAAACTATGAAATGTGCTCCTTAAAAACTATTTCTTTTATTTTATTTTTCTTTATCTCATTATTAAATGTTTTTTCCATGTAGGATACATATCCTTCTAATATCTATTCTTAATTTGGATTTTTTTTTATCTATATATACGAGTATATACATATTTATTTTCCGTTTTTTTATCATCTTCTATATTTTAATGTCTAATATAAGATTCATTCATTAAAATTCACAAATACATTATGTATATATGACATTTACAATATATAAATATATTCTATATAGATACTGTACATATATCTATATTATGTATAACTTTTAGATGAGAATTTGATGTTATTAAGTTATCAAAATGTTTGAAACATGATTAACTCAACTGAATAAAAGGAAAATATGAAGATTAAGTTTATTATTTTTTGTCTATATTAATGACAACTAAATATGTGTCTAACATGGTATGCTGCATGATATGATTATAGAAAAATTTTAATCGTAAAATAAATTACCTTTAAATATTTTTTATTTATAAAATATAAATAAGAAATTTAATTTTTAACGATCTTAGGTTCAGTAGCATCGATACAAATATGAGAGTATAACATTCTTATAGTTGAAACGTTTGGAACCGTTATTTTATCTTATTACAGATTTATTTGTATTTACATATTTGGAACTTAATAACTTGGAAATAAAGTTTACAACTTGTTTTAAATATTTGGTCTTAATCAGACACACTGACAAGTTAAGTTCAGTATTGGCTTGTTACTACTAGTATATTTAAATTGTTATGAGTGTTCTACTGCTTTACGTACTAGTGAATAAGAAAAAAATCAATTACATAATCGCAATAGACAGTGGTTGTTTTCAGAATAGACTGACTAAAAATTACTTTGATTAAAATAACAATTAAATTATGTATTTTAAAATTATCAAATTTTTATATTATAATATATTGTATAGTCTTCAAATAATTTTAGTAAGGAAATTATATTTTTTTTCTTCTTTTTGCTTTTTTAACAAAAAAACAAAAAAAAAAAACATTATAGACTAGTATATGGGATGAAACAAGTGGTCGTATATGTCACTTTTGACTCATTCACAATATAAAAATTTTAACCCATAAGTCATTCATTATGCTCAAGTTGATTTAAAAACGAATAAACTGTAGAGATGTTCATTTTATATATATATATATATATATATATATATATATATCTATATAATTATATAATATATTTTAATGTATTATTATAAAGGGTAAAAAGTTTGCTTACTTGGGCAAAAATTTTGGTTAGCCTATTTTAAAGTAAAATAATGTTACATATATACATACGCATTTATATATGTACACTTTTGTATAATATTTTATACTTGAAAGAATAAGTAAAGTTTACATTTTTTTTTGTTACCGCATTTAGAAGAAAATAAAATAAGAACTTTAAATTTTCTTAATTTTCGATTTTCTTTTCTTTACACATGTGAAATGACAAGTCATTTAAAAATAGTTTTGCACCTTCTTTGAAAGACTTTTATAAAAATTTCTAAATAATTTATAAGATGTCTGTTTCAAAACATAATTTATTTTCAAATTTTCAGTATAGTTTCAATTTATGTTATTTATAAAATGCATTTTTTTTCTGTTCAATTGAAGTTTAAAGAAAGAATAAGGTAGATGTCAAAGTGTTTCAATCAGTGTTCCATATCTAGTGATTTTAAGATACTGGTGGGAGATATTTGAAAATATAAGTATTTTTAATATATACATATACTTAAGATTAAAAATTTAATAATGATCATTAATCAGTATTCACTAATTCGTTAAGGCTCATGTCTTGTAATTTTATCAAGAGATTATAATTTATTTTAATGAATTTGATGCATTTTTTTGAAAAAGTTTTCCAATAATAAGTACATAAAAAACTTTTTTTTCCTAAGGGAGGTGGGAATCTTTCAAAGACACCAAGAATTTCCTTCTTGGTAGTGTCAGATTCTTACTGATTAAATCCACCTCCCCCTTTAGCCAATATAATGAGATGAAACCCTTACCTGTATATTGGCTAGGGAGTAGGGTGGTTATTTAAAAAAAAAATATTATTTTTTATAGTCACTAAGAGCGTAGAAAATATAATAAAACTTGATCGAGGCTCTTATCATTTATCGATGATCAATTGGATGCTCCAATATAAACACTTTAATTGAAAATTAAATTTTCTATGCTACGCAAGCATCGATCCAATGTAAAAGTATACACTTAGACAAATTTTGTACCCATCATTGGTTGGGTATAACAACCAAGGGTATAATGGCCTAGGGCCTCATGACATTTGGCCAGAACTTATATTTAACGATTTGCAAACATTCTAAAGAAAATTCTTTTAAGATTTCATAGATTTTCCAGACATTTGATTTTATATAATACTTCAAATGTGGAAAAACTCATATTATTTATATATTTGCTTACGTATAAAATTATTGTTTTTCTGGTGTTAAAAAAAAATTATTGTAAGGATCTTTTAAAGAACTTTTTTATTTGATACTACATTAATGTACTCTTTTGGGATAGATTAACCTAACAACAACAATAGGTTAAATGTACTAATTATTATTATAAAAAAACTTATATGTATATACTTAAATAAATCTATAAGTAGATATTCTTTTAGTCACACCATTTATATATGGGTATAGCTATATATGAGGGAAACCATCAATGTGTCTTACATTGTATTTAATGCCTGCTAAAAATAAAAATTAAAAATTCTCTGTTACAAAATGAAATAAATTATTCTTTTCTTGTGCAAAAGGATCTAAATTTAATGGATGATGGTATGGGTATGTATTAAAACTAGTATAAGGATACATACGAGGATAAAGTAAGGAACATACATTTTATTTGAAGCATTCGCGATATAATATTTTATTTAACTTTATTTAAACGTTTTTTTTCGCATTTTCCAAAATTTTAAGAGGAGTGTATAACCACTTTTTTTTTTGGTTAGATTTTAGTTGGATCAGCGTTTAAATTTGATATAGATTTTTTTTTTTTTTTTTTTATAGCTTTTCATCATTCTCATTTATAGTGCCATCATTATCATGTTCGTCACACTATCATTCTTGTAATTATAACAAGCATTTTTTAAGCTCTGTTGAATGGAATGTTTTTGTACTGTTCATGATTTGATGATGTTACCAAGAGATTGAAAATTATGTGATATCTGCATGTAATTGGTTTGAATTGATATAATTATAGTGAAATAATGAAAATTTTTATAATAAAATTTAAGAAAATAAAAACGGAAAATAATAGTTTTTCTTGTTTTCTTCAAAGGAAAAAAAAAAAAATAATTTCTGGCGGTAAAGGAGAGATAGGGGCTGTAATAATTTTACAACAGTTGATCGTTTCCTTCAACATAATTGTTATGATATGTTGTTTGTCATTTAATTTGTATGAATGGTTGAGATTATGAAAGAGAAAAATTATGTTTTTTTGTGATGTGAAATTAATTATGTGTGGATTTTGGTAATTATAAAACCATTTTTGTTTACCAGAATAATTTTTAATTATTTATTTTTTGTTTTTAGAAATTTATTATGTAACATTCTTTAGATTCTTATTTATGTGGAAGGATGTGGAATAATATTATTTTTATTTTAATGAATGCATAATGGATAATTTTTTAATTAAAATTATTAACTTTAGATAAAGTTAATTTAAATAAAGAAAAAATAAAATCATTTAATATAGTTTTAATGCCATAATATGTAGTTTGATATTATTTGATTGTATAAGTTGTAATAAAAAGTTATTCCTAATAGATTTTTTTTTGTTAAAATAAAAGTTGAGATTATTTTACATATTAAATATGTATCTTTAAATTTTCAAATTTATATTTAAACTATATAAAGAAACTTTAAAAGTCTTCCAGATAAATTGCACGTAATTCTTTATGGTAGTATTGTACTTAAATCAACCAAAATCATTCTATGTTAAAAAAATATTTAGGTTGGGATCTCTAATACAAATGTACAGTTTCCTTTATGATATGTAATGGATATGTAAAGGATATGTAATGGATTCTGGGAAAAGAGAATTAGGAAAATTTATGATTATGTAGGATTGGTATGAAAATTTGAAGTGGTATTCTGAAGAAAGATGTTAATGTTTTTTTAAACTTTACATAATTCTTAACATATGAGTTACTAACTTTGAGGAAAACATGCGATGACATTTAATTCCGCAAGCGCAACATGCACATAAGAAAGGAATTTTGTTATGCCATCTTAGAAGTTTTACAGTGTAAGGGTTGGCATTTGCCACACTAATTGTTTTGCCAAAAAATTTTTAGTGAAGTCATTAATTATCTTATTTCCGTAGAAAAGGTGTTTATTCCTGCAAGATATCTATAAAATAAGATCAATGACTCAATTGTAAGGTGAAGGTTAATTGTAATTGAATGGAGTGAGCTTTGAGAAAACACAGCAGGATCGTTAATAATACAAATACCTCTGTTTTGCACATTGTCGAAATAATCCAGAGTCACGTCCCATTTCTAATCTATTTTCAAATAACCCTACGATAGCCTTAATACTTTAAATTTTGCTAATAGAGCATCGTGTCAGACTCGGTTGAAAGCTTTGAAAATATCCAGATCACCAACAACAGATTCACCAGAGTAATAGAGGCTGATGTTTAATTTTTGGCAAAGTTAAGTCATGAGATCACCGGTTAAATAACGATTATAATTTTTTCCATTACTTTGGAAAGGATTGAAATGCTATCAATAGGACGTTGTAGTTAAAGAGATCGCTTTTAATATCTTTTTTGGCAATTGGGAAAAGTACCAAAGTACCATAGTTGTGATATCACCTAGACCGGCTGATTTTTTGCTTCAAAATTTTTCAAGATTTTCATCACTACTCGCATCTTGAAGTAAATTGTACCGAATAAGGCAGCCAACTTCTGCAACGGTTGGTGGCTTTTAAATTTCTTCAGTTTTAAGGAAACTGTATATAATTAAGAAAAGAAGTCATTTACATATGTAAAAATTTAATATTGGAGATTTAATATTTATATGTCTTTTTTACGTTTCCACTCCTATTAATAAGGAGTATAGAAAAAGAAAAATCTATATTATTTTTTTTATTAATATACATTCTATATAATCCATCCGAGGTTTCACCTGTGTGAAAAGCTTTTATTAATGGCTGTATTAATGGCTGTATTGTATTAAAGCTTCTATTAATGGCTTCTATTTAATGTCTTACTTACACTAACAAACGGAAAAAACAATTGTAATGTACAAAATTTTACGTTTATAAACAATTTATTTGTAATATTCACAAAAAAAAATGTTTTTTTCTATAATACCTTTAAAAAGTAATTTGAACATTTTATTGAAAAACGCATTTGTATTTTTTTATTTGAAGAATAACAAAATATCATTAATAAAAAAGACGTATAATCAATGAACCATGAAAGTATTGAAAATTTAATTAAATGTCATTAAAGTGATTTTTTAAAATTATTTAAATTCATTTCTGTTAAATCAATTCGATTATCATTTTATACATAAATTACATACAAATATTATCATTATTCATAATATTAAAAAAAAAAAAAAATTATGTTAGTTATTTTGCTGTTTTTTTTTTTTTTTATTAATTCACAATAACTGGTTCAGTTTATTAAAAAAAAAAAAACGAAATCAAACTTTAAATTGACAGAATGCGGATTTCAATAATATTTAAATTTTTAATAATATTTTTAATTCAGTTTCAATTTTTAATTAATACGATTTCATTATTAAAATTAAACCATCATATCTATAATATAAATAATCATTTTAATGATAAGATTTTATTTAATCCAAGAGTACTGAAACCAATTAAAGATATTGTTAAGAATTTCCTATATAAATCAACAACAGCTAATTTATATGTAATTGGAGAGTTTGAAAGTAATCAAAGTAAAAATTATCAAATTGATGTTATAAATGATGTGATAATGTCTTTAGAATTTGTTAAAATTCGTGTTGATATTTTTGAAAATATCAAAAATTCTGTCAAAATTAATTTTAGTTACAATGACGGGGAATCATCATATAATTTCATTTTAATTGCTATTGATTCATATAATGCATTCAGGTAAGTGAAATTATTAAAATATAGATAAAATTTAATGTAATATCCAAATTTTTATATATTAGAATATAAAGTTTATAAAACCAGCTATCGTGTGCTAATTAGTAGAATAATAAATCCATGCAAATATTGAAAATCAGGATTTTTATGCAAATCTCCATTCATGAAATTTAAATTAGGAAAATAAGGGAATAGGAACATTACGAACAGTAGGAAAATAAAAGAATACGAATAAAAAAATGTCCTTTCACTGTATTAAGAGTTACTTCTTGAAGTATTGTTTATAAAGAGAAATTAGAAGAGTGCGTGAATGTACAGGTTGAATTGTATAGGGTTTAAATATGTATATGTAGAGGGTTTTATCTATAGTTGTAAAAAGCAAAAACAAAACAAATAACTATAACAAAATGAAAAGTATATAAAAATATATTAAATGTAAGCCTTTTAAGGTTTAAAAGTCGATTGACATTACGCCGGCGCATAACCACACCATGACGACAACTTATTTTTAATTACACTATACCGACGTAGAGCGTCAAGACATTATATTAAAAACATGTTGTGGTCACGGTAGCCTATTCAGACATAACAACGTTGAACGTGATTTTTATTTTATTAATAACATACATTTCTTATGAATATATTCATACTATACCGACAACGACGACATGACGACATGGGGAGAAATGTGTGGTATGAATAAAAATCACTGTGTCGTCACGTGCCTGTGTAGTGGAAATCAATCTTAACTGTATAATCTTGTAAAAATGATTTTTACCTAAAAATTACAAAAATTATTCTGAAGCAATCAAAATCCCTGCTAATCCAGTTATTGACTCTCTGATCTTATCGTTTTACTCATGTACTCACAGTAAAGTCTTTTTCGTTTTAATAATACAAATTGTAATATTGTATTTATTTATTAAATTTTATATAAGGAAAATTTTACAATGTAAAAATCTTAAAAAAATTATAACAATATTAGTAGTTTAAGATTTTGTATTATTTGTAATAAAAGATGTTATGACTCTCTTCTAATTTTATATTAAAATAATATAATTCTAATTAATTTATATTTTTATTTCAATTTTAGAAAAATATTTGAACATATTCATAACAACTATAGTTACAATTCATATTTTTTGATATATTTTCGAAGTTTATCTTCACATTATTATACGGAAATTTTGAAAATGTTTAAAGATTTTTATGAAGAGAATATAATTAATGTTAGTGTTATTATAGATTCAATACCGGATATAATTCTTATTTATACATATTTTCCATTTACAAAATATCATTGTGATGTTGTTGAACCTGTCATTATAAATCGTTTTGATAATAAACATTATAAATTTAAAGAAATTTTCCCAGATAAAACAAAAAATATGTACGGATGTAATGTGAAAATTTTAATATCAAATGATGATCCACCATATTTATATTTAGAAAAAAGACATGGAAATAAATTTAAATTAAGAGGATTTGAAGGTGAAGTTATTAAACAAATATCAAAAACTTTAAATTTTCATATAATTGGAGTTAATTTTAAAAATACAACAAAAAATAATTATTTATTTTCAAATGGTACAAGTATTGGTGATTTTAAAATGGTACATATTTTTATTTAATCTTATATAATTAAAAAAAAAAAAAGAAAACTTAATATCTATTCCTTTTCTATTTTTATATAATAAATAGCTTCAAGATGGTTTGGTTCAAATAATAATCGGACGTTTAAATTTAGCAACAAATCTTTCTAATATATTATCATTAAGTCATTCATATTACACTTCATCATTGGTATTTATTGTTCAAGTTGACGGAGTTTACACATCAATTGAACGATTAATGTTACCATTTTCTTTAAGTTCATGGATTGCATTATTTATATTAATCACTATTGGTATTATAATTATTTTCATAATTCAAAAACAAAGTATTTTAATTAGGAATTTTGTTTTCGGTTATAAGAATCAAATACCAATTTTTAATATGACAAGTATTTTATTTGGTGGAATAACAATACCACAACCAAAATTTAATTTTGCACGATATATTTTAATATTTTGGATATGTGGTAGTTTTATATTAAGAACTGCATATCAAGCAAAACTTTATGATTTTCTTAGAACAGATCAAATAAGAAATGCTCCAAAAACTATTGAACAAGTTTTTCAAAAAAATTATAAAATTTATTCAACAATATCTGTATATGATCAATTAAATGAATTACCATATATCCAAAATAATATAAATGTGAATAAATTTTCAGAAATTAATGCTTTCAGAAATTTAAATAAATATTCATATAATTATGATGTAGCAATTATTTGTTCACGTGAATATTTTATATATTTTAAAAAAATCTATAAAAAAATTGTAAGAAATTTGGTAGAAGTTTCAGAAAAGATTTTTAGACAAAATTTATGCATGTTCTTAGAGAAAAATTCATATTTAAAGAATGCTATAGATAATGAAATTCAAAAGTATATGTTTTTTGGATTTATAAAAAAATGGGAAAGATTATATGTTGATTTGACTGTTTATGAACGTTTAAAATTAAATGAATTGAAAGCTATACGATTTGATCAATTGAGTGGAGTTTTTAAGATACATATTGTTTTATTAATTTTTTCATTTGGTATTTTTATATTAGAATTTTTATCATATAAATTTGGTGTTTGTGAATTGTTTTTTTAAATTATGTAATTATGTGACTATAATTTAATCAAGTTTATTTAGAAGGCCTAGATAAAATTCACTTTATATAACAATATTTGCATTTTATGGCGTGTGATTTAATATTTGAATTTATTATTTCTTGATTTAATTTGTTTTTGTAAGGGTAGGTGGTAATCTCGAAATACAGAAATTAGAGCAAAGCGATAAATCTTTTTGGCAATCTTGAAGTTTAACAACTTCTTTCTTTTTTTTTTTTTTTTTGTACACGCTACCCAAACTCAAATTTTCCTTTTTACAAAATTATCGTAGGTTTGAGCAAGAAGCACACGAGTTCAGGGGAAATATGAATTTAGAGGAGAATTGGCGGGTAAATTGGAGACAAACCTGAATAGCATTGTTCAGTTAGATCATTTGAATCAGAGGGGAACACGTTGGATGGAAGCATATTCCACATTTTAGCGGTTCTCACAATAAAAGAGTTTCCATAACCAGTTTTAAACCACCTAGGAATTTTCACGGTGTAGAAATGAGCACTTGAGGCTCCTCTAGTATTGCGTTGGAATTATTTACGAGGAGGCATTATTGATTTCAATTCAATAGAACAAGTGTCGTTACCTACAAGATATCTATAAAAGAGAGATAAAGCTCCAATGTTTCGACGTGAGTTAAGAGGAGTAATGGTACCCTGAACAGTAGGGTCGCCAATCAGGTGTAACGCGCGATTTTGGATTTTGTCCAGGTAACCTAATGATGTTTGAGCAGCGCCAGCCCATAAGTGAAGTTATACTTCATCTTCGGTCGAATATATGCTTTATAGATATTGGCCAGATCACTAGGGGAAAAATAAGCTTTACAGCGAAAAAGAAAATCTAAACATTTGGCAGCTTTTTTGGCTATATCAAAAATATGTTCATTCCACAACATTTTTTGATTAAGCTGCATGCCTAAAATGTTTAAATTTGCAGACCGCTGTATATTTTCTCCTTGGAACCGTAGGAGATTGGTATGGTATCCATTGGTATGGATTGGTCCCTTTTGCAAGAGATCTGACAGCTTTGAGTTTTGGAGGTGTTAAACTCAACTCTGTTTTTAACACCCCAATCAACTATTTTCGCTAGGTCGTGGTTAACTGAACTAGCCATAATTTCCCTTTTTAAACTGATTGCGGTTGAAGTAGCATTCGATTTTTTTAAAAATTCATAAGATGCCACCAGAGTGCTGTCATCGGCAAAACTATAGATTGGATTGAGGGTAGAACTGAGTAGGTCATTAATAAAAATTAAGAAGAGAGTGGGAGATAAGGCAGAGCCTTGTGGAACGCCAGCATTTATTTTATGAGTGTCAGACATAAAACTGTCGACAAGGATATGAATACGACGATTCGAAAGAAAATCCTCAATCCATGCACAGAAGGTGCTTCCCAACCCAAGTTGGGTTAAAGTTAAAAGATCGATTTAAACCAAATATTAAGTTAGAACCTATGACACAATGTGCTGTTTCGTTTGAGGAAAATAAAAATAAAGGAATAGGAATATAGGAAAAAAAAATTATTACATTATAGAAAAGTTCGATATTAATAAATAATTTTAACAAATAATGTTTAATTTGAAAATATTTTGAATTCATTTTACAAATTCTTATTCAAGATATATTTAAGATTATCTATATACGATTTTCATTATTATTATTATTCAGATGCGAAATATGGGTTTATTCTTAAATAAAGCCTTAAGCCCAATTTTATATTTCTCATCCAAATATGAAATAAGGGCTTAAGGCTTTATTTCACAATTAAAAAATTTGTCTAATATTTTTAATACGATTTGATATAATAAATATATAGGGGATTCTGAATCAGACGAGATTTTATAGTTGATAACAATATTAAGGATAGTCATTTGTATATTCGTCTATGAGAGATTTTTAAATAGAATGGATTTTAGAATTGATTAGAAAATCAGAGAATTCCTTTTATCTCTTCTTATATGCGACATTCTGAATTTGGAAGGACTATACAGTTGGTTACAAAATCAGCGTTTTTATCATTTGCTAAGACCCATTTTAAAGTTGTTTGCAAAATCAAGGTTATACGTTTTTGCAGAATCTAACTCTAAAATTCCTCCTAATTGAAAATATTGCAAATACATATTGTATATTATAATTTACATAAAATAAAATTTATAATAACTACAATATTTAAATAACGATAACAAAATTTATTTTAAGTGTTGTTTTAATTACATATTAAAATTTATAAATTCAATAACAAAAAGGAATTTGTTAATCAAATTTAAAAAAAAAATAATAACGTTTTATTTCACTTTCGAATGAGAAGAAAATCTATTCACGAATAAGGCTTTAAAGACTTTATAATACCTCATCTTTCAAAACACTCGGCGTCCGATTCTCCTCACAATAGAATTCATACCATATAATTTTGTATTGATTAGAAAAATGCATAACTTAGGGCGCCGCTTAGAAAATAGTTAGTATTCATTATTTTACTTTAATTTCTTAAAACTCAAAGTTAATACAAATACAACTACATGTTATATTTTACTTTGTAATAAAATAATAATAAAAATTATTAAAATTTTTGTTTAAAGTGCTTTAATATTTATTTATTTATTTAAAGATAACGTGCTTTAATAGAAAATATAAAATTTATAATGTTATTTACAATGAAATAATAAAAAAAAGTGTATATGATTTTAATAAATCAAAAATAAAAAGTTTGTTCTAATGATATTAGAAATTACCTTTTAAATAAAATCATTTATAATGTACACGCAAACAAAAGTTCTTAATTTACATTTTATTGATTGAATTACAAAAAATAAAAACAGAATTTGACCATTAAAAATAAATATATTCTTATATATTTTAAAAACTTTACACTAGAGTAATTACCGCCCAACTTTAAAATATAAAAAAAAAACAATTTATTACCACTCTAATCTAAGATTTTGTTATTAAAGTAATTAAAGTAAAATTTGAATGTTATATTTATAAATGAAATATATTTATAAAAAAAAATGTGAAATGTAATGCTTTTTTTTCTTTTTCGGATATTTGTTCTAATGTATTTTTTAGAGTGTCTAAAGATCTTTCTTTTAAGATTATCTAAAGCTTTTTTTTTCATTCTAGTGTTTTTTCTAGAATGTCTATGGATTGTTATACAATCATAAAACAACTTATTACCATATGATCTAATTTAATTTTTTCGGTTAATTCAATAGTCCGTAATTCAATAGGACCATAACTATATACCATCTAATTATATACCATACTTATATAATTATAATTTCTGTCATCGCAACCATATTATCTGACTGTATTTCAACACCAACACTATATTAATTATGAAAAAACTCATTTTATGAAGAGTGGAAAGAAAAAAAAATTAGAAAAGCATCTGATAACCACGTCTAGTTTTAAAAATTTTATTTTGTGAAATTATCCCTGAAAAATATACACGCACTACCAGTCCCAGGAACTTATTATTACTGAAAATACCTATTCTGTACATATAAGACAGATCTGAATGTACTTCTATTTATAAATGAAACTGACGTTTTATACGGGGACTTATAGATCAAATACTAGACAATAAAATACAAATATCAAATAAAAAACTTTGATTAAAACTTCAATTCGGTTATAAGATAGAAATCCGCTAATGAAAAAAATGCATGACCCGAAATAAAAGTATGTTGAGGGTGAGCGAAAAAATGAGGGAAAAATTAAGCCTAAAAGTTAAAACAAAAAGTAATAAATTTTTGTAATTTTACTAATTAGTTTTTTTTTTCTCTTTTTCTGCTCTCTTTGGGGTCGTAGTGTTTCCACATCTAACATCTAATTCTATTTTGCTTATTAATTTGGCTTCTGCCACTTCTGCCCATGTTTTCTCTTCTGTTTCTATTTTTTCCTATTGTTTCTGGGTCTGCCTACATTTCTTCTTCCCTGAGGGTCCTAGTCTGATATTTGTTTAGCAATGGAATCTTTTCTCAGTATAATTTCTATCCACCTGTATTTCGTTTTTTTTTTTTATATATGTATGCGAATATGTTCTTATTCTGTTATTATAGCCACAATTTTTCATTTGTTATTTTTTGTGGCCAGATCACCCATATAATCCAAAGAGGATTATTAGGTTAGTCGTTATATATATTTACTTTCGAAGATTTATAAAAAGATTCTAAGACAAATAAGACAAGTTACATTCAAATAAAGTTCAAATATCAAAATTTAAAATTTAAAATGTCTCCCTACTTTATTAAAAATATAACCTTAAACTTTTATCAATATTTTTCTATTTGAATTAATTTTCGGTCTTCAAAATTAAATATTTAATTTTTTTTAATATGGATTTAAGTTCTTCTTTATAGTTTGATTAAATTAATAAAAATTTAATATTTAAATAACTTTTGTTTTGTAACATGCGTATAAATTAAAAAAAAAAGTTTCTGAATAACTTAATTCAAAAAGCAAATGTTTCTATATGTTCTTTAATTTAAGTTGTCTTTATTTTATGTTACATAAAAGTTTAAATTAACTGATTTCGAATATAATAAAAAAAAAGCCAACAATTTGCGATAATACAAAACTATAATTTCAGTAATAGGCATCTAAAAAAAACAAAACAAAAAAAAAGAAAAACCAATCCTATTGTAATGAAAGTGTAGAACTCATATTGACATGTTAATGTCTTTTATAATGAGAAAAGTTTTGTTTTTTTTCAAGTTGAAAAACAGGAAATAAAAAATAAAATAAAATAAAGTAAAATAAATGAAAAAAGAAAAAAAATCTGATATTAAAATATTCACAGGATAATTTTAACAGAAAATTATTGTTGACAAAAGAAAAGAAAATCAAACGAAAAAAAAAAACAACTAAAAAATAATAAAACTTTTTTTCTATAGGTGATATAATTAATTCTTTTCTCAGTGGTGGTTATTGATCCAGGAATATTAATAAAATAAAAGTTCTTTATTTTCTGCCATGCATTTATTTGCTGGTTTTTTTTTTTTTTTTGGTATAAATGGTATAATGGTACGTTCATTCAATTGAAGACCATAATATCAATAAGAATATTATGTGAAAAAATATCAGTGAATTCATATAAAGTAGTCATTACATGGTCAATTCTTTATGGTTTTTTATGTAAAACTGTACTAAATTTATACTCGTATAATTTTTTATTCTTATACTAATTATATTGTTAACATTAGTGGAAATAGGATTCAGTACATGTATATGAGTTAAATAAAATTCCGTATTAAATTAAAAAAGTTTAAATAAGAAAATATGTAGTAAGATTATGTTATAAATTGAGTTTTTTTTTTTTATTAATCTAAAATGATCTTGAAAGAATTAATTGGAAAAGGAATGACAGAAATTAAATAAAGAGAACGAAAGAAATTTGATAATATTTAAGTTATAATATTAAAATGAAACAAGCCAAAATAAAAATTCATGGTTTTTAAAGATTCAAAATTTTCAAATGACAATACGAACGGTTTTGAATGTTATGACTTGCATCAAATTTTGTAATTTTGCTTAGAATTTTATATATTTATACATTATACATGTGAAAAACAAGCAAACATTTTCTTCAATTTTAAGAAAACCCTATATATAATTAAAAAAAAACCATTAACACGTCGTAAAAAATTACAAAAATTACAATGTTGAAGCTCTAAATTTTGGTTTATTTTGATAAAATTTGGACAGGTGTCTAAGTTTGAGATGTCTAAAAATAGAAAAAATTTCAATTTTTAACTTCTAATATTTCCTAAAAGGTAAGAGATTTAAAGACTTTTTCCGAAAGATCTTCTGAAAGTTCGAAATTTTAAGGTTTTAACTGAAAACGTAACGGAGCTATAAAGAAAGCAAAATTTACCAAAATTTTTTCTTTAAATAAAGGTAAATGTAAATACTAAATTAAAAAAAAATGTACAATTTTGGATATTGATTTATAAAGATAAAAAAAAACTTTTGTCGTTGGATTTTTTTAGATTGTCAAAATATTATTACTAAATTTTATAGATGTAAATCCATTAATAGTCTGTTAAATCATTAAAAAGTTTTACCATAACTTTAAATAAACTGAAGAGTATAAAGTTGCTTAAATTTGTATATTTTGTTTGGAATCCTTTAGAGATTTAAAATATATTTTATTTTTTTTAAATTAATATTTAAATTTAATCAAAGCTCAACTAATTCTTTTTTTTTTTGGTGTATATTAAATATTTGTGATTCTATTATCTAAATTACTGTTGAAATAACGACTATAAAATAACAAATATTAAATTTTTTATTTTTACTTTGTAATTTAAATTCTTTTCGTTTTATATTAAAATCTGTTCTACTTGAATTAGGTATGATTTTCATATTATATAGTAGTTATCACTGTAATCATCAGAATAATAATTATTTTTATAATCATTATCATTATCATCATTATCATCATCATGATATTAATCACTTAGAATCAACAAGATAATTTTCATTCAACGTTTTACTTTTAAATTATTATCTATGTATATATATATATAAAAATTTTTATTCATCAATATCATCATCATTATTATCATTTATATATCATCATCAATTATTATAACTTCATCTTTGCCTTTTTGAAAGCTAATATAATGACAATAATAGCAACACAAAAAAAAAATAAATTTTAAAAAACAAACAAATAAAAAAAAAAAAATAATAAAAAAGAAAAAGAAAAACTCTTGAAAATAATAATAACAAAAAAAAGAAACAACAACTTCTTATTTTCTGAATTAATTTCTACGAGATGCTAATGAATCTCTTTTATTAAGAGTCATCATAGCATGAAAATTTCATCTATTTGTAAAACTCTTCTATTTTCAATACAACCGAAACAAAAAAAAAAAAAAAATAGGAAATGTTCCGGATGCATTCTATATATCCTTATATAAGTAAATTGAATATACATAATATTATAATATAAGGATTTTGTATATAATAACAAAATTCAAATATTTTATATGAACTTTTGGTCATTCATTTCGGTTAATATAGTCTTTAGATTAAAGATTGCAATTTTAAAGATGACTTTAGGTCATTTAAAGTTTTATTTAAGGTTTAAAGTTTAATTTAAATTTTTAGAATTATTTAATTAAATAATAATTGAGTAATTTTATTGCCAGATTTATAGGATTCAGTGGTATTCGGGTAAATGCTAGTATACCAGTTACAAAAACTTTCTTAATTCAATTATATAATTGATAAAACAATTCTTACTCAACTAAGTGTGTGTGTGTGTGGAAAACTTAGATTCAATATTTAGGGATTCAATATTTCAGAATTTATCACCTTTTTAAAAGTTTTGATTCTGAATTTTTAATTATTGGTTCTATCATTAAGATTTCAGATTGCATTAAAAGATTGCTCGGTTCTTATATATAGAAAGTGAATGTTAATATTCAGTGTTGAGTTTGAAAAGTAAGGTTTAATGCCCTAAAAAAATTTACGACATTTCATTGAATTAAACGAATCTTAAAATTTTTAAATTTTAATTATTGTTAGAATTTTGGGAAATTTTTTTATTTTTTATTTACCGTTAGTAGCAGATTTACCGTTATGAAGGCAGGAAAATTGTATATTTTCTATTTAACGAAAAAAATCACGATTATTCATGATAGAAAAGAAGAATATGATAACCTAAATGGCAAATTGAAAGACTATAAAAAATAAAATAATTATTTTAAATTGAGTATTTTAGGATTACCCTTTAATTAATTCCAAAACTATATTTTTGAAAATATGCCATAGTTTAGTTTATGAAAAATGAATCATTCACGATATGTAAATTTTCTTTTGGTAAAATAATAAAAAGTGGGTTGTATGGCTATATGATAGTATTTTAAATATAAATTTTAGATAGATTGAATATAATATCTAAAGACAGAATGTTAATCTATTCTAACATTCGAACTGAAAAGAATTGTAATCTTGTTAAAAAATAATTTTTATTTATTTATAGCTACTGTTTATTTATGTATAGCTAAATAAAATTTCATTTGTAAAAACAATAAATAGATTTTATAACAGATGGTTTTATAAAGGCAATATAGCAGATATTTTAATTTAAATTTAGATAATTTTTTTCTTAGTGAAGAAAAAGTTATTTAAAAATCTTATTAAAATGAAATATTTCTCTATAGGTATCATTACTTCGATCTTTTTTTTTAGAAATCTTTAAAAAAAAGGACTACATTTTTTTTTTCTATTCTTTGACATCGGAAGTTTTAATCTTAAAATTTTTAAATATTAAAATATTCATTTCAAAAACTTAAGTACTTAGTATAAAAGAATTTCCTTTTTATTTTAGTAATATTTTTTAAAGATTTGACGAAATTTCTGTTTTTTTTTAAAGCTTATTCCCCTGCGAGATAAATGTGATAGCCTTTCATTTTTAGCAGTGGCTGTAAATATTATTCTTACGACGTGTGTGGGATTCGAACCGATACTTCCTTAGTATTTACAGCGTATTTTATATGCTCTGACTTATCAGACCGTCGAGCCCCCTTAACACAATTGTATTCCATAAATAGTTAAAGTTTAAATAACTAAAATTTAGCATATACATACATAAAATAATAATTTTCCTCAGTGATTCAAAGAAAAAATATTTAATAAAATTTAGTTAACATTTCAACATTTAGTTAACAGTATTGAACTGAAATTAAACCCTAACTATAATATAAGCTATTCGATAAAGCTATAAAAGCATTAGCTATAATTTAAATATTCAATAAGCTTTCAATATCATTATGTATATGATATTATACAAAATCATAAACCTTTTTATAATAATCATATAAGAAATCGTTTGGAAAACGTCAATTTACTAATGATTGTCAATTAACTCTCTATTGACCAAATGAACGCTTTTTAAATGACAACCATTTGATATCATACTATAGCTAATGACTATTATAGTTATTGGTATTAACTGATAAATTATAAGGATTCTTTTTTTTAAATACAATAAACACAGTTAAAACTTAACTGATTCACTTAAAATATTATGAATATAATTAGGTCATTTTAGGTATAAATATCAATGAAAATTTTTTTTAATTTAAATTTTGTTAATGAGTAAAAAGTAAAAATCTTAAAATCGTTAATTGTAATATTTACTTATTATTAAACACTTTAAACATTAAATTACGATAAGGACTTTGATTTCTATTAATGAAACACGGATTAAAGGACCTTGATAAAAACTTTATATTTTAAAACTTATTATAAAATTTCCAACAGTAATACTTAGTTCATGAAAAATTTGATGTGCTCATAACAGACAGACCGAAATAGCAAAATAAGTTATGAACTCTTGCAAATTGTTTTTTTTTTTTTTTTGTTTTAGAAAATAATAATTTTTGTATAATCTACAACCTATACATATTGCAATTAAAGTATTATACAGTCTTATAATATACACGTATGTATATATATAACATTCATAAATAGAGTTTTCTTATTTTATATTAAGAATAACGATAAGATAAATAATGCTAGAATCTATGAATTTTAATGGTAACTGAATTATATAAAATAATATATATATACATATATATTATATATTACTGCTAATAATAAAAACATTTTAGGAATGTAAAATATTACAATAATTACAAAACTTATTAAAATTATAACAAATTCATTGTGTATACATACATTGTTATATTAAACAATAATTATTACATATTTCATATTTTTATATATCTTTATACGCATTTATATTATGTATCAAAAATATGTAGATATAAACATATTAAAAAATTTATGTATAAATATTTATTTAAGAAATAATTCTATATGAATGTAAGGATCATCATTTTGAGCAAATGTTTTTAGCAAAAATAGATAATTTAAAGAAATTTAAAAAAAAATCGTTGGAATTTGAGAATTGGCAAAATCAATTATTATATATGTTATATATGTTAAAACAACCTGTATGGCAACAATTTGTAAGGTAATATGTGATTACATTCTTAAAAAAATTATAATCAATGGGTCGAATGCATAAAACTGAGCTTGAACGCAATTCTAACTTTTTTAAACAAAAACTCTGCTTAAAATTACAATGAGATTTAATTTCAAGGCTAATTTTATGCCTTCAACCCATAGTCTTTGTTCACTTTTTCTCAACCTCAATCAATTTACTATAGCAACAACACCATTCATAATTGGCGACGTGTCAAGAGGCCTTATCTTTGGGTGTTAGGGCCTACCAGCGGTGGGACACAATACCCCAAACAACATTTGGGCGTTATGGCTCACCTAAAATTAAGGGAGAATATATTCCACTAGCTACGGGACACAACGCCACAAAAAACTTTAGGGTTTTATGAGCCACACCATATTGATTTTATCGTCGTTTGTTTAACGTCGAAACTTATTAGGATATTATGACTCAATATAAGTGGCGTATAATTTTAACTACAAAGATTTTCAAATAGTGGGGTCTACTATAGAGCTTTTGAAATAGTGAAATAAGGATAATGAAAAGCCTTTGACAAGAAGATATGTGATAGATTTTTTGTCAAATTTTGTAACATAATAAATAATATTATATAATAAGTATTAATAAATTTAAGTTGTTCATCTAACAGAAAGTATTTTTTTTTAATACTTATTTTTCTTATATCATATTATCCTAAATTAGGGCATTTTGTCCAATTTTGAATGGTCATAATATCAAAAAACAACAAAAATTATTATGGCCTTATGTCCCACAAATTTAAGCGTGCTCAGAGCTAATGGACATCCCCAAATTGTCCATTATGCATTGGGCATTATGCTCCACCTCTGGCCATAATATACCCAAGGACATAATGTCCCGGGGCCTCATAACACGTCGTCTTCATTTTTATTTGATATCGTCAAGTCCAATATAAGTTTAAAATCATTTTAAGTTATGTTATGCTTATAAAATCAGAAAAACGTTTAAATGTACTAAATATAAGTATATAATATAATATCTTTCGGTTCTTAACAATATTGGTTCGGTTCTTAACAATACAATTTTAATTCTTTTTTTTTATTTTCAAAAATTAAAATAATGAACATAAATTTAAAATTTTTTATAACAATATCGATAAAACCGATTTTAGTTTAAAAATTGTTTTTTAGTTCATATAATCTTTGTAAACAAAATTAAAATCACATTAAAATATTGATTTAATAAGTGTAGATGCCATCATGGAAGTTTATAATGAAATTAAGATAATCAAATTATCATTAGTAAATAAAATTTTTTTTTTTTAAATAAATATATGTGTATAAGCATTAAGTACCTTATATATATGTATATTATAAAATAATCCTAAAAGAAATAATATAATTTTTGTTTAATAAAAGAATTGTGTTAATTAACTGCAAACAAAATTATTAAATAATATTATTTTGGGTAAAAAATTAAATAATATTATTTAGTTTTAAAGAAATAAGAAAATAAATAATGTAAAAAAAGGTTTTTTAATTAAAATGCTGTTATCGAAATAAATCTAATCTCCTAAAAAGTAGAAAATAAAATTGGTGGTAGATCTTGAGCAACTCAAATTATTATAAGATCCGATTATTTGAGGGTATTATTTTAGGATAAACTCACTGAAATAATCAAAATGCCAATAAGCACATATAAAATGAAAAAGTTTTATTTTTATATTCATGGTGTATAAATTTATTTATTATTTATTCGGGATTGAATTCGAGACCTTTCGCCTGAAAAACCGCTATCATTTGTCAAATGGTGTATAAATTATACTGCGTAAGTATAGTATCTTCGCACATTTCCAAACTCAATACAAACTGTTTAGAATTTTGACTTGGACAAAAATTTGAAAATTTCACGTAATAAGAAAACACGTGAAAATAGGACATTTTTGAAATTTTGAGGGACCGTAAGTCCGGAATCCTATATAACTAAGAAAAGCCGTTAACACGCGTAAAAATATATTATTGAACCTTTAATTTTCATGCCTCGCCGAAGAAAAATTTTTACAGGTGCCTAAGTTACAGGTGTCTAAAAATAGCAAATTTTCAATTTTTGAGGCGTAATAACTCTTAAAGCGGGGGTGCTACCAAAAAATTTCAGGTTTCTATCTGAAGGCGTGCCGGAGTTATGAAAAAAGAAATTTCATGCAAAATATGGTTTTCACATAACGGTAAATTTAAATAGTAAATTCCAAAATATTGCATAATTTTGATATTGTTTTATATAGATAATAAAATTTGCGATCTTCTGACGGTTTTAGATTGCAAAATTATTACGCAGAACCCGAGATATATACATCTGAAAATGGGGCTTTTTCGCAATTTTGAAGAGCTGCAACTTTGGAACCCTTTACAATTAAAATAAACCTTTAACACACGTAAAAATATATTATTGTAGCTTTAATTTTTATATCTTGCAGAAGTAAAATGTGTACAGGTTCCTAAGTTACAGGTGTTTAAAAATAGCAAATTTTCAATTTTTAAGCCCTCATATCTCATAAACAGGGGGTGTTCCAAAAAAATTTTCTGAGCAAACTTATACTAATTCTAAAAGTTCTTCCTTGTCTCAAAATTTCAAGCCTCTATCTAAAAGCGTGCCGGAGTTATGAAAGTAGAAAAATCATGCAAAATTTGGTTTTCACATAACGGTAAATTTAAATACTAAATTTAAAAAAATTGTATAATTTTGATATTAATTTACAAAGATAAAAGAAATACCTGTCGAATGACGTTTTCAGATTGAAAAAATCTTAAGCAGAACATAAGATATATGCATTTAAAAATAGGGCTTTTTCAAAGTTTGAGGGGGTGTAGCTCCGTAATGGGAGGGGCTACATGAAAAAGTTGTTCCACAAAATTATTTTTTTTATGAGACCTACCCATGGTTAAAATTTTTTTTCTCTATCTTTAACGGTGTAGAAGTTTTGTAAACAGACGGACGGACGGACGGACGGACAGAGTGAAACTAATAATCACATTTTTTCAAATTTTTTTTGGAAATGTGCTAAAAATTAATGGAGGGTGGTTTGCATAAATCGAGGAAAACAATTGAGTGCTGGAAAGCTCTAAATGCCCTTGGCGAAACAAACGCAGTCAAGTTGCCGTGGATACCAGCGCACAGGCTACCCAAGTAACGAAATTGCAGACGCGACAGCAAAATTTGTATTAAACAGACAGCTGATGGATATAGAAGATGTAGATTGTAGGTATGCCGTACTCTGCGGTAAAGTTAGCAACAAGTAACTGGGCAAAAGCCAGAGCTAGGGAAAGTTTGGTGGCAATCCCCAGGATCAATATATACGAAAGAATTCTGGGGAGAACATAATAGCAAAAAGACTCAGAAAATTCTAAAACTGAATACAACCGATCTGAGAATATTCATGGTAATTAGCACAGGACACCTGTTGCTAAGGGCTCACTCCGAAAGAGTAGGTATAAAGGAGTTGAATCTATGTAGGGAATGTGGGCAAGAGGCAGAAACAGTACTCCACGTTCTGTGCCAATGCCAAAACTTGAGGCCCCGAAGGCGAAGAACTTTGGGAGAGGATCAATGGGGAAACTTCTCCGAGGTGAGAATGCTCAATCGAGCAGACATAGTGCGATTCATAAAGGGAATTGAATGGCTCGATGAGACGCTGTAGAAAGCAAGCGGATCGTTATGCAGTGGAGCACAACGGGTCGCAGGGCCTAGGTGTAAGGGCAGTTATATGCCTACCCTCATGAGAAACAACAACAACAAATAAAAAACTTAAATATTAGTTCATAAATATAATAAAATACATAAACAATACGTTGAAATTAGAAATTGTATTTACAAAATAAAAAATCTTTTGAAATTGACGGTAAAAACATATACGATAAATAAGTTTGCAATTTTTTAATTTTTATAAAAGTAATGATGTTTAATGGCTTCGATTTAAAAGACAGTATCTTAAGAAATATGATTTCGATTTAAAAGGTTGATACCTTGTTAGAATAGTATAATAAAATTAGTTAAATACTCGTAGGTATGTAGATTTTTAACTTATGGCATTTTACCATTAAGAAATTATGGGCTTACAAAAAACACAATTAATTTTTTTTTTTTTTATTTAGAAGGAAAGACTAATAATTTTGCTAATGCTAATATTGTAAGAATTTTTTTTTTAGAAAATTTCAGATATTTCATAACATTTATAGTATGATATACATTTATTTTCACTTTTATTATACAATTTCTTTAAAACAAAAAAAGTTTACCTAATTAAAATACTAAAATCTCGTTCCAAAAAGATAAGAATTAATATATAAGCAAATATACACCGACAAGTTTATATAGAAGAATCCTCACTTTTTTGTACTCTACCAGATGGTAACAGTGCGTGACAAATAGAAAAAGTAACACTGACGAGTTAACAAAACAGAATATAATAAATGTATAGAGAGTATTTCAATTTTTACTAAGTTTCTAACATTTTACATTTTATTTCTTAAATTACATAATATTCATTAAATAATTTCTTAATTTACAGAAAATATAATTTACTACAAGAGGTGGGCTTCCCGTGCTTTGAGGAGAGGCGCTGCATGCTGACCATAAAGGCGGTATTAAAAGCACTCTACATTGAAAACCACCCTCTGCACGAGCTGGTTAGGAATGCCTGGAGCGAAATCATCTACCTACCGCCGAGCTCGAGCATAAAACAGGCGCTAGAGCTAGTAGAGCGAAAGGGGGCACAAATCAACGCCAAAATCAGAAGTGCACCACCTCACCCACCTTGGAGAGGTCTAAGAAACGTTTCGTCAACACTGGCCAAAAAGAAAAAAAACGAGACCGCCCCAGAAGAGTATAAGGCCTGGTTTAGGGCATGGCGGACTGGCAACAGGGCAGAGCATGAGCTATACACGGATGCATCTAAAGGCCCAGATGGAACGGGATACGGGGCGGTACAAGACGGTGTCACGGTTGCCAGCGGCAAACTAAATATCGATTCATCATCCTTCGAAGGCGAAAGGGAGGCCATACTGGCGGCCCTGGAGCTAGCTGAAAAGGCCCAAGAGGACACGATTATATACACAGATAGCTTAAGTGTCATACACGCTCTCACCAACAACAACGCCAAAACACACGAGTGGATATGGGCTGTATAACAACCCTGAGAACATAAAGATATGCTGGGTCCCAGGACATGTGGGCATAGAAGGAAATGAGTTGGCCGACCAAGCAGCAAAACAGGCTGCATCTCAAAACACATCAACCACAGCCCCTGCCTCGCTGTTATACGCGCTCGGCAGAATGAAAAAGCACAACACTAACCTTAAAGAAGAGAGCTGGCAGCAACTAGATCACCTCGCTAAACTGCTGTTCCCCAGGTTAGCACATCACACGAGACTCATCTCAGTCAAAAGACCACTAGGAGTCAAGCTCACCAGGCTCAGGTTGGGCACAACGCTCGCTACACATGGCCATCTCTATAACAGAACGCCGGCGCCGGGGTGCCAACAGTGCTACGCAAGGCTGACCATCCAACATATTTTCAGCAACTGCAGCAGGTCAGGACCGGACATAACGCTCAGTGCACTCAAGCCGGGAAGCACAAAAGACGTGGGCAAAATTATAGAGGTGTGCAGGAAGCAAGGCATATGGCAGAATATATAGCAGCGGTCGCGAAAGATCCAACACCGAACGAAGCGCTGAAGGGCGCGGAGAAGACAGCACGCTTTATCCCAAGTTCTGAAGGAGGAAAATTCACACAATCTACACATCTAGATTGCGTGGAATTTAAAAAAAAAAAAATGCTTTGCAACGGTGCTCACAGGGGTAGGCGACAATTCAGACGGGGATAATACATCACGGGTGCATCCCACTACACACAATGAGGCCTGGGTCACGACATATCTGTGCTCGCGTTCAGGAGCGAGACAGAGTGGAGTCGTGGGGGACTGTGACTCAGGCAACTACATGGCAGGCAGACTCCATTCTACATTCCAGGTAGGATCAAATATACCACATCCAGCAGGAAATACGCACAACGCTGTACCTCCAGACATAAACGAAGATGCGGGGGCGGCAGCACGCAGCTCCGGTTTCTCCGAAATTGTTAATGCTCATCTCAAACACAGAAAGCAGTGAAGCCTGGGTCACTCTACTTCAGAACTCATGAACATGAGTTAGCAGGAGTGGAGTCGCGGAGGACGCTGACCCAGGCACTTACTTGGCAGGCAGACTCCATTCCATACAAGGCCCTACAGCAGGAAACACCCGCAGAATCATCAGTGGGCACACACAGACACACAAAACCCAAACAGGGCCATCTCATCCAGCTGGTACCAGTAGTCTACATGCTGTTTTAATACGCTAGTCTTAAGTATCATAAATTTGTTCAGGAACTTTCCTAATGTTAACTTTTTAAATTCTTGGTATTACTCTTATTTCAACTAGCTTAAGTCAATCTTTTCTTTTATTCTCTTTTAGTATGGTTTTTTGTTTTTGGAAATGGACTGTCAGTTCCATACTACTTAATTATTTTTCTTAGCTTTAATTTGGCCATGAAGGCATTGTTTGTTTTTACGCTCTAAACCTAGAGCTGCTGTATTATAGAAAGACGTAGTCGAATAAGTAAGGAATTATTGTAAAATTTATCATTGGCCCACATCCGCAGGGAAAAGGGCCCATCACTTTGCTCGGGCATTGTATGCCCCTGGAAAGGTTAATAAAATAAAAAAATAAAAAAAATAATTAAATTTGCTGATCACATATTTTTTGTACATTTTTAGGTAACCAGAAATAATGCTACAGAAAATAATACCAAATCGTCTTCATTTTCGTTTCGATCCGGAAGTAAAGCCGAAATCGCGAATTTTGAAAATTTTGAAAAAAAAAAAAAATTTTAAAACTGAATTTAATTCGACATTATTTTATTTTTAGCGGTAATCAGGTCCAAATTTAAAAGTTCTCGAATTCGACTTTATTGCGATTGGAAATAAAGCCCATTCAGTTTTATTTTTCTTAAGTACAATTTTAAATAATTCATAACAGTTTTTAACTATCCTTTCTTAAATGATGTCATCTTATAAATTTGTTTTTTAATTTTCAATATTTACTAATATATTCGACATTATTAATTAATTTTTTTAAATTAATAATAATTTGTCTGTATGAACCATTACATATTCAAATAAATATAATTCTAAAAAAAAAAAAACAAAATAAAAATAAATGGAATTATATAGTAATTTCTATATAAATACCGTGGAGAAACCATTTTATTTAGTTTTTTTTTGTTTTAAATATAACTTTTTTAAATTTCGTATAAATATTTAATGTTATATAACATTAATTAAATTTTTTTTTATATAATTCTAAAACAATTATTATCTTTTCTAATTGTGTACCTACTACCTAATAATAATTTGTTACATTTTGTTTTGTTTAAAATTAACTGTATAAAAAATACCCCTTTTCATCAAATTTAAATTCTATATTAATTCTCTAAAACAATAATTATCCATAACATATTACATAACCAATAATTTTTTTTTGCTTCTTTTAAATAACTGTTGTCATCATTTTCAACAATTAAATAAATATAAATAAATAAAAAATTTTATAAAAATTAATTTGATTTTAAATAAATATAATATGTGAACTTTTTTTGTTTTTGAATTAATCTATATTTATATAAAACCATTTAAAAATAAATATTTATTTACCTACATATTATATTTAAATAATACATAAATTATTTTTATAATTAAAAATTACTCTGATATTTTATAGTGATGGTAGTATAAAAACTTCATTTAATCGAATAGGTTCGATTAAAAGTATACCTTTATCTTATACTCTGTTTTATTTTTATGAATTTATATTGTATAAAATACTTATCGGTTAAAATACCAAAAAGTTTTCTTAATAGATAGAGATTTATTTTTGAAATTATAATATTTTAAGGTATAAAAAAGCCCCCTTGATAATGTTTTTATAATTTATTTTTAAGTGAAATTTAATTTAGTTAAAAGTCATTTTTATTACAATTCCAAAACAAAATTCAGAAGGACGTCCTGATTAGTTTTGCTCTGATTACCCGATTTTCTAATTTTCCAAATTTAGTATTTTTCAAAATATTATACTTTTTTGCAGTATACAACAATTTTTCATTCAATTTAGACTTTTTTTCATCAAAATTCAATATTTTTTCAAAAACTTTAGGTATAATTTATAAATTTTTTTGAAATTAATTTTTAGTTTTATAGAACTAACTTATTATTTTAATCCTATACCTTAATTTGTTCGTTAAAAATAATTTGAAATTTGGGAAATTATTTCCATAAATTTGAATTTTCCGTTGACGAAATTACGTTCAAATTAAACTGCATTTAAAGCAAATTACGTTCATTCAGAAATATTACCATTTGCATAAAGCTCTACTGAAATTAACAAAAATCATTGAAATGATTTCAGTCTATTTCAGGTTTTACATTATTACTATAATGTAAAATCGATAACGTAATAAACTTGTGCGTTTCTGCCGGCTCTATTTCTTTTGAAAACCAAAGCTTTAAGTCTGTATTATCTTTAATCTAGAAAACTAGAAGAAACAAGATTTTTTAAATCACTTATAAGCTATCAGCACAGAATCATTTATTTTAGTACTCCGCGTGGCAATCATCATTGGCCAGTGGGCACGCACGCAGCCAAATTAGAAATCCCACACAATACCTCCTGCAAGAGTTGCAAAGAAGCAAACGAAAGTGAGAATCTGGAGCACTTTACTTTGCAAAATGGCGCAATCTAGTGCTAATTGAGACTTTCACACAGCATCGCGAAGCTCACCATACCCTACCTACCTGCCTACCTACTCCGCTTGCGAGTTATTAGTCGTTAAGAATGTAAAATTGTTTAAGTTGAACTTCAAAAGTGAAAATACGAAGTTTATATCATTAAGCAAATGCTATATAACATGTGTCCTGGTGCCAGATCCTTAAAATTAATAAAATTTCAATTTTTGACCACTTTTACCTCTTAAATTATACAAATATGTACAAGAATTTAACTCTTCTTTTTAAAAAAAACAAAAGAATTAAAATCAAGCGAGATTTAAGCATTACCATAACCTATATTTATTTTATACTTAATTGTTGTTATTTTTAGAATAATTTAGTTCTTCTGATTGACTTTCTAAGCCTAAGTTTAATTGACTATTGAAGTCGTTCTATAGTTACTAGGTATAATAATTAATTAAACCATAGTTAATGCTCAATCTATAAAATTTACATTTCTATTGAACTATTAAATCGATTCTGGACTACAATCGATTATTAATATTACGAATAAATAAATAAGTGATAACATTAACAAATAATTTTGTTAAAAAATTCCAGACAAGAATTTCCAGCACAATTAATTCTTATTGTTAAAAGTTTAACATATTTAAAAATTAATTTTGAATAAATGGAATATTCAAAAAATAAATAAATTTCCTGAATTAAATTTGTATTAATATTGGTTGTCTATTTATATTTAAAAAAAAAAAAAAAATTTTATAATAAATAAATTGAAAGTGAACTTGGGTTTGATTTTTCTATCTATCAATTGAAAGACAGAGCGAGAGAAAATATTAAGACAGAATTGAGAATTTTAAGGCAGAGTTGGTGCCTGGTGGATGTGAATGTTAATTAGAAAAGACGTTAAAAAGATTCTCTTTGACTTGTTGCAAATTCTTGAAGAGAATATCACTCACAAGTTACAGAGCGAAAGTACTAATACAATAAGATATGAAGTATTTTAGTTTTTTTCTTTTTTTTTATGCATTTCTGTGCCACATAAATATGGACAGGAAATTACACAACTTTTCCTGTTCAGCCGTGGCTGTAAATGTCATAAAGGGGAATAACTCTTACGAGGTGTGTGAGGTTCGAACCAACACTCCCTCGGTGGGTTTACAACGTATTGTATACGATCTTATCCACTAGGCCACCGAAGCCCCTGATATGAAGTATTTGCACATATTACCAGCAAAAAGCGATGTAAACATTTTTATGAAAGTTTTGACTTTCCCGTATAATATTTTTATTTACTTTGCAATATTTCAGTACTATTAAAATAACTTAATGTCATTAAACTAATAATATTAATATTATATTAACTGGATTGATATAAAAATAATTTAGTTATGTATAATGTGGTATAAGTAAATATTATTTTTTTAATTTTTTTTTTATTTTAATAATTTGTACAATATAATATAATTAAAATATTGCTAATTATATTTTCCATATACTTGTATGTCTGCATTTTTATGATTCTTATCATTATTAAATTTTTAACAGATTACTTTTTTTTTTAAAATGACTTTTTGTTTTTAGTTGTTTCGTTTGATTCCCACTGTCATAATCTGAGATAACAGTAACTATAGAAAACTTTAATATATTTGGAGAATAGAAGCTTTAATACAACCAAATATGATACTCTATACAATAGTAGCCCTATGCTCCTTAGTAGAATAACAACAAAAAAAAAATACTATAGTAGCAGAAGTAAGTACTCTATTATTGAAATTTCTAGAAATGTGGCTGTATTTTTTTGCTGTCCTTTTGGACAATTTTATTGTGGGACAAAGCTATATTTATATAGCTTTTAAGAGTTTACATGTATTATTATAAATATTGAGTGACTGAATCTCTTTTTTTTATTATTCAAACCATTTTTCAAATTATGGCAGAATCATGTTTGAATTAGAAATAGGTTTTTTACCGGTGAAACTTAGAGGCTTTATGATAAGATTTACTCTTCTAGAATATTATTACGCCGTTTAGTGTGTTTCTGGGCTATTGTCTTTATTTGTTATTCTTGCAGTATTGACTGAATAATACATATGTACAATTCGAAAGGTATTGATAATAATAAGAAGTTTCTTTGAGAATCGGTTACTGCAATTATAATTAATGGATAATATTAATCTAACTTATTATAAATGCAGCTAAAAAATTTATGTTTAAAAATACAATTTCATACATATGAATTTACATTTATATATTATATAAAATAGTATGCTTTTATTTAAAATTATTTTAATTATGAGACACATGTATAAGTTAATATTTTTTCAGTGTTGTAATTTTTTTGTGATTATTCGTTTAATGAGAGGGTTAATCTATGGTAAAAACTTGGTAAAAATTATCGCAATTAATATTTAAATAATAAAATAAATAAAAATATTGTTTAAAAATGAAAAATTGCAATTATATTTTTTTTCTATCTTTTTTCGTCCCCTATTACATACAATGTGAAAAGGAAATAAAACAATTTCTCCTTTACGGATTTGGTTGTGGTACACGTGTTAAATTATAATTAAATTACTTTTTTGTTTAAATTATACATACTATTATTATATTATTACATTATACGACTACATTTATCTGACCGAGCTTTGAACCCGAGACCTTTCGATTATAAGGCCTTTGACTTATGCAGTGCTATTGAACAGATAAAATAATAATTTACAAATTAATAAAATTAAATTTAAATTAAAAATGTAAAAATAATATGTACTAAAATTATTATTAAACGAGGAAGAGTGCAGTAGAGTAGACTATGTCAACTCTGAGATTCACGTATGAACGAAATATATCCTGTTTCTATATAACTTTATTATCTTTTAAACAATTTCAGATGTTCTAGTATCGACGTTATAAGTACCGAGATATATTTATGTAAATTGTGGAGTTGTATGACAGCTACCAAAATCTATTGCACCAGCACAAATAAATTTTACAGAAATTGTTGCCATAAAACTTGATCTTCATTTGCAAGATTGCAGACGTCCAGCTTCATTAAGTTCCAAGAGGTTCAAGAAGCCTGAACCGGCTGCTCTAGATCAACAAAATTTTATAAAAGTTGTTGGCACGTAACTCGACACCTCTTCACAAAATTTCAGATATCTAGATTCAATAGACACTGAGTTATTTTCATTTAAACAGAGAAGTTGTATGGCAGCTACGCGAACCAGTCGCCCAACCATAACCAAATTTTGCAGAAGTTGTTGCCATAAAACTTGATCATCATTTGCAAGATTTCAGAAGCCTAGCTTATTTAAGTTCCAAGAGGTATAAGAAGCCTGAAGCGGCTGCTCTAGACCAACGGCCAAAAAAGCTGGATTTAAATAGCAAAACTAACAATTTTGCAAAAGTGACGTATACATTTTTTTAGCCTCCTAGCTCCTTTAATTTTTGAGTTATCGTGCGGACGGACGGACGTACATGACTTAATCAACTCAGAATTCGATTCTGAGCCGATTCATACCTTTGACGGTATATCTAGCTCGATTTCTTTAAGGTGTCACAAACGTAATGGCAAATTTATTATACCCTTGAACATAGTTTATACGGGTATAAAAATGAAATGAAATAGATTTTTCGCATTTTTGAATTAAAAGTACGACCGAAATTATTTATTAATTATTTTAATTTCGAAATTAAAAGTAATCTCGAAATTTGTTGAACATAAAATTTTACATTCATAACTAAATGTTGATTATTTTAAAAATTTTTAATAACACAAAGGGGTATTTCATCTTATATAAATATAAAATTGTTTAAGTTGAACTTCAAAAGTGAAAATACGAAGTTTATATCATTAAGCAAATGCTATATAACATGTGTCCTGGTGCCAGATCCTTAAAATTAATAAAATTTCAATTTTTGACCACTTTTACCTCTTAAATTATACAAATATGTACAAGAATTTAACTCTTCTTTTTAAAAAAAACAAAAGAATTAAAATCAAGCGAGATTTAAGCATTACCATAACCTATATTTATTTTATACTTAATTGTTGTTATTTTTAGAATAATTTAGTTCTTCTGATTGACTTTCTAAGCCTAAGTTTAATTGACTATTGAAGTCGTTCTATAGTTACTAGGTATAATAATTAATTAAACCATAGTTAATGCTCAATCTATAAAATTTACATTTCTATTGAACTATTAAATCGATTCTGGACTACAATCGATTATTAATATTACGAATAAATAAATAAGTGATAACATTAACAAATAATTTTGTTAAAAAATTCCAGACAAGAATTTCCAGCACAATTAATTCTTATTGTTAAAAGTTTAACATATTTAAAAATTAATTTTGAATAAATGGAATATTCAAAAAATAAATAAATTTCCTGAATTAAATTTGTATTAATATTGGTTGTCTATTTATATTTAAAAAAAAAAAAAAAATTTTATAATAAATAAATTGAAAGTGAACTTGGGTTTGATTTTTCTATCTATCAATTGAAAGACAGAGCGAGAGAAAATATTAAGACAGAATTGAGAATTTTAAGGCAGAGTTGGTGCCTGGTGGATGTGAATGTTAATTAGAAAAGACGTTAAAAAGATTCTCTTTGACTTGTTGCAAATTCTTGAAGAGAATATCACTCACAAGTTACAGAGCGAAAGTACTAATACAATAAGATATGAAGTATTTTAGTTTTTTTCTTTTTTTTTATGCATTTCTGTGCCACATAAATATGGACAGGAAATTACACAACTTTTCCTGTTCAGCCGTGGCTGTAAATGTCATAAAGGGGAATAACTCTTACGAGGTGTGTGAGGTTCGAACCAACACTCCCTCGGTGGGTTTACAACGTATTGTATACGATCTTATCCACTAGGCCACCGAAGCCCCTGATATGAAGTATTTGCACATATTACCAGCAAAAAGCGATGTAAACATTTTTATGAAAGTTTTGACTTTCCCGTATAATATTTTTATTTACTTTGCAATATTTCAGTACTATTAAAATAACTTAATGTCATTAAACTAATAATATTAATATTATATTAACTGGATTGATATAAAAATAATTTAGTTATGTATAATGTGGTATAAGTAAATATTATTTTTTTAATTTTTTTTTTATTTTAATAATTTGTACAATATAATATAATTAAAATATTGCTAATTATATTTTCCATATACTTGTATGTCTGCATTTTTATGATTCTTATCATTATTAAATTTTTAACAGATTACTTTTTTTTTTAAAATGACTTTTTGTTTTTAGTTGTTTCGTTTGATTCCCACTGTCATAATCTGAGATAACAGTAACTATAGAAAACTTTAATATATTTGGAGAATAGAAGCTTTAATACAACCAAATATGATACTCTATACAATAGTAGCCCTATGCTCCTTAGTAGAATAACAACAAAAAAAAAATACTATAGTAGCAGAAGTAAGTACTCTATTATTGAAATTTCTAGAAATGTGGCTGTATTTTTTTGCTGTCCTTTTGGACAATTTTATTGTGGGACAAAGCTATATTTATATAGCTTTTAAGAGTTTACATGTATTATTATAAATATTGAGTGACTGAATCTCTTTTTTTTATTATTCAAACCATTTTTCAAATTATGGCAGAATCATGTTTGAATTAGAAATAGGTTTTTTACCGGTGAAACTTAGAGGCTTTATGATAAGATTTACTCTTCTAGAATATTATTACGCCGTTTAGTGTGTTTCTGGGCTATTGTCTTTATTTGTTATTCTTGCAGTATTGACTGAATAATACATATGTACAATTCGAAAGGTATTGATAATAATAAGAAGTTTCTTTGAGAATCGGTTACTGCAATTATAATTAATGGATAATATTAATCTAACTTATTATAAATGCAGCTAAAAAATTTATGTTTAAAAATACAATTTCATACATATGAATTTACATTTATATATTATATAAAATAGTATGCTTTTATTTAAAATTATTTTAATTATGAGACACATGTATAAGTTAATATTTTTTCAGTGTTGTAATTTTTTTGTGATTATTCGTTTAATGAGAGGGTTAATCTATGGTAAAAACTTGGTAAAAATTATCGCAATTAATATTTAAATAATAAAATAAATAAAAATATTGTTTAAAAATGAAAAATTGCAATTATATTTTTTTTCTATCTTTTTTCGTCCCCTATTACATACAATGTGAAAAGGAAATAAAACAATTTCTCCTTTACGGATTTGGTTGTGGTACACGTGTTAAATTATAATTAAATTACTTTTTTGTTTAAATTATACATACTATTATTATATTATTACATTATACGACTACATTTATCTGACCGAGCTTTGAACCCGAGACCTTTCGATTATAAGGCCTTTGACTTATGCAGTGCTATTGAACAGATAAAATAATAATTTACAAATTAATAAAATTAAATTTAAATTAAAAATGTAAAAATAATATGTACTAAAATTATTATTAAACGAGGAAGAGTGCAGTAGAGTAGACTATGTCAACTCTGAGATTCACGTATGAACGAAATATATCCTGTTTCTATATAACTTTATTATCTTTTAAACAATTTCAGATGTTCTAGTATCGACGTTATAAGTACCGAGATATATTTATGTAAATTGTGGAGTTGTATGACAGCTACCAAAATCTATTGCACCAGCACAAATAAATTTTACAGAAATTGTTGCCATAAAACTTGATCTTCATTTGCAAGATTGCAGACGTCCAGCTTCATTAAGTTCCAAGAGGTTCAAGAAGCCTGAACCGGCTGCTCTAGATCAACAAAATTTTATAAAAGTTGTTGGCACGTAACTCGACACCTCTTCACAAAATTTCAGATATCTAGATTCAATAGACACTGAGTTATTTTCATTTAAACAGAGAAGTTGTATGGCAGCTACGCGAACCAGTCGCCCAACCATAACCAAATTTTGCAGAAGTTGTTGCCATAAAACTTGATCATCATTTGCAAGATTTCAGAAGCCTAGCTTATTTAAGTTCCAAGAGGTATAAGAAGCCTGAAGCGGCTGCTCTAGACCAACGGCCAAAAAAGCTGGATTTAAATAGCAAAACTAACAATTTTGCAAAAGTGACGTATACATTTTTTTAGCCTCCTAGCTCCTTTAATTTTTGAGTTATCGTGCGGACGGACGGACGTACATGACTTAATCAACTCAGAATTCGATTCTGAGCCGATTCATACCTTTGACGGTATATCTAGCTCGATTTCTTTAAGGTGTCACAAACGTAATGGCAAATTTATTATACCCTTGAACATAGTTTATACGGGTATAAAAATGAAATGAAATAGATTTTTCGCATTTTTGAATTAAAAGTACGACCGAAATTATTTATTAATTATTTTAATTTCGAAATTAAAAGTAATCTCGAAATTTGTTGAACATAAAATTTTACATTCATAACTAAATGTTGATTATTTTAAAAATTTTTAATAACACAAAGGGGTATTTCATCTTATATTCATACAATTCAACAACTTTTCAAACCAATCAGAATTTTCTATCTCTTCTATGACATTTTTAATCTCTGTACTTCTACACTTTTCTAAATGATAGGAGTTTAACTTTTTTGAAGCGCTTCAAAAAAAGAAATTGAAAAAAATTACACAAATTTACTTTTTTAAAGTGTTTATTTATTTATACTTATTTGAAAATTAATTTTTTACAATTTTGACTTTCCCTTATTTTTTGTGACTGACATAAAAAATTTTGCATAAAAAATTTTTATTTAAAAACAACAAAATAGTTCAGAATTTCAGAAAAGTTTTCAAGTTTCACCATATTTAATACTAACTAAAAATGTCTAAAAAGTGAATAAAAAGGGATAAAAAAAAGTGACGAAAAGATGACACCTAACTTCTAAACAAAAGAGATTTATCAAGTTTAATTATTATGTAGTAGAGTATCGATTTCATTGTAAATTTAAAAAAAGTGGAAACTTTTAGAACAAAAAAGCAAAGATTAAGAAAGGGAATACATATATACTTATTTAAAAGAGATGCAAAAAGATATATTCCTACAAACATATATGTTTTAAGAAGAAAGCTTGAAGAAATTACAAAAAGTATAATATTTTTTTTAGGGAAATTTTTAATGAAATATTTAATGATTGGTTTGTGTATATTATTGTATTATTAAAAGTTGGTTTGTGTCTCTAATCAAATTCACAACGATTTCATAAATCACTAAGTAATTTAGAATGAAATGACTAGCAGTTTTAGACCTACTGACAAGTGATTGAAGACAAATATATAATATAGTACGAAAATTATACATCATATAATAATTAAATATTTCTAACCAAAATTTTAAAAACTGAATATTTAACATTCTTGTTAGGTAGAGATTAGAGATTGGAGAATTAATATTATATTTTATTAATTTATTCTTGAAAATTTAAAACGAAAAATTCTTTGCAATGTATAGCTATTACGTTGATACTAAAATTTATTTTTATTGTTTTTATTGTACAACTTTTAACAATTTTTTTTCTCGAAATAAATATTCCTTTTATTTTTTTTTGATTATTATTGTTAAAGGACGTTTATTTATTATTATTAATTTTCAAGGTTATTTTAAATGTAATCAAGTATCCTACCTTTTTGTTTGTTTTTTGAGTAATAAATATTTACAAAAAAACAATACAACATCGTATCCTTTAAAAATATTATTTTTTTTTTTGTTGCATACCCAAAAAGAAAAAAAGGATAAAATAGTAAAAAAAAAAAATTATAACAATACAAATATAAATTAAAAATAAAAAAAAATATTAAAACAATCAAAATCATTTATTTTAAGTTGAATAAATGTTTACAAAATATTTCCGATACATTCCAATAAAAGATAAACCCGTAGACAATTTTAATATTTTGTAACCTTGTTTCATCTTTTCATCAAAAACCGTTAAAATAAAGTTTGAACATGTTGATTTTATTTTATTTTATTTATATGCATTTACATATACATATATATTTTTTTTACACAATTAAAATAAAAATAAAAATTTAAAAATAAAAAAATTTTTATTTTAACAATAAGCCAATAGACGACCTAGCCAATAACCAATTTCGTTTATTCAAATGAATTTGTTTTATATGATTGAATAAATGAATGAATAAAAGAAGGAAGAGCTGAAGATAAAAAAAAAAAAACTGAATAATAATAAATTTCATAGTTATTTTAATATTAAAAGGACAATAATTATAATCATATATAAATATAATATATGTAATACCTATAATATATGTATATATACATATGTATATTAAATTTGTTACGTCAATGTTTAAATTGTAAACAAAAATGAAGATGCAAATATTGTTAGATATACGATTATAATAATAACGGTGAAATTTATTTTTATTTAAATTTTGACGTATTTAATATTTAATAAAATTATAATAATTTTAAATTTAAATTTATAATAGTATGTCTAGTAAGATATTATATATAGGAATACTAACTCCTGAAGCATAGGAGGAGAGCAATACAAATAAAAGATTTATTTTCAATGAATTCTTTTTCAAACCTTTCTTGAAAAATTAAAAATTAAAAATTAGGAACATGTTTTGATGAAAATTAAGGGGGATTTTTAGAAATTAAACTGCAGTTTCAGAGAAAGCTGTATGTTCATAATGAACATATATATTTAAGTTCAGCTTTAGAAGCAAATACATTAACGATGAAATTAAAAAGAAAAATTGTTTTATATAAAACTCGAATTATATATCATTTTAAGCATAATATGATTATACGGGGGCTTCAGTAGCCTAGTGGATAGGCGTGTGGCGTATTAACCGAAGGAGTGTGGGTTCGATTCCTGCACAGGTCGTAAGTGTTTTTTACTTTATATACCCCCTTTACGACCAAATATAATGTAAATATATAGTATATAATATAAACAAAATACATAATATTAGTATATAATTTAATAATAGTATAAAAAACCTATAATGGCCTTTAGTAGCCGATGGTTCAATAATATTGCATTACATTTATGTATGTAATATTAATATAAATAAATAAATAATGATTATACGGAAGTCCGGTTAAGAAATCCTCCTAATGAAAAAGTTCGTTCCGCATTCGAAAAAATTAGTATGCTGAAGCTTTTCGGCTGCAAACACTTTTTGCAGTTGTCAAAGTTATATGTTTCGTAAAATATTTTTTGTATTTAGTGCTTTTTAGTACATATTTTTTTTGTGTTTATTCAGTATAAAGAAATAATTCAAAAGCAAAATACGTTTAAAATATTTTTTATGAATCGATGATGAATTTTGTAGCTTCTTTGGAATGATTGGAAATTTAAAAAGGCGGAAATTTCAAAGGATGTGCGTTTGGAAAGAAATATACCTACTAAAAATATAATTTTTTACTCTCAACAATGAACCGATTTTAAAAATAGTATTTTTAAATTTATAACTTAAAAAAAAAAACTTATCAAAATAAAAATTACCTTTACTTTTTTTCTTTTGAAAAATAAAAACTATTTTGCACCAAATAACACTTTCTTCTTAACTGCCTACTTTCGAATTCGAATGACTAATTGTGCCGAAAAGAATTTCATTCATTTTCACTCATTTTCCATTTTGACGGACTATCGCATACATAAAAAAAATATTTCGAAAAAAAAATGACGTTTTGCAGCCGTGAATAAAATTCTGATTAGAGCATACCATATGTGACATTTTTGTTCATCGAAACATTTCGACGGAGTTCAGCATAATCATAATAAAATACTTTACAATTCGCTCATTCAAAAAATACTTTAAAAAAAAAATATAAAATAATTTATATTTAAAAATATATAACAACCAGGGAGTTGCACAAACGTTATACTTTTAACCCTCAAATCGTTGAAAATAAAAGTGAAAATAATATTATTGATGAATTAATTTCCATATAAATAAGTACCATATAAGTAAGTAATTTACCATATTAGATTTAACTAATCTAGGGCCATTAATATTTTACTTTATAGAACTTAGTGACAGGAAAAAATATTCGGTTCTCAGTCATTTGTTGCAAACAATCTTCTATAATATTTTTTTTTTAACGAGAGAGGGTGAAATGTGGAAACATCGAAAGTCACTCAAACTCCACGAAGTTCCTCTGGATAGTGTTGGCCATTAACCTACCAAAACTACCTTCATTAAATTTAAACTTTAGTATTGGTTCTTTAATACATAGTGATATACAATGTACAGTTTGACGATAAGGATGTGGGACAAATGCTTGGTAAATAGTGATATAATGTACAGTTTGGTGTTGGGGATAAGAATTTGGAAAGGATGTTTGGAAAATTAAATTTGAGATGATTACGATTATGGAGGATAAAGAGAAAAATTTGAAGAATTATTTTGAAGAAAGATGTGAATATTCTTTTTAAATTATGTATATCGTACAGATATGAATTAATAACTTTTGATGAGAATCCATGTGCTGGTTTATGGTTCCACAAACGTAACGTGCGCATGATAAATGAATTTCCGAATGCTGTGTTATGGCTTCTTGACAGTTCAACATTGTATTTAGCTTCTAATTTCTATTTGAAAGATAACCAATCTATTTATTATATTGTTCAAATGAAATATATTGTAGTGATTAGCCAACATTATAATATTTATTAAATAGAAATATAGAAATATATCTGCTTTACATATAATCAGATATAGCTAAATACAGATTATATTCCAAACATGTATGCATAGGGCGTATAGGGTTGCAGAATATTTGCAACGAAATTTTAATTATTGCGACTGCAACATTTTTTATTGATATTAATGATTGGAACATACATTTTTTTTAACTTTTATTTTATTATATGATATTTTTCACCTTATATTTTAACAAACAAAAATTTTCTTTTAGCTTAAAAAATCCTAAGATTTTTTAAAATAAAAAAAAATTTTTGCTAAAAGTAATTTTGGTAAATTTATTAAAGTTTTAATCTGGACAATTTTTTTATAAGTAGCATATTGAAATAATAATTCATAAGAGATAGATTGAACGACATTTGTACAGACAAGAATTTAAAAAATATTCTACTAATAATATAAAGTATATGATTGGATGGTAGAACAGAATATAAGTATAATTCTTGTTTTTTTTTTTATTTTCTCTTATGAAAACATTAAAAATGATTTTATGTTTCATCCAATATTATCTGATATCAATGATTTTTGGTTTTTTTTAAATTTAAACCATATAATAATAGATATATGTATATTATATACAAAATTATATATTTACCTTTATGTATAAATATGAATATGTGTATATGTGATTTTTGTATATATATTATACATCCTGGTAATATTACCTATATCTACATTTTACATATATAATAATATATAGTATAAGTTTGCATTGAATTGAATGCAAACATGCAGAAATTAACACTGAAATTTCATGTAATTTGTAAAACAATTAATTTAAGTATTATGTTCTTATGTTGTACATTAATTTGTTATTTATATCATATATGTACATATTTTACGTATATAGATACTAACAAAATGGTTAGTTTATATGTTTATTTATTTACTTTTATTATACAATTTTGTAATTGTATTAATTAATTTAAATATCTATTTTAAATAAGTTTTAACGTTTTTAATTAAAACAAATATTCGGAAATCTATTAAAGATTAATTCATATATCAACAATATATAAAGTTATCTATCGTATAATTGTATATAGTTGAAAATTCTAAGAATGATAAAAAAATTTGAATTTAAATTATAATTTGAAAAAACTAGAAAATCTTGCTGTGGTTAAATATGTATATATATTTTATAAAAAAACGTTAAGTGAAAAAAAAAAGTTTTGGATAAAAAGCGCTTTAAACGGCGTAAAGAAATAAAATAAATAAAACCTATATCGAAAGCATCTTAAAAATAAATCAAAACCCATTTAAAAATATTTTGAGTTGCTGATACAGTGACATCTAATGGACATATGTATATCACTTTAAAAATTATTATAAAAAATTTTTAAAGAGCGAATAACTCGCAATGATTTTCAGTCCCTTCAACGAAAATTCTAACATATGTATAATTCAAACATTCCTGGTATTGTTAAACTATGGTTAATGATTCAACTCAAAAAATGTTATATTTTATTCAGAAGCGTGACTGAAATGTTTGTTTTTGAAATTAATTGTTGTAAATATATTATGATAGTGGACAGTTTGTCTTCAATTATTACCTCATGCAGAAAAGTATTATATATATTACTGCATGTACTACTGCTTCTGATGGCTATAGTTACTGATAGCAAAATAGTAATAATAATAGGCTGATTCTTTGTTCCTCACAGTTCTACAAGTATTAAAACAAGATATAACCGATAGAAAATAGCAGCTTACATTATGATATGATGTTCTTTAAGAAATATTTCGTTAAAAATTTCTTAATAATCTATCTAGATTTAAAATCGACGAATGTAAAATATAAATCGAAAAATGGTTCGAACAATTTTTTAAAAAAAACAGTAAATGTAAATATGTATTAAGGAAAAACTGAAAAATAATACAGCAAAACTGCTCAACATCATACTAAAAGAACCATACTTAATCAATTACATAAGCATTATATTTACAAAGAACCTGATAGAACGATGTTTGGTAAATTTTGAATATTGCAATAATGATAATTTTATTTGGAAAAAAAAAGATAACGGTTTTAAACTTTTATATGGATTACCAATTCTGAGTTTTTGAATATAAAAATTGTCTAAATAAGAGGATTAAAAAGTATATATAAATAAGAGTTTATTGATTTAATTTCGTTATTTATAGTTGGCTGTAAAAGTCTAAATTATGTTTTTGTTCAGTTGAAAGGTTGAAACGTTTTAAAAACACGTTTCAGATCATTTAATTAAATAACTAATATATCGATTAAATTTTTATTTTAAATGTCAATAACATTTATGTTTATTATTAATTTGTATATATACATATAAAATTTGCATATAAAATAAATATGTATATATATATATATATAGTTAATATTATAATTTATGAGAATATCCTTTTCTATTCAATTAATTATCCTTCATTTCGAATTGTATTATAATGATATAATTTTTAATCCAATAATTTATTAGAATTCATTATTAAGGTATCCTAGGTATATTCTAAGTAACAAAACATCATACATATGGAACAAACACTCATACATATTTTTAATATTCTATACGAGTATTAAATAAATAAATAATATTTTAATACAATAACAAAATATAAAAGTTATTTTTTTATGTAATTGCTGTAATTTTTTTTTTTATGTTTTGTTGTGAATTATATCCCATGACTTTTTTTTTTTTTTTAATTTTTTGTATGCGTGTAATAAAATGTTAATGTGTGTAAAATTAAAAGACATCTGAAAAAAAAAATGAAAATGTTGTTTTTTTTTATTTTTTCGAATAATTTCATTTTAATTTATAAATTTTAATTGCATTTAAAAAACAAAAAAAAAAAAAAATAAAATTTAAAATTTTTAAAGCTTATAGTAAAAAAAATTTAAATGTTAGAGTACAAGAATATTATTCTGAATGCAGATCAAATTTTATTGTTATTTAAAAATATAAAATTTTAACTGTCCAACCATTCAGTTCAACCATTTCAGTTTATACGTACACTTTTTTCGTACAGGATATTAGAACCATTTACTTAGAAACTTGATTTAATTTCGAAAAATTTTTTCATTGATACCAAATTTTAAGTTTTTATAATTTTTAAATTTTGTATATATAGAAGTGAATTTATTGTTCCTATATCATATGTCTCATTAAATCAAACTTAAAATAATTATTAATAGTCTTAAAAAATAATTAATGGAGATTATTTTGTTTTTTTTTTTATTTTACATTACATACACTTATACAGAAACATTTATAAAATCCATGGAAGAAAAACATTACTCAAATGAATGCAATTGACTTTGAACTTTAGAAAAAATGCAAAGTTATTTTAATGTCAGAACTCATGGGAAGATTAAGTTGATCGATTAAGAACCCGCAATTTTGTTAGTACGCTGTCAGTTAAAATTTAAAATAAATTGAATCGAAGTCATTTTAACAATATGAATTGTCAAATTGAAATGTCAAATTGACAATATTCGTTGTCAAACTCAACAAAATCAATATTGCTTTATTTTGAAAATATGATATACATAAATGATATGGCAAAATTAAAAAATCATTAAGATATAATTTGAAGTTGAGATTTTGACAATGTAACAATTGACTTTTGAAAAATATCGTTTTTCTAGAATCTAGAATATTCGATTCTGACTTTAAAATATAATTAGATTTAGGATGTTTTAAAATTTCTTATATCATAAAATATAGCTTATATGAACAAATATTTAATAAACATTCTAAATTAACTCATTACGGAACCCTACGTCATTGGCAGTAATTTTGTATGGCATTGAAATCTTGAGTATCTGTTGTCAATATGAATATTAAATATTAACATAAGAATATTAAAATATTATTTTCAATAAAATAAATTTTAATTTAAATATGGAAGTTTCAGGTATCTTTGTATTAAGTTTCATAAATTTTGGTATATTTTGGGTTTGTTAAAAAGGTTCCAGTTTAAAGAAAGACAATATAAAAAACATTATATTTTTAATATTTACTTTGATAATAATCCCCAAAAATTAAAAAAACCATTAATTAAATTTAAGATTTCAAGATCATCTGGCGAATGATGCAGTGCGTAAGTCACCGGTTTTTCAGGCGAAAAGTCTCGGGCTCAAAAAATAATATATAAAATATAATAAAATAATGTAAACAAAATATTAAATATAATTATAATTGAATACTTGTACCGAGATGGCCCACATGCTAGAGGCAAAAGAGCCCTAAAAATATCGGCAGATATTTTTATCTGGACGATATAATATAAAAAAAAAAAGAAAATTCATGAAGGTGAATTTATTTATAATTTAGGTTCCGCCATCACATATAATGTAATTTTTCAGACCGGGTTGCGGTACAACTATAAAACTATAATTATTCATTTTGTTGACAATGCAATATTTATATTTTTTTATTTTATATATTTAAATCTAACCGGAATTTTGCCTAAAAGAAAGCGTGTCGCGTGACGGAAGGGGAATTTGATTAAAACATTTTTGAACAATTTTTGATATAAAATACATAAGACTTGCCAATTGGCCGTAATTTTAAATCCCGTTTTTTATTAGCAAAGATATTGGAAAAAATGATGATTTACCCTGATTATTTAATAATTTCCAAAAAATACTTTCCATTTTTTAAAATATTCTGTTTAGTTCAAAATAAATATTTTATTGAGGCAATGCCAAATATTTTAATATATTTGAAAAAACAAATTTACAAAATAGGTATATTATAAAGTTAATAAAATATTTTTCAATTCCATTAATATATGTTTTATTGAGATTAGAGAATTATTTTTGTGTAAATAAAAAATATTTCACTAAAATAAATTAAATATATTAATTTGATAAAATTACATGGATTTACACGTATGACATTTTAATTCACTTTAAAAAAAGAAAAAAATTTTATTTGCATTAAAAGAGAAAAAAAAAAAATGTGTGTGAATTTGGATTATAAAATAAAAAAACATAAAAAATTATTTCAATATTTATTAAGTAAATTTGTATTTAATTGTTAATTGATATATTAACAATTTATATAGAAAATTATTTTTGTATATTTGGTTTTAACACTATTAAATAATTTAATTGGAATTTATATCTTTCACAGACAAATTGTGTAATTACTAATACTGGTATATGTAATTTAATATTCATTAATAATATGTTTAGTTTTTGAGGTTTGAGGTTTTTTTTTATATTTTCTAAATCATTTTGACTAAATAAATTCATATAATAGAAAAAAAAAAATATTATCAAATATTATTTACAGTTTTGTTAATATCAAAATAACAGTTATTATATTTTAGAGAAAGTAGTTATTTTTAGTCATTAGATTAAAATTCTGAATAGCAAGATCTATTCGTTCTAAATAAAATTTTATTGATTATTTTATTCGCTCATTGTTCTTGACAATTTAAAATTTGCAAGAAAATAGAAAAAATTCTCTCAAAACAATGAACAGAAATGGTATAAGCCTAATCTGAATGGTATAAACCGTACATAAAGTAACTTAAGTAAATGTCAAAATTTCGTATGCTCTTATACGATTGCATATAGCTACCCAAACGTATACTTAAGTCAGCTTAATTTGAGATTTTGTTAAAAATTTTACTTTTCGTTCAACTTTAGCTTGTATAATCTAGTTTGTACAAAATTTAAGAAATTAATTAAAATGACATTTAATTTTTGTTATGAGTGAAGCATAATTAATAAATTTTAACATAAAATAAATAATAGAATAAAAATAAATTTTTTAAAAATATTTTTTAAACGTTTTCAAATGTAAAAATAAAATTAATATTTGTGACTATCATGACTGAAGCCGAATAGTTTACATTAAGTTGCATTAAGTTTTAACGCAAACTTAAAGGCGTAAATCGAAAAGTATTAAGTTGCTTTAAGTATGGTTAGTCACGGCTTTATATAAAATTTTATTAATGACAGTTAAAATTTATTTTTATAGTTGCGTTTCCTTTTTTTTTTTAACGAAAATCTTATTATGTGATTTGTATAAAAATATAATAAAAAGAAAATAAAGAAATATCTATAGGAATATTTTAACAGCAATTGTTTTGTCAGAATTGTTGTTGTCCAGGAACTTTTTGCTTACCTGATTGAATTCTAGTGAGTTTTTGGGGAAACATTTACCCTTAACTACAGTTACCCTTGGTTCTATATTTTTATTTTAGCTTAATCTATTAATAACGTTTTTCTTAGATGAATTATTAAAATTAAATTTTGTTATTTACAATTTTTACAACAATAAAAAACTCAAGTTACATTTAAATGTCACCAATTTTATTAAAATTTCATTGCTTTTTCTCTCAATTTCGAGAAATTTTATAAAATTTTATTTAGAACGAACAGACCTTTATTATGTCTCGCAGAATATCTAAAATTATAAAGGTAACTCTTAAAAAACTCACGTAATCAATTTTTGATTCATTTTTTTTTAGGTTTTATACGAGATTATAATTAATCATAAATAAATTTAAATATTTTCTCGTTTGATAGTTTTATAGTGTTATGTTTTTTGCAACATACTTATACTTTCCATCATTACGAGGTTTTCTGCTATTTCTTAGCACTTTTTCTAAGTAGTTTAAACCGGCATTTTGATCTCATAATTATTGGTTATACTTAATAGTGATTTGATGCAAATTTGAATTAATTTCTTTATTGAGTAACCCTTTAATGTCTCTATTTATAGCAGTTTTGTGTTTTTAGATATGTAAGTGAAATTTAATATCTTCAATATATTTCGCATATAATTAATATGTTTTAGTGGTTCATTTCAAATGTCTTGTCTCTTCCTTTAACATTAATTTCTGATTAAATTAATTCAGCTTAAAAACCTTATTTTAAGTATACATGGTGGTACAGACCATGCGTATCAGCTTTTTATGAAGGGAAGCAGTTGTTATTTTAAAATATAAAAAAAAAATTTATTAACTAAGTCGGTGTTGCTCCGATTGATGATCGAGGTTGCTTCTATTCATCACCAATTGGTTATATTTGAAACTTCCGGTAAAGACCGGAAATAACTTTTTTTGGAACGGAAATTCACAAAAATCGAGATTTTCAAATGGAAACGGATACTTTTCTTTATAAATTCGTAGTCTACGTCAAAAAATAAAAAACTTTTGTCTAAATAATTTTTTATTTGTTTCTAAATATTTCTCTTTAAAATTAATAAAAATAAAATTAAAATCTTTAATATTTTTCCTTATAAATTTTAGCAATTTAAATTTGAGGAATAATGACTGTTACATTGATTTTATTTGCAATTGCACAATTATAATATGTAAAATACCTATAAAAATTTTTAGAAATAATATATGTATGTATTAAAAATTTGGCATTTGATACCAAATTTTTTGGCATAAATATTTTTACTAAAAATTAAGAGACAAAATAAAACTAATTGGGAGGAATTATAATAAATAATTTTATTGTATTGAAATATTTTCGAATTTTGATGAAAAGTAATGAGATGGATTTAATTTAAATTATTATTTTTATTTTGAATAAATTAAATATTAAAAAAATTTTTTTTTTATATAATTGAATGAAATTTTTTGTGTTTCTGTTAAAACTTTCAATGCTTCACATACTATAGTTGTCCAAGTAACCATCTAGCGCTGAATAATGCTTTCACAATTAATTGCTTATAACATAGCCTGCTGGACAATGTAAAAAAATGTTTTATGAACAGAATAAGATTAGGATGTCTAGTAGTATGGCCCTATACTAAGAGGAGTAACGTAAAGAAAATATGTTAGTTTTTAGTCTTGGATTAAACTTACTTTAAAAATATCAAATTTAAAAAAAAAAAAGATTTTTTGTAATTCCCTTATTTGTAGCTCATTCAGTTGAACAAATTCTTAAATTACTTAATAATCTAATTTGTTTATTATACAATAAACAAAACTAAGATATTTTGTTCCAATATATAAATTTTTATCGTTTTTATCATAAAAAATAAATTTTCAAAAAGTTTGTCAATTTTGTGAACAATTGCAATTGAATAGAGAACAATTAAATATTGCATGCAAAAATACAAAGATAGAAAAATTGTTAGATGCTCTGAGTATTTTAGTAGTCTGCAGGTAATCGTCTCAGTTAGTTCATGCTATCCTGCAACAATAAAGATCTGCTAATTATTGTTCTCAACATGTAATAAAATATTTTATAACTGGATCGTAAGATATACAGAGATCAAGGTAAATGGAAACATTGACAAGCTGGCGAAGTAAACCTCTAAGGATGAACCAGACATGAATTTTACAACCTACTTGGTCATTCCAGGTTCACCCACAGCTATCTTCTTGAAATTTAATTTAATTACCTTCCAAGTTGCTCCTACGATGCTGAAATATCCATCGTTGCACGCCATATTCTTAAAGACTGCCGAATTTGAAATGAAATCATATAGGAGCCTGATGGAAATGCATATTACTGATAATATTATTAACTTTCTTAATAAAATAGGTTTGTACAACGTTGTAAATAGTTAATATTGTATCTTGGTGGTTGGACTTATTTTAAAAGTTTCTCTTCCTTGTACTTAATTCATTATTTTTATTATTAACAGAATACTAACATTAGATTAAGCTCACACACATTATTACTTTCATTTTGTCCGTTTGTTTACAAAACTTCTACTATCGTTAAAGATCTCATAAAAAAAAATATTGTTGTAGAACAACATCTCCATTACGGATCCATAGCCCCTCAAACTTTGAAAAATCCTCATTTTTAAATTTGTATATATCATGTTCTACATTTTTCCAATCTGAAAACACCATTCGACTTGATTGTTTTTTACTTTTATAAATCAATATCAAAATTCTTATTCTTTAAATTTAGTATTTAAATTTACCGTTATGTGAAAACCAAATTTTGCATGATTTTTCTATCTCATAACTTAAGCACGCTTTTAGATAAGGACTTGAAATTTTAAGGTAATAAAGAACTTTTAGAATTAGTATAAGTTTCCTCAGAAATTTTTTTTGAACCACCTCCTGTTTATGAGTTATTACAACTCAAAAATTGAAAATTTGCTTTTCTTAAATACTTGTAACTTACGCACCTGTACACATTTTTCTTTGGCAAGCAATAAAAATTAAAGGTTCAATAATAAATTTTACGTGTATTAACGGTTTTTTTTTTAGTTATATAGGGTTTCGGACTTACAGCCTTTCAAAATTGCAAAAAAGTCCTATTTTCACATTTTTTCTAATACGATATTTTCAAATTTTGGTGCAAGTCACAAAACAGTTGAAATTATCTTTTGGAAATGTGCACTTTTAAAAACCGTTGGTTTACATTCTGCCTTGTTAGTATTCTATATTCTATATTATTAAATCTTTAAAGTAATTCAAAGAAAATTTTCAGAAATCATACTAAACTACTTCGAATTTAATAAAATTGAATTTTTTGCTTGCAACTTTCAAAATCACAATATCAAATATGTAATATCGCATTTTTTTTAGAGATGAGATTATGGCTGATTCACATTTTTAGATTAAATAACGAACGATAAATATATAAAAATTTAAACAATTGAGTTTTCATCAATTTATACTTAAAGATTGAAATGTGTAAAGTGTATTAAACAGATATTTTAAATTTGGCATCTGATGAGTCATTTACAAAAATATTAAAATATTTTTAATTTGTTTTTAAAATTTTTGAAAAAGTCTGTAATATTTATAAATTTTATAAAGTAAAATCTCTTTTGTTGTTGTACTATTCACCTGAACTCATCAGTGAGTCATTTATTCCGTTTTAACGCCTTATTCTTTTTCCTTCTAATTCTTATTAATTTGTGAAAACCTTAACGAAAATTTTGATTAAATTTATCTTCTTTAAAATTTATAAATATATGTTGGATAATGATGGCGTCTGTTTGATCTTAGACAATATTAGTTATTATTTAATATTTGTCGGTTCTTTTATTTGTAATTTAAACGTTAATATGTTCGAGTACATTTCATAACAATAAAAGAAGTGAAATTTTAATTTTTTCTTTTATATTTTTTATTGCATTTTAAGATTGTATAAAACATTGCAAAAATATAAGAAAATATGGAAAACATTAAAAAAAAAAGTTAATGTTTTCCAGATTTCAATGTTTTTCTTTGTATCCCACTTAAGTAAAAAAAAAAAAGAATAAAACAAAAAAAAAAAAATTAAAAAAAATCACGATTCTTTGCTTTCATTTTAACTTTGCTATGCTAAAATTACTTCTTCTTTTCATCTTCTTTAATTATTCATGTTAGTATAGCACTTTTCATTCTTTCATTTATTCAAAATTTAATGTATTTATTAAAAAATTCTTATTATCCCTTTCAGACTTTAATGTGTTTCTCTTATCGTTTTTTTTTTGTTTGCTTCTTCTTTCACCTTTTTTTTTGCCCCCTCATATATTAAATAATAGAATATAATAGTAGTGTTATATTTTTGTTCTTCAGCTTAGAAAAAAAATTTAAGGAAATAAATGTAATTAAAAGGAAATTAAAATACTAAAGGCAAAGTTGGGAAAGCTTCTAATGAATTTTTATTAGAGCTTCACTGTAGTTTTTAAGGTTAGTGAGAATGAGTTTTTTAAATAAATCAATGCTACAGTATTAGGAAGAATATGTATAGTTCTGGTTGATCGATTTTTAAGTAGTGAGTTGTCTGAATCTTCTAGTTAGACTCTAATTGTTTGATCTTATATATACTATATTACAAATTTTAAAACTTAATGATAAGTAGAAAATTGTTCATAATTCTTTTCTGAAATTTAAATCAAAACCCAGTTTGTCTAATCAAGAAGTTCTATCTTCTTCTTAAACTTCATTTCCGTAATGTCACAGAAGGCGGCTCTCATATCATATGTGCAAAACATTCAAGTTTTGGTACATTATGTAAGTAGTTGTTGGTGTGATGGTGTTCTTTCTCTGGAAAGTACTAATTTTTTTTTTTCGATTTTTTTAACGGTATTTCCTGCACGTACTTTAATGTATAAACCCAAACTTAGGTATAGCTTTATTTATATAAAATTCTAAGATATTCTATTATTGTTTTTGAATAACTTATCATTAAAACAATAAGCGATTGCGTCTAGTGCTTAAAATTGCTTTGGTTAACTTTATTATACGTTGATTTATTTTTTTGTTTTTAAAATAGTGGAATATTGGTTCAAAAATTAAATCATCAAACCAAACTTTTTTTATACACTACTTTCTTTCTTTCTTTTGTAATTCATAATTGATTTTCTTATTTCTGTTTCTTTTTTTTTGTGGAAAATGATAACTTAATAACTGGTAGCATTGAACTGTAAGAAAAGAAATATTGAAATGAAAATTTAAGAAAATATATATTTCCGCAGTATCGTTATATGGGTATGGGAATAATGTTAAATATTCGGTGCATGTTATACATCTAAAAATTAAAAAATTGTTATCTTGATTTCAAGATACAATACAAATAAGAAGAAGACAAAAAAAAAACATTAAAAGAATGATAAAAAAATGGAAGGAAATAAAAATAAATTATTGATTTATGAAATTTAAAAAAAAAAAATACAAATTTTTAAAGGATGGGAATTTTAATTTTTTGCGTTTTTATATCAAGTAAAAAAAAAAAATAGCTGGTATAAGATAAAGTTTAATTTTTTTTAAAGTTACTTAAACTTTTTCGTAATTCTTTCAAATATTTTGAAAGATTTTGAGAAACATACAATATACGTATGTATATAATATTTAATTGAGGAAATTCGAAAAGTAAATTAAATAAACAATTAAATTAAATAAAATAAAAGTTGTTAATAATTTTAAAGGATGCCGAAAACTATTTAAAATTTATTAGAATTAAGTAAGGTAAAAAAATAAATTAAATTTTAATTTGAAAATATATAAAACTTTCTACGTCCATTTTGTATCTATGTACATTTCGTGTTTAAGTATGAATTTTTCATTAAAACTTGAAATAAATTAATTAAAAGGTAGAATGTAAGCCAAGGGTTTTTAAAAACGCACATTTCCAAAAGACAATATAAATTGTTTAGAATTATTGTAATACTTGCACAAAAATTTGAAAATTTCATGTAATAAGAAAAAAAGTCCTGTAAGTCCTGTCCTGTAAAAAGGGGCTGTAAGTCCGGAATTCTATATAACTAAAAAAAACCGTTAACACACGTAAAAGTGTATTACTGGAGCTTTATTTTTTATGTCTTACTAAAGAAAAATTTGTACAGGTGCCTAAGTTACAGGCGCCTAAAATAGTGAGAGAGAGTAGAAAAATCTAATGAGAGTAGAAAAATCATGCACATTTGGTTTTCACATAACCGTAAATTTAAATACTAAATTTAAAAAACTTTTATAATTTTGATATTAATTTATAAAGGTAAAAAAATACCTGTTGAATGACGTTTTCAGATTGAAAAAATGTTAAGCAGAACATGAGATATACACTTTTAAAAATAGGGCTTTTTCGAAGTTTGAGCGACTGTAGCTCCCTAATGAACGGGGCTATATGAAAAAGTTGTTCCACAAAATAAATTTTTTTCTCTATCTTTAACGGTGTAGAAGTTTTGTAAACAGACGGACGGACGGATGGACAGAGTAAAACTAATAATCACATTTTTTTCAAATTTTTTTTTTGGAAATGTGCTAAAAAAAAGAATATTAAAACATTGTTTATACTTATATAAATTTGTTACTAAAATAATTGAAATAATTGATTTAATAAAATTGCGGAAATAATTAACTAAAGTGGGAAATAATTAACTTTTTAATGTACACCTTTATATTATATAAAATGTAACATATATTAAACATGTTACAAATATTATACATCGATATGTGCATATTTATTTACGTATACTTGAAGTTATATCTTTAAATAAATTTTATATTCTTTTGCTGATCTCTGGCATCTGTAATAATTTAAGTATATTGTATATAGATAGTCTTATTTTGTTTGGTAGAAAATATACTAAAAGTTAAAATGAAAATTTTTGACTATCCAGAGGATTATGTTCCAATATATATCCTGATTGCTATTTAATTTATTCGTGATTTTAAAGTTAGGGGTATATTCAATTAGGGGTAGGGGTATATACCTATATGCTTGTTATAATTTTTTTTCCAACACATTTAATGTAGTTCATGGAATAGTTTTCGCTGAAAATGCAAAACTATTCTTTGTTAATGTTGTCTACAAGAAGTCTTTTATTGATAGAAAAAATTATTTAATTGTAATTGATAACTTGGTAAAAATTTTGAGAATGATGCGTTAAAAATTTTTTTATTCTCGCAGAAATTTAAATTTTCCTTGAATCCACAGAATATTCAAAAATTAACTTTTTACATTTTTGCCGCTTTAAAAATTGCCCCATCGGATATCGACCTCTGTATTGCTTATACATATTAACGTGCAGTCTTACAATATTCCTACCAAAAATGGACCAGTTATTCTCCTTTCTCAAATCAAGTTTTCAAAAGCAAGTAAAAGGGCTTTTAATACTATCGAAAACTTGATTAAATTGTTAAAAGTGTATGCTTTTATCTATAACTTTTTTTTTTTATATTTTTTTCGAAAAATATATAAAATAATTTTTCAATAATAATGGAAGATTATAAATTTCATTCAATTTATTATAGATAATTAATTTAACGTACGTTTATTTATAAGAAATATTATATAATCTGTTATATATAAGAGCCGTAAACGTTTGCAACAATAGCAAAAACTAATACTGCACATAACAGAAAAAAATTTGAAAATTTATAGGGTTGGATACGTAATCCCAAATCAAAATCCCAATTTCAAAATCCCAAAAACAAAATCGTGAAATTACAAAATCCCGAAAATCAATATGCCGAAATTTCAAAATCTCGCATAGACAGACATATATATGGATATAAATATGCCGGAAACTATTAATACTATTACACTATGCCGACACATATATACCAATTTCATTCAAAAAAAAATTAAATTTTCTCATTTTCATATGAAAAATAATTCATTTTGAAAATCACCGCATACAAAAGTATTCAATTTTAACATTTTATTTAAAAAATAATAAATTTTATACGAATTTAAAATTTTTTTTATAAAAACAAGAATTATTTTTGAAGGTACTACAAAATTTTTCTTTAATTTTCTTAGATTTGTTATCTGCGTTTTCAAGTTTATTTCAATTTATTTTTATTCTTATTGTAAAAAGTTAAGTATTCTTACTGATGAAAGGAACATAGTTCTCTAAAAACGTTTTTAAGATAAATAAAAACTATATTAGAATAGAAAGATATTTCATTTTATTTTATTAAAAAGTTAAGTGACAAAAAACCAATATTATTTCTAAATTACCAGACTGGCTTATGCTACGCCAGGTTGATCTAGTTTAATAATAACAATCTTGAAATACCTGCTATGTAAAAATAAGAACTTTTACCATTATATTATTTTTTTTGAATAAAATCAAACCAACCAAAAATATCTCAATATCCTTTTAATTTTATTATCCTTTTTTAATAGAATTACATTTTCTTACTGTTACCAATTTTTTTTTGGTTTTTGTTTTATATTAAAAAAAAAAAAACAAAAAACTAAAATTGTAACCACCTCTTAATCACATCAGAAATTGTAATAATTTTTGATATTTTTGTAATAATTTTCATTGTTTTTATCCTAAAATAATAAATATACATATACATACATAATTATACATATACTTGTACATATTCGTTTTAATATTTGCCTTTAATTTAAAGTTTTTTTTTTTTTTTTTTCATTTTTCAGGCGAAATTAATTTAAAATTATTGCATTTTTTTTTTTTTTTTTTTAAATTTTAACCGTACCAAAATGAATTAATTAAAAAATAATGGGTGTATATAGAGTACCGTTTTTAATTTGCACATTTTCATAATTAAATTAAAAAAAAAAATTTAAAACAAAAATATTTTCTAAACGATAAAAAACGATAAAAACGATAAAAAAAAAAACCAAAATAACAATAACAATAATAATAATAAAAACAAAAGTACTGGTAAGTTTAAGTTGTAGAAAATGTGGAACATACAAATGGGAAATAAAATGAATTGAAATCAACTCCTTTTTGGTTTTTTATTTTGTTTTTGTATTTTTTTTTTTTGTATTTTTGACTTTTATTTGTTTTACAGGATAAAATTTATTTCAATTCTCAGTTGTGAAAAAAAAAATTTAATTTTTCATTCTTTTTGGTTCAATTTTGTTTAAATTTTTTTTTTTAAATTGTTTTGTTTTTAAATTACTTTAAAGTGGAACTTACACGGAAATTAAAAATTACATAGAAATAACGGTAGAATTTTAATTTGATGTTCGTATTTGTTTTATTCAATCGGTTAATGATGGAATTTTAATCCAAAAGATTTTTAGAATATTTTTTTGGCGGCAATTAATTACGTATTTTGAAAATGTACCTGTTGTAATTTTAATGGTTAATGGTTAATTGCTATTGTTTTGATTTATAGAACTATCTTTTATACATAATAAACTTTTCAATTTTATAGATATGAATACATATTTAAAAATTTTTATTACAAATAAATTAAATCTTATAAATAGTTAAATCTCCCAATTTAATTTGGAAAAATTCTTAAATTTTTAAATTGATAAACAAAAAAAAAAAAAATCGTCTTAAAATTGTTATACATATTAAGTAATAAGTTCATGAATTCATTTATGTCCTGCAAGGTGGGAATTATATAATTTATATATATTTCATTATATCCAACATACTGAGTTATATTTTATATTAAAGATTATACAGTTAATATTAAAAAAAATATGAAATCAAACTAAACAGTGAAACCATATCAATGATCCCAATTTTGGATTTTATTTAAAAAAAGATAATCAGTTTGATATATTAAGCGGAATCATTAACACCTTTACCACAACAAAGGAGAATCATCGTCTTAAACTCATTGATATTTCTTAAAATTTTTCTTTAAGCTTTCCAAAAAAATATCGATACTTTTGATATTTCCTTCTTTAAAATCAAATTCTAATTTAAATATCAATGTATTACCCGCATAGTATACACAGTATGAGATCTTTTAGTAAGAATATTATGGTTTTTTTTTCACAATTTTCAAATAAAATTTTCATATAGTATAGTAACAATCATAGATTACTTGTTAAAATACAAACAAAAAAAAATAATTTTTAATAACCAAAAAACTATAAAACTAAATTTTTTGGTAAAACCAACAAAACCGCACTACATATTATTACGTTATTCAATGCTATTTTCTTCTATTATTTTCCTTTTTTTTTCCGTATATTTTCTTCTATTATTCACAGTATCTGTTCTAATAAACACATAGTTTTCATTCAAAAAATAACCTTTTTATATATATTACAAGTGAAAAATAAAACTTTAAATTCAAATATATATGTATATACATATTTTTTTCTTGTAATGATCAAATACTATATGATAGATGTTTTAGAAGGTCGTTGGGCGTTGGGCGTAGGGCGTTACTATTATAGTATTCACAATAAAATAACGAAAAATTATAACAACAAAACGAAAAGACAAATAAAATAAAAAACAAGAGCAAAAGAAAAATACCAAAATAACAAAAAAAAAAAAAAAATAAAAAACCCTTAACAATCCCATAGGGAATATTTATGTAGAAAAGGATATAATGCCATTTTATTCTCAATGTATCTATCAGTTATTATTATTTTTATCGAAATTCTATATAACACTTATTTATTCATATAATTTTTATATATACATATATTATTAAGATTTTGTTTATATATGTGAATTGTATTGAAATATAAATATGTATACATTAGCCTCTGAAATTGTTAAAACAGTTTTTAGTTTCAACAATTAACTTTTTTTTTTTTAGTGCATTCTCCTGCGACATAATTGTGACAAGCAAATCAATGGCTGTAAATGTCGTATTGGAGAATTATTCTTACGACGTGTGTGGAAAGTCATCAACCCACACTCTTCGGTGTTTAGAGCATATTTTACGCACTAGGCCACCGAGATCCCCAAACAATTAAGTTGTGTTTAAGAATTAATTTAATATTTTCAGATTTTCGAAAATAGTGTGGGCGCGGATATATTATAAAGTCTCAACATTTTTATAATCATCTTGATAATCTCTCTTTTTTAAAATCGCTCTTTTTAAAATTTCGATTGTTAAAATTCCGCATTTTTTAATTGCGCATTTCCGCATTTTTAAATTATTTTTAAATTTATTTTAGAACGCAGCTATAAGATTGCTATAAGATTGTGCTAAACAAACAATTATTCAAAGCATCCAAAATATAATTGTATCTATAAGCGCTCTTTGGTACTTACGAAATTGCGATTTATGTAGGCATCTAGAGATTCTTAGTGATTTCCTATAGATAAGAACCTAGCGCTTTTCTGCATTCCGAAAATGAAAATTGTTATTGTTACAATGTGTTGATTGTTAAAATTTCTAAATGGCTTAAAACAACTAGACCACTTATATTAAGCGATAAATTTGCTACTTATTGTATAGAAAGCAGTTACGAAATTTCTTTGAGACCATTTGAGAGATAATTTATGTCCCTAGAAAGATTTGACAAAAAAAATTTTGATGACCAATTAACAATATGTATAAATTTTTTCAAAACTAGAAAAATTTTGAACATAAGTGTACCTAATATATTTGTATAAACGTTAAAAAATTTTTTTTTTTTGCTATATTCTGAAGGGACATGTGAATTAGTTTTTGTTATTTTTTTTTTTTTCGTAATGTGAATGAAACTGATAGAAATGATCGAATCGTTCATCGAAGTTTAAAAGAGTGTGAAAGTTAAAAAATAAATAGAAAATAAAATGTAATATATGACTATATATGACATAACTACATAGCGACAATATATAACTGTATAATTAATAGTGATATTAATATTGAAATAGATTACTTATAAATTAATGTAGAAAGGATGTTATCTAAAGTGATTCATCTTTAAAATTTTTTTAAAAGGAGGAAAAAATAAATATATTCGATTTTGTTTTTGTTTAATTTCAGAAAAAAAAAAAAAAAACCTCTAAGTCAAGAGGAACACTTTTTTATATGGTTCACAAATTTGAAATTTAAACGTTTAATATTTATAAAATACAAAAAAATTACAAACTTTTAAATGAATTTAACAATATGAAAAAATTTTCCTTTCAGAGCTAAAGTGAACAGAAAATCAAATGCAGTTAACTCTTAGTTAATGGAATTTTACAAGGAATAAAGGAGTAAACTTTTAAAGAGCTTAACAAAATGAAATAATTTTAGATTTTAGGGGTTGTGAGAATACTAAACACAATGGGTTTAGTAACTCTTAGTTAAGTCAATTTTACAAGGAATAACCAAATCATGTGATCATGAAGCTAAAAACATCTTAAATATTGTAAATTAGTTTCAATATTTTCAAATGTTCAGATGATCAGCGAAATATGTAGAAGGAGTCTATTAATTTACATTTAAACCTCTTATAATGTCGAATTAAATTTTAAAAATAATACTCGTAATATTGAACTTGACTTTATATAAGTGACTTATATTAAATGTATCATACAAATTTAGGATAATAATTATCTTATACAAAATTGAAAAAAAGTTTTACTTGTTGGTTACCAAGAGTTTAAATGCATATAGCGCTTAAAAAATTTAAAAGTATGGTGAATATTTCTAATTGTGAAATTCTGTATTATATATATTTAATGACATATTTAAGTTTTTGGATCACTTTAAATGCTATTAAAAACATTATAAATCATTGAAAAAAAAAAAAATTAAAAAACAAACAACAATAAATATTTAAATTTTTTTTTTTTTTTTTAGATTTTGTAAGATTCATTAAGAATGTTAGTAAAAAGAATGGCGAAGTATGTTATACTCTATAAGTGTTTTATATCCTATCCTCTTGTATAGTAATTTTTCTTTTTTATGACTACACATTTATAATACATAAATGCATATGTAAATCATTATAATATACTATCGCTATATGTTGTGTATCGCTCCGAATCAACCCAAATATATAACATTTATATTCATGTATAAATATTTTTAAACTTAAACTGACTACCTATTTTACTCTTAAAAAGATAAATATACATTGTATATATGTCTGCTATATGTATAAAAAGATGTATTTGAGTTAACAAAATTATGAAGATAGTGAAAAATTTTGAACATATAACTAAGTGAACATATATAAGTATAAAGGGTGGTATTAGAAAAAGACAAAAAAATATTTTCATCTACAAAATTGGCGGTATTCAAGAAAAGCTAATAAATCAAAATGCCTTAATTTGGGTGTCACTTGTTCTTTTTTTTATGAGTTTTTTAACGCTTAAATTTTGTTATTTTTTTTTTATTCTGTCGCTTTTTCATTATTTTTCACAATTTTATGTTTGTTAATTTTTTTATTTTTAGAAAATTTTAAAATTTGCTCACTGGTCTTTGTCTGTTTGTTTTAAAGTTTATTTGACGTTGCTAGATAATTACTTATGAATTTTATCATAGAGAAGAAGAAGGTGTTAAACCTTATACTCAATGAGCTTTATGATAAAATAATTGCAACGAAAAGATATTAAAACCACATGTTCTAATTGAACCTAAGAGAATGAGGTACTATGTGAGGTTGAGGTATTATATATTATATTTAGAAATGAGCAAAGCTCATTCTTCCTATTTAGAAATTAAAGAAATTACCTGGAACAGCAGTAAGCTCAATAAAAAGATTAGAAATCATATATAAAAAAAAAATTGGAAGAAAAGCCTGCGTACACATTAACAAACCAATGTCCACATTATAGCTGAGATAAACCGATTCTTTAAAAAAATCGGAGCTCAGTTATTATTTTTTCACTTTGTCAGTCAACAGTAACTATAACTAACGAAACCGAAGCTTAATTTATTTGTAAGTTTTAAAGGCTGCTTTGTTGCATTTCTAGCAATTTTTTCATTATTACTGTAAATTTAAGAATCAAAAACTGGAAGTAGTGAAAATTTTTTTAAATAAATTCACTTTTACTGCAGTTACGGGTGAAAAAAATGCACTTCTTTTTATTTTAAAAGGATGTTCCAAATCCTATTTTATTAGATTGTTGAAGAGGAGTTCCAGTTATATTGCTTTATGAATTTCTTCTTTTCATATGTAACATTTTTATATTATATTTCTCTTTAAAAGATGTTAAAAACTTTGTAACTATAAAATAACAAAAGAAGTATTAGATGAATGAAGAGAAGGAATACGAGTTTTTAAAAACTTTAATTCATTAAAGCCGTCGTCTTGTTAACGAATAAAAAAAAATGTTTGCTGATGTTTTTTTTTTATTATATTGTTATGTTATTGTTTCGGTCCTTCTCTTTTTATGAGAGATTATTGAAGAGATTTTATTTTGATTAATTAATTGTTTGTCAAACTGTTTAATGGTTTTTGGTTTGAACAAAAATTAAATTGAAGAATTTAAAGAAATATATATATCAATAATTTTAATAAAAAAAGAGAAATTGAGAAATTGATTAGTGAAGAGTGTTGATTTAAATAAGATAATGAATTATTTTTAAAGTTTTTTGTGAGTTGATATTTTAAAGTTTTTAATGAGTCTTTCAAAATAATCAAATTTAGTTTCTACAGTAAAACTTTATTGATTTCTCTTTTTTTGAGATAATTTGTTGTAAATTTACTATTATTTAAAATTACTTAAAATGCAGAAGTCCTTTATGTTTTAAAAAATAAAAATATGTAATCTTATACGCAAAGTGTCTGATCTGCCTTGAAATGGATGATCGGGATGACCAGCAAAAAATTGTTCCAAAGGAAGGGGTGCAGGCTCTTTTTAAACGGCTTTCGAATAAGTTGATACGATAAAACATGTTACCTATATACAAATTCTTATAACATAATAATTATTAAAGTTGAGAACTTGGAAACTTAAAAATTAAAATTAAATTTATACATTAATAATGGTTTTTAATGAAAAAATCAACTGTTATTCGAAAAAATGCATATACCTATTTATATCACAATTTTTTAATCAATTATGAGATTTTTTAAACATATCTTTTTCTTCGTTTCCGTTTCTTCGAAAACCAAATAAATTAGCCTTTTAGAATTTAAAAATAGCCTACACCTACATCCTCTTCTTCCCTACAATATTTTACTTGTCGCCGCAATCACCAGCATTTCAAGCAAGATATGAGGGAGACACTCTGTATAAAATAAGGAGTTTATCAAATTTTAATTAAAATACCAAAGTTTACATTTTTAAGTCGTAAGTTAAGATTTTCAAATTTTCTAAAAGAAATTGTTTACAAAATATTTTTACGTATAGGGCTTACAGAACTATGAATATTTAAATAAAAATTTCCGATTCCGATTTCTGATTTTTGGTAACAAAATACAAGAAGAAGCGCAATAGGAAGAAGAAAAATATCTTCGGTGAAACATCACAGAACATGATTCATTTTTTCAATAATAGCTTTATTCAAAGCAGCGGGAGATAAAAGTGAATATTAAAAACATAATGGCCAATGTTTGATGACGCATTTTTAAAGAAAAAAGATTTTGAGAAATTAATCATTAATCTAATGTTAAGGATTATTAAAAGTTTTGATACATATGTGTATCTTACATATTTAATCCTTTGAAGTTTGTAATACGCTTGATAGAGTAAATGTGTATGTTTTATAAACTTCATTCGATTAAAAATGTGTTTTCTAGAACAAAAAAAAAAAAAAAAAAAAATACGGAAATTCTTAAAAGACACTACCATTATTTTAAAATAGTACAAAAAAAAAATTAATCGGAAAACTTTTTCATTTCTGTGAAATATTTCGAAATTTAAATAACCATACATTTGCAGTGTATTGCACTTAAAAGAATAATTCCTATAATCTTATAAATATTTTTGTTAAATAATTTTAACTATTATCATGCTATTTTTGGGTTTTGCAATTTCTTGTGCCAAAAAAAAAATATATATATATATATGCTATATATACATACATAAAACAAGGAACGATAGTGCTATTGCTTTAATAAAACTTAATATTAACAAAAACAAAAAAAATCAGATCCCATTAAAAAAAATTTAACTAAAATTTAAAAAAAAATATTAAAGTATTATTATAGTTTTTATTATATTACATAACTATTTTTTTTAAATGGTTTAAAAAAAAAGTCAAATATCAAATAAAAAACTTAAAAGTTAATAACATTGCAGTATAGATGCCATTGCAGTTCTACACCAGTTGCTTTAAAGTTTTTTTTTTTTTATTATGTTGAATATGAAATAGAACTAATAGAAGAGATGATATTTTTGATTATGATAAAGATTTTGAATTTTTTTCTTTTTTCAAAATTAAGCTAATATTTATTTTTGACATTGGACTAGATCCTTGTCTATATAGCAATGAATAGGATTGTAAAAATTTTTCGTTATACTTAGATAAAAATCTTGCAATTGTTTAAATGTTTATAATGTATATGTAATGATTTATTTTAGTGAATCTACTAAATATTTTAGCTAAACAATTCAAAATAAAAAAAAATTTCTCTAATTTATTACAGAAAAAAAAAAAAATGTATTTAAAGAATTTAGGTTATAAATAGTTTAGTATTTGAACTTGGTCAATCATATAGCCATACCTTCGACCTATAATTTATTCAATTTCCCGTTAAAATACATTGCATTTTTAATGCCAAAATGTTAATAATATATTCATAAAAAGTTTATGTGAACACAAAAGGTCGTGTGAACTTAAATGTTTTCTACTAACCGTTTTATAACTACTTCGATTCAAAATTTTGTCCATATTGTAACGTATACTCTTAAATACGGGTACGACATACGAAATCTCGCGTTTCAAAATCTCGTGTCTCAAAATTTCGCGTTTTAAAATATCGCGTATCAAAATTACCATTCTCAAAATCTCGGATTTTAAAACCAAATTATTTTTTTTTATTAATCAAACTGGTTTGGGTTGATATGAAAATCCAAAAAATCTATACAAACAATTTTCACAAAAAAATTTTCAAATTTTAAAATAATGTTGCATATACAAACAACTCTAAAATCCCTCTTAATTCGAATCTCACATATACATATTATATAAAAATAATCTGGAAGAGCGTATAACCCTTCCTCTAAATCTAACACTAAAATCCCTCCTCACTCAGAATCTTGCATATAATATAAATATTCGGGAAAAAGAGAATTCCCTAATTTTTGAATACAACTCTAAAATCCAACTAATTATATTTTTTACATAGATATTTAAAAAACAGAAATTTTTAAAATAATGGAAGGAATTTTAACTCTCGTTAAACAAATTATTGGAACGTTGATTTTGTCACCAACTCTGAAATTCCTCCTAAATATTTTTTTTTATACATTTATATTTCAGCAACAAGATATTTAGAGTAAACTTCCGCTAAACAAATTATTGAAAGTCTGATTTTGTATGCAATTCGAAAATCGTGATTGATAAAAGTTGATTTTATAACCAGCTCTTTTTTTTTCAACAGTTTTTTCTTCGACATTTTTTATTTTTAAACTTTTTTGACTATTCGAATTTTTTATAAGACATTTTTTTTTCTTTCAACAAAAAGACTGCCTTCCGATATAGATCTTGTATTTTTTCCATTACTACTTTTTCCTGAGATTTTTTAAAAGTATTGCGAAAATGCTTGATTTTAGGTACGAGATTTTGTCATGCGAGATTTAAAAATGCGAAATTTTAAAAAACGAGATTTATAAAAGCACAAGATTTAAAAAAACGAGTTTTTAATTCGTGAGATTTTGATATATATGCTTCCCTTAAATACGTATTCATATAGTAGATATACGCTCCTCCTGTAGATAACGCTCCTTCTTAGCGAAATAATTAATTTACATTTTTTTTAAAAGGATTACTGCTACTAGACAAGATCTAGGACAAGAATATTATATTTGTTTAATCAGATACGAAAATCAATTTTAGTTATTCATTGTTTAGATTTAGTCTATTCATTTTAGAATTCTAATGTTTAATTTTAATTTTAATCAGAACTTAAAATGTTACTTGATGTGCTATTCATATAAGATGGAAAAATGTATACAAAATCTGTAATAATTTGATAGTCTTCAAATCACTTAAGAAAATAGTTAAGAATAATTTTTATAATTAACTTTTATTTAAAATTTAAATTTAAAAATTATTTAAATGATCCTATAGTTGTATTTTGAAATATTTAAGTTTTTTTTTGTTTTATCAAATAAAGTTTTATATAAAGTATTCTGAACGTGATTGTCTTTTAACTGATTCTGTAATAATATTACTGTTTAACTATATGAGATTTTTTTAAAATATATAGGAAAAGAACATTATTTCAAGGACATTTTTGTGATAGTTATTGAAATTATTCTAATGATTTTATGAATATTTAGTATTATTTTATATATTTATATATGGCCATGACTATTCATTTTTTTTTATTGCTACATGTATTCAGTAATTTGAAATGGATTATTTTATTTGATATTGAATAAATTTGTCCAAATATTAGTTAAATATTTTATATCAAGAATTTTAAAAGGTCAAGGATATTGTAAATTCTTTTTTACACTAAAAATATTTAAAATTAGTCAAAATATTTTAAAGAGATATGAAATAAAGTATTTAAATTTGGTTTTTTTATTGGTTAAAATTATTTTAATAATTTTGAATTTCATGTACCTATATAGAAGTCATATATAGTTGTGATAATCTTATTAATTATACGCTACATTTATAAAACAAAATGTATATACTTTAGTTCAAAAAGAACTAAAGTATATAAAATACAATTAGAGAGACTAAACCATCCTTACAAAATGTATACCACTCATTGAAATTTCTTAGGTGAAATATGCGACAAAACTAAGTAAAACGAGGAAGTGAAGTAATATCCCTGAGAGTTATTCTGCGGAAGGGAAATTTGATAAGACTCCGAATTAGTTAGAAGAGGTTATTGGGTTAAAAATATCGATGAATGACATATTGGCTGATAAGCTGAAAACTATGATTAACTTATAAATTTTAGTATATTTCTATATGATAAAGTCCCACATTTCATATCTATTTTATTTTAAACATTTCACTTTCAATTAATTTTATAGCTTTTTCATCAATGATTTGATTTTTTTTTTGAAATTAAATGAAGGACTTTTATTTTAAAACGAATTGGTTTCAATTGAATTATTCAATAAAATAATATTTAAAATAATTTACAGTATTGTTTTATAAAACTTTTCTATTTTGGAATATATTTTAAATAAATTGATCAGAGGAACCGACACAAAAGACACAAAAAGTTGAAAATTGAATATATCAAATCTGTTAAAATTCGTTTGAAATACTTTACATATAAAAATGAGAATAAACTAAACAAATACACTGAAGACCAAAAAAAAAAAGAATTATATAATATTTTTATAAAAAAAACAATTAGTACCTATTTCTAACGCAGTATAATGGCTAACGCAGTATATTGGCTAACGCAGTGTAGTGACTAACGGAGTACAGTGACTAGGAAGTAGGAATAGGAGAGAATATAACAAAGATGCGGAATCTCTGAATTGAGAAGTGTGAATGAAAGGGAACAATGAATCTACCTATTATTATAATTATTTTACTAATAATGGTGAGGTCATCATCAGTTACATCATGCAGTAGTATATAACACCTTCTTGAATGAGGCAATAATTAAAGTTAGCTGCACTGTTAATATAGCTCCTATTATTATTATTATTATTATTATTATTATTATTATTATTAGTATTAATTAGTAATATTTATATTATTTGTTTCAGATTGGTTTACAGAGATCTTCAATAGGTTACAACATACAGTAGTAAATATCACCTTCTTCCATGAGACAATTAATATTTATATTATTTGTCTCAGAGTGATTTACAAAGGCCTTCAATAGGCTACAAAGTGCATTAGTATATAACACTTTCCTGCATGAGACAACCAAAGATAGCAACACTGTATCAGTTATTATTATCATTATTATTATTATTATACGATATACGAAATACTCTATAAAATTTCTACTTATTTTTTTTTGTTATATAACCGGGATTTGAAGTCAAAGCGTTTCAACTGAAAGATTGGCAACTTAACCACTACACCATGAATCTTCAAATAAAAGTTCGTTTATTTCATTAAAATTATATTTTATATTAATAATAATTTTTTCTTCATTGTTTTTATCCATCACTATTAAAAATAATATGATGGAAGGTTCATTATTCAAAATTTACCCTTTTATTTCTTTTAACTTGTAGCATTCACTAAATCTATCATCATATTATTACTTCTTTTTTTCTTTTTGTATTTTTGATAAATTTTATTCAATAACATTAAATCTCTAACCGATTAGTTAGATCCCATTTATATATTTTTTTTTCTGTGTTGAACTTATTTCATTTTTACATTTTGAATTGAATATTGTTGGTGAGAATGAATTTTTACACCTTTGATGTTCTGGGAGTGAATAAAAAAATAAATATTATAGGGTTATATTGAATAAATATGTAGTAATATATTATTAAAATATATGATATAACAAGTTCATAAATCTAACAAATCATAATATTTAATGTAGAAGATATACTTTTATAACTAACTTACATCAATTTGGTATAATATTATATAACATATGGTTAACTTCATATGGCAATTTTCAATTTTAAATTTTTTGAATTGAAATTTTCATCTCTTAGAAAAATATAATATCTATATTTTAGGGCAAAAGTATATGGAAAAAAAATTTTATGGATGGAAAATAGGATTCAATGGGGATTTATAATAATATAAAATGTTAGGTATGCATTGGTTGTACCATAAAATTACAAGAACTTAATTTTGAATCTTCAGTTTTTTAATTTCCATTTTTCACGTTTATAAAATGAGACAAGAACCTAAAAATCTCTCAAAAACTACAAAATTGGGGTCTCGGTGGCCTCGTGGATAAGAGCGTACAAATTACGCTATAAACATCGAGGGAATATGGGTTCAAATCCCAGACACGTCGTAAGAATTATTCCCTAATCTAAATTATTATCTAAATTATAGTAAGTTGAGGAAAAGGTAAGAATTTTTATTATAGTTCATACAGTTTAATGCTTCGATTTGTTATTTTACAGTTTATTTGAGCTGATTTTGATGCTTTTTGACTAACTTTTGTGTTCTTATTTCGCCTTTAAAAAAGAATAAATATTCACCTAAATTTAGTTTTTTGTATTATTATCTAGGATAAAACACGGTTTGTTACTTACTTACAATACAATCATATTTCTACTTGTTTCTATGCAATCTTGATAATCATTCCCTCAATTCTGCTTTGCTTCTGTTAACACTTTTTCGTGGTGGTTCTACATTTCAAATATGGTTGTTTTTATTTAAAGAGACGACTTAAAGGGTAATAATGTCCCAAGAATCCATCCCTAACTTTGAATCCACCAATGATGTTAATATCAAAAGAAAAGACGAAATGTTTCGAAAACTAAAATAAGGCCGATTCGGCATTATTTCCTTTAAACTCCTTTTAAACTGTAATAAAGTCGAATTCTCAAAATTCACAAATTCGCTTTAATTTCGCATCGAAACGGAAATAATGTCGATTCGGCATTATTTATGGTTACCGACTTAAATTTCGAAATGGTCGACTTAAAGTTAAAAATCGTTAGTTCTATTTATCGAAAAATTAAAATGAAAATTTTTATTTATTATAAACATATTCTGATTATTTTAAGGTAAGATTCCATTTTAACGTAAAATTTTGTGTTAAAAATTTCACATATTACAGAATTAAAGAAAATAAAGAAGTCTCGATATATTTCATAAAATATCAAAATAAAATAAAATAAAATTTGGAAAGAATAATAATAATAAAAAATATATTTAATAAAATACAAACCAAATTGTTCATTTGTTCATGTTTTATACATACCATTCGTTAACATTCGTTGGTAAATCAAAAGTAGAAGTGAATTGATGAAATCTTTTATGGGTTTCAAATTGGATTAAATTTGTTATTCAGTATCGCGAAATATATTATCTTTGTTTAGAAGAAAATTTATTACATATATGTACTTATATATTATATATATTTTAAAAAGTATGTAAGTAAGTTTACAATATAATATTCGCGTGGCTTTGTATTTGTATTATGGTTAGCTGTGTTTTTGTAAGCGAGAAATCTTTTGGGTATAAACTTCATATTTTCCAATTTGTTTAACGGTGAAGTTTTATAAAATAACAAAACAGATATAATAAATTTATTTGAATATTTTATTGAAATTTAATAAAATAACTTTTGTTTTTGATTTTTGATAGTAGGACTGGATTGTTATTAACTGTTATTTTTCATTTTTGGTTTAAATATAACAAAATTAAATTTGTGTTTTTAAGACACTTTGACAAGATTTTCAGATGCATTTTTTTAATAAATTGTATGTGATTTAAAAATATGATTATAAAGTATCCTTTTTTTCATTATACAGGATTTCTTTCATCAGGTTATGAAAGAGCAGTAGGCCAAAAAGTTGTCTCTAGTTCCACTATTTTATAAATACGGGTCTTACTAGCATATTTTTTATTGTAAGAAAAACAAAAAAAACACCTTCATTCAAAATATTAAAAAAAAAGGCCGAGGAAAACTGAAGTATTTTTCCATTGTATATTAAGGGGAAGGTGGGTTTGGACAATAAGAATCTGACATTACCAAGAGGGAGTTTTTGGTGTCTTTGGAAGATTCCCACATCGCTTAGGAGAAAAAAATACCATAATATGTTAATAAAAAGTTTAAAGAAAACTTTAAAACACTTGTTCACAATATAACTCCCTGGTCTTTTATATTATTTTGTTTTTTCAATCTGTTTAATACTAAATCTCCCAACTTCCCCGATGCAAGTATTTATCATTCTTAAAGTAATGTTTGAGGCTTATGTTCTTGAAATCACAAATAGTAATTTTTTTTGTTTTTTTTTTTATTTAAAAATTTTGAAGAGACTTTTAGTCTTTTTATAAATTTCTTAATATTAACATAATCCAATTTTGTCATGAGATCAAATTATTATTATTGAATAGTTCAAGGTTTCGATCAATAAAATTTTATTGAAATTTTTATTAAACAAAAACATTTTTATGGGTAATCCAACAATATCAAAATTATGAAATCTAAAAATTACAATATTCAAATTTTTTTTTATATATTTTAAAGACCTTTAAAAATCCAAACATGAAAATATTTCAAATAACAAATTGAGACAAACAAAGCCAAAGAGATAAAATCCCAATTAATATAAATCCAAACGCGTCAGAAATGGAATAATTTGGTTAGTAGTGATTTGCCCTGACTTCTCGCCCCTATGTTAAATATTTTGTTGTTGTATGTAAAATGTATAATATGTAAAAAATAATTAGGAATAATTTTCGATGGTTGGTAAGAAAATCAGGGTTATAATTTAAAGAATATGTTTGTGTGTGTATATGGGAGTTTCTTAAATAGGAGGGAATATGAAATAAGAGTACCCGGTGGCTGTGCTTTAAATTTTGGACTAGTTTATATTTGTAGAAATTTGGAAGTTGGATTTTATATGAAATCTTCTTTTGTAGATTGTACTGTATCTAATTAATTTGACCCAATTTTTACTTTTGTAATAAAGTTCTTTAATTAGTTTTAGTTTATATTAATCCTTTTATTATTATAATTACATATATATATATATATATATATATAAGTATTTTTAAGCAATTATTATTAGTTGTATGATTTAAATTATTATTAAATTTTTTCAATTATGCATATTTATATATATGTATTTATATATATTTATATATATTATATATATGTATATATATTATATTTTAAGGTTATATATATATATACCATTTAACCATAGATAAATATATTAAAAATTCATATATAAACATTTATAGGTATGTATATATGTATAACATAGGCATGATATAAGGAAAAGTTTTTATCTAAATATGCGTAACAGGAAAAATAAATTTTTTTTTCTTCTTTTGGTAATTTATATTAATTTTTTTTAAGGAAAAACATTAGAAAGAGATAGATAATTAAGATATGACTTTGAAAAAAAAAAAAAAAAAGAGAGAGAGAGAGGTATTAAAAGAAAGAGAGAGTATAAAAAGTATGATTGATTATTTCTTTTATTTATAGTGATTTATTACATTTTAAATGTCCAGTTGGATACTATCATTGTCATCAATATTATCATTATGATGGTAATCTTATACACTATAGCTTTTGGAAAAACAAGCACAAAATAATTATTGTGTTTTATTTTTTTTGTAAAAATGTGTTAGGATATGTTTTTTTTTTATTTCAATGAAAATAAATATTGTAGATAGATATTTTTTAGATATTGCAAATTTTTCTTAAAATGAAACTTGTCAAAATAACCAAAAGTTTTCATTAACCTCCAATGCAATATTGCCATGATTAAAAAATAGACGTCAATAAGCTTTTTAGAACATATTTTAACATTTTTATGTAATTAAAAAATTTGTTTTTGTGTAAATGTCTGCCTGTCTGTCTGTTACAACTTTTTCATTAAAATTAATTCAAATTCAATATAGCTTTAAATTCTTTAAAGGTAATAATCAAAATTTTTGAAAAACTTGGCAATTAGTTTTACTCTAACCGCTTGTCCGTTTGATTGCTTACAAAACTTCATACTATATAAGATGAAGCAAAGGAATTTTAACAATGGATAGGTGCCATTAAAATATTAATTTTGTAGAAGAACTGTTTTATGTAGTCCAAATCGTTACGTAGGTACATCCCCTGAAAATTCAAATTTTTATGTCTCCAGTATTGCAAGATTTGCCCTCAATCAATAAACGGAAAACGATAGAAAATTTTTTAAGCTAATAAATTCTATAATTTTTAGGAATCTAATTATTAATTTACCGTTATGTCAAACTAATATTTTGCAAAATGTTGCATTTTGAAATTTTAAGACGAGGTTTCTTAACATAAGAAAGATTTTTGTGAATAAATGTAAGCTTCCAATGACTCACATCCGAAAGGAAAATGAACATTAACTTGTTACTGGCATTAATGTGAATAATAAAGTAAAATATTTTGTAATAAAATGTTGCATTTTGCAATTTTAAAGTTAGGAATTTTAACACAAGGAAGATTCTTGAGAATAAATATAAGCTTCCTATAGCCCATATCCGATTCGGATTCGGTTCTCATACATACAATTACAATTTTTGGGGTTTAAACTGAATGACCTATTGTTTAAGTTACCGAGATTTCAGTCGAAAGGTCTCGGATTTAAACTTTACTTAATTCTTGTATCTTATTAGTTATTTATATTTTAAATAATAATAAATAAATCAGATGACGCCGAGCACATAATATTTGATGTCACATAATATTATACAACAACTACCGCCGAGTTAAAGGATGAGTGAAAAAAATGATTCAAGAAACTGAAGAAATAGAATATAAATCTAATATGTATAAGATGCGACTTAGTGAACGACTTATGCGCTTTATAGAAATGAAACTAAAAAAAGAAAGAGATTAAACTGCAGTCCATTCCAAATTTCATTGTAAATTATAATATTCAATTATTTCTTTATTATAGTAACGGCAACAAAACTCATTTTTATAAAGTAAATATTTATGTTATTTTCAGACTCCTTGTTTTCTTTGATAAAACAAAAAAAAAATTTTTTTTTTGTCTATTATGAACTTTTCCTAGAATTTCATCTTGTCAGAATGGTATTCAATCTTAATTTAATGATGATGATGACTAATAACAACAAGAAACCCCATCTAACTCTAATAATATAATAATCGGTGCCATGCTGTGTATATAGTTCTGATTTTCTATTTTCAAACAGAAAAATATTTTTTTATATTTCTTTGGCTTTTTTTTTGTGTTTTTGAGTGAATTAAAATGGTATTAAATTGGATTAGAATGAAATGATTTTTTAATTCTTCCATATGAAATAATTAAATTATGATTTCAGATATTTTTTTATAAGAAAAATTAAATTAAAGTGAACAAGAGAAAGTATAGATATATGTAGAATAAATACCATACTATGTAATAAATAAATTGAAATAATAAATAAATGTAATTGATTTTAAGATATATGTAACTTTATGTAATATATATTTAGTTATTATATAGTAAGTGGGATGCGTATGATTCCATAATCAAAGATATCATTTTTTAAATTAACCCGCAATCTATTTTATAATTTCGTTATTGACGTAAATTGATAATGACAGGGATTTTAGTTTAGTTTTAAAATAATTATTTATTTTTTTATATTTTTGGAAAAAAAAAACTTTTTAAATTATAGGGATTTTAAGAAAATTATATCTTTTTAGCAGATTTACAAAAAAAAATTGAAAAAATGTGCTTATTAGTTTCGCTCTGTCCGTCCGTCCATCTGTCTGAGTGCTTACACAACTTCTACACCGTTTGAAATAAAGTAATGAAATTTTAACTACGGATAGACATCGCCAAAAACTAATTTAGTGAAACAACTTCCAGCCTCCCCATTACGGAGCTACAGCCCTACAAAGTTCGAAGAAGCCCTATATTTAAATTGTTATAACACAGGTTCGATAAGGCATATTTTCAATCTAAAAACGCCAAACGAAATAGCTGGTTTTACAAACTTTATAAATATATATAAAATAAATATTTAACTGTATTTTAATATACCGTTATATGATAGTGCATTTTTGCTAAAATTTGGACCCCTATATTTCCCCTCTATCGTTGAAACAGTTAAACTTAGAAGCATGAATTTTGACAGGAGTTAGATCTTTCGAAATCAGTATGAGTTATTTCAGAAAATTTTTTTATGTCGCTGTAAGGGGTCAAAAACTGAAAATTCTCTATTTTTAAATACCTGTAACTTGGGCACTGGTCCACATTTTTTTGAAGTAATATACAAACAAATTAAAGCCCCAACATTATATTTTTGTTTCTGTTAATAACTTCTCTTAATAATTTAGGGTTACCTTATAATTGACGAAAGTGTGATTTGATTTTTCTCAATGTTTTCTTACCAAAAAAAAAAACAAACAAATTTATTGTACCCGTACGATAAGTCGGGTATTATAAAATTACTCCTCCGTTTTTCAATATACCTACTAGGCTTATTATGGAATATTTACTCTAGGTTTATTATGGAATATTTTTAATTTTGGAAATGAGGTTTTTTTAAAAAACTTTGGTTTTTTCCATTACTTGTTTTATTTTTTATTAATTAATATGACAAATATGTATTTCTTAACTTTTATTTTTCTTAATTAAATAACATTTCTATTTGATATATCTGAATTTTTTTCAAATTTTTACTGTATGTATATTTTGTATATTGTATATTGTTTCTTTTGTTTCTTTTTTCTACTAAGGGAGTAGGGATCTTTCAAAGGTACCAAGAATTAAGAATTCCCCTTGATAGTATCAGATTCTTACTGATTAAACCTACTTTCCCCTTTAGCCAATATAATGGAGATGAAACGCCTAACGCTGAATATTGGCTAGGTAGAAAGGATAAGAGAGGATAAGATAAGGATAGGGAAACATTGAATTGGGAATTGGACTATAAGGAAACAGTGAATCCGCCTATTATTATTATACTATATTGCTAACAATGACTATAGCCATCAACAATTACAACATGCATTAGTATAAAACACCTTCCTGCATGAGGTAATAATTGAAGATAACCCCTCTATCACTGTAGAATCTATTATTCACAGCTATATATTGCAGTTGAAAATAGTTTATTTTAAACATTTAAGATGCTCTGTTTTTAAATTTTTTAATTTTTAGTAGTAATTCACTTTTATATTTTTATACCACATAAAATTAGTTTGAAAAAGCGATTAAGTAGAGCCATTCATAGTTAAGAAAAAAAGAAAGTTTATTTAAATGAGAATTAAAAGTAAAGAAGTAAGTAAGCAAAGAAAATAAATTTGAAAATAAAGAAAGGATTGTTTCAAACAAAACATTATTGACGATAAAATGTATTTTCAAATTAAATGATTCAAAAAAAAAAATTCTTTGGCAAAATTCTACGCATTTACGCATTAAGTGCGTAACAATTTGATGTTATTGTTAATTTGATGAAATGATTGCTATGATATATTGTTTGAAAAATGGTTTCTAAATATTTATGGAATAAAACTAAAAGTCATTGATTATAAACATTGAATCTGTTGTTTCATTAATAGCTCCTTAAACAATTATTTGTTAGATTTTAACACTCTTTTAACTTATTTATTATTATTAAATATTCTCAAAGGACTTAAACTTAAACGCCACATAGGGACACGTTCACGACACCGTATATTTCTTTATACACTATACTGACAACGAATGTGACGTCAAGGTATTTTGTCTTCATAAAATTCTTTACAAAATAATATTGAATTCGAGTTATCGTCACATTGTTCTGTTGTGATAACGACGGCGTAATTGTTTTTATTTTATTTTTAATTTTATTTATACTACAAATTTTTTATGAATATTTTCATATTATCCCGGGAACGAAACCGTGACGACGTTTAGCTACGTAGTTGTTACATACAATTGTAGTTAGAGTCGACTTTTACTGGGAATTCAATTCCAATGTTAAAATTAAAACAAACCTTTCTTCATTTTTAATAAAAATGTTTACAATATTACCATTTAACAATTAAATTTAAACGCGCCTTAAATTATGAAATTTTGGACTGCTCTAAAGTTTGATTCGGAAACTTTTGAAATAAACTATGATTAAACAAGATTAAAAGATTTAAATTTTTAATAGTTAATTAGAATAAACACTAATTAACTATTAAAAATTTTTGATAGAACATAGGACATAGTATGCCATAGATGCCATCAGTGGCATATATATATGTCATAATAGACAACGTGTAATTTTAACATTAATTGTTAATATCATCATAATATTTAATCTGTAAATGACAGACATTTAAAACCATTTTACTCAATGATTTACCAACCAACTTTCATTTTTTTCTTTTTAAATGATAAATATTCAGTATAGCCATCTTACAAAATTAATATTTTTCCAAAATTTTCTAATTTTCATTAATAATTTTCCATTTTTATAAAAAACCCATGTAAAGTATATACATATGTATCATATAATATGTATAATCTATACCTATATTATACATTTTTAAAAAAGACGGTCTTTGATTCCGTTAAATTTTTGTTTTATTTTTCTTTTCGATTAAAAATTTTAAAATATTGGTTGCATGGTAGGAGTAGGAATTTCACAATATAACTGAATATAAAGATTAAAATTTCAGTTTAGTGTTTAGTACAGTGGTAGAGTGTGGGGTTATTAATAGTTGCTTTTTGATTTTGCAAGTTCGATTCAGTTCTGTTTTTTTTTTTGTTTTTTTTTTTATATTTTAAACGAAATAAATTCTTACATATCATAATATCATCATAATATTTAATCTGTATTAATAGATATTTAAAACCCTTTTACTCAATGATTTATCATCTTAGGCTTCTTATAATATATACATATATAATAGGTATATATTGAGTTTCCAATACTCAATAAATCAAGGGCAACTTCTAAAAGATAATAATAATCGTGTTTTTACAAAAAATATTATTTACAAAGAAATTTTAAATTCATAAAGGCTTTAATTATTGAAAATTGTATTTTTACATTTTAAATAAAATCATAAAGAAACTATACTGTATATATTGTATTGTAATTGCTAATTAAAACACCTCGAATTTCGAGGGGCGGGCGAATACTAGTATTATGTTAATTTGTAAAATACTATTAAGTGAAACTTTTTTAACTAATGACTGTAACATTCCATTCGATTTGTTTTGTTTACAATAAAATTTTTATTTAAAAAAAAATATTTTTTTTTTTTTTAATTAATTAATTCTTAAAATGTTTAACCATTTTTCTATTGTCTTTAATCACAAATCACAACCAGATCATTGCACCTAATAATTTATTCTACCTTGGATTATTTACTTTCTTTACCTCTTTTGTCTTTTTTTAGTTTTTTGTTGATCATCCGTTGAATTTTTATATTCAAAGTAACTGTTAATGATACTCTTATAGAAATGCTTGTTGTGCAATAGCATAATGTAATGCATAGTAATTTGAATCAATTTAAATTTTTATATAGAAAAAAACAAAGGAGAAAAAAAACTAAATTATTCACATACGGTGTCAAATTATTTTCTTTTTTTAGAAGTTCTTTGTTACTTCCTATAGAATTTACTTGTAATAAGGTCGTTTACATGATTCTTTAATCGGTGAGGAGTACAAAATGATTTGAAGATTTTTTTTTATGTGTCAGTGTATTGTGTACTGTTTGGTAGAAGGAATATAAAGATATTGTGAAAAAAAATATTAAGGACCTTTCTTTTTCTCTAATATGTGATTTTTGTGAATGTATTTAAGTATACATGTTTGCATGTATATGATTGACGAACAGTGATTATCATTATTTTATTCCATGTCATAGGATTTCAATGACTTTCAATTCAATGAATTTATTATGCTCTGTAATAATATAAAAATAATTTGAATCATATAAATGTAATAGAACAAGTAATAGGTAGTTAAATTTAAAAAAAAATCTATCTTGTATTCGATATCATTTCAAAAAAATTACAGGATTTAATCTAAAAGTTAATATTACAATGGGAGGGTTGATGGAAAGATGCTGGAAAATATTAATTTGGTGTTTCAGTAGAGAAAATAATGGTATAATAAGAAAATGTATTATGAGTGTGTTTTCTATTATATATATACGATATATATAATCGATAATGGCTCAATGAATGAGTTTTTTTATGAGTACCAGAGTCAAATATTCCAGTTCTAGTGAATATCACTGATTAATTACATTTTATTATTATGTTTCTATTTTAATAATATGGTTATATCAATAATAAATAATCATAAGTATACTAGATTAAGACCTATTTAAATGCTCTATGCACTACCAAAAAAAAAATATGTTTTTTTTTGAAAATTTGTGAAATTTGTGAACGCACTTTTCAAGTTAAGTAATGTACATTTTCTGATACCAATTGTCAAAATGCCGTCTTAAGTAAAGCATATGACATTTTGCGAAAATGTGCATGTATTAAGATTTATATGAATACAGCCATTTTCAGAAATAACCTATGACTATGCAATAGCATAGTTTAAAAGTCCCCGTATCTTGAGAATCACAAGTCGAAGTATAAGAGTACAAGAATACTAGGGTTATTTACAATTGGTTAAAGCTATAGTGTGCCGTTGAATAGTCTAAGTAAAATTTATTTGTATGAAAAATTTTTCACACTAGAAAATTGTTCAAGAGACACGGTTCGTCATTAAAGAATTTCTGGGGTGCCCCAATTATCATGAAGCTCGAAACAAGTGCTTAATTTGCTTATAGGTTAATATAATTGTAATATAGATTTAAAAAAGTTTGAAATATTAAAGAACTTGGATGAAAAATTAGTATTTTAAAATTTTACAAAATTGTTAGTATAGGAGAGGCTTTTATTTTCAATTTAAAAAAATTAATTATGAGTTAAATAAATGTTAAAATTCAATATTATATAGATTTAATTTATTGATTGTTACAATCCAATCGATTTAAAATGACATGAAAAGTATTTATATTATGCAATATGTATTACTATACAGTACATAATTAACCTCTAAAAATTTTTTCTTCTTTCAATATTTGATTTCCTACAGTGTTCAGAGTATTGACTTTTTTGATTGCTTATATGATTATATCATCTAATAAATTTAATGAAAATATTTATTTTATTATAACCAGAACAACTATTCAATGTATAATTACTTTATATTTTGTAATCATATATTCAGTGGTGACTCGTAATATAAATAGTGAGGTATATTGAAACAATAATATTATATAACAAGGCAATATTAATGAAAATATTTATTTTATTATAACCAGAACAACTATTCAATGTAATTACTTTACATTTTGTAATCATATATTCAGTGGTGACTCGTAATATAAATAGTGAGGTATATTTATTCCAGCAATCAGAATATTAAAACAATAATTTTATATAACAAGGTAGTATATTAAACTAAAGGTTTTTAAAGGCGCACATTTTCTAAAAGGCAATGAAAATAGTGTTGAAATGTGACCAAAATTTCTAATTTTTCTGAGAAGTTAAAGAATAAAAAAAAAAAATTGCGATTAATTTTAAGAAAACCCTATATAATTAAGAAAAGTTGTTAATACATTTCAAAATATCATCTTGCATATACCATTTTTGTGTTTTACTTTAAAAAAAATTTATACATGTGTCTATAAATAGAAAATTTTCAATTTTTGACCTTGAATAGCTCTTAAAGAAGTGGTGGTATACAAAAATTTTGTGAGATAACTTATAATAATTGTAAAAAATCTTTTTTCTTTGAAAATAATTAAAAATGGGGCCCAGGTGGCCTAGTGAGTCAAAGCGTATAAAATACGTTGTAAACACCGAGGGAGTGTGGGTTCAAATCCCATACAAGTAGTAAGAGTTATTCTCCTTGCGACATTTATAGCCACGTCTGAACAGGAACAGAAAAGTAAATAAAATAATAATTAAAAGTGTACCGGATAATTCCGCAATGATGTACAAAATCTTATATTTTACTTTTAATAAATTTCCAAATTTTTAATAAGAAAGATTTTAAGAAACAGTGGTAAAAAAATTAAAATAAAAAAGTGTGCTTAACATGTAAAAAAAAAAATATATAAAAAGTTAGGTCATATTTATTCAGCATCGTTTCCTAAAATTTTTATCGTTCGCCACTGATTTAGTCATTTGCAAATTTATATGTAAATATGTTTCTATTTTTTGCTGAAATTTTTTATTCCTGTTGAATAATTTTGAATCTGTGAAAAGTCTTATCTATATTTTTTTGTTTGTGATGAAAAGTACACTAGGTGTTCAAAATAATTGGTACAGTAAATTGTTTAATTTGTCTAAGTTTAATTATATCTGTGGTAAGATTTGTAGTTGATCAATTAAAGCAAATTTTAAAAGAAGTTTAAAGAAGAAAGAGCTATTAATTTGGAAATTATGTTAAGAACCGAAGAATCTTTAAAGTTTAAGTGCAGACAAGCTTCACTTTTTTCATTTCTAAAAAAATTTAAATTTCTATAAAATTTTAAAGTATTCATCTAACTTATAAATATACATAAGTTAATTAATTAATTTACAATTAAAATTTTTAGAAGAAATTAAATTTAATGCCATGTGCAAATGTGTTGCTGACTTAGAGCTCGTCCACGTAGAAAGCGCGAAGGCGATGTTTTTGGACATATTTTAAACATATTGCTTTTCAAACAAGTGGCCATATACAGAAGAGCAATATGACGGTAATTTTTTGGCGACAAGTAGGCGAATTTTTAAAATCAAAATTACTTAAATTTTGGAGTGGCACACCTTCGATAAATAAAGAAAATATTTTCATTTTTTAATTCAAATTAACGTGTTTATCGGTTTATATCATTTTTAATTGATCATAAAGGATCATATAAATAAATCACACGTTAATTTAAATAATATTAACTAGTTTGTTTTTATATTATTATACTTATTATGTATACTATACCTTATAAAAATATTATATAAAAATAAATGTGTACAAACTGATAAACATTATTATGTTATGTGCTTATTGATATTCTCATATATTCGAAAAAAATTTATGAGCCTTTTTATATTTTCTTACAGAGATGATGGAATTCTAAAATTAGTTCGTTCCATATTAATAGGGTAAACTCCATATCTTTGTTTATTTTCAAAAATTTAATTTTTTTGTAAGTAAGAATTTGTTTCACAATATTAAATTTTACGAAGAATTGGGATTTTAAAGAATACACTTTATTTGAAAGTTAGAGTGAAACTGAAAAATAATCCATTTTGTTATTAAATAAATTTAAAAAGCTCAGAAAAATTGCAAAATTATATGGCGATTTGTTCGCAGAAAAATAGCCTGCCCGCGTTCTGCGTGGACGAGGCCTTAGATTTACAAAATTATTCCGTTTACTTAAAATCAAGGGCGTTATTTAAAGTTTTTTTTTTGCAAATTAAATAATGCTTCATCTATTCAACTAAGAAAAAAATTTTAAAAGAATTCCTTTTTGTTACATTTAAATTTATATAAGCATTGAATTATAACTGTTTTGATTTTACCGCTTAATAGCGCATTGTTATGTATTTTTTTTTTGTAAAATCATAAAAATCCACGCAGTTTTCTCTTCAATACATAGCAAAATCTTTTCATATATTTGTTGTTTTTAATTTCTACCCTCTGTTGAATTTTCTTTATCTTTTTCTCATTTTAACTCATATAAAATAAGATGAAAAAAGAAAAATACGAGTAGCAAAGAAAAGAGAAAATTAAAAACAAAATCACGTAACTTTATGACTTCATAATGTGGTCTTAACACAAAGTAAACCTAAAAAAAAAAAAAAAAAAAAAATTTAATCATATACTTGATATTCTTCATGAATTTCGTGAGAATGATCATCACATGATGATAAAACTGTTTATAAAAAAAAAATAATGAAAATTTTCTTAACTAAAAAAAGTGTTACCACTTTGAATTCAATTTAAAGTTTTCAAATGGTGATTGCTGAATAATTGGATTGAAACATTGGATGGATAAATTTAAAACGAGAAAATATTCAGATGATAAATATCAGGATAAAATTTAGTTTTTGTATTTGTTAGAACAAAAAATGATTCTATGTTAAACATAAATTCTATGTTTCCTATGTTTTCAACATAAAATATTTAGAAATAAACAATAATAATTCGTAAAATAACCATCCTGTACACTTAATGATATGTTGCCAATTATATTGCCAATCAATTGACAAGAATTTAAATTAATATGCAATTTGATAAAATTTGACATAAAATGATACGCGTTTAAACCGATTGACAGAATAATTCCAAGCATGGCTTAGTGTAAATGAAATATTATAGTGTTAAAATATAAATCCATATATTCATTTCAATGATATAGTTTAGTACCTAAGCTAAACATTTAACTTAACATTTGGGCGGGAACCTCACAAAATCCTTAGAATACATAGCGAAAGTGCAAAACAGAGTAATTGATGTAATTAACGATCCCATTGCTACCTCACTTTTGGCTTCACTAAGTCATTAACATGATAGGAATTTTGTTGATATTGGAAACTGTTCAGAAGAAGTGAAAATCTTAATGCCTTGTCTTACATCTTAATCGCTACACCTTAAAGATCCTCAGATAGTGTAGCTCCTCACATGGAAATTCGTTTGAAATGTGTATAACAAAAATATAGAATAGCTTGCTACCGCAAATACATATTCCCAAACTTGACAACCATAACGTGTATGATACGGTTAAATTCAAGAAGAAGATTAACATTTGTATTGTAAACAATCTTTCCAACATCCAGGAATTGGAGGTTCCTTTTTCCAATTTTCTTTAGTCTTATTTTCTCAACCCTCAAACCAAACAAAGTACATTGAACCGTAGGTCTAACCTATAATGTTTGATTCAAAAGGGACATGGCATTTGATTGCTTAAAGTTCAACGCTACCAAATAGAATTCACTCGTTGATCTCATTGGAGTCTTTCAGATTTCCACCTATTCCTGTAAAAAAAGAAAAATTCATTTATAACTAAATTAATTATTTAGACTTAAATTTACTATACATAACGTTAATTCGGTAACACTCTAATATACATAAAGCACATTATAACAATTGTATATTTTCCCCGTTTGAGTCTTTTTTTTGCATTTACGTGCAGGTAATTTAAAAGGTAACTAAAAAAGAAGAATTTCTACAATATTTTTTTGATACGTAAAAATATGAGAGTCGTTGTGAAAATTATATTTTTCGTGACAGGAACTGTTTGCATGTAAAAGTAACATAAAGGTGTAAAATGAATATTGTCTGCGTTATATATATAAATACACGTTACGATGTATTAATGAAGGGAAAATACAATAATTATTAAAAAAATATGTTGCATTTCATGTGTGTACAGATTGTTATTTTCTTTTTATTATGTTTTATTCGTTGCAAATGAATCAAAGGATATATTTGTTTAAATTAAAGGAATATGCAAGGTGATATCTTATAACTATATATATTAGATGTTTGAAAATAGTGAAAGAAAATAAAATTGAATGACTGTCCACCTACTTATTTAAATAAAATATATTGATTTATATTTGATTTTAATTTTTAAGTTAGGTATTGACAGTTTTTTGTATCAAAAATATGTATTCCAAGCTTAACTTCTATTGGTCTTAACTTAAATATATAATCTGATATCATTTATTTATTTGCATTTGATTTACATTATAAATTTAGTTCTAAAGTACTTGTGGTTTTGGTTTGGTTACTAAAGGTTTTGTACTTAACATTTTTTGTATATTTATTTTCAATAATTCAATATTCTAAACTTTTTTGCCAAATTAAAGCGCAGATAACCACACATAACACAGAGCAAAAACAAATAGGCTGGAACCATAATGACGCAATAGTCGAAACAGTACATCCAAATTTAAACAAGATTATTTTTAAAAACATGTTAAGAACACAAATTAGAACAACTCAAATAAAACTGGTAAGGATAATAACAGAAACAACTTTAGCAACATCCATACATCTTTTCACCTCACAACCACAAATTCTATGCATAATTTGTGTGGAGCCACTTTCAATACGACACATGCTTATGGTGTGTTGGAATTTCCATCCGAAGCCATAGTTGGAAATATTGAAGACAGAAAACAGCAGCCAGATAAGTCAAATCAAAGAAATATGCAGAAAGTTCCAGATATGAGAAAAACTATGAAACTAAGAAAATAGTCAAAATAGAAGAAAGTTTAATAACAATTACATAAATATGTTAAACGTCTAAAAAGGATATAACATGCAGTATAATAACAAGATTTTAGAAAACTTTTTAAAATAGAAAACAATGTAAAATAAAACTCCTGCCACACCTGAAACGCAAAGGCAGAGTTTGTGCAGAGGCACATTGTATGTGGTAGGAGAATGTTTTTAAATAAATAAATAAATATATTTATTTAACATTTAACATTAATTTCACATAATTTTTAATTTTAACATTAATTTTAACATAGATAAAAAGTGTAACATAAATAAACGAAAAATGTTAAATAAAACACATATTTTCATAAAATATTGAATAGTGTGTGAAGATATATATTTTTAGCCAGTTGATAATACAAAATTAACAGAATAAGTTCACGAAATGTAATTAAAATTAATATTAAGAGTTCTCTAAAAAAAAAAAACAAAGAAATATTTCTAAAAAAAACAGGTTATTTTTAATATTCGTATTTTTCATTCATTGTTTTAGAATTGTTCATTGTTCATTCATATAACTATTTTAACTTAAAAAATCGTTATACATTAGGGATAACATATTTTTATGTAAAAATTGATTGCAAACTATAATAAATACATAAAATTGTTAAAATTGTTTTAGAAGTATGATTTGGATAAGTTTTCAATTATACAAAAACAAATTTGTAAAATAAATTGCATACCTAAAGGGGTAAATCTATTTTCTTTTAATAATTTAATCAAAATTGGTAACAGATATTAATTTAATTTTGGTTTTGAATACTATACTACAACATCATATAAATATTGATTAAAAAATGAAATAACGTTATTATATTAACGATAAAAATTATCTCTTTCGAAAATAAAACCTTTATGAAACTAATTAAAAGTCTTAAGTTGACATTAATAATAATTGTATAAAGGATGTTTCAATAAAAAAAATAAGAAAAAAAAAAACTAAAAAAATAAAAAATCGTGATGACACTTGTAGGCTTTATTCTGTAAACATGTACAATAGACGATTGAGTATATTTGACAGTGACATAGATTTAATTTTGTTTTGTTTGTGTCCATGAGAATTAAAGCTTTGATATAGGGGAAGTAATCCTTTTATTTTTATATAGAAAAAAAAAATGTATAGTTCGTATTTATTTGACATCAAAAGGGTTACAGGTTCTAAATTATATATATATATATATACATAAATATTTATAATTTTATTTACATTATAAGGTTAAGGATGGCAAAATTGAATAGATTTATTGACAATAGGGTGATTACATAAAAAAAGAAGTAATTTATTTCTGTGGTAAGAAAATCTGGAAAATGGTGATATGATAATAGATACTTTTATTATATTTAAAGTATTATGTATAATGTATCATACTTATAACACTTGTTATCAGTATGATAAGTCATTTTTAGGGTCTGATGATATAAAAATTATTAAAAATTGATTATTGTTATGATATCGAGTGAATGCATTCCTTGACAAGAGAAAGGTAGAATGTACTTTTGGTTGAACAAATATATTTTAACTTAATTTTATTAATTAATATTATTTTTATTCATTCTTTCATTTTTGTCTGTTTTTATCTGTTTAGCAGTTTTTTCTTTTTTGTTCCACTAAATCCATTCGTTTACTGAAATAAATTCTACACTATATAAGATGGAGCAATGAAATTTTAATCTTGGATATGTGTCATTAAAAATTTAATTTTGTAGAAAACCTTTTTTTGTGTAGCTTCATCCACATAACGGCGTTACAGCCCCTCAAAGTTTGCTATTTTCCAAAGTTTATATCTCATGTTCTGTTTAATAGTTTTTTAATCTAAAAACGTAAAAGGATCAAAAATTGTTTAGGCTTCATCAATTAATAAAAAATTATATAAATATTTGAAACTTAATATTAATATTTACAAAATTTTAGTTCCACCGCATCTTCGAAACGATGCTATATTGAGAGAAAAAAGCTATTTGGGAATAAGCATCAGCTCACTCATTTTTTTCATAAATAGGATATAAAAATAGGATTAATATTTAAAATATTATGTTAATATTTATTTTTATCTTACACGGCTGATGAAGATAATAACATTTTAAACTTTAATATTACAGATGAATCTATTCGTCGCTTCAGTTTGTAAGTTCCGGTGATATTTTTAACATTTTAAAGAAATTGAAGTCAAACTCAACCGAACTAGATGGACTAAATCCCAAGTTTATCAGGCTGTGCATACCGTTCCTCAGTATCTATATACAAGATTGTCATTCTCTAGATCTGAAAGAACCTGCTATTTAATTATTTCGAGATATTTTTCGCCGAAGCCGACTATTTTTTACCCATGGGGACAAGCTGTGGAATTCACTTCCAGTTGTCTTAAGAACTTCTATTTGAGCTTATAGAAGTTCTTAGGTATCTCTTAACTCTAATTAACCATATGTTTCAAATATCTCTCTTCGCATTAATTTTATTTAGTTAACTTGATTAGTTTTTCGCTTTTCGCTTTTCAATTTTTCATTTTATTTTTATTTTTTTGATTTGTTATCGCAACTTCGTAACTTTAGCGTTAAATCTTTGAATTGAAATTTTGAATATCTTTTTTTTTTAAATAATTGTATGTAAATGTTTTTAATCTTATCTAATTTTGTTTCTTTTTTTTTCCTTTTTTTTAACTTTTGATTTCTTTATTTTGTAAAATTAATACTTACATAATTAATTAATTTCTAATGTACATATAAAAAAACATTGCCTTACTTGTACAGAAAATAAACAAATAAAATAAAAAAAAAAAAAAATAAAATAAAATAAAATGAATAATATCGGTTCATATAATAGTAATATCAGTAAACAGTTTTTAACTTAATTTAGTTCTTTTTTATGCTATAAAGATTCATTTAAAATTTCAAATTCATGTAGCAATTATAATAAAAAGTTTTTTTTATTGGCGGATGATTATTTCTTCCACGGATATAAATTTCATGGAACTAATGTCTTAAGAACTTAAGTTCCATTGAACTTATGACCATTTTTAAATGAACTGAAGTTTCATGGAAGTTCTGGCCACTTTTTGTTGGAAGAAATCAAATAAAATGACCTTAAGTTCCCCACTTTTTCGTTGGAAGTTATGTCTCAAATAAAATGGCCATAATTTTCACCTTTCCATTCTTCTTCTAATTCAGAATTTTGCATATACTAATACAATAATATGGAACTTATGTCAGTGCAAGCTAATTCATCCCACTTTCTTATTTGTTATAATTCTTAAAAAATTATGATAACAGATTGTGTTTTAACGTCAAAGAAGTTATATAATATTTATTTATTTATATTAATATTATAAATCACATATAATATTGCAATATTACAAAACCATCTGCTACTAAGGTCGAATTCTGTTATTAAATTATACACTAATATTATTTTGTTTATATTATATAGGTATTATATATTTACAATACATTTGGTAGCAAGGGGGATTTGTTTTCAATTAATAAAACTTGCTACCTGTGCAGGACTTGAACCCGCACTCCCTCGGTTAAAAACTCACGTGCTTAACCAGTAGGGCACCGAGGCCTCTAAATATTCTTATCTAATAAATTTTATCTATTCGAAACTTTGTTAATATGAATGTATATGCAAGTTTAAGTAAATTATCATTAAGTAAATCTACTGTTGAAATGGTTCATTTTGCAATTAAAAACCCTTACGACCTGTGCAGGATTTGAGTTATATAATAATTTATTTATTTATTTATATTAATATTACATACATAAATGTAATGCAATATTATTGAACCATCGGTTATCAAGGCCATTATAGCTATTTTTGTTATACTATTATTAAATTATATACTAATATTATTTATTTTATATGCTTTTATATTAACTCGCCGGTGTCGGTTTATTTATTTATTTATTTGTCATTCTGTCACGCTTTTTATTATCTTCGTAATCTGTTAGCAACATTTATAAGTGTAGTATGGTGCAAAGGAAAGTGTACAGGTTTCAAAAGTGGGGGTCATGTTGTTAGAATCCAGTTCACATGCAACTTTTTTGTTTTTTTAACTATCTATACATCAACATTTTTTGAATAAAATATGTATATATTTTGTATATATGAATTTAAAATTTACATTTTTATCTCTTATTCATGCATACAAACATACACATTATATTTTTGATCTTTCCTGGTGTTTTGTATTAGCATAATTAGCAAAACACAATCCATACATACAATATTTTTATGTATGTTGCTAAGTTATTTTGTTTACAACATTTGTTTAGTATTTAAATCAAAATATTTGCTGTTCACATTCTTTAATGCATATTGAATATGCATATGGTTAAAAATTAAGATTTTATGTTCATAATATGTTCATTAAATATTTAGGTCTTGTATAGTGCAGAGGAGAGTGTACAGGTTTTGAAAGTAAGAGTGATTTGGTTCGAATCCAATTCGTGTGCGTACATTTTTTTTTTTTTTGTTAACTGTATTCATCAACATTTTTTTAATAAAATTTTATGTATAATATACACATATTATTTGATCTTTCCTTCTATAATAATTTAGTTCAATCAATCTTGATGTGCACATGTATTTTGTATTAGGATTTAGCAAAACACAAAATATATAGATACAATATTTTTATGTTGCTAAATTATTTTGTTTTAAAACATTTGTTTAGGATTTAAATCAGAATATTTGTTATCAACATTCTTTATTATGCATGTCGCTAAAAATTAATGTTTTATGTGTTTTATTTAGGAACATTTTTTATGTATACAGCAATTTACTTTTATATTATAACAGTCCAAAATGCTTGCACTAGCAATTCACTTTTATATTATAACAGTTCAAAAAGCTAAAATTTTGCAATCAATTTTATTTTCTACTTTTTAGGGGGCGAATTCGGTTTTGCTAAAAGCATATTTTAAAAAATATTTTTTTTACATATTATTGTTTATATTATATACTATATATTTACATTATATTTGGTCGTAAGAGGGGTATGTAAAGAAAAAAACACTTACGACCTGTGCAGGGATCGAACCCACACTCCTTCGTACAATACGACACACGCCTACCCACTAGGCTACCGAAGCCCCCAGTTAAATTTTAATAATTTTAACATAATAACATGAAAGTTCTCATCTTCTTTTGCATAAATTTAGGGGAACATTTATTATTTTTTTAGTAATATAAAGTTATATAAATTTTTTTTTATTTTGTGCAATTAAAACTTGAAATTTATTTTTCTTTTACGATTAAAGTTGTTGTAAATATTAAGATTATATTTAAATTGAAATTTTATTCTTCTTATTTATTATATTCTTCTTTGTAAATTTTTTGTAAAAAACACCTTCTTTACGAATATATTTAAAAGAATGAAAAATTTTGTATTTCTATAGTAAATCCTAATTAACTTTAAGAGTATGGGAAGGAATAAATTTTAATAAACAAAAGAATGAGTCAGGAAAACTTCAATTAACACCATTTTTAATTTTATTGCATGTATATAAGTTTTGCATACAATTAAAATTGTACCATATAAAACTTAAGAAATTGAATTTATTTAAAAGAATTAATTTCAACAAATTTTTTTATTAATTGAATGGGTTTTGTTAAATGCAAAAAAAAAAACTTATGAATTGTTTAATAACAGTTTTGTAATGATTAAGAAAACAATTTCTAGAAACAATATTATTATTATAGAATTGCTAATTATTTATAAACTAATTTCATTTGGTCTGCTGGTATTATAATACCGTATTATAAAAAGTTTAGTTTATAATGTTCAAAAATTGATAAAAAAAAAAATGATTAAAATAATGAGTTCTAATGTTATAGTATTAAAAATTTTGGAGGAGGCATGTTGGTTGCTTATAACGCAGAATTAATAAATATGGAACAAAAAGTCGAACAAAAGTTCTCAGTAGGATGGGCTAATAATTAATTGTAAGAGATTGTGAAAGAAGTATAGAGATTTTTTTTAGGTAGATGAACACAAAAAACAACTTTTTTCAGAGATGAATAAAACGCTGGTAAATACATAGTATTTTCTTTTCTTGTAAAGATCAGATTATGAAAAGTTCTTAGGCTTGAGTTTTACAGATGAAATATTATACTTTCAGAAATATTTTGTACCAGTGCTCAATATATCTTTGGTGAGTACACAGTATTCGTTTTTCATTTAAAGATCAGATTATGGAAAATTCTTAGATTTGCTTATAACCGATGAAATACTGAACTTTCAGAAAAGTTTCGTATCAGAACTCATTATATCTTTGATGAATACACAGTATTTCTTCTTTTAAAGATCTGATTATGGAAAACTTCTTTTATTTGTATTTTACCGATAAAATACTAGAGTTTCAGAAATGTTTCGTACTTTTGTACTAATAGCTATCATAGACTGTAAATGTAGAATCTAAAGAAAGCAAATAAACTGTGTTTTTTGGTGTTCTATTCGAAAAATACATAAAGCAAAGTAAAAGAAGTAATTAGATAGGATTAATAAGATGGTAAGGTATTGTTAACAATATGAATATTGTTTATTCATCATCATACTTTTAATTTTAGTTTTCATTTTAATATAAATTAAAATATCATATTAACATATTAACATACGTTTATATGTTACTATTGTAAAAAAAAAAAAAAAATTTACCGATTTAATTTTTTTTTTTTAAATCAGAATTTAAACATCAACTGTCAAGTTAAACGGTTTACCACTAACAGAACACAATAATAATAAAGCAAATAACATTTCAAAATTAAAAATGGAGAAACATGTGCAACATGTTGTTACAAAAAACTAAAATAAAAGTTTAACAAAAACTTTTTTTTTTTTGTTTTTAATTCATTCCATGTTTTCTATCCAACACAACACAAACTAACCTAACACAATGCAACACAATCTGTTCAGGTAAACTGTAAAGTTCCGATAAATAAAATTAAAAAAAAAAAAAAAGGAACAAAATAGTAAGAAAAAAAAAAGTAAAATAAAACAAATTACTTAAAAGTACTGTTGATTCCTCCTCCAGTTATTGTTTTTTTGTTTGTGTACCGTTATACTTCTTTTGCACAATATTGTTATTTGGTTTGTTGATTTTTTACAATTTTGCACAGTAAAATTGTGCAATGCATGCCAAAATGCTATTGAAATTGTTTATTTTTATGTTTTTTTTTTTTTTAGAGTAAATTTTTAGTTGACTTGGACAGTTTTAAGAAAAAAATTAATTTAGATTTTCTTTTTTCTTTAATAATGTTTGTAAATTCAGTTGCATTTTTATTTTTTGATATCTAAGTAAATCGTTAGAATTTTTTAGATTAAATTCTGAACTAAACATTGAGGTCTAAAAAATAGTTTGGGTTTAGCCTTGATCTAAGAAAGCAGCATTCAAAGTATCTTCTTTTTGAATGATTTCTTTTTTTAATTGGAAAATGTTCGTGATGCCTCCAATATGTTTGTAATTTCATTAAAAAATATATTTGTAATGTTAACTTTTTTTCTTATAAATTTGTTTTTGTGTAGCTTGTAATAAGACGTTCTGTAGTAGCGTAATAAGACGCTTTTTTAGTAGTGTAATAATGCATTTTATTTAGACATTATAAACAAAATTACATTTTTATATTGCTTTCCATAATTATTTAGTTCGGTACAAAGTCAAAGAAAAAATTAAATATTAAAAAAAAAAAAAAACATTGCATCACAGGATGATTAATGGTGGTTTTCGCGTAATTTTTCTTATTTACTTTTAAAAATATATTTTTATTCTATGCGCTTAACATATTATAAATTGCTCTGGTTTTTTGTTTATTTTTTATTTTGTTTCCCCTTTATTTTGTCAAATTGCAGGTGCAATTGTTGCATCATGAAACGTGACATATTTATTCTTTCTATATATGTATTTCTTTTATTTTTTTTGGCTTTTGTTGGCTTCCGATTGAATTGAGTAATTGTTAACAATAAATAAGTGATTTTTAATATATGTCAAAAGTTTTTATGTATAATAAACCAAAACATGTCATAGTATGTGACTTTTTATACATAATTTTATTTTTTTTGTTTTTTTTTTTTTGGGAAAAATGTTAACTTAAATATTTGTTTAACTTTGAAACGGACTGAAAATAATTTTTGTAGATAGATAAATAGAAATTTGAGTTTTTATTATGATGATAGTGATTAGTGTTTGGTTTGAACTAAATTTTGATATAATATAGATTTTTTTTTTCTTTCCCACTCCTAAGGAACCTAGAGTATCCACTAAGTCATTTATTATTCAAATATGACCAAGCTTCAGTTTCTGGAATTATTAACTTCACTAAACTGTTGATTTCTTCGCTATAGCTGTTGTAAAAGAAAGACTATAAGACGTAAATATTTATTTTATTTCTACGCCATCTATTATCTTACACAAGAATTACATTATTAATTTTTTTATTTTATATTATATTATACTAATTTATTATATATTATAAGAAAATATGATATTATTTTTTATTAAAATATATGATCCTGCCTGGATTTGAATATGAGACCGTTCTACACCATTGGCTGGATAATAGCATAGGATTGGGTTGTGAGCATAATAAAGTTATATAATTTTGCAGTTTTCTAACAAAATGCCTTACAAAACTTAACCTGATTGATATTCGAAATGTGCTCAAATATTGTTATCTAGTTCAATCACTCCATAATTTATTAATTATTTTTGTGTGTTAACTTGAAATTCTGTAAAATATATTCTTGCATCATTTCGGAATTGTTAACATCTTTTTAACATAGTTTTAGTTAACATCTTTGAGAAAAATTTAAGTTCTGTAACATAGCATTTTTAACGCCTCATAACACAAGGAAGGGTTGATAATTCAAGTATTTATTGCAAATATATATGATATTTTTTAATAAATAGGTACAGATGATTCAGTTAAAGTTATCTAAAAAAAGAAAATTTCCTTTTGTTGTTATAAAAAAAATTTTCCTGACGTAATTCTGAAAAATATTTTCTCTTCAAAAATATCAAGATTCTAACTTCTAGTATTTCCCAGATTAGAAGGAAGCAAAATTTTGTAAAATCCATGGTAAATTTTATCCATCCACAGTAAATTTAAATACTAAAAAATACCATAAGCATTGCATAATTTTGATATTATTTTATAAAGCTAAAAAATATATCATGACTTTTTTAGATTGATCAAATGTAAAGCAGAACCTGAGATATACAGATATGAAAATAAACTTTTTGAAATTTTTACGGGCTGTAACTCGGTAATGGGTGAGGCTACATAAAAAAACTTCTTCTATAACATTTATTTTTTAAAAAAACCTATCCATGATTAAAATTTTGTTGTAATATATTTAACGGCGTAGAAGTTTTCTAAACAGATAAAAGGACGAACAAACAGAGTGTAACTAATAAGCATATATTGCAGTGATTTTTGAAAAATATCCTGAAAATAAATATTTCTTATAAATGTTAATTGATGACACACAAATATATTATGTATTTGCGTTTATAATCTTGTGTACCATAATTACAGTCCAGTACTGAAACGATTTACTGAAAATAATGATTTAACAATCTGATGTTTATTCTAATATGAATAATAAACGGCTTAATAAATAAATTTTAAAATACATGAACAAAAGAGTACAATATAGTAAGAAAACTTTCTTACATTAGAAATATTTAAATAACAAAAAAGAAAAAAAAATATTTATATTAGATTTTATTTACAATCTGTTGATGTTCCAAATACTAATCATCGTAGTTATATAAATTTAAGATTTTATTTTCAAACTACTTTACTACTACTAAAGAATTTTCAAAATTATACCATTCGTAATGAAGTATTTTGTAATACTAAAAGTTAAAATATCCATTAAGGACTATTTCTATTTATATAACACAAAAATTATTAATTTTCGTTAAAATTTCAATTTCTCTTAGAAATTTTTTCAATTTAAAAATTTGGATTCTCTTAAAATTTAAAAACAAAAAAAAAAAAAAACGTTCTCGAATAATTCAATGAAAAAGAGAATATTAACGAATATCCTGTTTTTTTATTTTGCGCATGTCTATATTATTACATTTTCTTCAATTGTATCTTTTAATTTGTTTATTTGTTAGATTGTTGGAGAATTTTATGTTTTACAAGATTTTTATATTTTTTTTTTTGAATTATTCTTTTACGTTTATTTTCTTATTCTGTTTTGTCTTTTTTTTTTTGCTATTTTCTTGATTGTTATAAAAAAGTGAGACCGAGATTTTTTCTACCCAATCGTATCAATGTTATTTTCAAAATCATTACTTTGTAGATAAGATTTTTTTTTCTTAATTTATTATTTGTTTCGTTATATTTTTTTGTTGTAATATTTAATAAAAATAAATATTTAAATGGGAAGTTTTTTTTCTCATTCTTATCCCATATTTGTTCCTAGTAAATATTTCTATTTATCTCTAAACGCTAAGCACATGTTGTTTTCTGTTGTTGTTGTTGTATGGTTTTTAAAGACTGGTATTGTATTCAAATCGAATGGAAAATTTTTCAATGTTTATAATTATTTATTATGATTATAATGATTATGTTGATGATGATGTTGATGATGATGATGATGATGATGATAATAATAATGATAATATAATGATAAGTATGAAAAAGATTCTAATCATTTGTTATATGTGATCGTATTATTATGATAATAACAATCATAAAGAATTTTGAGGATGTCCTTAGAAAAGGGATACATGTAGAAGGCAATAATGATATACTAATAATTATAGTCTTTCATGGAATAGGTAATACGTAGGCATTCTATATATATATCTCATTTATATTATATTTGTAGATAAAATATGCACATTAAAATTAAATATTAAATGTTGTAGACAGATTTTTGTCTCTTTATACATAAAATATTTTAATTTAAATATGAAAATTTTATTAAGAAAAAAAAAAAAAAAGAAAATAAGATTAAAAAAAAAATAAATTAATGTATATAGATATATTTTTTCAAGGTAAATCATATTTTAAAAGGCAATTAATTCTATAATTTTTTTTTTATCGAAATTCTTATAAAAAAAATTTTTAAGAATTTTTCTGTTAATGTGTTAAATTTTAAGGAAATTGTTGAGTAAAATAATGGTTGACATAATGGTTAAAATTTAATTTAAATTTTAAATTTAATGGGTTAACTTTCTTTTAAATAAAAGAGTTTTTAGGTCAGTAGTATTTTATGTAAAGTAAAACTAGGGCATAAAGTTTTATAAATTATCAGTTATATTAATTATTTGTTGATTAAGTAATATTAACTATTAAGTATAATTTTAGTGAAGTTTCTGATTAAATCTTGATTTTGAATTTCAAAAAATATTATTTTTTGTTTTCATTTTTATTGTCTTTTTATTTGTCATTTTTATTCTATTTTATTATGAAAGTAGAATTTTAATTAACAAGATTTTTTTCTAAGTAACGGAGTTGTGCCTCCATTTATAATACTACTTTAATGCCTCTAAGAAACTAAAGATCTGTAGAGGGTTTATTTTTGTCAATTCATCTTCTGTAAAGCAATACGCTCTTAGGTGCACATACCCTTTTAGTCGTTTTAATCGGCAGAGTCTCGACAGAGAGTCTCGAAATAAACTGATAGCACAGGAAATGTTGTTCTATCAGTTTATATTTACTGAGTTTCAAATTTTTTTAATATATTAATTCATCTGAAGCTCCTTAGATTGTTTGAACTCTGCTATAATATGTTATAATATGCTATAATAATTGAGATTTAATTATTTGCAAATTTATTGTCTTTATGGCTCTTCACTATATGATATAAAGCTTTTCTTTATTTCTATATGTTCTGTAAAAGTTGCATTGTACGCATTTTTACTAAATGCTATAGAAAAGTTCTGCCATGCTTTTGAGTATTTGATTCCTCACTCTGAGCCAGTATTCAGTACTCCATAGTCAGTTTCTTCTGATGTTTTTAAACCATCAGTAAACTATTTTGAACCATCAGTAAACCATTTTTCCTTTTGATGTTGTGAAACGATTACTTCACTCCCTCTTGTTAAAATTTATATGTTAGTTGGTTTCAAAATTAAACACAATATGATGTATACAACGTTAAGGTTGATATTTTAGGCATATTTTCAAGAAAAAATTATATACTATATAAAAATACTACGAATGCTGCACCAAACATTTTATAGCAGATTAAAAATAAATTGGATCTAAAAAACGTTGTTTTCGTCATTTCAGATGTCTATTTTTAAAAATTATGGTTTAAACTTTAACGTTAATTATTTACATTTACATTGTTTTTACAAAAGATTATTTAGGGGCCTCGATGGCCTAGTGAGTAAGATCGTATAAAATACGCTGTAAACACCGAGGAAGTGTGGGTTCGAATCCCACACACGTTGTAAGAGTTATTCCTCCTTACGACATTTACAGCCTCGCCTGAACAGGAAAGGCTGTGTAATTTCCTGTTCATATTTATGTGCATTAAATGCATTAAAAAAATGAATTAAAAAAAAAAATTATTTTTGTATTAGAATCGCATTTAAATTTAAAACATAGCTTCAAAATTTTATAAAGAATTCAGAAAATTTAAACGTGGCATTTATTTTTTTCCAAATCGTGTTTCCTTTACTAGATTTTATTTGGGAATGAAAAGAATTTATCAATTTTTATTATTTATTTTATTATTAATCAATTTTATTATTAATGTTCTATTGAAATTCATTTTAAAAAATTTTTTCAATTTTATTTTTATATTTATCTCAGGTGATGGATAATATTTTATTATATATAGTTAAAATGCTAAAATATCAATTAATTACATAAAAAGCTTTTAAAAAAAAAATGAAAAAAAAAACATTTATTTTATTTCTCTAGAAATTTTTATTTTCAATTTTTTAAATTGATCAATTTTAATTAATTTATTTATTAATAAATATTATTTGAACGATAACAATATTTTTCAAAAACAAAAAAAAAAAAATTATGTTTATGTTTTTTTTTTTGGTTTGTTTGCTTGTTATTATCAATTTAACATTCAACCTCTTCCATTTTTTTTTTACCGTAATGTAATGTTAAATGTTATATTTTCCAGTTCATAAGAACGCTTAGCTCATATTACAGTGCCAATAATATTAAAAACAAATTATTTTCATTGATGGAACAATAAAAATTAATTAATGACGTCTATTTAAAGGACTGGACATAAATAAAAAAAAAAATATAAATATTTAAAAAAAATAAAGGGGAAATACAGTTGTACTGAACATTTTAGGAGTGTTTCTATTAAAAGAAATTGTTATTATGTTATAGTTTTGCTTTATTAAAATGAAGTATCTTATTATTATTAAAGTTTATGGTATCGTTTATGGTATTTTATTATTAAAGTTTATAGTATATATGATAACATTTAATGTAATATAAATTAAATATTATGTGGATTTTCTATTTCGCCTTTAAGCAATCTTGCCCTGTTCATATTTAAACTTTGATTATACAAGTAATACCAATATCAAGTCAGACGTCAAATTTAATAGGTAAATGTTTTAAAGTTTGTTTATTATGTTCGGTGACATAATTTTAAATTTCTATGTGATATGAATGTTTTGAAATTTCTATTCTTTACTGATTCTTTCATTAAGACAGTTTTTTTTATGGCTTTTCGCTATAGCTGTTCTCTGTTTGATGCTTAGGTGCAAATTTGTTTGTTTAACAAATTTTTATTATAATATTTTCTAAACATATTCATTTATTTGTCCATACTAAACATTTCTATTCACATATTTTGTGCAAACCTTTTAGAAATAATTGTATTCCTAAAGATTTTATTTTTGTTTCTTTTTGATAAGCAAGTATAATCTTCAGCATTAAATTTCTTTTTTTATTCTTGTGGTACTACTCTACCTGTCTTATTAACAAACCTTAGTCACTTGTTAAAAAAAGACCTAATGCTTGTCTAGTATATGATTGCAATAGGGTTAATATAGATAGAACCTATAGCTACTCTTTAATTCTTTTATTCCAACAATATTTGTATAATTTAAGGTTGTTATAGGGTAAATATATAGATATAAATGGTTTCCTAGATCTCACCATTCTATATCAGTAAACCAACGAAACAGTTTTCAATCTGTAAGTTGTAATTTTGTTTTCTTTTTTTTAACTTATTCCTTTGCCACATAAATGTGATAAGGAAATTACACAGCCTTTGCTTTTTAGATGTGACTGTAAATGTAGTAAGGGGGAATTCAGAGTCTTACGACGTGTGTGAGATTCGAACCCACAATCCCTCGGTGTTTACAGCGTAATCTTTACGCTCTCAACCACTAGGCCTCCGAGACCCTCAAATTTTAAATATACCATTTAATCTGTACATAAACATATTAGTGTTTCGTTTAAAAATTTTCATAAATTATTTCAAACGGAAATTCAGTACTTTTATCATTTTATAGAATTTTTTTTTTCTCAATTTGTAATAAGAGACAATGAATGGGTTCTGTGGTAAAAATAAAAAAATAAAACCTTACGATTATCAAATATTTTATTTGCTATTTTATTTTTTGTTTCATGTTTTGTCTATAGCTTCTGTTTTTATTATTGTTATTTTTAATAACGAAATGTAATATTTTTCCAATCGAACTCATCAACAATAAAAAACAAAAAAAAAAAAGAACAAAAACAATATAACAGTTTGGGATGAATTTCATGGACACTATTTTACTTCTCTATATTAAATTTTTATCAATATTTATTAATTATTTTGAAATTGATATTATGGTGGTTCAAAAAAAAAAATAGTTTTTCTTTTTTTTTTGTTCTTCTTAGGATATGTAACCGAAAATCAATTAAGATAAGTGGTTGAGCTTCGAGCACTCAAGTTATGAGTAAACTTTACACACCCAAAAACAAAATAAAAACAAAACAAAGAAAAATGAAAAATTAAAAGAACGTAAAAAAAAAAAAAATTATATAAAAACATAGACCATGAAAAAAAGAAAAATCGAATCCAGCAATTCTGTTCGAAATTTCATTAGAATTCTTTGTTGTTTGGACATTATTATGGTTAAAACAATTTTAAGAAGTACTTAGTTATACATGTATATCTATGTAACCTATAAACCTTTATATACCTATATATGTAACCTATAAAATAAAATAAGCAAAACATAATGGATAAGAAGGAATATTAAAAATGTAAAATAAGAAGGAAATCTATGAATAGAATAAATAAAAAATTTAATTGACAAAGATTGTTTAGAAAGTATTTTAGTTATAGATGTACTGTAACGTGTTGACGAAACAAAAATGCATATATCTTGGATGGTATAATTTTGAAAAAGATTAAAATTCATAACTTGTATGTATGTTGGTAATGCAGTTATACTGAATAATTTTACTGAAACCTAAAATAAGGAAACTAAAGTTTGATTCTTTGGCGAATGAAACATAATCCTTGAAGAGGGTCAAGATGGTGACAAAATACACGAAAAGAAAAGAAATATAAAATCTGATTACGTAAACAAACCTTTATAACGTATTACCTTAAATTTCGCTTTTAAAATATTGAATTTTTTTTTAAAAATATTTTAAAAAAGTTTCAAAATCTTTTTGAACCTAAAATAACATATTTATATTTAAAAAAAACTTACTTAACTTTTTCAATGCATCATCATATTTAACACCTTTTTAAAATACAAATTCATAAACTTTTCTTTTTCTTATTTGCCTTATTATATTTAACTTTTATTTTTCCTGATATTTTTCATTTTAGTTATTTTCATCAAAAATGCAAGATAGTTGCTAGAAACAAAAAAAAAACATAGACAAATTTACTGACGCATAAAATAAGTTAAAAGTTTTCACTTAGATTTTCATCGAAATATGCATAAATTTCTACGTGTGGTATCACAGTTTTAGATTTTCAATAAGAATATTTCTTAATAATTAAAATATTAAAAGAAACAGAAGAGCTATAAAAACTAAATAAGTCAAAAGTGTATAGTTAGACTATAGTTTTATTAATTTTATTTGGAAGAGTAAATTGCGGGGAAAGAATTTAAGATCAGCAATACGAAATAAAAAAAAAATCAAATAAAATTTTCAAAAACCCACAATTCTGAAGATGCAGGTTAATTTTGATCAGAGGACATAAATTTGTAATTAAAGTATTGAAAATTTGATTAGTGTTTTGAATTTTTTTTTTTTATAATTTAATTATAAGATTAAATTTTACATTTATATTAATTTTTTAAAAATAAAAATACTTCTGTTAAAACTTAAAGATGTGAAGTAAAAGTTATTGAACCACAACTTGCAATGCAGTTAGATTTATAGCATGAGAATTGAAACTGATTAAAATATGTCTACATACTAAATTCATGTTTCATCAATAAATGAATATGGTTGTCTTCCCTCCTTCTCAATTATCTGAAATAGTCTTATTTGTACAGAGTGTTTTAGTAAATGAGAAAAAACATATGTTGTGAAGAAAGAGATTAAATAAGCTGCTAATTTAATGATTGCTGATTGTTAATGATTTAATAATTAACTGAATTGATTTGATTGACCACATATAGGTTATCTATAATTCTATACCGTTCATTAGGATTAGGTTAAAGAGTGGGTAGCAGGTTCTATTTCTCAGTTTTACTATCTATCTGGTAGGAGTGGGAATTTATTTTGATGAAATAAAAAGTCTGATGCCACCACTCAAAGAGAAGGAAGGAGAAAATCTACTGTTTCCCACCGCTACATAATTCAATTTCTAGATGGTAAAATTGAGCATATGGAATTTCGTTTGTGATTCGAATATGGTGAATATGGAAACATCTTTCAAATTCAAAAGGTTTACCAATCTATTGTTTGCTCACAAAGGGGAGTGGTATTTAGTGGATTATAGTCTCACAAGTTGATAGAGGAATCGAGTTTGTAACCCTTCTCTTCAGCATTTTTCAACGGTCGACACTAACCTCAGTATCAAAAAAAAAACAAAAAAAAAGTTATTTTTAAATCTAAAATCCGTTTAATTCTAAGATACCTATTTTTATTATTTTCATGGAATAATTTTATGTAATTGCAAAATCTTACAGTTATAAATTTAAAAACTTAAGAATTTTTGAAAACTATAAAAATATATTTTTGTAACTCCTTTATGTCAAATTACTTTAAGTTCTGACATGCAAAAAGAAACTAAAGATAAAAAAAAACTTATGTAAGATTTTTTTTAGTTCTATAGAGTAGTTGTTCTTTTATTTTCAATTTCACTGTTTTTAGCACACACTTACAAAACAAAAATGTCCATTTTTAAGAAATATGAATCTTTTCTATTTATTTTTGTTACTCTTCTATCCTCTTCTTTAATTTAAGGTAATATATAGTTACAGTATTAAAGCACCATATAATATATAATAAAATAACTTACATACATTTCTTTGATATATAACGATGAAACTTTAGTTTATAGGAATTTAAAGGATACGTTTAAGTGATTCTTTTTTTTTTTTTAAGGATATAATATTTAGAGTGATATTTTTGTAATAGTTTATGGTATCTATACATACTTATAAATACATGAAAATATTTTAGTATGTTACTTGATATATAAAAACACTTTGTTCGAGAACAATTTGATCAATGTATTATTGGAATCAGTGTTCGTGTTTTTTTTTAGTATCGAATCTCTTGATAAATTTTTAATTCAGAAATTACAAATGAAGTTTCAAATGTATAACTTAAATAAATTATTTCTTAGGTTATCAAACATTATGTAGATCAGAAGAATTGCCATATCTAAAGAAAACTTTTAGATGGTTTAAAGCATTTTCAAATCTTTTAAATAAACATTTTATTTGTTTGGATCCTTTCAATGAAACAATTTATAATTAATTGTATATTTAAAATATTTTATAGGTATTTCCATAAGTTAGCCAGAAGTTAGTTAGAAAAATTCTTGAAAAATTTCTTTAAAGATATTTACATTTACAACACTATTTTCCAACCGATGACACAGTCAATAACAGGTAACAGGATTTTCAACATACATTGATATGAAATTGATATTTTCTCTTTTCGAAACAGTCTGCGGTCACATTTATTTTGATCAGTTAACTTTTGTCTTAAATAGTTCAAACTGGAACTTTATATTTAATATAAACTTTATGTATTATGTCCTTAAGAGAGGATCTTCAAATTTTTAAAAGTTAATTTTTGTTAGCTTTGTTATTAGATATAAAAAATTTTTAAAAGGCAAAATAGATTCAAGCCCAAAATTATTCCATATATTTCGACAATATCCCATATTCTTTATTTACATCGAAATTAAACAATTTGCCGAACATTGTATTTATAAATTTATGAAATAATTTTTTGTTCTTTCAAAAAATTATACACTTTAAGGATATTCCTTAAAAAGTCTTTCTGTTTAAGGAATTAAATCCTATCACATAAATGAAATAGACATATTATTTATATATACAAAATATATTTGAAGCTGTTTCGATTAAAAGTTGAGCTCAGGTTTTCTTTTTTTTCCCCAAAATTGTATAATCATAAATAAAGAAATTGTCATTTTTGTCAAAGGTTGAAAAAAAAAGTGAAAATTCAAAAAAAAAAAAAAAATTAAAAATAAAACGAATGTTAGAGAACAAAAAAAATAGTGACAGATCACGTTTCATATAATTTTGATATGAAATTTATTAAATTTGACCATTTCCTGTAAGTTGTCTATAATATGACGGTAAGAAAAAGATAAATGAAAAAAATATAAAATAGAAAAATGAAATAAAACAGAAAAAAAAAGAAATTATAAGAGTGAGAATAAAATTAAATCTTTTTACTTTAGTTTTTATTAAAATTTTAAAGGTTTAATACAAATATAAATAAATTTCCATTAGAAATTTAAATAGGAATAGAAAAAAACGGAAATTAAAAAGTTTTTAAAATACTATAAATTGAAATAATTTTTAAAAGTTCAACTGGTTGTTGTTAATGCTGGTACTACATCAAACTCAATGTCTGAGCTGAGTTAGTTACGTTTAACATACACAAGATAGGCTTAAATTTGCCGTACTCTGTAGAGATTACTTTTCCTATATCTTATTTGTGCGGGGGAATAAAAAGGGGAGTAATATCACAGTGCTTTATTTACAATTGTTATTTTATTTTCATGTATTTGTTTTAACAGTTTAGGTTATATGTGTTAATATTTTAATCATAGATGAGGAAGTCTAATATTATAAATGAAATGAAACTATCATAACAGTTGTATAACGGGAACGTAACGTCCCGCAATGAAATAACGTATTAAAATATAAGATAATATTATTTAATAATCAAACACTTTTCCAGGAAATAATTTTTAGATGTAGCTTTAAACTGTTTATCTATTAGCGGACGTAGTTGCCAACTTAAAAAAAGTTTGTGGAAATAAAATTAGTAATATAAAATAAGTAATATAAGAATCAGTTGATTACTTTGATGTGTAAGTTTTAAACTTTCCAGCTTAAGCTCTTTTTAAGGGAAAGAATAGAGTAGCAAAAAAAAACACATACTAAACACTAGAGTTTTTTTTTTAGTTTGTTTTGGGTACCTAAGTAGCCAAAACATTAAGTGGCACATGCTTAAGTAGCGAAACACTTATCTAATCTATGGAAATGGGTTTTTAAATCCCACACAGTTCGAAATGACTTCTTCTATATTTTAAGCTACACTACGGATCTGATTACTGATGCGTTAGCTCAGTTTTTATCATTAAAAAAACATTCTTTTATTTGTTGTTCAAGTTTTACTTCATATTTATTTATTATCCGCATCAAGTTCTTTTAAATGGAAACAATTAATGTTTACAGATGCTAATTAACTAAGTTTTATTTTAAGGTTTTAGTAATTATATCAATAGCTATATATGATTAATATATCAATAATTTATTGTATATTTTTTTATTTCTGTCTTGTTCATTTAATTTTTCTAAACTAAGAAATTTGAAACAATGTTTTAATTGTTTGTATCGAGTATTTTATTTGTTAGTAACATTGATTTATTTGTTAGCAACATTGATTTATTTGTTAGCAACATTCATTCAACTTCTAATACTAAATTATAATTTAAATTTCAAATTAAAATTTATTTATTTAATTTTGTGTGAAAAACTTTTGCATAAACTGGATTGTTCCCTGGTTTTGGATAATCTGTTATATAATATTGTATTAAAGAATTTAAAGTTTTTTCTTCTTTCTGTTTTTGTGCCTCAAAAAAAACTTCAATTGATTTAATAAAAACATAATATGTAATTTGTACAATACTTAACACCGAACCACCTAAACAAAGACCATAAATACCTCCAATCGTTGCTAAAATTGAAAAAAAAAAAAAATATTAAGGTAATAATATATATGTAAAAAATTGAAATTTTAATTTAAGTTTACCTAAAAGATTATCCCAAGTCATATAAATTTTACGTTGATATTTTATACAAGAAAGTTGTTTATAAAATACTTTTAATAATCCAAGTTCATTACCAACTTTATATCTAAAATAAATTTGAAGTATTATAGGATCGTTTCAATTTATCTAGTAATTTGTGCCATCATGCGACTATCAAAGCTTAATATTTAGGAATATTCAAAGGTTTGTAACACTTTTAAGATAATATAAGATTTGCAACTCAATGTATTAACCAAACTTCTTTGCCCCTTGTTGTGGTACGACTATAACTTATTTTATAAATAAAAAATATTGTTTTTCGTTCTGGGCCAGTTGAAATTTTTAAAGCTAATGTATTGAAGCACCTGGAATTCAACTGATAAAGACATAATCGTTTCAAAAATTGTTTCATAAAAGAAAAATTGTTTCATAAATCGTACATTATGCAGAAGGAATAATTTTTTTTCTGTAAATCTTTGTTCCTAGTATTGGCGGACACAAATAAATTTAAAAATACACGATATTAATTATATAAGAATTTACTTATATAAAGGTTTCATATAAGTACCCTTAATTTGTCAGTTTGTCAGTAAAATATTTGTAAAAATGTTTTATCACATTACTGATTTTGTAATAATGGACATTGTTAGGTGCAAACATCTGGTGTGCGTTTCGTTTTTTACTCTGGTAGAATTTATAGGAACGAAATGAACATTTGAGTTAACTTTAATTCTACTCGAGAGGAAAGTTCAACGAAAGTTAAAGAGTGTTAAACATGTCAAAATCTTATGAAGTGCCTGTCTTATTTTGCAGTAGAGTAGTATTTTATAGTTTTGTAGTATTGCTTTGTGTAGTGTTTGAGTATGGTTTATGCGTTTATAGGATAAACTTTACTCTGATTTTTCGAAACGACTGGAGTTAAATATGAATAGGAACTGCCAAAATCAGATGGGAACATTTATTTATTTAAAACAAATAATCGATCTTCAAAAGTATTACATATAAGTGCAATGGAACGATTCGTTTATAATTATTTCAATAAGTAAGTTTATAATATTAAAATTTGAAATAAAAAAACAATAATGGAACTTCATAAGACTCTGGAATTTTTAACACTCTTTAACTTTCCTTTCCTTTAAGAATCAACTCTGTTAAATCAAATGTGCAGTTTGAAATACTAATTGTGACACCTTGCAGTTAATTAAACTCTATTAAATTAATTTCCAAGTCACTTTATCTGTCACAGAGTAACTCTAACAATCTGAGAATATGAAATTCTTCTGTATTCTGTCTATAATGTCAACTTTTTAATGTCAAATGAATGAAAACGTAATTGATAACATATAATGTACACTTAGTGTACAAGAATCTAAAGTCAATCTTCTTAATTTTTTCCAAAAAAAAAAAGACTCGTAACAAATTAATACATTCTATTAATCATCTGATTTACTCTGAAATTATTAATATCAGAATACTTACGATGGCACATTAAAATATATTCCTTTACTTGCATCCATTCTTTTCATATTAAATGTTTCTATATTGTATGTAATTACTTTACAACTTGGCAAACAATTGCATATTAATCCTTCCTGTTGATCTTCTGATATTTTATCATATATTTCAATAATTGGAATATCGATACTATGAAACTGATCTAAAATAAAAATATTGTTTTAGTATGACATAAAATGAATGGACATTAAGCTCACGTTTATATGTATTTAAACATTTATTATCTCTGAAAGTGCATTTTCGATATTCAAAATTGTTATGAAGGTAATCTAGAAAATTTTTATACCTAATTTATATACCTACTATATATTGGATATTTCGCAAAAATTTACCAGCACTTGGATAAAAAAATGGTAAACATTTACACTTTGATAAAATTAAATTAGCTCTACATTCTACAATACATAAATGATACGTATACCTTGGTGATATTGTCAAATTACCCTAAAAAGTATAACAAATTATATATTATAGATTGATTCCTAATATAAATAAAATTCGGATCCCTTACTTCCTCAGTAAACATACATAGACGTTTAGATTGTGGAAATGAATTTAATTCAACATTTGTATCAAATACTGATGGTTTTAAACCAATTGCATTTTCATACCCAGGTTGAATTACACTTGCAATAAAATTCTTTTGTGGATAATCATATGGTTCAGAAATAATTATTTCTATACCAGAAAATAATTTTCTTGGTGTTACATATTGAGTTTGATTAATATTAATATATATACGAAGTCCAATATCTTCACCAGCACCAGCAACACGAATTTCAGGTGTTTGATTATGACTAAATGAATGTTTACTATTTTCCATTTTAAAAAATAAATTTCAAAATAAAATCAAAGTGAATTTTTACATTTACAAAAAGGATTTATAAAATTTTATGTATTTATTGATATTCATACCTATTAGCTTTGTAATTAAATAGACAACAGTAACCAAATTCAGTTTTGGCTATAGTAAATAACGTGTTACAATTTACTTCTCTAGATAACCAAAAACATGAAGATAATACTTGATCACATGGCTGCACTAATTCTTTCATCAAGGATTCAGCTGTATATTTGTATTTATTTTCAAGTAAATCAAAAATTGTATAAAGATCATGTTCAACTAATTCAAAGCTTATGAGACGTGATAAATTACCCAAGAAATATGCAATTTTTTCTGGATTAATATTTTCATTAATCCTAAAATTTAAAAGAAAGAAAATAAGAAGTTTTAAGCGCAGATTATATGACAGAATCAAAGTATAATATGGTACAAACTTACAGTTTCTTAGAAATATTATTAGTGTTTGATTTCCATACAGGATTAACACTACATAGAGCAACACTTGGAAATGGTAAATTAGAAATAGGATAATTACTGGTTTCTATTGTTGTAATTGTTGGTGTCGTATAATAACGATACAATACCATATGAATTAAATAGATTCCAAAAGAAATTCCAATTATAGACATAATAGACCAAAAGAAAATTGAAAATCTATGTAGTATTTTACTAAAAGAAAAAGAAAAATTCAATTAATCCCATGCTTAATTTTGATAAATTCAAAAGTTTACCTCAATCTCGGTTTGCCAGTATCGTGATCAGAATCACTTATCTGAGGAAAACCATGCAAATTAGTTCCATTACAAAATTCTGTGAAAGTGTTCCACATTATATGCAACCAAAATTTTATAGACTTATTATTTGAAAAATTTAATTCACCATCTTTTATTGAAATTGATAATATCTGCCGATCTTTTGTCATGATTCCCTTAAGATCGTTTCACATAATGACATGTACTTGTAATTAATAAAAAAAAAAACTAAAAACGAATATTATTTTATTAATTTTTAATGAGCTTTGGAATTTTTTTTCTTTATTTTTGTTTTGTTCGGTAGTTTTTGTGTGTTAAAACTTCAAATCGTTAATTAACTTTTAAACTTATTATTTTCTTTAGTAAAAGTTTATTTTGTTTTTTTAATAAAACGTATAACTAACTTTTCAGTCAGGAATAATTATTTTTACATGATATTTAAACTTATGGTAATTATTCAAGGTGTCGTGTGGGAATGGTAATAGGTAATAACTGGATGAACATAAAAATACAAACGAAAATTAAAAACTTTTGTAAAACAAAATTATAAAATTTTTCCTTTGAATATGTAAAGAAAATAAAGTAGTATGTAAAACTAAGGTTTTTAAAGATATATATTTCCAAAACGATTAAAATTATAATGTGAGGAAATAATGTAAAAACATTAAGAAAATTTCTATTGTAAGGGAACCTAATATACGGTTAAAGTTTTAATTTACGGTTCAAGAAGTTTCCTTGTACATATCCTTATTACTTAAATCTTTATATTTTACTTTTAAAAAATTTTCTCAGATGTTTAAAAAAAGGAAAATTTAAATGCTTGAAACTTAACAGTTCTTAAAAAGAGTGTGATAAAAAAAAGTGTGCAGTTTATTTTTTTTTAAAGATCTTATATAATTTAAAATGGTAACTTTTGATATCGTATTTTTTCTAAATAAAATATGTAGGAGAGATCACAAAATATAGAATTTATCTAACAATTTAATGTATCTGTTGTTGCATCTTCGTTTAGTGATAAGTCTCCAAATACTGAAGTCTCTAAAACATTTATTTAATAATTACTACATCAAATCTAGAGGTCTGTCTTGTCTTAGTCAGCTGAGTTGGTCATCGTCGTTTCCAGAATTGATGCTATGTCCTTCAATATTTTTATATTGTGCGATTTTATTTTTGCATTTGATAACATACTTCTTATAATCTTCCACAATAATTGGTATTTGAAGGTCTTTGTGAGCAACATTGTTAAACTTTAAATATTTTTTTACTTTTCCTTTTATTATGTCAATATTGTTTTACTGGTAATATTCTATATTATTTTCTTTATTATGCAATCTTATCTTATATATTTATATACCTACCAAGGAGTTAGTCCATTTATCTAGATTTAATATTTATTTCATCGATTTGTTTTTCTCTTATGATATCCTTCCACCTTAATTTACAGTCTAAGATAATTCCCAAAAATTTTGCTCAGTTTGTATAAGAAACATCTTTATGGTGTAAATTAATTTTAATTGACAAACTACAAAAAAAAAAAGAAAAAGCAAAGAAAAAAAAGAGCAGAATTTAAAATTTAACGGAAACAAAAGAACAAAAAATGATCGGCTTATTTGAATATATTATAGATATGGATTATAATATGTGATACATATGTATATTCCTTACATGGGTTTTTTTTAGAAAAATGAAAAATTAATAATGAAAATCAGAAAATTTTAGATAAATAGGTATAATCAGAAAATTTTAGATAATAATTGTAAGATGGTTGTACTGAATATTTATCATTAAAAAAACAAAAAGTGAAAATCGGTTGCTAAATTATTGAGTAAAAGGGTTTTAAATATCTAGCATTTACAGATTAAATAATATGATATATTCAGTAGAATTTATGTATGTTGCAACTATTTAAAAATAAGGATTTTTCCAACTTTATGAAGCTGTACATGCATACCACGCGGGGTTTCATAAAAAAATGCTCCTTTAGATTTTTTAATGAAATCTATCTATGGTTATATTTTCATTTTGAATACGCTTTTAAGTATAACCTAATATAAAACCATTAGTGGTTCGAAACCTTATTATTCCGCTGGCAACAAACAAATTCTTATAGCAAGTTTTTAATCACCTAAAACCTTCTACGTATTTAAAAGTAAAAGAAAATGTCGAAATTTAACACATTTGAAATTATTTTAAGTTGATAAAATGTATTTTATTTTAACTGAGGAAGGAATACGAAAAGAAGTTAAGTAAAAAATATTAAGGCATCGGGCAGATTTGTTTGATTTTTTGTCCATTTCAAATCAGTCGTTATAACCAAATTGCTAAATTCAGAATGTTATAGAGATTAAAGATAAGATAATTAAGTATATATTGAAAATCCTTTTTTTTTTGTATTTTTTTATTTAAAATTATTTAATTTGTGACAGTAATTACATTAATATTTTAAATTTTTCTTTTCTTCTGAGAGTGTCTTAAATAAACTGGAATAATTCCTGGTTTTGGATAATCTGTTGAATAGTATTTAATTAAAGTACTAAGTTTCTTTTCTTCATTTTCTTGCTCTATACCAAAGTAAACTTCAATTGATTTAAAAATAACATAATAAGCGATTTGTACTATACTTAATACAGAACCACCTAAACAAAGTCCATAAATACCACCAATAGTTGCTAAAATTTAAAACTTTGAATTTTTTATATGAATTAAATTTTGTTTTTTGACTTTATATTAACCTAAAAGATTATCCCATGTCATATAGATTTTTCTTTGATATTTTATACAAGTTAGTTGCTTATAATAAATTTTTATTAGCCCAAGTTCATCACCTGTTTTATTCCTATAATATAAAAATATTTCAAAACAAGGTAAAAATGTAATTAATTCTAATTTTCTTCTAATTCTAATTCTTAATTTTAATCTTCAAAATTTCCCTCGAAATTTTTTTACCCATCCTCGTCCATACTCTTAAATTTCCTAAACCCCATTTCCCCAAGAATCTTCTCTACATTCTTATCCTTAAAACCAAATTATGTGTTTGCATTAAAGGTCCCGTCCTAAGATTTGCTTTTAAAGGTGACTTTAATTGGTTAAAGTCTAACACTATCCGAAGAAACCCTATGGAACTTTTCCTGATGACTTATGAATTGATCCACAGGTTTTGTTAAAAAAAATTAAATAACATTTTATTCCGTCACTTTTAGTTTAAGTAATTGCGATACATCAATTTGTTCGAAATTTTTTTCGATTGCTGTTCCGTTTGCAACACCTCGAAATAAGCATGCTAGATATATGCTCAAGTATATGGATCGGATCAGAATAGAAAAATTAGTTGATTAAGCTTCTCCGCCCGTCTGCGAGCACGATAACTCAAAAATTAAGAAAGCTAAAGTCTTGAAATTAACAAAAAATATTTTTTGAACAATTGGTAAGTTCCTTAATTTTTTTGTTGAGATTCGACCAAAACTGCGCGTAGCGGGTCAGTAAAATAAAAAAATAAACTTAGGTTTATAGGTTTACATTTTTTTTAACTCTTCAACTCTTCAACCTGACAACTGACAATTTTTCCAAAAAATTGTAGGTTTATCTGATCAAGTTTTTATAGTACTTACGATGGAACACTCGAATTAAAAATTGCTTTTTTACTTCTATCCATTCTTTTCATACCAAATGTTTCTGTATTGTATGCAGTAACTTTACAACTAGGTAAACAATTGCATTTTAAATCTTCCTGTTGATCTTCAATAATTTTATCATAAGTACTTACAAGATTAGTATCGAGACTATGAAACTGGTCTTAAATAAAATTTTTAATTATGGTGATTGAAATAATTTTAAATATTTTATAAACATCTTACATTTGTGTGTATTTAAACAATGATTATCTCTAAAAGTGCATTTTCGATAATTAAAATTATTATGCAAATAATCTAGGATATAAAAATTAAAAAAAATTAATATGGTTATACTTTATTAATTCTTAAAATTAAATATAACTAAAATTTTACCAGAATTTGGATAAAAAAATGGTAAACAATTGCATTTTGTTAAAATTAGATTTGCTCTGCATTGTAAAATACATAAGTAATACGTATATCGTCTAGAAATTGTTAAGTTACCCTATTAAATTAAAAATTTTTAGAAATATTAAAAGATAAATTTTACATTTAATTCAATTTTGAATCATTTACTTCCTCAATTAATAAACATGATCGTTTTGATTCTGGAAATGAATCAAATTCAAAATTTGTATCCAGTACTGTTGGTTTCATACCAACTGCTGTCTCATAACCAGGTTGAGAAACAGTTGCAATAAAATTCTTTTGCGGATAATCATATGGTCCAAAAACTATAACTTCTACACCTGGAAAAAATTTTCTTGGTGCTATATATTCTGTTTCATCAATTCTCATATAAACACGTAAACCGATGTCTTCACCTGCACCAGCAATACGAATTTCAGGTGTTTGATTTATAAATAATTCTTTATTATTTTCAATTCTAAAATGAATTTTTCTTAGAATAGAATGTATAAGAGATCATTTTAAAAAGAATTTTTTTTTTTTAATTTACGTGTCACTATCAGCTTTGTAATTAAATATACAACAGTATCCCAGTTCAGTTTTAATCATTCTAAATAAAATATTGCAATTTATTTGTCTGGATAACCAAAAACATGAAAATAATAGTTGATCACATGGTTGTACTAATTCTTCCATTATTGTATCTGCTGTATAATTGTATTTATTTTCAAGTAAATCAAAAATTGTATAAAGATCTTTGTCAACTAATTCATAAGTTATAAGATGTGATAAATTCCCCAAGAAATATGCAATTTTTTCTGGATTAATTTTTTCATTAATGCTAAAAATTTAATAAAAGTTTCAAGTACAGATTATATGACAGAATCAAGGCATGATATGGTGTATGATGCAAACTTACAGTTTCTTAAAAATATTTTCAGTATTTGGTTTCCATATTGAATTAACATTACAAAGAGCAACACTTGGAAATGGTAAATTAGAAACTGGATAATTACTGGTTTCAATTGTTGTAATTGTTGGTGTCGTATAATAACGATACAATACCATATGAATTAAATAGATTCCAAAGGATATTCCAATTATAACCATTGTTGACCAAAAGAAAATTGAAATTCTATGTAGTATTTTACTAAAATAAAAAGAAACATAAGAGTTATATAGTTTAAAAATTATTTTTAATAACTTTAGAACTTTACCTTAATTTCGGTTTACCCATGTCATGATCAGAATCACAAATTTGTGGAAAACCATGTATATTAGTTCCATTACAAAATTCAATAAATGTACTCCATATTACATGTAACCAAAATTTGATTGATTTTTTATTTGAAAAATTGAATTGACCGCCTTTTATTGAAATTAAAAATTTCTGCCGATCTTTTGTCATTCTTTCTTTAAGACCTTTGAATGTAATGAAACGCAATTGAAATTTTTTTTTTATAATAACGAAAATTGTAAAGTTTCTTTTTTGTAATTAGTTTTATTTCAAGTTTATTTAAACTTTGAATGTTAATTAATATGTGACTTCTGAACTTATAAAGTAAAAAATTTTTTTTATGGAATGGTATGGTAAAGTTTTGAGTTAAAAATAATTGCTTTCAATGTAGTTATTTTTAATTGTAACTATTTGTATATGTTTCAGGTGTTGACGTGTTGTATAGGCTATCAATATGTACATAAATAACTAGATTTTAAAAAAAAACTAATAAGGATTATAAAGCAGGGAAACCCTACAAGACACGAATAAATTGAAGGTAAAAAGTTAAAAAGAAAAAATTTAACACTGAAAGACGGAGATAAGAATATGAGAAACTATAGGAATAGAATTTAATTTTGATACAGTTTTGAATAATCAACCTGATAACAACTCTTATGTACAGAAATTTTTTTTTATAGTTTATTCCTCTCTCTCATAAATGTGAAAAGGAAATTACACATCCTTTCCTTTTCAGGCGTGGCTGTAAATGTCGTAAGGAGGAATTATTTTTACGACGTGTGTGGCATTCGAATCCACACTCCCTCGGTGTTTACAGCGTATTTTATAGGCTAATACCTACTAGGCCACTTAAGTCCCTCTACGGTCATGTTGACAAAAACATTGTCAATTAAAGTTTATTGAAATAATTTCGTTTTTATTTTTAAATGAAAATTTTAAACAGAAAACAATTTTGCTATCTCCTTTAAGTAGTTTCTCTTCGAATAACAGAAACGTTGGCTATTTATAAAAAGGACTAAATTTATGTCTACTTTATTTGAAAACTTTTGGGAAATATGGAAATATTATAATAACCGAAAGTATAAGGATATAACTATGTATTTGTTCAACATTCACCTCCAATATTTTTTCATAAGATATCATATAAAATTAAACTTTTTCTGATATAGATTTCAGTTTTATATATTTATGGATGGAAGATTAGAACCTTAAATCTCTGTCTAAAATTTTTTAGTGCAAAACGCGATCACATTATGATTCAATAAATAATTAAATAAATTTAAATTAATAATTTTATTTCTGACCACATTCTAGTGAACAGTTTTTGAATGACTTTTTCTAACTTTGAGAGGCTGTAGCTCCGTAAACGAGAAACTACGTAAAAAAATTGGTGTACAACATTAATCTTTTAATGAAACCTATGCGTGTGGTTTATATTGCATTGCTACATCTTAAATTGCGTAGAATTTTTTTAAACCAACGGACAGTCAGAGTGAAATTAATAAGCAAATATTCCTGACATCATATTATCCGAGTCTCCCCGCTTTTTTTTAACCAAAAAAAGTTAGGGCTTAGTTGTAACGAAAGCTGTTTAAATGTATTCAAAATTAAATTTGCTGGAGTCTTTTATTTTAGCAAAGAATTGAGGATGTGTTAAAACCTTGTATTACTGATACCAACAATATTTAAAAAATTCTTGTTTTCTGTTCTGTTAATTAATAACAAAAAAGTAATTTTTATTTACAATCAATATACATATTAGTTATATATTTTTTTTTCTTTTACAAAATTTATTAATACATATATTAAGATTTTCTTTTCATCTGAGAGTATCTTAAATAAATTGGAATTGTTTTTGGTTTCGGATAATCAGTTGAATAATATTCAATTAAAGTACTAAGTCTTCTTTCTTCTTTTTCTTGTTGTGTACGAAAATAAACTTCAATTGTTTTAATAATAACATAATATGCTATTTGTACAATACTTAATATTGAACCACCTAAACAGAATCCATAAATACCTCCAATTGTTGCTTAAATTTTAAATTAATTCTAAATTTGTTATATATAAATTCAAAACTCTTAACAATATTAGTTTTACCTAAAAGATTATCCCATGGCATTGAAATTTTTCTTTGATATTTTAAACATGATAATTGCTTGTAGTAAACTTTTATTAATCCAAGTTCATCACCCGTTTTATTCCTGTGAAATTAAATTTTTAAAAATATCTAATAAAATTAATTATATTAATTTATTCAGTCTATTTCTACCACCTTAAAAATTTCGTGCGACGGTCAATAAAAAAAAAAAAAAAATTTAAAATAACTAAATAAAATTTTGGGAAAATGTATTAAAGTATAAGACAAAAAGAGTTTAAATTTTTCGATAAAAATCCCAAAAAAATACTTACGATGGAACAATTAAATTAGAAAGTTTTTTTTTACTTCCATCCATTCTTTTCATACTAAATGTTTCTGTATTATATGAAGTGACTGTACAACTTGGCAAACACTTACAATTTAATCTTTCGTTTTGTTCCTTAAAAAAATTATCATTATTATCAAGGAGAGGACTATAAAACTGATCTAAAAACAAGCATTTAAAATTTTTATAATCATTAAAAAAAAATTTAAACTCTTAATAATTCATACGTTTATATGTATTTAAACAGGTAACATCTCTAAAAGTGCATTTTCGATATTCAAAATTGTTATGCAAGTAATCTACAAAATTAAAAATAGATAACTTTAATCATAAAATTTAAAATTATTTATATACATTTTTAATATTTTATTAAAATCTTACCAACAGTTGGATAAAAAAATGGTAAACAATTACATTTTAATAATATTAATTTTGCTGTACATTCTGCAAGACATGAATAGTATGTATACCATCGAGATATCGTCAAATTACCCTAAAAAATAACTATAATTATTTAAAATTAAATTCTTAATATTGTAAAAATTATAGATTACTCAACTTCCTTATAAAACAAACATAAACGTTTAGATTCTGGAAATGAACTTAATTCTAAATTTGTATCCAAAACTGTTGGTTTCATACCAACTGCAGTTTCATATCCAGGTTGAGTAACACTTGCAATAAAATTTTTTTGCGGAAAATTATAAGGTCTAAAAATGATTGTTTCTACACCAGAAAAAAATTTTCTTGGTGATACATATTCAGTTTCATCAATTCTCATATAAACACGTAAACCGATATCTTCACCTGCACCAGCAATACGAATTTCAGGTGTTTGATTAATAAATTTTTCTTGACTATTTTTACTTCTAAAAATATCATTTTCAAAATTAATTTTTTAAATATTATATTAAAGAGCATAATATTATATTTACATTTTTACATTAGCTTTGTAATTAAATAAACAACAATATCCTAATTCAGTTTTAGCCATTTTAAATAATATGTCACAGCTTATTTGTTTTGATAAAAAATAACAAGAGAATAATAATTGATCACATGGTTGAAATAATTCTTTCATTATTGTATCTGCTGTATAATTGTATTTATTTTCAAGTAAATCAAAAATTGTATAAAGATTTTTGTCAACTAATTCATAAGTTATAAGATGTGATAAATTCCCCAAGAAATATGCAATTCTATCTTGACTTATCCCTTCAATTTGGCTAAAATTAAAACAAGAAAACAAGAAATTTATTTTTTTTGTAAATATAGACTATGGATTAAAATTATCTTAAAATGTAATTATGTCGCTTTATAAAACATTTTATATGTCAACTTACAGTTTTTTAGAAATATTTTTAGTATTTGGTTTCCATACAGGATTAATATTACATAGAGCAACACTTGGAAATGGTAAATTAGAAATTGGATAATTACTTGTTTCAATTGTTGTTATTGTTGGTGTAGAATTATAACGAAATAATACCATCTGAATTAAAAATATACCAAAAGATATACCAATTATAACCATAGTAGACCAAAAACATATTGAAATTCTATGAAGTATTTTACTATAGAAAAGAAAAAAGAAAAAATTAAAATTCAAAATTATTTTTTTTAAATTATTTTGTATAATTTTAGAAGTTTACCTAAATTTTAGTTTGCCTGTATCATGATCAGAATCACAAATTTGAGAAAAACCATGTAAATTAGTTCCATTACAAAATTCAATAAATGTACTCCATATTACGTGAAACCAAAAATTTTTTGATTTTTTATTTGAAAAGTTTAATTCATTACCTTTTATTAAAAGTAAATTTTTCTTTCGATTTTTTCTCATGATTTCTTTTGCGTCTTTTAACATAATGATGTATTCTTGTTAGAAAATATTTCCAATAATGAACCTTTATTTTAAAAGTAATTTTTTAATTAATTTTTTATTAGATTGATTATTTTAATTTTTCTTTTTTAAGTTAATTAAATTGTTATTTTCGTTCAAATGAATAAAAATAACTATTAATTATAACTTTGAGTGTATATGTAAAAAAAAAGTTTTCAGCCACAAAGTCTATTAATAAATGTATAATAAAAAGATGAACTGTAAAACGGGAGTTTTCCCCAGAATAATAATAAGTATAGTTAATAGTATTAAGTTATAAATTAACGATAAGAAAAACAAAAATTTTAATAAATTTCGATATTCCTTTATAAATTTTTGAAAAAATTTTCTTTTTTAGGAAAAATATTGAAAATTTTACTTATTTTAATAAAATTAGAGGTTTGATTTTGGGTATATAACGTTTTGATTGATCTTATTTATTTTTTTTTTTTTTATAAGTAGGTATAGGTTAGAAATTATCGAAAGACGCTAGAAAGATGCTAAAAAGAGAAGCAGAACGGGCAGAACGCAGAACGTGCACCATATCTCTTCAATGTTGTCCAGTAAAATCTACATCACTTATTTAGTTTAACTTTGCAAGTTAAAAATATAATTATCCTATTTTTTTGCTCGTGGTGGGAGTTGGTACCACATTCTCCAATATTAAGTACCTATTCTAATTTCTTCTCATTTTTGAGTAACTCTTGCTCTGGAATCTTTGATTTTTTGATATAATATTTTGCAATTACCCCTCATTTGATGTAACCAAATAGTAATCTTAAAGAGTTGTTTTTTACGTATCTATTTAATCTAATGAGATTACAATTATTGCTTCTGTTTTCATACTCCCTATTTTCCATTTCTCTTGTTAATTCAATTAATTAAACTATTTTAAAAATGTAGCTGTGAAGTGTGATATTCTAGTTTCAAAGGGTATAATAAATTTGCTTTTAGATTTGTGACATCGTAAACGAGACGAGATATATATAGCAAAGTATATATATTCTGGTTCAGAACCAATTTCTTAATTGTTTTTGCATATGCATGAACATAGAAATCCGTGCGTTTGCACGATAAATCAAAAAATAAAGGAGCTGGGATTTTGAAATTTTTATCATTTCATTATTATAGAAATGCCAATTTACGTTGAAAATACCATTGAAATTGAACAACTTGAACCGCGTTGCAATCATATATGAGCATGGGTCATTGTTTAATCAAGCTAGATTTCTGAAATTTTATCAAAACAAGATAAATTTATGCTAACTATTTCTACAAAATTTGGTTAAACTCACGTTCTATATTCAGGTTCTGTTAGTTCCGAAATTAATAATTTTCTCATATCTTGATACTTTATAAACCTGAATGCACCTGAAGTTTAGTAAAAAATTATCAAGTTTTATAAGAATTTCTATTATAGAGTTGGTTTGTTTAAAGCAGTGGCACCGAGTAGCTGTCATACAACTCCAAAATTTACAAATATATATCTATAATGTATAAAAATAAATTAGATATCCTAAATTTTGTAAAAGATAATTACATTTTATGGAAACAGCACATATTTCATGTTCATATTCTAGAGACTAGAGACACTACACTTTTCCTTGTATAAAATATCCAGTGTTTCATAAATTAAATTACTTTTATTCGGACATAAATCGAAACAGGTCTAACTTAAAAAAAAATTAAAGACTTTCATTTTCAATATGACTTACATTTCCATTACAATAACTAAATAAAAAAAATTTAATTCAAGGACTAAAATAATTTAAATAAAAAAAATTTTTAAAGGGATTTTCTTTTCTTTAAAATGATTTTCTATTCATTTTATTTAAAAAAAAACAAGGCAGAATGTGAACCAACGGTTTTTAAAAGCGCACATTTCCAAAAGATAATATGTACAAACTGTTTAGAACTGTGAAATGAATTCAAAATCTCAAGTTTCTATCTAAAAGCATACGGGAGATATAAAAACAAAAAATATCATGCAAAATTAAGTTAAATAACGGTAAATTTTTACATAACGGTAAATTTAAATATCTACTGAATTTAAAAAAATTGCAAAATTTTGATATTATTTTATAGAGGTTAAGAAAATTTCCAGTCTTATAGCGTTTTTAGATTATAAAATTACTACACAGAGCCTGAGATATAAACACATGAAAATAGGGCTTTCTTGCAATTTTGAGTGGCTGTAACTCTAAAACCCTATACAATTAAAAGAAACAGTTAACACACTTAACTATATATTACTGGAACTTTAACTTTTATGTCTTGCCGAAGAAAAATATGTACAGGTGCCTAAGTTACAGGTGTTTAAAAATAGTAAATTTTAAATTTTTGAACCGTAATAGCACATAAACAGAGGTAGGTACATCATAAAAAATGTTTGATATACCCATTTAAAAATAGGGCTTGTTCAAAGTCGGAGAGGCTGTAGCTCCGTAATGATGGAGCTGCATGAAAAAGTTGCTTTACAAAATTAATTTTTTTATGAGATGTACTCATGGTTAACATTTTTTTTCTCTATCTTTAACGGTGTGGAAGTTTTGTAAACAGATGGACAGATGGACGGACGAACGGACAGAATGAAACTTATATGTACATTTTTTCAAATGTTCCAAATTTTTTGGAAATGAGCTAGAAACAAAACAACATTAAGAAAGTTTAATTTTAGAATATTTCAATTTTTAGTGAAAAATTCAATTTATTTTAAGAGAATAAAAAAGAAAACAAAAATAAAAGGACGTAATATCCTTAAAAGATTTATCAAAATCAACTTTGAACACTTCATTTTTCTAAGATTTTATGAGTAAAATTTCATTTCATTTTAAAAATTTTTGTTCTTGGATTTTTTTTTAACAAAACATAGAATATTTTTTTTTGGGGAGTCTCAAACTATATTACAAACAGACTATTACAATATACGTATATTAAATACACAATCTAGACAACAGGACATTTATGAATAGTTAAAGTTAACTTTTAACCATAAAACTTCCTTTATTCTAGTCGTCCTTAATTCGAGTTATTATTGCTATTGTTTTATTTTTCGTGGCTGTAAATATTTTATGTTCTTTAAATGTTCAAAATAAAATGATCTTTTGCTTAAATTTATTTGGTCTAGCAATCAAAGACTATAAAAAATTAATTTAATTGTTCACTTTTTGGTTTTTGATATTCTACAAAAAGTAGAATTTTGAATATTAAAACAACAAACTAGAAATGGATGAACGTAAATGGAACTCTTTATATGATATGATAGTGTGAAATGGTTTAATTTGTAACAAATAGAAAAATTGTTTGTTGTTTTTTTTTAATGATGAGCTAACGTGTTACTAAGAATGAATGCTGACCTAACGTCACTAGACTTTAGATCCAGTGCACCTTCAAAGTAGATTCTATTCGACTAGAGTTGGTGTTAAGTTTTCCTAGATTTGTTCTAGTGATATCCCTCTGACTGAAGAAGCTTTGAAAGCTTCTCAAATCAATGTTAGAAGTTCATCAAAATTTTGAGAGAAAAACAAACGCGATATATCCGAATTTTTCTTGACAGACTTGGGATAGTTGCAGAGAAAGTGCAGAGAGCGGGTGAGAGTAGGTATACATTTACATTTTTTAAGGTCAATTCGGGCCACATGGTTCCGGTTGTACTGTAAGTTGCACCTGCAAGTCATCACTTCTAGTAATCTCCAGGAAGTTTTTCAAAAAATTTGTTAAAATTTTGTTAATCATTTAATTCTTTTGAAAAATTCCTTATAAAATATTTTAAGGAATTTAAATTCTTTAGATTTTTGATAAAAATAATTTTTTGTTCTTGTAAGGCAATTTTTGAATGAAATAGTTTATTATTTATATTAGACTGTGCTTGTATTTCACTTAGTCGTTCATTACACGGTTGTATTTATTTTAGAAGATTATGTAACACATAATATATCTTCAGCTATTTGTGCGCCATCTATTATCTTATACAAGAATTATTTTGTTTATTACTATTATTTATTGTTTCTTTTGAACCCGTTTTCTTTTAATTGTGAATTGATTAAAGAATGAAATCTAATTCGATATATTATGCAGTGATTACATACACAGAAGGGCAGAACAAAATGACCTGTAACCAATTAAAACAACAACAACTATGAAGAAAAGTTAATTATTTCGATGAAAATGTATTTACTCAAGTGTTTTATAAATTTGGATAAGATCTGTTTTCTTTTTTATCCTAATAATCATGTACTACATAAGTTCTTAAATTAAAGCAGAACTAAGTATCTATTCGACATGAAAGTTTTCTTGGTTGTTAATACAATATAATATTTTTGTTTTTGAGTTACTTTGGATGTTTTATTTCTTTGATTATTGCGTGTTGTTTTATGATCCTGGAAAAATGTCCTTTTGTTTTTAGTATGCCATTCCTTTTTTTTTCAACTAAAGTTTTTTTTTTTTGAATTTTTTTTAATATTTTGTTTTGGATTTTGTTTTTGTTAGTGTTTTGGATGACTATTTGGTGATTTAATTTTTTTTTATCTATAGTAAAAGTTGGCTGGATTGGATTTTTTTTTTATGTTTTTTTGTAAATTTTTTCTTTTTTTTACAAGGAATATTTGTGTGAAAAATGGACAGTATTTGGATAATGAAAAAAAAGGAATCCTTCGAATTCTTTTCAAAAAGTTAAAAACTAACTCATTCTGAACTGGGTAAATTTGTTTGAACGGTTGGTTTTTTAAGGGAAATAAAGTATGAAAACTTTAAGTGGAAAAAAAATGGAAATTTTTATGTTTTGGTTATTTTCGTGTTTTTTAGTTTTTTATTTATATATTTTTTATATATTTTTTTTATTTTTCTTACTTGGATTTTGTCCTAAAGTTAAGGAAACAACTTTATAAATCTTTTTTTTAATGGGGCTAGTAGGGAATTTTGGTGAAAAGAAGTTAAAATAATTTAGGTGGCATCAATTATTTTTTTTTTAAAACTTTTTTTTTAGGTAATTGTTTTTAGTAAAAAATCTAGGATACAGTTGAAGTCTTCTTCATTTCATTATTTATGAAAGCTGAATTAATGTATAACTAGTCAGTTGACCAGACCATGGATCCGTAGAACAATTTTTACTTTTCTTTTTATAATATTATTATTATTCACTGTCGGCTAAAAGAACCACCTATTTGAGACAAAAACTGTTCAACAACCTCAGCGATTTAGCAAGTAAAAATGTGAAGAGCATTCTTCGCTTTGCAAAAAGCACAAATTGGTTTTAACAAGTGAGATAGAAAACTTTTTATGTGGTATCAAAATGGACCAAATACGGTCTAAGTGTGCCTTTTCGCAGCCACTTTACGCTAACCTATATTATTCATTAACTTCAGAAATCACGAAAAAAAATGTCTGTAACAATATTAAGTTCAACTTTAAGGTTAAATATTAAGGTTTAAGTTCGTGTAATAATAAATTTTTCTTTCACTAATCTAATTCCATTTAAAATATTTTAGTTAACAATATAATTACAGAATTTTTCTTGGAAAACTTAATCTTAAAAAAAAAAACTTATCCTAATCTATCCGCATGAATCCGCCCTAATTCTTTACATTATTTTACCCCCTGAAATTTTTTTTAAAAGGGGAAAAATAATTTAATAAAATTAATTCTTTTCAATTGTATTACTGATTTTAATTATAGGTATGTGCTAACCGCTAATATTTCTTATATTTTTTTAATCCGGTATACATACATATATCTGTCACCTTAATAATTGCAGTAGTTCTCATAGGTTATTCTTTTACATGTAGCGCTTCTATTATTATTAAATAATATTTGGACGTATTTCTAGTCCTGTAAATGGCCATTCATACAAAGTGCCTTGGCTCAATAATAAAGCCAGCTTCTATAGTTTGTTCTATATTTCTGTATCTCTTCATTTACATAAAATGCCGTGGCCAGTTTTTACAGTTTGTAGTATAGACATATAATTAATATTGTGTTAATATATTCTGGAGGATAAGTTATTTTCTTCCACTAACAGCGATCTATTAAAATGTTTTCTAAACAGATTAATAATAAAAATTGTCAATACGATTTACTTTATTAATTACATTTTTTACATTATACATTGGTAACAATTATGACAAACGAAAACAAATATTTTGATTGATGAAATTTTAACTTTTAAAGAAATTAAAGGATTAATGGAAACAGAAAATTCAAGAGAGCTGACATATTGTTGTGAATAACCTAATTGGTAGAACTACCTAATAATTATATAAATTTCAAACCATCATTATTCAAAACGAAAATTGAAACGATATACTGTATAGCAGTTCTATTCACTATTTTTTTTTCATGTACCATTTCATTATTGTATATAAAATTGAAGTACCATTAATAAAAATATTTTAAAGTTTTGTAGATCTTCTAATTTCAATTCTTCAAAAGTGAAATTAGGAATATCCGCACCAGAATTTAATGCCAGCAACCGTTTTTTTGACCAAAGTCTTTGTTTTGCTTTTCGGTTTTTCTTTCTAAGAAATTTTTGAAAGAATTGTTAAACTTTGAATAACCCTAAATATTCCAAGAGTAAATGTTAATAGCTTCTTCGCTTTTATTTCAACAAATCAATTCAAATTTGAAAAACTTTGTCGCTTATAATAACCTCATTTAAACCATTATCTTCACGCTTGTTTAGCACTAGGTTCTTGATCGTTTTCCACATACTTTTCTGATCTCGACCACATAAAGAGATTTTATTTTTAATGAAATTATCTTTAACTTTAATAATTTCTTGTTTATAAACGTTACGGATAGCTATGTATTCGTCACAACAGGTTCTATTATTATAACTATGTACTGCTTTCGTATAGCTTGCGATTTTTTCACTTTTAATTCTTCTTAGCGTGTCATTAAACCATCCTGGTAACATATCAGTATTTGAAATAATTTTGTAGTTGGTTATTTTTTTTGTACTTAAGGATAATTCATTTTTGAAGGCGAGCGATATTTTGCTTAGATCATTCTCATTTATTATACAGTTTATTTCAGTTCTTTGAAGAATTGACTTATAATTATCTTTATCATACTTAAGAATTCTTATTTTTTTACTTTTATCTAATGATTTTACTACATGCGACATAATATTGACTTCAATAGATTCATGGTCCAAAATTTCATTATAAAGGCTTATTTTATAAGAGACACGCTCACAATAATTTTTCACTATCACATAATTAATAAGAGTTTGAGAATTGCATATTATTCTTGTTGGTTCCTCAATTATCTGTTTCAATTCATCATTACTAATTCTGTTTATTATTTCTTCAGAACCAGCTGATAATAAATTTATATTTAAATCTCCGACAATAACACAATTTCGTTGTTGCTCGATGTTCTGTTTACTCCAATTAGTAAATACATCTAAAAATTGATGTACCGGGTAGGAACTAGATGGTGATCGATAGAAAACAACCATGCACCATTTTACTCCGCAAAGCCATATTTTTATAGTCAAAATCCAAACTAATTGATTTATAAACATATCCAATATTTTAAATTAGAGATTCTTCTTTATATAAACAGCTACACCTCCAGTGTGACAGCTATGTAATGGACAGTTAGCTACATTATATCCCTTTATATAATATTAACTTTCTTCTATTTTATCAGTTATATGTATTTCACTTACTAGAATAATATCATACCTTTCTTTGTTAATTAATAATCTTAGCTCATCCATATTGTTTAACAAAAACCTGCTATATTTAAATAAAGACATCACAAAGTGCTATTTGAAAAATTATTTAGTTGCTAGAATATTTTATTTTTTTCTACCTTAAGTTTTCTTTTATATACTTCACAATTCTCTTGATCAAAGGCACTATGATCTTACACTACACTACACTTTTGACATGAGTACCTAATAATTTTTTATCAAGAGTAAATAAATTTTAACAACATTTTGTAAAATGGCGGAGCATAATACAGAAGCATAGGTAAATATTTTACAGCTTGTAAATTTTTATTTAAATAATTAAAATTATATACCTACATAAAAAATAATAAAAATAAAAGTTCTCTGATTTCCTTTTTCCGTAATTCGACATAAGTCCATCGGAATATTCCAGCTGATCAATAAAATTTTTAACTAAACATTTTTTTAAGGGCTTCTTTTCGTTTTTTCTCATTAATGTATAACATGAAACTTGTATCAAAAATGTCAGAATTTCTTTTGACAAATAAAAAAAATATATTTGACTCATGATAAAAGGCTGTCATTTTAAAACCTGGTACAAGATTAAAAGTACAAGAGTGAGTACAAGATTTAGTTGTACTACTCTTTGATACCTACTATACACTTCTATACCTAGTTGTGAATACCCTTATTAGATTCTACCACCTTCAATTTTTAGATTTATTAGATAAATATCAATTTTAGATTTTTAAGATAGTAAGATTGAAGTTTGTTATTGATCTGTAATGGAATTTAATAGAATTCTGTAATGGAATTCTGTAATGGAATCTGGGTAAGATTACACTAAGTTGATCTATAAAAATAACTTACATAAACATCATGTATGTTCAACCTGTATATTATATAATGTACTTTACAATAAAAATGAAAACTCCCTCTTTTAATTTTTTTTCTCTCTCATCACAATGCTGTGTATCTAAATTCCGAATGTTATATGTAACAAAGTAAAAATAAGGAAAACAGAAGAATAATAAAAGGCTGTAACTTATAAATTCTTTTCTATTTCTTTTATATACCAAACAAACTGATGAATGAACTCTAGTTAGCAAATATTTATGGACATATAAACTTTTTTGATTATAGTGGTATTTATACATGAATATAAACATTATATATTTTTTTTTTTTGTTCCTCTTTAAGTTTTTTATAAATAAATTCCAAAAAAAAAAAAAAAACACAACAAAAAAAGAAAGTGAAAAATAAAAGAAATAAAAAAAAATGAAACTTAATTCTGGGCTATATCCATTTTCAGTTGACCTTTTTTTATTGCTTCAAATTCATCATTTTGATGAAGTCAGTCAATTCATTCCATATTAGATACATATATATATACATATACATAATATATCTTGTCCAATTATTTCAATGTTTGTTTGTAAATATATATGTATGTAATGTAATGAATTCAAAGGACATTTAAAGAAAAAATAAAAGACAAATTGAAAAATATTTGAAAAAAAAAAAAATTTTTTTTTTTTCTTAAGAAAATTGAATTGAGTATAGTAATAATAATATGTAATGATAATAAATAAAGTTATTATAATATTGTTGTTATTGAATTTCATCAAAATTTTTGGGATATTTTATACCATTTTTTTGGTTCTTTATTTTGGTTTTGTATTCTTGTCTCATTTGATTCCATGTTTTTTTTTTTCGGTTTGAATAACCAAAACATATTGAAAAGAATTTTTATCTATATATAAAAATTTATAGATTTTATTGATTGATAAAAGTTTTTCTTTAAAAAAAAAAAGAAAAATAAATGATCAATTTTTTAAGTTAATAAATTTAAATAAGTTTTTTTTTTTTTTTTTTGTTATATTGTAATAATTTAAATACACTTTAAGATGAAAACGTTTTTTTTGAGATCATATATAGTATAAAATTCAAGGGTGAAAATTCGTTTTAAGAATAAAAAAAAAAAATTTTTGTTTTTGGATGTTTTTTGTTTTTATTCATTTCTATTATTTAGTTAATAAATTCAATTTTTGAATTTAATATGATAATATCGTTTTTGTTTATAATATTATTTTGACTTCTGTGTCACATACACAAAATGTAGAAATAAATAATTTTAAAGAATAAAAACAATAAAAATAAATATTTTTATTTGTTTTATATTTTAAAAGGATATAAAAGGATATATACAAATATTTTTATTAGTTGATTTTGTCAAAATTGATAAAAAAAGCTGGTATCCTTAAAAATATCCTTTTTGAAAATTTAAAACTATCATATTAAAATGTTTCGTCTTTAACTAAGTTATATCATAATTTGAGTAATTAAGTAAAAAGAAATTTGTTGACCTCGATAAAATTAGAATAGAGATTTTATTCCTACTAAAATTTTTTTTCTATTTGTTAGACATTGTTTTTTGTTTTTTGTTTATTAATGAAATAAACTTTTAAAGTTTTAATGGCAGTTAAATATCGATTTATGAAAAATCTGAAAAAAACGAAGCCAAACATAATATTGAGTTTTCAAAATAAAATGAAAATTCGAAATTTCAAGAAATATGTAATTTTTCATTGTGGAATTAGTTGTTTCTTGTGGACCACAATCAAAGTTACGTGAATATAAAGTGAACATAAAATTGAAAATTATGCTTTTAAATAATAAAGAATTTTTAGGTTTTCGTTTTTAAATTTAAAGCTTTCCGAAATTGTGATGGCTGGGTGAAATAACATGAACATAAAATTGAAAATTATGCTTTTAAATAATAAAGAATTTTTAGGTTTTCGTTTTTAAATTTAAAGCTTTCCGAAATTGTGATGGCTGGGTGAAATAACATAGAATCAACTAACGTTAAACATGATTTAATTAAAGGTGAAAAAAAATTCTACTGTAGTTCATATGAACTAATGTCCAAAAATCTAAAAAACTGGAGTAAAACTGCTAAACTGAGACAAATTCAATACTGAAATAACTAGAATCGAAAATTAAATCGACAATTTTTTCAAGATCTTTTAAGTGTTTTTGATGTTATATCATGCAGCCAATTACGATGAAAATTTGTATATTTTCTTTTTTCTTATAATAATTTTTTGTTAAGAGAATTTTAAAAGATCTAGAAACATTTTCTTTACATTATTTATTAAGCAATCTGTCAAAAAAAAAGTTTAAGGTTAAAATATTATTAAATTAGGGTCCTCGATGGCCTAGTTGATAAGAGGGTATAAAATAGGCTGTAAACACCGAAGAAGTGTGGGCTCAAATCCCACACATGTCGTAAGAGTTATTCCCTCTTACGATATTTTCAGTCACGCCTGAACAGGAAAGGCTGTGTAATTTCCTGTCCACATTTATGTGGCATAGAAATGCAGTAAAAAAAATAAAAATTGAAGTTTTGCATTTAACAATGAAAAACAGTTTTTCTCGAGTAAAATTTCAAGATGTACAAAAATTCCCAATTTTTAATTTATAACACATATAAATTAATTTTTATTATTAATTTTTCTTACTCCTACAAAAAAAAAAAAGCAAGGTTCAAAATTTAAGTGACGTTGTGTTTTTAAAATATTTGCTCAAATAACTCTTAATAAATTTAACAAATCCCAAAAAAATAGTTATGTATAAACAATAAATTTAAATTTAAAACAAAAATAAAATAATTCATTTAAAGTTGATTACATGCAGAAAGCAAAAATGGATAATTTTCTTTATTGATCAAAAATTATAATTTGAAACAAAAACAAACTTTTCTTTATTGTTCAAAATAAAAAATAAAATAAAATAATAATGAAAAAAAAATTTTAAAATACAGCTTTTTTTGAACTAAAAAGTAGAAAATAAATTTTTAATTGCGAATTCTCTAAATTTTGTTGTTACGATGGAAGTTTTCTAAAAATTTATCTCAATGTAGTATTTATATATGTGCCATATTAAAGTTCGTAAAATTAATACAAAAGATGGATTATAAATTTATTAACATTATTTTTAAAGATTATACAAAAAAATATAATATTTGTCTATGATAATATTTAATCTGAAAAATCATAAAAATTCAAAAGATTAATAAAAAAATATTCAGACATACATATATATTTTTATCCAAATTCACATTTTCTTTAACATTTAAACTCAAGTAAAGCATAAAAAACACAAAAAAATGACCATGAATATTGAAAAAAGAAAACAAAAACTAAAGTTTGTTTAAATTGCATACTTATAGGCGAATTAATTACAGACATTTTAATGTAAAAGAATAAAATTATGTATACGGAATGAGAATATTATAGGATCGTATTATTATAACATCATCGAATTCTAATATACTTATATCGTATGTAAACAAAATATCCATTACTCTTATTAAAGTAAATGTCTACACACATACATATAATGCAACAAACAAAAATTTTAAAATGATTGCCGTTTCTTTGTTTGTGTGTTTCATGAAAAAGAAAAATGTATAAAATAAATGTATAAAATTGTATATTATATACATTTAGTTTTGTCTATAGCTAATTAAAAGACAACAACCAAACAAACACTCAATTTCATATTTTTATTTTACTCTGTAATAATTCTGTTAAAAAATCTGTAATATCTTTGTATGAAAACTTTATTTTGCTAATTTAGTTAACTTCTCTACTGTTTTTTGGTATTATTATTTTAGAATCATGTATTGTCATTGGAATCTAAACTATGTCCAAAATTTCAAGTCTGTAACTCATTGGAAAATGTGTCTAAAATAGCTTGCAAGATTCCACCATTCCTTTAACCACGAGTAAGTTTAATAAAAGCTGTTAATAAAATTGAGAAGAAATTGATTCTATAGAGCAGGATTAAAATTTTATTGCAGGAAATATTTAAATACCGATAAAATGCCAAAATACAATAGCTTAAAATTTATTTTACTTTCTAAAATAATATAATAAGAACTAAGAGATAATAAGATCAAAAAATATTTAAAGTTCGCCTATAAGTATGCATTTTTTATTAATTTTAAATATTTAAATTGATATTGATTCTTTCTAAATACAAATTCATCTATTACTAATATTTTAACACATAATAATTTCAATGTATCTTTTTAATATCATTTAATTGAAATTTTGTAAAATTAATATTGATTTTATTATCATTGTTATATGTAGATAAGGTACCATTATTTAATTTATTTTCTTTATAAATATTACCAAAAAATTTTTGAATTTCTGCTTCTTTTATTTGTTGATTTTTATATCTTAGATATTTTTCAAAAAATTTTAATATAAAATAATAAGAAATTTCAATTAAACTGATTACAGAACCACCTAAACATAATCCAAAAATACCACCAATATTTGCTACAATGAAAAATATATATATATAAAAAAAAAAAAAATTACTTTAAAGTTAATAATACCTAATAAACTATCCCAAGTCATAAATATTGAACGAGAATATTTCATACAAGATAGTTCTTTATAATAAACTTTAAGCAGTGAAAAATTTGTTTGCTCTTTACTATAAAAAAAAAAATATAAATTTTTATAATAATTTTTCTTAGGCGGTAAATTGTCAAAAACTAAAAAAAAATATTTACTTTTCAGGTTCAACATCATATCGTGATGCATCATCACCTGTATAACGATTCATACAAAATGTATCCGTTGAATATGTAGTTAAAATACAATTTGGTAAACATTCACAATCAATACCAGTAATATTGGAAATTTTCAAACCTTTATTTAATAATCCAGTTGATCGAAGGCTAAAAAAACGTACTAAAATACGATGAAAAAAGTATTATTATTAATCATATTAAAATAAAACATTTAAAAATTGAAAAATTTTTCTTATGGTTTACATTCATTTTTATGAAAACATGGATTATCTTCATATGTACAGATCCTGTAATTGTAATTGTTCTGTAGATAATCTGTAACAGAAAAAAAAAAACCAACTCAAAATCATGAATTTAAATGATTTTAAAATATTATATGCGTATATACCGACCAACATAAGGATAAAAAAATGGTAAACAATTACATTCCTTAAGCATAGCAATAGCTCTACATTCAACAACACATGATTGAAAACTATATTGAAGAGATACTAATAATTTTTTCTAACAAAAAAAAAAAAAAAAAAATTTAATTTATTTACAAATTTCTAATAAATTTCATATTAATATTTACCTCATAATCAAAATAACAATTTCTCAAATCTTTATTCATTATTTGAACTTCAGATGATGTTCCAACTGTATATGGTCTAACAGTTATTGTTATTTCTTTATTCGGTTGACTTAAACTTGCTATAAAATTATGCATTGGATAATCAGTTGGATCAAATACCATTATTTCAGCTCCAGTCAAATATTTACGTGGTGAAATAAATATTGTATCATCAATATGTATAAAAACTCTTAATCCGATATCTTCACCAACACTTGACGAATGAACAATAAGATTTTCTTTCCAATTAGACATTTCATATTGTTTTTTACTAAAATTTTATGGTACAATATGTGAAAATAATGCACAATTGCACAATTTAATAAAAAAAAATATTTTCAATTATTACATTTCACCATATTCCGGTACACTGTGATAATTAAAAGTACAACAATAACCAAGTTCAGTTTTTTCTAAATGAAAAATTTTTTTACAATCAACTTTTTTTGTTAACCATCGACAATTAAAAAGAAATTTAGAGCATGGTTTCGCTAATGTAAGCATTAAATTATTTACATCCAAATTTAAATCTGTTTTTAAAATTTTAAATATATTAATAAAATTTTGTTCAACCAAATTAAAGGTGATAAGAGTTTGAAGATTCTTAAAAAAATTTATTATATCTTCTTCACTAATATTTTTAGATAATCTAAAAATTATAAAAAAAAAAAAAAAACTTTAAAAATATCATAAAATAATTTAATATTAATTGATAACTTACAAATAATTTGATATATTAACGGTATTCGGTTTATAAACTGTATTAATATCACATATAGTTATACCAGGAAATGGTAAATTAGCAACAGGATAATTACTTGATTCAATTGTTGTTATTGTTGGTGTTGTACCATAACGTAGCAAAACTAAAACAACTAAAATTATACCAAGGCTAAAACTAATAAAAACTGTAAAAGACCAGATACAAATTGAAAAAAATTGTAAAATTTTTCTGTAATGAAAAAAAAAAAAAAAAAAGAAAATGAAAAAACAAAAATATAATTAGCTTATTTTAAAGTATGCGAACGTTAATTGTGGATTTCCAGTATCGTGTTCTAAATCAACAATTTGACGAAATCCATGTAAACTTGTTCCTTTACAAAAATCAATAAATGCCTCTTTTAAAAGTTTTATCCATGGTATTTTAATTGGATTCTGTTTAATATTATGATTTTTTTTACCATTAAAATTTATTTTAAAATCATTTGATTTAATTCTATTTGATTTTTTTTTTAAATTTCTATGATTCATAAAGATCCGATTCATATTATTAATACAATAAAATTTTGTAATTTATTAACTGTTAATTGAAAATTGACGATTAATTGAAAATGAATATAGTCCTTTAATAAAAATTCAAGTATATTGAACCTAATTATATATATATAGTTAATTAACTTTAATAATTGGTTATGATGATTACTAATTGAAATAATATGAAAGGAATAATTAAAAAGTTTTTGTTTTTTTTTTTTTCTATTTCTATTTATTGAGGTTATTATTCAATTAATTTTAAATAATTTATATTTAATTTGTTAAATTTAGATGAAATCAAAAAAACATTTATATTGATTACAATTAAAAATTGAAGAGTAGGTTATTAAAAATTAATTAGAGGAATTATTATAATAAAATAGGTAAATTAAAGTTAAGGAAAATGTAGTGAATATTTTCCTATATCGTTTACTATATTCAATACCTAAATATATATACCTATTTATTCCTATACGTACCTATATATTTTATATTTTCATATCAAAAACCAACAAGTAGTATAATAAAAATTATAAAATAAAAGTAATTAATGGATAAATTATTAGTCTTGATTTATTTGAATTAGTTAAATATGAGGAAGAGTGAGGAAATTGTGTATATTCTAGAATATCGGTATAAATCTAATATATAAGGAAGAAATTCTGTTTGTTTGTTTGCTTGTTTGGCACAGATTCACGTAAAAACCATCAATTTTGCAGGAACATTTCTACGACCCCGGAAGGAGTTATAGGCTATACCGCGTTTCGGTTCATTAACCCATTGCGGCCCGAGAGCTTTTTAAAGCGTTTTGGTTTTTTCGTTGTTCTTCCTAAACGGTTTGACCGATTGAGTTGAAAATTTGCACAAATGGTCTTCTCACATTTAGGGTTATATTCAAGAAATTGGGTTGCCATATGTCACCCGGCTTCGGCCCGGCGGGTTTCCAAAAAATTTTTTGTTTCCGATTTATGTCCAATTTTGTATAGCGGTTTTATGGTCTGAAAAAACCCCTGAGACAAATTTTTCACAAAAGCACTAGCTCTTTACCACGTAAGTAAATTGCTGGAATAAGGTTAAATAAAAATCTGCGAAATTTGAGGTTCGTGTTTCTTTTTTATTCCAGCAATTTACTTTTATATTATAACAGTCCAAAATGCTTGCACTAGCAACTCACTTTTATATTATAACAGTCCAAAAAGCTAAAGTTTTGCAATCAATTTTATTTTCTACTTTTTAGGGGGCGAATTCGGTTTCGATCAAAGCATATGTATTTTAAAAATTATTTTTTTTACTTATTATTTTATTTTATACTTTTTAGTTTTAAATGAAGCACATAATTCAAATTTAAAAAATATGGGATATTTTTATTGTATGGAAAGAGTAAAAATTTTTTATTCCAATATGTAGATAATTCATAATTAATGAAAGTACCTCGAAGAGTAAAATATGTACCAAAATACTGTGATTATAAATATTGCAATACAATTTTAGTTGAAGTAACATTTCTAACACGTATGAAAATGATATATATTGTACATAAATGTATTTTACTGTATATTTCTATAGTATAGCATTAGTAGTATATCGTATATCCAAACAAACATCTAACCTTGAACACCTAGTACCTACATAATCCTTTAATAAGATCATGCAGTAAAAATTGTTGACAAATATCTTGATTTAAATTATAAACAAATGGAGCGGAAGAAAATAATTTAGGAAATTAGTTTAACATAATATTATTTACATACGTACGTACATATTTACATACGTAGTTTTAATTTTTTGTGTTGACAAAATTTTGTTTGTAAATCATAATGCGTAATGCGCAAAAGCATAATTTTGTAATGATCTTTACTTTTTATTATATTCTTTACTATGTACATACAAAAATATATTATGTATGTATGTAGTTTGAATTTGGCAATTGGAATTATTTTGAATGAAATTTTATATGTATATCTATATACACAATAGACGTAATAAATGTTCCTAAATAAAACACATAAAACATTAATTTTTAACGCCATACATATTCAATATGCAATAAAGAATGTTGACAACAAATATTGTGATTTAAATCCTAAACAAATGTTTTAAAACAAAATAATTTAGCAACATAAAAATATTGTATCTATATATTTTGTGTTGCTAAATCCTAATACAAAATACATGTGCACATCAAGATTAATTGAACTAAATTATTATAGAAGGAAAGATCAAATAATATGTGTATATTATACATAAAATTTTATTAAAAAAATGTTGATGAATACAGTTAACAAAAAAAAAAAAATGTACCTACACGAATTGGATTTGAACCAAATTACTCTTACTTTCAAAACCTGTATACTCTCCTCTGCACTATACAAGACTTAAATATTTAATGAACATATTACGAACATAAAATCTTAATTTTTAACCATGCATATTCAATATGCATTAAAGAATTTTGACAGCAAATATTTTGATTTAAATACTAAACAAATGTTGTAAACAAAATATTTTAGCAACATACATACAAAATATACTATTACAGCAGAAAAGATCAAAAATATATTGCGTGTGTATTGTATGCATGAATGTAGAGATAAAAATTTAAGTTTCAAATTAATATATACAAAATATATACATATTTTATTCAAAAAATGTGGATGAATAGATAGTTAAAAAAAAAAAAAGTTGCATATGAACTGGATTCGAACAACATGACCCCCACTTTTAAAACCTGTACACTTTCCTCTGCACCATACAACACTTTTAAATGTTGCTAACGGATTACGAAGATAATAAAAAGCGTGATAGAATGACAAATAAATAAATAAATAAATGAACCGACAGCGACGAGTTAATATAAAAGCATAAATAATAGAATATCAACTACCAGCATGTGTAAATGCATAGTAATAAGTTAACTATAAATTAAATTAACGCAGAAACAAAAATTAATAATTTTTATTTCATAAAACCAATAAAATACTCCGGGCAACGCCGGGTACTCTGCTAGTATAATATATTATGGTTCCATAAAATTTAATCATCTACTTGAAAATTGAAGATGTTTATTTTTATTAAGTATCAAGCTGTAGACGTATATATTTTTGAAGACAACCGAACTTGTTGTGTTAGATCAACCAAATTCGTTTCGTTGGTATAAAACTAAAATTTTTTTAACAAAACTTTAAAACTCATGTTACATTAATATTGTGTTATGGTCTTATACAAAAAGAAGTATAGTATGATAGTTATCCGAAACTGTTGTCTTTAGACCAACCAAATTTTGCAGAAATAATTGTCATAAACTTTACTTCTTTTCACAAAATTTCATATGTTCATAATTATATAGTGTCCGCAATTTAACTACCCGCACTACGGGTAATTTTCAAAATATTGTCCTAAAGATATTTTCAAAACACAAAAAAATTTTGAAATAAATGTGTTTTCTATATTAAAATATGATCCATTTTTCATGTTTACCAAACCTTTTTACCATTTCAGATAAAATAATTTTAATCATGAACAGGAACATGGTCATTGAACAGGACCATAAAAAATTAAATTTCTGCTAGAATTTTATAGTATTTAAATTGCTAGAAGCTATAATCGCTTGAAAATTGTATATTCTAAGATGTCTATTGTCCTTAGAAACTGACTATTGTTCTTTCAAAAATCCTGTTGACATTATTGATACTAGTGGAATCTTTTTCAAGAGCTGAGATAAATTAAAGCTATAAATAATTATTATATTTTTAGTATAATATAAGTATAAAAAAGTTTAACATGTCAGTTAAGTTGAAAGAAAAGACCAAAATATTTCTAAAAAATTTTTTTTTCTAGTTTAAATTTCATTAATTTGTAAATATTTTAACCATATTAACATTCAATGAGGGTTAATGGGGAAATACAAAATGTTATATTATATGTAATGCACATATTATTTGTAATTTATTTTGGAAGTATTGTTATATCTATATCTGTACATAGAGAATATACACATATATACATATATATATATATGTATATATTTTATTTCTTATTAGTTCCTTTCGAACAATAAAAAATTAAATGAACCAAAAAATTTTCATTCATTTTTCACACTTTTCCTTTCATGACCTATGAATTTTTACAATTTTTCAATTTTTTCCTTACCATAAGAATTTTTTATATTTAGTTTTTTATTAAATTTTTTTTGTAAGAACATTTTTATTCAAAATCAATTTAATATTTGTTTTTAGTTTGTGGTCTGTCGGCTATTGTTAACAAATAATAATTATTCCATTGTAGTGTTACTTAGTAAGAGTCTCAGGCGCTGAGTGATAGCTATTGGCTTAGTGACCAAGGGGGTGCGGATCTCAACTCACTTACGTTTGAAAGTTCATTAGGGATCTAAAGCCTAGTGATTCCTAATATGTGATAGGTCAGCCTTCATCATAAAAAATTATGATCACCTAGGTAATGCTTTTAACTTTTCGTCATTTCAAAAAAATTTTCTGTAAGACAATGTTCCCTATATATTTCCACCCTTTATCTTTATTATTATTATCACCCTTTATTATTATTATACCATAATATCTCGATTTCCCAAAATTATACAGTATACTGTTACACAGACAGGTATAAACGTTGAACAGTTAAACAGAATATTTATTACGAAGCATTAGCGTAGCAAAAGTACTATTAAATTTCATGGGGTCCTTTCATCATGGTGAGCCTCGGTGGCCTAGTGGTGGTAGTGGTAAGAGCATATAAAATATGCTGTAAACACCGAGAGAGTGTGGGTTCGAATCCCACACACCTCATAAGAGTTATTCCACTTTACGACATTTACAGCCACGCTTGAACAGGAAAGGCTGTGTAATTTCCTGTCCTCATTTATGTAGCAAAGAAATGCATGAAAAAAAAAAAAAATAATAATGGACCTAATTAGACTAATTTTATTGGAACCCGTTAATTTAATTTTTTTTTTAGTCGAAAACATTAACATTCAATGTAGCCAAACTGACAACTTTAGTTTAACAAATATTCTTTACTCATCACTTATATTTTTAGATATTTCAATTTTTTTCCTTTTTTGGATTTTGGATTTTGGATTTGTTTTCTTTTTATAATTTTTTATTTGGATAACGGTTGAATGGGTTAAGTTGATTTTAGTTTGAGAAAACAAAAAAAAAAAATTCTTTTGGTCCCAGTTCTAAATGTTCATTTTGATCATATTACTTTTATTGAAACAAGAAGGAAGTAAATTTTATCCTGGCCATAAATTTTATTCCAATTTTCCGGTTACAGTTTTCTATTCCGGTTTCAAATATTAAAACAGTTAAAATAGATAAAAAATAAAAAAAAAAAAAAAATTAAGAAAATGGAAATAGAAAAATCAAACAAAAAGAATTGGTTTCCTTTTTGGTTTCTTTTATTTTTTTTTTCAGTTCTTTTGAAGTGTTAAAATATTGCCGTTTCTTCAAAAAAACAAAAAATTATGTAACAAGAAAAGTTATTATTGTCAACTATAGGATTAATATTTTAACAAATCATGTGTTTAATAGAGAATATACAAAATAAAATACTTAAGTTCACTTTAATGAAAAAATTCAAATTGGTATTTTAATCCTTGTTCATATTTTGGTTTCACAACTAACGAGGCTGAGGAGAACTAAGTTTAGCTTAGACTAATTCCATCTCATAAAAAGAATTTTGGTTTGGAGATTTTTGTTGAACACTCTCAGAATGCTAATGACTAGAACATTTGAAGAATCTTTTTATGTATATTTTTTAATAAAATTTAAAAGATAACTTATAAAGTTTAACTTATAAACAGGGAGTAAAAACAAAAACTTTAAAGGTTTTCGTTTTAAATCAAGCAGGTGTCTTAAAAGTGACTTATTAATGTGTCGTTCGAATTCGAAAATTCAAAACGAATAAACAGTTTTTTTGAAAGTTTTAATGTTTACAGTTTCAAGATGAATTTAATTTCCTATCTTTTTTTGTGATAATCTATAAATGTTCATATGTTTTTGATTATTCACTTCTTATAAGCATTTTTGCATTCACTTTTTTGGGCTGCAAAAAATTTTTCCATAAAGTGCATAAAAATTCAAGTATAATATTATTTTTTCTATTTTTTTTTTTGTTGAATATTATATTATATTGTTAAAGAATTATACGTTATCATTTTAAAGAACGTTTATATACAGAAATCCAAGAAAAGAAAAAAAGAATAAAAGGAAATATTCTATTATCGCCTCTTTAAGAAAATCGAAATTGATAAAAATTTACGATAGATGGTGCGATAACTTAAATGTTACATGATATATTCTTTATTTTGCCGATTATTAGTTGATGTGACATGTTGAGGACCTATGTATATATATATGTATACATTTATTACATATATAGATGTATATATGTATATAAGTATGTGGAATAGTATATCCATGCATATATCTGAATAGTATATGCATGTATACTTGTATATATTAAATTGTTACATACATGTGTCCACGTATATGTATAAAATCAATATAAATAATAGGAAGCCAATTAATACTTGCAGAGACAATTATCAGTTAAATGCTACTTGCTAAATTATTAGAATAAAGTTAAGTATGTTATTTATTATTGAATGCAGAAAAAGTTTCTAAAAATCTTATTGTTAAATAGAGAATAACTTTAATGATTAGAAGCATTCGAAATCTTGAATTATCATTAATTAATAGAATTTAAACTCAGTATAGAATTAAGATTCCAAAGGTCAGCGTAGTATTAAGAAGATTGTATAACATTTTGACTTACTTGCTTGCTTGCTTGTTAAGAAATTGTTTAAAATGTCAAAACAGGTGAAAGTATTAGAAATATCAAAAATATGTCAAATTGATATTCAAACAAGGATAGCTGATAATCGCATAAAAAGATGAATAAAATTAAATTTATAGGGGTTTCAGTGGCCTAGTGAGTAAGAGCATTTAAAATGCGCTGTAAACACCGAGGGAGAGAGGGTTCGAATCCCACGCTCGTCGTAGGAATTCTCCTTCCGATATTTACAGCCACCCCTGGAAAGGAAAGGCTGTGTAATTTCCTTGTCACATTTATGTAGCAGAGAAATCCACTACAAAAAAAAATATAAATGTTATAGGGATAAATTATGAAGGGATAAATGTTAGATACTTGAAAACATTTTACCAAAGTATATTTAAAGGGGAAGCGCAATGTAGTTCCATACCATATAACAATTAAAGAATCTTATAATATGCCAATGTGTCTATAATTTTGGTTATCAGTGTATATTTATATTTTGAAATGACAAATATACAGGGGGTCTCAAGATAGATGAGAATTGTATTAAACAAGGCCTAAATAAATAAAGGCTATACTTACACGAAGGAAACTAGGGGTAATTATTAAATTTTGTGACGATAAATTCTTAAAATACACATAATAAAACAAAAAAAAACGGACCGAATTGTTTTTTTTTTTAATTTGAATAAACAAATAGCAGTTAACAGTTGGTGCTAATCAACAAATTTTGAGTTTGGTTTTAACATTTAGGTTTCATCAGATAAACGGTACTTTTTTTTAAACACATAGCAGACCCAGCTATTTTAAATTTAGGTCCAGTTATCAGTTATCACATCTTTAGATATACTTATCATGAAACTAATTAGAAACATGACTCCTCCCCTACAAAACTTTTGTTATTTCGATATTCACTACAATCTATTACCCTCATTTCTACCTATAACGGGACATTCTGTATATTAAATTTGTTCTAAAAGGAAGAAGTCACTGAATCGTAACGTTCATTTTCATATAAATACTGGTTATAAATAACTGCCGAACCCTTGTTTCAAAATGAATTAATTTTTTTTTCTTTTGTCCTATGCTTTATAGTTTTTATTCTTTTTATAAGAGGTTTGAATAAGACAAATATATAAACAATCAAACTTTTGTTTGAACATATATGGTGCACATATGTCAAAATAAAAATTACAAAAACAAAAAAAAAACAAAAAATAAAAATTAGAAAATGAAAAGCGTTAAAAGAACACAAATTATGTGAATATTGCTTAAATATGTTATCCACTTATTGAAAGAGTGTAGGGTAGAGATTTCTGTTTTGCTTTTTTTTTATAGGATGAAATCACGCAAGGGACCTAAATTTTCTTTTGATTTTTCAGGTTTTTGTTTTGTGTTTTTTTTTAGGATCTTATTATAATCTAATATGGGGCAATTGTATTGTTCGTATCACTTTGTCAAATCCAATATGTATGTATTATTGAAAATCTAGATTGATCTATATGTATAAGTGATAATTTTTAATATTTAGGTGATTGTCTTTTTTTTTTGGGGTTATCAGAATTGTTTAGGTGATAATAGGGATAAATTAAAATTTGATTTGATTTTTGTTTTGATTATTTTGTCATTTTTAATAATAAATAATGAATTTCATATGACATATTAACTTTGTATGAACATAATATGGAAGTTTTTATTTTGAGTTTTATTCTTTATTGGGTTTTTGTTTCGAACTAAAATTAATTGTAAAAAAAAGTGGAATTGATTGATGATTTATAAATTTAATAATTTAAAAATGTTTGAATGATAAATGAATTAAGTTTAAATGTGTTTTAACATGCGAAATAGTTATGAAATTTTATTTTTATTTCAAATTAAAATTACGGACAGGTAACAAGTATTCTTGACAACACTTTTACGTTGAAAGGATACTCTTCTACACTAGGGATACGTACCTAAAGTTTTGAGATTACTGATACATTAGCTCAGTCTTTATCAATAAAACAAAAGAAATAAACTTAAAGAATTGTTTTTTTCTACACACTACCCAAACTCTAGGCAGGGAAGTCCTTTGTACAAAGTTATTGTATGTTTAGATAATAAGAAGAAGAATTGAAGGGAAATAGACTAATAAGTGGAAGTTGAAAGGTAAATTGTAATCAAATTGTGGTTTAGGTTTTTTTTTTTAAAGTTGCTAATTATATAATGGACCATATCAATTAGACGGAAACATATTAGATTGAAGAATGGCCCACATTTTAACGATTCTCACAATAAATGAATCTCCACGACCAGTAAAAGAAATTGCGTTAATAGATTAAGTGAAGAATTTATGTTACTATTAATTTAATTGCAGTTTTTTGGCAATACTATGATTTTTTCATTCGCTACTAATTCGGATCTAGCGAAATATAAATATAAATTATAGGGACAAAAAATTGATTAAAATTAACAACCGTTCTCAGTCCTAGAGGCCTAATAAAGAGAATTAAGAATCTAAGAATAATCTAAACTCTTTTCAACCTTATTTCAGAAAGTCAAGTATAAAATTATTTTCGTAAATAAAAATATTGATAATGATATGATTTTTAAATCATCAACGTAAATTTTAATATCGTATTATTTGTATACAAAATAAAAAAAAAAGAGTCTTTGAAAAAACTAAATGTATACATCAAATGCCTCGGATTCTAACTCCATCCGGATCATGTAGATTTAATTTAACTTTTTTAATATTTTACCTTTTGTGATTAGGAGAAATATAACAAAACAGGACTTATACGCTGCATTAGTACGAAGGGTGGTAAAATAAAATAATTTAATTGTAAATTTTACTTCTAAACCTTCAAGAGAAACTTCGTTTTGAGGAAAAAACTATTCACGTTTTAAAATCAATTGCAATTAAAAAAATTTGTTTATTATAAATTTTTTACTTTAAAATCAATAAAATATAAATTTTTTATTATTACTTTTTATCAAAAAAGAACTTTATTTTAGAACTTAATTCTAAAAGTCAATTTAAAAATTTTAAGTTTTATAAAAAAAGTTATTTTTCTTTATATATATACTTTATAACTTGACATTTATATTATATTAAAAATTGTTTTTGACAACTGTCATTTAATTATGAAAAAATTCGAATTAAAATTTAATAACGTGTTTTCAATCAAAGTTTGGAAGTGGAGGTGAACAAACTTTTCGAACGGCGCGCTTTCTCAATCACAAGTCCCAATATTATACTTTGTATAAGATAATAGATGGCGCACAAATAAAAATATTTATTTTCATTTAATAATTTTGTATAATAGCCATTGCCCAGTAATCAACGACTTAGTGAAAGTAATGATTCCACACAATGAAATTTAGTCAAATATGAAAAATTAATAACTTAATGGATGCTTTATGTATTCTCTATAGGAGTGGAAAGGAGAAAACAATTTTTTTTTTTTTAATATATTATGTTTCTAAAATATAGCTTATTCGTATACAATTGTTTCGTACAAAATATAGCTTATTCCTACAAAATATAGCTTATAGTCTTTTCGTACATTTCTCCTAAAAGAAATTCATTTCTAAGTATATTTTAGTCTTTACTTTAAAATTTTCTATTTTTCAAATTTCATTATTCTAAAGATTTTAATTTTTAAATTATTAACAATTTGAAATTAAATTTTTATCGAAAAATTTTAACCTATTTTTTTTTTTATTTTTATTTTTTTAAATTTCTCTTCAATTGAACATCTATCAATAAATTTTCTATTCTGAATATGACCTTAATTGTATTTGACTTCATCAATAATAATGAATGACTATGATATGTATGACTATAATATGACTATAGAAGATAATATAATGATAGATGGATGTAGGTATATTAGGTATAACTTTTATATATTTATATCTACTTACTTTTACTAATAAAACCAAAAAATTTTTCTTTATCTTTTTTTTTTTTTTGATTTTGATTATGAATGTTGATTTTAGAACGTGTTACGAATATTTAATTATATATTTCTTAAAAATTTACATAATAATTATTATTAAAATATGAATAGATATATAAGTACTTTTATAAGTTTTTATTTATGTGTATAGATATATGTATATACTTTATTAAATATATTTACTAGTACAATTGATGCCTATGTACAATTCCTATATATTTATTTCATATTATATTTTGTACTTTAGGTCAAATTTTCTAAGACTACATTTTATTCAATACTAAATTGAAGTCTAGTCAATTTTAATTTAAAAAAAAAAAAAAAATAAATGTAAATTTTTTTAAAATAAATGTCAAATAATTTTCATTGTAAAATTTATGATGTTTCTGTGAATGGAAATAAAATGAAAAATATGAAATTTCATAAAGTTTGGTAGCAAAATGAGTTTTACAATAAACGTTAGTTTATTTAAAGTAAAAAAATATTAAATGGAATTTTTTTAATAATATAAAGTTTTGTACCATAATTGACATGTGGTTACAAGCATTAATAAAGAGTGAAATCTGTTTTTTTTTGTAACTAAAAAAAAAAAAAAAATTATACTTTGACAGATTTTTGTGATGAAAATTTAAAGACAAAAAATGCAATATGTATTCCTAAGTGTCTTTTGTTTAATTTAAATTCTTTTTTAATTTTATACACTTAGATATTTATTACACTCAGTTAGATATTTTTAAAACAATAATTCTCCCTTTAAAAGTTTGAGTAAATTGTTCTATGTGTAAAAATTTTCGAAAATCTTTCATCTCAAAAGAGATCATCTTTAAATCTGAAAATAGCATTGAATTCAACATATAATAGAGATGAAAACAAGCGAAACATATTTATAAAATAAAGAATAAATTAATTAAAACACAAGTTCAAATACTAACTCATGCGGATATATACAATTATGGAACAAGAACGGCTAATCAAATTATGGCACCCCTAACAAGATATGAATTTATAAAGAAGAATCTACTATCATCCGCTATTCTTAACTTTAATAAGTTACCTGCTGAAATAAGAAATCAACGGACAATAAAAATATTCAGCAACAAAAAAACATTTATCTATCTATACATCATTCAGAAAGAAACAAGCAACACTGTATATCTGATTGGACTGTATAACACAGTCTGATCACATGCACATTCAATACCCATTAAATAGCATTAATCCTTGCTTATCAATTAACTTGAATAAGTAACCTTGTTAGCGAACGTGGTATATATTACTATACTAATTAATTAAGTATTAGATTACATTAATAAATTTAGTTAAAATCTGTGTTCGCGAAAACTAAATACAGTAATCGAGTAAATAAAGGTGTGCTGCACTTTGGGTTCGCCCTTGCTATAGAATAAAAATAACCATTAAGAGAAGGGGGGGAAAACACATGTTATATATCAATTTACTAACGGAGTAAATAAATAAATGAATAAATAATAGTAATAATAATCATTCGTCCTTGATTGTGTCCTCTAAAACTTAAAACCATTCTTAGTTATAATATTTTTAATTCTAAGTGCATTTTAATTAAGTAGTGGTATTGGTATCTGACATTGTTCTGTAGAATTGCATTTTGTATTAAGGAAATATACTGAAGACTGTACACATAGACTTATTATTTTTCGAATTTCATAGAAAAAAAGAATAAAATAATTAAAGAGTTAAATACATATACATAATTAATTATAAAAGAATGAGGAAAAGGGTGAAATGTTGTCCAGAAAAGGCAGATAAATGTTTCCTTATATTGGACTTTGTTGTAGATATATACGATCACAGTTGTATAATAAGATAAAGAACTCGAATATTTAATATTGTTTTAATTTAAGAATTCCAATATTTGATATTATTTCAAATATGACATTGTATATAACAATATTTTATGTTACATATTTAGCTTTAGAAGGCGTCATATTGTATAAAGATTAATTAAAAATTTATGAACGTGACTGTTTTTTAATTTTAATATTATTTTAAGAAGAAGAATAGAATTATGAAGGATAGGACAATAATTTGTTTTTAAAAATAATTGCTAAGATATTTTTGTATTATTATTTTTTTTTGGCTATACAATTTTTTTTCTCGTCAGTTGATGAGAATCTTCAAAAAATACAATGTACCCGTTGCAGAATTTATTCCGGGTTTTTACTGACAAAACTTCATCTGTCCTCTATTAAAACAAGTCGAACTGACTAACCGTTCATTTTTTGCGAACGTTTTTTTTTAGTGTACTTTCATTAGGTATAGGGCTATATATATTCATTAGGTTTTAGTGTAACGTACTTTCATTAGGTATAGCGCTGCAGATGCACACTTAATTAGTCAGTATTTTTTCTAAATAAAAGTTAAAAACAAAAAAAAAACGTCCACGCTCGACAGATCGAATAGGCTATTTAAGAAGAATTTCCCCAGAAACTTTCTCTCAGTGTCCCATTAACAGCCTTATTACATTACCGATATTGCGTCAATTTAGGGATAAGAGTTCAGTAGATCGTTTAAGATCTAATGTAGGTCAGGTTCGTTTGGCTTCAGCGTAAGTATTAATAGAAAACTAACCGTGGTTTGTGAGTCTATTACTTTGTTGTTAAAACCAATGAAAGCAATTTTTAAAGATTGTAATCGACACCCCAAGATTCCTTTTAACATTCCCTAAGCAAGTTTATACTTTTTGCTCATAGATGAATATGAATGAACCATAGAGTATAGTGTAATGAAGAGTATAGTGTACAATCAGTAAATTTCGTATTTATTAAGTTTGAATAGAGCCAATCAATACCAATATTGGAATATATTTAAAAATTTCATTTTCGATTTGTTTCGAAAATTGATTAGCATGATATTACTCGGTAGAGAACGTGGTGAACTTTATCTCCTGCTATCCTAAAGACGGAGATATTCCATTAGTTTCTTTTTTCAAGTTTGAGGTGAACTGACATGGATCTGGGAAGCTTTCAAAGCTTCTTCTGTCAGACTGGTATCATCGTGGTATTAATGGGAGGCATTAATTTTAACACCAACTCTCCCGAATAGGTTTCCTAATAGTTTTTGAAGGTACACTATGGACCTAGAATCTAGACATTATTAACTGCGCTAACGTCTTCATCAATAAAAAAAAAAAAAAAGAATGATATTACTAATAATAGATTGAAAATATTTCAAGATTTCATTCAATTTTAGCTATTAAACTATAAATTAAATTTTAAATTAGAATTATTTGTTCGTAAATTATATGACTTAGTTATTAACTGCATTTACATATAACATATTGAAAAGATTAACTCTAACTAACTATACTTTATCAAAAAATAACTATCTAAAATTCATAATATATTATATATTTATTATTAATAAATAATTTGAATGATATAATCATATTTCAAAAGATGAACTCTTTTCACTTTTTTCCCTCATATATATAGCGTTTTTAATTAATTCACAATAAAATAAAATATGCATATTATAAGTTCAGATTATTAAAAGCATTGAAGTATTCATTGAAGAAAATCATATTTCTGTTCTTTAATTTGATACACATATACTTACAAAATGTTCAAAAATTGAATATGCGAATGTGTATTACATACAAGCAGAAACTAAGGACATGATTCATTATTATGCAGATGATGTCCTTTTCATTAAATGCTAATGGCATAAATGTGCAAATTTTAATGAATTTTAAAATAAAAGTGTTTCCTTTTTGTGGTTCTTCTATATATGAAGAATAAATAATATATATTTATATATATATCTATACATGTATATATATATCTAGAGTTCCTTTAATTATTTTCTGATCTATATTCCTTTAAAATAAAATTTTACTTATAAATAATGCATTTCTTGAACCATTTTTCAAGGAAATAATAAAAGAATAATTTTATTAAATCTATTGATTTAAGATTTTTCATTTTGTTGTGATCGGAAAAAAGTATGGTTTTGTATATAGTTTGTCTCAAATATTACCAAAATAATTGGAAACAAGTTATTTGAAATTAAAAGCTAATGCTGTAACGAATTTGATTTGTTTAATAAAATTTTCAATTCAAAAGTAAATCTGGTTATAAAATTTATGATAAATTTAAAAGTAAGATTCAAAGATTGCTAGATCTTATCAGCATTTAATTTTAAATTTGAGCCTTGCATTGTTATGTTAAGGTAACACTATACGTATATAATGTATATCAAACATTCTAGTAAAGAAATAAAGTTAAATCTTAATCATTTTTGAATCATTTATATAAATAGTTGATTTTTTTTTAATTTTATTAATGGTTTTTGATCCAAAGATGAATTATTTCAATTTTATTGAGCTTCATATTGTATTCGGATCTGCTTGAAAATTCAAATTTTAAAATCTAACAAAATAATAAACAATATTATATAGCGCTTCAAGGTTTAAATCATAATTTATTATAAATGAAATAAAATAATTTTCATAATTTAACATAATTAAAATTAATCTTGTATTAAACAAGGTAGAATGAAAATCAACGGTTTTTAAAAGCGTTCATTTACAAAAGACAATTCACACTGTTTAGAATTGTGACTTGCACAAAAATTTGAAAATTTCATGTAATAAGAAAAAAATGTGAAAATAGGACATTTTTGAAATTTTGAGGGGCCGTAATTCCGGAATCCTATATAACTAAGAAAAGCCGTTAACACACGTAAAAATATATGATTGAACCTTTAATTTTCATGCCTTGCCCAAGAAAAATTTTTACAGGTGCCCAAGTTATAAGTGTCTAAAAATAGCAAATTTTGAATTTTTGAGGCGTAATAACTTTTAAACAGGGGGTGCTATGAAAAAATTTTCTGAGGAAACTTATACTACTTGCTATTTTTAGACGCCTGTAACTGTAAAAAATTTTTCCTCGGCAAGACATGAAAATTAAAGGTTCAATAATATATTTTTACGTGTGTTAACGGTTTATCTTAGTTATATATAGTTCCGGACATACAGCTCCTCAAAATTCCAGAAAAGTCCTATTTTCACGTTTTTTCTTATATAAAATTTTTGTGCAAGTCACAATGCTAAACAGTTTGTATTGTCTTTTGGGAATGTGCGCTTTTAAAACCATTGGTTTACATTCTATCTTGTGTTTTTAAAATACGGTTAAGCCTTGGCTAAAATCTCTTTTTTTTTTGTGTTTTTTTTTAAACAAAATTCAAATAAATATAAATTAAATTAAATATATGGGATTATTTTTTGCTTTAGACATTTAATGTGGGGTGCCCCAAACCCCCGCAAAACAAATAATGAAACCCTGATTTTGTAACTAATTCTAAAATCTCTCATAATTCAGAATCTAGCTTATAAATATATAAATATATTCCGTAAAAGGTGTACAATCCTGATTTTGTAACCAAAATCCCACCTAATTATTTTTATCACATACAGATTTCAATAATAAACTGATGAAAATAGTGGAAGCTGCCGCTCCCAAACCCCTGGTAAACAACACTGATATTATATTGAAATTCTGTTTTTGTAATCAATATTGTAATAACAACCCCCACAAAAAATGGGTCTAAATAATATATAACTAAACAAAAAAGTACTGTATTTTGATGCATTTGGTTTTATGGAAATTTGGCTTTTGATGTATTTGAATTTTAAAAATTTGACTTTTGATGCTTTTCGATTTTTGGTTATTTTAAAAAAAATTGTGTTTTGACGCATTTGGGTTTTTTTTCTTGGATTTTAAGTGTGATCCATTATATTCTTCCCGTTTAATCAAATTTCTAAAAGGTTAAAGTAAAATAAGATTTTGGTATATACAGATAATATAATAATTATTCTTTCTTTGTATTTATAATTCAAATGTTGTTATCTTTCCAAGAGCATTAACAAAAATATACTTTTCAATAAAAAATCTGTATTATTATCAATTGATTATGTTGTGGATTTTAATTTTTTTTAAAATCCTATTTGGTCATATTCTTGGTACATATAGGCGTACTAATTTAAATATGAGTTTAACAGAAGAGATATATTTAATATTATTGATAATAATTTAATTTTTGACTTTAAAAATACAAAACTGACATAAAAATAATATATAAATATTTACAAAATATAGAATTTTTTTTTCCTTACACTAAATTTTTTAATATGATATCTCATCTATTGAAAAAACTAAATTTGGATTTTAAATATCTGAAGTTTTATTAAGGTGGTATAAATTGATTTAATTTTCTGATTTGTATCTTTTTGAAAAATTGTTATAAATCCATTTTAAGGACTTTTAATGATCCCTTTTAACAAAAATTAAAATTATTAAAAGTAATAATCGCTGTGCAGGATCAAGGTTTGATCTATAACACGTTAAAACAACAACAACAACATAACCCATATATTTATGTGGGTCAGGGTCTGTGATCTGTATAAAAAAATTGACATAAAATTTCAAAAGATGGCGGATACATATAGTTTTTAATATAAAATTTTTGAAACAAAAACATTATTTTTTAGTTTTTGATATAAATTTTGAAACAAAAATATTATTTTTATACATAAAAATAATTTACAAGTATATTTTTTAAAATTAACGAAAAAAGGTAGGTATGTAAAATTAATTTTTTACGATAAAAAAAAAAATTTGTTTTATGTGAAATGTTTTTTATTTCAGTGACCCACATCGTCTTTTTCAAACCTTGATACTGACCCGGATGAAAAAAATACAGCTATTATAATATATTTTAAATAAAAGTTCATAATATTGAATTCATTACTTTAGTTTCACATATGTAGCTGTTTGCCTGGACTCGATCTTTATAAAATACAATAATATCACGATTTTATAAATTTCCACTCTGATTATTTTAAACGGGATTAAGTTCGGTTAATAGTGAATCAAATGAACTAACAATACAGTATAGGAAAGCACTTATTTTATTTTTCTTTTTAGATTACAATAAAATGAAAATCTTACTTAAAATCTACTTCTTAAATAGTTAAGACTTAAAATGACATTTTGCTACATAATTAAAAAAAAAAAAGCAAATGATAATATATAACCTAATTTTATTTCCTTTGTTATTTTTTCTTGACTAGACATTAAAAAAAATTAAAATCAAAGTAACTGAAAAAAATTAAAATAAACAGAAATTATTTCTTTTACATTAATTTGTAACCACTTATAAAACAGTGTACTTTTTTTTCAATTATTATTTTAATAATTTTTATTTGTAAATTTTATTTTATAGTATATATTTTCCGGTAGAGGGCTAAACGCATTAAATTTATTAAAAAATTAATTTAAAAAAAAATTTTCTTTGTTTTTGTCTTTTCTTAAGATTTTCTTTTCTTACGAAGCGAAAAACAGAGAGAAGTAACAGTTTTTCGTTAAATTTTTAATATGCTAGTGAATAAAATACAGTGACAGATAAAAATGTAAATAAATTTAAATCAAATTTTGTTGATTTGATTGTATTAATAAATTAGTGAACATTTCTTTGTAATTTCATAAGCACTTACACATATTATCATTTTAGGCAACACATTGTTAAACCATTCGGTCTTTAATAATTAAAGAAATTTGACTAATGGAGTTGTAATTAAGTCACCGGCCATTCAAAAGAAAAATTTTTAGTTTTAACTTCGCCAAATCATATTCAATATGAGTAATTTATGTGTCAATAGTTTATATCGTAATTATTAATATCGTAATATAAAATAAAGATATAAAAAATTCTTGTATAAGATAATATATGACGCACATATTATATTATAGTATTTGTGTTTTCTATTAAGCCGTACAATACTATTGGTGAGCAGTCAACAGATTAGTGAAAATAATGATTCTAAAATGAATTTTGGTCAAACAAGAATAACATGTGACTTTTTTTTTTGTTAAATTATTTGAATTCATTTTAAATTTAAGCTCATTTGTTGCATTAAAAGTATATCGTCTGTAAAATTATAATGTCTATGTGTTAAAATTTACAGTGGCTTAATGAAACCTAAATTATAATCGATCCCAAATGGTGGGTTTCTTTTTGCTTAATATATTAGCTTCAGAATATCATAAATATAGCTGAAGTTAGTATATAACTTTGAAAATTAGTATTAAAATTAATATCATATTTGTAGAAAAGCTCTATATTATGCAAAAATTAACTTTCATAATTATTATAGATATACGTAATTATTTCAATTTAAAATTCTAGTAAACAATTTTGTCAATAGCTGTTTAAAAAATAAATTAATATTTTGTATATAGTTATGTTGTGGTCATGAATTTCCATATAAAAAACAAATATCTACAAAATAAGATGCTGTTAAGCTTTTACAAAATCATTAAAAAGTCATTATGTTTTAACCCAAAAAAAAAAAAAAAAGAAATCCCTATATATACATATATATCACAAAATGAAAAAATTTTCATCATAAGCATTTAATATTACTTTTTTAACAACAATTTCAACAACAAGGAGTCGATTGTCGTAAAAAAAGAAAGAAAAAAAAAATATGTATATTCTTTCCTCTTTCTAGGAACCAAAAAAAAAACCAAAAAAAAAAAAAGACAAACATAAGAAACAAATTCATTTTGTTCCGACGTTTGAAATCCATAAAGATGCAATCGCTGTTTGAATTATGACTTATTATACACATATAAAAAATGCAAAATGAAAAAAAAATTAAATAGAAAGAAAGTTCGAAATAAAAACAGTTTTTCCGATAAATATAAATGGTAAAATAACATTTGTTTTCTAGAATTTCAAAGGCCAAAACATTTGAGTGTTTTGGCAGAATGTAAGCCAACAGTTTCTAAAAGCGCAAATTTCCAAAAGTTAATATAAAATTGTTTAGGATTGTGACCAAAATTAAAAATGTCATATAATAAAAAAAAATGTGAAACTTTTTTGCAATTTTGAGGGGATGTAAGTCCCGAGCTTCAATTTTTTTATATTACGGAAGAAAAATTAGAACAGGTGCCTAAGTTACAGATGTCTAAAATAGCAAAATTTAAATTTTTGAGCCTTAATAGCTCTTAAACAGGGGGTTATACAAAAAAATTTTCTGAAGAAACTTATACTAATTCTGAAAAAATCATGCCGGAGTTATGAAGGTAGAAAGTTCATGCAAAATTTGGTTTTCACATAACTATAAATTTAAAAAAATTGTATAATATTTATTACAAAGATAAAATAAATTCCTGTCGAATGTCGTTTTCATATTGAAAAAATCAGAACATGAGATATACGAATTTAATAATACGGTTTTTTGAAAGGGCTGTCGCTCCTTAATGCATAAGGCTACATGGAAAAGTTATTCTATAACATTAATTTTTTTATGAGACCTACCCATAGTTAACTTTTTATTTCTCTATCTTTAACAGTGTAGAACTAGTGTTTGTAGCCAGACGAACGGATGTCATTTCAGGTCCAATAAGATCGCAACACAAATGAAATTGTACCCAAATTTCTGTGTTAAAAAATTTTCATCTATAACTTTCTATTTTAAAAATTATTTCTAGTTCTTGGACACCTTATTCTTACATTAAACTGACTTTAAAGTTACCAAAAAGTAAAATAATAACCAGGACGAAAAATCATCCTAATTTTATATAATTTTTCTTTTAAAAGTGCATTTGGAATAAAACAAAAATCTGTCTAATTTCAATGTGACTTTAGTCGAATATAGTTTATCAGAATTTTGTTATCCAAAATATGATTAAAATATTGTACAAAGAAGGGCGTTAAAAGTTTTTTTTTGTTATTTGTTGATTTTCTGGTTTTTTTTTTAACATTTAATATTCGCAGAATCAGAGTAGAACATTTTTAATAACATTGTACTGTTTAAATTGTAAAAATAAAAATTTTAATTCATTTTTTTTATTTTTTTGAAGGATAAATACAGAGTTACTCAAAAGTTTAGATTTTTTCTTTTAAAAAGTTTCAAAATTTTTTTAATAATAAATATTTAGGGGCTTCAGTAGCTTCAGTAGTGGGTAGGCGTGTGGCTTATTAACCGAAGGAGTGTGGGTTCGATTCCTGCACAGGTCGTAAGTGTTTTTTCTTTACATACCCCCCTTACGACCAAATATAATGTAAATATATAGTATATAATATAAATAAAATAAATAATATTAGTATATAATTTAATAATAGTATAAAAACCTATAATGGCCTTGGCACCCGATTACCCGAGTAATTAACGGCTTAGTGAAAATTATGATTTCAGAAACTGATGCTAGATTATATTAGGTTATTTAAGGAGTATAAGTGATACTACGACCTGTTACTGTAGATCTATTGCGCTCCTTTTATTACTACATGTTGTGAATTCAGCCTTCACTACACTTTTTAATACTTCTGCCCTATTGCCTGAAAGAATTAAAGTTCTGTAGACGGTTTCTTGGTGCTAGTTCTTCTTCGGTAAAGCAATATACTTCTAGGTGTACATATCTTACTTGGAGTAAAACTCTAGTAAAAATAAACTAAGAATCCTAACAAGCTTCTTGTCGAAGAAGCGTTTTAAGAAAATTGGAATAGAAGTTATCTTTAGATTATTTTTAGAAAATTTAGGAATGTAATTTTTTTAACAGATTTCCTTAATTTTATAAAAAATTTAACCCTCAACATAGAGACTACATAGGAAGGTGATAATTGTCCTGTTGATTCTAATTATAGCAAAGTTATTTATCCACTCTATATGCAATCAAATCAGAGGGATTAATCCTTAAACATTTATAAATTATAGTTGACGTTCCTACGTAGTCGAAAAAACTCATTTTTTTTTTTTTGTAAATAAAATGTTAATAGGTGTGTAACAGGAAAAAGTTAAAATTAAACATAAATAACAAAGCATGTGTAATCATTTAAATGTTTTTATTAAAATGCACAAAAGTAGAAAAAATCATTAAATAGTTTTAAAAAATAATTTTTGTTTACGAAAAAAAAGGAGACACATCGTCCTTAAAATCGAAATATGTTTTTAATCATTTTTATTGTATGTAGATTTGTTAATATTTTTCCATAGAATTTAGTTGGGTAGCTTTAAATGTTAAATTTCATTTTTAATCTTTTAAGTCATTAATTTTCCTTATGCTTATGGTTGATACACCTACCAGCATATAAAAAGAAAAATAGTTAAGTTATAAATTAAGATATTTAAATTTAAAGTGAAATAAAAAGTGAAATTTGGTTTCCTTGGGGTTTGAATTGAAATGAAAACATAAAACATTCCCTTTTTTTTTACGGTAAAGTATTACCTATTTTATAATCACATTTTTTGAATGTAAATTGTCCTTCCTATATTTACAGAAATATAGGAAGGTATTAATGTGGTATAATTCTTCACCAATTATGTGGTATACTTCTGTAGGTGTTGTAGTTTGTATATCCTAAATGTTTTAAGATAATGTATAATACATTAAAGACAACTTCAGTTCTAGCCCTCTTTACGATTTTTGTCCTATCAGTGTAAACTGACAACCTATAGTCACCGTTGGTTTTTATAATACTTCTAGGTTGGTATCGAGATGAAGGATATTTATCGAAAACATATTATTTTATTTAGCACAGTATAATTAGCCTATATCTAAAGTTTTAAGTAAGATATGTTACCAATGAACATAATAAAATAATCCCTTAAGTGAAAGGTGATTTGTATTTTGATACTTAGTGATCTATGCAGTAATAATCTATTCACTCTGATTCTCTCCACTGGTATAGATACATCGGTTCTGTTCACAATAATGTACTAAATGAGTTGAAATATCAGATTAAGATCTGTAGTTGTTCTATGAGAGTGTTATCCAGTTTTTGGAATGAAAAAAAACAGTTTCCTCGTTTCAATCTTCCATTATACAATCAAATCTTAAGCAAGTTCTGAAAATTGGTTTAACTAAGCCAAGACAGAATACAACATGAGTCAGTTTAATAATGTCTGTAATCAATTAAATTTTCTCTTGTTTGATTTAATTTACAAAAATATCTTTTGCATTTTATAATATTTGAACATTTTCTGATGAATAAGTGAAACAAATGAAAATTGTAATTATTTTTAGTAGTAATTAATTGGTTATTGTTACCTAATACAACTTAAATTAAAATGACTTTGAAAGTTATATAAATTACTTTTCTGTTAAACTTTCAACCTATTATTAATATTCAATTAACACTTTTGATTAAATTATTGATTATGACAAAGAATATTGTATAAGATATATATTGATCTATTGTCAGTAGTTTATTATATCCTTTGCTAGTAAGAAGATGACAATTAGTATAACACGTCAAAAACAAAAAAATAAAACAAACATTTTTTTTAAATCATTTTTCAGAGGAAATTTTAAAATTGAACGTATATTTTATGAAACTTTTGTCGAATTTTGTAATGGTACTAATTTACATGGATTTCGTCAAATTGTTGAAGAACATAAAGATGTTGGTCATCCTAAACTTATGTAAAAATAATTTTTAAAATATATTAATTTGACTTAAACCATCAGGGATTTAATTTATATTAATAGGAAAGCAGTTCAAAGAATTTCATCAATAATGTGGACAATATTTGTTATTATTAATGTGGCATTTGCCATTTATCTTTTTGAAATTGTATTACAAAGATATCGGGTTACACCAACAATAACAGTTGTTGAAACAACAACATATCCAATTTCTGAAATTAAATATCCTGGAATTGCTATTTGTAATGTAAATGCTGTTTGGAAACCGAATACAATACCTATCATTGAAAAATTGTAAGTGTAGTGATTAAAAATTTTCATTGGGCTGATATGATCTCTAAAACATATCTTTATAAAATTTTCCGAAATTTTGTTGCAGATTATCACATAATGTTAGTAATGAATTAATTGGTTATTTTTTTGGAAATCTTTCATCATTTGTTAATTTTGAAGCAGTCAAAGAAGATTTATTTCCTGTAATTGATATTTTAGAAAAAAATTATGAATATACAGTGAGTAAAATTATGAGAGAGTTGGCAATGCCTTGTGATAAATTTATGTATATGTGTTATTGGCTTGATATTAAAGTAAATTGTAGTTCAATATTTCGTATGGAAAGAACAGATCTTGGTTTTTGTTGTGCATTTAATTATAAAGGTTTTACAGAAATGGAGTTAGTTTTAAATATACATATATATTGTATTATAATAATATTATTTAATATTATTTTTAATTTAGTAAAAATCAAACAAATTCTGACAAATTACCAGATATACATATTGGTGCTGCTGGTGAAGATTATGGATTAAAAGTTTTAATTGATATTGATCCAGATAATTATGTTGCAGCAAGAAAATTTTTTTATGGTTCAGAAATTATTGTATTTGATTCAGAAATATATCCACAGAAACATTTTATTTCAAATATTGTACAACAGGAGCATGGTGTAGCAATTGGAATAAAACCATCATTATTTGCAACAAATGAAAATGTACAAACATTTGCAGTTGAATTAAGAGAATGTTTATATGATTATGAGGTGAACATTTTTAAAATTTTATTTATAAAAATTAATTATGTTTTTTTTTTTTTTGTAATGTATAGAGAAAATTAGCTGTAACACCAACATACAGTTTTGATGCATGCATTGTTCAATGCAGAGCTATGGAAACAATTAAAAGATGTCATTGTTTACCATTTATGTATCCCCAAGTTGGTAAGTGTTTAAAATTTTTAAGATGAAAAAGTTTTTCAAAAAATTATCATTTATTATTTCAAGTATATCCAAATTCGAATGGAACATTAATGCATCAATGTCGTTTCCGTGATTTGGCTTGTTTAAAAGCCAATAAACGTAAGTTAATTTTTAATTAACTTTCCAAAACATAGTATTGCATTCATTCATAATTTTTTGTTCTATAGATGTTTTTTTTAGTATTAAACCACCAAAAAATATGTACGCTATTTTGAATATAAGTAAAGAAGGTTTAGATTGTGATTGTTTACCAAGTTGTGATGCTATGACATATGATAATGAAATTTATCCAATTGATAGATTAGAAATAAAAAATATGAAAAGTGATATAGAGTATGGTTTCGAATTTTAAAAAATTTTTAATTTATAATAAGAACAAAAAAAAAAAAAAAATTATTTAATTCTTCTTTTTAGTAATCCATTGTATATTAATCGTACCGCATTGGTGAATGTCTATTACAAATATATGGTATGTACAAAATACTTGAGAAGAATTTTTATGACATGGGATGATCTTTTAGGTTTTTATTTTTATTTTTTTTTACAACATTCTATAAAAAATACAAATACATAATTATATAATTAAATTATTTTTTAAAGGTTCATTTGGTGGTATATTTGGATTATGTTTGGGAGCTTCAGTTTTTAGTATAGTTGAAATATGTTATTATTTTTCAGTTATATTTATTGTAAAATGGTTATTTGCAAAAGCTAAATTAAATGAAGAAGAAGAGTATTCATTTGCTAAAGGATTTATGATACAATATTTTAAATCATTTCGAAATAATTCAAATGAATTTGATAAAAATGAAATGTTAAAAAAATTAAAAGAATTAAAAGGTTTAGATCCAACAATTAAACCAAGAAAATCAATTCATTGTATCGAAACAGAAAAGTACTAAAATATTATTGGTAAATAAAAATATGTGTCACGTGTCACATTTTTATTTAAATTTTCTGAAATATAATACTCTATAATTATTATATTAGTAAATGTAATGAATGATTTTATATTTTTTTATTTTAAATAATTATTTATAAAAATTTTATTTCACAGTTAAAACTCACAGACATTATGTTACATGATAACATTTAGAAAATTACCTTAGATTCGTTTTTGATATCTTTTAGTTGTCAGATTAAGCTAATAATAAAAATCTAATAATATAAGCTTTGAGTCTATTTTTAATTTTAAATATAATTTGTTCAAATTTATTTTCAAAATGGCAGTCAATGTAACTTTAAACTTGTAATATATAAATCAAAGATAAAATATATTTAATTTTAGAAATCATTTGTAGTCTAATTGATTGACTAATTAATAACATAAATTTGCATATTTAATACTTTAAAAAGGTGTAAGTTAAAAATTTTAAATTTTATCTTAAATTTAATCCATACCTCAAGTTAAAGACTTCAGAAAAAAAGTCAAAGGTACAAAAGAAATAAAATTTCATTATAATTCATTAATTTCACTTGATTTAATGTTCAATTTCATAAATTAATTAAGGTATATTTCAAGAAAGTCATAATTCTATTAAAATTCATAAGACGTGCTTAATTTTTTAGAATAGTACATAGTCCTTTTTTTCCACTTTTACAACAGTATTAGAGAATACAAAAAAAAAATATATATATATTCCTTTTTAATATAGACGTATATATTCGATTTTATGGTCCACCTTTCTTGTGCCTTCAAAAAACGAAAATGAAAGAAAACTAAAACAAAAATCTACATAAGAAAAAACGAGAAAGAAATAATTCTACTCTATTTTTTATGGAAAATGAAAATAAAAATTATAACCAAAACAAAACCTTATATCTAAAATAGTTATAACAAAATATTTGATGATGATTCTATCAAGTGGTTTGTAAACCAATCTATTTCCACTCATTTACTGGAACCTTAAAATAGGCAGAAAAAAAAAAACATTAAGTTTAGATATTTTATGAGAATCCATGAATGAAGAAAAAGATTTCCTATTGAATTCAAAGAAAAATTTACTTCCAAAAAGTATAAAAGAGAAGTGGTTTTTTTTTTTTATTTATCGTCAATAGGTGAATAGGAAGCATACGCTATTTATTACCACAAAAAATATTATTTTGAACCTTAAAGATGTTCATCAACACCAACTAGTTACTCTCTTAAAATATAATTTTAACGGTAGTTTATTGATTGGATAGACAACCAAAAAAAAAAAAAACAAAAAAAGCAAAATAAAAAATAAACTTTCTTCTCAACTTTATTTTTATTTAATAATTCTAAAAGCGTTTCGTTTTTCATTGCATTATTATTCGAGAATCGTTTCATGTACATCGAGTCTTGTATATATGCAGATAGATATAATATTTTAGTATAAATTTATGTAGTTTGAAAATAACTTAATAATGATTGGAAATTGAGCAGTAAAAATTATTATTTAATTTTATTTTCATTGTTTTTGTTTTTATGTTATTTTGAAATATTTATTTTAAAGCAGATCAAAAGAGCAATAAAATGTTGAAGTTTTTGTTAGAATGGAAAGAAAATTAAATCAATTGTAAATTAAAATTTAATTAAAACTGAATATAATTTTAATTTGAATTTTTAAGAAATTTTTTTTTATTTTGAAAGTAATATAACGGATAATGAATAAGTTTTATTTAATGAAATAATTTTGAACTCTTGGGGATAAAAAAACGAAAGTACGTTTTAGCATATCGATATTGAGAATAATTATTAATAATTGAAAGTTTTTCAAGTAAAATTGAGTTTTAAGAAAAATTAAATTTAAGAAAATTTTGAAACACTGTAAAATAATAGAAATAATAGAATTGTGTAATAAAATTGTGTTTTTTTTCATATAATTTTGTTTCTTTTCTACTTTTTTTTTAAATTTTAATCCCCTACCACATAAATGTGATAAGAAAATTACAGAGCCTTTCTTTTCCAGGTGTTTTGGTAACAGTCGTAAGGGGTAATTATTCTTACGGCGAATACACACTCTCGAGGTAATTTATAAAATTTAATAAAAAAATTTGGCTTTTCAGATTTGAAAATTATCCTAGTAGAATTTAGGGATTTATTTAGGGAAATGAAGGATTTATTTATAGAAAATTAAAGAGATTTATTATTGTAAATCTTCTTAAAAACAGTCTTCTTAAAAAAAATTACAAAAAAAGTAATTTCCAGCTATAAAATCTTGCATACATATGTATACATTATACATATTTTGGGTAAAGAGTAATAACCAAGAATTTAAAATAACGAGGGTTGGTACTCTTAAAATCCCGCTAAACATTTTATTGAAACCTTAAATTTCAAGCCAACTATAAATTTCTCGTTGTTATTTTCTTTATTTATTAAAACTTTTTTTCGTTATTTGGAAATTTGTAAGATTGGAATTTTCGTTTTTGGAATTATGACACTATCGCCTTTGATAAAATAACTAAAGTTTTATTTTTGCAACTATACCATGAAGAAGAATTTTTTTTTATAAAATATATCACTTGTGATGCAGTTTTTTTTAAAAAAATTTTGAATAAAACATATCGCTAACACTTTAATATATGCTCGTTAGAACTGTATATACGCTTTTCTTTATTTTTCTTATACTTATGGTAACAATGTATTGTGATAAATAAATTTATTATTTAAAAATATATATGATACCATATTACAAGTATAATAGTATAATTCTGAACAAGTTTTTTTCTGAACACATTCTGAACAAGTTTCTTTAATGCAATAAAACAATCTTTAAGTGTGATATGCTATATTTTTTTTAAAATTAAAATCTAATAAATAAGACACTAACTGATTTAGTCTGTTTGTTTTCGTAAAATTTTATTTATGCTGAAAGTTTATATTAAATAAAATCAAAAACATAAAATAATTCTGATCATTTCAGAAAATAATTAAAGATTATCTTATAAATTTTACCTTTTTCTTTTTAATGTCTGGATGAAATAATTCTTTAATTAGTTTTCCACCTTTATTATAACATATAAAAAAATTTTTGTTACAGAATATAAATTTCATATATAAAATTGAATTTTTCCAATAGTTTAATTATTTTGGATTAAAAAATAAAAATATACCGAAAGGAGTTATAAAAATTAAAATCGTGCTTAAAATCATTAAATTCAAAAAATATAGTCTTCACGCTAAAACCAATTTTGTTGAAATAAATTTTTTTTTCTTTTGTTTTTATTTTCGTTTATTATGCGCTTCAATTTAACCATAAATACTATTCAACAAATCATTTTCTATTACTCTTACACAACATTTTCACTCTGTTAGTATGAGACAAAAAAAAAAAAAAAAAATCTAAACTTCAAAAATAAAATAATTTGCAAAACACCAAATTGACACGCATCCTTTCATTTCCTTTACACTCATAATAGAATAAATGATATAAAATTATGTGGTAACCATTTAGAATTAAAAATAAAATCACAGCTAATATAATATATATATCAACCATTCCCACTGAATAATAAAATCAACTTAAAATCCTACAAGAAGTCATTCATTTTTGTTTTTCTTACCTTTGAGGTTTAATCAACTTAATTAATGTAAAACTAAATTCTGTCATAAATTTGCCAAAAAACAAAAAAAAAAAGCATTCAGGAGAATTAATGTTAAAAGGAGAAAAGATAATATGTATTAGGCTTTTTGTAGCCTGGTTAAAATATAATAAAAGTGAATAGTTTATTCACTTCAAAGTTTTTTTTATGCTTTCTGAAAGAAAAAAAAAATAGAAAATTTTTTTTTACTATATGACTTTATGGCACGCACAATTAACGCATCAACAAAAAAAACAAAAAAAAAAAAATAGGCAATGAACCAAAATTTAGTGGGAATAAAACAAAATGATCACTAAATTATTTCGGAAGTATTTTATAATAACTATTCTTAGACGTATTATAGGATAAAAATAAAATTGCATTAAATATTTCGTAAATGTTTTAAAGTTATCCTTATTTCTTTATTAATATTAAATTGCTCAAAAATTTGGTAAAGCTCCAGGTGCAATACAAAGTAAAACTTTATCTTAAACTAAAAATTAAATCTAAAATAATTGATCGGTTAACAATCAAAATGTTGTTTAAGAGTAACATTTTACTCAACATAGAAGAAAAGGCTTTAACTCTTTTATTCTCTTATCTTATTCATTCTTCAAGTTTCTTTAACTCCAAATTTTCTTACTTTTAATTAAATTCCTTTGTGCATTCCAAACAGTAAAAATACAAAAACTAATGATTCTAAAAATTTATTCTAACGTAAATTGATTAAAACATGGTGGCTTGCAAGTGCAACCTGTAGGACAACGAAAGCTATACGGCCCTTTTTCAGAGTTTAACAAGATCTTACTCTTTCTTTCTTTATCTGGATCTGAAATAAGACAATTGGTTGCTGTTTTTATGGACCATTTTCTATTTGTTGGTGTTTTATGGTAGACATGCTAGAAGATTAAATATGTATAAGTGGATCTTAACTGTAGATTTTGCAGAAGAATTGACAATGTACAGAGCGTGAAAGATTTTTTTTTTTTTGCACCTGTTTCAGCCCAAAAAAAAAAAGATAGAAATAACTCGGTAATTGATTTTTTTTCTCAGATATGCATGTACGAAATTTTAAAAAGTTCTTCTACCACAGTAATGCCATCGTAGTACAAATCTAAGAAAACTTAACATCAACTCTTGTTAAATATAGAGACTTCCATGTTTTGAAGATGTCCTATAAACGTAGAGTCTAATGATTTCTGGCGCAGTTCAGACTTCATCAGTGAAAAAAAAATAACGCTGTTAAAACGAAAAAAGGAAAAAAAGAAAATAGTAAAACAGTTATTTAAAGTTTAATAAAACCATCAGGAACAACTTGCGAATTGTCTCTTTTGATATCTTTCAATCATTTTTATCTATAACCTATCAACAAAAAATATAACATATAACGTTATAATAAACTTAAATTGAATTCAATTTAACATTTTCAATGTTTTGAAGAATCTTATTTTTTCACTAAGCTATAAATTTTTCCATCTAAAGTCGTAAAAATTTTTTTTTTTTTATGAAGGATTGTCTATATACTCCATAAACAAGGTATTCTCTCATTTTCACCAAATTTTTTTTTATTATTATACAATTACATATAGCATGTATAGATAGATATGTTTTTTGTTAAACATTTAAAATAAAAAAAAAATAAAAATCATAAACTTAAGGAATATAATATAAATCTTGTTGGTGTTAACCGAGCCCATAAGCCAATTAACCATATATAAAAGAAATGAAAGAAAGAGAAAATTAAACATCAAAAGAAGTAGAAAAAAAAAAAACTATAAATGGCTGCTTGCTTGAATGTTTTGCATTATTTTTAGAGTTATTAAACTAAATTATACCAAGAGAAATAAAATTAAGGAAAGGTAAAAAGATTTTCTTTATTTTAATTTTTCTTTTCGTTTTTGATTTGAAAACGATACTCATTTAATAAATAAACGTAGTAAAGTAAAAATGTTCTAGTGATGGGTTGAAGTGTATATTGGGGGTTATAAAATTGTATATATAAAAATAAAAAAAAAAAAAAAATAGAAAGAAACTTGATGATTGTTTTGTGATTTTGCAGAAGTTAAATAAATTTTTTTTTTCCCGACCTATGTCACTAATAAATATTATTTTGAAATAAAAAAATTAAATAAAAATTCTACCAAATTTTTGTTTTCCTTATTTAATTAAATTTTATTATAGGAAATGCTTAGATTTCCTCTTTAGCATACTTTTTTTTTTTTTTATTTTACTTTTTCTATTTCTGTTCTATTTTGTTTTTTTTTGTAGGAAGGTCAAATTTAAGACCAATTAAAGTTTCGGTAATAAACGGTAATATTTATGTTATAAAGAATAAAAACTTGATGAAATTCAAGAGTTTTAGTAATTTAATAGCCGGGGTAAAGAAAAAGAAATTCGAAATCGATATAAAATTTTTATGTTAATTTAATTTTGAAAAATATTTTTTGTCACTAAACATGGGAGTGGTACAAATTTAAGAATAAAAAAATGAGCACAAAACAGTTTAATTAAAAAAAAAAATTTTAATTTCGGCAATATAGGAATATTTATTTTTTAAAAAAAATTTTTCAAATTTAGAAAAAATCGTCGACTTAAATTGATTAAAAATAAATACAAAAACTGTTATTTCTTATATTACTTCAAGTTATCATTAAAATTTATTTAAAGTTTCATCCCTATTCCATAAACTAAACTGTACATTTGTATTAAAGGTCCCAACATGATTTTTGGTTTAAAAAAGAGGTGGTTTTGGTTGGTTAAAATCCAACCCTTTTCGGAAGAGTCACGTGTATTTCTTCTGGGTAACTTTTGAAGTTTTCCACCGACCCTCGTAAAAAGGAAAATCCAAAGGGAATAATCCGATATCCGATAAAATTGTTCTATCCTTTGTTTTTAAGCCATATTTATTTTTTATATTTTTATACTTACTGTTATAACTTATAATATTAGAATTTTCTTTTATAATGTGATTTAATCAACAAACTTTTTTATAAGAAAAACATTTTTGATTATCTTTTCAATGATTCATAAAACATAATCTCCGATGAGTTTTGTGATTTTATATAGTCATATCATAAATTTTATAATCACATTTTTTTAACAACTTTAGTTTTTCTTAGTAAATAATTCAACATGAAAATATTAGTTTAGTTAGTATAAATTAATAAATATGTATTAGTATCAAGTTTATTTTTAGAATGGTTTCAATTTGGGATTGTGAAACGGTATACATATTTTTTTAACGGTAAAGTTTTTATTCAAGTATTTTGGAATCAATGAACTAATATAGTTTTAATAGGTTTTGGTGTCAATTAAGTCAAACAATCATATTGGAATAAATTTTTAAAACAAAAAAGTGTATAAAACCGAATATTTTTAAAAGAACACACTTTCGAATCGAAAGAATGAAATATTTTAAAATTACAGTTATTTTAGGATTAAAATTTGAATTTTTTCTTACAGATATGTCCTATCTTGAAAAAAAATCTTGAATATGTAACCATGTTGAATAATCGAAATTTCAAAAAAAATTTTTTGAAACAATATCTGGATGGAGAAAATTGCAGTTTTGCAGTTTTGCAGTTTACAGTTCACCGAAACACAGGAATCTTAAAAATCAGATTAAAATCTCGAAACTTTTTTATTCTCGTTTATTTTTTAACGTAGTAATGCTATTATGAAAAGAACGAAAAAAAAGGTTTATCCAAAGGTTTATGTCTTCTTCTTCTACTGCCTATCTACTACTGAACATTGGCGGTTATTAGTGTTCTTTACTATTTTTTTAAAACTGCCATTGTCAGTCATCAAGTGCATTATGTAGCCTACTTTTTGTACACTAGTTCAATTTGTAATATTTTGCAATCATGACAATATATTGTTTTCTGCCGAAAACCTGGTCTTTCTTCGGTTTTATCTTCCTCCATTTATACAAATTTTTTTTAATTTTTAAATTTTCCAAGATCTCAGCTTTAATTTGTTCTATGTCTTACATACTACCTTTTCTTTTAAAAGTTTTCGGGTTAATTTAATATGCACTTATGGAAATCAACTTCATACTTTGGACAAAAGTATATGATTTTCTTTTGAAAACATGTACGAAAAATTTTGACCACTGTTATCTCGAAATTGTTGGAAAAAGGATACCAATTATTCTAATAGATTTTTTTGTTAGTTTCGACATTCGCTATCATCGTCTACTTTCTATAAAATTCTACTATGAGATACCATGAATAAAACTCGTTTGACAACCTGTGAAAGTAAAATATAAAATATTAAATTTAATTTAATAGTTAAGAGGTTAGAACAAACACGTAAGTTAAAAAATTTTGGTTCACATCACACTAAAATTATATGTCGAATTGAAAAAAATTAAAATACTTTACTTGACTCTTTTTAGCACATTTCCAAAAAAATTTTGAAAAAATGTGCTTATTAGTTTCACTCTGTCCGTCCGTCCGTCTGTTTACAAAACTTCTACACCGTTAAAGATAGAGAAAAAAAATTTTAACCATGGGTAAGTCTCATAAAAAAAATAATTTTGTGGAACAACTTTTTCATGTAGTCCCATCCATTACGGAGCTACAGCCCCTTAAACTTTGAAAAAGCCCTATTTTTAAATGCATATATCTTATGTTATGCTTAAGATTTTTTCAATCTGAAAATGTCATTCGACAGGTATTTTTTTTAACTTTGTAAATTAATATCAAAATTATAAAATTTTTTTAAATTTAGTATTTAAATTTACCGTTATGTGAAAACCAAATTTTGCATGATTTTTCTACTTTCATAACTCCGGCACGCTTTTAGATAGAGGCTTAAAATTTTGAGGCAAGAAAGAACTTTTAGAATTAGTATAAGTTTGCTCAGAAAATTTCTTTGGACCACTCCCTGTTTATGAGCTATTAGGGCTTAAAAATTGAAATTTACTATTTTTAAACACCTGAACTTGGGAACCTGTACACATTTTACTTCTGCAAGATATAAAAATTTAAGCTACAGTAATATATTTTTACGTGTGTTAAAGGTTTATTTTAGTTGTGAAGGGTTTCAAAGTTGCAGCTCTTCAAAATTGCGAAAAAGCTCCTTTTTTGATGTATACATCTCAGGCTCTGCGTAATAGTTTTGCAATCTAAAACCGCCAGAAGATCGAAAATTTTTTTTATCTATATAAAACAATATCAAAATTATGTAGTATTTTGTAATTTACTATTTTAAATTTACCCTTATGTGAAAACCACATTTTGCATGAAATTTCTTTTTTCATAACTCTGACACGTCTTTAGATAGGAACCTGAAATTTTGAGAGAAGAAAGACCTTTTAGAATTAGTATAAGTTTCCTCAGAAAATTTTTTGGTAGCACCCTCTCTTTAAGAGTTATTACTTTTCAAAAATTGAAAATTTACTATTTTTAGACACCTGTAAAAATTTTTACGTGTGTTAACGGCTTTTCTTACTTATATAGGATTCCGAACTTACGGCCCCTCAAAATTGCAAAAAAAAACTTATTTTCACATTATTTCCTTAATGACATTTTCAAATTTTTGTGCAAGTCACAATTCTAAACAGTTTGTATTGAGTTTTGGAAATGTGCGCTTTTAAAAAGCGTTGGTTTACATTCTACCTTGCTTTCTACAGCTGCCAAGCCGCAAAAGCTTCTTCTTTTAGTAGTTTTAGATTGAAAGAAAAACGTGGCAGAAAATGAGTTTTTCAAACTTTCAAAGGTAACTTTCAAAGGTAACTTTCAAAGGTAGGAAAAGTTAAAAAATTTGTTTTTATAAGATGATCTATTAATGATTAAAATTTCATTGTATATAATAAACGATGTATAGGACGGATGGACAGATTTTTAATTTAAATTTTTTTATTTTAAAGTGCTAAAAATTTAGAATATACTATTTTATTTTTTAACGTTATTTGCCAACCGATTTCCAGTTATCAAAGTTCGAACATTTTTCTTTCGAAACATCTGTTCTATTGAATTTTATTTACGTGCTTTTAAGTATAAAAACTTGAATTTTTTAATTTTGTAAAGGTTCTAGGTTTTTAAATGAATTTTGCCTTCATTTCTATATTTAGTTCCACTGCGTGTATGTAATGTAATTTATAAAAAAATTTTAATTTATCCTTTGACATTTCCATTGTGATTTTTTGCATTCTTTTTTTTTTGTTATGATTTATGACAGATAATGACATTTGACACACATGTTTTTAAAATATACATTTAGAATCAAAATTTTCAATTTATTTTTAAAATATTCTTGTAGGGATATTGCTATTGTATAATATAATATATTCTTTTAACAATAGTACCCTATTGTTAATTTTCATTTTATATTGTTCTATTTTATATTTAAAAAAAAAAAAAAAATTTAAATTCATAATAATGTGGTGTATGTAAACTGTTTTTTTAATTTTTATTGAAAAAAAAAAAAAAAAATTCAATTCGTTTGATTTCTATTTATGACAGGCTTGTCAAAAAACATTTTTTTTTTTTTGTCTTTCTTTGTCATAAAAATGGAACTTAAAGAATACAAAAATCAATTTCCAACAATTCAAACTAAATACAAATAATTTTTACAATTTTTGCTCCCATTTTTCTTTGAAATTTTCTTTTGTATTTCATTTTTATATTCAGGCAACAGCTGGTTTAAATTATTTTTACTGTTTTATAATAAAATAGTAAATATTATTCTGTGATTTTTGTTGATTAAAACAATAACAGGATTTTGTTAGAATGCATTTACATGCTTGAAGCTTATGTTATTAAACATTATTGTGGTAAATATACCAGGATTCAGGAATTGATGAATTTTTTTTTGTGCTGAATGCTAATATTGCAAAATTAAGAGGTAAATTAACACATACATATCCATATATCACCGATGAACATAGAGAAAACCTTGTATAAAGCTGCACATTGCGATGAATACGGAAAGAATTGTTTCGATTACTATTTAAGTAATTGTACATGTTTGTTTAAATGTTCATGCCTATAGTAATGTTTCACGTAGTAATGTCAAAATTAAGAAGCGAATTCTAATAAGTAAAATTCCCGAAATATTTGCCTGAATTTTCTTTCAACTGTTGTATGATGTTGATTTTAATCGTAACCATTAAACCACAAAATAGAAAAGAAACAAAAATCACAATTTCTACAGCAAACATATCAAGAGAATCAATTCAATAAGATCTAGAAAATCTTTGTCGAGTATTTCCGTCTACTACAGGGTGGTATATTGAGTTGACGTATATGTGTGAACGCTCAAAAAACGTTTTAAGGATATTTAAATTTACAAAGGCAAGCAAACAATAGTTATCTGATGCTAAATTTGTTGGGCACATATGTTGAATAAAACTAACGAACAAAAAGAAATTTCATATTTTTAAAATCTCTTTTAACTAAAAATTTGATGAACATTTAAACTGTAACCAACTAATTGGCAGGTGCCGATAAACTTAATTTAGAATTGATTTTATTTTTTTAATTTCAATATTCTTAAATCACTTATTGAGGATCATTTTTTTATTCATTCCATTCCTATTAAGAGGACAGAGTATCCACTAAGTCATTATGTATTCATATTTGACTAAAATTCAGTTTTTGGAATAATTAATTTCACAAAGGCTGTGATTACTCGGGTGTAGCCATTGTTAGTATGAAACGCTAATATATTTATTGTTGCGTCATCTATTTATCTTATACATAAATTTCAGAAAAAAAATGTAACGGTTTATTCCATTTTTAAATTACTATAATAATTTTAAACTACTTTAGTTTATTGTAAAAATGCATTTAAAAAATACATTTAATGCATTTAATATGATAGTATTAATACTTATTAGATTAGAATAAACAATTCATCTTCTCTAGTTTATTTGTGATCTTCGATCTACCGTTATTTCAATAACAATATTTGTAAATATACAAAATATCAATTTTAAAAATATATATTATGTGACATAAATCAAAGATTATGCTACCATATTGTCGCGTCACAACTTTCTAAAAAAAAAAAAAATCATGAAAAAAATGTACCGAAAGTAAAGATAAAATAAAAAACCAATAAGGAAAAATATTTCCTTTTATGCAAAGTAATTATGTGTTTTCATATGAGTATATATGACTTTTATATATATATATGTGTATATATATATATATATATATATAAAACATACATAAATTGCATAAGGGTTTTCCGTTTTTCAATTTTTATTCATTCAACAAATTTGATTTTTTATATTTTATTAAAATTACATTTAAATATTTATTTTGTCAGTCCTTTTATTGAAGAGTGTTTGACTTTTTTCTTGTCGTTCACATCATACTTTTGTAGATTTTTATGATAATTATAAATTTTAAAGTGATCATTACTTTTAGAATTTATAATTAGACTGCATTTCTTTGTTTTTAAAGATGTAATAAAAAAAAAACATTTATGTGAAAGAACAATTTATTGAGATTCCCCTTGTGCTTATTTCTTTTCCCCTAACCTTACTAAATTTTCTTTGAACAGCTCGTTAGTGTTGAAGATTTTTTTTATCTAATAATTACTAATTAATTTTTTATCTAATAATTAAATTTTTTTTATCTAATTAGTACCTACTCAAACAGGGCAATTATGTGTAATGGATGAGAAAGTAAGAAAATAAAAAATTTTTCATACCCTTATAAAGGATTTGTTGTCCCTCCGTTCTTGTACAACATTTGTCGTCAACATTTGTCGTAATTTTGTATAAAAAAGTACGAATAGGATATAAAAATTGAATTGATTTGAAAACAAAAATTTTGGACTATTATTTATACTACTCATATAAAATTAATAAAATTTGTTTGCAACATAAATGTGACAAGAAAATTACACAGCCTTTCCTTTTCAGGTGTGGCTGTAAATGTCGTAAGGGGGAATTATTCTTACGACGTGTGTGAGTTTCGAACTCATACTCCCTCGGTGTTTACAGCAAACCCACTAGGCCACCGAGGACCCTCACTAAAATTAAAATTGAATTTTAAATTATCTAATATGTATTTGGCAAAAGAAGAGCTGAAGCTCTTGTATAATAGCTCCATTTGTAATATGCTTCTTAAGTGAAAAGGAATATCTAATTTCTAAATTGAGAAATAAACTCTTCACATAAATTCCCTTAATTTTATACAAGTTGCATGTAGTTGTATGGTCATTATTTAAAAATTGTAGAAAAGAATCAAAGGAATGCTAATTTAATTAATTCCTGAGGAGTAGCAAGTAAAAATTTTACATGGTACGAATTTTAATTGTACAAAATTGATAATTTTTCGAAAATATACTGTTATTTAAAAAAACGGTAAAAAACTTTACTGATCTATTTTATTTTTTTTTTCGTTTTAAATTATTGTATAAGAAGAAAATTACTGTATTACTGTATAAAGAAAGTTACCATGAAAATATGATATGTAACCACAAAAAGCTTCTAAATATATTTTAAATATATATATATATATATATATATATATATATATATATATATATTATATATGAATACTTGTACTTATATTACAAAAATACATGACTCATGACGGTTAAATGTCATTTTCTATAACATATTCTTGTTTGTTATGTTAAAATGATTTTTTTTTACATTCGTTGTTTTTTTGTTTTTTTTTTTTTAAATTTACTTACATACAAAATACAACAAATATTGTTTCAAATATGACATTAAATGGCATAAATCTAATGTCGTATGGAAATTTTCCATTTTTACGATTTCATTATTTAAACTTTACTCCACAGCATGAACTTTTAATAATTCTACCCTCCTTCACCACAATTTCTATCATCCACTGACTGATAAGTTAAAAAGTCATTACAAAAATAAACAAATTTATCTTCTTTCCCGTTCCCTTTCTATTTCCATTTCCTTTTATTTTTTATTTATTTTTTTTTTGTTTTCCGATGCTTAATGAGATCGGGAACTGATGATATTAAAGTAGAAAATTGTGGGTGGGAAAAATAACGGAATTTTGAATATAAATACATTACAGGTTACAGGGGAAAGAAAAAAATATATACAGGAACAGATCTTAGAACAAGGATATAATGAAGCGAAATATTGCGTAAAACATCCTTTTATTATGACATTTTACAAGGATGTTTTATTTTTGTTTATTTAACAGTATTTTGTTTTTTTTTTTTTGCATGTATGAAGTGTATTAAAAGTACAAAGACATTATTTGTTTTTTTATTAGAATATGAGGGAGTTGGATTTTATTTTTTGATCGATTATTAAATTTATGTGAAATATGTTTTGAACTCAATAATTCTGATTTTTTTATTTTTATTAAAGAATAAAATATTAATTTTATATTTTGAATGAAGTTTTAAAGTATTATAGTAAAATTTTATTTCTGTAAATGTTACATAAATATTTTGATGATTTATAAGTTTTTCTTTAAGATTTATTAATGACTGGAATTTATCTTTATATAACTCAGCAAAGAAGAACAAGAAGCAATGTATTTTGGATTGATATTGCAATTTGAATTTTAATGAAAAAATTCCTTGTAACTTTAAAAAGACTAAAATATTATTGTAGGTTGTAATTAAGCCATTTTATCTGAATTTTATTAAAGAAATCTTTGAGAGTGAACTTTTTTTTTTTTTTTATTTTAAAATTTTAAAAATAAAGTTTCCAATGGCTATATATATACATATTTAGTTTGCTTACGGCCCTAGCTTTCGCTGTCTGGCCTAATATAATTAATATAGTTCTAGTTGACAATTTATTTGTTACCAAATTTTAATTTAATTTAGTTTAATTAAATTAAAATTTAAAATGTAAATAAAAAAAAAAACAAACCAAGCTAGAAAAAAGCAAATTGCAAGGTATAGCTAATTACACCAAAGTGGATTTAGATATGTTATATTCGATAAGATATATGAAGAATAAATAAGGAATAAAAAATTTTCTATTAAGAAATTCCGTAGTCATTTAAGAATGAAAATGTATGGAGAAATTTTCCTACATATTTTGCCGACACATTTTCCGGCATTCATGTTTTTACCGTTAAAATCCGTTAGATTCAAACCGACTGCCACCGTATTTGAGTTTCTCTCGAAGCCGAATTGATTTGCACTCAGAATATGGCTACTTTCCAAAAAAGATTCAGTTTAAACGTTTTTTTATTACTACCTCGAAAACTTTAGGAAGGCTACTAAGTATCGAAATTGGGTGATAATTAGATCTGTTGGTGACTTTTGAAAATGGACTTCCTCACTTTTAAAAATTAGGGTTGTGTGACGTAATACAAAATGCATTAGAAAGAGTTATTACATGTCAACAAGAAAATGGAAGTCTGATATTAATTTTCACACTTAAATTAAAAAAAATTTAACAAATTATACTGTCACATAAAACAAATTTAATAAAATATTACATTTGTCAGCCCAAGTTAACCCACTCAGTATAAAATGGAAAGAAATTATTTTATAATATGAAAATGAAGTTGAATGAAAAAACTGGAATGAATGAAATAGAACTGAATGAAAATAATGGCACAACAAAAAATTCTTTCAGAAAATTATTTTTTTTTCCATAGTTAAAATACTAGTATTGCTTTATCTTAAACAGCGTAAAAGTTTTGTAAGCATACAATGAAACGGTGTCTGTTAATTTCAAACTATACAGAGGGAAACTTATAAGATCAATTAATTTGGTTTAACCGGTGCTAATTGAATCTGTCCAAAACATTTAGATTTGTAAACATCCGGCAAAGCAATAACAATAATTTAATAAGTAATATTTTAGGTTATTTCAGACGGCTGAGATGATTACAGATAATTATGCTTCTTATGCAATTAGGTTATCACACTTTTCAACACATTATTTTATTAAGTAGATTATTTAAATTAATTATTTTATTAAAAACGAGGAAGAATACAGTTGACTTTGTCAACTCTTAGATACCCGTACGAACCGTTAGTATGTTCACAGCCTGTCACTCTGCTCACAATATTATTTTTTTAATATTTTAGTATTTTAAAATAATTTGGGTGAATTTTATAATTTCTAGAACTATGGGTTCTACATATATTCAAACTATATGTTTATATGTACATTCTTCAAAAGCAGATTCTAACCTTTCACATAACGATTATCAATCCAAAACTTTTTCAAATATTCTATAGTACCATTTAATACTAAGCGGTAAATGTATATTAAATTTACTTAGTACAAAATAGTAAATATAATTTTAAATATTATATTATATTATATTTAAATATTCCATTGACAGAATAATTTCTTATAAGTACAATAAAATACATATATGTATGTTAATACGGCGCTATGTAATATACATATATACTCTTATCATTCATTCACTAGTGACATATACGATATGTAAATAAACATGATATTATATAAGTATGTATGTATATCAATATCATATAAATAAAAATTCTTCAAGCAACCGTTATGTTGTTTATTTATTTACATTTTTTTGTACTACGCATTATATCCTCAACAATTTCAAATTATCGAGTAAAACAAAATGCAAAAAATTCGTTAAAGATATTTGTTAGAAAATTTGAAAAAATCAAGTAACACTTTCGTCAATTATAAAGTAACCCTATATTATTAAAAAAAGTTGTTAACAGAAATAAGAATATAATGTTGAAGCTTTAATTTTTATGTATTACTTTAAAAAAATTTTAACAGGTGTTCAAGTTACAGGTGTTTAAAAATAGGAAATTTTCAGTTTTTGACCCCTTACAGCTCCTAAACGGGGGGTGATACAAAAAAAATTTCTGAAATGACACATACTTATTTTTAAAGATCTAACTTCTGTCAAAATTTCAAGTTTCCAACTTAAACCGTTTAGAAGATAGAAGGGTTGAAGGATTTTGCAAAATTTGAGTTTCACATAACGGTAAATTAAGACACCGTATGGCACAAATATATATTTATTGTATATATTTTTTTAAAGCTAATAAAAGTAGTAATCGTTTGGCGTTTTCAAAATGAAGATATACCTTATACAACTTGTGCTATAACTATTTAAATATAGAGCTTTTTTGAACCTTTGGGGAGCTGTAACTCCGTAACGGGTGGGGCTACAAAAAAAAGTTATTAAATATAAAATTAATATTTTTGTGAGATCTATCAGTGATTAAAATTTCATAGCTCTATTGCAAAAAAAATGTGGGGATCTAAAAGTTAGGTGTTCGAGAGCTACCCTAAGGCTTGGTCCAAACTCAACCAAAAAAAATAGGGAACCTACAAATTACTCCCAGAATATTTTGTGTAAATTTCAAGATGCTAGCTTTCTTAGTTTTTGAGTTAGCGTGCTGACGAACGGACGGACGGACGGACGGACGGACGGACATGGCTCAAAAGTCTTAGAATTTTTTTCTGATCCGATCCATACCTTTGAAGGTATATCTAGCTCGCTTATTTCGGGGTGTTACAAACGGAGGAGTAATTTTATTATACCCGATCCTATCGTACGGGTATAAAAATTCGTTAAAGAAATTTGTTAGAAAATTTGAAAAAATCAAGTAACACTTTCGTCAATTATAAAGTAACCCTATATTATTAAAAAAAGTTGTTAACAGAAATAAAAATATAATGTTGGAGCTTTAATTTTTGTGTATTACTTCAAAAAAATTTTAACAGGTGTTCAAGGTACAGGTGTTTAAAAATAGGAAATTTTCAGTTTTTGACCCCTTACAGCTCCTAAACGGGGGGTGATACAAAAAAAATTTCTGAAATGACTCATACTAATTTTCCAAGATCTAACTTCTGTCAAAATTTCAAGTTTTCAACTTTAACCGTTTAGAAGATGGAAGGGTTAAAGAATTTTGCAAAATTTGAGTTTCGCATAACGGTAAATTAAGACACCGTATGCCAAAATTATATATTTATTGTATATATACTTTTAAAACTAATGAAAGTAGTAATCATTTGGCGTTTTCAAAATGAAGATATACCTTATACAACTTGTGCTATAATAATTTAAATATAGAGCTTTTTTGAACCTTTGGGGAGCTGTAGCTCCGTAACGGGTGGGGCTACAAAAAAAAGTTATTAAAAATAAAATTAATATTTTTGTGAGATCTATCAGTAGTTAAAATTTCATAGCTCTATTGCAAAAAAAATGTGGGGATCTAAAAGTTAGGTGTTCGAGAGCTACCCTAAGGCTTGGTTCAAACTCAACCAAAAAAAATAGGGAACCTACAAATTACTCTCAAAATATTTTGTGTAAATTTCAAGATTCTAGCTTTCTTAGTTTTTGAGTTAGCGTGCTGACGGACGGACGGACGGACGGACATGGCTCAAAAGTCTTAGAATTTTTTTCTGATCCGATCCATACCTTTGAAGGTATATCTAGCTCGCTTATTTCGAGGTGTTACAAACGGAGGAGTAATTTTATTATACCCGATCCTATCGTACGGGTATAAATATTTTAATAACTTTGTTTTTATTATATAAACATTTTTCCCTCATTAGTCTCGATTAATTTATTCTTTAAAATTTATCTGTACCATCCATCTTCAGGATAAGCAACTGTCGAAACCTCCTATTATTTATTTATGTACATATTGTGCATATCTTTATTTTATTAAAATTATTATTTAGATTTTATTAAATCATACATACTTTCTTGAATCGTTGACCCAAATATCCTATATAGGGAAATATGAAAAAAAAAAAAAAATTAATGAACTGTAAGTATGCTATTTTTAAGTGAGTGCAATAAAATAAATATTTCACTTAAATTAAATTAAATTTTAATTTTAAATTGAATGAGTTAACAATGCAATAATATTTAAGCTGTTGTACAATTTATTTCTTTAATGAGGATAATTAAATTTTTTCCATCTAATTGTTTCATGTGTTTTTCTACGAAAATATTTTAAATTTTTAAAATATTTTCTTTGACCTCTTGAAAAATTATTTGTACAATACAAAAAACAAAAAGTCATAGTGTGATAATTTAAATGATGATCTCTTTAAGGATTTTTAATTGTTTTAGTTTATGTGAAATTTATGAAAAATTATTCATTTATCTGTCTCCCATCTGACTCAATTATTTCATTATAAAAAAATAAAGGGGTCCCAAAGTTTCATTACGAAGCACAAAACATAATTATTGTTTTTTTTTTCTTTTAACTTACTAAATTGAAGATTAGATATCGTATATCGATTCAAATAAAAGCCTTCTTCTTCTTTTCTTTTTTGGATTCTCTAACACCTGGGGCGTCGATAAATTCTTTTCGATTTCTCGTTCTCGTTCGATTTCTAACAGTTGGCTTTAGTTCTCCAACTTCTTTTAAATATTGTTTTCTGTTTTCGTTTGTTCTTCTTCAAAATATATTTTTCCCTCCCCTTTTTGCTAAGGCATCCAGTGGTTTTTTATTTTTATCAAATTTTACTGGTAAGTGGTATTTTTTTAAAAATGTAGTGGTCTAAAAAAATTTATATAAATAAAATTTATAGTGGTCGAAAAAAACGAATGTAAAATCTCATTTGTAATAAGCAGAGTTATATAAAATTCCTGACATTCTCTTGACTCCCTATCAGTAAAATATATATCAGGTAGTTAAAAATATTGTTAATTGAATGAGAAACTAAACCAATATTAAATTTTAGTCTTTTTTAAAATTAAGAGATCTATGAAACTATACTGTATAGACCTCTAAAACAGATGAAGTATAAATTATTTTAAATACATTCTTTTATTATAAAAAGAAAAAGTTTCAGTATAATATACTTTACTGCAATTCGGATTACGATAGAAAACCTTAACTATATTTTATATCTCGTATTTTACGTTTTTTTTTTAGTTTTTTAGATCAGAATTTAAATAACTTTTTTATTGGTGTGTGCAATAAAACTGTAAAATACAATTTAAAATTTCTCGTTTTTGAAGATTAATATGATAGAACCATTACAGATAAAGTTTTTATTGTATAAATAAATTGATTAAAAAGTTTTTACCAAAAAAATTTTTACAAAGAAAAACAACTTGAAAATTATACAATTATTAAGGTAAATGAGAACTATAAGAAACTTGTACGAAGAAACAATCAATGGAAAATTAAAATTAAGTTAAAAAAATGAAAAATACAAAAAAAAAAAAAAAAACTGCTAGTATTAGTTCATAGTTGATAATAGGATCTAAGAGTTTTGAAAAGATTTTGTTTAAATCAAAAATTAAATTTATAAACAAATTAAAAACTTTTTTTTTTTGAAGAAGAAGAGAAAAGGAGAAATAATAAATTACATTAAAGACAGAAAATCAGTTGTTGAAGATTGAAGAATAAATATTTAAGTTTAAGTATAAAAAAAAAAAAATTAGATTTTGGTTTTTTTTGCCTTGAGGATGTTTTGTTTTGGAAATAGTTTACTAGTTCTTGGAAAATTCTTCTCAATTAATGATCATTTTAGGTGTTAAAATTGTTAAATTTTATTTGTAATGCATTTTTTAATTGTTTTGATTTTTTATATTATTTATGATTTAAAAACTATTGTTTTATTTAAATTATTATTCTTTGAAAGAGTGAATAAATTATAATTTAAGAAAATTTTAAAGACCTTAAAGTATTTACTTTTATAGGGATTATTATTTGGTAATTTTACAGTAATTACTATATTTTAACCAAAGATACTGGAATTATGAAATTATTATTAAATATATATTTCTTCTTTGGGAAAATTCTATAAAAAAACTATAATAAAGATGTATCCAATAGCGAAGAATTTAGATATTTTAATGCATATATTTTGTTACAAAACTGTAACTGTAAATGGCTTGATGGCTTCGACTGTTAGCTAGATTTGATTTACTGTTCCCACATATTCTCGCTAACCAGTGAACAGTTTCCTCATCCTTATTTTATTTTTTCCTATCTCTATTCTCTAGTCAATGTACTATGTTGGCAGTTAACGGTTTAATCCCATTATGTTGGGATCAAAGAAAGAGGAGAATTTAATCAGTAAAAGTCTTTCACTGCCAAGGGACTATTCCCTGGTGTCTTTTGATTCCCCTTTGGGAGGAAACATAAAACAGAAAATTACTGAACAGAAACACAGTATAAAAACGCAGTATTTAAAATAATCAAATTAAGAACAAAATAAATGCAGATTCAACCAATTTGAAATTTGACTTTTTAATTGCATTAGGTTACAATTAACATTGGCTGTAGAACATTATATAAAATATATTGTAATGTATTACGGTTGTAATTCCAATTCAATGCTATTCATGTGAAACTTTGAAATTAAATGTACGTTTAAATGCTTAAATAAATGTACAGCATCACCCGTACGTAAAATGAACATAAGAAATGTTTTTACATTAACTTTGAATAAAGAATTGTTTAATGAACGACACTTTAAAATTCCTTAATTGTAAAATAAATAATTAATAGTATTTAATAAGAGTACCTACACTGAAACAATTAAAAGGCAACTTCAATCAAAAGTTTTGCTGAATATCGTAAATAGCTGTTGGTAACATAGTGTGTCAGCATTGCAATCAAATAATAAATATTTTATCAGTTAAAGTTAAAAAAACATAACCTTTATTACTTATACCTAATTCAAATTCATTGGTAAGTTAATCTAATACAAGTTAAGAATAGAAGAAAAATGTTTAAAAATCTCTATGCATTAGAATTCATTGAAGAGCTGTACTTGTATTTAAATATTAATGGACCAAATAAGATAAAGAAAATGAAGGTGGATAGGGTACACGCTGTAAAAACATCGAGGAAAGATAGCGAAAATGGCCCTTGAAAGGATCCAGGAGATATGGTCGGCCAAGTAACACCTAGAGCGGAACAATAATAATGGAGGTAAACTCAATAAGTATTTCCTTACTCCTATGCTCCCAAGAGGAGTAAGGAAAAAAAAAAATCAAATTAAAGGAAGTTATCAATTACAACAGTAATCAGGAGAGGTTCTATCTCTGATATATCATAGATTTTTAACTTGAAAGTATTAGCATCTAGTTTTATTGTGTTTTTTTTTTTGAAGATTTGTGTTTTTTTTTCTCCTTTCTACAGCTATTAAGAGAATAGCGCATCCATTAAATCATCTAGAACAATTATCTCATAATCTGAAACCATTTCTTTCACCAAGCCGTTGATTATTCGGTTGAAGCTATTACACAAGACTATTTTAAAAGCAAATAAATATTTTTATTTGTGCGCCATCTATTATCTTATACAAGTAGATTTGTAATACTAATTAAATAATTTATATTTGAAATATTCTGACACTGTTTCAGAATATTCTGACAAACGAAAATTAAAAACTTATATTTTAAAAAAGAAGTAATACTTAATGTTAATCAAGAATTAATTATGTTCAGAATATTTCAAAATTTTTAATTTCAAAATTCGATATATAAATTATTTGGAAATAAAATAATTGATTGGTACTTATAAAATTGTTGCTAAATTATTATAAAAAAATGGTATTTCATTTAAAAATTTTTTGGTAAAAAATATTTGACATTTTTTTTTTTTTTTCTTCAAATATTTTAACCTTAAAATTTTTAAAATATTTTAGCCAAAAATTTAATAAAATTGAAAACCTCGAAAAAATTTATTAAGATTTTAATTTACTCTATATAATAAATTTAATTTAAATGTTTTTTCACTAAATAAATAGTATACGTTTTTACATATATTTAATTTAAATTATTTTGTTTTCATTTGAACAAATAATATAAAACATTAAATTATTTATATAAGGTGGCTTTTCTGTTTTCCATAATTTCCTCTTATTATAAAAAAAACGAGGAAGAGTGCAGTAGAGTAGACTGTGTCAACTCTGGGATACCCGTATGAACGTAAAAGTTTTTGGCATGCAACTCGACACTTTTTCATCAATTTCAGATAGCTAGCTTCAATAGACACTGAGTTATTTTCATCTAAAAAGAGAAGTTGTATAGCAACTATCCGAACCTGTCATATCATCACAACAAAATTTTACAGAAGTTGTTGCCATAAAACTCGATCATCATTTGCAAAATTTCAGATACCTAGATTGAATAGACACTGGGTTATTTCCATTTAAAGAAAGAAGTTGTATGGCAGCTACTCGAACCCGGCGGCCGAAAATGCTGGAGTTAAATAGCAAAACTAACAATTTTGTAAAAGTGACGTAAAAAAAATTGCAGCCTCCTAACTCCTTTATTTTTTGAGTTATCGTGCGGACGGACACTGAGTTCTTTCATTTAAAAAGAGATTTTGTATGGCAGCTACCCGAACCCGTCACACCACCACAACCAAATTTTGCAGAAGTTGTTGCCATAAAACTTGATCATCATTCGCAAAATTTCAGATACCTAGATTGAACAGACACTGGGTTATTTCTATTTAAAGAAAGAAGTTGTATGGCAGCTACTCGAACCCGGCGGGCGAAAATGCTGGAGTTAAATAGCAAAACTAACAATTTTGCAAGAGTGACGTAAAAAAAATTTCAGCCTCCTAGCTCCTTTATTTTTTGAGTTATCGTGCGGACGGACACTGAGTTCTTTTCATTTAAAAAGAGATTTTGTATGGCAGCTACCCGAACCCGTCGCACCAGCACAACCAAATTTTGTAGAAGTTGTTGCCATAAAACTTGATCATCATTTGCAAAATTTCAGATACCTAGATTGAACAGACACTGGGTTATTTCTATTTAAAGAAAGAAGTTGTATGGCAGCTACTCGAACCCGGCGGCCGAAAATGCTGGAGTTAAATAGCAAAACTAACAATTTTGCAAGAGTGACGTAAAAAAAATTTCAGCCTCCTAGCTCCTTTATTTTTTGAGTTATCGTGCGGACGGACACTGAGTTCTTTTCATTTAAAAAGAGATTTTGTATGGCAGCTACCCGAACCCGTTGCACCACCACAACCAAATTTTGTAGAAGTTGTTGCCATAAAACTTGATCATCATTTGCAAAATTTCAGATACCTAGCTTGAACAGACACTGGGTTATTTCTATTTAAAGAAAGAAGTTGTATGGCAGCTACCCGAACCCGGGGACAGAAAATGCTGGAGTTAAATAGCAAAACTAACAATTTTGCAAGAGTGACGTATAAAAAATTTCAGCCTCCTAGCTCCTTTATTTTTTGAGTTATCGTGCGGACGGACACTGAGTTCTTTTCATTTAAAAAGAGATTTTGTATGGCAGCTACCCGAACCCGTCGCACCAGCACAACCAAATTTTGTAGAAGTTGTTGCCATAAAACTTGATCATCATTTGCAAAATTTCAGATACCTAGATTGAACAGACACTGGGTTATTTCTATTTAAAGAAAGAAGTTGTATGGCAGCTACCCGAACCCGGGGACAGAAAATGCTGGAGTTAAATAGCAAAACTAACAATTTTACAAAAGTGACGTAAAAAAATTTTCAGCCTCCTAGCTCCTCTATTTTTTGAGTTATCGTGCGGACGGACACTGAGTTCTTTTCATTTAAAAAGAGATTTTGTATGGCAGCTACCCGAACCCGTCGCACCAGCACAACCAAATTTTGTAGAAGTTGTTGCCATAAAACTTGATCATCATTTGCAAAATTTCAGACGCCTAGCTTCATTAGGTTCCAAGAGGTGCAAGAAGTCTGAACCGGCTGCTCTAGACCAAACAAATTTTACAAAAGTTGTTGGCATATAACTCGACACTTCTTTACTAAATTTCAGATTCCTAGCTTCAATAAACACTGAGTTATTCTCATTTAACCGGATAAGTTGTATGGCAGCTACCCGAACCCGCCGCACCACCACAACCAAATTTTACAAAAGTTGTTGCCATAAAACTTGATCATCATTTACAAAATTTCAGACGCCTAGCTTCATTAGGTTCCAAGAGGTGCAAGAAGTCTGAACCGGCTGCTCTAGACCAACCAAATTTTACAAAAGTTGTTGGCATGTAACTCGACACCTCTTTACTAAATTTCAGATTCCTAGCTTCAATAAACACTGAGTTATTCTCATTTAAACGGAGAAGTTGTATGGCAGCTACCCGAACCCGCTGCACCAGCACAACCAAATTTTACAGAAGTTGTTGCCATAAAACTTGATCATCATTTGCAAAATTTCAGAAACCTAGCTTGAATAGATACTGAGTTATTTCTATATAAAGATAGAAGTTGTATGGCAGCTACTCGAACCCGCCGACCGAAAATGTTGGATTTAAATAGCAAAACTAACAATTTTGCAAAAGTGACGTAAAAAAAATTTCAGCCCCCTAGCTCCTTTATTTTTTGAGTTATCGTGCGGACGGACGGACGGACGGACGGACGGACGGACGGACGGACGGACGGACGTACATGGCTTAATCGACTCAGAATTCGATTCTGAGCCGATCCATACCTTTGACACTATATCTAGCTCGACTCCTTTAAGGTGTCACAAACGTAATGGCAAATTTATTATACCCTTGAACATAGTTCATACGGGTATAAATATAAAATTCTAATGAAATTAAGGTTTTTTAATAAGAACGTTTCCTTTAATTATGGTATTTTTTTGGAAAGAATTTTATTGATTTGAAAGAAAAAAAATTGGTTCAAAAAAGAAAGTTGGTTCAAGGGTCTCGATTCATCAAAAATATGTAAGTCAAAGTTTTTCAGGATTTCAGTTAAGCATTGGTTTTCTGTGCTGATCAAATTGGAATAATTAGAATAAAATTACTGAGTTAGAATCGGCTTAAATAAAAAGGAATGTACATAATATGAAGACTTAAAATTCTTACGTTATAAGATGTTTAATTCAAAACTATATCTGTGGCAATACGACATAAACATCTTAAGGTAAGAGAAAATTTCTATCAAGAAAATTTTAGTTTATTTTTATTTATTTAATATGAACGATTGAATTAAGAAGTACTAGTAGCGATTCACGATGTTACCTGGAGTATTTTGTTGGTTTAATGAAAAGAAAAATTATTAACACTTGTTCATAGGGTAATTTAATTTAATTAATATATGTATATACATGATTAATATTAGGTATTAATAGATGTTAGTATTCCAGCATCCTGAAAAATCAACCTGAAATATTGAACATTATATAAATCCACTGAACTCTTTTGTTAAAGAATAATGTTTGTACAAAGTTTGAACCTAATCTGTGGAACGGTATAGATATAGCAATGAATAAATGAAAAACATTTATGAGGTTCTGGTGACAGAATGATTTAACGAACAGAAAGGAAAAGTAGTGCACAGAATTTTAACGTTTATAGAAATATTCCTTTAAAATTTGGTTATAATTGAATGCATCGTGTAGGAATGCATAATTAAGAAAAAAAACAAACAAATGCACTTTTAGTTTTATATAATAGAATCAAGGGCTATGCATGAAGTTGACGTTAACCAAAAATATTTACATATCTATTAATCTTTTGTTTCATCATATAATTAGTGGGTATTTTACTAACATATAATTTTCTTTATCAATTAACTGCAATTTGATCCTCAAAAACAAAGTGCCAGACTAACCTTCCTATAAAAATTAAGTAATACTAATTTTCTTGTTAAAATAAATGTACTAAAAAAATTATACGCTCTTAGTTTTTAATATTTTATATAAATATAATTTTAAAATAGACTGAATATCCCTGAATTACCTCTATATACATAATATATTACCAACTATTTTTATACACAGTTCTATTGACCAAAATTGTATTTAAATAAATTTTAAATGAAAATGAAATAAAATATAACAAAAAAAAAAAAAAAACAAAACAAAAAAAAATGATAAACCGAATCCAAAAAACCGCTTATCGCTTCATCTAAACTAAATCAAGACTTAATGTGAAAAACTGGTGTAAAATGAAAGAATAATTAAAATAAAAAAAAAAAAGCGATTTCGAATTTCGAACTGAAGTAAATACTCGATAGAATAATAGAATCAAAGAGAAAAGTTTTAAAGGACAACAAAATTGAAAAAAAAAAACAAAAACCACATGGCATTCAAATTCCATTCCTATCAATTTATTCTTTCAACACCATCTCTTCTTTAGCACTTTACTATAAAATAAATTCAAAAAATAAAAAATAAAAAATTCAAACAAAACAAACAATAATATATAAAAGAAATTAAGAGAGAAAAGTTAACCGATATCCTTTTTGGCTTACTAAATACTTCACGATTTCAAAAAGGAGTAAAGAAAAAAAACTTTGTACTGATTTAATAGCATTTTACTATGCACTTTGAACGTATACCATCATATTATTTATGTATGTATGTGTATCATAATATATACTTTTCTAAGTTTCAATGTACTGCACTTGTATCGTTAAGTTTAATACAATTGTGAATTTACCTTTTAGATCCACTATTATTGTCGTTTATAATCTTCTGTGTTTATTGTTGCGATGCAAAGTAAAGGATTTTTGTTTAGAAAAAAACAAAAAAAAAAATTTTTTTTTTGCGATATATTTTTTGTTATTTACTTGTTTTAAAGTGACACATTTGATTGTAATACAATTTTTCGAAATGAAAAATATTAATTTAAATTTAAAGTTATTTAGATTAGATTATATTTGGAAAAAACTAATATTTAAGTTAAAATTTACTTAAACATTTAAGATATTCGAATGAAATTGTCCAGATAGAAAAGGAATGTAATACTATAGGTGAAATGAAAACATACTAATCTAAATATAAATTCTAAATATAAAATCTAAAGCTAATCTTATTGTCTTAACTTGAAGCCTCTTTATAATTATCCCTAACAAAGGTTAGTTTAGGAGATAATAAGAATGTAGCTTTAAACTTTGTTTAAATGTCCAAATGAGGAAACAGCAATGGTTTTTTTTTTTGTAATACTTAATCTTCTAAATATCTCATTAATCTCTGCCTTTTATTTCACCATTATTCAACCTTTCTTTCAAATATAATAAAATTAATAGAGTTTTGAACAAAATCATAATTAATATCAAATCTTTTTTTTAAGTGCGAAGTGGAGTGTTTAAGGATGTTGTCGGATACATTAAAATTTACTGTAAACTAAGTGTTAAATGATAGTTATCGATGAATTTCTATACTTTTAAATGTATACATATTTTATATACAATTTTAACAATAAAAATGTTTTTATTAAAATTTAGAAATAATTAAAATTTATACAGGTATTGAGAAAAAATTTTAACTTAAAAATTTTGGTCTAAAAAAACTAAAATTCCAGTTTTTCTTTGCACCGCTTATAATTTTAACAATTTTATCATTGAATCATCTTTTATGAAAAATTTTTCGTTTTTAACCATTGAAAATTATTTTGTATTCTTTCATATATAATAATTTAAATAACACTATGTATTAATCCAATATACTCGTACATAAAATGTTATAAAATTATATATTAATATGGTATTAAATTCTCCGGTTTTGTTATTGTAAATATTTTCTTTAACTTTATATTTTATTTAAATGTACGGTTAACATAAATAGTAGTTTTCAGAGTTTTCTCATCCTTTATTTATATTTTAATTCTTTTAAAAATTTTATAGTAGTTTATTTTTTATTTTAGATGGTTGTTTGTTTGTTCGTAATGTAATTAAAATTCTTCAGAACAAAAAATTTAGGTAACTCTAACACTAACATTTAAAAGTGATGAAAGACGAATAAATAATTACTGCTTGGTGGGAAAATTTATCAACAAACTTCAAACTTTTCTTTAACTCGAGGAAATTTTCCATAGCTAAAAAATTAATAATTTGAAGAGTAAAAATGAATTATTACTACTTGATATGCTTATTTAGCATGAGATCTCCTAAAGAGTATTTATTTCTATTTGAAAATTAATATATATATATATATACATATTACATAATATAACATAGGCTAATGCATTATACGTAGAATACTCTATCATCGAGGCTCGTAAAGTTAAATTATTTATTTATTTATATTAATATTCCATACATAAATGTAATGTAATATTATTGAACCATCGGCTACTAAAGGCCATTATAGGTTTTTATGCTATTAAATTATATACTAATATTATTTATTTTGTTTATATTATATACTATATATTTACATTATATTTGGTCGTAAGGGAGGTATGTAAAGAAAAAAACACTTACGACCTGTGCAGGGATCGAACCCACACTCTTTCGGTTAATACGCCACACGCCTACCCACTAGGCTACCGAAGCCCCTCGTAAAATCAAATAAATAAATAAATAAAGTATTAATTTAAAAAATTGCATATTTTGCGGCGATATAAAAAAATATTATTATAGACGTATTTTTGTTCGGAATCTGCATAAGTCTCTGTTCATTTCGTTGTTTTCAAAGTATAATTTACTGAACAGAAATATCAGTTAAAAAAATCTTACTTTAAATTCTTAAAACAACTCTCAACAACAACTTCAACTTGAACTTCGTTTGATATTAATTCAAATTTATTTAAAACTTATTATAATTCTTTAAACTAAAGAATACATTATTATTTTATTTTAAAATAAATAAATTTAAGATATGTTTTAAGATATTTGTAATTGCATTCCTTTACTTTAATTTGGGAAGAGCAAAATCCCGTCTTTGTTTAATGTATCACAATCAAAGCAATTCAAACACAGTTTTTATGATGTTTGCATCATCATTGTATAAACCGGTCTGATGATCCTGACACTATCTTTTTATATTTTCAGTGTTTAATCATTCTTATTCATAAAGCTTTTCAAACAATAGTTGGCTTATCAATTAGGATTGGAACCGAAATTGTAATAACGATTAACATTTATCCCAACCTCTTTAAATATTGCAAACATTTTTTGAGAAAATATTTCAGTTTTTGTATTATGTATATGTGATCATCTCTAGTATCCTATTTTTTGTAACACTGCATTTTCTTTACCATTTCTACACTAGCAATTTTTTTTTTATTCTTTTATCTTCAGCCGCTTTTATAACAGGTTATTTTTTTAAGGTTAAACCAGATTATTTCGGTTCTTTTTATTTGAAGAATGAAAGGGTTTTAGTCGTTTGTAACATTTTTTTTAAAGTTGTATATGTGTATTTTATTTTTGCGTATGTGTTTGAGCTGATATTCCACTGCACGTATGTGCATCTTAAAATATGCAAGTATTATTTAGTTTTTTTTATATGTTTAAATTATTAAAAAGTGAATTGTAAAATTTTAGCCGCAAGAAAAAAAAAGAAAATAAAAGAAATATTTTATTCTCAAATTCAAATGGAAAACATTAGAAATGTTGAACTTGAACCGATAAAACCTCAGAATATAAGTGAAATATCTCATCAGAAGGACATGGAGAAATGAATGTTGAAGAAGATATTAATGAAAATGTTAATTTAAAACTAAGAGAAAACTGGGGTCGGAACTGGGTTAAAAAGTAAATGAATGAGTGAACAGAGAAAAACATGAACGAAAAACTATGTAAACTTTTCCATAAATTTAAATAATTTTATGGAAAAGTAAAATTAACATTCTAAAAAATATTTAAAAACAGGAATTTTTCAAAATTATACTTTCTCGTTATATTAAAATATTTACAAAACAAAATTTAGTGAAAAATGGAAAAATAAATTCGGTTAATTTAATGGAAAGTTTTATAAAGCATAGTAGCAAATAGTCATAAAATTTGGTTTGGGTAAAAAGTAAAAAAAAACAAGAAAAAAAGAAATATGAAAGGAATAAGCAGTGCTTTTTTAAGCTAAACGTACAAAATAAAAAAAAAATGCAATTAAGCTTAAGGTAAAAGATTAAAAATTTTAAAGTTAGAGGTCTTGTACTACGAGAATACAGAAAAATGTCAGGGGCACGAAATTTTGCAGAAATCCGGTAAATGATGAATAATATTGTTCGGGTTTTTCAAACTAAAGGAAAATGCATTTTTATTTTGTTTTTTCCAAACTAATTTAACAATAAAAATTTTTCAGAAGATAATTTTCGAAATGCACTTTTAATTTCTTATTCTGTTAATTCTGTTATTTCTGTTTAATTTCTTATTTCTTTCTGTTGGAAAGCATCGCAAAATATAAATTTTTTCTTTGTGATAATACTTCGTTCAGGAAAAAATTTATAAAACCAAAATTACATATGATATAGATATCTCATAAAATAATATTCATCTTCTTCTTCTTCTGGTGTCGATCCATGACTAGATGTACGATAACTACATTAATATGTTTTACTACTTTTATTAATTTTTTAGGTTATGGATAGGTTGGCATATTCTTCACGATTTCTGACTTTATGAACTAGGTCACCGACTGTTCTAATACCGGACACCGGGGATATTTTTGATATTTCTCAACAAGGTCAATTGCTTTCTACTAACGTCACGTTTTTCTTCGATCTTAGCTTGTAAGTAAGATAAAATAATTATTAATTGTAGCATATGGTATTTCGGATTTTGAATTATGTGAATGAAATAAGCTGCAGTCTTTAGAGCATTTCTTCATTTGAGACTCTATCCGTCCATTTTATTTTAAAAACATAAATGGTAATAGCACCACATTTCGAAAGCTTCTATTTTCGTCATTATCTTTTCCTTTAATATCCAAGTTACTAAACAGTATTGTAAAATTAACCACACATACCATTTTATGAAGCAAACTTTCAATTTTATATTCAAATTTCGATTGCTTAGTAAATTTTTAAATTTTCCGCAAACGTACCATGATAATTTTTCGAGCTTGATTTCTTTGTTAGCATCCCAATCTTCATCTGTAGTAAATACTCAAGATATTTGAAGTTTCTTAGTTGCTCAATTTCATTGTTACCGCAGTATAATTTAGCTCTTTAAAAATCGGTATTAAATAGGCTTATGATAAAACATAGAAATAGAACGGAAATTTTCTATTTTTTTTGATTACACAAAGGATTTTAAAAGGATTTTTTTCATTCTGAAGAATTTTGGAATATTATACAATTTGTATGAGGGCTCTTCTTTGAAAATATCGTTCTTTAATACGTAAGATTTGGAAAGTTTGAAGTAAAATATATTAGACAGATTCCCGAAATATAATGACTCAAGAAAAAACATTATTTTCTTTCACTTAATATTTTTTTACTTACGACGAATTTTGTCTCATTTGAGACATTTAAACTTACTGGATTACACAATTTTTTTCTTTAAACTTTTAGAAGAAAAACCTAGTCTTTGGCTGCTTTTTTTTAAACCTACATGATCAATTTTTGGTTTTTGCTGGAAATTTGTAATGCAAATGATGTTCTTATTACAATATTGATTTCGAATTTCTAATTCTATTATGGAGTTTATAATTAAACGCAAAATTGTAATAATTTAAAATATTATTATATACATATTTTGTAAAATAAAACGAAAATTAGGGGGCCTCGGTGGCCTAGTGGGTAAGAGCATATAAATACGCTGTAAACACCGAGGGAGTGTGGGTTCGAATCCCACACACGTCGTAAGAGTTATTGCCCCTTACGACATTTAAAGCCACGCCTGAACAAGACAGGCTGTGTAATTTCCTGTTCACATTTATGTGGCAGAGAAATGCATTAAAAAAAAAAAAACTAAAATTATTATTTCATTAAAATTTAATTAATAAAAATGAAAATTTTGTCTAAGATATATTTTAACAGAATCCATTTGTTCTTAGAATTTTTAGCATACATATTTTAGATATATTAAAAAACAAATAAAAAGTCGCCTTAACAATTTTTTAATGTTTTTCTTTGATATAATTTTATTTAAAATTTTTTTTTTATTTATTTCTTTTTTATAATTTATTTGGTTTTTTTTAGTTTTTCTTTTTTTGAAGATTTTTTATTTACTTGAGTCAATTTCTGTTTATTTTTTATTTAAAATAAACCATATTATACACCCCCTGTGATGATAAAATTTATTTAACCTTTCGGAAAATCAGAATTACAAAAAAAAAGAGAAAAAAAAAAGAATAATAACAAAAAATATAATATTTTCTGTCTCATAATTTTAAATTTATTATGTCACTAAACAATGGAAATTCCAAAAAAAAAAATAACAACAACAAAACAGAGGAAACAGCTCAGTATTAAAATGGGGTCCTTTGCGTATACGACTAGTCGTTTTATTTTATACATATATATGGGTATACATATATATTCGTAAGTGAGAGCATTGACATAAACTATCATGTAGTGGATAATGAGTAGACTAAAGTTTTCTATGGGGAATAGATTGTAGGCCCAAAAGTTTTGGAGCTGTGGGGTGTCAAAGAACTTTTACTGGCATAATTTTCTTTGTTTTGATTAAAATTACCATAACTTCGGTTATAAGGATTGTAGAAAATGTTTTTAAAAGCATAAGGAATGAGCTTTTTTAAATGTATTCATCACAAATCCCTATCTTTTTTAGTTTTTGCTATACGAATTATTTTTAGACAACATCAGCTTTAAAAAAATTGTTTAGCTCTTTTGCAATGTTATCCTAAACGAAACTTGGTTTCATTTTTTAGCAGAGCAAAATATCGAATAGAGAAAACAAATTTCTACAATAAAATTATAAAAATGGACGTTAGTTTAATAAACCGTTTTTTTTTTTTACTTTAATCTCATATCGAGATGAGTATTGAGGTTTTTTGAAAACTTTAATGAAAAAATTAGTAATCTTTTGTTCACATTTTATTATCGTGTGTTCTTTATAAAATTAACTCCGTATAGGGATGAAACAAACAAAAAAAAACATAAATTTTAAAAAACATAAATTTATGCAAAATTAAAACATAAACGACATTATGGGGTCAGCATAAAATATAAACGGCATTAAAATGTGGGTAGAAAAGGAGCATATAAGTGAGTAAAAAATTGGCTTACTTGTTTGACTGTACCGTATATTTCAAAATAAAGGGAGTCCAATATCCGATCTTCGTGATTTGGAAATATAAGATATTAAGTTGAAATTCAATTTCTTTGATACTTTGTTTTTATTTTTTCTTAAAATTAAATACCAACTTATTTAAAGAGATTTGTATATTTACACCTATCGCTATACATTTTCATCTTTTTATTTAACTTTGAGAATATTATTTGTCTTTTATAATTTTTTTTTTACTGTGTCATTTTTTCATTTTCTTTATGAGAATTTTATTCACATAATATATAGATATATAGATGTGTGTGTGTGTGTGAATATAAATATATTATTATTTTTTATTTTCTAATAAAGTTAATAGGGGTTTGGGAAATCTAAAAAATATGTATTTTTGTTTTCTTCAAATTTGTCTTCGTTTATTTTATGAGAGTTGGTAATACAATTTTTTATCTTAATTTTGTTATTTTTATTTTTATTGGAACGTTTAGATATAATATACAAAGAGATAGAATGTTATGTTTCAAGCGAATTATATAAAATAACGCAACTAGATAAAAAAAGATAATTTCAATTTTATAATAAGCACTTTGAGTTTTTCTGATTTTTATGAAATTAATTTAAAGCTAATTATACTTAGATTTGGATATGTTGGAGAATTGTATCAAACTTTTATATACGAAAAGATACATGTACAGTAAGTCGATGCAACCGACTTATTTATACCCGACACCTAAAAAATTTGATGTTCCTATCTTTATTAATTTCGAATATATGATTGTTCGGTTTTGGGAGTTGTGTGGAAGGTACCCGAACCCATGGTCCGATTTAGCCCATTTCCAATCCCTAGCTTTCTTTAGTCATTTTTAACCTACAGTATACATTTCATCAATATAGCATCATTATTTTTTGAGTTATCGTGTGTACGCACGGACAGACTGATATCGCTAAATCGACTTAGGAGGTAATTCTGATTCAGAATATATAGGCATGTTTATATCTAACTCGCTTCCTTTTGGTGGTTACAAACACAATATCAAAGTTAATATACTCTATACTTTTGGTGTAGGGTATAAAAATTAAATACTTAACTATGGATATGATAATATAAGCATAATAAACGAAATAAAATGTACCCTTATAAAAAGTAGTTGTTAAAATACATGAGTGAAAATGCAAGAAAGAAGTTTAAGATGATATGTGTAAAGATAACAATAAAATGTATAACAAATTTTTATATTTGAACCGGTTCAGACACCTGAAGACACCAATTATCAAAGCCTTTTAAAAAAATGTATTAGAAATAGAGAATGTCATTCGAAAGTTAAACGTGGAAGAGAGGTTTACTGAGGACAGAGAAGGAATTATACAAATATTATAGTACAAGGTAGACATGGGGAATGCTCAATATAAAATACAAAAATTTGTATAAATGTTTTCATACAAAAGAACCTTTAAAAAAAAAACTACAAAATAATTTTAGAACACAATATCGTTTATCAAATGGTTACAACCAGTGCTACTAAAAGCCATAAAAAATTGGCAGCAACAATGGATTTTTCCATAATTTTTGAAAAACAAACTGAATAACAAAATCATTAAACATTAATTTCTAAGCTCTAAAGATTAGATTTTGGAAAAAAGTCTTTAGTATTTTTTTTAAATTCTTTAATTTACTATAGTGACTATTTTCCCAAAAATTACTTTATCATTTCACAATCACATGAAAAAAAAAAAAATATCAACATTTCCCATTCTTCCTCACATCACTTACCTAGGAACAACAAAAAAAAAAAAGAAAAACAAGTGAAAATGAAAGTTATTGAGTTATGTTTTGACTTCATATCATATGCTTTATTTCATCTTTATATCAAAATAAAATAAATAAAAATACAAAAGGTGCAAGAGAGAAAACACAAAAGAACGCAAAGTCTAAAAAAAAAAAAAAAATACAAACATATATAAATTTATTTTATTGATAAAAGGTATAAAATTTTAACAACGATCCACCCTCTCTATATAATATTATATCCTTCAACAAAATATGCAATAATAACAACAAAACAAATAATGAAGAATTTCAACACCTTTTATAATACCTATATATACATTTTGTACCTATATTTTTTATTTTTATTTTTGTTATTTCATAAATTACGCGTGTTTACGCTCATTTTATCATTTTCTAACTTAATGATATGAATATTTTATTACCTTTCGGATATATTCATATGTAATATAGTATATATATATATGTATGTTTGATTTATATATATGTATATTTATTCACTTAATAAAAGTACATACATCATATTTATGAAATAAAACCGGATTTTATCTTTACCTTTGTTATTTTGTGTTGTTATTGTTATATTATTTTTTATTGCTATTTGTATGAATGATACACCCTTAAAAAATATCCCACCAGTATTCTAAAGATCTTAAAAAAGTATTTTTTTTTTTTTTTGTTTCTTTCTTGGCAAAAAAAAAATAAAATCAAAAAGTGGTGCTTCATATTAAACCAAGGTAACAAATTTTTTTTTATACTTTTAAGTATGGCATATTACAATAACACTGCAACTATCTAAAAATAAAAATATAAAAAAAAAAAAAAAAAAGAAGAAAAATAATGAAAATAAATCAAAAATTAAAATAACAATAAAAAAAAAAAAAAAACAAAGAGAAAAACAAGTGAAATAAAATGAAATTTCAGGTAAACAAATAGATAGAAAAATTGCGAAATTAGTAAAAAGGTGTGAAAAAAAAAAGAAAATACTTTTGCTTATGTTTTATTTTTTATGTTACGAATTTAGTCGTATATATGAATTTGTAGTAAACAACAAGTACAAATAAATAAATAATAAAAACCTGTTTTCCTTTTTTTTTTTTTATTTTTTTTTTCATTTTCTTAAGGATAATAAATCATTTTATAAAAATTATTTTTCAATGTTTGTATGCTTGTGTCGAAATTGAATGGTTTTGATATAAACGTATTGGTTTCATGATATAAAAACATATGGAGATTGGAAATGTTGTCGATTTAAATAATTTTATATTTTGTTAAATGTTTATCAATCCTTTACTATCTACGTCTAGTATAATATAACGTGTCTATTTGCAGCCAATTTTCAATTTGTAGATTTTAAAGATTTTATTTATAAGGGATTAATCTGCTCAGTTAAGTAAAAATATAAAGTTATATTTAGCGTATAGAAGCATTTCATTATTATACCCGTACGATAGGATCGGGTATAATAAAATTACTCCTCCGTTTGTAACACCTCGAAATAAGCGAGCTAGATATACCTTCAAAGGTATGGATCGGATCAGAAAAAAATTCTAAGACTTTTGAGCCATGTCCGTCCGTCCGTCCGTCAGCACGCTAACTCAAAAACTAAGAAAGCTAGAATCTTGAAATTTACACAAAATATTTTGGGAGTAATTTGTAGGTTCCCTATTTTTTTTGGTTGAGTTTGGAGCAAGCCTTAGGGTAGCTCTCGAACACCTAACTTTTAGATCCCCACATTTTTTTTGCAATAGAGCTATGAAATTTTAGCCGCTGATAGATCTCACAAAAATATTAATTTTATTTTTAATAACTTTTTTTTGTAGCCCCATCCGTTACGGAGCTACAGCTCCCCAAAGGTTCAAAAAAGCTCTATATTTAAATTATTATAGCACAAGTTGTGTAAGGTATATCTTCATTTTGAAAACCCCAAACGATTACTACTTTCATTAGCTTTAAAAGTATATATACAATAAATATATAATTTTGGCATACGGTGTCTTAATTTACCGTTATGCAAAACTCAAATTTTGTAAAATCCTTTAACCCTTTCATCTTCTAAACGGTTAAAGTTGGAAACTTGAAATTTTGACAGAAGTTAGATCTTTGAAAATTAGTATGAGTCATTTCAGAAATTTTTTTTGTATCACACCCCGTTTAGGAGCTGTAAGGGGTCAAAAACTGAAAATTTCCTATTTTAAACACCTGTAACTTGAACACCTGTTAAAAAATTAAAGCTCCAACATTATACTTTTATTTCTGTTAACAACTTTTTTTAATAATATAGGGTTACTTTATAATTGACGAAAGTGTTACTTGATTTTTTCAAATTTTCTAACAAATTTCTTTAACGAATTTTTTCCATTTTGTTTTACTCGATAATTTGAAATTGTTGAGGATATAATGCGTAGTACAAAAAAATGTAATTAAATAAACAACATAACGGTTGCTTGAAGAATTTTTATTTATATGATATTGATATATATACATACTTGTATAATATCATGTTTATTTACATATCGTATATGTCACTAGTGAATGAATGATAAGAGTATAGATGTATATTATATAGCGCCGTATTTACATACATATATGTATTTTATTGTACTTATAAGAAATTATTCTGTCAATGGAATATTTAAATATAATATAATATAATATTTAAAATTATATTTACTGTTTTGTACTTAGTAAATTTAATATACATTTACCGCTTAGTATTAAATGGTACTATAGAATATTTGAAAAAGTTTTGGATTGATAATCGTTATGTGGAAGGTTAGAATCATCTTTTGAAGAATGTACATATAAACATATAGTTTGAATATATGTACAACCCATAGTTCTAGAAATTATAAAATTCACCCAAATTATTTTAAAATACTAAAATATTAAAAAAATAATATTGTAAGCAGAGTGACAGGCTGTGAACATACTAACGGTTCGTACGGGTATCTAAGAGTTGACAAAGTCAACTGTATTCTTCCTCGTTAAATTTAAAATTTGGTTTGAAATAACAGAAATTTGACTCCGCAAATCAAATGTAAAGCCAAAGACTTATAAAAACACACATGTTGAAAAAGACAATAAAAACCTTTTAGGAATTGTGACTATTTTTGCTTTAAATTTGGATCCTTTTGTAGAGTTTATTATGCAATATAGTTAGAAAAAGCCGTTAACACATTTAAAAATATAATTTTTATGACTTACTTATTTCGATTTATTAACTTCTAATAGCTTTTAGATAGGAAAAATAATATAAATTGTTTTCTAAAAGAACCTATAAAGATAAGAACTTATCTAAAGATTTTTTTCCTTGCAAAATTTCACGGTTCTGACTAAAACCGTTACGGAGAGACGGACTATCCAAAATTTTATATTGATTTATAAATTTCAAAAAAATGTCCTGTCTTTTGGTGTTTGAGGAAATGTATTAAAAATTAAAGGTTAATTGATCTGATGTTGTATTATCATGTTCGTTTATATGGCGTAGTGGTATTGACTTCAAAATCTACTATACTGTTTTTGTTTCTCACACAGAAGAATTTTTAGAACAGTTGCATACAAAGGGCAAAAATTATTACGATTTCCTTTAATTTTCAGTAATCGGATATACAATCAGAAGAAGAAGGGGAGTTTCTCATTATATCATTTATTTTATGTACCTGTCCTATACACATGAATAGGCTTATAAAATAATTTTTACTTATGTATTTTACTTATGTATCTTGATTGAAATACTTTAAGTTTTTTTAGTCATTATAACATATGACTTTATATCCTATCACCTTTATGAAATTTGTCATACTATAAAAGTTATTTAATTGTGTCTGTATATTTTCTTTTATGAATTGGGTTATTTGCTTTAAGTTATAAATTGCTTTATTATATATTGTATGTGTTATAAAGTCTAGGCGAAATTTATGTGCGATTAAAGAACTGAAACAAAAGTGAAAATTTGCTCTAAGCTTTAAAAAAGAAATTATTATATTCTGATGTTTTTTATTTTAATAAAAAAAAAAAAAATTAAAAACGATTTTAAAATGAAAAAATTAAATCAAAATGAAATTAACATTTATTGATATGTTGAAAAATTTGTTATAATTGAGTTCAATTTCGTTTTTGAAATGTAGCGAATTAAGGTAATTACATTAAACTTAATTGCTTTTAGGTTTTATTATTTGTTTATTTGATTTAAGTGATTTTTGTTTTATAATTAATTTAATTTATTGGCTTAGGGCAATATATAAAATTTAAATTTTTAATTAAATTTTTTATTTTTTATATATAGCAAAGTTACTGAATATTAGATGGAATTAAAAATATAAAAGATTTATTGATTATTGAAAAGTAAAAAATTTGTTGAGAATAATTAACAAAATCATTGCATTACGATCTATACTACCCGTTCTCTGTATTTAAATTCGTTTGAGGCGAAACTTAATAATTGGACACTTAATGAAAGTAAAGTGAGTAATAGCTTCTGTCAAACTGCAATTGGCGCTCACTCATGATTTCTCAGGAAACGAGAACCGAAAGAAACAAATGACCAAATTCGCACTAGTCAAACTTAGTGTGAATATAAAGCGAACAGGGACTAACACAGTCTATAGTGAAAGAAGCCCTTAAACACTGGATCAATTCCAAGGTAAAAGAAAGATGGTTGCAGATGACAGGTTCCTTATATAAGAAGGCCCTCTGGGTCAAGACGAACGGGAAAATCATGTAGAAAATCCTGAAACTATAAACAAGACAGACCTCAAACTCTATATCCGAATCAATACAGCCCATCTGATGTTGAGGGCACACGCTGAAAGAATAGGTAGAGCCAATAAAGTAATGTGGACAGGTGGCAGAGACGACATTATTATACTATGCCTGACACTGTAAACTCCAAGGAGAAGAACTATGGAAAAGGGCTGCTAGGAAGATTTATTGGAAGTGAAAGTACTTATACAGAGGACTATCGTCGAACTCTTTATTGACTATGATGAAAAGGAGATAGATATTTCTAAATAAAATATTTGAAGAACCTATTTATCCTTTTTCTTTAAACGATAAAAAATTTATAAGATATAAATATAAATAAATCATAATAACAATACAAATAAAATGTATAGATAATTTTATAATTTACAGGTAAAAAATATATCTTATATTTTATTTTAGATATAATTTAATATAATTATTGTTCAATGTGTACCTAATATATACATTTTGTTTGGGTTTTAAACTTTTCAAAAGTGATAAAATCAAAAATATTTGAAACTACTAAAAAGTCAAAATAAAATTAAACAAAAAAAAAAAAATTTTTTTTTATTTTTTGATATAATAATTAAAATAAAAAATTTTTTCCTTTTTTTTATGTACATACATATTATAAAATATTAGAACAATTTTCTATAACATGTACTATAAAATTTAAATGACCAATTTATCAAAATTTTTTTCTCCACATATTTATAGTACCTATGTATTTTTATACATATTTATAGGTACGAGTATATACATATGTATATTAAATTTTAAAGCAATTAAAAACTTTTCTTTAATAAAAATTTTCTTTTTAAATTGTTCAGCACCAATTATCATGTTTTCCAATATTCATTCATTCATTCTTTCGACAAAAACAAAATAAGAAAATTCTTATAAATTTTATTTATCAACACTTTTCAAAAAGGAAACATGAATAAAAAATAACAAAAAAAAAAATATAAAAAGTTTTTCATCCAATTTGTATACATCCCTTTTCATTCTTTTATTTTGCTTTACTTATATATGAATGAAATCTTTCGAAAGAAGTTCAAGAAGTTCAACAAGTTAAAAAGTCAACACTTTTCTAAATTTCCTGGATACATAAAAGAATATTAAACGGGTTCAGATTGTGCCTTTTTTTATAATCTTAATACTTTTTTAAATATTTTTTTTTTTATACATAATATCAAATATGTATATGTATCGATAATATATTATGCTTATTTACACATATATATATATATATATATATATACAATTATTATTAGTATATATTAGGATTGTGCAACAGTTTTAAATTAATTAAAAAATATTTTTTTCTATTTAAATTTCTTTGAAATTGTTAAAAATAAAGTAAAAAATTATTTTTGCATATTCTTAGGCTTTAAAACAGAAGAACAGAAAAACAAAGAAAAAAAGAAAAGTTTTTTGTTTTATTTTTGATTTAATTGATTTAACTTGATTAGTTATTTATATTTTGTATCCTTAAATTGATCGTTATATAATTAAATTGACCTTTAAGATTTTAATTGTTATCAAAAAAAAAAATCTATAACTTAAATAAATTATTATTAATTTGCTGTGAGGACTGTAATTATGTTGTGATTTAAAGAAAGGATGTATCGGAATGAAGAAAAAATATAATTACATGAATATTATCAGATATTTTAAATGAAAACTTTTATTTACAAAACTGAACAAAACATTTTGGATAATTTTTATATTAAATTTTTATATAGCTTGTGTCGAAAAAAAATCTGAACTGAAAAATAACTTAACAGAAATTATAATATAATGGTCATAAGTCCATAACAACTAAAGATACAAGTGGGCAACTTTAAGAGAAAGGTTTCAATAATATTTACTTTGTTTGAAAATTTCAGTTTTTTTTAATATACATATAATTCGTATTGATACATAATTTTAAATAGTTTTAAAGTATTACTAAAATTCAAAATCAAAATGAGAAAATTATTCAATGATAGGAAATATGTTAAGTTAAGTGCATTAAGTGGAAATTTTTTATATTTTCTTTATATTGTGTTTTCTTGTTAAGATTTAAATTTAAGAATTTACTTTCAGTTTATGTCAATGAATATATAAAAATGAAAGTAAACGTGCAAAAACTATGTTGTATATCGCTATATATAAAAAATAAAGTTTCTAAATACTATTTAATGAATAAATGTTGTTTTTGAATTCAATTAAAGTGTTGAGGTATGTATGAAAATGTGTTATATCCTTTTTAATGAATAAAAATATTGGCACAATAATTAAAATTTTATTGCAACTTCCTTTTTTTAAGATGCATATTCTTAAATATCTTTTAAACATCGTTATCAAGGAACTTTTACTATTTTAATTTATTAAATTTAAAGTTCAAATGTAAGTAATGATGGTTTTCGAAAATATTGTAAATTTAAAAGAATGTGTTTATATTAAAATTCTTTTCAATAAACGAAAAAAAATGGGTAGCTTGTTTGTTGCAGCAAAGATAAAGAACTCTAATACAACACTAGTCAACAAAAATGAAAGTCTCAAAAGTAAAAAGAGGAAATTAATGTCCTTAATGTTTAATTAAACCTATGATTATATTTTAATTAAAGCTATGAAAAAACGAACAGTAGGTAAAATATTTTGGCCATATAATGTGTGTTACAAAATATGAATTACTACAGGTTATTGTCGAAGGCAGATTAGAAGGAAGACGAGCAGTAGGAAGAAAGTAACTATCATGACTGAGAAATACTAGGGAGTGGACTGGTTTGTACACAATTGGAGTCTTAGTTCATACAGTCACAAACAGAATATGCCAACATTGTAGTTACATTAACATAAAATGAACATGCCTACATTCAGCAGTGGATAGGCATCAGAGGAAGATGAAGGTTTAATATTAAAACATTTCTTTAACTGTACATAGCAGTTTGTAATTCAACCAAAAAAAGATCTGTAAGAGAAGAAAAAAATTGCTAGGAAAACTTTTACTTTTTTGGTAATAATTTAAGAAATTTTTGAATTTTAAAAATGTGAAGGCAGAAAAATGGAATGTATAAATTTTAGATTATAAAATTTAGATTTATGGGATATCTTTTGTAACTTGGTAAATAATTCACCTTCACCATTTATTAAATTTGATTTTAAATCAACTCTTAATAAATTTTTACTTCAAATGACAGTAATTCAAGAACTTCTTTTGCATATGATCTGAAAATAATTTTTATAAACTTAATTTTGTTTGCAATCTGAAAAATTTTAAAATTTTGAGATGTAACATATTGAAAATGAATATCTTATATGCACTTGAGACATGAAACAAACTTCAGATAAGTTCAGTTTTCATTGATCTTATTTTTATTTTTTAATAATCAATAGATATACCTGTACATTTAAGGCTGTAATTTTCTGTGTGCAAAGGAAGTCATCAAAAATTACGAGTACAAGTATGAGTTTATAAAATTGTGCTTTAAGATACTTTTTATTTCATTTGATAATTATAAAACATTTTTAAATTTTGGGAAAAGATGAAATTTTTAATACTTACAAATATAATTGAAATCCTTTAATTTTTCCGTTAAAGAATGAAAATCATATGAAGCAAAAAAGCAATTTTAATTATCTTTTTCTGATTTATATTTTGTAAACACAATTTTTATATTTAATGAGGTTTAAAATGATTTGATTCATTTATTAAAGAAGAGTGTTCAATATTTTGGGTCTTCATTCTATTTAAAAGTATTTTTCTTTTTTGTTATCTTCAAAAAAAATTTATATTTCAATATTGTGTTACAAGATACAAATAGGTATGTGTTACAAGTCACAAGAATTAAAATATTTCTTAGTAGGTATTTAATATTCTACATACTAAATTACTAAGAGAGGGTGTAGCTATTCACGGATTTAGCTTTACGAGTTAACTCAACAATCAATTATGATTATTTTCTCAACGATTAACGTATTAAAAGAACAGATCGTAATTTTGATTTGGGACTGATTCTTGACAGTAAGTTAGATTTCAAGAGTCACTACAATTGATTTGTAGATTGATTGACATAATAAATAAAGATAACTCAACTCTTAGATTTATTATGCGTTTGTCAAAAGAGTTTTCTGATACCTATATACCTATATCACCAAGCAACTTTTCGTTACTTATGTATATAGTATGGTATAAATGTAGTATGGTCTATAGTGTGGTCTCCAACATATTCTAAGTACATAGTATAGTATATATATATAGTATGGTCTATAGTATGGTCTATAGTGTAACCTCCATATCGTGATAGAGACATTTTACATATTGTATCAGTTTAAAAAAGATTTATACTTTTCGTTTTACTTGTGCCTGATCCTATACGGCTTCCTCCATTAAGCTAGACTTTTTTTTATTTAATTTGAACTCCCTCCGATCACACCGTCTAGTGGCGGATTTTATATTCGTTTCGTAGATTGTCTGCGGTGATATCAACTCCCCTTCTATTCGCGAACAAAAGAGGAAATCCGAATAATTTCAAATCGGTTGAGCTTTTTAATGTGTCACACCACTCTACAGACTACGGCAAATTTGAGACTATTTCGCGTATATTGACAGAGACTAATACAAGTCTGAGCTCTTCGATATTAATGTTAACAAATTAACACTGAAAGCAAGATATTACGTTAACATGGTAAATTCTCGTAGTCTTCATGATTATCTCCCATTGCAATTTAACTTTTTCAGTTAATTGTGATAGTTTACTAAATGAACAAGATATTTGATGCCTGATTTAAGCAAATCTCTGATACAAATAAAAAGTATCATAGATTTATAAATCTCTTTCTTAAAATTTATATCTTCAGAAATAAATAACAAATAAAACCATAACCATAACCAAAAAGCCAGCAAAATCCGTATTTCTAAAATCCAAAGGAGACAAAATCTCTAATTTCTTAAAAATCCCAATTCCCAAAATCCTAATTTCAAAAATACAAATTTTTTTGTTTTTTTTTTAATGCATTTCTCTGCCACATAAATATGGACAGAAAATTACACAGCCTTTCCTGTTCAGGCGTGGCTGTAAATGTCGTCAGGGGGAATAACTGTGTGTGGGAACCCAAACTCCCATGACGAACTCAAACTCCCTCTGTGTTCACAGCGTATTTTATAAGAAATTCATATAAAATTGTGTCTTTTAAAATTTCATTGTAAAATTTCTTGAGTGGAAAACAAAGTGAAAAGCATTGTTTTTAATAAATTCCTTTTTTATTGTATTTGATAAATTTATTTATTTTTTCTTAAATAAATGTATCAAATCATTATTTCGAATTTTGTTTTACTAAACTGTGTAGATAACTTAAAAACAATATTTCTTTTTATTTGCAGCGATTTTTAAAGGATGGATCCAAATTGGACAAAACCCAAACCTAAAAAAAATCGTACTATTAAGGCGCGCGTTTGGATTTTGTCCACTTTGATTTCGCGAATTTGTTTTTTCACATTTTTTATACCGAAAAAAATACAATAACAAAAAACTGTTTTTCAATGATACCCTAGAAAATAAAATATCCATCCTACAACGAAACAAAAAAAAAAGAAAAGTTTAACGCCAATAAGTCTGGCGCCTCTGTGGCCACATAAATTTTTGTTCTCCAATTATTATGAAAACTTAAAAGAAAAAATATCTGAAATCCATCCAGCCAAAAAATAATAAATAAGAAAAAAAAAAAAAGAAAAACTTCCTGAAAAGATGAAAACGTATTAATTTTTGTTTTTGTTGATTTCTAGGATAGACTATAAGGCGCTATCATCCATAACATTGAAACTTCAAAGCCGGGACGCTCTCAAAATGTAATACATAGATTAGTTTAAAAGTGATTATAATCCCGGATATTAGTGTAGTATTGTAAAATAATTGGGAAAAAAGGAATAAATTTTTGAAATATATGAAACACATAGAAAAAATGTCCAAGTTTTTGCAAACTTAAGTTGACTGACTGGTTGGTAGTTAAATTAGACTGAAATTATGATTAAAGTTAAATTAATGTTATTGTTTTTGTAATTTAAAAATTTCTATTGATGGTGCGTAATTCTAAAATTTCAATTTTACTTATTTGGTATAATCTTGTATTAAAATCGAATGTATCAAATAAGATAAAAACAGTTTGTCAACGTTTAATGTTAATGGATTAGTTGAATTTAATATTCCTCTTAACCTAATCTTCAGTTTTTTCTTCAAACTTCATTGACTTCGAACTTTCTTTTCTGTCTATTAATTTTTTTTTCTTAAGGCAGGTGAGAATCTTCGAAAGACACCAAGATTTCCCCTTTGGTAGTGTCAGATTCTTACTGACTAAACCTACCTCCCCCTTTAGCCAACATAATGGGATGAAATCCTTACTTGCTAACGCAGTATATTGGCTAAAGAGTAGGGAAAGGATAGGACAATATTGTGCGGAAACATTGAATTGGGAGTAGGACTGTAAGGAAACAATGAATCTACCTATTATTATTATTACTATTTTTGCTAACAGTGACTATCCGTTACAACAGTTAAAGACCTTCTTGCATGAGCCAATTATTGAATATAACCACCACTGTCACTGTAACAGCTATTATTATTGGTATTATTATCATTATTCAGATTCGGGACCATCATGGATTACAACGTGCAGTAGTATATAACACCTTTCTGCATGATTTAACCAAATATAGTTCCATTATAGCATCTATTATTATTTCAAATTACTTTCAAATATTTTTCTTCATCCCAAATCAAAAGGTAAAGCTGTGTCAAACTTATTGTTTGATTGTTTGAAAACTTATGGAGTCGTAAACTATTGTTTGATTCTTTCAGAACTTAGAGTCTCAACCTATTGTTTGATTTATTCAGAACTTATGTGTGCTTCTTGTTAATATTTCTTAATAAATCTCAGCCTATTTTCGAAAATAAAATTATTATTATTATTAGAATTGAGTGCTTTAATATACCATAGTAACAATTTCTACATTACTTATATAATAAAAGATTTGCTTATATGTATTTTTTAATTTTTACGATTTTACATTTTTAAACCCGGTTTTGCAATCCCTTTTAAATTATATCCGTATATGGTTTACTTGGTACGATAAGTAGAAAAACATAAAATAATATTTTTGATATTTTATGGGGCTCTTTGATTGTACTTTGAATAAAAATTTTATTTGTTTGATACTATTTTAGTATAGTTGAAGCCAGTCCTGCTGAGTTAATGCATTCAATGTTGTTGTGGGTTCTACATATGTACATGTATACCGTGTTGTTGACCAATAAAATATTTTCCGCAGAAAAAATCAAAGTTCAGTAAAATAAAATGAGAAAGAAAAATCAAAAACGACTGAAAACTTTGACTTTTAAAGTTGAAAAAAAAAAAAAAAAGAAAGGAAAAATGAATTGAAAATTTTGTTTTTATGGGTTTTTCGCTTGAAAATTCTTTGATTCAGAAAAATTTTTGGTTTTTGTTTTGTTTTTTTTTTTACTAGAAAAGCTTGTGAAAATGAAAATTAAAGAAAATCGATTTTCAAAAAAAAAATTGATATAATTTCTTTAATTAAAGTTTTAATAAGTTTAATATAAGAGAAAGTATTAAATTAATTGATTTTTTATTTTTATTAATTTAAATTTTATTAATTTAAAAGTGAATCATAACCAAATTGGATCTTAGGTATCTATAGGTTTCCATATGAATCAATTTATAGTTTATCATGAGGATAAAACAAGTAAGAATTTTCAGGAAATATGAATATAGTTCTAAAGCAATAATAAATTTGCTATTACATTTGTGATATCTTAAAGGAGAGATAGATATGGAAAAATATATATATCTATTCTTCTTCGGGATTGAATTCTGAGCCAATTTAACTGAGGGCATCCTTCGGTTCGCCTGTTTCTTCAGCCATACGATAAATTAAAAAATAATGAATCTGGGGTTCTGAAATTTTTAGCTTTGCTAGTGAAATTGAACAATTTTGATTGACGGGTTCGGATATTTGAAATTATGTTAAGAATGACCATGTTTTACAGCAAAACTCTGTAAAGTTTAGTTTAGTTTAGTAATTACGAAATTTACATAAATATATCTCGGTACTGAATCATATGACTAAAAATATTAAGTCAAAAATTTTAAATTTCAAATAGATGATTAAATTTAATTTAATCGAAGCAGCATAATATGTTAGTATAAGTATCCTAGAGTTGACACTATCAATTGTATATACATTCTTCCTCATTTAAAATAAAATTTTAAGAGTCAATAATTTACTGAAATAAAGAAGCTTGTGGTAAAATTTAATGTCATAATGAGATAATATTAGAATTAAGACCAAAATTATTCGAATATTGATTTTATGTGTACATTTCCTTCAAAAATTATTAGTTGGAGATTATAAAATCGGTTTTCAAATTAAAATTTTTTTCAAATTAATTATTTTGAAAATAAAAATATATATTCTGTTAATGAGGAAACAAGGTTTAAAAGGGATCTCAAATTGTAGATTGTTATAAATATTTTTGTTATTTAAAAAGTGTGTTGATTAAAAACTATAAAATTCTGTGAAAATAAATAAAGAATTTTTCAAAAAAAATTTGCTTTAAGTATTAAATACTATTTTAATTAATTGCCGAAGTAAAAAAAATACCATTCTTTTTTATAAATTTTTTTTTGTCATCAAAAACAAAATTAACGTTAAAAACACATTAAATGCTTCCAGTGTTTTACTCATATGGGGCAGCTAATCCTGTTGTAGACCCTATTCGAACTAGATTTTTGAATCAAAATAGATAGAAACTTTGTTTGTATCATATTTATGGAATAACGAATATTACATTACAACCCTTTGTGTTGTCCGCTTCATTGTAAATGTACAGATCTTATCACAGTTTGAAAGGCTCTCAAACAATAAATTTCAAAAATCCGTTACAGTTTAAATTTACGATTAAAACTGAATATTATTTTGTTGAATTTATAAAGTTTTTATTTATATTTGAAGTTTGAACAATAACTTCTATTTTATTGTAGAATTAATACAATATTCAATTTTCAAAAACAAATTTTTTGAAAATTATAAAAAAAAGTTATTAAAATTTATATGAACATAAAAATTTCATTTAATAAAAATTTTATAGTTTTTAATTGGAAATTGTTCTGTTTTTAATTAGGGGTTTTTATATAAAAACGAAGAAGAATACAATAGAGTATACTGTGTCAACTCTGGGATACCCGTAATATATCCTGTTTCTATAAAACTTGATCATCTTTTAAAAAATTTCAGATGTTTTAGTACCGAAGTTAACTAGAGATATATATTTATGTAAATTGTGGAGTTGTATGGCAGCTATCCGAATCTAATGCATCAGTACAACCAAATTTTACAGAAGTTATTAACCTAAAACTTGATCGTCTTATGTAAGATTTCAGATGCTTAGTTTTATAAAGTTCCAAGAGGTGCAAGAACATACTGAACATACTGCTCTAGCCCAACCAAATTGTACAGAAGTTATTAGCGTGCAATTCGACATCTTTTTACAGAATTTCAGATACCTAATTTTAATTGACTCGGAGTTATTTTCTTTTAAAAAGAGAAATGGTATGGCAGCTACCCGAACTTGTTGCACCAGCATAACCAAATTTTACAGAAGTTGTTGCCATAAATTCTCCTTTATTTTTTGAGTTATCGTGCGTACAGACGGACGGACGGATGTACATGGCTTAATCGACTCATAATTCGATTCTGATCTGGTCCATACCTTTGGCACTATGTCTAACTCAACTGCTTTAAGGTGTCACAAACGTAATGGAAAATTTATTATAGCCTTGAACATAACTCATACGGGTATAATTATTATTGTAGACTCTGTGCACTTAACAATAATAATTTCTCTTATATAAATAATGTATACAGGGTGATCCCCTTTCTGTTTTGAATTTTTAAAGAATGTATTTGGGGAACTAAAACGAACAAAAATTGTTCTGTAGGGAGAGTCTCTTTCCTTCTGTTTCTGAGATAACGGGGACTAAAGTTTTTTCTAAGTTTTAATTTAATTGGCATATATTTGAAAAAATACGCCTAGTCCTTGACGCCTAATAGACCTTGCCACCTCCTACTAAAATTTTTCGTTTTTAGTGTCTCCGAAATACACCCTATAAGTGTCCAATACCCAAAGCGAATCATCCTGTATATCGAGATTTAAAATTTTTTTTAATGTAAACAATAATGCAATAGATTCACAATGAGGTGATTTTGTTTGGGGTTTTTATTTTTTGAGTGTTTTCTTGGTCCTGTGAAAAAAAAATTTTTTTTCCTTTAAGAACTTAAACTTTTTATTTTATTATATTTTTTTATTATTGTCATTTTGATTTATGAACCATAACTAAATGTCAAAATAATAAAAACACAAAAAAATAAAAAAAGGGAGATGGAAATAGGGTATGTCCATCTTTATTTGAAATAACCATTAAAAAGAACTTCATCATTACATCCTAAACTTTTTATTTTTAAAATTTTTTTTTTGGTTTTTGCTTTGGAAAATTGCCTTTCAGAATGTCAAGTAAAATTTTTTTTTGTTTTTCACTATAATTTCACGAAAAGCAAACCAATAATAGGATGAAAGGCATGAAACAGGTTTCATTACAGGGCTTTACATCATAATAACAGATTATATTATATACGGTAATATTAAATAAAGGCCGTTGTGTTATATTGTGTTATTTTTTTTATCATAAAAATAATTGATGAATTCTTTAAATTGATTTTTAAGCTTTCTTTATTGACAATATTTTTAATGGTAAAATGATAAATTGCTTTAAAATAAAATATAAAAATAAATAAGAAAGAAAGAAGAAAAAAAGAAGAAAATAAGACAAAAATTTATGATTTCGACCCCATTAGTATTTAATAAAGAATCATTATTAAAGACATAAAATCGTTTTTGTAAATTTTTTTTTACTGGTATTTACTGGTATTTTTTGTCTTTTTTTACTGGTGTTGGTAGTCATCTTTCATTTCTATTTATTTTTAAAAGGTTTAATATTTTATTGGAACTAGAACATGATTTCAATAGAATCAAAACAGTTTCAATTAGAAAGTAAATGTGAAAATTGAAAGAGGGCTTATGGTTTAAACTAAAATAATGAATTTAAAATGATTTTAAAATTTATTTAATGTTTATTTTTGAGTTTGAGTTTCTACGGTTGCAGTACGATACGCCTTGTAATCAGTTGCGTTAAAAAATCAGTTTGATTTCTTCTATATTCGTAAATTAAATACTAAATTATCTTCGCCTTACAATTCTATAAATTTTTGAAGTAGTGTGTCATACTCATAAGTCTTTCATTTTATTTTATTGATATTTAAATTCAGCTACCATCAAGAATGTGATAATTATGTTTCTAGCTAATTGCAAAAAAAATTTTAAAAAAATGTGCAATTTAATTTTACTGTGTCCTTCCGTCCGTCTGTTTACAAAATTTTTACACCGTTAAAGGTACACCAATGAAATTTTAACTATGGCTAAGTGTCGTAAAAAAATTAATGTTGTAGAACAACTTTTTTTTGTAGCCATATCCATTACGAAGCTACAGCCCCTCAAACTTTGAAAAAGCCCTATTTTTAAATGACGGCATTTGTCAGAACTTTTTTTACTTTTATAAACCAATACCAAAATTATATATTCTTTTTAAAATTAGTACTTAAATTTACCGTTATATGAAAACCAAAATTTGCATGATTTTTCTACCTTTATAACTCCGGTACTTTTTTATATAGAGACTTGAAATTTTGAGGTAAGAAAGAACTTTTATAATTAGTTTTCTCAAATATTTTCTGTTTAAGAGCTATTAGCGCTCAAAAATTGAAGAATTGTTGAAAAATTTGTTTTGTACTGTCTAAGAAAATATTTATTTAACCCTTAATTAGAACGGCAAGAAAAATACAAGAGCTGATGAGAAAAATCTCGTAGCACACAAAGGATATATGGAACAAGTAGAACTCCAATTATCGATATTTAACTGTTGCACTATACTGAAGAAGTTGTATTTTAAAATAAAAAAAAAAAGAAACAAAAAAATAGAAAATATAAAATGATTTTAAATATTTTATTAAAAATATACCTGATGACTATGGAAAGTTTAAAAAATAAACACAATGCCTACATACATATATAATATTATATATAATTTTTGTTTATAGAAGAGAATAAAAATTTAATCATTCTAATTAGTGTTATGGTCTCACAGTATATTTAAAAGTATGGTTATAAAAAAATAATATATTAGCACATTTTCAAAAAATTTTGAAAAAAATATTCTTATTAGTTTCACTCTGTCCGTCTATCGGTCTGTTCATTCGTCCGTCTGTGTGTTTACAAAACTTCTACACCGTTTGAAATAAAGCAAGAAATTTTAACAACGGGTAGGCATGGCCAAAAAACTAATTTTGTGGAACAACTTTTTTCGGTAGCCCCACCCGTTACGGAGCTACAGCTTAAATTAAATTTTTTATAACGCAGGTTCTATGTTTTATTTATTACTTGTTTTGATTCATTCATTACATATCATAAATAAAACTAAAGAATATTTCAATTTTATAACATTTTAATGTACATGGTTACAATAGTAACTCTCTCATTTAAATTTGTGATAACTATATTATAAATAAAAGAAACTCTTATTTATACTTGATTTAAAATTAATATATAACTATTATAATAAATCTTTACACTTTTTTGTATTTTTAATAGTATATTTTGTGTTGTAAAAAACCATTCATCGGCTTCGCCGAAAAGGAGAAAAAAACAAACTTTAGTATTTTTGTTTTAAAAAAAAAAAATTTATAACTACTTAAAACTAACTATGCTCAACAACTAACCTAAAAGCTTAAATTGCGGCTTTATTGTCCTTCTTAATAATTTATTTCCAAAAGTAAATTATTTTTTGCTTAAGTTTATCATTGTTAGGAATGGATTGATCATACTTGAAATTGTTTGAATCGTTTATATCTATGCTGTTATTTAAATTTAAGGGAATTTTTTTATTTGAGGCATTTTTTTTTGTAGTGCTATATGTATAAGAGGAATTTAGTTTGTGTTTTCAATATAATTATGTTTATCTAAGAAAACAAATGCTTCCGGAGGAATGAAGCCTAAAAGCAAAGTGTTTTTGATATAAAATTCGTTTTCATACCACGGGTGACATATTAGTAAATTTTCGTTTGTCTCAATACTTCTTTGGATGTGATTTCTTATTAAATTAATTATAAAATTATCTATTCTAACTATTTTAGTCTCATTATAGATAGTTTTATTTGAGTAGTACTGTTGATAATTTCTAGAGGGGTTCATTCGTAAATTTGTGCAAGTTCTAATGCAGTGTCTTTCAAAAAGCCTTATTCTTTCCATCATTGAAGTGTTGATGTTGAACCATATAGGGCAGCCGTATGTTAGAATTCGTCTAACATAAAATAAATGTGTGGCTTTGCCATGCAGTAATTTAATAAACCGTTATGTGAAACTCAAGTTTTGCAAAAATTTGAAACCCTTCTATCTTTCAAACGGTTTAACTTAAAAGGATGAAGGAGAAGTTAGATTTTTGGAAATAAGTATGAGTCAATTCAGGAAAAATTTTTGTGTTGCCCCCCTTTTAGGAGCTGTAAGGGGTCGAAAACTGAAAATTCTCTATTTTTAAACACCTGTAACTTGGGCATCTGTCCAAATTTTTTTGAAGTAATATACAAAAATTAAAGCTCCAACATTATATTTTTGTTTGTGTTAATAATTTTTCTTAATAATACAGAGTTGCCTTATAATTGACTTTGATTTTATTCAAATTTTCTTATTGTTTTCATAATTTGTATTAATAAAATACGTAATTTATATTATTATGAATTTATTTTTCAATATATCTAGATACTCTTTACTCTAGGCTTATTATGGAATTTTTTTTTAATTTTGGAAATGTGCTTTTGCCCTTGGTTTTTTTCCTTTACTTGTTATTTGAAATATTAAAATATTTTTCAAAAATTAATTCAAATTATTAAAAATTATTAAAAATTATTATTTTGTATTTATTGCATTTAAAATTAAATTTGAAGTGGATAAAAGTTAAATTAATTTTTTTTTTGTTTTGAAAAGGAATTATAAATTTGTAATTTTGTTTTTAATATTTAACACAAATGTTTTTTTTTTGGATGTGAGAAATATTGGGATATTTTAGTCGGGAAATAATTAAAATAAAAAATATTATGCTTTTACCATCTATTCTTTGAACTAGACATAAACTCAAATGAAAAGTTTTTGTGAAGTTTTTGTACTGATCATTTGTATACGATTTAATAATTTATTGGGGGCCTCAGTGGCCTAGTGGGTAAAAGTGTATAAAAATACGCTGTAAATACCGAGGAAGTGTGGTTTCGCATCCCACACACGTCGTAAGAGTTATTCCTCCTTACGACGCCTGAACGATTCCTCTCTGCCACGCCTGAACAGGAAAGGCTGTGTAATTTCCTATGTACACATTTATTATGGCAGAGAAATGCATTAAAAAAAAAAAAAAAATAATTTATTGGTAGTTGGTATGTTAAAGATGATTTGGCGATAACAGTAATGAATTTAGGCCAATTCAGATAATAAATTGGTAGGTATAATTTGTATAATTTTTATAATATCAAAAAAAAAATCCATGCAGAAAAAGATTTTTTTGAATAAATTACTTAAAAAAAGATTCATTCACTCTTAATCTTAAATGTCAAAAATTATTTTAATCCTTTAGTTTCATTTTAAAGCCTCAAAATTATGAATCATAAAAGAAATTATATATGTATTAAAAAATAATCTTTTATTGTTCTGATAATTTCTTTTTTTTGTCCATTGTTTTGTACACAGACAATATTTGTATTAAATTAATGTTACGTTTTTACAAAAACAAAAAAAAAAAAACAAAAAAAAAGAGAACTTTTATTAATTAATTTTCATAAATTCTTTTAACCTTATTAATATAAATTTTAATTTGTATTATGGTTTTTTTTCTTTTGTTTTATATTTTTCATTTTTATACTCTCGTATAAAATTGTATAAGAAAAGTATTGGAATCGTAAAATAATTCAATATCAATAATTGAATGAATTTCAATGTTTACTGTTTATAAACTTTTTAGTTTTGAAATCTGGTTTGTGTCTTCGCTATAACTTATTATAAAAATTATAATTCGATAATAATTAAAAATACATTTCGGCACTTTAATTTTAATACAGTATTTATTTAATTATTGATTTATTTATTATTTTATTAAACTTTAGATGGCTATTCTTCAAGATATTTACAGAAAGAGAGAGGCGGTAATACAAAAATACCATTAAAAATAAGTGTTATTATAAGTATTATAAATTAATGAGCTTTATACCTACTTATTCAAAACTGTTCAATGTAGTATTTTTCATAAATCTCAGTGAATTTTTTTTTATTAAATCCTACTGATAATGTTCGGTAAAGAATTCCAAAGAACAGACATTTAAAAAGAAAAAAAAAAGTGTGCGAAGCGATTTTTTTGGTGAGTAGTTACAAAATTCAAAAATTTTTGTTACCTTCCAGCAACTAATTTGTATCAAATAGGTATGAAAGAAGAGACTATTCCATTTATAATTCTTTTTATGAAGCAAATGTGCTGAATTTGAGGAAGTTTTTAAAGATAAGAAGAAGGTATAACCTTGGATACATCGCTTATAGTATCATATTTTCGCCTAGTAGTGACGGAACATAACATATGCTTATGTATATTTTATGAATATCTAAATATAAATTTGTCTAATTTGGGGATAGATTTGACAAACGGAAATGGACTAAAAATTTAAAAAATCTATTTAAAAAACATTTTGACCAAATTGCAAACGTGTTATGTGCGAAGGACTTAGTTTGCCAATAAATTTCCAAGGTATTTATTAGGCGTTCATTAAGTTTGACATTACAAGTTCGAAAATTCGAAACGATTTTTTTTTTGTTTTAGAATTTAAAAGTAGGTATAAACTTAAAAAAGCCTTTCTCGAATTGTTTTTTTTTTTCCAGTACATTTAAGCAAAAATAATATTGAAATTTAAATCAAATCTAGAATCGAAATTATTAGAAAACTTTTTTAAAATTAAACCAAACTTTTTTAATATCATCGAAAATCAACTGGAAACCTATTCAATTTCAAAACCTATCCAAACCAACCTTTTCAATTTTTAATTTTGATTCTGATTCCAGTCGAGGGAATCGAGGGAGGGAAGCAACCTTTATAAATATATGATACTTGATACGTATCTTTTGTTTTAAAAAAATAATACATGATTATTGTTTTTCTCTATAATTCTTATTATTTATACTTAAATTCGATTAAGTGAAGAGGAGCACAATTTCAGTTTTTTTCGTTTGTGGTATTAAATTAATTGATCCGAAAAATTAAACAAAAAAAGTATCTATTATTTAAATATTTTTTTTTTTTTATAATTTTTGCCACCAGATAAGTTAAAAATTTTTGGTTTAATTATAAGGTTATAAATTTTCAGATACAATAAACCCAACAAGAAGTCATTTTCTGGTTTGAAATAATAAAATAAAAACATATTTTTAAATTTTGAAATATTTTATTTTTAATTTTAAAAATTTTACAATAATCTTAACAATAATATTATAAAAGCTGGAGGTAAATAGGTTAATGGGAAGGCATACATATAAAATTAACAATATAATAATAATTAATTAATATCAAGTGTTAATTTTATTTGTAGTATACATATATTACAGGTTCAGTGCAAAATGGTGGTTCGGTGGTTTTTATCAACTGCTCCTTTTCTTATTCATTTTAATAAATTACCTTTAATTAGGAAATTAACAAATATCTCCGTTAAAATGATATCAGCATTTTATTAAATACTACTAAATACTTTAATTTGGTTTTTCCAATCAAAAAATATTTAGATAAAAAATAAATCTTTAGTCATAAATGACAGAAGTTATGACTCATGCTAAATTTTTTAAGAAAAAAATCTTTAAATTTCATAATTTACGTCTAAAAGGAGAGGGGGGAGGATTGGTTTGGTTGTTTTAATATATTTGTTTAACAGAAAAAGGTTTATAAAGTTATAGAAAGCTTTAGTTTTTGTAAATACATTTCCTTTTAACTTTTGTTTTTTGTTTATATCGAAATTGTGTTTTAGGATATTTTGAAATTTTTTTTTTTTTTCAGTACTAAGAATCCAACCTTGGATATCTTTTTTCCACAATGATGATTGCAAAAGTGTGGACCTAATTTCCGAAAAGTGGATTAGGATTAAAAGTTAAACTAAAGGTAGGTATAATATAAATTTTTATTTTAGTTTTCATATTTCAAACAATTACAAAATTTTTAAAGTTAAGTACCTATGATTAAATTTATGCTTGAATTTTTTGTGATACTTTTATATACGAGTATTATATAAAATATATATATATAAAATTTTAAACAAATAAAGCAAATATAAAAAATAAGACAGAATGTAAAACCAAAGGTTTCAAGGCGTACATTTTGAAAAATATATTAAAATGCTCTTCAGAATTGCGTAATCACTTTTGCATTAAAATTTTGTGATTATTTTTTAGAATATTTTATGTAAGGAAAAATTATGAAAAATTAAGAGACACTTATAAAAATCAAAAGAGAAGCCGTTAACACATTTAAAAATATATTCTCTAAAAAAATTCTCAAAGATTTCCTTCTCTTAAAACACTTCTCAGATTCGGAGGAATAAAAATTTTGCAAAATTATGGTTTTACATAAAAGTAAACTTAAGTATATGTAATTTTTAAATTGATTTTCAAAGTTCAATACCCTGTCTCTTCACATTTTTATATTGAAAAAATATTAAGCAAAAATCAAGGTATAAATATATTTGATACTATAGCAGTTCCCCCAACTTTGAGGGGGGGGGGCTGTAACTGTGTAATGGATGGAACAATTTTTTCTTCATAAAATCTGTCCATGGTTAAAATTTTATCAAATGAAATTGTTAAGATTTTATCATCATTATCTCAAATGATGTAGAAGTGTGTTTTGAAAACTGGCAGACGTACAGACAAAGTGAAACTAATATGTAAATTTTTCGAAAATTATTTTTGTAAAAATATAATAGCATATTTTAAGTATAAATATTGATTTTCAACAATTTAAATTGTTATAATTAACAATTTGGATAAAAATATACATAATAATAATACAAATCACTTTTGACCATAAATGATGTGGAGTTATTACATTGCTTTAATTTAGATTCAAAAATTTAGATTTTTCATGATTTTGCTCTATATCTAAAATTTATTGACCACTTTTAGTCAATTTAATAATCTACGAAATATTTCTTACATTTTAAAATTTCAGTGTTACTAAGTTTACTGGTAATCTCTTAATGTTACTAAATTACTTCCAATCTGACAATGTTACAATGTTAATGCCAATATTCAGTGTTACTAAGATTATTGTTAATGTCTTCATTTAAATTTGTTGATTTAATTACGGCCAACACTCGGTGTTAGAACCATAAATTTTCTAACTTTTACCGAAAGTAATGATAACTCTAATAAATATCAATTTATAAAGTTAAATTAAATTATGTTTATCTAGAAGAATCATGTGCTAATAAAATGTAAACAATTATAATAGGATGTCTGTCTTCTCGGTCTTATACTGCAACCAAATTCAGTTGAACCTTATGACATATCTCTTAAGGTCTACCAAAAAAATAATTTTTTTTAATTTATAAAGTCCGATAAAGAACATCTTTGTAATATTCAGGATGCATTATTAACCAAAAAACAGGACATTGACATATAAAATTTTTAAAAATTTAAATTTTTTTTTATTTAAAAATCTTTTACAAATAACAATTGAAGCATTGCTTAGATTTAAAAATATTACGAATTTTTATAATTAAAATAGACGCAAGTTTGCTTATTTCATCAAACTCTACCTAATTCAGAAAAAAACGCTCGGATACTCGTTTGAACGTAATAGTTTCCATAAAACTTTTTTTTACAAAATTTCAGATGTTTTAGTACCGTTGTTAAATACTGAAATAGATATTTATGGAAATTTTGAAATTATTTTGTATAGCTACACGGACTTATTGCACCAGCACAACAAATTTTTCAGATATTCTGTAACTTGACACGTTTTTTGCAAAATTGCAGACCCCTAGTTGCAATAAACTCTGAGGTATTTTCATATAAAAAAAGAAGTTGACGCAGTTACTTGAACCCGCAGGCTGAAAATGCTGGATTTAAATAGCGATGCAAAAAGTAATGCAAAAAAAATTTCAGAGCTCCTTTATTTTTTGAGTTATCATGCAACGTACGGACAGACGTACATGGTTTATTCGACTCAGATTTCGATGATTCTGAGGCGATCCATACCTTTAAGTTTATATATCTAGCTCGACTACTTTAAGCTGTCACAAACATAATGACCAATTTATTGTACCCTCGAATATACCTTCTTACGGGTATCAAAATCTTAAATTGTATTTCAATACTTAACTTTTTAAAAAACAATCCTACAAAATAAAAATTACATTTTAATTATAAAAAAAGTAAAAAAAAAAAAAGAATGTAAAGGCCAGTGACTTCCTTTTTAATGTTTTACGTCCGTATATAGTATAAAATTTTCTAATAATTGTGCTATAGTGTATTACATACATTCTCATGGTAACAATTTATTATAGTAAAATCTGTTGATTATTTTTGATAATCAGTCCAGTAAAATTTTGTAAAATCATTAAGAAGTTAATAAATAAGGAAATAAATTCAAAGTTTGGTAACATATTGCCTACCATCATATACAATATTACACACCACATTACAGGAAATCCATTCAAACAAAACAAATGGTAAATGTTTGTATAAAAGTATTTATATATACAATATATAACATTTTTTTTTTAATACTATGTGGTCTTATTGCAAATGTGGTAAACAAAAAAAAATGTTTTTTTTTTGACTTTTATTTAATCGAGTTTCAGCACCTCCAAAAAAAAAAATATTTTTGGTTTTTAAATAAATATAACAACCATAGTGTGCTTAATTTATATTATTGGCCCAAAATATATATAAAACTATGAAATAGTAGAGTTACCTTGTATTTATAGTTTAACCACTTATACCATTTTATTTTGGTTAAAAAAAATTTAAAAAGTAATTAAAATTTCATTAAATATTAAATGTATTTTTTGTTTGCTTTTTTTTGTTTTTTTTGAAATTGTGGACTAATTTATTTTTTTATGCAATAATGGAGTTAAAGTTTTTTTTTTTTTGGTATTTCAATTCAATGTATCTGATAATTAGTATATAAGTATTATCTGTTGTTCAGTTTTATTATTTCAATTTGTTTTTGAAATTTTCAAATTAAAATTTTGAAGTTTTCAAAATGGTATAATTAAAAAAAACAAACAAAAAAATATTATTAATATGTAATGTGTCTCTTTTTTACGATATGCTTTTATTTGGGTATGTGGGGAATATATGACAAGGAGATGATAAGAAAAGGAAAAAATTAGCATATCAAATAAATCATAATACAGCTGAGAGATGTTTCTTATTCTAAAGATTATCAGACAGGATCAATTTAAGTTAATATAAAAACTCGTCAGAATCGGTTTATTCATCGGTTTGTTCACAAACAGAAATATGTAAGTTTTGTATGGTGTAGAGGAAAATCTATAGGTTTTGAAAGTGCGTAGTTTGGTTCGAATCCAATTAATATGCAACTTTTTTTTTTTTGCATATTAATAAAATGTTTTAAAGGTACGTGGGGAAAACAGAATAGGTATCCGTAAAACATTCGTAAAATGCACAAACAAAGTTTGGAGCAAAATACAGTTAAATTTTTTTAATGAGCGAAGTATATGCGAAGAAATTGAATTCAAAAAAGAATACAATTAGAAAAGTTTTCTAATCGTTTCTAATTCATACATAAAAGTTTTCTAATTCATACATAACTGTAAAAATTTAATAGAAAAGTAAAAAACCAAAACAATTATATATTTGAATTTTAAAGAGACTGGCGATTATTAATATCAGATCAATATCATTCATCATTATTTAAAATTTCAATAAATATTGTGATAAATGACGATTTTTATCAATTTTTAAATTTTTTTCTTTATACATGCCAAATAATAGTTGAGCCGTTGAGGTCGACTCGAGTCGAGTCGAGACTCATGACTCGAGAGGAAAAGAATTATACACAATTTTAAAGAGAGCAAGTGAGAATATCTCTTATAATTTTTTTTATTGTTATTCTGTTCTGTTGTGTTTGTGTACGTTTTGTTACTACTACCGACTATCGTAGATACCATACTACTGTAATGTAAATATGAAATAGGTTGTTTATGTTTTTTATTATTATTATTATCTATAGGTTTTATAGTAGAAAAATCTCAAAAAATATGTAGTTACTGATGTTCAAAGCTGGAAACGGAATTCATAATACGTATAGTGTGTGGCTGAAAACTACTAAATTATAATTATAGATCTTAGGTACTCTTTCACTCGATACCCTTATAGCGTTGTTAAGTATAGCAAAACGCATTTACCCAAATACTCGTTCTATTATAACCCTATCCTTTAAGTGTAATTTTAATATTATCTTAGGTACTCTTTCACTCGATACCCTTATAGCGTTGTTAAGTATAGCAAAACGCATTTACCCAAATACTCGTTCCTTTATAACCCTTTCCTTTAAGTGTGATATGTTAAATTTGCTTTCCTGATTGTTCATTTCAGGTTTAAATGGAGTTAAGAGCCATGGAGAAATACCATATCTATTAGCACCAAGCAAACAAATAGATCCATTATAATGTGATAAAATTTCGTTTACTCCGCTTCGCCTCCGAATTCCACTATCATTAGCACTTCCAGGACACTGTGCATCTATGCATGTACTTAAAATTTTTCAGCAATTACTTAGTAGTAAAATTAAACGATTATTCTCTTCAAATGTCGAATTTACTTTTACTAAAAAGTTAATACTTTTTCAAATAATAAATACTTTTTAGTATTTACTATTTTTATTCACTTGGCCCAATATAAAATTTTATTTGAAAATAATTCCAATTCCAAAATCCAAACTAGATACATGACAAAGAGTATAAAAAGTAAAGATCATTACAAAATTATGCTTTTGCGCATTTCAAATCATAATTCATTTACAAACAAAATTTTGTCAACACAAAAAATTAAAACTATACATATGTACATATATACCTACCTATAAATACAAATCATGTATGTTTGTTCATACATATGTATTTTGTTTAACAACTTTCCTAATTTATTTTGTTCGGCAACATTTGTTTATAATTTAAATTAAAATACATATTTGTCAAAATATTTTACTGCATGATCTTATTAAACCTTTACTAGGTAGGCTAGATATTTTTACATTTAAATTATATCTTTCATTTGAAACTAAAAAGTATAAAATAAAATAATATGTAAAAAAATATATTTTAAAAAAAATTTTATGCTTTTATCAAAACCTAATTCGCCCCCTAAAAAGTAGAAAATAAAATTGATTGCAGAAGTTGAGTATTTTGGACTGTTATAATATAAAAGTAAATTGTTGGAATGAAAAAAAACGACGAACTCCAAATTTCCCAGATTTCTGTTAACCTTCTTCCAGTAATTTACTTTTATATTATAACAGTCCAAAATGCTCAAGTTCTACAATCAATTTTATTTTCTATTTTTTAAGGGGCGAATTCGGTTTTGATAAAAGCATTATATTTTAAAAAATATAGTTTTTTACACATTATTATAACCCTACACCTAAAGTATAGGGTATATTAACTTTGGTGTTGTATATGGTGTTTGTAACCACCAAAAGGAAGCGAGTTAGATATGGACATGTACATATATTCTGAATCAGGATCACCTCCTGAGTCGATTTAACGATGTCCGTCCGTCGGTCAGTCCGCACGATAACTCAAAAATTAATAAAACTATCTTGATGAATTTATATAGTAGGTTACTAATTACGAAAGGAAAGCTAAGTTCGAATCTGGACAAAATCGGTCCATGGGTTCGGATTCTGGAAGCTTCCGAATGATTCCGGAGCAAATGAGATTATCTCTAAAACCAACAAGGATAGAACCTTTAAATTTTAAACAGTGATGTTCCTTACCGTTCGATTTATGTCTCTGAAATTTAAGAGGATTTGGTCCATGGGTTTGGATTTTGGAAGCTTCCGAACGAGCCCCAGAGCAAACGAGTATATCTCCACAACCAACAAAGATAGAACTTTTATTTTTAGTACAAAGGTGTTCTGTTATGTTTCCTTTTCTGTAAAATTGGAAAGTGACATTTGAAAGAATTTGAACCATGTGTTCGTATTTTGGAAACTTCCGGACGAGCATAAGAGCAACGAGCATTTCTCCAAAACCAAATTTAGTACAATGGTGTTCTAGCATGTTTTCTTTATGTTCCTGAGATGGATTCGATGAATTGGAGTGGCAATTCGGGTACCTGACACACACCTCCCAAGGACTAACAATCTTCGAAATTAATAAAGATAGAAACTTAAATTTTTTACAAAGGTGTCAAGCATATCCCAAGAGGTTGCCTCTTTTACGGTCCTGAAATTCGAGTTGAATAAGGCAGAAAAGGGAAGAAGTTCAAGCAGCTGAAATCCAAAAAAACTTATGGATTTTTAATTTAATTCGAATTATTCAGGTGTAGGGTATTAATAAATCGGTTGCATCGACTTACTGTTACATTTACTTGTTTTATTTTATAATGTACTTTGCACCTATTGCAAAGATTTCTATAAAAAACTATTTTAATTTCGTTGAATAGAATTTTATAAAATTCTTAAAATTAAAATATAATGAATTTTTTTTTTTTTAGAAAATAAATCAAATTTTAAAGTTATCATCAAACAATAAAATAATAATGAAATATGAATAAAAAATTAAAAATAAATAAATGACCAATCACTTCATATTTCTAAACAATCAAATCTTTCTGTATGTATATTTTAAAAAGCATTGTATGTATTTGCAAATATCAACTTTTAATACTTTGCATTAATTTATTAAACGACAAGAGAAGAAGTGGGAGTGGAATTTATCAATGTAAATCAAAACTTTTGAAGTGTCGGCCATTTTAATCATTATTGGTTGAATTTAAGCATTACAATTTAATTAAGTTAATTAACACAATTCAAAATTATTTGTTAATGTCAAGAAAATCAATTTAAATTTCTAAAATAATATGATATTATAATATTATTGATAGGTGAAAGGAAAATCAATGGAGAAAAAAAAAATGTAAATAACAAATATTGAAGTGATAAATATTTGTACCAACATGATACATATATACTCGTATATATATATATATATATACATAAAATCAAAATAAATATATTTTGAATGTTATATTCTATTAACATAAAAAACAAATTCATATTAAATCTTGTAAATTTTACTGTTAATGGACAGGAGCAAGGATACAAATATCTTAAAAAAAAATACAAATATTTTAGTTTAAATTGTTTTAATTTAATAATATTAAAGGTATTCTTTTGTTTATTATCCATTTATAACAAACATTCATAATTTTTTTCCATGTATACGAATCAATGGTTTCATAATAATGTTTGAAAATTTTGGAAACTTAAGGTTGAGTCATTGTTTTAGGTATGTGCTGATGTAAATGTAATGCGAATGCAAAGCTTTGCTTTTACAATTTGCTTCAACAATAATTTTAGATAGTTTGTGCTGTATTTTAGAATACCATGACTTTTACTTTTTAAACACCAATCAAAGTGCAGTAAATAAAACAAAGCAAGATGTAAAACCAATAAGATTTTTAAGGCATCAAAATTTGTAATTTTTTTTAAAGAATTGTTTAGGTAAGAAAAAATTGTGGAAAATCAAAAGGCACTTTCTCCACTTTTAAGGAAACCTTTTATAATTAAGATGTTAAACCTTTTATAAGTTAAAATGTTTAAAAATATATTGTTGGAGTCTTAATATTTGTGTGTTAATAAAACGGATTTCCCCAGATGATTAAAAATTGTGAATTTTAATATTAATGAGGGGTCTGGGTGACCTAGTGGATAAGAGCATATAAAATACGCTGTAAACACAGAGGGATTGTGGGTTCGAATCCCACACGTGTCGTAAGAGTTATTCCCCCTTACGACATGTACAGTCACGCCTGAACAGGAAAGGCTATTTAATTTTCTGTCCACATTTATGTAGCAGAGAAATGCATCAAAAAAAAAATATATTAATGACAGTAGCAAGAACTGGAGTATTTTTGACACCTAGTATGCTTTAAAAGGGGCAAAATAAAAATATTTTTTCCTGATTTAATTTATTCTTATTTTCAAAGACTTTTCTTCTCTTTAAATTTTTATGTTTTGATCAAAAAGTGTACGAAGATACGATTGACCAACACTTTTTTCCAAATGTGAGAAACTGAAGTTCCTGATGGGGTTATCTGAAACATATAATTTGAAAAGTGTGATAAAAATAGAAAGAAACAATTTAGCAAAATCTAAATATCAAGTTTAAAATCTTGTAATTGTCAAAAATGAATATTCCTATAAATTTTTTTTTTTAATATATATCCATTTCATTACTTACTTATATATCCATTATATATCCATTTTATTACTTACTTTATACTTATTTTATTATCTATCCATTTCATGTACTCTATAATTAACATGATCAAAGCTATAAAATGTAGATCAAATTATTTCAGATTACGATATATTCAGATTCAGATTCAGATATATAAATATAAATCTATATTAATTGATTTATGAAGTCATTTGACATTAAATAAAACATGGATACGTAACTATCAACGGTGATGAAGTAATCAAGTATTAAAATAAGGATTATTGTGATTAGGAAATAAAATACTGAATTTAAATTAAATGGAAAAGATTTTCAATGTACCTATGTCAGAATTTGTCATTCTTTTGAAATGATTACATAGCAAAAATGAAGATGTTTTGTATTCTGTTTTATATTACATGAATTTAACTTTAGTTTTTCTAATAAAATTAAATAAAAATATTTTAGGTTATTTAAAGATATTTAAATTTAGTTGGAAAATTATAAATTTAAAGTATTTAATTTTAAATCAGGAGAAAAAAGAAAGTTAATTTTGGTTTTTTATCACGAACTTTTCATGCTCGGATCCAGTAAAAATAAACTGAAAATTCTAACAGGCTTCGTGCCGGGATATTGCCGGCTAAAGAGTCCTTTCTAACGGTATAATAATAAATATAGGGTGTATTTGAAAATTTCATATGTAAAGGGAATTTTTTTTTGAAAGTTGAAATTTTTTTTTTTAAATTCCCATTTGGAACTGCAATATCTCAGAAATGGTAGTACCGATTAATATGCAACAAGATGTATATTTTTTTTATTCTTATTTATTTATTTTATTTTTAAATAATTTTACAATGTATTTAAAATTATGTATAAGAAATTAAATTAAAACTAAAACTATAAACTAATAAACAAAAATTTACAACTAATTTTAATTACATTTTTTTGATTTAACTTACTTTTTACTTATTTCAACCTTTACTTTCTAAAATTTTTTACATGTTCTTTAAGTTTTCTATTGAATATTTGCAATTTCTGGCAATTTATAATTTCTATTAGTTAACGATAGTATTATGCTTTATAATATTGTAGAAAATAGTTCCAGTTACGATAGTTCGAGTCTAACGAGAAAAATATAACGGTTTAATTAAAATAGTACCAAATGTTAAGAAAATTTTATAATGCATTTTTTGGCCACTAAAATGGCGGCATCGGTACTAATGGCATATATATTCGGAAACTTGAAGATATAAAGTACCATTATATAATGACGTCATCTAAATTGATGATCACCCCTTTGTGGAAGTACATAATGTATCCAAACATAATATAGATTGTAATATATACTGTATATACTGTAGTAAAAATATTTGTTTTATTTTTTTTTTTCTCAAAATAAAACAAATATTAACAAATAGTTAGTCAATCAATACCATTCAATACCTACTTCATAATAATATTATGATGACGATTATTTTTCCATAATTAATTTTGTTACCATACCTGTAAAATTAAATTTATTGAGTAAAAAATTGTTTTTTATTTATACTTTTTGTCCACAAAATAATGTTATTTATATTTTATTTTTATAATTCTTAAAATATTATATTTATTTATTATAAAGCCTATATATACTTCGGCATCACTGCCATCATCAAAGCGAATGCAATTTAATACCGTTGAAAATATTTAAGGTTATACCTGTAAAAGTTGGCCATAGAAAATTTTTTTATTGTAAAATCTTTAAAATTATTACGCAAACAATGAATACAGATATAAGGAAATAAGTACATACATACATATATACAAAAAACGATTTTATTATTTAATTTTTATTTTTCGATTTTCTACTTCGTAGTTCGTAATATTGTCAATCAATGTAAATTGCTCAATACGTCGGTATAGCAAAGCAATTATTATTTAACACTCAATACTCATATTTTTGTTTTGTTTAATTTTTTGAATTTTTAAATTTGAAAAATTCAATCCTTGGACACCAATTTTAATTAATAAAGTGCATCCATTCATATAACTACTTACTTAATTGACTTTTCCTTCCATTTAAAAAAAAAAAATTCTTATAAGTTGGCCACCTATTATAAATGTTAGCTAAAAATTTTCGAACCTTAGCTGGTGGAGAATTTTGACAGCTGGTTTCACTGCTTTTTATACCCTACACCTAAATAAGGTATATATAACCTTTGGTATGGAGTTTGTAACCATCAGAAGGAAGCAAGTTAGATATGGACATGTATATATATTCTGAATCAGGATCACCTCCTGAGTCGCTTTAACGATGTCCGTCCGTCCGTTTTTTCTCGCGATATTTCAAAAACTAGTGCAGCTATCTTGATGAAATTTATATAGTAGGTTACTAATTACGAAAGGAAAGCTAAGTTCGAATCTAGACAAAATCGGTCTATGGGTTCGGAAACTTCCGAATGATTCCGGAGCAAACGCGATTATCTCCTAAACCAACAAAGATAGAACCTTTAATTTTGGTACAATTACGTTCCTTCATATTTGATTTATGTCTCTGAAAATTAAAAGGGTTTGGTTCATGGGTTCGGATTTTAGAAGTTTCCGAACGAGCCCCAGAGCAAACAAGATTATCGCCAAAACCAACAAAGATAGAACCTTTAAATTTGGTACAATGGTGTTCTGTCATGTTTTCTTTATGTCTCTGAAATTTGAGGGGGTTTGGTCCATGGGTTCGAATTTTCGAAGCTTCCGAACGAGCCCCAAGAGCAAACGAGCACATCTCCAAAATCAGCAAAAAGTAGAACCTTTATATTTGGTACAATTACGTTCTGTCGTGTTTTCTTTATGTCTCTGAAATTTGGGAGGATTTGGTCCATGGGTTCGAATTTTGCAAGCTTCCGAACGAGCCCCAGAGCAAACGAGCATATCTCCAAAATCAACAAAAAGTAGAACCTTTATATTTGGTTATTTAAAATTTAAAACTGACATTTGAGATGATTTGGACCATGTGTTCGGATTTTGGAAACTTCCGCCTCTGTTACGTTTCTGAAATTCGAGTTGAATAAGGAAGAAAAGGGAAGCGGTTCAAGTAGCTGCCAAAAAACTTATGGATTTTTAATTTAATTGGAATTATTCAGGTATAGGGTATTAATAAGTCAGTTGCATCGGTTTACTGTTACATTTACTTGTTTTAGACTTATTTTTAGTATCTATAAATGAAGGAAAGAAACCATTCAATTTTATTCGTTATTTTATTTAATCCTTTTTTTTGTTTTTTTTTTTTTTTTGAATTATTTATGTTTTTTTTTGTTTTTATTTTATTTTAATGGTTTTTTTTTTTTCAATTTATTTATTTTATTTAATTAAATATGTATTATATTTTATATAATTTTTGTATTTTTTTTTTCCTATATGTAAACTTGTAATCTTCGATTTTAATTTATTTTATTACAATATTCAATAATTCAATTTGGATTTTTTTCACTTTGTTTGTCAATTGCTTAAGTAAATTAAATTCTATTTAAATTTAATATAAATCTTAGTTAATTATAATAATTTTAATATTATTATTTTTATTTAATTTCTTTTTTTTTTTTTTTGTTTTTGTTTTAAATAATATTTTTGTGTTCATTTTATATTATAAATATTGTTTTTTCTTTAATTTTTTTTTTATTATACTAACAGCATTTTTTATTCATTATATATAGGAAAATTTTTTTTTTTATTACATATTTATTTTTTATTCATTTTTTATTTATTTTTGAATTTTTTACATAAGTAATTTTAAATTATTATGTAATGTTTTAATTTTTTATGTGGTTGATTTTATTATTTTAATATTCTATTATTAGGTATATATATATAAATTAATTTATAATTTTATTTCATTTTAAATCTTTTTTTTTTTTTTAATTAAAATTATTAATTATTTGTGAATTGTGGGAAATAATGTTTATTTTCTCAAAAAAAAAAAAAAAAAAATGTGGGGAATAAAGTGATAATTAATGAAAATAGAATAAAATATTAAAATAGAATAATCAATAAAGAGAAATTATTGTTACTTTTGACGGTAACTACAAATCTAATAATAGTAATTTAAATTGATTTGAGTGGGAATATAAAACAGAATAAATGTGGAGTTGATTGTGTCAACTCTAGGGTACCCAAACGAACACAATAAAATGAATGCCGTTTAAATAAAATTTAATAATTTTTTATAATACTTCAAAATTTTATTTTTATAATCAGCGTGCGAAGTTTAAGAAGAGGAGGGAAAAATTCTTCATCTACTTTGCACATGTCCAGCCTTGTCGGCTAAAAGGAATATACCCATTATATCTCTTCAACAACCTTGCTGCTAGCAGTTAAAAATGAGAAGAGCATTCTTCACTTTACAAAAAGCTCAAATTGGTTTTAACCAGTGGGATAGAAATGTTTCTATGTGGTATCACAATGGGCCAAATACGATCTAAGTATACCTTTTCGGCAGCCGCTTTAATTTAACCTAGCCTTATAATATTTCAAATTCCACCCGACATAATTAATTACCGAAATATATTTACAAAAATTTTAAAATTTTATGACAAAATTGTATGATACACGAACCCGTTGTACCAAATCTTCCTATTTTATTTTTGCGAAAGTTGTTACCATAAAACTGGATAACGTTTTACTAAATTTCAGAATTTCAGAATCCTGGCTTCCATTATATTTTTGAGTTATCTTTCGAAAAAACACACAGATGCATACTAGGTTGATTCAGAATTTAGTCTCTAGGAGGAATATATATTTTTTCATATCTATCTGTTCACATTTACAGTATCTCAAACGTTGGAATTATAGCTGTATGGGTATTACAAGTTACTCAATCATTTGTATACACCTCTATGATTTTTGGCCGCTTTTTTGATTTTAAAAAATTTTTATACTAAAAATTTATTTTTCCTATAAAAATTTTAAAACTGTTAGTAATTTAATAAAATTTATAATATTTTTGATTTAAAAAGTCTATTTAACTCAGCTCAATGACAATACATTCTAAGATTAATTTTTCGGAATTTTTGGATGTCTGGAAATGGTTTTTTTTTAATTATGCAAATAATTATTTTTGGTTTTCTTTAATCTAATGTGATTTTTTAAAATGAATGTTTTTTTTTTTGTTAAATTCTTAAATAAAAAAAAAGTGTACTCACAAAATTTTTGCTTCCATTCGTTCTCCTTAAAAAAGATTAAAGACTATTATAATATATAGCACCATATTTCATAGTATTTTTTTCTGTTTCAGATCAGAAATGCTATATCATATTTTGATAAGCACTGTATTCCAGATTAGATAATGATGCTTATACTGCAGCTCAAATTATTTCATATATATGGTTCGGAGCAATTTGTTTCTGGTACAACTCCAATTAATTTATATAAAATAATGTTGTCTTTGATTTTAAAAGGCTTATTTCCGGAGACTAGGATCTTAACTTTATTATTTTGGGATGGATGACGTCTAACAAGACATTAGAACAAGATTTTTGTAATTTTTAAATTAAAGATATTTGGTGTTGACAGTCATCTTCTAATGTTTTTTTTTTGTAAAATTCAAATTTTTTTTTTTTGTAATATTTAAAAACTACTAATATTATATTTGATTCAACCAATGGTATAGCGCTTAAGTCATCGGCATTTTATTCATTCGACAGGTCTCTATAATAAAATATGTATTTTATTCATTCGAAAGGAAAAAATAATACAGATTTTTCCAACAATATAATATAATAAAATAAAAAAATGATTGTATGAGATCATAAATGACGCTCAAATAAAAAAATATATTTGTGTTTCATAGCGTTGAATAGCTAAAATAGCTCCAGCCGTGTAATCAACATGTTAAGTGGACAATAAGTGAAACTAATAATTCCAGAAACTGAAGCTTATTCTCATAAATGACTTAGTGGATGTCCTATGATCTTTATAGGAGGCGAAAAAGAGAAAAAAAAATATTATATTTGATTTAATTCTAAAACCTGGAGCTAATTGAAAAATAATTAATAAGTTTATACGTGACATTGGGTCGTATGCTTAAAATTGAGCTTCAACTCAAATCTTACATTTTCAAACAAAAACCACAAGTTTAGGTATAAGTTTTATTTGAAAAAGTGAGTTTTTCAGTTTAGGCTCAGTTTTATTCATTCGGCCTATTGGGTCGTATGCGTAAAACTGATTTTGAACTCAAATCTTATATTTTCATACAAAAACAACCATTTAAAAGGTGTTGATTTTGTTTGAAAAAGTCAAATTTAAGTTGAAGGTCATGTTTTATGCATTTGACCCAAAGAGACACTTTTGACTATTTCAAATAAAAACTTCAAGTTCAAGTGTCATTTTTGTTTGAAAAAGTGAGATTTACGTTCAACTTCAGTTTTATGCATTCGACCCTTTGCCGTCAATGTCAATTATCTTATGTTCGTGCAAACTGATTTGTATTTTTTTTTTTTTCTTAATAAAAATCTTTATATAGAATTTTAGTAAATTAATAGAATTTTAATCAAAAAAATCGCTGTGTATACAAAATTGTTTGTTGAAAATGAAATAAATGGATATTAAGGAAAGTATAATAATTTCACACAAATTAAATTTTGAAATTCTTTTTATTTAATATTAATTTAACTATAATTGTTTGTTTTTTTTATTTTATATATAGCTATGTATATATATATTTCTTTTAATATACATTATTTTATATAGTTTACAACTTTAATATTTAATTTTTATCATAATTTTTTTATATAATATATATATATATATATATATATATATAATATGTAAGTATGTATATATCGTTTTTATTTTATTTTAATTGAATTTATATTTTATATTATATTTTGTTTTTTTTTTTTTCTTTAATTTATTGTCCACCCTTAGTTTTTTTCTTATATATTAACTATATATATTTTTGGTTTTTTCATAATTTTTTTTTTTTCTTTATTTTTTTTTGTGTGTGTATATATATATATTTATATGTATATATAATTTTATCTTGAAAATATGGAATAATTTGTTTTCTATATTAATAAAAATTAGTTATACTGCCTAAAATTGTATTTAATATAAAATTATAATTCAATTATATTTAATTTTTTTTTTTTTTTTTGAATATTTTATATTTATTTGTTTTTTAATTTACAATTTTTTATTTATCTATTCTTATATAATTATTTATTTTTCGTTATTGTTTTTAGTTATATATTACTTATTTGTGTATTTATATTATTTGTTTATTTTTTTACTTACATTTCTAATATTTACATATATCCTACTATATATACTTTATTTAGTGATGTTTAATTTTAAGTTGTTTTTGGTTTAATGTTTTATGTTTCTTTGCATTCAATATTAATTGACATAATATACTATAAATTTTATATTATTTTATTTGACATATTATTTATTAGTTTTTTTTTATTTTTAATGTTTTGAGTTTTTTTTTTGATTATAGTAATTTGTTGTGTTGTGTTTTGTTTATACTTTTTTTTTTTTTTATTTTTTATTTATTTAATTACTTATAATTTCTTAATATTATAATGGCTAAAGTTTTTCGTTTGTTTTTTATTTATTTATTCGTTAATTTTTTTTTTTTTTTTCGTTTATAGCTAATAAGAATATTGTATAGATGAAGAATAAGATTTGAGACAATAAAAAAAAAAATTTTTTTTTTTTTTAAATAAATTAAAATACAAAAATTAATAAAATTAATTAAAATATTGGTGCAGAAATATGTTTAAATTAATTTTTAAATGAATTAAAAAAAATATGATTATTAATCCATTCAAAAGCAGTTATGGTCAATTATGGTCAGTCAATTCTTTTAGATGTAGCCATCACAATTGTAAGAACTTGATCACAGGATATAAAATTTTAAAATTATTAAATTCGCTTTATTTAAATAAAACACCTTAAGTTTTCGTTAAAATTCAGGAATCGTAATAATAATTGTAATACCTTACTTACTTACTCTTAACTCCTGTAAATTATGTTCAGTAAATTATTTTGAGAACACTAAATAACAGCATTATTAATTGGGTTGTTAATTATTGAAAAAAAAGAACCTGTAACATTAATCCTTTCAAATATAACTAATACGATTATAAGGGCTGCAAAGGTTTGTAAGATTTTGTTAAAATTAAGAAATCTTAATAATAAATCTCTTATTTTGACTTTTGGATTACTCTTACAATTATGGTGAGCTAATTATTTTGCGATTTTTTTTTAACCTATAAGCACTTACCACTTATACTGTATGGGCGTTCCTTTTAAAGAGTAAACTAATCTTTTCTATTTCCAAGGAACTACACCAATCTTTTGGAAAGAGTACTTATAGATGATAGGAGTAAATACTCAAGAATTTTCTTGCAGATATCTTTAATTATATTTTTCCAAAAAAAAAAAAATTACGTTTCAAGGAATACATTAGAAAACTGATAAAGCTTTGAAAGATACAATGTAAAGTTGAAGATTGTCTACGATACAAAGAAAAACGTTACCATTGTTTAAAAAATATTGAAGTAGATCAGAAAATTTGAAAATTAGATTTAAAATGCCATATTAGAATGCCACGTTAGAAGAAAACAAAGACAATTAAATTATTTAAATTAATAAATTAAGTGTGGTGAATAGAATACAGTTGATAAAATTGCGTAAATAATAAAGCATTACCCAAATAAAAAAAAAAAAAATACTAAAAAACTCTTTAATTAATTGAAATGTTTTTAGTAGTAAAAAGGATTGTTTTTCATTTCTTTGTTTGAACAATTGGTATATGCTTTTGGGGATTTAAAAATAAAAATATAAAGAAATTATTAGGTATATATTCAATAATCTTTTAGTTAATTCTTTTTAATCTATAGGCACCTAATACTTATATAGTGTGCGTTTCTGTACTACAGAGTAAACTACTCTTTTCTATTCCTAAACTCTTAACTACACCAACCTTTGTGAAAGAGTATAGATGATAGGACTAAATACACAAGAATTTCCCTTGCAGATATCTTTTAAAATTTTAAAAAATTAGCGTTCAATTTACCAGCTATACTCTTAATTTCTCTTTCTGTGAAAATGGAACGCACAACATTGATAGTTATTCATTAAAAAGAAAAAAATTTCTTTTACATTTTAATTTTCTTTATAATATATTTAATGTTAGCAAAAAAGTCTATTTGAAATTTATATTCTGATCAACTAAAATTTTCCCTTTTATACATTTAGTTAAATTAAATAAGGATTACTTAATATAAGAAGAATATTAAATCAGAACGATTAATCGGACGGATTTTGATACATAATGAATCCAAAAATTATTAATATTAAATATATTGAAGACAAATGAATTCGAAGAATTACAATTTTAGCAAAGATTATTTTTAAAAGGAAACTGTACTGGAAATCATCTTGATAATTCATCCTTCATTTATTGATAATTTTCCAAAAAAAAAAAAAAAAAAATTATGGGGGAGGAGTAGAGATTGATGTGCAATGAATGTATATATATGTAATGTGAAAAGATTAAATAAAAATTTATATAAAAATATCTCAAATCTTTTCACAGTCTTTACATACAATTTCTTTTACTTTTTGTTTGTTTTTTTTTTTTTTTTCAATTTTTTACTATATATGCATTTTTAATAATGAAATAAAATGAAAATTATTTTTTCAAAATAAAAAAAAAAAAAAAACACAAAATTTATTTTATTTTTGTACAAAAAAATAAAAAAAAAAAATATTTATTTTATTTTTGTACAAAAAAATAAAAAAAAAAAAAAAATATTTATTTTATTTTTAAAATTATTATAACTTACCAAAAAAGCTGTACAATTTATTAAAAATGAATATTTAACAGCGTATAATAATTGAACAATTCCGGCCTAATTTCGGATAAATTATTTATTTATTTTTTTTTTTTTTTTAGTATGTATATATAATATTTATTCAATTTTTGTTAATTAATTTTTTAATTTATTATTAATAATAATTTTTCAGTATAAAACATTATATGCAACATCTTATTAATATTGTAATAATTTTCTATTAATTTAATTTTATATTTTTATTTTTTTGAAATTTTTTTTTTTTAATTTTAATTTTAATTTAAGCTTTTTCTAAATTTTTTTTTTTTTTTTCATATTTTTTGTTTTTTGTTATAAATTTGTTGGTAGTTTTCTAAAAAATAGTTTATTATATACATAAATTTATTTATTTTATTTTTTTTTTTTTTTTTTTGCATATTTATAATAATAATAATATTTATATATTAATAAAAATTTTAATGCAATGAAGGAAATAGTGAATCTGAATTCATAAAACCCACAAAACCACGATCTCTATTACGGCCACCAGACATTGTTGGACCAATATTATCATCTGTATGCCATTTATTTGCTCTATAAAACATATCTTTGTACATTGAAGCACAATTGGTATTTTGACCCTATATTTTTTTAAAATAAAAATAAAATATAAAATTATAATAAATATTTTATAATAATATAAAAAATATTTTGATAAAAATTAAAAGTTTTTAGTATATTTTATATTTTTATGATATCTGATGAATAAACAAAAAAAAAAAACAAGGAAGAGTGCAGTAGAGTAGACTGTGTCAACTCTGGGATACCCGTATGAACGTAATATATCCTGTTTCTAAAACATTCAGATGTTTTAGTACCGAACTACAGAGATATATTTATGTAAATTGTGGAGTTGTATGACAGCTACCCGAATCTATTGCGCCTAGCTTCATTAAGTTCCAAGAAATGCAAGAAGCCTGAACCGGCTGCTTTAGACCAATCAAATTTTACAAAAGTTTTTGGCATGCAACTCGACACTTTTTCACTAAATTTCAGATAGCTAGCTTCAATAGACACTGAGTTATTTTCATTTAAAAAGTGAAGTTGTATTGCAACTATCCGAACCTGTCATATAATCACAACCAAATTTTACAGAAGTTGTTGCCATAAAACTGGATCATCATTTGCAAAATTTCAGACACCTAGATTGAATAGACACTGGGTTATTTCCATTTAAAGAAAGAAGTTGTATGGCAGCTACTCGAGCCCGGCGGCCGAAAATGCTGGAGTTAAATAGCAAAACTAACAATTTTACAAAAGTGACGTAAAAACAATGTCAGCCTCCTAGCTCCTTTATTTTTTGAGTTATCGTGCGGACGCACACTGAGTTATTTTCATTTAAAAAGAGAAGTTGTATGGCAGCTACACGAACCCGTCGCACCACCACAACCAAATTTTGTAGAAGTGGTTGCCATAAAACTTGATCATCATTCGCAAAATTTCAGATACCTAGATTGAATAGACACTGGGTTATTTCCATTTAAAGATAGAAGTTGTATGGCAGCTACTCGAACCCGCCGACCGAAAATGTTGGATATCAATAGCAAAACTAACAATTTTGCAAAAGTGACGTAAAAAAAATTTCAGCCTCCTAGCTCCTTTATTTTTTGAGTTATCGTGCGGACGAAAGGACGGACGGACGTACATGGCTTAATCGACTCAGAATTCGATTCTGAGCCGATCCATACCTTTGACACTATATCTAGCTCGACTCCTTTAAGGTGTCACAAACGTAATGGCAAATTTATTATACCCTTGAACATAGTTCATACGGGTATAAAAAAATTCTATGAAAATCATAAATATGGGTTTATAGTTGAGTAAAAACTGAATTGAATTATAGATATTCATTTACAGATACATTTTATATGATTAGATTTAGAAACTTTTTCGATAATAAATTACAAAATATAAAACTTTAAATTTTATTAGAATAATCTAAAAAATAAACAAAGTTTAAGACAATTAATTTATTCAAATTAATTGTATGGAATTTTGGTTAAGATTTTGTTTTGCAATTGATTTATAGTACGGTCGATTTAAAGGTTCGATTGATGTCGTTGGGAATAAATTAAAAATAATATGTAATATTTTATGGTACAAAAATAATCAAATATAAAAATAAATTAATTTAATAAATATTCAATGTAAATAATAAAAAGAAATAAATGAAAAACAAAAAAAAAAAAATTCTTGCACCATCTAATGGACAGATAAAAGAGTATTTGTGTATTGAATCTTATTTAATAACGTAAGTCCAGTATATACAATTTTGTACAATATATGTGAAGAATTTTAATTTTTAGAATTATTTAAATTGAAAAAGACTTTGCGGATACTTGACATGCCACATAAAATAGGAAATAAGAGAAAAAATTTGAACTACGATTGTTGACTCTACAATATCTTTCACTTTACAATCTAAGTTGTTGCGAAAGGTATAGAGTGTTTCCATGAATTTCAGATACGTAAAAAACAAATTATGTATATAACTGTAGGTATTGAAACCCACTGCTTACTAATAAGTTATAACTTATTATTGAAAACTAAATTAAAAGTGCATAATGCATTCTCAATTAATAATACATTCTCAGTTCGGATGGATTTTATAGTCGGTGAATTGTATTACTTAGTTGGTTAAAAAAAGTGTAAATTTTTCAGAATATTTAGATACATCTATGTATATGCGGGATTTTGAATTGAAAGGGATGTTAAAGTGGGTTAGAAAATCAAGGTTGCCTTTTTGCTGGAGTATTTATATATAATATGTATTATTTATGATTTTGAATTAGGAAAGATTTTAGAGTATAGGAATCAAAATTAGAGCAATTTCTTTTTGCAGAATATTTGGGAATTATGAATTAGGAGAGATGTTAGAATTGAATTTAAAATCAGGATAACTTTTTCCAAAATATTTATATATACATAAATTATAATATATATATAAGTATATATGTATATGCGGGATTATGAAATAGGAAGGGTTTTTAGAGCGGTACTAAGGCCGAATTCTAAATATTGGCGATTTCGGTGTTATTTCTTGGGGCTTTATTTTTAGCCACCGTACGTCAACAGTACAGATACTATTCATCTTGAATCTATGAGTTTGAATTTAACAAACAGTATATAACATGAAATTGCACGATTGTTACCGACCGCATACATTAATGTATAAGGTAGGTATTGTTTTCATACTAAAAATTTGTACCCGAGATTTTGGCAAATATGCACTACTCCAAATATGTGGGTGTGTGTGTGTGTCTGTGGGCACGTGTACAGCTTAAGCGACTGACCGGAATTTTTTGCAATTTCATATTTAAGGTTTTGACGGAAATATATCGGATTGATAAGCTTTTGGAGCAAATTGGACAACCGCAACTAGTAGTTTACTATAGTATACACTATAGTGTACTTTTTAAGTTTTTTTACGAATATTTCGTAACAGAAAAATTTTATGAGAAAAATTATTAAGAAAAAAATGTTACACACTTAAAGAGGAACAACTTTGCCATAGAACAATTTTTGATCCGACTAAATTTAATTTCCGATTTAATTTTTTCCCAAGTCCACATTTCATACATAACACTCCATATGAATTTATATGAACAAATTTTTTTTGTTTTTTTTTTTATATTTCTAAAAATTTATATGTAGACATACATATGTACTTATATCTATGCATATTATTCTTTTCTGGATGACATAAAATTAAAACGGTAAAATTTTTGTTAGCAAATCCAATAATTAATCTTATGTTTGTTCTTATGTTTTGTATTTGTTTACAGTTTGTATTATTTTTTACTTCTAATATTTTTGATTAGGTAGGTACAGTACCTAATAATAATAAATGGATGTATGAATGAATGCACATACATATATTTTTACGATTTCATTGCTTATTATTGTTATTGAATAAAACAAAATGTTGTTAAATTATTAGTAGTTATTTTGCTTTAATATAAAATTATATTATGTTAAAAATCTATAAATTTTGGCATTGTACTTTTCGTGTAGTGGCCGTCGGTCCTGTGCTGGAGATAGCTGATTTTTTTTTAAATTAATATGATTTGTCATAAAAGGTTTATCATTAATAATTTGGTTGAATAAAATCGAACTATTTTTAATGAAAACCAATGAAAAACAAAAGTTTTTCGATATTAATTATTACAATTTTGTAATGAAATAAACATTTTGAAATAATTATTTTTCTTAGCGATAATAGAAAATTTGTTAATTTTTTCAAAATTTCTTTTGTGCAAATTAAACAGATTAAAATTAAATAATAACGATGAATATTTACTTTAAAGACTGTGAAGAAAAAATTTTTTGACCTAAAAGTTTAATTTCTATTTTCTCAAGTATTGTGCATTAATTATATACTTAATATATAAATTTGATCGCTACATGAATATTCATTCCTGCAATATAATTGTAATAAGTGGACAGCCCATTGGTAAAATTAAACTTTAATATTTATTGATTTGTATTATAAAAAGTTAAATTAAATTTTTTTTAACAGTTAAGCAAACTTTAGTATAATATCATTTTATTATATTTACTATGAATATGATTTTTTAATTTTTGACCTCAATACAAAAATTAATTTTTTCATAAAAAGTATATTTCAAGTAGAATCTCTTCAAATATCGGAAATATTTTAAATTTTGTTTTAATTAAAAGAAGAACTGTAAAATTGATTTTTTGTTATAATTTCAGTAAAATATTTAAAGTAATAACATTTAAATGTCTCTTAAAAAATAAATAATATAATTATAATTTAATATTTATATTGTAACTATATTTGAAAAGAAAAAGTTAATTTATTTCTCCATCAGATATGTGTTTCGTGAAGAAACGAAAAAAAATATTTTTTTTTCTCCTAAAAGTATGCAATAGCGCGAAGAAAATCAGTTAAAGTGAAAGTTAAGAAAATCAGATTTTAGAGAATGAAATGTAAGTATTATATAATAAAAATAATTACTATTTAACAAATTTAGGTCATATAAAAGTCGTTAAGATTGTAAATGTATTATTTATTATGTTGAAAATGTTTTTTTTTAGTCAGACAATAAATATTATGATGCTGTAGTCGCCTTTTTAAAAGCATATGTATATAATTGTATATAATAAAGCATATAAATAATATGTATTTAATTAAGCATATATATAATTGAAATAAACTATTAAAACTTTTTAAAATAATATACATAATATATGAAATTTGCCTATGAAATTACCTAAAATTGATTTTATTTTAAAGTCTTACAAGCATTTTTATTAGCTTAACTGATTGAGATATAAATTAGTAGTTGAGATTTTTATTATTACTATTGATTTATATGTCCAATATACTGTTTAGTATTATCTTAATATATAATTGTCTTAGATATAAGAAATGTTTACAGTTTTTTTTCAGTTACATTAATTTATGATTACTATTTTTATGAAAGCACTTAACAGGAATCATTTTATAAGAACAAACTATATAACTTCTGGGGGTTCAAATGCACTTCAAGAACCCTCAGAAGTTATATAGTTTATTCGTAAAAAATAATTTTTTGAAGTGATATAAAATCAACAACAAATAGCAACAATTGTCAAAAGAGTTGAGAAACAAAATTCGAGCAGAATTATTGAACGTAAAAATTCTGATTACACGGATTGATTGTTGAGATAGAGATTGTTCAAACCAACACATTTAATTTGCAGCACATTTTTTTATTATTTCTCTAAATGACTAAATAAAATCGAAGGTATCTTCAATAAATTTTTGTTATTAATTAAACTGGAGCAAAATGGAGATTTTAAACAAATCGTTGATTTCGCAGAATAAAATATATCTTTTTTTCAAAAGCAAACTAGAAAATATGATGTAATTAAATACAATTGATCCTAACAATTAATTAAAATTTTCTATAAAGTACAATTTATATGATATCCAAAGGAATTGAACATCCTATAAATAAAAATATTAGCCATCAATAAAAAAAATTCTTTAAATTAATCCGACTCCTGAAATAGAATTAGACGGCAAAGTTTAATTGACATTATTACCTCCTCATTATTATCATATATGAAGATTACAGAGGAGAAAACAATCAATGTCACTTTTATTTCATATTGAGAAAAACACTTTTAAAATTATTTCTTAGATTTTACAACTAAAACTTTCTTCCATTGACATACTGATAAAAAAATTAAATAAGGTATAGAGTTTTGTAAACTAATAAAAAACTTTTAACTTAAGTGAAGCTTAACATATTTTATTATTCAAACTAAAGTATAAATCCAAATTTTATTAGGGAAAAATAATCTAGAAGCATAAAAAACAATCAAAACAATAATTCAATTTAAAACATAATAATAATAATAATAATATATAAAACAAAATAATTTGACATGAAAAGAAAGAATAATTTAATCATCTCGATTTGAATTATTGTTGCAACGAGAAAGCGCAACATAATATGTACTCAACACAACATGCGCTCAAAATTGGTAGTAGAACATTATATAAATCTTATTTTGCTTCCATAATGTTGACAGAGGATTCGTCAAATCAGTTTCTATATATTTAGGATTCTTATGTACTATTAAACGTTGTTCTTAATCTTATTTTTCTTCCATAATGTTGACAGAGAATTCGTCAAATTAGTTTCTATATATTTAGGATTCTTATGTACTATTAAACGTTGTTCTTAATCTATAATTCATTTGAAATATAAATTTCTGAAATTGGTTGGTCACCATTGGTTGTATGGCAAATGGTGACTTTTTCTTTTATACATTTTATCTAAAGATCTGGTCGAATTTAAAAAAATTTTATTATTGAAAAAATTGTCCAACAATGGACATAGTATCAACACAAAATTCAAAAATGCTCAAAGAAATTAAAAAAAATTACTTTGATCGTTTTTTTTTATACATTATCAAGAACTTTATTCTTGATTATTTTATTCCTTGTATAGAAACATTTTTTAATTTTTTTTTTTCCAGTCATTGAATTTGTTTTTCGAATATCTAAATTAAGTAAACCGAAAGATCTGAATTTAAGCTTTAAAATAACACTCATATCTCATTTTTATAAAAAATTGACTTTGATTGTTTTTCTTCTGTAGTTTTCATATCTGTTACTTTCAAAATTTATATTATTTTTTTACAAAAATTAAATACTTATGTAATAATATAATGTCATTCAATAGTAGATACAAATATTCATATTCCAAAATAGATCAAAAATTAAATCGAAGGGATTTTTGTAAGAATAATTAAATCATTATGAATTATATATATTGAAAATTAAATCAAATATTATGATTATATTTCGCCGTATATTAAAAAATTCTATAAAATTACAATATTATCACATTATATTAAAAAAATAAAAATTTTATATATTATATATTGATTTTCGTTTATATTAATAATTATTAAAATCTTACCTTTGGCGGTTTAAAATCTATATTGGTTCTGATAGTTCTATGATGTAAATGTTGTAATGGTCTTGCATTATTGCCTAAAGGTGCTTTTGGCGTTTGCTCTGATCCTTGCATTAATCGCCTTAATTGATAAAGCTTTAAATATATAAAATATATTATGATATTATTTAATAATTTAATAATATACAAAAAAAAAATAAAACAATAAATTAATATATAAAATATTTGAAAATAACTAAAAATTAATTTTCAATGCGGAAATATAGTCCATTTATTTAAAGTTTTTTTTTTATTTTGTTCATTTATTTATGCGTTTTGTATGTTTATACCATTTTAGAAAAACTATTCAGGAAACAAAAAAAAAAAAATTAAGAAATATAAGCATAAAAATTTCATAATAGTGTCGTTGATAATTTTTTATGGAAAATTATTTTGATGATTAGTTTCAATTTTGGTAATTCCTCCTAATTAAATATTGGTAATACAAAATAGGTTTTAAGATACGTAAAATAATTTTTGTTACACTATTTAAAATTCCACGGGTCATAAAAGTGTTTATATAAATTTATAAATTAAAACAAATTTTAAGTTAATATTATAATATTCAATTAAATTAAATTTATTTTATACCAAAAAAATATATACAGATTTCTTAACATATTATACGCAAGTTTTAGAGGGATCAGATTACTTAAATCTGTAAAACTGTGATATTTTAACTTAAGGCAATTGACTATTATACTTGATTTTAATACACTAATCCTAAGGAAAATATAAATCCTTACCTTTTATTAAATTTGTATAACTAATTCTTACGAGTAACTAACCTAACTACTCAAAACTAAAAAACCTATAAGTAACATAAAGTTTAATGTAATTTTTAATATGTCTTATCACCGAGTTTTTTTTATCAAGGTATTTTTGGATACCGTACATCTATAGAGGACTTTTTCAGTAATATTATTTTTATTATCGTTTATTAAAGGAATTTTGGTGTGATCATGCAGTCTTCGTGGAGAGTAGTAAAATTAGAGGTTTAGTATTAATTCTAGTACTTTATTCTGAGCTGTTTGAAGCTTGTACACTTGATATCTGGCTGTATCGCAAAATAGAGGACATAAATACAATAGAACTGGTAAAAATGTTACTTATATTATTATGAGTTTATTTTTCTGGGAGAGCAAAGATCTCTATGTTATTATAGGTATATCTGTATGTTATTAAGTTTGAAGTTAAAAAATATTGCTGGTTTTTTGAACATTAATCAATATTGTTCATTAGTAGAAATATACTGATAATGTATTTAATGTATGTTGTAGTTCGGTTATTACAGAAACATTGTATAACCAGATGAGAAACTAGATTTTGACATTATTTATAATAGGAATATCGTGAGATAAAAGTGGTCCTAAGACTGATTCCTGGGGTATTATCAAATTAAATTTTTGATTTTTCAATAAGTATTAATGGTAATACGAATACCTCTTTTGTTTGGTTAATTTTTAATGAATATCTATGGTAAAACACGAATGGAGGTTAATGTATGTTTTGAAGCTTTCTATGTCATATACAAGATATCTTAAAAGGCACATTTTTCCTAACTTAAATTTTGTAGTGTTGCTATATTTTGGGATTTGATATGTTCATAAACCTTAGAAAAAGTTTAAGTGAATGAGCAATAGACTCAGTATTAAATACTGAATCTTTTCAAACTTTTAGGGATGCATGAAAGGACGTTTATATTCTCTTAGTGTAGATTTAAAAGATTGAAAATTAAAAAAAAATATACATCTATTATATAAACCAAAAAGTGTGTTTGTTTGTTTGTTATTTATGCATTCTTACACGGTGCATCCGATTATTACCAAATATTGTAGGAATATTCTTCTAAACCCGGAAGCTGCCGTACACTATTTGTTTTTGGATCCGGCAATCTATTCCGGCACCAGAGGTTTTCCAGCATTTTTAGTTTTTTCATCATCCTATCTATATGCTTTCCCCGGTTGAGTTCACACTTTGTGAAAATCTAATTCTTGTATATAATTTGAAATAAATTGAACAAAATTTAAAATTATATTCGTGGAATGAAATTCGGAGGCATTTCCAAAAAAAAAAAAAAAATTGTTGAATTCAAAACATTTCAAAAGGTTTATATTCAATAATTTATTAGATATTAAAGAGAATTATAGTGGCTGATATCGGAAATGAAACCATATTTCCATATAAATACACACCACATTTTAGAAAAAAATATACATATAATATCAATTGCATTTGATTTCAATTATTTTTCGAAATTAAACATACTTTAATATTATTATCTCAAACTGTTTAATTAAATTATTTATTGTGTATTAAAGGTTTTTAAGTTTACTAAAATGATTCAATTTTGAATATTTATATTTTTAATTTCAAATAAATTAAAAGCTGTCAAAAATGAATTTTAAAATTTATTGTTTAATATGAAAATGAAAATGAATTGAGAAAACTCAAGGGATGATTTACTCAAATAGTTTTATATATGTACCTATATAATAATATTCGAAATCAAGGACAGTTGGTTGTTTCAAATGTTTAATATAGTGTTAGTTTTAAATACTTATCCCTAAAAGTACTCCTAAATTTGGAATTTGGGGTTAGGAAGCTTAAAAACGATCTACTATCCTTAAAACTTGGCAATTTGGGGTTAGGAAGCTTAAAAATGACTAAAAATACTGACGGAAATTTTAATTATAATTGTTCACTATACTTAATTATCACCTAATAAGTAAAACAGTTGAAATGGACCATAATTGAATAGTATCAAAAAGAGTTTGCTAAAGATTTCTGCTTTTTTCAACTTTTATAAAAATAATCGTTTAAACTGATTTATTTCTTAGATTTACATAATATACTAAATTATATTTAAATATTTAAAAATTAAAGTTACCTCTTGTTTTGTTATATAAATAGGTTTATTTACTATTATCCATACAGTACTCTCCCAGCAACCAGGATGTGTTGTTGATCCCTCATATGTCATATAATGATCTGTATTTGGCAATAAGGAACGTATTGAAATATGTCTAATTGGTGTAGACATTCCTGTAATTTTGTTTTTTTAAAATAAAAGCGTAAAAAATAAAAATAAATATATAAATAATTAATAGTTTTTTATTTGTATTATTTATTGTATAATGTTATGATATTTTGAGAGATAGCATGAACTTTATATACTATAAAATAAATGTCTTAAAAATATTGGAAAATATCTTGGTTTAATACTTGTGTAAAATGTCTACATTACGTATTACTGAAATAATTGAATTATTATCTTATATAATATAGTAAGATTTTTATTTATCTTATTGAAATTTTCTTTTCTATTGGTAAAATAAAAATTTTTAGGTAATTTCTTAAATAGTATTGAAGTTTAGATTAAATTTGGAGTCATCTTCATTTAATCGCTCTGTGGTAGTACTACCATTTAACACTATGCCGTACTGCTTTGCATATTATCAAGGATAAGTGTACATTTTTGTCTAGGATTTTCTTTAATATTTGCATTTAAAAAGTAAGGCATATAATATAAAAATTAAAATAATTAATTATGCATATACTTTTTTTTATCTTAACATGAAGGATTTCTTACTTTAAATGATTTGTTTGTTGTCTTCATTTAAAGTAAATAAGTATTCACTTAAAGCAAAAATTTCTTCACGTTAAGCAAAAAATTTTAACTTAAATTAAAAATATCTACACTTAAAGTACTGTTTCTAAAAGTGCCAGGTCATCGAGGTATTCTGGCAATTGAAAAAGCTGATAAACTTGCACGAATTGGTAAAAGTTTCCAACTAGCCGGATAAAGCAAGACTAGATGTACCCTATCCACAAGCAAAACGTTATTTCGAAAGGAAATAACGGATATTGTAAATAACAAATGGTAAAACTTGACCTCGACCAACATCACAAGACTGATATCGTCCAGAATCGATTTAAGGCGATCTAATGATCTGTTTTCTCTTAAAAGAAGAAATATTGGAATGACAATGGGTAAAATCACCGGTCACTAACTAATAGCGAAGTGTGCCAAAAGACTTGGCTTACCGGCAAACGACTACTGTAAAGGCTTCAAAGACGAAGAAGAGGATTAAACGACTCTTCATCTCCTTTGCACATGCCCAGCATTATCGGCTAAAAGAAATATCCATTTGGGACAATATCTCTTCAACAAACTCAGCAATCTACCTAGTAAAAATGTAGAGAGTATTTTTCGCTTTGCAAAAAGCTCAAATTGCTTTTAACGAGTGGGATAGAAAAGTTTCTATGTTGTATTATAATGAACCAAATACGGTTTAAGTGTGCCTTTCTGTCATCCATTTTAACCTAACCTAACCTAACCTAATGTAAAAATGTCTTTAGTTAAAGTATAAAAGGTATCAATATAATTTTCAAAATATATCTGTCGTCAATCAAATCGATTTATGGTATGAATGAGTGCTCATCATTTGGTTTATGACGATTACTTATGGATGAAGAATAACAAAGTAATCAAAACTATTTACATGATGTTTCGAATCAGTCATGTCGTAAAGGTAAAAACTGTTATGAACGCTTAAAGTTTTTACAATCTGATCACAATTAGAATTTTTATTTTTGAATTTGAAACGACTATCTTATAGTTTAGAATCGAAAATAATTACAATTTTAAAATGTTCAACTAGTTACTAGTATATTGTTGTTGGTTTTGAATTACTCAACGTATTATAAATATAATTTAATTCAACATTAAAATTTTTTTTTTAATGTTTGTTATAAAAATTTGTAAAAAAAACGGAAAAATATTTTTTTGTTTTTGAATTCAAAACAATTATTTTAAAATTTATTTTTAATTTTTCTTTTTTAATTTCTACACCTTTACATGAGGAAAAAACATTTAATTTAAAAATAGGTAAAAATAAATTATCCACAAGTCTAGAATATTTTTTTTTAAATTTATTATTTTGTTCTTATGTAGGAAACCACCTCCTTTTCAACCACAAAATTATATAGGCGTACAATTTAAGTTTTTTGTCTTAAATAAAAATGCAATAATCAGTAATAATTTTTTATAATAAATTTTATTTTTTTATTTTTAATTTTTGTATCATTCAGTCCTTAAAAAAAAACAACAATTGTACTTCAATGCCAATTGAGGAAACTACATAATATATTTGTTCTAACAATATTCAGAAAGGAAATTCACAATTTATTTTTCTAAAGTATTTTAAGTTTTTGTTTTATGCCATAACAGAAATAGAAAAAAAAAAATTCCAAGTAATAAATAAAACTTAAAAGTATAACCTGTTAATTAAAATATTTATCCGGTTAAATCCTTTTAGATATTCTTTTAAAGTGACAATAAATTGATAAATTTTGTTTTTTCTTTTTTTTTTTGAAAGAACAGATTGTTAATTGACGTTCAAATTAAAATCATTTTAAGAAGTTTTGTTATTTAATAGTCTATTCAATAAGAAATTCCAGTTTTCACATTTGAAATGCATTTTCTAGTGAAGACAAGATATTTAAATGCATTTATAAAACCAATTTACTGCAAGCACAATGGGTTTATTTAGTGAACAAACTCATGGATCTATAATCTATAACAGAATCCATGAACCATGTACCCGTTCGTTGAATGAAATTCACAACAATAAATGTTCGCAACCTAGCGCCATCACCGCAATATTACTTCTAAAAATAAATATTAAAACTACAGTTTACCAAAAAATATTTGGTGTTTAGTTGTTGGTATAAAAACATTTTCTTGCCGCAGATGTCATAACCTATTTTTGTTGTTGTTTCTAAATATAAAAAAGTTAGATCCATGAATTGTATATAGAATTTTTCAGATTCATTTACATTTACCGGATAAATTTAACGGTACGGTATCGTTCAATTGATAAATTCATTGGATGTGTTGATTTGCAATCCATGTGTTACTGTCCGCTGAATGCATACAGAAATTAAAACCGAGTTTAAATATAGAAAACCCATACCAAAGCAAGAGAATTTATTCGAAAGAAAAAAATATATACCTTCCCTGAATATTATTTTAACTTAATGGATATAATTTGGAACCATTATTGATACTGTGTATCAAATTCTCTTATGATTAATTATTTTTGAAATTAGAATAATTCCGAATGAACTCTAGCTCATTATTAGGTTAGATTAGATTATTGTTTAAGGGATATAAGTAACACTGCGATGCAAATCTACGTGTTGTCAATTTTACCTTCATACTTATAATTCTTTTGTCAGCTCTATTGCCTCTAAGAAAGTAAAGATTCATTGAGGGTTTATTGCTTGCAGTTCATCTTCGGTAAAGCAATATGCTATTAAATGCACATATCGTACTGTGAATAAAACTCCGTATAGGTTTTGAATATGTGTCCTGCATCTCATTGTTAACTATAAAACAAATTTATAAAAGAAAACTATTTTATCCTCCTTTAAATAGAACATTGTTTGGAATGATTTTAAATTCTGACTTAAATTTTTTCAGTTTCTAAATAAAAGGCACCAATTTCAGTTCAGTTTTTTAAATGAAAAAAACCAGCCAAACAAATAAATATTATAAATTTTTCTTTTTTTCTTCATCATATTTTAGTACATTTTCTTATAAATATTCAACTATTTTTTAATGCCCATGTTAAAAAATAATATACGATTTCTTTTTTATAGAAATGTTTTTATTTTAACATAAAACAAAAAAAAAAAAAAAAAAAACGAAAAAGAAAAAGAAAAGTTTAATTTTAAGTTTTTTTGTCCAAAAGAATTATGGTCAGAAAGTTTTCTTTAAAAACTTTATCACTAGTTATAATCCACCTACTGAACATAACAAATTCCAAATTCTTAACACTTTTTCGCCTTTTCTATTTTTGTATTTTACTCAAAGTGCATTGTTTTTTTTTTGTTTTTCTTTCAGGTTTTTTTTTGCTGTTTAGAGTGCAAACTCTACTTCTTGTAATGATGATGATTATAATGTTAAAATAATGATAATAATAATAATATAGTAGGTACAGTGATGATGGTATCAAACATCAGACTCTCAACCGAAAAAAAAAAAACAAAAAATATAACAAAAAAAAATATTTGCGCGCTTTAAGCAATATCTTGATGTTATTTACTTTTCATTTGAATTCAAGCTAGTTATTTAACTACTGTATAAGTAGTTGGAGCACTTACAATTCTGTTTATTGGCATTTCGTGATTAAATAATACCATAAACAATTCTGAAATCTTAGCACTGTGGAATGCAACACGATTAATAATAGAAACTAAAACAATAAATGAAAAACATAAGAAATTTATATTAGAATGTATGGTGGTAAGCTGATTTCGTTTGGTCAGTTTAAAAATTTTCTTCTTCATTATCATATATCAATTTCTGTATATATAAAAATAAATTTTTAATATGATTTTTTTTGTTTAATATATATACGATATTATATATAGGTATTTACGGTACCCATTTTGATTTTATTATGAAGAAGTGTTTTTGCTCGGATTTGGGAGCAATGTAAAGATTTGTTAATGTTCAATTTTAGATTTTTAAGATCCTTTCGACTTTAAACGCTTAATTTTGAAAATTTCAAAGGACACTAAAATATTAACAACCAGTAGTATAGTCTTAAAATTAAAATGGTACGTAATAGTAAAAGTACCATAAATTATTCTTTGTATGTTGATATACCACACAACATTACCTCAATAAATTGGAATTCATTGTTACTTTTTTGGTAATTATAATGAAGAAAGGTGCTTTGGTGCTTTGGTGCTTTGTGCTTTGCACGTAAAAGCGAAAAAAAATTAATGCCTTTGTTGGTTGTTTGCAATTTTAATTAAAATTTTAAAATTAAAATATTTTTTAAAGTTTCAAAATTTTACTCTGTACTTCATTCTATTAATAAAAATATGGTCACATTAAAAAAAAAAAAAAAAACTATATAGTCAAATATTGCACACAAAAATGTTCTTTTTCTTATAATTTTTAAAAATAGTTTCGTTTTTAAAATGAAAAAATAAAAAAAATAAAAAAAAAAATTGCACAATTTTTTGGAACCAAACAATCGGAAGAAGGAAAACAACAAAAGTCAAGGAAGGAAAAAAGAAATGAAGTGAAGAGGAGGATCTCTAAATAGAAAAAAACATAAAAATAAAATTATAAATATGGCGAGGAAATATTTAACTCTTTTATTTTACTTGTTTTTCATGCCAACAACAGGAAGCGAAAAAAAAAAGAGACCATCAAGACGAAAAGGAAAAAAAAAAATAAAAAAATTGCCAAAAGAAAAATAATGAAAAAAAAAACAAAAAAAATTAAAAAAAATAAAGAAAATGAAACCGGAAGAACTAAAATATTTTGCAGCAAAATAAAACAATCATTTCGAAAATAAAAAACATCAAGAATTAATCAAAAAAAAAAAAAAAAATAAGGAAAATTAAATTGTTTATAAATGTTTACTATAGGATATTGTAAATTTTGATTGTAATAAAGTGTAAATTTCTTTTATAAAATATAAATTTTTAGTTTTCTGTCTCTTGTGCTTAATAAATGCATGCCTCAATAAAACTCATTAAAACTCACAGTATCAATAAAAAAATTAAATATTTTAATAATTGGGTCATAATTACTCTGGGTCATTTTTTCACTTTATTTTTGAAGGCTTGGAATCCTTCAAAAATTTCAGTATTTTAATTATAATACTGAAATTTTAATAAGCAGTAATTACTTTCAGTTTTCTTTTACTTGGTAAAAATGAAATTTAAAAAACATGAGTTATTTTGTTCAAAAATTTAAAAGTTTCACGAATTACATATACTCATAGCTATAAGCTAAACTTTTTATCGAATATTGTTAATTCGCTTTCAATGTTTTTGTGATTTTACAAATTTTAATATTACAAAATATTGCTTTAATTTCCAGTTCCATCACGAATTCCTTCTCATTTTTGTTTAATCCATTTTAATAGGAAACTTTAAAAGAGTTAAAATGCAGTGAATAGATATTTTACCAAATGTATAAAACTGAGTTTAAACTCGAATCTCACTTTTTCATACAAAACTCCGCTTGAACGCTTGTTTGAAAAAGTTAAATTTCAGTTTGAAATCTTGGTCGAAAGATTTGGTCGAATGTATAAAACTGAATTTGAACTCAAATCAAATTTTTTTTTTTTTTTAAATTAACTCGAAACATTGGGTCGAATGCAAAAAACTGAGTTTAAACTTTAATCTCACTTTTTCAAACAAAAATTACGCTTGAACTCATATTTTTGTTTGAAAAAGTGAGGTATGAGTTCAAGCTTAGTTTTATGTATTCGACTAATTAAATCTATTTGGCTACGTTTGCCTTATGAAACTTAACTTTTTATATTCTCTGGGCATTTAACATTTTCCTATTAAAGATCTCCTCTAGTAAATTGCTTTAAAACAATGTTGTGGAGACGTAAACAGAAACGTGAATTCACCTATATATGGGGTATTAAATTATTATGAACTCCGTCATTTGACTTATAAACAAACTTCTTATATATAATCCGTATGCGGTGTTACAAATCAAAATGTATTTTAATATTATTAAAAATAAAATTAAAATAAAAAACAAAAACAAAATAAAAGAAAAAAAAAATTCCAAAAAAGCAAGGATTCACTTTGCCGATATGTTTGCCTGTTGGGTTTTCCTTCCTCTTGAATTTTTCAAGAAACCGAAAAACAACCAAAAATTTATTCTTTATTTTTTTTTTTGTTCTTCTTGGAAATTTTTTTCAGTTTCGTGCTCGGACTTTTCGAAAATATTTTATATTTTAATTTTTTTTTTCGTTTTTCCTTTTTTTTTTTTTTATAAAATCGCTTTTAAGAGAAACTTTTCTATTTTAATCTTTAGTAAACAAGAATCAAGTTAAAAAGAAAAAAAAAACACCAAAGAAAAAAAAAAACATTGTATAAAAACAATTTTTTTTAATAAATTTTCTTTTTATTTGTTTGTTTGTATGTATAGTTAAAAAAGTTGTAAATTTTTCGTGTGGATTTTTAAATTTCAAAATAATGAAAATTATATGAAATCGAGTTATTTATTTACTATTTTTTTTTATGTTTTTTGTAAACACAAATTCAAATCTAATTTAAAAACACTTTAAAATTTGTAGTGAATTCAAAAACTAAACAAAAACAAAAAAAAAATATATATATATTTGTACATAATATTATGTATTATTTTATTTTAAAAATTATTAAATAATAAGAAATGTGATAGAATTATATTTGGAATAATTTTTAATGGTAACAATTTAGTGTATTATTATTAGGTATTATATTTATACCCGTATGAACTATGTTCAAGTGTATAATAAATTTGCCATTACGTTTGTGACACCTTAAAGGAGTCGAGCTAGATATAGTGTCAAAGGTATGGATCGGCTCAGAATCGAATTCTGAGTCGATTAAGCCATGTACGTCCGTCCGTCCGTCCGTCCGCACGATAACTCAAAAAATAAAGGAGCTAGGGGGCTGAAATTTTTTTTACGTCACTTTTGCTAAATTATTAGTTTTGCTATTTAAATCCAACATTTTCGGTCGGCGGGTTCGAGTAGCTGCCATACAACTTCTATCTTTATATAGAAATAACTCAGTATCTATTCAAGCTAGGTTTCTGAAATTTTTCAAATGATGATCAAGTTTTATGGCAACAACTTCTGTAAAATTTGGTTGTGCTGGTGCAGCGGGTTCGGGTAGCTGCCATACAACTTCTCCGTTTAAATGAGAATAACTTAGTGTTTATTGAAGCTAGGAATCTGAAATTTAGTAAAGAGGTGTCGAGTTACATGCCAACAACTTTTGTAAAATTTGGTTGGTCTAGAGCAGCCGGTTCAGACTTCTTGCACCTCTTGGAACCTAATGAAGCTAGGCGTCTAAAATTTTGCAAATGATGATCAAGTTTTATGGCAACAACTTCTACAAAATTTGGTTGTGCTGGTGCGACGCGTTCGGGTAGCTGCCATACAAAATCTCTTTTTAAATGAAAAGAACTCAGTGTCCGTCCGCACGATAACTCAAAAAATAGAGGAGCTAGGAGGCTGAAAATTTTTTTACGTCACTTTTGTAAAATTGTTAGTTTTGCTATTTAACTCCAGCATTTTCTGTCCCCGGGTTCGGGTAGCTGCCATGCAACTTCTTTCTTTAAATAGAAATAACCCAGTATCTGTTCAATCTAGGTATCTGAAATTTTGCGAATGATGATCAAGTTTTATGGCAACAACTTCTACAAAATTTGGTTGTGGTGGTGTGTCGGGTTCGGGTAGCTGCCATACAAAATCTCTTTTTAAATGAAAAGAACTCAGTGTCCGTCCGCACGATAACTCAAAAAATAAAGGAGCTAGGAGGCTGAAATTTTTTTTACGTCACTCTTGCAAAATTGTTAGTTTTGCTATTTAACTCCAGCATTTTCGGCCGCCGGGTTCGAGTAGCTGCCATACAACTTCTTTCTTTAAATAGAAATAACCCAGTGTCTGTTCAATCTAGGTATCTGAAATTTTGCGAATGATGATCAAGTTTTATGGCAACAACTTCTGCAAAATTTGGTTGTGGTGGTGTGACGGGTTCGGGTAGCTGCCATACAAAATCTCTTTTTAAATGAAAGAACTCAGTGTCCGTCCGCACGATAACTCAAAAAATAAAGGAGTTAGGAGGCTGCAATTTTTTTTACGTCACTTTTACAAAATTGTTAGTTTTGCTATTTAACTCCAGCATTTTCGGCCGCCGGGTTCGAGTAGCTGCCATACAACTTCTTTCTTTAAATGGAAATAACCCAGTGTCTATTCAATCTAGGTATCTGAAATTTTGCAAATGATGATCGAGTTTTATGGCAACAACTTCTGTAAAATTTTGTTGTGATGATATGACAGGTTCGGATAGTTGCCATACAACTTCTCTTTTTAAATGAAAATAACTCAGTGTCTATTGAAGCTAGCTATCTGAAATTTAGTGAAAAAGTGTCGAGTTGCATGCCAAAAACTTTTGTAAAATTTGAATGGTCTAAAGCAGCCGGTTCAGGCTTTTTGCATTTCTTGGAACTTAATGAAGCTAGTCGCAATAGATTCGGGTAGCTATCATACAACTCCACAATTTACATAAATATATCTCTGTAGTTCGGTACTAAAACTCTGAATGTTTTTAAAAGATGATCAAGTTTTATAGAAACAGGATATATTACGTTCATACGGGTATCCCAGAGTTGACACAGTCTACTCTACTGCACTCTTCCTCGTTTTATATTGTCACTGAAATCGAGTAATTCACCACTCTAATATAAAACGTCTATTAACCGAAATGGCTAACAATTTTTTTTTTTAAATATAAAACTATGATGATTGGCTTGAGAATATTTTCTTAACTTTTTGGAATATTGGAATTATACAGATTTGAACTTAAAGGCGAGATAACTAAAAACCTGACTAGCCGTGATTAAAGCTAATTTTTTTTTGTTTTCTATGCATTTCTCTGTCACATAAATGTAGACAGGAAATTACACAGCCTTTCCTGTTCAGGTGTGGCAGTAAATATCGTAAGGGGAGAATAACTCTTACGACGTGTGTGGAATTCGAACACTCCCTCGGGGTTTACAGCGTATTTTATATGCTCTTAACCACTAGGCCACCGAGGCGACAAAAAATTAATTTTGTGCTATTGTTTATGTTATGTTAAATTTTCTTATTTATGTTTCATTCAAAACAAAACTTAAATGTCATTTTATTGACTTAAGTACACTTGGATATCCAGCCAATGGTGTAGTGGTTAAGATACCAGCCTTTCATACGAAAGGTCTCGGATTCAAACATCGGCTAGGTCATATAGATAAATAAAAAATAATATAGATTTTTCTTATAAATTATAATTAATATCATATTGTAATATAATAAAATAATAATAAAACATAATTATTTTATAAGATAATAGATGGCGTAGAAATAAAAAAAATGTTTTATATAGTCTTATACAATAGCTATACAGTCGAGTAATCAACGGCTTAATCAAATTAATGATTAACGAAACTGAAGCTCAGCCAAATATGAATAATAAATGACTTAGTGGATACCCTATGCTCTTTACAGGAATGTCAAGGGGAAAAAAAAGGATAGCTATATGTAATCAGATAAGAGCGTACAAAATTTTGATATTTACTTAAGTTGTTTTAAATATGGCTAGTCAGACCTAAACTTTTGTTTAAACGGTATATATATTAAAAACTAAATATATTTGATCAAATAAAAGCATGTTTTACAAGTAATCCTCAAATTTATAAGTCCTATCAATATAAATCCTACTTATAAGTAAGTTCTAATCTTTATCTATATCCAACTTATCTAAATTCTGATTTTGTTGCAAAATATTGAATACGTTACGTATGCTTAAGATACTTAAATTGTCTTAAAAATTTATCTTAAAAAATAAAATTCTATCGTATTTTTAAAATTTTGAATACATTTTAAAAACTTTTTTTTTGTTTTTTGATTATTATTGATTATTGCTTGTTTTATATCACATTTTGACATAATATTGTCTACCCCCAAAAAAAATCTTTGGAGTTGTCCAATATTTTGTACTTATAATTGTAATTTCTGAAGCACAGTTATTGCAGTTTTTATTTTAAGCCCAAATATCGTGTTATTTAAAGATGGAAAAATTGATTTTAAGGATAAAATAAAAGGAAAATTTATAAGTATTCCAATAAATAATTAGAGTTTGACTTATATATTAAAAAAGTTTAAGAGGTTGGTTAAAGAGCCGGTGTTGGAAGCGCACTGTCTTATTATATTTAAGATTTTAAGTTCTGATCACTTTAAATCTTTTCTTCGACTATTTAAAATCTCTTTTTTATTAGATATATTATTTCTATAGTTGAAAATTATAAATATTTAAGGTTACTATACTTTGAGTTTTGTTGTTGTTGAATAATTTTTATATTGAATAGTGGGGCAGCGAACAGTGGACTCAAAAATATTGAAATTTATATCAGAAGTACTCGCAATTCTATCAAATATTGAAATAACAAAAAAAATTAATTTTCATAAGTGTTTAATTTTAAATTAAAACAAAACTTAAAAACTTTTTTGAAAATAAATGAATAGAAAAATGCCCTATAAAAGGCTTTTAATTTATATAAAGTTCATATGTACATATATAAAACAAATTTTCTTTCTTTAAGTTAGGAAAAAATTTTTTATTTAAATATCTAATAATAATAAATACATAATAAATTAATAAAATGATTTTAAATGTTTAATTTGTTAAATGGATTTTAATTATAAATAAATTTTTTTGTTTTTTAAAAGTATCATTTAATTTTAATTTATCACTTAATTTTTAATTGAAATTAAACCAATAATTCATATATTATATATAAAGTCTAACTAAATCTCTATTAAAAATCTTTTTAAAAATTTCTAATTTAAAAATAAAAAATTTTTTTTTTTGTATATATAATTTAAATAATATTTATTTAATATTTAACTTACCTTTAAATAAAACTTTATTAAATGTACTAGTTATTATTCTAAGTTCTGGATTTGGTGTTTCACCAATTTGAACCATTAATGATATTCCAACAATTCCTTGTGATTTATGTTGGGCTTCGGACATATTATGATATAATTCTTTATTAAATCCATACAATTGTATCTATAAATATAATATAAATATATGTATTTATTTATATAAAAATATTTATGTATGTATATACAATATAATAAGTATATGTTTGTATAACATTTAAAATATTTACTTATGTACACTGGTGGAAATTTATAAAATACACAATTGCTTAGGATGTTCGGTTATAGTTTTGGTGGAATTTTATAGCAAAAAAAAAAAAAATTCTTAATGTGCTGAGTTATACCGAAAAGAACAGCATCGTCGAATTTGTTGTTAATTTGTTAAGTAAAGCTATTTTTGACTTTAGAAAAGTTATCTAGAAGAAATCTGAACTTTTTAGAATAATAATTTTATCATTCATTATTAACATGAATCGAAGAAATGATTGAAATCTGCTTGAATATCAATTTTTTAAATTAATTCGCTTGAGGACGTTGCCCAGAAGAAATCTGGAAGTTTCCGAATGATAATTCTTTTATTCACTTATGACGTGAATCGAAAAGCTTGTTTAAAATTAAAAACCTCCATATTCTAAATTAATTCGTTTTAAAAGTTAAGGAAGATGTTGAGTCGAGTATTACAGTTCGAAAATAATTTCCTTGATTCGAAATTAGTTTCAATATTAAATTTGAGTTTTCGTAACTTGATCGAAAAACGTTCATTAACTATGAATATTGTTAGTTATCATTATTAATATCGAGTTGAATTTTCGAATAGAAATTAATGACTTTTTCTAGTAAATATTCAATGAACAGATAATAATTTCCATCATTGTAAATGTTATTTATGTTGTATATATAAGATAAAATACATAAAATGAAATGTTAAAATCTGGATTACATATATTTAATGAACTTAAAAAAAAATAAATATTTAATACAAAAATATAAATTTTTATGAATTCTTGTAACCATTAAATAAAATATCAGTTGTACTCAAAATATAATACAGTAATCCCTCGAACAGCGCGGGTTCGGAATTGCGCGTTTTTGTTTTTACCACCAAAATTTTGCATTTTGCGGTAAAAGTTTCGCAGCAGCGCGTTTTTTTTTTCATTATTAATAAGTAAGCAATCATTATTAACAAATCTGTTTTACAAAACCATTGGAAAAGAAATATGAAACTCACAAACAGAAAATAGTTCAAATTAATCAGAAGATGAAAATGAACTGATTTAAAAACTTCAATTTTTATGATAAGTACTTAAATAATTATAATTTTTATTTTTTTTGTGTTTAACTGTTACTGTTTAATACTGAATAAAGACTTTATTATTAATAATATTAATAAAGACTTAATTATGTACTTACTTTAAATTTAATTTTTTTATGAGAATTTTAGGATTTGGAACGTATCCCCTAATTTCATACAAAATAGGGTTCACAGTGCGCGATTTCGGTTTGTGCGCTGTTTTTTCAGAACGTATCTACCGCATAGTTCGAGGGATTACTGTATTGTGTTCACAAAAAGAAAATTATTATATCAATAACTAGGTTATAAAATCGAATTTCAATTTCATGATTACATATAAGCTATTCAATAAAAAGAACCAGATTTTAAAATCTTAACTAAAATGAGAGGTTCCACATTGTGAAGTATATCTGGTATATAAAATGAAAAAGTGTAGGTTAAAATTCAGTGCAAAATAAAAAGTATTTTCCGAAAAAAAATATAGGAAATTGCTGAAACAAGTAATTTCGAATTATAATTCTATTTATTTTAGAATTGGGAAATTTTTACATTGAACGAGTTTTATTATAGAGCTAAGCATTTTAGTCGAATGAAGCTTGGAAAGAATGTTTTAAAGGTACATATTAAGAGAATCGATTAACGGAATTTCCCATTTTTCGAATCCTGATTCATATTTATTCATATAATTTTTGCGGCATTTTAGCGGTTATGTTTTAATTAAAGTATATCTCTTAATTTTTCAATTGTTTTTTTTTTTTTTTTTAAAGTAATTGTATCTTATTTGGTATTTAAGACTCATAGCATCGATTTCATTTCTTTCAAAAAATATATAAACGACTATTATTCTTTTTATTTCAGGACGCCTGTATCTTTTTCATAAAATCAAATATATTTCACTATCAATTAGTTTTTGAGAAAACATGTTTTAATATTTTACTTTTACTTTTTTATTTAATATCATTAGTACTGATAACCTTTTGAAAATCTAATAAATATTAAAGGGTTTTTAGTTGTCAACATTCCCTCATTCATGTCTAAAAATTAATTATAATGACAACACTTCAAACCCACTTGTTTTTAAAATGACTTTAGATATAGTTTCTTTTTACATCGATTACCACTTTCATATATTTATGTTGTGTACCTATGTATATCGTACACAATTAACATACTTATTATTTTAGAAATATATGTATGTATATGTATATAGTAAACATATATGTATGTTCTAGCAGACTTTATTTAAAAAACAAAAAAAAAAAACAAGGAATTAAATAAGGATATTTTAACCAATCATAAAAAGTCCGTATTCAACAACAAACATAATAAAATGAATCATTTATCATTTTGAATTCATCAAGACTTCCTTTTTTATATAATATACATATTATATGATATATTGTAACTACATAATACAATTTAAAATCCTTAAATAAATAAAAGTATTTCATTTAAGTGACATTAATTGTCATTTTAAAATAATATTTGTTGTTGGGGTTTTTTTTTTGTGAAAGATGATTTGGCTTAATTTTTTTCATATATAAACTAACATTTCACTTTTCATATTATCTTATAGGCTCTTTATATTATGTCCTTTTCGAAATTTTAGTGAACTTAAAATGGAATACAAATTTATAAAAAAAATTTAAAACTGTTTTACATATATTTTTTTTAAAAAGAAGTCTTCAAATATTAATCAAAATATCTGATCAAATTATGGTGCAAATAATGGATATAACAATAAGCATTGAAGTCTGCTTAAGCTGCTGTCCTTTCATTCGAAAATTTTAGTAGTTTATATATCCTGATCAGATAATATAATATAAAATTAATAATAGTAGCTAAACCACATTGACATTTCACATATGCCCTAAGAAGAATTGAGGTTTCACATATCGGCTAATATTAATACTAGCTAGATATATCAATAAATTTATTGCAAATCTTAGTCTGGAACTGCTTCTAAATTAAAATCGTTTAAAATATTTAGTTTTTTTGAATGTTCTTTCAGTTCATGTAATGGATCATGAAAAGACACCCAGAAAGCTAAGCCGCCTCTGCAAATCAGTATAAGTCTGAGGAACAGGGTAAATAGTAGTTATTTGCTAGATTTATTACTGGAGGTGGGATTGTAATTGGTCTTCAATAGACACCAAGAAATTTAAGCCCCCTTGGTAGTTTGTGATTCTTACCCACTAAAAAAACCTTCCCCCATAGCCACTATAATGGGTTAGTTACGGTAACTGCAGCACAGTATAAAGTCTGAGCAATAGAATAAATAGTTATTTACTGGATTTCTTGCTGAAGCTGGGATGTAATGAATCTTCAATAGACACCAAGAAAATCAAAGCCGCCTTGGAAATATAGGATTCTTACCCAGTAAAACCATGTACCCCACTTAGCCAATATAATGGCCTAATCACTCTAACTGCTAAACAGTATAAAAGCTGAGGAATAGAATAAGCAAAGCCATGGGAAGAAAGAAAAGAAATTTTTAGCGTGGGATTAATAGGAATATTAGTAAATGCAAGTTGATTAATTCCTTGATCTTCGATATATCATAAGAATCGAAGAACATTGTAAGTTGGAGTGTATTCCACAATTTGGATGTACAAGCTAAGAAAGAGTTCCTATATTTGATGATATCAGATAATGATTATTTGAACCATATATGTAGGTATCATCTAGGAACACTTATATATATTAAGAAATTATATTAAGGTCACGGTTCTTCCGAGAACTCTTGAAACATATGAGTCTTTTTTTTTGCATTGATATACCATTCGCCTTGTTGTGCATCTCTTTTTACTTAAATTGCTCATTATTTATAAACAGGACATCACTAAATCAAATTTTAATATCTTTCTACTCTATAAGAAAACTGGTTCATTTTTCATTTTTTAATACATTATTAGGTACATCCCCTATCATATACATATGTAGATATATTTATATATAGACCAATCATTAGTTTTATAATATTTTATTTTGAACAACTTAATACCCAATAAAATAATGATAATATGATAAATGAAACAATAAATTTATTTATACAAAGCAAAAAAAAAAAAAAAAAATTCTAAATTCAAAATAATATTATTAGACACCTAAACCTATCATTTAACATTAAACATGGCTAAATATAAATTTTTAATAGTACCTATACTAAAAATTTATTTGAAAATTTAAAAAAAAAAAATGTTTTTTATTTTTACCTCTCCTGGAAAACTATAACCATGAATTTTATGCTCTGATCCTTGACTATTTTCTGTACCATAATGAATGTAAATTTCCTCGAATTGATAACGATAAGCAAGTGGTCCTCCAGAGATATTTACATGTTGTTTTGTATCCTTATCAACACGGAAGACCAACGATTGACCTGTATTGTAAAGATTGCCTGAGACCTTTTTTTTTATTGTTGTTTTTTTTTTGTATTTTTATCATATAAATATATATGCATATTGGTTTTATAAACCACACACCACATCATCATCATCATCATCATTATTATTATTATTATTGTAATCAATGTCATCATTATCGTAAAAAGTTATATTTAAAAGAATAGTAGATAGTGTTGATTATAATGTTGTGCCAAAATTATCACAATATATATTTCAGAGTTCACACATTATTACATATATTTATATGTATATGTATACGTATTGTTTTTTTTTGATAATATTCAAAAGTTGATATTTCCAGATTTCATTTTCATATAAACGTAAAGATGTTGATGAAAGTTTATTTTGATTGTTTACAAAATAGAAGAACAATTCATATATTCCATGAAAGATGAGTTTAGATGTTAGTGTTGCCAAATCAATAATAAAACAAAGAGAGAGAAAAAAAAGAAAAGTTATATTTTAGTATAAGTTGATTTTAAGTACCTTTGATAATTTAATAAGTTAAACCAATATGTTTTTTATTATTATATATTATATTGTATATTATATAAAATACATATGTATCAATAAAATAAATTAATTATATACTTATATTTATAACAAAACTAAACTATATTACAAATTCACATACAATAAAAGGTTTTTTTTTTTTATATATATGTATATATATATAATATTAATTTAGTTTCTTTTCAAAATTATAAATGTATAGGAAATTTAATAAAATATATATATATGTAATATTTTTGTAGGTTTATTTTATTTTAAGTGATAATAAATAAAATAAATTTTATTATTTTTTTGTGTTTTTTTTTTTTTTTTTTAATTATTTTGGAATTATAAACCAAAAAGTTATTGACACAGTTTTTAAAATATATTTTATTTAAAAGTTGAAAATTAAACTATACATAATAATTGTACAGTGATTTTTATTCAAAAGTATCTTGTTGCTTATTTTGTATTAAATAAAAATAATACATATATAAAATAAATTATTATTCTACCGGGTGATTTTTTTTCGACCTTGAATATTTATATGGTATATTTGAGAGATCAAATATTTCAAAATTAAAACGATTAAAAAAGTGGCTGGGGGGGGGTCTATTTCCGTTAGTTCTTGACATAATGCTGCCCAAACGTTATGTTTTTAACTATATTTGTCAAAAACTACCCAACTAATTACTAAGTTTGATATGCCGTCAGAAATCTGTACATTTCGCCTTTTCACATTTTAGATACCTATAGTTCAAAAGTTATGAACATTTAAACGAGAAAAAAATATTCAAAAAATAGCCAATTATTAAGATTTTTATTTTATTTATTTTAAAATTTGCCCTTATTTTTTTTTTTGTTATATACTCAATTATTTGCAATACTATAAAAGATAGAATAAAACCTTTTTACACAAAATTTAAGGATTTCGTTTTTTTTACAAATAATCGAAAAATGGCAAAATAATGATACCTTAATAGTTAATATCATGTTTAACGGAGAAAATTTGAAACGAATAAAACAAAATCTTATAAATTCGTTCTTTTGTAAGTTTTTTTTTTTTGTTTAGATACTCATAACTTTAGAACGAAAAGTATATTTGAAATATGAAAACACATTGTTTGTAAAGCTAAAATGTAAAGTTTTTTTGACGCTGTTTCAAAATTATTAATTAGTTGAGATATAAGCGTATATTAAAACTTAAAAAAAAAAAAAAAACATTGGTCTCCATTAACTCAAGAACAGAAGTAAATAGCCTTTATAGAACAATTTTTGTTCGTTTTGGTCCCCTAAATGCGCTCTATAAATATTTAAATCCAAAAAAGAATCACCTTATTTATGAATACATAAATATATATTGTTCCTTTTAATTTTGCCCACTTAATATGAGTTTGAAGTGGTGAAAAATATTTATTAAGTTTTTTTTTTTCAACTTTATTAAAAAAGCATTAAAAAATATTATTTCTGGAAATATTTAAATGATATTTTTTTAAATTTAATTGTACTTAATTATTTTTGATAATTTTCAAATAAAATATATAATATATTATATATATTATGTTCTTGTGCAATCAAATTTACGTTTAGAGGGCATCAAATCCGGGTGTTATCCTATTTATTTTTGTTATTTACTAAAAACAAATAACTTTTTTTCGAAAAGTGAACTTGAGAAGTAGGTTAAAAAAAAGATTATTTTTTAATCTAATCTAATTTTTATTATAGCCTAAAACCAATTCTTTCAAGATGATCTGGGATAAGTAAATAGTAAATTATAACAAAAGTATATTATCCTTTTATTAATTGCTACCTTTTAAAATTCCCATGGTGTAAGTTTCCACTAATTGAGATTTATTAGAAAAAAATAATATATAATTGTTTGACCCCATTATGAATTTAGAATTATTTTAGCAATTTTTATTAATTATATTAAGTATAAATACCTGAGACAAACAAAAATAGAATCAAATATTTCCCAGTATCATATTTGTAACTTTGTTTTTTTAATTGTGTTAATAGGTTTTCTTTGATCAATATGAAATCAAATTTATTTCTTTCTTTTAACAAATAAATTTATAAAATACCTTAGTTTTTTTAAGTAGAAATATTTAAAGATTTTTAATTAGTATATGGACTGAGTATACAGCAATCTCTGATCATTTTAGGCAAATACGAAATTTCTTTTTAAAACAATAAAATTTTTGCCTTAGTCAATTAAAATTCGTTTTAAGTCTGTTTGTTTGATTTAAACCAAAATCTGTTTTAAACTTATTTTAAGTCCTTTTTAAATCTATTTGTTTGATTTAAACTGAAATCTGTTTGAACTCCGTTTAAATTTATATTTTTATACTATATTTCACTAAAATTAGTTTAAATTTCTAATTTTAGTAAAATCTAAAAATTTCAAACAAAAAAATTAAAAATAATTCATGTTTTTTAAAGATTTAATTACCATATACAAGTATAAGAAATTTTGTCTATTGAAACTTATCTAAGGATATTTTTTGATACTTTAATTTAACTTTAATTTAAATTTTCAATCAAATTACATGTACCTTTCTTTACCCATATACAAATAAAATGTATCTCAAAATAAACTTCAAGCAAATATCATATTTGTGATTTTTTTTTTGTATCAAAGGTATTTAATTTTCAGTATTATAGTATTTTTTTTGTAAATTGTAATACACGTATACAAGTATACTACCAGGAAATCTTCTTAAATATTTTTAAATATAAGAAATTATGGTTTTTAAATAAAATACTTTGTTTAGATAGGAAGAATTTTTTTATTTACTATCTGTCTGTTGGTTTTTTAATTAATTTAATTTTAATTTATTATTCCAAAAATTTTTATTTGTGAGAAATTTGTATAGACCGTTACTAATTTTCTCTATATTGTTCTAATTTTAGTATATATCCTGCCAAAAGAAGAACTAATTTATAGAGTTGCATTGTAAAATATCGTAAAATTCTCCACGATTGCATATTTTTAGGCTCATGTATTTCTAAATTTAATATTTATTTTTTTGTTTTATTGTATTCTCCCAAATGTCACACAGCCTCTCTTTTTCACGAGATACACAGCCTTTTCTTTTACTCACTAGCCCACCGAGACCCTAATTTAATGATTTAATCACGCAAAGCTTTTTTTTTATTTTTCATAAACTTTGTAAATTTTAACGTAATATTTCCAATCCTAAATTGAAAAGAAAATATGTCGGTGCTCTTATTCTACACTATTCTACCCTATTTTATCATTACTGCCTATATCTCACTGCAGAGCATAAGCTGTAGGGATATCTTCTCACTATATTATCTGAAAGGTTGGTTATTAAAAATCTCACATAGGAGGTATATTTTTTCTTGTGGTTTGAAGTTTCCTAATTTCCTTAAGCAAAAAAAAAAAATCAATAATACCTTTCAATCTCATACGAAAGAATAAAAAAAGCTTTCACACATGAGAAATGTTTTGACATCCGTCTGAACAGTTAATCAGTGAGTTGATAAATGAATAAAACTGAGCTTAGCACAATTATATAAATGTTTATTTTATTTCAGAACGACAATGAAAACGATTTAAAAGCTAGTCTGATTACAATTTCTTAATGATTATTTGACTGTGCGAATACTAGAGAACTTCAGAATACTTTATAATTTCAATCAAAAATTTCCGAAACCGGTTGATGACTACGAAAAATATTCGAATTACATAAGGAATATAATTGTATAATGTTAATTGGTAAAAGTGAAAAAAAAAAAAACAAATTCATACAACTACTATTTATCAGCGGTTATACATTTTGTTTTTCATTTTATTGTTATTATTCTTAACATCAATTTCATTGTCAACATCATCATCATCAACATAATTATCATTCTTGTCAGTTCTGGCATATAATTTTTTTCTCTTTGAATTTTCTTTTTCTCTTTTGTATTCAATATTTGTTAAGGTAAAGTGGTGTTGACTTTTGGTATTATATTTTGTATATATACGGATTTATTGTCCTCTCTTATTTTTATCGTTTTGTTTTTGTTGTTTTTTTTTTTTGTGATGGAACGATTAACTTTATTGTCAGTCATATTTGATTGGGCGATAAGTTAAATAATGACTTAATGAGATGTTCATATATTCATCAAAACAAATATGATTCTGAACATAAAAAGAATTATTTTAGGTGGAAAGAATGAAGATACACTTAAGTTCAGAAACATATGAACAAAAATAAATAAAAATATATGGGGTATATATTTATAGGTTTAGAAAATATATATAAAATGTATATAAACTGACAATTTTAAGGTGAAAGAACTGATACATAAGAGAGCATTTGAAAGAAAAAAAAAAGTTATAATAAAAAAAATTGTAAAATTTTTGGAAATAATCATGAGGTGTTTATGATGACATATTTTTAATAATGTTGATACATTTATTTTATCAGTTGGGCTTGTGATTAAATTACTTATTATATTATGTAAACATACAATATTATATGTATATTTAAATATAATTCAGAGTTTATATGTTATAAATTTTAAGTAAATTGTAATCTTTACGATAATTATTATCGTAAACAATGAAAAACAGAGAAAATATTTTGAAATAAAAAATATTTATTTTTAAGTGAGGTGAATATTTTGTTTTGTGTTTTTGTTTGTTTTTTTATATATTTAGGTTTGAATTTTATACTTTTTTGTAAGGTTTATTATCCAGTTTTGTCCTATTTTAAATTGTATTCTATTTAAATAAAAATATAAATAAAACAAAGGGTTTAATAGGAAACTTATAAGTAACAGAATTTTTTTTTTTTAATTTAATAAGACTTAAAGAAAATTTTACATTTGAATTTTTGCTGATTTTTCTATTAATTAAAGAATAATTTCAACTTTAAAAAATTTTAGTAAATTTGTTTAATTGTAAGACATTTAATATTGTTTTCCTTCATTACGAAAGACAGTCGATATTTTTTTATTAAATTGTATTCTAAAAGAAAAAGTTTTTCTAATTGAAAAAGACATTTACGTGCTAAAAAAATTCTGTAATACCACTTCTTAAATTTGATTGAAATCTTATCTATACAATAAGATTATCTATATAGAAAATCTGCTAATGTGCTCTCATATGCATCTATAATGTGTCTTCATATGCTTGTTATACATATTGAATACTTCAACATATATTTCTTTTCTTTTTGTCAAATTTATCTACTCTTGAAATAGAATTAATCTCTGGTGATGTCAAAATTACTTCAGTAATATGGAAGGATACTAAAAATATCATACTTCTTTCAAAAATGAAAGAAGTATAGTAAGTATTGAAACACAATTTCCACTTTTGATTTATCATTGATTTATCATTTCTTATCTATTTTATTGCAAAATTCATATCAACTTGCTCCTAAATTTTCTTTATTTGTCAATTGAGACAAAATTTTTTACCTATTCAGGTATAGGAACCTATTCGGAAGAAATATAAATATTAATGTCTCGTCTTTCAACTGATATATAAGAAAGACTGCACAGGCTAAGCTCCATACCCTAAAGATTGTTAAATGACGCAGATTCTCAAATGAAAGTTCGTTTGTAATGCTTACACAGCGAATATGGAATATTCGAAAGTATTCCCATTGCATTGAAAGTATTCCCAAAAGTTGGCAACCATAAGATCTATAATATTGTTAAATTTAGAAAGAACATCATTGTTCTGAACACTACTCCTAACATCCGGAAAACTTCCATATTTTCCAATTTCCTTTATTCCTATTTTCCAATCCCTAAACCAAACAGTAAATTCTGCAATAGGTTCTAATCTAATGTTTGATTTAAAAAATAGTTGTTGTTTGGTTAGTTCAAGTTCACAACTACCACAGAGAAATGTTAATTTTTTATAAAAACAAAGCAAAATATGTATCTTTAATTACTTATATGTTAACGCATTATGTTGTAATCTATTTAACTATTAATTTTTTAAGTTTCTTAGTAGATTAAAAATTAAATTAAATAAAAACTAATAAAAATTAATTTACATAAATTTTTTTCTTTTTAATACGAACCTTATGTTTATCTATATGCAATAATCTTAAATAAGGATCAAATAATAATTTATCTGGTTCTACATCTATTGGTGACTGTCGTCTACCTTTATTGCACATATTCCATTGTGGATTTATAAGGCCCCAAAATCCTGGTCCTAAAAATAAAAATTCAATAAAATATTATTTATTATTTTCATAAATAAATTTTTTTAGTATCATTTTATTGGAATAATAAAAAAATATTTAATGATTTTTGGCATTAAAATATTGTAAAGCCTCTTTATTTTACTAAATGTATGCATTGAATTGATAGAGGTATTAATTATATGTTTAACAAAATAAACTATTCTCGAATTTTATTTCTAATTATTTGGTATATTTTATTATTACGAGTATTTGTAATTAAAAATTATAATTACTGTCAAAAGAATACCATAAAATATTTTAGAAATAATTTTACGTTAGATACCATTTTGTTTTTTTTTTTTACAGGTGACATTAACATTAAATATTATGAACAGGAAAATTATTGCTCAAATTTTTATTTTGTGTGCTACAATTGAATTATTAACAAAATAAATAGCTTTTTTATTTTAAAAAAAAAAAAAAAAATTGAAATAGGATTTTTTGTTTTAAAATTTAGATAGATAACTTTTAAAATAATTTTTATTGAAAGGATGACATTTTAAAAATTATCTTTTTAGAAAGTATCGGAAGTGTTATAATATTTAGTTGAAAAAAATTTGATGATTTTGATGTAGGCCCTGATTTCGATAGTCATTTCATAAAAATGAAAATGAAAAATTTCATTTCATTTTAATAATTTTTTGAGATTTCGATAGTCGGGCAAAATGAAATGGAATTTAAAAATAAAATAATTTATATTTTTTTTTTTGAAACCGGCAATACTTTCTTATTTTGAGGTTTTGACTATACAAAGAAAAAATCAGCTTCTTTTAATTTTTTATGATTTTTTTCATTTTTTATGACTATTGAAATCAAAAATTTTGTTTTTCATAAAAAATGAAAGTAATATGACTATCGAAATCAGGGCCGTAGTTAAAAAGAATTTCAAATTTCGGTGTTTTAGATTTAAATAAGTTGGATTTTTTTATTATTTACTTTTTAAATTTTCTTAGATTTAATATGAATATTAAACATTTAATGAACAAAAAATATTTAAACTAAGTTTTTTTTTTTATTATACATTTAGTCATTAAAAAAATTTTTTTACCTTTATAAAGCAATATTAAAATTATATTTGATAATTTTCTTAAATTGTGTATTTAAATTTACCGTTATGTAAAAACCAAATTTTGCATGATTTTTCTACCTTCATAACTCCGGCACGCTTTTATATTGTGACTTGAAATTTTGAGACAAGAAAGAACTTTTAGAATTAGTATAACTTTCCTCACAAATTTTTTTTGTATCACGCCCTGTTTATGAGTTATTAGGGCTCAAAAATTAAAAATTTCCTATTTTTAAACACCTGCACAAATTTTTCTTCAACAAGGCATAGTTCAGTAATATATTTTTATGTGTGTTAAAGGTTTTTCTTAGTTATATAAGGTTCTGGACTTACAGTCCCTCAAAATAGCAAAACAGTCTTATATTTACATTTTTTTCTTATTATATGAAATTTTCAAATTTTGGTGCAAATCACAGTTCTAAACAGTTTGTATTGCCTTTTGGGAATGTGAGTCTTTAAAAACCGTTGGTTTACATTTTGTCTTGTTTACACTTTTTTTCCAACATTTTCCGCATTTAACTTTTTTGTATTTGGAGTTTCGTAGCCAACCCGTTATTTCATGCTGTCAAAAATAACTGAAACTGAATACTTTTTTGTACGAATTTTATTAAAAAGTTTCTCAAATATCATATTTATGTATGAACTTTGACCTCGTACCTATCTCTTAAAAAAAAAAAAACACACCTTTTTTCATAATATAAAATCGCACTTTAAAGAACCATTTTAAAATACACATGTGTTTAATATTATACTCTTTTAAAAAATTTGCAAAATTTTTATTGATTTATCAAATGCATATTTTTATTAAATGTTTATTTAAAAGTTTTTTTTTTATTTTATTTATTTTACGAATATTTAAAAAAAAAAAAAGCATTAATAAAATTAAATTGAAATATTTTGCATTGTTTAAATGAAATTCAAATGATATTTAAAAAAAATAAAATCGACAATTTAATTTAAATACAGAGTTTTCAGTATGGTCATTTTGTTTGTACAGATTTTTCGAGCGTATATATTATTTTTTATTTAATTATATACCTATATATATGTATATATATATACGTTTAGTATAGCTATAGTTTTATGTAAATATTATATAAATATCATCTAAAAATTTATAATCATTTTTATGCCATATCAAAAAATCAATGATTTTGAAAATTTGTGAATATGATTTAAGTTAATAAATCCTTCTCTTAATCCTTAATACAGTAGTCCTTAATATAATGAAATTTTGTTTTGAAGAAATAAAAGGAATATGTTTAAATATACAAAAATGTGATTGAAAGTATGTTTACACATTTTGTAAAATTTTATTTTAAATCATTGCTGCAGGTAATGAATTACTAAAGGATTATGAAAGCCTATTATAAGTAGATAAACTTTATAGGCTAAATGGAATTGAAAGTATTCATATTTTAATTAAGGATGTTGAAAAATTATTGATTGAATCAAGTTTGTGTAACAATAAAGTCATCACTTTAACTAAATAAGAATATTAGAATTTATAAAGTTAAATGCTTGATGTCTTATAAAAAAAAATTTATTTTACATTCTATTAGAAGAGAAATTTTGTTTTAAAGGGCTAATTAAATATTAGCTGCGTTCAACTTTTCTTTTGTCTTATCTCAAAGAGATAAAATGAGTTATATGGATGCATTTTTTGCTAACAATGTTTTTTTTTAGAGAATTAAAAAAAAAACTTCGGAGCAAGTGTTGAAATTTGTATCCTAATTAACCTAATCTGTAGCTTAAGAGTGTCAAAAAGACAGTCATTTCAACCTAAACTAATCTTTAAAATATCTTTTTTTTGAAAGATTATCGAACAATTTAAACAGATATTATATTACAGTGAATTTTTAATTGAAAATTTAAAAAATACGACACAAGTGAAAGAAAACTTTTAATTTGATGAATAAATTCAAATCGTACTTGATGGAAGGAAGGAAAAATGAATAGAAATATTGTTCACGTAACGTAGACATTATTATATTCACTCTATATTGTATGAATATATTTTCATCGACAAATTCTCTCTAAAATGTATTTTCATCGACAAATTCTTCATTATACTTCCCAAACACAAACATGGCGTGCGTGGGACTCGAACTCACACTTCCTCGGTGTTTTTACTCACTATTTTATATGCTTTTACTCACTAGGCCACCGAGGCCTCATATACATTTTTAATATGTTTGCGATAATCTGGATTAAAAAATAAATATCAAGCTTCAATCTGACAAACAATAAAACATTTTAAATTTATTGTAAACCTTAATATGGATTATAAAGAATAGAATTTATATTTTTATATATGTATACTCACCCGAAATTCCATCATAAGTCCACCATTCTTCCCAACTAGCTCTGATTCCTATAACAATGTTAGAAAAATAATTAATAATAAGTAATAAAGATACATTGAATTTAGAAAAGTAAATTAATATTTTAGTTTTACTTAAATATTCATATTTGTTAAAGTTTTAATTTTAAAGTTTTAATTTTTCGAAATAAAAAAATCTCTATCTGAAATATTACATATGAGAAAAACAATTTTAATCCGCGGTATAAAAAATCAAAAATGCTGTTTTTGTTTATGAAGTACAATTTGTAACGAGTGACATATAAAAATCAATAAAATTATAAAGTAAAAATTTAAATCTCACATATTAATTTGGTATCCCAATATTCATTAAGTTTATAACACGTTAAAGAAGAAGAGAGAGATATGGAAAAGTGGATATTATAATCTTTCGCAGAATGTCCGTCCATTCGCACGATGACTTCAAAAATAATGGACATAGAATTTTGAAATGTTTACAATTTAATTTTTATATAAAGTTCAGTTTATTGAAATTTCACAAGTTTGATGCGGCTGGTTCAAGTAGCCTTTCATACAACTTCTTCCTTTTTTTTTTGTTCTTAGAACATTTCTCTGCCACATAAATGTGAACAGGAAATTACATATCCCTTTCTTTTCAGGCGTAGCTGTAAATGTCGTAAGGGGAAATAACTCTTACGACGTATGTGGGATTCGAACACACGCTCCATCGGTGTTTACAGCGTATATCATATGCTCTTCAGATGTGTCTGTAAATGTCGTAAGGAGGAATAACTCTTACGACATGTGTGGGATTCGAACTCGCACTCCCTCGGTGTTTACAGCGTATATCATATCCTCTTACCCACTAGACCACCCAGGCCCAACTTTTTTCTTTATATTAGAATAACACTATGTTTAAATAATATTATTAATTTATAAACTAACTGTTCAAAATTATAAATAATATTATTTTAATAATAAAAACAAAAACCATGTCAATATAAACAGACTGTTACACTTGTATAAACTGACTAAAAAGGATTTCTATATGTTTCAATAACACAAATTTATTAAAATATAATTCGAAATATAATCGAAATCAATAATTTATTTTTTATCATTTTGTAGGTGATCAAATTTGTGTATATTATATAGGTAATGGTTACATAAATTTTTTTTTTTTGTTCAGCTCCTTATATTATGCAATAATGACTGTAATGCACTGTTTTTTTTTCTATTTTTAAATTTGTTTAAATGTGTGTTTCTATTGTATATTTTACTGCGTATCAGAAATTTGATTGGTATGGTAAATATCATTTAAATTTACAATAATTTTCATTCATAGTTAATAAAAAAGTTCATTTTTTCTTTCCTATTGTTTTAAATGCAATTGTAAAATTTTTCCATTAATTTTAATGGGAAAACAAAAAATAAAAACTTTTCAATTTTAAATGTTTTTACATTATTAATTTGAAATATTTTTTTTTGTCTATTTTCATTATATGAAATGGAAAAATAAACTGTAACTATTTTAAGTTTCTATATATGTATTATTTTGATGAATTATGACAACATTTTTGTGGCATTGTGGATTTTTGTTTTTACACTTGAGGATATTAGTTTATTAAAACTAAAGATTGTACCTATACTTAAGTGTAATTTGAAAGAAAAACGTTAGTATTGACATTGGTGAAAATTAATATTGAATAAAGTCTTACTTATGAATAATTTAAATGAAATAAATATGTTCTTTCAAATTTAATACGAGTTTTATTATAAAATTATAAAAATTAAAGGTTATGTAAGTATTATGCGTTTTTAGTCTGAATTATTGCAAATAGGAGCTAACAAATTCAAAGGATATTTCTGACGAACTAGAAAAGCAGATTAACTTTTAAGATTTAGAGTTTTTTTTTTTTAGTATGAATCAATTACCTAAATAATTTTATCTTTACTTAAGGTTAAGGTAGATATATCTTCCATTTTCCATTAACTGTGACTAAACGAATTATGTCGAACTATACACTTAAACTGTATATTCATTTTATTTAAAAGTGTTTAGTAGAATTTTCTGTGTTTATAATTTTAAATATTTTTGTCACATGAAAATTACACAACCTTTCCTTTTTAGGCGTGGCTGTAAATGTCGTAAGAGGGAATTATTCTTACAACATGTGTGAGATTCGAACCCACACTTCCTCAGCATATTTACAGCATATTTTTTATTTTTATTTTATTTATTTTATTTTATTTTACAGCATATTCATACATTATGCTGTTACGCATTAGGCCTTTGAGGCCCCACCAACCGAATTCGATAACGTATAAACTTTGTAGAACAGAAATGATTCTATTCAAATTTTCAACCCTTTCTTAATTTAACCATACCTATAGAATTAATATTAAAAATTGTATATATAGTATTGCAAATTTCAATGAATTCAATTTAAATAAACACTTGTATTCATAATCTTTCCAATTTTTCCAAATGAATTTACATATTTTACATCTGAATTATTCAATGTTATTGACTAATACAATTGATTTTATTTCCGTTTCAATATTTTACTTTATTTGTGTAATTTTATGACTATAACAATTTTTTCGATATTATATCAAAGGGGACGTCCTTAAAATAAATAAAAATTTTTTTACTTGAATTGCCTTCACTATTATACAATTTTTTTTTAAACAAAGGATTTCTTGTTTTTTAGATAATCGGAAACTAAAACAAAAAGAATATAACAAATTTTCCCTAGTCTACAAAAATAAAAAAAATATTTAACAATTGACAGGAATGCAAAAAAAATAAAACGAAAAAAAATGGTGAAATGGTGGGATACGGAAATAAAGTACCCTCAATACAAAAAAAAAATGTTTGTTCATGATTTAGAACTTGCAAATAAATGCATTAATAATTGTCGTAATAAAAAAAAACCTTCAAAAATACAATGAAAAAAAAAAAAACAGAAAATTAACAGTGGCACACTCAATTGATAAAGCCCTTATGTTTGGAGGTTTTATTTTTATATTTTTTGTTTGTTGTTTAGTACGGATGTCAAATTGAATATAAAAATTTTTTTAACTTTATCGTATTAAATTTTTATTTTTTTTATAATAAATTTCGATATTTTGTTCAAATTTTAGTTTTATTGTCTTGTTGCCCTTCGATTGGGCAACAAGATAACAAACATTGCCACATTGCCCACAACTTAACGAGATTATTATACAGTATAAAACAGAGAAGGAAATACTAGGATTTTTAGCATAGTTTGTGTTATTTCCATACAGTTGAATTATGAATTAATTATCATGAGTTTAATTTAAAATAATGGAAAAGAGATCAATCAAAAATTCCTTGTTATTGAACATCTTTTTTTTTTTTATTGCGAAACGTTTACTACCCATCAATCAAATAATCGTTTCTTCAATTAATTTGTAAATTAAAAAATAAACTGATCTTTTACTGAGAAACGTTAAACGTTTTATTTAATTTTCAGTTTTAATATCAAAATAAATTAAAACTACCACAAAGGATCAGAAATTTTAAATAGGTGTAATTCTATATAGCCATCATAATTCATAATGTAATTTCCAAACATGTAAACAAGACAAAATTATGGAAAAGTCAATAATCAAGTTTTGAATAGAAACTAAAAGACCTACTTTGAGCTATAATCTTTTGTTGTTTATATATCGATATATATGCGTTTATTGAATTAGATCCTTAAAAGGTGTTAAATGTCAGAATTTTGTGACCTAATAAAAAATCAAGTGGAACAAATTCACGATGCATTTATGTTTGTATTACAAAAGATAAGTGAAACTTATAATAGTATATACAAAGAAAATTTCTTTAATTTTTTACAAAAATTAATAATAAAATAAAAAAAAAAAATTTTAAGTATTTACTCTATATTTTTTATTTAACAGTTATTTTTGTTGAATTGCAACATAAAAACTAGTAGACTGTAAAATGATGAATTTTACATAAAAAGTGTGTTAAAAAAAGAAAAAAAAAACAAAAACAGGAATAAAAGACACAATTTTTTAAACTTACATACATAATTCATAATAAAAATTTTTTTAATAAAATGAGTTAATCATAAAATTAAAGTGAAAAAAAGTGATCCTTTAAATTAGAAAATTATATATAAGCAAATTTAATATATTATAAAATAATGATAATGGGGAAATATTGTAATTTTTAACAATAATGTTTATAAAATACATATCTTAAATTGTAATCAATTTAATTTTTTATTGCGAAAGTAATTTATTCATTTTTTTTTTTTTAACGGAGGTGGGAATCTTCCAAAGACACCAAGAACTTCCCCCTTGGTAGTGTCAAATTCTTACTGACTAAATCCACCTCCCCCTTTTAGCCAATATAATGGGATGAAACCCTTACCTGCGAACGCAGTATATTGGCTAGGGAGTAGGGATAGGAAAGGATAGGGAATGGATACGGAAATATTGAATTGGGAGTGGGACTGTAAGGGAGTGGACCTATTATTATTACTATTTTGCTAACAGTGACTATAGCCGTTACAACAGTTACAACATGCAGTAGTATATTATAACACACCTTACTGCATGAGGTAATTATTGAAGGCAACCCCCACTGTCACTGTAGCAGCTATTATTATTGGTATTAGTATTCTTATTGATATTATTATTATTTTACTACAGAGTTAGGGCAATTAGTGGATTACAACGTGCAGCAGTATATAACATCTTACTTGCATGATATATCCAAAGATAGCTCCACTGTAGCAGCTATTATTATTATTACTATTATTAATAGTATTATAATTATTGTTATATTATTATTGTACTATTTATTATACTATTTAATTGTACTATTATTATTATTATTATTATTACTATTATTATTATTATTATTATTACTATTATTATTATTATTATTACTATTATTATTATTATTATTATTATTATTATTATTATTATTATTATTATTACTGTTATTATTAATATTATTGTTGGACATTAGATATACATTTGGACATTAGATATGCATTTGGTCAAAAGCTGGATTTCTTAAGAAAATTAGTTTTTCTGGTAATTTTTCTACGAATTAAAAATGTTTCGAACCAATGCAGGTTTTTAACTTGCATTGATTTGATTATTATGACATGCTTCATTATTGAAATACTGAAGTCTTTTAAATATTAGATTAAATAAATACGAATAAATAATTAAAAATTAAATAAATAAAAATAAATAATTAAAAATTGTTTATTAAACAATCAAAAATTGTTTGATAAACAATCGAATTAATAAAATATTCGCCAGCATAGACCATTATTGGCCAAGTGACTTATAATATTTATAAGTCACTGTATATATTAATAAAATTGTATATATTAATAATACAAATAAAATGGGATAATGCAATCTTTCTAAAACACTATCTACTAAGGGTAATATAAAAGTTGAGTACTATTAATTTATGTTTGTTTATATTATATATTTACACTATGTTTGGTGTTAAGGCAAATTTGTTTATTTATTTATATTAATATTACAAATCACATAAAATATTGTAATATTACAAAACCATTGGCTGCTAAGACTATTATAGGTCGAATACTATTATTAAATACTAATATTATTTATTTTGTTTATATTATATTTACATTATATTTGGTCGTAAGGGGGGTATGTAAAGAAAACAACACTTACGACCTGTGCATGGATCGAACCCACACTACTTCGGTTAAAACGCCACACGTCTCCCCACTAGGGTACCGAAGCCCCCGTTTATTTTTTTAATAAATAATATATATTCTAATATATCAAATATTGCATACTTTTTAGGGCAATATTTATTTTGTAATAGGGCAATATTTATTTTTTTAGCATATTTTGCAAAAATAATTTGCAAAATTTACGAAATTTTCTAATTAGTTTCGCTCTGTCCTTCCTTCCGTATGGTTACAAAACTTTTACACGATTAAAATTAGAACAAGAAAATTTTAGGTCTTACGCAGTTCGAAAAAGCCTTATTACTAAATGTGTACATCTTAGGTTCAGCTTAATATTTTTTCAATATAAAAACACCAAACGAGAAAACTTAACTTAATTAACTAAAACTTAAACTTAACTTATTAACTTTATTTACAAATATTAACAACAAATTATACAAAATTATAGGGCAATATTTTGCAAAAATTTGCTTCCTTCGTAATTTCGGCACGTTTTTATTTAGAACATTGGGGTCTCGGTGGCTAAGAGCGTATAAAATACGTTGTAAACTCCGAGGGAGTTCGAATCGTACACACGTCGTAAGAGTTATTCCCCCTTACGACATTTACAGCCTCGCCTGAAGTGGAAAGGCTATGTAATTTCCTGTCCACATTTATGTGGCAGAGAAATGCGTTAAAAAAAAAATTTAGAACATTGAAATTTTAAAAAAAGAAAGATCCTTCAGAACTAGCATAAATTACTTGTTTAAGAACTACTAACGGTCCAATATTTATATTATATATTTATATTCTTACTTTATGAATTGTTGTCTATTAATACTTTACATTTTAAATTTGATAATATAAACAAAAGTAAACAAAAAAAAACAATGCCTAAATATTTTCTAAATTTTGGTTACAATTCGAAGATAAATATAAATTTTAAATACAAGGGCGTTCTAACTAAATCAAATATTACTGAAATAAATATTAAATGATGTATTTTTATATTATTCTTACTAGGATAAAACTTTATATTCTGTATGGTTTATGGTGGTTTTCATATTGTATGATAATAAATTTAAAATTTTGGAGAGACAACATAAAGTTTTCACATTGATGACAACATTTACGTGATTTATAATGTTGTGCTTATAGTTGTTAATATTTCAACTGGATTAAAGAATGGAATGGTCTTTGAATACGGAATGAAATATACTGAACAATTTGAAGTTTTAATTTTGTTTTTTCCGCCCCTAAATTTATAACTCTTTTCCGGTTGTCAAATTCTTGTCTGAAAGAAATAATTTTAAAAGAAATAATTTCATAGCGTTAAATTGTGATGTTTAACACAAGTTTTGAAAATATTTTGTTTTTATTTTTAATTCATGTGTAATATGAATGAAATATATCTGTAGGTCAAAAATTTATATCCATACCTTTCAGAATAAAAATTTTAAAATTTCATTTGGTATAAAAATTTTTTTTTTCTGGCGAAAAATGTGAACATTATTATTATTTTTAAATGGAACAAAAAATCAGATTTAAAAATTTTGATTTTAATAAACTGCTGGTATTTGGTATTGAAATCTTTATACAGACTAAATAAGTTACAGCTGCCCAAGTTACAGGTGTTTAGAAATGAAGAATTTTCAGATTTTGACCATTTAAAGCTCCTAAACGGGGGGCGATTGAATACATTTTTCTTAAATAACTCATACTGATTTCGAAAGATCTAACTCCTCAAAAATTTAAAAATTTCAATAAAGTGTATAAAATCAGCTATCTTCTAGCATTTTCAGATTGAAAATATACCTTATAGAACCTGTGTTATAATAATTTAAAGATAGGGGTTTCGTAACTACCGTGGGAGTGGGGCTACCGAAAAAAGTTATTCCACAAAATTAATTTTTTGGCGATGCCTATACATAGTTAAAATTTCATTACTTTATTTCAAACGGTGTAGAAGGTTTGTAAACACCCAGACAGACGAACAGACGGACATACGGACAGAGTGAAACTAGTAAGCATATTTTTTCAAAATTTTTTGAAAATGTGCTAAAAAGTGATGTATATCAATGTGCCTATATGACTAATTGTTTGACTTATTGAATTAAATAAATTCAATAAAAGAATCTTAAGTTTGTTTTATTATGTTAAAAGGACAATATATTTTTAACCCATATATATATTTGTATTTTTCAATAATTTTTTGTATATTTTTAAATACATAGATCGCTTATAACATGTACATATATGGGTACTTCTCTTTAAAAGACTCTAATCTATTTATTCAAAATCAGATGCAACTTTTTATCTGACAACATTTTAGAACTTTTTTACATTTTTAGAAACATAATTACTAACGTCTGAATATTACAATCGTCTAATGACGTAAAATACATGTACAAATTAAATAACCTCTGAAAAATACAAATTATGACGATAAATTATCATGAATTCGTATTAATTATCCAAAAAAAAAAAAAAAATGTAATTAAAAATATTTTTACAATTATTTTCCCTGCAACTATCATTAAAATTTTAATTAAAATTTTAAAATTTTTAGTGGCATTTTAAGCATTACACACATTTATAATTTTTGGGCAGCATTAATATGTATTGCTACTAATGCTATTAAATATTAATTGTATAATAGCTATTAATTTTAATTTGAATTTTTTTTTACAATTTCGATTTAAAATTTTTTAAGTACATTAATTATATAATATATTCAATTTGGTAATGTTATTTTGATTCACCTTCGAATGTGTTCTTCGCCTTGGCTGATATTACCCTATTAAGAGAGTGGGGACATAATAGGTTTTGATATATTTTTTAAAATGTTTAAATTTTTTTTGTTTTTGATGTTAGACACAACTGATTTATGATTTGTTAAATTTGCATTATACTTCACATAGATTCCATCAGGTTCAATAAACTAAGAGCTTTTATCAATAAATAGTTAATGCAAAGTCTTTTGACCAAGAATAATTATAATACCATTTACAATACCAATTCAGAATACTCAAAAGTTCAGAATTAAAATTTTTTGTTTCTCCCCCTCTTTACTAACTTTTAAGAATAAAAAAATAAATAAAAATTTGATATTTTTATACGCAGTTGTAGTCTAAGGACCTGTACAAATTTTTTTTTGAAATTAAGTTGCAAAACGTAAAGCTTCAACTTTATAATTTTATATGTTTTGACACCTTTTCTTAACTAATGTCCTCTTAAATGAGCTTACATTCCACTGAACAAATGGTCATTTCTACATAAAATTAAGTTCCATGGAAGTCCTGACCACTTTGTGTTGAAAGCTAAGTGTCATATAAAATGGCCATAAGTTTTGCACTTTTTTGTTGGAAGTTAAATATCTGTTAAATAAAATGGTCATAGTTCCACTTTTCTAATATGCATATAAGGAAAATAATTAGACAGAATTTTAGAGTTGGTTGTAAAATAAGTATTCTATCATTTTTCAGAATTTAACTTTAAATCACTCCTAATTCAGAATCTCGCATATACGGATATTAAATATTCTGGAAAAAGGCAATTTCCTGATTTTTGAATCTAACTCAAAAATTCGTCCTAATTCAGAATTTCGAATATATATAGATATATTTATATTCTAGAAAAAGGAACAATTCAGATTTTGTAGGATTTAAGACTTTTTTCAGAAAAAATTTAAATTTGAGATATTTATAAAAAGTTTAATTTTTAGAAAAAACACCTTATTGACTCTAGAATTGATTGATTGAGATATTTTTTTGGTAAAATTTTATCCACCCCACAGAAAATTTTTCCAGAAATTTTACAAAATTTAAATATGATTTTATTTCGTTCTGTGGAACTTATGTCTCTTTCAAAATTGTCATAATTCCAATTGAACTTATGCCTCATAGCAAATCAGTCATAAGTTCTATTGAATTTTTGTTTCTATTTTAATGGAACTTAAGTCTATTTAAAAACGGATTTTACTTCCATGGAACTTAAGTTCATTTAAGGGGACACAAGCTCCATAGAATTTATGTACGTGGAAGTTAAGTCATCACCCCAAAAATGCACAATTCCAAAAATAAAATAAAAAAATATTTTACTTAAAAGAAAATAAACTATATTTTAAATTTTAAAAATTACATATTCATTACTCTTAATTTTCTTATTCTTAAGAGGCAATCATTTTTTTTTACTTTTTTTACTATTATGCATCATCTCTCTTATTTAGCCAAAAATCTTAATTTATTTGTTGAATATCAATTTTTTATGGTCAATGGAAACGAAATTCATTTAAAATGTTTTTAAAATTCAAAATTTTTTTATTTCATTTCTAAATGAATAATTCATTTTTAATAATTTTAAAGCTAATATTTCAGTACTGTTTTAGTATCATGCAGTTCTATTGCAATTTTTATTATAAAAAATTTCACATAAACATAAATAAACTATATACATATATAAAATTATATACATCAATATGTGTTTTAGAATTTCCTATTTATAGGTTCTTATGAATGTTTTGTATATGTATTGATATATTAGTAACTGTTTATTATGAATTTAAATAAAAATTTGTAACAAAAAGGAAAACTGAAAAAAAAGGAAATAAATAAAATCAATAAAAGAGATGAAAATTGTAAGTGAATTTATATACGTATGTACGTATGTCTACTATTATATAATCATAAATGAATATATAAATATGTAAATAATGTAACTGTTAAATTGATTACATTTTTGGTCAATAAAAATAAGTATATTGTATATAATATAACGGAATATTGTCGCAAAAAAAAAAAATTTATTTACATTTTTAATATCTAATGCTGACTCTCTGATACTAAAATTGAGAATATAGTAATTGATAAGTAAATAATGATATTTTGTATATACATATAGGTAATAGATACTAAAGAATCTCACAATTTATGAACGTTATTATAAATAAAAATTTTTAAAACGGTAAATTTCAAAAGTAAAATAAATTATTATCTAACAGTTCCGGATCGAATAAATATTTTTAGTTTTTTAAATTTATATTTTAAAAGAAAATATTTGGTAGTGAAATAACATTAAAAGTAAAATATATAATGTTAATAAATTGCGTTATTTTCATTACCTATTGTAAATAATGATAACGGTAAAATTGTATAAAACTAAATTAATTATAAATTCTATATAGTTTATTTTAAACCAAAATTAACGGTTTTCGCAGATATATATTTCTATAAAAGTTAATATAAACTTATTTAGCGATTAGACGTCATTGTTTTATCGGTCATTTTCATAAACAAATTGTTCCCTTTTGATTCCTTTTTATTCACTGTTTTTAAAATTTAATAATAAGAATTTTTCTATTTTGCGTCCATTGTTGACCCAATTCTATTCACTTTTTCTAACATTTCTTCTACAAATGCATTTTGACATTTTCAGCTGCTATTAAAAACGGTGAAACTTGAGCTCATCTCTGTAATTCTGAACTTTCCTTTTTAAAAGTAAACTTTTTTTATTGTGATTAGTAAAGATAATCAAAATTTTAAAAAATAGAAAAGAATGTAATCTGTAATTATTTAATTTTGTTTATTATACATATATTTTAAAAGCTTCAAAAAAGTTAGATTTCTCTCGTTTTTTGAAAAAATGTGCTTATTAGTTTCACTCCGTTCGCCCGTCCGTTCGTCCGTCCGTCTGTTTACAAAACTTCTACACTGTTAAGATAAAGAAAAAAAATTTTAACCATGGCTAGGTCTCATAAAAAAAATTAATTTTGTGGAACAACTTTTTCATGTAGCCACATGCATCACGGAACTACAGCCCATCAAACTGCAGCCCTATTTTTAAATACATATACCTTATGTTCTGCTTAAGGTTTTTCTAATCTGAAAAAGTCATTCGACAGGTATGTTTTTTAACTTTGTAAATTAATATCAAAATTATACAATTTTTTTAAATTTAGTATTTAAATTTACCGTTATGTGAAAACCAAATTTTGCATGATTTTTCTACTTTCATAACTCCGGCACGATTTTTAGATAGAAGCTTGAAATTTTGAGGCAAGAAAGAACTTTTAGAATTAGTATAAGTTAGCTCAGAAATTTTTTTTGAACCACTCCCTGTGAGATTTTAGGGCTCAAAAATTGAATATTTGCTATTTTTAAACACCTGTAACTTAGGAATCTAAATGTACACATTTTACTTCGGCAAGATATAAAAATTAAAGCTACAGTAATATATTTTTATGTGTGTTAAAGATTTATTTTAGTTGTATATGGTTGCAGAGTTACAGCTCTTCAAAATTACGAAAAAGATCCATGTTCAGATGTATATATCTCAGGTTCTGCGTAATAGTTTTACAATCAGATGACTGAAAATTTTATTATCTACATAAAACAATATCAAAATTATGCAATATTTTGTAATTTACTATTTAAATTTACCGTTATGTGAAAACCACATTTTGCATGAAATTTATTTTTTCATAACTCCGGCACGCCTAGGTGAAACCTAGGTAGGAACCTGAAATTTTGAGACAAGAATGAACTTTTAGAATTAGTATATTAATTCCAGAAAAGTCCTATTTTCACATATTTTCTTATTACAAAAAATTTCTTAAACTTTATTTTTTAGATTTTCAAATTTATGTGGAAGTCACAATTCTAAACAGTTTGTATTATGTTTTGAAAATGTACGCTTTTAAAAACCGTTGGTTTACATTCTACCTTGTTTTATTTAAATGCAGTCTAACAAATCGTTTTGTTTTTTCTAAAAAGTGTTGAAGAAGATGACAATAAAGAGATTTAAAAAGTTACAGAAAACATTGATGGTAAACCACAAAATTTTTGACTGTTTGTAAGGCGAAATCAAGAGACACTTTCTTCAATTTTAAGGAAATAATATTTAAAGAATAAATTTATTTTACCATTTAATGTTTTAGTTTAACTTTTAAAGTCCACCTTTCAAAAAATTTGCTTAGTTGTTCATGTTCCAGGTATCTAAAAATATTAATTTTTCAATTTCTTATGTTTAATAGCTCAACCATCTTTAACGATGGAAATAGAAACAATTTTATGGTTTATTGTATGACTTATAATTTCCAAAAATTTATTACTACCTTTAAAACTACATATTATCTTTAATTTAAAAGGTTTAAAATACGAGGAGTTCCAAGTTTTATAAAATTTCGATTTCACATAACTATAAACTTAATTATAAAATTTTAAATTAAAGTAATATTCAACCAAAAAATAAAAATTAAAAAAAAAATAGATCAATTGTAAATTTAAGATTTTCTGGGATTAGACTTTGGGCTTGTTTTAAATTCTAGAAACTCTTTAAATTTAAATTCTAGTGGAATTAAATTCTAGTGGATTCGTAACGAATGAGGCTATATGAAAAAAAATCTTATACGAAATAACTTATTAATGAAATATTATATCTATATGGTTAAAAATTAAAATTATATTCCTTTATATCCAACCCACGAACTGACAGACTAAAACTGGTATAGGCACAAAGATCCCAAAATTGAATAGTATTCGTTAATAAATTAAACAGATTTTTTTTGGAAGGGAGTTGATAGGAATTATAAAATATACTAAAGAGGAGTAGATCAAGCTTGATTAGCGTGTGGGATTTTAACCCACTAATGACCACCTATTTTTGGCGAAATATATGATCCTTTGTTTTTCTCTTTTTTTCTTTTTTTTTTCCGAAGTTTATGTTTCTATACAATATATGCTATTGCTATACATATAGTTTGAAATTTGAATATGAATGATATTATACAAATGTATTTATAGAGCTACGTAGTGTTAGGTATCTATAGGGATGAAAAAAAGAATGATTTTCGAATCACTGTTACCAACGGCGATTGCTACTTTTGAATCACTGTAACAAATCACTGTTTTTTATTGATTTTTGAAAATTTTTTATTGTCATTTAAGTGTTAGTTTTTTTCTACATATTAATATTTGAAATGAAAGAATAATTTATTTTAGTAATATTATAATTTATAAATATTAATTTATTTCATTTTTAATATAAAACGAGAAAGTATGTCACTTTCACATATGTATGAACAACCGTTAGTATGGTCACAGCCTGTCACTCTGCTTACAATATTATTTTTTTAATATTTTAGTATTTTAAAATAATTTGGGTGAATTTTAAAATTTCTAGAACTATTGGTTGTACATACATATATTCAAACTATATGTTTATACATTCTTTGATTCTTCAAAAGCACATTCAAACCTTCCACATAACGATTATCAATCCAAAACTTTTTCAAATATTCTATAGTACCATTTAATACTAAGCGGTAAATGTATATTAAATTTACTTAGTACAAAATAATAAATATAATTTTAAATATTATAACACTAACACTAACTGAAATTATTTTTAAAATAACGCCAAAACAGAATTAAATTGTATAAAGAGCCTGTAGTTGGTCTACGTATATTTAGATTCTATTTATTTATCGAGTTCGAAATAAACGGTACATACGTGGGGAAAACAGAATAGGTATCAGTAAAACATTCGTAAAATGCACAAACAAAGTTTGGAGCAAAATACAGTTAAATTTTTTTAATGAGCGAAGTATATGAGAAGAAATTGAATTCAAGAAAGAATACAATTAGAAAAGTTTTCTAATCGCTTCAAATAATATACAAACATTCATACATAAATGCAACAATTTAATAGAAAAGTACAAAACCAAAACAATTATATAATACTAGTAAAAAAGCCCGTCATACGACGGGTATAAGTAGAAAAATAAAGCTTTTGTGAAAGTTTCCTCAGTTTTATGAACAATTTAATTTTAGTAAATTTATTCAAATACTTATATGTATTATATTTAGATATTGATAAATGTAAAATTTATTGCTAAAGTGTTTTAAATAATGAAAAACCTCAATGATGCTGTGAAGTAGTTTCTTTCAAAAATGTAATAAAAATGATTATTTAATAAATCTCATCTCTTGTAAATTTCTTTGTCAAGCTTTGGATTAAAAAACCAAAGGTTGGATTAAAAACCAATGGTAAATAAATTTTTGCCAATAGTATCAAAAATTTTCGCTTCGAAAAAATACAGTATCAAACTTTATAATTTTGAAACTAAACTACACTGATCTGATGCATTTGCCTAATTATAATATATAGTACACTTGTTATATTTTTCTATGGTTGCCATAGCAAATGCTTCAAAACTTTCTTTGTTATATTTTTCAAACAAATTTTTACTCTATCCGTAATAATATTCTGTCTCTTTATCTATCGCTTTCTCTACAAAATCTTCACACCGTAAGTTTTACGCACCTTTTATGTAAAACAATAAAAATTGGCTGTGCATATAATGTTGAAGTTTTAGAAAATAAAAATCATAAAAGAAGCATAAAATTAAGAAAATGTTACACATTCAAAATTTAATTGAAAATTGTGATTTTATAATTTAAATTGCGCTCCTTTAAAAGCTTTGGTTTTACGCACCGCTTTATTTTTTTATAATTTCTACTTAAAAATGCAACTCTTTAAAAACTTTGATTTATGCACTGTCTTGTTTTTTCATTCTTTTTATAGCATAACATTTTAATTCTTTTTTTCTATCTGTTATGTACCTAAATATCAGATGTACGTTTCTTTCTTTTCATAGCATAGCATTTAATATTTCTTTTTCTATCTGTTATGTACGTAAATATCAGAGGTATGTTTTTTCATTTAAAATCATAACATTTTATAGTTCTTTTTTTCTTTAAAAATATTTAAAAACAGTCAAAGTAACATTTTTTGTTCTCTTTTTTTTCTATTCGTTTTTATTTTTCTTCGCAGTATTACATTTATTTTTTTTTGTTTTCTGTTATTTACGTACGCTAAGTATTTCTTTTATTTTTTTTAAATATTAAATTTATACATACAGTCTATTTAAAAAATATAAATTATAACCTATAGAACATTTTGAATTTTTTTTTGTTCGTTTATGTTTACCGTCCATTCATTCATATTAATAACTGTTGCCTATATAAAAAATAATAAATCTAATATATGTATACCCATATTTTTATTCATATATCTATATTATGGGCTAAACTTCTGATTCTAAAATTGTACTATATTATGGCAAAATTTTTAAAAAATTAAGAAAATGTTACTTAGCAAAATTTAAATAAAAATATTATTGCAATTTTATAATATTCTACTTAAAAATCTGAACCTTTAAAAACTTTGATTTATACACTGCCTTGTTTTTTCTTTCTTTTCATAGCATAACATTTTGATATTTCTTTTTTTCTATCTGTTATGTACCTCAATATCAGATGGACTTTTCGTTCTTTTCATAGCATAACATTTTTTTTTTCCTTTTTCTATCTGTTATGTAGGTACGTAAATATCAGACGTATGTTTTTTTCTTTTAAAATCATAACATTTTAATAGTTCTTTTTTTCTTTAAAATTATTTAAAAACAATCAAAGTAACATTTTTGTTCTCTGTTTTTTCTATTCGTTTTTATTTTTCTTCGCAGTATTACATTTTACTTTTTTTTTTTGTTTTCTGTTATTTTTTTTAAATATTAAATTTATACATCAGACTATTTAAAAAATATAAATTATAACCTATAGAACATTTTGAATTTTTTTTTGTTCGTTTATGTTTACCGTCCATTCATTCATATTAATAACTGTTGCCTATATAAAAAATAATAAATCTAATATATGTATACCCATATTTTTATTCATATATCTATATTATGGGCTAAACTTCTGATTCTAAAATTGTACTATATTATGGCAAAATTTTAAAAAATTAAGAAAATGTTACTTAGCAAAATTTAAATAAAAATATTATTGCAATTTTATAATGTTCTACTTAAAAATCCGAACCTTTAAAAACTTTGATTTATACACTGCCTTGTTTTTTCTTTCTTTTCATAGCATAACATTTTGATATTTCTTTTTTTCTATCTGTTATGTACCTCAATATCAGATGGACTTTTCGTTCTTTTCATAGCATAACATTTTTTTTTTTCCTTTTTCTATCTGTTATGTAGGTACGTAAATATCAGACGTATGTTTTTTTTCTTTTAAAATCATAACATTTTAATAGTTCTTTTTTTCTTTAAAAATATTTAAAAACAATCAAAGTAACATTTTTGTTCTCTTTTTTTTCTATTCGTTTTTATTTTTCTTCGCAGTATTACATTTTACTTTTTTTTTTTTGTTTTCTGTTATTTTTTTTAAGTATTAAATTTATACATCAGTCTATTTAAAAAATATAAATTATAACCTATAGAACATTCTGAATTTTTTTTTTGTTCGTTTATGTTTACCGTCCATTCATTCATATAAATAACTGTTGCCTATATAAAAATTAATAAATCTATAATAAATCTAATATATGTATACCCATATTTTTATTCATATATCTCTATATTATGGGCTAAACTTCTGATTCTAAAATTGTACTATATTATGGCAAAATTTTTAAAAAATTAAGAAAATGTTACTTAGCAAAATTTAAATAAAAATATTATTGCAATTTTATAATGTTCTACTTAAAAATACGACCCTCTAAAAACTTTGATTTATACACTGCCTTGTTTTTTCTTTCATTTCATAGCATAACATTATAATATTTATTGTTTTCTATCTTTTATATGGGTAAATATCAGATGTACGTTTCTTTCTTTTCATAGTATAACATTTGTTAAATTAACATTTAACATAACAGTAGGGCACGCTACTCAGCAGCAGCAACTTGTCTTTTATTATATTTAGATAGTACACTTGTTATATTTTTCTATGGTTGCCATAGCAAATGCTTCAAAACTTTTTTTGTTATATTTTTCAAACAAATTTTTACTCTATCCGTAATAATATTCTGGCTCTTTATCTGTAGCTTTCGTTACAAAATCTTCACACCGTAAGTTCTACGCACCTTTTATGTAAAACAATAAAAATTGGCTGTGCATATAAGGTTTAAGATTTAGAAAATAAAAATCTTAAAAGAAGCATAAAATTAAGAAAATGTTAAACATTCAAAATTTAATTGAAAATTGTGATTTTATAATTTAAATTCCGCTGCTTTAAAAGCTTTGGTTTTACGCACTGCTTTATTTTTTTATAATTTCTACTTAAAAATGCAACTCTTTAAAAACTTTGATTTATGCACTGCCTTGTTTTTTCATTCTTTTCATAGCATAACATTTTAATTCTTTTCTATCTGTTATATACCTAAATATCAGATGTACGTTTCTTTCTTTTCATAGCATAACATTTAATATCTGTTATGTACGTAAATATCAGACGTATGTTTTTTTCTTTTAAAATCATAACATTTTAATAGTTCTTTTTTTCTTTAAAAATATTTAAAAACAATCAAAGTAACATTTTTTGTTCTCGTTTTTTTCTATTCGTTTTTATTTTTCTTCGCAGTATTACATTTATTTTTTTTTTGTTTTCTGTTATTTACGTACGCTAAGTATTTCTTTTATTTTTTTTAAATATTAAATTTATACATACAGTCTATTTAAAAAATATAAATTATAATCTATAGAACATTTTGAATTATTTTTTGTTCGTTTATGTTTACCGTCCATTCATTCATATTAATAACTGTTGCCTATATAAAAAATAATAAATCTATAATAAATCTAATATATGTATACCAATATTTTTATTCATATATCTATATTATGAGCTAGACTTCTGATTGTTAAATTGTACTATATTATGACAAAATTTTTAAAAAATTAAGAAAATGTTGCTTAGCAAAATTTAAATAAAAATATTATTGCAATTTTATAATCTTCTACTTAAAAATGCGACCCTTTAAAAACTTTCATTTATACACTGCCTTGTTTTTTCTTTCATTTCATAGCATAACATTATAATATTTATTGTTTTCTATCTGTTATGTGGATAAATATCAGATGTACGTTTCTTTCTTTTCATAGTATAACATTTGTTAAATTAACATTTAACATAACAGTAGGGCACGCTACTCAGCAGCAGCAACTTGTCTTTTATTATATTTAGATGTATTTGAATTTTAAAGAGACTCTGCCCGCTGGTCATACATAAGTACATACTTAGATATATATTGATTATTAATATCACATCAATATCATTCATCATTATTTAAAATTTCAATGCATTTGTGATAAATGATGATTTTTATCAATTTTTAAATTTTTTTATTTATACATGCATAAGTTAAAGTACATACTACATCACATACATATAGCCAAAGAATAGTTGAGCCGTTGAGGTCGAGTCGACTCGAGACTCGAGAGTAAAAAAAAAATACAATTTTGAAGTGAGTAAGTGAGAATGTTTCTTATAATTTTGTGTTTTTTTTGTTATTCTGTTGTGTATGTTTTGTTACTACTACCGACTATCGTAGGTACCATACTACTGTAATAGTGTAATGTAAATATGAAACGTGTTATTTATGTTTTATTATTAATATTACGTATAGGTTTTATAGTAGAAAAATTGTAAAAAATATGTAGTTACTGATGTTCAAAGCTTGAAACGGAATTCATAATACGTAGTGTGTGGCTGAAAACTACTAAATTATAATTATAGGTACTCTTATCATTCATTCATCAGTGACATATACGATATGTAAATAAACATGATATTATATAAGTATGTATGTATATCAATATCATATAAATAAAAATTCTTCAAGCAACCGTTAGGTTATTTATTTATTTACATTTTTTTGTAATACGCATTATATCTTCAACAATTTCAAATTATCGAGTAGAACAAAATGCAAAAACTTCGTTAAAGAAATTTGTTAGGAAATTTGAAAAAATCAAGTAACACTTTCGTCAATTATAAAGTAACCCAATATTATTAAAAAAAGTTGTTAACAGAAATAAGAGTATAATGTTGAAGCTTTAATTTTTATGTATTACTTCAAAAAAATTTTAACAGGTGTTCAAGTTACAGGTGTTTAGAAATAGGAAATTTTCAGTTTTTGACCCCTTGCAGCTCTTAAACGGGAGTGATACAAAAAAATTTCTGAAATGACTCATACTTAGTTTCAAAGATCTAACTTCTGTCAAAATGTGAAGTTTCCAACTTAAACCGTTTAGAAGATAAAAGGGTTAAAGGATTTTATAATAATTCAGTTTCGCATAACGGTTAATTAAGACACCGTATAGCACAAGTATATATTAATTATATATATGTTTGTAAAGCTCATAATAGCACCTATGGTTTGGAATTTTCAGATTGAAGATATACCTTATAGAGCTTGTGTTATAGCAATTTAAATATAGAGATTTTTCGAACTTTGGCATCACTAGGTATCTATAATAGCTATACATACGTATTTTTTGTTTTATTTTCTTTTTATGTTTCTATACAATATATACGGTTGCTATACATATATGTAGTTTGAAATTTGAATATGAATGATATAAAAATTTACCTATGTATGTATGTATTTATATAGCTACAGTGTTAGGTATCTATAAGCTATGTCTATGACTATACGTATTTTTTGTTTTAATATTTTGTTTTTTATGTTTCTATACAATATACACTATTGCTATACATGTAGTTTGATACGAATAGTATAGATATGTATTTATATACATATGTAGCTATGTAATGCTAAGTATTTATCTACATATTTTCGTTTTGTTATGTTTCTTTTTTGTTTTTTTCTGTTTTGTGTAAAGAATGAATGTGAATATAATATGTAAGTGTGTGTATAATATGATGAATGAATGTGTGTAATATGTAAGGTTTTTTGAGTTACTGACAAATTGTGTATGAAAGTACATTTTGTAAAAATAAAAGCTAAAAAATGTTTGTAATTATTCTAATAAAAATTCATCGCTTCTATTGAGGTATGTAATATAATATGAAAAATGATTTGTATTTTTTTATTTTAAAAATTGAATTGTACCAGTAAAAAACAAGTACATACATACATACATATGTATTTTTGAAATTTTTTTAAGAATAAAATTTAAGCCTAGATTTTTAAAATTTATAGGTAATAAATGTACAAAATAATTTTCATGCAATTCACAAAATTATTTGTTGAAGTTTGCATTAAAATTAATATTATGATACATAGATACATACATATATGTATATTATTAATGCATCATAAATTCAATAATATTGCACTTTTTTCATTCAAATCAAATATTTTTTTTTTCTTAAAAATTTGTTAAGAATTAGAAATCTGATTGAGGAAAATAGAAGTATTCGAAAATAACCGTTGTGCAATTTGAAATTTATTTCTGCACATTTCAAAATAAAAACAAGAAAATTAAATATTTTATTTTTCATTTCAATCTTTTGACTTTTTTTCGATTTTCTAAAAAAAAAGTTTAACTTTATAACAATATTATTTTAATTTTTTCTCCTTACGTCTTAAATTTTAAAATAATTTACATTTTCATCTGTCAAACTGTAGTGTGTTTAGGTACAATAATAAACGTGTGAAACAAAAAAATAAAAAAACCTTGAATTCTATAAATATTTTTATTTATTTTGAATTTCACAAATGTTATACTACAATTTTTACAATTCCTATACTAAAAAAAAAAAAAAACAAAAAACAACACCAACAAATCAATGAATTAAATTAAATTTTAAACTATGAATATACTAAAAAATCCTATCTAAATTTAATAAAATTGTTTACTATATAAAAACTATTTAAAATACATATATGATTTATATGTATACATACATATAATATATACAAAATACAAACAAGCCCATATATATACAACCAAGTATATAAGCTAATAATAATATTTTTGTAAATATTAAAATGATTGTATAACATTATAGGATATTCCGTTTCGATAGCGTTACGCTAGTATAGTTGTAATATATTAAGATATTACGTATAGTACGGTAGTAGTTGCCAAACCAATAAACATTTATTCGATTTTATTTATTTCGCAATATCTTTTCTGGTTTTTTTTTTTTTTTGGTTGCTTTTTGTTTTTGTTTTTTATCCTAAATAAATCGGAAAATTTATATTACTATATTATATAAATAGGATGTTGAATCAGGAAAAGTCACTGACTCTATTGTTGTTGTTGTTTTTGTTATTTTTTATTGAAGTTTTCGTTTTTTTTTCTTGTTATTTCTTAGCTAACAAAAACTATTTTTAATGCATTATTTGGCGCCCAGACTAGACGACGTCGCAAAAATTTTCTTTTGACTTTGAGAAGTTAAATTGGTATTGTTGAATAAACATTGTTTTGCTTGTTACAACTTATTATATGTATTGTTGGTTGTTTGCTTCAAAAAAAAAATAAAATAAATAAAAGGGAAAATACAGTTATCTTTAGCGAATCAAATTACAAAAATAATAAAAACTAAAAAAACAAAAAAAATAAAAATATTATTGGGAAAATTTACAGCATCATAGGATTTTTTTTTTTTTTTCTGTTTGATTTATTCTTAAAGTTTGCCTGGAAAATGAGGCAGTAAAAAAATATTAAATTCAAAATATTTTATTTTTTTTTTTTTTGATGGAAGAAGAGGTTGTTAATAATGGTTTTCTCTATAGAATTCGATTATATTTCTTGAATATTTTTTTTTTTTGTATTGGAAAATGCTAATTCATTGAAAATGTGTATAAAGTTAAAATATCTGATATATTTATTTGACTTTATAGATTTTATAGAAAATGAAGAATTTTTAATATATACATATTACATATTATTATACATATATGTATATAGTAAATATTATATAATATTTATATGAGAATTTCTGTGGTTTTTACATATGTATATAAGGAAAATTTTGAATTTCATCTTTTTTTTTTAGAAATCTTTTACTCCAATTTTATCAAAATTATGGAAAAAAAAGAAAAATATAAAAACAAAAAAAAAGGTCCATTAAGTAAATTAAAAAAAAAAAAATCAGCCGGATCCACCACAGGACCGACCGCTATTATTCAAAAAGTATATCTAAACCCAAAATTAGACTTTTTACATACTAATTTATATCAAAGCAAAATAACTTCTAATAATTTAACATCATTTTTTTTTTATTCAATAATTTGGACTTAGAACAAAAATTTAAAAAAACCTTAAAGTTAGAGGGATCAAAAAATGTTCTATGGCAAAGTTGTTCCTCTTTAATTGCGTAACAACTTTTTCTTAATAATTTTGCTCATAATGTTGTCTTGTTACGAAATATTCTTAAAAAAACTTAAAAATGATACTAGTAAACTACTACTTCCGGTTGTCCGATTTGCTCCGAAAGCTTATCAATCCGAGATATTTACATCAAAACCTTAAATATGAAAAAATTCCGCTCAGTCGTTTAACCTGTACATGTGCCCACAGACATACCCACACACACACGCACTCAAACACACACGCAAACACACACATGCGAAGCCTTCTACGCACCGCAGTTGTGCATATTTGCCAAAATCTCGGGTACTAATTTTTACCCGAAAACAATACCTACCTACCGTATATATAATTGTATGTGTTCGGTAAAAAAATTAAATAAGTATAAAAAATTATAGTTGGTCTTGTTGGTTTTAAGGTAATTTTGAAAATACAATATTTTATCAAATGTCAAAATTTAATGCAATAATGAATTAAGTAATAATTTCAATTTTTGGATCAATTGGATTATGTTTCAATTCATATGAATAAAAATACTTTAAGAAGAATATGTATTGTTTTTTATCTAAATTTCCTTTTTTTTATATCAATCTTAAGTATATAGTTTTGATTGAGTATTTGCTATAATAACACTAATTGCAAAAAATACTCAAACATCTGTTCAAAACTTATATGTTGGACCGAAACCCTAATTACATTTCATTAAAGATATTTATTTCGGTGTTTCTTCATATTTTGCTTTCTTGGAAAGATCCTTGCTAACTTTTGACAACATCACTGGTAATAGCTTCAGTATCGAAGACCACAAGTATCTTATATATTCAGAGAAGGATTATTTGATGTAGATACTCATTTCCCAATAATATCAGGTTTTGTTATACGTATATGCGTACAATCAATAGCATCTACTTACTTCATAAAATTATATTTTCTGCTTCTTCATTCGATTCTCGCAAATTCATTTCATTTTTTGGGAAATTTTATTCCTTTAGAAGTTTTTTTATAATTGCAAGCACCATTTCTCTTTTAAAAACCATTACCTGTTGTACACCATATATCTGATGTATGTTTTCTATAATCTCTTAATGATGTTCAGGACAGATTTTGTATAATTTTTTATAGTAGACTTCTATTTTTGCAAGTTTTACTTGAAGTTTAAAGTGTTACGTTGATTTTATTCATATGAAACATAACATGTGCTATATTCAGTGAAGGGTATGCTTAAAGATCAAATAAAATGATGCTTAAAGATCAAATAAAATTATGCTTATACTTCAAAGTATGAAGCAAAAGTTTCTTTTTAATTAAAAATTGCGAAGTATTTCCTATCGTAATTCTGTGAATTAAAGACAATGTATTAACAGTCTAAAAAGTACTTTTAAGAGTCAGATTTAGAATCTCAATAGATTGCACTTGCAAGTTGCATGTAAATAGTAAATGAGTATAACAGTTTAATTATATTTTATTAAAATATAAATTTGTAAATTTTTTATAAAAAAATTCCAGAACTTTTTTGATTCCTTCAATTCAACTTTTAAGTTTTTTTTTTTAATGCATTTCCCTGCCACATAAATGTGGACAGGAAATAACACATCCTTTCCTGTTCAGGCGTGGCTGTAAATGTCGTAAAATATCTCTAACGACATGTGTGGGATTCGAAGCCACACTCCCTCGATGTTTACTGCGTATTTTATACGATCTTACCCACTAGGCCACCGAGGCTCCCAACTTTTATTTTTTTTGTTTACCTAATGATGAGTTAAATTTTGAAAAGGGTCTGAATAAACTCATAATCTTTAATTTTAAATTATTGTATTGACAATTTATAACTTTGGAAGAAAAAAATGAAAATTTTTAAATGATACAGCGAACTAAAATAAATACAAGTTTTCTTTTACAAATCTGTCGTTTTCGAAAACTTTTGGTTATATTTCTAAACTGAAAATTAATTTTATAATAAATTTACAAAAAAAAAAAAAACATTTAAAAGTGAAAATAAAAACAAAATAAAATTTTTCGCAAAAAAATATTTTATGTTTTTTACGAGTTGTATAATATGTACTCGAAAAACTTTTATTGTATCGAGGCAAAAAAAAAAAAAAATGAGCTCTTTTGAAAAATTATTTTTGGTGGGTTTTTTCAGATTTTTTATTTCAATTTATTTTTATATGAATGTAATCATATATATTTAAGTTTAGTGACAATTTTTCTTTACTTTTTGAATTATTTTTTTTTGATTATCACTCTTCCAAAATTGTTTTTTTTTTCGCTTTTCTTAGATTGGGTCCTCATCTAAAGATGACGACAATTATTTTTCTATTTTATTGAAGAACGAAAATAGCTTTAACCCACTATACGTACGTTAATAAATTAAAATGTTTTTTGTCAGTTTTGTTTTTGTTCTTTTTTTTGTACTTTTAAAATTGTCCTGAAGACAAAACGAAGCTAAAAGCTAAAATGATTTTATTTTTAGATGTGGATTATGGAATTTATTTATTTTTGTTTTTTTTTTTTTTTTGGAAACATTTTAATGCAATTTCATTATATTTTTTTAAAATAAATTTAAAGTATACTTTAAAAAATATTGAAATATAATTTTAAGTTAGAAATTAAAAAAGGATATTTAGGTATATCCATATATGTATATATATAGATGTATACATATATATAATATGTATATTTTAAGTTGTATATTATTTTATCTTATTTTAAAATAAATTTTACTGATTTAATTTAAAAAAAAAAAAAACAAAAAAGATAATAAAATAATTTATTTTAAATTTTATTCCAAAGTAAATATATATATATAATATTATATCTTTATAAATTAAGAATTAATTAATTATGAATAATAAATAGACAAATGAATTGAACCAAAATCAAAACAAAATAAAAAAAAAAAAGATAATAAATTAAAAGTAAGAAAAAAATATTTTTAGTTTATAAAAGATTTTAAATTTAATTGATTATTATTTTTATTTTCAAGTAAGTTTTTTTAATATTATTTTTATGTTTATTCTTAAAAACAGAATTAATTTTTATTCTTATCCGTTTTTTTTAATTATTTATTTTTTTATTAGCTACGATAAACAGTTCATTTATGGAACTAAGGAAAGTGCCTCACGGGAATTCTTTCACAATTCCGAAATAAGGTAGAAGTTTACTGAATATTTTTATACCCGTACGATAGGATCGGGTATAATAAAATTACTCCTCCATTTGTAACACCTCGAAATAAGCGAGCTAGATATACCTTCAAAGGTATGGATCGGATCAGAAAAAAATTCTAAGACTTTTGAGCCATGTCCGTCCGTCCGTCCGTCCGTCCGTCCGTCAGCACGCTAACTCAAAAACTAAGAAAGCTAGAATCTTGAAATTTACACAAAATATTTTGGGAGTAATTTGTAGGTTCCCTATTTTTTTTGGTTGAGTTTGGACCAAGCCTTAGGGTAGCTCTCGAACACCTAACTTTTAGATCTCCACATTTTTTTTGCAATAGAGCTATGAAATTTTAACTACTGATAGATCTCACAAAAATATTAATTTTATTTTTAATAACTTTTTTTTGTAGCCCCACCCGTTACGGAGCTACAGCTCCCCAAAGGTTCAAAAAAGCTCTATATTTAAATTGTTATAGCACAAGTTCTATAAAGTATATCTTCATTTTGAAAACGCCAAACGATTAATACTTTCATTAGCTTTAAAAGTATATATACAATAAATATATAATTTTGGTATACGGTGTCTTAATTTACCGTTATGCGAAACTCAAATTTTGCAAAATTCTTTAACCCTTCCATCTTCTAAACGGTTAAAGTTGGAAACTTCAAATTTTGACAGAAGTTAGTTCTTTGAAAATTAGTATGAGTCATTTCAGAAATTTTTTTTGTATCACCCCCCGTTTAGGAGCTGTAAGGGGTCAAAAACTGAAAATTTCCTATTTTTAAACACCTGTAACTTGAACACCTGTTAAAATTTTTTTGAAGTAATACACAAAAATTAAAGCTCCAACATTATATTTTTATTTCTGTTAACAACTTTTTTTAATAATATAGGGTTACTTTATAATTGACGAAAGTGTTACTTGATTTTTTCAGATTTTCTAACAAATTTCATTAACGAATTTTTTCCATTTTGTTTTACTCGATAATTTGAAATTGTTGAGGATATAATGCGTAGTACATAAAAATGTAATTAAATAAACAACATAACGGTTGCTTGAAGAATTTTTATTTATATGATATTGATATATATACATACTTATATAATATCATGTTTATTTTTACATATCGTATATGTCACTAGTGAATGAATGATAAGAGTATAGATGTATATTATATAGCGCCGTATTTACATACACATATGTATTTTATTGTATATTGTATATTATATAGCGCCGTATTTACATACACATATGTATTTTATTGTACTTATAAGAAATTATTCTGTCAATAGAATATTTAAATATAATATAATATAATATTTAAAATTATATTTACTGTTTTGTACTTAGTAAATTTAATATACATTTACCGCTTAGTATTAAATGGTACTATAGAATATTTGAAAAAGTTTTGGATTGATAATCGTTATGTGGAAGGTTAGAATCTGCTTTTGAAGAATGTACATATAAACATATAGTTTGAATATATGTACAACCCATAGTTTTAGAAATTATAAAATTCACCCAAATTATTTTAAAATACTAAAATATTAAAAAAATAATATTGTAAGCAGAGTGACAGGCTGTGAACATACTAACGGTTCGTACGGGTATCTAAGAGTTGACAAAGTCAACTGTATTCTTCCTCGTTTAGTAAATTTGCTAACTAAAAAAATTGAAATGTCTGAATATGTTAACAGAATATAACATTCAGTGAAATTCGTTGATACAAATACAACCCTTCCGTAAAGTTCATATTTATTCGATCAAATTATTTAGTCAAGAAAACTAAAAGACAGAAATATTTAAAGAATTTTTATGGCGGAGTGTGGGTTAACCGTTAAAGATTTTATGTGCTGAAGTGCGAGTTAACCGTTAAAAAATTCTTTTGCTGGATCGCGCTTTAATCGTAAAACTAAAAGTAATAAAAAAACTTAAATTAAGTTATTTAAAATAAATAATCTTAAATTAAACAACTAAACAATATAATTACAATAATTATAAACTACAACAAAATAATGTTAAACTAAGTTATAGCTAGTAATTAATTTTCTCTATATAAACACTTTAATTATATAGTTTTTTTTACTATCTCAAATTGAAAGTAAATCACAATTTAAACTGAAACTAAGTTGGAATTAACATAAAAAAAAATTCAAATACCATTAAATATGGCACTATAACTTAAGAATATCAAATATCAAAATTAAACTCAAAGACTTAAGAATGATTAATTAATTATAATGAATGTGACAGGAGTAAAAAAAATTTGTAAAAAAAATAATTAATTTATATTCTAATAAGTCATATTAGACAGAATAAAGATTTTTTTTGAAGAAGAGGTATTATTTAATTTTATTTGAATATATAAATTGAAAACTGCATAACTATACGTAATACAAACAGAATTTTATATTAATTAAGCCCTACATTTATCTTAAATCTGGTTTTAAAAAATCTTATTGCATTTTTACATATAAATAAAATAGAAATTTTAGCTATATGTCATCAGATATGATTGTGTTGACATCTATAAGATATTTCGCAAACGTAAGATTTTGTACAACTAAGAAATGGATGGCGATATTATAAACAAGCCTTAACCCATAAATGATATATTTTGCAGGAGAAAATTACTGTTTTAAGAAAATTATTATATGTTTTAATTCTTTCTAGGTTAATAAAATAATATTTAAAATAGCAATAATATTTAAATTATCATCAAATAAATATTTTCATTTGAATATTGTTAAGACAGGTTAACTGAACAAGTTAAAATAAAATAAAAAAAATAAAAAATTATAACATATGTATTAAGGTTAATTTACATATCGCTATCGAAATTGAAATTATTTTAAATAACTTTGAAAATGTACCTGAGAAATGTCAAAAACATTACTGCAAAAATGTCAAAATGAATAGTATAGAAATTGAATTCTTCTCCAATTCTTAAATTTAATTATCTTCGCTTTAATTTCTTTAATATTTATAATAAGTTTAACATTTTATTTTTAATTTAAAAATCCAAATTAAACATTTTCCATTAGGTGTAAGGCACAAAATTTTTATCTGGTAACACTATTTATAAAAATATACGATATATATTCATAATATATTATAACGTAATCTACATCTTAAATTTTCACATTAAATATATGAATATTTAATTTTTTTACTACAAAAAAAAAGCAGTTGGTGCATCACTACGTATTTTTATTTAAAATGCAAAAAAGGAAAAAAAATCTTTTTGTAATAATCAGATAAAAATAAACAGTTATGTCATTTTAAAAGAAAATTTTCAAATATGTATGTGGAAAATTTTTCATTTTGTTTTGGTTGTGATTTGATTTTTTTTTTTGATTCTTTTTTTTTTGTGTAAAAATTCAATTTTTCAAAAAAAAAAAATTTTATATCCGTTTTCAAAGAAAACTTATTGATTTTAGCCAATGTTTGTGTGTATGTGTAACTATAGAATGAATATATGATAATTGATTTTTTTATTTTTTTTTTTCTTTTAATATTACAATATTTATTCGTATATTTAGTTTTACCACAGTTCAATTTATGTGACTATAAAATAGAGGAAAACATGTCCTTAAAATAAAAGAAAACATAGAAAATAATAACAACAAAAATTGAAAAATAACACATACAAAAAACAAAAAAATAGAACATGAAAATAACATCATCGTTTGTTATATTTTGTGATCATTACATGTGATGTCAACTTTTAACAATACAATATTTAAAAACAAAAATATTTTTTTTTGTTTTATTTTTTTTTTACTCATACAAAAACTGTTATACAAACGTTTTATTTATTGTAATACTATATTATAAGAATAATATACACTACATGTACCTATATACTATGTATATTAAAAATATTTGCTTACATGTTTGTATGTATGTACAAAACAATGATAATATTTTGAAAAAAAAAACAATAAAATAAAAAAAAAATAACATTTAAACAAAAGATTAAACATGAAACAACAAAAATCACTGACAAAACTCGAGCATTTTTTTTTTTGTGTATGACTTCTGTAAAACAAAAATTATTTGGAATTGGGGACAAAATGATGTATGTATATAGAAAGGATCAATAATGAGTTAACTGATTACACTTATAGGATATTAATATTATGATATTTTGTTAAAATATGATAAATAAATGATGCAACATCTGAAAGCAAAGTTATAAGAAAATAAGCAAGCAAAGCAAAAGTTATAAGAACATTTTAGAGTTAATTAATTAATTTTAAAAAGATGTTTCAGTTTTACAGAAATTAATTATGTATAATACTTAAAGTCAATTGCTGAGTCTGACATCTTAAATTTAATTGACAATTAAATTTAATGAAAAAATTTGACATTTTAAATTTAATTTTATACTAGAGGCCTCGGTGGCCTAGTGAGTAAGAGCGTATAAAATACGCTGTAAACACCGAAAGAGTATGGATTCGAATCCCACACACGTCGTAAGAGTTATTGCGCCTTACGATATTTACAGTTACACCTGAACAGGAAAGCCTGTGTATTTTCCTTTCCACATGTACTATTTAAAAATAATAAATTAATGTGTATTCTAGGAAAAATTAAGGAATGTGTCAAATATATACTTATTGACTTATCGGTCTTTAAACTTACTGAACTGTAAAGTTGTATGCCAATTCTTTAAATAATGAGGAAAAAATTTATTATGAACCATATTGATATTATCACAATATAATAAAAATATATAACAATAGGATCTCTAAAAAAATTTAAACTATTTATTATAAAAATTGTTTAATAGGCACGTGACTGCTGGAAAGTTCTCAAGAGATCTCAATAAAGGACGTAATTAAAGAAATTTTTATTAGCTGTTGAGTCAGTCAAATTATATATACTTTTTTTCAATTGAAAAAAGTATAGTAGAATCGCACTTATGATGAGAAATTAGTGACTCTCTCTAGTACATTACTATAGATCCATATAACATTTATTTGATGAAAATCCAATTACATGCCCATTATTAAATATGGACCAAACAGATTTTATAAGAAGTATTTTTCAATAATTTTATTATGTAAGGTTCTAACGATAATTTTAAATAAATACGAATTCAAATTTTTTAAAGAGTTTATTTTGAATATTACGCTGTTAAAGTTTGGATAATTAAATATAAAAGTTATAATTAAATGTATAAAAGCATCATATTAAACTCCTATTATCAAAATTGCATATTCATGTATAAGTATACAGTTAAAAAAATACGACTCATACTATTTAAATGACTTTATTTAAAGTGTTTTCCTTCAAGAAACATTGTAAAGAATTTTGTACTTATTATGAGTTATAATGAATGCTTCAAAATATATAATTTCATTTTTTCTGGTAGACCAATCAAAGCTGGTGTTTTTTTTTTTTTGTGACATTACAAAATGTATACAAGAAGTATGTACATAAAAACATTATGTAAGTTCATTGACCAAGTAAATTGTAAATTTACTCATCAGAAAAGTAATTTTCACGTTTACTGTTTTTTGTTTTTCCTTTTTTTTCGAAACTCACTTCAAAGGATCATATTTTTGTTTGCAAAAGTAATTAAAATAAATTAAATTAACACCTTTAAAAACATAATGTCGTTATAAAGAAAACTTTAACTAAAATTAACTAAAAGAATTTAAAAAAAAAACATTCATGTTCCAGTATTTTTTTTTTCAGAGACTATATAGTCTTATTCAAATTCATAAAATGGTCACAAAAAATAAAACAAAAATTGTTTAAAATAAAAATTAATTTTGTTTTTTTCTTTTTATAATTGAAACAAAGGATACTATAATCACTCTTTATTTCAGTCCGTCTGGAATGAGTTAAAAAAAAAAAAGATTAGTTGATCTTGTTAATATTCATATGTTAATCCGTAAAAAATAAAAGAAATATAGGAGTATACTCTAAGTTATAACATCTGTATAAGGATAATATGTCTGGTAAATCTAAAATTTTGTTTTTCTGATTTATACAATTTAAAATTAAATTATATTTTAAGACTGATTGAATTGAAAGGAAACTTTCCCTTAAAAAAGATAATTTTACATTAAATGACCTTTAAACATACATGATAATGTGTTAATTTTCCTTTAATAGGAGATACAAAAATTAATTTACGGTAACTAATGTCTAGGTTTAGATCTTTTTTCATCAAATTTCAATATTCAAGCCTTTAAATAGTACTGACGGTTCTAAAAATTTTGCATGTTTTTTCGTTTCAAGGCATCAAATACTAAATCTAATACTAAATTTTGAAGTATAATTCTCACATTTGGGCTGGCGCACCTCAAACTTCACTAGGTTATCTAAATAAAATTCAAAATCGCATTTAACGCCTAATTGGCAACCCCACAGTCCAGGCATTTTTTATCCCACTTGGTACTTCCGGGAACATTGGAGCACTATCTCTCTTATATATATATCTTGTAGGAAATGACAATTGTTCTATTAAACTGAAATCAATAATGCCTTCGTTCAAACAATTCCAACGCAACACTGTAGGGAGACTTCAAGTGCACATTACTACACTGTAGAAATTTCCAGGTGGTTCAAAACTGGTTATGGTAACTCATTTTACAATTTGCCACTTTTCAAAAAGAACCTGTTTAGGTTCGTTTCCAAATTACCTTCTAACTCTCCTCGAACATTGTATTTCTCTCTAAATCCTCTTCCTTTTATCCAAACCTACAATGATTTTGTATAAAGGAATCCTTTCCCAGAATTTGGATAGCGTGTAACAAAAAATAAATTTTTGTTACAAATAAATTCTTCTAAATTACTGATTTCTTCATTTAACAAAAGTTAATTTAAGTATAAAAAAATTACAATTTAAGTATGTATATAATTTTGTTTGAGAGCTTAGCAGAGTGCTCTGTAGTCATGTAATTTTAAATTTAACATAATATATTTAAAAATTTTAACTATCAAAAATTTTTAATACTCATTCGTAGTCAAGATCGTTCACTGCTTATTTCATTTAATTGACATTATAAACTAATCTTAGATATCAGTACTAGATTGAAATCTTCTTTTAGGATAGCCTGATTTTAACCAAAAAAAAACAAAAAAAAAAATACAAAATAGAATAATATAAAGAAAAAAAATTGTAATAATAACGCGCCAGTTAAACATTTTATAGCAGATAATCTCTGTTGTAATATTTTTCTTCCTTGATGACATAAAATCGTATAAAATATAACATATAGAAGACAATATACATATATAATATATAATCATATGAGTAAACATTCAGAAACATTAATATAAACATGCATGCATAATAAACTCATATGTTTGTATAAATGTTCATGGATAAAGTTAAATATTTTAAAATAACATTGGGAGTCATGAATAAATGAACAGAATACAAAAATTGAGAATTTTCTTTGTTCTTATGCTTATTTTTTATTTTTGGTTTTTTGAGTTTTGTATGTATAAAAACGCAAGGGGACCGCACTTTTTATTTTCTCTCTCTAGAGAAATTCCCCAAAAACTATTTTTTTTTTTTTTCATAAACATTTTTTTCTCTTATTATTCTGTTTTTTTCATTCACTGTTACTTTTTTGTATTATCCTTGTCCTTTTTTGTATTTTGTAACTGTTTTGTTTTGTTTGTCAAGTCTATTTATTTATTATTTTCATACATATTATTATGTATGTACATATATAATGTATAATAAATATGTTTGTGTATGTGTGTGTATGTGAATTGGTTATTATGTATGTTGCACAATTTTAACAATAAAAATTCATTTTATCCTTTTTTTTTACTCTCATATTTTTTTTTTTTTTGTGGTTTTTTTTCACTATTTTACTCCATCATGAGAGTTTTTCTTTTTTTTTTGCAGTTATTTCAATTGTTTTTTTTTTGTTTTTTTTTTTTAGGAATAAAGGAATCCCGTTGTTGCATTCCTTTTTTGTCCTCTTTTATACTATATATAAGCTAAAGTCTAGCTGGCAACCAATTTAAGTCTGCTATGTTAGAGTAGACAAAATGTTGTCAAAGTTGAGTTTTTTGTTTTTGTTTGCTTCTTAGAGTTGTTTAGTTTTTTGTAATACAAAAATCTGAAATTCTAAGAATAAAAACGCAAAAAAAAAAAAGGAAAAACAGACAAAAAAAAGGAAAAAACTGGGAGGAAAATTGAAAAAAATTTGGAATGCTCCATATAATTTTCTTTTACAAAATTACAGTATTTAATTTAAGTTTTTTATTGAAAATGTAAAAGGGTTACGTGCTGGGACAAGTAATTCATATCAAAGACTTGATTAATAAAAAAAAAAAAAAACTTTTATTCTAAATATGTTTCTCAGTTTTATTGCAGAATTTTTCTAAAACAGATATTGTTTGTTATTTGTTTAAGTAAAATTGTATTAAGATAGTTAATAATGTATATATAGTAAATAAATCGAACATAATATACAGTATCCTTAAACTGAAGCAATTTTTCTTCTTTTTTTCTTTTTTCTATATATTTTTTTTTTAATTTTGGACTTATTTGAACGTATTGAAGTTGTAGTACAAAACTTACAATATTTTTGGCATTCAACGAAGAAAAATAAAATTGTATATTTACGGATATAAAAATATGGATTTTAAGAAACCACTTAAAAAATTTCTTTCATATCTCATTATTTTAAGATTTAATAAAAAATATTAATGAAAAAAAATTTCTTTTTTACTTATAGAAGGATCTAAAATCATGCTTGTACCAATTTATTTATGCTTTAATGGCTGCAGAATTCTAAAAAAATATGTGGTTTCTGAATTTTAGGGAGCGAAAAATATTTGTGATCACTGATCATAAACTATTTAAATAAAATTTTCAAATAAAAATTAGCTAAAATTACTGTAACATATGCAAATATCTTAGAGTTATGGCATATTATATCTAAGGATAAAATAAAAATGAAAAAATAGAGAAAGAAGAGAAAATTATTGGGTTTTAAATATGAAAACATTATGACGAAAAACATACATTTATTAAATATATGATAAATTTTGTTTAGAAGTTTTTTCATTCTAAACAAAATTTATCTTGCATTTTTTATTAGATTATTATGAAGGTATGAAAAATGAATGAAAAGATACCTTTCATTGATTTTTTCATACATCTGATGTATGAAGCAAGTAATATCTCGTAATATAAATATTAATCTTTAAAATGAGAACTGCCGGTTATCAAGTCAGAGAAACATCCTGCCTGATTGTATTTTGATATTTTGAATCTTAAGTTGAAAAAATATCAAAAATAATTATACATGAAGTAAATCTAGGTATAATGAAGGCTAACTTCATTTACTTATATGTAAAAATATTTTTAAATTAACGATTTCTTTTAAATTTTAATCTGTATTTAAATCCTATCACAGTTGTCCGATTTAATCCAAACTTTAACAAAGAAAAAATTTAGGTAAAACAATTCGTATACTTTATTTTATTTTGTTTTTTTTATGGAAATTTAAAATTTAAGGTGTAGGTGCTAACATAAAATTTGACTCTTCTCTAACACATATACATTATATGTATACATATATATTTTCAAAAATGATGTGTTCAGAGTTAAGAATTCAAAAACAATGTTAATTACTTGAACCAAAGGCACCATAATATATGGTATAAAAATTATGGTTAACGATTATTAATCAAAATATCACAATTTTGATGTCTCTTCTTACAGATTATTAATATATTATTTGATGAGGTATCATAAAGCCATGGCTTTATGATTCATTCAAATGAGCAATATGACTTATGACCTATGCTTTTATGACATACCACATTTTATTTATCTAATCAAAAGTAGAATTATAGTAAACTTTTTGCAAGTACTGTAATTTATTTTTAATATTTTTCCCTGTTTAATTTTTAAAATTGTAAAATCGTGACAATGATAGGATATTTATATGTATATATTGTCCTTTATTTTCATGTAGTTATAACTGCAAACATGCCTTTTTTTCTTTTTTTTTTTTTTGTTATTATATTGTTATTATTTTAACTTTTTTCTAGATATCCGTGTGTTACATATTTTCCCTATTGAAAAGAAACCTAAAAGAGGCATCAGTAGAATAAATTTCAAATATATTTTTTTTTTTTTTGTTTTTATTTTGTTGAATTATTTTTTAAAGAGTTTTTAATTCTGTTGCATTGTATTTGTTCGTTATTTGCGTTTCAATTTATTCACACATGTAAAGAAGCTTAAAGTGTTTTTATCTTATATTTTTTTCCATTTATTATTCTGTTTGTTTCTAAAAAAAGAAAAAATGAAAGAAAAAAAAAAACAAATATTTATCTAATATAAAGCATTTATTATTGCAAAATTATGAACAAAATTATATAAAAGTTATATGCATCTAGATTTTATTTATCCACTTTTTATAAATTGTAATGCATCATGCTTTTTTGTTACAATATTATCTTCTCTAATATTTACTTGTATAATAAATTTGTTATTTATATAATATAGAGAGCTTCATTAATGCTATTAACATAACTAGTTCGGCAATGCACCATAATATTAAAACGATTTCACAATATTTTCAATCAAGATCTCTAGATAAAAGCTAGGTTAAAATTAAGATCTTTATTAGAAAGATCATGGATTTAGCTAAAATAACCATCTTATGTCCTCAGATATCTTTAAGAAGTATCTGGTTATAATTTTATAAAAATAAAAACCAAAAATTTTGTACCCACATGAGTGTTAAAGATAACAAATTAATAAACAGTTTTTATAACAGTAAGCAGCTGACAGAATCTATAATTTCGATTTGGGATATCGCCATCGATCGATCGATCGTTTGTGAAACGATCGATCGGGATATATGTACAAAGTGAAAACATATTCCATATATTGAAGCATGATGAATTAAAATAAAATTCTTCCAGCTGTATAATATATTATAATTATTATTTTTGACTTAAAGAAGGCTTCATTGATAAATATATTTTTTGGTTTAGCTGTATGAATTTTATGTTCTATGGCTAAGTTCTGTGGTAGTTTAACTGTTAAATATTAACTACATTTTTTTTTAATCCAAGCACTCTGAGGGATATTATTGCCTATGCTTCAATATAGTACACCGAACTATAGGTTTCTAACAACCTAATTTTTTAAGTATTGAAAATTATAAGAAACTGTAAAAGCTTTATTTATAATGATAAAATTTCTAAACAATAATTGCATACTTTTAAAATTATTTTAATTATTTATTTTTTATTAAATTTGTAATATAAATATTACAAAATAATTAGAATGACCTTTTTCCCTTTGTATGTGGGCCAGTATTATATTAGTTTCATATTAATGATATATTTTTATTTTTATATAAGGGTAGATTACTTCTTTACATTTTACTAAATGCATTTTTCTGCAGTTTACATGATCTTCCTTCTCTTGTCAACATTTTGCTTATTACTCTATTCAATATTGGTTTTATATATCGTCCCAAATTCCAAATAGCTCCATTCGGTTTTAGATGTTTTCTATATCTTCCTGGTTTTTACACATCAAAGTTTTAAGTGCAAACTTGTGTATGTTGATGCACTCCATGATTATGTGGTTTATAGTAAGTTGTTCATTGCAAAAGGTGCATACTGGGGGTAATATTTTGTCGAAAATATACTTATGAATGAGTGGATTAATGAGTGGCCAGTGTGCTTTCCAATCTTAATCTCGTTATTCTTATGTCGTTTTTGCGACTTTTCGTTTTGACTACTGTGATATTCTTTTTTATAGGAAATATATCCCTTAGTAACATTCCCGAATTTTCCACTCTGATTGTTTCAAATTGTTGTAATATATTCTTATTTGGTTTTTCGTATTGATGAAAGTTCTTGGTATGTATGATATATGTGGGCTTCACTTGTGGGCACTTCTTATATTTGTGATGGCGTTTTCTTTCTCTGATATATTTTTGATTGCCCTGATAACACCTAGATAGTCTGTGTAAATGTTGTTTGTCACATTATTCTTTCTTGCCATTTTTATTGCCTCCTCTACTGACACCAGTTCCGCTGGGAATATTGAGCAGTCCACCAGTATATCTAATTTGTAAATTTCGTTAAGGCTATCCACTGCATATCCTACTCCGTTGTTTCCCTTGGATGCATCTGTATGCCATTCTTTATTAGCTGTGTGTCTTTCTATTACAGTTTTGTAAGCTTGGAAATATTGATCTTTAGTTGTATTATTTTTTGGTAGATTTTATATTTCATCTATGATTACATTGTTCGTATTGTACCAGCAGGGTTGTTTTTGAACTTTTTCAGTTTTGTGATTTAGGTTAATTTCGGTTAATTCAATTAAATTAATTATTTGGTCTATTGCTGATAATTTGGAGGCTTGTACTGATTCATAATAAACACCAAATACTAACTGGGGATATGGTTGGGTTGAGTGTACGCCTTGACCGTCATTGTACCTGCCAAGATATTTCTTCTTTCTATAATTAATAGGAAGCCAGTTTCCGCTCCCCATGCTTCTATTTTTGATACTGAGAGGGGCCCCAAGTGTGATATTTTGTGGAAAATGTACTTACCAGTGTGGTTACAATTGCATACTTTTAAGATTATTTTACAAATTGAAAGTATTGTATATAACATTATGTTCATTTCATAACATAACGTTGAATCTTCTTTATTTTAATTTTTCTATATATCACCATCTCATTCTAATATGCATAGAAATATATACAACTACGATAATAGAAAATTGTTTGTATCTATAGAAAATGTTTACTTATACAGTACCTACTTTAGTTAAATATGTCCTCTTGAATTCAAGTTACGAGAATAAAATGGGTAAAAAAAATAAAAACAAGAAAAACGATAACAACAAAAACACTCTTCATATAAGAAAAAAAAGAAAGAAAAAAAGAAAATTAAAATGAAAACAATAAAATATATAAAAAAGAGACAAACTGCTTTATTGTTTTTTATTATTTGACATTTTAATAAACTTCCTGCTGCTTTTTTTGCTATGATATTTTGCATAAAAATATATGATTATATACAAATATATATAAATATATATATACAAACATATATAAGTATACAATATAAATATTACTTTTAAATAGATATATTAACGTTTGTACTCCTCTAAAGAGGCAATAAGATACAAAAGGGTTAATTTAAATAAAAAATAAAAAAAGAAAGAATTTATATTTAAAAAAATAATAAATGAAAATACAAAAGCAAAAAATTAAACAAAATAAGAAATAATGAAAGACAGGATGACTGAGAATGAAGGAGAAAGAAAGGAGAACAGAGAAAAACAAAAGTTTTGTTTATTTTATCAAAAATGCATTTAAAAATTTCTTTTTATTTTCGTATATATGAATATGAATCTATATAGGTACATACATAGTTGTGATTCTTTATGAACACATGTATATTTAATTAAATTATAATTTACTTTAGTGTCATAATAATCTTTTGGGACTTGAACTGCTCTTTTTTTTCCCATATTAAGGTACTCAACAGTAATTAAAATGTAATTTTTTTTTTTTTGTGTTTTGTAGATTCTTATAATTTTGAAAGTTCTAAGAGAAATATTTTTAGTAAATTTTTGGTCAGATAGGAATTGAATACAAACGAATTGTTTTAATATGATATTTCTTGAAAGTTCGTAATTTTAATTATATTTTCATAAATTCTTTAGGGAAATATTTTGGTTTTTCTTACCTAGTATTGCTTACGATAAGATAACTAAGATAACTAAGACTTGCTAGTATTGTTTAAGATAAATTAAATTAAAATTTCCAAATTTGTGTATACATTATAATATTATATAACTGTATATGAGACTTTTATTAATTTACCTTTAAATTATTAGGAAGTGTAAAATTTAGAACAGTTAATCGAATTTAAATTCTTAATGTTTCAGCCGTTAATTAGTTAAGAGATTAGTGTAATATTACAAGTATTGATGTAATTTATATACAGAAATTAAATGTAAAACAATTTTTAATTTGAAAAAAAAACTTTTTATTATCTTAGAATTTTAAAATTCATCTATAAAAATATTAAGAACAGCTGAAAACTATTTAAGATTTAACATAAGGAAAAATTTGGATTTATATTTGTTATATTCTGTTCCAAAACAAAATTTGATCAAGATACGGTTTTTATAATTAATATAGAATATGACATGACGAAACTGAATAAATTCATATGCAAATCGAACACACAAGAAGAACTTTTTAAAATAGCATATATGTGTATATAAACATTCTGGAAAAATGGTATAATCCTGACTTTGTAACCAATTCCAAAAAACCCCGGATTTAATTTTGTTTACAAAAATATTTTAGAAATTCCATATTTAGCTATTCATAAAAACAATATTTGTAGTTTATTTATCATCTTTTCCTGTAATCAAATTACAAAAAAGCGGGATTTTTATAAAAAAAAAAACGGAATTTTTAAGAATAGCTGAATTTTGTCTTGGCGGGGTTTTGGAAAGCGGCATTACGATCCCCTTTTATTGTTATAATAAAATCTGCTACAAAATAAAGGGAATGTTTTCTTTTAGTAAATAAATAAAAAATTAAACTGAATAATCTATCTATACAAATAAATAAAAACAAAGCATATTTATTAAATATATTATTTATCCTGGAAGTATGCAATTTACTAAACATTTATAAAATAAGGGAATAAAACTAATTTTCAGTTGGGCCTTGGTGGCCTAGTGGTTAAATACGTGGCTTATTAACTGAGGGAGTGCGGGTTCCAATCCTGAACCGGTAACAAGTTTTATTAATTGAAAACAAATCCCCCTTGCTACCAAATATAGCGTAAATATAAAATATATAATATAAACAAAATAAATAATATTAGTGTATAATTTAATAATAGTATTCGACCTATAATGGCCTTAGTAGCCGATGGTTTTGTAACATTGCAAAATCCTATGTGATTTGTAATATTAATATAAATAAATAAATAATTTTTAGGGACCTCTGTTGCCTAGTGATTATGCAAGCGGCCTATAAACCGAGGAATTGCGGTTTCAAATCCTGCACTGGTAGCATGGATTTTTAAATGTATGGAGAATCAATTAAAAAGTAAATTTTCGTCATATGTCTCCCTTACTACTAAATATATAATGTAAAATATATTAATAATATATCATATAAACAAAATAAAAAACATTAATATAATATATTTTAAAAATATAAATTTAGAAAATTTTTCGTTCTACAATACTACCGAAACTCTTCAGTAAGAAAGTAGTATATTGATATGCTTAGACATATCCTAATTTTAAACTTCAACAAGTCTTACTATTTATAAGGAAATTTTAGAAAATATTCTCTGAGGTAATAAGACAAGTTGAAAATATCCGTAAAAACTAAGTTTAAAGTTAAAAATTTAAAAATTAAAATTTTTTTTTTTTTTATTATTTTTTGGTTTTTATTTTTAATTTTTTAATTTTTTTTTTTTAATTTTTTATTATTTTAACATAATAAAAGTATTCAACTTATGACCGATGGTTCAGTAATATTGCATTCTCCTACATATACATATGTACTTACTTACATACATTCATATTAACAAAGTTTGGAATAGATAAAATTTATTAGATAAGAATATTTAGCTGTTTTTTTTTTATTATTTCTAAAAGTCATCTTTATAGAAATTTTGAAAATTCACACGAAATTTTTAATTAATGAAATCATTTAATTAAATCAAAAATCAACAAAACAAAAATATATAAAAAAATTTCTGAGTCATAACGTCAAAGAAGCGGAAAAACACATATTCTATTCATTTGTTACATCAAAGTTTCCATAATTTCTCAAAATTAACATTTTAACCTTGAATGTGAATATGTTCTGTTCTCTATTTAAAATACAATTTTCCAGACCTATCAATTTTTATAAAAATTTTCAAAGTAAAATAAAAGTCGCATTAGTTTTATTTTTTTATTTAGTTTTGACATTCAATTGTTTTTCTTTTTTTTTGATGTTTTTTTATACTTCTTTTCATTAAAGTTTTCTTTTTGTTTTTTTTTTTTTTGTTTCTGATATAATATTCAATGTCACATCACAATTTGTTGCTTTCTGTCCTTTTTGTTTCAATTTCATTTCATTCAAAAAAGGTTAAAAAATACATAAAAGAAAATCAGTTTTTCCTTTTCAAAATGTGATCACCGTGGCGAAAAAGAAAAAAACAGAATTCATATAACACCCAAATAACTTTTCTACAACACTAATGAATTCAAAGATGTCGGAAGGATGATATGGCATATCAAACAATTAGAAGCAGGGAAGGTTTTTATGTTTTGAAGGTATAAAAAATTATTGGATAAATGTCAGATATGGTTACATGAGATCAATAAGAATATGATTTATATATATATATATATGTTTAGCATTGGTTAGACAATATTCTGTCCTTTAATCTGTTACCACATATCAAAATATTTACTTAAACAAAAAACACTTTTGTTCTTTAATACAATTTATTCTCTATTAGTTTTTACATTTTATTCTCTATTATTAAATTATTCTCTATTAGTTTTTTTAACATTTTTGTTATGAATATCTAATATATAATAAATAGCTAATAACATGATTGGTGAATAATTCAAAATATAAGATGGCCTAGAAAATCATTGTTAGGAGTTCCTCATAGACAAAAGAGGATCTCGTCTAACCATCTCAAAGCAAGAAACTATACTTTTTAAAATAAAGAAACGAAAATGGAAATGAATAGATGATACACTTCAGAAAGCGCCAGAAAACATTGTTCGTCAAGGGTTTGAATGGAATCTGGAGAAGAAATAAATGTGGCCAAACCAAAAATAACGTGGGAAAAGTTAATAGCAAAGCAGATTGAAAACTGCGGTAAAATATAGGCAGAAATTAAGCAACAGATCGCGAGACAGAAGCTTTGTGGAAGACCTATCTTCCTTCAAGGGACGAAGTAGGAAAAAAAAAACTTCCTAGAGTATACGTAGTCTTTCATATTATTATACGTTTCATTTTAACTTCCATTGTTATTCTTTGTCATTTTCTCTTATACTATTTATTATTTTTCCAGTTCTTCTATTTGTAAATGACAAAAGGTAAATTTGAAATTTATCAAATAATTTAAATTCTTACCTTTAGAATTTTGTAATAATCGCGAGTTATACATTAATAAGCGAGAAAAATGTAAATGTCATATTCAATATGAAAACATCCCTGATTATATTAGTCATAACAACCAACGCTGTAAATAATTATTATGATACGATATTGTAAGAATTTATTTATTTATTTTTTATTATATTGATAATGACAGTATATACCGGAATAATGGTATGGGGCGGAAGATAACTTTGAATAGTGACAGTAACAGGAAAAATAACATTTTAGTGATGAGTGATATGTGCATGTTAACTGTTAATTGAATGGCGTGTTGCACTATTATTAAATACCATAGGTAGAATATTACATTTTAAATGGCTATAAGATATAAACAATATTTAAATAACAAAAAAAAAAAAAAAATTGAGTTGAATTCTTTTAAAAATTTTTCTTTTTGTTGTTATTTGTTGCAAATTATGTGAAAATTATTATAGTAAGTAAATTATTACAACTTTGAGGTTAGAATTAATGTCAATCATGAAAACTTTTATTTATTTATTTTTTTTTTCTTTTATATTATATATAGAATCATTGTAAGGAGATTATTGAATAAAAGTTTGAGAAATTAAGTATGTAGGTAAGAGAATGGAAAATTTTTTCAGACATAATTATTGAATTTTTTTCCCACCTTTCCTTTTATTCTAAAGTTTTTATTTTATACTCGTAGTAAAAAAAAGTATATTGAGGTCATTATGAATGACTTTCAATTTTTATTTTTTATGGAAAAACTTTAAGTTAAGTGTGTAAAAATTACTGAATAGAAAATTTTTAATATTAATATATATTTAATAGAATATTAGACTAAAAATTTCAAACACTTTCATGCCTATATACAAAAAATTTGATTAAAATAATCAAAAAAATTAATGTTAATTTTACACTATGTAATAAAATTTAATCAATAATTTTTAAAGACGATAAATCTTAAATTATATTTTTGGTAATCTAAAAAATATTTTATTAAATTTCGATAAATAAAATTAATATTATATAAAAAAATTTGTATCTTGCGGTTAATATGCTCTCAGCAAAAGTTGTTTATTTAATTCTATGCAAAAGATTCTTTCTTTCAATTTGATGAAATTTTGTGCTTCCATTATTTATTCTGATTGCTTTGTTTTTAATAATAAAAATATGAGTATAATAAAATAAGTAATCACTATCTATTATACAAAAATATATAGTAGAAACAGTACGATTTATTAAACATTATGAGTTATGATCTAAATCAAATAATTCAAATGTATTTGAATCTTGTAATGTAATCATTTATATCTTGTAATAAAACTAAATCCAAAATTTGAGATACTATGGATCTCTGCAAAAAAAAATTTAACTGTATATAGTAAAAGTCTTTATATGTCAAGAGGGTGCCAATTTAAATATATTCAAGATTCTGTTTATGTCCTGTAATAAAATTATATTTGAAGTACTGGCGGATCTCTACTCCAAAAAACTTAACTTTAGTAAATGTTTCTGTGTCAAGAGACTGCCAAGAAGTGCTCTTTTTTTTAAGGTTCGGATTAAAAAACCTAACTAAGTTTAAAATGTTTTCAATTCACTAAGTCGCTTTGGGTAAATACTATTTTATTTCTAACATGTTTTCGATCTAGAAGGTACACTTAAATAGAACTTGTACGAAGTTTCATCATTTTTTAAATAGATCCGTTGCATTAGGTTGTTTATTTATTTATTTACACTTTACAAGGGCATGCAATGCCCTTGCAAAGTGATGGGCCCTTTTCCTTTCGGATATAGGCCAATGCATTGGATTGGTTCATTCGAAACTGTAGTAATTGTTGCGTTTTTAAACCCAGTTTAGAATTAATTTTTAGATCATTCTTATCCATCTGAAAGGATTTACATATTATTATGATTTTCATATCGTAAAAAAAATCAAAGAAAAACAAAAGTAAATGAATGGTATTTACGCAAACTGGGTGTATTTATTAGATTCTTCCTTAGAAAAAAGAAATCAATAAAAATTAAAATAATTTAGGTTAAAATATATGAAATATTTGATTTTCCTTTAACACTTCAAATAAATTCCATATTTTAATATACCTATACTTGATTTTTTTTTATAAAAAAAAAAAAAAGAATAATGGTAGGTATTATAAAAAAAATTATTTATTATATTTTTATTTATTTTTGATTATCATTTTGTATTTATATTTTTTTTTTATTTATTAATACATTTATTTATTTAAAAGTAAATAAATTCTCTAATTTTGTTTTATGTTATAAATAAAGTTTTTTTTTTTTTATTTTTTTAATATAAATTGAATAATAAAAATAATTTACCATTTTTTATTGAAAATTGTGTTCAATATGACTAAAAATGTTGAATAAATTAAAGATGAAACGTTCAAAATATTGACAATTTTTTAAAAATAAATATTTTTTTATTTATAAAGATTATTTTGAAAGTAAATGAATTGATTATAATATATTAGGTATATATATATAGGAAAATCAAATAAAAATCAATAAACACCTTATAAATTTAAATTAATAAAGAAAAAATAAAGTTAATAATTTTAGTATCAAAAAAAAATTTTTCTTATAATATAAAGAGAAAATATTGTAAATATAAAAATGTTTGTATCAGTGTAATAAAGTTTTTTTTTATGGTTAAATAATTTTAGAATTTTATTTTCTGTTACAGTTTTTTATTTTTTTCTTTTGAAAATTAAAAAATTATGAAGAAAGAAGAATTGATACTCATACTGGTATGACAACATTATATTTAATAAATTTAATAAACATCATTGTACCAAATTTAAATGTTCTATCTTTGTTTACTGTGGAGATAATCTCGTTTGCTCCAGAATCATTCGGAAGCTTCTAGAATTCGAACCCATGGACCGATTTTGCCCAGATGCAGACCATGTCTTTCTTTCGTAATTAGTAACCTACTAAGTAAATTTCATCAATATAGCTTTATTAGTTTTTGAGTTATCGTGCGAACGGACAAACGGACGGACGGACATTGTTAAATCGATTCAGGAGGTAATCCTGGTTCAGAATATATATACATGTCCATATCTATCTCGCTTTCTTTTGGAGGTTACAAACATTATACCAAAGTTAACACTTTAGGTGTTGGGTATATAAATAGGGTAATAAGTAGGGTATAATTATACTTTAGCTGTAGGATACAATAAAAAAATTAAAATAAATTTGTTCCATATTTGCATATGGCATGTTGTGATATGTATGAAATTTAGACTTAGAAAATGAGTTATTTAATCAAAAAAAAGCTTGAAGTTAGCCGAATCAAAAAATGTTCTATGACAAAATTGTTGCTCTTTGTTTGTATAACAATCTTCCTTAATAATTTTTCTCATATTTTCCTGTTACGAAATATACGAAAACACCTTAAAGACACACTAGTAAACATGCTTGCGGTTGTCCGGATTTTCTCTAACAGCTTATCAATTAGAGATATTTACGTCAAAAACTTTAATATGACATTTCAAAAAAATCCGCTCCGTCATCACAAAACAAAACGAGGAAGAATACAGTTGCCTTTATCAACTCTTAGATACCCGTGCGACCCGTTAGTATGCCTATCACTCTGCTTACAATATTATTTTTTTAAATTTTTAGTATTTTAAAATAATTTGAGTGAAATTTTATAATTTCTAGAACTGTGGGTTGTAATATATTCAAACTATATGTTTATACATTCTTCAAAAGCAGATTCTAACCTTCCGAATAACGATTATCTATCTAACTTTTCCAAATATGCTATAGTACCATTTAATACTAATCGGCAAATGTATAATGCCTAAGTTTAATAATTTATACTATACATATGTATAAATTATTTATCGTACGGTATAAAAAATGTGAAGAATTGACTTTTCTGGAATTTTGAGGGGCTGTAAGCCCGGAACCCTATATAATTAAAAAAATCCGTTAACATACGTAAAAATATATTATTGAACCTTTAATTTTCATGTCTTGCCGAGGAAAAGTTTTTACAGGTGTCTAAGTTACAGGTGCCTGAAAACAGCAAATTTTCAATTTTTGACGAGTAATAACTCTTAAAGATTACAAACTATTGCACAATTTTGATATTGTCTTATGGAGATAACAAAAAATCCGGTCTTCTAGTGTTTTTAGATTGTAAAACTACTACACAGAACCTGAGATACATACATCTGAAAATAGGGGTTTTTTGAAATTTTGGGGGGCTGTAACTTAGGAACCCTATACAATTTAAAGAAACCATTAACACACATACAAATATATTACTGGACCTTTAATTTTTTTTGTCTTGCCGAAGAAAAATGTGTACAGGTGCCTAAGTTAAAGGTGTTTAAAAATAGCAAATTTTCAATTTTTAAGCCCTAATACCTCATAAACAGGGGGTGGTTCAAAAAAAATTTCTGAGCAAACTTATACTACTTCTAAGAATTCTTTCTGCTCTCAAAATTGCAAGTCCCTATTTGAAAGCGTTCCGGACTTATGAGGGTAGAAAAATCATGCAAAATTTTGTTTTTCATATAACGGTAAATTTAAATACTAAATTTAAAACAATTGTACAATTTTGATACTAATTTATAAATTTAAAAAAAATACTTGTCGAATGACGTTTTCTGATTGAAAAAATCTTAAGTAGACATATGCATTTAAAAATAGGGCTTTTTAAAAGTTTGAGGAGCTGTAGCTCCGTAACGGATGGGGCTACAAAAAAAGTTGTAAATTATAAAATTAATATTTTTATGTTATCTATCAGCAGTTAAAATTTCATGTCTCTATGTGGGGATCTAAAAGTTAGGTGTTCGAGAGCTACCCGAAGTTGTGGTCGGATCTCAACCAAAAATAATAGGGAACCTACAAATTGTTGTAAGAATATTTTGTGTTAATTTCAAGACTCTAGCTTTCTTAGTTTTTGAGTTATCTTGCTGACGGACAGACGGACGGACGGACAAAGCTCAATCGTCTTAGAATTTTTTTCTGATCCGATCCATACCTTTGAAGGTATATCTAGCTAGCTTATTTCGAGGTGTTACAAACGGAGGAGTAATTTTAATATACCCGATCCTTATCGTACGGGTATAAACACACAGAACACACAACACACACACAAAAACAGACATTACCCTCAAAAATCTTTTTCGAGTTTCTACGCACCAGATTAATGCATGTTTGCAAATATATCGAGTACAAATTTGTGGTATAAAAGTAATATCCACCTTGTACATTAATGTATGCGGTCGGTAAAAAATTAAAATGAATGTTTTATTTCAACATGTGTTTTTTCTTAAATCAGTTCCTATTTAAAATTAAAACAAATAACTTATGTAATAAAAATTTTTTTTTTTGTAGATATGTACTTAAAAATCCTAATTTTTTTTTTTAATTTTATTTATAATTTTCATGCCTTGTCATTCATTTATTTGATAATTTTTTTGTAATTAAAGTTTAAATATCATTAAAATAAGTTCACAAATTAAAATAATAAATAAATTTTTATTGTTGAATGAAATTAAATTTATAAATAATTCCAGTCATATTTAAATTTTAATAAAAAGCAGTAAAAAATCTGAAAAATAAAACAAATACCATATTATAAAAATTTATATGAAAAACATTTTTTTTGTTTGAAATGATAATTAGAGGTCTTTAATTTAAAAATCTCAATATACTTTTAGCATTGATTTATTTTAAATCTGTTATAATCTAATTATTACAAAAAAAATATAATCTGTTGTTTTAAGTACATATTATAATATTTAGATTTTTCAGATCTAATTTACATAAGTGGATTTAGTGTTTTTACAGGCTCAGACTTTTGATTACAGTTGAGGAAAGATATAATTTGAGAATAAGTTATATGTTATTTGAACATTAATGTCTATATTATGTTACACTTGTGATACGTATCACTATAATTTTTCACCAAAGTAAAGCTCAAATTATAGAACTCCGAATTTTATTTTCATATAATAAGCAATGCTAGACTAAAATGGCCCAAACCTCAATTCAATCACAGGTTTTGGTTATACATATCACAAGTCTAATCATGATATGGTTGTAATATAAATATGAGATTCCTAACTTTTATATTCGATTTTTTATATTTTTTTAATATTCAGAAGCCTTCTAAAGTTTCATTTGAACTTCATTTCTTTGAAACTTGAACAAAATGTACTAGCTTAATCAGATATTTAGGATATTATGCCTGTAGTAAGCCTATTTAAAACTATTTCTTAAACAAAAATAGGTAAATATGTTAATATATACCAAAAAATGATTTGTTATTTAGCAGCTTCTATTTTGTAGAGCTAATATATAAGCTTAAACACTCCTTAAAAAAATAAGTTTATTTTATAAAAAAAATAATTCGATCAATAAATTAAGATTTTGTTTCAATGGTTTCAATGTGATCGATTTCAAATATTTTAGAAATTAACAATTAGAAAAAACAATTATGGCAAGAACCCTTTTGCAATATATTACCGATCTTTTGCCATAGCTTTAAAACTAATTTCTTTTCGTCCCCATTCTATAGATTTGCAAGTTACTGGTGTATTTGTTTACTATACCCTACACCTAAAGTATAGGGTATATTAACTTTGGTATGGAGTTTGTAACCACAAAAAGGAAGCGAGTTAGATATGGACATGTACATATATTCTGAATCAGGATCACCTCCTAGTGAGTCTATTTAACGATATTCGTCCTTCCGTTCGCACGATAACTCAAAAACTAGTAAAGCTATCTTGATGAAATTTATATAGTAGTTTACTAATTATGAAATGAAAGCTAAGTTTGAATCTGGACAAAATCGGTCCATGGGTTTGGATTTTGGAAGCTTCCGAACGATTTCCAGAGCAAATGAGATTATCTCCAAAACCAACAAAGATATAACCTTTAAATTTGGCAGAATGGTGTTCTTTCATGTTTGATTTAAGTCTCTGAATTTTGAAAAGATTTGGTCCATGGGTTCGGATTTTGGAAGCTTCCGAACGAGCCGCAGAGCAAACGAGATTATCTCCAAAACCAACAATGATAGAATACTTGAATTTGGTACAGTGGTGTTCTTTCGTGTTTTATTTATGTTTCTGAAATTTGGAAGGATTTGGTTCATGGGTTCCGATCTTGGAAGCCTCCGAACCAGCCTCAGAGCAAACGAGTATATCTCCACAACCAACAAAGATAGAACCTTTATTTTTAGTACAAGGGTGTTCTGGCATGTTTTCTTTATTTACCTGAGATGAATTTGATGAATTGGAGTGGCAATTCGGGTACCTGACACACGCCTCCCAAGGACTAATAAGCATATCTTCGAAATTAATAAAGATGGAAACATGAAATTTTTTACAAGGGTGTCAAGCATATTCTAAGAGGAGGCCTCTTTTACGTTCCTGAAATTCGAGTTGAATAAGACAGAAAAGGGAAGAAGTTCAAGCAGCTGCCAAAAAACTTTTGGAATTTTAATTTAATTCGAATTATTCTGGTGTAGGGTATTAATAAGTCGGTTGCATCGACTTACTGTTACATTTACTTGTTTTATTTATATTAATACTACAATTCACATCAGATAATGCAATTTTAAAAAACCATTGACTACTAAACCCATTATAGGTTGAATACTATTATTATTTATACAGTGTTCAAAGCGAAATCGTAGGTAATAAACTGACAGATAAAGAGAAAAAAATGGCTACAAAAGTTCAAGATTACTTTCTGAAAACAATCAGTATAACGTAAAAGTAAAAGAAATCAAAAATATATTATACAACACAACACAGACAAGACAAACTAAATGGAACAACTTAAACAGTTTCTTGCAAAAACAGGCCCATCCCTGTAAAATCAACATACGAACTGAATAGCTACAGAAAGTTTGAAATCAAAATTTGTCTTATAAGACTAGGTCATACATTAGGAACAAAAAAATTTCACTTTGAAAAAACAAGTTCACCGATGAATCCTCATTGTGAACACATTTTCCAAGATAGCGCATTCAATACAAATTTAATAAACTCTACACAAACCACTGAACTTCTCAAACCCAATCTTCAAAATTTCCAAATAATAGAACACATTTACAACATTTATGGGGAATATATTGGGGTAAAATTAAAATCAACCTGGATTTGTACAGACAAAATGAAAATGAAATTATAGTATGACTAGGGGCCCTATAACTGTTGCTGGTGTGTAAGTATATTTTACAGTCATATCTAAATTAAAAAAAATTGTATGGGATACAAAACTTCTTGATTCTAAAAGAAAACAAAAAGTATCATGAATTTAAACATACATACATATGTATGTTATAATATGTTAATGTAGATTTGAGAAAAATCGTGTGCAAATATGCACTTGTATTGAAAACTTAGCGGAATGGCATAATACGTAGTGTGTGGCTGAAAACTATTAAATTATAATTATAGATATTATATACCAATAAAAGTACCAAAAACTATTATGTTAATCTTAAGTTGCATTTAAAAACCAAAGCAACTTTAGGTTTTTCTTTTTAAGTAAATTAATTTAATATAAAATAAATTATAAAGTAAAATGAACAAAAATCTATTCTCAGCCCATAATGGTCTTAGCAGCCGAGGGTTTAATTAATATTGTTTACTCTCTACCATGCGTTTATTATTTATTTATGTGTTTTCCTATTTTGTTTATATTATGTATTATATATTTACACTATATTTGGTAAAATATTTCATACGGTACTCGCTCGATTAATAAATCTTGTGATTAGGCATTAGAATATCGAGGGCCCCTGTCATTCTGTGAAGTTATGTACTTAAATTTTAAATTTCGTCTAAGTATTGCATATTTTTAGGGAGATTTTTTTATTATGAATCTTATAATACTATAAGCGCGACTATAATTAATAATATTGTAATTATACAAAACTTAAAATAAAAATTTTAATTTTTAAATATAAATTATTATTTGATTTTTATCTGATCTGATAAATAGCACCGTTAATTGGATTTTAACTGGATATTTTAGTTTTGTGTTTTTTTGTTTTTTTGGTTTTTAATCCACAAATGCTTATCTGTTATTATGGGAATGTGGCATTATTATTATTGAATTGTTCTTGATAATTTAAAATCTAATTGACCACATAATGAAAATTCATATGTGTATAAATGTGGTTTAAATTCTATACAAAAAATCTATCTATTTATTTATTTAATATTTGCAAAAAGTAAAAAAAAAAAAAAAAAAAAACCGTGCCTTATTTAATATTAGATACTTGAATTAATTAAAATTGAGTATAAAATTAAAAATATTTTTTAAATATATATATATTTTCATTGTAGTTTTTATTTTAAGTTTAGAGGTAATTGATATTGTTGGTTATGATTTTGTGCAAAATAATCATTATCATGTATAAATACTTTTTTTTTATAAAATAAATTATACTTTAGTTTTAATTTTTTTTTTATTAATTAGAATAAATTAAATTCCAATTTTTGTTTTTTTTTTTTTCTATGATATAATGAAAACTTTATTTTAATAAATTGATATTTAATTTACAGATAATTGAAGTACATGGTTTTTAAAAACAAAATGAAAATAAAGTCGGTTCAATTCAACAATATAAAACATATGTATAAAAACAAATAGATTTTTAAATACGTGCATTTTCAAAAGGCCTAAATATCTACTTTTGCATCAAAATTATGCAAATTTTTGGTAAAATTTTTTTATATCCATTTACAAAAGAAAAATTTTCGTCTGAAGTAATTTAAAGTTCAGTATTTTAATACGATTTTTAAAATTCAATATTTAATATTTAAAGGCATTAAAATTGTTAAAAAATGAGTTGATTTTTAAAATGACTCTTGGTAGAACATAATATCATATACATTTTGCTTATAAATTTTTTAAAATAATATTTGGAATAAAACCTCTTGTTATAAGTTTCACAATTACGAGTATTAATTTAATTTAACTTTTAATTCCTAATACGTTTACTTATCTTAATATATCATCAAAAGATACTTATATGCTAATTAGCGTAATTAAATTAATAGTGAAACTTGTAACAATTAGTTTGAGATTTAAGATTGAATAAAAATTCAGCCAAGTGGAGGGTAATTTTACTCTCAGATGTTGACCTAAACAAATTAGTTTTATTCCAAATATATTTTTATAAATTTTATAAAAATAAATCTTATATTATCTATATTTAAAAATTCTGGTTAAAAGTATTTCAAAAATACGAAAATTTCAGTAATTATCTTTTGTTTCACATAACGGTAAATTCCTTGCCGTTTAAATTTTGTAAATAGAAAAAATGTTGAGTAGAACTTCAGATATAAATTTTTTAACATAGGTCCTATTCCAATTTATTAAGATGTAATTGGGGTTAGAAAAAACAATTGTTATTTTTTATTAGATCAATACAAAGAATATATTGTGTTATTTTATATGAAACCATATGTAGACATTTTCTAAACAGACAGATAGATAAACGGGCAGACGAATTGAGAACGGCCAGATGAACGTACAGAGTTAAACTTATAAGAACATTTTTTCTAAATTTAAAAAAAAAAAAAAAGTATTAAAAATTAAAGCATATTATTATTAAAATTTTTTGTTTTAGTTTGTGGTCAGTCAATGATTTTTAATTTGAAAACAATTTTATTTTAAAAAGGAAAAAAAAAATTCAAATATTTTGTTAAAAAAAATTTTGCATTAACATTTTCTATTTTTAATTTACGTATTTTTTACCATTTTTATTAAGCAAAAGTTTTTTTGTATGTATTAAAGTTTTTATTTTCTATCATATCGAGATGAACTGTTATGCTTCCGTATATAATATTTTCTGGGATTTTTAGTAAAAAGTGCTATAAAATTTGTTCGTATCTAGAGTTCAAGGACTATTTTATTTGGAATATAGATATAAAAATTTTTTCCGAAAATAAACCATTAACTTGACTATTTATTTTCGAATAAAAACTAAATATATTACTCATTAAATAGTGGGAAATATATTTTCGATTCAGGAAATCAGTTACCAAGTAACAATAACTTTAAAGAGTAAGTAAACGGTTTACAGGAATAGTTTTTCAAAAGCGAATTCGCAAAATATAGGTATAAAATTAAAAATGATGGAAAATGCATTGAATAATGTAGTTTCTATAATTCAACAACTTGAAAGTCTAAACTATCCAAATGACATATCCCTCTCCTCGTACAAGATCAGCGATATTCAAAGCAAAAATCAATATTAATTATAGAAAGGCAATGAGAATTAAAAACACCGTAACAGAGAACATCTACAAATAAATAATCAAGCAATTGGGTATGTTCATAAATTCTGCTATCTTGCAGCATTATATCAAAGAGCGGATGAGCATAAAAAAACACAGATAACTAACTCAGGAATGCTAAAACAGCATCTAGAAGGCAGCTAAAAGGCACCAGTATGAAGAATTTAACAAAACTCCTGAAATACCAAACTCCCATGCGTGAAAAACATCCTAATTTATGGTAACGAGGTATGGTTAACTTCAAACATTTGAAATATCACACTTCAGGCAATCGTAAATTATTGCTTTCTGAATCAAATGTAGGATATTATTGCCTAGAACAATCAACAATAGAGATTTATGGAAGAAAACAGGAAAACAACCAATATCACATCAAAACATTAGGAAAGATATCGAGAATAACGCTTGAATGGAGTTCGAAATGCTTCAGAAGACGTGGGCGGCCAAGTAATACCACACGCAAAATAACTATATGAGAGCTAAACTCAATAAATATAACTTGGCAAAGTGAAAGCATCATCTAACAGAGATTGACTGTCTAGTGTCTGGTGGAGAATTTTGGATTCTAATAGGAGTAAGAACAAAAACAAAACAATACAGTACTGAAGTAAAACAAACCCTTTAGTATAGTACTAATACAGAATAAATATATTTAGTGAACTTAACCTAATTTACAGTTATATTTCAAGTTACAAAAAACCTAATAAGCCTAAATATTAACTTTTAGATTTTTTTTTTCATATTAAATTTCTATTTGATATTTTATTTACATAATTTATAAAATTTTTAATTTAAATTTTCAAAAACCAAGAAACTTTAAATTAATTTCATATATTTATATACTTTATTTATTATTAAATGTAATTCAATTATAGCTATTCGTATGAAGTGTCACCTTTTCTAAAATTTTATTTACACCATAATCAATTAAATAAAATAAAAAATAAATATATATAATTTTTTTATGTAGATGTATATATACATAACAAAATGAATTTTCTTTTTTATACAACAGATCCTTAAATGAGCACTTGTTATAACTGTAAATTTATTTTAAAATCTCTTTATATCCTTAAACATCTTTTTCTTTTTATTTTAATTCCCATTTCATTTCTCTAAGGTGATTATTATATTAATCAAGTGAATCCTATATTTTCATACGAGTATCTTTAAATATGTATAATAGGTATTAATATTGTAATATCATTTCATTCAAATTTATTTTTTATTTTTATTTCTCTTAATCCTATTAACTTCTTACCAATACCTACAATAATAAAAGGAAAAAAAAAAGGATCTTTGAATTGATATACGTTTGTCCCATTTATTCTATTTTAAGTTATAAAAAATCTGTTCATGGCATCTCACAATCAATTGAAAAATTTATTTTTATTTTTGTTCTCTATTATGTATAATTTTGTATGGGTTTTAATCATATATGTATTAAAGGATAAAAAACAAAAAAACAAAAATTATAATAAGAAGCGATGTGATGTGAAAGAAAGCCCAAAAGATATTCACATTTTTAAGTTAAATTTTGTGGGATAAATAAATGTTTTTTTTTTTCTTTGAATTTATATAAATTTATAATATATTCTACACGGCTAGTCTATACATACGAATTTTGCCCTAAATAGTTGTTTAAATATAATGACAAAAATATGATTTAAAATTAAGTTAAATCAACCATATTTTTGGTGTAGCTAAAAATGCAGCTAGATGATTTCGGTATATAATATGTAAAACTTTCTTCATATCTTCTAATCTTCTCAATATCCACAAAGCCTTCGTACTGCTAAATATGGAGTATAATGCACATATTTAAGCTAAAACCTCTAAAATAGCATTAGAATTTTTTGATAAAGTGTAAAATAGCAAAGCGTTTAATAAACGATCCCAACGTCAACTTAACACTCTCTTCACTAGATCTCCGACATTTATTAGATTCCCTTACTATGTTTTACAGATATGTAAAAGAAGTGTGAATTTGTTTCGAAAATAAAAAAATAAAATAAAAACTCTGATACGGATGATCAAAATTTTATAAATACAAACAAAAAGTGATTTGGCTACCCACTCCTATTCATAGTTAAAATCCCTAGATAACAGAATTCTCAGCATATAACAATTCGTTTGTAACTCAAATATCTTGAATTTGGAATTATCAAAAGAACCTGATGTATTCGCTAAAATTGATGCGGTGATTACATTTTTAAATTACATAGGTTTAAAGTGTACTCTTTTCATAATACCTTCCATGATTATATTTCTGCAAACCTTAAACTAATTTTTATGTCATTATATTCGTTTCTGTTATTACAACGATCAAATAATTAAATTATATTTTTTCTATGTGCCTGTAAAACATTGAATTAAATAAAAGTTTTTAATTTAATTTTTGAGTGGTAGATAATCATCAAATCTAATATAGAACAAGAAGAACCTTCACAATATTTTCTATTCATTTATATTCAGTTTGATAGTGATGTTCCACCCATAAACAACAGCAAACTTTAGAAATATCATATTTTTATAATATAAAAGCTGAAAAGTTTTAAAAGGATTGAAATTTTGATAATTCATGCTTTCCAAAACACTCTTTTTGGAGAAGTGATATTTAATAGTATTGGTAAGCACTTCAAGTATCAATTACAGCTTGAATTCCTAACATAAATAAACAAAAAGTAAATTTTTCTACTACTTGATTTTAAGGTTACAGATCATGACAGTTCCAGTAATTTTCTTTTATTAGACAAACTACGATTGATTATTATAATTCGCGTTCTGTAATTTTAATTTCTTTCATTTTTTTTATGTAATAATCATATTTTTATAATCATTGAATAACTACTTTAAGATTTTGTTTCACAACACCATCAATAAAAGAAAAACATAATAGGAAAATAACAAGAAACTTATCACCCACAGTCACTTTATTTTATTTACCCTTTTAATAGTAAACACATTAAAAAACATCAGTGCCATATTAAGCCACTTGACAATAATATTTTTAAATGTTTTTAATATATATGTATTATAGATATATGATAGTTATATGTTTATGTTTGTTTGTTTATCTATATTTATTTGTATTGTATGTTAAAGAAAAAAAAAAGTGACCTGTCCATTTAATGTTTTTCTTTTATATTTTTATATTCAACAGAGGAAATAAATTGAAAAAAAAAAAAAATAAATAAAAATACAATCCCGGAACTGAATGGGTATCATCATCATTATTGTAATCAATTTAATCATCAATAGAATCTGTGATGATATATCCTTTGAATTAAGGATAATGTAAGCCATAATGGACTGTAATATACCTATCTATATATATATTATATACTACAAATGTATAATTCACTTTTGAATGAAATCTTAAAGAGATTTGATGTAACCGTAAAATTATTCTTTATTGTTAATGAAAATGTGGTTATGTATAGTTTAAAAAGAAATACCAATGGTTAAGACAGTATAGGACAAAAATAATGAATAAAGTTTTTTTTATGAAAACTGAAAAGAGAATTCTTCCTCTGATTAAATTTTAATTTTAAGAAATTAGCGGAAAACAGGAAGTTAAATAAGTTATTGACATATGAAAGGTATAACTAGAAGAATGAAATTTACTTGCTAAAAATAGTTCCGCTTTTGAAACCTAACCTAACGAAACCCCAATAAAACTCAATAAAGAATTTTAGACACTTAACGATTTAGAAATATTTAGAAATATGTAGAAATGGTACAAGATTTAGAACCAATTTAAGGTTGTAGTTGAGATTTCTGCATCAATTAACATTCCTTTAAGATTGTAGTTAAAGATAGTCTAGATAGTCTAGATTTGATTTTTCCAAGAAAAAATTGAACTAATTATTTAAAACTATTATTTTAACAGTAAACTTTCGAAGCCATTTGTTCCAAGCCAGGTTGTTCCATTTTTTGGAAACCATTATAAAACGAATATGTAAATATGTATTTAATCACAAGATTAAATAATTATATCTTTACAAAAAGAGTTCAGATGGCTATATGAAATACTTTCAATATTGAACTGAATTGATGTTATATTATAATTTGTTTGCTATAGTCAGAAGTATGCGATTGATTTTATCTGATATTGTACTGTATAAATTGCATGTTTCAATTGACAAACATCAATTCATAATAAATTGTGGACAAAAGAAATCGTTTCATTTAAATTAAAAGTAAACTAAAGTGACCCAGGGATCTAGTTGTTGTTTTCTTTTCTTTGTTATATTATATCAAGAACTAAAAGAATGAAAGATAAAAGAACTATTATCCAAAATATATACAATGATGTCAAAGTTTTGGTCTTTAAATAACCTTTTAGCCACTTATATGTTTGTTTTTTTAAATTTTTGTCTTCATTTGATAAAAAAACTAAAAAAAAATTGCCACTCTATCATGACTGTCATGATTCATTTGAAGAAATTTTGTTGTTATTTTTCTTTTTTTTTTCTTTTTTAACTCAGAGTTATTTTGATATTGTCTTAAGAAGACAAGTTGAATAAAGAAAAAAAAAGCGCAAAAAAAAAAAAAATAAAAAATCTCAACATTATTTTTTAGTCCATGAAATTGAACTGTTTATATAAAATAACGTCGAATAAATCTTTCCTATATATACGTGTACGCACATATTGTATGATCTCCTATTTTATGTTTGTAATTTTATTTCTATGATTAAGGATATGCTGAATATCCTGTTTTCTTGATCAAGTAAATATTATGTGAAAGAATTTTTTTTAAAACTATACAAACATATAGTTTGATGTACTGTTACAGTATTCAATTAAATTATTTTACAGTTTATAGGATTACAGTTTTCCTGAAAAGATATTATGGAGGATGTAAAAAAGGAAACAAGTAAATTAAAAGCCTTTTAAACTCATGGTATATGAGATTATAATATGTCAATGAAGGGAGTGAATTTAAATCATTTATTGGCTCGAATGCTTTTATGCAAGCAAAATGTTTATCATAACAAACTTATGAGTTGCAGCGTATTTTTTGTTTGAAAAAATTAAATTTAAGTTTAAGTTTAGTTTTATGCATTCGACTCATTGATACGCATTCACTTTACAAATGGATTCAATTCTTCATTCCCTGGCATATCATATTCATACGCATACGCTTTGAAAATTACTGAAATTCGATTTCATAAATACTATGCAGTTATATACTAAATTTTAGTAAATATATTACGAAATATACTTAAATTTGATATTTAGCTTCGATTTAATATTATGATAATCATTATTGATTCCATTATTTTTTTTTTAGGTTAGATTAAAATACTTACTTGCAGTGACGCTTCATTTTTACAATGAACTAATCTCGGTTTTTTCTTGTGTTCTTATATCTTTAGAAATTATTCATACTTTAATAGTTTGAATAGTTATTCTATTTTTTTTTATCTTAAAAGAATTTCGATGAAAAAAAGATAATAAATATCTCACCATTAGTTTAATCATTGAGTAAAAAAGGAGAGATGAGTGGACAAACAGACTACAATTATTATAAATCATTCAAAAAATAAATTAAAAAAAAAAAATGGATAATAAAATATTAAATGAGAGTCTCAACTTGGTAAAGAGTATTTCTATTATATAAAAGTAAGAAAAATTAAAAAATAAGTGAAATGATAAAAAATAGAAAACAAAAAAAATAATAGAAATCTGAGAAGAAAATTGAATTTTGATTGATCACTTCTGACTATACAGGAAATTGTGTTTTCAATTTTCTTGAAATGTTGACTTTCTTTTATTTTGTTTTTTTTTATGTTTGAAATAATTTATATGTATTTTTGTACATATCATATATCTACATGTAAATGTTTAAGGATGTGTATGTAAACTTTAGAAATTAGAACAAGAAAAATGCAATAAAAACAGAAGAAAAGAAAAATAAAATGAAAGTGATATACGAATAATGGACACTTGAACGCGATAAAAATAAAATTTATTTTTGTAAAGATAACAAAAATATAGTGTCCCTGCAAATAGTATTCAATTTCACAAGAATTTCAAGGATTTCAATTACGATTAATATTAAGTAAAATTGAAAAAAGGATTTTTTTTTATAATTGACAGAAATTGAATTTAAAAAATATTTAACATATAGGTTATGTTGAGTTTTGTTACTTTAAAATCAATTTTAAAAGATATAAAAGTCAAATTATTTTTTTTATGATAATTAAAAAATATGAATTTCAAAATAAAACAAAATTAGTTTTTGAACAAATATGGTTTTATTATTAATTAGACTAATAATTTGCTATTAACCTAAAGATTTATTATAGAAGCTGTATAACATTTAAATAACACTTCTCATAACATTTAACGAATGCGAGTCTTTTATGAATAAAGATCTATATACTTTTTAAAAATTCTAAAAAAAACCTTTCTAGATTTATGACTAAAAATAGATCAATTCTGTTTTAATGAACCAATTAATTTTTTGACTATAGTGTCATGGAGCCTTTTTATTCTTCTGGACAGAATCTGTATGTATCGTCATTTTCTATTCTAATTTTCTTTTTGAACTCCTTTGGCCACCAGTATCCCGACAAGAATCATGTTAGAATTCTTAGTATATTTTTACTAGATCCTATAGTTTTATATCTTCTGGTTATAGTTTCGCAGAGGCTAATTGGATTGTCTGAATGCGGAGTTTTCACTATATAGTTTATTCCTACAATTTTCCTATTGAAAATGCTTCTCTTATTTTGTAGTTCTGAACGAGTAAAAAGAGTTGCAGCTCCTTCTTTTGGAAATCAATACGCTTACTTATTTCCTTCTATACCTAGTCGTTCAGATTTTCAGTATAAGGTTACTTATTTTTTATTCCCAGGCTGTTTAGTCCAAAGTAATATTGATTTAATTGTTTGTGATTTTAATGTTCAACCAAACTAATTGAAACTATAATTCCTTTAACTATGAATTACCAAAAATATTAGGTCGAATTCATAAAACTGATCTTAAACTCAAATTTTACTTTTTCAAACAAAAAATCCGCTTGAACTCGTATTTTTGTTTGAAGAAATGAGATTTGAATTCCAGCTTAATTTTATGCATTGGACGCATTGACTTCTTGTTTTTAAAAATGAGGTGTTCCGTTTACTCGTAACTATTAATAATTATTTACATTAACCTTTACTTTATATTAACTTAACTGTGGTTTGGTTTGATTTTCTCTTTTGAAAGTCAATTAATATACCCAATTTGGCTTTTATGTATTTTTAATGGTCAATATATTTCAAACCATTTAGTTCACTACTCAGCCCACTTGAAAAGAAACAAATGCATTAGTATAAAAAAGATTAATTTATTAATTAAAAATATCTATTTTAAATATAATTAAATTATTTATCTTAAAGCAATTTTTTTTTAAATTTTTTCTCAAAACAATACTATTATAATAAAATTTCATTTTGTACAGTAAAAAAATCTCTTTAACAGTTAATTTTTAACATAATTCACTAATCTCAAACTAATCTACATTATGAAGTTTTCACTATACTATAATAATTAAATTTATAAATTTCTGGTTTTATTCATTTTTTTCCCCCCTTTTTATTAGCATCCTTGTAAGTCCTTCAAAAATACAAAAAAGAAAAATGAAAAGGAAAAAAAAAACAATCGACAATAACAATAACATAAACAAAAATAAAATCTTCATAAAAAATAATATATTTTAAAATCAACTTACCACAAAGTCATGGTTTAATTAACGAAAACAAAAAAACAAAAAGAGAAAGCAACAATAAAAAGCACAACAAGAACAAAAAAAAACAGCTTTATTTAGCTTAAATCCTGAACCTCATAATGTGTTTCTATAACGGATTCAAGTGTCAGTTTATAAAAAAAAAAAACAGTTAAAAAAAAAGGATTTTTTATTTTTTACTCACTCCTCTCTTTTGCTATAAAATAAAATTAGAAAAACACTTTTCAAAATATAAACAATAACAACAAAACATAAAAAATCTGAATGGATAAAACTTTTTTAACTTCTCTTTCTTTCAACAATTTTTTTTATCCTTCTCTTTCTTTCCTATTTTTTTTTTTTTTTTGTACTTGTCTATGAAAATAAAATTTAAAAACTAATTTGTATCTTTTTAAATAGTATAATGATACATAAATAAATATATTATAAGCATATACAGACATATTATTTTTAAATACATTATATATGTACACAAATACAAAATATACTATATTTATATACTATATAAATGTATAATTATATATTTATATATATATATATAAAGTACTAAACAACATCATGATTTTCTCATTAACACCAATTATTAGACTTTTTTATGACTTAATTTTTTGCCTGTATAAAGCTACGTTTACATTTAACGCGATTCAATTAAAATGTCAAAATAAAATTTAAAAATTTGGAACATTTGAGAATATATAATTTGTTTGAATAACTTATGCATAATTGTTTTAAAGTGTTTGTGATAAATCAATAAGGATAAGCATTATGAATAAGAATTAGAATAAAGAATTAATAATGTCTTAATGTTACGCATAAGTTTCGCACGTGTCTCATACGTTATCATTTGTAAGTTTTCGTTTTATTTATGTAGGTGCTTGTAGGTATGTTTACTTAGATAGGTCATCATTGGGGTGACTTATTGATTTGGTTTGAAATATACTTACACTTGTTTTCCTAAAAGTTTCTGTGCTATCATGATTTTTGCAATAGCCCCTTTTGTTGTTTTTAAAGTTTATTAGTAGTTTATATCATCAATTCTGGTTGCTGAAGTAAGCAAAATGTAAGTAAAACTTAATATTATGTTAAAATACATTTCTACGATAGTCTATATTTATCTAGCATCCTGAATTATCACATCGTATTACAAAGTCAAAAATTTGTTCATGCTGTTTATTTCACGTCTAATATTACAACTAAAAGGTCTCACATTTCATTTCTAAAATTTAAGATTTCTTTGTTAAACTTTGTTGAATTATATTTTTTTGTCTGCTTTGCACATCATTTTTTAAGTTTATTTTTCGACGTTAAAATCATTAGCGACACAAATCTTTTAACGCTCTCACTTTTATTTTTGTTCTTTTATATCTTGTAGTGGTTTTTTAATTGAAATAAAGAGACCTGTTAAAAGGATAACACAGAAGAAAAAATAACGAAATATAACAATATAATGGACCTCATTGAATGAATACATTGACTAACTGTGTATTACGTTCTCTATTTAAAAAAAAAAACAAACAAAAAAAACTAAGTTTCCCATTGAAACAAAAAAAGTGCAACAAAAGTACTTGAAAAAAAAACCAAACAAACCATGAAAAAACATAAAAAAATATATAAAATTAAATGAAAAACTATGAAAAATTGACTTTTGACTCTTTAAATCCTTATTTTATTTATTTTTGTTCTCTTGTTTTTTTTTTGTCCTGTTTTTGTATCTAAATCTAGAATATCTACAAAAAAAAAGTCCTTTCCAGTGTCTATTAAAATAACTTAGCACAAAAAAATGAGGGTAAATAAGTCAAATGATTTAATTTTCATTTTTTGAGAATGAAAAGTGGTAGGAATTCTAAGTTGTTTCTGAAAAAAAAAAGTTAAAGAAAAATTTTTAAAAATTTCAGGATTCGTTTATAATATATCTAACTTAAAACAATCAGAAATTAGGCACAAAACTTCTTAAGAAGCTTTAACAACAATTCTACATTTTAAAAAAAACTCACCATCAATAAATTGACAATAAGCTATCTTTTTATAGTCTTAATTTTTAAGTAAGTGCTTAGTGCAGTAATGAAAGAGTTGAAAGGCAAATATTACTTTTTTTTTAATATTTAAGTATTAGAAATAAGCTAAAACATGAATCCAAGTTAAGAGCAAAGCCATCTGATTTGATTTTGTAACAGAGAATAAACAAAATGAATTTCAATTTCTTTTTTCTTAGGGGAAACCCTGACAGTTTAAATTGAATTTATTGGCTTTTAATTCATTCCATTCCATCCATTTTTAAAGTTAGATATAATAACGGCACTTTATAAAGATAAAAAGATTAAAAAAATTATTTTTAAAAAATATGTATCTGTCTTTTGGGGTATTTAAGTTTCAGGAAAACCAATTTTTACACTCAACATTTGAAACTTACAATAATTGAAATACATGTTGTATAACTTTAAATTCAAAATAACTTAGAACAAGATTAACTAACCCTAAATTTAAAACCAGGAATATTCAGGTTAAAAACTTTTAATAATTTCAAAAATGTATTTTTATTAACTTTTAAATTTTTTTTTTATTTTTATACTACCAAATACTTGAATAAACATGGCAATTTAAATATATATTTAAAAAAAAAAAATGGGGTTGAAACTTTTTATTTTCAACGAATTTTTGTTTTTTTTTTTTGTTTTTTTTTTTTGGTTAAACCACTAAGAGGATAAAAAAAAAATAAAAAAAAAATAACTAATAAGGAAAAGTGCAGTAAAACTACTCCAACACGTTTTAAATTTATGGTTAAAAAAATTTGTAATCTCTTGAGAAACAGAAAAAAATAGAAAAAAGTAAAAAAGATGAAACTGCAGTGGCCAATGCATATCACCTAAATATTAACGATTTCTGTTTTTATTTGGCTTTGGCTTGATAATATTAAAACTTATTTCGCATTCCTATGATTCGGTTACAGTTTTTTAGTTGAATATGTTTTTACCTATACCATTATAATAATATCCAGATGATTAAATTTCCCGGCAATGTTCTTAAAAAAATTTTCTAACCATTATTCCATACCACATTAAGGAAATAAAACAAAAAAAATGTAATAAATTTATTTTTTCTACTCAAATTTTATGTGGTCAAAAATATTTAAAAGAAAGTTTTGGGAGTCTAGACAAAATAAAAAAAATTATTCTCTTTCCAATTTTCTTTTTTCTTTGCATCTTCGCCTTTTTATAATTTTGTTAAAACCACAACATAACTCCCAAAAATTGAAAACAAAAGAAAAGTAAATATTAAAAAAAAATAAAAAGAATTCTTCCTTAAAAGGACTTCAAACAAATATTAACAAAAAAAAAAAAAAAACCAAAAGAAATAAAAAATAATGATAAATGATAAAAATAGTTCAATCTGAAAATCGTAAGATACACAGTATTAATCTGTAAATCTTAAGATAATCAAATAATTTGAAACAACGGCTTTGCAAATTTTAGAATGTAATGATTTAAAGAATTTTTCTCCAGAGGCGGCTGGATTTTTCATTCTTTAGTGATTCTAATTAATCTAATTTTTAATTTATTTTGCAGAGTTGTTGAAGTAAAAGGACTAATATTCTTTGCTTTGGTTTTAAATTGAATTTTTCAAACAATATTTTTCTTTTTTTTATAAATATTTTTTTAATAATAAAAATTCTATATATAAAACTCATAGGATATAATATTATATAGCATATATATATTTATAATATTTTGAGAGTTATCGATCCCTTAGCTTTTTTCGATTGTATGGTTTATTGTATGGTTTTTTCGTTGTTTGTTCGAGATATTTTGGTTTATTGATTAAACTTAGAATAGTTTTTTTGTTTTTGAATTTATTAAAAAAATTTGTATGATCGTAGACAACTCATAGTTCCTATCTTTTATTAATTTAGTGTAGGTTTCGGTTCCCTCGTAGATAGAAAGGAATTATAAAAATGTTGACAAAGAAAAGAAACTTCATTGAGGCGCCTCGGCGGCCTAGTCGGTAAGAGCGTATAAAATACGCTATAAACACCGAGGGAGTTATTCGAACCCCACACGTCGTAAGAGTTCTTCCCTTTTTCTCCACGCTTGAACAGAAAGATTGTGTAATTTCCTGAGAGAAATGCATTAAAAAAAAACTTCATTGAGACATCTTAAGTTTTTTTTTTAAAGTCACTACCTACCTAATGTTATTTAATTATATGAATAAACTTTAAAAATTCGATTCAGCAGTAATAACTAATAAGTTTCTCGAATATTATGTCATTATATATTGACTACAGCAGAAGGTGGGTTTAGTGACTAAAATGTTCAAACCATTAAGGTAGCATTGCTTTTCTTGATGTCTTTTGAAGATTCCCCCCTTCCTTTGAAATGAAAAAAAAAATCAAAAGTACATGATCGCATTTTATCGAAATATTTAAGCAAATAATCATTAGATATTATATAATAATACAGAAGTAAGTTCGGTGATACACAAATTGAAAATCGTGATTCTCAGCTACTTTAAATTTGAAATCCATTCAACCTCCCAATTTAGAGGTATATTTTTAATTACGTACTATGACGATAATGTTCTCTGCGTATACCATATCATAAGATCCCTACCACCAAAGTATAGTTTGGTGCCAAGAAGTAGATAATTTAAATTTGTCTAGTAATCGTTCTTTGAAATGTTGAAACCCCTCATGCCTATAAACAAAGAAAATTATATTTTTGAAGACATTACAAAACGTAAAACAATTATTTAATATTTTTTAAAAATTTATTACTCAAGAGTAAAGAATAAAATTTATTTATTTTTTTATTTTTTGTACAAAAATAAATGAAAATATCCTTTTGTAATTGCACCATAGAGAAAGACTAACGTCAGTAAGACACCAATAGTATTAAGACACAAGTAGCAGTAATAAAAAGAAAAAAGAAAAAAGTGGAAAAAAGATCACAAAATTATGGAAAATAAGAAACATAAAATTAACTTATGGTACTTATATTTTTTTTTTTTGCCATTCCTAGATGAGGTAATTTAAAAACTTTTAAATTCTGTTTATTTTATATATATATATATATATTTTTTTTTTTTTTTTTAGTGAAATTATATTAAAAATTGTTACCATAAAAGAAAGAGAAAAAAATATGCTCTCTCTAGTACCTACTATAATACTACTACTACTTGAATATTATATAATAATTATTTTTATAATAATAATAATAAGAGTTTTATGAGGCACTATAAAAATATTATACTCGTATATATATAGAGAGATCAGAAAGAGAGTTGCATGCTCATGCAATGATATTGTAAGAAATTAATAAAAAAAAAACAAAAAAAAAAACATAAACCAGAAAAAAAAAATTTAATAAAATATGAGTCATATAGTAAAGGTGAACATAAGACATTGTATACATTAGCAAAGAAAAAAACAAAACTTTGAAGTCATTGAATTACGTGAAATTTTCGAAAAAGTTTATTTTATTATATGAGCGACAAGAAATTTTTCTTCCGAAATCGGTGGTAGAGTTAAAAATTTATTTTTTTTTTTTTACTTTATAATATGATTAAAATAATTTCATAAAAAATATAATACATATTAGGTTTAATGGCATTTGCTTCCACAATTTTTTCCTGATATATGTACTTTAAACTCGTCTTATTTTTTGCTTTTTTGTTTTTTTTTTTTTTTGAATAACACGTTTCATGTCATGTAGAAAACTTTATTAAAACGAAAGTATTAAACTTAACTTCAAAGTAAGTTGAGCACGTAATATAAAAGTTAAATATTGTTACTAAAAAAAAAAATACTTCCCTTTCAAGCAAACTTTCTTGATTATCTTATGTTTTACTTTTTTAATCCAGTGTATCTGCCAACAATATGGATACAGTGGACTAATTTTTTTTTGTTGTGATTTTTCTAGGTTATAAATAGTATATTATGTTTTTATTTTTTAATTTTAATTTTAAGCTATTTTTTTTTTTTATTATTTTTACTTTACTTCTTAAATTACAAAATTTTTTTTTAAAATCCTAAGTAGTTTAAATTTTTTAATTTTGAACATATTCAATAGATTAATCAATATATCTATATATATTGGTATAAATTATTTTGAAATCTTTAAAAAATAATTCACATTTTGAATAGAATCATAATTATTGTATGGAATTTTATATATTAGATACTTATTCTCGGTATTGCAAACTGCAAACGAAATTTTATTATCAAATCAAGAGTTTTAGTTAAAAAACAACAAGGCAGAATGTAAACCAACGGTTTTTAAAAGTGTACATTTCCAAAAGATAATACAAACTGTTTAGAATTGTACTTGCACCAAAATTTGAAAATTTCATATAAGGAAAAATGTGAAAATAGAATTTTGTTGCAACTTTAAGGAGCTGTAAGTCCCGAATCCTATAGAACTAAAAAAAACCGTTAACACACGTAAAAATATATTACTGAAGTTTCAATTTTTATAACTTGCCGAAGAAAAATTGTACAGGTGCTTAAATTACATATTCTAAAAAAGCTAATTTTAAACTTTTGATATACGCATTTAATGACTTTTTCAAAGTTGGAGAGGCTGCAGCTCCGTAATGTATGGGGTTACATTAAAAAGTTCTTCTACAATATTAATTTTTTTATGTGACCTACCCATGGTTAAAATTTTTTTTCTCTATCTTTAACGGTGCAGAAGTTTTATCAACAGATGGACAGACGGACGGACAGAGTGAAACTAATAAGTCCCTTTTTTGTAAAATTTTTTTTGGAAATATGCTAAAAACGCTATTAATAAAAGATAAGGTAAATATGGTTAGTAACTGTCTCTTTGTAAATTTAAATTCTGTCCACAATTAAATAAAGTTGATTTTTTTCAAAGCTTTTTTTACCTTTTAAATCACTACTAATAATAGTAATATTGTAATGGTATCATCAAGAAAAATATGCATTAAATGTTTACTTTATACCAAAATTGTTTTAGAATATATGTTTATATTTAAGAATACATACACACAAATCACGGTCTCGTAGTTGAAGCAAATCATCTTATTTGGATATCAGGCGTTGACTTCATTTTCTGACATTTATTCCATTTTATTTTTATCCTTATTTGATATTTTAAACCACAAAATTATTATTATTTCAGAAATGTAAAGCTTTACAAGAACTTTTAAAAATTCAAGTAAAAGTAAAAAATATTTAATAATAAAAATGAAAGAAAAATATATTTATGTGAAAAAATACAATAAATCATCACCTGATGACAAAGCCATTATTGTACGCAACTACCATGATGAAAGGAAAAGTCGAAGGATTGATTCTGTTTATACATTTAAATTATACATTTTATATTATCTAACCAGTCAGTAAATGGTGTCGTATTTAATATAACAGTCTTTCACTCGAAAGTTTTCGGCTTCAAAGTTCAAACCCCACCTGGGACACATAGTAAAATATAATTAAATAAAAAATAAGTCTATATATGTATTTTTATACATGTATATACATGTATGTATATAATGTATTGTAATATATAATAAAATAAAACTTCTTGTATAAGATAATAGATGGTGTAAAAATTAAAGAAATATTTACGTCTCATAATCTTATACAATAGCTACACAGCCGAGTAATCAAAGGCTTAGTAAAAAAAAATGATTCCAGAAACTGAATCTTATGATCAAGTATGAATAATAAATGAAATAATGCATGCTCTACGCTCTTTATAGGAGTGGTAAGAAAAAAAAGTAATAAAATAATGCCCTCTTCTTTTGGTAACGAACTACATATGAATAGCTTTAAATATCAAAATATTAATATTAATTTGGCACTTTTAAATAAAAAAAAAAATTAAATAGTTGATGTTTTAACACATACGTAGGTTTTAATACTTTAAAATTTTAAGTACTTAAATAAATTAAGTTGTAATTTTGTAATTTTTTAAGCTGATAATTATCAAAATATATCATTACTATCATAACAATTTTTATTCATATATTGAAAAAATAATTTTCAATGCAAAGTTTTTTTCAAAACAATTTATCGATTAAAATATTTTGCCCCTAGCAAATTGGTAATGATCTTTAAAAAATCACTTATTCATTTATTAAATCCTTTATCCTGTTATAACTTATAAAAAAAAAAAAAATACACAAAATAAGTCCTAGGTTACGAATACAAATTTATATAAAAAAAAAAAAAAATGGAAATTAAAACTTTTTCTTTTGAAGGACAACCTAATTACACTAATTGATATCCTGGATCAATAAACAAAATTAAAACATGAAGTTTAAAACTTTTTTAATTCAATTAATTTTTGCCTTCAATTAACCACTCCATTTTTTTTTTTTTTTTGTTATTATGTAACAATACCTAGTAGCTTAAAAAAAAACAAAATTAAGGATTGCGTTATATAATTTTAAATTAGTTTATAATAGTTAATTTTAGTTTTAAATAAAAATTGTTCTAATCCTTCAAATTAAAATAAGTACGTTGGAATGGTGCAGCATTTTATAAAGTTGACAGTGAAGATTCTAGGGATTGTAAAAGGTAAACAAAGGAATTGTAAAACAATAAGTTTTACAGTTCTACATATTTGTGTTTTTTTTTAAATAGAAAATTATTAAATCTAACATTTATATGGAGTTTTAGTTATACTTTTTTAGAACTTAAAGAGCAGAAAAAAGCAATTCAAATAAAAACAAATCAATTAAATTGATGTCCTTACAAAAGGTAAAAGTTTTAAATTTATAAATAAGTTTCTAACTTGTGTAAAGTAAATAGCATATTTTTAATTAAAAAAATAAATATGAATATATATATATGTGCATTTCGGGTTCAAACCCCGGCTGGGTCATATAGATTAATATAATTAAATTAAAAATAAATATATATGTCCTATAAATTATAATTAATACCATATTGTAATAGCTATATAATAAAAATAATAACAAACCATAATTCTTGTATAAGATAATAGATGGCATAAAAATAAAAGAAATGTGTCATAGAGTCTTGTACAATATCTACATCCGAGTAATCAACGGCTTAGTGAAATTAATGATTCCAGAAACTGAAACTTAGTCAAATATGAATAATCATTGACTTAGTGGATAGGGCTCCTTATAGAAGTGGCAAGGAAAAAAAAATATACATATATATATATATATATATATATATATATTTTACTAATTAAACTATAATAATATTTTTTGTAAAAAGATATTTTCTTTTTGAATGTTTTTTCTATTTTGTTTAAATCAAAGTCATTCGTATACCTATATTTATTCTGTTTGCCGCGTTTTACTTTAACGGCTACATAACGTATAATATACAATTACTATTATTTAAATTTATAATCACTGTTATTTTAATGTCATATTAAACTATTCTTCAGACACTTCTATATTTTAATAAATTGCCTTTGATCTAGTGACGATTATTTTAATAAATCTCTTCAACTTATGGATTTGAATTTTTAAACAGATATAATTGTAGTATATTGTAGTATATAATTTATAACTTTTACAATTATATGTAAAATTTTTTCATATTTTTCCAATATTCTAACTATTGGATACCCATATTATTATACCTAACGAATAATCAATATTTTTAAATACCCTTGATCTTTCAAAAGGAACACTTATAAAATTTTTCTGTTTTAAAAACCTTCAAGGTCTCCTAATTTAATAAAAGAAAAATATTGTTTTCTATTTTTTTTTTTTTACTGCAATCCCTTTTTTTCATTCTTCAATTGGTAATAAACCCTTAAAGTACAACAAAAAAAAACCGAAAAAAAAACATTTACAAGTACTTCTATTTAATGAATAACAAGAATAACGATTGGAAAATCACTTAAAATTTCTTCAGTTACAAAAAAAAAAAAAACGGTAAAAAAAATTGAAAAGGAACACAGTAGAAAATTGAAAAGTCAACAAAGTTTTTCTCTGAAATGTCTGTTAAATACTGTTTTTCAATTTTTTTTTTTTTTTTTTTACTTTTCTTTAACAAGTTTTTCCTGCTGTTTAACAGCTGTACGAAAATTTCTCAGTGTATTTAACCCCTATCGATCTCTCTAATCTTAATTTATTACCGTTCCCAGAGGGGTGTTTTACTTCTTTTTTTTTTTTTGAATTTCTTCTTATTTTCTCTTTCTTATTGTTTTTATTAAGTTATATTTTTTTTTTCAATTGATTTTTCTTTAAAGTTTCTTCGAAAACCCTATTTAAAATTGTATCGCTAATCGTGATGCTTTATTTTTTCTTCTATACGGAACTAAATAGCTGGCTAATAACTGAATAATAATGGATACCGATATTGTATTAAAAATGTTTAAAGTAAAAGAGATTAAAGTGAAAAGAGGGGAATTGAATTTTAAATTCAATATTTTATATATTCCTTAATACTATAGGATTATATTGGTTTAGATATTTTTATTTGTTTTAATTTATCAATACAAATACTGATAGAAAATTTAACCAATATAAGCTTTAAAACCTTTGCTAAGCATTAAACGGTTTATATAAAATTGTAAACTTTACCGTGGATTCAGATTTCAAAATTGAATATATAAAAATAGGTATCTAAGAGGTTCATTTCGTTTTTTAGTTTTAGTATCTAAAAGATTTATTTATTTAGTTTTAAATAATTAAAATTTTGCAATATGTTATATGGAAACAAATATGCTATTTTAAATATTCTCATTTTATTAGTGGATTTGTAAAGTATACAAATATTTATCTTCAATAATTAAAAGTGATCTTATTTATTAAATGTATTAAATTCAATTATTATCTTATGCAGAAAGGTGTTATATACTACTGCATGTTGTAATTGTTGATGGCTATAGTCACTAGTTAGCAAAATAATAATAATAAAGGGTGAATTCATTGTTTCTTTACAGTTTCACTCTCAATTCAATGTTTTCGCATACTTGTCCCTACTTCCTAGACAATTCTATCCCTACTTCCATCATATCCCTACTCTCTAGACAATATACTTCGTTACCAGGTAGGGCTTTCATTCCATTATATTGGGTAAAGCAGAAGGTAGGTTTAGTCTATAAGAATCTGATATTACCAAGGGGGAAAAATCTGACATTCTTGGTGTCTTTGGAAGATTCCCACCTTCCTTAGGGAAAAAAGGAAACAAAAAACAAAAATTTTTAATAAGTACATGAAGAAATAACAATAATTTTTAATACACGCTGGTTTTTGACATTTTTTATTCTTAAGGGAGCTGAAAATCTTCCAAAGTAAATAAGCCTCTAGCCCCTTGGTAGTGTCAGACTCTTACTGACTAAACCGACCTTTTCCTTAACTTAATAAAATGAAATGAAATTTGTTGTTATTTGCAAAAGAAAATGCGAAAGCTATAAATGTAACATATGTTATAATGAAATTATTATTGTAAGCTATAATAACAAATATATAATAGCCAATAATAATTGAGCTAACTTTGACTTTTGTTTCTATACTAATAAAACTTTAAAATTAGAGGTAAAACCTCATTAAAATAAATCTAAAATACTAAATTCTATATTCTTAACCTAATCAATTTCTTCAAGCAAACCACAAAATCTTATTAAATCTTAACAAATACAAGAAGTGCAAATCAAAAAGTATAACATTTAAGATTTCAGTTGAAACTCACTCCATTGACATTTAAATTTTTATTCATGAATTTATTACTTAATACTTATTATATATATCTTACCTGTATATATTTACTTTTTCTTCTACATATTTACCTTGACTCTTCTATACGTGTATAGAAACATTTTTAATACATAACAAACATACAAACATCGTGTTGTCAAATATCATGGATAGGTAAAAGAACCAGACGAAATATTGTTTACATTTAAGGTAAAAGATTAAGATATATAGGAACCTTGAATTGGGAACGTGGTATTAAAAAGAGTATAAAAACGATAAATAAACGACATCTGAATTGAATATTATTGAATTTTTATTATTTTATGTTTATTTATATTTATTTATTCGTTTTACAGACATTTATTTTCGATTTTTCAAAATTTTTCCTTTTTTTTTTCGATTTAATTTTTTTTTTTCGTCTTCTTTCTTATTTCTTTTTTTTTTGATTTTTTTTAATAAAAAAAAAAAACAAAACCTAGACGTGTGTGGTTTACCAGAAATTGTGGATTATACAATTAAAAGTACCGATTGTTAGAAATTTATCGTTTTTTTTTTTTTTTAAGGATTAAAAAATGGAAGAATCATTTTAGGATAAATTATCGTTATAAAATTTTTATAAGGAGAACACGTTGCGATTATAAATTTTAAAGCTTTTAAAAATAAAACGATATAATTTTTAATAGTGTTGTTATATAACAATAATTTAAAATTGATACTTTAAACTTTTGAATTTATTTAAGTTTTTATTCTGTAATCAAAAAACGTAAACGTTTAAGATTTAAGGAAATAATTTTTTAGAATTAAATTCGAAATATTACAAAATTTTAAATAAAAATTAAAACAAATACTTAGATTTTGATAAGTTTAATAACTTTTAACGTAAAGTATATTATCGTTCATTTATATTTTATATTTTTGTATTAAATAAATTGGAATTAAATGTATTTCATATATATTTTATTATATGATACCCAGTACCTAATATCCGGTAAGATAGTTAATAGGAAAAAAATCCAAATTATTAGATTTTAGATTTTTAGATTTAGATTTTTAATCTTATTAGATTTTTCATCTTATAGAATTAAAAATCTTATAAATGAGGGAGCTATAGAGATTAAAATTGGTAACATACTGAATTGGGTAGTTTTTATGTTTCTTACTATACAGATGATAATGAAAAAAGTGCAAAAACAAATTTCCAAATCGAATCCATAGACAGTTTCCTGGACCCATATAGACAGCAGACAACGTATAAATTGTATGACTTGAATGACGAAAGAATTAAGTATCTCGGATAATTTAAGAGAGATGGCATAACAAAAAAATTCTTTAAAAATCTCTAAAATCCACTTAAGTTTCACCCAATCCTTAAAAATGTAAAAAATTTATTATTTGAATATTTATGTTGAATATGATTCAACCCATCTAAAGTTGAGTATAGAAAACTTTCAATTGAAATAAAGTTTGACAACTGAATTGAAAATCATGATACAAAAGTTTAATACAATAAAAACAAATATTTCATTATAAATTGGGAATTGTTGGAACTCGTAACTCGACAAAATTTAAATTATACAACGGACGAAACAATTGCAAAAGTTTTTGTTTTTTATTTTAATTGAATTCCATTACAGTAAAATATTACTTTGATGAAATTAAACTGATCAAAATAAAAATGTTTTGGCGAATTACGAGCTAAAACTTCTCGTATCATGAAGGATATGTTCTTGAATCCTTTTTTAACAATATTCTGTTTTTTTAGATTATAGTGACTTACTTTATATTTCTAAATTGTTTGTCACAATTGAATTCTTACTGTGATTCACAAAAGAAATTTAAAAATTTTAGTTCATCTGTGATGCTTACATTTAGTTAAATTTTAAAACCTAACAGAAATGAATTGTCTATTTTTAACACAAAATACATACACTAAATTATTTTCACCTAAATTGAAACGAGTCCAAATAATTGTATTAAAATTAAGATTTAAAATTTACTCACCCTGCATTTTCAATCAAATTGAACTGTATATTATGGTTTGGTTATTAATATATTAATGTTCCATAACTTCTATAGAAAATATTTATTATATTAAAATATATATATATATATATATATATATATATATATATATTTTATTTATATGTTCGATACACTTAGCAACTTTCATTCAGGAACTGGTCATTTGAACAATGGGCATTTCGCAAAAAAGAAACTTAACAAAAAAACATTTAACAAAATGGACACGTAATAAAATGACATTGGGCAAAACAGACACAATATTAAATTTGGACATTTGGCAAATTTTATATATGAAGGGGCTCAGTGTTAAGCATAAATAAAAATGCAAATATTCAAATACTAATTAAATAAAAAATAATCACATTTCTACAATTTTACTTCTAAACTTTCTTTTCATTATTTTCATTAAATTTATTTTAAACTAAATTTTTTTTCAGAAATAAACTTCACGTTTTCGATATTAATTATTTTGACGCAGATTCATGCAGCCAATGTGAAGAAGTAATGAGATTCTAGAGCTGAAATTTAAATTGATGATTGTTTATAACTGCAAAATGTCCACTAGTAAATGTTGTTAAGCGTTCAAATTACCAAGTGCTTAATTTTCCAAGTGTCCAATTATTGAAACTGTTAAATGTCCTGTTGCTAATGGTCCATTTTGCTAACTATCTTTTTGGTAAATGTCTTTTTTCCGAAAAGTCCACTAATCAAATGTCCAGTTGTCAAATGAAACTTACCAACTGACCAATTCCCTTTATTTATATATAGGTATTATATTTAAAGTTTATTTTTACAGATTTTCATCTGATTAAGTTTTTGTTTTGTTTTGTAGTAGCTGGCTATATCGTATCATTTATAACAAGAACAGAAACTTTATACTTTCATTTGAACTTAAATATCATAATTTGTATAAAACATAAATAATAAAAAATCATCCAAGGGAATTATTATAATTTTATAAAATAAAAAAAAAAAAATATATTAAAATGTTTTACTTGCAATATATATATATACAATGCACAAAATGTGCAGTAGAGTAGTTATATTGCAGATAATTGTACAAGTATACAAATGAAAAATTGCATATGGTTTCTTGTTTATATATGAATTTTTTCATTTAAATTATGGAACAAAAGGATCCAAAAACAGGAAAACTTAAATTTAAAGATATAAGAATATTAATTTATTTTAAAACGTGATAAAATAATATAATAAAATAATTTATGTAAAATACATTATATATTTAATAAAACAAATTTAAATAATAATTATTGTAAATTATATATCATATTGAAATTTATCATAATTAATAAAAAAAAATCCATGTTAACAAAAAATAATTTACATATAAATATATTTTTATACCCGTATGAACTATGTTCAAGGGTATAATAAATTTGCCATTACGTTTGTGACACCTTAAAGGAGCCGAGCTAGATATAGTGTCAAAGGTCTGGATCGGCTCAGAATCGAATTCTGAGTCGATTAAGCCATGTACGTCCGTCCGTCCTCACGATAACTCAAAAAATGAAGGAGCTAGGAGGCTAAAAAAATGTTTTAAGCTAGGCGTCTGAAATTGTGCGAATGATGATCAAGTTTTATGGCAACAACTTTTGCAAAATTTGGTTGCTGTGGTGCGACGGGTTTGGGTAGCTGCCATACAAATTCTCTTTTTAAATAAAAATAAATAGCTCAGTGTCCGTCCGCACGATAACTCAAAAAATAAAGGAGCTATGAGGCTGATATTTTTTTTACGTTACTTTTGCAAAATTGTTAGTTTTGCTATTTAACTCCAGCATTTTCGGCCGTCGGATTCGAGTAGCTGCCATACAACTTCTTTCTTTAAATGGAAATAACCCAGTGTCTATTCAATCTAGGTATCTGAAATTTTGCGAATGATAATCCAGTTTTATGGCAATAACTTGTATAAAATTTGGTTGTGATGATGTGACAGGTTTGGGTAGTTGCCATACAACTTCTCTTTTTAAATGAAAATAACTCAGTGTCAATTGAATCTAGCTATCTGAAATTTAGTGAAAAAGTGTCGAGTTGCATGCCAAAAACTTTTGTAAAATTTGATTGATCTAATGCAGCCGGTTTAGGCTTCTTGCATTTCTTGGAACTTAATGAAGCTAGGCGCAATAGATTCGGGTAATTGTCATACAATTCCACAATTTACATAAATATATCTCTGTAGTTCTGTAGTTTTATAATAGGATATACTACGTTCCTACGGGTATCCCAGAGTTGACACAGTCTACTCTACTGCACTCTTCCTCGTTTTTTTTGTAAATAAATTTTGCAAATTAAAATTCAATAAATGAATTAATAAAAAAAAAATAAAATCATTCACACTTTAACACTATAATTATTTGCTATTAATAATAATCATTTGAAATTTAAAATTATTTTGTGATCAGTCAATTACTACATAATATTATTACCATGTTATTTTAATAAAATATTAAAAATTTCCTTCAAAAAAAAAAAAAAAAATTATTTTAATTAAAAAAATTTTAATTCATAAACACGTACGATTAAATTTACTACGATAAATTAATGAACCTTGCTATCTATAATAATATGCACATTTGTTTCATACATTATTATATCCCTCACCTTTAATTATATATTGTAATATGTATTTGTTTATTTTAATAATATATACATGTATGTAATATATAATTACATAAAGTGGTGGAATATGTAGAAATAAAGTAATATATATATTACTCTACGAGAATATCTACTCTACGAGTATAATAGATGTTAAATATTAAATGAATACATTTTGTGTTAAATCGATGTGATATAAAAAAAAAGAATAGAAGTTTTAATCAAAACAATAACCGTAATATACGAAACTACTCAAAATTTCTATTATAAAGAAATACTAGTTTTAAGGAATTTTTGTTTTATTACTTAAAGTAGTACCTTTCAATTTATTAACAAATACATTAAAGATTTTTCATTAAAAAACAATATGAAATGATATTCAGATTTTTTCAAGTTGAAATCAGTTTTTATTTTTAGAAAAATATTAAAATATACCATTTTTACTTTAAGTAAATAATTTTTAATTTAAGTGAAGACATTTTTACTTTAAGTGAAATTTTTTTGCTTTAATTGAAGACTTTTTTTAACTTAAGTGTAGAATCTTTACTTAAGTAATTTATGCTATATATAAATATTTAATATACCTTTTTTATTTTCGTATATAAATATATATATATTTATATATCTATATATTTGAACCAGATATTTATGTTTATGGCATATATTGCAAATGTCTTTATTTAAAGTAAAAAATCATCATTTAAAGTAAAAATTTCTTCACTTGAAGTAAAAAATCTTCACTTAAAGTAAAAATGTTTTCACTTAAAGTAAAAAAGTCTTCAGTTAAAGTAAGAAAGGTATATCTATTCATTTTTGACATATAATATTAGAAAGAAAATTCAAAATATTTTTCAACTTTTTTCAGATTTTTTTAAATTTATTTAAGTTTTTCAAAAATTAAAATTGTGCTAGTCTTAATTTTTAGGATTAGAAACATTTTTTTTTTTGTTTTATAATTTAAATAAAGAATAATTTATTTGTTTGCAGATTATTAAAGTAGATTTAATCAAATTATTTTGTCAATCGGAACTTTTATTATTATTTTGAAAGGCAATTAAAGAGTTCTTTTTTCGTCATTCTATCAATTTACTCCATTACATCACTATTTGAATCAGAAAACCATAATCCCAAAGATAAAAGATATGCTTTAAACTCATTTCTAGGTAATAGTAATAATTCAACCTATACAATTACTTGGAAACTTAAACAAAAAAATATTTGATGCTTTTTAAATTAGGAAAAATCTAGAGAAAAAATATGTAAAATAGTTTTTTTTTATTTTAAGACATCGAACTTAAAATAAAATATAAAATATAAAATTTTATAATTTGAAAATTTAAAATTACTTTTATAAAACATCTTACAAACATTTATTTAATTGTAATGTGAATCATATTTACTAAAGTTCATCACTGCCCTATCATACATTTACAATTTTTTTTTTTAATATTTAACTCATATTAATAAATTAAAATATTATCGCAATGACACATACACATATCAACACCAATCCAATAATTAACCAAAAGAATAAGCCATAATTTATTATTTATTATAATCTCATAGTATTATGGAATGTAACAGGTAACAGGTAATTAAAATAATTTCCGTTTACGTGAATGGTTGTTTAGTACATATATCTATATGTATAAAAACAATTATCGTTGATAATAACGAAAGGGGGTGCAGTAAGTAATATGTATTACATAAAAACCATACCATTAATTAAAATTATGCTAATATCCGTTTTTTTGGATAATTTTTATTTTAACAATGGGTTAGTGAAACTCATTTTCGCAGTACATTTGTTGTACCATTTACATATTCTGGTTTTTTTTTTTTATTTTTTTCTTAAAATTTTAAATTAACTCAGTTAACCCTTCGTTAAAGGAAGGAATAAAAATCAAGCAAGTGAACAAAAAAGCGTCCATGTATTTAAATATCCTGAATTTATTATAAAAGGAAAAAAAAAACAATATTGAAAGGAAAATGTAATAAAAAATTTTCCTTAAAATAATGATTATTATGTACCTAATAATTGAACATTACGTCTAGACTGTTTTATGTCAGAAATAACGGTTTTTTTTTTTTTTTGTGACATTTAATAAAATGTCAACGGAAAAAATATTTTGTTATTTTTTTAGATTATTAAATTGTAACATGAAATTTTGTAATCAATTTTTTTTAGAAAATTTCAAGGTTTATTTTAATAAAGATTTTATTTTAATTTTAACCCCATGTTGATGTAAACCGTTAAATATAAGGTAAAAATAAATTGAAATATTTTTAAAGTGTTTTTTTATTTTATTTTTTGTTTTTTTTTGTTACAAAAAATTTCTTTTGAATAAAAAATGCGGAAGGAAAAGAATTTTGACACATAAATGATAGGTGACAAGTGAATTAATAGCGCTTAAAATAATAATAAATCATAAAATTGAAAAGTTAAGATTTTTTACTATATAAAAAAGAAAAAAAAATAAGCGTTTATTGTTTTTTGGTAAAATATTTTATTATTCTTTCATAATGGAAATAATTTGTTATACCAATATTTATTATATTTTCTCATCTTTACAAGTTTTTAATTTGTTTGTTTGTTTGTTTGTTTGTGTGCCTATTTAAAAAATGCTATTTTAAAAATGATAATATTAAGAGATATATGCATGGATCTCCTAATGGGTAAGAGCGTATAAAATACGGTGCAAACACTGAGGGAGTATGGGTTCGAATACCACACACGTTATAGGAATAATTTCTCCTTATGAGATTTATACTAGCACGTGAAAAGAAAATGCTATGTAATTTCCTTGTTATTTTTATGTGGCAAGGGAATAACATATAATAAAAATAAAAAAATGATTTTAACTAATAATTTTCCATTTTAAGTTGAATATTATACATCAGCTGTCACATAAAAAAGAAACTTTCAAATTTTCCATAGTTTATTATATCGGATTTTTACTTAATATCAAAACCATTGTTTCTTTGTTAATTCTTCAACGTATTCTACTTCTATATTGTTTTTTTTTTTTTTTTGCAATTGGTGTAAATCTTTAAAAAACACCAAGAAAGTCTGAACCTTCTTGATGCATTATAAAACTACCTCACCCTGTATTTAGTATAATAGAATAATCATAATAACTAGAAAACATTATAATGACTGTGGAATAAGATGAGGAAAGGAAACGAAATAAGGAGGAGAAATTTTTAATTTAAATACTACTACGAATTCCACTTCTACGAATTAAATGGAAAATAGGATATAACCCATGTTCTACACATACATTCCGTAACTGATCTCAGTAAAGGAGTAAAGGATTCATATCTCTCAAAATTCTAAAAATGTAAATTTAAAGAAACCACTGCCATAGAAAGGCTACTTCAATCTTAAAATGCACTGAAAACAAAACAATTGAATGATGTAAAATTGGTAAAAACATTAATTAAATACTAATAATATATGAGAAACACACCACAAAATAAAATATTAACTGTTTCAAATTTTATCGAAAAGAATATTATTATCCTTGAAAAACAAAAACTTTTAACAGGCTTTAATTTAAAATCAATTTAACATGTATTTTCAAAAAATAAAGTATAAAACTGTTAACAAACTTCAGAGAACAGTTGTGTCAATAGATTTTTACTTTACGCTTTTTTTTTTTTTACTTTGATTTTATCTAAAATTACATCTAATTGAATCAAAATCAATTCAATATGGTTTCAATGTTTTTAAAAAATTATTTTTTTGTTTAAATTTTAATTTAACTTTGTTAAAATTTGTTTATTTCTTTTATACATATGTATGTATCGCATAGGTACCATATACTGTGGAATTTAATTCGAAATTTATAACTTCATTTAACCTACTTTTATTATTATTATTTTTTTTTTTTTTTTTTTGGTTTGCTTTTAAATTTTCAAACCAAAATACAATACTTTGGTGGGAACTGGGAATTACCTGTAACAATTATTTATTCATGTGTGTATGTTCCAACAATCATATAGAACCAATTAAAAAAATGTTCGTTTGCATCGGAAACAAGATTCATTCAATAATAACAACAAGAACAAAACTAATAACAAAAAGAATTGAAAATTTATAGTTGTAATGAACTTTACTTAATAAATATATAAAAAATCTACAAGTATATATGAATACCTGCATTTAACAGTACTTGTAAAATGTACATAAAGGATAAGAAACATTAAATAAAAAAAAAAAGATTATTTTACCAACATACATAATATACATATGTAAATTTAAACACAACATGTTGCCATATAATGAAAATAAATTTCACGTAAAAAAAACAAAACGGTAAAAAGAAGAACTTGTTTTTTTTTTTTTTTTTTTTTTTATTTTACTTATTTTGAATATTTTAACAACGTAATTTATGATCCGTTCCAAACGAAAGTTTACCAAAAAAAAATTTCCAATATAAAAGTTATAATCCACACGGTAGTTTATAAATGAGTGCAAGGTTTGGTTTTTACGAATTATAAATTGTTTTTAATTGCAATGTAAGAGAAAAAATTAGATTTTCGATACATAGAATTTAAGTAAGTTCAATTTCAATCATATCAGAATATTATGTTTACATATACATGTGATATACTTGTATGTATATATGTATACTATACTTATATATACTATAAACAAAATGAACATGATGTAGTCTTTATGAAAAATAAAATTAAAAAAAAGTTTAAAAAAAAGTTGAAAAATCATTCACTTCTGCAAATTTAAATGTTCCAACCTTTTGTTTTCGTGAACAATTATAATGCATACGTTTACCATTGTGGCTATATAATAGCTCAAAAGTGACTGCTATCACATTTTTTTTTTGCGAAAGAGATTAATTGATAAAAATCGAAAATACCACGATTGCTTAATTAACTATGTAAATTAGTGACATCTTTATAAGAATAAAAATAAACTCTACATGCCTACCAAAATCTAACAAAAGCAATACTTGAGTTAAATTACAATGATTAAAAAAATACGGGGCTTCGGTGGTCTCGTGGGTAAGAGCTTATAAAATACGCTGTAAACACCGAGGGAGTGTGAGTTCGAATCACACACACATCATAAAAGTAATTCTCTTTACAACATGTACACCATTCCTGAACAGAAAAGGCTGTGTAATTTCCTTGTTACATTTATGTTGCAGGAAAATGCACCAAAAAAAATAAAAATAAATGTTTAGCAGCTATAACTGTAAACTGTAAGAATTGTAAGATTTAACTGAAAAAATTTTAAATGTTTTTTTTTCTTTACATGTTAACTAAACATTAGGAACGTATTCCTTTATACTAATGTAGGTTTAGGTAAATGAGAGAGAGAAATAGAATATTAAGGGTATGTTGAAGGGTAAAGGTTCTAATTGAATAGTTGTAAATTGTAGAATTGAATATTGACAAAGGGAAACACACAGAGTGGAAGCAAGTTCCACATCTTAGTAGTTCTCACAACGAATGAGTTTGCATAACCAGTTTCATATCTAAGAATTTCCAAAGCGTAGAAATGAGGTCTTGCTGCCTCCCACGTAGTACGTTGAAATATTTTGAGAGGAGGTATAATCGATTTTAGTTCAATAGAGCAAAGTGTCGTTCCGTATGCAAGATATTTATAAAAGAGTGAAATTGTTCCAATAAATAATATAATATTGTAATATTCTAATTAGTATAAGATCTTTATTTAAATTTTATCATTAATTTTAATGAATTCTTTTTTTAGTGTACCAAGTTTCGAATAAACGACTCTTAAGATATTTAAAAATGTACATTGTACTTTATATATCGAACTATTCGAACATCAATACAATATTCTAATGCAATTTAAAAAAAAAAACACTTTTAGATTTGTATTGACAGATAATTTTTAACCTAACTTTACTTCTTCTTCTACTGACAGGTATTTACTTATCCTTCTCTACACCTTTTACGTTTAATGTAAAATATAAAACGGGTAATACTCCATTTTAAAAACAAGTTCACTTAATAACAATTAATTAGTAAAAAACAAAAAAAAAAAAATATGGAAAACAAAACGAGATTATTACAATGATGAGGTTAAAGAACATGAATTTTTCAAAATTGTTTTGTTTTTATTCTTTTTTGTTTGTTGAGTTTTGGTAAAAAACAAAAAAATTGTTGTTGTTAACTATTGTTACATGTTGGATCCTTCTTTTAATTTTATAATTTGTTTTTCTGTACAAGGATCACAAGGACAATTATCAATTCTGTTAAAATTTATATGACGCATGACATATTGTATAAACACTCGAGAGCAAAATGAAAGTTTTATATTTTTTACTTTTTATTATTTAAAATTATATTTTAATCATAAATAAATTTTATATTCATATTTAAAGATATTTTTTATTTATTCTTTAATTAAGTTAGTTGTTTAGTCACGCTTTTTAAAATACTAATCTAAACTACTAATTTGTAATGTCCAATTACTAATTCTTCAGTTTCAGTATCAAGCGTTACAACTTCGTCATAATATAATATATTTAACTAATAACGAAACATTCTTCTAAGCAGGTACTCAACTCTGGTATTACTTTTGGGGAAAAAGGCTCTGAGAAAGGTCTCTTTAGTATCGAATTTTGTGACTTTATTTCTATATCTAAGTTTGACGTTATTTGTATTTTTCTCTAATTTCTATCAGAATTAAGTAGCAACTTTTTCTCTGAATAGATGCTCAGACTTTGTTCGCAATACGCAAGATTGTAATGTATACATACTATTTTACGGTAGTAAGTGAAATTAAACTTTTATACATATATATTTTGATCTCCCTATCTACTTTTCTAATTGTACAACTATTAGACTGATCAAATTGCACGCAGATTCAATATTAATCTTATGTTTGTTTTGTATTTGTTTACAATTTTTATTATGTTTTATTCTAATATTTTTGAATGAAAAAAAAATTATATACATTACATAATAATGTAAATGCATGTATGAATGCATGCACATATATTTTTACGATTTCATTGCTTATTATTGTTATTGAATAAAACAAAATGTTGTTAAATTATTAGAAGTTATTTTGCTTTGATACCTATAAATTATTATGTAAAAAATTTATAAATTTTGGCATTGTACTTTTCGTGTAGTGGTGGTCGGTCCTGTGGTGGAGGCAGCTGATTTTTTTAATTTTAGTTTCTCAATGTGATGAAGAGTAAGTCAACCTTTCCTTTTCAGGTATGGTTGTGGTACAATATTAAATTATGATTACATACAGTATTTAATTTTAGTATATTATTATTATATGATTTATGACCTGACCGAGCTTAGAACCAGATATTCACACAACACGCCATTGGTCAGATGTAATTTTATATTTTAGTCATTAGAATATTTGGATGTTTGGGAGTTATAAAGTATTCATTAAATTTTTTTTATTTTTATGTGATATTTGTTTTAGAATATGTTTTTTACTTTTCTAAGTATTTTTGGTAAACAAAGTATTAATTATTATCGGTAATCTAACCGCTATGACATAGACACTATGACCTAATAACATAAATTCATTTTTCATATCAACTTTATTATAGACAAGATATTAAAAATGTTTTAATTACTTCATATCATACTTATAGCAGAGCGTCGGCAGAGAATAACTCTCACAGAGAAATGCTAAATATATATCGCATTCGAAAACCTTAAATAAAAAATATTAAATTCAAATAAACGACAGAATGACACAGATGGTAGAGTTTAGAATTTTGAACCGAAGTGCTCAGTTTTAGTTCTCGTTAAATTGGAAAATTTTCTTTTATCTAATTTCCAGTTGTAATAATTCGTGGTTGTCTATAAATTAATGGTAAATTAATTAGTGCTTAAATACATACGTTTTTTTCTCATCTCAGAATAAGTAAACAACACTTCTGTATAAGTCGAATTGACCTCTCCACATTAGTTATTTTATTTTATTTATTAATATATTTATTTTATGTACGTTTATAATTAAATTAAATGTACGTTTATAAGTAAACGTACCAAAAATAATTAAATCGTGGAGATCCTTATCGTTGGTAATTGATCCTCATTGTTATTCAACAGTAAACAGCATAGAATTGAAAATCATTTAAATAAAAATCATATTGTAAATAATTGTAAACATAACCAAAAATTTGTTTTTCACTGTCTCTTAGACTTGTAGGATGTTTTAATGTATGTTAATCAATACAAATTTTCATTTTAAGTTTTGATTTAATTGAATGCCATTGCAAAAAAAAAATAAACAAAGGCAATAAAATATAAAAGAAAAAAATTAAGTTAATAAGGAACAAACAAATAAAAAAATGTTTCCCCCTTTGAGTTTAAATACAAATTACATTTTATTTAAAAATTCGTTATGCAAATGTTGAGTTAATTATTGAAATTATTTAACTACAAAGGAAATAATCAATATGAGTTTATTTTCATTTTTTAATTCGAAATTATTATTTTTTTTTTTTTTTTTTGTTTTAAGTGATAATTAAGAAACAAAAAAGGAAAGAAAAAGATGTTAACAGAAAATTTCATTTCCTTCTTTTAAAATTTATTTATTTACATATATTTATCATTTATTTAATTGTAATTAAGTTCTTTTTGTATGTCATTTTATTTTAATTTTTAAAAAAATTTTTTAAATTAAATTGTCAGTCATTTTGATATGAAAAAATTAAAATTATTTTAAAATAATAATGATTCTAATCAAATAAATTATATTTTGGTTAAATATAATTTATTTGATTAGAATCATTAATAATAAGAATATGTTAAAAAACAAAATATGAAAAAACAAACTTTATAAATCAGCACAAAAATTTAACACATTTTGCTTACAGTGTATTGATGATTACCAGTGATGGCATTAAACTGGTAAACGCAGAACCATTGAGCATGAAACAGATGGTGTTCTAGACTACCGATGATGTACTATACGGACTAGACAAAAAAATTTTTTTTTTTTTGATTTATAAACATAAGATCTAAAATTGAAATAGATGAAACAGATGGTGTTCTAGACTACCGATGATGTACTTTACGGACTAGACAAAAAAATTTTTTTTTTTTTGATTTATAAACATAAGATCTAAAATTGAAATAATATTAAAATTTCTATGAAACACGTATTGATAACATTAAAATTTAAATTACATAGTATTTTTAAAAATAACAATACTAATTAAAAGTTTTTGAACTCCTTTTAACGCAAGGATTTTAACTCGAACAAAATCGCGCTGAAATTTTGTATTAATGTACCCCAATGCCTTAAAATACAGCTTATCCTGTGTTTTATTAATTTAATATTTAAAAAAAAAATACATATCGTATTTTCACTTTTCCCGGAAATTAAAATAAAGCTTTGCTATGATGTCAAATAACGGATCGTTATATTTTTATAATTTCATGTTAGGAATTGCAAAATTAAATATAAGTTATAAGGATATTTCAAGGAAACATGCTGTAATTGTATAAAATTTATTTATTTATTTTATCTATTAATCCTTCATCAGGCCTAAAATGGAATACAATTTGGGCAGGAGCCCCACAAACATATTTGAGATCGTTAGACAAAGTGTAAAATAGAACAATTCTTTTATTAAACGATCCCATTGCTACCTCAACTTTAGATTCACATCGACGTATCCTTGGAGCATTCACTCTAATTTGTATATATTTTTTTTGGTATATATTTTTTTGGAACCTGTTCAGAGAAAATAAAAATCTTAATGCCTCTTCTTAAAAATTTTAACAGAAATTTCAACAAGGGTGGCTCCATATACCAGCGCATATTACTTAAAGATCCTTAGATGGCACAACTCCGCTGATGAGAATTCTTTCTAATGCGTACAGCGTGAACATGAAATAGCTTGCCGCCAAACAGTACATTGTACCATAGATTCTAATGTTTAATTTAAAAGAGAGTTGGCGTTTGGTTGATTAAACACTATCAGAGAAAATTTGCTGATGTCTCATTGTCGTCTTTCGAGATTCCCACCTAACCTCGCACAAAAAAAAATTTATACTAATTAATGAAACACAGACTTTACTCATATTACACAGGCTTACTCATATAATTAAATCAAAGAATAAAATTTAAAGTTGTGTTGTTATGGACGTAACTGAATCATATAGTCATTGAGTTCGACAAAAATTTAAAACTTATTTCCGTTGGACGAAAACATTTTCAAAAACATTTATAAGAAATTGACAAAATTAAATTAAAATTTTGAATTAAGAAAATAAAAAAAAAACAACTTTTATTTTTTAATTTTTTTTAATGAATTTCTCTGCCACATAAATGTGGACAGGAAATTACACAGCCTTTCCTGTTCAGGCGTGGCTGTAAATGTCGTAAGGCGAATAACTCTTACAACATGTGTGGGATCTGAACCCAGACTCCCTCGGTGTTTACAGCGTATTTTATACGTTCTTACCCACTAAGCTACCGAGGCCCCAAAAAACAATTTAAACAAAAGAGAAATAAAAAATGAAAATATAAAAAACTCATTTTATTCACTACTACACATTACTTTGTGCCAATTAAATCACAAATAATAAAAATTATACCAATGCCCCAATTTTCATACAAAAAAAATAGTTATGTTATATTAATTACCGCCATAATTAAAAAGATATTCAAAGAATTTAAAATTTTAAATGAAATTTCTTAATTACATAATAGAATAACCTTTTATTTTACCTTTTTATATGTTCATGACATTTTAATAAAAGTATTGTAATCGCACAAAAATTAGATTTCAAGATTTTTTTTTAAATCTAATTTTAAAATCTAATTTTTGTAATTAATATTTTTAACTAAGCTTACATATAAATGAACCTTACTACGTCAGTGAAAGTTAGCAAGTTTAATTTTTCCCTATATATTATAAAGATTGAAATACAATAACTTAAAATTGACTTGATCTAAATGTATTTAAAAACCTTTATTTTATTTTAAATTTGATAGAGGGTTCGGAAGCTGGAAATAGTTAATAAAATCTTCAAGTGTTAGTTCTATAAAAATTTTTTCGGCCTTAGAAAATTTTTTATTATAAAACTTGCCCTAAATTTCTTAACTATAAGATATCAACATTTAAAAAGAATGAGAATAGAAAATGCTAGCTATTTTTGAAAAATTCCATAATCGCAAGTACTATTTTTGCGGCTGAAACTTCTTATACCGAAAATCAGACCCGCCATTTTATTTTTTGCACAATTTTAAAATATTTTTATTTATTATAATTTTAATATAAATATGTGGTTTCTTTTTATATTATAATACTAACTTATATTGTTACATATAATATTATACAACAACGTTAAGAGTAGAGCTATACTTTTCTCGATTTATTTTTTAATTAGTTAAGTATAAAAAATATTTAAAAACGGGCATGCATATGATATTTAAAAAAATAAATTAACTTACCGTTACAACATAATATAAAAATGATGGTTAATAATTGTATAGAATAAAATGATGGTAATGCTATTTTTGAATTCATTCCAAATGTTAATATTGCTAATAATTATGATGTCATCAGTTGCACTATTTAATTAATAAAAATTTTCATCAATTTTTCACAATATTTTTTCTTATGTGATTTTTTTTTTGAAGAAAAATGAAAATAATTAAATTTTACACAAATATTTTTTCATTCTCATTCTTTTATTGATCACTAATTTCTTTTTTAATTTTTTTTTTTTTTTAAACTTTTAATGACCCTGATGCATATAAACTTTTATTACTTTTAATCAAGGGCTTGTTAATAACAGTAAAAAAAAAACCCACAAAAAACAAAAAAAAAATTTTAAAAAAGAAAATAATTTTCTATAAAAAAAAAATACATCAAAAATGTTTTAAAAGCATTACACTTTTACGGCTATGCTGTGATAACACAAAGGAATTTTCTCTTCACACTAAATTTATGTGTACAGTGTGTGTTGAAATTTTTGTTTTTGTTTCTTTCAAATTTACCTCAAAATAAGGTGACATAAAAGTATTATTGAATTTTTTATAATATTTTTGCTGTTATTTACTTTTATTGCTGTTTTTTTTTTTTTTATAATACTTTCGTCTTTTCTAACAATTGACAATCTTTTTGTTTTTTTTTTTTTTGGTTTAATAATTTTTACACTATATCAGACTAATAGATAAACGAAGTTTTAAACAAATAGAAAAATTTTTAAGGACTCTTCAAAAAACTAAACGTTAAAATAAAAAATGCAAAAAAAAAAACTAGATAACAAAATAAAATTTTCTACTTTATTTAAAATAGTAACAACTTTAGGCTAAAATCCTGACGCTTTTAAGCTAAAAGTAAGGAAAAAAAAAAAAAAAGCAAATTTAAAAAAAATCTTTGCAAAAATAACGGACCTAATCCGTTTTGACTTATCAAAACGCACCATAGAAAGGACAACAGGAACAAAAACCGGAATTAAATTTGCAAAACAAAAAACGATATAATAACAACAAAAATCAAATAAATAACAAATTTTAAGCTTTAAAAATTTCAGGTTGGATGATTATTTTAAAGGTGCAATACACAAGGCTTTCAGAAAATAAAAATGGGGTGTTTAAAAAAAAAATATTTTTTTTTTTTTATTATTTTTATTTATTTATATATTTTTGTTAAACGAGGTCAGGACAAGATGGTTTTAGCGGATCACAGTTAATAATTTTTTAAAGGATTAAAAATGATTTTTATTATTTATATACTGAATAGTATATTTATATATAGGTATATATAATATGTAAGTATATAAAATGTATTTGTTAAGAGAATTATTTGTTTATAATGTAGGGCAAAGTTCAATTGTTGGCCTTCATCTTCATTTTACAAAAAAAAAAAAAAAATATAAAGGACAGTATTTTAATAAGCCGAAGGGATTTACTTTAATTATTTTCTTTGTTTCATGAAAAAATTTTTCATGTTAAAGGTGAAACACGCGTAATGTAAATTTTTTTTTTTTATTATAATTAATTTTTACTGATAATTTATTTTTAATAAAAATTTAATTTAAAATTTAAAAAATTTAAAGATTAATTTTTTGTTAAGAATTAAAATATAATTATTTATAATATGGATATTTTTCGTAAATTGAATATTGTTTAAAAATTTTTTTTTATATTTGATCTTTTTTCATTATTTTTACGATGGATATAAATTTGAAAAAGAAATAATATAAAATATAATAATGAAAAAGACAAAATATGGATTAGTGTTGCTTTTATTAATTTATTATGATAATTTTAAAATTTAATAGTTATTTAACATAAATATAAACTTAAATATTTTTTAAAAATTATTTTAAAAATGAAATAAATCAATTATCGATAAAAACGATTTTCGATTATCCGTAAAGCGATTATTTTGTTAAGACTATCATCGATCAATGACATTTTAATGTCATATTTAAACGTGAATGTTTGTATTAAATTAGGTATGATTCTCTATCAATTATTTTTGGGCCTATCTAAAAATATATAAGAAAAATTAAAAAAAAAATGTTTCCTATTGCAAGATCCCGAACAGCAAATAATTAATTAAATTATAACATTACATAATTATTTAAAAAAAACAGTAAAATTTAATTAAAAAAATAAATAATTTTTTAATTTGCCTAAAAACCTTTTGAAACAGAAATTCTTTTTAAAAACCTTTGGCATAAATATGACATAAACGTCATATATTTCAGATCATAAAAATATGATCGCCTTTCAATAAAATCAACTTTTTCGTTACAGAAATATATAAACGTTCAATTATTGTCTTTTTTTGATTCGTTTAGTAAATAATTAGAATTTTTCAAAATTTTTGAAGTTAATTTATTGGTCTAAAATATCTTTTAACAAAATTAAAAATTTGACAAATAATTAAAAATAGCATTGATCAAACGAATTTTAGTAGTTCTAAATATTATATAACTGAAATTATTATTATATTCGTACGAACATAGCTTAAGAGTTTAATAAAGTCGCTATTACGTTTATGATACCTTAAAGCAGACGAGTAAATGATATATGGAAAAGCATCTATATTCTTGCTAAGGTTTAAATTCTGAATCCATTTAGCTCTTTACTTCTCTGTCAATAATTTTAAAAAAATTGAGTTTCATGTCAAGGAGTTCTGCATAATTTGGTTAGTCTAACACAACAGATTCGGGTGGCTACAAAAAATTGAAAATTTGTAAAATCAATTTAATGGCAGAACTGCGGTAATTTTTGGTTAATTTGGTGTAACATGGTCGAGTAACTGTCATACAACGAAATTGACATAAATATATCTCAGTTGGTACTTTGTGAAGTTGGATAAATTTTCTAAAAGATGATTAAATTTTATGGAAGCAGCTTATTTTGTGTTCGTGCGGGTATCCTAGACTTAACACGGCCAACTCTACAATGTTCCTCGTTTTTTAATATAAAAAGATTATGAATTTTTTTTTTTTATCAATAATTTGTTTATTTTTATAATTATCTGCATCACTCTTCGAACTCTAAATTCGGGGTCAAGTGGTTTTTGTATTCCGATTGTATTTTTTATTTGTTAATTATAGAATTAAAAATTAAGATAATATTAATAATAATTTTCATACTTAAATTTGATAATATTTTTAATTTCTTATTATTTTAATTTCTTATTTTAATCGATTTTAATTTCATTAACAGACACAGTTAATATTTTTCCATGAATTATTATTATTATAATCTTAATCATAATTATATTTTTATTTAGTTTAATGCTTATAACAGTGATTATTCTATAATCTGAAGAAATTTTTTCTGTAATTCTAATATTTTTATGTTTTAAATATATAAAAAGCAACGCAATAATATTATTACTTATTATATTCCAAAATAAACCAAATTTATAAAGTACAGTCAATGTTGCCGCAATTATTTATCAAATTTCGACAGTTAATAAAAGATAATTTTGTAAAAATTAGTAAAATTAAACCAGCTATTTAGGCTATTAATACTAAAACAAACTGGTAGTGTAATTAGTTGCTTAAGATTTTCAAATTTACATAATATTGACAAAATCAAACCCGAAATTGGTTGGTGCCGAAATCAAACCCGTATTGGTGCCGAAAATTAATCTAAGTTTTTATCAATATTTTTGTTACATTTAATGGGATTCATAGCTTAACGGTTAAATTTTGGAATTATTTTAATTATGTCAAACTTTTTTAAAATCTAACCTCATACCTAAACTTTACTCAATTACTAAACTTTAACTTTTTCTATAACTTATAAAAAGTGACGCAAATATGGTGTTAATTGTTAAAAATGTATTTTAATTTAAAAAAATTCAAATACTTACTACAAATAATGCAAAACATAATAAACTTAATTAAAAATACTTAGAACTACAAAAGACATTTGAAAGGATAAGAAAAAATATATCGGTTAAGCGACAATTAATTAATTTTATACATAGGTATAACATTTTAAAAAAAAAAACTATATCAAAATAGAGAAGGAAAAAAGTTAAAAAAAAAATTGAGAATATTTAACTTTATCACTACTAAATTGACTAAATTTGAGAAAGAATATTCTGCCAAACGAATTTCCAAATAATTTAATTTAAAAAAAAAGGGTTCTTAAAATATATTCTAAAATTCTTAAATGTTACAAAAAGTTAAGAAATATATTCGCAAATTAAAAGATATAAGCCTAACCTCACAATCAAATAAATCTTTGTGATATCTCCGTTCTATGCTATTGCAAAATTCTTATTTTTGAATGCAAGTTATGAAACTTACATAGATTTGAGTACAGCAGTTTTTAACCAAAAATTTTAATGAAATAAATTAATATTTATAAATTAAAATTAATATTTATTTATTTATAACTGTTTTTATTACAACTTGTGAATATTGCTCCCAACAACGGCAATAACCTCAAAAAACATAGATGGTTTTCTATTATTGGATACTTGTGATCTCGTCTAAACCGATTCTAGCCTATATTAGGACTTAAACAACCAACTAAACCGTTATTCCCAAATCGCTTGGTTTTAACCGCACACTGTTCGGTCGACAAGCGTGCCACAAAGTTACGACCCCTCATATCAATCAATCAATGATTCGAATCAACCCTTCACCTTTTTTATGGATGCTAGCTCTTGCTACCAAAAGAATACAGCTACTAGGGAAATTCATAACGAACCTAAACTGGACTAAATGTTCATCTACATCCCTTTCTACCTTATATAGTAATTTAATATTATATACAGATTTTTTAATTAAAATGTTTTATAACTACTACATAGATACATATATTGTGTTTAAAATTTTTAACCGGCTTTCTAACAGAGAAATTTACTTATTCTTTTATTTTAGGGAATAACTTGATTCTATCTATATATTTATTTTTTACCCAATATATAATACATTATACTAGACGTCAAATAATAGGTGGCACTGAAGGTGCTGGAAATATTCCAAACTACTAAACTACTAAATTATTCCAAACTTCTTAAAGTGAAATAATATCATAACAGTTGTTGTTTCAATAATAGGATTTATAGTTTCTTAGAAAAAGTTTTATTTAATATGCTGTAAATATTTATCGGTATATGATACAAAAAAATGATTTGATAGTAATTGCAGTATAGTTGAAATTATTAGTTAATTATTATTATATTATGATAACCTAAAATCATTCATTACCCTAAAAACATTACGTAAATAATGTTTTTATACTACTATTTTCAATCAAATATAATATATAAACTATCTGACAAATAAATAACATAAATTTATATATGTAAATATTTACAAAACCATAAATGATATTCAATTTTATTTTTTAAGTTACCACAAACTTCTATATATATAAATTTATCTGTTATTCTGTTAAGCAATATAAAATAAAACATAACCACAAATTAATCCGAATCAATATGAAAAAAATGTTTTCAAAATATATAAAAATAAAAATAAAATTAAAAAAACTTAAAAACATGAAAAACAATAAATAAAAAATTACAACTTTTAATCCATTCAAATTTCTAGATACAAAAAAAAAACCGTTACATTTTTCTACTAATACAAAACCGTTATTATCTGCACCTGTGTACATTTTTTTAAAATGTTTAATTGAATGCATGCAAAATAAAATTGCATGTACTTGAGTAACAATTTTTCATTGTTTTTCTCATTTTTTTTTTTTGTTTATTTGTAAAAACAAAAAAAAAAAAATGAAATTTATAATTTTACTGTTACAACATGAAACAAAATATACCGATATCCTGAATGTAAAATTATTTAACATTTAATTACCATTAAATTTTACAAATATTTAATTTAAAACATTTTTCTTTTTCTTTTTTATTTTTATATATTTTTATTTATAATTAATTTTAAACTGTTATTAGATTAAATAACTATAACTACTGTTAGATAAATACATAAATGTATATATAACAAGGAAAAAAAAAAACAGATTAGTAATACATATTATAATTATACAATTAATTAATTAATCAAATCAATTTCACACATTATTAATTTATTTATTTATTTATTTTTTTTTTTTTTTGTATTATTTTGTTTTATTTTTATTTAACCACAAATTGTTAAACCAATCTTTCGACATGATTTTTATGTTATCTCTTTTCCTATTATTATATAGGTACTTATTTTTTTTATCATTAAATATTAACTAACGGTAGAATTTATTATACTAAAGCAAAAAATTATCAGTAAAAAAAAAAAAAAAATTCAAAATAAAATTACATATTTCGTACGTACACAATTTTTTATTTTATTTTTTTATTTTTATTATTTTTTGTCTACAAGACGACCGTTATAAACCGACTTGCAAATATTAACTGACTGAAAATGCATTCAATTTAAAAGTTTTTATTTGAAAAACTTTTCCTTTTTTTTTTTATTTTGCGAAATTCAAACGAGAAGAAAATATAAAATAAAAAAAAAAATACTGAAACAAAAATTTTCTTATCGTTAAAATATAAAAATAAAATATACATACATATACATATTATGTAGATACTAAATCACTTTCATTCTATTATTACTTGTATCAAGTTTAACTATCAGAAATTTCTGTATATTTTCGTTAAAAATTCCAAGAATTTTTCGTTAAATTTAAAATATGAAATATAAAAATGATGAGAAAGTTTTGTTTTTGGATTCTTCGTTTGTAAACGTATATTGCGCAAAATCATTTTTAAAATTTTTGAAAATCTGGAAAAGTAAAATTTTCCAATTTAAGGGAAAATTAAGAAAAATTTTAAGAGAATAATATTTTAAATAATATAAAAATTAATGAAGAATTGCAAGGACTTAATGCAAAATGTGATGCTCATTTTGTTTTTTTTTTTTTTTGTCGGCAGTAGATATAGATATGTAAATAAATTGTAATAGTAATAAATTTAAGTTAATGAAATTGTTTTGTTTTGTTTTTGATTTCTCTGTCACATAAATGTGGACAGGAAATTACACAACCTTTCCTGTTCAGACGTGGCTGTAAATGTCGTAAGGAGGAAAAACTCTTACGATGTGTATGGGATTCGAACCCACACTCTTAATGAAATTTAAAAAAATATATAATTATTCAAATACATGAATTTTCAAAATAATAGAAATTGGAATTATAATACTACGGTTGGTTGCGATACGTCAAATAAAGATGACTCTTCGAATATCCATAAGTACTGCATATATTATAACATATTTATTATGTGGTTACAAAATTTTGATTTTAATCTTCGATACCCAATTGAATATAAACTACCAGCACAGAGGATTTAGTTATCTCAAGTTTATTGCATATCAATGACTTTAGCTGGAATAAAATTTATATTGAGTTAAGCGGTATTTATAGTAAGCGATGAAAAATACATAAGATTTGGTAACATGTACGTTAATATTTTACTTACAATTATTTTCTTAATAACATTAGATGTATAAAAATCCAGTTTTTTTCAGATTCCAAAATAAAAGACTGAGTAAAAAGTTTTTCAACTACAAATCATTGTAATTAAATAATCAACTTAAAAATTACTTACGAGATTTCAACTCGTATTGTCATTTTTAAACGCATTTAAGTTCAGATAATTTTATAAAATTATAATGATATGTATTCAATAAATTTAAAAATTTTAAAAACATTGAGCTATTGATATAAGTACATATAAGTACAAAACGTTTCACTTTTTTATAATTGCAAAAATTTGATAACAATTATTTTAATTTCGAATGGTTTTGTTATTTTTATACCCGTATGAACTATGTTCAAGAGTATAATAAATTTCGAGTCGAGCTAGATATAGTGTCAAAGGTATGGATCGGCTCAGAATCGAATTCTGTGTCGATTAAGCCATGTACGTCCATCTGTCCGCATGATAACTCAAAAAATACAGGAGCTAGGAGGCTAAACATTTTTTACGTCACTTTTGCAAAACTGTTAGTTTTGCTATTTAAATCCAGCTTGTTTGGCCGCCAGGTAGCTGTCATACAACTTCTTTCTTTATATCGAAATAACTCAGTATCTATTGAAGCTAGGCGCATCAAATTTTACTAAAGCATGTCGAGTTAACCTGTAATTTGGTTGTGCTGGGGCAACAGGTTCGGGTAGCTGCCATACAACTTCTCTTTTTAAATGTAAATAACTCAGTGTGTATAAAAGCTAGGTATCTAAAATTTTGTGAAGAGGTGTCGAGTCACATACCAACAATTTTTGTAAAATTAGAGCAGCCGGTTCAGGCTTCTTGCATCTTTTGGAACTTAATGAAGCTAGGCGTCTGCAAGCTTCCAAATGAAGATAAAGTTTTATGGCAACAACTTCTGTAAAATTTGGTTGTGCTGGTGCAGTAGATTTTGGTAGCTGTCATATAACTCCACAATTTATATAAATATATCTCAGTAGTTATAACGTCGCTACTAGAACATCTGAAATTGTTTAAAAGATGATCAAGTTATATAGAAACAGGATATATTACGTTCATACGGGTATTCCAGAGTTGACATAGTCTATTCTACTGCACTCTTCCTAGTTTTATATAGAGAAAGTTTGCATTAAAAGCAAAGATGAAGAAGTATAATCTATGTTAATGTATTGGTCTATAATGGGACCAGGATATTATCCTGAAAAATAAAAGTCTTGAATGAACAAAATCTTGTTTTTTTTCTTTTGATATTCTTTTTGTACCAACATCTTGAAAAAAAAATCTTGAATACTTATATACAACTACATGTTGTAACTGTTGTAACGGCTATAGTCACTGTTAGCAAAATAGTAATAATAATTGGCGGATTCATTGTTTGCTTACAGTCCCACTCCCAATTCAATGTTTCCGTATTCATTTCCTATCCTTTCCTATACCTACTCCTTAGCCAATATACTCCGTTCGCAGGTAAGGGTTTCATCCCATTATATTGGCTGAAGGGGGAGGTGGGTTTAGTCAGTAAGAATCTGACACTACCAAGGCGGAAATTCTTGGTGTCTTTGGAAGATTCCCACCTCCCTTATGAAAAAAAAAAAAAAATTATTTAGCGCGATTTTGACTTGGCGGAATTTTTAAAAAGCGAGATGAACAATGTGGAACATTCGTACCTGTCCCGTAGACAATATTAATCTTGAAATAAATTTTGTATAATTTTATAAGCAAACAATTTAATTCAAATTTTTTTATCAAGATTTTGTCCCAAAAAGGTTTTTTTTTTTAAATTTTATCACAGAAAGATTTTGGCTTTCAAGATTTCCGCTTTCAATGTCTTAGTTTGCAAGATATCAGGGATGACCCGTTTATAATATCTGACATCTCTTTGATAATGGTATATTACTTATTTATTTATGTATTTAAAAATTTATTTTCTTGGAAAGTTCATGGGTCATTAATTAATAGATTAGGTTCATAATGTTTTGATAAGGAATTCAAAAACAAAGACAATTTAAGTAAACAACAAATTAACTAAAATGTAACTTAACTCAATGTTCATAAAATTAAATTAATTAATATTAATATGTAAAAACAACAATTTTTTAATGCGCAAAAATTTAATATAATCGCAAGTAGTAGTATAACTACATATTATGTCGATTCCAGCACATTAGGTGGTATTATGAAATTGAATTTTGTTTGTTGTTGAAGTTTAAAAGTATCACAGCGGAGAATTTGAAAAGGATGGGGTTGTAATTTTCGTTTGTTATTGAAACGAGCTTATTCCTTAACCGCTTAACGAAAATTTATCTGATCTGCTTATCCTTAAATTATTTGGTGGAGTGTCATAAAGCCATATTTCATTTCATGGCAACAAGAGATTTTGTAATATTTTTTGTATCTCATTTTTACAGAACAAAGAATTTGAAATCAGGGGTGTAAAAAGAAGGTTTCAGATTTTCATACGAAAATTATTAAATTCTGACTGTGAAAAATAATTCGAAGAAAGAGCCGCGATGGAAGCCACGAGACTGATAGAAAATTTTTTGAAACCTTTTGAAAATATTGAATAATGTGATATTGAGGAGGGTTTTTATAGATTGTTACAAATCAGGGTATTTCCTTTTCCATATATGTCATAAAGTCATATTTTTAAAATATGGCTTTATGACTCCCCACCGAATTATCTGATGTTAGTAGAGATTTCATAAAGACAGTGTAAATTAAAAAAACAATTTTGAAAAAAAAATGTTGGTGGAGATTCCATCAGGGCAGTTTAAATTAAAATAAAAAGAATTGTGGTGAAAGATAGAGGAAAATATTTTTTAAAAGTAATTATTATTGAACTGAGTGTTTTTTTTAAATTGGTCAAAAAATAAAAATGAAATGGAGAATAACTAGTTTTCTAACTCAATATAAACAAAAATTATATTATCGAAACCTCATATCTAAATAATAAGTGTATACTTGTGGGAATGAAAAATTATTTTTACGATTTATTAACCTTGTAATTATGCTAATAAGAATATAAAAATATGGTTATTGAATAATAAAACTTATTATCTTCATTAATTGGTGCCGAAAATATTATTTTTGAAAAAGTCGTAGATTAAATTGAAAGAGGAATAAGACTCCGGGTGTTATTCTCATTGGTAACTGAGAATAAAACTACAGGATATGCTTTATCATTAAATGTGAAAAAACAACCCATAAGTTTTATTTCGCAAGACCTTAATTCACGGCGTCGTATTAATGTTGTCAGAAGATTCCTCGAGTTTGTTAGTAAAAAACTTTCTTGCTTTCAAACAAAATCAAAAAACAAAAATATACAAAGAAAAAAATTCAAAGATCAAATTTAAATTAACAAAAATTTCTGTAGAAATTTACTAAAATTCTTATTATGTATTTCGGATTGATAAGCGTGTGAGGAATAAAAAATTAGATTAATAATATTATACTAGAATAATATAGAAGGTTTTGTCAATTAAATCTAATTAAAATAGCTATAAGGTTTAGAACCTATTTTTAAAATATTTTTTTTTAATTGAGCGCGAAAACTACTTATTATATTCTCTTTTTTTTTTTCTTTTTTTTTTTGAACCATTTAAAAAAAACGATCATTAATAATTATCTACGTTCAGCAAAAAATCATTTTCTCTATTTTTCGATTGCCCTCGACCACGAGAAAACCAACCAATACAAGTAATAAAAAATTAAGATTACTTGTATATGTACTATGTATATGTATAAAAATAAATACTAAAATTACTCTTCATGCTAAATTTTAAAGTTCGAATCGTGTAATCCATGTTTTTTTTTTCAAATCTTTGAAGTTAATTTTTTAGTTATCTTCTATTTGACAGTGTCATCACTTGTCACAATTAAGACAAAAATTATAATATTAAAGGAAAGTTTGGGATTTTTAAAATGAAAATTCTAAAATATTATAACAGTATCATATTAAAATAAAATTCTTTTATTAAAGTTTAGAATTTTTTACAGAGCATATTCTAAAGAAAAAAATGCACAAAACAACAACATAAAACAAAAAAAAATCTTTAAAATTTGTATTAAATTGAAGTGTACGAATTAAAGTGATTTATTTTCAATTCACAAATTAAAGACATTTATCATTAAATTCCTCAATTTTTTACTATAATATTTTCTTTAAATTTAAGTAAAATTTTTGGCAATACATTTAAGTTATCAAAAATAGTGTTACATTTTACTATAAAATCCTTAAGTTCAATATTCAAAGTAAAAAAAAACTATATTATTTTCATTAATCTTAAAAAGTATACCTAAAGTTGAATCAACTTGAAATTGAATGATGATGGGCTTAATTTTTCAAAAATTTCATCACAGACGAGGAGGCATAATTTTTTTTATTTTTTTTTTTTTATTTTGATTTCTAAAATATTATTCCAAAACATGAAAGAGATAGTGGTGATAGTTCATGTTCTTTTAAATGGTACGCGAATCCATTATATAATAATTTAAAAATAAATTTTTCTTGAAAGTTTTCTTATAAGTATTTATTTATAAATTTTTTTCATCTCATTCACTCATATTGGTGATAGTTCATGTTCTTTTAAATGGTACGCGAATCCATTATATAATAATTTAAAAATAAATTTTTCTTGAAAGTTTTCTTATAAGTATTTATTTATAAATTTTTTTCATCTCATTCACTACATATTAAGATAAATATTAGAAATCTGATTAACGGTTATTGTTATAAAAGAAGAATGATATAAATGTTTTTTTTATGATAATATTGGCTTAAATACTTCAGCTTCTATATTTTCAATAACCTAATTTAATGTTTTTCTTATATCTACCACTGTATGCTTATAGAAAGCCATGGTTATTCCTATCTTTGTTACCTTTCACAGTTTGACACATTTCTTTGATTTTCATTTTGTAGATGGTAAACACTAAATGAGAATTTTCTTCTAAAAAATTAATAATACGGGTTTCGGTGGTCTAGTGGGTATAAAACGCGTGTAAACACTGAGCGAAGAATACCCATACACGTCGTAAGAATAATTCCTCCTTACGACATTTACAGCCACGCTTGAAATAAAAAGAAATTTCCTTGTTACATTTATGAGGCATGTTTTCCTAATGAAAATCTAATGAATTTCTTTTCTAAAAATTCAAAAACAATAAACTTTCAAATATGCCCCAAAATTTGAACAAAAGTTGAAAAACTGCAGAAGCTAAACGTAAAATTCTCTCCAAAATCAACAGAAACTAAAAAACTGTAGAAACTAAACTGTAAAATTGATAGTGTATTTGTTTGTTTTTAAATTAAATGAATTATTATCAAACTTTAGCGAACCTCATATAGAAAATATCACTGATAAAATGCCTACCCAATTTGTTTTGTATTATACTTATAATATAATGTTTTAGTTCATCTTTGTTACTTTTTATAACCTCTTTTCATTCATTGTTCATGGATTATTCCCACTTCTTCAATCAACAAATTAGTGTTTTATGCTATGAGAGTATTTTTCAAAAACTTCCTGTTCATTAAATATTCATTTTGGTTGATTTTTTACCTGTTAGCTGTCTACATTACCAACAGACAATCATTCAAAGCTCTCTTTATTATAAAAACACATATTATAAACTTGTTGATGTATGTATATATAAACATACGTTTACACTTTATATATATATATATATATATATATATATAAATTATATGTATATTAAATGAATTTTCCTTCGGGTATTTTCTTTCCCCAATGGTTATTTAAAAATAAAGTTTGAATATTTTACTCTGAACCAAAGTATGCAAAAGCATACTACAAATTTACTAAAATATATGTAGGTATATTTGTATATGTATAGGATAAAAATAAATATTACAACCTGAAAATAATCTTATAGGTAAACCTAAAAATATTATAAGTTTAAAGCACCCCAACAAAAAAAAAAAGCAAACCCATAATCGTGTTTGTTCTTAAGATAACATAAAAGTATGAATATGGTATGAGAATAACGTTGCATTATTAATAAAGAAGAACGATTTTCAAAGGAAAATTCTCAATGTAAGTAAAAGGTATCCCATCAATAAAGTTGTTCTTCTTCAAGAATAAAAAAAACATAAATTAATTCTCATCCCTTATTATAGAAAAAATAATTTTTTTCTTTTTCTCTAAGAAAGAGTTGAAGAAAATTAAAATATACATGCAATATCATTTATCGTTATAAGGATAATGGTGACTGGTCTTTATATGCCTCTTGTTGGCTGACTCTTTTGCGAAGTTCCATTTATTTATAATAAAATACATTTTAAAATGTCGAATTTATTCGATCTATTTTAAACCAAATCGAAAGGAAAAGATCTAATACGAAGGGCCATTATATAGAGAATCATATCTATTAAGACTCGATTCCAGATACCAATACTTATTTACAGAATAACAAAAAACTTTGATAATTAATATATAGACCTTAAGAAAACTTAACTTAACATTTTATTTACATTGGCACAAATAATTCATTATATATGCAATTAAAAAAAATTAAGAAAGGCAGCTTTACAGAGAGAGAGCGATATTCTAGTTAAGAAATTTTGGAGTTGGATCATGAATACATGATAGCCGGACAATATTATAACAATATAAAACTCGCATATATTACTAAAACCAATATGGTCTTGAAATAAATTTTTTTTAGTGAAGATATGAAAAAAAAAAATTATATTTTCTTAAGATTGAAGAGATGAATGAAATGTCGAACTTCAATGAGATGAGATGTAAATAATGTCTGGTTTTTAGTATTTATTACTTGTATTTGTTTTCATATACATATGTGATTGGTTATGGTATGCATGAAATCGTTATTCAATATAACAACACATTTTAAATTCATTTCAATGGCATTTTGTACTTATTTTGGTTCATTTTAAGGAAAATGTTAAGATATTTATGAGTTTTTCTTTTCTTTTCTAATTTCAAAATATTGTACAGAAGTTAAGAAAATTATTGGTAAAAAATAAAATATTGAAAACGTTTCAACGTGTTATTGTTCGTTTATTAACTAGACTATAAATTTAAAGTATAAAAAAGTAAAAGTTAAAAATGAATGTTTTTGAAATTTTTGTATTTACTTGTATTAAACAAGTTACTAAAATTACTAACCATTTATTATATGTTCTAAAATTTGTTAAATGATTATGTAAACACTTAAAATTTTAAGGTAACTACAGTAGAAATGCTGTGAGAAAATATATAAAAAATGGGTTAAGTATTAGTTAAAATAAAAATGTGTGGTAATTAGTGTATTGTTATGAAATATTAAATAATTTACTCTTTCTTAAATGATCCCTACATTTGGTTTGACTAGACATATTCTCCAATCCCATTTTATACAAGAATGGAAGATAATTGGCAATATTTATTATTTATTTTTTTAATATTATAAGCATCAGACTCAATTTATTTAAATACAAACAAAATTTTTATAAATCAATATAAGATCTCATGCTCTTTTTTAACATGTCCTTGCAAGTTTCACCTTACTTGTAACAATTTCTGGTCAATCCGATAACAATTCAAACATTTTAAAATTATATTTTCTACAAAAAAAAATTTAGTACAGTAGACTGACGAAGTACTGCAATATGTACGTCAGTCGAAACTAAAAAGAATCGTCATTCTACTATGCCTATTTTACACTACTGAACCTAATATAGAATAGTGAACCTAGGCATAGAACTAATTTAGAAATGTAAATTTGTAACATATTTTTAATAGTGTATTATTATAAATCCAAAGTAAGAATTTTTCGCTAAAGTCTATTATGCTTTTATGACTGCCAACATTCAATTAACGAACTATTTAGTTAGTTTATGACTGCCAATATGTTACAAACTGAAACTACTGAAGGAAAAGTTCAATTTTTACAATATTGCTATGGAAAAGAAAAAATTACTTTTCCAAATTATGACTTGTTTTTAAAAGAAATCTTGAAATCAAAAGAAAATATAACAAATAGCTGAATTTTAGCTGAGTTTAATGAATGCATTATATATTTTTAATGGAATAACCTTTAATAAAAGATTAAAGTAACTTGAAAAACCTATATGTGTCTTCAAAATGTTTCATACTATCGATATCAAAATACCATTAAAACAGGTTTGTGAAATTATTTGAAAATAGATGGCTTGTAATTGGAAGTACGGAACATATATTTATTATATATTTTATAATGTATACATTAAATCTCTACAGGAACTGTTAAGATTAAAATAAAAAAAAAATCAAGATTGTGAAATAATTTTTTTATGAAACGGTTATACTCTAAAGTAACAGAACGAAATCTTCTATTCATCGGGAGTATAGAAATTTTTCGGGACTTGGCATAAATACTTTTAACAGATAGTCTAAAAATATTTGATAAAGACGCTACTTCAAAAATTTCTAACGAAGATATTTCTGACAATCAATATTTATATATAAAATATTAATAATTTCAATATATTTTAATTTTACATAAACTTCACATTAATTTCGAATATAATTCTAGTATTTGTCCTTTTCTATAAAGTAAAATTTTAATTCAATAATTAATTTCAAATGACACATTTTTTTCTCCTTCAAATCTTCATATAATGCTATGCACATTCCCATTAACTTATTTATAATTAATTACATCTTTAATTTAAATTTCCATTTTTATGTTATGTTCATTACCTGCTAAAAATTAAAATAATTAGCTTTTATTTTCTTAAAGTTTTCACACATTTAAAAACCAATTCATAATGGAAAATATCAAAGGACACAAATGGCGAAATAAATAAAAAAAAGTACCGAAGGCAATAACAACAACAACAATAAAATAAAAAAATTATGCAATTTTAATATGTTAAAAAAAAACTTTTTTTTTTTTTTTCAAAAACAATTCCCATGTGAAACCTTGATTGTGTGAAAGAAAAATGAAACATAAACAGAAAGAGAAAAAATACATAAAGCAAACGACCGCAAACTGTTTAACAAAAAATATTTTCTTTTTTATCTGTAATGTTACATATGGGAAATCCTTATTTTGCCTTAAAACAAAACAACATTTCCTGCTGAAATGAAAGAATGTGTTTTAATGTGCATCATCGTTATATTATTTAATGCTCATTCCAATTATTTCGTTTCTATATTATTATCTCATTAATTTCTATTTGGTATATTAAATTTTAATTTAAAATTGACTGTAACTAGAATACTGACTGAAAAATTTTAGAACATAAGAAATAAGAGTTTTAACTGGCCAATAATTAATCTAATATCCACAATATAATATCTTCAGTATAAAGTTATAAAACCTAAAGTGTAACGATATAAATAAAATAGCTAGAATACGAAACATCCTATTCTTTGAATTAATTTCTTTCCGAAAAACATTTTAATAAGGAAAAAGACTTAAACCAGAATAAACAGTTGTTAACTAGTCCAAATTTAAAAGTGTAACTGTTAAAGAATTTAATAAAATATATGAGCCCAACTAAGCGATAGGGACACTGAGGGCTTCAAAAAGTCCTTTGAAAATTTATGGAGGCAAATAACTTAAAGAGTCGTAGCACCTACATTTCTGAAACTACGGAATACTGACAAGGCTCAAATTAAAACTCTAAAAATGTAAGACGTGTATAATATTATAAGATATTCATATTAATCATACATTTTCAAAGGACTTTTTGAAGCCCTTAGCGCCCTCATCATTTATTTGGGTCCATATAGCGTTTTATCAGGTGATCCAAGATATTTCTCGCTTTTTAAAGCTCTTAGTGTTTCCATCGCTTAGTTGGACTATATAGCTTTTCATCACGTGAACCAAGGTATCTCTTAGTAAACTTTCAATAAGTTCGGCCAATGTTCCTAAAGTAAAGCATAACGAAAAAAACTTACATAATCAATAATATTTAAAAGATGTTTAAGACTACTTTTAATTTATTTTTCAATCTTCTAAAAATAAAACTAAAACAAAAAACTTATAAACGTTTTTAAACCGTCAAATAATTCTTTGTAGAACTGTAATTTTATTTTAACTCTATTAAAAATTATTTCATCCTTTAAATTATCAATTTCAATTCAGTAAAGAAGAATGAAGAATATATTATATAGCATGAGAAAAATAAAAAATAAAAATTTAACTGAATCGCTAATAATTTATTATTGTACAAATTAGCATCAACAATTTCACACACGAGTAACTTTTCTCTGGTTGGTTTTAAAAAAAAAAACTTTTTCAATTGTTTTAAATTTAATTCATTAACATATACAATATTATTATTATTATAACAGTCTCTTGGCAATATTATTAGGCACTTTTAAAGATAATAACGATATTTCTGAAGAATCTGAATTAAAATTAGTTAGTTTTAAAAGGTTTACTGTATTTCAAGATTGTATTTCATAACTTTATTACAAGACTGTATTTTTGTATTACAAGACTGTATTACATGTCACTCTATTTCATTTGTAAGCAATTCTAAAATCCTTCCTAAATATAATATGTTTTACACAAATATATCAACAACAAATGGAGTCTGCCGCCCTCAATCTCCTTCGAAACAAAATAATTGAAACCATGATTTTGAAACCAATTCTAAAATTTCGCCTAATTATATATTTTACATACAGTCAAATGAAATATACAGAATGAAAAATACAGTTAAATCAAATGCAGGCATATGATGATTCAAATTAAATAGTTGTTTTACAGTAGCTTACATTGAACATATATGATGTTCCGATACGTTATTTTTCTCCAGACACTTTAATTATAAAATTATAAAAAATATAAAAATTATATAAATAAATAAAAATAGGTTATTTCTTATGCAACTATGGGACTAAGATTTTGTTGTTTCCCATTCGGACATAAATGACGTATCGAAATTTCAATAAAATTGGAGAATTTGCAAAATTATTATCTCCATTTATATTGAATGAAATGTATTTATGAGTTATAAGGTATGAGTTAAAGTTCTGGAATATATCATAAGCTTACTTGTTTTAAAAGTAAAAATTAATTTTTTTTTATTAATTTGAATTCAACTATATATTATAATTGTGCTTCACAAACTTCCCAATCTAACTGTTAAATCCTGTACATAAATAAAAAATCATTTCATATCTATATTTTAAAATGTCAAATAATTGTCATATTTTTTAGCCATTAGCATATTATACACATCTCCTGCAAAAGTACTGCAACAATTTCATTTTCCTTGAAAAGAAAAAATAATTTTTTTTTTCCACTTTATTTTGCTTTATATTTTAAATAAAAATAAAATTTCGCTAATGCTCATATATGCAATAAAGTGGATGAAAATAAATTTTCTCCTGGGAGACAAAAAGAAAAATTTCTAAGATTCATATCCACACATTCATTCATACATATATAAACAAATGCATATTGTTATGCGATTCATTGTATAAAACTTAAATTGTTCTCTAAAGTTCAGTTCAACACTTCCTTTCACAGAGTACTAAAAGCCTTTTCTTATTTTTTCTAATTTGCATTTGTTGTTTTTTTGTTTGCCTATATAAGAATATGAAAGCATATGATTGGAAAAATGGAAAGGACATAAGGTTATGTAGATTGAGAAAATGTTTGTTCTTTGTTTTGAAATTTAAAAACAAAAACAACTGATAAAATTTTGGTTTTAAGTATTTTTTTTGTTTTTATTTATAAGACAAATTAGTTTGAATCATTTACCGTAATTTAATTGTTAAATTAAAATGGTGGGAGTTGCATATCATTTTGGGTCACAATTGAGTCATTTTTGGTTTACCAAAATTAAAAGACACAATAATACCTACCATACAGTTGAAAAATGGTGAAAATTTATTATTTACATTATTTTGAAAGCATTTTAAATGCTGCTATGAAATATTTTACTAATGGGAAAAATTAATGAGAATATATAATTTTTTTTTCTTTTAGTTTAATAATTTATAAATATTGTAGTTAAATTTATATAAATTAGTTATAATTAGTTAATTAAATATAAATTAGAATTTAAAATAAAGAACTATTGTACTTTTAAAACAAATTTTATTTTTATTTACAAATTGAATATATTTATTTGTTTTATTAATTAAAACTTTTGAATTGACTCACTGATTAATAAAATAAAACTATATAGTATAAATTACTATTTTTAATTTATGCTTTTTCCTGCGGAAGATGTAGATTTTTTTATCCTCTAAAACCATCTCCTTTCGTAGGTAGTATAATGAAGTAATCACCCAGAAAAACAGTATAATGGTTGAGGAATAGGGTAAGAAAAAAAGGGTTAAGTAGAAGAAGTGTTGAACTTAATTTGTAGGAATGGATTTAAATGGGAATTTTAGTAGATGCAAGTTGACTGATTCCTTGAATTTCAGTATATTATACGAACCGCGAAGTAACTGTGGTGGTAATGGGTTTCACAATTTGAATGTATAAACATATAAAGCGTCTTTCAAAATGAGCTTTCAAAAGTAGGCGTCGGTGTAACATACTTCAAACATTGTAACATTGAACGCACCAATATCATATGTTATTTTGACAGTTGAAGGTTTACCATTTATAAAAATGGAGTCGTATACATTACAACAACGTGTTGAAATTATTGAATTATTTTATGAAAATCGTCGTTCTGTAAAAAATATATTTCGCAAATTACGAGATGTTTATGGTCGACATAATCGTCCAACTGAGCAACAAATTGGTAATATTGTGCGGAAATTTCAAGAAACTGGTGCAGTACAAGATCGAGAAAGACATCAGTATGGTCGTGCCGGTCGTTCACAAGAAAATATTGGTGCTCTGAGTGATAGTGTTACAGCTGACCCCACCATGTCAATTTTCCAACGTTCACAACAATTGGGACTTTCTGAGTCAACTGTATGGCGTATTATGCACAAAGATTTAGCGTTGAAGATCTACAAAGTTCAATTGGCACAAGAATTGCTGCCAGAAGATCATTCCACGCGTCGGGGCTTTGCCAATTGGATATTGGAACAAAACGACGATTATTCAAAAAAAAATCGTATTTTCGGACGAAGCACATTCCGAGATCGGTGGCTACGGTAAAAAACAAAACTGCCGTATTTGGGGAGAGAAAAACCCTCGCGTGATTAGAGAGCGCACCCACAAAGAGTCACTGTTTGGTGTGCGTTGTGGTCGGGTGGTGTAATTGGTCCGTACTTTTCCGAAAATGATGCTGGAAGAGCTATAACCGGTACCCAGGATACTGAGGATATGTGATTTCAACAAGATGGGGCTAGTGTCATACATCCAGAGAAACACTGCAATTACTGCATACAAAGTTTCCAGACCGTGTGGTTTCCAGATTCGGTGACGTGAATTGGCCTTCAACATCCTGCGATTTGACACCGTTAGAATTCTTTCTCTGGGACTATGTGAAGGACAGGTGTACAAGGATAATCCTCGAAACGTTGAAGCATTGATAGCAGAAATTATTCGAGTTATTGGCGAGATAGTGCCGCAACTATGCCACAATATGACCTAAAATTTTGATAAAAGAATCAGGTACAGTAGAGAAGTGGTCACATGGGAGATATTATTTTCAGAGTATAAATGGCAAACATTGTACTTCAAAAATAAATAAAAATTTTTCCAGTTTCAATTCAAATCCTATGTCTTTTAATTATTTACTTTTGAAAACTCAATGTGAAAGACCCTTTATAAAAATGTTTCTCATAAAACTTTTATATGTAATAAATTTTAACTATTAGGAGAATGTTGGGATTATCTATAATATTGATCGAATTACGAATTTAAATGGAGATATTTTGTTTAAAGTACTCTAAATAAAATATACATAAAATTTTCTGTTATATCTAGGTATACTAAAACTTTAACAAAAATACTATAGGATGATTTTAATAATAGATGTTAAATTTTTGTTTTTATTTTTATTTTCCTCGCCACTCATTTGTTTTCCAAGTCATTTATTATTCATATTTAACTAAGCTTCAGTTTCTGAAATCATTAGTTTCACTAAGCCGTTGATTACTTAGTTGTTGCTATTGTTATATATTATTTTATTATATATTTCAAAATTATATTAATTATTTATATAATATGATATTAATATGCAGATATCATTTAATGATAATATTTATATAAGTATCTGCATACTTATTTTTATAAGTACTATATATACTATATACTATATACTATATAGGTACTAATTATATGTTATACCTATGATAAAATCTCTATATATTATTATTTATTAATCTATATGGCTCAGCCGGGGTTTTAACGCCAGGCTTTCAAATGAAAGGCGGATGTCTTAACCACTACGAAAAATTGAAATACCCAACGAAAAGTAGAAAATTTTATTCACTTTCAATCAACAAAAGTATATGGTGAACTAAGATTTAATAAAAATTTTTTAAATGATTATTTACTAAATTTTATTATTAATTATTACTGCTTTATTATTTTTCAAAAGTGATGTAAATAAATGTCTGGATTCCATAAAAATAAAACTTTGTTCTTCAAAACCATCAAATTTGAAAGAGTATAAAATAATATTTTCATTTCATTTTCATTTCATCAAAAATTAAATTCTTTTAATTTGCTAATAAAAAATTTAAATAAAATTAACTGAATCAAATTATTAATATTTAATTGAATTTAAAAAAAAAAAAAACATAAACCTAATAAGAACGCAAAATAATAAATTAAATTTATGTTCACCAAAAAGAGAAATAAAAACTAAATAGAATTTTAATAATATATTCGAAAAAAAAAAAATTCACCCTTTTTCCCACCATTTATCATTTACTCATATTTCATTCAAAAAATTAAATCGTACAATTTATTTTCTTAACAGAAATACAAAAACAAAAATATTAACAAAACATTTACTCAAAAATTAAATTAAAAATAAAACAAATATGATTTACAGTTATCAATTATCATTATATCTTTCATTTTATATACTTAGCTTCAAAATAAAACATTTACAGCTATTAATCAAATTTAAATATTAAAAAAACAAACAAACAAACAAAATGAAAGAAACAAATAAAAAGAAAAAAAAATTTATGATATTACTTTGAACAGTGTGAACGCATAAAAGAGATAGATTATATTATAAGCTTGCTTACGGTAATTTACCTGTCTTTTATGACAGGTCAATTATACGAAAAAAAAAAACACAAAAAATACACAAAATATTAAAAATATGTTTTTAACTGTTTAGAAAAACCATAAAATAGTAGATAATACGAGTAGAATAATACAATAATAAATTCACTTAAAAATCCACAATTTTGTTTGTATTGCTGAAAAAACCAATAAAGAAAAGTATTTTTTAACCCTATATAAATATATATATTATATATCACACTTACCCCCTTTAAAAAAATCCGCTAAATGTGATATCCTACATTCTTTTCTTTACTCTTCTTCTATTGTTTACCTTTTTAAAGATATGAAGTCTTTTCAAGTCATTTTTCATTTACCATACTACATTCATTTTTTCACCACTCTTATTCTTTTCATTGAAAATCTTATTTACATATTTTATATACACATTTCAGTACAATTGTATACTTATATGTGTATTTGTATATGTAATATTAAAAGTACATTTTAAAGAACTGACAATTTTATTCACACCTTTGTTAAAAGATGGAAACAATTTTAATCGAAAGATTGAAAAGTCAAAAAGATAATTGTTTTTCCGGTAAAATAAAAAAAAAACAAAAGAAAAACAACAACAATAAAATTAAATTCTTCAAGTGATATAAATTTTTTTTCCCTACAAAATTTATTATAAACAGACGTTGTTTAAAGACTTATTTCAGCAAAAAAACAAAAAAAAAAAAACCCTGAGAAAATGCTTGTGGTGAAAAGACAGTTTAATTTTTTTCTTTTTTTTTTTTTTTTTTTTTTATGATTTCAAGCCATTGAAAACAGTACAACGCTTTGATAATAATTTGATAAGGCAAAAAAAAATGTCAATTTATTAAATAAGAATGTCAATAAAATTTATAAAGATTGCTGGTGTTTTCAACAAGGTGGAGAAATAGAGGTAAAAAAAATATCATGTTATTATTTAACTTTTATTAAGAGTATGGTGAATAAATTGAATTATAATAAGTTTTAATGTTTGTTGTTTTTTTTTTGTGTTCTTGTTTTTTTTTTAAGAAAATGATGGTCTCAGTTTTTACCTTATTAAGTTTCTAATGAAGCAAATAATTTAGGATGAAAAGAAAATTTTTATTATAAAAGAAAAGAATTTCATGTTTTTAATGAGAGGTTTTTTATTTTTTTCTCTTTATTGAATCTTTAATTTTATTTATTAGTTTTTTTTTTTTTTTAAGGAAAAATTAATGGTACTAAGTGCATTTTTTAATAAAAAACTTTAACGAAAAAAAAAATGTAAAATGTTTTTGCTTATTTCAATCAAATTTAAATCAAATTATTTTTGCTAATTAAGCATTCCATATAATAATATATTACTGGGTATATGATTTTGTAGTGTGTTTAATAAATGTTTAAAAACTATTAATTTTTAAAGTATACATAAAGTAAAAAAATTAATGAATCTATAGAATTAAATTTTCAAGTGATTGGGAATGCGTTCAATACAGAACAGGTGTATCCTTTTTCGTAGGAAACTAAAGATTATGTACATATACGTTTTTATCAAAACAAATCTAATCCCCTAAGACGTAAAGAATAAAATTGGTGGTAGTTCTTGAGCAACTCAAATTGTTATAAGATAATAAAAGAAATTCTTTCCCTCGAAAAATGCTTTTCTAAAAAATTTTCTTTCAAAATATAGTAAAACAAAATTTCTGATCTTCCATACGCTTATAGTACATGTTTATTTTCACATTTATAACGTAATTTTTTAAAAACAAGAAAAGATAGATCTAATTAAAATTCTAAAAGCTGTTTTCAATATGAAATTGTATAAGAAACAGGTAGTCAAATGAATATATAAACAAATAGACACCAACTATAGTTAATATTTTTTTGTAATCTATAAAAAGTGAGCATTCAGGGCAGGGCAACAGTGCGTGACAGACAAAAAAAACAAACACGAGTTAATATTAAAGCATATTATAAAGAAGTTTAAATTTAATACTGAATCTTAATTTCAGACCAAATTATAATTCCTGTACTTAGTACGAATTATCTAAAAAAAATATTCAATCAATTATTAAACGTTAATATTAAATTACAAGCTGTAATATAATTTTAGTTTTTTTTTTCGGCAGTCTCGCGCTATTGAAGCTCCTATCCACATCCTATCAATTACCGTATACCATTATTGTCTTAAATTACGCAGAATTATTAAGATCGGATGTAATTGACCGAAGCTATAATACACAATTAAATAAATAGCACACATATTGTATTTACTACATAATTTAATAAAGTTTAGAAAAAGTAAGAGTGTATCGTTAACTGTGTCAACTCTAGATTAAGTATACACAGAAGTTTTAACCATAAAACTTGGGTGCTTTTTAGAAATTATAGATGTCTAGCTTTATTAAGTACTAAAATATGAAGATATAAATTCCACAGTTAATTATCGAACTTGTTACATTAGACTAACAAAATTTTGCAGAAATCAAATCAGACTTAATTTTAACATAAGACTTAATTTCTTTTCACGTTATCATAAAACTTAATTTCTTTTAGCAAAATTGAGGATACGCCGTTTTAATAGACATTGAGTTTTTATGGATGGACGGACAGAAGTAAGTGGCTAAACTGACTCAAATATAAATTCTGAGGAAAAAAAAGGTTCATAAATGTAATAGCAAAATTTTTATAACCTTAGAACAATGTTCAAGCGGGTATAATAAACGTCCCTTTTATAACTTTTTTTCAATATTTTGATAAAGTTCAGATCTTTTAATATTAAAATCAAGTATAGAAAGTAGTTCTGAACAAAATATTTTTTTTATTTAAAAATTTTATATGCATATGTATGTAATGTTTTCCAATTATCTTATTTTACTATATTTATACTCACTTTATTACACATGAAATCATTATTACACATAAATTTATTTTTTATTTGATCATTAATATTTTAATAGAAAAATTAAATGGTTCAACCTTATTTAAAAATTAAATATTTTAAAATTTTATGATTGGCTGCTGATTTTTTTAACAAATCAAAATTTAAATTAATTTAAAATTTTTGTGAAACCAAATTTCAATTAACATTTCATTACTTTTAATAAGTCACCTTTTTTATCTTTTACATCTTTACACAGGTAAATATTATTATGTCGGAAACTAGCAAATTGAATTAAATTTCTCATCATCCATATTCAAAAGTATCATTTTCATCCTGACTTAAAATCTAACAAATAAAAAAAAGAAAACCCATCACTTTACAGAAATAAAAAGAAAAAAATTTTTTGAAAATATAAAAACGAAAAACAAAATGTCACCCACATCAAAGTGATTTAGAATTAAATGTATAATAGAAAAAAAAAAAAAAATGTGCCGTTCTCTTTTACTTTTCCATATGTACATTTTTCACCTATTTTGCGTTTATGTATGATATCCTATATTAAAAGGAAGTATAAAAATATATACATATCATAGACACTGTGTGTCAAAAACAAATGCACAGTTAATAACTCCACTATTTGTAAAACTATCATATCATTTACCCTTAAGAAAAAAAAAAGACAATTTTGTGAAAAAACCATTTTGTATACCTAGCTATTATAGTATAGTACACTCGTTAAAAAAATAAACAATCCGCCAAATTCCAATGTTCAGATCGTTGTATTATAACTTAAGTTTTACTAAATATTTTTTTTACCTATAAACGTTAAACGACATAAATTTTGTTTTACGTTATACAAAAATAAAATATAATTTTTAAAATTTCCTAATTAAATTTAACGTTATATTGAATCGAAATTTTCTAAAACAACTTGAAGGATCATAACATAACATAAATTATCCAAAAAAAAAAGCTTTTTTTGACAAAGAACAGTGCACAGTATATAAATTGTTAATGAATTTTCAATGGATCCGAATCCGCGTTGGAACGAATTAATAAATCGACCGGAATTAGATAAATCGGATAACGGAATTAGAAAGAACACTACAAGATTAACGAGTGCGATATCTAACAAAAAAAAAAAAACAAAACATGCAGGCATTTTGTTTTATATTATTCTATTTAGGTATACTTTCTATAAGAAATTATTTCTTTTACTTTTATGAGTACAATATTTTGGTAGGTGTACCATACACGTTCCTTCCAAAACTTTTATCTGAAGAGTTCTTTCCCGAAATAATACCTTTTAATAGATGTCAAATGCATACCAGTCAACTTAAATATGTTAATATTTGATATTATTGGTTTTCTCTTTTGTTTTAGTGTTGTTATTGTGGTTAAAGTTGCAAAACTGGGATCTAAGTTATAGCAATGCAAGTCGAAAACATATTAAGGTCATAATTTATTAAAAACAGCATCTGAGAAGGTTGAAAAATATACCACTTTTATTTTTGCTATACCTCTTACAACTTTACTGACAAAAAATAAAGTTATTATAAAGTGTCTACAATATTTGTACAGTAATTCGAAACCTTCACTGTTAATATCTTAACAACGGGAATAGACATTCATTTCATTCTAGAGGTAAATTTTATTTAAAATTAACTGACAGATAAAACATAAAATGTTAACTAAAAAACGGGTAAGAGTGCAATAAAGTAGACTGTGTCAACTCTGGGTTACTCGAATGAACGTAATATATCCAGTTTCTACAAAACTTGATCATCTTTTAAAAAATTTCAGATGTTTTAGTACCAACGTTAACTGTAACCGAGACATATTTATGTAAATTGTGGAGTTGTATGACAGCTACCTGAATCTATTCAAGGTGCAACCAAACACAACCAAATTTTACAGAAATTATTGCCCTAAGACTTGATCATCTTTTGTTAGATTTTAGACGTTTAGTTTCATAAAGTTAGAAGAGGTGCAAGATTTTGAACCTACTGCTCTAGCCTAACCAAATTTTACAGAGGTTGTTAGCATGCAATTCGACATCGTTTTACAAAATTTCAGATACCTAACTTCAATAGACTCGAAGTTATTTTCATTTAAAAGAGAAGTTGTATGACAGCTACCCGAACTTGTTGTACCAGCACAATCAAATTTTACAGAAGTTGTTGCCATAAAACTTGATCATTATTTGTAAAATTTCAGAGGCCTAGCTTCATTAGGTACCAAGAGGTGCAAGTACCACTGGCTGCTATAGGTCAACGAAATTTTGTAAAAATTGTTGGCGTGTAACTCGACATCCCGTCCCTAAATTTCAGATACCTAGCTACAATATACACATACTAAGTTATTTTCATTTAAAAAGAGAAGTTTTTTTTTCTTTATTTAATTCATTTAATAATAATATATTTAATACATAATTTCATTCATTATAAGTTAACAATATAATGATACAACTGATATTGTTTATAATTAATTTTTTTAACAACCCTAGCCTTAGCTGTTTTTTCTCATAATATTTGAAAAAGCTTGTTATTAAACAAGCAGTTACAACAAAAAAAATTTAGAAATATAATATAAAATAATAAATGGTTGTATGGCAGCTACCCGAACCTGTTGCGCCAGCACAACCAAATACAAATGTTGTTGGCCTAGAACTCGACACTATTTTGAAAAATTTCAAACGCCTAACTTCAATAGATACTGATTTATTTCCATATAAAGAAAGAAGTTGTATGGCGGCTACTCGAACCCGGCGGCCCAAAATGCTGGATTTAAATAGCAAAACTAACAATTTTCCAAAAATGACGTAAACAAAATTTCATCCTTCACCTTTATTTGTTGAGTTATCGTGCGAACGAACGGATGTACGTACATGGCTTAATCGACTCAGAATTCGATTCTGAGCCGATCCATACCTTTGACAATATATCTAGCTCGACTCCTTTAAGGTGTCACAAACGTAATGGCAAATTTATTATACTTTTGAACATAGTTCAACGTATATAAAAAGGTGAGATTAAAAATTCACTAACAAACGTGCGTAAAAATCCTCACTTCAATGAAATTTAGAGAATTACCCTTAAGCGTTTACTACATATATATATGCAAATTTGCAAGAAGTATGAGATATGTCAGACCTTTAGATATGAAATGGTTCGAAAAGAATTTGATACACTTATTGAACAAGTAAAAACAAAAATAAAATAAAAACACAAAAAAAAGTTCGTAAATTATTTCAATTGGTTTTCATGATAAAATTCCCACGTTTTACTTTTCAAGGATCTTATTTATTCTTTGTTTTTTGTTTTTATTTATAACATGAGAAACTTTTCAAACATACACCTAAAATAAAATAAAAAATTAAAGGATATTAGCTTGGTTTTATGAAACCTATTTTCTTTTTTCTCTTAAGTAGAAATTGTACTAAACAACGAGTTACATCTAATAATATGGTGTATTAGATAAGATAAGACCTCTACTATATAAAATAAATTTAAAATCTTTAGATCTATAATCAAAGAAAATGGTTTCAAATTATAATTTGTAATAAGGATGATAAATGGTATTTTGTTTTATTTTATTGGATCATATTTCAATTGAATACTTAAATTCAATTTAGGTAATTTAAAATTCACCGACAGAATTAAATCAAATTTCACTTAACCTTACGAGTATATTGAATTTTTTTTTTTAAGTGAATATTACGAGTATTTGATTTTGTTTTTATTGATGTTTATTTAATAGATTTAATAAAAATATAATTTAAAGTAATAATGTACTGATTTTATTAATTTTTTTTTAGAGATCTGAAAAGTATAAGCGAGTATATGCTTTTCTTTTGAATTAAACTTTTTAATGTAATTTTAAATTTATGGATCAGAAATTCGAAAAATTATTTTGACAGATTTTTAATTTGAAGTCTTAACGGATTGAAGACATAAGAAATTTTTTGTTAGATATCGCATATAAATCCTAAATTAATCTCTTCCTAAAATTTTTAGTGAACTAAAAAGTTAATATCAATATTTTTGTTGCTTAATTTGACTCAAAGCGGAAATAAAATTAAAATTTACTCATTTCCTTCTTGATTGTAAGAAAAAGTGATAGAAAAAAATTTAGTTACTAAAAATGTATCAATGTGTATAAAAAAAAACTTAAAATTTCTAGTTTTCTTTTTCGCTTATTAAGTATTGGGAGGGAAGGCTAATAAAATTTTCTTTCCATTAATTTGTGTAATTGATGATATTTTATATGTTTGGCTAGAAATAAATGAATATTAAAAGCTTATTAGTAAGAACTTACTTTATTTTTTGTCTATAGATATAAGATACCATAGATTCGTATTAGATAGAACAAGTTGGCAGAATATAATATGTGTATGTTCGGGTTTCCTTCATATAATACATCTAAAGAATTTTACTTAAGAATTTTGATATATTAGAAAAACGCAAGTATAAATTAAATACATTATGTAATATTCAATTAAAACTAATGATGTATAGAATTTGAATCGTTTCAAAATGTTTCAAATAAAAATAGAGTTTTTTTTTTATATTTACGAGGAACGATGGAAACAACAAAATTTACCTATAGAGAAACTGTATAAAAATTCTTTTTAGTAATCTTGTACATTTATTAACCAAAATCAACCCTTTAGAAAATCAAATTATAACTAGGTAAGCCTTTTATACAAGTGAAGAGTGTGGTTTTCGAAGATTTAAAAATTTTGAAACTATTGAGGTTGGAGTGAAAAATTTAAGGCGTTATTTTTATTCTCCTTAAACTTGATCAACTTTAGGGAACACATCTGATAGTAAATGATTCAATACCCGTGACGTTCTCATGACCATCGAATTTCAATAAGCTATATAATGCATCTTAAAAATTGTACAATGAAGAGGAGAATGAAGTGAACTTTATGATCTCAATGGGATCACCAATAAGATGAATAACTCTGTTATATATATAGAATGTTGTATATTCTATAAGCTTGAAATTATAATGATAATTAACTACAACTAAGTATTAGTTAAAATTATTTCAACTATTACTACATCAACTACTAATATATCTACTACTATAAACCATTTACAATTTACAATATCCATTTACATTACATAAATTTTGTATTAATTTGTTGTTTTATATATGTTTTCATATTCTGTGATTCTTGAATAGCTCTACTATTTTGTTTACACATTTCCAATTGGTTGTCCTCATTATTTCTATTAAATTTATGTTTTCTCTAGCCTAATAATATTTAGATTCCGCATATACAGTCAAGCACAATATGTATTTAATGGTGACTATTTCGTTACAAAATTGTCCTTTAGAAAGATCTTCTCTTGAATATCTGCTCTTGTAGGCGTAAAACGTGCATTCCATTTTTATTGCGGATATTTTTTTCCCGTTATCTTTGCTTGCTTTTAATGCGGTTTATTAAAATTTTTATATAAATTTATCAAGTAATAAGGTATACAGTAATCGTATAACGGTATAAATATTTTTTAATTTATTTTTTATAATTTTCTGTCCAATTTATTGCCTAGACTTTTTATTCTAAAATTACTCGCATTACATTATTCAATTTTCCAATTTACAATCTTTCTTTTATTATTAAAATGTATATTAACCCTCCCTTTTCAAATCCAATTATTTTAACAATTTCTATAATTTTAATTAGAGTTTCTTAAAATTTAAATTTATAAAAATATTATATTATTTTCTTTTTTTTGCTATTTTAATTTTTTTTTTATAACTTTAAAATAATTTTTGTGTTCCATTTCTTAAAGATTTTACAATAGCATATTGCTATATAAATAATCTTATCATCTTTTATCACTTAAAAAATCTTTAAATATTTGATTTTATTTATTTTTTTTTTTTGTAAATAATTTAATTTGTAAGATACCATAATAGATACCTACATATTTACATACGTACAAATAATAAATATGTATATAGGATCTTTTTATTTATTTTCTTCAGAATTTTTTATTACCACAAAAGTTCTAACAAATGACCATAAAAGACATTCGAAAACATTAAACAATAAATAAAATAAAAAAAAAGAATAACTCCATAAACACCATTATTTGTCTCACAATTGAACCCTTAAAGTTAAACACAATGATTCTTCTTTATTAGAGTCTGTCTCCTTCTGTTTCTTTTTTTTTTTGTTTTTTTTTTTTTCTTTATCTTAGTTTTCTTTTTGTATTCAAAATCAACTTTTAGTAAATTTTTGTATTTAATATTAAATAAAAATGCAGAAGAAGACTAAGTAAAAATATAGAAAATGATTCTTTTCTCGTAAAAAGTTACTAAAAATAATAACTTCTAACTATATATCTAGTACAAATTGTATTTACTTAATAGATAAAAGAATACCAACAATAAAAATTAACCCATCATAAACCTTTACTGAATAGAAATAAGTACTAGACAAAAGTAGAAGTTATGAAAAGCACACAAAAAAAAAAACCAAAGCAGAGAGTTTTAATTTTGTTCCCCCATTAAAATTTACCTTTTTTGTTATTTTTTGTTGTTATACGGTAACAATATGCTGCCAATTTTTAATGGTGTGCTGACAATCTATTCAAAAAGAAAAAAATAAAGTTACCAATTAATATGAAATATTTGACAGTACAAAAATGTTATAAACTTTTTATGTTTATTTTGAATGATTCTGCTATTGGATGATGTTATACTAAATATTGTCAAAAGCTTCAAACCAAAAATATGTAAAAGCAAGAACATTGGTAGTTTTAGCACATTTTTTAAAAAAGTTTTGACGATGCTTGTCCGTTCGTCTGTTCCACCCGTTTTTTAAATGTGCTTATTTTTAAATCTGTAAAGATTCTGCTTAATATTTTTTTCTAAAAACACCAAACGACAGTATTTTTTCTTACCTTTATAAAAAAAAACGTAAAACGTAACGCTGCTAGATAAAGATTAAAGACAACATTTTGACAGAAGAAAGATCTTTTAGAATTATTATAAATTTTTTCAGAAATTTTTTTTGTATCACAGGGGGTTTTTAGCTATTAAGGCTCGAAAATTTTAAATTTGCTAAATTTTTTAGACGCACAAATTTTGGCAAAATAAAAGTCAAAAATTAAAGCTCCAAGATTATATTTTTACTTGTATCAGCAGCTTAATTATGTATGGTTGCCTTAGTTGAAGAAAGTGTCACTTAATTTTTAACAATTTTTACAAAAATCTAGGAAAATATAAAAAATTTTGGTGCAAATCACAATTCCAAACTATATGACACTCTTTTAAAAAATGTACGCTTTCAAAAATTGTTGGCTTTCATTCTACCTTGTTTATATCTTATTTTATTAAAATAAACTTGTTATTTGAAATCTATTGCCGTAATGCAGACAAACTGCGTTTAGATGAGACTTTAGAGTGAATTTCCTGATTAAGGAAATCGATTACAAAAAAAAACATCCTTTTTGTTAAAACAACATAAGAAAAGCTTAAAACAATGACATTTAAAAAGAAATGTCATCAATTATGAATACTAATTAAATACTACTTCTATACGCGCAAAATTCTTCAGAATTCCCACATTACGAGTGTATTTGTGGCATAGAAAAGTTTTTTAATTTAATCATCAAACACAAGTATAACTTTATGATAACATAATATTGTAGAATTAATCAACTATACTAAAATGAGTTTCATTATTTTTTCAATTTCGTTTGAGTCTTTTCACAAAGCAAAATCAAAGACACAAAGCTATGGAAAATATTTATGTTAAATATAAGAATAACTAAAGTTTTTCTTTTCATACTGCATTTTTAAAAAAGAAACATGGCAAATCTATATGATTTGGTAATTTTTTTTTCAACAAAGAAAGAAAGGGAAAAAAACTCTTTGATTTCACAATAGAAGGCTTTAAAAGAATTTTCCCACATTAGTCTCTTGTCTCAGGGAGAAAATCAAGTGAAAATCTTATATAAAGTAATATAATAACTATTTTTTTTTTACTCTGTCATTTCACTTGTGCTTAAACCTAAGGTAGTCCTTCTTAGTCCTTGTTATTAGAAAGGTGCCATTCTTTTTTTTTCTTTTTTCTTCCTTTCCTTTTTTTTCATAGAAAACATATTTTTATTTTCATATACAAAAAAGGTTGAATATTTACTTAAAACTTTTTGTTTTGTGTCTTTTATTAAAAGGGGTTTGAAATTTCTTTCTTTATAGTAAAAATTTTACAAAAAAAGATCTAAATTGACCTACGTTAAAAAGAAAAAAAAAAAAAATTATGAAAATAGAAAATGAAAAAGGACATTCTTATTACCGTCAATGTTCTTATAAAAATATTTAAACAATTTCCTTTCTATTTTTTTTCCTTGTTGAAATAATATGAAACATTTCTAAAATGTATGCATACTCTTATGATTGTATATGTGTTGAAAGGAATTTAAACAAGCATATATATAAAAAAAAAACGTGGTGTAATATTTCTCACTTTTGCTAATATTCATGAAATATTATAGAATTTGTAGGATGGATTAGATAATTTGATTCTTTCTCCCAAACTGTATAGGTTCGTGGTGCCTATTTAAAAGTAGAAAAACCTAAATAAATTCATTGATCTTAAGTTTCTTTAGATTTATGACACGATAATACTGCTATAACGGGAAAAGTTTTGAAAACTTCTCAAATTCATGTTCAACAGTAAAATAAAAAATAAAAATGTTAAGATATTCTGATATTTTTCTAAAAGACCAAGGCAAATAAAATGATTTAAGTCTCTACAAGTCTCTAGTACTCTAAATCACTAGAGCGTTAATTCCGCTAGGAAACCTAAAGTTAAAATCTACATGCATACCCAATTTTCTAAAATGTTTACTAGACAGCCAATAGTCTGTTTAATAAAACCAAGCTGTTTATTGGTTTCAGATCTAGAGTAAGAGTTCAGATCTAGAGACTCTACATTATGGTGTTTTTGAACTCAAATTTAACTAAATTGTATAGCTGTTCTGTAAGTTGTACATACACATTTCCTTGAACTACTCAAAAAAGTTTCCCTTATGTTGAATATGAGTGAACAGATGACGCTTAACTCAAATTCTAATCCATACTTTAATAACTCACCATTCGACACATTCTCTGTTAAATTCTCTTGTGCTCTAAGACCCAAATCAAGCCGGCACCTGGAACAAACTTTGTAACGATGTAAAGATTTGATTGCCGCTTAACTATCAGAATAAAGTATAATGATGTTTTCTAAGACCCTTTTACTCAATACCAAATTGGCAGTTATTAGGATTATCAGAATTTCTCCTTTTACAATTACATATTATATGCAAAATATTTAAAGAAAAACAAATTATACATATACTTAGATCTCGTAGAGTTCTACCAAGAGGAAGAAATTCTAGAAATAAAACTAATTTAAATAACAAACATTAAATATCCTCAAAAGATATTGTTCTTGCTAAGAAATAAATTTAACATATTACATTCCATCCCAATAGTTTTATTTAAAATGTTTTTAGTATCATAATCCTTTAACAAAAATTTTTTAATATTTTCTTATGTTTTCTTTATTTTTTAAATACTTGAGAAATGCCTAACTCAATATTTTCTTTTACTTTTAATTTTTTTTTTTTTTTGTTTTTGTTAGTTAGTTTTGGTTTTACTAAGAAGGACTGATATTACGTATTTTAAATGTTCTTCTTTTCTTTGTATTTTTTTTTTCCTTAAATATATGAATCCTTCATAAATATCCTTAAAAAAATATAAATTTTAACTGAAGACCGGAAACTAGGTTTTTATGAATTTTTGTATGAAAATACATATATGCATGGAATTTCTTATTCTTTGAAAATATGTAAAAAAAATTGTGTTATTGTTTTTTTTTTTTTGTACAAATTTTATGACATTTTTCAATATCAAAGCAAAATATATGAGACTAGAAAACGTCAAGATATTGTTTTTTTTTCGATCCTTTTAGAACATTGAGGGAGCTTTTTATTTCCAATGAATGAAACCGAAAAATATCCCTTTAAGCGTAATGTAAAATAAAACAGAAATGTAACTGTTTTTTTTTTTTGTGTTTTTTTATTATTTCTTATCCTTCGTCCTTTTTACAAAACACAATCACATAAAAAACATTCGAATGAAAACAAAAAAGTAGAAAATAAACTAATAACGAGCGTCAAAAAATAACAAAAAGAAAAAACGAGAGAAATTTTAAAATATGCTGACATGGTAGTTTTGTTATATTATTATTATTTATTTTTGTTTGTTTTTTTTTTTTTTTTGGGTCCCATGTTTCTGTTAAATTTTTTTTATAAATCTTATATCGAACATAGCGGCAGATAAATAACATATTTTTAAATAACAACTCTAAGATATTGCTAAGTAAAAATCTTTTAATAAATAAATACAATATTTTTAATACCATGGTTTCTGCAACGCTTTTATTTACATAAATATGCTAATTCTTCAAGCTTTTTTTTTAATATTTCTAACTCTTCCTTATATTGAAAGTTAAATATGAAGTAAAGGGCAAGTTTTCAAGCTAACATATTATGATTACATGAAATTGACTATTAGTATAAATAAATGTATTGTAAAGTTAACTAATTCTTAAAAATAAAAAGTCGCAAGTAAAAATTACGCCTTAATAAAACTATCTTATTTAAAATTTATGCGATACTTGTAGGATATACTTGTGTACCTGAGCGTTACCTACAGAAGAAATGCATGGACTTCAAAAGAAATATTTTTACAAACATAAGAAATATAGGCACATAATATTTCTTATAATATAATTAAAAATGTACAAGTCAATTATAGGTTGCATATTTATTGCATATTTTGTTACATATTTCCAATATCAAATTTCAGCATTAGACTTATTGGACAAGGGAAATTAATGCTTTTCAAAAGAAACTAATCCACCCCAAAAATCTTTTCAAAATGAACTTATGATTACTAAAGTTTTAAAACTAGACAAACGAATACTAGCCCTACACTAACGTTCCAGGGTGAATTGTGCAACAATCAGAAAGCCTAGGCATTTCGGGCATGCAGCTAACTCAAAAAATGATGTGGAATGATCATATTTTTGATATAGCGAAAAGTGCTGCTTAGGTTTTTTCTTTAGACGCAATTCATATTTTTTATCTACGGACTTGCTTAATATCTATAAAGCTTATATACGACCCAAGATGTGTTATAACACTCATTTATGTACTGGTGCCTCACTTACTTCTTTGAATTATCTTGATCGAATTCAAAAATGCGACATTCGTCTTATTGGCGACTTCATTGAGACTTTTTGTCTCATTTCTCTTGGCATTAGTCGTAATATTGGAGCCCTTTCTCTTTTTTATAGATATTTTCTGGATAGTGACATTTATTAAGATGAAATAAAATCGCTGATGCCACCTATCAAAACATTCCACCGCATCACCAGAGGAGCGTCAAGTACTCATGCCTACTATATTAAATTTTCTAAGTGGTAATCTACTGCTTATAGCATTTCGTTTGTTGTCAGAACTGCAAAAATGTGGAACCCTACTAGCATCCCCTGTGTTTCCAAAAGTTTGCTATTTTTTGATTTACAATTTGGCTAAATTCAAGACGAATTCTAACAGATTGATCATTTAATTACCGTCACATTCTCCTTTGTCCGCATTTTTTTCGTTCGTATCCCATCTCATTTAGTCTCAACTAATTTTTAGTACAAAGGAACATATTCTTAGATTGAGATTAATACATGAATAAAAGCACTAAAATATTTTTTAAATGGTCAAATTGATGGATTTTCTTCAGCTGAGTTTTATAATGCATTCTTAAATTTTTTATAATACGCACAATGACATAATATTATAGTCTATTTATTTTTAACGAATTTTTTTAGTTTATATGTTTGCTTTTTTTTAATACTCCCGTTTTTTTTTCAACCACTTAAGTGGTTTGAATTTTATTGACTGCCAACCCCTTAAAAGATTCACTTAAAAAAAAGAACAAAAATTTAAAAAACAAAATTTTTAAAAAAAAGCTTGGGTGAATCTATTTCTTTTTTTTTTTGTTAAGTTTTAAATAGAATATATGAATCTATATATATATATATGTAACACAAAACGCAAAAAATAGTAAAATAAATTTTCTAATTTTTTTCTTTTTTAAGTTCGTTTATTTTTTATTGAAAATTTTACAAAAATTAAGAGAATTTCAAAAATGGTATATAAATTTTTATTAAAATAACCATACATATATATTTAAACCTCCATGATCTTTTAAGTATTATCAAATCATTTTTCAAGGATTACTTTTTTATTTCACAATTTTTTCGTTACCAGTTCTAAAGATGATTATTATAAAGCTTAATTTTGCATAAATTAGGATTAGGTACCTTATAACAAAAATTTGATGTCTCAAATATTTTTCAAAATTATTTTTACTTAAAATACAATACATAATATAATTATATATGTTTGTATAGTTTATAGTTAGATTTGGAAATAAGATGAGGGAACCATATTAAATCATAAGAGAACGGAAGCATATATTTATAAGAGTGTATCTACGTTTAATATTGAACAAATGTTAGGTAAAAAAAATAGAACCGAAGCTTATCTTGAATATAACAATCAAAGAGTTTTTAATATAGGTTCCACAATAAGTGGCAGGTAACGAATGGTATTGTATGACTAATAGGTTACACAATAAGTGGAAGGTAATATGTTGTGTGAAAGAATAAAAAATCCCAAGATGCTTAAGGGTTATAAAGTATTTATTAGAATTTTAAAGCATAAAGTTGTATTACAAGCTAATCTTAACCTGAAATGTGGCAATAACTATTTTGCAAAATTGCTTTGTTAGCTTTATATAATATGTTTGTCATAATATATATGTAATATTTACAACAATAGTACAATAAAACAATAATATAATTTTAGAAAATTGTAGAACATTTATTAATTCTTCTCGCTTGAACAATAATTACGGTACTACTACTTAAATCAAAAATATGTGTTGAATATAACTGAAGAAACATGTATTTTGTCGAACTATGCGGTTATCATATCTTTAGCAAGAAAAGGTGCGTAGGTACAGGTATGTAGAAAGTGGCTACAGTTACACAATTAGGCCAATTTAAGCCCGTTGTGGTATCCTGAATAAATTTTTCTCATATTAAGCGATTGAGATCTTATTACGAAGCGCTGTAAATCGACGAAATCCATCTTCAGATACAGACATTATTGCTTAAGAAGAATTTTCTAAGAAACAGACTCTGGCATGTTTGGGGATCAAACAGTGTACAATATCGATATTGTGGTGATTTATAGATAAGAGTTTAGTGGATGGTATAAGATCTAATATAGGATATGGCAGTTGGCCACATTAAAAGTTTTAATGGAAAACCACCTACGGTTTGGCAGTGTATTGGCTTGTTGTTGAGATTAGTGTTAACAGTTTGTAATAGGAACCTCTCTTCTTCCATTGAAGAATTTAAGCATTAACGAATTCATCAGCTATTCAATTTCCTAAAAAGTTACTAGTTATTTATAATATAACGAGTAACTTAAGATTAATATTGACATCAACTTCACGCTATTGATGTAAAAATGAGAGGCAGTAATTAACAATCACTGAACTCACCGAGTAGGATTTCAATGTCACAATGGCAGATCGATTATCCTTGAAGATAAAAGCTTTCTAGTGAAGACCACGTTTCTTTTCAACACTCTACACTCAAACACTCAAATACTCTACAATTGTCCGAAAGACGAAAAGACAAATGCAAAGCAGAAAAAATAAATTTAAACTCTTATTTATAATAGCAAAAACAAAACCTCAAAAAATGTAATCATCCAGGACAAACTTTCGTCTGGTGAGGAAGTTCTTAGTGAGCAAGTATTAAGTAAAGCAGTAAACAATATTTTTGAAATCTATAAACACATATAATTTAATTGTATTTTTATTTTAATTTTAAACATTCATATTTTTACAATACAATGCAATTTAAATAAAATCATTATAAATAGATTGAAACCACATTTTATATTTTTCAAATGAAATTTAATTTAACCATGATTCCTTCTAATCAAAAATTTTATTTCCTTTTTCATCCTCTAATGATTTTCAACATTTAAAATTTTCAATTTAATATTACTAATTTCAATTTTTATGATATTTAAAAAAAAAAATAAAATATTTTCGAAAATTTAAAAAAACAAAAATAATTAAAAATTGATAAAAGAACGAATTTAACAAAAAATTTTGAATCGGAATAAAATGTGCAATTATTTAAAAACGTTGTCGACAGAATCTACACCAAAAAAATAAATAAAAGAGCAAAAAAAAAAAATCTAATGAAAATATTTTCTAAATTAAAATCTTTATTGTGGTTAAAAAACTATTTTTGTTGGAAGTTATCTGGCAAAGAGAACATTTTTTTTTTAAATATACGATCTATTTGTAGCAAAATCTACAACCGAACGGTGAAAAAATGCTAAGGATTTGGTCAAAATTAATGTTAGTACTCCGCATATATTTCTGATTTTGTAATTTAGTCACGCAGAAAAAAATGTTAGCTAAATTAATATTAGTGAACTGAACATTTTTCAAATTTTTGCTATCTTTTAGTACCGTCATATATTCTACCTTAGTTAACTTAAAAAAATGTTTATATTCGCCTCATTTTAGCGCTACAATGTAATACATTACATAATTGTACAAATAAAAATACAAAATAAAAAGTTATACTTAAAAATACAAAATTTGATACTTTCAGATCCCTCCGAATCTGAACTGATCTTCGCAACATCTTTAAATTTCGTAAAGATAAAATACAGGGTACCACAACGGACCTCTCATTTTAGAAAACTCAACTATTATATTTTATCTGATCAAAGGCGTAATTTTCCAGTCCCAGGCGTTTACCTTATGCCGCTATAATCCTTTCATCGAAATATAAAATTAATAATAAATTATTATGACCACATTTAAGGGGAATAGGTCACGAAATTTTGACAATTTATAACGGGGGAAATAAAATATTTGTAATATTATATTTTAGTATGTATTAATTGCTTTTCTTAATTATAAAGAATTTCTTTGCACTTGAAAATATTATCTCTCTTCGACTTCAATAATTTTCCGTAGAAGTTAAATTTTAATTTGATGCAAAAATAGTCGCATTTCTAGTACGCCTTCGTATTAGTACTCTGAAAATGAGCGCCTTTGAAAACATTTCGTTATATTACATGCTGCCTTGTTTTTTTTCCACTACTGCAATATTCCAAAATTATAATTTTTCTTTGTTGTTTCGATGGTTTTTATAGTTCCTGTTTCACCTCTAAATAAATACTAAATTTTAAAATGAATAAATCTGAAATACAAAATCTGCCAGTTTAACTGACGAGTATTGATTTAAATCTCAGTCTTCGGCAAACGTCATACTGCCTATTAAAAATTTGATAACATGCAGTGTTTCAATATAAGTTTGTTTAGTAATTTGAAACATTTTCAAATATATTTTATTAATTTATTATTTAACGCCTATATTTCAATTTTAATAATTCACTGTCTTTTAATTTTTAATAAAAACTGAATGAAAACTTTAACTAAATAAAACTACTGCAGTATTAATGACGGTCAAAAATGTTCTTATTAAGAGGTTTAATTTTAATTTCTATTTTGATAACTAATTTTCATTTTCATTTGATAAAAAAAAATCATTTTATTTGAAAATCGTTGATGAAAATCGTTTTTACACTATTATATTTTGTTATAATATATTTTATGATTATTGATTTTTCTTTATAATAATAACTATTCAAAATTTGAATATTTTCATTAAATCAGTGAACTTTTAAACTTTTTCAACCGTAATTAAAATTGTTTGTTCATATTATTATAATTTTTTTTTTATATTTTGGTAAGGTAAAATTATAAAATAATAGCCTGAATAAAATATTTATACTTTCTAATAGATGAAAATATTTTAACTAAAATTTTTTTATCAAACTAATGGAAAAATCTGAAAAATAAAATCGCAATACTATTAGGAGTACGCCTGCTGTAGTGCGGTCTGACTCAGAGAAAATTGGCTATATTAGCGCACAAAATATAGACATAGCAGTATTCTCATTTCGACAGCTTGTGATCTGCCAGATTTCACAGACTACACAATTCCAAGTCTGGAAATTATTATGAATTTCAAAGTAAAGATTCCATCAAGAAGGGAATGGAAACAAAAAAAAAACTCCTTGAGTGAAGTAGTTATCACATTCTTCACTGATGCGTCAAAAATGGATTGCGGTGTCTATTCAGAAAAACTGATAATAGAACGTGTCTTCAGACTTCCCAATAAATCCAGTGTATTTCAAGCTGAAATGCTAGGAATCCAGAAAGGGTGTCAAATACTTAGGAGCAATACTCTGGGGAGAAGCATTGCCATGGTCACGGATAGTCAAGCAGCAAACGCGGTTCTTGATACCTACGATGATAACAACCAAGCTTGTCAAAAAATGCTCTAACGAGCTTAAGAATATAAGCTATCAACACAATGTTACATTACTGTGGGTTCCGGGACATAGGAACATCTCAGTAAATGAACATGCTGATGAATTAGCAAGGAGGGGTTCGAATCTGAATGCTTCACTAGAAAAACAGGTGGATCCACCATTAAACAACGTTAAAAAAGATATCTTTCTCCACTTTTTATCCTTAGCATAGAAGGTGGAAAGAATTAAACCTCATGCCGTACCACCAAGAAAATATGGCCGTCGTACGAGAACAAAAGAACAGACAACCTATTGAAGCTATCTCGGTGAGATATAGCCGATAATAGGTGCGTTCACGGGTCACTGGCCAATTGGCGAACATGCGGCCAGATTAGGTATCCCATTCAACACATCATGTCGGAGTTGTGGTGAACAGAATGAGAAAGAAACTATTATACACTTCACGTGTAAATGTCCAGCGCTGGCCAGGATCAGAAGAGTAGCTCTAGGTAACGATGAATTCAATGATCTTAGCGACCTAGCGGCTAAGCAACCTGCAGAAATGGTACGGTTCTTGAATACCGCGATATTGATCTAAAATTAAATCGGGTATAGCCTAAATATAAGCTTTATTGGTAGTGGTAGCAAAACGGTGCTAACACGCTATTTGTGGTCTTGTTACAGCTGACAGCACCAGCCACGTATACCAACCAACCAACGAACTAGGAGTACTGAAGTTGTAAAAGTTGAAAGAAGTTGGAAGAGTTCCGAATACGGTGGCACCAATTTTGGTATTTATTTATAATTATACAACTAAAGGGCTTTTATCTAGGATTCTTACGTAGTTTCCATTAAAAATTAAAAGACAATGAATGATTAAAGTCGGAATATAGACCCTACATAATAAATTTAAGTATATAAATATGTATAAGTATAATCTCAAAGTCTACCCCATGTTTAATACAGGTTCAGATATTAAGATATGAAGGGTTATGGAATAGTATTATACGTACAACTATTATTGTAAACTTCATGTTAGCTTCATGTTATATAATTTATTTTCCTTTCTAAGGGACTTTGAGAAAATTACTTTTAAAAGTTTCTGTTATTATTGCAGCAGGCATTAAGGGTCGTAGAATAGAACTAGTTCACAAAATTTATCTGATAAAAATTTTCTGATATTATATTCTTTTTAATATATCTACTTTTTCTCCTTAAATAAGCATTGTGAAAGTTACTATTGAGTGGAATGCAATTTCGCTTTCGGGTCTTTATATTTTTCTTCTAAATTATTAAAAATGTTGGATCAATAAAAAGTCGAGTCTTATTATAAACTTTCTTACTTTAAAACTCTACATGTACAACAAGCTATGATAAATAATATAAGGTTATTTCAAGGTTAGTTAGCTCAACTCATTAAGATTTATAAGAATGTTCTTTGGAATATTTTTAAAAATTAAATTAAGATTAATCAATTCTTGCATAAAATAATTCTTTTGTTTTAGACCAAAAAGTTTTTTAAAATCATCAGGAGTGAAATAGACAGTATTGTTCTTTATGATATTAAAAATAGATGACACACATAAGTGAAAAGACATTTAATTCGATTTTAAGTTCTTCAATATTAAATTACTGAATAGTCATTTTTTATCGATTAAAATTATTTTGTAGGCGATAAATCTTTTTACTATATTATTTAATTTCGAACTAAACTAAAACTATTTATGAAAAATTTTAATTTTTTTTCTATTTAAATTAAATTCTATCCAATTAGTTAAAAGCTTATAATATACATTTCATTTATTCATATAAAAACCCAAAAAGAAAAAAAAGAAAATATTAAAATAAACTTATACAATAACTTCATAAAAACTAATAGTAGTACTAATTACACAAAAGGTTCTTTTTTTTTTTTAAACAATGCTAATATCATTCTAATATAATTTTTAAAATCAAGTCAATTTAAAAGCAAAAAAACTAAACAAATAAAATTAAAGTGATTTTTTTTTTTTTATTAAATTGTTCCCTTAATAAGACAACTTTTGTTTTACCTTTTGTGTTGTTATAATAATATTATTATATAATTTTTTTCTTTTATTATTTATACAACAATAATAAGTGGTTTTTTAGTCAGAACATAAAAAATTCTTGTATTTACAGCAATTACCTTAAATCCTTTATACTGATTTTCCAAATTTAGAAACTTAAAAAAACATGCATTCGAACAAAATAAAATAATAAAATCTTGCAGCAATTTTCTTTATTTTCTTATTTTTTTTTTTCTGACTTTCATGCCATTTTTAGTCTTCATAAAATTTGTATGACCTTCTCTTTATACCCGTATGAACTATGTTCAAGGGTATAATAAATTTGCCATTACGTTTGTGACACCTTAAAGGAGTCGAGCTAGATATAGTGTCAAAGGTATGGATCGGCTCAGAATCGAATTCTGAGTCGATTAAGCCATGTACGTCCGTCCGTCCTTTCGTCCGCACGATAACTCAAAAAATAAAGGAGCTAGGAGGCTGAAATTTTTTTTACGTCACTTTTGCAAAATTGTTAGTTTTGCTATTGATATCCAACATTTTCGGTCGGCGGGTTCGAGTAGCTGCCATACAACTTCTATCTTTAAATGGAAATAACCCAGTGTCTATTCAATCTAGGTATCTGAAATTTTGCGAATGATGATCAAGTTTTATGGCAACCACTTCTACAAAATTTGGTTGTGGTGGTGCGACGGGTTCGTGTAGCTGCCATACAACTTCTCTTTTTAAATGAAAATAACTCAGTGTGCGTCCGCACGATAACTCAAAAAATAAAGGAGCTAGGAGGCTGACATTGTTTTTACGTCACTTTTGTAAAATTGTTAGTTTTGCTATTTAACTCCAGCATTTTCGGCCGCCGGGCTCGAGTAGCTGCCATACAACTTCTTTCTTTAAATGGAAATAACCCAGTGTCTATTCAATCTAGGTGTCTGAAATTTTGCAAATGATGATCCAGTTTTATGGCAACAACTTCTGTAAAATTTGGTTGTGATTATATGACAGGTTCGGATAGTTGCAATACAACTTCACTTTTTAAATGAAAATAACTCAGTGTCTATTGAAGCTAGCTATCTGAAATTTAGTGAAAAAGTGTCGAGTTGCATGCCAAAAACTTTTGTAAAATTTGATTGGTCTAAAGCAGCCGGTTCAGGCTTCTTGCATTTCTTGGAACTTAATGAAGCTAGGCGCAATAGATTCGGGTAGCTGTCATACAACTCCACAATTTACATAAATATATCTCTGTAGTTCGGTACTAAAACATCTGAATGTTTTAGAAACAGGATATATTACGTTCATACGGGTATCCCAGAGTTGACACAGTCTACTCTACTGCACTCTTCCTTGTTTTTTTTACTTCTTGCTCTTTCTTTATCTGTTCTATAGTATGTTTTGATCATTTAAATTTGAATATCACCTTTACCATTTAGTCAATACACTTGGATTTTGTTGTTTTTTATTTAGTTAAAAAATTTTACCTGCATTCCATTATCGTTTTACTGTATGTATGTAAAACAAAAAGCCAAGAAACACATCAAAACATGCAATTACAGTTTCTTTCTTTCTTTTTTATTTGTTGTTGTTGTTGTCGTGATTACACAATTTTTTTTTTTCAAAATTGAAAATAATACAATAAAAAGAAAAATAAAACAAGAAACAAAATTTTCTTGAAAATTACTATAATTTCCATGCAAATAGAATTTCCCAAAAACGACTCCAACAACTTTTTTTTTTCTTCTTTTGGTTTTCTTAATAAATAATTTTTCCTTCTTTTTTTTATTTTTTTTTTTTTGCTTTTTATTAAATAATATTATGACTTTATATACATAGGTGTATAATTTACTGGGATCCTTTGTTGTATTTTTTTTTTCCGTTTTTTGGTTGAATCCTATAGTCTAGCTATTTGTGTTGACTAAACCATGATTACCCAAGGAAAAAAAAAAAGAAAAGAAAGAAAATATATTATGTACAAGAGAACAAAACTGTAAAAAATTAAAAAAAATCTTTTCATTTTTTGTCCTTAACATTGCAATCAATAAGCAAGATGATCTAAACTATAAGATATTTTATAATGGGTAGAAAACGAAAAAAAACTTTATTTTAATATTAAATCTTTGAAGAAAATATAATATATATATGCAATTTAGATGAAAAAGTATGTTTGTAATATTTCTATTGCATCAATAAGGGGGTTTCGGTAGCCTAGTGGGTAGGCGTTTGATGTATTAACCGAGGGAGTGTGGGTTCGATCCCTGCACAGATCGTAAGTGTTTTTTTCTTTACATATCCCCCTTACGACCAAATGTAATATATAGTATATAATATAAACAAAATAAATAATATTAGTATATAATTTAATAGTAGTATAAAAACCTATAATGGCCTTAGTAGCCGATGGTTCAATAATATTGCATTACATTTATGTATGTAATATTAATATAAATAAATAAATGCATCAATAAGCCTCAGTAGATATCTAATGATTAAGGGCAAAGGATTATAATTAAATTGGGCAACTTCAAATTTTTTTAATATATTTAAAAAAGTATTTAATCTACATATAATGGCTTAAGCAGCCGACAATTTTATTTATTTATTTATTTATTTTGATTTATTACGTATTACACTGAATTACGCATCTATTCTAAATTTCTCTCTTAAAACTCCTTCGATAGGTTTCTTTATTAATCTATATACTATTTAACTTTATTATTTAACAAATTTTCTTTCAATATTACAATTCATGCTTTTATATTATCTATATTTCAGTTTTATTGTATTTTTATATTCACATTTTGTTTTTATTACGTTTTTAGGTTATTTTAGATTTCAATTTAAAATTTTACTTTCAACAATTTTGTCTTTTCTCTTCTTGTATTCCAAATATTAAAATCATTAGCTATCTTTTGAATTAGTTCTATTCTATTGAGGTGAGGTTGAAGTTGGTGTTGCGTATCTAAATTATGGTTTCCTAAACTGTTTAATGTGAAAGGATACTCGGTGAAAATGTGTTTGACAGACAGTGTGTGTCCACATTTTGAGCACGAGGGAGAGTCGGTTTTATCAAACAGATATTTTTTGTTGCAGTCGTGTGGCCAAGTCTAATGCGGCAGATTTTTACGTTATTTTTTCTTACCGATTTTGTATTCCGGTTTTAAAGCTGTTAGCCAATTAGTCTATAGGAAGCTATTTGTGTTATCCCATTTATCTGGCCTAGTGTTTTGGATAAATTACTTACTTTGCTTTATTTTTAGATTAAAATGGTAATTATCTAAACTTATGAACGGGCTCTTTATAGCTAACTTGGCTTCTCTATCTGGAGTTCGTTCCCTTTAATATCGTTGTGACTGGGGATCCATTTTAATTTAAATTCCTTCTACACTTAACTTAGAAAGTTTCTAATGGCTTTTACTAAGAGTTGTTTGTTTGAATAGTTTCTTATTGAATTAAGTGCATTTAAACTGTCTGAGTAGATTTTAGTTTTTGGCTTATTTTGCCCTAGACATAGTTTTAGTGCTTCATGAATTGCCACTAACTCTGGGTTATATATCTCTATCGCCGGTACTAGTAATTTTAACTCTAAAACTTTTTCTTGGCCAGCTATAGCAATAGGAAACACTTTATAAAATGTTCAAAATAAATAAATAAATAATTCCATAAGTCTTTAGAATATTTTTTTACAAAAACTGCCATGTTTTGCAATACGAAAATTATTTTGGAAATATGACACAATCTGCAAAGAGATTTAAAATAAATTATATAACTTTTTAATTGTCCACAGTGTACAAATTATGTTTGTTGTACTCAGTGTACAAATTAACTCTTTAAAATTTATTCTTTCCATTTTTAATTGAAAATTAATTTATAAGATAATGAAGAAATATTGTTTTAGAAATTTTTGAGAAGGAAACTATTTGTTACATTTTCAAATTTTAAAATCTTAAACGTCAGAGTTTTGACTTTAATATCCATTCAATTTTACTAATTTAGTCGTATCAAAAATATTATACTGATTAAAAAAAGTATCTATTCTTTTTCTAAATTATTAATCTCTATTTTAATATTTTATTTATTTTCGTTTCAATTTATACCTCACAAACAACCATAAGATTTATAATTCCATTTCTAATTACAATTTCCAATTCAAATATAAAATAAAATAGGACTAAAGAAAAGTTGGTGTTGAACTTCTCACCTGAATTGAAAAAAGGAAAGAAAAATTGATTTTATTTATTTCCGTCATTTTTGTTCTTGTTTTTCTTTCTCTTTTTACTTCTTATTTTTTTTTTATTTGATTTAATATTAGACGATTTATTTTGATTCATTTTTCGAACATTAAAAGGTCAATTTTAGTCTAATAAATAATTCACAAACTATTATGGTTATACAAAAAAAAAAATTATTTTATTAAAATAACCTACCCACAAAATAAGGATTAAATATTTATGATCTAAAAACAAAATAATAAAAATGTCAAAATATTTATTAATGAAAAAGCAAAGAGTAAAGAAAACAGAACAAAAAAACTAAAAAGGTGACAAAAAATTTTATTTAATTTTAATATTTTCGAATTGAAATTATATTGTATAAATTTAGGCGCAGCCAAAATTTAAATCGATTACATAATATTTTATTATATTATATTATATTATGGTATGATTATTAATGAATGGTTTTATATAGTGCTTTTTTTTCTATATTCTAGAAGATATTTTAATTCAATTTAAATGTTTGTTTCCTTATTTAATGAATATCTTAAGAACAAGAAAAAAAAGAACAAAAGCAATTAAACGTAATTTTAAATTAACATCACTGTATGTCGCTTAAATCGGGTGAATTGGAAGGAAATAATTGAACGCATTATTAACTTTTATTCACAAGTTTCCATATTTTTATAATAAAGAGATTCAAAAATTAAATCTTTAAAATTGATTTTCGATTATTATAAATATTCTAATTAAAAGTACTTTTAACATTTATATGGTGGTTTATTATTGGGAAAAGAGAAACAACAAATTTAATCTAATTACAATAAATTTAAATCTGAACTTCATAAAAAATTATATTAGTGGTAAATTTACTATCGATTTTGAATTCAGTATATTTAAAACGACTCAACTAACTTCAATATGTATAATAAAATATTCAGGATTTTTGTTTATAACATAGTTTGGTTGGAAATTCCTTTCTAGACATATAAAAATTCAATTATAGTTATACTCGTATATTAAAAATATGGGGTCAGCTTCAAAAAGGAAAAAAGGGAATGTGATATTTTTGTTTATTTTATTGAAGAAAGAAAAAGGAAAGGTTTCAAGGCCCTTATTTTGAGCCGAAAATAATAAAAATTATTGAAATATTTTAAAAGATATTTTATATTATTATTGAATTATCTTTCGAAATTTTTAAATCGTCGTCTACTGTCAACAATGTAAGTGAGCATTGGAACTTTAAGCAATATTGTATACAATGTTATACACAATTTTCTTACAAAAATGAAGAAAATCAAAAGAAAATTTACATTCCGTTATTTCCGAAGCTGTAATCTTTAATTTGAATTGTAATTTAAATTAAAATTATTTTATTTGAAATTAAACAAATTCTTAATGAAATTGAAAAAGTGTTTACTCAAATTTCAAAAACGTTGATTAATTTTAAGAAAAAGTTTGTTTGGTTTTGCAAAAGTTTCATTTGTTTTTAAAAAAATTTCATTTGATTTTGAAAAAGTTGTTATTAAAATACAAATGATACAACATCCTATGGTTATACTGATATTCTTAAAATTCTGTCCAATTTTTCTACAAATAATGATGATGTCAATAATCACTAAACTTTAGGTACGTATTGAATTCATAAAACGTTAGAGTTTCACTAGATTTATACCACAATGATACTGCGACAGAATAAACTTTGGAACTTTCTCATATCCAAGTCAGAGAGTTCACTTAACTCTTGGAAAAAGAAACTACCGAGATATTTGCCCTTGACAGACTAGGACAGGTGCATAGAAAGTGTTCCGCATTATTTATCGCGTCAATTCCTCTGTCAAACCGACTGTGCATACCTAATCTGATAAGACAATGGTCCGTAATAACACCAACCAATTGTCTTATTTGACTTCAGCATCAGTTCCTTTTGATCAAAAAAATTAAGCGTATAGAATTTCAAACAAAACAAAAACCCTGTTAAATTTATATGATTTTATCAAGTATTTAATAATACATTTCAAATAAATATAGTATTTAAAAAAATAATTAATGTTCCGAATTTATTCCGAATATCTGTTTAAATTTGGTTATAAAATACTCACATTTTTCAAATAATTTTCAATTTATTTTATTTTTTGATTAATTAAAATATAATCAATTTTTTTTAGTTTTATTAAACTTTAAGTATCACTTAAACATTATTTCCTTAAGTTTTATATTAATTGTTCAGCTGTTGTTGAATTTCCACATTTACAATTCCTTCAAAAACACGATAAAAACTTTTAAAGTATTTTTTATGAAAATTTGGTGTCAGGTTTTTCAAGTTTAGTAAATTTAATATTTTCAAAAGTAGATTTAATGTGGTTGAAATGTCTTTTTGTTTTAACAAAATCTTAAGTTTAAAGACTTCATTGATCTTTAAGTTTATGGTTAAAGAACAATAAAGATTTGAATTATTTTTGAATGAAACAAAATACTATACATACATACATACATACTTTATATTACTCTTGTTACAAAACGATTTTTTCTAACCGCAAATCATATTAAATTGTAGTATATCAAATAACATGCACTCATAAAATTGTAAATACAACACTAAAAATAAAATTTTTTGCTGTTTTTTTGTTGTTCCCGTTATTTCAATGTCAGATACAATAAATACAATCAAGTTTTCTTTTATTATTCATAAAAAAATAAGAAGTACCTATACACAAACAAAGAAAAAAAAAAAACAATTTAATTTTTATTTTATAAGTTATCATTAAATTTATTAGAATTGGCGACATAATAAAAGTAAATTTGTAAAACAAAAAGTACGCTAATATTAAAAGTGACGTTAAAAATCAAAGTTATTTATATTAGTTAATTTATATCTTTATACATTATATAGAAAAGGGAACATAACACTCTTTTACTTCATTCTTTTATACAATATCAACGTTAAGTATAGCCAATATATGCTGTATTAGCAGTTAAAGGTTTCACACCATTCTATTGGCTAAAGGAGGTGGAGAATTTAGTCAATAAGAATCTGATACTACAATTTGGATATTCTTGGTGTCTTTGGAAGATTCTCACCTTCCTTATGAAAAAAAAAAAGTAAAAATATTTAATGTTCCATTATATTGCTGTGAAAAACGCCTAAAAGAGACGAGAAAGATCTATTATCTTCTATTTTCAAAACAGCTTCGAAAACCTGAAACTTTTTCAAATTTGAAGATGCAAAAGCTATACGAGTACTTATAATGAACTTCCTAAAATAAATATATTACTTTTTCCTTATTATAGCAGCTGTGAGACATCTAATAGAACCGAATATATTATAATAATATGCAGCTGCTAAAAGTCAATAGCTTTTCATAGAATCTAATAACGGACTTATAAAATGCTATCAGAAAATACTTTTATCTATAACCTATCAAATATACTTTTTGAAAAAACTTCGTAAAATTAATATATTATTCTTTTCTTACTATAGCAGCCATGGTATACCTAATACAACTGAATATATAATGTTATGCAGCTGCTTAAAGTCAATTACTTTTCATATAGCTTGACGGACTCATAAAACGAATCAGTAAGGATAAACGATTAAAGATTAAACATAACATTTTAAATATCCCTTTTAAAGAAAGAACGAAAGACATTTAAAGACTAAAACACTACACTTTTCATATAGACGTTTTTTTCGCATATATGTATGTGTACACATTAAAATAAAAAACAATCGATTTTTAACTGGCCTTAAAAATTGAATTGTCAAAAATAACGGTTAAGTTTCAGATTTATTAGCAATTATTAAAGTCAAAATATAATAATAATGTTGTATAAAAAAAAAAAAAAATTATTTCCTTTCCTATTTCCGTTTTTCAAATAATACTTATAATATTTATTATATATTGAATACATTAAAAGAAAAAAAAAAAAAGAAAAACTTCTTTAACATTTTCTTATTCTAATAGATTTTAAGCTTAATATGGCAGAAAAAAAAAAATCCAAATAAAATACAAAACAAAAAAACACAAATTTATGAACATTTTTTCACCCTGAAGTCAAAATATAATTTCAAATATAAATGATGAAATCGAATCCCGGTTGTAATAAAACAAAAATACTACAGAAAAAAAAAAATAATATAACATTTATTTTTTTTTTTGTATATATGAAGAAGGGGGCAATGAAAATTTGATATGTTAGAAAATTAATCGTCGAACAAATTTCAGTGATTTAATAATAATCTATATTGAATACAATATAATGTGTATAAGATCTCTGCATTTTTGTACCAGTCCCAACATTGGCTGGTTGCTACAAAGTCTCAGGATAACTAATTATAAATGCTGGCTAGCAAAACTCAAGACAAACTTCTTAGTATATTTGTGAAGATTTTTTGTTAACAAAAATTATATCTTTCTTAAAAATCTTTGTCAACTTTGATCTTTTGATTATTTTATTAAAAGTTTTTATAGTTTTTTGTGTATTATTTACGCTTTATCCTGAAATAGTCTGATACAATAAAAAAATTACTTTTGTTAGAGAAAACGAATGCCTAGAATGCAATTCAATTTAATTACATTTTTACAATAAAACTGAGAGAAGGCCTTTCAATTTAAAAATTTTAATAAAATATTTTATAATGTTTTATTAAGAACAAATCATGAATAATAATATAAAATATAAAAAATTAACTGAAACCAATATACTATAGAATGTTATTATAGTCAGTGAAGCTAAATCAAATGAAAAGTTCGATAATATCCTGAAACGTTAAATCATATAAAAAATAATCTTTCTTTTAAAATGGTTTTTCTTTAATAAACACAAAACTTCCTCTTTTTCGATGTTTTAGATGTTTTAGCCAATTAAATTGTTAAGTTTTAATTCCCCAATACAGATTTTGCATATTTTAATGACGTTTTACTATGCACTTATTTACTTTGTAGTGAGTTTCTTCTTTGAAGTTTTTTTTTTTCTTTAAAGTGCATAATAACTACATAAAAAAATAGAAAAAATTTAAATAGTTTTCTTAATTGAAGAGAGTACAACAGCTAAACTTTATACATTTGAAAATCATTTTTTTCGCCCCCCCCCCCCCACCTTTAAGAAAATGATATAAATCCTTTTCAAAAAGTTTTATTATAAAAACAAAAATTATTTTATACGTTAATTCTTTACATCATTCGCTATTTCTCGCAGTATTCTTTAATACTATAATCAGAAATCAGAATTTTAATGCAAGAAAATATAATCTTATTTTACTGAGATTTTCTTCTTAAAAATAATTTTATAGACATATTTTGTATATATATATATATATATATATATATACATACATAAATACATATGTATACAAAATATTTATTAACAAGTTTTTTTTTAAATAAAAAAAAAAAAATTATGATTATTTTCCCTTTCAATAATACCGCTTATTATTATCAATATAATAACAATAATATCCTTTCCGGATATTATTTTTTTATATAAATATGTATATTTATATATAATTTAATATACATCTATGTATATCAATATCTACAGAATATATATATGTATATTATTATCATTATCATCTATTTATAGTATTTAATTTTATATTTATTTGTTGTAATTTTTACTGAGATTTTTAATCTTATCCTTTTAATATATATAGTTAAAGATACAATTGGTATAAAAAGTTTACGTTAATAAACTATAATTGTAGAAATTTTTGTAAGTTCGTACGATTTTGTATAAAATATTTTGTTTTTCGCACAAACTATAATACAAAAACTTGAAGCAAATTCATTTGACAGCTTTTCTTAAATTCGCTTCGAAGTAATTTGACAGTTTAAAGTTACAGTTTTGTTTTTTTTAAATACATACTTATATATATATTTTACATTTGTAATAAAATTTATTTAATTACCTGTGTTTTTTAATTATACTTTTAAAATCAATAAAATAATATTTTCTATTATTGTTTATAAAAAAGACATACATAATATATTTATTATTAAACAAAAATATGGCAAAATATCATTTAAAAAATATACATCGCTAAAAAAGTCGCTGTCAAGGTTTTTTTTATTTTTTTTTTTGTAATTTTACGTAATCTCAACAATGAGATTATTAGAAAAAAAAAAAAAAATTTTTAAATTAAAGAACAAAATATAATATAATATATCTTAGTTTGGAAAACACAGAACCTTTTGTAAAGAAAATACATGTTATTTATTTTTTCTTTTTTTTTTTAAACACATTAAATGTTTTGTTAACAAATTAATAAAATGACATTTGATGAACGAAAACGCAGCGTATAGTTTTTTAACGTAATGTAAGATTTAATGTATAACATTTTGACATATCGATAGTTATGATTGTATTATGGTATGATGATAAGACAGATTTTTCATTTTATTACTATTTGACTTAATTCTTTTTACTTTTCTGATTATTATTACTATTATTTTTTATTAATTGCATATTTCCAAAATAATTACAATTATTTATTTACCTACATTAATTTTTTATATTTTTCTCAGTGTCGTTTACTAATTTATCAGTACAGTTTGATTGATTAAGGAATATGGGTAGGGTGCGGAAAGAGGATGTACTTTCGAAAGGTGATTGGCTATCATTGGGACTCTGTTGCAAAAATGATATTTTGCTTTTGTCTCTTTTTTTGGAAGTTTGTTATTTCTGTGTGAGCAGTCATATATTTATAAATCTTTTATTCATGTTTTCTGTTGTTGTGCTTGTTAGAGGAATACGCTTTCTAAGTCGTTTTATTATTTTGTAGTGGTGATTGTATTCCAAAAATATGGAACGTTTCACGATTTTAATTAATCGTAGATGTCATGCTAATCCTCTCTTTATCGTTACAATTTTATTACATGTTCTGCCTAAGCAATAAATACTATTCTTAAATATATGCAAGTTTAAGAAAAAAAAAAACTATTACACGTTTGTAAAAATAATCATAGGTTTTGTTTACTGCATACCCTAAATAACGCAAGTAAAATAAAATACTTTACAATTTATACAATGAAAGTGTTTTCTTGAAGTTCGATTAAATACCTGAAGTTCGCCAAGAACTTAATTTTAAAAAATTCACAATAGTAATTGCAAACGTCAAAATCAGTACGGTTTGCGTCTACAATCAATTTCATCATGGTTTCACAATTAAGTAATTACAAGACTACAGAACTGAAGATATAAATTTATAAGAAAAATATATGAATTATAAATCTATTTTCGTATGATATGTATCTGTACTCTGTTTTATGTATAACTTTACAGTGCAAAATTTGCCTACAAATTACTTATTTGCGATATCGTTGTAAAATCGATTACTGCTTTTGAAATATTTCGATATCTTATCAAATTTCCAAAAAATATTTACAACTTTATTATGTAAACTTTTTTTCCCAACTGTATATAATAATACATATACATATAATAATAATATACATAGATTATTATATAGTTATATAAAATAATGATTGTGATAAAGATTATTTTAGTTAAAAAAATATCTTCGAAAATAATTTTATAAGATTATTACAAAATATTTTCTTGTAAAGGAGGGAATAAAATAGTTTTTTAATAGGCCAATTTTTGTTTCATAATAAAGATATAAAAAATAAATATTGATGGTTTTTTTGTAGATATATATATACATTATATATAAACAAATATATATGCACATTTATATATAATAGAAATAAAGAATTAACTAATAAAATATGAATATATGGAAATTAATATTTTCCTATTTGTATATGCATAAGTAATTTTATTGCATGTATGTATAAAAATAATATAAAAAAAAAATTAAAAATACATACATTTTTTATTTTGTCCTTTTCTGTCTCAACTACAAGACAAATAAAATTTATTTTGAAAACTTTATTCGATAGTTAAATTCTAAGTAATTTTTCTATTTAAATTTTTAATGTTAAACTGTCTATCAATACAAATATGCCTTAAGATTGGAAATAAATGAATATAAGAAATAAATAGAATATTGAAAAAATTAAAAATAAAATTAACATCTTTGTTCAAAGTATCCCTTGTTATACCAACCCAAAATCATTAGGAACTTCACATATTGCAATATCTCTGTCGCCCATCCAACTTTTAAAATGTATTCTAACTTGTTCATTATCCTTCGCAGTTCCAGTCCCAGCGTCTGTACATCGATCTAACCGCATTACACAAAATGCTAATGTTTTATTTACGTTTCTTTATCGTAAGATACAAAAAATACAGATGCGTACTTTTATCTAATGAGAGATTCCAAAACATTGTTTGATTTAAAAGAAAAGAAACTCTTGGTTCGTTATAATTAAACATTTTGAAACAGAATCACGGCATTGTTCTTATTGGTAAAATTTGTAACCCCCGTTAAAAATAAATACAAGAAACCATAAAATAGGTATAGAAATTATAAAATCGTTCTCTGACAAGAAATATATAATAAACAAACTTTTATCTTCAAGAAAGTCTAACAAATATTGACTAAATTTGATTAATCAATAAAACTTTCTGATCATACCATACCATACCATAATAGGAGTGTTAAAATATTATTGATTTAATAAAAAAAAATTGTAGAACCTACCCTTGTCCTTAAAAGCTCTAAGCTATATACTTAAACTTAAAAAAACGTTAGAAAGTAATATTTAATTTAATTTAAAGAAAAATAAAATTATTTTATTATGCCGTTTATTTCTTACACATACAGGGTGTTTGCAACTCAAGTACCCGTACTACACTCAGTGATTGGGGGTATTACAGAAAACAAAAAATTGTACTGAGAGGAGGGGATTGATATTATAGAATAAATAGCAACCTAAATAAAGGGTGTTTCTAAAAAAAAATTGAGTTTAAAGCATAATTTTTCGGTTTTCAACCATTTAAATCTTCATAACTTTTTAACTGTTGGGTCACTTGAGGATCATCATTAGTATATAATATACTCTACAAAATGTATTTTTTTTATCTCTACATAGCAACCCTGTCAAAAGTTATTGGATTTGTTTATGAAAAACTATTAAAACTTTTTAAAAGCCCCATATCATAGATACAGTGTCGAATAGACCCCGCTCCCCTCCAATACCATTTTTTATTTGTTTTAATGCTTGCAATCACTGAGTGCAGTGGAATTACTAAAGTGGGAACACCCTGTATGTATATAACAATAAAAATGTTTGAAAAAAAAATAAATTCCAAAAATAAACGCGATATTTTTATTAACCAGCATAAATCATAAAACATAAAAAAAAACAAAAAAAATAAATTCAATATATTAAGGGTTGATTTCTGATATAATAATAACACTTTCCTAAATTAAGGACTCATAAAGTTTGAAAAATTTTTTTTTTTTTTTTGAAAATGAGTTGCTTTGATGTCTAAAGGCGTTACATAAGGAGGTTATCTGTTGTTATTTTTTGAATTTTTTTTTTATCTCCCTCTTAAGATAATCGATTTTTACTTAATTCTTATACTCAAAAGTTAGAATAGACATAAAATGTACATAAAATTAATATTTTTCGGTAATAACTCAATCGCCAGATTGGATTGGATTTTGCTTTTTTGTATTTTTCCTTTTTAATTTTTTTCCTCAAAAATAAAAAAATACAAAAAAAAAAAAAATTATTTCAAGGACTATGAAAAGTTTTAATTAAAAGAAAAGTTTCAGTTTTATTTGAATAATTTATCAATATTTTTTATAAAAATTGATTTCATTTAAAATAGAAAACATAAAAACTAGGTTCCAGTTTAAGGGTTTTTTTTCGAACCTTTTCAAATTTAAAAAATACTTTTTTTTTCATTATTTTGAAGCATATGATTTTCGGGGAAAATTTTTTGGTAAATAAGTTTCAAGAATTTATTATGTAACATATATATGTATCAAGATTTATCAAGAAATATATATTTTTTTTTTAATTTTTCGAAACAGTAATTTATCAACATTAGCTTATGTTTTAACATAAAACTTTTGTTACAAAACATAAATACAAAATAAAGAAACAAAATTTTTTTTTTTTTTTAATTTATTCCCCTGCCACATAAATGAGACAAGGAAATTACAAAGTCTTTCCTTTTCAGACGCGGCTGTAAGTTTCGTAAGAGGGAATTATTCTTACAACGTCTGTGGCATTCGAACGCACACTCTTTTGGTGTTTACAGAATATGTTATACGCTTTAACCCACTAGGCCACCGAGGCCTCTAAAGAAAAAAAATTAATTAACTCAATGACTTCCACTGTTGTAACGTTATTTTTTTTATTACTGGTTACTACATAGACGCATTTGTAAAATTAGACTCTATCGAAAGACAATGTAGATAGAGGATTGGAACGAACATTGGAATCAGTTTGTGGAACTTTAACAACTTCCCTTTTTTGACCAAACAATTGGTACTTTTGTACTGCCTGATCAAAGGAAGTTAAGTTAGGGAATGAAAATTGATTTTAAATTGGTAGGCATATTGTAAAGAAAGTTGTTAATTTTTACCTTGAATTTTTGCACGTTATTTTGTATGTTAAGGTTACACCAAAAAGTTCAACTTAATTAAAATGAAAAAGAATCTTTTTTTTTTAATAAAATCTTTTAGCCTTCAACATTATCCTTGGTTAAATTTCATTGATTTGTTGCAAACAGTGCAAAATTGATAGGCATATTTCTTTAAAAAATATTTTAAAATACATATTTAGCACATTCATTTAAACTAAATTTTATAGTATCTTTGACATAATACGATATCCAATCAATTAAAAAAAAAAAACTATTCATCTTATTAAAAATACTCCTATACCTGTCAATATTCACTTAATTCATTGTATTTGCACTAAATATTGAAGGATCAGTCAAGAATGAGGCAGTTACTTTTATCTAAAATATTTTTTTTTTTTTTACCTAAGAAATATAAAATTCATTATGATATTAACAAAAGGCCAATTGATTTACTTTACTTCTATGACTTTATAAAAATATTTTTGTATATTTTATTTTCTAATATTTTTCTTTTTCTCAAATTCATACTTTCTAGGCTATTTTTTTTCTGAAATGAAGACCACATAAAGTTTTTTTTTTTCTCTTTTCTTTTTCCTTTTAATATGCTTTCTTTGTTTAGTTTTTCTTTCCTTGGTGAAGCAAAAAAAAAAAAAAACTATATAGGAACTATAAATAAAAGAAATCCTTTTCAACTTAATATAATAGAAAAATAAAATATAGAATTTTTGTTATACAAATTTATAAGAAAAAAATTTTGCCGTAATCATAATAACAGTTTAACATTAAGTGTGTTTTCATTAGTATAAAAACATTTAATATTCTTATTTATTTTGCTTCATTTTGATTTTGATTCTTCAATATCGAATCTTTAGTTAATACTGAGTTTGTAGATCATATAAGAAAGAACTGGTATAGTTAGTACACCAGTGTATAATGGAGCAATTACCGATTCAGTAAATCTTTTATGATTTTCGTACTAAAGCTAAAGTTTTTAAGAACTTTATGCATTAAAATGATTCCAGTGTGTTTACCAGTATATAATAGCGGTACATAATATATACCAGTGTATACTGGTTCATTGCCATTTCATTTTGAGATAAAATTTCTACGGCTCAACCTACACATATTTGAAATAGAAAATAGAAATATAAACAATCTATTAAATTTGAGAGAGAAATCTTTTAAAATTTAGTATCAATATCTAAAAATAATTTAACTTCCATTTTAGGTTCGTTAGAGTTTACAGATTAAAGCTTTTGAAATAGGCTTTTTAAATTCAACCTACGAGCGATTGATAGAAAGGAGAGAATTAAGAGTATTTTGTTCATACTTGTCATCCCCCCTTAACGCCTAAATTGTTTTTGTTTTATTGCTTTCTTAATAGTAAAATTTTTAATCTCTTCTTCCTTTCAATTCCTTTATTCAATCTCCGGTTTTTTTCAAACTAAAACCTATAAGAAAAGTAAAAATAATGTATTTTCGTTAAAAGGCCTACTTTCCGGATAAAGATAGTAGATTTTAGTTAGTTATCTCAAAAGATGTTATACTTGACATTTATTTAATAGATAAAACAGACGAAATTTAAATTTAAAATAAAAAAACTAAATTTCTTTTTCCTTTTTTCTTTTTTAAAAACTTAATTTAAAAAATCCAACATGTTTTATGTTATCCTTTACAAAAAACTTAAATGAAAAGGACAACAATAAATACAAGAGTGTTTAATAAAAATATTTCAAACCTTCTAAAAAACTATTTTTAAACTTTTTATTTAAAAAAAAATAAACCCAAAAAAATAAAAAACAATAATTTTTAGTTTTGTTTAGTTTGTTGTGGTCTTTGAAAAGAAATTTTTTTGCGTATATTGTATACCTTTGGAATCCGTATATGGAAAATAAAATCTAAAGGAAAAAAAGAATAGTTTTGGTTATCATGTACCATAGTTTGGCCTTTGTTTAGATTAACTGACTTTTATATTAAAGTATTTAGAACAAATACACAAAAATATTTTTTTTTTTTTTTAAGTTAAAAAAAATAGTTTTGCTTTTTTTTTTTTGGTCTTTTGATTATATTAAATAATAAATACGTATTTACACCTGATATTTTTATATAATAAATAAATAGATGTTTGAATAGAAAACCTTAAATATTATTGCTAAAAATTTACCTGAAAATATTTTCAAAATTCATGCTACAAAAACTGAAAGTTTATTTTCTGAGTTCTTTGAAAATTAAAGAATTTTTTTTTTTAGTTTGAAAAATTTTAGTCTTTTGTATTAAATTATTTTTCATTAGAATTAGAATTTTATTAGAATTTTTCGTAGAATGAAATATTTCAAATTTTATTTTAAAATAGAAAAGACAAATTCGAAAAAAAAAAATTTTTCATTAAGGCATCTTTTTCAAAATTTTCTAATATTCTAATCAAAAATGCATAAAAGAGGAAATGCAATTAATAATTTTTTAAAAATTTAATTACACATACAAAGGTCAGGTCAAACCAAAAATATGACTAAATATTTAACTGGTATAATTGAAGGAGTCATTTTAAGTGAAATGAAGGAAATTTCGATACTCTATAATAATTGAGTAAATTAAATTTACAATTGCATATTATAGAATGGATAGAATGGTATGGATTTAACTGAATCTGAAATTATAATTACAATTGCATACATTACAAATTACAAATTACAATAATATACACATATTGCTTCGTTGTGTACAAAGTTTTATTATACCATTATGAAAGGTGTTAAGGATTATATAAGTTAAGGCTTTTTAAGGAAACTCTTAATACATAAGTTAGTTCATAACAAAGCCATAGTTTTAAATAATATAATAACAAGGCAGTATGTGAAACCAAAGTTTTTTAAAGATGCACATTTTCAAAAAATATATCATAAAAAGAATTTTAGAATTGACTACATGTGCATCAAAATTTCTTAATTTTTATAAAAATTTCATATATATAAGAAAAAAGCTGTGAAAAATCAAAAAATATTTTCTTTAGTTTTAAGGGAACTTTATAATTAACAAATATTGTTATCAGACTTTTAAAAGTATAATATTGGAGCTTCAATTTTAATGCCTTATTTACGATAAATTTCACAAGTATGTCCAATTTATTAGTCTTTGCCATTAGCAAAGTCTCAATTCTTGAACAACTTTAATTTAAATAGAAGGAAGTCACTTATATTAATTTTCAAAAATCTTCCCCTTCTCAAAATTTAAAGGTTCTGATTAATATAGTTCCGCGGCGATAAGGAAGAATCAATATTTTGTAGCATTATGATTTGTTATAAAAGCAAATTTTGATAAAAAATTTCAAAAAAGTTTTATAATTTTTGTATTGTCATTTTGGCATAATTAATGTTTTTAAGATAATAATATTTGAAAATATATTTAATAATATTTGAAAACTTTTTCCAACGTTCACGTACTGTAGCTTCTTAAAGATTAGGGCTATATAAAATATAAAAAAAAAAATTAATTTTTAAATGAAACCTATCCATGGTTACATTTTATTGCTCCATCTTAAACTATATACAAGTTTTTTAAGCAGGCAAAAGGGCAGACAGAGCAAAGACTATTGAGATCATGAAAGATAAAACGTGAATAAATCAGAAAATATAATAATAAACTTTAAAAAAATTGTTTTAACTCCGAATTTTAAAATAACCGTAAAGGATTATTTATTGGTAAACTATAGTAGTGCTTTTAACCATAGTCAGTAACAACTATTATAGAAAATCTATCAATCGTTAAGATTCTGTAAAATTCTAAACACCTCTCTTTTATTACTTTTATTTGACTAGATCATAATATTCTTTTTTATTATTTTTTTTTCTATTAAGAAATTATAATTAAAAAGATTTACATTTCGAGCTATCAAATTAGATCTAATCAAATTATATGCTTTTATATTAACTCGTCGCTGTCGGTTTATTTATTTATTTATTTATTTATTTATTTATTTATTTATTTGTCATTCTGTCACGCTTTTTATTATCTTCGTAATCTGTTAGCAACATTTGTAAGTGTAGTATGGTGCAGAGGATAGTGTACAGGTTTCAAAAGTGGTGATCATGTTGTTCGAATCCAGTTCAAATGCAACATTTTTTTTTTTTTAACTATCTATTCATCAACATTTTTTGAATAAAATATGTATACATTTTTGTATATATCAATTTAAAACTTACATTTTTATCTCTTATTCATGCATACAAACATACACATTATATTTGTGATCTTTCCTGGTGTTTTGTATTAGCATAATTAGCAAAACACAATCCATACATATAGTATTTTTATGTATGTTGCTAAGTTATTTTGTTTACAACATTTGTTTAGTATTTAAATCAAAATATTTGCTGTCAGCATTCTTTAATGCATATTGAATTAATGCATATATGGTGCAGAGGAAAGTGTACAGGTCTTGAAAGTGAGTGTTAATATGTGGACTGTGGTTCGAATCCAATTCGTAATAATTTTTTTTTTTTTTTTTTTAACTCTATTCATCAATATTTTTTAAATAAAATTTTATGTACCTACATAATATTATTTTTGTACATAGAAAAGAATATAAAAAGTAACGATCATTACAAAATTATGCTTTTGCGCATTACGCATTATGATTTACAAACAAAAATCTATTACGCATTATGATTTGTCAACACAAAAAATTAAAACTACGTATGTAAATATGTACGTACGTATGTACATAATATTTATTTATTTATTTATATTCAGGTACCGTGGGTACATAAATGTGGTAGCTATAACCCTTGTTTCCTGGTAGGAATGTGTACGTGATATAATGATATATTATAAAGTATTTACATATTGCGATATATGAATTTTTTTTTTTTTTTATTTTATAATTATTGTACCCAGCCGGGAATCGAACCCGTGACCTCTCATTCCCTTATGAATGAGAAGCGGTGCGTCAACCACTGCACCAATGGCTGGATACACATAATATTATGTTAAACTAATTTCCTAAATTATTTTGTTCCGCTCCATTTGTTTATAATTTAAATCAAGATATTTGTCAACATTTTTTACTGCATGATCTTATTAAGCGATTAGGTAGGTAGGTATTCAAGGTTAGATGTTTGTTTGGATATACGATATACTACTAATAGTATACTATAGAAATATACAGTAAAGTACATTTATATACGATATATCATTTTCATTCGAGTTATGTTGTTGGATTGTAATATTTATATAATCACAGTATTTTGGTACATATTTTACCCTGCGAGGTACTTTTTTTATTTATGAATTACATACTGGAATAAAAAATTTTTACTCTTGCTGTAATGGAATCGATTTAACATCTCTTAATTTACTTAAACATTTGGTATAAAATTATAAAACGTATTTTATATCAGAAACAATAATTAATGTATGTATGAATAAAAAATATCCCATATTTTTAAATTCAAATTATGTGTTTCATTTAAAACTAAAAAGTATAAAATAAAATAATATGTAAAAAAAATATTTTTTAAAATATGCTTTTATCGAAACCAAATTCGCCCCCTAAAAAGTAGAAAATAAAATTGATTGCAAAACTTTAGCTTTTTTGACTGTTATAATATAAAAGTGAATTGCTAGTGCAAGCATTTTGGACTGTTATAATATAAAAGTAAATTGCTGGAATAAAAAGAAACACGAACCTCAAATTTCCTAGATTTTTATTTAACTTTATTCCAGCAATTTACTTTTATATTATAACAGTCCAAAATGCTTGCACTAGCAATTCACTTTTATATTATAACAGTCAAAAAAGCTAAAGTTTTGCAATCAATTTTATTTTCTACTTTTTAGGGGGCGAATTTGGTTTCGATAAAAGCATATTTTAAAAAATATTTTTTTTACATATTATTTTATTTTAATATGAACTATTTAAAAAAAAACTTGCTTACAATTGCGCCTAAAAGTATACTATGTACATATCATTTGTTGACATTTTTTTTTAGTTTTTTTTTTTTTAAAGAAATTCATTAAAAATTTCTAGAGTTTTAAAAAAATTTATAAATGGCGAATTTTATACATACTAAATATTAATCTGAAAATTAATTTTATATTTTTTAAAACAAAAAAATTTTAATAAATTAAAATACATAATTAAAATTAAAACCGTAGAAATTTATTGATGCGAATTAGTTTTAATATTAGTTTTGCATATATAAAAATTACCTAAAAAGAAAAACAATCCGCTAAAAATATATTTAAATTTCAAAATAGAATATGAAAAAAAAAAAAATGATTCCTTAAGGAATTATGTAATAAATTTAGTTTTTTCCACCAAAAATATTATAAATTTAATTTTTTATTTTTGTTTTGGTTATTTTACACAAGATTAATTTTTTTTCTTTTTATTTTTCTTACCAAACCAAGCACATAAATTACTTCTTACATATAATATTATTTGCCTTAAAGTTATCTCAAAAGGACATGAAAGAAAACAAAAAAATCTAAAGAAAAAAAAAATAATAAGATCTATAATAAGTATTGTATCTTTATCTAGATCCATCCTTAAGGGAATTAAAATCTTCTAAACCGCAAAAAGATCTTTTAGATTCCAAGTCAAGCGGTTTAACCTTTTATAAAAACTTAATTCCGGATATATGAATATTAGTGTTAAAATAGAAAACTTACATTATCAGTATATTTAGATACATGGATATTTAGATACAAGTTTATAAGAATACACATAAACCACGCACACACCCATTATATTGTTTAAATTCGGGATGATAACATGTTATTTTTTTTTTTTAATTTTTTTTTTTTTTTGAAGGAGAAATCTTGTTTGGTTTCCAGTGAAAATAATAACCATGAATATAAGTACCACCTAACTTTTCCAAAATCCATAGCATTCTTTGGTTATATTAAGAAATGTGTTCATCATTTTCAAAAGACTCCTTTTTTGTTTACTTTCCTATTTACCCTGCGGTTAGGATATCCCGTGTTTTTTGTTTGTTTTTTTTATCTCCTCTTTATTATAAGAAGTATTTTCTTTGAGAATTTTCTTTTATTTATTTTTTTTAGTTTTTTTGCTTTTCTTAATATGTGGGATATGGGACTATTTAGGGTTAATGTTGAGGTTATAATGTGGGTATGTATTTTTTCTTGTTATTTCACTAAATTTAGATGTTTGAAAGAAAGTTATGAGGCAGTTTGTAATTTATATTTAGTTTTTGTTCGTTTTTAGAAAATTTCTAATTCCTTAAGTAATAATTATCTAATTTTTAGTTCTCTTTTAGGATATTTTACAATTCCTTAAGTAATAATTTAGTGTTGAAACGTTTTAATTATGTTTTAAGAAAATTTATAATGTTTTTATGTTAGGTATTTAAAAAAAAATTAAATTTTTCGTGGCGGTTCTTTTGGCGGTGAAGATTTATTTGAAAATTTATAAAGAAACTATTTTTATTTTAATTTGTAATAAAACAAAAAATAATTTTGAATCGTTCTTGTGGTATTTTTCGGACCGTCAAGTTAAATCGATTATTAAACAAGGTATCATATACCAACACATCATGATTTTAACTTTTTCGTCAGTCGATTTGGGCTTCTAATAAATTTAACAGTTGATTACGGAATTCTCAATTGTCACACTTTTCACTCTATCTAAATTTAATATAATCTATGAAGGCTCTAATTTAGTTCCGTACAACTGTCTCTATGTGTTGCTGCTTCTCTTAATCGATTCCAAAACATTTCAGATTATTCTTCAAATACTGTTCTTCTCTATGTCGTTGTGATTCTTAATACCTAATTAATTAATTATTCTTCTTGATATATGTGAACTGTCCAACATGGGGAGAAGTCTTTCGAAAGCTGTTCGAGCTTTATCTATTCTGTTTTGTATTCCATTGGTATCTGTACATGTATGTTGGTGTGATGATCATAGATAGCAGAATATGATTGTGCATTCAATGGGATGGTCATCCAACTTGATGGGATTGTTGTCTGAGAAATGCACATACATTTTTTTTTTGGTTTTATTGATGTTTATTTCTAATCCAATATTTTGCGCGATTTGCTGTAGATGATTTAGTTTGGATTATGTATCTTGGTTGTCGGGTAGTAGGGACGAGAATTTTGAAAGTGGAAAATGGTGAATTAGATATTATACTTTTATTAACAAAAAGTACCAACTCGATAAAATGAAAGTTGTTGCATCAAAAAATTTATTTAAAGTCAAATTCAATAAATTTAAATCAAATCAACGTGACCAACTGTAGCATAAAAAAGTAAATACTTCAAGGTAAAATTAAAAAAAGCAAATCCACATTTCTTCAAACAACGTAAAATTCTGCACAAAATCAAAAAATCATTTTTTCCCATATTTTTTTTCCATAATTTTGTTTTATTTCTTTCAATTACAATCAATTTTTTTATTTCCTTATAAATCACATAAAGAGACAACAGCAGACTTAAACATTAAGTGAATCACTTAAAAACAAAAAAAAAGAACTTTCATAAATTTAATTCACATACTTATAATTTTTTTTTTATTCACCTTCCATTTACCAAGTACCACATAATTTAGTAAAATGGAATAAAAAAATTAAAAAAAAAAAAAGATAAAACAACAAACAAAAAATTTATTGTCACGAATTTCTTATTACTGTCATCTTCATACCATATGTGCAGTTGTTACTTACCCTTATTTTACTCTCATTTATTACAATTTTAAATACGCGATAAAAGTCAGTTAAATTTCTTCGTTATTGTTTCAAGTACCAACACACATTTTCCACTTCAAACAACTCAAAACAACAAAAACAAAAATTTATAAAAACTTTTTTTATTTTTTTTTTTTTTGTTTGTTTAAAAGCAAAATTTTGCTGCTAAAACTATGTTAAACTTCACATTTTTTGGAATTTGTTTTTTAAGTCAGTGAGTAAGAAAATTTTTGAAAATATTCAGAAATTTGTTTTTCGTTTATAAACCTTTCATCATTATTGAATTTATATGTACTTTGATGATTGACTCATAAGAGACTTTAAACAGGGAAGAGCACAAACAGAAATTTAACGAAAAATTTGAAAGCACAACCGTTTTATGAATGCGTTAATAACATATCGTAATTATATATCGTAAGTATAATAAATGATATGAAAAATAAATCCAAACTTTATTTGTCTGTGATTTTTAAAAGCAAAAACAAATTAAATTATGTTCTAAAGTAACTTAAAATCCATATATAATATGACTTCTAAAGATGGGTTGACATTTTATTTCGTGTGTTTTTGTAAAAGTAAAATATGATACTATATTTTGTATCGTGATTTTATAGTTTTCTTTTATTACATTATTTAAAATAAGGAGTGTTATGAATTAAGTTTAATGATCTTAATTTCCATATTTTATTGAGAATGACTGATTTTATTGAGATGACTGAATTTTGATAGAAGCTCATTTAATATTCAACTTTTAAACATAGTACAAGAATTAGGAAGTACTTACAATTAATCATGGTAAGTTTTCATATTTTAGAAATACAGAAATACATAAACGATTTCTTTTTCACTCAAACATTTAATACGAATATTGACATACGAAAATTTGTGTTTTTAAAAATTATAGGCATGGAAATAAATTTAAAACTATTGTGGAAAGTAAAGTTATCATTGTAATGAAAAGATACTTTCTTTTGCATAATTTTCTTTTTGATAGCAGCTGAGCTCCGGCGTAATACTTGTGGTACAGTTTACACTCATACATATATGTTAGAGCCAAAACTTTGAATTATATAGGAACTCCTTTAATAATTAAATTTTAGTCTACATTTTGAAACATTACTCCGATTGCATAGGAAAAGACAGATCTAGTAAGATAAAATGTCAGACACAAAATGAACTAACAATTTCTTGATAGCTTTTGAATATTATCATTTGCCTTCAAACAAAAATGTTGTGTAATTCCTTGTTTCCTTGTGTTCTATAGAATATTTAATCTTGCGGATACCATATACCTTAGATAAGAAAATAAAGAAAAAAATAACTACTTCCACCTACACATTTAATGAGTTGTAAAATATCTGTACAATAGTAATGTATTTATATGCATTCGATAGTAATAAAACCAATGGTGCTGTCGCGATTCTAAATTCAAAGTGAAATTAATCTAAAAATTAATTTAGGTCAAAAATTCTAGACACTTTTAAAATAGGAAACCGTATAATATATCTTAGGTTACTATCCGTAAAATCTTTATTTTATTAATCATTTCACACTTATTTCATGATATTTCTTCTTAAAAGCTTCAGGTTGTACAGTATACCTAAATTTTCCTGTATTCATAAAAACATAAAAACTTTCTCCTTTCATGTTTCCATTATGTATAGATGTTCCTTTTTTCCACCAGCATGAATTTAATCAGATTTGTGTCTCCGTTCGCTTCGATTCTTTCATCTCCTTCTCATTCCTACTATTTTTTTAAGTGTATATCACAACATAAATGACTTTTTCTTGTCATCATAACCATTAAAAACGCGCATTGTAACTTACAAAAATAAAAAAACAAAAATTAAATTAAAGTTATTTTTGAGCATTTTAGGGGATTTCCAAAAAACACAAAATTATTTTTTTTTTCTGTTTTTGACACAATTTTTTTTCTAGTTTTATAAAATTTATTTAAAAAGTTCCAAAAATAAATGTTAGAAAAATTTTGCACTTTACAAAGAAATGAAATAAAAAGGTTCAATTTAAATTATTACTTTCCAATATATAAAAGTATATATATATATATGTATATATTTTATTGGAATTTAAAGAAATAAAGAATTTATATTATGGAAATAAATGATACAAGCAATTTTTAAGTTTCTAGATCTAATAAAAGGTTCCCACTAAGTAAGACACTAATACGGTAATCTTATTTTGGTAACTGCCATAAAAATTTGTTTCTCATGTACACGTCGCGTTTATGGAACTTAATACCAGCATATGTGTTGAGAAAAGTTAATAATTTATATATATGACCGATACAACAAAATTTAAGAAGAACATTATAATATCTTCCTTCAAAATAACTTTCAAAATTTTCTCCCTCATCCTTCATAATCCTAATTATCTCAAATCCAATTTCCCAAGTAATCCTCTCCATATCTTTATGCCCAAAACCAAACTGTACATTGTGACATTATGTTGTGTATTAAAGGATCCATCCTAAAGTTTGGCTTTAAAGAAAGTCAAACACTACTCAGAGAAACCTGAGGGACTCTCGATGTTTTCCACTGTTTCTCGTCAAAAAAAGAGATTTCAACTTTTGTTAAGCGACACTATATTTTACATAAGAATAAAGTATAAAGTGGAACTATAGTATCTATATTTATTATTACACAAATTCACACAATTAAAACTCATTGAATCCTCAAAATCAACATATCTACATTATTATTTCAAGTTAAAAAAAATTTATAAATAAATGACGACTACGGAAGGATTCCCTTTTATTTTAGGTACATTATATAGAATATTATTCCCAATTACAGCAGTGTGTCTTTAAAGGCTTGTCGTTAATATATTATGATTATCCATAGTATGCATCTTATTTCTTCAGATTAAGATATTTTGTTCCTGCCCTATTCCCCAAAAATTAACTGCAATTGTTCTTTTATAGAAACTGGAGTGAGATGAAATAAATGTGTAATTAGTAAATTAGTCAATTAGTAATCAGTGTACAAAAATGATGGTATTGGAAAATTATTATGATAAGGACATTCTGGGGTTTGTGATGCACCGTACGATGTCGATAAAATATTAAATCTTCTTTTCTCCTTTTTTTTTTTTTTAAATAATACGGTTATTATAATAGTCCATTTGTTTTTTTTTTTAAGTTTTAATCTAAAATAAATGACGTCTTAAAACTCATTGTTTAAATATTCACAAATTGTGCTTTCGACACCAACAATAACACTTAACTATTATATCAAATGTCCAAATTCAAAAAAAACATCATTTTTAGCACATTTTCAAAAAAATTTTGAAAAAATGTGCTTATTAGTTTCACTCTGTCCGTCCGTCCATCCGTCCGTCTGTTTACAAAACTTCTACACCGTTAAAGATAGAGAAAAATAATTTTAACCATAGGTAGGTCTCATAAAAAAAATAATTTTGTGGAACAACTTTTTCATGTAGCCCCCCCCATTACGGAGCTACAGCCCCTTAAACTTTGAAAAAGCCCTACTTTTAAATGCATATGTCTTATGTTCTGCTTAAGATTTTTTCAATCTGAAAACGTCATTCGACAGGTATTTCTTTTATCTTTGTAAATTAATTTCAAAATTATACAATTTTTTTAAATTTAGTATTTAAATTTACCGTTATGTGAAAACCAAATTTTGCATGATTTTTCTACTTTCATAACTCCGGCACGCTTCTAGATAGAAGCTTGAAATCTTGAGGCAAGAAAGAATTAGTATAAGTATGCTCAGAAAATTTTTTCGGACCACCCCCTGTTTATGAGCTATTAGGGCTTAAAAATTGAAAATTTGCTATTTTTAAACACCTGTAACTTAGGAACCTGTACACATTTTACAGTAATATATTTTTCCGCGTGTCAAAGGTTTATTTAAGTTGTAAAGGGTTCCAAAGTTGCAGCTCTTCAAAATTGCGAAAAAGTCCCATTTTCAGATGTATATATCTCGGGCTCTGCGTAATAATTTTGCAATCTAAAACCGCCAGAAGATCGAAAATTTTATTATCTATATAAAACAATATCAAAATTATGTAATATTTTGTAATTTACTATTTAAATTTACCGTTATGTGAAAACCACATTTTGCATGAAATTTCTTTTTTCATAACTCGGGCACCCCTTTAGATAGAAACCTGAAATTTTGAGACAAGAAAGAACTTTTAGAATTAATATAAATTTTCTCAGAAAATTTTTTGGTAACACCCCCTCTTTAAGAGTTATTACGCCTCAAAAATTGAAAATTTGCTATTCTTAGACACCTGTAACTTAGGCACCTGTACAAATTTTTCTTCGGCAAGACATGAAAATTAAAGGTTCAATAATATATTTTTACGTGTGTTAACGGCTTTTCTTAGTTATATAGGATTCCGGACTTATAGCCCCTCAAAATTTCAAAAATGTCCTATTTTCACATTTTTTCTTATTACATGAAATTTTTAAATTTTTGTGTAAGTCACACTTCTAAACAGTTTGTATTGAGTTTTGGAAATGTGTGCTTTTAAAAACCGTTGGTTTACATTCTACCTTGTTTTTTTGAGGATAACTACAAATAAACTAAATATTAAAAAACTTACTACTGGTAAGTATTATGAGTTTGTTAATTAAAAGTTAAATAACTTCTGTTTAAATTTTAGTTTGATTGCATCTGTGTTAGATAAAAAAAAAACAATAAAACAAAATATATTCTTTGTTCATTCAATTCACTGAAATTATATATAGAAATCCTTTTATTTGGCTCTCCTTGAACTTTATAGTTTTAATTTTCATATTTTTATTTCATTTTGTAACATAATTCTCCAAAAAAAAAAATTAATATTCCACTTTCGAACTCCTTTCGTTTTTTTTTCTCTCGTTTTTGGTTCAGCTGTTTAATTTCAATAAAAAAAAAAGTTTTAAAAATTAAATCTACATAAATACATAAATAACCACAAAATTTAACAAATATAAAATTATGGTTAGTATTCAAAATAAAACAATAAAAAAAAACAATATTAAAAACAAACCTAGGAAAAATTAATTGAAACCTAAATTATTTTTTTCAAAAACTTTCAACAAAACTAAAAAATTATTTTGAAAAATCTTTTGTGAAAACAAAAAAACCGAAATTTTAGTTTATCCTGTTAATAATAAGGCAAAATTAATACCCAAACTGAATTTTATTTGTTGTGCAAGCCATTAGATTTGTATTCTCTTCCATGATCACATGTAAACTTTTTCAAATTTCAGATTTCCGAAAACGATAATCTAAAAATATGTTCATAAAATTAAAATTTGACGTTAATTGAATTTAAGAAAAGTTTAAAATTTATATTTGACTTTTAATTTCGTTCAAATTTTTGTGTTTCGAAAATTTGCAAACCTAAATTGAGTTAAAATCTTCAGAGTTTTTACTATGGTTATTTTATTTTACAAAACTTATTTTCACTTAAACCTAACTTAACGATACAGTTTTCTGATTGTGTCAAGAAGAAGAACAATCTGCAGGACACATATTCAAAAACTTTGGAATTTTATTCCGAGCAACATCGTATGCGTAACTAGAAGGATATTTCTTTACTAGAAATCTACAACAGGTAGTAAAAGGGGAGCACAACAGATCTACATCAAAACAACTTTTAAGTAATAATAATTTAATCTAATCTAATTCAATAGCTGGAATATTTTAAATCTCGTCTTACTTTACTTTTTAATTTCAATTACAAATTTATTATAAAGAATAACTCATCTATTATCAAACCACCCACATCTAACTGTCATGCAAGACAAGCAACTGCTATTCAATATATGTACCACCAGAAATTAATTTTTAAAATATTATTAACTAAAAATCAAATTCTGAAAACTGAAATTTAAAAATATAAATAAAAAAAATTTTTGAAATATTTCGCAACCAAAGATAATGTAGAAACGATTTTTATTTTATCGTTTTTTTTTTTTCTTTTGTTTTGTTTTTAATCAAAAATGGATTACCAACATCAAAATTTGGTCAGGCTTATAACAAACTTTTTGCGTTTTGAATTTTGTTTTCTTTTCTGTTTTTTTTTTTTGTAGTTTAATTTCCATTCAGAGGCACAATTCATATCTTAAAGACAAAAGAGAAATAATGATAAATTAAAAAAGGAAAACAAAAAATATTAAAAACTAAATTAAGTTTGTATTTCAATCCTACACTTTCTATTATTAATTTTTACCTAATACTAATCTCTCTTTCTATTTTTTAATCATAATAAAATTTCTGCAATAAAATTTGGTAATATACTTAGTTGTATATTTAGATCTTGTATACTGATGTAATTTTAAATTTGAATACACATTTAAATAAGAACAATCTTCTTCTTTTATAAAAATGAAACACTAGATATGTTTATTTGTTTGTTTATCCATGATACATTCCTAAGAGAATCGAATTAATCCAATTTTTTTATAAGTGTTCCTCTAACTTAGAAGAAGCAAAGCACAAGCTTTTGAAACTATGCAGGATTGTTGATCTTGTGCAAAGATGCCCATTTGTTACGATCCAATTTAAAATTGCTTTTTATTCAGTATACATTTGCCTTTCTTTTTTCTTTTTCACTCCTTGGGGAGCATAGAGCTTCCCTAATTGACTTTACACGGGAAGCATAGGAGCACAAGCCTCTGTATCTGACTTTATTTTGTGCTAACTACTTAATTTGTGATCAGTTTTTCCTTGTTTCTTATTACTTTCATTACTATCCTCCTCCTCGTGACTTGGAGACTACCTACTTTTTTCTACCTTGAGGATTCTAATCAAGAACTTCTCCAGCTATGGAAGAGATTTTCCTAAGGGCAACCAATCCATTTGCATTTTTTCTTCCTATTGAGTTATCAAGATGGCGAAATACAGCCTATGGAAATTCGTTTGTCATGCGCACGTCTCGTTTGTGGAACCATATACCATCGCATGTGTTCCCTAAGGTTGGTAATTCATATGTGTACGATTTACTTAAGTTTAAGAAGAACATTAGCATCTTTCTTCAAAATGCCCCTCCAAATTTTCCTACCTTTCCCTCATAATCCAGATTTCCCAATGCCAATTTCCTCAATTATCCTTCCCACATCCCTATCCCCAAAACCAAACTGTACATTCGTATTAAAGGTTCCATCCTAAAGTTTGGTTTTAAAAGGGGGGTGGTTTTGGTTGGTTAAAGTCCAACACTACCTTGAGGAAGCACGTGCAGTTCCTCTTGGTGACTTTCTAGTTTTCCACCAACCCTCGTAAAAAAAAAAAATCAAGGACTTCTCCAGCTATGGAAGAGATTTTCCTAAGGGCAACCATTCCATTTGCAGTTTTTCTTCCTAATGACAAGGTTTATGGCTTTCAGTTTTGTCGTAATACATAAATCGTTATTTGAAATTCTTTGTGGCCAGAATATTCTGTACATTGTGCGCAAACATCTGTTGAGGAAGACTTGCAATTTTCAGATTATTCTCTCCATGTTTCGCTGACGTATAGCAAAACCGATTTAGCACATGCTTCGAATATTTTTAGTTTTGTGGCTCTATTAATTTGTGATGATCGCCATACTTTCCATAGTCTTGAAAACACCCCTTTTGTTTCTTGATTTTGTCTACTGCATCTTTAAATTCTGCGCTCTCAGTTGTGATTGTGCAGCCTAGATAACTGTATTTAGATCCATCTTCAAATTGTGTATCATTCACTTTTATCGGTGTGGTGTTAGTTGTGGTTATTCTCATTATTTTTATTTTTTTTAAATGCTTAGTTAAACTATCTTCAGTAAAATTTCCGAAGTAAATTATTGAAATCAATTATTTTCTATAATATTTGCAGCAATATAAGTTCTTCAAGTATTAAAATATTATTGTTTAAACCTTTTGTAACCTCTCTGTCTTTAAATAAATGCTCTAAAAATTCTCTTTCATTTATTGAAGTTGATGCTCGCATTTTTCCTGTAACTTCTGCGTATAAGAACGTTTTCTAGGCATTCGTCTTAATAAGGACAAAGAAACTCAGTATTTTATCTTAATGCAAAATCAAAATAATCAGTAAGCAAAAATGGTATTTCAAAACATTAAACATAAGGAGATCCATACAAATAGCTACAATAAAGCAAATCAACAACAAAACTGCAACAAAATTGCAATTGCGCAAAAGTTGTTCATGAAATATTCCATGAAAAATTTTAATTGAGACAGGTAATTTTATTTCAGTAATCTGAAAATATTTAAATATAAACTAAATAATGTAACTGTAACGCTTCCAACGATTTATTGTTTGATGTTTACTGACTGCAAAATGTTTTGCTTGCTTAATGGCTTGACTGTAAATTTAATTAAAAATTTATTAAATTGATGGTAATTCAAAATTTCAAAAATTAAATGCGTGAATTCTTCAACTTATTCAAAATACTTACAAAAATTTACGATTTCTAATAGATACCTATTCACTTCTCAAAAATTATTATTGCTGTGACTTTCATATAATTCTGTTACTAGCAAATGTTTGATGGAAGTTACACATACATGTATTTCAAAATTTCATTCAAATAAAAAAAATGTTTGTTTACATTTCCCAAAATAAGAACATATTGATGAAAAATTCCAATGAAAAACAGTTATTTTATGATTATTATCTTTATATATGTATGTATGATGAAAATTTACTATTCTAAGTAATTATATATTTGACTATTATATACCACCATATGCATTTTCTTATTTACCACCATATGCATCAGCATCGCATCTCAGCACTAGATGCGTATTCCTCTTAGCAAAGGAATGGTAGTAAGTATAAATTCATTCCATTACGAGTACAATTTTTCATAGCGAACCCTTTTATATTAATATTAACTGATTGGAATATGTGGTGATTTTGTCATGGTATCATTCGCCAACCAAAAAAGCAACTTATTAAATATTTAAAAACAATTTATTAAGGTAAAGAATTTTACACCTAGTCTAAATTTTGATTTTGATTTGAAATATTTTGCAAAGCAATAAAAGACCCATCTATCATATTTTTTTTTGAAATTATGTTTTTTTTTTAGAAAATGAATTGAATTCGTTATAATGATTTTATAGTCGATAATATTTCTAATCTTTTCATTATTGTGGAGTTGTTTTAGTAAATATGTTGAAATTCTTTAGAATATAGAAAATTTTAAATGATTCAGATAGAAAAATATTTACAAAAATTTTTATTGTGGAATGCAGTTTGTGTTTTTCGATAACAAAACAATTTTATTTCTGAATTTTGTAATTGAAATTTATTGTCATTTATTATCATGATTATAAAATACTTTCAATTAATTTAAATCATATAATATGATGTAATTGAAAAATAAATATCAAATATTAGTTATTTAGATTGAAAGAATGTCAGAATCTACATTAATAAAAATATAGAAATAAATGCCGAATATTGAAATTCGGCGAAAAATTAATGAAATTTATATGGAAAATAAAATTTGTTTTCATTAGCGTGATGATCCTTTTAGAGTTCTGGAGTCTAATAAAAGAAATAGGGTATTTGGAAATATATTATTAAATTAATATGTGTCTTTATAAAAAAAAATACCTTAATAATTGTTTTAAAAAATTTTGTTTTTTATAGACACATCTAACAGATGCCGCACGATAAAAATTAACTAATCCTCAATATTTTTGTGTGTTAGTTCATCATGAACCTCAAGAAAACAATGAGAATATTATTTCCCCAACTATAAAAATAATCTAACTCCTCAAAAAAATAAGATAATCCTAAAAATAAATTACCTTAGTCCCAAAAATAATGAACTAACCTCCAAAAATTACACTACACTGCGAATTAAAGCCGAAATAAATGTATTACAAAATTTGTTACTTACAAAATATTTTAAATATTTTTCCTTTATCTTCCATAATCTTAATTATGCCAAACACAATTTCCTAAGTAATTCTTACCTCATCCTTTTCTCCAAAACCATTTCTCCAAACCAAAACAAACTCTACATTTGGTGAAAGTCCAACACTAAGTTCAAAGTTCGGTGAAAGTCCAACACTACCCAGAGATACCTCGTGCAGTTCTTTTGAGTAACTTTCGATGTTTTCCACAATCTTTCGTAAAAAATAAAACAAAAAAACATATAATTGTTTTTATAAAAAAAATAATTAAAAGAGGGTCCTTAGAGTTAGTTACAAAATGAAGGTTTCAATAATATGTTTAACGGAGATTTTGACTTTTTTAAATTCTTTGATTTTAAAATATGTGTGCAAAAAATAACTACAAGAGATTGTAAAGTTGGATTCAAAATCAGGATATTCGACTTTTCCCAAAATATAAATATATATATGATGCGACAATACAAAATATAATATATATATGCGACAATTTTCAATTAGTAAGAATTTTAGACTTGGATTCTGGAAAAAATTAAACAACTCTAAAATTTCCAAAACATATGAATTTTAGAGTTCATATGAATTAACCACCAAATTTTAAGAATGAACCACCAGAAAAATTAAATAATTCACAAATTAAATTTTGGCAAAAATAATGGAAGTTAGTTCATTTTTGTTTTTGAGGTTAGAAACTTGAAAATTAGTTCATAACGCCAAAGCAGAAAAGGACTTTAATAAACAGAAGTAGATATGTAACGCACCATGGTTACTCAAGATGTTGAACTAAAAACTACCAATGTAAACCATTTTTTAATGTCTTAATAGCTTGGGGAAATTATATAGGATAATACAAGAATTTTGAGGAAATCACTTTTATAAAAGTATGTCACAATAAATCTAATGAAATCATTTTTGTTCTATATCTTAAATGTTATTTTATTTTAAATGCCTAAACTTTAAAAAAAAAAAATGAAATCCACTTTACTTTAAAACAACATTTAGTTAAAGTAAAAATTGCAAAATGGTTTTCCTTTCTAGTAAAATGAAAAAAACAATTTTGCATTGTTGCAACAATAAACTTTTTCCTCACATGAATGCTTCTCGTTTTTTTTTCATTTGGGATATAGATTCAAAAATGCAACACATAGAGAAAGAGAAGCAAGAAAGATAGATGTCAAAAAAAAAATTTTATTTTTCATGTATTTGCAAAAATTTTTTTTTTTATATATGAAATATAATAAAAATTTTATACAGTCGATTAAATTTCCTCAAAATTTTCCGCTTCTTTTACTTTACACAAAAAAAAAAACATTTTCCATTTCAAATAAAATCATTTTGATTTACTTCTCCTTTTGGAATACTTTTTTTGCCTTACTTCTCCTTTCAGCTGTTAATACATCATATACATAAGAATAACTTTACTTTTGTAATTGGATAAGTGCAATTGAATTGCAGTAAAGTAAAACAAAAAAACGCAGTTTCCCGAATTTATTATACTAGGCAAATCTATTAAATATAGTTTGAATGAAATTGCTTGCAGAAAACTGATCAGATCAGTTACAAATCAATCCGTTCTAGTCCGGATCCGATCAGTTACAAATCAATCCGTTCAATAATAAACACTCTAAGATCTACAATACCTAAACGATGCATCTTATATACATTGTGGTTTAATTCAGAATTTTAACTTACATATCGAGCTAGGATTACCTTTGACTACAAAATACCTGAATACTAATGAACACGTCATCAAAATAAAGGATTTCATGAATGTAAAACAGGCAAATAGATCCTAAAATTTTATTTGGCAACCAAAACTCAGACTTTTTAAATTCTAAAGATCATAGAATACAGTAATCCACTGGTTCAAGCTAGTTCAAACTCTCCCTCTAAAAAATATTTAATTAAATTAATATGAAACTACTCTAATTAAATTCTATTCTTATGATTATAAAAATCAAATAAACTCTTCTTAAATCATTTAGGGAATTCAAACTCACATTTAGTGAACTTATTTGAAAATGAATTCTTAAAATTTTGATGTACAGGAAATTCTAAAATTAAATTTTTTGTATTCTAAAAGACTAAATTCATTTCAATGTTCAGAATGTGACCGAAAACTAATCCCTTGTCTTCATTTGTATACTTAACATTTAAAAAATTCAAGAAATTTTTTTTTGAAACGGATTACAAAAGTTGCTAATATTGCAAAAAAAAAAAAAACAAATGATTTAATAAAATTATAAAAAAACAAATGTACAGGATTTTATCTAACAAAAGTGAAATATTTTTATTCAAAAAAATTCAAAATAAACATTTAATATCTTGTAAGGCAAAATACAATATAAAAATAAATTTTTAATGCGCTGTTATCCATTGTTAAATGAGTTTCCTCGAAAAAAAAACCCAATTTCATATTTTGTCCTAAGTAACTTTTGTATTTATACAATTTATTTTTCGTTCTTGTCACATTTATATACATGGGTACATCATATATATTATATGGATACATCAAATAATATGTAGCACTACGAGACTAAAATGATGAGATAAATGACTATAAAATGACTATATAAAAAACTACAGAAAAGGGGGCTTCGGGGGCCTAGTGGGTAAGAGTGTTTAAAATACGTTGTAAACATCGAGGGAATATGGGTTTGAATCCCACGCACGTCGTAAGAGTTATTCTCCCTTACGACATTTACAGCCACGCCTGAACAAGAAAGACTGTGTAATATCCTGTCCACATTTATGTGACAGAGAAATGCATTAAAAAAAAATATTTTAATTGGCAATTTTAGATGAGATTGAAAAAATCAATCACTTATTGATCTAAAATAATCTTTTAGTACCGATAAAGAAGATATTAACTAAAAAAGTATAATTTATAGCTACTTCTTGTAAATACATACCAGCTTAAATCTTGGAGAATTTTTTGCAAAAGTATGTAGAAGAATCTATCGAGAAAGACAGATTGCGTAAAATTGTAAAAAGGAACCGTAATACTTCTAGTTATCTAATTAAGTTGGATAATACTTTTACCACCTCTATTAAAGAATCTTTAGAATTTTTATAAAATATCCGCTCTCCCGAAAATTCAAAATATCTTTTAAACGAACATACCCACATTAGTTTGTGTACGACTCGAAACTTCAGAAAAAATTCAATAACTCTTTGAACACTTTCAATCCTTAAAATCCCTAGAACTAAATGTACTTTTAACTATTAATTTACAACGGATCTAGAATATTATACTAGAATAGAATACTATAGGAATGCTTAAACTTTTTTGAATTCCAAATATTTGGACAAATGTTAATGTAGTTTTCATTTCTAAGCCTCCATTGATATAGAGTTAAATTAGGATTATCTAACAGGGTCTAAATTGGGATAAGTGTACATATGTCTCTTGTTTACTTAGCATAGATACTGGTAGAACAAAAGTTTATAAAAATATACCTGACTTAGTAAATAGTATTTACATTCCAAGCTATAACTAAATCTTAAAAAAAAAAATGTTGTTCATGTACTATACGTATTATCAAAATTTACCTGGACACGAAACCAAAAAGTATTACCTATCTTACTGTTCAAATATTTATCCCCAATAATCCCCAATGAGATGACTTTTAGTTTTTACTTTATCTTGCAAATTTAGTGCTACACCTTAAATAATTTGTAAATTTATTCAAGTGGAAGGTGATGATAATTATATTATATACATATATTATCTTCTTATGTACACTTGAAAACACTCACTTTTTAGATTAAATAAGTAAATTAAAATATATTTTGTTGATTCACAAAATATGACAGAATATAAATTTTATAAATTAATATTTTTAAATTGTACCTTTTAAAAATAATACTTCATTTTGCAATAATATCTAAATTTAGAACTATAAAATATATATTTAAAACATCCTAACAGCAATATTTAGGGTCACTCGCTCAATTCAACAGGGATGCATTAAAAACCTGTAAAATAAATCACAAAACAGCAAAGATTGTTTATGAACTTTTTAAAATGCATAGCCTTACATCATGATCAAAACCTTAAAATAGAGTTTCATTAAACGTTTAAATTAATACCTTTATAGATTGATATAAAGGTTTAAATAGTATATTTCAAAATAAATTTTGAAAAAATATACCTATTAATTTAACTCTGTCCGTCCGTCCTTCTGTTTACAAAACTTTTACACCGTTACAGATAGAGAAAAACAATTTTAACCATGGTTAAAGGTAGGTCTCATAAAAAAATTAATGTTTCTCATTAATGGGTAGGTCTCATATAAAAATTAATAAACCAAATTTTTGATGTAGCCCCATCCATTACGGAGCTACAGCCGCTCAAACTTTAAAAAAGACCTATTTTTAAATAGGTATACCTACTTAATATTTTTCCAATGTGGGAACGCCATTCGACAGAAATGTTTTTTACCTTTATAAATTAATATGAAAATTATACATATTTTGTTTAATTTAGTATTTAAATTTACCGTTATATTAACCAAATTTTTCATGATTTTTCTACCTTCATAACTCCAGCACGCTTTTAGATAGCGACTTGAAATTTTGAGGTAAGAAAGAACTTTTATAATTAGTAAAAACTTCCTCAGGAATTTTTTTTGGATCACTCCCCCTTTATGAACTATTAGGGCTCAAAAATTGATTAAAAATTTTCTATTTTTAAACACCTGTAACTTAGGCATCTGTTCAAATTTCTCTTTGGCAAGACATAAAAATTAAATTTTCAGTACTATATTTTTATGTGTGCTAACGCGTTTTCTTAGTTATAAAGGGTTGCGCATATACAGCCCCTCAAAATTGTAAAAAAGTCGTATTTTCACTTTTTTTTTTTCTGAAATTTTAAAATTTTGGTGCAAGTCACAATTCTAAACAGTTTGTATTATCTTTTGGAAATGCACCATTTTAAAAACGATTGGTATATATTCTACCTTGTTTTATAATTTCTATGATATTGTATTGTAGATAAGAAGAAGAAAATATGATATTGTATTGTATTATCAAAACGTAAAAAATTTATTACAACAGTAGAACATTTTTTTTTTTCTTAATGCATTTCTCTGCCACACAAATGTGGACAGGAAATTACACAGTCTTTCCTGTTCAGGCGTGACTTTAAATGTCGTAAGGGAGAATAACTCTTACGACGTGTTTAGGATTCAAACCCACACTCCCTCGATGATTACAGCGTATTTTTATACGCTCTTACTCACAAGGCCACCGAGACCCCTGGAAGAACATTTCTATTAAAATTTTATTTTTATTTAGCGATTTTAAACTTACCTTTTTAAAAAAACAATTTCATAGAAAACTTGAAGACATATTTACTAGAACATTGCAGTAATAATATTCAAAAGAACGAAAGTCATCAAGACTGATTATAACCTAGACTGATTATAATATGGTTTTGTTAAATTTAATTGAATTTAAATGAATTGTTTTAAAGTTAATCATAAGCATAAAAGAATTTCATGTTGTGCAGCGTCTATCTATGTTATGGGTGTATGTTAACAAACAAAATATTGATTAATTCAATATTCATGTTATCTTTTTTAACACAAATATAAAATTATAGGAAAAATATAAATAAATCCATTGCAATTTTCGAATTCTATATATTATGATAAGGTTTTGTACTACTACTAAGCAGTAGGCTTATGTAATAAATGAATACGAACCAACTAAATTCAATTATATTAATAAAAGTATATTTCTAAAATATTTCCACATTTTGTATCTATTAAACATAATAATCAAAATTTTCTAATTTAGCTTCCCTCTTGTTACAACATATATCAAAAATGCAGACACGCTTATCATACCCTAAACAGTACAGCAATTATCAAACAAAAAAAGTTGCAATTTTCAGTTCAAATAAATTGATAATTTAATTTATTTATTGATATAATAACTATTAATAGATGTAAGCATTACCTTTGTATATCACAATTTATTTTGACACAAAAAATTATTTTTTACTCGTATTTTTTCTGTAAGTCTAATTCTTTTCTAATTACATTGAAAGATTACAAATTTTAATTGAAACTTTTTAAACCAAACTGTACTCAAATTATTTTACCCCTTCTTCAAATTTATAAACTTTCCAATTATTGCAGGGGTTTCAAGTACATTAATTTAATTCATCTTAAAGTTGCTTATTTTTAAAAAAAAAAAAACCTAAAAATTGTGAAACTACAACTTTAATAAACCTAAAAACTTAATTCTATAAAATAAACATATTTTTTATTCAGTTAAGTTAAAATAAATTCTATTTAAATATTCATTTTTCATAAAACTATAGTAGAGATATAATCAAATAAAATAAAATTTATCCTATTTACAATGCCAACTTTCATTTGTTGTTGATAAGAGTTAAAGAATCGTGCTATAAAAAATCTAAGAAATGAATCTCTTCAGTAAAAGACGTAAATAAAATTTAAAAACATAAATCTGTATCTGTATTACTTTTGATTTTTACAAGAACGTATTATTTTACTCTTTACATTTTATTATTATTTTAACGCAGACACATTTCAAGAATCAAAACTTTAGAGTAAAGAAAAAAAAAATAATTTTAAGATTGTGTTTTTCTTTTTCGTTTTTTCAACTCCCGTGATATTTCTGAGACAACATTTTTAATTTATCATAATAAAAATACTTAAATACAATAAATTAGACCATCCGTTCCGAATATTAATTTTGAATTTAAAGTGTAAAAAAAAATCAAAAAAAAATTTCTTAAGAAAATTTAAAGTTTCCTAAATAATATCCTAAAAAATTTTCACCATTCCTAAGATGGTACTTCAGGCGTCTCTACATTTTGTTTATGTGGTAATTTTAATCCTATTTTTATTTATTGAATTTTTAAAATACAACCCGTCAATTTTTATAGGAATACACTTTTAAACCGAACCATTCTCTTTTATTCGGTTTTTTTTAATACAGAAAACCTAAACTTTACAGTTTTAAGTTTCTTAGAATAAAAGAAGACACCTGCTGCGTGTTTTTCTCAAGAAATGTACAAATTCAGTTGCAATGAAAAAAAAAAATCTAAAGATCGTATTAAAAACACAAGTTGCATAAAAGGGCAATAATTTTAACTATTATCAAAATTGCAGTAGTAAAATTACGGTACATTTTTATTATAAATTTTGTAAATATTTTGAATTTATTTTTTATTTTTCAAATTATTTTAAAACCAAACAGATTTTGTAATTTTCTAAAATCTACCATTTTTATTTATTTTCTTAATAAATATTGCTGCCACTCCATATGAGCTCTGCCACTGCCACTGAGCTCTAAATAATTTTGGCAATAAATGATTTCTATTTAAATACCATCTTAGTACACATAGAGAGGTCGAAAAATATTTAAATGACTCAATATGTTTTAATGTACAAACAAATTTTAACCACTAACAAATGTCAAAGGTTTATATATTTAAAATAGTTGAAATATGATATAGAAGTTATCCATATCATCTTAAGTATATTGTATTTTATAATGCAAGAAGAAACTATTTCAGAAAGTCAATAACAATCTGAGGATTTTTTAGGTTTAAGGTGTAATTTTTTTTTTCTTTCGCCCCCTTCGCACTCCTGTAAGCGCAGCATAGGGCATCCACTAAGTCATTTATTAATCATATTTCACTAAGCTTCAGTTTCTGGAATCATCAGTTTCATTAAACCGTTGTTTTGATCTTGATCTTGATGGCAAAAATATCTTTTTAATTTTTTTTTTTAAATTTGGGTAGACAACCAAAAAAAAAAACAATTTTGTAATTTTTAAAATTAGCAAAAAGTTTTTTTCTAACCATTTTTTTTTTTAACAATGGAACTATTCAAAAATGTACAGTACAAGTATATTAAAATTTAAAATGTAAAATGAAAGAAGTTTTATAAAAAGTACAATGTATTTTTTACATATACTTCTAACTTCTTTACTAAAGTGAAAATTTATTCAAAATGCAGTTAAAAAAAAATAAATACTTTTAGCATAAGCAAGTTAAATTTAAATTTTCTCATGGTGACTTTTTATTACATTTCTTACTTAAAGAAGCACTACTTTTTCCACAATTAATTTACTTTGGAGTCAATTCAAGATTTCTTTTTTCAAATTTCTAAAGCAAATAACCAAAAATAGACTTTTAATAATTTTTGGCAGATTTTTAAAATTTCATTTTCTTACTTTTCCTTAATTTTTTTTTTTTTTTTAGTGCATTTCTCTGCCACATAAATGTGTACAGGAAATTACACAGCCTTTCCTTTTCAGGCGTGGCTGTAAATGTTGTAAGGGGGAATAACTCTTACGACGTGTGTGGGATTCGAACCCACACTACCTCGATGTTTACAGCGTATTTTATACGCTCTTACCCACTAGGCCACCGAGGCCCCTTCCTTAAATTTAATTGTATTAATATATAAAACTCGACAATATTTATAAAGTTCTGTTAACTTTATAACTTTACAATCATAATGCAATCTGTTTTTAATAATTATATAACCCTTCTTATTACTAATAATATTTTGACCTCACTTGGGTTTCAACCTTCCACCTGAAAGCCGGCGACCGCACACCATTGGTCAGATATTTATTCTATTATAAAATCTCAATTTTAATTACCTATTAATTTATTTTACAACCTTAAGTTCGTAGCATATGATATCTGTATAATATATAGCATATGATAGCCATTGAGAGCTTATTACAAAATGATCTAAATCCATTAAGCCTACCTCTGACGAGGTTATTTAAGAAGAATTTTCTCAGAAAACTTTGCCTTTTTAAAGCTGATTGATTTTTCTTCATCTTTGCAGTTTCTGTAAAATTCCTACGAGGAAAGTCCTAACATTCAGGTATATCAGCCGATCTGACATTGGCAGATATTATTACATTGAAATGTTATATAATTATGTGTCATGTTAAAAACTTAGTTTTCTATTAAAATTTAGTATAGGTTTGGCATTCGAATTTTTGTGACATCAACGGTAAGCGTTTATGTAAAAGATTTATTTTACACAGCAAACAACTTTTGGCTATCACAAAACTTGAAGAAAACCTAAAATAGATATTTTTTAATAAAACCAAATATATTATTCAGACTAAATTTTTTCATTTACTTAAGTGACTAATTATATAATGTTAGCAGTTAATCTAGTTTACAAATAAATCTTAAAATATTTAAATATTAGAGATCTGCTTAAGTAGATCGAAACAAAGCAGCATAACATGCAAGTAACTCATTCATACAAAACTATTACAAGATAATATAGAACAATACTTTGATTAAATAATTTCCAATTTTCCTAATATTAAATAAATTGTACAATTTAATAAAAAAAAACAAAAGAATCCTATAAAAATATTCTACCAGTAATAGAAGAATTAATGTACTCTAAAACAGTGCATTGTCCAATAACACAACATCTAAATTAAATGCCTATTAGATATCCTTTGCCACATTATATTAAATCAAGATTATATTATCAAGAAATATAGACATTACAATAAAGATATATGTATGTATGTACGAGTAAGTATATACATAAAATTAAGTATATTAAAGAATTTTATTTGTTTAACTCAAACATTTGACCAAATTGATTCTTTTTTTTGTATAAATATATAAACATACATCGCTTAAAGAACTAAAATATGTATTGTACAAAATAAGGACATGAAAATATTTTCTAGTATTTATTGAATCAAATACCATTAAAGTGCCTGAAGAAATTTCAGGTACAGTGTACTCCTTAAGGAAATCAATTGATACCGTGATTTTCCTTGTTACATCTCTATAGTCAATTGGTAGACTAAGTATCTTTTATAAAGTTTCTTAAAGAATTAAACTTCCTTCTTAGGGATCTCTGTGGCCGATAATATAGCATATTAACCGGAGAAGGACAAAAATGTCATAGAACAGCCAAACTTGTAAGTAACTGTCTAAACTTGAATATAAAGTTTCACAATTCGAATCTTTACTTAAGCAATAAACATTTTTAGGATAAATAAACATTTTTAAGCAATAGATGGCGCAATAATAAAAATATTTGCGATTCATAGTTTTGTACAATAACTACAGACAAGTGAACAGCAGCTAAGTGAAACCAATTATTCCAGAAATTAAAGTTTAGTTAAATACGAATAATTAATAACTTAGTAGATAGATGCCTTATGCTTCTTATTGGAGGAGGAAAGAGAAAAACAAAAGATTTAGGACAATTAAAAATGAAAAAAAGACAATATATATACAGACATAAGCTGAAAAGAAAATCTTGAATAGCTTATTAAAACATCCAGGAGAATATTAAGCTTAATAGATTTAATAGAGTAAAAATTTGCATATTATCAGTTGTCAACCTAACTTATATGTATCTTTCACTATTCAAAACAAAACCAATTAGATTTAATTATATGAAAAAAAAACCTTTAAACAAAACGAATTATAAAAAATAAGAATTCCTAAAATGTTATTAAATGGACCCATGATTAGGGCATATTTAAGCCAGATATTATTTGGTCCATTCAATAACATTAGGTTAGATAGTATTAGGTTCATTTAATAACCATCTAGGCTAAAATAGAAATAAAACAAAAAAAACATATTTATTGTGAACAATTAAGAGTTAAAAATGAAATAAGATGTGTTTTCAAAAATTTATGTTTCTACTTAAAGAGTTCATCACTAAACCTCTAATGTCCAGTTCCAAACTTTCATTACTATATATTGACGGTAATCTTTAAAAATACGTATAGTCTTGAGATAGATGAAGATAGATTGTTAAAAAATCTAATAGTATTATCTATGAGATAATCTTGAGTATACGAAACTCTAAAACCATAAATTAGATACATAAATTTCCAAGTAAAAATATTCAACTTCTTTAAAATAAAAACGTTCAGGTTTTTATATAAGAATCTAACTGTATTTGATTCCTGACCCAATAAAACATTTTTTTTTTTTTTTGTTTCTCTCATTTATTTATCAAATTTTTAACTTAAGACTCAGATTTTTTGTTATGTTTTATATTTAAGATATATGTGCGTGTTTTTGCAATGAAATGATCCCTAAGGATTTATTAGAAATCAAATAAGTGGCTTTCAGGGATTAACAACACAAGAATTTTTTCCTTGTTTTTTTTTTTTTTTGTTTTTAGTTACAAGGATAAATAAAAATGTTTCTGGTGCGATTGATATATCCGCAAAAGAGGAACTTTTTAAAAATTGAAAATTAAGAATACAAAAAGGAAAAAGAAAAACTCACCACACTTAAAAATTTCAAATTCAGTTAATAAATACCTACATAATAATATACACATATAGATGAAATACATAACAAATAAAACAATATATAATAAATAAGTATCGAAATAATTTAACAACAATTTCTTGAAAGATGGTTAGTAAGAATTAAGAAATCAACCCCATTCTCTATACTATACATGTTGTTACTCCCATTTCATAGTAATTTCGATTTTTTTTTTATTTCAATCATTTTCTTTTTTCATTACATACTTTCTAATTTTTTTTTTTTTTTTGACTTGACTTAATTTGGAAACATATTGGAAAAGTTATTCTTTGATAATTGGAGGGATGGTTGGTAAATAAGAGAGTATAGATGACGGCATCAAGAGAAACCAAAAAATATCACAATATAAAATGATTTCTATTTTTCTTTTTTTTGCTGTCTGCATAAAGATTAAAAGATTTTTGAATTGGTTTGTTTTTTTAGTTTGGTTCGGTTTGTTGGTTACTGGTTTATTGTTTATTAAGATATTTGTGGAATTTCCGTTTTCTTTTTTTTTTTCTATTTTGAGGTCGATAGAAATGGGATGAGTTTGTATATAAACAGGTGAGATTTTCAAAGTTTATTTAGGATATGGTTGAGATTTTTGAGGTATTTAAAGGTCAATAAACAATTTTTTTTCTTGTTCTTGTTCTTTTTCTCGTTTTTTGTATCTCGTGTCATTTATATTATTATAGATACTTTGCAGATAAATCAAGTTCGAAAGAAGAGGAAACAAAAAAAAATAAATAAATTAAGTTTAGTATTGGGGATTGTATTTAATAAAAAATAAAACTTTTAAAAGAATTTAATCCTAGAATTAAAAATAAAATTAAAGGTTTTTGAGGAAAAATTTTTTCGAATTTTAAAGCTAATTAGATTACAATTAAGAGCAGATATTATAAATTATATAATAAATGTATAATAAAACTTAAATTTAATAACTTTAAAGAGCAAAAATTCGTTATAATAGTTTAAAACTTTTTAAAAAAAAGAAAAATATTGGAAAATTTTGATTGCCAAAATTTGTTCAATAGAAGAGAGCAATATTTTAATTTGTTTATTCTTTTTCTTTGATCTTCGATGAAATTTAAAACTTACGACGACGTTATGATGCTGATTAGAGAAAAAGAACTAACAGTTTTTACGGTCAAAATACAAAAGCGAAACGACCTAAAACTAAACTCAGAAAAAATGGACATATGTTACTTCACTTGGAATTTTCTATGACGAGAAACTGTCATAAATTATTAGATGGAGTTAACGCATCTGTGATAAGAAAGAAAAAGGGATAAGAAGCATATTATCCTATTCCTAACATTTTAGTTAAATTGCATTATCTGTTTATATATTGCTTACGTAATTTATTCATAAAGGGTGAATGTTAATTTTAAATAACCGAATGTAAACAAGAACATAGAAAAATTTTGGAAGAGGATTACTAAGAAGATATTTTCTAGAATAAAACTTTAGCAAGATAAACTAGAATTTGTTTTAACAAGAATAACATTTCGAAGGATTTGCTGTAAAATTCAGATTTTGAAATTGAAAACTCAAAATTAAAACTTTCGAAATCCAAACACATCATAATCTGAACTTTCAAATTCTAACAAATAGATAAAGCACATAGAGATGTTACTAAAATAAGGTGTTTTACGTACAACAGTGCACTAATAATAATGGCAACTTCCCCCGAAACTCCCGCTAAATTTATTGAAAGACTGATTTTGTAACCAACTGTAAAATCCCTCCTATTTATAATTTTTTTTTTAATGCATTTCTCTGACACTTAAATGTGGACAGGAAATTACACAGGCTTTCCTGTTCAGGCGTTTCCTGAGGTAAATGTCGTAAGGGGAATTAACTCTTACAATGTGTGTGGGATTCGAACCCACACTCCCTCGGTGTTTACAGCATATTTTATATGCTCCAACATACTAGGCCACCGTGGCCCCTCCTATTTTAATTTCACATATGTATACATATTTGCCGAATAAATTTTTGGGGTTTTATTTCACTTTTTTTGGAGAAATATTTCTTGCTCGTTTATTTAAATCTGCATTCTAAACATTTCAAATACAATTTTTAAATTTTGTAAAAGAATTTATATAGTTTACTAAAATTTTTCAAATTTTTTTTTCTGGACTGAAATTGAGATTACTCAAAGAAAGATGTCTCAAAAAGTAATATGAAAATTTTTGTCTTAATGTTCTTATTACAATAAAACAGACTGATATCATATTATCTTTTCAACAATGTATTTTCATGTAAACGTCTAAAATATTTCGATAAAAACATAAGTCATTAAAGGTTATAAATAGGTAATCATGGAAAATTTTCAAATATTAGATATAATAGCCTAAATTATGACTTTGTAGTGTCAGGATTAAATATTCGATCTTTAAACTACAATTTGTTAATTGTATTACGTGATTTCCATTTATGGAGACTACATTATTTTACGTCCTCAATAACGTCGCATTGTCAATTATATATATTGAACGAGTTATTGTTACAAACGTATTTAAGTTCTTAGTTTAAAAATAATTCCACATTTTCTCTTTAAAAAGAAAATCTAATTAATATTCTCATTTAATATTTTGTTTCATAGATCCTTTCTTTCACAAACAATCTACAAAATAATAAGTTCTTATTTTTTTCGGTTTTATTTGTTGAGTTAAAAATTGTAAAACAAAATTTAAAAAAAAAAAAAAAAAAAAAAAAAACAATTTAATATTTGTAATTTAATATTATTATTTCACTCACACAAAGGAATATAATTAAACATCAAATTTGATATTTCTTAGAATTTTCATTCAAAAAGTTTTTCTATATTCGTATATAAAATACTAAAAAGAAAAAACAAAATGAACAAGAAAAATTTTAATTTCACCTGAGATTTCTAAAGAAATTCACCTCAAGAAATACAAAATAAAAAAAATTAAAATAATTCATTCTTTTTTTCTTTTTACCATTCGTACAAATTTGAATTTTCATTTAAATAATCAATACGACATCTCGTGTGTTATATTGAAAACATTCCAAAATAAAAAAAAATAAAAATTAAGAAAATGAAAAATAAAAAGAACAAAAATAAAAAAAGAGAAAAAAAAAAAATAAATAAATTTTCAATCACAAAAGAAATGAATGCACTTTATTCAAATCACGAAAATCTGTTGTAAAATATGAGAAAATGAAGATATCAAATAATATCCTGAATATCAATAATAAAAAAAAAAAAAACAAAAAAAATAAAAAAGAAAGATAAAAGAAAAACAAAAAAAAAAAACGAAGAATGCAAATTTTTCATCTTATCCCGGAAAAGTTTAACATTCTTTTTTTCTAGCTTTGCAGTATTAGAGCTAAATTGAACTATAAACGGTGTTAAAGTATTTATGAATCACTAATATATGATTTAACAATTCTCTAACAATTTAACCACTGTTTCTTGTTAGAATAATAAATAAAAATATTTGTACAGTAAGAAAAATTGTATTATATTGAAACTTTAAAAAACTGTAATATGTTAGTCTTAATAAAAATGTACAGTATAATATGATTTTTTAGGCAAAAGCTTCTCACATTATGAAAAGGTGATTTTGAAATAAGTTCAGAAGCGGTGTACTTTGACTTTGAATATTAGAGCAACAATTTTACTAAGAACTACCTATAAACTGTTAGTATACTATTTTCAATAAATACTGAAATTTTTCAAAAGCAACTAACTAATTAATTATCTTCAAGTAACTACATCCTTAAAATAATATTTTCTAACGTTCTTTTCTAACGTACTATCTTCAGTTTTTTGATTAGTTTTCTCTTGTTTAAATGAGACCAAAAATCAGTGCTATTTTTTATTTTTGTAATAATCAAGACTTTCTGATTTGAATCCATTCATTATTTCAACAAAATATATTAAAGCATAAATTATAAATTATTTAAAATAATATTTTTAACCAAATCCCCTACAATTTCTTAGACTAACATTAATTTTTTTATTCGTTTACAACTAAAATAATGTCAAATCACGTTCTCATATTTTCGAAAACAGAAAATTGAAAAGGCAGTATTTCCTATTCTATTTATTTTTTCCAATATATCACATATACATACACATATCCATATAAAAGTAAAAAAAAAAAAGGCATATCATTAAAAGAATATATCAAATTATTGTGTAAGTATGTAAATGTACCAACGAAAAGGAAAAAAAAAAAAATTTCCGGAAAAGCACGGAAAAAAATCAAATACGGACACGTACTATGCGGGATTTCGAAAGGTGACAAACTTAAAAAAAAAAAACAAAAAAAATACAAAATAGAAAAATCATAAAAAAAAATTAAAAGAAAATTTCCTTTTGTTAATCATAACGGTAATTTTATATTTAACAACCATTCAATCTTTTTTTTTTGTGTTCAATTTTTTAAAATGAAAAAGAATTTTCATAAAATATATTTTTCAAGTTTTTTTTTCAATTTTCATCAAGTTAGAACCAAGTAGTAAATAACATTAAATTATGTCAGTTTTCAAGAAATAAAATTTAGAGATACATTACTTTTCTTCGCATATTTTTCATAATTTTAGAGTTTTTATTTAGAAAATCTGTCAAAAATACAAATTAAAACTTTGTAGAACATTAGTTTTGCTCTTTTCCTAAAATTTTAAATTGCAATATGAAGTATATATGTATTTTTAAATGCTAGCTCTTCTGATCCAAATCTGAAATAAAATACAAGCGTTTAGTTCGTAACAGGTGATTTATAACTTCCAGAACAAATGGATTACCATTTTGTTACTAAGTTGTAATATTACATAAGAAAGATGAAAATAAAAGAGAAAGTAATGAGGATTGAGAATTTGAAGTAGAACACATTTGAGTCATAAAATAGTAGTGCTAGCAATAAACTTCCAAACAATTCAATTTGTTCTTCAAGCATTTTATTACTTGAGGGACTAATAAAAAATGGATAAAAATGGATTTAAGATTTGGATTATTGTCAATAATTATAATAATACAGTTTTCATTGAATGAGGACTATATATAACATCAATTAAATACTATTGGGTAACTTAACTGGTTCATGGGCTTATATTAGAATATTTTTGTTTTAGAAGTGCTCCGTCCTTCAACATTACCGGCCTCTTTATTAGGCATATAATGTTGTATTGTCTAGACAACTTCTAGTTTAAACTTTTGATTAGTCTTATACTTAATGCAATTTTTTAAATGTTTTTTGCAATTTTTTTTTTCCAAATCATCTCTAAAATATAAAATTAATCGAAAGAATTTTCGAAAAGGAAAATTTTTTTTTATAATGGATTTTTTTTAAAAGAAAAAATTTTTCTGGTTTTAGTTAGATGTTTTATTCATTTTTAACAAATAAGTTAACTTATTTATTATGAAATTGATACATAAATATGATTGCATACCAGTAACTGTATCTGTTGGTACAACTGTATTTTTAAAAAAACGCTCTAGAAAGCTCTATTTTATTTTAGAAGTGTTTTGTCCTTCTATACTTATGAGCTCTTTAATGCCCATGTAATATTTAATTGGCTAGACAACTCCTAGTTTAAACTTTCGATTTGAATCGATATTAATTAATTTGACGTATTGATTGTTTGCACATACCATTATGGTAAATTTTTAAATCTTGAAAAATTATGAAATAAATTCATTAAGTTTGCAGTTCAAAATTTCCATACCATATATCGACTATCATTGAAAATTTAATGAAAATTTCAGAATTTTAATCCTTTCAATAATACAAGCCTTTGGTTGGTTATCTAATTGCAATTTCTTTCTTCCTTCTTTTAAATAGTTGTTCATTCTCAAGATAAAATTAAATGTAGTTATACTCAAGAGCTAATTAATAAAATGTATATATATATACACCATACATACACCCAAACAATAAAACTATACATAATTAATATTTTATATACAACGGGAAAATTTTTTTTTCAATATTTTTTGTATAATTTTTGTAAAAAAAAACGCTTTGTAGGTAAGAATATCATTTGTGGAAGAACTGATTCTATAAAATCATAGTTATATTAACAAGGTTACATACAACTAAACCAAAAATTTATGAAAAACTTTTAAAAATTTATTCATAATTAATAATTAAAGCCATTTTTACAAATTTTTCCAAATTTTTTTTTTGTATACTCAAAAATTATTTTTATCTCAGTTTATTTTATTTGTAAAAATAAACAAAAAATGACTTCTTTCTAGATTAAAGCAAACATCAAAATTAAATCTACAAAATCATTGTAGATCGAATTAAAAAACAAAAATCGAAAAAACTTAATAAAAAAGTTCACATTCTATATTATATTACTATATGTAAAAACAAATTTGAAATGTACAAAACACTAGAAACTAACCTTGAAATTTTCTTAACAAAATCCTCCCGCATTAGAATGATACCAATCCTTATATTTTTCAATACAAAATCTTTAAGGATATAATATATGTATATGTATAAATATTAGAATGCGGATAAATTTATAATTTTTTCACTCGCCAAAGGAATAAAGTAGATATCTTTTGGAAAATTAAATCCTAGACAAAATACGCTTATAAAAATCCTGAAAAGTATTTTTTTTTTGTTTTACTATTTTTTTTTTCCTTTCTACTTTTATTTTATCTTACTGTATAGGAAAATAAGAAAAAAAAAAAACAAAGACAAGATGCACATAATATGATAATAAAGGGAAAGAAAATTAATTTCATGGGTGATTACCACCACATTTCTTATAAAAAGAAATGTTAACTTTAGTGTCATTATTATATTTTTTATGGTTTAATTATACAGCATTTATAGGTATATATACTTGTATACAGTATCAGATAAAATGAGTGATACAAAAAATTAGTATTTTTCTTTTAAGAAAATATATATTAAAATTAAAAATGGGAGGGGTTTATTAAGATTTTTTGGTAGAGTAACGAAATCCGGTCTACCGCAATCTGGTTTTATCAAAATCCGATTTTTAAAATCCAGCTTTTCTTGCTAAAAATTCGGTTTTTTCCATTTGTTTACAATCAACTATGGAAAATATACTAAGTATTTATTAAATAATTGGGTATTCCGTCAATTCCCAGACAGAACAATTCGCAGAAAAACAATTCACAGAAAAATTGATATGCAGGATTTTGAATTAGATAGAATTTGACTTTTGGTTACAAAGTCTGGGTTGCCATTTTTATCCAGAATATTTAAATATATGTATATGAAAGATTTTAAATTAGTAAGGGTTTAAAAATTGGATACAATATCAGTCTTATACGCTTTTTTCAGAATATTTGTATATGTAGGATTGTGAACTATGACGGATTTGGTAGTTGAATTCAAAATCAAGGAATTTCTTTTTTCCAGAATATTTATATGTATATAAGTATAGGCATATACAAGATACTGCATTAGGAGGGATTTTAGAGTTGATTACAAAATCAGGATTTTAATTATTTGTTTAGCGAGAGTTTCATGAGCGGCAGCCTCCACTATTTTAAATGCTTTGTAGTTAAAATATAAATATGTAAGAAAAATAATTAGGAGGGATTTTATAGTTGGTTATAAAATCAGAGTTGTTCGCCTTTTTCTAAAAATTGAAGTACAAAAAAAAAAAATTAGATTTCGAGCTACGAGAATTCGTACCCAACCCAGTAAAAATATGTAAACAAAACAATAAATAAAAATAAACAACAAACTGGATTTTAATAAACAGGATTTCAAAAAGCTGATTTTGATAAAACTGGATTTCGGTAAACCGGCTTTTGTAGTAGACCCAGATTTTTTATTACTTTACAGGTAGGTATATCAAACCATTTTAAAATTGATTATTTTGTTTGCTTGTTTTTTTAATGCATTAAAAATTACAGTACAGTAATATGAAACCTGAGATAATCTGGGGTCGCAAGATCGATATTTTTAATCCCTCATTTTTGAAATTCTGTTTTCTAAATTGCCTTCAAGACAAAATCCCCTCAACATAAAATCCCGTTAAACAAATTATTGAACCTGATTTTCCAAGTAACTCTAAAATAATTTCTAAATCATATAGATATATACTCTAGTAAAAGCGTACTTATTATGTCTTCCTACAAAAAAAAAAAAATTAAAAGAAAACGAGGTTTTTATAAGAAAAGTGGGATTTAGTCATGGCGGGATTTTGAAAAGGCGGTTTTTAAAAATTCTATATTACGTCCCGCATCCATGAAACCGCTACTAACAGAAACATATAATATAAACAGTATTCTAACATAATATTCTAAATAACATCGTAGTATAATATTATGTTAAATTACGAAATTTAATTTTTCTTCACACAAGTTTATATTTGGAACATGTCTTCTCATTATGTACTTTTGTAATAATATTATATACAGCTAAGAAACTTATTTAAAAACTCCAATTATTTTTATGCTCGTATGAACTATGTTCAAGCTAGATACAGTGTCAAAGCTATCGATCGGAGTCGATTAAGCCATGTACGAATATAATATGAATATCGCAGAATGCGTAAAATATATTGAATCAAAATATAGTGACCAATGCTAAAGCTTTTAATAGAAACATGGCAATCAAAAATTATTTCAAATACTAAAACGGTGAAAACCAGATTACTTCAGTTATATTATCCTTAGATCAAAATACCAGCTCATTGTTCAAGCTAATTGTTCAACTAAAAGTAAATGACAGATGAAGAATTGGAATAAAAAAAAAAATATCGTGGCTGCCAAACAAAAGAAATTCAGGTTCATATATCATCAAATGAAAAAGAGTACACTTTAATAGGTAACAATATTACAATAGTACAGAAAAAATTCTCTGTGTCACGTTAAAATTCTAAAAAAGGTGTGCAGTTAAAGAAGAAGGAAAAGTATATGAAATCACAATGTCTAAAATACACTTTTTAACATCTTAAGAAATTTATAACAATTTGTCTAAATATTAGTTATAATTAAACGATACCATAGTAACTTTTCGTATAACAATAAGTTAAGAAAATTATTTTTGTCCTTTACTGTTATTGAAAATTACATATTGAATATTTCATTTTGATATAAAATAAAATTGTAAAATATATATATATACATATATAAAACAATACTTTGTTAAGAAAAAATAATGTGAAAAATGTTCTCTTGCAAAGGAAAATTTCATATTGTCATTTTACAGAGAGTAAAGAAAGGAATACAGCGTTTATTACCAGAGGAATAAAAATCGACCAAAATTTAATTTGTTTTGGTTTGATATTAGTTTTTTTTTTTTACTATTCTATTAATTTGTGGTTTTGCAGTTAAACAATTCCTCGAATAGCCTATCATTATTATATAAAATTCGCTGTGTTTTATTTTTTTTTCCTTTAGAGTTTTTCCTTGTTTCTCCAATTTCATTATTATTTTCATTGCAAATATGTTTTTTTTCCATAAGTTTTAAATAAAATATTACAATACTTTGTTAATATCAAGTATTATAATCTTGTCCTTCCAATTATAATTTAAATTTTCTTCTATATTTTTACAATCAAAATCGATAAATTAAAGAAATGTTATTAAGGGAAGAACCGAGAAAACATTAAGACTCGTTAGACGCGTTAGACCAAACATACAAAATTCGTTAGTACGAATTAGAACATGCATGGACAAAGCTTACAGTAGGTCGAATGTATAAAACTGAGCTTGAACTCAAATCTCACATTTTTATACAAAAACTACGAGTTCAGAGATTTTGTTTGACAAAAAAAGATTTGAGTTCAACTTCAGTTTTATGTGTTCAGTCCAATATTTAATTTGTTTTTCTTAAGACACACTGATAATAAATGACAATTTATATTAGATTATATATCTTATATTGACTAGACCAACTAAAAAATATTCCACTTTGTTAAACAATAAAATTTATCTTATTGAATTTTATCAACATTTTCTGTTTTTTTTTTTTTTTTTGGTTCCATATTATTGCAATGATATCACCACAAAATCTAAAATAGAATTCTTCATTTTCAATATAATCATAAAAAAAAAATCCATGCGACTATTAATGGATAGTACAGTATATACATTATTTAGATATTCTATATCCCTAAATACTGATTGTCTAGATGATGCCATTAAATACAAAAGATACAATATTTATATTATGTATAGGCTTAAATATCAGGATCAGAAATACAAAAAAACAACAAGGTAGAATGTAAACCAACAGTTTTTAAAGGCGCACATTTCCAAAACACAGTACAAACTGTTTAGAATTATGACTTGTACAAAAATTTGAAAATTTAAAAAGTAAAATTTAAGAAATTTTTTGTAATAAGAAAATATGTGAAAATAGGACTTTTCTAGAATTTTGAGGAGCTGTAAGTCTGGAACTCTATAAAACTAAGAAAAACCGTTAACACACGTAAAAATATATTACTGGAGCTTTAATTTTTACGTCTTGTAAAACTATTAGACAGAGCCTGAGATATATACATCTTAAAATAGGACTTTTTCGCAATTTCGAAGAGCTGTAACTCTGGAACGCTATATAACTAAATTAAACCTTTAACACACGTTAAAGTATATTACTGTAGCTTTAATTTTTATATCTTGCAGAAGTAAAATGTGTACAGGTTCCTAAGTTATAGGTGTTTAAAAATAGCAAATTTTAAATTTTTGAGCCCTAATAGTTCATAAACAGGGGGTGGCCCAAAAAAATTTTCTGAGCAAACTTATACTAATTCTAAAAGTTCTTTCTTGCTTCAAAATTTCAATCTAAAAATCTTTATCTAAAATGCATGCCGGAGTTATGAAAGTAGAAAAATCATGCAAAATTTGGTTTTTACATAACGGTAAATTTAAATACTAAATTTAAAAATATTGTATAATTTTGATATTAATTTACAAAAAATACCTGTCGAATGACGTTTTCAGATTGAAAAAATGTTAAACAGAACATAAGATATATCCATTTAAAAATATGGATTTTAAATATGGAGTTTGAGGGGCTGTAGCTCCGTAATGGATGGGGCTACATGAAAAAGTTGTTCCACAAAATTATTTTTTTTATGTGACCTACCCATGGTTAAAATTTTTTTTCTCTATCTTTAACGGTGTAGAAATTTTGTAAACTGACGGACGGATGGACAGAGTGAAACTAATAAGCACATTTTTTCAAAATTTTTTTGGAATGTGCTAAAAACAGAAACAAAGAAAAAGGAATACTAGAAAATTTAATTAATTTTCAAATAAAATGTTAATTTATACTGGTTATTAGATTCGTAATTGGCCATTCAAGAATTGTTAGAATTAAAATAAAATTAAAATAAAATAAAATAAAATAAAAAATAAAATAAAAAAAAAAAGGAAATTGTAATTTTTGGCCAAGGACGCAATTAAAAATTACTTGTTTTTAGATTTTTATGATACCTTGGTTTACAAATTAATTGTTCTCTTTCCCATTTTAATTTTTTTTTTTTTTATTTTTATTTATTTTTCGTCTCTTCAAAATAAATTCCAATTTTTAGAGATTTTAAAAATTGATTCTTTTTATGTTTTAAATTTCGAACGAATGTCACAACCAAATTTAATTATAAAATTTTAATAGCATTATATTATGAATTGTTTTTTCGGGTTTTATTGGTTTGTTACTATATACATATATTGGTAGGTTAAAATGCAAAAGTATAAGTTATAACTTACAGTCATTATATTGGACAGTTAAATATATATTTAAAGAGTGTTAAAAGTTTAATAAAACATTTTGATAATGATAAATGTCATTAATGTAATTAAATTCAAAAAAAAAAACTTTAAATTTAAAAATTATAAAATAAAAAATAATAAAACAACCATACGATTTTTATTGCCACTTTAAAATTTTAACAATAAAAGAACAGCCAGAAATAAAAGTTTTTTCTTGACACAATTTATTCTTGAGTATACACAAAAAGGGACGCTTCAAAATTTATGAGTAATTTTTTTTTTTTTTATAAAATAAAATATCTATAATACATTGATTTAGATATACGGTTTATCTTTCAATATATATGAAAAATTTTTAGATAAAATTGTAATTAATTTGGCATTTATGTATAGGTATACTCATACCAAAGAATTTTAGTAATTATAGAGTTTTTAAACGATTTTGAGCGTGGCATTTAATGAAGATTCATGTATGGTATCTAATGGAGTCACTAATGGAATTTGGGGACTTAAAATGTTTCAAGTATATATTTTATATAACATATTCAACCTGATTTGATTTTACTACATGTAAAGCGCCATCAGTAATAAATTTACTGAAGCTTTAATTTTATGGCCAAACTCAAAACGATTTTGTTATATATATTACTTCACTTTGATAAAAATAACGATGGAGTGACAGAACGCCCGAGGAAACAAAGTCCACCGGCTTTAATTCCAAAACTTTTTTCATAAAAGCCTGCAGTCGTTAATTCCTTTTTAATTGGAATTAAAGCCCATAATTAAAAGGTATCAAAACCCGTAGACTTTCATTCTTTTCGAATTGGAATTAAGATCCACACTATTTTTTGTTATTAAAAGAAGAGAGTAATAGAATATGTAGAGCAAACGCATTAGGAGGGATTTTAGAGTTTTGGATACAAATTGGAGTATCCTCTTTTTCCAGCATATTTGCTAATATGTATATGTGCGAAATTCTGAATTGGAAGAGATTTTAGAGTTGGTTACCAAATCGGAGTTATATGCTTTTTCCAAAATAGGTATATAAGTAATAGGTATTTTAGGATTGTATTTAAAATTAGGATTATACGCCTTTTACAGAATATACGCATATGCGAGTTTTGAATTAGGAGGATTATATACATATTCTGGAAAAAGGGTATAACCCTGATTTTGTAACCAACTCTAAAATCTCTCCTAATTCAAAAACTAGCATATGCATAGATCTACATATTCTGTAAAAGGCGTATAATCCTGATTTTGAATTTAATTTTAAAATACCTCCCAAAATCCCTGAGCCCTTAACAATGAGACTTTTGACATGTCACCAAATAAAATTCAGTCAAATGAAATACATACTCGTGATAGTAACCTTTGTGTTACTTAGTGGGCTTTAATTCTTTTTCGAAATGGACTTAAAGCCCAATATCTAGTGAAATTAACACCCGTAAGCTTTAATTCTTTTTTAAAAAGGATTTAAAGCCCACGGGCGTTAATTCCAAAAGTTTTGGTATTAAAGCCCACACCAAAAATAACTATTTATCTGCTATATACTAGATTGTAGCATGATAATTATATAGGTATAAGGTATACCTTAATCTAATTGCTTAGCTATTAATTTTTTTTTTTCTTAAGAGATGTTGATATCTTCAAATGAAACCAAAAAGTGGAAAGTTCCCTTAGTATCGTGAAGATTTTGCTCGATAAACACACCTAGTTCCGTAACCAACATAAAGGAATAAACACATTAGCTGCTCGCGAAGTACAATGGTTGTATTATAATAGTTTAGCACTATAAAAAGAACGAGAAAATGTCTTTCTTAAATTTTTACAAAACATAAAGATTAGGAAACATATAAGATGGTAATTTTAAGTTTTGTATTATAAAAGTATTCCTATATTACACAGTTCTTATTCTAATTGACTCTACTGTATGGTTAAGAATCCCAGACATTTGTGGGATTTTTGCGCTACTGAAAAAATATTGTCCTTTCACGAAAGTTTTCAAATTATTTCCATATAAAGGATTTTTAAGGATTGGGGGTTTTTGAATATTTGCTTGTTTAATAACAGATAAATCTGGGTTTTTAAAGCATTTAAACTTATCTTGTTAATACTTTCCCATTTTTGGATAATATATAGATCAATATTTAGGGAACTTGAAATTTAAATCCTTTGTTCACTTAATTTAATAAGTTAGACATGGTATACTTATTGCTTATGGAATATTTATTAGATAATTTTTTTCAGAAAAATTTTATCAACAAAATCAACTCTCTATAATTGTTATATATATACACATATCTCAATTGTTCGAAAATAATTGTTAATAACACATTTCAATTATAAGACATTATAATTAGAGGCTTTTTTTTTTTTGTTCAATTATCCAATAAAAATTTGACAAAGCAAAATAAAATTTAAAAATTCAAATATTTTTGTTCATATTTCCAATTTTTTAACTATAATTATTCAAAATACAAAATACTTTAATCTTAGAATTTTTAAATCTCATTTTATTGATTCACCAAATCATTATCGATTTCTTAATAAATCCTCTTTAATAACTCATTTTTTAAAACCACAACGTATCAGATGCATCATTCTTTTCATTGCAGAAGAGAAAATCAAAGGACTACAAAAAAATTTTTTTTTGATTGTTCACACTTCAAATCGCATTTAAAAAAAAAAAAATTTTAAAAAGAGTTTAAAAAACAAAAATATGTGATAAATGTCCAGATTCGATCAATAAATAACATTGAAAAAAAACCAAACAAAACAAAAAAAGTCATAAATCCTTGATGTTCTTTCACAATACATATTCAGGTTATACTCCAGTACTAAACAATCAAAACAACAAATTATCAAATTTAAATTATATATGAAAAAATCTAAACACCTCAACATTTGAACAGAAAGTTTGTTATATGTATATAGCTATGTATATTAAATGTTATTCAACTGCTCATATATTTAACTTAGTTCAACAATTTTATCCAATAAATTCAATCCTTTGATTTTAAAAATCTTTTACAATTTTGGTACCTACTATGTATATGTACCTATTAATTAAAAATCTTGTATATCTTATATGTGATATAAAAAATATATATATATATTTAAAACTAGCAATGCTAGCAATGATTAAATGATAAAAATAGAATTTTCAACAATTGTCTATCTAAAAAGTATAACTTCCGTTTGTTTGTATGTTAAGTTATCTTCAAAATAAAAACTCTTAAAAATAAAATGCACTTCCAAAATACAATTGTCTAGAATAATTTACTTTTGTATATGTTAAAATTTATATATATGTACATATATATATATATATATATATATATGTAAATAATATAATATGTTCATCTTATAGTTACATCATAAGAGTTGTTTATATTCAAAAGATAAAGACATTTCCTTAAGTAAATAGTTTCAGAATGCACATTTCAAAATATGTTTAGTAAACGTAGCTGTTGTTTGTTAAGATCCAGATTGCAGATTCATTGTTTCCTTACAGTCCCACTTCTAATTCAATTTTTCCGCATCCTATTCTCGTATTCTTTCCTATTCCTACTCCCTAGCCAATACACTGCTTTAGCCGGTAGGAGTTTCATTACATTATTTTGCCTAAAGGGGGAGGTTGATTTAGTCAGTAAGAATCTGATACTATCAAGGGGGAATTCTTAGTGAAGTTTCCCACCACCCTCCAATTCTTTTAAAACCGTACATTGCATTAAGTTCAGAAAATTTTCAGAAGTAATTCGGAAAGCATTCTGTCATAATTCCGTGTATGACACGGACATTTTTTGTTGACAGTTGAGAATGTTTATAATAATTCTACAAGTAACAAGAAAGACAGAAGAGCAGCTAAATTATTTTAATTATAATATATTTTTAGTCTATATATATAAACCAATTTTATATTTCATATTTTAAATATATCTGCAAATATCTGTGATATATAAAAATGAATAGAAATTTTTAAATATATCTTCTATGTTTTTCTATAATTTATCTTATTCAGAATAGCATGCAACCCAAAATGACAGAAATAATATTTAACTCTTACAAGGAACTCAAAAAAAAATATCTGTCTAATAAATATCTATCTTCATATTCTAAAATGCTGCCTCAATAAACCGCTCTGACAGAAAAGCTACCCATGGAGCTATATGCACTGCATAACATATTATACGTCCTAATACATACAAGGAGAGTCAGCTATCTACCAATCAAACAACAACAAAATTCATAATAAATCATTTATTATTGTACATTTAATAAATAAAAGATTATACAACATTATAATTTATAACAGACATTACAAAAAAAATATATAATAACTAAATTTTGCTATAACTTGAAAACAAAAAAAAAGAGAATGAACTAAAAAATCCAGTAAAAAAAAATAATAAGTTTAGTTTTGAACCTTAAATCGTTTTTTAATATACTTTACACACTCTTATATACATATACATGGAACACTCTAACACCTGTAAATGAACAAAAGTTAAAAAATTTTTTTTTTTTTTTAAATGAGTATCTTGAATTCCTGTAAATTGCAATTTTAGACTAAATTCATCATAATATATCTACAAGATAACCAAAAAAAAAAAAACTAGCAATCCAAAAAAATAGGAATTCTTACTTTTTATTATCCTAAAATGCAGCATACATAAAAAGAACACACACAAATGTATTCACATATTTTAAAATGTACACAAAAAAAAATAAAATAAAAATAAAAATTTCTGTGATTTGGCAAAAATTATTTTTAATAAAAAATTCAGAGCACAAAAAAAAATTTTTTTTTTTTTAACAATATTTCATATGATTTTTTTTTTTATCTTATACAATTATGTAAGAAAGAGATAGATAAACAGTAATTTTTTTTTTTGAATTTTTGTTAAAGGAAGGAAACTAAAATACATGAAATTCAACAAATTAAGGCAATCATAAGAAAGTTGTTGAGACAAATAAAAGTTTCAAAATAAAAAAAAAAAACATAAAATTTGTTTTTATAATAAAATAAAAAAATTTTGAAATTTTTTTGATAGGATTCAGAGTCAAAAAATTATTTTCAAAAAATATTCACGTATTTATGCATGTGTAAGATATGCAGTGAAAAATTCTGATAGATGCAATTGATTTTTTTTAAACGAAAATAATCGGTTTTCAAAGAGTATTTAAAAGGTTAATGAACTTTATTTTTTTTGGTATGCTGTCCAAATGAAATAAAACTGATTACACATTATTATTATGAAATCTACATCTAATGATGATTTACTCTGCAACAGTTTTTTTTTTTTTTTTTCATTTTACCAATTAAAATTAAAATCTTTGATTAAAATAAAATTTTCAGATTTAAGAAGAATGTGTCAGACTTAATAGAAAGTTGAAAGCAATTTTTTATTTAAAGAAAAATATATTTTATCATTGTTTTCAATTGTATCTATTAGTTAAAGTAGATCCCCTTCATTACACTTTTCAGGGTGTTACTAGAATTTTTTACACTTTAAATAATTTTTTCGTGAAAAATATATAAACCTTAATCTATAACATATGCCTTATGACTTAATCATTGATTTTTAAATACTGGTAATCTAAATCTATATTTTGGCATAAAGGTTCAACAGTAACAATAATTTTTTTTCTTAAATCTTTAATATCAATTAATATCAATTAATAATCATTCATATATTATAGGTGACCTGAATTACAATATTATTGACGAATTTGATCCAGACATTCTGGATGGATCCAGACATTCTGTAATGGATTTTTCTTCTGTGATTACACTTTTACAAGTCCAGTATCTGTTTAGATCACATAATTACAAACAATTTGCAGGTCAACATGAATATAACTCACCTAAGTTCAGACATTTCGGATCACCAAATCTTAATAATAGAAATAAAAAATTACTTTATTGCAGCTCAACCTGAAAAAACATTTACAAAAAAAACTTATATTGATTACGACAAAATAAAAACACAACTGTTAAACAATCAAATTATAACTAGATGTACTGATGTCAACACAAAATGCTCACAATTATTAATGAATCTGTAAGAACAAATAAAAGTTGCCACATATCAGAAAATATCTTTAAATAATAATAAAAACCTTCCAAGTTGGTTTGATTCAAAATGTTCAAAAATTAAAAAAATCAAACAATAGGCAATAGAAAACTGGTAAAAAATTATAATAACGAATATATTCGTACTATATATAAACAAAACAATGGCTGAATAAATATACCTTAATAAAAAGAATAAAAAGAAGAAAATATGATGAAAATGTATTTAAGAACGCGGAAGGAAATCCGAAAAAAACTTCGAACTATATAAAATATATAATTAATAATACAACCATAAATCAAAACGATTTCTTTTCCCAGCGAGAACTTACTAATGATAATAAAATAGCAAAATTAGATAAATTTAATGATTATTATGCGCAAATAGATGATAAACTTTGATACACTGTACATAACAAACAGTAGAACGACAACTAGATTTAGTTTCCAAATGATGGAAGTCGATGAAACAAAGAAATTAATAAATAAACTACCAAACACAAGTGCTGTAGGAAATGACGGTATCCAAACAAAAGTCATCAAAGCATGTAAAGATGAACTGGCTGCAATTATAACAGATCTAAACAACATCAACAACTACAGACCGATATCAACTACAGGCCGTCTACATTCAGCAAAACAATAGAAACATACGTAAACACCCAGCTAACTCAATATTTAGAAGACAATATATTAGTAGATGATAGGCAAAAAAGGTTCAAATACAAATGCTGCATTGTTCAATTTGATCACGTATATACAAAATGGTATAAACAACAACAAAAAAGTATCAATAGTATTTTTCGATCTTACGAAAGCATTTGATACTGTGGACCGGAAAATTCTACTACGGATTTTATCAGAATATGGAAGTGTGACCAATTAAAAATCCAAGTAATATAAATTGACTATGGAGTTATCCATTATGGAGTAGCTTCTCAAAATTAAATCTTGCTGGAAAAGCATTTCTCTACGCTGATGACTTAGCAGTAGTTTGTATAGAAAATACGTACATAGTCTTAGAAAAAGTAATTAATAAAGATATCCAACTAATAAACACATGAATGGGTAGATTAAAGTTAACTCCAAATATCGGGAAAACTAAATATATGATTATCAGGAACATAGTAAATATACCTCTAAATGTTATGTTTAAAAACACAAAAATTGAAGAAGTAAAAAATTACAAATATCTGGGGGTAAGCCTAGATGCAGATCTAAATTCTAATCTTCATACTACTGCACTAGCATCAAAAGGTAGGAGAATAGTTGGAATACTAAAGCATATTCAAACTAGAACTCCTCCAGAAATAAAAAGGTCTATTGACTACTCACTTGTTCATTCAACTAATACATACGGTATCCTGGTGTGGGGAAATACATATCCCAAAAATCTAAACATAATCCAAAGGATTTGACATGCATGCACATAATATTCGATTTCTTTCGCTTTAAATTTTGCGATTCTCAATTTAATTTTTCTTCTTAATAAAAATATTTTAATTTTTTATAATTAGTTCATAAGATTTGTTTTTTGCACAAATTTATTACTTGTTGGATTTGATTAGTTAATAAAATTTTTTCATAATACATACTCTGTATGAGCTTAAGCTCTTTTAGAGATAATGAATTGATAAATAAATAAAAAAAATAAAAATAAAAGATCACATATATTATTTTGGTTCTTTTACTATGCTTTTTATTATATTACCTCTTCTCTATCGTTTTCTAACTCTTCTTAAAACCTGATTTTTTTCTGGTTTTAAATATCATTTCATTCTTACTTTTACTCTAAGTATAAATCTAATAATCTAATTTTTTCTCTTTTCTACTCCTTAAAGAAGTATAAAACATCCATTGAGTCATTTATTATTCATAAGTTTAGATCTAGAATTATTATTTATATATCATCTAGTTTCTTAATCATTTCTAAGCTGTTCATTGCTTGACTGGAACTATTTTGCAAAAGTATATGAATTTTTTTATTCTGCGGCATCTATTACCTTATACAAGAATGTCCTTGTCGTTTTTGAACACGAGATCTTTTGTGTAAAAGGCTGATATCTTAACAACTATATAATTTGCTACAATGTAATAGTCTAATTAACATTATCATATTGTTATATTTACATTAAATTAAAAATTTAGCAAATTGATTTTTAGTTTAATTTAAAATTATCATGACGAATATGAGGTGTTATTAACAAATAAATAATAAAAGTTGTAAATAGATAAAACCAGCTTTCTGTATTACAAGTAAAATATTTTAAATTTCACAACATCAAATCATTGACATTAGACGTTAGATGTCTTTTATTTTAGAAATGTATTTAAGAGCTGTAAAGCTTCTATATTAATTATGTGGTATTGTGTGAGTTTATGGGTCACCACCACGTAGGTCGAAACCAGTATGTGTTAATGGTATTTCGTGACGTCAGATAATAAAATTATATTATCCTTCCATCTTCAAAAGCATGTGAATATTTATTAAAAGCGAAAAAAAATAAGGATATTTACAAATATCCCTTTCGTCCTTAAGGGACAAGAAGCGCCATTAAGAATATATATTTTTGAAAAGGTGAGGTTACGAATTAATGTTCACATATACTGGTTTCGAAGTAATGTTCACAAACTGCACAAGAGCGCCCTCTATTTCTTACCTATATTATACAGTTGATATAAAAACATAACTCTTATAATGTATCTATGAATTTTACCAAAGCTTATAGGCACATTCACTACAAATTCTTTTAGTACAGCATACTTATCAAAAACTTTAAATTTATTATTATATTATATGTTTTACTACATTTTATCCAATTAGTGATATTAGAATTAGATTAGAATAGCATAGTGTAAAAAAGTGATCTCTCATTCAGAGCTCAAGCTTGAATTTCAGTAAACTAGAAAACATTTTTTAATCTGGTTTTCAATCATTTGCCAATGAGTTTAAATTAATGGCAAAACCATAACTACTACTTTAGATATCAATAATAGAAAAATTGAATATATTAAATAACACAAATTTCAAATGTAAATTAGCAATTTAACTTGTACCCTATAACTCACTTAATCTTAACAAACAAACAAAGAATTATACAAACAAATATCCAATTATCAAATAAGCAAATAATTTCCAATATATTATATATGTAACCAAATATGTTTGCGAATTCCATCGGCGAATTTCATGTTTCTTGTTTTCATATATAATACGTAAAATTGAAAAAGAGTTAATTGTAAATTTTCTAAATGTAGTAACTACTAAGTTTTTTTCAGCACATGCAGATTCTCTCAAGAAGAAGAAAAAACTCCCGGACACATATTCAAAAACTGCGGAGCTTAACCCCAAATAAAATAGGTTCACCTAGGATCATATTACTTTACCGAAGATGAACTGCCAGTAATAAACCCTCTACAGATCTTCAAATTCTTATGAATTTGTTATAAATGAATCGAAGTATTATAAGTGAGAGGGAAAAGACAAAACTCACGAAGTAATAGGGGCACCACAATAGATTATACATCAAAAAGTCGCAGGGTTACTGATACCCCTTACCAAACCAAACTAACCAAATAATCTAATCAAATTTTATTTATTCTTTTATTTATTTGTATACAATGTCAATATTTTAATATAATTCAATTTATATATATAGTAATATAATTTTTTTTTAATATATGTTATATATTATACAGCTGTTCCCAAGTGGGATTTGCTAAGAAAAAATAATTTTTGAGTTATTTTATTTCCTATTAAAAATAATTGCGACTTGTACAGAATTTAAATTTTCATTCCCGCTGTAATATGCCATTTGCTTAATCAATCGGCCACGGAGGCCTCTTTAACTTTTATTAAATTCTAAACAAACAATATACATATACAATATATACATGTTTTCAAAAAACTTATCACAATTAAAGCGTTTTGTTTTGTAAATGTAATTTTATTACTAAATAAAATTTGTATTCTTTCATAAAATTCAATAAAATCCATGTCCTTCATTATTCAACTATTCAATGTACACAAATAAATTAAAATTGAAATATAACATATTATGTAATACATACGTATGTATATAACATATATTTTAATTGCAAGGTTTTACTTATAGAAGTAACTGTAGAAGAAAATCTCTAAAGAAATCTTTGAAGAAATTTTCTTTAAAATATTAAAATATGTATAATGAAAATAATTTCTTTAGTGGTATTTTATTTTAATTGTTATTCAATTCTTTAATTTTCTTTTTACATTTACACTTTTTTATACAATAGAAAAGTTATTGATTTTATTTAACTAGTACAAATCCTGATAAAGATACATGGTATACTCGTAGATATATATGGCGCTAAATGAATTGTAATAGCTCAATTTTTACTTAAAATATAAAAGAAATTTATACAAAAGAAAAATGTAATATTAATTTTGCATCGCTTTTAGACCATCTTTCCATTATTCATTTCAATTGTGGCAAAATAACGATAGTATTTATTTGACTAAAGTTTTATACATTTGACCGTGGCTTTAGGAGAAAATCAGTGTTTTTTTTTACGAAGGTTGGTGGAAAACATCGACAGTCACTTAATGGTACTGTACAAGATCCCTCTGGGTAGCGAAACCACCCCCTTTAAAACTAAAATTTTAGATGAATTCTTTAATACATAGTGATATAATGTACAGTTTGGTTTTAGGGAAAAGGATAAAGGAAGAATTAGTTGCGAAATTGGGTTTGGGATCATTAGGATTATGAAGGATGAAAGGAAAAATTTAGATAGTTATTTTTAAAAAGGATGTTAATGTGAATTTTCTTATATCGCACACAAATGAATTGCCAACTTTTGAGAATATATGTGCAGGCATAAGATTCCATAAACGCGATATGAGCCTCACAAACAAATTTCCGCCGATGAATTCCACAAATGCTATTCATCTATATATAATGTAATGTTATGTTACATCTTGACAGTTCGACAGTAGTATAATTGAATCTATAGAGAAACTTATAAAGTAATATCATTTTAATCAAACTCAAATTAAAGTATCAAATATGTATTCTCTATTATGCATTATTTAAACTTTGAGAATATGGAACAATTATTATTCTCATCAGTTTTGTGCGTTTTATAGAATTATTTATATTTATACAGCGTTCGGAGGTTCAAAAAGCAAATTAACATCTATGATTAAAATATTTCATTCAAGCTGAAATCCATTTTTATCTCCCATATATTCTTCATTTCCTTACCCAAACAGAACACTGCCAACGCCAAAGCTTTTACAATCTATTGTTTAGCCCGAAAATGGGACAGGGAATTTTAATGATCGAGATTGTTTCACTTCTTTACATTCGTAAAAAATTAAGGATATTATTTACCTTATTTTCTTTTATTATTTCGAGAATTCAATTTTTCAGTTTATTTCTATTTTTGGTTAATGTGCCAATTACAAAAATACAAATTCATCTCTAACTTGCATTTGTTTTTTTTTTTTCTTTTTACTATCTTAACTATTTTGAACCAACTTAAACCACTAACGATTATTTACAACCATGCAGAAAATGAAATTATTTTTATTACAATATACAGTTACTGGTATAGTGGTTAAAAATTAACAAAAAAAAAAAATTACGATAATAAATAAATCCTTTTATTTTGTTCTCAAGGATAATATATAAGTTATCATCTAATTGTTAAATTTATCTATTGTTTCAATAACTATATATCTATAGATATAATTTGATTTGATTCAATTGGAAAAATGGGCGTAATAAAACGATAAATGAATTGCTGTTTTAATTAAAACTCTTTTTAAATATTAAAAGAAAAAAGAATTGTGAAAAAATGCAGAACTTATTCAGAAGGCTACAATTATATTATTATGCGGATCTTAAAATTACTTCAAACAAAAACAAAAAAAAAAAACATAAAAAGAATAAAGAATATCTTTAATATTAACCTTTAAAATGGTAAGACATAAAGAATTGAAGAAATTTTTAATGTTTTTCAATATGCATTTTAAGGGGAACGAAAAAAAAAAGTAAGAAAAAACTAAATTATTCCAATGTAATTGAATATAAATACATACATATAATATATAGAAAGGACATGTAATTATTATAATAACGATCTGTTATAAAATATTATGGTTTATAATAGTGTTCAATAACAATCAAAAATTTATTTTAAGTTCAATTTATTTTCTTAAAGAAAGTTTTGTATAAATTATTACATAAATACATATACAAAGCATATATATATACATTGACAATAAAACTTAATTTATCTTCACCTTAATTCATTGATTCTCATTTTCACTAACAAACTTAAAAAAATAAAATGCAACGTACTTAAGATTTAGGATACACTGATTTGAAAATAAATGAACAATTAACCAAATTATAACTAATCAATACAACAACTTACATTGACAAGCAATGGGAAATAAATGAAGCACATGCCCTTTGTACATATTTAGTTTGTGATGGATATAAATCTTTTATCGCAGCTTCAATATCTGAAATGCTAACAAAACATTGACAAATACAAAAATTTCTGTGGCAAATTTTAAGTTAAAAAGCTAAAATTAAGGTAAATATAATACTCATGGTGTAGTGAAAAAAATAGAATTGAATCGGTCATGCAATTTGGTAATCAAAGTCAAATCACAAAGTGAAAATCTCATGAAACTAAACTAGTAAATAACTAGACAGCAACTATATAGATCGCTTAAAATAGTTCAAGAAAAGACCAAGGACAAAGAAAAATAACAGGCATTTGAAGCTAAGAAAGCAGAAATAACAAAAAACAGTTTTCAAGCAATTTACATAAAGTAAAACTAAATGACGATACGGGGTCATAAAGCCATAGATCATAAATTAATTTTATAAAAAGAACGGCGTGCCTTGTTGTTGAAATATGTGTTTAAAAACATAATTGGAAAGGATTTTAGAGTTGGTTACAAATTCAGGGTTTCAATTATTATTTGTTTTGGCAGGTCACACCATTGTAAATGTTTTGTAATTAAAATATGTAAGAGAAGTAATTAGGAGAGATGTTATATTTGGTTACAAAATTACGGTGTTCGTATTTTACAAAATGAGGTTTAATTCGGGAGAATTCGGGATTGAGTTACGAAATCATAGGGTTCCAATAATTAGTTTAGTGAACGTTTGGGTGAAATATTCTCCACAATATTAAATTATTTGTTATTATAAAATCTATTATAAAATCGGTTGGATTTTAGAGTTGCTTAAATAAGTTAATAGATTTTCTTTTAAAATAGTTTTAATCAAATGATTATGTCTCATGGCTTTATGTCCCATTCCAATGGTTATACCCAATATGGCTTTATGACTCATATAAATGGATCATAAAGCCATATTCGTGAAATATGACCTTACGATCTATGGTTTTATGACACTCCACCGATAATCACCATAATAATGACTTTTACCATAATATATAATATAATAAAAAAATTGTTTCGGCTTATTTTCTTTCTTAATAGTTCGTCATTAGTGGCATCCTATCATATCTAGTATATACACTTCAATTATATATAAATTAATAAATTTTTGCTTTATTTAAACTTTTAACTGCTATTAAAATATAATATAAGATTAAAGTTAATATTATCATCATTCATAATTTAATTTTATATATCTTTTTATTTTTTTCCAATTAAAATTAAGTTCAAATTTTATATTTTAGAAAATCTTTTTATGCCTTTTCTCATATTACTTGTATGTACTTTATTTTATAACTTTTTAATAAGTTTCTTCAATTCGTTACTTTTTATGACAATTAAAATATTAAATTATTTTTTATTGCTTTAATAAAAATTATAATCTTTATTTTATGTATTTATACTTTTCTACATAAGGAGAGGAAAGTGTTAAATTTTAGAAAATGGTACCAATAATTTTAAATTATACGTGATCGTCACAAAATCAGGATTTTATTAGATTTATAAGTGGAAGCTTGGAAATTGCAACGCTTCTGTTCCCAAATGTAAGTATTGCAAACAACAATATTCCTTATTGATTTATAAAATTTATATTTAAAGTGTTTGTTATAGATTTCATTATAAAAATTTATCATTTTATTAGAACCAAAATGTACCGTGACATAGTAGACGCTGCTGCTTCAAATACCACTTCGCCTACCCAAAATAATTTTTGCTCACTACATTATAAATTTTATTCAATTTGAAATATCTATGTGTCTTTGTCTTTTTTAAATGTAAATTACATTGAATAAAATTGCATTATAATATACTGGAATCAAATTTTATTTAAATTTATAGAAATAAATTAATTAGAAGCACAAAGAAGAAATAAATTTCATTTCAAAATTATATTTTAAGAATTTTAAAAAAGAAAATTTAAAAGACACAAGAAAATAATGATTGTGTAATTTCAATACCCTATGGGATATTTTTAGCAATGGCTGAATTATTATTGAATAATAATAATAATAAAATGAAACAAGGTATAGTATATAAAACCAAAGATTTTCAAAAAGACAATAAATATATTTTAGAGTTGTAATTAGTATTCCTTCAATATTTATAAATTTTTTTTTTGAAATCCAGTTTAGAAAAAAATTCAATAACATCAAGAAAAAATTTCTTCAAATAAAAAAATACAATGTTGCAAAGCATTTATTTTTGTGTCTTACTTCAATGAATTTTGTTCAGTTGTTCCAGGTTGTAGATGTCCTAAGAGACCAAAGTTTCAATTTTTAACCCGTAATTGCTCTAAACCACAAAAAATATCAAATTTTTTTCTGAGTTAATTTATATTATTTCCCAAAGAAATTTTCTGTCTCGAAATTTCAAAGTTTGCAAGGGGTGCAGTTTCGTAACAAGTTACGAGAGGCTACATAAAAAACTTCCACCACAAAATAATTATTTTTATGGGAACTATATTGGTATGGAGTTATATTCAACCAACGGAATATGGAGTTTATTTTATTTGACATATTCTTTGGGATGGAGTTGGACTTCCGCCAACATAAACGACCCTCTTTAAAACCAAATTTTAGAAAGATTCCTTTAATACATAGTGATATAACAGTACAGTTTTGATTCTGGGGATTTGGATGTGGAAAGATTTACTTGGGGAAATTGCGTGTAGGTTGATTAGGATTATGGAGGATAAAAGCAAAATTTGAAGGATTATTTTGAGGAATATGTTAATCCTATACATTATTCGTTATATTATAATATATTCTTCTTATTTCGTTATTTATTTCTATAATCAACTGAACACTTAATATTTTTTTGAAATTTTGCAATTCAAATCAATTAAAAAATTAAAATGAATTCAAAACATTTTTTTGTAATTCAAAATTATATTAATACATTGAATTAATTCATATCTTAATTAGATGTAACATGGTAACACCATATATTTTAAAATAAAACAAAAATATGAAATATTATAATATTAAAACTTACTTTTTTATTTGTTCAAATTAAAATATTCATCTAAATGTTAAATTTATCATAAAGTATTTTTAATTTTAATGCAAACTATATTATATACCTACATATTGAACTCAAATATACAAAAAGCGCAAAAATTTTAAAAAATAAATATAGAATTATTTAAAAGTATAGTATAATATGCCTTGTCAAAACTCTTTTTAAGTATTGTAAATCAAAATTTTGAAGAAGTTTAAAATACAAACAAAAAAAAACTCCTGCATAAATGGAAACTTAAAAAATATTATGGAATATTAAAATATTTAAAGTAAATCAAAGTTTCAAGCATCATTAAATTTCTCCGATAAAAGTTCAATTTTTGTAAAAAACAATAAAAAAAAGTAAAGAGAAAAAAATCTTTACGTTACTGCAAAAAAAAAAAAACAAAAAATGGAATTTTCCCTTTTGTAAGATCCCTTTCTCCTTCTCCATGTTTCTTTTTACTTCTCAATTTTCATTGATTTGTTGACTTTTAAATGAAATTTATAAGAAAGAAGAAGTAAATATCCGTGAAGTCAATCTATTCATCCCTACAATCTCAAAATTATTTGTTTTCAGTTTTTGTTTTTGTTCTTGGTCAATAAAAGAACAAAAATTTCACGATCTGCCACCATTTTCATCTTTACTTATTTGTAATTTCAATTTGTGTTTTTAAATGTTTTTGAGTTTTTAATTTGATTTTCATATTATTGAAAAAAAAAATATAGGTTCCAAAAATTATTCTTTCAATTCTAAGACATAAACCAACATTATAAGCTAAAATAGAAAGTAAATTGATTATAAGTACTTTGAGCTACGTCAAAAAAATTATAAAATAAAGGTTTTGTCCTTTCATGAATTTTCACAACCAGAAAATACTTTTGTTTTATATATTTATGATAATTTTTGTATTTTTCGAGACAGATCCTGCTTACAGAAAACATTTTTCAATAGCATGTAGGAATCTCAGAAAACGCTAATACAAAAAATTCTCAACTTCTTTTTGGATGGTTGTAGAACGATGAAACTTTTTCATAAGAAGTATGTATAAGTGAAGAAAAAATTGAAAAAGTAGCCCTTTATAAAAATAAATGGTACTTGTTCAGGATTAAGTAAGTTAAAATTGAGTAAATTGAGAAAGAATTGAGATATTAGAATTGCGAAAAGATTCAAAACTAAAAACGAGTAAAGGTGTATTCATGTGTATAAATTTATGTTCTGCAAGGATATCAATATTATTTTTTAATTTTTGATTATTGTATACTTCAACAGTAACCATTTTCATTTTCATCTAATTTAAACACTTACTTTATTTTTTTCTAAGACTAAAGAATTGGAATCCTTTTACCTTAAATCATTTTTTAAAAACATTCATAATGTCAATAATAATTTACAATACACCGTAATTTATTACCGGTATCATACAAAATATTTTAATTTGCAAATACGCGGGCGTAAATGTGGAAAATGTAAACAAATAATGATGGAAAACGAAATTACATAAAGACTAAAAAGAAAAAAAAACTCAAACTATAACAGTATTTTTTAGTAACGTAACGAAAGAAAAATAACAAACAAATTAAAAAAAAATCAGCTGTCTACACCACAGGACCGACCGCCACTACACGAAAAATACAATGCCAAAATTTGTAGATTTTTTACATAATAATTTATATCAAAACAAAATAACTTCTAATAATTTAACAACATTTTGTTTTATTCATAACAATAATAAGCAATGAAATCGTAAAAATGTATGTGCATTCATTAGAACATCCATTTACATTATTATGTAATGTACCTACCTAGTTACATGATTTTTTTTTTATTCAAAAATATTAGAAGTAAAAAATAATAAAAACTGTAAACAAATACAAAACAAAATTAAGATTAATATTGAATCTGCTAACAAAAATTTTACCGTTTTAATTTTATGTCATCAACAAAAGAATAATATGCATGGATATACATAAGTACAATATGTACATAAATTTTTAGAAATATAAAAAACAAACAAAAAAAAAAATGTTCATATAAATGAAATTTGGATTTAGAAAAAAAATTAAATAAAAGTTAAAGTTAGTCGGATCAAAAAATGTTCTATGGCAAAGTTGTTCCTCTTTAAGTGTGTAACAACTTTTTCTTAATAATTTTTCTCATAAAATTTTTCTGTTACGAAATATTCGTAAGAAACTAAAAAAGTACGCTAGTAAACTACCAATTGCGGTTGTCCGATTTACTCCAAAAGCTTATCAATCCGAGATATTTACGTCAAAACTTTAAATATAAAGTTGCAAAAAAATCCACTCAGTCGTTTAAGCTGTGCACGTGCCCACAGACATACCCACACACACACGCACCCTCCCACGCACACACACACACACAGACGGACATCATGCTAAAAAAATTTGTACAGCCTTCTCCACACCGGAGTATTGCATATTTGCCAAAATCTCGAGTACAAATTTTTAGTATGAAAACAATACCTACCTTATACATTAATGTATGCGGTCGGTAAAAAAAAAGTTGAGATTTGTTTCAGTCAAGTTAAACGAAAAACGACAAAGAGAAAAGCAAAGTTTTTCTTATGTTTGAAGTTAAAGAAAAACTAACAGTTAAAAAAAGAAAAAAATTAAAATTGCAACAAAAAGTAACAAACAACACAAACAAATAAATTTTATAAGAGTTAACTGTTCTTTAATTTATTTTTGTTGCATACCTCAAGGAGTAATAAAAACTGAAACTGTTGCATATACAAAAAAAAAAAATTTGTATAATACGATTTTTTTTGTGAATTATTTTTTCTTGTAATCATACCGTATAACATAAAAATTATAAAGTGAAATCATTTTTAAAGGTTAACGGAGCAATTCAAATGTAGAAAAATAGTGTGAAAACCACGCAAAGTAAAGAAAAATGCAATTTACGATTTTATTTTGCTACTTTTCTGAAAAAATTTAAGTTTTTTCAATTAAATTCTATTATTTTTATTTACATTCATAAAATTATAATTAAATCCTTTTTATAAGATTTACGTCAAATAATGAAATTATTTATGACTTCCGATATTTGGCTTTTCTTCAAAATCTTCAAGACTTTCATTTATAGATCATTCAATTGAAAAAAATTAACACAGTGAAGAAATTATAACAAGCTTTTGTAACAAGTTAAAAAATGCTTAAACGAAGTACATAAAACACATTAAAAAGTAAATTTTAGCATTTAATTATACAATAGACCCTTTTTTTTTAAAGAGTTACCAAACCAATTTGAACAAATTTATATTGGATTTTATGACCTACCAACCCAGAAATTAGTTCCTTAAAACAAATTGCTCGTGTAAAAAATAAATAATTTTAGATGTGAGAAAGAGAAATTTAAACGTAGCTTAAACTTTAAATAGTTACAGAATAAACTGAAAAAAGTTTTGAAACCTTAATAAAAAGTTAAAAAATCTTGTTAAAAATAACCAAAAATACAAAAAAACGAGGAAGAGTGCAGTAGAGTAGACTGTGTCAACTCTCGGATACCCGTATGAACGTAATATATCCTGTTTCTATAAAACTTGATCATCTTTTAAAAACATTCAGATGTTTTAGTACCGAACTACAGAGATATATTTATGTAAATTGTGGAGTTGTATGACAGCTACCCGAATCTATTGCGCCTAGCTTCATTAAGTTCCAAGAAATGCAAGAAGCCTGAACCGGTTGCTTTAGACCAATCAAATTTTACAAAAATTTTTGGCATGCAACTCGACACTTTTTCACTAAATTTCAGATAGCTAGCTTCAATAGACACTGAGTTATTTTCATTTAAAAAGAGAAGTTGTATGGCAACTATCCGAACCTGTCATATCAACACAACCAAATTTTACAAAAGCTGTTGCCATAAAACTGGATCATCATTTGCAAAATTTCAGATACCTAGATTGAATAGACACTGGGTTATTTCCATTTAAAGAAAGAAGTTGTATGGCAGCTACTCGAATCCGGCGGCCGAAAGTGGTGGAGTTAAATAGCAAAACTAATAATTTTGTAAAAGTGACGTACAAAAAATTTCAGCCTCCTAGCTCCTTTATTTTTTGAGTTATCGTGCGGACGGACGGACATGGCTTAATCGACTCAGAATTCGATTCTGAGCCGATCCATACCTTTGACACTATATCTAGCTCGACTCCTTTAAGGTGTCACAAACGTAATGGCAAATTTATTATACCCTTGAACATAGTTCATACGGGTATAAAAAAAAGCCGAACCCTGAAATTCAATCTTTTTCTCCTGTTTCTTATTCAATGTTATCTAACCTTAATTAAAGTTCTAAAAATCAGTTAATAACTACCTGATCAAAAAAAATAACTCAGCTTTAAGTATCTAAAAGTAAAATGAAAACAATTACATCACATTTATTCATATTAATAAAAAAAAAAAAAATAACTCCTTCAATCTTACAAAAATATTTAAAAAAAAAATAAAACTTTATATTCTTTCTATACACATAAAACAGAAAAATATAACGTAGAAATCTTTAGAATCTCAAAGGATTTTAATTTTGTTTATGCGACAACAAGAAAAAAAAATATCTTAAGCGGATAGAACTCAGGAAAACAGGAAGTCTATATAAGAGTAAATATTTATTCTAAGGCAAAAAAAAAAACAAAATTCACACACATGCACAGAAATTTCCGAAAAAATATTAAAAAAGAAACTGTTTTTAACAGGTGACAACTTAAAACAAAATAAATAGCTGAATTAAAAAGTCAAGAGTCGCGTAAAAATTGTTTATTTTAGAGTAGAGAATAACTTTAATTTTCATCAAGAATAACTCATTGAAGTGCAGCAATCGTAGAAAATCTTAGATTATAAGTTTTCATGTGGATTTTTTTTTTTTGTTATCGTTTTTGTTTTTCTGTTTTTCAAGAAAAAGGAGTTATATTTGATTTTGAAGCATTTAATTTTTTTTAGACGAGATAAATATTAAAGTGTTGGTATATATTAACGTAGTTATAGTACGTACACATCTATATATGTGGACAAGGTATCATTTGTGTCTACTAAAAGCAAAATATGCTCTTATCCATCGTATATGATTTTGAGAAAAAGGTAAAAAACTATTTATTCTTTAAAAAATCAAAAACCTTTTTTTTACTTATATTTTTTAAATTATTATACATTAAAAGCATTTAATAAAATATATCTCAGATATATTAAATTATTTAATTCGAAAATAAAGATAAATAAAAATTGGAAAGGTTGGTTTTGCTCTGCATGAATGGATAAGATCTATTTTGCCATAAACTCTTGTGGATAAAGTACATTTTGCTATAAAATAGTAGGTAAATAAAATCTCAGATTAATCAATTTGAAATAAATATTTTTTTTATTATAAATAATATTAAAATTGTATTATTTTTATAAATTATTAAAACAATAAATTTTTATTTTAAAATAATAAGAAAATGTGTTGAAATATTATATTAATCATATTTTAAATTTGTAGAAAATAAAACGTAAAAATGTTATAATGACCAACTTCATTGCACTTTTTGAATTAAAAATTAAATATTAGAAATTAAATAAAATGAAAAAAGTATTATTAATAATTATATTCTTAAATCTAGTTCTTCCTCCATCACTTCACATATTTCTTATTCTGGAAGATTATAAGTGAAAGGAGGTGTCTCCAAAATATTTTTATAAAATAGAAGCTCGTTATCTAACTGTCAATTTTCTCCAAAATGTTTTTTTAACAGAACATCTATGTCTCTCTGTTTTTCAGGTTTTACTGCCACATTGTTTGGCAGTATATCAATTTTTACCTGTTGCAATTTTTGTCCTTTCTTAACGAATGATTTTGGGACACTAATGTCCGATTTAAAAAAACTTCGCCCCGAATAATACTAGATTTTACTTTGTTTTTCTTCGTTCGAGTTATTATGAATCTTTTCGTAACATTGAATTTAAAATGCCATTGATCGGGAGGTTTAAACTGGGAAGCCGCAGCCTTTTTCCAATCATTTATTAAACAATCAGGACTACCTAATTGAATTATTGATCCATTTTCCTCATACATTTCGAGATATTCCTACGGTTTGATAATTTCCTCCTTTTGTTTAACTTTTTTTTCGAGCTGTGCAAATATTCTGTCAGGGGCAATGAATGAGTGGCCAGGCACAGCTAAAACAATTTCATTAATCTGCTTTGGTGCCTCTTTAACTAGCCAGTACGAGCACATAAACATTATGGAGCTGTTTTTATTTTAATATAATTTTTAAAGGAAAAGACAGTTTTTGCTGTAAACTGTAATAATTTGAATGGAATTTTAATTGGAGAACGTTTATTTTGATATACTTTAATTTTTATTGGATAAGAGTATATTTTGCTGTAAACTGTAAAATGGATAAGATAAGGTTTTGATTCTAGTAGCAGTTTTATTTTCACTTTTAAACAGGGATAAAATATGATTTTGCATTAATTTTCACATTCATAGCGGAGAATTTTTAAATACAAATGGAATGGTATCAATAAGTTAAAAAAATCTTTTTTTGGTGGAAGAGTATATTTTGCTTCTAGTAGACACATTTATCGAAAGGCATATCGTAAAAATACATTTTACCGTAATTCATTCGGCAAAAAAAAAACCAATGGTTATGTGGTCATATTTTCATTAAAGTATTTTCAATTTGTGTTTTTGTAAAATTTACGGTTATGAGATGGGGTACTTGATAAAATATCCTTTAGTGAAATAACGTGATATGATATGGATGATATGTCGATCACCCGTAAACCTATGTATCTATATATATGCTGTTCTATATAATATAAGTTCTGTAATGTAGTACGGTATGTTAATCCCTGCATAATCTGTTTAAGAAATAATTATAAATATTACAATTGATTACGAATAGATGAGAATGATAATCTTAAGAGACTTTTTTCCGAGTATAATATTAAAACATTCAAATCAGCAATTGAATAAAATAGCTTTGTATCTCTAAAACCCTGCATAAATATTAATAATCTTCTACATCCTAAACTTGATGAAAGAAAAATTTCGAAATACTTGACATCCCAAAGTGGAATCAAAGCCCTTAATATTTTAATTAATATATTTTACGTTAACCGATTAGTTGACAATCAAAGTAACCAAGCTAGATTTGTTGTAATGCTCAGCTTTATGTCATGATTATTGAAATCGCTTTTAAAGTGCAGGAACTGACTCGACTAACGATACACTAAACGACGATACAACAGTTTATAGAAAACTACCTAGTTATATACTCCCATCTCTTAAGGAAGCAGCATTCTTAGTTTTTTATGCACTTAACTAACTGCCAACACTATTCGTATTATATTTTGATGTTTTTCTAATTATTTCTTTGCGTTCATTCTTTATATATGTAACGCAATATTGACTTAAAGTTAAGTCAAGTTGAATTTATGATTTCGTAATTATAAACCATACAAATATCGACAAAATGTGCTTCTTATTCAAATGAGTATTTTACAAATGTAAATTATAGTACCTATGTCTAATTCATAATAAACGTACCTTAAAATAAGCAATTTTTCAAGTTTTAGTTAAATTTATTTAATATGTACCTTTAAAGTCCTTCGTAGTTATTTTTCCTTTTAACCACAATTGTATTTTCCTTCGTAGATGCAGCCTAGTGTTTACGAAACATTTTATTACCTATATTTTGTATAAAATTACTTGTTCAATCTACTATATTCCATGTTTTTCTTCTCCTTCCAATACCCTATTCGCGGCATAGTTTCATTACTATATTACATCTACTATAGCTTAATTTGCTGTATAAGATGGTTAATCTATTATTATTATTCTATTAAAATTATTTAAAATATGATATATTCTTAAATAATGTCTTTATATTCAAAGACAATTTTTTGACATATAAAGATCCTAACCTAAAAATAAGAGAGACTCGTAATTATTATTTAAACATTCAAAAATGTTGTAATTCACGTAATTTGATATCCTATAATTAATATTATAAAAATCCAATCTTTTTTTTTTTATGCATATATATATTTTATATATACAATTCAGCGTGCATAGGTGCATGCATACGTCATGTTATTAAAGTAAAAAAAAAAATCTTTAACATTGGAATTCTGCCAACTTCAATTTCATGCATGTACGATAATTTCTTTTTTCCCATCCATTGTTTTTTATTAGGACTTCAAAAAAAAAAAAACAAAAAAACAAACACAAGTAGAAAAATTTTTATTTCTACATAATTTATGTTTGATTTGGTGGAAAATTTTATGTTTTATTTAGTTTATGAAAAAAAAACAGTTAAAAACTAAAAAAAAAAAAAATGGAGTTGATTTTTGTTTTTCGAAAAATGTAGATAAAATAAATAGAGAAAAATTTTTTGTAGGAAAACAAACATACGAAAAAGTATTCGTAAAAATATAAATTAATTTTTTTTTTTATAATTTTTATTTTGACGAATTAATTTTATTTTTTTTTTTTTTTAATTTAAATTTAAATTTTCATAATAAAATTAAATACTGTAATAAAATAATAATAAATACATTATTGTAAACAATTAATTTAAATTTAGATAAAATAATTTAAAATACAAAAAAATCAATTGTTATTTTTAATTAAAGTTTTTGGATTTTGTTAAATAAAATATACATTTAAAAGTTTTTATTCAAAATAAAAGTTTTTTAAAAGCCATAAAAAGAATTGTTTTAAGGCTTCAAAATAGTATTTAAAGTATCTATTTCAAAAAATAGTTTTTAGACTATTAAATTTCTGATTTTTGTTTATGATATTATTTTATATTATACTGAAGGGCTTGTGCAATTTAGGTATAAACATAATTTTCACCATCGACTGAAAATTAGCGTCTAATAATTTAAATATAGTCTATTTATTCTTATCTATTTACTCATAATATTGACACCAACTAAAAATTCGTCGTCGCCAACGTCGGATTTCATATTACTGTAAGCATCACAAACATTAAAAACGTCATTTATTTTGAATAATTAGTTTCAATTTAAATTTTTTAAAATTCTTCATTATTAAAGTTAGAAAATTTTTGACAAATCCATTATTTAATATTTTATAATTTAAAAATTTTTAATTTTGTTTATGTTGATTTTCGGTTTTGCTAGAATTATGTTTCATTTGACAAAAAATATGTAGTTGAGCAAAATGGACTTCGCCGATGGTCGATGGTCGGAATTGTGTTGCCTTTATGTGTTATCAAATTTATATGATATTCCATAACTGCAATACAACAGGAATATTTTATTTTATTATAATTATTTTATTTACTATTATTTTTATTCGTTAAAATAATGAAAACTGAGATAAAGTTTTTCTTTTAAATTTAATTATTTCATTTGTTTTGGACGGAAAGGAAATTAATTAACAGAAAAAGATAAACACTTAACAGATTAACATTTTAATTCACTATATGGAGGATGTATTATGTTTAAAATATAATATAATGTAACAATATTTCTGTAAGAACTTAAATTTATTTAACTTAAATTTCTATTACAAAATACTTTTCATATCTACACAATGTCGTTATTATAATTAGCTGACATTTGAGTGACAAACACTTTTTAAATATCAAATGAGCACCTCTTACGCCACAATTTTCTTTTAGTTAAAATATTAAAATTTTCTGCTAACATTAATTTATTTTTATTGGACTTGAGCATATTTTGAAATCAAAATAATATGTAGGTGTGACCTAAAGTAGATTTAATTCAAATTGTAACATTAAAATAACAAGGTAGAATGTAAACCAACGGTTTTTAAAAGCGCACATTTCCAAAACTCAATACAAACTGTTTAGAATTGTGACTTGAACAAAAATTTGAAAATTTCATGTAATAAGAAAAAACGTGAAAATAGGACATTTTTGAAATTTTGAGGGGCCGTAGGTCCGGAATCCTATATAACTAAGAAAAGCCAGGTGTCTAAAAATAGCAAATTTTCAATTTTTGAGGCCTAATAGCTCTTAAAGAGGGGGTGCTACCAAAAAATTTTCTGAGGAAACTTATATTAATTCTAAAAGTTCTTTCTTGTTCCTATCTAAAGGCGTGCCGGAGTTATGAAAAAAGAAATTTCATGCAAAATGTGGTTTTCACATAACGGTAAATTGAAATAGTAAATAACAAAATATTAGATAATTTTGATATTGTTTTATATAGATAATAAAATTTCCGGTCTTCTGGCGGTTTTAGATTGCAAAATTATTACGCAGAGCCTGAGATATATACATCTGAAAATGGGACTTTTTCGCAATTTTGAAGAGCTGCAACTTTGGAACCCTTTACAACTAAAATAAACCTTTAACACACGTAGAAATATAGTACTGTAGCTTTAATTTTTATATCTTGCAGAAGTAAAATGTGTACAGGTTTCTAAGTTACAGGTGTTTAAAAATAGCAAATTTTCAATTTTTGAGTCCTAATAGCTCATAAACAAGGGGTGGTCTAAAAAAATTTTCTGAGCAAACTTATACTAATTCTAAAAGTTCTTTCTTGCCTCAAAATTTCAAGCCTCTATCTAAAAGCGTGCCAGAGTTATGAAAGTAGAAAAATCATGCAAATTTTGGTTTTTACATAACGGTAAATTTAAATACTAAATTAAAAAAAAATTGTATAATTTTGATATTAGTTTACAAAGTTAAAAAAAATACCTGTCGAATAACGTTTTCAGATTGAAAAAATCTTAAACAGAACATAATATATATGCATTTAAAAATAGGGCTTTTTCAAAGTTTGAGGGGCTGTAGCTGCGTAATGGGGGGGGCTACATGAAAAAGTTGTTCCACAAAATTATTTTTTTTATGAGACCTACCCATGGTTAAAATTTGTTTTCTCTATCTTTAACGGTGTAGAACGGACGTACGGACAGAATGAAACTAATAAGCACATTTTTTCAAAATTTTTTTGGAAATGTGCTAAAAATCACAAAAAAGATTAATAAGTATATTTTGTCAAAAATTTAATTTTTAAATAATAATTGTAATTAAATTTCAAATTTTTGATATATAATAAATTTGATCTCGTGCATAAGCATTATAATTAATTCAACTAACATTGAGTAACTTAATTCTTTTCCTAAAGTACTTAACTTGCATCAGGGTATATACTATATACATATATTCTATTATTTGTAATGCATCTTAATTTCAAATTTATATAAATATGTATACCTACTTCAAAGTTGCGAATTTGTCTTTTATGGTTTTAAATCAGCAATAAAACCAATATAGTACAAGCCCCACACTAATAAGAAAGGCAAATGTGTTCCAAAATCATCATAATTTTTCACTAAACATTAAATATATCTGGAACATTTTATTTCTATTGTTCATGCACTGAATATAGAAACACTAGATTTTTTTACAGAACCTACAATTATTAAAAAAAATTGAACCTAAATTAAAAGTTTCTCACTCAATAAAAATAAATTAAACTTTGCCCTTCGAGAGCTAAAAAAAAAAATATTGAATGTTAAAAATTAAAAATAAAATTTATTTTTAACGAAATCATTATAATTAATACCCAATATTGTTACCATTATATTGGCAATATACCAAATTTTAAGAGTTTACAAATAGAGTGAATAAAAAAAAAATTTTGTTTTAAATTTTTTTAAGAAATTTTCATGAAAAATTAGCCACAAGATAAAAATCTTTTTTTTTACATTTTTGTAGTTTAAGTCGCGTCTACATATGGTTGTTATTTTTCTTTAAAAATTTTCTTGAGGTTACCTAAAAGTTATTATGTATTTTTACTCTTTTTTTACTTTCATTTAAAAGTCTACAATTTACAACACAAAAATATTGCATCACAAAACACCATCGGTAACTTGCAACAGCAAACAAAAATCGATTTTAATCATGTTTTCAGCAATTACACCTTTAGGAATTTTTCATCATTGAAAAACAAGTAATTGCTACAAAAGAAAATATAACAAAAACAAAAAACTAATATAAAATAAATAAATAAATAAAATAACGATGTTAGCAAACAATGGTGAATGGTGAAATTAAGTAGTAATGTATTACAAATTCAATATTTAGTTTTAAAGACTATTTTACTAAATTTTTATATTTTTATACCCGTATGAACTATGTTCAAGGGTATAATAAATTTACCATTACGTTTGACACCTTAAAGGAGTCGAGCTAGATATAGTGTCAAAGGTATGGATCGGCTCAGAATCGAATTCGGAGTCGATTAGGCCATGTACGTCCGTCCGTCCGCACGATAACTCAAAAAAATAAAGGAGCTAGGAGGCTGAAATTTTTTTTACGTGACTTATGCAAAATTGTTAGTTTTGCTATTTAAATCCAACATTTTTCGTCGGCGGCTTCGAGTAGCTGCCATACAACCTCTTTCTTCATATAGAAATAACACAGTATCTATTCAAGCTAGATTTCTCAAATTTTGTAAATGATGATCAAGTTTTATGGCCACAACTTCTGTAAAATTTGGTTGTGCTGGTAAAACGGGTTCGGGTAGTTGCCATACAACTTCTTCTCTTTTTAAATGAAAATAACTCAGTGTCCGTCCGCACGATATGCGTTATCAGGTAGGAGGCTGAAATATTTTTTAAGTCACTTTTACAAAATTGTTAATTTTGCAATTTAAAGCCGCCATTTTCGGCCGCGGGCTTCTAGTAGCTGCCATACAACTTCTTTCTTTAAATGGAAATAACTCAGTTTCTATTCAAGTTAGGTATCTGAAGTTTTGCAAATGATGATTAAGTTTTATGGCAACAACTTCTGTAAAATTTGGTTGTGATCATATGATAGGTTCGGGTAGCTGCCATACAACTTCTCTTTTTAAATGAAAATAACTTAGTGTCTACTGAAGCTAGGAATCTAAAATTTAGTAAAGAGGTGTCATGCCAACAACTTTTGTAAAATTTGATTAGTATAAAGCAGCCGGTTCAGGCTTCTTGCATTTCGTGGAGCTTAATGAAGCTAGGCTCAATAGATTCGGGTAGCTGTCATACAACTCCACAATTTACATAAATATATCTCTGTAGTTAACGTCGGTACTAAAACATCTGATTGTTTTTAAAAGATGATCAAGTTTTATAGAAACAGGATATATTACGTTCATACGGGTATCCCAGAGTACAGCCTTACACAGCCTTTCCTGTTCAGGCGTGGCTGTAAATGTCGTAAGGAGGAATAACGTGTGTAGGATTCGAACCCACACTCCCTCGATGTTTACAGCGTATTTTATGTGCTCTTACCCACTAGGCCACCGAGGCTCCTAAATAAATTTTTATTTTGAAACAGATTTGACAATAAATCTTTTTCAAAGATAATTTCTGCAACCTTTAAACATTTATAATTTCTGTAACCTTTTTATACCCTACACCGGGTATATAATTAACTTTGGCATGAAGTTTGTAACCACCAAAAGGAAGCCAGTTAGATAAGGACAACTCTATATATTCTGAATCAGGATCATCTCCTGAGTCGATTTAACGATTTCCGTCCGTCCATCCGTTCGCACGATAACTAAAAACCTAATAAAGCTATCTTGATGAAATTTATATATAAAAATATGTTAGCGAACTAATTGAGGAATAGTATGGTATTATGACAGATAAAGAAACGTATATTTAATCTTATATTAATTTATTGCCTTATATTTATTTTTGTTGTAGTTTGATAGGATAAAAATACAACTGTCGTTACACCAACGCCCTGCGGTGCGTTATGCATCCCAACTGCAATCAACGCTGCTAAATAATTAGAGAACAAAGGTCTCCAGGTCAAGCTCCCTCAATTTGAAGAGGTCTTCCTAGTAGCCCTCTCCCAAGATTCTTCTCGTTTGGGATTCCAGCATCAATATTGGCGAAGTACGTTTTATACAGTGTCTGCCTTCTGCCCACAACTTGTAGACATTCTTATGTCGACTCTACTTATTATTTTAGCTTATGCTCTTAGCTAGATAAATTTAATTTAATATAAAAATTAAACTTAAAGTACTTTTATCACTTATAAGTCATAATAACATCAGCTTTTAAAAAACAAATCAAGTCTATTTCAAATATGTAGGTATCCTAAAGTTGTTTACATCACTAGCATTCCTTTATTGAATTCCTTTACAAGTCCAAAATCAAAAAATAAACAAGGAAGAAAAAGGATATGAAAGGATAAGTATAATGTTTACAAAAAAAAAAAATTCATGTTTCATTACAATCTTTTGAACTTTTAAACTTCAATTTTATATCTAATATATGTATTTATATAATATACTTACATAGCTACCTTTAGTATATGAGTAATTTTATTTTTGGTTTTAATTATATTAAAATAATATACTTATGTTACATTCCTGAATATATATGGTTTTTTATTATATGAAACCATTTTAATAAATGAATGTTGTGTAAAAGGTATAACAAAATAAACCATTCAGAACAATAAAAAATTAAAATAAAAAAATATATATATTACAGTGAACTGAAACATATTTTTGTTTTTTTTTTTTAAGGTGATACAAATAATTATAGCTTATACTTTTTAACCTTTGGTGTAATTTACTATTAGAATTTACTCGTATATAAAACTAGAAATTTAATTCTAAAAATACTTGGGATTTAAAAAAAAAAAAAATTGTTTCGGTTTTTTATTATATTTTTCTATTTAGACATAACAAATTAAAAGACTTACAGTAGAAAAATTAAAATTATTACTATAGCCTTGTAATTGATATTTGTCCTTGTCAGTTACAGGAAACATATTTTATGTATTGCTAAAAGTTAAAATTAAAATTTTAAAATGGAAATAATATTTACGTTTTTAGGAAAATTTTACTACTCACGTTATAAATACTCAGTAATTCTCTTGCAGATGTTCGGCCCTAGGTAGAGCCAGATTCTTCTCACTCGGCAATCCATTCTACCACAACCTTACCGAAATCTCTAATCACAGAATCAAAGAATTGATTTCGCATTTGAACAACTGCGGATTGAATATAAAACCGAAAACGACCACAAAATATAAGTCACATGAGTGCAGTGAGAACAAAATGGCGTAACCTAATTGATAGCTTCACGCAGCATCGTCAAGGTAACTACCCTACTTATTTACCTACTAGTAATTTTAAATGTATGCAAAAATTCTTAAGTAAAAATTAATTTCATATGATTTCTCAAAAACAAAATTTTAGCACCATTCGAAGCTAACACATATAAATAAATATAAACTGATTATTCAAAAGCAAGTTTAAGTATATAAGATCAACCAATCCTATTTTCTGGTTTTGAAGCTTTTGTGTTATGATCAAATCAAAGAACTCAACAAACATAAATCTAAACAAGGTAGAATGTAAACCAACGGTTTTTAAAAGCGCACATTTCCAAAACTCAATACAAACTGTTTAGAAGTGTGCCTTACACAAAAATTTGAAAATTTCATGTAATAAGAAAAAATGTGAAAATAGGACATTTTTGAAATTTTGAGGGGCCGTAATTCCGGAATCCTATATAACTAAGAAAAGCCGTTAACACACGTAAAAATATATTATTGAAGCTTTAATTTTTATGTCTTGCCGAAGAAAAATTTGTACAGGTGCCTAAGTTACAGGTGTCTAAAAATTGCAAATTTTCAATTTTTGAGGCGTAATAACTCTTAAAGAGGGGGTGTTACCAAAAAATTTTCTGAGGAAACTTATACTAATTCTAAAAGTTCTTTCTTGTCTCAAAATTTCAGGTTCCTATCTAAAGGGGTGCCGGAGTTATGAAAAAAGAAATTTCATGCAAAATGTGGTTTTCACATAACGGTAAATTTAAATAGTAAATTACCAAATATCACATAATTTTGATATTGTTTTATATAGATAATAGAATTTTCGATCTTCTGCCGGTTTTAGATTGCAAAATTATTACGCAGAGCCCGAGATATATACATCTGAAAATGGGGCTTTTTCGCAATTTTGAAGAGCGGCAACTTTGGAACCCTTTACAATTAAAATAAACCTTTAACACACGTAAAAATATATTATTGTAGCTTTAATTTTTATATCTTGCAGAAGTAAAATGTGTACAGGTTCCTAAGTTACAGGTGTTTAAAAATAGCAAATTTTCAATTTTTAAGCCCTAATAGCTCATAAACAGGGGGTGGTCCGAAAAAATTTTCTGAGCCAACTTATACTAATTATAAAAGTTCTTTCTTGCCTCAAAATTTCAAGCTTCTATCTAGAAGCGTGCCGGAGTTATGAAAGTAGAAAAATCATGCAAAATTTGGTTTTCACATAACGGTAAATTTAAATACTAAATTTAAAAAAATTGTATAATTTTGATATTAATTTAGAAAGATAAAAGAAATACCTGTCGAATGACGTTTTCAGATTGAAAAAATCTTAACCAGAACATAAGATATATGCATTTAAAAATAGGGCTTTTTCAAAGTTTGAGGGGCTGTAGCTCCGTAATGGGGGGGGCTACATGAAAAAGTTGTTCCACAAAATTATTTTTTTTATGAGACCTACCTATGGTTAAAATTTTTTTTCTCTATCTTTAACGGTGTAGAAGTTTTGTAAACAGACGGACGGACGGATGGACGGACGGACAGAGTGAAACTAATAAGCACATTTTTTCATTTCAATTTTTTTGGAAATGTGCTAAAAAACGCAGAGATCTCTTGAAAATTAGGTTCACTTAGTTTTTGCTATAATGTAACTTCTCATTGCATTTGGAATTTAATAGCCCTTTTCAATATCACTATCGTAAACGGCTAAAAACTAGATATTATCAAATATTAAGAAATAATGTCAAAATTAATTAGAGACTAAAACCGAATTTATTCAACCATATTTAGTTTACTTTAAATGAGTACAACAACTTAAGAAACAACAGTTAAATTTAACAAGAAACAACACCTTACTTTTAAAACTTTCTCTTCTAAAATTTCTGAACAATTGTTTCTCCATTGAGCTTTTTGCTTTCATTTTTAGCTACGATGTGGTGGTTTTAATTAGAATAAATTTTTCACGTTTCTCACAATTTCCTATACTTTAGGCAAATTTTTTCTCAGACCCTCAACTTTTACATAACTTCAATAAATTTTTCTACATGTTATAAAATTAAATTCAATTTTATAATCCATTTGTAAAATTCTTTTTTACTTTTTTTTCTTAAAATAAATAATTGTTATAAGGTCTAGCCTAATCTTTTGAGTAATATAATTAAAATTGTATATAATTGTATTTATATACAATATAATATATTTATGTACTTGTTTTACTACCATGTTATACAACATTTAAAATTACTAACCAAAATGAAATGTTTTTCTTAGTAATTATTGGTTAAGTCTATAAAGTTAAAGAATTACATTAAAATGATTGGTAAAAAAGTAATTTTTGAAATTCTAAAATATTTGAATTAAAATCGATTTTTTATTTAAAAAATAAATTGTTTTTAGAGGTTTGATATTAAATCTTCATAATGTGTATAGATATACATATAAAATTAAATTTTGTAAAAAAATTTAAATGTTTAATTTTTTAGACAGTTAAAATTTCCTGATTTAATAAATCATGAATATGTATCGATTAATTTAAAATCAATGATAAAATACATTTTGATTTGAACTTCAGTAATGATTTTAGTACATAAAAACTTCTAACTTTAAACTCATAAGCAATTGGATTTAGATATTAAAAAGATATGTAGTTTTTGGTTATATATACAGAGTATATACATGCATAAATGGTAAATATATTGTAACAGAAGTCAAAACAAGAGAAAATTAATGAGAGGGAAGATACATATACAAAGATATCACTACAATGAGATCTACAACAGTTTTCGAAAGGTGCTTACCACTTACTTAAAAATTATGAGACCTTATTTTATTTCTACTTTGGGAAATCTTGTACATAAAATATATACAAACACATTAAAAAATGAGCTGTACTTTTGTAACATTTAGCTTTAAATCAAAAAGTCTCGATTTCTTTAATAAAAAAATTTCGAGACAAACGTTAAAATTAGGCCTGTACTTCTCCTTTTGATATATGCCTGCACATGTGTTCTCAAAAGTTGTTAATTCATATGAGTACGATATAACAAAATTTAAGTAAAACATTAACGTCGTTCTTCAAAATAACTCTCAAAATTTTTCCCTTCATCCTTCATAAATCCTCATTATCCCAAACCCAATTTCCCAAGTAATCCTTCCCTAATCCTTTTCTCCAAAACCAAACTGTACATTACGGCGTCTTTAATAAATTATATCACTATGTATTAAAGGCGCTAACCTGGAGTTTGGTTTTGGTTGGTTAAAGTCCAACACTACCCAGAGGAACCTCGTGCAGTGACTTTCGTATGTTTTCCACCGTCCCTCGTAAAAAAAATCAAATATATCAAATATATATTAAAAATATAATATTAATAGTTTATACAGGGTGTATCATAATATGATAACATTATTATACAATAAAATTTTATATGAAAAAATGCGGTTCTCATCGATCAATTGTAAAAAAAAATTACTTAAATATTATAAGTAGATGTTCACTAAAATGATTTAAATTTGAATAATTTAATAAATTGCCAGCAGTTCTAAATATCCAAACAAAATAATAAACGAACTTTCTGTGATATAAAAAAATTTCTTCTTTTCTAGCTATTTTTTTTAAATACCAGTTGAGATAAAGTGACTCCAGTCATATTCATTTTTTTTTACGTTGTTTTGATCTGCTACAGCATTATTTCCCAAACTTACGACATATTACAAGACACCATTTGGCATTTATAAAGCGCATCGTTGGTTGATGATTTGCATGATTGCTCTCTGGAAATCTATCAAGAGAACACAATTAGCACAGACAAGATGCTATTTTGATATCATCCCCTCATATTTTCAGTTGTTAACTATTATGTTCACATATAACTAACCCTTAGAATAACTGATTCATTTTTAAGGTAAGGTATCCTCAGATTTCCTATCTGACCCAGGCTAGGGGCGAAAATTGGCTGAGAAAATTCTGCCTGATTGGGTTATATATGGTTGCATATAGGATATAATAACTTATAATATAATTTAAATGTAAGGGGCCTCGGTGGCCTAGTGGGTAAGAGCGTATAAAAGACGCTGTTAAACACCGAGGAAGTGTAGCTTCGAATCCCACACAAATCGTAAGAGTTAAGGCGGTTATATCGCCTTACAACATTTACAGCTACGCCTGAACAGGAAAGGCTGTGTAATTTTCTGTCCACATTTATGTGGCAGAGAAATGCATTAAAAAAAATAAATAAAAAAATTTAAATTTAAATGTAATATGAAAAAAATTCGTTTACTTCTTTTCTTCTCTAGTATTGTTAAATCACAGTTTAATACAAAAAAAAAAATATCACAAAATTATTGAACCATAAAACTTATTATAAATAATAAGGATAAATATAAATCACAATTAAGTTATACAAGTTTCAATGTAATTTCTAACTAAAAATCCATTCAATCCAAAACATGAATGGAAATCCAATATTAATTGAAAAATTTAGCATAAAATACATGCATGCTTCCACAGTTGTTATAAAACAATAATTTAATAACAATTAAAATAAATTATTATAATTTTATTCTAAAATCTATTAATTAAATTAAAACTATCCAAGTGAAGTAATAAATAAATTCTTTCCTTTTCGATTTTTCTCTTAACTTAAATCATCATTTATATCATCATCATCTTAAGAATTTTAATTAACCTAATTAAATTTAAATCATTTATAATAATTTTCTATTTTTAAATTATTAATTGACCAAATTTCAATTATATAAATACAATTTTCCAATTTTATTAAATAAAAGATCTGAATTCTTAATTTACTTATTCAATTAAAATTTACTACTATTTGATATTTTATAACATTAACATTTTAACTCTTTAATTCTTAATAGAATTATAATAGGTATCTGCAGTTTACAATTTTAATTTTCGAAAAAATTCTTTTATTTTTGTTGTCCTCTAATAAATAAATTTAATTTTATATTCAGGAAATTTTAACATCTGTGGTTTGAATATCACCCTTAAAAAAAAAAAAAAAAAAAAACACTTAATTCAATGTGATTTCATATGACTTTTCTATAATAATGAAATTTTTACCAGAAATTACGCACGAAACTCATTAAAACTTAACCAAGCAATACTTCAAAAAACACAAAAACAAAAAATTAAATAAAATTTCAAAGCACAGAACTTTTCAAGCTGTTCACAACAAAACAAAAAGAAAAACAAAACAAAAAATTAAATTATTATAATAAGAAGAATAATCAGAAACCGAAATAGATATAGATAGGTAAGAATAAAAAATAAAAATAAAGAAAAAATAAAAAAAATAAAAAAATAAGAAAGAGATAAAAAATATTCTCAAGGATTCTATATCATATTGTTAAATGATTTTGAACATATTCAGGAAACAAAAGTTAAAAATAATCAACACGAAAATTTTGATTTTATTTATACTGTTTCAAATTTACACTGTCAATTTTTAATTAATTTTTATAAATTCTAAATCTAAATCTAAATTATAAATTTTTTTTTTTACAGATGACTTCTAATTGTATGAAATTTAATTGACGTTTCTTTTGACAGTTATAATTTGTCATCTACTTTTTTTCTTCAAGTTTTTGGCAGCTTATTAATTTGTATTTAAACCTAAAATAGGGACTTTTTTTTTTGTTTGAGGCCAAAAAATAAACGGGAACAGCTTGTTGCCTTGATTTTTTTTTTGTTTTAAATATTTACTGAAGTATTAATACTACAACAAATACGTTTGGTCATTTTCCTTCTAGATATACACCATCTAAATGTTTTTATTACTTTATATGTATATTAATATTATGTATTTTGTTTATATTATATTATATATGTACTATATATTTTATGAGATATTTGATCGTAAGAGGAATTATGTAATTGAATATTAATATTTTTTCTGTAATTTTCATATTAAATTCTCTTACATAGGTCAGATTTGAAATCGCTCTGTCTCAGTCTATAAGTAATGCACATAACTACTCGTTCACGGGGACCTCGAAAAAGTAAACTGTTATAGATTGAACTTTTAATTGCAATTCTTGGTAATTCAGTATTTTGTGGTATTTAAGTACTTCAAAGTAAAGTAAATAAAAAATAAAATCAAAGTCAAATGAATTATCAAATAAGTACTTAATTATTTTAACATCAGAATACCTGTGATGTTCAAAATTTTTTACTGGTAATTAACAAATATTTGTTGAACATTATTTGTTCTGGCCTAATTCATATACATATATACCAATTCGTACATTATGTGGTATGGCATTTCATGAAATTGGTAAAATGTTTAAATGTCAAAATAAATTATTTCCAATTAGGCATTTTGTAAAATATTGTTTTTATTATACTTGATATATGTAAAATCTATATATGTTTGTGAAATGTATCTTTTGTCAAAAGATATCTAGTTTATTTTTAAAAATTTATTTGTTTTTTGAGAAAAGTCTTTGGATTAAATTCCTTTTGTAATGAGTAATGAGTAAATTGGTATTTAAGTACTTGATTAGTACTTAGTAATTAATACTTACTAATTATTTATTAGAATTACAAATAAAAATATGTATTGAAAATTCTAGTACTTTAAAAATAATTAAGTATTTACTTCATACTTTCTAAAAAGATATTTGACTTAAAATTCTAATTTTAAATAACATCATGGAGAATTCGTTTTTGCTTTTCAACCATGTAACAAGCTTGCTTATATGCGTTTACTATTATACATGGTGCATTTTATGGATATAATACATATATGTATATTAAAAAACAAAGAAATGTATCATTTGAAATCAAAAATATATATTTTGATTTCTATAGATTTTTGATTTTAAGTTTTGTAATTTTAACTTTAAAATGGGGCCTCGGTGGCCTAATGGGTAAGAACGTATAAAATACGTTGTAAACATCGACGGAGTGTTGCTTCGAATCCCACACACGTTGTAGGAATAATTCGTCCTGACGACATTTAGAACCACGCTTGAAAAGGAAAGGCTGTGTAATTTCCTTGTCACATTTATGAGGCAGGAGAATACACTAAAAAAACAAACTTTAAAATTATACTAGAGTTAATTACAGATGGTTTTTCAAAAATACTTGTAATTCTTCAAAATTCAGTATTATTTTATTACATATTTATTTTTGGTACTTTATTTACTCCAAATTAATTAAGAGAATTTGAATCAAAGTCAAAGGAATACTTAATTATAATTTAATTAAGTACTATAACATAATTTAATTTACAAAGTATCAGTACCAAACAATTTTACTGTATTTTAGTAATTAGTAATTAATTACCAAGTAATAGTACTGGTAATTGTACTGGTATTGGAATTTTACAAGTTTAAATTCTATAAAAATGAACGGTCAATTGATGATACATAGGAAAAAATCAGTTGTCTCCACCACAGGACCGACCGCCACTACAAGAAAAGTACAATGCCAAAATTTGTAGATTTTTTACATAATAATTTATATCAAAGCTGAATTATTTCTAATAATTTAACAACATTTTGTTTTATTCAATAACAATTATAAGCAATGAAATCGTAAAAATATATGTACATTCATTCATACATCCATTTACATTATTATGTAATGTGAGTATACACATCAAAAATATTCGAAGTAAAAAATAATAAAAACTGTAAACAAATACAAAACAAACATAAGATTAATATTGAATTTGCTAACAAAAATTTTATCGTTTTAATTTTATGTCATCAACAAAAGAATAATATACATAGATATAAGTACATACATATGTACATCCATACATATATATATTTTTAGAGAAATAAAATAGAACAAAAAAAATTATTCATATAAATTCATATGGAGTGTTATGTATGAAATTTGGACTTAAAAATTAAATAAAAGTCAAAGTTAGTCGGATCAAAAAATGTTCTATGGCAAAGGTGTTGCTCTTTATTTGTGTAAACTTTTTCTTAATAATTTTTCTCATAAAATTTTTCTGTTACGAAATATTCGTAAAAAACTTAAAAAGTACACTAGTAAACTACCACTTGCGGTTGTCCGATTTTCTCCAAAAGCTTATCAATCCGAGATATTTACGTCAAAACCTTAAATATGAAATTGCAAAAAATTCCGTCGTTTAAGCTGTACACATGCCCACAGACATACTTACACACACGCACACACACACACACAGACATCATGCTAATAAAATTTTTACAGCCTTCTCCACACCGGAGTAGTGCATATTTGCCAATCTCGGGTACAAATTTTTAGTATGAAAACAATACCTACCTTATACATACATAATTGTATGCGGTCGGTAAAAAGGTAATTTAATTTCTTTTCAATTAAATAAAATATGTGATTTATTTAAAACAAAACTAATATTTAATTTCACAATTTTTGCTTACAAATTGTAATTGTAAATTGTTACTTAGGTATATTATGAATTTAATATAAATAAAAAGACGTTGATTTTGATAATTGTTTGTGATGATAATCATAATAATTTTGATCATTTTGATTATCATCTTCAAAAAATAATTATCCTTTAATTATTTATGGATGAAAAAATTTTTTGTATATAATTTTTTTTTTCCGGAATACAAAAACCAACAAAATAAAAAAAGAAAAATTAAAGATAAAACTTATATTCCAACACCAATTCATAATTGTAAAGCTCCCTTTCCAAATTTTTGTACATATTTGTATGTTCATCAACTATATAAAAATAACGATGAAACAATTTGAATCACATTAGTAAGCAAAAATGTAGACATAAATTCTAATTAAATATTGGTTCTGTTATAAAATCCAAACTTTCACAATCCAAACATGTATAATCAAAATAATAGACAAAAAAAATATATATATATTTTTGCTACAAAATCAAAATCCTCGCTGAACAAATTATTGAAACCCTGATTTTGTAATTAACTTTTAAATCATCCTAATTCATACATATTCTGAAAAAAGCTTATAATACTGATTTTGTAAACAACTTTAAGATCCGTCCAAACTCAGGCACATATATTCTGCAAAAAGTGTATAATCATGATTTTGTAACCAACTATAAAATCGCTCCTAATTATTTTTGTTATATGCATATAACAAAGTGATCAAAATAGTAGTGGCTTCCGCTTCCAAACCTCCGCTAAACAAACAAATCTTGGAATACTGATATTATATTAAAATACTATTGTTCTAAATAATATATGTATCTTTAAACAAAAAAGTACTGCATTTTGATGCATTTAGATTTTGCAAATTTGGCTTTTGATACTTTTGGATTTTGCAAATTTAGCTTTTGATGTTTTTGAATTTTACAAATTTGCCTTTAGGAAAAGTTTCGATTTTCATGTTTTTGGATTTTTTTTTCTTGGATTTTAAGCGTGATCCTTAAATATTACTTGAATATTATTGAAAAACGAAGCTAGTTGTAATTTTAGACGTAGAGGTAATGATTTGTTCAATACACTTACTTCATTGAAAAACAAAACAAAATTCCAGTTTTTGAAATTATGTATGAGAAAAATTTGTATTCACTCTAGATTAAAAATAATTATCTAGAATAAAAATAATAACAACACCCTTTTTTTTTACTAGAACACAATTTAGTCACAGATAAAGGAAAGGATACACATTTTTATGAAATAGACTTTAGGATTCAGAAACATCACACCTTTCTCATATATTTTATACAAAAATTTGTATGTTTTCTTTGTTATTTGTTATATTGCCTACACTATGAATTTGTGATTTTGTTTTTTTTTTTGTCTCCTTCTCCTCTTATTGCTACGAGGATAAAATATTCACAAAACCGGTTAATTAGGCTAAGCTTCAGATTCTTTAATCATTACTTTGGCTAACCCATTAATTGCTCGACTGTACGAAGTTGTAATTGCACGTTTATAATTTAAAAATGATTTGTACTTCTTCGATATTCTTACAAATTTTTATACTTCTAAGCATACCTGTTTTCTTAACTTATCTATTTCTCGAAATAGAACTGAGTTAATTTCTTTTAAATTGCCTTAGTGGATTCAATGTAATGTTTGGTGATCCAAGTTTCGATTGCACATTCAACTGAAACTTTAGATCATAATATTAAACATTCCAATAATTATTTGGCTTTCATTTTGCACATCAATGTATTTTTTTATATACTCGTATGTATATACATATTTATTAGGAAAACAATAAAAAAAAATTAAAAAAAAAAAAAACCTAACAAAAATATATGGAAAAACCTAAAAATCTCGAAATTTTCGAAGAAAGGATATTCAAAAATTTTATTCTTTTCAAGTACCATCATGACGTTAATTTTAATTATTTTTATTTATGGGTTCAGTGGGCTTAAAAACATAAGAGCAATTATTTTGTCAGAAATTTGTCAAAAAACAAAAATTTATCTTTTTAACATCAAAATTTATAAAACAAAAAAAAAAAAATTTATTTCATAAGGAAAAATATATATATATTTTTTTTTATGTGATTTTTATTATAAATTTCCAATTTTCGGATAAAAATTTCAGAATTTACAGGTTAATATTGAGAAGTTTTAATTAATGGTGGTGGTATAAAATCTGTTTTTCAAAATTTATAAAATTTTAATTAATATAAAAGGTGTTAATATATTTTGATGAAATTCTGGATTTATTGAAGTATTTGAAGATATAGATACTTATGAATGAAATCTTAATAAAAAAAGACTTCTTCAAATTTTTGATTATATATACTTATACTAAATTAGAATCTTCATTCTGATTAAGAAGTTGAAAAATTTAGTCATTTTATTAGTTCTTTTCTTTTTAAACAACCAATTAAAAATCTGAATTCTGGAATGGGTTAGAATAATAATAATTTAAAGGGGGAAATCCTATATAAATCAACCAAATTCATATAACACAATTTTTAAATCCCTGTTAGTTAGTTCTGCATATATTAAGTGTATCAGAATTATGTAGAGAAAAATGTACTTAGTATAAGAGTTATAATGAAAATGCCTCGTCTTTCATGATTCAAATACATTTTAAAATGCAAATTTGAAAAGGAAATAATTTTATATAGAAGATACCTCAAACACAAGACCAATCGGAAGGTTTAAGTAGGAGTTATATAGGCAATTCATAACTGTAAGCCTACTGAAGAGTCCAGTTGCGTTGAAGGACGAAACAGTCCTATAATAAAAATTTTTCTTTTCAGAGCATTTTTGTACGACACAACTGTTGGCATGTATCGCAGTTTTCTTAATAAAAGTTAACTTATGTATTAAAATCAAGTAAAAAGCTATATAATGATGGTGTCACTCAACTTTTGAAGAAATTGGTTCCTTTTCAAAATTGCATTGAATTGAATTTTAGACTTTGGATAAGGAACGGTCTAGCCAATTCCACACTAAAAGCGTAGTGAAGAGTCCAGTAGTGTTGAAGAACGAAACCCTACTATTTAGTTGAACCACTTAAATTAAAATATTTAAAACACGAATGTTTCTAGAACACAAACTTATCGATTTTAAAAGTTTAAAAATATAGTTTCAATCAAAACTACAAATAACCGATGTATAGAAGTCGAAATTAACTCTAAATTAACACATCGTATGAATAATTCTCCCTTACGAGATTTACAGCCACGTCTGAAAAGGAAAGGCTGTGTAATTCCCTTGTCACAGTTATGTGGCAGGAAAATACACTGAAAAAAAAAAATCTAAATTAAAGAAAACTATATTTTTTTTCGATAATTTCATAAATTTTTTTAATTTTGATTGGTGTTAATTGTTGTAAAAAAAAACGCAGTGGTTAACCTAAAATCATAAGTACCTATTTTAAATAGATACAAATGCTTGAATTTTTTTTTTAAAAAAACATTTCTAAAACTTTTTTAATATATTTTTGAATATATGTAATAACTTTTCAAAAAGCTAGCAATCATTCATTACATATATCCTCTCAAAAATTATTTATATTGTACAGTCTCATTATAGTATAAGAGTTAAATGAATTCCTTAAGGACGCCAAAATAAAAAATGATTACTATCATATAGTAAAAAATATAGTAATAGAAAAATATTTCAATAAAACTCGAATATGAACTGAGATTACGTTTTCATCCAACCAAAAACCATCTGAGTTATGCTGTTCAACTTTAAGGTCAGAGATGTATTTATTTTATGGCAAAAAAAACTTTAATTAAAATCTATTTAAAAATAAAAATAATATTTAGATACAACTACTTAGTATGTTCTGTCTAATAATTTATTAACGGTAAGCCCAAAGTTCTTTCTTCAAAATGCATCACCCATAACACACAAAAATAAACAAAACAAAAATTCAAAAATTTTCTTTCAGATAAATGTTGCACCACTGATACAAAATTAATTCATTTCACACAAGTAAAAATATAGGGGGAAAACAAACTGTTCTGATTAATAAAGTAAATAATGTCAGTGAAATGGGGGTTCAAATTAACTGCATGATCATAAGTAAATAAGAAAATAAAATGCATGATCATGACTAAACATAAGATCCCAGATAAACAACATATCGATCTTTCGCAGGAAATTAAATACAGAACTATCACAATAGATAAGAATGCTCAAAATTAGCTGAGTCGATAGAATTACGAATGCAATATCAATACTTCTGAGAAGAAAGTGGGGAAATCAACAGAATTTGTAAAAATGGTAAAACAAAAAAAAATCATCTAGTTTTCTTGTGTATTAATAGGATCAAGAAGAAGAATAATATTTTTTCTGAAGAATCTCAGAACGGTTTAACGCGTCATTAAAATGTTTTTTTCAGAGCAGCAGTTAAGATCACCAACATGAGAGACAATGTTCGATGACAGAGTTGGCACTTAAAGAAGACACATATAACTTAAACCGATGAACAGGTCATATACACGGAACTAAACTTATTAAAATCCTTGCTATATACTATGTGCTAATGAATAACTTCAGTAAGGTTCTATAAGGAAATTTTTTCAAAGGTTGTCTTATTGTTATGTATAATCTTGTTGTATATAATCAAAAAAAATATATCATTTATATAATAATATATTCTTTTGTACTAGAAACAATTTTGTTCTTTTGGAACATTTGAGTCCAACCTGATCTGTCTAATAATATTCATCATAATAGTTACAAAGATTAATCAAAATATAATTTCTGATAAACATCAAAATATATACTTTCCATGGGCTACTTTGATTTTTAAACTTCGTACTTTTTCAAACTCACTGTATTTATTCAGATTAATGAATCTCTCAAGTTTTTTCTATAAATATGAAAACTTTTACTTTAAAAAATTCGTTTTTCGTATTACATAACAATATAATATAAAAAGTTTTTAAAAATTTCTTCAGTCCTCATAAAAGTGTCCTTAAGAAAAACCTAACAAAAAAAAAATAATTATAACATTTTAAACGTTAACTCATTTTTTTTAAGGTCATCACTTTTATTATATGGCCATACATTCTAAACAATGGGATATGAGTTGTTAGAAACAAAAATAAATAATAAACTTATACTTATACCAGACTTTATTACAATTTCAACTTTTTAAATTTTACAATGTAAAAGTAATTTAAACAAATATAATAGTTTTCTTTTTTTTTCGAAATATAAGTTATTCTTTTTATAATTTTCTTTTGCATATAAAAATACATAATGTTATTTTGTATTATCCAGAGAATTCATATTATATGTTACTGGTTACTGATGGTTACATAGTAATTCTAAAATTAATAAACTTTTACCAAAATTTACAAATTAATATTTACAATTAAATTTATTTTTAATAAGTATAAAATTTTTAAAATCAAAACTATGAATAAAATCTTTTTAAAAATAAAGTTTTTTTTAAAAAAATAATTAACACCTTGAAAAATTGACAAAAAAAAATGTCAAAATTTTTTAATTTGTGTTCATTTTGAAATTTTCTAAAAAAAATTTTTGATAGAAAAAAATCATTTTATTGTTATAACATTAAAAAATATTCATTTTTATTCCTTTAAAATTCAAATTTATTGAATAGATTTTAAAAACAGTTCTTCAACAGTAAATAGTTAGATTTTCCATTTTTCTTACAACCTTTTCAAATATTAACACATTTTCTAGTGTAAAACGAAACAGAAAACTATCTTCCGATTGTCGACATAATTACGATTCAATTATTAGAAGAATCATTTCAAATATGGATGGTAAATGACAATGACATTTGCCTATACTTCATTGTAGTCGCATATTAATGTGTAGTCATTGTAGTCCTATGTAGTAGTATAATGACATTCTCGAGTATTTCTTTGTAGTAATCCATTTTCTCCTGTTTTACTGGTTGATTACGTCTGAAACAAATTTCAGTGTTGTGTATTACGTTATTTCTATTCAAAATAGACAAAGTTCAACTTTACCTTTTATAGATACAAAAACAACTTATCCTTTTCTAGTGGGGGGAAGTGTGTGTATTTAAATTTTTTCTAAAGATATACATATAATATGGAAATATTTAAAAAAAATAAAAAAAAAAACTGTAATTTTAATTCAAAAACCACATATTTAGCCACAAAAATTTAATTTTCACAAAAGATTATAAAAATTTCAAAATATTAATACCAAAATTTTCATTAATAAATGATAAAAAAATAAATATTATTAACAATTAATTCCTTATATCTTTTTTATAAAGCGTGTTTCAGGGTAAATCTGATATAGAGCAAGTGGTGGTAATAGATATAAAACAAATAAAAAAATTGTATGTAAGTCCACTCACCATTTTTCGAAAGATAATGGAAGTAAAAAATCTTCAAAACCGGATATCTTCAAAACGGTTGGAAATTCAACCCCCAGTAGGATATCAACTTCTCCTATATCAGTAATTATATATATTATTCCTCCTTTCATAACTCTAGAATACTCGTACGAACTCTAGAATACTCATACGAACACAAATTATGTTGCTATACCATTAAATTTAATCATCTTTTACAAAATTTCAGATATTTGACATAATTAAGTAGCAAGACAAATAATGAGTTATATGACAACTGCTCTAACCTGCTGCTCTGGACTGACTATATTTTACAGAAATTTTTGGTATAAAATTGAACTTCTTTTGTTAAAATTTTAATACTCAGCTAATATAAACTCAGTTATTTTTATATAAAAAAGAGGTTGTATGGCAGTTACCCCAACATGGTTGGCATAAAACTTGATTTAGGATCAATAGACACTAAATAATTTTTATATAAAGAAAAACGTTTTATGGCAGCTAGTTAAACCCGCCGGTCGATCTTTCTGAATATCAATATCGAAACTAAAAATTTTACAAAGATGAAATGGTAAAAAAATCAGAATTCTAGTTCCTTTATGTTTTGAGTTATCATGTGAACGGATGGCTTAATTGACTCAAAATTCAATCCTGTGCAAGAATATATTATATACTTTTTCATATCTTTCTAGTATCATTTAAGGTGTCACAAACGTAAAAGCATATCAAGCTAAATAATTATCATGAATTAAATGAAAATCATATTTTTGAATGATTCCTGTCATGAAATCAACTAAAATTTAATTTCGAACACATATAGGGGCACCTCGTTGGCCTAGTGGATAAGAGATTATGAAATACGTTGTAAACAATTAAACAGCGATAGAGTGTGGATTCGAATACCACACACGTCGTCAGAATGATTCCCCCTTGCGACATTTACAGCCACGACTGAAAAGGAAAGGCTGTGTAATTTCCTTGTCACATTTATGTGACAGGGGAATAAACTAAAAAAAAAACATAAAAAAAAAGACTTAAAGTGAGCAATAATAAACAAAGAATTATTCAGACTCTAGTACGATATTGAAATAGTTAGAAAAAATATTTATGAAGATTCATGATGATGATTGATGGGTGAAGAACACGAAGTAACCTTTGAAATTATCGTCACATTTTCTTTGATAGTCGAATGTCAAAACAAAATATCATAAAAATAAGAAAAGTCAAAATTATAAATATTCAGAAAATGCTGTATTTTTTTTTTGTTTGATACAACATGATTAGTTGGTGTACATGACAGCTCACTAGTATACTATCTTAAAAAGTACAAATGGTACAAATGAGGTGCAGTTTTGAATTAAAATTTTCTTGTAACTTTGATTGCCAACTATAATCCAAGCCTATATAGTTTAGAAATAAAATTAGTTCTTTAATTTAACTTCCTGATAACTATGATTTATGTGTATGAAAGTAAGAGATCCCCAAATTTCTAATCTGACCCTAGGTAAATCAGAACATTCACAGAGAAATTGATTAAGAGTTTATTCCTTATATTTCTATTTACAATTTCTGTACTGTGTAGGGTAATGAATATTCATCTTGACTGCATGGGTTTCCACCAGCTATTGGCTCGTAAGTAGTGTTACTGGTCTAGAAGTATTTATATACATGTAAATTTGAGGTTTTTTTTGTTCCTCCTTGATACAAATTTTATTAAAAATAAAAAATTATTATATACACATCAAATATTTTCAAAATTTCTTCGTCAATTTTTATACCCTACACATTAAGTATAAGGTATATTAACTTTGGTATGGTTTTTGTAACCACCAAAAGGAAGCGAGTTAGGTATAGACATGTATATATATTCTGAATCAGGATCACCGCCTGAGTCGATTTAGCGATGTACGTCCGTCCGTCCGCACGCACGATAACTCAAAAAATAATGATGCTATCTTGATAAAATTTATACTGTAGGTTAACAATGACTAAGGTAAGGCGGGGATTGTAAATGGGCGAAATCGGACCATGCGTTCGAGTACCTCCCATACAACTCTCAAAACCGAATACGCATATCTTCGAAATTAATTTTGTACGAGGCTATGTTTTTCTGAAACACTGATATCCCTAAAATTTGAGATGAATTGGAATGGTCGTTCGGGTACCTTCCATACAACTCCCAAAACCGAACAAGCATATCTTCGAAATTAATAAAGATAGAAACTTCAAGTTTGAAGTTTTTAGCATAACAAGCATATCTTCGAAATTAATAAAGATAGAAACTTCATGTCTCTAAAATTTGAGATGTCTCTAAAATTTGAGAAGCATATCTTCGAAATTAATAAAGATAGAAACTTCATGTCTCTAAAATTTGAGATGAATTGGGGTTGTGGTCCACGTGTCTCCACACACTTCCCAAGATCTAACAAGCATATTTTCGAATTTAATAAAGATAGAAATCTGAAATTTTAAACAAAGGTTGTAACAGCATTTATTTTTTTAGCTTAGTTATATTAAATACCTAACTAAAATAACTTATGGATTTTTAATTTAATTTGAATTTTTTACGTGTAGGGTATAAATAAGTCGGTTGCATCGACTTACTGTTACTTTTACTTGTTTCAATTCAAAACAATTCAAATTTTGTACGATATATCGTATATATTTTATATGATACCAAAATGAGGTCTAAGAGTTTTTTTATATTTTTTGAATTTTTTATTAAAATATTAATAAAACAAATCAAATGTATACCTATACTGGTTTGTAAATGACCTAAAATGTACTATCAACAACCATTTTATTACATCAACACATATATTCTTATTTATCACATCTCTAAATCTATTTAATTTCACTTAACTGAATTCAAATTCCATCGAGTTTTTTTTGTTTTTGTTTTGAATAAAAACCAGATTTTTTATTAGAATTTAAAACTAAAATTTGTAATTTCATTAAAAAAAAACAAAAACTTTAATATAAAAAAAAAATTTTTATCATTATAAGGTTATTCTTCATCAAGAACAGACATAAAATGATAAAAATACATTTTTTAATCTTTTGCTTCATTATAATTTTTAATTTACTTCAGATTAAAGATTCTGAACAATTTACATTTGATTTTATTGAAAATTTTCAATCAAAAATTAATATAGCATATGTGGATTCAAATAATGGCTATTATAATCTTTTAAATCCATATGAAATTAATTTCAATCAATCTGAAATATTTGGATTAGAAGATCATATCAATATTACAGATTTTACCATTAGTTCAATCCTTAAATTCAAATATGATAATGAAAATCACTATGGTGTTAATATTTTTGATTTAGATTTTAAATCAAATTCCGAACCTATTGGAATTGCCTTCTATATAAGACGAAATGATAATAAAATAATGGAAAGAATTAAAAAAAAATGGATATCAGCTGATGCAGAATTTAAAGTTCCACAAAATTATAAAGTAATTTATAAAACAAAAAAAAAAAGTTAAATAATAATTTTAAAAAAAAAATTTTTTTTTACAGTTAGATGATGATAATTGGCATAAAATTATTTTACAATTTTCAAAAGGTATCTATAAATTATGGGTTGATTGTGAATATATTGGAGAAACAAAATCTGAAATAAATAATCATGAATTTATTAATTTCGAAAAGATAAAAAATACTAAAATTGAAATAAATGAAAGAAGTTTATTATATAAAAGTGCAAATGTGAGTTAAATAAATTTTTGTTTTTTTTTTTTAATTTTATCAGATAATTTATATTAAATTTTTAGTTTAAATTAAAATCATTAAAAATTATATCAGGATCAAATGATATTCAAAATATAAATAAAATTGATTGTACAGATATTCCAAAGTCAACAAAACATTTTCAAATGGACATTTTAGAATCTCTTAATAAAAAATCAAAGTTTTATAATTCGGAAGAAAAAATATTTTCATTCGAAAATTCGAAATACTTAGGAAGTTTGTATATACAATATATATTATTCGGAATTTTTTATGAATCTTTTTTTTTATAGATGCTCTAGCTGAAATCCATCAAAATTATATCACATATAATTTTAATCCTGAAAAATTTCTTGTAAATTATGAAATTCGTTTTAAACCTGCAATAAATTCTGATGAGCAATCAAAGGTAAATAATATTATGTATAAAACTAATTTTAAAATGAATCATTGAAAGCATTGGATGCAATAAGGGAGTATATCAAAAAAAATGTCTTTTGAGAAAAATACAACAAAACATTAAACGTTATTCTATTTTATATTTAGCGCAATTCAGTGACATCCAAATTGTATTTGGACGCAAAGTATTATGATCCAAATTGTAAAACAAAAGTTTTTTACAAAGTATCATGATCCAAATTATTTTAATATACAAGGAAAATGTTAATTGGTTTTAGAACCAGGAAAATTAAATAAAATTCTGGGCCAAAAATTTATCAGGTTTGAAAAAAAAGCTTTAATAAAAACTTATTCGAAAGCTCTTTTTGCATAGATGAAGAAAAAATTAAGAAAATTAGATGATAATAGCTGTTGGTAATTGTTAAAAAGTTTTATATTTGGTCATAATCTGCGCACATTCATTAAATTAAAATAAAAATTATTCAAAATTGCATTAAACATTTTCAAAAAATTGATGCGTCAAATTCATTGTCATTATTGATTCACTGATTTCATCATTATTATTGGTTATGATTCCGCGTTTTATAGACTCATATATTTTGTTAGAGATAAGACATTTTTTTGCTTTTGCTTTTACTCACACTGGTTCAACAGTTTTTAAATACCGTTGATTCATTTGACGTTTTATGCAAAAAAAGCGTTATAATAAAATATCACTTAAAGTTCTCTAACACCATACAGTAATGTCCAATTTAAAAGAAATTTTAATAGTAAAATCGGAGATATCACTGCTTTCATTCAGTTTAATAATATGAAAAAGGGTTGAAAATATTTTACGCGATTATTGCACCCAATGCTTTTAATATTATATTACTATTGTATAATATTTAAATTTATAAATTAACAGTTTTTGGATAATTATTGGCATAATTTAACATACACAGCAACTTCAGATGGTAAAATTGAAATTTATTTAGATCGTAAATATGTTGGAAATTATTATCTATACAATATGAAAAAAAATTTAAATTTTGCCAGTTCATATTCTGTAATTGAAACTATTTTTCAATTAGGTTTACAAAATGATAAAGTAAATATTATGATCTTTATATACCTACAGACTATAAAAAATCTATTTAAAAATTTTAAAAATTATTTTATTTTAGTTTGATTTAAAAAAATTAAGTATTCATAGTGATGAATTATTTTTAGATGGTCTTAAAAATACTTGCCCTCAACTTATTGAATCATTGGTAATACATAATCGGATTTTTTTCTCTTTTTGCTTATAATTTTCGAATTTCCGACCTATAATCATTTCGTTTTTTTTTATTTTAGGACAAACAAACTACAATGTGTTTAAATTTAGAGAAAATTTTTAAAAATTTAATTTGTAAAAGAAATGATAACAAAAAGTTTGAATTCAATGGTTTAGATACAATAAAAAACAGTTCTACTAACAAAATATCTACACCACAAGGTGATATATTTAATTATGATGGATTAACTGCATTTGGTGGTATAAGATATTGAAATGTATTTTTTTTTTTTAAGTTGATATATTAAAAATTTTGATTTTTTTTAAAGGTGAATTAGCTAAAAATAATTATAATTTGTTTGCACCTGAATTTGACGATGAAAATTTTAGTGTTGAATATGTAATCCGTTTTAATCATCCATCAAATTTAATTGCTAAGAAAAATAGAGTAAATTTTAGTTCTAAAATTTTTAATTTATATAATGTAATATTAAATTTATTTTACAGATTAATGATATAAAATGGAAAAAATTCATTACATTTAGAGAAAATGGTATTCATTCAATTTTAATTAATTGTAAAATGGAATTTGCTTTACAAATTGAAAAAAATTCAAATTTTATAAAATTTGTACAAAATTTAAATTTTGCTACTACCAAATCTGTAACTATTCCATATTTTGTTGGAAGAATGGATGGATATGAAGTAAACATATTTTTAATTTTTTTTTTTTTTTCTTCATTTCATATTATCATTTAAAATTTAATTTTAGATTAAAATTCTTAAGTTTAAAATTTATAGCCCGGCAAATCTTTTGAATCCTAAAGATTGTACAGATATTCAAAAACTGAATGATAAAAAAATTTAATATTTAAATGAAGAAGAAGCCAGAAAAGAAATTGAAAAATTTTTTTTCAATAATGTTAATAGTAATTAATAATGTTGTTAATAATAATTAAATTTTTAAAATAATGTTTTAAGCTGTAACAAAGAATAGTAGTAAAAGATCAAAATAAAAATTTTAAAAATCTATTTAAATACATATATACATATATAAATATATATAGAAATATTTTAGTGTTTTATGTATCTTTTTCAATGTATAATTGCAGATACTCATCATGGATATAAAAGAATGGGAAAGAAAAAAAATCTAAACTAAAAGAACAGATGATCTTTAACAAAAATTTCAATGGCTCTCTAACAATTTGGTATATTTAAACTTTAGTGTTAAAGACATTACGAATTTTTATCATCAAAAAGTGTTAAAGTAAAAATTAAATTTTAATTAAATTAATTTATATATTTTTTAAAAATACTCTTCCCCTGAAAATAAAAGTATATATAAAATAAAATTATTAACAATTGTAGGAAAAAAAAAATTAAAAATTGAATAAAATAAATTAAAGTTAAGAAATTAACTATATATCGTTGTATAAATATCTTTTCAGCGTATTTTAAAGTTTCTCACTTGAATTTTACATTTTTTGTGAATGAAATTTTTATCAAAAATATTAATTACAAACCCATAATAATTAAATTTGTATTAAAACGACCTTTTAGAATTTAATAATTAATAGAAAAATATTTTCAATTCAATTTTTTTTTTTTTTTTGAATCAGAACCATATTGAATTTCTCTAATAAAACAAACCAATTCCTTCAAAAGATATTTTATATATACCTGTACAAAAAAGATCGTTCAACTTTTTTATACCATTTTTTAAAAAATGTTTAATTAAAATTTAACTTCAGCTTTTTTAATTCTAAAATCTCTTTGTTTATATAATTTAAAAAAAGCTTAATAAATAGCTTTCATAATTTATTTGCAACTAACTTTAACAGTGGAATAAGTAAATGAGTAATAAAATATCCTTCAAATAATTTTAAAATGCAAAAATAAAACTAAAAATATTTCTAAATCAATTCGGAAAATATTAATTTTAAAAAATTTCGAATTTTCAAAAGATTTGTATAGAAAAATTATATTTTATAGTTGAAAATTTGTATGTAATTTTTATATGACTTAATAAAATTAAGAACAAAACAATATCACTGAAATCAAAAGCTTTTAAACGCATATATTTTCAAGATAAGAGAGCAAAGTGGCCTAGGAAGATTCAGAATAATTCCTCCGACATTCCTTCCGACATTTATAGTCACACTTGGAAAGGAAAGGCTGTGTAATTTCCAATTGTCACAGGGGAATAAAAAATTTTATAGACAAGCACCGTGACATCCAAATTGCATAAAAAAAGTGTCCGATGCAAAGTATTATGATCCAAATTGTAAAACAAAAGCTTTTTACAAAGTATCATGATCCAAATTGCATTATGACAGTTTGTACACCACCTACGATGTGCGTTTGTTTAAAATTTTTGTATCTAAAATTTTCTGAACACTTTTAATTTATCTTTGACAATTCGATAGTGAATTTGAATTGTTATTTAATCGGCGAAAAATTTGTTCTAAATTGTATTACATTTACATTGCATTTAGACGCAATACATCGGTTTTATAATGCATTAAAAAACTTTATGTGTATTTGTAGGGCATTAAAATGTTTTTCTTACGCAATTTAGATGTCACGGGCATTTTAGAATTTTATGAAAATTATTACTTCAAAATTATTACTTAGAAATTTTTTATTATGAAGAAAATTATGATAAATAAAAGAAATCTTATACAGCTAAGAAAATCATATTATTTTCACAGTTGGTACATATGTAAAAATAAATTATTATATAAATTAATTTTTTGTATCATAAAAAACTATACCAATATTTATTTGTCACTCCTCGTAATATAACTCGTAAATGGAGAGGAATAGAAAATTATTTTCTAATTATTCTCGAAGGTTCTTATTCTCAGCTATTTACTAATACTTATATTCATAAAGATAACGAAGGAATGTGCAAATAAGTTATTTTGCAGTTTGATGTGTTTATATGCAAAAAATTTTCAGTATAAAACTTGAGATTTAAATATTCAACAAAAATAGTTTTTTCCCACTTTTAATAGCTGTAGCTTCATAATGAAATCTTGTTATGCCTAAAATTTAGTTGCTTTACCTTAAACGATATGGAAGTTTTTGAAACAGACTAATGGATTAAACGCTAAAACTTTTGAAACTGTAATAAATCTGTAAAGCAAAAACTTTTAAAAATGCTTTAAAAACAAAACATAATCAACAAAGCTTTTGTAATATCTTCAATAACAAAAATTATATTATAAATATATCAAAAATAACGAAGTGAAAAACAAGCAAAACAAAATTTTTTTTTGAGATAACAATTATTATCCAGATACTCTAAGTCTATTATACTCCACTGTATAAAGTTTCTATATATAAAGAATCAACATGTGAATGCTAATTAAAATCAAATATTCATTCCATTTTTAAATTATGTAGAAATAAGTACTTATTTCGAAAAGTATATATTTATAAAAATGTGCATAAATAAAATGGGTTGGATACGAATGCTCGTTTCTCAAAATCGTGTTTTATCAAACTCTGATTTTATCGTTTCTTTAAATCAGGTTTTTTTTTTGTTTTATTTTTTTGTTTTCAGGACATTTTTCAAAAGAAGATATGGATATCAGAGATCTGACATTCTAACTTAAAAATCTCTCCTAATTATTTGTTTTCATACATATTGCAAAATCAAAATCTATAAAATAGTGGGGCCTGCCATCCTCAAACCTCTAAACAAATGATTAAACCCCTGATTTTGTAACCAACACTCTCCTAGTTATATTTTCTCATACATATTTCAACATCAAAATCCTTAAAATAGAACAAATCCCTGCTAAACAAATTATTGAAACCCTGATTTTCTGAGCAATTTTAAACTCCCACTTAATTATGTTTTTTCAAAAATATTTCAACATCTTTAAAATAGTGAGGGCTACGGTCCCTACCCCCTGTTAACTGAATTACTGAACTGTTAACCCCCTGTTAACTGAATTCAACTCTAAAATCCCTCCAAATTCAAATTGTCACATATACATACGAGTATATATATATAAATATTCTGAATAAAGCGAAAAATCTTGATTTTGAATCCAACTCTAAAATATCTTCTTTTCGTACCTAACTCGTTGTTTGATAAAAGTTGAATATTACATTTTTTTTATTTTTTCTCTATTTTCTAAATTTACCGAAATTAAAAAAAAAAAAACGAGATTTCTTAAAAACAAGATTTTGAGATACGATAATTAGTATCGCTACCAAATTAAATATGTATGTCATCGGCAAATAATTTTAAATATAAGATGATCATTAAAAAATTATAAAGAATTTTAGAAAGCTTTTGTTATTCATATAAAAAAAAAAAACTTATTTCAAGTAAAAAGCTTTATCATTTTAAAGTGATTTTCCATTACAGTTGGACACAAAATGTTTAAAAACCGCTTTTTTCTATTTTATTCCATTGCAATTATTATCAGTTTATTTTATATTAAAAATTTAAATGGATTTAAATTTGATTTTATTGAAAAATTTCAACATAAAATTAATGTAGATTATGTGGATTCTAATGGTGGATATTACAATATATTAAATCCTCATGCAATTACTTTAAATCACTCTAATATATTTGGATCAGATAATCTTAATATTACTGATTTTACAATAAATGCTATTTTAAAATTTAAATACAATGATATTTATAACGGAACGGATAGAATTAAATTTTTTAAGATTTCACCAGAATATGGTAATGAAATTTCATTTTATGTTAGACAAGATGATAATGAAATTGCAGTAGAAATTATTATAAGATGGCATGAAGCTGATGCAATATTTAAAATTTCTGATGATAAAAAGGTAATTTTTAACTTTAATACATTTATTCCAATATAATTATAATATCAACAACATATTAATATTTTTTGTTTTCCCAGATTGATGACGATCAATGGCATAAAATAAATCTAGAATTTTCAAAGGGTACTTATAAACTTTGGATTGATTGTCAATACATTGATGAAACAAAATCCGAAACTAAAGATATTAAATATATAAATATTTTAAAAGAAACACCTCTTGAAATCAAATTGAATCCATTATTATTTTCTACATCTTCAAATGTAACGAAATTTCATTTTTAATATTCTAAAAAAATTTTGAATATATTTTAAAAAATTAAAATGCGTGATTTTTATCTTTAAATTTGTTAAAAAATTTCAGTTTAAATTAAAATCGTTAGAACTTATATCAGGCGCAAATGATATTCAAAATATAGATAAAGACGATTGTATGGATATACCAATGTCAATAGAACACTTTAAATTGAATGTCTTGGAATCACTTCAAAATAAATCACATTTTTATAACTTAGAGGAAAAATCATTTTCATTCAGAAATTCTGAAGAATTGGGAGGTTTGTTTTAAGTTAAACTTTTCATGATTTTTTTTTTTCCATGATTTTATAAATGTTAGACAAATAATTATTATTTTTGTTTCAGACGAACTAGCAGCAGTCCATCAAAATTACATTGATTATAGTTTTGATCCAGAAAATTTTATGGTTGATTTTCAAATTCGTTTTTCATTTATAAATGATTCAAATTTTCAGTATTCAAAAGTATAAAATTGAATAATATAATTTAAGATACATACTAAAATATCTAAAATTATTTCAATTTGTTTATTATTAGCTTTTCGATGGAAATTGGCATAATTTAACATATACAGCAACTACAGATGATTCAAATATTCATTGAATATTCATATTTAACATATACAGCAACAGAAAAATTCAAATATATTTAGATTGTGAAAATGTTGGACATTATATTTTATATAATATGAAAAAGAATTTAAATTTTAGTAGTTCATATTCAGTTTTAGAAACTATTTTTCGAACAGATCTTCAAAATATCAAGGTAAATATTTAAAAAATTGCAACTTTATTATACCATACGAAATTTCAAAGTACGAAAGGTACGAAATTTCAAAGAAAAAATTCTATTTTCAAAATACCATTTACATAATTTCAAAAAAAAAAAAAAATTCCAAAGAATAAAATTACAGAAAAAAAAAATTTCACTTAAAATAAATTCCAAAATTCAAAATTTAATGGAAAGCACTTTAAATGGTGCTAAAACCACCCGTTAAACAAATTATTGGACTCTGATTTTGTAACCAACTATAAAATCACTCCTAACATTTTTTTAGATACAACAAGGCATTTACAATAGTGGAGGCTACCCCCCTAAACAAATTACTGGGACGCTGATTTTGTAATCAACTATAAAATCCCTCCTATTTATTGTTTTACATACAACAACAATAATATAGTAATAATAATAATATATTAATATAGTAGGCTATTGCCCCCAAATTGCCGCTTTTATTTTAGCACTTACCACTTTATTTTAGCAACTTTGAACTTTGAAAGCTTACTAAAAAACTTTATCGTCAATACCAAGGAGTATTTTGTGGACTTTCTTTTTTTTTTTAATGCATTTCTCTGCCACATAAATGTGAATAGCAAATTACACAGCCTTTCCTGTTCAGGCGTGGCTGTAAATGTCGTAAGGAGGAAAAACTTTTACACAGCTTTTACACATCAGCTTTTACACACCAGGCCACGGAGGCCGCCCTTGTGGACTTTTTTTCAATATTTTGAAATTTTGTTTTTTTGAAATTTTTTTCTTTGGAACTATTTATTTTCATAGTTTGAAATTTTGTAACTTTGGAATGATGACAACATCGCTATCCTAAGAACTACGTTCGTACGGGTATAAAAATTATGTAGTATGGAATCAATTTTTTTGTTTTGAAATTTTACCAGAATCAAATTTAATATCAAAATTTTCTAATTTTAGTTTGAATTAAAAAAATTAAACATTCATAGTGGAAAATCAATTTTCGATGAACTTAAAATTAATTGCCCACAACTTACTGAACCACAAGTAAATATTATTTTCATATATATATTTATATAATTTTTATTCTTTTAAAAAACAAATTTTTTATCATAGGTGGAAAAACCTGTAATGTGCTCAGATTTAAAGAAACCCTTTAAACATTTAATTTGTTATGGAAATCGGGGAAATTTTGAATTCAATGGTTTAGATACAATTAAAAAAAAATCTCAAAATCAAAAAATTGATCCTTTAGGTGATATTTATTATAAATATGATAATTTAATTACATTTAAAGGTATGTATGTATGTGATATGTCTATTTTATTCAAAAAATTTTAAAAAAAATTTTATTTATTTTATAAATTCTAAATTATTTTAAAAGGTCAACTAGCTGAAAATAATCATAATTTCTATGCGCCAGACTTTGATATTGATGATCACAGTGTTGAATATATAATGCGAGAAAAGGATCCAAATGATTCAGATTCTAAAGTTGTAAATTTTTTATTAATAAACTAATTTTACCTTGTTAATATAATGTATTTAAATATTTATTGGATAGATTTTTGACAAAAAATGGTATTGGTATAAACTTACTAGTATTAAAAAATATAATCAAACAACAGTATACAAAAATTGTAAGAAAATATATCGGGAAGAATATTCGAAAAAATTTTTGTTCGATGATAAGGAAAAAGATTTAAATTTTTTGAAAAATACTTCTATAACATTAATTCCGTCTAGAAAAAGTAATTACATGATTAAATTTAAGGTAAATTTTTAAATTATTAAGTATTTATTATTACAAAATATTATATAAGTTATTTTTTTTTTTTTTTTCAGATTGATATAATGAAATTTAAAGTATATAGTCCAGGAAATCAATTAAATGTTACAGATTGTAATGATATTGAAAAATTAAACGATTCACTAAATAAAAGAATAAATAATTTGGAAAATTCAGAAATATAACAATAAATATGTATAGTTAAATAAAAAAAAAATGGATAAATTTCCTCAAAGGGGTTACGAATAATTAAAATGACGTCTTCACTTAATGGTAATTAGAAAACATAACGGTACTACAAAATGTTAAAAACAATTTTTAATGCATTTTTTGGCCACTAGATTCGGGCATCAATCTTAATGTCATATATATTTGGAAACTTGGAGATATAAAGTACCATTATGTGATGACGTCATCTTAATAGCTCTTAACCTCCTTCCGGAAGAATATCCATAAAAAATAAAATATAAATATTTAATAAATTTTATTTTTGTTTTTTTAGAAAACTTAAAAACAAGACAAATAAGCAAAGGCTCAATAAAAACAGTAAAAATATTACTATTGTAATTATTAAAATTCATTAATTTTTAGTTTTCATCAATAGACACATAATCACTGTTATCTGCTGTTAAAATAAAATTATATTCGTATTTTTCCTATTTATTTCAGTTTTTTTCCAATGTAAATTTTAAACATTCTGAAATAAAAGTTCATAAATCATAGTTCTCATAGTTTAAGGAATTTTTATGAATTAAAATATGAGTAGGTAAATGCCAACGTCATTAATAAATGAGTTGTTTTCTTGCAAAGAAATGAAGCTTTTCACTTAGACACAAGTACTTTGAAGTCAAAGTGCTCAAAGAAACTGTTGTACGCTTGGATTTTCAAACATTTTTATATTTTTTTAAGGTATAGTATTAGATATAAACTCTAAACACAAATCGCATTTAAGGAAATCAAAGCCTAAGGGTTCAACTTAAATCGTACGGCATATATTTTCTGTCAAAATATTTTTAATTACCATAAGCACCATTACATTAAGCACCATTAAGCACCATAAGCACCATTACATTTAAATTAGAGCAATCAAAATACGCGAAGTACTGTACGTGTAGTTTTTTAAATTGACAAAGTATGAAAAAATCTTTTTGTTGTTTTTTGATATGTTGTCCAGGGATTGTTTTTTAAAAATGAAAAAATTTAAAAATTGAAGTACATATGAAAAATTGTACTTTAACAAAAATTGTAAATTGTATCGGCTCACTGGCAGATAAAAATTGTACGCCGTACGCTTTTATTTTGGTTGAGCCCTTAATAATCTGAAAATTTTTTTATATTTTTAGTATATAACTAGTATTATGTATAAAGTAAATCAAAAATGTGCTTAAATCCGTATAGTAAATAATATTTTGTTCCCTTAAGTTTTCCCTTCAATGACTTTTATTAAAAAAATCAAAATTTAATGAAATATCACCCTTATTAAAAAATGATTCAAACGAAACTATCTATAAGTACCTGATACAAATAATAAAAAATTTTTTTTCCGAGTTATCATCTTCTTCGAATTTATCTTATAAACGAATTTTTTCGTAAGAGTTCCAGATGAACAAAAGGTTTGATGACAATATGATACATGTTATAAACAGCAGGACATAAATTTTCCTTCCTAATTATAAGAGGATAACGCAAAAGATTGGTTTAATTTACTTGATTATGTTTAGTTACTATTAGTTATTACAATAAGTTGTCCAAAATGTAAAATTAAAATTTCAAACTCAGCTTAGTACAATATACAAATATGAAAAAAGTATAAGATTCAAATGACTTAATATATTTTTATGACTTAATGACTTAATGACTTAATATTATTCAAATGACTTAATGAAATTCCATAATATCGGTTATTACAGCTAAAAGATTGTGACTCGGAAAAGAATGTATCTAATTAATTAATTTTGATAATCTTTATAATAAAAATTATAAAGAATGATAAGGCTGTTATCTAACCTATATATATAAAATCATAATAGACCATGATGGTTTTAAAAACAATTAGAACTTACAATTATAACAAAATAACGACAACTTGCGCAGCAGAACGTTTATATAATAAAATTTAATCTTCAAATTTAACTCATTAAAAAATTCTTTCAACAATTAAAAACGATCATTATATTTTTTATTTGTCATTAGCAATCTAATCATTGCTAATCATATATTATACATTTCATTTAATTATAAATTGGCATTTTGATTGAAAATAAATTAAAAATTAATTAAATTTGTATTTTGTTTTTTTTATTATCATTTTATTAGCTTTATCATTTTAATTCATTATGACCTGATTCAAAATTACAATAAATTACTAATTAAAGAAAATAACCTGCCCTAAACACGATTTCCTCACAACCATCATTTATAAACATAATTTGCATCAAATGAAAAAAAAAAACAAAAAAAAAGAATTTTATGCCAAATCATAACTTTTTAACATTAAGATTCACCCTTTCTTCATCCTTTCAAATTATATTAAAAAGAAATTTAACTTGAGTTTCAATATACAATTCGATTTGATATAAATCATACCGATTAATTAAAAGCAAGGGAATGTCTTGTTACTTTCCCATAATATTTATTGCTTTTTATTGTTATGAAATGAATATAATATGATATTGTTTTTATATTATACAAGGTGTCATCATATAATCGATTCCGATGACTATGTACAAACTTAAAAAATGCAATTTATAAAAGTGTTATAGTATTTTAAGAAGACTAAAGAAGGCAAGAACGACATTTGGCAGACTATGGCACGTCTGAAAACACCCCACCTAGCCAGGAAATACCAAGATCAGAATATTCAACTCCTGTGTTAAATTAATGCTCCTGTACAGTAGCGAAACATTGAATGACAGACACAAATAATATCAACAAAATACACCTTTATATAAATAAGTGTCTTAGAATAATTTGTAGTGTCTTCCGGTCGAGAACAATCACAAACACAGAATTATGGAATATTACAGGGCACCACTCCATAAGAATACTTATAAAAGAAGGAAAGTGAAAGTGGATAGGTCATACATTAAGAAAAGCAGACTGTGCTATATCCAAGCAGGCACTTGTTTGGAAACCACAAGGAAAAAGAAGGGTGAGTAAACCAAAAAATACATGGCGAAGGTTGGTAATGAAAGGAATTGTACCAACCGCGAAAATTTGTTCTGAAATCAAAAATTATCACAAAACAGAATCAGATACAGAGGTTTCATGGAAGCGCTATATTCCGAATGAAAATAATAAAGGGGGAAAAAAATAGTATTTTAATAAGACTGGATGGTTTAAAATAAAAAAAATTGATAAATCTATAAGTAATACTAAAAATATATAAACTAAATAATATTCAGCATTGTCTTCAAACCTAAGGGTATAAAATGGTTCTAAAAAACGACTTTTTTTCAATTTCATCATTATTAACCTGTAGAATAATAGTTCAATCATTCTCTTTATCTTTAAAATTAAATTTCGTAATGTAATACAAAACTAAAGCTTTAATCCTTTAAGCTTCACTATTAATTTCTTTTTTCTTGAGAATTATATTTTTCAATTTCTTGAGCACTTTATTATGTTCTTGAGAACTTTGTTTTTCAAATTCAAATTTAAATATCATGAAAACAACAAATATTATGATTGATTTAAATAGTATTCGAGGAAAAAAATTTATCAGATCTATCATATCCTCATTTTAATCAGTTCAAAAATTGAATTCTTCCAGAATGCAATTATACATTGTTTACCGTTTTAAGCATCCTCTGCGGTTATTCTTTTAATACGCCTAATATACTGGAATTTTTATCTGGAAATTTAAAAATAAATACATAACAGCGTTCTCAAATATTAAAAACACCCTTTAAAGTCATCAAAGACATTTACCGCACGTCATATATTTTAACAACATTTACTCTATATTTATTGTAATACTCTGTATTGAATTTATGTTTTTTTTAAAATCTAGTATATATAATAGAAGTATTATAACAAAATGAACAGTTTATTAGTATTTTATGATATATTATACATACATATACTACTAAACAGCCATTGTTCTTTTTAAAACTATGTATACTTACTAGGTACCATGTTATATTTATTCCAAATCAACATTTAAACAATTCAAATCCATATATAAAAATTCACAAACAATTGAATTCGATTTGTATTTATTATCAATTAATTTTGCACATATATACATATATATATATATGTATATATAAATTGTATGTGAATGTACAAAAAATAGTTATTTCAATTGGAAAAAGAAAATAATTTACAGAAAAAAATAAGATAGAATGTAAATCAAGGATTTTTAAAGGCGTACATTTTAAATAAACCAGTTATAATAAAGGAAAACAGTTAGCTTAGCACATATATAAAACATAATGTTTGAGTTTTAATATTTACATTTTACTTTGAAAAAATTTCTCCAGGTGCCTAAGTCACAGCTGTTTCAAAAAACAAACGTTCAACAAACGTTTTTAACGTAATCTAAACAGGGGAGGGTACAAAACAAATTTCTGAAGTAACTTATGCTAATTCCAAAAAAATTTTTATTTTTCTCAAAATTTCAAGGTTTTAACTGAAAAGCTGCCGAAGTTGTACAAAATTTTAAAATTTTTTTACAATATGTATACAATAGAAGAAAAAAGTTGTAGAAAATTAGGTGACACTTTCTTCAATTTTCAGGAAACCCTAAAATTCTAAATAATTCACAAAAACTTTTAAGACATATAAAAATATAATATTTAAGCTTTCATTTTTGTGTATTCATTTCCAAAAATTTATACAGGTACCTAAGTTACAGTTGTCTAAAAATTGCAAATTTTCCGTTTTTGAGCCCGAATGCTTTGTTCACCGCTACGGCATATTTCTTCTGAACCGTTTTTAAAAAAAAAATTTCTCTCAACAATGATTCACCTTTTCAGAACAATTTTTCTGCTGAAGAAAACAATTTAGACAGCTGAAATTTGGAAATAACATGTAAATGTTTTTTTCAAAAAATTACAGATGAAAAAGAATTCCGCACAAAAAGTTGTCTAGAGAAAAAAAACTTCCGAACTGAATTCAAAAAAAAGGGCGGTGAATCCAGCATTATAGTACAAACATTTTTCGACTATCTAAAAGTGTTGTGAAGATATAAAGGAAGCAAAATCTGATAATCTGATAAATTTTGATATTGATTTATAAAGATAAAAAAAATTCTGTCTTTTGGGTTTTTTAAAATGAAATATGAAATGTAAAGCAAAACGCGAAATTTAGGGCTACTCCAAAACTTTAGGAGCTGTACCAACGTAACTAGTAGAAGTATATAAAAAAGTTGTTTTAGGACATTAATTTTGTAAAAGACTTATGGTTAAAATTTCATTGCTTTATGCACGGTGAAGAAGTTGTGTGAAGAAGAATGGTGTAGAAGTTTTGTAAACTGACAGACAACAGAGTGAAAAATTTTTCAAAAATTTTTTGAAAAATCTACTAAAAATAGAGTAGTGCAGCTGTTGACAGTAAATTAAATCACAAGATAACCAAATCAATTTAAATAGATCGAATTGAATTTTTGTTATGATTTCGGGTGTAATTCTGTATGTAAATATTTATATTTATGTGTGTATGTATGATTGAATTTAAACACCTTTTCAGGCTTTTCAATTCATAAAATTCATTGCCTATTTACAATACAGTCATGAATGAAAAAGCATAAATAAATTTTGTATTGTTTTACAAAAATTTACTACCTATCTATAGATTATTTTATACGATTCTTATAGCTAAATATCTAAATAATTTTTTTTTTTATTTCTTCTACATAACTTCACCTATTTTCTATTTTATACTTTGTATATATGTTTAATTATTATCATCTGTACATTTAAAGTGGCAAAAACACTCTTCAATTTATTTACAAATAAACCTCAACTAATCAAAAACCAAAAAACACCTTAACAGGAACTTTAAATTTACTCTAAAGATAATAATGGAAAATTTTCAATATTGTTATAATAAAAAGATGCCTAGAACATTGTAAGGACAATAATGATGATGATAGTTTTGATTCTAATAATGTTAGGTATATATATATATAGTGATGACAATGAGAATAATGTTATAATAAAATCAATTTATTAAAGTTTTAAAATTCAATTATTAAATGTTTTATTTTTTAATTAATGAAGAATGAAAATAAAAATCATCTAAAAAATTATTTTCAAACTTTTTCAAGTTTATCAAAGCCAAAACTCATTAATTATATTATTTTGAATAAAATTTTTTTATTACTAAATTTTAGTTTCATTGCTTGCAATTTATAGGAAAATCTTGTATGTCACAATACACACTTTTCCATGTTTGAGAATAGTTAATACCATGACGGTTTTGATATATGGAATGGCTGTTAAATGACTTAATTTACTTAAATTTACTTAAAGTATAGGTAAATGTTTAAATGAAATTATTATTTTAGGTGCATAATTTGACATATGCGGGATAATGTAGTTGTTCAAATTTTGCACTAGTAGATTAGAGTTCTCGTCAAAAGAGTTTCTTCAGAAGCTAGAAAGATTAGAATTTTAATAGAAAAATATTTTCTAAGTTTATACAGGAAACATATGGAAAGGGCAGCCTAATAACAGAATATCCGAGGAATTTAAGCTCATAATTTAAAAGCAATAAAGTTCGTGAGTTTTAATTCATTTTGAAAGAAGTTAAGAAAAACACAATTTTTTTTAACTTTTTTAAAAAATAATTAGAAGAGATTTTACAATTGATTTCAGAGTTCCAAAAATTTTTTTAGCGACAGCTCCCATTATAACACTTAACAAAATAATTTGGAGGAATTTTATAGTTAAATTTAAAGTCAGGGTAATGACTTTGCAGCATTCCTCACTATTTTAAATTCTGTTAAAATTTATTTTTAAAATATCTATGTAAAAAAAAATTGAGAGGGATTTTATAGTAGATTTCAAGATCAGGGTTATACGCTTTTTCCAGAAATATAATATATATATATGAGATCTCAATTAAGAGTTATTTAACAAGAGAGTATAAACAAATGACACTTCTATCAAATAATATGATAGTACAAGTAACATTCAGTCAAATAAAGTACAATCCTCGAAGTGAAACCTTTTAGAAATGAAATTAAGGCTCGTTGCCATTTCTTTTAAAAACTGTTTTCCAAAAATTTTCAAAATAAAAACCATCGAATTTAATTCCGCGTACATTCTGTCACTGCACCAAAAAGGACAAAATGGCGATAAATCACAATTCACACAATTGAAAACCAAACCTAAAAATGCAGAACATAAATGAATTATATTTTGTAGACTTTAAGGTCATAGAAGAAACTAGAACGTTAATAGTGTCCCAAAATTTTCTATGCAGAGCCCTTTTTGGGAAGAAACTTTATAAAATTTAATGTTATCTATTACTTCAGTTCTTTCATTAATTTTATTTAAATTGGTTTTCTTATTTATTATTGTTATTATCAACTTCTAAACACAAAATCTATATATTGTTGTTAAAATTTTAAAGTTTCACTAACAAAAATTCTCAGAAACTAAAAATTTTAATCAATCAAATTATCATCGTTATCATTATCATTATAATCATCAATTATTATTTTCTACTTCTTAAGAAAATTTTCTAATTCCTTTTGATGATGAGCAATGATTAATGGCACTTAAATGAAGTGTCTTTATATAGTCTTTTTGATGTTCATATACATGTATACACAATAAAATATATGTTAGTATAGTGAATTTTATGTTATTAAATACTTTTTTTTTTGTTGTAAATATGTTTTATATGTTAAATTTGAAAATGAAAAATTAAATATAAAATATGTATGTATGTTGAAAAAGTAAATTAATTATTGTTTTTTTTTTTTTCTTTTATTTCTATTTTCTTTATTAAAATGGTATTATGGTTTTTGAGTATACCACTCTAAATAAATGGTCTTTATGAGAGTATATTTAGTATTAGTATAAATGACATAACATAGTGTGGTTAATGGCAAAATAACATGGTGGTTCTATAGCATTCAAGTTTTTATTTAAAATTATAACTATAATTGAAATTAAAAAAATAAAACTATTGTAGATTTCAAATTAATCATTACTGTTACAGTCGAAAATGTTTGAGAGAAACATGTTCCACATCTTAAAAGTTCTTATAACTAATAAATATCCAGCTTTAGTTTTAAACCATACCTTCAAATTTCCACTGTGTAGAAATTACTATATATATTTAAAACCTTTTTGATGTTATTTGCAATTGTTAAAGACAAGACATAATTGATTTTAGTTTAATGGAACAAATGTCATATTTCGACAAGACGACATTTCAATTTCATATTTCGATGACATTTCAAATGTCATAACTTGACGGACAAGATCATTAATAAAGTCTAACGCCCGATTTTGGATTTTATTGAGGTAACTGAAGAAAGTTTAAGAGCCAGCCGATTATATGTAAAAAATGTACTATACTTAAACTTAGATTCTAATGTAAGGTTGATATTTGACAGATCTCTACAGAAAACTATACTTTAGAACGGGAAAGAAACCTCAAATATTTGATAGCATTCAAAACAACATTCTTAACTATTTTAAAGATATGTTTATTATAAAGTCTTTTTGAATTCATCTGTATTGCTAAATTATTTAAATTTTCAGACTGATTTTTGAGTTGATTGCGGTGTTTTAAACTCAACTCTGTTAATTTCACCACAATAATTACCCAAATGATGAAAAAAAAAATTCTTTAAAATGCATAGGCTTTATTGAAAAGTGATTAGAATTTAAAATAACCGATATAGATATAGTTTACAAATTTTTACTTTGTAATAACTTTAGATATCAAATTAAAAGCAGTAGTTCAAGAAAACAACGTTTGAAACTAACACTTCTACAGTCAATTTTGAAATTTACAAAAAACAAAAAACACAAACAAAACCATGGAAAAAAAATATAAGGTGAAATAACTTCAAACCACTTTTTTAAATTAATAAAACTTATTTCTTCTTATTATACAACTGTCTAGACTGTAGAGAAACTTTTCCTTAACAACTTATAAGTTTTTTTTTTTTTTTAATTTTTAAGAAATTTATTTAGTTATTTTCTATAGGAACATTCTGTACCTACAAATAATAAGAATTTGATTTTTAGAAAATGTATTGTTTAAAAAGTTTTTTTGTTTTGTATTTTAATTTTTGATTTATATTAGAGTTTCTTTAGCGAACAGATAATAAGAAGTATTAAATTGCTTTAATTAATTATTTTTATTCTCTAAATGAAATGAAATATATTATATACTATATAATATTATAAATACTGTATATTATATAGCACTATATACAAATAATTACTATAAAATATAGTAATATAGAAACTTATTATTATTTCTACTTCATAATATTAGATATTATTATATTGTATTTTATTAGACAATCTAATTTTTGATTAATTAAGCCTATAATAATACAATTAAAATTTATATATGCATTATATGATTTTAAATCGTATTATTATAATAAGATTGTTTCAAATAGAATTTATAAATAAATATTAAACAGAATTTTATAATTTTTTATAAGATAAAAGATTTTTATACCCGTACGATAGGATCGGGTATAATAAAATTACTCCTCCGTTTGTAACACCTCGAAATAAGCGAGCTAGATATACCTTCAAAGGTATGGATCGGATCAGAAAAAAATTCTAAGACTTTTGAGCCATGTCTGTCCGTCCGTCTGTCCGTCAGCACGCTAACTCAAAAACTAATAAAGCTAGAATCTTGAAATTTACACAAAATATTTTGGGAGTAATTTGTAGGTTCCCTATTTTTTTTGGTTGAGTTTGGACCAAGCCTTAGGGTAGCTCTCGAACACCTAACTTTTAGATCCCCACATTTGTATAAGGTATATCTTCATTTTGAAAACGCCAAACGATTACTACTTTTATTAGCTTTAAAAGTATATATACAGTAAATATATATTTTTGGCATACGGTGTCTTAATTTACCGATATGCGAAACTCAAATTTTGCAAAATTCTTTAACCCTTCCATCTTCTAAACGGTTAAAGTTGGAAACTTGAAATTTTGACAGAAGTTAGATCTTTGAAAATTATGAGTCATTTCAGAAATTTTTTTTGTATCACCCCCCGTTTAGGAGCTGTAAGGGGTCAAAAACTGAAAATTTCCTATTTTTAAACACCTGTAACTTGAACATCTGTTAAAATTTTTTTGAAGTAATACACAAAAATTAAAGCTCCAACATTATACTTTTATTTCTGTTAACAACTTTTTTTAATAATATAGGGTTACTTTATAATTGACGAAAGTGTTACTTGATTTTTTCAAATTTTCTAACAAATTTCTTTAACGAATTTTTTCCATTTTGTTTTACTCTATAATTTGAAATTGTTGAGGATATAATGCGTAGTACAAAAAAATGTAAATAAATAAACAACATAACGGTTGCTTGAAGAATTTTTATTTATATGATATTAATATATATACATACTTATATAATATCATGTTTATTTACATATCGTATATGTCACTAGTGAATGAATGATAAGAGTATAGATGTATATTATATAGCGCCGTATTTACATACAGATATGTATTTTATTGTACTTATAAGAAATTATTCTGTCAATGGAATATTTAAATATAATATAATATAATATTTAAAATTATATTTACTGTTTTGTACTTAGTAAATTTAATATACATTTACCGCTTAGTATTAAATGGTACTATAGAATATTTGAAAAAGTTTTGGATTGATAATCGTTATGTGGAAGGTTAGAATCTGCTTTTGAAGAATGTACATATAAACATATAGTTTGAATATATGTACAACCCATAGTTCTAGAAATTATAAAATTCACCCAAATTATTTTAAAATACTAAAATATTAAAAAAATAATATTGTAAGCAGAGTGACAGGCTGTGAACATACTAACGGTTCGTACGGGTATCTAAGAGTTGACAAAGTCAACTGTATTCTTCCTCGTTTTTAATAAATTCAAAAATCAATATAAATACAGATTTTTTAAAATTTGAATTAAGAAATCAGTTTAATTCTTTTTTAACATTTAAAACATTTTTTTACTTAAATTTATTATTAAAAGTCTTAATCGTTTTCTGTTTTCTTATCAATAAAAATTGATATTTTCTTCAAATCATATTGCAATAGGAACAATAAAATTACATTTTATCAGCTAATTCTGGTTAAAACTTAATTCGGTTTTATCACTTCACATTATATCATAATATAAGGGGCAAATTTTAAAATTTTCAAACAAAACTCTTTTTCTATCTTATCAGTGCAATGAAATCAAGGATGTCTTTAAACTGTTAAAAAATTTATTAAAATAGTATTTTTTAACAGTTTGAAGACATAATAAAACAAGGTAGAATGTAAACCAACGGTTTTTAAAAGCGCACATTTCCAAAACTCAATAAAAACTGTTTAGAAGTGTGACTTAAACAAAAATTTGAAAATTTCATGTAATAAGAAAAAACGTGAAAATAGGACATTTTTGAAATTTTGAGGGGCCGTAATTCCGGTATCCTACATAACTAAGAAAAGCCGTTAACACACGTAAAAATATAATATTGAACCTTTAATTTTCATGTCTTGCCGAAGAAAAATTTGTACAGGTGCCTAAGTTACAGGTGTCTAAAAAGAGCAAATTTTCAATTTTTGAGGCGTAATAACTCTTAATGAGGGGATGCTACCAAAAAATTTTCTGAGGAAACTTATAGTAATTCTAAAAGTTCTTTCTTGTCTAAAATAATTCAGGTTCCTATCTAAAGGCGTGCTGGAGTTATGAAAAAAGAAATTTCATGCAAAATGTGGTTTTCACATAACGGTAAATTTAAATAGTAAATTAGAAAATATTGCATAATTTTGATATTGTTTTATGTAGATAATAAAATTTTCAGTCATCTGATTGTAAAACTATTACGCAGAGCCTTAGATATATACATCTGAAAATGGGACTTTTTCGCAATTTTGAAGAGCTGCAACTTTGGAACCCTTTACAACTAAAATAAACATTTAACACACGTAGAAATATAGTACTGTAGCTTTAATTTTTATATCTTGCAGAAGTAAAATGTGTAGAAGTAAAGTTTCTAAGTTACAGGTGTTTAAAAATAGCAAATTTTCAATTTTTGAGTGCTAATAGCTCATAAACAGGGGGTGGTCCAAAAAAAATTTCTGAGCAAACTTATACTAATTCTAAAAGTTCTTTCTTGCCTCAAAATTTCAAGCCTCTATCTAGAAGCGTGCCGGAGTTATGAAAGTAGAATAATCATGCAAAATTTGGTTTTCACATAACGGTAAATTTAAATACTAAATTTAAAAAAATTGTATAATTTTGATATTAATTTACAAAGCTAAAAAAAATACCTGTCGAATGACGTTTTCAGATTGAAAAATTCTTAAGCAGAACATAAGATATATGCATTTAAAAATAGGGCTTTTTCAAAGTTTGAGGGGTTGTAGCTCCGTAATGGGAGGGGCTACATGAAAAAGTTGTTCCACAAAATTATTTTTTTTATGTCACCTACCCATGGTTAAAATTTTTTTTCTCTATCTTTAACGGTGTAGAAGTTTTGTAAACAGACGGACGGACAGAATGAAACTAATAAGCACATTTTTTCAAAATTTTTTTGGAAATGTGCTAAAAATATAAATGTATAAATGTAAAAATGTATAAATTTTTTGAAAATACTCGCTCAGAAGTGTAAGTTCAATTAACTTTGAAAGAGTCCATAAAAGTTACATAAAGCACTATGTAACTTTTCTATACAGAAAGAAAGTAGTTTTTGTGATACTATGAGAGCTTTGTTGAACAATGAAATCATAAATTATTTTTCAAAAAGAAAATCCCAATTATAAAAAACTTTCAAAAAAAAAGTAACAAAATCTAAAAAAAAAAACAAAATCTTATTAATACAATATCTATAAATGCTTGGTGGTTGAAATATCAAAACCTGAAATATATTGCAAAATCAGGGTTAAAAGTTTTGTCACAATAGATATGATATACTTACTAGATTTGATCAAAATATGGATTTCAACAAATGGTTTAGTGCTACTTTAACGTGGTAGTCCTCCACTATTCCAAATGCTTGATTATAAGAGGTTTTCGAGTTGATTGCAAAAAAAGGGTTATTTCCAGAATAATTATGTATGAATATATATGCTGAATTAGGAGGGACTTTATAGTTGCGATATTTTTTTTTGGCATTTTGAGTTTGAAAGTTGTAATGTGAGATTTTAATTTTACAATTTGGAACCAAACCGAGTTTGAGGCTTAGTAGTAATATTTCAATTATTAAGTTGTTGTTCAAAACGCAGCAAAACCTAAATAACCAGAGTTGGTGTTAAGTATCCCTAGATTTATGCCACGATGATATCAGTCTGACGAAAGAGGTTTTCAAAGCTTCTTAGATTCATGTCAGGGAATTCATGTGAAGTAATAACCGAACTATTCCTGCCTTTTCCTTGACAAACTTGGACAGATGTAGATAAAGTGATTCACGCCCTGTATATGGTCATTTTTTTTTTTTTAAGGGAGGTGGGAATCTTTAAAAGACACCAAGAATTTCCTCTTGGTAAGGTTAGATTCTTACTGATTAAACTCCCCTCCCCCTTAGCCAATATAATGGGGTGAAACCCTTACCTGCGAATGTAGTATATTGGCTAGGGAGTAGAGATAGGAAAAGGATACGGAAACATTGAATTGGGAGTGGGAATGTAAGGATACAATGATTCCGCCTATTATTATTACTATTTTGCTAACAGTGACTACAGCCTGTACAACAGTTACGCCATGCAGTAGTATACAACACCTTACTGTATGAGGTAATTATTAAAGGAAATCTTCACTGTCAATTGCACACTTAATCTTTTAGTATGTTTAACGTTAAGAAAATAGCCCTTAGTGACACCAACCAATATTGTCTTACTTCAGGTCTAGAGAGAGAAAATTTATATTTGGTATCATATATGCTTAAATCTTGAATGAATTAATTGTTATATATATTTACAACCATTTTTCATTTTGCTTTCGAAATTAATATAAAAACTTAATAAAGTTATTAATATTATAATCAACTACTCCGAAACCCTTAAAGAACTTCTCAAATCAGGAGTATTGAATATTAGATTTTAACACTCCTAATCACCCTTTTTTTCACCCTTCAAACACTAAACTTTATTTTCATAGCGTTTCGAAATTGTTTATATAATAATGTTTATAAATTCCAAACTAATTTTAAATTTAATTTAAATTTTATCGTTTCATAAAATGTATTTTGAATTTTTTCGAAAAAGAAACAAAAAAAAAAATTTTTTTTAACAACTTTTTTATAACATTTAATTATTTTTATTCATTTAACTTCGGTATATACTTTTTAAAACTTTCTTAACAATAGATTTACCAAATAATTTGTTTCAAAAAAAAAATAAATAAATAAATAAATTCATATATTTGCAGAAAAAAAATTATACCATAAAATTTTCACAAAAAAAAAACTAAAAATATTTTTATTTTTTTTTTTTTGAATTTCAATTATTAGAAAACTATTCAATTTTATTTTTATTAACAGTCCATTTAATTTTTCCTTCTTATATCTTTCACTATATACAATAATATACAACAAAATATAAAAAGAATTTTCCAAATCCAAATTTTTCTTTTTTTAATCCAGAAAATTTCTATCAAAAAATTTGTAGTTTTCTATTATTACTATTATCCCGTTAATCGATTTTGCAATTATTATCATCAGAATAACAAAAACAAAAAAAAAAATAATAATAAAAACTGAATTGAATAAAACTAAAGTTTTCAAATAATTTTCACAATTGGAAAATAAAAAAAAAAAACAAAAAATGATAATAAAAATACAAAAGTATAACTATTGATGACAACGACATCTATGTTTCAAAAGTTTTTCTTTTTTTTTTTTTATTTTTGTGAAAAAAAAACTCATAAAATTTCGATATAACAAAAATAAAATATTATGTAGAGAATTTTATTTTCTTATACAACATTCTTGTCACTTAATGGTGCGACTTTTTCTTTAGCAATGTGTCCATTATTTTCTACAGCTCTTCTGTTTTTTTTTTTGTTTTCGAATGAAGTTGGAATCTATTGGAAAATTGTGCCCAATAAAAAAAAACAAAAAAAAAAAAATGTGAAAACTCATCAAATTGTTGTTGAATGTACAGAAATTATTTTTATTTTTGTTTGCTGTTTTTTTTTTTTTTTTTGTTCCTTTAAAAGTTGAGCACTCCTTTTGTTAAATAAAAAAAAGTTTACCAAATGTTCTAAATGTTTTTAAAGGGACTTTTTTATTTGTTTATATTTGTGTTTGTGTTTTTGTTTTTTAGTTTGTTGAAGCAGAGGAAATAACATTATCAAGTCGGACCAAATTCATAAAGAATCTTATAAAAACTTCAAAATCCCATTTTTTTTCGTTTTTTATTAGCTCTAAAAGGAAAATTGATTGTCTAAAAAACATTCAACGGCCGTCACTTTGATATTTCTATAATAAGTTAAATAAGGGGAAAAATATTTTGTCGCAAATTTAGAACTTGAAAATTAAATAAATAATACCGATAAAATCGAAACGGTAGAATCGATCGATTAGAATCGTATTAGAAATAAACATACAATCAGCAAAAATACGTTCTTCTAGACTTACAATATTTTAAAATCACTATTCATAAATCACACGCTATCATACTGTCGTTATAAGAAATTGACTAAAATAATAAAATGAACTTCAAATAACAATTTCTGTATAACTTCAATAACACAGTGGATATAACAGCAACATTTTTTTCCCTCTATCCACAACACCAAACTTTACATTTGTATTAAAGATTCCATCCTAAAGTTTGGTTTTAAAAGGGGGGGTGGTTTTGGTTAGTTAAAGTCCAACACTATCCTGAGGAAGCACGTGCAGTTCCTTTTAGTGACTTTCGAATTTTCCACCAACCCTCGTAAAAAAGAAAAAGAAAAACATTTAGAATAAAACAAAGACTCGTTTTCCGTGTTCCCTGATTTCATTATTGACTAAGGTTCATTTTAAAAGCAACTTAAAAATACTATAAATATTTAAAAAAATAAGCATACATAAGATATTAAATTAGCTGAAAAAATCAACCATTTTTAAATCACATCTTATACCTCATTATCTGTACGAACATAAATTTGATTTGAAAATAAATAATGGTGTTGTTGCAATTTTACAATTGAAAATTGATCTTGTTATAGATCGGGTTAAAAACGCTAATATCTTGGTCATAAAATATGCGAGGATGGTATCTACTCGCCACAATTCTTAAATGAAAAGAATGACTTTACAACCAAAAATTATGTAGCCAATTCTAATACACTTGAACAATCAATTAGTCTAGAAGAAGTAGATGTAGTCATTTGTTGAAATCACTAAAGAGCTAAAGAATTTTCGCCCCTTAACATTGATTTTCAATTACTTTGTTTATGAACAGAAACTTATAAGTCACTGTACATAGAAGGTTCTATTTGTTTTAACATCATTTTGCATTCTTTAAATAAAAGTCCAAAGTTTCTCCTCATGTTTCAATTAAAATGTTTTAACATAATATCTAATATTAAGTAGAAAAATAGCGAATTTTAATAAACTGAATTGTTCCAAACTGTAAAGACACTTCAATTTACAATACATATTTTTTTTTAATAAATATAAAGTTTTGTTTCAATTCTTTTAATCGATTTTAATGTTTTTAATTTCTTTATTATTTTTTTACTGTACCATCTGTGTCGTTTTTTTTCAAATTTATTCATATTTACAAAAGAGGTGTAAAATATTTAAAAGTTATTTTGTTATTATAATATTAAACACTATAACTAACAACACAACCAACTGATTTAACATTGTAACGCATATATTGGGTAAAATAAAAATTAAAAAATATTAACAATTAATAGTATCAAGAAAAATAATTTTTAATCTTATAACAATGTTATCTTTATAATATTTTTAAATATAGGAACATATATTTACGCCTTGATATATGCAATTCTTTACTAATTTTTACTAATATCGGGAAAAGAGAATATAATCCGACTCAAAAGAGCGAATGCTTTAATTTGTTTTAAGAAAAGAAATTAACATGGCAAGAAACAAGTCATGGCAAAATTTTGCAAATAGTATAGACAAACAAAATGCTAATTATTGGGAAAAGGCGATGAGAGTGTTAGGAAAGAAAACTCATGGTCTATTGGCTATTAGTTACACACCAGAAAGCAATCTTGTTATAGATCGGGTTAAAAACGCTAATATCTTGGTCATAAAATATGCAAGGATGGTATCTACTCGCCACAATTCTTAAATGAAAAGAATGACTTTACAACCAAAAATTATGTAGCCAATTCTAATACACTTGAACAATCAATTAGTCTAGAAGAAGTAGATAATGTCCTTCAAAAATTTAAAGGTTCCACTGCCAGAGGAGATGGAGTTTTATATTGTATGCTGAAGCATACAATATTTAACTTTAAAAAACGCTTAACTCGCCTGTACAATAGGAATCTTGAGTCAGGAATTTTGCCACAAGTCAGGAAAATTGCTAAACTTAAGCCTATTCCTAAAAGCAACAATGATCCAAACAACTAAATGTTCATCTCACTACTTCCAACAATGTCTAAAATATTAGAGAAAGTAATAAGAAATAGATTAAGTTGTTAATTAGAGACAAAGCTTTCATCCAAAATAAATGGCCTTAAACCATATAGAAGTACAACAACACTACTATAAACTTTAGAATTCGACATGGCTATGGTATTAAATAATAAAGAGCATGCGACTATTATTTCATGTGATATCGAAAAAGCTTTCGACAAAATCTCTCGTCACACTATCCTAAGACAGCTTATGAACTGGAACATAGGCAAGGAATTTATAAAGCTAATAGATAGCTTTCTAACTAACAGGAAAATATTAGTCAAATATAAAGAGTGCAATTTCAAATACAAAAGATCTCCGGAATGGTATCGCCCAAGGTTCTCCTTTATCTGTCCATCTTTTTAATACATTCATAGTCAGTTTACAAAATAGGTTGAAAGAAGTTAAAGGACTTAATTATCTGATATATGCCGACAATATATTAATGTACTCTGTGCGCAAAGGCAACACGATATCTAACACTATTCAAAATGGTTTGAACTCGTTAATGCTACGGGCAGAGTTGAATGGCGTAAACTTTCCAATAACCAAAATGGAAACCATTCATATATGCAGGAGAAGGACTTGTCTAAACAATGCAATTATCAATAGAAATCAGATCACACAAGATGTTAACGAAATAGCTATTTAGGCCTTTATTTTACAAAAAAAATAAAATTTGAACTCCATATTAACAAACTAATTAAAAAATTAAAAAAACAAACAATTTACTTAAAATAATTTGCAGAAATAAATGTGGTCCACCTATAAATACAGCAATACAAATAGCCAAGAGCTTGCAACTGGGTAAAATAAATTACGGTATTTCTATATATGGATACTGTAATAAGGTACAAACTAAGAATCTTCAAACACAGATTAACCAAATAGCTAGATTATTGTTAGGTGCTTTAAAAACAACGAAAGTTGACAGTCTGATGTTGGAGTCCGGATTCTCAACTTTCGAAGAAAGAAGAGATCTAATATCGACTAAATTTGTGCAAAAATAACTCACAGATCTCTCCATGCCGCTAAACAAATTAGCCACCACATTGGTTAAAAATGATATAATACATCCCCAGGAATCAAGCTTAGTTAAAGTTATAAATTTTTCTACCGAAAACAATATTCAATTTGCTATCCCGTTGAGTAATACCCTCCTTGGCTTTCTAGTTATAAAATTCGAATAGATACCTCTATGTCTACATTTAAAAAATCGGAAACAAATAATCTTATTTATAGCTCAAACATTCGAAAACATAGCTCAGAATTTCAACCCTACACTTAAAGTTTTTATCAATCAAAAAATGACGAAGCCATAGTAGATAGTGAAAAGCTTTTTACTAAAAAACAACTGCCACCAGAAACAGACGTGTATAATGCGGAATTAGTTGCCTTATATGAAGCTATTAGGATAGCTCGTGATGTCAACTATGAGACTATCTTAATATGCTCCGATACCCTAAGTGCTTTAAACTCTATTAAAAACGAGGAAGAATACAGTTGACTTTGTCAACTCTTAGATACCCGTACGAACCGTTAGTATGTTCACAGCCACTCTTCTTACAATATTATTTTTTTAATATTTTAGTATTTTAAAATAATTAGGGTGAATTTTATAATTTCTAGAACTATGGGTTGTACATATATTCAAACTATATGTTTATATGACCATTCTTCAAAAGCAGATTCTAACCTTCCACATAACGATTATCAATCCAAAACTTTTTCAAATATTCTATAGTACCATTTAATACTAAGCGGTAAATGTATATTAAATTTACTAAGTACAAAACAGTAAATATAATTTTAAATATTATATTATATTATATTTAAATATTCCATTGACAGAATAATTTCTTATAAGTACAATAAAATACATATATGTATGTAAATACGGCGCTATATAATATACATCTATACTCTTATCATTCATTCACTAGTGACATATACGATATGTAAATAAACATGATTTTATATAAGTATGTATATATATCAATATCATATAAATAAAAATTCTTCAAGCAACCGTTATGTTGTTTATTTAATTACATTTTTTTGTACTACGCATTATATCCTCAACAATTTCAAATTATCGAGTAAAACAAAATGGAAAAAATTCGTTAATGAAATTTGTTAGAAAATTTGAAAAAATCAAGTAACACTTTCGTCAATTATAAAGTAACCCTATATTATTAAAAAAAGTTGTTAACAGAAATAAAAATATAATGTTGGAGCTTTAATTTTTGTGTATAACTTCAAAAAAATTTTAACAGGTGTTCAAGTTACAGGTGTTTAAAAATAGAAAATTTTCAGTTTTTGACCCCTTACAGCTCCTAAACGGGGGGTGATACAAAAAAAATTTCTGAAATGACTCATACTTATTTTCAAAGATCTAACTTCTGTCAAAATTTCAAGTTTCCAACTTTAACCGTTTAGAAGATGGAAGGGTTAAAGAATTTTGCAAAATTTGAGTTTCGCATAACGGTAAATTAAGACACCGTATGCCAAAAATATATATTTACTGTATATATACTTTTAAAGCTAATGAAAGTAGTAATCGTTTGGCGTTTTCAAAATGAAGATATACCTTATACAACTTGTGCTATAACAATTTAAATATAGAGCTTTTTTGAACCTTTGGGGAGCTGTAGCTCCGTAACGGGTGGGGCTACAAAAAAAAGTTATTAAAAATAAAATTAATATTTTTGTGAGATCTATCAGCGGTTAAAATTTCATAGCTCTATTGCAAAAAAAATGTGGAGATCTAAAAGTTAGGTGTTCGAGAGCTACCCTAAGGCTTGGTTCAAACTCAACAAAAAAAAATAGGGAACCTACAAATTACTCCCAAAATATTTTGTGTAAATTTCAAGATTCTAGCTTTCTTAGTTTTTGAGTTAGCGTGCTGACGGACGGACGGACGGACGGACGGACGGACATGGCTCAAAAGTCTTAGAATTTTTTTCTGATCCGATCCATACCTTTGAAGGTATATCTAGCTCGCTTATTTCGAGGTGTTACAAACGGAGGAGTAATTTTATTATACCCGATCCTATCGTACGGGTATAATTATTCGAATAAACAACCCCTGAATAAAACAATTAGAAATTTACTGTGTAACACCAACAAAGAAATTAAACTTCTATGGATTCCAGGTCACTGTGGTATAAGTGGCAATGAGCTAGCGGATACGGAGGCCAAACTCGCTGTTAAAACATCGGCATTTACCTTTACACATACGTCATATAGCTCTAAAATCAAGGAAGCAAAAAATGTTATTCAAATTATTAGACAAACAAACTGAAATTCATCCAACGGTTTTCTAAAGAGCCATTGGCCCGATGCGAATGATCCTCCTGTCTACACTATAGGTAACAAAAATTTAGATAGGAAAGTAGCTAAAATTAGATTAGGCCACACAATAAGTACGAAAACATATTTATTTGAAAAAACTCAGCCACCATCTTGCATTTTTTGTCATAATGTAATGACAATAAAACACATATTTCTAGAATGTTTAGCAGCTAGACGGGTGCTTGAAAAACACTCGACCACCGCCAACGAAGCACTTAAACCTAAAAAAGCAAATTTAGCTATATAGTAGAAGAAATTACAAAATTGTTCTAAATATGGGAAACCATTTAGTTATAAAACTATTTAGTTGCTTATAATAAAAAGAGGAAAGGGTAAAATAAAATTAAAATTAAAATAAAATTTACAGAAATAAAATTAAAATGTTTAACTAAATAAAATTAAATTAAAATATAGGATAAGTGGAATATAAAAATAATGTCAATACTATTGTAAATAATATAATGTAAGTAACATAATGTAATGTATTAAAAACTTAATAGCCACGCCCAAAATGGCCTTTCTAGCCGAAGAAGTTTATTTTTGAACCTAAATTTTTTAAAAAATAAAATAATTGAACATTGAAATTATCGGCGATATTGAACAAAAAAAGACAAAATATTAGACTAATAATTTCAAAGTTTAATACAATAATAGGTACCCACCTATAGTAGAGACGTCGATTATTGATGCACACTTAGTTCAATTTCATATACTCCGGATCAGTCACCTCCTTTCTTTCGATTGATTTATTTTTATTTTTGCAGCAACTGCAAAAACTGATTTGATCATTAACTAGGTGCTCTTAGAAATTTCTTAACTATTTTAATATTTTTCTAGAAGATTAGCACTACTTCTAGGAAAACATTAAAATAGTTAAGAAATTTCTAAGAGCACCTAATTATAAGTTTGACAAAAATAACTATAGCCACGCTATTGAATAATTTCTAACTTTCATCAGTTTGTCTTCTTTGATACCGAATTTTAAAAAGTACTACATTTGATGGTAACTTTAAAAAAATAGCTGAACTGAATCCAAACTATCAAACCAAACTGTTAGCAAAACAAAAACCGTTATTTTAAGAAAACAACAAACAAAAAAAAAAAAACTAAAATTTCCACTAATGTTTCTTGAAGATTACATTTTCTTGTCCTATTGATCTGTTCTATATAAAATAAAAAATATAAAGTGAAAGTTACAACTTTTATTCCCATTTATTTTTTGTTTGTTTTTTTTTTTTGTTATTTTCTGTCATTTCGAATTTTTGTAAAATATAATTTCACAAAATGTGTATTAAAGAAGTTTTATTTACACAAAAAATAATAATAATAATAAAGTTTTTATTACCTTTTTTTTTCTTAAATTATTTAATTTTTTTTATATCTATATTATGTAGTTTTTAAAAGCAAATTTAAAAGCATAATAGACATAAAGCCACTTTCATGTTATGAAATCTTAAATTTTTGGCAAAGATTGACAATATTTAAATTTTATTTGCTTATCGGAAAATTGCACGAGTACAATATTACTTTCTATATTTTTTTTTTGCAGAATCTTGTTTTATAAAAACAAGTAAACGTAACAATAAGTCGATGCAACCAACTTATTTATACCCTACACCTAAAAAATTCAAATTAAATTAAAAATCCATAAGTTATTTTAGTTAGGTATTTAATATAAGCTAAAAAAAATAAATGCTTTTACAATCTTTGTACAAAATTTCAGGTTTCTATCTTTATTAAATTCGAAGATATGCTTGTAAGGTCTTGGGAGCTATGTGAAGGTACCCGGATCACCACCCCAATTCATCTCAAATTTTAGAGACATCATCAGAACAGGGTAGAATACTCTTATATCAAATTTCAAGTTTTTATATTTATTAATTTCGAAGATATACTTGTTCGGTATTGGGAGTTGTGTGGAAGATACCCGAACAACCATTCCAATTCATTTGAAATTTTAGGCAAATCAGGGATTCAGGAAACAACACCCTGGTATCAAATTTGCAGTTTCTATCTTTATTAATTTCGAAGATATGCTTGTTCGGTTTTGGGAGTTGTATGGGAGATACCCGAACAGCTCCTCCAATTCATCTCAAATTTTGGATAAATAAAGGATTCAGGAAACAACATCCTAGTACTAAATTTGAAGTTTGTATCTTTATTAATTTCGAATATATGCTTGTTCGGTTTTTGGATTTGTATGGGAGGTACCCGAACAACCACTCCAATTCATCTCAAAGGAATATCAGAGATTTGTGAAAACACAGCCTCGTACAAAATTTTAAGTTTCTATCTTTATTAATTTCGAAGATATGCGTATTCAGTTTTGGGAGTTGTATGGGAGGTACCCGAACGCATGGTCCGATTTCGCCCATTTACAATCCCCGCCTTACCTTAGTCATTGTTAACCTACAGTATAAATTTCATCAAGATAGCATAATTATTTTTTGAGTTATCGGGCGTACGGACGGACGGACGGACATTGCTAAATCGACTCAGTAGGTGATCCTGATTCAGAATATATATACATGTCTATACCTAACTTGCTTCCTTTTGGTGATTACAAACACCATACCAAAGTTAATATACCCTATACTTAATGTGTAGGGTATAATAATAGTTATAAATCGAGTAAATTTGAAGCGTAAAGTGTTGAGATTATGAGATACACTTTACACTATTTTAATGCATGAATATTGAAAATTAAAAAAAAAAAAACATCTATCTAAAACATTTAAAAACAAAAACATCTATACATCTATTATTATAATCTAAAAAAAGTATATTCTAAAAATTAAATTTATAGATTTTATTCTTATCTGGTGCAACCATTTGTTTATCTATCTCTTTGTGTCTCCTTACAATTAAATAAAACAAAATGGATTATCATACACACGATAGTTTTACTTAAAATTACCATGAAAGCTAAAATTAGACATTGACAGAGAATGTAAAAACTCATTTCTGTATTAATCTAACTTAAACATTTACCATAAAGTCATTAATTCCTGAAACTTGTATTATATAAATCTTAGCATCGTAATACACTGAATGTTATTAACTAATTTCATATTTAGTTGGAAAATTTAAAGAGAAACACCGATTAATAGACATAAAAAAGTACTTAAGATTGTAACAATACGTCATAATCACTAATGACGTATTGTAATAGTGATTACAATAATAAGACGGAAAATTTCATTATACATATATTATTTTATTGTCTGAATATGAAATACTTACCATCTTCTTAGTCTACAACCCGATTGTTAAACTGATTTATAAACTATTTATTTGAATTGATAATTTTTATCTTTCCTTTAAGTGATCCAACCACAAATAATCTCAAAAATACTATACAATCTTTCTTCATATCTCCAACTTTTTTTTTAACATTTAACAACCTATATATGTATAATGTTTTTTTTATAACTGTACATATTGTGTCTATCATTTTTAACTATAAAAAATTCTCATCAAATAAATACCACTCAATTAGTGACCTAATTTTCTAAAAAAATGTAGCACTTTAATGTTTCTAAATTTACTACTTTTATTTTTTTTCATTTTTTTTTTTTTTTTGCATTAAAAAAGTGTTAGGGGTAACTATATTAAAGCCTGCATAAGTCTTCAACAAAACAATTTTTTATTTCAATTTTATTCCAATATACATACACCTACTTGTAATCCTTCATTTAATCCTTTACACTTCATAGCACAATCATTTTACAATCATTGTATTTTTTTTTTTGTAATATTTCAATATATAATCAATATCAATTTATTTCAAACGTTATTATTACTACCAATATCACCACTATCATCAATATAGTAAATTCATATATCAACAAAAGGAGAAGTGAAACCAAAATTCTATGTATAATTTTTTTTAATGTGAATTAACCTACAATCTAGTCTCGTGGTATCCTTTTTTTTTTGTGTTAGATTAGGTCTAAATTTTGCAGGAAAAAATAATATGAATTATTTTCTAATGTGTATAACATAACCGCAATCATATATACACAGACATCATACACACACTTGTGTGCGAAAAGAAATAAATACGTGCATCTAAAAAAATAAAAATGAAATATAAAGATGATTTAAAAAATAAATAAATTTCATTAGTATGGTGAAAGTTAAAAAAGATTGTTAAACCAAGTTATGTTAGTATTTCAGGTTATGTAAGTGTTGTTCAATTTTGTTTGATGGCAATACTATGTTCAATTTTATAATAAGAGTTTAACTTTAATTTATAATTTATGATGGAGTACAATAGCTTTTTGTTTTTATTCTGTTTTATCTTTTAAATTTGCAGGAAAATTTAATATCTATAAAAAATACAAAATAATGAAAATAATGCATACATTTAGTGTGTTGGGCAGTTTGACACGAATCTCATGAAGTATAATGCATACTGCGCTGGATTATCTTGATAAAATAAAAATCAGACCTATCATATTAACGATTATAGTATTTTCAACGCTCACTCCACTCAACCATCTCCGTACCGTTCTGTCATTCATCTTGTTTTATCTTTTTTTACCTTGTACAGAAAAACACCTTTCTAATTATATATAACATTTAATGCTTCCACTTAAGGTCTTCCAAGAATAAACAGCTTATTTAGTTTGTCATGCGCACTCTCTTATGTAGCGGTTAATTCATATGCTTATGATTTAAAAATTTAAAAATTGAATATTAACATCTTCCTACAATATATCCCTCCAAATTTCTCCCCCATTCACCACAATTTTTAATTACTCAAACCCAACTACAAAAGCTTTCTCTCGCATGATAATATCTAAAATTAAACTGAACTTTTGATTTGAAGGTCTTATTTTAAAGTTTGGCTACAGCACTGCTCAGAGAAAAAACGAGTACCCTTTGGGTGACTTTCGTGTAACTTCCCTCCATATTCATAATTTTTTTTTTTGAATCTAAAAGTTACCATATGCAATAATTGAATTCAAATATACTGTGTTCTTCCATCATTCCACTTCATTCAGAATTACATCTCAATATTTTAATCGAGATTACCAATTGCCATTGTGTCAATAATTCAAAGTTACCATTTTTTTTATTTTGTTTCTGTGAAATAATTACATTAAATTTCAAAATTTACCATAATCTTTATTCCTATTTTTATTCCTATTACTTTCCATTAAATTTTGTAGAAAATTTAAAAATAGGATAATTTTGTCATTTTGTTATTTTAAAAATCTCAGTCGAATATGAATTATATAAAATCTTAATTGTCATTTAGAATATATTTTTGCACTTCACTGTAACGAAATTTCGAATACGAATGTCATAAAATTCATTTTAACAATAAAAATATAATCAATCCCTTTTACTTGCAGTCTGTTTTAGAATCAAAATCCAGATTTATAAAAATTTTATTACATCATGTCAGGCCTATCATAGGGCAAACATAAACAACAACAACAATAAAATAAACAAACAAATAAATAAAAAATTTATTTTGTAGATAAAAAAAAATTTCACCGAAAAACCTCACGTCTTCAATCAAACAAAATGATTGGGTTAAAAACGTGTTAGAAATCACAATAAAATTAAACAAAATAAAAATAACAATAAAAGTAAAATTTTTCTTTAAATCAATCAAAAATCAATTTCACTCGTTTTTCACTCACTTTATATTGATGCACGTTCTCATTTGTTACTTACCACTTTTTTTTATTTTTTTTTTTTTGTTTTATTTCTCACTCTTCAATGAATTGCAAATTGTTCTCATTCTCTATCCCTTTTTTTTTAAATGTTTTATTTTTTTTTGTATGGAAAATATTTTTGGTTCGTTCATTTTTTTTCACGTACGTCCATTTTCATGCCACTTTATAATGTGTCATGGTTTAAAATTAATCAATAAAAATGATAAAGAATTATAATCGGTGCGATTGATCGATTAGTTACCAAATTATTGCATGTTTTAAAGATTGCAGATGAGAATTGTATGGACATTTTATTCAAACAAGTTTTCTTTAATTTTATTTTTTGATTTTTAGTTTATTAAAAAAATTCGTATTAAAAATTAGGTTTTATTATGATGACAAAAATAAAGACAAATATACATAAATATAAAATAGTTAAATTTTAGCGCAGTTTGACACAAACGTCAAAATAATAGTAATAATAATCTTTGATTTTTATTTAATCATTCATCTTCAAATTTTATAAAATTAAAAATGATTTTTATTTGGCAAAAATGTAACAAATAAATATTTTTTTATTTTTTGTTTTTATTTTTATAAAAAACGAGGAAGAATACAGTTGACTTTGTCAACTCTTAGATACCCGTACGAACCGTTAGTATGTTCACAGCCTGTCACTCTTCTTACAATATTATTTTTTTAATATTTTAGTATTTTAAAATAATTTGGGTGAATTTTATAATTTCTAGAGCTATGGGTTGTACATATATTCAAACTATATGTTTATATGTACATTCTTCAAAAGCAGATTCTAACCTTCCACATAACGATTATCAATCCAAAACTTTTTCAAATATTCTTTAGTACCATTTAATACTAAGCGGTAAATGTATATTAAATTTACTAAGTACAAAACAGTAAATATAATTTTAAATATTATATTATATTATATTTAAATATTCCATTGACAGAATAATTTCTTATAAGTACAATAAAATACATATATGTATGTAAATACGGCGCTATATAATATACATCTATACTCTTATCATTCATTCATCAGTGACATATACGATATGTAAATAAACATGATATTATATAATTATGTATATCTATCAAAATCATATAAATAAAAATTCTTCAAGCAACCGTTATGTTGTTTATTTATTTACATTTTTTTGTACTACGCATTATAATATCCTCAACAATTTCAAATTATCGAGTAAAACAAAATGGAAAAAATTCGTTTTAAAGACTTTCGTCAATTATAAAGTAACCCTATATTATTAAAAAAAGTTGTTAACTGAAATAAGAGTATAATGTTGAAGCTTTAATTTTTGTGTATTACTTCAAAAAGATGTTAACAGGTGTTCAAGTTACAGGTGTTTAAAAATAGGAAATTTTCAGTTTTTGACCCCTTACAGCTCCTAAACGAGGGGCGATACAAAAAAAGTTTCTGAAATGACTCATACTTATTTTCAAAGATCTAACATCTGTCAAAATTTCAAGTTTCCAACTTAAACCGTTTAGAAGATAGAAGGGTTGAAGTATTTTGCAAAATTTGAGTTTCACATAACGGTAAATTAAGACACCGTACGCCACAAATATATATTTATTGTATATATACTTTTAAAGCTAATAAAAGTAGTAATCGTTTGGCGTTTTCAAAATGAAGATATACCTTATACAACTTGTGCTATAACAATTTAAATATAGAGCTTTTTTGAACCTTTGGGGAGCTGTAGCTCCGTAACGGGTGGGGCTACAAAAAAAAGTTATAAAAAATAAAATTAATATTTTTGTGAGATCTATCAGTAGTTAAAATTTCATAGCTCTATTGCAAAAAAAATGTCGGGATCTAAAAGTTAGGTGTTCGAGAGCTACCCTAAGGCTTGTTCCAAACTCAAACAAAAAAAATAGGGAACCTACAAATTACTCCCAAAATATTTTGTGTAAATTTCAAGATTCTAGCTTTTTTAGTTTTTGAGTTAGCGTGCTGACGGACGGACGGACGGACGGACATGGCTCAAAAGTCTTAGAATTTTTTTCTGATCCGATCCATACCTTTGAAGGTATATCTAGCTCGCTTATTTCGAGGTGTTACAAACGGAGGAGTAATTTTATTATACCCGATCCTATCGTACGGGTATAAAAATTAAATGAACGTCAAAAAGTAAGGAATAAAAAAATTAATGAACGTCAAGTAAGAAATTTCAAAACCAGTACACGAAAAATAATATACAAAACATTCTTTTTCATATAATGTACAGTATTTATATATCTAACTCTTTCAGATTTATACTAAAAAGATATACTTTAAGATTAAACTGAAAAAAAGTAAGTATCAAACACAATATCTTCCGATTCTGAAGTTGATTCCTTTATAATATTGAAAGGTTCTCAAGTTGATTCCTAAATCGATAGCTAGTATTAGTACAAATTATTATCATATGTAAAAGAATAATAGTGAAATCATTTGAAGGCTTTTTACCTAAAGCTTAGACCAAAATAGACGTGACGAGACGGTAAAAAAAAACGCAAAAAAAATTCGTACGATTTCTTTCGCAAAGTGTAAACGAATAACTAACCAAAATGAAAACGTAAGGACGATAAAATCATTTACTTTTATTTACAAGTTATGTTTAAATTTTTAAATTGTAATTTGCTTCAGTCTCCATTATAACTAAAAAATTAATTATTATTCAAAGCGACTGTAAACAAAAGTTTTTACATAAATTAAACACAATAGCATCTTTTTTCGTAGACTTTATATGACATTTCTTTCGTTTATATGACATATAATTTTTCGTGATGTTTTTTTGACATTTTTATCGTCTATTTTGGGCTGTACAATATACGTAAGTTGTCTAGTTTTAAAAAGTTAGAAAACAAAATAAAATAATGGTTAACTTTTTTGTTTTAAAACTGATATTTAAAAAAAAATGGAGATATGAGCAACTATAATATTATCATATTTGATTAGTATTCAACAAAGTATTTTTTATTTCTCATATTTTGTATTACGGCACTTACATACTTTTTTGTAAAAAGTTTTGTAATTTAATTTAATTTAAGTTGGAAAATTTATATAATTATTTAAATGATTAATTGAATTAGGAAAAGTTACGTCATCTTCAATTTTAGCATAACAAATTCCGATTTCTAAATTTTTAAACAATGGTTTGAAATATTCATACTCGCATGTTTTATTCCTATAAATCTTTAGTCAATTCTATTACTTAAATTTGTATATGAAAAAGATCTGTCCAATTTCAATATAAATTTTACAACAGGATATGAAGATCCTTTTGTTAAATAAAGAGGTGAAAATATATACAATAAAATAGAAAACGAAAACAAAAAAAAATAGAAAATTTTTACACCACTAATTCCGTTTATTTCACCTTTATTGTATTTTAAACAAAACACTATACGTAAAAAGAGAGCATAGAATTCAGAAAATCCAGAATATTTGATTGTGTGATTACTGACGGGCTCAAGTTTATTTCATTTACTTTTTTCATATTATTAGATACACTAGGAATACCTTTAAGCGTATACATATCAAATTACATTTGGCAGTATATGTTTAGATATGTACATATAATTATTTTTCACCTTCTCTTTCTATCTATTTCTTAATCACTATTTCAGTTTAAAAATTTAATATTCAACAATTCAATTGGTTTTTATTTTTTTTTTTTTTTTGTTTATTTCATTTTGTCTGGTTTCGTCACTCTTTATAATTTATTCTATATATACATTTTTTTTTTTATTCGTTTTTACCGATATACTTCAATTTGTTTGATTCTATAGAAGTTTTTTGTGAAATAACCAGTTACTACCGATTATCAGTCGACATTGTACAAAATTTAATGGTAGTATCCATCACAATAAAACTGTTAGCTATACAGTGAATGACATGATAAAAGGGATGAAGAGACAATTGAACGAAAATGAATGAGAAAAGAAAAAAAAAAAAAAGAAGGAGGAATACAAATTAATAGAATAGAAAAGATAACCTTTGTGTTTGTTTGTGTTGCCTTTGGATATGGCATGATTTGCAATTCAATTTCCATTTTCAAACGAAAACATCATCAGAGAAAATAAAACAATTTTTGGGATTGAAAAAAAAAGATTTAAGAATTTTTTATTTTGTTTTTCGGAAAATTTATAAAGATTTTGAGAATGCGATGTACCCAAAAAAAAAAAAATTATTAAAAATTAGTGTGAATTTGTTAAATTTAAGAGAAGAGATTAAATAGTAGAATAAATAACGAAAAAAAAAAATTTAAAAATGATTGACTTATAAATAAAATATTAACTTACATTTAAAAAAAAAAAACAAATTACGTCGTATAAGAAAATTTTTAGGTGTAATCGTAGGATGTACTTTTTTAGGATGTAATGGATTAGTTAAATCTATGTAATCTCCTGTAATAAATTTTAAATTATTAAACCTAGAATAAATAAATTTTAAAATTTATATTATGGGGTAAAATAAGTTTGCCGGAAGTCTTATATTTTTAAGAATAATGAATAAATTAAACAAAATATTATGTAAAATAAAAGATTTTTAAAGCCGCACATTATCAAAACGATAATAAAAAAAAATTCTAGAATTGTGACTTTTGCATCAAAATTTGTTAAGTTTTCTTACATTTTTTTTATATAAGAACAAAATTTTGAAAAATGAAGAGACAATGTTTTTAGGTTTTAGGTGGCTCTGCATAATTGGGAAGAGCCGTTGACGCATGTAAACATATAATATTAGAAGTTACTGACAATAAATTTGCACAAGTGTCGAAAAATATAAAATTTTCGATTTTTTCCTCGTAATCTTAAACAGGAGAAAGTGCAAAGTTTTTTTCGGAAGCAATTTATGTTAATTTTCAAAGATTTTCCTTCTCTCAAAATTTCATGATGTTAACTGAAAACTGGGAGATACAAAGGCACCAAAATCTTACAAAATATTGTTTTCACATGGCTGAAGCTTCGTAATAGGTGGTGCTATATATAAAAAAAAAGTGTTTACACCACTTTACATTGTCCTATCATCGCTCCATTTTTGTCCTATCATCGCTTGGTTTACTAAAAAAATTACCCTAACTTGAAGAATATCTCGGAAAAGAACAAAACAACAAATTAAATGTTCTTTTGAGCCCTTAAATTTTACTAGATGCTTTTTTGCTTTCAATTTGAATCTTTTATGGATTCGGCGTGACAGTTGTTTAAAGTTCTGTTCCTTTTTAAGTTTTCTTATTTAAATGATGCAGCCGATTGAGATTATTTTTGTTTCAAACATTGTTCTTTATTAAAAAATATCAAGCAGATCAATTTATTTATGCTCTAACGTATTAATTCAATTTAATGAATTGATATTTTTATTTTGATTTGTAGAAAGCTAGAATTTTTTTAAAAGTTGCTTTTAATTATTAATTTTTAGTTTCCGGCTTAAATAAAAGGTTCATCCGCCCGATGTTTACATAGATAGATAGGTAAAAAGAAAGTGCAAGTGCAACTAACCCCAGTTTAAACCCGTTGTGATAAACCGCATCAGTTTTCCTTTTAATTAAACCATTGTGAGCTTATTATAAAGCGTTTTAAATCGATTAAGTCCACTTTCAACAGATCGAAAAAGTATATTTATTTTTAAAGTTATATTTAAAGTAAAGTTATTTTTAAAGTTTTCTAATATTATTAATAAATATAAATACTATAATATCTTATTATTTCTATTAAATCAAACTTTAATAAATAAAATTTAATAAAAACTTTTTTATGAATAAGTTTCAGTCACTTCGTTTTCTGTTGTTATACCCGTATGAACTATGTTCATGGGTATAATAAATTTGCCATTACGTTTGTGACACCTTAAAGGAGTCGAGCCAGATATAGTGTCAAAGGTATGGATCGGCTCAGAATCGAATTCTGAGTCGATTAAGCCATGTACGTCCGTCCGTCCGTCAGCACGATAACTCAAAAAATAAAGGAGCTAGGAGGCTGAAATTTTTTTTACGTCACTTTTACAAAATTGTTAGTTTTGCTATTTAACTTCAGCATTTTCGGCCGCCGGGTTCGAGTAGCTGTCACACAACTTCTTTCTTTAAATGGAAATAACCCAGTGTCTATTCAATCTAGGTATCTGAAATTTTGCCAATGATGATCCAGTTTCATGGCAACAACTTCTGTAAAATTTGGTTATGATGATATGGCAAGTTCGCAAAGTTGCCATACAATTTCTCTTTTTAAATGAAAATAACTCAGTGTCTATTGAAGCTAGCTATCTTAAATTTAGTGAAAAAGTGTCGAGTTGCATGCCAAAAACTTTTGTAAAATTTGATTGGTCTAAAGCAGCCGGTTCAGGTTTCTTGCATTTCTTGGAACTTAATGAAGCTAGGCGCAATAGATTCGGGTAGCTGTCATACAACTCCACAATTTACATAAATATATCTCTGTAGTTCGGTACTAAAACATCTGAATGTTTTTAAAAGATGATCAAGTTTTATAGAAACAGGATATATTACGTTCATACGGGTATCCCAGAGTTGACACAGTCTACTCTACTGCACTCTTCCTCGTTTTTTTTTAATAAAACCTGAAAATAAGAATTAATTACATTAATTCAATATTCCATACGAAAAAACAAAATTCAATCGAAGAAATAAAGGACAAAAATCTTTAAATAAATTTTATGAAAAATCAATTCATTGATTCAATAAATTTGTACCAATTAATATTATTTGTTATCAATGAAAGAATAATTAATTTCCATTTTAAATCAAAAGCGTATATTCTAACCAAAAAAAAAAGAAAAAATAACTTTTAATTTTCAAAATTAATGATGGGAAATGTAAAGCAACAAGCGGGATTAATTCAATTCGAAAAATGGAAAAAGTCGTAACCATTTTTTTTTATTTCTTTTTTTTTTTTTTTGTTTTGGTTTTTCATAATGACTACTGTATGACCGTAATCTCCACGAACATTTCCACTAGAAAAAAAAACCCCTAATTGAATATTTATTATGATTAAATTTGGGGGTTTTTACGAACAAAGACAAAAAAAAAAAAACAAAATTGCAAACCGCACAACAACAAAAAAAAAAAAAAAATATTACAAGCTTGTAAAATTTTCTGTTTTCTTTTTTTGTTGTTGTCTTTTTTCATTTTCATTTTGATTGAAAATTGATTTTAGTTTTTTTTCTCCCACTTTGATTGCTTTTTATTTATTGAATAAATAAATAAATTAATTATTTAGAAAATATTCAACGGATTAAATTGTGTACTTGTGTTAAATCTAACCAAACAATAATGATAATTTAAATATATATTTTTTTTTTTTTGTTATGGTATATTATTTTATAAAATGGCATTCTAATAATAAAAGTAAAAAATTTTAAAGTTGCCTAAAAACATAAAATATAATAAATATATACATAAATTGATACCTTTTAAAAATTATCTCAAGTTGTTTTTTTTATTAGTTAAATATGAAACGGGTAATTTTGACCTTTATTACGGATTAAAATTTTATTTGGATTTTAATAAATTTAGAAGTCTTACCAGTTTTTAACACTTAATTAATGCCACTTATACTTATATAGATTAATTTTTTTCAACTGCTTACCCAAAATCCTTTATTTAATTATACATTAAACTTGTTTATTTAAATATGTAGTTTTATACAAGCATTTAGATATTTGTAACTCAAGTTTCGAATATTTCAGCTTGAAATCAATAACATTTTATTTACTTTGAGCTTAATTTTTCAGTTTATGCAATTTTCGTCTCAGAATTAATATAAATTTGTTTCCGTAAAAGAAAATTAGTATGTCAAATAACTCACAAAATTTATTTGATTAGCAAGACAAGCTGTTGCTAAGACCATTATAGACTTCTATTTAAAATATATATTTGATCAAAAAAGGAGGTTTGTTAAGAATTTATTACTTTTTCATTGATTTTCCTTTCAATTAAAAAAAACTTGCTGTCTGCACAAGATTTGAAGCCTCATTTCCCAATAAGCAATGTGCTTAACAATTTGGCCACAGAGGTTTCAGCTTTGTCTACTAGATCAAAATTATTATAAAAAATGATTGCATACTTTTAGGATTATTTTTTAAATTTAAAATATTGTGTGTATGTTCATTTGATAACATAACTGTGAATTCCCTCTATGTTAATTAGAGGAGATAAGAAAAATTGAATTGTATTTCTAATTTATTTATATATTTATTTATATTAATATTACATACATAAATGTAATGTATTTATTTTGTTTATATTATATACTATATATTTACATTATATTTGGTCGTAAGGGGGTATGTAAAGAAAAAAACAGTTACGACCTGTGCAGGTATCGAACTCACACTCCTTCGGTTAATACGCCACATGCCTACCCACTACGCTACCGAAACCCCTCCCTACTTCTAAGAAACAGAAAAAAAAACTGAGAAATATGAAGAGTTGCATAGTTTTCGGCGAAGTAAAGTTTTATTATTTGAATTTCTATATTATGTTACAAAGTACGAAAAAATTAAACGTTTTTTTTGTTTATTAATCTATTAACCTTTCTATTAAAAGTTTTAATATAAATGTGTTATTAAAATTTTTTTTTAATTTAAAAAAACAAATGAAATGAAAAACATTACTAGTGTTATTGTAAAAATGATTAAAATTTTTATATGTTATTACATTTGTTTTATTAATCTTTAAATTGACATACAATAATCCAATAAATCGAACCAATTACATTATATTGTGTTCATTTAAAACAAAATTTTGATAAAATAAACCATTTAAATATGAAAAACATCGCATGTTTTTTCAAACAACAAAGTATATAAATAACACATTTTTGTAATATAATGAGATCAGTTTTAATCCATTTTATTAATTTAATTGATTCAATTTGTACTGCAAAATACAAAAAAAAAAAAAACAAATAGAAAAAACAAAAAACCTAACAATATAAATTTGATACATAAATGAAATTGTGGTTTTAATTTTTAAGTAATATTCTTTTAATTTTATTTAATTTTATTTAATTTAATATATTTTGTTATTTTATATAACGACAAAAATTTCAGTTGTCATATACCATATTTATAAAATAATAAACTGTGAATGAAAAATGATATGTATAAATTTTAATTGAATAAATTTTTTATTATTTATTTATTTATTTATATTAATATTTCATATAGGATATTGCAATATTACAAAACCATCGGCTACTAAGGCCATTATAGATCGAATACTCTTAAATTAAATTATACAATAATACTCGTATTATTTATTTTGTTTATATTATACTAGATAAACCCGGCGTACCCCCCATACGCCAGTCTGATAATCTAGAAATAATATTGGTTTTTGTTCACTTAACTTTATAATAAAAAAAAGAAGAAATATCTTTCTATTCTAATATAGTTTTTATTTATCTTATAAAATACGTTTTTTGAGAACTATGTTCCCTTCACCTGTAAAAATACTTAACTAATCTTATTGTAAAAATAAAAATAAAAATAAATTTAAATAAACGTAAAAACGTATATAACAACACCAAGAAAACTAAAGAAAAATTTTCTAGTAGAGGTTTAAGGGCGACAACTCACCATTCCTTCAACAATAATCTTTTTTTCATAAAAATGTCTAAATTCGTATAAAAAATTAATTATTTTTCATATGGAAATGTGCAAATTTAATTTTTTCTTAATGAAATTGGTTGGATTCAAAATCAGAGTATTCCCATTTACCTGAATATTTACATTATATGTATCCATATATGTATTTCTAGTTTTTCCTATGAAAAATGTTATTATTGCAAACGTTTACGGCTTTTATATAATAGATATTATACATATTTGCACTATATTCGGTAGCATAAGGGGGATTTGTTTTCAATTAATAAAACTGGCTACCTGTACAGAATTTGAACCCGCACTCCATCGGTTAATAAGCCACGTGCTTAACCACTAGACCACCGAGGCCCCTGATTTTTTATTATTTTATAAAATAACCACAATATTTAAAAAAAATCTATATACCTGCTTTATCTATATCTATCTCTAAATCTATATATTATTTCTTCAGCAAAAAAAATCTAAAAATTATCTCCTAGAAGTATGCAGTATGCAATTTTTATGGGTTTGGTGGTCAAGTGTTTCTCTAAATGAACAGATTACAAGATATACAATGTTTCCAATTATATAATGTAAATATATAATATAAACAAAATAAATAATATTATACTATGTATATATAAATAGTAATAAAACCGATAAGTAGCCAATGCTTTAGAAATATTGCATTAGCCTATTTGATCTGTAATATGTATTAATACAAATAAATAAAATATATGAAGTTTGAAGAGTGTCTACGGTGATGCAGTTATTTAAAAAAAAAAAAAGAAAAGAATACAACTTAAATATTATATTATTAATCGAAGCTTCTAAGGCTAAGGATTAATTCTAAGACACTGTTTTTAAAGAACTGAAGTTTTCACAAAGTTCGTGAAATTGATTAAAACAGAATTTATTTATTAAAATAATCCTACTAAACGATATTGCTTCACGGACATAATTTAAATCTTAAATTTTTGCTGAATTTAGTGCTTATTTTAATAAAATGATGCAATACAAATTTATCTATATATATATATATAAATATATATAAAAGCGAATCTTTGTCTGTTTGTTTGTAATTTATAGATTCCTAAACTACTCAGCCGATCATCATGAAAGTTTAAAGGTACGGGGAGTGTTTCCGGACTAACTATTTTTCTCTAACGAGCCGCCAAGTTTGTTACAATTAATGGGCCTAACGCGCCCAAATATTTAAACTTTTTCGCTTTAAAATTAAAAACGATTTGACCGATTGACTTCAAATTTTATATACGTGTTAATCTTTGACAGTGGAGTTGACTATATTAACAAACTTATAATTAATCCATATCTTCAATTAAGAACCCATATGTTTTATTAATCGAAGGGCACCGGGTATTAGCTAGTAAATTTATATAAATAAATATATAAGTAAACGTCATATATTTATTCATCATTTTTTATTCATTTTTTATGCCAAAAACTTAGATTAAATTTAAATTTTTCAGAAAATTAAACAGAACGAAGAAAAGGAAGCCATTAATTGACCAAAATTGCAACATTAACCAAGCATAAAATTGCATAAGTAAAAGTCGTATATTTATAAATTAAGATTTGAACCTAATAAAATATTGATTTCACCGAACAGTTCATATTATTTTAACTATTTTAGAACTATTTTAAAAATTTAATTACAATTATTATAAAATTTTGTTATTTCATTTTTTTAATATTTTTGTTCACTATACAAGTACTAAGCAAAAATTAGATTACAACATAGACTACCAATTTTTATATCGCATTCAATAAATCAATATATAAAATAATATAAAATTTATAAAACACATAGAATAATTGACGATTACTTTTTACCACATTGTATTACGGTGTGGTAATCACATTAAAACAGAAAATATTTAATATATTTTTTCTTGTTCGTGTCATTAATATAATATCTAACCCTGGCATTCCCCTTTAATATTCAATATTGCATTTTATAATAGTCTAGAGAATTTTTTTTTTTCCGTTTTTGTAGCTTTTTCATAGGTTAGAATATTTTTTATGATCGGTCAATAACTCTTATTTTGTATTTAATATAATAAAGCACGTACACATATTTATTTATTTATTTATATTTATTTTTTCCTTCTATATACAATTGTATTTTTTTTTTGTTTTTCTTTTTTTTTTTTTTTGAGAATTTACAATAGGTTATTGTTCTTCACGATAATGAAAACACATTATTTAGTATACCAACGTAACCACTAAAAAAAAAAATAAAAAAAATGCAGAATTAAAAGATAATAAAAAGAATCGAATAAAAGTCCAACAAATGAATTCTTTTAAATTGATTCGATTGCAATTTCAATTTATCGAATTTAGTTACATACTTTTTATTTCGATTTTTTAGAAAATATATGGAATACATAAAAATATAAAGATATCCTTATAATTGAGGACTACAATAAATAAAGTCAATCGGTCAAAATTGTTTTTTTTTCTTTTTTTCAATTTAAAGGGACCATTATTTTAGTCGTTACTCACTATTACAAATGAAAACATAATTTTAAATTTATAACTCCTTTTTCATAATCCATAGTATAAGGTACGTAGGTAGGTCAGTAGGGGCTGCAAATGTACACTTAAGCCAGTTTAGGTCCGTTGTGATACCCTGAATCAGTGTTCCCAATTAAACCATTGGGAGCTTCTTAAAAAGTGTTGTAAATAAAGTCCACCTCCTGCACCATCGAAAAGGTTGTTTAAGAAGAATTGCCCCAGAATTTTTCTTCTTTTAAGAGCAAGCACCAGGCATTTATAGTATAACGAAAGTATTAAATTTTATAAAAGAAAACCAAACTTTAAAAATTTCAGTATACAGTATTTATAGCATATGTGTTTCCGTCCCTGAACCTAATAATGATAGCACGAGAATTCTTAAACTTAGGTAAATAAATTATGTCAATAACTTATAGATTACATTCAACTTTTTTTCAGTAAGTTAAACAGAAGGAAGAAAAGGAAGACATTCCCCAACTATAATTGCAAACCAAGCCAACCGCTACCTACTTTCTAAAATAAAAATAAAAATCTGACAATCAAAAAACTTAAATTAATAATATACTTCTTCTATGTTTCTACTAAATTTGAGAGTTTCTCCAGGAAACGGTTGTAACCCTTTAAACACACCAAAGTTATTCTTTCTATAACTGAAAATGGCAATTTTAAGGATTTTCTTAAAAATAACTTAATATATTTTACATGTGAAACCATTGTAAAATGTTGACGTAAAATTCAATTCAAAGATCGGAAGTGTTACTTTTGGCAACCAAATCCTATTACAAACAGTAGATTTGAAGTCCAATCTATTTGGATTTATACCAAAATAAAATTTCATAATATATACGTATTAACTCTCCAAATAACATCAATCTGGTCACTCTAAATTTTTGTTTTGTTTTATAAGAGAAATTCCTTATCTTTTTCTTAATATGATAAGAAACTAAAAACAATTGAAAAGAAATGAAAAAAAAATTAGAAATAATATAATAAATCGAACTTGTATAGCCTGAGAAAAATTTGAAATTGCAATATTGGGATTTTTTTTATGCTTTTAATTTTTTTTTTCAACTTTTCTATCAAAACAAAAAAAAAAATATTGAAGAAAATTGTAAATTTGCTTTATCAATCCACAAAAATAAAATAAAAGAAAATGAAGCAAATAATTTTCATTCAACCATACTTAATTCTATTCGTCAGGATTCAAGATTCAGGATATCTTAAAATTAAATATCCTTTATATTCCTAAAAGAACATACATAAGTATTTATACATTTCATATAAGTATATGTATGTGAATGAATGCATTAGTATAAATAAACAAAGAAAAAATAAAACAATTTATTTATTGTTTTTTGTTTTTTTTTTTTTTTTTATTTGGATCGGCGTACATCAATCGAATTCGGTTTCCGGCGATTCAAGTAGAATTCTTTTCTTTTAAATCAAATACCAAAAAAAAAATGTGCACAAAAACTAAATGAAAAATAATAGATAGAATTTATTATCGTCGTTACAATAGCATTAGAAATAAAAATTCTTAGTAACTTTAGGCGAAAGCTTTAGCATAGGTATTAAATGAGGGAGTACTGGTTTAAATATACTGCACAGGTAGCACAATTAGCAAATTTTGGAAGAAAAAATAGTGAAAAATTAATATTTCTTAACGGATCCCTCTTTCAACATAAACATAGTATAAACAAATCAAATAACGGTATTTAAATAATTATAGCATTCAACCCATGATAATGGGAACAGCAGCCGATGGTTTGGTAATATTGCACTATCCTATCCTAATTTGTAATATAAATATAAATAAATAAAGAACTATTTTTCAATTTAATGATTTACTTACTTTTCGCATTTAAATTTAGCATTATTTAGTCTATAATTAAAACTGCTTAACTAATTTAAATTAGAATCTTATTATCTTTAACTTTCATTTTTTGGTTTTCTCCATTATATCTTTATTTAAATTCTGACATGGTCTTATTTTAATTTCGTTTCAACAACAGTATTTTAGTTATGTGGTCTACAACAAATAGTTAAATATAAAAGTGATTGAGAGAAAGTGTCCTAAAGTGACCAGAACAGTTTTTGTCTATCTTCTTCTTCTTTATTTAAGGAGCACCCATACTTTTGTTTATTCTTTATGTTATGTTTTTTTCCGCTGCAATGTTTAATGAGTCGATTTCTCGTTTCCTTCCACATTTTCGGCCTTTGATCACATCTTGACATTTCATTTGCCTTTATGGTCAGTTTGATTACCTATAGGACAATAGGGTTATCTTTTCAAATTTATTGAATTCATTACTGGGGGCGGCACGATACGACTATTAACGTCAATTTTCAATTTTCGTCGCAAACTTAAATTCTACCTACCATATGGTAGTGCGTTGAGGAATTTTATCTTTACGAAGCTTCAGAGTAATTTTCTAAACTTAAGAAATAACCAATTATGTTTACACTTCAAAACAAAATAAAGTCTTATAGTACCTTCTTGATTAGGGTGCTTTTATTTTTTGAAGCTTTTAAGAGCCGTACGAAAAAATTCAAAAAAGTTAAAAATCAATGTGAACATAACTTTAGTTAAATTATTGATAACATATGATGGACTGACAAATACGATTTAAAATATTTCCAAAGCAAAAAAAAAATCTTAAAGAAAAAATAAGAAATAATAAAAGAAAGAAAATAAAAGGAAAAAGAAAAGAAAAATTATAAAAAAGTACCGTCAAAATAATTTCATTTTAAAATATCCAGTTATAGTGTTACGATAACAGAATCAAAATGGTACTGAACTTTCAGATATATATAATATGTATGGATATTTCGAAATTCAATAGGTTAACAATTTAATTTATTTGTCATTGCACTGAAATGCACTCAACTGAACTATACATATCGAATATATCTTCGACAGCAAAAATAATTACAGAAATGATGTGGTTCTTTGAAATTCAAGTGATTTTTTTTTTCTTTTTTTAAATATCTCATATATTTTTATATTATATTAAAAATCAAAGCAGAAAAAAAAAAAAAATTCGCCTGAAGAATTTCTTATACTAAAATTTGTTGTTGTTTTCTTTTAAATTCAATTAACTGACAACTTATTTTTAAAATTCAAAGAAATTAAATCAAAGCAAATCTTTGTAAAACAAAAAACTTATAAAAATTCAATTAATATAACTCATAGATCATTAACCCTTGAAGAAAAAAATTTAAAATGTAATTATAAGAATAAGTTAATTATATTATATAATAATAATAATAATATGTTTTTAATAAAAACAAGTAAAAGTAACACTAAGTCGATGCAACCGACTTATTTATACCCTACACCTAAAAAATTCAAATTAAATTAAAAATCCATAAGTTATTTTAGTAAGGTATTTAATATAACTAAGCTAAAAAAAATTAATGCTTTTACAATCTTTGTACAAAATTTCAGATTTCTATCTTTATTAAATTCGAAAATATGATTGTTAGGTCTTGGGAAGTGTGTGAAGGCACGCGGACCACCACCCCAATTCATCTCAAATTTTAGAAACATCAACAGGGTAGAACATTCTTATATCAAATTTCAAGTTTATATGTTTATTAATTTCGAAGATATGCTTGTTTGGTATTAGGAGTTGTGTGGCAGATACCCGAACAACCATTCTAATTCATCTTAAATTTTGGACAGGAAACAACACCCTAGTACCAAATTTGAAGTTTCTATCTTTATTAATTTCGAAGATATGCTTGTTCAGTTTTGGGAATTGTATGGGAGGTACCCGAACGACCACTCCAATTCATCTCAAATTTTAGATAAATCAGGGATTCAGGAAACAACACCCTAGTACCAAATTTGAAGTTTCTATCTTTATTAATTTCGAAGATATGCTTGTTCGGTTTTGGGAGTTGTATGAGAGGCACCCGAACGACCACTCCAATTCATCTCAAATTTTAGGCAAATAAGGGATTTAGAAAACAGCACCCTCGTATCAAATTTGAAGTTCCTATCTTTATTAATTTCGAATATATGCTTGTTCGGTTTTTGGATTTGTATGGGAGGTACCCGAACAACCACTCCAATTCATCTCAAATTTCGGGGATATCAGGGATTCAGAAAAACACACCCTCGTACAAAATTTTAAGTTTCTATCTTTATTAATTTCGAAGATATGCGTATTAGGTTTTGGGAGTTGTATGGGAGGTACTCGAACGCATGGTCCGATTTCGCCCATTTACAATCCCCGCCTTACCTTAGTCATTGTTAACCTACAGTATAAATTTCATCAAGATAGCATCATTATTTTTTGAGTTATCGTGCGTACGGACGGACGGACGGACGGATATCGCTAAATCGACTCAGGAGGTGATCCTGATTCAGAATATATATACATGTCTATACCTAACTCGCTTCCTTTTGGTGGTTACAAACATCATACCAAAGTTAATATACCCTATACTTAATGTGTAGGGTATAAAAACTCTTTTTCTATATCTTGGTAAAGTAAAGAAAGTAAAGGAAAAGGATTGATGTAATCGATAAGTTCGATTTAACTAATAGAAAGAATTAACTAGATTTAATATAGAAAGAATTACATTTCGTGATCTTTCTTACCCTCTAATCAAAATTTTAATTACAAAATATGGAAGAATAAAATCTCGAATATATAAAAATCTTGAAAATAATACATACCAATAAAAAAGATCTTTTAAGGGCAAAATTAAATTTCAAATTAAAATTAAACAAGGTAGAATGTAAACCAACGGTTTTTAAAAGCGCACATTTCCAAAACTCAATACAAATTGTTTAGAAGTGTGACTTACACAAAAATTTGAAAATTTCATGTAATAAGAAAAAACTTGAAAATAAGACATTTTTGAGATTTTGAGGGGCCGTAAGTCCGGAATCCTATATAACTAAGAAAAGCTGTTAACACACGTAAAAATATATTATTGAAGCTTTAATTTTTATGTCTTGCCGAAGAAAAGTTTTTACAGGTGCCTAAGTTACAGGTGTCTAAAAATAGCAAATTTTCAATTTTTGAGGCGTAATAACTCTTAAAGAGGGGGCGTTACCAAAAAATTTTCTGAGGAAACTTATACTAATTCTAAACGTTCTTTCTTGTATCAAAATTTCAGGTTCCTATCTAAAGGGGTGCCGGAGTTATGAAAAAAGAAATTTCATGCAAAATGTGGTTTTCACATAACGGTAAATTTAAATCGTAAATTACAAAATATTACATAATTTTGATATTGTTTTATATAGATAATAAAATTTTCGATCTTCTGACGGTTTTAGATTGCAAAACTATTACGCAAAGCCCGAGATATATACATCTGAAAATGGAGCTTTTTTACAATTTTGAAGAGCTGCAGCTTTGGAACCCTTTACAACTAAAATAAACCTTTCACACACGTAAAAATTTATTATTGTAGCTTTCATTTTCATGTCTTGCCGAAGAAAAATTTTTACAGGTGCCTAAGTTACAGGTGTCTAAAAATAGCAAATTTTCAATTTTTGAGGCGTAATAACTCTTAAAGAGGGGGCGTTACCAAAAAATTTTCTGAGGAAACTTATACTAATTCTAAACGTTCTTTCTTGTCTCAAAATTACAAGTTCCTATCTAAAGGGGTGCCGGAGTTATGAAAAAAGAAATTTCATGCAAAATGTGGTTTTCACATAACGGTAAATTTAAATCGTAAATTACATAATATTACATAATTTTGATATTGTTTTATATAGATAATAAAATTTTCGATCTTCTGCCGGTTTTAGATTGCAAAACTATTACGGAGAGCCCGAGATATATACATCTGAAAATGGGGCTTTTTTACAATTTTGAAGAGCTGCAACTTTGGAACCCTTTACAATTAAAATAAACCTTTCACACACGTAAAAATATATTATTGTAGCTTTAATTTTTACATCTTGCAGAAGTAAAATGTGTGCAGGTTCCTAAGTTACAGGTGTTTAAAAATAGCAAATTTTCAATTTTTAAGCCCTAATAGCTCATAAACAGGGGGTGGTCCGAAAAAATTTTCTGAGGAAACTTATACTAATTCTAAAAGTTCTTTCTTGCCTCAAAATTTCAAGCTTGTATCTAGAAGCGTGCCGGAGTTATGAAAGTAGAAAAATCATGCAAAATTTGGTTTTCACATAACGGTAAATTTAAATACTAAATTTAAAAAAATTGTATAATTTTGATATTAATTTACAAAGATAAAAGAAATACCTGTCGAATGACGTTTTCAGATTGAAAAAATCTTAAGCAGAACATGAGATATATGCATTTAAAAATAGGGCTTTTTCAAAGTTTGAGGGGGTGTAGCTCCGTAATGGGGGGGGCTACATGAAAAAGTTGTTCCACAAAATTATTTTTTTTATAAGACCTACCTATGGTTAAAATTTTTTTTCTCTATCTTTAACGGTGTAGAAGTTTTGTAAACAGACGGACGGACGGACGGACGGACGGACGGACGGACGGACGGACGGACGGACGGACGGACGGACGGACAGAGTGAAACTAATAAGCACATTTTTTCAAAATTTTTTTGGAAATGTGCTAAAAAGAAATTCCTTTTAGCTAGGAATAAAATTAAAGGCGGAATTTAAAAACCCAGTGATTTTCACAGATTTTTACATTGTTATGGTTGGAATATCTGGAAAAAACCGTGATAATATCGTTTTCGAAAATGTATAGAAAAAGCAAATAAATTTCTTCCTCGTTTTGTAATATTCAAGTCTATATTTTCTATGAAGTTTCTCTCCAGAATCTTAAACTTTTCCGTCCAGAATCTTAAACACTGAATTATATGAAACAATAACTCGTAAACCACTTAAGATACAATTATCTTTTTCATTAGTATTTATTATGATATTGTTTTTTTTTTATTTAATAAAAAACACAAAAAAAATTGCACCTAAAGTTTTGTTAATGTGCATAATCTCGATTTTCGAGATTTTATCACTAAAATTTAATTTTCTTTACAAATTATGGGACGACTGAATAAAACTGAGCTTGAACTATAATCTCATTTTTATAAATAAACCTACGATTAGAAGCATATTTTTTGATTATGAAATTATTATGAAATAATGAATGAATGTTAAAGATCATTTTAATGCATTCGACTCAAAGTCTTAAAAAATTTTTTTTTATTTTCAAAATTGCATACTTTAACTATTTATTTTTATATATTCTGGAAATTCTATAAAATTCTTTTGAAGATATTTTATTACAATGTTAGAAAATATTTAAATACATAAATGAAATTGGACAAGAACTTGAGATTAGACAAAAACTTCAGAAACTGTATTTAATTTATTATGGTAATCCTTGCTTTGCAACATTATTTGATGATCACCGCAGCCATGATTCTAATTTGATTTCTAGTCTATTAAGGCATTAAGTGCTTTAAGGTATATTTATTTATTTAATGAGAGAGTTTGACAGTACTAAAGAAAGCTCATTTCGTTATTGCGTTAAATATAATATTATACAAAGAATTATTTACTTTTAAAATTTTTTGAAATAATCAGAGTTGAAAGTCTTGAAACTTGATATGTTTTCATGCCTTAAATAATAGATAATTATTCCATGTATATAATTGATTCATATTATACCTATAGAAATTTCATTTTATTTTTATTGTATAGTAAAAAAAAGTGCCAAAATATATTATTTATTTTCTAACCTATTGATTCTATTGTTTCATATTATATGATATATTTTATTTAATTTTAATTTAACATAAAATTTCATAATTTGTATACTTTTAAATTATATACCAATAAAAATAAATTATCAACAATTTGCAACTATATTCTAAAACGAGGAAGAGTGCAGTAGAGTAGACTGTGTCAACTCTGGGATACCCGTATGAACGTAATATATCCTGTTTCTATAAAACTTGATCATCTTTTAAAAACTTTCAGAGTTTTAGTACCGAACTACAGAGATATATTTATGTAAATTGTGGAGTTGTATGATAGCTACCCGAATCTATTGCGCCTAGCTTCATTAAGTTCCAAGAAATGCAAAAAGCCTGAACCGGCTGCTTTAGACCATTCAAATTTTACAAAAGTTTTTGGCATGCAACTCGACACTTTTTCACTAAATTTCAGATAGCTAGCTTCAATAGACACTGAGTTATTTTCATTTAAAAAGAGAAGTTGTATGGCAACTATCCGAATCTGTCATATCATCACAACAAAATTTTACAGAAGTTGTTGCCATAAAACTCGATCATCATTTGCAAAATTTCAGATACCTAGATTGAATAGACACTGGGTTATTTCCATTTAAAGAAAGAAGTTGTATGGCAGCTACTCGAACCCGGCGGCCGAAAATACTGGAGTTAAATAGCAAAACTAACAATTTTACAAAAGTGACGTAAAAAAATTTTCCGCTTCCTAGCTCCTCTATTTTTTGAGTTATCGTGCGGACGGACGGACGGACGGACGGACGTACATGGCTTAATCGACTCGAATTCGATTCTGAGCCGATCCATACCTTTGACACTATATCTAGCTCGACTCCTTTAAGGTGTCACAAACGTAATGGCAAATTTATTATACCCTTGAACATAGTTCATACGGGTATAAAAAAACCTTTTCAAAATAAATTTTTAATAATAAACATATTAAACTTTAAAATAATTTTATTTAAAAGTTAAGTGAATTATGCAATTATATACTTAAACATTTCAGTAATTTCTTCTTATGATTATTGTCAACCATTAAAATAATCTGTCTCATATAAAAAAAAAAAGCAATAATAAAAATTACATTAAAAGCATGATAATTTCTTTAATGCAATTTTGTATCCCTATAACATAAAAAAAAAAAAAATAACAAAAAAAAACAACTGTACTAGTACCAAGGATCTTATATAATAAAACTAATCATAAAATGTGAAATTTATCCTTCAAAATAAAAGAAAATAAAAAAACAAAATCCCACAGAATAGTTAACAACTTAAAATATAAAAACCCCCCAATTTATTTTAATTTTTTTTTTATATAATATATGATTTTTCTTTGCTTTTGTTTTTTTTTATTATTATAAACACTTTTTTATCCTTTATTATAAACTACTTCAGATTATCCTTATAAAAAATACAAAAAAAAAAATACAAATTTTTCTTTTGTGTTCCTCATCCTAAATTTTTTAGTTTTCATTTTTGTTTTTTTTTTTTCATTCTAGTATCTATGTATGTTATAAGATCTATTAAGTTGTAATCCTTCAAAAAAAAATTCTAACGTTGCATAAATTTAGGGATGTTCCCAAAAAAAAAACAAAAAACCAAACATTTACTATATTTCTTGGTTTATGCGGAAAAATAAAATAAAAAAAAAACAACAACAACTAAAGCAAAATTATTACAAGAAAATCTTTCTTAAAATCTGCTATCGATTTTTAAACAAAAAAAAAAAAAAAACAATAAAAATATACGTTAGTTTTTCTTTTATTATATCCTTTTAATGGATGAATAAATTTTTGTTTGGATTTTGATAAAAATTTACGATAAATTTCTTTTTTTTTATATTCGCTTTTGTTGTTGTCTTTTGAACGAACGGGTTCAAAGTCTACAAGTATGTTAAAAAAAAACTGTTCCCTTGTTTTTGTTTTTTTTTTTTTTTGTTTTTCTATATCTAAATAACTTTGTAGAGTGGCAGACATTTAAATGTTTCTAATAAAATATAAAGAGCGTTTTATAGTAAAACAAAAAAAACCAAAAACGAAATGATAAATAAATATTTAACTAATAGATTTTAACGTTAACAACATTAAATTGATATTATGTTATTATATCCAATGGGCACTCAATCAAAATAAAATTTTTTGTTTAGATTATCTAATAATTAACTTTATATTATCAATAAAATATTAGAGTAGAAATCGACTTATAGATCTATAATCTTATAAAGTAATTACAATTTATTATAAAAATGAGGAAAAATACAGTTGCCTTTGTCAACTCTTAGATACCCGTACGAAACGTTAGTATGTTCACAGCCTGTCACTCTACTTACAATATTATTTTTTTAATATTTTAGTATTTTAAAATAGTTTGGGTGAATTTTATAATTTCTAGAACTATGGGTTGTACATATATTCAAACTATATGTTTATACATTCTTCAAAAGCAGATTCTAACCTTCCACATAACGATTATCAATCCAAAACTTTTTCAAATATTCTATAGTACCATTTAATACTAAGCGGTAAATGTATATTAAATTTACTTAGTACAAAATAGTAAATATAATTTTAAATATTATATTATATTATATTATATTATATTTAAATATTCCATTGACAGAATAATTTCTTATAAGTACAATAAAATACATATATGTATGTAAATACGGCGCTATATAATATACATCTATACTCTTATCATTCATTCACTAGTGACATATACGATATATAAATAAACATGATATTATATAAGTATGTATATATATTAATATCATATAAATAAAAATTCTCCAAGCAACCGTTATGTTGTTTATTTATTTACATTTTTATGTACTACGCATTATATCCTCAGCAATTTCAAATTATCGAGTAAAACAAAATGGAAAAAATTCGTTAAAGAAATTTATTAGAAAATTTGAAAAAATCAAGTAACACTTTCGTCAATTATAAAGTAACCCTATATTATTAAAAAAAGTTGTTAACAGAAATAAGAGTATGATGTTGAAGCTTTAATTTTTGTGTATTATTTCAAAAAAATTTTAACAGGTGTTCAAGTTACAGGTGTTTAAAAATAGGAAATTTTCAGTTTTTGGCCCCTTACAGCTTCTAAACGGGAGGTGATACAAAAAAAATTTCTGAAATGACTCATACTTATTTTCAAAGATCTAACTTCTATCAAAATTTCAAGTTTCCAACTTAAATCGTTTAAAAGATAGAAGGGTTAAAGGATTTTGCAAAATTTTAGTTTCGTATAACGGTAAATTAAGACACCGTATGCCACAATTATATATTTATTGTATATACACTTTTAAAGCTAATAAAAGCAGTAATCGTTTGCCGTTTTTAAAATGAAGATATATCTTATATAACTTGTGCAATAACAATTTAAATATAGAGCTTTTTTGAACCTTTGAGGAGCTGTTGCTTCGTAACGGGTGAGGCTACAAAAAAAAGTTATTAAAAATAAAATTAATATTTTTGTGACATCTATCAGCAGTTAAAATTTCATAGCTCTATTTCAAAAAAAATATGGGGATCTAAAAGTTAGGTGTTCGAGAGCTACCCGAAGTTTTGGTCGGAACTCAACAAAAAAAAATAGGGAACCTACAAATTGATCCTAGAATATTTTGTGTAAATTTCAAGATTCTAGCTCTCTTAGTTTTTGAGTGAGCGTGCTTATTTTGTGTAGATTCTAAAGATTCTAGCTTTCTTAGTTTTTGAGTTAGCGTGCTGATGGACGGACGGACGGACATGGCTCAATCGACTTAGAATTTTTTTCTGATCCGATCCATACCTTTGAAGGTATATCTAGCTCGCTTATTTCGAGGTGTTACAAACGGAGGAGTAATTTTATTATACCAGATCCTATCGTACGGGTATAAAACGTTTATACGTTTATTTCAGTGATTTTCATTTATGTAAGGATTATATTTTTTTCAATATTCAATTGTTACTTTATCAGAGACTTTTTTAAGAGCATAATAAATTATTATTTTTGAAGAGTGATCACCAAATTTCTGGGTTGTTGGTTTAACACTTAGTCTGATCTATATGTCGGTGATGCAAGCACAAGAGAAAATGTATGCTAGAGAAAATGTAAATTTTATGGGATAATGGATAAAGAAATGAAGTAAAGAAAATATTCTTCATAATAATATTACTGTCATTAGAATTGATCTCTATAAAATGGCATTCATAATAACTACGTGAAACAGTACTACACCTTAACGCATGCGAAATTACCTAAATTTTTGAAATCGATACAATTAAATCTATACTTTCTATAATAGGTTTAGTATTAAATTTATAAGGTGTAATAAAAATCATTTATATTTTATTTTTTTGCATTTTTGGAGATTCGGTTTGTTTATATTAGAATATTTGAATATCTAAGATTTTTTTTTTTTTTTTTAATTTATTCCCCTGCCACATAAATGTGACAAGGAATTACGCAGTCTTTCCTTTTCAAGCGTACCTGTAAATTGTAAATGTCGTAAGGCGAAATCATTATTCTTACGACGTGTATGGGATTGAACCCACACTCCCACTGTATTTATAGCGTACTTTATACGATCTTACCCACCACCGAGGCCTGTGAACTATCTATGATCTATATTTATAAATTTAAATTTTTTATTTACATTTCATTTTTTTTTTATTTGTTTTATTTAAACATTTAAATTTTTCTTTTATTGATACATAAATAGATATTAATTATGGGTTGCCATTAATTTGAACCAAATAAAAGAATGACGGATGACACTACTTTTAGGACAGCGGGTGTAACAATTCATCTGAGTTATTTAACTAAAAATAAATTTAATATAATAAAATTGTAATAAATTTTTAAAATTTTATTGAAAAAAAAATCGAAAGAAATTTTTTTATCACCTGAAAAAGAAAATGTATTAACTTATTTAAATCATTTTAGACATCATATACATAATATTGGAAGATATTTGTAAAATTTGACCTTATTAAACTGTTAATTTTAGATTTATCTCCTTTAATTGTTTTATTTTAAACGTTAAGAAATAAAAAAGAATAATGTACCACAGATTTATTACAGTTTTTGTTGCATACCTTATGGCGTAATTATTTTATACAACATAACCTTTATGACTGGGGGTATATTAAACAGAATTTCTGACGACTTAAATTATTGAATTATTCCACTTACATTGAGCAGAATTAATCAGAACTTATACCAGCTAAATTATTTGTCAAAAAAGGCAAAATGTCAAATAATTTTTTATTTTGTGATATTTATATTTTATTTTTATATTACATATTATTATAAATATTTTTTTTATTTTTTGGTTATTGGTAATTATTAAAATTACCTCTTCTCATAAAAAATTTCTACATAAGTACTTTTTTATGAATTTGTTAATATCAGCTGATTACAGAAAAAATCTGCCATGTGTGAACTTTTTAATTTCAAAAAAATATAACTACAATCAGAAAATTTGAAATTCGATCGTTCATTGGCAAAATGGCAGGCAAAAAACGCAGAACAAAGTCTTTTTTACCTCCCTGCTTTTGTAATATAATAACTGAATTTTTTTTTTACGATTAAATGTTTTTTTTTTTAATTTTGTAATTTCTGTAACAGATTTTGCACTTACTGGGTATAAAAACAGTATGAAATTTTTCTAGATTTAAAAGTCCAAAAAAGCACATAGCATATTTTTATTGAATTATAACACCTTTTTTTTAGCTCAAAATTCAGACAAGACAGATCACGTATTTAACCTACTTGAACATTCTCAGAAACCAAACTTATTGAATATACAACTTTTAAAATAGCATAGTATTTGCATACTTAGAATTTTTGAAATATTACACTTGGCATAAGGGCGCACTATGCCATCAATATGCCAGTATAGTATATGCCCAACCTAAAATTAAAATTTATATGTAAAGCCCAAAAATTTCTTTTATTTCATTATTTCTTTCATAGTTAATGCGCAAAGATGTGTTTTAATTGCATTTTACTTGTTTTAGTTATTTAATTCAAGCACTTTCGTAACACTAAAATAACTTTAATTTACATGAGTTCTTTTGCAAGATTCGTTTTTATATTATATACACTTTTTCTAATATGACATCCTATTATATTGTTAGCTATTTTTCACTTATTAAAACATATTAACTTTTTATCTTAGAAAACATTTAAATAAATGAAATGCTTCCATTTTGACTAGTGATATATAGTGATTTTTATAAATTTGTATAAATAAGCCCTATAGAGTAAGGCGAAATCTGCATTTGTCAAAATAAAAAATATATTTTGCAGCCATAGTTTAAGCCTATAACTCAGAATAAGAATGATCCGATGCTACGTCTTATCAGTTTTATTTTATGGTGTTGAATCGTGCACATTGTCAAAAGCATCTTTCAACGTAAACTGAACGCCTTTGAAATGTTGCTGTGAATGAAAGAAAGGGTGCTTAAAATTTCTTGGGTTGAAAAAATAACAAATATTGAAGTTTTCAGGGGAATAGGAAAATCTATGGAAATTGTAAACTCAATCAGAGAGAGAAACCTAAATTACTTTGCTCATGTAAAAATTACCCAGAAAAATATCACTAACTTCATCTTATCTTACAAGGAAAAATTGAAAGAAAAAAGAGTTCCCGGAAGAAGGAGATTTTCATTGCTGAAAAAACTTAGAACATGATTTAACATTTCTACAAAATCCCTATTTAAAGCTGCTGTTAATAAGATTCATAATAACCTACATGATAGCCAACATTCGTTAGTGAATACGACACTTAAAGAAGAAGAAAATAGAGTAAAAAATATTTCAAAAGTTGAAACTATACAGAATATATCAATAATTTCTAGAAAAATAGAACTTACTTTCACTTGAGTACCATACCATCCATTGTACGTTGGTTTTCTATATCTTATTTTTTTTTTTCTCTAAAAACTAAAATATTGTCATACAATTCCATTCCTTCATAGTTTATTTATTTTTTGTGGGAAAAGAAATGATTTCTTTTAATTTTTTTTTCTCCAGATTTCTTATGTAAGATATTTGTCAAAGCCGATATTATTTTGTTTATAGAAGAGATTTTTTATATCAGATTATTATTTTAAGACAGTAGTTTGAAGATTTGGAAAAGTTGGTTTAAACAAAAAAAAAAAAAAAATTGAGAAAAACTAAAAGAAAATCTGTTTTGTATGAAAATTTAAATTTAGCTGAGTAATTTTTCTATAAAGTTGATTACAAGTATTAAGTATATTTAAATTTTAATAAGAATAAAATAGAAATACGTGATATCATTAAAAATGAAAAAGAAATCTTATTATTTAAGATTTTATATATAAATATATAAGAGTTATTGTTTTAATTTAAAATGATATCTTAATAGATTAAAAATAATTTTTTTTTAGATGTTACGACGAGTATAAATTAATGGTAGTTTTTTTTCATACGGTAGCAATCAAATAGGCAAAGATTCTTTTCCACAGAAATGTAATTTAATCTAATTCTGATTTAATGAAATTGAAAGAAAGAAAAATATTAGAGGATAATAGAAAAATAAGTTTAAGAAGATTCTTTTTAAATTGGTGAAATAGTGTATAACTAACTGAAGGATCATTCAATATGTTTAATAGCAGTAAGTTCAACAGTTAACAATTTTTATAAAATTTTCCAGTTTTAGACAATTTATGAGTTCTCACAGTGTGCAAATGAGTAATTTAAGATTCTCTAGTGTCACCTAATTTGTTTAAGAAGTGTCATCATGATTTTTTATTTCATCTGAAGAAGAATCACTACTACGATTTTTCTTATCTTTACCTAACTCGTCTCTTCCCCCTTCTTAGTGATACAAGAGAAGAATAGAGACAGATTCAGATTTAAAATAAAATCTCTTCCAAAAATTTAAATTATATCTACCTATGTTATACAATCAAATTTTAAGCGCAATGAACTAATTCCCAAAACAAAAATGAAGTAAAGTTTAATACATTTTGTTTTTGGAGTTACAATTTGGGGATTCATATAATCTAAACTCTAAAAATTCCAAACCTATTTTTGGATATTAGCTGTTTTTTTGTGTATTAGTTCATTTTTTTTTTTTGATGATTAGTTCATTTTGTTTGGAATTAGTTAATTTTTATAAGGCATCAGTGCATTTTCTTCAATAAGATACGTTGCTTCTGGCAGGTGCTTTGTTTATATAAAAGTGCTTGACAATGTAAACAAAAATAACTAGGAGGGATTAGAAATAGTTAGAAAGAAAATCAGACTTTTGTATTTACCCAAAATATTTTAAATAATACGTATTTAATATGCTATTTTAAAGTTAGATTTAAAATTAGGATAATCCTATTTTTCAAAATATTTATACATATATCTATATGCACCATTTTTTACATAACAAAGCACCTAAAATATTTTGTATTTAACAGAATCTGTAATGTATTTCTTTCGAGCTTAATTCGTAACGAACGTGGTTCATTATTTTGGGGATTAAGTTTATTCTTTTGGAAGGTTAGTTGATTTTTCTGGGGGTTATTTCATTTGTTTTGGGTATTAGTTCATTTTTAAAGTTTGAGAACTAATTCATATGAAATAAACCTGAATTGGAAAATAATTTTTGGGGATTAATTCATTTTTCTTGCGGGTTAGCTCATAATAAATTTACACCCAAAACTAGCGAAGATTAGTTAATTTTCGCCGTTTATAGCCACAAAATTTTATAGTCAAAACTGCTCTTCAGTAGGTTTTTAATTTTTAGGAAATTACTAGAAATTTGAGCTCAATTTAAAAAATTTTTTTTTTAATTATAATTTTTATAATCCGAAAGTATTTAAACTATTTATTGACATTAAATATTGTGCTGCAACTAAATTGTTTTTATCCCCCAAATTAATTTAATTCTGGCTCACAAAACAAAAATCACCTTTAAGTAAAATTTAAAATAGAACATTTTATTCTCATTCCGTTTTCGATAACATAATAGAATTCTAAAACAGTTTTAAAAGAAAATCAAAATTATGACTCTGTAACCATTTTTACAGTGTTTCAAAGGGAACCCAATAGGAATTACTGACTGCCAATTTCTTGTAAAATGTATGCAGCTTTCCACTAAACTGACATTACATCATATAGACTTAGAAATATTGATCAATAGCTTCAAAGTATTTAAACTATTTCCACTTATTTCAAATGTCAAAAACCAGAGGATATTTCGACTGCCGAATATTCTTTCACGTATAAATGTACCACTTTATATTCCTCACTTAACCACTTCATATCTCCAACTTCTTCTTTATATGTTGTTGTTATAACTAAAAAAAAATTCTTATGTTTTTATTAAAGTTACTTCAAATTAACTCCATTGCTGTTCAATAGAATTCACCATAATATTGCATTGTCATAATGTACAAACTTCATTTCATATTTCTTAAGCATAAAAGACCACAAAAAAAATTAATGCTACTGGAAATATGAAACAGTCCCTAAACAGTAATTTTTCATAAAATATTTAAAATGAAAATTAAGATAATAATATTATTACGAATATAAAATAAATTAAAAAATTGTACCATTCTTAAAATATTATTAATCTTCCACAAATCCACTTATAGAGTTAACATATAATTCACAAAATCTACGATAAAAAAAAAAACTTAAAAATAACTACAACCACAAAAAAAGAAAATATTTTAAACTTTTAATTTTCAATATTATAAAACTAAAATTTCGTTATCTCTCTTAAGTAAAGTAAAAACAACGTCAAGAAGACATTTTATTTTATCTGATATCTTTACAAGAAAAACAAAATCACTTCCATAAAGACTAACCTATTCCAAAAAATATAAAATAAGGGTAATTTCCGATTCCGAAAACATTTAATGATAGTAACGCTATTTAATTTGAGTTGAGAAGTAGATATTTTCTCAGTTAGTTGAATTTACATCCAATACCAATAAATACACTGTCTAATGTTGTATATACAATAGTATATAGAGTACTATAGATTCTAAATAAAATATAGTACTTCTCTTATCTTTATGGATTTTTTTTTTACAAGAAAATGTTTCTGATGAAAATTTCCCATAAAAGACATTTTTGGTCTTCAAAATATTTAAACGATCATATTCACATCCTCAATTTTATTATGCTTTTCTAAAGACCATAGTTACAAAGCTGGTAAAACATTCGATCCATTTTAAAATTTTAAGAATTAAAGAAGCAGAGTAGAATTTAAATCACTATGTAATCAAGGAGTGTCTGGGTAAAAATTTCTGATAATGTTCAATTCATAACCGTAAGGAATGCCCAGATTAAAAACTCATACGTTTTTTGTAAAAACTGTATTAGCACCTTAAACAAACTATGATCGGACGGAGTATCCTGATAGCATTAAGTAGGCAAAGCAGCATTAGACTTAGAGGACAGTTTTTGTAGTAATCGGATAACTGGATTAAACTCACATTCCAAAGCTTAATTAGGTCAAAGTTTAATTCTAAGCCTAAGGGGCCAAATCAAACATTTTTTTTTTATTGAAATGGATGTTTTAATAATACATATTAAAATTAGCTCATTTAGTTCAGTTTGTTCAATTTTTAATGCACCCTTCTTTTAGTTTCCAAACAATCGACGTTTAGTTTTCAAAAACAAAAATAGTACAATATTTTTGTCATTTCTATTACTTGGTACATTTTTTTAAATTCATTTTTCTTTTCTATTCTTTTTAAAAGAGAAACACCAACATTTTCATTTTATATTGAAGAAAATTACACAAAGTATGAGGATAAGGTTCGTTTACGCTAATGTTATTTTTATCCGAAATCATTTAAAATAGAAAAAATAGAAAAAAAAATATATAAAACGATGAAACCATTGAAAATTTTGTTGTTTTCTTATAAAAAAACGAAACAGTTCCTTACATAGATAAAATTCACAAAAAAAAAAAAAATAAAACAACATCTATACAAGTATATTTATATATATTAAGAGTAATACCCCTTAATGCGGTTTTCAACTTGGTTGGATTTATTGCGACAAAGATTAAGAAAAAAATATACAGATACAATTTTTAAATTTCATCTATATCATATCTACAACAGAATTGCTGCAAAGTTAAAACTGTAACGGATATTATTATCGGCCTCAATGATTTTATATCGAAATCTTTCAACCAATGATATAAGGATATTATATTATATAAATATAAATGTATGTTTATATCATTGTTACCAATACTGTCAATCTTTTTAACTTGCTTTAAGTATCATAATAATATAATTTTATCATGATTTGATACCTCCACATTTCATCAAGTAATCTTTTTTTCTTTTTCTTATTTTGCATATTTTTAATAAATTTAATAGAATTGAATCGGTTTAAAAATCATTAAAAAAAAAAAAACAAAAAAATTATTCAAAATATTTATCGTTATTAAAATAGCAACACATAAATTTATTGATAAATTGATAGGATGTGGAATATATCATTAAATAAAATCACTTCTTAATAAACTGAAATAATTTAAGAACAAACTTATTTAGAAATCAATGAAATAGTCAAATACCTAAATCTATTTACCTACCATCGGAAAATTTGGGTATAACAAAATCTAACTAAATGTTTTTCCTAATCAAAGGTCTCTTAAAAATTGTAGAAAAATCATAATCATTTAACTTATATTAAACATTATTTTCCTTTTAGTTGAGTAGGTAATTAAAAAGGACTGCAGAAGCACACTAAGGCCAGTTTAAGTCCGTTTTGATACCTTGAATCAGTTTTCTTCTAATTAAACCATTTAAAGCTATTGTTGTGATTCGATTAAGCCCAGCCTCCTTCCTCCCTTTCATATTTGCAGTTTCTGCGAAATTCATATAAGAGATCTCCTAACCTTTTAGCATGTTGGCCGAATGGACAGTGTCTCGCTAAGATTTTAATTTCATTACCGAAATTGCAACGATTTAGGAATTAAAGTCTAGTTGATCGATTCAGATCTAATTTAGGTTAGACTATTTAAAATTATATTTGGAATAAATGTATAAAGGTGATCAATTTCCCTTTTACATCTCAAATAAAAATATGAAAATTCCTGCTGAAAGTTTGCTATAACCTTTTCTTTTTATTCAAAATTAATCTAAACCTGAATATTAATCAATCAAAATATTAATTAAAAAGTTAATCTAAAGCTTAATATTTTTCTGCCATTATTATTACTAGTTTTAACAAATAATTTTAAACAGAACAACCAGACACTGAACATACTGTTTTAAATTGGGAACATTTTGTATTGAACGATTGAACTTTTACGATTCATTTAAAATAATCCAAAGTTTTCAACCATTACTTATCATTTTTATTGAAAATATTTGGAAGAAATCTATAAAAGAGATAATATATTTATAAAAAAAAAAGTTATATTCAAACCCTCCTCTTTACTTCAATAATCGATTAGAGAAGTTAAGATATTTTTTTTTTTTGTAACTAATGAACCTTGAAAGATTTTCTAACCACTTCAATCAATTGATTTCTTTAAAAATTGAAATCTTAACATTTATGATCACAATTAAAATAATGAAAAAAATGAATAAAAATTGGAAGGTCATCAATATTCAAAGCAATATAAAATAACATAAAAAAATTTTGAGGATAAACCGTTAATTGTATTAAAATTGTAGTAATGGAAACCAAAATCTCAAAAATAAATATTGTACAATTTTTCGAAATTTGAAATGGCAAGAGATTTGTTTACAATATTAATTGCAACCATACAACATTAACACTTAATACTGCTTTATTTAAGGTTATAGAAAATTATTTATAAGTTTAGAAAATTTATTTCCAGCCATTAATTCTGAGACCGGTTTTTTGAAAGTCCAATGTTTTTTTTTTTTTTTTTTGTGTATTTCTCTGCCAGATAAATGTGAACCGGATATTACACAGCCTTTCCTTTTCAGGACTGGCTGTAAATGTCGTAAGGGAAATAACTCTTACGACGTGTGTGGGATTCGGACCCACATTTCCACGCTGTTTACAGCGTATTTTCAATGCTCTTATCCACTATTCCACCGAGGCCCCTTCCAATGTTTTTAAACAATGTTGCAAAATTTAACTTTTTTTTTTTACATTTTACTCTCAATACGTAATTTTTTTAAAACCAAAAAATAAATTAAATTAATTGATAAAATTATTTAATTTATAATGAAAAAAAAAACATGTATAAAAGAATTAAAAGAATATGTTACAAAACAGTATTTAAAAACTTCAAGTTCAAAATTTCTATTTAACAAAACAAAGAAAAGAGTTAAGGATTAATTTTATAATATTTGGCGGAAATGAAAAAGAAAAATAAAAAAAAAATGATAACGAAAACAAGTTTGGTTTGAATACAGTGTGAGTAATGGAGAATGTTAGTCATATATCATATTAAACTTGTGATTCGTTTCACCAAAATTTCTCATTAAATTGGAGTTCGACCCATAGAGGCTTTTAATTTTCTTTGGATAGAAAAACCTAAATAACTTAAAGGCTTATTATGCCAAAATAGAACTAAAAAGTTTTTAAGTTTAGCTTTAATTTAGTGACAAATTTTGATGATAGGTATCGCATGTCTAACATGATATGGGTTAATAAGCCAAGACCGCAAAATATTAATAAAATTTTGTTGAAACTTTGTGTTCTTTATAAAAAATTAAAAATTAATCAAAATTTTTTTTCATATAAATCATTTTTATACAAAATTAAATTCCCAAATTTATTTTTTTTAGAAAATAGTTAAGGTGATTACTCAATGGTTATTTTGTCTCACGCATCGCTTTTTAAATAAATTAAATATGACCAAATTTTAGCGTCGCTTTATCAAACAAGTATTCTATATATATAAACATTATGAAAATTAAGTGGTCAATGACAATCAACAACCAATATAAAATAACGAAAAACAAAAAATAATAATTATCAATGCACCTACAACTAGAAAGTTCATCTACTTCAGCGTTGTTTCGTTGTGGGGTTTCTTGAAATGCGTTGCATTGTATCATCATCTTTAAAATAGCTAAAAATATAAAATTTTAAATTTCTGTTAAAAATCATTAACGCAAAATAAAATATTTAAAACTTAAACTGCTTTCCAAAAACAGCAAATGGTTTCTGTATTTATCTAACACCACCATCGACATTTCAATAATCCATAAACCAAGTTTCTATTATTTAATCTGTAGAGTTCTAGAAAATACTAATAATAAAATACTCTATATATACGAGCCAACCAAAAATTAGAATAGAAAGAACATAAACAAAGTGTTTATTAGAAGTATCGCAAGGCGAATAAACCAATTCAAGACACAAGTACTATTTGCATTTGTTTACGCAAATTTTTCATTCCTAATATTATTTTTATTAGAAATTTTGGATGTTTTTTATTTAAATCTTTAAAGTTCTTTTCAAATTTTCTAATTTTTAAAGTTTTTTCTTTCCGTTTCATTTATTCTATTTTGTTTTTTTTATAATTTTCTTTCATTTTGTCTCCCAAGAAAGTATCAGAGGAAAAGATTTTTTTTTTATTGCAAAAAATTAAAATATTAATTTTTGTCCCCGCAGAATAAAAGCAAATTAAATTTTATTATTTTAAAGAAAATTTTATTTAATTATTTTTTGCTTCTTTCTTTGTATCATTCAAAACTTTGATTTACAAATTAAAAAAAAATAAAAAAAAAAAGTGAAAACTTCACACTTCTAATACCATTTTCTAAGATGAAAGCAACATGAAACTGAGAACAAATAAAAAAAAAATTTCTTTCTTTCATTCATTGTATCTTAGAATTATTTTACAATCAGGTTACATAGGTAATAATATCTTTCAGCTTATTAAATAATTTAAATATTTAACTCTAAAAGTCCAGTTTTTATTTCAATTAAATTGAGGTGGAATTTGAAAATATTTTAAAAAATAACTCTAATTATAGTATAGAAGGTCATTTTGTCGCCTAAACTGAAAAAGCCACTAGAAAGTTGACACTAAACTGTATCGTATAAAAATGAAAAGCGTTTAGAAATAAATTTTAGAAATGCAAATAAGTAAATATTATAAATTCGCAATAAAAAATATCACATCTGGTAACATTAATTTTATTTTACCAACGTTCTGTGAGAAAAATTACTTTTTATATAATTTTCCATCTAGGGTATAATAAATTTGCAATTACCTTTGTGAAAAGAGACGAGATAGATATGATACAGTAAAGTATATTCATTCTTGTTCAGAATCGTAATTTGAGGCAATTTAGCCATGTTCATCCGTCTAAAAAGCTTAACCTTTGTAAAATTGTTAGTTCCACTATTGAAATTAGAATTTAGAAAAGTTCCTCCGGTGGGTTAAAATAGCTGCCATATCTATTCAAACTATATCTCAAATTTTGTGAATAAAATCAAATTTTATTCCAATAACTTCTGTAAAATTTAGTTGCTCTACTGCAACAGTCATATAACTTATGTTTTTATATCGGCAACCTATTCAGGTTCGTCTCCAATTTATCCGTTAATTCTCCTTTATATTCATACTTCCCTTAAACTCCTCTGCTTCTTGCCCAAACCTACAATGATTTTGTAAAAAGGAAATATCGGCATAACTTAGTGCTAATTCAAACTAAGTGCATTGCCAAAGATTTCTACAAAATTTGGTTTATCTAAAGCAGTAAGTTTGAGTAGTTATCATAGAACTTCAAAATTTACATAAATATATTTCGATACGTAATTAAATAAAATATCTAAATTTTTGCAAAAGATAGTTACGTTTTATGATAACAGTATAATTTATGTCCGTACCGATATCTTTCTTCGTTTAATACCTAAATTTGTAATTATTGCATATTTTATGGGGATTTTTTACTGAAGGTTTTATTTATCTCAAGATATTTAAAATTAGAGTCCCTTCATTTAAAATTGAAATAAATAGTAAACTCTTTTTGACAACTGCCTTCTATTTTCTAATAATTTTTTATAAGGAAATAGGCCACCTTGTATTCAAATAAAAGTAAATTTGTCTACACTTTTTATATTCATACATTCAATATATAATGTGGTGATCAAAACTTAAAAAAAAATTGCTTAAATTTGATTCATAATTTTTTTTCTTACTTAGTTTTCATTTGAAAACCGTTTATCGTTGTTCATATCATATCGTTTTCATATTTTAAATACATTTTTTTTCTTTTAAAATTTTATTTAAAATCAGTACTATTTAAATATTTCTTTTTTGATTATTTAGCTCGCACTGGTAATTACCAAATAATATTCATCACAGTTCCTCTCATAACAAAAAGAACCTTATAAAAAATTTCAATTCAAAAACGAGGAAGAGTGCAGTAGAGTAGAATGTGTCAACTCTGGAATACCCGTATGAACGTAATATATCCTGTTTCTATAAAACTTGATCATCTTTTAAAAACATTCAGATGTTTTAGTACCGAACTACAGAGATATATTTATGTAAATTGTGGAGTTGTATGATAGCTACCTGAATCTATTGCGCCTAGCTTCATTAAGTTCCAAGAAATGCAAAAAACCTGAACCGGCTGCTTTAGACCAATCAAATTTTACAAAAGTTGTTGGCATGTAACTCGACACCTCTTTACTATATTTCAGATTCCTAGCTTCAATAAACACCGAGTTATTCTCATTTAAACGGAGAAGTTGTATGGCACCTACCCGAACCCGCCGCACCACCACAACCAAATTTTACAAAAATTGTTACCATAAAACTTGATCATGATTTGCAAAATTTCAGACGCCTAGCTTCATTAGGTTCCAAGAGGTGCAAGAAGCCTGAACCGGCTGCTCTAGACCAACCAAATTTTACAAAAGTTGTTGGCATGTAACTCGACACCTCTTTACTATATTTCAGATTCCTAGCTTCAATATACACTGAGTTATTCTTATTTAAACGGAGAAGTTGTATGGCAGCTACCCGAACCCGCCGCACCAGCACAACCAAATTTTACAAAAGTTGTTGCCATAAAACTTGATCATCATTTGCAAAATTTCTGAAACCTAGCTTGAATAGATACTGAGTTATTTCTATATAAAGATAGAAGTTGTATGGCAGCTACTTGAACCCGCCGGCCGAAAATGTTGGATTTAAATAGCAAAACTAACAATTTTGCAAAAGTGACGTGAAAAAAATTTCAGCCCCCTAGCTCCTTTATAGTTCATACGGGTATAATAAATAAAATAATAAAATGATTGAATTAAACAATTCTTTTTCTTTATTAAATACAATATAAAAAAAAAAATTCATAAAATTTATAAAATATTCATATATAACCGTTAAAAAACATTTAACGCATATATTCCGATAGTCAAAAATTACTTTACTAGATAACATTAAAGCTTTTGTAATCCCTTAGTAATAAATTATTTAAAATATATGATACAAAATAAATATTAGAAAGAAATATTCTAAGAAATTATATTTCTAAGGAAGAAAAAATTTTCAATAATATGAAACTAAACTACCATTCACCATCATTTTAAAATTTTTTACAATTATTTTAAACATTTTCTTTTTCATCTTCTTCTCTTTGTCAATTTTTTTCAATATTGTGTTACTTTTACCATCCACAATATACATACAAAAATAATACATACCATAAACTGGGTTATTTTAGTTGAAACGCGAAATAAAAACTTTTCCTTCTAAAACTTAACCAACGAAAAAAAAAAAAAAAAACAAAAAAAATTTCACTTAAAACTGCAAAACTGAGAAAAATAAAATTTAAAAGAAAGATTTTTGTTTTAAAGAAATTTAAAACGAAAAAAAAAAAAGTTGAAACCACATTTTTTGCATCCGCGTCCATCTACTATAAAATTTTTACTTTCTCTGATTTTTTTTCTTTTTCACAATTTTCCTTTCTCTTCTCAAAGCAATTTTCAACCTTATATTTCTTTCTTCTTTATCATTTCTTTTTTCATCCTTTACACTATATTTTTTATATGTATGTAATTCTTGTAACTTCAATATGCCCTAAATTGATTTTCACACGATGGTTTTTTTTTTTTTTAACATACAAAGTTTCGCCCTCTCATAATTTTATTATCTCTAGCATAAAAAGAAGAAAAATTAAATGCAGATAGAAAGAGACAAGCTGATAAATATAAAAGAAAAATAATAATAATTATGATGATAGGATATTGTTTCACAATACACTTATTTTAAAGTACTAAAATTTTACCATTTGAAAAAATTTATAAATTAAATGACAAATAAAATGGTATAATTGCAAGCAATATTAATTTTATTATTTTCTAAACGCTTTTTATTTATTTTTCTATATTTTTAGAGACACAAACACATATAATTACACAGCTGATACCCTACAGCTTTCTATAGCTTCTATTCAAGTAAAAAAATTTTTTAAAAATAATTTAAAAACTTCTTTAAACTATGACAAAAAAAAAAACTTCTTGGAAAATAAAAATATAAAAAAAAAATATTTTTTTTTTTTTATTATATTTTTCTTTACAAGATGAAAAAAAAAAAGAAAAAATAGAAAAAAAAATAACCAACAAGTTCAGCAGTGCTATTATGATAATTAAAATAATAATTAACTTTTTATTATTTTTTTTAAATTTCAATCATTTATTAAAATTTTTTAGTTTCAAAATTTCATAATAAACTTTTGGGTTCTATTTTTGCTTGTTTTTTCTTTTGTTAAACAGAACTTTTGACACGTTTCTTAAATTCTAGAAAAATAAATTTAAAAATTTTACAATTTTTTTGTAAATTATTAGTCTGCCAGTGGGTTGATATTTTGATGTCAAAAAAAAAACAAGGTAGAATGTAAACCAACGGCCTTTAAAAGCGCACATTTCCAAAAGATAAAAATTTGAAAATTTAAGAAATTTGTTGTAATAAGAAAATATGTGAAAATAGGACTTTTCTGGAATTTTCAAAGGCTGTAAGTCTGGAACCCTTTATAACTAAAAAAACCGTTAACACACATAAAAATATATTACTGGAGCTTTAATTTTTATGTCTTGCCGAAGAAAAATTTGTACAGGTGCTTAAGTTACAGGTGCCTAAAAATAGCATATTTTAAATTTTTTAGCCCTAATACCTCTTAAACATGGGTGGCCCAAAAAAATTTTTTTGAACAAACTTATACTAATTCGAAAAGTTCTTTCTTGCTTCAAAATTTCAAGCCTCTGTCTAAAAGCGTGCCGGAGTAGAAAAATCAAGCAAAATTTGGTTTTCACATAACGGTAAATTTCAATACTAACTTTAAAAAAAATTTTATAATTTTGATATTAATTTACAAAGTTAAAAAAAATACCTGTCGAATGACGTTTTCAGATTGAAAAAATTTTAAGCAGAACATAAGATATATGCATTTAAAAATAGGGCTTTTTCAAAGTTTGAGAGGCTGTAGCTCCGTAATGGATGGGACTACATGGAAAAGTTGTTCCACAAAATTATTTTTTTTATGACACCTACCCATGGTTAAAATTAGTTTTCTCTATATTTAATGGTGTAGAAGTTTTGTAAACAGACGGACGGACGGACAGAGTGAAACTAATAAGCACATTTTTTCAACATTTTTTTGGAAATATGCTAAAAAATTAAATTTATTAAATAAATTATTTTTACTTTGGTTATACAATAGAATATGTTGAAGTAATCATATCTAACCAATAACGAATACTTTATTGTTAATTACTAGAGTACCTGTTCGAGCTTTTCGGATGTTATTATTTGGAAAAGTAAATTGTAGCTTTGATTTAAATTTACTTAGCGAAAACCATAACTCACAATCATATGAACTCACCCACAATCATATGAAGAAAATTTTTTTTTAAATTATACAATTCAATTGAAATTAGTATTTATTGTATTTCGTATTAAAGCCTGACTTAACGAATCGCTAATAATTGGTCGTGTACCTTTAATGGTAGAAAAAATCATCAAAATTACTTCAGACCTGTGGAACATTTAAACTTGAACTCTCGCGGTTAATAAGCCATATGCTTAACAACTTAACCACCGAGGCGTCTGTATGTTGGTTATAGTAACTTTAGATGGAATTTTAGGAATATTTCGTACTTCAATACTATTGAACTTTTCAGTAGGTGTGCAATTTTAAATTGTCTAAATAACTTCTAGTTTAATTTTTTTTATTTCGTATTTTATTTTAGTATTACATTTAATCTTATTTTTACTTTTCTAATTTTACAAGCTATGATAGTTCTTTTCAAGACAGTCTAATTTAAATTTGCTATTAGTTTTATATACTTAAATTAAATTTTATAAAAATCATCTTTATAATAAAATAAAATTTTAATATACTTGAATAAAAAATTTTTATCGAAATATTATTTGCGCCTAAAAGTATAATACGTTTTTTGTTTATACAAATTTTTCTCCAATTTCGAATGTTTACATTTCGTATTGTTTATGGATTTCTCTAGCTCTCAAATTGCAAAAATTGTAAAAATAATTGGAGAAAAAATGTTACATACCCGGTAAACGATGACCGATAAGTAAAAATTGAAAAAAATGATAAATTCATAATTGGTCAGAAATCATTTTATCTTAAAGGTGATATGAATGATGCGACTAAGCACGCAGTAACAACAAACTACATTATCATATTTTAATAAAACAAAAACAACATTCTTCAAAATTAAAAGAAGAAACAAAGATTTTTAAGTGTATCTGCTAGTAGAATTAGTTTTAAATAGCAGCAAAATTATTTAAAAGTTAAAGAATTTAGAGATATCGTCACTGAAATCATTTTTATCGAAATGTTCTTAATATAGAACCAAAGATATCAAAATGATCACGGTTCTTCAAATTTTAAAGAATAAGTACATTTAATTTTTACTATTATTCTTCCTCGTTTTAATTATCTTCAATATTCAATTAAACTGAACATTTCACAGAACATAGATACTACGAGTTCAATAAAAATTTTGCTTTGTCATGATTATTACTTACACCTGTGATTTGTATAGATGAGATTATAAATATATATCAGAATTTTGAATACGACTGATTTGTAAACATAATAATATGTATTTTACTTTCATATTCAAATTTTTTTTTTTTTAACAAAAATATAATATAATTTTTGGAATTGAAGTCATAAAAATATTTATTTTTATTTTCCAAAGAAATAATTATTCAAGTGTGACAATATAATGAGTTAAGATAACAACATATGTCTACTTTTCAATTTTCATCTTAATTTTTTTTTTAATGTGTGTTTGTTTTTCTTTTGTTTAAGGAAGAAACAAAAACTCATATGATATAAGACGTATACTGACGTACATACAAACATATATAGCAAACTTTTTATTTTACAATGGCAATTATTTTCATTTTTTGATTAATTCCTTGCAAATTCTTGTAAATGATAATAACAATTCTTTTTTTGTTTTATTTATTTTTTTTTTTTTTTTTAAATAATAAACATTTATTTTATATGACACTTTTAATTGACATCATTTTATTTAAGGGTGTATACTGACAACACATTTATGATTATTATTATTTTAGAAAATTTATTTTAAAATACAGGCATGGTCAAATGATATGTCATCTATACAATAACAGTATTCAAAACAGAAATTTTTTCAATCTGGATTAAAAAGCTTTTAGTACCCTTCTGTGAAACGAAATCGCAGATACAACAGCAAGGTCTACAATTAACGAATTGTAGATATTGCGGATATAAGTTCATCAAACTCTGCTTCTTTCTGGTATTAGCACACTTAGTTCACTTAATGCTAAATGTCCACACCAAGAAAATAGATAGAGCAAGCGACTAATTTATGTAGAAGATCGTGGAGCAGAAGGTAGAAACAGTGCTAGATACATGTTGTATGCCAATATGGAATTCTAAAGAAGGAATATCTTGGAAGAGAAGTATTAGGAAATAAGAGTGCTGGACTATCGATAAATTATTTGGTCCTAAAGGAAGTAGATTGGTTTGATGAGACCACGTAAATGGTGAGCGGGCAACCGAATAGGAGAACACAATCGGTGACAGCGCCTATTTGTTAGTGTAATTGCATGACGTTATCTTACAAAACAACCCATAATAATTCAAAAGCAACATTGTTCTTAATATTTCTCCCTGCTTTTAAAACTAATTAAAACAATAAATTGAATATAAAAAATATAATATTGAAATAAGAATTTCTTATTGAAAAGTTTAATTCTGCCTAGTACATAATACTTTAGGTACCATTTTTTTTTCTTAATTTTCCACAAATTGATTGAGCAGGCCACATAAATGTGACAAGGAAATTACACAGCTTTTCCTTTTCAAACGCGACTGTAAATTTTGTAAGTCGAAATTATTCTCACGACGTGTGTGGGATTCGAGGTCCTATGTATCTGTTGAATAATTTATATGTAAAATATATACTACAGCATTTGGTTTTGATTAAAAATTTTAAATAGGAATTATTTTATATGTATTATATATTAAATCCGCTAAATTACAATCTGCTAAAATGTTTTATCATAAAGTATTATTCAATGACATTTATTCCATCAGATATTTTTTACTGTCCCTCTATCATAAAAATTGCATACAAACATTGTATTATTTTAACTTCCGCAAATTTTAAGAAAAACCAAAAGAACTTTTTTTTTTATTATGACAGAATTTTATATTATTAAATTTATTAACAACTTCTAAAAATTAAAAAAAAAAATTACTGTTCTGTTTACAAAATATAATCTTATAGTCTAGTTCTATTTATTCAATTACGAAAAAATCTGAAAGTTTTAAAAATAATTTTTGAAAAAATTTAATATAATATCTAACTTTTATAATATTTTGGCAAAAAAAACAAATGTTTTTTTTTTGTTTTTTTAGATAAGAAAAGATAAGAAATTAAATCCAAAACCAAATAATATATTATTATTCATCTAAACTTATATCTATTCTAAATTTTCATTGAAATATAAAAGCTACAACACTCTATTGTTTTAAATCATAGTCATTCTAATTAACATTGACTTAAGACGAAAATAACGATAAAAAAAATGATAAGAACTGAATATTTTTTAATTGCTTTCACCATTTTTGGTTTAGCGTCATGTCAAACAGGTTCAGAATGTAAGTACTAAATAATTTAATTTAATACAAAAATATCTAAACATTTATTTATTCCTTAATTCATAGCTTCTGATTATCCAAATTTTGAAAATTTTGCTAATCGGCAACAAAATCGAAGTAAGTTTTTTTTTTAATTTAATTAATCGAATCGAATTTAATAACTTTTAATTTTAATTTTATTATAGATTTTGGTTTTTTTAATCTATTTAGACCACAACAGCCTCCACAATTTGGTCAAGGTCCAAGTAAGTTTGACAACTGTCATGTTTCTATTTATTCATACATATTTATATTTATTTAATAAAATTATTTTTAAGATCAATTACCATCATTTTGGGACTTTTTAAGACCAGGTGGTTTTAATAATAACGGTTATGGAAATGGATTTTACAATACACCAAATAATCCATATCAGTCAAATTTTAGATTCCGCTCTGGAGATCAATTTGCAGACCCTTCTACAGACAGTTCAGAAGTGCAATCCGGAGAATTGAAATCAGATGTTAATAGTGATTCTAGAAATGGAAAATTTTTTGCTGATTGGTGTAAGGCTTGTTTTTGTTTTTTTTTGTTTTATTATTTAAATAGTCTTAAATTTATCTAAAAAATTATTTTGATCATAATATATTTTTTTTTTTTAATTTTAAATAGATTGCAGATCGTCATCATCATATTTAAACAGATTCTGTCAAACAAGATCATGTGCATTTGGTGACAATATCGGTGGATATTGTGATCAAGGTGTTTGTGTTTGTATTAGTAAAAGTGAATGTGGTATACCACCTACAACTACTTCTACAGTTGCACCAACAACAACAACCACTTTGGCACCAACAACAACAACAACCACTTTGGCACCAACAACAACAACCACTTTGGCACCAACAACAACCACCACTTTGGAACCAACAACAACCACCACTTTGGCACCAACAACAACAACCACTTTGGCACCCGGTTCATAAATTTTCAAAGCTTCAGATTGCACATTAATTAATAATAATTGCACAATTTCATTTTACAGTAATTTAAAAAAGAAATGAATAAAAATATGTATTATTAAAAATACGAAAAGAATTATCAAATACAAGAAATAAAATAAATATGTATAATATATTATGTTAAAGCAAAGCAGTTACAGAATTAACTTTATTAATGGAAAAGCCTTGACTTTCGATTTATAGTATAGGAACTGCTGAATTTCTTTAAAGTTTTTGAAACTCCACAAAACCGAAGACTAATTCCTTCAAAAGTTTTCTAATACTATAATAAATCTTTAACTAAGATACCGAGGGTAATTTAAGGCCATTAATAAAAGCAATTTAACAAAGCTACTTTTGCTGTGAACTTCGAACTTTTATATGAAATTCAGAACTTAATGAATATGTTGAGATAAAAAATTAATATATCATTTTTACTTTAACTGAATACTTTTTTTACTATAAAGGAATATTTTTTACTTTAAGTGAATATTTTTTTACTTTAAGCCAGGACATTTTTAATTTAAATGAAGAATCTTTACTTCAGTAATTTGTGTAATATAAAATATTTAATATAAATATATATATTTAATATATAAATAATTATGTATATGTATACGTATATATTTGGATCCAAATTTATAATATAAAATTTAATATATAAATAGGTTCCCTGAAATAAAACCAAATGAAATAAAGCCAATTGACTTTATTTCATTGCCATATTTGAAATAAAGCCAAAAAGTGAATTTTTAAATTTTAGTCTTATTTCAATGTGAAAAATTGAAATAAAGCCAATTTGATTTTATTTCAAATTGCTAATTTTTGGTTGTGTTCAAAAGCAGAGTTATACGCATTTTCCAGAATATTTACATATACGTGAGATTCTGAAGAGGAGGGATTTTAGAGTTGAATTTTAAATCAGGGTATTCCCTTTTTCCAGAATATTAAAGCAGATGATTAAAATAAAAATAACATTTTAGGAAAAAACTTAAATTAAAATTATTTGTTTTTGAAAACATCAAAATTCGGCGGCCGAATGGAATACCCTGATTTCGAATCCAACTTTAAAATCTCCTCTAATTTAGAATGTCACATATATATATATATAAATATATATGTATGTAAATATTCTGGAAAAAGCGTGTAACGCTGATTTTGAAATTAACTCTAAAATCCCTCCTAATTATATTATATAAATCCCTCCTAAAGTCCCATATAAAATTATATAAATATTTTGTAAAAGGCGAAAAAACTTCCTCCTAATTTATAATCTCACAAATACATAATATACAAAAAATATTAAAAAGTTAAAAAATATTTTTGATTTTATTTCATTTTAATTTTGGCATTATTTCGTTTTTGAAAAACGAAATAAAGTCAAAATAAAAATTTCATGATTTTTGGCTTTATTTCAAATGTGTAATTGAAATAAAGCCAAAAACGTACATTTTTACATTATTTCATTTGGCTTTATTTCAGGGAATCTATAAATATATGTATTATGTATGTTATATGTTTTCTTTACTTTAACTTTTATTACAAATGTCTTTACTTAAAGTAAAAAATATTCATTTAAAGTAAAAATTTACTATCGATAAGTAAAAAATCTTTACTTGAAATACAAATCTCTTTACCTAAAGTAAAAATATCTTCAGTTAAAGTAAAAAAGGTATATATATATATATATATATATATATATATATATGTATATCTAAAAAATACATGTACAATTTAAATTTTTAAACAATGTAAATAATATTCAAGCTTTAAATTTAAGTTTTACATGAAAAAATTTAAATTTTACATACTCTTACCAGATATACCTGACCAAAAAAAAACAAATGAATTCTTAAAAAAATTTAATCAAAATTGAAATTATCGATTTCAAATCGAATTAATGTTAAATAACAAAACAAATTTTACTTCAATATTCTAAATTTCCAATAGATGATGGTTTTAAACAATAGTACGAATCAAATAATCTAAAAACAAAACGGTTATTTAAAATTTTAACCATCTTTAAAAATGAAAAAAATAAAATAGTGGTATTTTAGTTTCTTAGAAGAATTTTAAGTTTTAAATTTTCGTTCATAACATTTTAGAAAATCTGTCAGTAAAAAAAGAGTATATTGTGTTTCATAATGCTACAACGGGAAAGTACAAAAAAGACTTCATAAAAAGAAACCATTAGAAAAAACGTAAAATAAAACTATACAAAAAAAAAAAGATTTCTTCAATGTTCTTAACAAGTCCTTCTTTTAAAAAATTTCCGCTAAATATTAGAACTTGACAAGGACACGTCTCGGTATAGACGTCTCTTAATAAGACTTGATAAGAACACGTCTCTGTATAGACGTCTCTTGATAAGAATATTACCTCTATTAGGTTAACCTCTAATATAATGCTCAAGACATCATTTTTGGAAACAATCTAAATTAAATGAGGTATTCCGATAAAATGATTCCTATTGTATAAATGACTTTATTTACTTCCTATTTCTAATTTCAATTTTTTTTTTTCAGTAGATTCTCCTTTGGTTTTGTTATTTGTTCTCTACGTCTCATATCAGTAAGTGGAAACAATTTCAAATCATATCCATAGTTTAGATGGAAGAATTGGTAAACAATTCATTTTTTCGTTAGATGTAATTTTATTTGAATTGTAAAAACACAAATGTTATCCCTTTAATAAAAATTTTTGTTTCAATAAAAACTTAAAAAGGAACAAAGCAGTATGAAAAATCAAAGGCTTTTAAATGTGTGCATTTTGAAAAACCAAAAACAGTAAAAAGGAATTTAGAACTATGACTATTTTTACATCAAAATTTGTAATTTTGTTCGGAATTTTTTTATAATTAAAAACTGTTAAAAATCAAAAGATTTTTTCATCAATTTTTAGGAGAACTCAGATAATTATATGAAAAACTTTTTTATGTCTTAGTTTTGATAAATTTTGCACAGGGATCTAAAATAGCGATATTTTAATTTTTGAATCCAAATAGCTCTTAAAAAGGTGAACGTCCAAAAAAGTTTCTTCTGAGATAAATTAATATAACTCTCAAATATTTTCGTCCTCTAAAAGTTCTAAAGTTCTGGGTGAAAATGTTCCGAAAAGATGGTGGATACCAAATCTTGCCAAATATTCTTTTCACGTACCGATAAATTTACACACTAAATTGCATAAAATTATATAATTTTCTTGTTTTGTTTTTTAATGCATTTCTCTGCCACATAAATGTTCCTCGGTAAAACTCCCTCGGTGTTTACAGCGTATTTTATACACACTTACCCACTAGGCCACCGAGGCCTATACCTACCCCATTATATAATATTCATATTGTTTAAAAAATTCCTGTTCTTTTTAGATTTCAAAATTGTTAACCAAAACTTGACATGCATATAAAAATTTTAAAATAGAGATTTTTCCAAATTTAGGTTTACACAAACTTTACAATTGATGGAGCTACATAGAAAAGTTGTACCACAACATTAATTTTATAATGAGGCCCATCTTAACATTAAAAAATTTTTAAAATTAATTGCTCCATATATTAAATGATGTAGGCATTTTCTAAACAGACTGATGAACGAACAGAGTAAAACGGATAAGCTAATTTTTCAAAAATTTTCAGAAAAATGTGAAAAACCAAAAATTGTTTTGTTAATAATTTGATTTTCTTTAAAAGATAAATTTAATACAACATCTTTGTAAAAAAAAAAAAACCAAATAGTAGTAAGAATCATCATATAAACGAATATGTATTAGGACATGATAGAATAATACAAAATAGTATAAAAAAAAATTATTAAATTTAAATTAAAGTTTTTGAACATAAAGATTTGAACAAAAAATTTTTAAAACGATTTAATTTTTTATATTTATATAAAAAAAAACAAAATGTGAATATCCTGCATTTAAAAAACGCCTAGCTTTTTCCCCTGTATCGTTATAGAGGCCTCTTATATAAATAGATAAAGTTAGGAGAAGCGTACTAGATATCTTCTTCTATTCTAGTCACTTCTTGGTCACAAATAATTTTAACCTTAGTGGAAAAATATTCATCAACAAGATCTTACCAACCGCAATAGATGCAAAATGGCATTTTCGACAATTCGGAAATAAAGATGAAAATCTCTTTTAATTCCCTAAACTAGTTCATTCGACAATATTATTTCCCAGACTGCAAAGTAATTCTATGCTTACCGCCTGAATTTATGCTTACCGCGTGATGTGACGACCCACATAAGAAATCTTTTCTTTCTGATTTTGTTTTTATTTTCTCTCTCTGATCACATCAAATCAGCTCTTTAAATATATATTATTTATACCATTAACTATTTGACCAATAAATAAAAAAAAACAAAAAAGTAAAATACAAAATTAAAGAGAATAAGAGCTCTTAATAATAATAATGCCCTTTTATTTTATTTTTTTCCTGGACGGTTCGCATCATAGATGAAGAAATTGAAAAAGGGTTCTGAAGAGACTGCTTATAATTATATGTTCTTTGCAAAAAACTAACTTAAAAATTTCATATCTAAAGTTAGTATTTCCCATAATAAATTGTATACCAACATGGTTTTATCTATGTATGTTTGGTTCAGCCTAAAATTTTGCAAAAAAAATCCAATTTTCCACATAAATCAGAAATGCTATTTTAATTACGCTTAATATGAACATTCATTTAGCGCAGAATCTATGTAAAGGTATTATAAGTAAACATTTGTATTCAGAGGTTTTATTATAAAAAATTTTTTTACGGCTTTTTATCTATAGCATTAAAATGATGAAAATAAATAATGAAAACTTTTAAGTTGGAACATTGGAATTATAAACATGGATAAGGCTTATGAAAAATGCATTCTTTGAGATATCTTAAGTTTTTAGTACTGGGACTTTTTGTTTTTTTAATTATTAGAAAGTAATTGGAAAATATAATTAAATCAATGTTCTTTCTTTAAATTTATATAAATTAAAGCAAGTTAAACTGAAAATTAAATAAGTAAATTAATCTAAATTGCCTCAATTACGACATAAATAATTACGATATAAACTATTACGACAAAAGTGATATCAATAATCTGACTGGGGTTTCAATTCCAGATGTTTCCAGATTGAAAAACGGTCAACTTAACAATAAAGTCAGATTATGACTGCGGGCACGAAACGACTTTACCAGAGATACGAAAAAAATTTGGTCACGATGCACATATATCAAAGATATGAGAAGATGGATTAGAATATCGGACGAACCCAAACACTTTATTATCCCATTCCTTTAACTTTTCAAGTGAATTATCATTAAATTTGTAAAATTCAAATAACATTCATATTTAGTTTCTTTCTTTCAAAAGAATTTTTGATGGATTGACTTATTTGAATCAACTAATTATAGTTACAATCCGTAATAATTAATTAACTTTACCCGAAACCCCGAAATTAAATGAAAGCATTCATAAATATTTAAAATGGACGGTTTTATTCTTATTTAATAGAAATATCAAAGTTATTTTTGAAATTTTTACACATAAGCTCTCATTGCAGGCTCTCAATGCCAAACAAGTCGAAACTTTTTTTCTTGTTTTAATATAATACAATGATTTTGACTTTATTAGTCTTTTTTTTTTTTTTTTAATTTTGATAAGGTCTGCACATGTTAAGTTTTAAATTGGAACAAAAAAAAAATTATCACTGAAATAAAATTTTTGTATTCAACTAATGTTTCAGTTCTGCACTCATATCGGTATAACTTGGTTCTAGATTACCTATTCTAAAATCTTAATATTATGAACGTACATTTTGCCTATAGGTCTGAAACACGGACAAAATAATAGTATTGTATTAATACAGAAAAAAAATTAATTGGCTTGTTTGGTATATTGTAATGTGAGACCATGTGTAAATATTCAAAACCAAATTTAATTTTTGATATTTCTATTAAATAATAGTAATTTTTTTTCTCTCAGATAAATAAAAGTTTTTTTTTGTTTTTTTATTTAACTTATTTTCGTAACTTTCTTTTCTACTTTTTTTGATTTTATATGGTTTCGCTTTTAACCGGCGGATAAAAAAAAACTCATTAGATTGATTGCACAACTTTATATTAGCTCGAACAAATTTATTGTAAGTATATTAAAAATCTGATGCTGCGTTTATATAACCTAAAAAAAAATTCGTTCTATTCTGATATGATATTTTTCATTTCCAGATTTCAGAAAAATTAATTTAATTTTCTTTTCCGAAAAATGTACAGATGATTTTCATTCTATTTATTAAAAGAATCGCAAAATTCTACGCTAGTTTGACCCTAAATTGTCTTTTGATGGAGTCTCATATTAAATTGTCTTTGTCTATATAATTTGGTGTTCAACATTAGGTTGTATTTAGTATAAACTTATCTGCTTCCTAAACAAAAGTTATCTTATTTTACTGTATTCAAATGCTGGTACCAACATGAGCTTTCATTTAAAAATTTTCTTTTGTGTCTAAAAATTAAGACTTGAAAACATTACCTAACGCTTTTCTCAAAAATTCCTTTATCTATTATTTTCTATTTAAATATCGTTTAGGGGTCTCGGTGGCCTAATGGGTAAGAACGTATAAAATACGCTGTAAACACCGAGAGAGTGTGGGTTCGAATGCCACACACGTCGTAAGAGTTATTCCTTCTTACGACATTTACAACCACGCCTGAACAGGAAAGGCTGTGTAATTTCCAGTCCACATTTATGTGGTAGAGAAATGCATTAAAAAACAAAAATCGTTTTTTTTTTATTTCCTATAGTTATTACTACACTTAATCAATTTTTTTCCAAATTTCAACGGAAAAAAAAATTTTGAATTGAGAGCAAAAAAAGCTCAACTTTTATGTTACTGATTCTATATAAAATCAAAACTTTATTATATGTATTGAAAAGAGTTGAAAAAGTTTTTTCTCCCATTCGATTTGCCATGTGTTTCTATAAGTTCACGGGCATATTAAAATTGTTCCTTCGTTTGTAACGTACTGAACTAAGCATGGTAAATTAACACTCAGATGGTAAGGATCAGTATCAAAAAACCAAAACGTTTGAGTTATGAAGTTTAAGTTAGAGTTAACTCATCTGAAATTCATCCAAATATTTTTTAAATAATTTGTAATTTCCGTATTACTTTTGACTAATAATTTTGTAATTTCCGTATTAAGCTGACTATGCCTGCCTGTACTATGCCTTTATGTACTACAAATTTCTGGGTCCAGTTTATACATCTTCAAAATCTAAAAGATGCTAATCGAAGGGTATTGGTTTCAAACTCCGTTCAGGTCATATATAAAAAAAAATATGTAGTACTTTTATATCGTAATAATGTATATCGTATAGTTAATAGTAGTAATAATAATAATAACAATAATAATAATAATAGTAATAGTAATAATAATAATAATAATAGTAATAATAATAATAGTATAATAATAATAATAATAGTAATAATAATAAATTTATAATAATAATAATAGTAATAATAATAATAGCTGCTACAGTGGAGCAATATTTGATTATATCATGCAAGTAAGGTGTTATATTCTGCTGCACGTTGTAATCCACTGATGTCGCTGACTCTGTAGTAAAATAATAATAATATTAATAAGAATACTAATACTAATACCAATAATAATAGCCGCTACAGTGGGGGTTGCCTTCAATAATTAACTCATGTAGTAATGTGTTATATACTACTACACGTTGTAACTGTTGTAACGGCTATAGTCACTGTTAGAAAAATAGTAATAATAATAGGCGGATTCATTGTTTCGTTACAGTCCCACTCCCAATTCAATGTTTCCGTATCCATTTCCTATCCTTTCCTATCCCTGCTCCTAGCCTCTATACTGCGTTCGCAGGTAAGGGTTTCATCCCATTATATTGGTTAAATGGGGAGGTGGATTTAGTCAGTAAGCATCTGACACTACCAAGGGGGAAATTCTTGGTGTCTTTGGAAGATTACCACCTCCCTTAGGAAAAAAACAAAAAAGTAAGGCAGCAGTGCAAATGTTTTGCCAAAACTTAAAACTCTTTAAATCAATGCTTGGGATATCTTTGCCATATACATTTTGAAGCCAGGTATTATAAATAAAGTGATAATATATTATGTATTTTACAGTTGACAAGACCAACAGCTGTAGTCTTCGCCTTTTTTTTATGTTTTTATATTGAATAAAAATAATAATATTTATTTTAATCGTGAAAATTCTAAAACTTTTCAAACTGATTATTTTTTAAACATTTGAGAAAATCGAAAAAATTGTTCAATTATTTTACATATATTTTAACAAAATATATATATTTGCCCAACATATAAACATATAAAATTATATATTAGCAAATTAAAAAAAGAAAGTTATGGAAATATTTTTAAAAATTTAGTAAACTATAACTTTTTTAGAAAAATGTCTAGTAACCGAATATAAAAATGGTTAAAATATAAAAATGAACAGTAAAATAAAAAATATTTTATACAAAATTTCACTTCATTTAACATTTAAATACAGTAAGTTCTAATTAATTGATCTTGCTTGAAATTGAATTTCGTACTATATTATTAAAGTCCAAGCTTTACTAGAAGTTAATATGACGAAGCGGCTATCCTCATAATTAGAATAGCGGCAATCTATAATTCTTAAGTCTTGATTTTAAGAAAATATGTAATTGAGGTTAGAATTTTTGAGATCTATTTTAAAGACATGTTCCATCTGCAGTTTATATTTCAAAGACATATGTGTATATTAGACATACTGTATACTACGTTGAAAATAACTGTTTAAAAAAATTAACTTTACACTATAGTATTGGAAGTGTCACATAATTCCCTTAAATGTCATTTATAAATGAAAGTGCAAAAAGTATACATAATACACAAAATTATAATCAACGAAGAAAAGCGTTTTTGGCTAGGTAGGTAGGTAGGTATGGTGGTGACCTTCACGATGCTACGTAAAGGCTTCAATTAGCACTAGATTGCGCCATTTTGATACCACTGCACTCACGTGACCTGTGTTTTTAGATTGTTTGCGATTTTATATCCAACCCGAGTAGTTCAGATACGAAATCAGTAATTTGATTCTGTGTTCAGAGAGCTCGCTGAGGTTGTGGTAGAATGGTTTACCGAGTGAGAGAAGTCTGGCTCTGAGATTCCCAGTTTAGCTGCATGCGTACCTACTGGTCAGTGACCTGTGATGATTACCACTAGTCTGGCGATGTCTATGCGAGATTTGGATATCAACTCGTTTGATCTCCTTTTGTTGCATGTGGGCCACAATGTTCTAGATATGGTGCAATTACTGAGATTACTCCACCTATTTTGCGATTTCGCTATATACAAAGAGAGCATCCGTTAATATTATCTGTTTAATTTTTATTTTAATTATTAATATATTAATTATTTTTGTGTTCTAAAATTTCTAATTATTCAATTAACTTTTAAGCAATTTACAACATTTTCAAAAAAAGAAATAATCTTATTATCTTAATAGAGGCATCGTATTTTCTTTCAATAAAAAATATAATCCATATTATTTCATTAATAAAATATAAATTTTTACCTAATTAAAATAAAAATACAAAAAAAAAAACAAAAAAAAAAAACTTTATATTATTATTATCCAACTTCTCACTTATCAAAATGTCATCTAAATAAAAAGCAAAAAGTCTAAACTTCAAAACTTTTAAAAATATATTCTATCTTAAGATTCCGGCATATATTTGATATTCTATGCAACAAATCTTTCCCCTATCCTAAAAAAAAATTTTAATTTTTTTTGTTGTTTTTTTTATCACCTGTCATAAAAAGTTTTTCTTGAATTATTTGAAATGAAATGTAACCGCTTCATAGAGGTCATTCACTTTTAGCATTATAATATTAATTATATGTATTTATTTTTTTTAAATATGCTAAAGCAGTGTCTTTCAAAGTGTTAGAATAAAGCAAAAACACAATGCTTGAATAAGTGCTTGAATAAGTGCTTGAATAAAACATTTCACTTGTTTTGAAATCATTTAAAAAGCCAAAACATTGAAATATTTATTATAGAAATAGGAAGAATTGAAATATGAAATCCTACTAAACAGTACCTACTCTATGGAATGGAAGTACCTACTCTATTTATTATACGTCCTACTCTATTAAGTAAAAATTTCTTGTTAGTTCAATTTAACTTCCCCTATTCGGAAGTATCAAAACAGAAAATCTATAGATGGCATTTTCCATTTTATTATAAACACTAAATTCATAATGTATGTTTTAAACTAAGCATTAGAAGAACTTCATTACAACAACTTTCGCAGCTTACCTACCTACCTAGTCATGCGAAACAATTAAAAATATAATTCTCCAAAGAAAATATATTGTGTCAAGCCCAAGTCGTTAATGATAAATGCGGAAAAAAAACCATCTCCAAAAATCAACATGTCATCGTTTAATACATTATCTTTCTTTATCTACAGCTCATGCATCAAAGCTACAAGATATGTACTTCACTGACCATAATGCTTTAAAAATACTTTATTTTTCATTTTCACCGGCAATGCCTTGAACTATAAAGAGAGAAACATAAACAGTGGCGAAAGAGAGAGAAAATTTTACAATGGCACAATAGTACTATATGATACTACAATAATTGCACATCGTCAATAATGCTAGGATACTTTTATTTCCATGTTTATCTATGGTCACAAAGAGGAGAATATAACGTTCTAAGAACACAATGACACTAACGGTACTAACAAATGAGATTTAGTATCATTAAATTTTTACTAAATAATTCTAACTACTGAATATTTGTGAAACACTTTTTTATTACAATTTGCATTAGCACTTTTTCTTACAACATAACCTCATAATAACCATATTTTTCTTTAACTATTATACATTTTCATCATTCATCATTTTTCATTGTTTCACTTCCACATTCAAATTTTAAATTCGAATTTATATTCTTATTTTCGTTGATTTTTATTACCTAACATCTGATATCACTGCTTTCGCTTAAATACAAAAAGCTATACATATTCTAATTTTTTCATTTGCAACCAAAAATATCAAAAACAATAATTACAAAAGGACAAAAACTTACATTTAAACTAAAATAATAGAATAAAATAGAAAATAATAAAAAAAAAAATTATAATAGAAACCAAGAAATAGAAAAAAAATGTCTAAAAGTAGCAGCACTTCATTTAACAACAATGGCAATAGACGAAACCTTAACGTTTAAAAAGGAAAACAAATAAGTCGCATTCTTTTCAATTCTAACTTAAAATGATTTATACAAAATATAGAAAAATATATAGGAATGTCACGAAGATAAAAATAAAACAAAAAAAAAAAAACTTGAAAGGAAGAACTCAACCATGAGACAAAACCTGAATATAAAATTAAAAAAAAAAACATAAAAAACTAAAAAAACCTGATGACCGAACCACAATAAATGACAAAGTTAATGGGTAGATTATAACTAAAACCAAACATCAGTAATAAATTTATCTTTAGTTTATTTTTAGTTTTTTATCTCTTTCTTTCTTTTGTTTTACCACCTTTTAATTTTTATATTAAGGAAAATTTAAAAGAAAAAAAAATTCATTTGTATGATTGAAGTGAAATGAGTAGTTAAGAAAAAAAAAAGAAAAACTTAAGTCTCACGTCTTTAAATAGATATTCGTCGTCTATTTATTTAGTTCTTTTGGATAAAGAAGATGTTTAGTGTATTGTATCCTATAGGTTAAGAAAATAAAAAAAAAACCTTATAATACATGATATCCTTGTATACATTATATAAAATATATGTACAAGGATATGACCCAATACATCGAAACTAATAATAGAAAAACAAAATTGTATCAAAAAAAAAAATATACATATATATACTTGTATATATAAATAAGAAGAAATATATAATCTTAATAAGATTTTTTAGGCTCTCCCCCAAAGTTTAATTAAAACTTTTTATAACAATCTTTTGTTGCATTTTTTACTATTTTTTTTTTTTTGCTTTTTTTTTTATTTTAGTTAGAATTAAATGAAAAATGGTTTGTAATTTCATAGATATATTAGCAGATCTAGAACAATATTTGGAATACAAATTTTTTGATTGAAATTAAAAGTAAACTATTTTATAGATACAATTAATATCAACTTACAATCTTTACATTTTTTTTTTGGGAAATTTCAGACATTATCAATAATCTGAGGAACGTATATTTGACATTACAATTACTTTAAATTTATTTGACATAAGTAATTTTAAGATTACTCAGTTGGGGTATTGCAAGGTTTTTGAAGCTCTATAACGATATTACATTACAATTTTGTATTGATTAGTTCTATATATTGAGTTAGCCTGGTAACACTATATTTTAGGTATTCTTCTAAATTATGTGTGAAAAAAGACTTACATTCTGCCGGGTTTTTGCTTATTCGCTTTTAATGAAAAATTTTATATTTCACAATATTATACATTGGCATTTGGCATTACAAGTGTCGACAAATGCATGAGGTTTCAATATTGTTCGTTTACATGACTCGTCTCTAGAAATTAATCAAGAGAATAAAATTGGTACAGACAAAGTTCCGTTTTGATAACATTCCATGGCCCGTTCATAAATAGAATTAGTAATTATCTCTGGGAAGGTAGAGTAGGGCAGGATAGAGTAGAGTAGAGTAAAGTAGAATAGAGCAGAGTAGGGTAGGATAGAACAGGGTAACGTTACCCTAGGTTTTCGCATAATTTAAAAAAAAATTCATATTTTGATTAAATATTTTAAGATTTATAACGACAAATATAACTGCAATTGTAAGTTGTCAGAATAAAAAAAAAACAACATTTTTAAATATCCAGTAAAAATGTCATTCCTAGTTTATAACAAACTTACAGTTATAAACATGTAATTTTTATTCAATTATTTTTTTAATCAATATTTGTCTTATATTAAACCATGTGTATGTATATGTATAAATATGGTATATTCATTTACAGTACATCTACATACTTATATATTTTTTCCCCATTGATTTCTTGCCTTACATAATATTAAATTGGACACTTTAATGATGGTCATGGTGTAATGAACAACCAGAAGTCAACCTAAATTTGTCAAAAACTTTATTTAAAAAAAGATATATTAGGATGAGGATAGAATAGAATAGTATGAAATTGAGAAGAGACGGTAAAAGTGGTACATAGATGGTTAAAATTAATGAAAGAAGTTTACATAATTCTTTTGTTTTTTTTTTTTTTTTGGTTTCCTCTATTTTCTTTTTAGATTTTGTTTATATTTATCAATTTTGTTTTTTTTTCTGTATTGTTTTGTATTGTTGATGAAATAATAAGACGAAATTTGAAAATAAGTTTTTATACTTTTTTGTCCCGTATATATTTTATTTTTTATATAATGATATTTTATTAAAGGAAGGTGGAAAAAAACTAAGAAAGGAAACGGTAAATAGAAAATTTTGGAATGAAAACCAAACAGGTGTGACGATAAAATGTCTGATTTTGGTTTTTCTTTATGTTTATTATTATTTTTTTTTTCGTTTTAATTTTAAGAGCTTTTTTCTTTTGTTGTTTTCTTTTGTTCTTGTTACTACAGATTTTATTTAATCATGATTAACAACGAATACTGAGGGTCTTGTAACTTTAAAATATGTTAAAAATATTATATTTATGGTCTATGGATGAAAAAACAAATTAGATTTATGAATTTCATAATTTGAATAATTTTCTAAAAATTAATTTTTCAGAGCATTAACTAGGATAGATAGAATTTTAGAATTGAAGTCATTTTTAGAAATATAACAAGTAAATGTAACAGTAAGTCGATGCAACCGACTTATTAATACCCTACACCTGAATAATTCGAATTAAATTAAAAATCCATAAGTGTTTTTGGCAGCTGCTTGAACTTCTTCCCTTTTCTGTCTTATTCAACTCGAATTTCAAGAACGTAAAAGAGGCATCCGCTTGGGATATGCTTGACACCCTTGTATAAAATTTTAAGTTTCTATCTTAATTATTTTCGAAGATTGGTAGTCCTTGGGAGGTTTGTGTCAGCTACCCGAATTGCCACTCCAATTCATCGAATCTATCTCAGGAACATAAAGAAAACTTGCCAGAACACCATTCTATTAAATTTAAAGGTTCTACTTTTGTTGGTTTTGGAACGGAAGTTTCCAAAATACGAACCCATGGTTCAAATTCTTTCAAATGTCAGTTTCCAATTTTGCAGAAAAGGAAACATAACAGAACACCTTTGTACTAAAAATAAAAGTTCTATCTTTGTTGGTTGTGGAGATATACTCGTTTGCTCTCGGGCTCGTCCGGAAGCTTCCAAGATTTGAACCCATGGACCAAATCCTCACAAATTTCAGAAACATAAATCAAACATGTAGGAACACCATTCTGCCTAATTTAAAGGTTATATCTTTGTTGCATTTGGAGATAATATCATTTGCTCTGAGGCTCGTTCGGAAGCTTTCAAAATCCGAACCCAAGGACCAAATCCTCTCAAATTTCTGAGGCCTAAATCATACATGAAAGAACACCATTCTGCCAAAAGTAAAGGTTATATCTTTATTGGTTTTGGAGATAATCTCATTTGCTCTGGGGCTCGTTCGGAAGCTTCCAAAACCAAACCCATGGACCAAATCCTCTTAAATTTCAGAGACATAAATCGAACGGGAAGAAACATCATTGTACAAAATTTGAAGGTTATATCTTTGTTGCTTTTGGAGATAATCTCGTTTGCTCCGGAATCATTCGGAAGCTTCCAGAATCCGAACCCATGGACGGATTTTGTCCAGATTCGAACTTAGCCTTTCTTTCGTAATTAGTAACCTACTATATAAATTTCATCAAGATAGCATCATTATTTTTTGAGTTATCGTGCGTACGGACGGACGGACGGACGGACATCGCTAAATCGACTCCGGCGGTGATCCTGATTCAGAATATATATACATGTCTATACCTAACTCGCTTCCTTTTGGTGGTTACAAACACCATACCAAAGTTAATATACCCTATACTTAATGTGTAGGGTATAACAATAGTCAAGAGATTTAGGAGCTTTTATAAAAGTAGGGAAAGAGAAACAGAGATTGTTCAATATTAAAAATGACTGTCAAATCCTTATACTTACATCACAGGTTTATCATAATAGCAGAGAGGAGATTGTCATATATCTGCAGTACCCTCCTACCCTCTGGAGTATTTGACTATATTTCATTTATTGAAATGACTGTATTTTATTTTAATGGAGTTTATTAAACTGAATTTAAATTAATTTTTTTTTTGTGTTAAAATGTAGTTAAATAAATATAAATATAGTTGAATAAAAAATCAGGATTATACGCTTCTTTCTAGAATATGTACATATGCAGAAAATAGAATAAAAACACCGGTAATTATAGAATCGTTTTTAATATAAATCATTAATAGATAGTTCAAGTATTTTTTATAAATTCAATCACTTTAAATTTAAAGTTAAGTTAAGTAATATCTTTAGTTTTTAATTACAAATTAGTTTAGTCAGAGTTTTTAATTACAATGACAATATGTATTTTCTGGTGACGTGTCATACTCCCACAGGTCAGAACCCCACAATAAGGTTGTGTCCCACTATGGTGGGCTGGCTAGAAAATAAAGAAAATATATATGTACTTGTCGAAAATATTCAGATTTTATAGTCGATTATCAATCAATTAAAGTTATAATCTTTTTCAAGAATGTATGGACTCTATTTCATATATCCCCTTGATACGCCACTGATGTTAATCTTAAAACAATTTAATTCAATAAAAAAATTTGAATTGTTACTTTTTATTTTTTACTGAAATGTGTTAAAATCTATTCGATTAACGGTAAACCTCTTTTTGTTTTTATCATCAACACATGTCAGTTTCAATCTAAAGATGTAAAAACATTTTTTATTTATCCTTTAATTAAAAAGTATTATCTTGTCATAATAATGCCTAAACAATTTTTACAGACAATTTATTGTAGATTTTGCGAGAATCATTGGTCATCACATGTTAAATAGGATCTTATGCCTCAATATACTCATACCCCAATAGCAAAGAAGAAAATACCGATAATTTTGACATTAAATTATCGAATAAGTCAAAAATAATTTTTATTTTTGTTAAATCGCAAACCCAAACTCACCAAAAATATTATAATTGTAATTTTAAATAAATAATAAAAAGGTTAAGATTTTTATACTTTTAAAAGTAAATATAAAAAACCAAGCAGTTTGGATATTATTAACAAGTGCGGTTTTTAAAAACACACATTTCTATAAACGTTTTTGTACCCAATAGTTTAGTGGTTAAGGCAGTGGTCTTTAATTTCTTTCAGCCTCTGGGTCATATATGCACTGGTCTTTCATTTCTTTCAAAACGCAGCTGGATCATATATAGATTAATAAAAAAATATATAGATTTTTCTTATTTAAAATAATTCTTGTAAAGGATAATAGATGGCCCATAAATAAAAATATTTACGTCTCATACTCTTGCATAATAGCTACAGCCGTATAATCAACGGCCTAATTAAAAAAAAAAATAATACATCCAAAAACTCGTAACTTTTTATTCACTTTAATGTTGTTAATGTAATTTTTAGAAATAATATATACCAACTTAAAAAAAAGGCTTATTATAAATGACATCCAACAAAAATTTGTTTCGTTTTTAATATTTTCTTGATATACTAAGATAAATTTACTATATTTATATCAAATACATATAAATATATTTAATATAAAGTATGAGATAAATAAGAAAAGAATTCAGTTGAAAATAAAAAAAAAAAACTTTGGGGTCACAAAAAAAAATGAAAAGTAAAATAAAAAGAAAATTTTACTTATTTGTTATTTTCAGATTTACCAAAGAAGTTTTAATGCATTTAAATGCAAAACTTTTAAAACAAAGTTCATCCTTACCATTTTATTTTTCTTTTTTAATCAGAATAATCTCGTCATAATTTATTTTTGTAATTAAAAACAAAAAAATAAAACAAAAAACAAAATTTTTAATTGAAAATTTAAATGAACATTATGAAAAAATAATTTTTTTTTTGCAGATTTCCAGAAATAAAAAATAAATAGTAAATTAAAAAAAAAACCAAATAAAAACAGCAAATTAAAGATTAAGGAATAGAACAAGATTTCTTCCACCCCCTTTTCGTACAATAATTAATTACAACTTCTTATTAGTCATCAATTTATCTTCAATTAAGGTCATCAATTTACTAAGTCAGTATTTTTTTCTATTGTATTATAATTAGGTTATTCATCACATAATTTTAGGTTATTCACCACTTATGATGAATGATTGGTGAATTATGGTTACTGTTTAATTAATCATAAATTCAAATGTGGCTATCAGATGGCCATTAATCGAAAATTAAATTTTAATTTTTCAAATTAAGATCAAGTGATAGACAAGAAATTTAAATTTTTGAGACAAAACCATATAAAGTTTAAACTTCTTGTTTATGACATAATTCAAAGGAACCAACCAAATTCTGTACATAAATTTCATAAATAAGAAAATCGAACTAAAAAACTTTTATGAACTAAAGGATCCTCCATTGAACTAGGAGAATCAAAGTAAAAAACTTATTTTGTGTTACCTACATACAAGAATGTTATGACATTCGCTTGCAAAGATTTAACTAATAATTGTTGTTTCTTTTTTGAGAAATTTTAAAATATTTTTTTATTATTATTTTCACACTGTTCGTCCGTTCGGCCGTAAGTACACAAAACTACTATACGATTTAAGATAGAACAATAAAATTTTAGTAATTTTCAAATGTTTACATTTCACGTTCTGCTGAACATTTTTTCAATCTAAGAACATCAAACGACATGATTTTTTTAGCTTTAAAAATAAATACTTTGTAATCTAGTATTTACATTTACCGTTAGATAAAGATAAAATTTTACAAAATGTCACTCCCATCATAATACCGGCACGCTTTCTATTAGCATCATATAGAAAATTATGAGAGCACAAATTTCTTTGAACCCTTTGCGTGTTTAACATAGCTTTTAAGGATCAAAAATTGACCATTTGCAATTTTTATACACCTGTAATTTACGCAACTGTCCAAATTATTTCAAAGTGCAAAAATTAAAGATTTAACATTACAATTTCACATGTCTTAGCACTTTTTTTATAATTACATAGAGCTTCCTTTAAATTTAAGGAAACTGTCTCTTGATTTTTCATAATGGTTTTTTACATATAAAATTCTATTATTATTAGTAAGTCACAATATTTTAAACTATTTTTATTATTATTTGGAAAATTTACACCTTGTAGAAAATGTAGTTTAAGATTTTGTCTTTTTTCCTTTATGTCCTTTGATTCGGTTAATATATGGATATATATATATAAATATATAAGATATAAGTAAGTAAGAATTTATTTTTTACAATAAATCCAAACTACATGATTATTAATGAACAAAATAATTAATTAATGAAACGGATAATTCGAATAACATATATATACTATTTAATATAAAAAATCATGCATTATAAAACAATGATTAGTTATACTTGTTATCAATTATTTAAAATCATTTTTCTCTATCTAATCTAATTATAATACAATTATTAATTACTTTTAAGAATATATAACTAATCAATAAAAAAATAAAATATAATTATTAATAAAGAAAAAGAAAATATTTGAATGAAAAGAAAACTTACAAAAGTTTTTAATAAATTCACCATGAGTCATTCTATAATAATTTGATTCACCATAAAAAATTTCAAAAGAAAATCAAATACAAAACAAAACAAAAAAAGCAAAAAACAAATTTCAAAGAAAACTAAAATTAAAGAATATTAAAATGAAATTTCAAATTTTGTTAATTTGAAAATTTTCCAAAGTCTCACACTTCTAAGCCGATATGTTAAAACCAAATTTTAAAAGATATTATAATTTTTATTATAAATTTTTAGCATTTCTTTATACCTTATGTAAATTAAATTTATGTTTTAATTATTTGTTTTGATTCGTATTATCCAAGAATTTCTTTTTTAGTTTTTAAAAATTTCTTTAACGGGTAGACTCAAACAGACGAATAAACATTAAAGATTTTCTAAAAAATTTTCAAGGCAATTAATCAATATTCGAATATAAACCACTTAGCAATGAGAAAATTTCATATCTATTTTATACAAATTTTCACTTTCAGTAGCTCTTTTGATCAAATTTTCTACAATGATCTGAGCTAATCGGTTCAAAAAATATTTTTATTTTCAAACTAAAAATAATGATCTAGAAATGACAAGAACAACGTTTTTTTTTTTTTTTATTCTAATAAGATTAAAAGTTGAAAAAGTTTTTCGTCCAAAATTTTGTTTTAGAATTATTAATGAACAAAAAATAATAATAATAATAAGAATAAAAATTTGAATTATGTTATTTTTGGTTGATTTTATATTTTATTTTTATAAATTTCATTATAATATTCGTTTATTTTTTACCATGAATGTCAATTTCTTATTTTTAGTTTTTTTTTTTTTCGTTTTGTTTTGTTTTGTTTTGTTTTATATAAATCAAATTCTTTTAATCTTTATATTTTTTTTTTAAGAAGAATCATAATTAAACTTTTTTAATTATGATTAAGAAAATATTCAAAAATTTAAATAAAAGTTTGTATGGAAAACAAAAATTTTCCCCAAAATTTTTTTTTTTTCCTAATACGATGAGATCATAATTTAAATTTATTTTCCTCATCATACTTTCATATTGTTTTGTCATATGAAAAAAATATTATATAAATAAGTTTTTAAAAAACCTATAAGTAATTTAAAATTTATTCTAAGATTGTTATACTAAAAAACTCTCAAAAAAATTTAACTATTTATTCAAGCAAATGAATTTTTTTTTTTTGGGAAATCTGAAATTTGTCTAAAATAAAACCACTAAAAATGATTACCTTATTAATAATCATAATCCTCTAATTGTTATGGCAAAGCTTAAAAAAAATACCCACAATACTTGAGAAGCTTAAAAAAAAGATTATAACTTTTTATAATTAAAATTTGTATTAAGCATAATATTTAAGCTTTAATTCCTAATCAAGTACATATATCTACTAATAGTATGTAATTGAAAAATATGTGTTCGCCTAAAAATATGCAATTTTATTTTAATTTTAAAAATATTTCAGTAAACACGTCTATAATTAAAATTCTCTTTATAGTTAAATATTTATTATCAGTATTAATAATTTCAATTCAATTACAAAACTATAAAAGCAAAAAAAAAAAATAAAAAATTAAATAACAATATTAAATAAATATTAATATTCTATAAGAAAAATAAAATTAATTACTTTCATATTCATATAATTATATGTATTTAATTACAAGAAAAATCAAAAATTCTAAAGATATACTATGGAAAACAACGGAACATAAAGATTATATTAAAAATCTGCTCAAGTAATCTGGTTTCATTATTTTTAAATTACACTTTTAATAAAACTAACATTATTACATCCAGATCTAAATACTTAAAATATTTAAAAACAACGCCTTACAATCGTTTCATTATCATTGTTAATAAATAATAGAATAAGATTTATATTTACATTTGTAAATAAATACAAACATATATAATAATTGTAATGTCAGAAATAATAATTCATTTTCATTTCCATTTATTCACTTATTATTTTATTCATTTATTTCATTTTCATTTTTTTTTTTTTTTCTCATTCTGTCATTATTCTGTCTTTTATGTTTTCGCGTTAATTCAAAATGTTTTATTTTATTTTAAAAATGTCCTATATATTCTTTTGTTATATAGGAAATCCTTACAAGTCCTTTAATTTATTATTTAAACAATTCATATTTTTTATGCTGTTGACATAATTCGAATATTTTTTTGTTTTTTATTTTTTATTTTTGTATGGTATTCTTAATGGTTTGTTATATATTTTCTTTTTTCTTTTTCTTTAATTTCTTCTTCTCTATTTTATTTTCCTTGATATCTACACAAATGTTAAATTTAATTATAAAATTGAATTTTGATTTTTAATTCACTTGAATACTTGTTTGAAAATCTTTTAAAAGTTTACCACCAATATTAAATGATAATAAAACTCTTGTTCTATTTCTTCTTTTTAAATTAATTTAACACACACTTTTATTAAAAAAATGTAAGTGCTGGTAAAAGATCAGTAAATACTAACTTCCATTCCCATTTTAAAACATTTTAAAATTATTAAACTGCAAGCAAGTAGCATTCTTTTATTTAAAAACAAATCATATTTTCATTTAAAAATTCTCTAAAAAAAGAAACTGAAATATTTGAACTTCTTAGCTTATAAGAAGTTCAGATATTTAATAATATCCTATAATTGTTAAGAACAAATACCATTATATATGTTTACTTGTTTATATTTTGTTTTACTTAATTAACAATATACCACAACAACAATATTTTAAATACTTAATTTGATCTTTATAACTGTACTTTACATAAAAAGAAAGAGAAAGAAAAGGAAAACAATCTGTATTGTAAATAAAATAAATATTAACAGTTATGTTTTATTTTGTAATGACAGTTGACAATGAAATTTTATACTTTTTTATTTATCTCATTTGTTTTTGGGTGGTTTTTAATAGTTTTAATTTTTTTTCTTCATTTCAAATTTTTTTTTTGTCATTTTTGATTCTTTTAAAAATCCTTTTGTTGATGAATTTAAAGATGGCTTCAAGCCGAGGCGTTTAAATTTCATTTAACAGATCAGGACAGTTTTTTTACTTACAGTTTTAATTGCACGTTTGATAACGGTAATAAAAAAAATCTTATTAAAAACAAAAAAAAAGAAATTCTTTTTATTTTTTGGATGACAGGACATTTTAGTAAAAATTTGATTCCTAATAACTAAAAGGAATGGATATTTTAAGTAAAAAATTTTTCAGTAGTACACAAATCTATATGTGCTCTGTAATCAAAATGAAGTACTGAGATGGCGCAACACAGCTTATGGAAATTTGTTAATCATTTGCAATGTTGGTAAGTAATATTATATTTTTGATTTAGTAAAGTGTAAGAAGAGCATTAGCATCTTTCTTCAAAATTTCTTTCCAAATTTTTTAACGCACCCTACATAATCTAAAATTGTTTCCTAAATCCCTCTTTCCAAAGACTCCTTCCCAAATCCTTATCCCATAAACCATACTGTACATTTGTATTTAATGTCCCAACCATAAGGTTTGATTTAAAAGAGGAGTCATTTTAGTTAATTAAAGTCCCACTACCTTATACGGAAGAATCACGATAAATCCTTCTGGGTTACTTTTGAAATTTTCGGCTGTACCTTCGTAAAAAAAGAAAAATTCAAAATTAGGCATGATACAAAGAAAATAAATGAAATGTAAAGACATAATTCTTTTGTAAAGTCGAAGACATATAAAACAACCATTCATATTTTTGATAAGATTAGAGATACTGTACGATTTTTTTCTCAGTAGTAAATTTATAGAATTAAGTGTGATTAAGTATGATTAGAAAAATTCTAAAAATTTTGATCAAACTATTGCATTTAAAGGCAAGTAACTTAAATTTAATTTTACAAGTTATTATAAACTATAAATAGACTAAGAAACGAACCTCATTTTTTAAATTTATAAACAAAATATTCAAAAAACCAACAATGTTAATCAATCAAGCTTTATTTAATTTCTGTTTGCTACAAAAAAAAAAAATATTCTAACTGCCATTCCTTGTCACTAATACTAACACTTCCTATACAGTACACGGAAATTCAATTAACAATGTGAAAACTAATGAAAAGAAAATTAATTTTTTGTCATTTCCTTTTCTTTTATAATTTTCGCGCCAATTTTCTGTTCACTTAGAGTACGCAAAACAAAAAACAAAAAAAAAATTATAAAAAGAAAACAGTCGTGTTACCATTTAAAAAAAATGGCAATGAATCCAATTGTCTGGTGATGAAATTAATGGGGTATTTTGTTTTTTATTACACAAAATCTTGTATCTTTTTGTTCAAATGAACTCAGCGCCATTTAAAACTGTAGGAACTCGTTTTTTTTTCTTAAATATTCTTTTATAATTTTATTGTTTACTCTACTTTTTACCTCGGATCTTTTGCACAAACGTATACTGATGATATAGTAGAATTAAATCCATTTAGCATTCAATATAACCTGTTTTAGGTATTTTTAAATGAAATTATTTATCTGGAAGTTTATAATGAGAGATGGAAAAGGAAAATTAAATTGATTCAAATAATACCTAAAGGTTTTACAAAAAATTAAGTAAATTTACAATATTATTTTCATTTTTCAAGTTTAAAGAAGAAACTCTTAATAATGATTTTTTTTAAAGAGTTTTTAAGGATTAAAAGAAGTCTGTTCTTGATATATGGATTTTTCAATTTTGTGACATTGATTAAATGTTTTACTATCATGGGTGTTAAATCAGATTCCCGGTACTAATATCTCAGGAAATAAATTCCAATTCCCTTCCAATGTGGAAATAAAGCCAAAATCGCGATTTTTGAATATTCGGCTTTATTGCCGCTGTAAAAAGGAAATAATGTTGAATCGGCCTTATTTCCTTTTTCCAAATATTTCGTTTGTTCTTTTGATATTGGCATCAGTGGTAAATAAGGTTGAAACATAAGTAAAAATAATTAGCAAAAATTTTAGAGTTGTATAGAAAATCAGAGTATTCCTTTTTTCAAGAAAAAATATGTAAGTACTTTGGAAAAAGGGGCAACACTGATTTTGTGACCAACTCTAAAATCACTCCTAATTTCAGAAAATATAATTTTTTTCGGGTATTTAAGAACGGTTTTTAAGAACTTGGATATATTTTTAATATTGACACTCAATCAATGGACGTGTTTGCCAATCGCGTAGGAAGGCTCCCACCTACGAGGTCTGGCCAGTCTGCCGACCTCCCGATTGCAGCGTGGGACAGCCTTGTTTGCGCAGGACTGGCCAAAATATGGAAAATAAAAGTACTTTTGAATATATTATGGAATATGGAAAATAAAAGTACTTTTGAATATATTATGGAATATGGAAAATAAAAATACTTGAAAATATTAAATTTTTAAGTCGGTTACAAAATTAAATGTTATACGGTTTTTACAGAATATGTATACCTATATAAAATATGTGAGAATCAGTTGTGATTTTATAGTGGTTACAAAATTAGAGTTTTATTAATTTGTTTAGCGGGGTTTGTTTAGGTGCAGCTCCTATTATTTAAAATACTTTGTTGCTTAAATATGAGTGCATAAAAAATTATTAGGAAAGATTATTTTATTTATATTAGGTTCTATTATTTTACTTATATATTTTGATCATACTTAAATTAAAATTTCAGATCAGAATTTCAGAAATTTTTTTATTATAAAAATAAAATTCAACTTTATTTACTTTTTAGAATAGTTTAAAAGAGTGATGATAATTTTAAATTGTGTTTTATTCACTAGTCTATATATATTTTCTTTTGATTTTCCAAAAAAATATTTAAAAGGAGTATAGAATTTTGATCTTTAAAGCATTTAATCTATAAGTAATAATTCTTAAAAAAAAAATGTTTTCTTTTCTTTTTGCAAATAAAATATCTTTTTAAAAAAAAAAAAAAAAAATTTTTTTTTTAATTATTTTAATTTTGAACGACATATAATAAGTGGTTTTTATTTTATACTCGATAGCCTACAAAATTATGATTGGGCTATCAATGTGTGATTATAAAATCAACTTTTTTAGGTTAATATTTTCAACTCACAGATCTTTTTATTAATTTTTAATATAAAGGTTTCTGAGTTGAAGAGATTTTTTTGGAAGTTGTATAGATAAGGTTCTGTTTTTTACCTACTGCGGAGTTCAACAGAGCAAGAAAAAGAACGAAACAACTTCTAACAAACTTTTAATAGAATAGTTATTTTTTATTCATATTCTAAACAAGTACAAAACTAAAATTGAATATTTAATTTAACATATGGTGATTTCAATTAATATTCTCGCAGATACATTTATTATCTCTTAATATAGCAGTAACGAGTGAGTCCCAAAATTCACAAAAAACAAAATTCATAATGATTTTTGCCACAAAAAACAAATCTACAAAAAAAAAAAAGAAAAACCACAAAAATAATCGAAAACCATAAAAATAATTGAAAATTAAGTTAGAAAAATGTCCGATTTTAACTAAGTTAGCAAAATTTCCGATTTTTTCTTTTCGCACTGACTTATTTCATTTTTAATTTTTCGGACTTAGTTCATTATGAAGCAACTCAAAAGTTAGTTATAAAATCAGCTTTTCAATAATTTATTTAATAGCGCTTGGAAGCGGTAGCCCCTATTTTAAAGGCTTTGTTGTTGATATTTAAAAAAAATAACTAGAAGAATTTTATAGGTAGTTACAAAATCAGAATAATGTGCTTTTTCGAGAATATTTATATGTATGTTTATGTACAAGATACTGAATTAAGAGGAATTTTAAATTTGGATTAACAATCAGGATTGCCGCTTTTTCCACGATATGTGTACATATGTATATGAATACGCCAGATTCTGAGTTAGAAAGGATTTTAGAGTTGAATTCAAAATAAGGATATTTCCTCTTCCCTGAATATCTATATGTATATATTTTTATGTATACCATTATAGTACCTATTGCAATAAACTAATTATTTTTGAGTTAATAATAATGAATAAAATTAAAATAAATTTAGTCGTTTCTCTTTCTTGACTTAATCTAATAGTCACGTCAGTCCTGAACTTTCAAAATCATATTACAACAAATACAAATTTGGTTACATTATTTTAACTCCACAACTTCAGTATATTCTAAATTGCGACTTAATAAACTTTAGAGAACTTCATCGGAGTTTATTATCAAATCAAATATTAAGATCCAATTAATAACACTTTACTTTGTAAGCTAAGTTTTAATATTTTTATGATTATTGACAGCTATTCTGATTTAAAATTAAATTTCTTATTAATAAGTTTAGATAATCCAGTTTTATTTTTTTTTTTATTTTAATACAAGACAGTCTTATTAAATCAAAAACTAATACGAATAGAAATGAAATATATACGCCCTTCAGGAATAAATAAAAAAAGAAAGAAACTGAACATTCAGCAAAATATGAAAAAAGAGTTTTTTTTTTTATATTCTCTTGATCTGTAAACATTTAAATTAAATTTGTAAAGTTCCTTCATCTTTTTACTATACTTCCTTACCTATCTATAAATCAGTTCCTATTTTCTATATCCATCAGTACATTGATTTTTTTTTTTTTTTTTCCTAAAATGTAATTGAAAAATTCAATATAAAATTCAAATACAAATCTAAAAATGTTCAGTTTATTTATTTTAAATTTAAAAAAATAGTAAATAAGAAAACCGTGTTTATTTTTAACCATATATATATATATATAAAAATGGCCACAAATTGCAATCTTTACGAATATCATCAAACAATGCACTAAACAATCAAAAAAAATAAAAATAATAAAATAAAAAATATTTTTTCTATTTTTTTTCTATTTTTTCCCATTTTTTTTTTCCTGTACTTTTTTTAATGTTATTTTTCAATAAAAATACATGAAACTAAATTTGAACATACATACATATATTATTACATACATTATTACTTAAGGAATACTTCCCGGGAAAAACTAAAACTTATCTATTGGCATAAATATTCACATATTTTCTGAGTAGATTCACATAACATTAGAAATATTACAACTTTTATGATTCCTAAAGGGGTTTGCTACGACCAAAACTTAAAAATCTAAACAAACATGTACCCAACAACAATATACTTACGTTGTGAATAAGTAAAAATAAAAAAAATAAGAATAGTTAAAAGTTGAACTATAAGATATCATTTGATCATCACCTATCTGTGCTGATTAAAAAATAAATCATCCATTGATTTAAAATTTTAGGAATTCTATAATTGTTGTTGAATTCTGATCTTTATTGCTACCAATCATTATTTTGTATTGAATATTTTCAAATCCAAATCAACTAAATTAAATCGTAAATAGGTAATGTTTATGAAAAAATCAGTAATTACATAATATAATATTCAAAGAATTAATGAAAAATCAAAAAGACGAAGAACAAGTATAAACTATACCATGTCCGAAGACTTTCTACCACTACTCTATCCGATCCTAATTCTTTAACAGGGTTTTAAAATTGGGTCAAATAGGATCAAAAATTAAATGAATAACTTATTTGAATTAAAAAAAAATACACCTCCAAAATAATATTAGGTAATATGTTAATGTTTTATTCGACTTCATTGATATGTATGTCTCTTCATTGTATAAAGAGGCACAAGACAGTATCTCAAAAGTTAAAAAGAATTCTTGGAAAAGTTTTAATTAGGTTACATTGCGAGAATTAAAAAAAATTAAATAATTATTAAAAGTTTCCTTTTATATATACCCAAAACAAACAAAAAAAACATTAAACTATACCTTACTCCATAACACCTACCAAAACCCCGCTGCTTCGACTAAATTTGAGCGAATAGTTGAAGTATAAAGCAAGGTTGTGACGCATTTGTAATAAAATTTTTAAGTTTCCAATTTTGTTAAGAAATTCAAGGATTTCCAGTTAACAGAACAGTTATATTGATTATTCACGTGTTCTGCTTTGTATGAATATTTCTCTCGAAATTTTTCTTAATAATAATTTGATCGTTAATTCTGTTTGTTATTTGTCAACTATTGAAATTTAAAAAAATTTTATCAGTGCTCATTAATTGATTTAGTCACATTTAGGCGGATTCAATGGGAAAATGAAAATTTACCTAATACCTACTGGCAAAAGGGACATTTTGTAACTTTCCATTTGGTGCAATGAGAGATTTTGCAAAAACATATTTGACAAATATATACTTTGCAAATATTAAATAGGTTCCGGGAAAAACATATAATGCTGATTTTGTAACAAATTCTATAATCCCTCCTAACTAATTTTTCTTTTACATACATATATCAACAATAAAGGATGTTCTATTTTTTTAAATACTGTTTTGTTAAAATTTTTTTTTCGAAGTGTCCTTTTTGTTAAAAGTTTTTGTGAAAAAAAAAATAAATAGAGTTTATTTATGTCTTTATTATTTGAAATCCGCAAAGAAAAAGGACATAAATAAACTCTACTTATCTTTTTTTTCACATTGGTTATGGGCGCAGAGTAACATAATGAAATGATATTTTGCTATAAGTTTTTTTTTGTCAAATAGCAGGAATATAAAATGTCTTTTGTAAAATTGGATGTAGGCAAACTGGCATGCTCCCTTTTTATTTATATTTCATTTAATATTATTAAATATTCATGATCATTTGGAAGAATCAATAACTGTATGTGTACCGTTTCTTTTGTCAATAAATTAATATTTGAAATCTATTAATTTTCCCTTCGTTCCTATGAACCATGAGGACTCATGGACTCATGGTGTAAATTGAACATTTAACATAAATATTCTTTGGTACTTATCTTTAAGTATATTTATCTGTAGTATTAGTGCTATATTTTATAACCCATATATTTACCAAAGGTTGGTATTATAAAAGAAATATATAAGTTTAATGATTACCTAACATATCAAATATCCTAAATTTAAAAAAAAAAAAAAAAAACAAATTATATCTATACGGTAGTAATACTTGTGATATGAACCAATAGATTCTAATATTATGTGGTGTATATTATATCTTAACTTTTCTTGTAATGGATTTATTTTTCTTTCTTTTTTTCTTCAACATGTTTTCTCTACTTCTATCTTTATATTTTCGTTTTTTCTTATCATTATTATTATTATGATTCTTATATTCTTTCTATATATCTTCAACTTCAACTTCTTGATGTTATGACTTTCCTTGTTGGTCTTCCTTTTCTTAAATTTTAACATTATCCTACTTTTTTTTGTTTTTGTTGTTGTTCCTTTTATTGTTCCACTGCTTTAATATTTATAGCAGTTCCACAGTTCGATTATGGCTAAATTTTTTGTTGTTGAATATGTAAGTTAAGTTAAGAATGAACACAACTTCCTTTTTATTCCTTTTCTAACATAATACGTTTGTTTGTTTGCATGTTTGCATGTTTGCATTTATTTTTATTGTTGTTGTTATTGTTGTTTTTGTTGTTCTTGCGGGTGATAGTGGCAAAATATCTTCAATGATAATGTGATAGCTCGTCAAGAAGAGTTAATTTTTGCTTATGTAGAGAAAAAAAAAATTAAAAAAAAAAAGAAGATTTAAAAAAAAAATATTTTTAACATTCACAATCATCAGTATAATAGAAAAATTGTTATGATAAAAAAGAAAAAAAGACAGTAAACAAAAAAAAAAATAGAAAATTCTGTTATCTATTTCATTTATACTCAACTATATATTTCACTCTATAAACATAGATATGTACTGTACAGTTATTTTAGCTCTATAATATACATTTATTTGACTGAATCGGTTTTACAAAATTAATGCCTTAAAGGATGGTACCTCAAAGTTTACTATTTCGTTTGAAAGACAATTTTTTCTGTTTTAAGTGAAAGAAACTGATTTAGAATATTCGTGCACTGTAAGCTTAATAACCATTTTATACAGATCTAGCTCAATATACAATTAGTGCTAGCCTGTTTCGCTGAGTAGTATTATATTTTTCACAAGTAATGAGATTTATTTCTAAATATTATTGTATTACATGATCAATTAACAAGTATCGACACAGAACTGTCTTTCTCTTTACCTCAACTGTCTCAAATAGCTTCGTAAATACTACCTCTGTTCACATTGTATTTAAAAATCTCCAAAAAAAATCGTGAAGATACAGTTTTTATTTAAGTTACAGAAGTTCTCATTTTATTTCTCACTAAATAAATGGTTCAATGTAAGATAATTGTCTCCCATTTTGAGATATTTCTTTTCCATCAGAGATTGTAAGAGAAATATGCGAAAACAATACAAAGTTCGGTATATATATGAGAAGAAATAGTAGTAACGAAAAGTAAGTGAACGGAAAATAATAAAATGTCGCATTTGTTTTATTAACCAATAACAAAACACTGGTATTAAAATGCATATGTGCTGAATTAAAAAATCACCAAAAATCTTTAAAAAATTGAAACGTGATATAACCAAAAGTAACTATACCTAAGCAATCACAATCCAATAAAAATTACATAACCATAGAAAAAAAAAAAATGTTTAAGTTATAGTCTGCTCATATGGAAAATATGTTCAAAACAGAAATAATTTTATGAGGCCTCGGTGGCCTACTGGGTAAGAGCTTATAAAATACGCTGTAAACACCAAGGGAGTGTGGGGTCGAGTCCCACACACGTCGTAAGAGTTATTCCCCCTTACGACATTTACAGCCACGCCTGAACAGGAAAGGCTATGTATTTTCCTTTCCACATTTATGTAGCAGAGAAATTCATTAAAAACAAAATAATGTTAATGAACTTTAAGCTTCGACTATATTTATTTTTTACATAATTTAGGTGGAATTAGAACGACAATTTTTTCTGATCATTTCTCCTTATATTCCCTGGCTTTTTTTTGTAAAAAATGTTCCTTCTCACAAAATTCTTTTTTTCTTTCTCTTCCATAGAATAGTAACTTACATTCTTTGAATTAATCGGTTTTCTACTGATTTGTTCTTCAATAAGAACTTTTAATTGTAATGATCAACTATGAAAAGTACCCTAGTTTTTGATTTTATTTTATTAGGATGTATTTATTATATAGTCGTATATATAGAATTTGTGAATGATTCAATGATTCAATTGAATATATTCTCTATAGTTTGTTTTTTATTGATACTTAGTCCTTTAAAACTAATAAGAATAAAACAAAGCCAAAAAACAAAAAAAAAAAATAAACGAAAAAAATAAGTAGGAGAAAAATTTAATAAAAAGAAAATCAAAAAAAAAAACTTTTATTTGTTTTATTAGAAAAATTCAGTTTACAAGAAAAGAAGAAATCAAAAAGGGATGCTTCCAAATTGAACATTAATAAAAATTGGGATATGTATTTATTTTTATTATAGATAAACACGTATACATATACATATATGTATATATATATGCAGTGATATAAACAGTTGTGGAAAAAATAATAATATCATTCAAAATAACCTGTCTTTTCTAGTAAATTATTAAAGTAACCGTTTTTTGTCTGTTAAATCTATCACGTTGGTTTAGTCGTATCTTTTTCTTTTGTGACCTAATCTTTTCCTTAATTTTATCCTTTATTTTATCCCTCCCTTTATGATATTCTTTATTTCCACCCTCTTGGTAACCATTACGTCACAGACCACAGTATTTAAGCGACATACTGAGTTTCTTAATAAATCAGTAATTTAATAAATATAAAACTTTAATTCAAAATGGAGTCCTTTTAAACTTAAAAAATATTGATGTTTTGATAAATCGATACATCATTGATTAAAAATGTATGATAAATTTCAAATCAAAATTCAGAATTAGAATTAAATATTTAATTGAAGACTGTCGAATGATTTTAATATTAATGAATGGCCTTAACTCATAGTTACTAATAACTCATAGCAACTTTAAAACTTTGATGAACATTTAAATAACCACACTCATGCGCGTACGCAGTGGGGGGTTACTGAGGGTTATAAACTTATTATACTCTTACTTAATATATAAACTTATTAAACAATTTAAGAAATATTCCGAATGCTGATATATATATATATATATGTCAGTGACGAGGCGTGACATTTTTGAGAAGGGAAGCACACAAAGTAATATTTTTTATATAAAGAAAGTAAAATGAGTTTTTTTTTTTTTATGAAAATTGGTGGGAATCTTCAAAAGATCCAATGAGCCCTTTAGCTAGACATTGGATGCCGGATTTTTACCAACTAAACCACACCCACCCTTTAAACTAAACAATAAAAATAAATAAAATCAAATTATTAATTAAAAAGAGAAATATTCTAATTTTTAAATTTTAGTTCTATGTGACGTTCTTTCAAAGCAAAATGATCTATTACCCTATTATGAAAGTTATTTGTTTGTTTTAAATGTTTCTATAGAAATTAAGGCTAAATTTGAAAGACGTGATTGCGAGCACCTGTTTCTTAGAAATGTTTTAATCCGTTTTAAACACGAAAACGATCTGATACTGATGCTGTTGAAACAGGAAAGGTTAACATTAACATTAATAATTTGAAAAATTCGGAAAATCACGTCTCTAACTCTGTTCCAATTAAAAACTGAACAATTTCTTGTATATTTTTTTTACTTTTGAAATTATAGTCTTTGAAAACTACTTTCAGTTCAGCTTTTAATCCTGAAATATCAAAACATCCTGGATAAGAACTTTGTAAATTAGATATAAGATTTTCTGGAAACTTTTTTCAAATTCTGCATATTTGGTAGTATCTGAAAGTTTTAAAAATTCAAAATTAGATAAAGAACTAAATCTATTGTCTAGTTCAAAAAGTATTTGATTAATTATGCTCTTTAATAAATCAGAAAAAAATTCTTTATTCCTCTTATTCTTCTTTCTCCTTGATATTGTCAGATTCTTACTCATTAAACCTACCTTCTGCTTTAGCCAATATAATGGGATGAAGCTTTTACCCATAATAGGGATAGAAAAGGATAGGATAAAGATGCGGAAAATATTGAATTGGGAGTGGGACTGTAAGAGGGCAATGAATCCACCTTGACTATATAGCCATCAATAATTGCAACATGCTACCTCATGCAGCAAGGTAGTATATAACACCGTGCTGCATTAAGTAAGAATTGTAGACAATCCCACTGTCACTGTAGCAGCTATTATTATTGGTATTGGTATTAGTATAATTAATATTATTATTATTTACTACAAAGTCAAAGCGTAATTTCATTTTTACCAATACTGTACACGTAAATAGTAAATATACAACAATTTCTCAGCAAATTCTTAAAAAGAGAAAAAAAAATAAAGAAAAACATTGTGTGGAAATTTGATTTGATGTGATTTTCTTTTAAACATTTTTTTTTTTTTTTTCTTATTATATTTTTACAACATTACTTGTTCAAAATGATGTTTGAATAAAAATTTAAGTTTTAAATTTCGCCATCTTTTCTTTTGTTTTTCTTTTTGTTTTAATTTCGAATCAATGTAGTTAAAAAATTTTGTAATAAAAAAAAAAATTTTTAAACGCTAAAAACAAGAAAAATGAGTATAATGTTTTTGACTTTTATTGTAAAACTTTAATTTTTTTTCTATTTGAATTAAAAAAAAATTTTTTTATTTGTTTTATATTTTTTATTATATTTTTAGGTTATAATTCCTTTGCTTTTTATGAAAATTTTATTTATATGTATAAATAGTTACAGTAAGGATTAAATTGTAGCACATTTCATTTAAATGAACTTAAAATGTATTTTAAAGGTAAAACAAAATCATTCTTTTGTATATATTAAAACTTGTTAGACTCTCACTAACAATCATTATCGTATGCATAAATCTGAACTTAAACTCAAATCTCACTTTTGGGGTGTCGGTGGCCTAGTGGGTAAGAGCGTATAAAATACGCTGGAAACACCGAGAGAGTGTGGGTTCAAATCCCACACATATCGTAAGAGTTATTCCCCCTTACGACATTTACAACCACGCCTGAATAGAAAAGGCTGTATAATTTTCTGTCCACATTTATGTGGCAGAGAAATAGGATAAAAGAACAAAATTTCACTTTTTCAAACAAAATGAAATTCCACACTTGAACTCGTAGGTTTTGTTTGAAACAGTTATGTTTGAGTTCTAACTGAATTTCATGCATTTTAATGTATGTATCTATAAAATTGCATTGTTAAATACCTAAATAACACACTTCTAATACCTATATATCAGTTCAAAATTTGGTAAACTTGGTTTTTCTCTACAAGTATTTTCTCAGTTTACCTTCATCTAATTTTTTTATTTTTAGTTTATTCCCTTATCACATAAATGCGACAAGGAAATTACGTAGCCTTTCCTTTCCAGGTGTGGCTGTAAATGTTGTAAGAGATAATTATTTTTACGACCTGCGTTATACTAGAACCCACACTTCATCGGTGTTTACAGACTATATTATATGTGCTTACCCATTAGGCCACCGCGGCCCCTCATCCAATTCTATTTATATATAACCAAAAAGCTTTAAATTTTCAATTTCAAACGTTTTTTGCCAATTTTTAACAAATATAGGTTATTTTAGTTGACTGATACTCTTAAAAGTTCGAATTTACGGCTCCGTAAAAAAGGATTAGAAAATATATTGACGACATTTATAAATATAGTATGTAAATATAAATACAAACTAATAACTAAAATGATTAATTGAAATCGATAAAATCCTTAAAAATATCTTAAATAATTAATTAATGTTTAAATTTAATAAACCTTATGATTAAATTTTTAATTTGAGTAAAACTCTATAAAACGTATTTATCACGACGTTATTTTGAAAAAATATAATCTTAAATGAATAAAATTTAGAATTTTATGTTTTATCTTTAAATTTTGTTTTTAAAATTTTGGGAAAATTGATGTTGTACGTTTTTCAGTTCGTTACAGAATCAGGATTACAATTATATTTTGTTTAGACGAGATTTAAGAAAGGTAGAGAAACAAATAGTAAAGTTCATATAAATATGTATTTGAAATAAAAAAAATATTTATTTTAATATCCGACAAATTTTACAATTGGTTACAAAGTCAGCGTTATATACACTTTTCTCATAAAATATATAAATATGTAACAGTTTTCAAATATAAATATTAGTCGGCATCAATATATTTTTTATGTTTTTATTTTAAATTACCTACTTTGTAATTGTAAAAATAAATATTTTTTTTATTACTCTTGGGAGCATGGGATCTTCACTAGACATTTCCGTGGAACTATTAGATACTGTTGTTTTTCCTCTCACACCCAGATTATACCTATTGAATTTAGCTCAATTATAATTATTCTGCGTCAAGTGTTATTTTTCCGATCACAGATTCTGGATTTAATTCAAAGATTATTCTTGCTATATTTCCTTGGTGTTTTCGTAACGTGTGCCCCATCTACTTCCATTTTCTTTTACTAATTAGATACGCTATTGGTTGTTCTTCTGTCATGCTTCATAAATCTCTATTCGTAATAGTCCTATATAGGCAGTAGTTTATCCCAAATAGGTTGTTATTTTTGAAGATTTGCGAATTTCTCCATACTATTTGTATGTAATTTGCCAAACAATTTTAAAAAGCTGTAAAGAAAATAAAACTACAAAGAAAATTCAAATTAAAGATTGATTACAAGGCTGACTCAAAAAAATATCCTACTTCTAAAAATATCTATTCAACTAATATTGAAATTCAGAATTCCAAAAAAAAATAAACTCATGGAAGGACAAAACTATAATCTAAAAAAACTTTTACAAAATTGAAATTCAAACTTTTCAAAAAAACAAAAAAAAATTTTATTATAAAATGAAATTTTTTAGGGTACGTCATCCTAAATTTTTCCTACAAGAAAAAAAAACCCTTCAAAAAATTAAAAATATTATAAACTTGAAGTACTTTACAAAATGTTAATAGTTTTTCAAAAAAAAAAAAATTAAATTTTATTATTATTACATATTTTTTTTTATAAAACATGAACTTATGTAAATATTTTGAAATAATTTAAAAAAAAAAAAGAAACATACGTAAATTTTTATCTATTAAAGTTTCGTTTTCTTTATAAATTACATTTTTTTAATAACATACATATATATGTGGTTAAATAAATGTTCAAACTAATTGAAACTGAATTTTACTATGTTTTCTAAACTCATCTTTTTTTATTTATATTATCTTCTATTTTTTAAATTATATTTTTTAATAAAATAAATAACAATCTAAATAACAAAAAAAAAATGTATGCATCAACGTATGCACACCTATAAAATCAGGCATAAGTTTTTTAATACTTTCAAATTTCTTCGATGTTAATATGACTACTAACCACAAAAAACTATTAAATACTAATGGTGATGGTAAAATTTTTGTTTAATATACTGAAATCCTGTTTCTCCCAAAAAAAAAAAAAAAAAATACACCAAGAAAAGGACATAATCAAATAGTCATAAAATTTTAAAAGATTTCAATTATATGAACTGAAAAAACTAAGATTTCAACTGAAAAAACTTCAATCAACTGAAAAAACTAAGATTTTTAAATCTAATAATTAGTCCTATGTATATAAATATATAATATAACCTATAAATCAAGGAAGGCTAACGAAATGTCAGTTTTATTTATTTCCATTTGCACAATTTTCTTTTTGTTTTTTTAAGTTTTATCTAGTATATAAATAGACCCATAAAGGATGGGTCCTATTCATTTCAGATATGAACATCCAAATTTCTTTATTTTAAATATTTGCTTTTTGAAAATCATCCTTGTTTTTTAATATTCCTTAATAAGGAGATGTTTCACCTTTTTTGATAATTTTCTTTTTGCTACAAAAATTATTTTTTTAAGAAAAAATCTCTTCTTTTTTCATAACAAAAACCAAATTTGGAGGTTCTTACAGTTGGTTAAAAAACGAAAGTTCCAATAACTTTTCTAGCAGGATTCAAGACAATCCCATTAATTTTTCCACAACTCAACTAAATCTCAAAAAAAGGACTCACAAAAAAAAAACATACACCAAGAAAAAGAATGGAAAAATTTTAAAATATGTTTTTATACATTTAAAAATTAAAAATTTCCCCCTCTCTGTTTTAAATCCTTGGTTATTGAAATATGTGTGTTCGTTACAGAATCAATATGTTTATATGTAATACCTGATTCATGGCGTAGTGGTTAAGTAGCCAGCCTTTCAATATTTAAACCCTGGTCAGGTCATATAAAAAAAAATATGTTGTAATTTTATATCGTAATAATGTATATCGTATAATTAATAATAATAATAATAATAGCTGAGGCACTTAAGAGTTGGTTAGTAATATATGTAGAGAGTATGTATATAAAGATAAAAGTACTTACATATATAAGGGACTTGGAATTGGGAGAGATATTATAAGTAGTAAATATTTTTTCGGTTTTGATTTTGGAACTTTTCTTTTTTTTTTTGCAATTCTTTACTATTTTAATATATACGTAGAAGAATAAAAAAGATGTCTAAAAAGAAGAATTTGAAATAGTAGATTTAAAAAAAAAAAAATTTTTGAATGAAATTTTGTAGTAGACCCATAAATCGATTTAAAAAAATTAAAACATCATTAGCACCCGATAATTACTGAGCATTATTGATAATAATTAAAAATTAACAAATTGAAAATTAATAAATAATAATTAATAAAATACATTCCGAGAATCACATATTAGCGAATCTTTTATATTCAAATACTATTTAAAAAAATAATATATACAGGGTGTTTCACATAAGAGTGCAATTATTTCTAGTCGTTTGTTTTATATTATTAATTGCAAAATAACTCTTGGCCCAATTGCTTCACAGAAGCAAAATTAGACTTGTTTGAAAGCTTATTCTTAAATAAAGCTATTTTCAAATTTTGCTTTTATCTACGAAAAGGGAGAACTTAGAGAAAAAGTTACTTAACATAAAATTATATAATAGCAAAACTTCATAAAATAACTGTATTTTAGCAGAACATTTTTGAAAGAAAACCCTTTATTTTAAAAAAAAAATATTTATAAAAATAAAAAGGGTTTTTTTTCTTTTTCTCATCAGAGCAGCGTCAGAGCTGTCAAGCAAAAAAATTGTATTACTTTTTATGCTCAAATTATCCAGATAATCCATTTTGTGTTTCTTTTTTAACTCGGAGTATTTCCAGAGCGCGAAATGTGAGCTCGTAAAAATTTCTCAGATTTCATAGAACTGTCAAAAAATAAAACGTGAAATTAAGAATAAAATAACAATACTGTAATAAAAAAAGAAATCTCGTGCATAGATAAACATTTTTTTTTAAGTTATTTTTTTTAATTTTATTAAATGACATTTTTCATAAATTACCTTTGTTTTATTTTATTTCTTAAATAAATTCCTTTTATATCTATATTATTACATTTAAAATAATGAAATAAAATAAAAAATAATTACGTTAGGAAATAATTTGGATAAAAATTGACAATTTGTGCTCTGAGCGTTCCTTTTTAACTCAGAGTTGTCTGAGTTCAGATTAAAGTTTGCTCTGAGTATTATTCACTCAGAGCGCTCGACATCTGCTCTGAGCATTGATCTGATGAAAAAAGAAAAACGCCCAAAGTGTTCGTATGTTTTTAGCTCTAATTTAAAAAGTATTTACTTCACTAAAATAAATCCTTCAGAGCAAATGAAAGCTTGAAGAATTAATAATGTAAAACAAAATTATAAGAGTTCCAATATCTCGAAAATGACTGATAATAGATTCCCTTCCGTACGTATTTTTTTTCTAGTTCTAGTATCAAGAATCACATCCTGAAGTATTTTCGATCTTATGCGGAACAATCTGTGTATTTTCGATTTTATGCGGAACACTCATATTTGTTAATTATTCTATTTAATATCAATTAATTAAAAAACTTTTAACATATGATTCGTTTTAATCAAATAATATAACATTAAAAAAAAGTACAAATAAATTTACCAAAATATTAAAAAGCAAAGAAAAGTTTACAATTACAAAATTACAAATACAAAATATATGTTTTTAAAGAATAACCAGTTTTTTTTTTATTTATATTTTAATTTTTTTAAAATTATTTCATTATCATGTAATTTATTATTCGAAACACTCAAAATTAAATAAACTTTATATTTCAAAACATAATAATTAAATTAAAAAAAAATTAAATAACCTAGAAAATTTAAACACTATAAAAATTGATATTACTGCTCTGCGCTGCTGTATTGTATAATAAAAATTTCAAGATAGGTGTTACTTTATTATAACCGTGAAAGAAAAAATTTCTGCAATCCAATTAATTAATTTAAAATCCATTAACTTTTATTTTTCTTTCTTTGTTTTTATTGTTTTAAAAAATAAAGCTCAAAATTTTTTTAAAAAAAATTATCCAAATAAATCTCAAAAATCTGATATAGTATTAAAAGAAAATAGGTTTTTGATTTTTGAAATTCTGTAAAGTTGTAATACTAACCTTGAAATTTAATTAGTAACTATTAGTTTTAATTAAAAATAAAAAACAAAAGCATTATACAGATAATTTTAATTTCTTAACTCTTAAAATTCTGTTGATCAAAAAATAGGGTTAATTATGCAATTAACATTATGATGTCAATTTGTTGACCTAAATAATTTCTCTAATACTTATTCACTTTTCTTGCACTTACCTTCACTTTAATATATTATTAATATTAATAATAATAGCTTGCTAAATATTGGTTTAAAGAAACGTTAGGCCGAATGAAAGGAACTTTCTTTATTTTTCAAAATATTAAATATTGGTACATATTTGTTCATTTTTTTTTGTTATTATTTTAAATCCAATGTTGCAATTTTTTCTTTTTCCTTTTCAAGTTCCTTTTCAGACGTGGCTGTAAATGTCGTAAGGAGAAATTATTCTTAAGACGATGTATGCGGTTCAAATCCACACTTTCTCTGTGTTTAGAGCATATCACATACGCTCTTACCAATTAGGCCACTCAGGCGCCTATGTTGTAATTAATAATATGGTTGCAAAACTTCTACACCGTTAAAGATAGAGAAAACAAATTTTAACCATGGATAGATCTCATAAAAAAATTAATTTTGTGGCACAACTTTTTCAAGTAGCCCCATTCATCAGGGAACACTCAAACAGCGACTCAAACTTTGAAAAAGCCCTATTTTGAAACGTGTATATTTTATGTTCCGCTAATAATTGTATAGGGCTCCAAAGTTACAGCCCCCCAAAATTGCAAAAAAGTCATATTTTCAGATGTATAAACACTAAAAGACCGACAATTTTCTTACCTTTATAAAACAGTATCAAAATTATGAAATATTATGTGATTTACTATTTAAATTTACCGTTATGTAAAAACCAAATTTTGCATGATATTTCTTTTTTCATAACTCCGGCACGCTTTGAGATAGGAATCTAAAATTTTGAGACAAGAAATAACTTTTAGAATTATAAGTTTTCTCAGAAAATTTTTTGGTAACACCCTTTCTTTAGGAGTTATTTTGCCTCAAAAATTGAAAATTTGCTATTTTTAGACACCTGTAATTTAGCCAACTGTAAAAATTTTTCTTAGACATGAAAAGTAAAGGTTTAGTCATATATTTTTAAGTGTGTTAACAGTTTTTCTACAAATTCCAGAAAAGTCCTATTTTCACATTTTTCTTATATGAAATTTTCAAATTTTGGTGCAAGTCACAATTCTAAACAGTTTGTACTGCCTTTTTGAAATGTGCGCTTTTAAAAACCGTTAGTTTATTATCTACCTTGTTTTATTTACTTTTTCATTTAAATGTCATTCTAACGCCTTCAATGTTTTGTATTATACTTGCAAAATTCGGCAGACATTGTTTTTGACATTTTAAAACTTCATAGGTATGGGTGGTGCGTTTATTATGCTCAAGATGTAAAAAGTAATAAATTACTTTCAAAAACTTTAAAATAAGGGAAAGTGTACAAGTCAACAAGACATCACGTTTTTCTCTCTTTAACTGTACAAAAAGTCAAAAGTTTTTATTGGTTTAATATGTAAAAACTATTTAATGTTTTAAAAAATTTTAAAAACTTTGCACATACATATACCAAACAGCCCTAATATGATATTTTTCAACCATAAAGAGGTGTATAAAAAAATATAAGTTTTTTGCAATGTTTATACATAATTTTAAAATGAAAAAGTCTAAAAGTAAACTAACACCCGAACAAAGAGAACAAACGCTCGAAAAAACTTAATTAAAGTCCGTAATCCGTAATAGACACTTAATACAAAAAGCGAAAATATTGAACTTTTTCCAAAAGGTTTCATTAACACACACACAGAGGTTTCAAAATGATTGATGAATGAAAAATTGAAGAATAAAACTTTTTTCGATGTTAGTTCATTTTTTTGGGCTTTAATTCAAATTTTAATTTTTGGGCTTTAAATCATTAAGTGTTGATTTAATGATTAAGTAATTTCTAAAGAATAAATTCTGCTACGAATTTTTAAATTTTAAGTTAAATATTTAAAAAAAAAATCAATTTTATCATTTTCCGGATTGGTAATTATTTTGCTGAACAACTGATCAGTGATTTTGCTAATGAAACAAAATTGTTCCAATGACATATGTTTCATTTCTTCCTATTTCAGTTTGTTATTTAAAAAAATTCTGATGCAATTCTTGATATATTTCATGATGATTTTGTATTTTAATGAGTTTAGACTTAAATTTTGTTTTTTAATTATTTTATTTAAGTTTAGTTTTAAAATATTTTGTTTTAAAATGCAAATTTGAAAAAAAGAAAATTACTTCTAGAAAATGTATGTAGATATACTTTTTTATTCTTCTCTTATAAAATCTTTTTATACCCTACACTTAAAGTATAGGGTATATTAACTTTGGTATGGTGTTTGTAACCACCAAAAGAAAGCGAATGAGATATGGACATGTATATATAATCTGAATCAGGATCACCTCCTGAGTGGATTTAGCGATGTCCATCCGTTAGTCCGTCCGTCCGTTCGCACGATAATTCAAAAACTAGTGAAGCTATCTTGATGAAATTTACATAGTAGGTTACAAATTACGAAAGGAAGGCTAAGTTCAAATCTGGACAAAATCGGTCCATGGGTTCGGGCACCTCCCATACAACTCCCAAAACCGAATACACATAGTTTCGAAATTAATAAAGGTAGAAAATTAAAGTTTTTTACGAGGGTGTGTTTTCCTGAATCCCTGATATTCCTAAAGTTTGAGATGAATTGGAGTAGTTGTTCGGGTACCTCCCACACAACTCCCAAAACTGAACAAGCATATATTCGAAATTAATAAAGATAGAAACTGCAAATTTGATACGAGGGTGTTGTTTCCTGAATCGCTGATTTGCCTAAAATTTCAGATGAATTGGAATGGTTGTTCTAGTATGTATGTTCTAGTATGGTTGTTCTAGTATCACACACAGCTCCCAAGACCGAACAAGTATATCTTCGAAATTAATAAAGATAGAAACTGCAAATTTGATACGAGGGTGTTGTTTCCTGAATCGCTGATTTGCCTAAAATTTCAGATGGATTGGAATGGTTGTTCGGGTATCTCACACACAGCTCCCAAGACCGAACAAGGATATCTTCGAAATTAATAATTATAAAAACTTGAAGTTTGATATAAAAGTGTTCTATCCTGTTCTGATGATGTTTCTAAAAATTGAGATGAATTGGGGTGGTGGTCCGCGTACCTTCACACACTTCCCAAGACCTAACGAGCATATCTTCGAATTTAATAAAGATAGAAACCTGAAATTTTGTACAAAGGTTATAAAAGCATTCATTTTTTTAGCTTATATTAAATACCTAACTAAAATGGATTTTTAATTTAATTTGAATTTTTTAGGTATAGGGTATAAATAAGTCGGTTGGATCGACTTACTTACATTTACTTGTTTTATTCTTTATTAGTTCCATTTTCTACCAATAATAATTAAATAAATTAAAATAATAAAACTTAATTTTGCAAACATCGAAATAACGCTAACAAAAATTTAAATTTAAATTACATTTATTTTTATTTTGTCTTCATTATTGTCATTTGCCATTTGACAAATAATTTAACTGACAGTTTTCTCTGATTGCTATATCGCCTATACGGAAAAAAGTAACTGGCGCCCAAGCAAAAATTTCAATATTTAAATAAAATACTTATTTAACACTTTTAAAGCAAAACTTTTAAAATTTACTATTTTTGAATTAACTATGAACAACACAAGCATACCATATTCATACTAATCAAGATCTAAATGTAAATATCATACAATTTTAACACTTCTACAAATAGTTTAATCACTTTCTATATCCAGGATTTCTAATCTGAAATCTAAATTAACCAAAAAATGGTAAAAACTAAAAAAGAAAATCACGAAATTCAATACAATATAACACACAAAACACAATTAACTTGAAACAGTTATTTTGTTTTATTTAAATATCACAATTCACCATTTTTCATCTTCTTTTAAAAAAATCTCAAAGGTAATAATTAAAAATTAGCGGAATTAAAATTTTTAAAAATAATACTACTAAGTAATATCTAGTAATTCCGGAAGAAATAAAAATTAAAGTAAAAATATGTATAATTATCATCTATGAATCTTTATTTTTTTTTTTTTTCAACAAAAAAAAAAGAAAAGCTAATTACAAAACTAATTTTTTACATTAAAAAAAAATATCAGAAAAAATGTAAATCTGTAGTAAATTTTATTTTCTTTTAGGAATTCCCATTTCATTAGCTACCTTGAAAGTAAGTAGGTAGTAACAGTTTACAAAAATAAAAATAAAAAAAATAATTTCAACAAGTCATAAAAATACTTAACGTTATTATTTCGACCTTTAATATTATACTTTTTATATGCTCTAATATTTTTATACAGTTAACATGTAAGTGCTTAAAAAGTGTTTTTTTTTTTTTAAATAGCCATTTTATTACTACAATTTTAAACATCTTTAACAGTTTTAACATTTTTTTTTTTTGAATTTTTGATCAAATTTTTTTTTTTGATATAAATTATCGTACTAAAATATCGTTTGGAGAACTAAACAGCTAATCGCTAGAAATCGAACGTGATAGAAGTAATTTATCAACGTTCTACGCCCCACATAGGGGTAAACGGATAGAAAAGAAAAAAAGAAGATATTTTTATTAAGAGTATTTTCCATAAGCTTTAAATTTTTTTTAAATGTTTTTTAAGGTTTTGAAAGACAATCATTTATAGCAGTCCATTCGTACATTTTTAATAATACCAGTTTGTATAAGTTCTAAAAATATAACTGTTCTTAAAAAATAAAATTTTATTGCACAAAAAATTTATTATATTTTAAACCTATCTTTAAAATCAAATTTAATAACAAACTTATTAATTAAATTTATTGAATATAATGCGAAGGTTGATTATGTAAAATATCTTGCATAGTAGACTGTATATGTGTTGCGGTTATAAAACTTATAAAGAAAGTTTAGGTTAAATCAACTTGCGCGTTACGCTATTGTGATATTTATGCATGATTAAATTAGTTCAGCTTTTATTTCTTTTTAATTTTTTCGAAAGAAAATTAGACTCGTCTAGCATCTAGAGACTCTATAATATAGAGGAGTATAATAATCGCGAATCCTTTCTGATGTGTAGGATTTTAACTTATAACAGTTATCACTTTATACTTTTTACGATCTAAAATTAGATGGGATGAGTAAAATTGAGTATACAATTATGAATACTACAAAATTCTAAATCTAAGTTACAAAAGCCTACGATAGGTAGATTTTTAGTGTACTGTTTGGATAAGAAAAAGATAAGTTTAGGAAATTAAAATTGTTTTTATATTATTATTCTTTTTATACCCGTACGATAGGATCGGGTATAATAAAATTACTCCTCCGTTTGTAACACCTCGAAATAAGCGAGCTAGATATACCTTCAAAGGTATGGATCGGATCAGAAAAAAATTCTAAGACTTTTGAGCCATGTCCGTCCGTCCGTCCGTCCGTCCGTCCGTCCGTCAGCACGCTAACTCAAAAACTAAGAAAGCTAGAATCTTGAAATTTACACAAAATATTCCGGGAGTAATTTGTAGGTTCCCTATTTTTTTTGGTTGAGTTTGGACCAAGCCTTAGGGTAGCTCTCGAACACCTAACTTTTAGATCCCGACATTTTTTTTGAAATAGAGCTATGAAATTTTAACTGCTGATAGATCGCACAAAAATATTAATTTTATTTTTAATAACTTTTTTTTGTAGCCCCACCCGTTACGGAGCTACAGCTCCCCAAAAGTTCAAAAAAGCTCTATATTTAAATTGTTATAGCACAAGTTGTATAAGGTATATCTTCATTTTGAAAACGCCAAACGATCACTACTTTTATTAGCTTTAAAAGTATATATACAATAAATATATATTTGTGGCATACGGTGTCTTAATTTACCGTTATGTGAAACTCAAATTTTGCAAAATCCTTCAACCCTTCTATCTTCTAAACGGTTTAAGTTGGAAACTTGAAATTTTGACAAAAGTTAGATCTTTGAAAATAAGTATGAGTCATTTCAGAAATTTTTTTTGTATCACCCCCTGTTTAGGAGCTGTAAGGGGTCAAAAACTGAAAATTTCTTATTTTTAAACACCTGTAACTTGAACACCTGTTAAAATTTTTTTGAATTAATACACAAAAATTAAAGCTTCAACATTATACTCTTATTTCTGTTAACAACTTTTTTTAATAATATAGGGTTACTTTATAATTGACGAAAGTGTTAGTTGATTTTTTCAAATTTTCTAACAAATTCCTTTAAAACGAATTTTTTCCATTTTGTTTTACTCGATAATTTGAAATTGTTGAGGATATAATGCGTAGTATAAAAAAATGTAAATAAATAAACAACATAACGGTTGCTTGAAGAATTTTTATTATTATTTATATGATATTGACATATATACATACTTATATAATATCATGTTTATTTACATATCGTATATGTCACTAGTGAATGAATGATAAGAGTATATATGTACATTATATAGCGCCGTATTTACATACATATATGTATTTTATTGTACTTATAAGAAATTATTCTGTCAATGGAATATTTAAATATAATATAATATAATATTTAAAATTATATTTACTATTTTGTACTAAGTAAATTTAATATACATTTACCGCTTAGTAATGTTACTATAGAATATTTGAAAAAGTTTTGGATTGATAATCGTTATGTGGAAGGTTAGAATCTGCTTTAGAAGAATGTACATATAAACATATAGTTTGAATATATGTACAACCCATAAGTTCTAGAAATTATAAAATTCACCCAAATTATTTTAAAATACTAAAATATTAAAAAAATAATATTGTAGGCAGAGTGACTGTGAACATACTAACGGTTCGTACGGGTATCTAAGAGTTGACAAAGTCAACTGTATTCTTCCTCGTTAGATAATTGTTTTTAGATTCAAATACAAAATTATAATCTTCTAATCTGAAAAATGTGTCCAATAATTAGGAAATAACTAATATTAACATGAAGCACTTTCTATCAGCTATTACTACATTATTATAACTTAATTAAGTATTATACCCAACCGATCATAGCTCCTTCCAGCGGGGTATAATAAATTTTGCTATCACGTTTGTGGTACTGTAAAGAAAACAAAATAGATATGGAAAAGTACATATATATATTCTTACTCAGCATTGAATTCTGAAGAATACAGTTTTGTTATTAAATTTTGTTATTAAAAACCCGACCAGCGGGTTAGAGAAACTGCTATACAACTTTACTTTTTATGAGAATAACTCAGTGTCTAATTAAGTTAAGAATATTGTCAGAAGAGGTTAAATTTTATGGCAACGATCTCTGCAAAATTAGTTAATCTAGCACAATACCTTTGGCCGACTGTCATATAACTGTGAATTGAATGTCCTCATTTTCGGGTACTTAAGTTAAACATCGGAAATTTTGTAAGAGATCATAAAGTTTAACGGCAATAACTTCTGTAAAATTTTGTTGATTTGGCATAACGAGTTTGAATAGCTGTCATATACAACTCTAAAATTAGTTAATCTAGCACAATACATTTGGCTGGCTGTCATACAACTGTGAAATTAATGCCCTCATTTTGTGGTACTTAATTAAGTGAAACATCTGAAATTTTGTAAGAGATCATAAAGTTTTACGACAATAATTTCTGTAAAATTCCATTGATTTTGCGTGGTGAGTTTGAGTAGCTGGCATACAACTCTAAAATTAACATAAATATGGATATCTAGTCAAATATCTGAAAATTTGTAAAATTTAATTAAATTTTATCAAAGCAGCTTTTACTTTGTGCGAGTATCCTAGAGTTGACACAGTCTACTATCTTCCTAGTTTTAATCTAGAATTATGAATAATCACAACGTTTAACAAAATTTCATTAAAATAAAAATTAAGTTAATTTTATTTAAAATCTTCAGTTGTAACCTTTAGTTTCTCAATGGAAAGTCAAATTTTTTTTTGTTTATGTGTTTATTTTAACATTATATTATAACATAGAATTAAGTAATATTTATAAAACCATCGACTACTGAGATCGTTATAGATTTATTACTATCATTCATTTATATAATATTATTTTTTTTTTTTCATATTATATAGTATATATTACATAATATTTACATTATAAGATTTGATTGCAAAGAAAATTTGTTAAAAAAACATTCGCTTTTCAAATAATTTTTTTCCAATTAAAATGTTTGCGATCTGTGTAAAATTAGAACTTCCAAACGATAGGTGCTATTATGAGCTTTACAAACATGTATATATTAAATATATACTTGCGCTATACGGTGTCTTAATTTACCGTTATGCGAAACTGAATTATTGCAAAATCCTTTAACCCTTCTATCTTTTAAACGGTTTAAGTTGAAAACTTGAAATTTTGACAGAAGTTAGATCTTTAAAAATTCTTAGCTTAATTTGGCATGAGTTTAACCACTAATCTATCGAAGGCTTTATGAATTTTTAATATCTGTATTAACCCATGAATGAGAATAAAATGTAAGTTTTTGCTTTGGCACATTTTTACAACGTATTTCATTGCGATTCAATAGCGAATCAACTGTCAAAAATTCTGAAGGTATATTAAATATTTTTTAATTTAATATTTAGCTACAATAATGTTTTCTATCAACAAAACAAAAAATTTTTATGAAAAAATTTATTACCCGTTACTTGGATAACAATTAAAAAAAAAATTTGTTTTTTTTCTATTTTTCTCTATTTTCATTTTCGCAATTCATAGACTGTCGTGATTTTCGAAAAAATCGTGAACATTAAGTTCAATGAAAGTTTCGTTATTTCCTTTGTTACTTAATTTTGATCGATTTAACACCTTTAATTATTTTTTTTATATAAAATTTTCCAGTTCTTAATTTTCACACATTTAATTGTAATCTTTCATCTTCATTAAAATTAAATTATTATACATAATTTATACACAACACTTTTACGGTTAACATTGAGGTGGTATTTTAAATCGATTCCAAGACAAATAAATTTTGTTTAATTTTTGCAGAAATTTTTCAAATTAATAATTAAACTATATTATAAATTAATACAACAGCTTTTATTTAACAGTTTATTTTAGGGTAATTTTATGTAAGATAATTCTAGAATAATTAAATAATCTTATTATCTGTAAATTTTAGATGTAAATATATTTACAAACGTATACTAATTTTAAAAATAAACGAGGAAGAAGACAGTTGCCTTTGTTAACTCTTAGATACCCGTACGAACCCTTTAGTATGTTCATAGTCTATCACTGTGCTTATAATATTAATTTTTTAATTTTTCAGTTTTTTTAAATAATTTGGGTATTATAAAATTCACCTAGAATAATTCTAGAACTATGGTTTTTAGATATCAATTTACAATTCAAACCAAAATAATATTACTGTATACCGACCGCATACATTAATGTATAAGTACGTATTGTTTTCATACTAAAAATTTGTACCCGAGATTTTGGCAAATATATGCACTACTCCGGTGTGGAGAAGGCTGTAAAAACTTTTTTAGCATGATGTCTATGTATATGTGTGTGTGTGTGTAGGTGGCTGCGTGTGTGGGTGGGTATGTGGGTATGTCTGTGGATACGTGTACAACTTAAACGACTGAGCGAGCGGAATTTTGTGCAATTTTATATTTAAGGTTTTGACGTAAATATCTCGGTATGATAAGCTTTTTGAGCAAATCGGACAACCGCAACTGGTACTTTACTAGTGTACTCTTTAAGGTTATGAGAAAAAATATTAAAAACAAGGTAGAATGTAAACCAACGGTTTTTAAAATCGCACATTTCCAAAACACAACACAAGCTGTTTAGAATTGTAACTTGCACAAAAATTTGGAAATTTAAAAAATAAAATTTAAGAATTTTTTAGTAATAAGAAAATATGTAAAAATAGGACTTTTCTGGACTTTTGAGGGGCTGTAAGTCTGGAACCCTTTATAACTAAGAAAAACCGTTAACACACGTAAAAATATATTACTGGAGCTTTATTTTTTATGTCTTGCCGAAGAAAAATGTGTACAGGTGCTTAAGTTACAGGTGCCTAAAAATAGCAAATTTTCAATTTTTCAGCCCTAATACCTCTTAAACAGGGGGTGATGTGAAAAAATTTTGTAAGGAAACTTATATTAATTCTAAAAGTTCTTTCTTGTCACAAAATTTCATGCAAAATGTGGTTTTCACATAACGGTAAATTTAAATAGTAAATTACAAAATATTTACATATAACACAATATTGTTAAAGGGTAATGCTTAGATTAAATAAATAAAAATAAAAATTCCCCTAACGACATTTACAGCCACACCAGAACAGGAAAGGTTGTGTAATTTCCTGTTCACATTTATAATGGCAGAGAAATACATTAAAAAAAAATTAAAAATTAAAAAAAATAAATAAATAAATAAATAAAATAATATATTCAAATTATATGTCGTATACTTTTTAAAACAGATTCTAACCCTGCACCTAGCGATTACCATTCCAAAACTTTTCCAAATATGATATACCTAGTATTATTAATACTTAGCGGCAAATTTATATTAATTTATTGATACTAAACTTACTACAAAATAGCAAATATATATTAATATGCATATGTATTCATATATGGATATACATAATTATATTATTATAATATATCGTCATACATTGCATTACTTCTTTAAATACAAGAATTAATTACTTCTTTAATTTCTTATAAATACAACAAAATACGTATATACGCCGCAATATATTATATACATATATATGTGTATCAATATTATTATTATCTACATGTACATCATTCATTCATCAGTGACATATTATGTATAATACGATATGAAATAAGTATAACTATAAATAAATAAAAGTATGTATATTATCAATATCATATAAATATAAATTTTTCAAGAAACCGTTAATTTTTTATTTATTCAAATTTTTTTGTACTACGCATTATCATCCTCAACAATTTTAAATTATCAAGTAAAAAATAAAAATTAAAAAAAATCGTTGAAGATATTTGTTAGAAAAATTGCCAAAAAACAAGTCACACTTTCGTCAATTTTAAGGATAATGTCATTAAGAAAAGTTACTAACAGAAACAAAAGTATAATGTTGAAGCTTTAATTTTTATGTATTACTTCAAAAAAATTTTAACAGGTGGTCAAGTTACAGGTGTTTAAAAATAGAAAATTTTCAGTTTTATACCCCTTACAGCTCCTAAACGGGGGCACTATAATGTCTCCTAAACGGGGCACTGCAATGTGTGTAATGACTCATACTTATTTTCAAAGATCTAACTTCTGTCAAAATTTCAACTTTCCAACTTAAACCGTTTAAAAGATAGAAGGGTTAAAGAATTTTGCAATAATTCAGTTTCGGATAACGGTAAATTAAGACACCGTATAGCACAAGTATACATTTATTCTATATACATATTATATATACTATCGTTTGGCATTCAGATTGAAGATATCTATCGGTAATTAAAATTGTTTGGTTCTACTTCAAATAAACGTTCTGACGGACGGACGGACGGACGGACGGGCAAATCTAAATCGACTCAGAATTTGATTCTGATCCGATCCATACCTTTGACGGTATATCTAATTTGCTTATTTCGAGGTGTTACAAACGGAGGAATAATTTTATTATACCCTATACTTATCGTACGGGTATAATAAAGTTATTTCGGGTTTCAAAGCGTGGTTAATAAAAAAGAGTATGTAAAAATAATGTGTTTTAAGAGAGCCTATTTATAAAACGGTTATAAAAAGTATATGCTGTTTCGAATTGTAATGTTTTTGCATCAAAATATCTAATTTTTCTTTGAATCTGCCTCTGTCAGAAAAATTGTGACAAACCAAGAGACACTTTCTTCAATTTTAAAGAAACCCAATTTAATACATTTAAAATATAATATTTTGAATATTAATTTTATTCACTTTTTTTTTTGTCCTTGCCACACCTATAAGGAGCATTAAGTAATTTATTAATGATATTTAACTAAGTTTCAGTTTCTGGAATCATTAATTTCACTAAGCCGTTGATTACTCGGATGTAGATATTGTACAAGACTCTATGACACATTTCTTTTATTTTTACGCCATCTATTATCTTATACAAGAATTATGGTTTATTATTATTTTATTATATAGCTATTACAATATGATATTGATTATAATTTATAGGACATATATACTTATTTTTAATTTAATTATATTCTACTAATTATATATTATAAGAAAAATGTATATTATTTTTTATTAATCTATATGACCTAGCCGAAGTTTGAACCCGATACCTTTCGTATGAATGGACGGTGTATTAACAACTACAATAATAATTTTATCCACTTACTCCAAGAAGTGTCCGTCCAGGTGTTCGAAAACAAAATGTTTTTCAAATGCAAAATATCGTGTTTGAGTGATAAATGCTGGCTAAGAAGCTAGGTAACAAAATGAAATAGATTTATAATTATTATATTTGTTTTTATATTTATTATTTGTTTATTATATAAGTCATTAACCAAAAGATGTTATAATTATGTCATATATGTCTTAATTGCTCATTTTTTAATTATATAATTGTCAACTTTTAGAGAGAACATGATAAAAATCCCTAAATTAACTTTTCTATTATTATACTTCTTTGAATCCGCTCTCTAAATCTAAGTGGGGCATGGGGCGTCGATACTTCGATCTCAGTCGATTTCTAATTATTGACTTTAATTCTCCAAACGACCTTTTTCTTTTTCTTTGCGCTGTAGATTCTTACAAAACAGTACTTCTTCATGTTGTTTTTAATCTTCCGACATTTCGCCTGCTTTCAGGATGCCATTCAAAATATTGTTTTATTAGGTTATTGTCTAATTTTCTCAAGACGTGTCCGTTCCATCGCCATTTTCTTCTTCGTATCTCGATTTTCATCATCTCTAGGTTTGTTCTCTCTCTGTTAGAATGATTTGTTGTCAATAATTTGTGGTCAGCGAATTGTCAAGATACGTCTGAGACATTTGTTAATATATGTATGTTAATATATGTCTGTAATATATGTTTTTTGATGATATTTGCGGTTACCCTTCATCTTTCACATCTGTACAGAAATTCTGATTTTAAATAAGCCATATTTTTAAGAGCAACCCAAAAATAACTCGAGTTTTGTCAATTTAACTTTCAACATCGGCTTCCGATCCTCTTATCAGCGTGATGGTGCTGCCCAGATTGTTAAATTTCCGTATTTCCTCACTTTGTGTTTTGTTTAGTAGGACTGATCCGTTTGATGATATATTTGCTTGCTCTTTTTTTTATAGAGATAATTATTTTTAAAATTAATATACATAATATGAAAGAAAATTATAACTCTATTATGTGAAAGAGAATTATCTCAAAAATAATTTTACAATAACAGGCAGCAGGCACGCAGTTTTAACAATCGCTTTTCTTGAAAATATATTATTATGACAGTTAAACAGTATCTGTATTTAAAAACAAGCCGTCATGAAATGTCAATAATAAAAAAATCAAAAATCCAATTTAATCAAAAAAAAAATAATTCATGCGTTATTGAGACAACCTAATTTACTTTTTATACGATAAAGCTTTTGTTTCTAACAAAAAACAAAATTTATTAAAAGAAATCCTTTCAAAAATTCAGAAAAATAATATAAAATGATTTGTTAACCTCACATTCAATTAAATCAAAACGATATTAATTTCGTAATATGAAAGAAAACTTTAAAAGCACTTTATTTTGTATCATCAAACTGAAATTATAACTACACGGAGTTTTCATTACCATCAACATATTTATTTTGAATTTGAGTAAGGTAAGTTATGCACTTTTTTATAATTTTCCTTTTTTATCTCATAAAGTACCCTGAAGGTGTCTTCTTGGGTTTGTGAATTTTTTTTTAAGATAAATACATAATAAAAATAATAAAATAAAAGCTATAAAGTAATTAAACATAATTAAAAGACAAAGAAACAAATCAACTACCATTTAAAACAACATTCACTACTGCAACAACTGTTGCAATATATAAAATACAAGTTTAGGTAATGATACTGACATATAAAACAATAAACTGGTTCATTATGGTCATTGTACTTTTAATTATTTGATAATAGATTTTAAACCAGAAATAAATTTAAATTTTTATAAGTTATTAACATAAAATTAAATGTATAATAAGTAATCAAAAATAAAATTTCTTCATTAATTTTAATTTAATTTAATTATCATATGAATTTTTTATCATTAACTTTAAAAATATTTGTAATTTTGTAAAGAAAATAACTTTATAACAAAATTTCTTTAATTTTCATAAATTAGAAGCTGACATTTATAACTTTCTTGTACATATTACAGTATAATTTAATATCAGACGAGGTTGAAATAAAAACCATTTTAATCCTAATCAAATTTTACATTATGTACATTATTTGTACAACTATAACTATATAGTTAAATAAACTACACATTAAACATCTCGCACTACCGACTAAACGAAACGTAAGAATTTGGAACTAAATCAGAAAATTCAAAATAAATTTGTATTTTTTGATGGCTTCTTAAATTCATATATATATTAGGCTACACATTTATTTACATACTTGTTTCAAATTAATATCATGAGAGTTATTAATATCGTTAATAACATTAACATCCTTCTTCAAAATAACTCTCCAAATTTTTTCCTCCATCCGCCATAGTTCTAATTATTTCAAACCCAATTTCCTAAGTAATCCTTCCCTTATCCTCTTCTCCAAAATCAAACAATTATATTACTACGTATTAAAAGAATACCCATCTTGAAGTTTGGTTTTAAAGGGGGTGGTAGTGATTGGTTAAATTCCAATACTACCTAAAGGAACCTCGTGCATTTCCTCCTTTGAGTGGCTTTTAAAAAAGAAAAAATTAAGCACTCATTTAAAATTAAAGAAGACATTGTATTTGTTTAACACTATATATATCTATATTGTCAATATATTTGATGAAGCAGCGACTTTTTTGTTTTTGGAACAAATTCTTTAGAAAGGGGGAGTTTCTGATTTAACAGAGATACCTTTAACTAAAAGCATAAATGAACTGACTGAAAGACAAGTGATAATCGATCATGATTTTAGCGTCATCATAAAGGCTGCAAAACCTCATTTTGCAATTTCTTTCATAATGTCATACAAACAATTTCGCCTAGATACCTAAATACCTAATTCCAACATATAAAATTGAAACTAAAGTAAAGAAAAACAAGTAATGGAAAAAACCTAGGATTTTCAAAAGGTACATTTCCAAAATTAACAAAATATTCCATAATAAGCCTAGAGTAACGCAAAAATATATTGCAAAATAAATTTGCTTGACTTTTATTTTGGTAAGAAAAAATTGAGAAAAATCAAATCACACTTTTGTCAATTATAAGATAACCCTACATTATTAAGAAAAATTATTATTACACAAACCAAAATATAATGTTTAAATATAAGCTTTAATTTTTGTATATTACTTCCAAAAAACTTGGACAGGTGCCAAAGTTACAGGTGTTTAAAAATAGAGAATTTTCAGTATTTGACCCCTTTCAGCTCCTAAAAGGGAGGCGACACAAAAATATTTCCTGAAATGACTCATACTTATTTCCAAAGATCTAACTCCCCTTAAAATTTTAAGCTTCTAACTTAAACCATTTAAAAGATAGAAGGGGTCCAAATTTTTGCAAAAATTGAGTTTCACATAGAAATACCGTATGGCAAAGCCACATATTAATTTTATACATATTTATAAAATTTATAAACAGCTATCGTTTAGTTTTTCCAGATTGAAAATATGCCTTTTAGAACCTATGTTATAACAATTTAAAAGTTAGGGCTTTTTCGAACTTTGTAGGCCTTTAGCTCCGCAACGGGTGGGGCTACAGAAAAAAGTTGTTCCATAAAATTAGTTTTTTGGCGATCCATAGTTAAAATTTCATTGCTTTATATCAAACGGTGTAGAAGTTTTGTAAACACCCAGACGGACCGACGGACGGACGGACGGACGAACAGATGGACAGAGTGAAACTAATAAGCACATTTTTTCAAATTTTTTTGAAAATGTGCTAAAAACCAAAATAAACTTGACACAAAAAACTTACTTTTACTCAAAAATTGACTGCTGATATTTTTTTACAGTATATCAATATAAAACTTTAATACCATATGTATACCATCTTAATTCCTAAATCTTGTTTAAAAAAAAAAAAAACAAATAATATAAAAACAATATTTAAGTAATCAAGAAAATATTAAAATTACAATTCAGAAACAATCAAAATAAATGCAATGAATCCAACAAAAGAAAAAAAAAAAAAATTAAAACAAGTAAATAAAACAAAATTAAAATTAAATAAATGTTAAAAATTATTTTAATCTTTTCTACTTATCATTAAAAATTTTTTTTTTTTTTTTTACTTTTAAAAATGTACTCTTTGCATCTTTCTCCGTTTGTATAGATTATCCAAAAAAAAAACAACAGTAAGTTTAAGTAATAATTGAAACCAAAAACCAGTATCTACTCACCATGCTGATACAAAACAGTCAAAAGTAGATTTAGTAATTTTACAAAAAAAGAAAAAAACAAAAATTTTTAAAATAATAACACAAAAGCACTCCACAGAGGTTACAAATCAATATTTGACCATTAGTACAAATTATATTAAAGGGTTATTAATGGGAGTGTTAAATTAAATGAAATTAATTTAAAATTAAAAATGGGATTTACGGTATATTATAAATCAAAACGGAAAATAGAAATTTATAAATTTTTTTTTTTTTGAAAAAATAAATTTTATGAAAATTATTACAAAATAAATGATCGTGTCAGATAATAGCCGTGACGCTTGATGTAAAATTTTTTTTTTCTTTTAAATTAATTATTAACTCAAACAATAACTCAATTAAATTAATTTTATTTTTCTTATGTTTTATTGTTAGGCTGGATTCACTGCTTTAGTACATTTGTTCCGAACTATTTTTTTAAAAGAGAATTCTAACGCTAACGAATCATTGCTTCAGTACATTCTGTTCGGAACAAAAAATAATTTAGACAGAAGAAAAAAATATTACTCCGCTGTTTCTCTGTCGTCTAATAATTTTTTTTTTTAATGTGAGTAATTTAAAAATGACAGCAACAAAAAATAGTTCTGAACTAAAAAGTTAAAGTTCAATCAACTTTTGTTCCAGAGATAAAAACAAACTTCTGAACATTTTTGAAAATTGATTGAGATTCATTTTTGAAAATTGAGAATAAAAATTTCCATATAAAAAACATGCGAGCGCATGAGTTCGGAACAAATGTACTGAAGCAATGAATCTAACATAACATTCTATAGTTTAGGCAAGTCAAATATTTTTAAAAAGTATTTTTTTTTTTAACTTACATGCATTAACTATTTTTCAAAATATAATCCATTAGAATTACAGCCGTTTAATCAACGGCTTAATGAAATTAATGATTTTTGAAACTAAAACTTAGTCAAATATAAATAACAAATGACTTAGTGGATGCCCTATGGTGCTTATAGGAATGGCAAGGAAAAAAAATCAAACGGTGATGCATTAGATCATCATAGCTACGATAAAAAAGTTCCAAAAAAAAATCTAACCAATCCTAAAACGAAAAAAAAATCTCCAAATAAAAGTTCCAAAATAAACGAAAAAGCCTCCAATTTTTTGGATTTGTTTTTTAAGGACTTTATACATGTAGCCGATTATCATATTTAACAGTTGAATTCGATGATAAAATTCTTTTTAGTAACTATTCTAGTTCTTTTCTGTATATCTTTTTTCTCATATGCTATGCCATTCAGGGTATGAAACAGAATATTTTCTTAAAAATTACGTAGGTTGAATTTTGTAGATGGTTTCTCCTTCACTTAGCTGCCTTACTTGGTATAGAATCAGAGGTAACCTTAAGAGCTAGCATTTTACCATCCTATTCATTCTTATCTTATCTGTAATATGAAATATTTATAGATATTCTTATATAGTATCTGTAATATATAATATTTATAGATATTCGCAAAATGTTTCTACCAAAAATTCATTTTTCTTTCAATGTTAAAATTATGTTAAAAATTCCCAAGATTTTAAAAGTTTTGAAAACCAAAATTTATTGAATCATATATTCAACTTTTTCGATTTAAAAAAAAAATAGTTTAACTTTTATCGGTCTAAATATAATTATAAAATTTGCTTTAAATAAATTGTCTTATTTAGTTTCACACATTTTCAAAAGATAATACCGATTATTTCGTAAAACATTTAAAAGTGTTTCCAACAATATTTTTTGTTTTTTTTTTTTGATTATGAAAGAAAATCACCTATACTTGCTTTTAAAATATTTCAAAATATAATTCTTTTATTGAAGTAAATTTCACATCTGTAAATAAAATACAATTACCATCCCATTAACATTTTAATATTTATACTTACGAAAATTTTAAACAAACAAATTATTAACTATTATAATATTTCCTTTTATATTATGACTTCCAGCTGGCTAATAATAAATTCATTTCCGACTATTAATGTTAATTGAAACATTGGATCAAAAAAAAACGAACATTTATTTATTTACTAAAAAAAAAAAAAAGAAAAACAAACCATTTTAAATGTAACTTTCAAAAAAAAAATTCAAAAAAAAATAGGAAATAAATTAACATTAAACTTTTTTTTAAATAATTAAGTGAAATGTTAGAAGTGATAAAAAATAATAGTTTAAAACCTACGAGTATATCAATTAAATTCGTTATATTAATTATATTATACATTTCTTTTTATAATTTTTATTTTGATAATGAAATCCTTAAATAATTAAAATATCACTTCTATCAATTTAGTTAAAAATAACCTGTACTCAAAAACTTGAAAAAACTGAAAGTTGATTTCTTTTAACATAAAGATTCTTCAATGAAGTTCAACTTAACCATTTACTTTTTAATATAATTTTCAAAAAAAAGACATATTTTTTTTTAAATTGTCTTATTATTATTTCATTCAGTCTGTTTGTTTGTTCCTTCTTTAATCTGTTTACAAAACTTCTACACCGTTTAAAATGGAACAATGAAATTAATAACTAAATCTTTTTAAAAGAATCTAAATCTCTAAATCATTATGCAGTTGCAGCTTCTCAAGTTGAAATATGACTCATAGTTTTAAATTTCTATATTTTAAAAGTTTAGATGCTAAATAATTTTTTCGACTCAACGGAATAACGCCCATAAAAAAAATTAAACACAAAGAGTATAATAGATAGTTCCTTTTTTCAGAAGTTTTAACAAAAATTTTGAATAGTTATGCAAAGTTTAAGGAAAAAAGAATATAATTCGCTTTTTCCAGAAATTTCAGAAAAAATATATAATTCAAATTATAAATAATTTTGGGAGTTATTTCATTTTTATTCTGGAGTATCTAATATTTCGGAATGAAATAAAGTCGCAAATTAACGAAAAATGGGGGTGTTAATTCATTTTTCACTTTTTTGGGACTTTATTTCATTTTTGTTTTTGAGTATTAAATCATTATGAAATAAGACCCCAAATTTTGGGATTTCATTTAATTTTTTTTTGTGGTTTTATTTCATTGGGTATTATTTTGCAGAGCCGTTTTTACAACCTGAAAACGTCAAATGACAGGAAATTTGTTAAGATTTACAAATTAATATAAACATTATTTTTTTGAATTTATTATTTAAATTTATCGTCAAAATGTCAATGTCAAAAATGACATGTCGATGTCAAAAATCTTAAATTTCTTCCTTACACATCTGTGCAAAATTTCCTTAAAGTAATAAACAAAAATTATAGCTCCAGCATTATATTTTTACGTGTGTTAACAGGTTTTCTTAATTATACAGGGTTTCCTTAAAATTAAATAAAAAATATTAGTGAAAAAAATAAAAAATTGTAAAAAAGAATTACAAATTTTGATGTAAAAAAATGTTGCTCAAAATTCTAAAATGTTTGTTCTTCATTTTAAAAATGTGTGATCTGACCATTGGTGCAGTGCATTAAGTCACCGGTCTTTCAGAAGCAAGATCTCGCATTTAAACCCCGGTCAAATCAAAAATAATATATAAAATATAATAAAATAATGTAAACAAAATATTAAATATAATTATAATTTAATACTTGTACCGAGATAGCCCACATGCTTTAAGGCAAAAGGGCCCCAAAAATTTCGGCAGATATTTATAACTGGATGATATAATATAAAAAAAAAAGTATGCTTTTAAAAATCATTGGTTTTACGGCAGTATTACAGCAGTATATTATTATTATTTAATTAAACAAAATATATGATCAGTGCTGGATTGTCCTGTAAACAAACTAAGTACTTGTTTAGGGTATCATGATAATTAGGGCACCACAAAAATTCTGCAATGACGAACAGTATCACTTCTTTTTCTAGAATAAAAAAATTTCATAAAAATAAATTTTACGAAGGTTGTTCAATCGTACAATGGCTTTAGCCTATTGTAAGCAACCAAACCTGCATTCTTGTACTCTTGTACTCCGATTTGTGATTTCCAAAATACGGGGCTATCTTAGACTATACTATAGCATAGCCATAGGTTGCTTATGATATTGCCTATAATTATTCATATAAATAAATATACGAGTATATGCAAATTTTCGCGAAATGTGGTATTGTTTTTTTTTTATACGGCATTTTTACAATTAGTGACTTTTAGTGTCAATATTTTTACATCGCTTAAACTTCAAGAGTGCGTTCACGATGGCTAACGTAAGATTTAGTTAATTTTCTTTTTAAGTGGTTAGGGCATCTATGGGTCTTAATCCGAATCTGTATATGATTTAGACTTAAGAATTATTAACATTCTAGAATTTCTCAATTATCTCATCTGAAAGTTCTTCTTTGTAAATACATCATTTGAAATTTCTCATTTATAGATATAACCATAAAAATTTATTCGTTAATTTCACTCGTTTAACTACAGCTCCTGTGCAGTTATAGCTGTATATATAAATGTTTATGATGACATTAATATGAAAAAACATTTTACAATTTTAAGATGTAATTTTTTATCAGATAATTAAATTTAATTAATCTAAACTAGGTTCGATTTAATTAATTCAATTATAGTCGCTCCCCCTGATTATAAAATGCCGCTTGCCCACCTCCCATTGAAATCTATACGAAAATTAAGTTAATTATTTTTAGTAAAATATTTTAATAAAAATATTTTTTTTTTTTAATTTTGTGATTATCTTAAAAGATACGCGCATGAAACCTTACCTAATAGATACGCGTTTTTTATCTCGTTTAAATTTTTATTAAGAAAAAAAAAAAAATAGGATTTTTGGTTTGGTTTTAAAACATATTCTATATACATTCTTTCGTCGAATCAAATATAAACTAATCAATCACATGTAAAATTTTATTATAATAAATATAAGAAAATTATTATATTATGATCTCCCTATGCATTAAATAATATCAAGAAATTCGAAAAAAAAATTTTCATTTAAAAATCAATTCATTTTATTTTATGGAAATAAAATTTTAATTTAAAAATAATTTGTACGAAAATATCAATTTACAAAAAGTATTATTTTACCATAAATTCCTCTATATTTTAATAACAGATTAAATTTCATAATATTTATTTCATCCATCAGGGACATTACACAAAAAATTTTATAAACTAAAAATGTTAATAAATAAAGACTAATAATAAATTATAGTTAATTTTTGTCCATACCTCAACATAATGAACATTACCTGTTAATTTTATTTACACAAAAAAAAAAAAAAACGAAAAAAAAAACTGTCATTTTCAATGTTAATAAAATTTCATTAAATATTTTTGTTTTTCTTTTTTTCTTTTTTTTTTTAGCTCTCATTAGTCATGATAATCAACACTAATTTAGATGTCATAACAAGTGAAATGAATGAATTAACGCGAATAAACCGTTAACATGAATTTATAGCAACAGGTAAATTGCTTGCAAAATTTCAATCTACAACTATATTGTATATAAATTAGTCCCGTAACACAATTGATTACACAAAATATTATGTACCTATACAAATATATATATATATATATATATATATACACACAAAATATACATAAACAGCACATTTACATATTTTTTTTTCATAATCTACTTATAAATTTTTTAAATAAATATAGATAAAGAGAATTTTTTAGTGATTTATTTTCACCTGTGTAATAAACCTGAAAAATGTTTTCAATTAGTTTTAATCACTGTAAAAATTCTAATTAAAAAATATATATATATATATATAATAATTAGAATGGATAATATTATTATGAGAACTGGACGATTTGATTTTCTTTAATAACATTTTTTTAAAATGACCAGCTAATTTTGTTAATTTAAAACAAAGGAGTATGCAAAACGAAAGGTTTTTAAAAGTGCATATTTTCAAAAAAAAAACAAAATGCATTTTAGAAGTATGATTATTTTTGCACTAAAAATTTTTAATAATAAAAATATATAATATTGGAACTTTGAGTTTTATGTCTTAGTTACGAAAAATTTGTTTAAGTAATGAAGTTACAGATGTCTAAAATTAGCGAATTTTTTAACCCTAATGGCTCACTAAAGGAAGTGTAAAAAAAATTATATTAGTTAACTTATGCTAATATTTTGAATATAAATTTTCACCTCTCAAAATTTCAACATTCTGATTAAATTTGTTTGTCGAAAAAACGAAAAAGCAAAATCTTGATTAATTTTGCTTTCACATAACTGTAAATTTAAATATTAGATTGTTAAACATTACATAATTTTTATATTGATTTATAAAGCTAAGCTATCCTTTCCTTTGACAATTTTAGATTAAAAAATATCCACCTCAACTTGAGATATAAACACTTTAAAACAAAGGCTTTTTGAACTTTGAGAAGCAATAGATGGGATGGGACTACATAAAAAAGTTGTTTCACAACATTAATTTTTTAATGAATCCTATCCATGGTCAAAATTTAATTGCTCTGTCTTTAACGATGTAGAAAGTTTGTAAACAAACGGACGGATGAGCGGACAAAAAGTTAAATTATAAAAAAATGATTTATAATCGTATATTTAAGGTACATAGATTTGATGATTGCACGAGTATAAGATATGTTCTTATATATACCTAAATTATTTAATTGATATTTTAATAAATAATCAGTTCTAAATAACTCTTTAAACAATAACCTTTAAAAACTTATGGAATAACCTTTTAAAGCAAATTAGGCGAATATAGTATAGGCAAAAGTAAACTTTAAAAACATAAATTCAATATATATCAAAGTTTTATAGAGAAAGCACTTAAAAATTTTGTATTTTATGTTTCTAAAGATCTAAAGCATAAGGTAGACAATTTTAGTGTCAAAAATTCATAAACTTAAGAAGTAAATATTCAGTACCCTTTGATCTGCTTCCAATATATAAAAGATAATATTATATTCGATCAAAAGGTAGAATTGAATATAATTTTCTTATATTTTTGCTGGTTCTTTAAGTAATGATTTTTACTCCCTAGAAATACTAAAGCAGAGCTATTCTAAACATCTTTACACGATACTGAAATCTAGTAAATTATAAATACTGAAGCCTTTCTATCTTTCTTTATAAACATCGTTTTAATAAGCTTTTTATTAATCAAAAAAATTTCAATCGAAGCTTCAAATGTATATTCAGATAATGTTTTTGTAGAGCAACAAATCCCTATTAATTAAAAAAAAAACCTTTTGTTCAAGGCTCGTTCCAAAGTTCTTATTAAATAACAACATTTCAAGACTACAATTAACAACACTATGGTTGATATGTGCCTTATAAAGATTAACACATATCTTACTAAAAACAAAATAACATAGATTTTATACATACATATGTTGTATAGGAATATAGTTACAACACCTGCTGGTGTATATTAATATACTAGCAGTATCTGGCGTTAATTTCCATTATCAATTTAACACAAAATAAAAAGAATGTGGTTTTTAAGAAAATTGAACTTGAACCTTATTGAACCTTATAAAAATTGAACTAATTAAAAACTTGAACTTAATTATTTATCTTATCTTTTTTTTATTTTTTTAGTATATAAGTAACATAATTTTTGTTCTAAGCATCATTCAAATTTCTTTGATCTTTTAAAAATTTTCTTTACTTCCTAAAAAAAAAAAATCAAACACTTTTACATAAAAATGAAATTTGTAAGAATAATTTATAACAGCACTAAATAATAATACGACATTATTATATAAAATTGTTAAATTTATTTTTTTTTTTCCACAGTTAGCATTTTTTGTTCTCTTACTTGTTGCCTTCGTTGCAGCTGATCCAATTCCAGATCCTGATCCACAATTATATACTAGATATTCAACTGGAATACCATTGGCGTATTCGTCACCGGTATATTCAAGAGTGATTTCAAGTCCATATGCATATAGAAGAAGTGGACTATATTATGGAAACTATGGAGTTTATGATGAACTTGGTCGCGGTAGACTTTACACTTTGTAAATAAAACTTGGATCTTGTACTTTCACAACTTGAACATAAGAAAAAGAATTTTTATACCAAAAATTTAAAACATAAAAAAGCTATTCAATAATAAAAAAGAAGGATAACAAGTTACTATAAATATAAAAATAACAATTTTTTTTTTTTTTTTAATGTATGTCAAAATTTTTTTTGTATATAAACCAAAATTTTTTATTATATTATGGGAAAATATTTGTCACAAGCTTAAAAATCAGTTATTTAAAATAAAAAAAAATTATCATATACATCAATTTAGATTTTTTTTAATTTCTTTCCTTTTTCAAACGCAAGAATATATTTTTTTCTACTAATTGGTAAATAAATTTACATATACTCGTACATATTACCAAAATTTTGCAAAATAATTTTGGGTCTCTTTGAGGAGAATTGAGGAGAGTAAAATCTTTGAAAATACTTTTTTTTTTCTTACTTATTGCATGCGGCATCAACTTGACTCCTCCATTTGTTTCAATTATGTGCGATTATATTAATTTTTTCTCAAGTTCATTAACTTTTCAATAGTTCTGCCGTTATTTTGCGACACCAAGTGTTATTAGGTTAACTTCGATTTTGGCTTCGTTGGCAGTTCCATTCTACGACCATTCTGGTTGTTTCCGAAAAGTGTACTTGATCCATCTCCATTTTCTACGTTTTATTTAACTTAATACTATGTATCTTCCGTTTACTGCCATAAGTCGCCCTATTACTGATGGTGTTGAGCTTAATTTTCATAACATATTCTTTTTTGGAACTGGTTTGCGATTACTTGAATTTGATTGCTAATGTTGTTTGTAATCATCTAAGTCTCGGTACCATCCCGAAGTATTAAAATTTTTCTTGATGGTAAGTTTGCAACATATTGGATTGTTTAGTTTTATTGTCTTGGATATATCTATATGTTGATGTCTAGACCGACTTTGCCTGTTGCTTGGTAAAGTTCTTCTACTTTGTGCCTTGGGTAATACCGAATCAACGCAGCAGAAATATTTTTTGACAACATATTCTAGGCTCTAAAGTATCTATTAGATATACCAGCTGATTCCTTTTCTATTTTTTATGAGAGATGACTTCATCTATTTGAAGGGTGAATAATAGTGGTAAGAGCAGACATCCTTGCCTTAAAATAAGTATAAAAAAGAAAAAAAGAAAAAAATGTTTGACAATAAGTATAAAAATGATTGTAATCTTTCTACTTAAGCAAAGTAACCATCCACGAAAGATGAAACACTTAACATTTTCTAATATTTACACACCAGTAGAAATTCACTTAGTAGGTATGTGAAGTATATACTTAGTATAAGTATTAGTATTAGTATAAGTATTATAAATTTACAAAAGTAAGATAGAATTTCCTTAAATTTATGAATCAGGAAAATTGTCAAATCTTAAATCCTCTCTTTCTAACTTATTAAAATTCAGCAAATTCTTGAAATAAAAAAATATATCAAGAAAATCAATTTAAAAATTTTAAATTTATCTTAATCCTTAAAAAAAAAACTAAATTTGAAATCACAATCTTTTTCATATTCATTATGATTTCAAATTTAAACATTTATTCATTCAGATTAATGTTTTGTTTTAATCTTCAGCACGATTAAAATAATCATTTTTAAGTTAATTCGTTTCGTTTTCGTTAAAATAATCGTTTTAGCATCATCATATTTTTTAGGTTGCAAACTCTGGCAAATAAATGGCAAAACAGCACGAATTGAAGTAAGTAAAACCGGGTAGCGGTAAAAACGGCATCACACTAACGAATGATGTAAGATTCGGGTTTCTAAACTTAATCTTTACTAAAAAACTTTCACGATTCATCTTAAATTTTTATTTATTTTAAAAGCTTAACAGGCCTTAATTAAATATTTTTTTATACAGCGAAGTTATATTGGACTAATGGAATCCTGATTTCATGATCAAATTAAAAATCTGGTAGATAAATTACAGTACATGAATTTAACTTAAATTTAAACGTAAACTTAAACTTTTTACCTTAAACAACGCTATACATAATACAAATGACATAATATAAAGATAATTTCTTATAAAACAAAGAATATAAATTATAATACGAACAGCTAAAAAAATTGTTCAGCAACAATCATGATAAGTCTAATACAACTTAATTAAAGTTCCATATGAATTATCTTGGAATTTTTCAACGATTATCACATAAATCAATACAACATTACAAAAAATACAAAAAAAAAAATTAAATTAAATTGTTTCACTAAATAACTAAAACGATTATCTCAAATTTCTACATTTTAATAATTTTAAAACCAATTTATTATAAAAAATCAATGAGCCTATAGTATAGAAAAAATGCACAAAAATATTTTGTTAATTGATCAATAGATCATTTTCTATTTGATATTTAAAATTACTTTTATAATCATGATACTTTTAAAATCATTCAATTATATTATGAACTAATATCATTATACTGGTACGTCACAAATGTAGTTCTCAGGGTATAATTAATTTGCCATTACGTTTCTGACACCTTAAAGAAGACAAGATAGATATATTTACTCAGAATCGAATTCTGAATCGATTTAGCTTTGCACTTCCGTTCGTCCGTCATTTCAAATCATTACTCAAAAATAATGAAGTTAGGATTCTGAAATTTTCTACATTTGCATATTTGTTCTTTTCGAAAAATTGTTAATTTTAATATTGAATTTGAGGAGAATTTTGATCGGCGGATTCGAGTTTCCATAGAACTTTTTTTCTTTATGTGAAAATAACTCAATGTCTATTCAAGTAGGTAACTGAAATTTTGTGAAAACAAGTCAAATTTCATACCATCAACTTCAATTTACACTAGCACTAGCACAACAGGTTCAAGTAGATGCCACAAAAAATTGTTTTTTATATAAAGTAATTTAGTGTCTATTTAAGCTATAGGTATTTGAAATTTATTCAAAAAAAAGTCAAATTTCATGCCAATAATTTCTGTTTGTTTAGTTTAGTTGCTCTAGCACAACAGGTTTGAGTAGCTATCACACAAATTTTTTTTTTTATTAGCATAAATCAGTTTCTATTACATGTGAATATTTAAAATTTTATCAAAAGAAATTAAATTGTATGCCAATAACTTCTGAAAAATTTGGTTAATCTAGAATAGCAGGTTCGAGTATCAACTCCAAAAATTTACATAAATAAATCTCGATACTTAATTAAGTTAGATATCTGAAATTTTGTAAAACATGATTAAATTTTATGGTAACAGTACCGTAACTTTGTGATAACTATAGGTATCCTAGTGTTGAAAACAGTCAACTGTACACTCTTCCTCGTTTTTTTTTTTTTTTTTAATAATTATAATTTATGTTAATTAAGAATATATTAATTACTTTAATTACATATCAAATTAATATAATTAGACCTATTTGTAACCACAATTATTATAACAAACTGAATATTTACGTCTATACATAATATAATATTTTTAAGATCATTAAATTGTAATTAAATATTATACGATTGTAATTAAAATTACATATATGTATATGTGTATATATAATTCTTGTTAATCAATTCCTTCCTAAGTATGTATATTAAAAATTCAAATATTAATAAGTTAATTCTAACCTAGTAATACATAATAAATGTTCCATTGGTTTAAGCGATCATTAAATTGCATAAATTGCATAATCAGAATATAATACAAGTACATTTTTAAAATACTCATGATTTTTAAAACCGTAACTATACGAGTATAATATTGTAATAATTTTCCTATATTACTTTAAATTCAAATCAAAAAAAAAATTATTTAATTATTTTCTATAATTGTTTTTAAAGTCAATTTAAGTTTTACTTGTAAATTCTTTATAACAAATTCCTCTATATTTAATTCCTCTCCCAGCACTTTTGTTTCAATGTATATATTCTATATATATATCTACGTATACAATGCAATAAATTGACGTATAGAAAATTATTTTTTAATGCTTCACATAATCTAAAAATCATTCATATAAAATAAATTTCAACAAAATTTTAATATAATAATTAAAAACAAAAAAAACATTTTTTTTTTTTTCCATAATCATTTCAATAAAATTTATCTTTAATACTTTTAACAAGTAAAAACTTCTATGCATATCTCTATTTTATGCAACAATGTACAAATTATAATGTGTATGTTTAATTGTATACATATATAGTTAAAAGTATTCCATTAGGAAGTACCAAAAAAAATAATTCAACACTAACCAACTGACTTAATCTATATTTGAACTGTTTTATGACAATAAAAGAAAAAAAATTAAAATCAAAATCAAAATTGTAATTGAAAGCAAAAGTAAACTGATTATGTGTATATATTATATACTGTATACTGTATATATAATGTAGTATATAGAAAATTTTAACTTGATTAATTCAAATGCAATTTAACTAGTATTTTATTATGATAACATTATTATATTGTTATTACTATACTGATTTAAGAATAAAACAAATTGCATGACAATGCATTTAACTGTGAATATTATGAATTTCTAACAATCATAATTGCATTATGTTGCAACTTCCATGAAAAAAAAAAAAATAATATAAAAAAATGAAAATCAAAAAAAGAAAACATTATAAGGATATGATGCAAGTTAAATATATACTCTCAATATTTAACAATGAAATGTAATGGTAAAAGGTATATTGTGAATATAGTATTGTGAATTAGTATTGTGAATTAGTATTTTTAGAAAACAAATATTAATTTAGAAAAGAGATCGGATGTAAACGGTTATTTTACGAATTTTATCCGAAACTGAATTTTATATTGACATTTCTGCAGAAATTTTCTACAGAAAATTGTAAGTGTCAACACTTTTGTATGGCATGTAGACTTGTAGACTTCACAAAGTAATAAAAGTGATATAATTTGTAGTATGAATTGGATTTGAATATTGAAATGAAATGTTATATAGCTCATGAGCTAAAAAAAAAACTGTACAAAACTGTATTCCAGAATAATTGTTGTCAAAGTACTAGTTTTATGTTATACTTTATATATAAAATTTGCATTTTCATCGTAGAATGTTTACGATGACGACTGCTTTACCTAAAGGCAAAAAAAAAGATGAATTTTATTTGAATTAGCCTATAAAGAAACACAAAACCACGTGATTTTCCTTATGTATGCACAATGATGTTAGTGTTGATACACAAAAGCTAGATCTGTTTTAAATTCGTCTATATATTAGATATTTTTCTTCTTTATTTTTAAAAATTATTTTGTTAACATCATTAATATTCTTTCGATTTAAGAATAAAACGATTATAACTTATAACTACAAAAGGATTTTTCAGATCAATACTGTGTAAAAAAGTATTTGTCAAACTAATATTTCTAAATTTAATAGATAGATTAATATCATAAGTATACATGTGCTATAACATTATAATTTCTTATGAAGAGGTGCATATGTGCTCCTCGAGTAATGCGAGAATATACTTAAAACATAAAGTAAGGTAGAATGTAAACCAAAGGTTTTTAAAGGCGCACATTTTTCAAAAATAAATAAAAATAGTTTAAAATTGTGATTTGCAAATAAAAATTCAAAATTTTCCTCGAATTTTATATACATGAAAAATTTTTGAAAAATCAAGAGATATTTTCTTCAGTTTTAAGGAATTCCTTTATAATTTAGAGCAGCTGCTTAACAGATGTTGTAGTCTTAATACATATTTACGTTTTACTTTGAAAAATATGTACAGGTGTTTACAAGTTTCTAAAAATAGTTGATCTTTTCTTTTTTACGCTAATAGCTCATAAACAGGCGGTGATGCAAAAGAATTTTCTGAAATTACTTATATACTAATTCCAAAAGGCGTTTCTTCTCTCAAAATTTCGACGTTCTATAACTAAAACCATTTCAAAGATATAAAGGAAGTAAAATCTTGTAAAAACTACTTTTCACATAACGGTCAATTTAAATAATTTAAATATTATTTGAAAAAATTGAATTTTTTATAAAGTTAATAATGTTATCTGTTGTTTGACGTTAAAAAAAAATCTACATTAAAAATTATTAAGCAGAATGGAGATATAAACATTTGAAAATAGAGCTTTTTTCCAAATTTGATGGGCTGCATCTCAGTAACTCTAACCGTAACCCTATTTATAATTAAGAAAAGCTATTAAGACATATAAAAATATACACAGGTACAGGTATTTAGAAATAGAAATTTTTCAATTTTTGACACCTATTATAAATCTTCAACACAAAAAACAAAATGTGTGGTACAAATGGTGTGGTAATGGTGTGGTACAAAAAAAAAAATTTCTATAAGATTTTTCTTTGCTCAAAATTTTAAGACTCCATCTAAAAGCGTTGCGGCAACATAAAAAAAAACAGAAAATTATTCAAAATCATGCTTTTTGAAGGTTTAAAAGGGTCTAGCTCCGTAATGGATGCAGCTACATAAAAATATTGTTTTACAACATTATTTTTTTTACGAGACCTACCGATGCTCTATCATTTTTCTATCTTTAACCGGATGAAAATTGTCTAAACAGACAGAGGGACGAAAAGATAGTTTTCAAAACAATTTTTTGAAAAATATGCTAAACATTTATTAAGTCGGTTTTCAACCTTTTAACCTGAAAAATTTTTAATTCAGAAGCTTTCGCTTTTAAGTAATTGTCTCAAATTCTAATATGGGATCCAACCAATGCTATAGTGATTAAGACATAGGCCTTTCATTTGAAAGTTTTTGGGTTCAAACCACTGCTGGATCATATAGATTAATGAAAAATAATGTAGATTTTTCTTATAAATATATAAAAATAATAACTTCCACCATTTAAATAAAAAATAAGTACATATATATATATATATATCATATAATTAATATCATAGTGTAATATATGATATATTATATCTTTATAACTATATAGCTATCTAAAATTTAATTAAAGAGTTGCTCTTGTAACCATGGGATGCCTCTTGCTCCTTATAGGAGTGGTAAGGAGGAAAAAATGTAAGAGTACTTATCATTATATGTGAGTAAAAATTACTATAAATACAATATCTTATGTAAATCAATATATTTCTTAATTATTTCTAAGATTAAATTAATTGAAAGAATTTTTTTTTTTTTTTCAAAATTTGTAAGTTCTTACTTAAATTTTTTATATACAAATGTTCCTAATACTTAAGTACTCTATAATTTATAGGTAAACCTTAAATCTGCAGATATTTAAAATTAAAATAAATCAAGAATATTCTAATAATAATAACAATAAAAATAAATTCTTTTTAAGAACTAAATAATATCAATCAACCAACAAAAATATTGACAAGTTTTATTTAAAAATTAATTTATTTTGCCTTAAGTCAAATTAAAAAATAATATTAACTTAATAATATTTATAATTATATAAATATCACACTTATTACAATCTAGTTTATAGAACTTTAATTAAATTATCATTATTCTAAAATACAAAACTTGATCTTATTTTCTCTTATCAATTTTATTTTTTCAGTATATAAAGGACAAAAAATTTGTTCTAATTATCATTCGAAGTTCTCCGATCTTCAATAAATTTTCACTAATTACCAAATAATCTAAAAAAATAAATTTTGCAGAAAAATGAAATTCGTAAGTTAATTAAAAATCACTACACAAAATTACAAAAAAATTAATTTCTTAATCTTTACTAATTTATTAATTTAACTTTTATTATAACAGCTGGCATTCATTATTCTTTTAGTTGTAGCTTTAGTTGCAGCTGAACCAATACCAGATCCAGATCCACAATTAATTACCAGATATTCATCTGGATTACCATTGGTTTATTCATCACCAAGATATTCCAGAGTAATTTCAAGCCCATATACATATTCCAGAAGTGGAATTTATTATGGAAATGGAATTTATGATGGACTTGGTACCAGAGTTTATACTTTATAAATAAAACTGTTTGAACAAAAGAAAAGAAATATAATAATATATTAAATACTAAATATAATTTAATAAATTTCTTCTAACAACTATAAAAAAACAAAAAACAAAATTTTTTCCGTATATTTTAAAGATAACATCTTATTATAAACTACATTTTTTTTTTTTAATTAATGAAAATAACCTGCTAATTTAATTTCATTTATCTTTAATTTTATTATTATTGTAATCATAATTTTTATGCAAAATTTTTAAATATTAGTCAATTAATTAAATAAAATAGAATTTGTCACATCATATATTTGATTTATTTCTTAAAAATCAGCTCCCTTTTATTTGCAGAAGCCTTGATTCAATAAAAGCTAAATACAAAAAAAATTGCCTTAACTCCCATATTAATGGTTCAAATCAATATTGTTAAATCCCAATCAATATTAAATATGCAGTTCAAATGTCAAATTAAAAACAACAGAAATTTATTTACAAAGATTATTATTTTTATTTTCCAGTAAAATTCGATTAATTTTCATCTTTTAGTTACTAACTAACAAAGTGTATACCAAAATTTTTATTTACAAAAAAAAATTGTTTTTTAATTTGTTTAATTTAAAAAAAAACAAATTTATAAACATCACAACATTCATATGTACAACTAAATTTCAAAAAAAAATTATATAATAATACTATCAGTTCTTAAGCCCATCCGCCACTTGGTTGCCATCCACCACCGCCATGACCGCCGCCAAAACCACCGCCATAACCACCACCATATCCGCCAGAGATTCCACTATCGATAACTTTTATAACTTTAACGATACCACCTCCGCCACCACCACCGCCATGACCACCACCAAATCCGCCTCCATAACCACCTCCATAACCACCACCTAATCCACCACCAGCCCATCCGCCATGACCACCTCCAATGCCACCTCCGCCAATTGAACCACCGTCAATAACTTTAATTACTTTAACTGCGCCGATACTACCGCCGCCATGACCTCCACCGTAGCCGCCTCCGAAACCACCTCCATAACCGCCACCACCACCATGTCCTCCTCCGAAACCACCACCCCCATAACCGCCACCTCCACCATAACCACCACCTCCGTGACTTACAACTTTTAATACTTTAACAGCACCGCCTCCTCCCCCATAACCACCACCATGGCCTCCTCCGAAACCACCACCCCCATAACTGCCACCACCACCAGACCAACCGCCATGGCCACCTCCAAATCCACCGCCACCTCCATATCCACCACCTCCACCACTTAAAATTCCAGCGGAGCAGACCGCAATAACTGATAGTAAGCAAATAAATACCTGTAAGGAAAATTTTTCAATTAGTTTTTAATTAAATTTTAGTTAAAATATATAATTAAAATTTTTTTCAAATGTTAAATATTTGTTTATTAAATTTAATATTATGTATTTTTAATATTTTTTTTTTGGTATTCCGAATTTTGTGTTTCATGTTAGAAATTTAAAACAGTCAATTTAAAATTATCCGTTTAAAATCAAACCGATTAATTATCCAATTCTGAAAGGATTTTTTTTAATTTAAAAGTTCTACTTAATTAATCCTTTAAATTTTCAATAATTTTTTCTTTAAATAAATCAATTTCAAATTTACTAATCAATTCTAAAATTTTTAAACTAAACTTCCATATTGAATACAATTTTATAAATTATTAATCCTTTTTTTTTTGATTTTTTTTTTCGTTTTTTGTTTTTCGTTTTGTGTTTTTTTTTTTTTTTTTGTATTTCCGTGAAAATATACACATTCCAAATATATATATAAAATATTTTGTACCTTCATGTTGCCGGCGATTTTATATAATTATAATTAACCGAAACCGAAACCACAACTGATAACCTCTTAAGATGGACCAAATCTTTTTATACTAAAAAATTTTCAAAATTGAAAAATTAAAAAAGATGGTAATGATTTTTTCCAAAATTATTCATTCATATGAGTATGCACTCAATTTTTTGAGCGGTATTAATCTCCCTCCCAAAATATAAAAAAAAAAAAAAAAAAAATATTACAGTTTTGTTGTATTCATACATTTCGATTCTTTTGTTGGAACATTTAATCATTTCCAAAGCACATCAAAGAAGAAGGTGGGATAAAAATCCAAAAAAAAAAAAAAAATACAAAAATAAAAAAAAAAATTTGTATTAAAATTTCATCACTGCGAGGTCTCATAAATTGACGATTTGTGTTCGTACAAGAAAAATAAAAACAACAACAAACAACGCAATCAAACATAAACCATATCAGTTCATAACGGAATAGAAGAAAATGGCAAAATAAAAAATTAATTAAAATTAATGTTAGAAAGAGAAGAAGTATCAACATTAAAAACAAAAAAAATTTCTATGGCCATTTTATTTCAGTTCATATGTTGATAATAATAAAAACAATATAAACAGTAACAACAATAACAATAACAATAATAACAACGGTAACACTTTATGATTTTACAAAGTAAATACACTTGAAAAATAACGAATGTTTAAAAAATTACACAATTTATTTTTTACCTATAGAGGTACTGTGTAAGTACTGTAGTAATGTAACCAAGGTAAAGTAACGGAAGGTTAGGAACTAAAAAATAAAACACCGTTACAAAAAGAAAACGAAAAATGCTTAAATCATTTGTACAATCATACATACCTACTGAGAGTTTTTTTGAAATCATAAGAAAATATGTACTTAAAAATTTTGCAAAAAAAAAAAAAATTTGCAAAAACTTGCAAAAAATATAAAATTAATTTTTTTTAATATTTTTACTTTTTATTTCATTCCAATACTTTGTTGTAAGAAGAAGCAATGGTAAAACATTTCTTTCTATATTTTTTTTTTATTTTGGTTAAATTTTACTTTGTCATTTTCAATCATTTGTATTTTTATATAGGATGGGATAATAACCCATAAAGTGTGTTACAAAAGAAAACAACTTTAAGTAAAATGTTATAGATATTGAAATATACAAAATATCATTTAAAAATTAAAGTGGACAAAATAAATTGTAATTATTATATTCTAGTTTTAAAGATAAGTAAAAATGTGTTGTCAGTATAGTTAAAAAAAATAAGGCTTATACTTTATGTATCAACTGATGCAGATTTGATTTGAATCCTACACTGGTCAAAAACATTTAAAAGTGTTCGAATCCTATAACTGTAATCCGACAAACAAAGTAAAGAAAAAAATTTCATTTTAATCTCATCTCAAGCATTCAAATATTATAAATGTATAACAATATATTTTATAAGGAATATAGATACCATCTAAATCTTGGAAAAATAAATACTATGGTTACACTCAAATATTTGATACATCTAAAATCTTTATAAACAATTTAAATAATTAAAATTTTTTGAAAGAAATATCACATATACTGATATAACTTAATTTTTTAGATAAAATGAGGTAAAAGTAAATAAAAAGTAAAAGTAAAAGTAAATAAAAGTCGTATCAAAAGAAAAACGTTAGTTAAGATCTTAGAAAAAAATACGAGTACAAACAGCTTACAGAAATTCTTTTATAACATTACTTTTTGTTGGTCTCAATGTTGGTTACCATTTTGATTCGTTTTTATCTACATTGAAAATTATGAATTTTCTTTCTTTACAAAAAGGTGTAAGAAGCTTTAAACGTATAATTTAAGCATTTAATCCAAGCACACAATCCAATACTAGAACTAAATTATTATTATTTTGTTTACATGTGTTGGATTAAATATATGTATATATGTATTTTTTTGATTTTTTTAAAGCCTAACATTTCGGAAAGAATTCCTTTAATTGCTGTTAAGCTTTCAAGCAGATTTATAGCTGTAAGAAGGATTCTAAAGAAGCAAAAGGAGAGAAAATTTGGGGGCGCTTAAGAACTTATTAAAATTCTTTTTGAATTTTCGAACTATCTAATTTATTAATAAACATATGAAAACAAAGAAGAATTGCACATATTATTTACAAATGTCCGGAGCGGCAATTTTTGGTTCGAAAAAAAAGTAAAAAGATAACTTTTCAATATTTTGTGAATTCAAGGAAAATTTCGATTTCTACGCGAACAAAAAAATTTTATGGCGCATCATTCTCAAAATTTTTTCCTTAATTCAGTTAGCTAATTTCTTCTATCTCACTTTTACGCTAAATACGTACAATGTTTGTATTTATTAACTAGATTCTTATATATTAATGACAACAGCAGCTGGTTGTACAAATTGTATACATTTAACAAATTAATTTGTATCTTTTTGACTGAATACCTAAGGATAGGAAATCATATTAGAATAAAAGAGACGGGAAGATTATCTTTCCTTTTACAATAAATTAAGAAAAGAAATTTGTTTTTTCTCTATTTTAACTTAAATATTTATTTTAATATTTTCTTTTTTGAATATTTTAAATTCAATTGGAAATTATTTTTTAAATATTGCAAAAAAAAAATAAAAAATAAATATACTGACTAAAAAAATTATTGGAAACGAAAAAAGTTAAACAATATTCCCAGGGGGCCTCGGTGGCCTAGTGGGTGAGAGCGTATAAAATACGTTGTAAACACCGAGGAAATGTGGGTTTAAATCCCACACACGTCGTAAGAATAATTCCCCCTTACGATATTTACAACCACGCCTGAAAAGGAATGGCTGTGTAATTTCCTTGTCATATTTATGTGGCAGAGAAATATACTTAAAAAAATAAAAAATAAAAAACCTTTGCCGGCTGCAAAAAGGGTTTTATACAATTTCATACAATTAAATACATTTTAACTATGCTTTGACAGCGTACAGAGAGCGAATGAAAGCTTTCATTATAGATACAGTATTAATTGTAGATGTTGTTTTTTTGCACTTTTTTTTATTAATTCTTATCCGGAACGGCGGTAGAACTAGATCGGCCCCTGTATTAATAAAAATAACTTAAAAGTCTTAGAAAAATTAGACATAATGATGAAAATTTTGTCCATAAAACCGTTTTCAAACCAATATTTATATAAAGTACATTAGATTTAAATCATTTTGAATTCGTTTATATTAATTTATTATAATATTTCCGCATTAATGAGTGTCACAAAATGTCATATTATTTTTCTCAATAAGTTTTAAATTGTCTTAGTTAAAAAACAACTAATAAATAAATGTTTCCTATAAATAAATAATATAAAAATACATAATAACACCAAAACTGCCATTTTAATTACCTTTATAATCTTTTTTAGCGCAATTTTTTTTAAGATGTTTTAATTCTCTTAAAGATATTGTACACAATATTATATAATTATATGATTATATATTTGTTTTTTTTTTTTTATTTTTAAATCATTTTTTGTGTGTCATAATAAAAAAGTTAAATGTGTATCGTAATTCGTAACTATATAGGTATATAAACTTACTATCACTTTTTTTTATGTTATGATATACCACTACCGTATGAAAAACATAATACAAAAACAAGAGAAAAAAAAATAATTAAATCTCCACCTTATATAAAGCAATTAGCACTCATTCTTACATCTTTTAATACTAAAACCATTCTTAATATTATGAAATATTTTGTGGCATTTTTTTTTTTTGTTTAAGTTTTAAATGTTGTAAAAAATATTATATAAAATTATTAAAAAGAAACCAATTCAAATTGAATTTTATTATAAGAGAGAGTTAATATCACAATTCTAAGATAAAGGGTCGAATAAATAAAAGACTGAGCTTAAAATCAAATCTTACTTTATCAAACAAAATCTATACACGTGAGCTCGTAATTTTTGTTTGAATCAAAAAGATTTGAGTTCAAGTTCAGTTTTATGCGTTCGACCCCAAGTATAAGATCAAGTATAAAACTGAACTATTTCGAAAAATTTCTTTCAAAATACATATTCAAAATTTATAATTGAAATTTATTCATAATATATTATAGAAACTCAAAAGTGAAAGTTTGCAAATCTTCCAACAATATGCTGTATATGTCTCTAATATTCAAACTTATGAGCATTTTTATCTTATTTAAAATAATGTAAGCTTCAATTTATAATAGCAGCTATATATACTTAGTTATATGGTATATAAGTAATTTTTATATAACTTAATATTATGTCAACTGTGATATCAGAATTTTTAAATAGGTATATAAAGTACCTAAATATAAACTTTCCTTTAACAAAGATTTATAACCAAAAATTTAAAAAAAAAACTTTAAGGTTTCGTAAGGGTACTTAAATATACACGGTAACTCTCAATAGAAAGGAAACAGTTGATATATTAAATAGAATACATATATGTAGGTAAGTGCAGTGCATATTATGTAGGTATATATAGAAAAAAGTATTTTGACATATAAAATAAAATTTATAAAGCACATAAAAAAACAATTATGACGAAAGTGCACACGTATAATGCGTTAAAATTTATTTTATATTTAGGAAATAAAACTCACAGTCAAAATATGTACATAATTCTAAAAATAAGTAATTTTTTGACAAAAATTTTGTCAAATTTTGTAAGTAAATAGAAAAAACTTCAAAATATATAATTATAAATATCCAGCCAATGATGTAGTGGTTAAGACACCGGCATTTTATTAGAAAGGTCTCGGGTTAAAACCCCGCCTTAGCCATATAGATTAATAAAAAAATATATAAATTTTTCTTATAATATATAATTAATAAAATATAATTAAATAAAATAAATATATATACATAAACATACAAATATATAAAGGGTTGGCCACGAAATCCCAAATGCAAAATCCCAAAATGCCAAAATCCCGAAATTCCAAAATTCCAAAATGCCATTCCAAAATCTCAAACCACTTTCGTTATCATAATTCGTTTCGAATTTTTTTATTTCCGATGTGGTTCGATTTAACGAAAAAAAATATTGATTGCAAAAATTATAGAAAAAAAATTCTAACAAAAAAGATTCAACATTTAATTTTTTAAATTTGCTTTTGTACCTATTTATACTTTTCAAGATTATTTTTTCCTACATTTTTTGGTCTTCAAGACAGGTTGGGTACGAAATTCTAAAAAATAAAATTCCATTTCCAAAATACCATTTACATAATTCCAAAAAAAAATCCAGGAAAAAAAAAATTTCAAAATTCAAAATTTAATGGAACGTATTTTAAATAGCTCTAAAAACACCCTCTAAATAAGTCATTGAAACTTTATGATTTTGTAACCAACTGTTAAATCGCTCTTAACATCTTTTTTGATACACATTTCAACAATAAGGCATTTACATAGTGGGCGCTACTACCCCCAAACCGCCCTAAACAAATTATTGGACCCTGATCTTGTAATCAACTATAAAATCCCAGCTATTTCTTTTTTTTTACATACATATTTCAACAACAATATATTGAATAAAGTGCAATATGGGAAAAAATTTGAGATTTTTTTTTTTTTGGGCTTTTGTGGCGCTCCCGTATATAAATCTTATAATTAATATCATATTGTAATATTATAATAAAATAATAATAAAAAATAATTCTTATATAATATAATAGATGGTGTAGAAGTAAAAGAAATATTTACATCTCATAGTTCTGTACAAAAACTACAACCAAGTAATCAACTGTTTAGTGAAATTAATGATTTCAGAAAACAAAGCTTAGTCAAATATGAATAATAAATGACTTAGTAGAAGCCCTATGCTCCTTATAGGAATGACAAGAAAAAAAAGGAAATTATAAAACTTAACCTAACTGAAAAAATAAAAATATTTATGAAGATATGAAACTTTATAGATCTTATAGACTTATTGATTTTAAAACTAAGGATAATAATTTTATTAATATTACAAACGTTAAATAAAATTATGAAAACGCTAATAATATATTTTAAAAATTCAATACATACACATTTTACAATAATATTACATCATGTTATATAGTAAAAGAATAACTATGATTTAAAAATATTATATCGTACAATAAATGTAAGGAACTAATTAAAGCTATTGAATTTAATATATAAAAAAAAAATAACATATGACAAAAATTACTATATAAAAATAACATAAAATTCTGTTAGTGGAAAGATTTAAAAGTTTATAGTACACCAAATTGCTTGATTTCTTTTTATAGATTTATAATTGACGTATATAGACATTGTTAAGTCTAACTTTATTACTTAATAATAAAAAAAAACAAAACAAATGTATCAATGGTGACATCAGTATTTTTATTCTTATTTTAATTTATAATAACTATAGGAGTATTTACACCAGAAATCAACTGAAAAAATTATTTTTCTTAAGTATAAAATGACAATAAAGAAATTGAAATATATAAAGTCGAAGGGACTTTACACTCTAAAGGGAATAAATTGTTCTTCTAAAGAAAACGTAAGATTTAATCACTAGAATATTAATAAATGGAGTAAAATGGAGTAAATATAACAGAAGGCCAGAATAATAAAAATAATATCCTATAACAAAGAGTACGGTGCTTTCCTTTGCAAATGCAATGAAATAAGAAAATCTTAGCTCTTCTTTTATAATACAATATAACTGCACCATTATTGTACAACATATTTCTGGGTGTCAAAAACAAAAAAAAATTAGTTCTAACTTTTAAACACATGGATTTAAAAAATAAGTAATACAGGAGGCCTCGGTGGTCTAGTGAGTAAGAGCGTATAAAATACGCTGTAAACACCGAGGGAGTGTTGGTTCGAATCCCACACATCGTAAGAGTTATTCCCCCTTACGAGATTTACAGCGACGCCTGAAAAGAAAAGGTTGTATAATTTTCTGTTCACATGTGATAGAAAAATGCACTAAAAAAAAAAGAAAAAGTACTATAGTCTCAAACTGTTATAAAAGTCTTTTCAAAATTCAAAGTATTCATTTTAAAGTTATCTATTTTTGAATTAACGGCATTTTTTAACAAATTAATTCAAAAATTATAATATTTCATTCCATTCATTAAAAATCGAAATTCAACGTTTAATTTTACCTCAATACCAACCATCGCATTTAGTTTAAACACAAGTCCCAAACGAATAAAAAATTCGAAAAGTTAATGGTACCTCAGTTTGGAATTTAAATAACAAATGAAGAATGATGTACCACAAACTTGCAGAATTTTGGTTTTTATTTATTTTTTTTCAAATGAACACAAAAACCAAAAAAAAATTTTTCATTCATATTTTTTTTATAAATTTTCAAAATAACAGGTATTAATAATTTAATGCCGACGTCTGTACGTAATAATCTGGTTCTTAAAATAATTTTTTGAAGATTATTACAATGATAGATTATACGTACATATGTGATTGTTATAGCGCCATATGAAGACGCCATATGAAATTGTAACTGATAGCGCCAAAACAAATTACAGTTTAATCACTCGAAATTGCATTAAAAATTTTTTTTTAATTTTACAGTTATTAAATTTTTTAAAAAAAAATAGTAACCGAATAACAGCTTTGAAAGGATAGTTTATGAACTTAAAATAATTCTTCCCCAATTAATAACTACTGATCAACATTTGCGAACTTTTTACATTTACATGTGATTCTTTTAAAATATTTAACAAAATTTACCAGTATAGTTTTCATCAATTTAAGTATTCCTAAAGGAATTTTTCGTTTATTTTTAAAGCTTAAGTCTGTGTCTGATTATAAAAATAAAGTAAATGTAAATATAAACGTAGCCCACCCAACCTAAATTTCAATTTCTCCAATTCTCTCTTTTTTATAGGTTTTTTAACTCAAATTTTATTTATGTATTCTTTTTTTTTTTACAATTTTCTTCCTTACAAAACGCATTTGTCAAAATTTTGTTCACGATTTTCAAAATGAAAAAAATTTTTTTAATTTATTGTTAATTGTTTCTTAATTAATTATTGGTTGGTTGGATACAGAATTGTAACCCAATAACAATCGTAACCATTTTATTTACCCCATGTAAGTTTTTATTAATAAAATATTATTTTTTTTTTTTTTTTTATTTAATTTAATAAAATGTTTTACAAAATATGTGTAATTGCGAAACACTTGTAATTTGTCAAAAAGAATTTTTTTTTTTTTTGTAATTTATTAAAGATTCATGCGTCTGAAAATTGAAATTATTTAGTTTCGAAAAATGATACAACAAAAAATAACAAAACTTTATTTAATTAATTATTCAAAAAAAAAAGAAAACTTCCAAATCATATTTCGATTACTTTTTGAAGATTTTAAGTCTTTTATTAATGGGGAAGAACTAAATGATTTTAATTAATGCTGGGTTATTTACATTTACTCTGAAGATATTATAAAATCATACTCCTCTGTAATAACTTATAAAAAATGAACAATGAGTGGAAGACATTACTTGATAGGCATATTACATTAAAATTGAATTAAAAAGAGAAAGCCACACAATCATTATGAAGAGCGCTGTCTATGTGCTGAGTACACATAAAATTCTTCTAAATAGATTGTAATTCAAATTTTGATCTTTTTCACCTTCTATTTATATTATGTACCATATAGTGGCAATTTGTGAAATATTCAAGGTTATTAGTAAAATTTCATGTTTTAGTTTTAAGCCAATGCATATCATTTTCCATATATTAACCATAGGGGATATACAATTATCATTTTATCGATTTTTGATTTAACAAAAATTGCTTGATTTTCAATAAAATTACAAATGGAAACAAGACCTGTAAGTATTTAAGTCACTGGTCTTCCAATCGAATGAATCCTATCCAATATTAGTAATTTATATGATTAACAAAAAAAATTGAGGTTAAATTAAATATAAATAAAAAGCAGTTTAGTGGACGCCCTATCTTTGTAGGAGTGGAAAAGAATTACTCTCCATCTTCAGTAGACAATTTCCAACTCTTTAGTCATCTCATCTGAGCAGCACCTGTAATATAAAACAAATACAAAACCTGTAAGGAAAATTAAACTTTATATTATTCAGAAATAGTACAAAAAGTATTCTAAAAACGTGTAAAGCTTGTAATTTCGGTAGGTATATAAAAAATGATTTTATAATTTTAGTTTTTTTGGCTCAATGAAATTTCATATAAAGGTTCTATTCTGAAATATGAGTGAAAGTGAGAATTTAACTTACCAAACCATATTTTTTTAATAAATACTTTATCTATTAAAAGTTTAAATAAAAAACAACAAAATTTAATGAACCATTTGTCAATGATCTTCGAAAAAAAAAATCTATACACATATGTATACATATTGTATTTTTTGATTAAAATTCTCATATGAAATATATATCTTAGCTTCTTTTGAATACTTCATACTTGTTTTATTCAATTTAACTTTAATTGTTTAATCATAACTAGTTTTATACCCGAAAACATGTTAAAAGGTATAAGTATTATAATATTTATACCAGATATACAAGATGTTTCACCAAATTAAAAAAAAAAACAAGTAAATGTAACAGTAAGTCGATGCAACTGACTTATTAACACCCTACACCTGAAAAATTCATATTAAATTAAAAATCGATAAGTTATTTTAGATACATATCTATTTAATATAAGCTCCTGTGTGTCTACTACCTGCTCCCAGCAATCTCCCCTGTCTTCCTTATTCAACTCTTTTTCCCTTATTCAATTTATACGAACTTTTAAGTTTCTTTCTTTATAGGTTTCGGAGATAATATCTTTGATAAGGTTTAGAATGCGTTTGACAGCTACCCGAACCGCCACTTCTCTTCATCTGAAAGAAACATGAAACCCGAACTGGCATTTCTCTTCATCACAAAACAAGAAAGAACATCCTTGAACCAAATTTAAAGATTCAATCTGTATTGATTTAGGATATATACTATTTGCTCTTGGACTTGTTCGGAAGTTTCCAAAACCCGAATCCATGGACCGATTTGTCCCAGTTGTAATCCCAGCTTTTCTTTCGTAATTGGTAACCTACTATATAAATTTCATCCAGATACCTTTATTAGTTTTTAAATTATCGCGTGAATTGACATACAGACGGACAGGTGAGAATATATATACATGTCCATATCTAACTTGTTTCCTTTTGGTGGTTACAAACACCATACCACAGTTAATATACCCTATACTTTAGGTGTAGGGTATAAAAACAATAGGAAGTCGAACAGTTAGCTCTTGATATTTGATTCCATATAACCCCTAATAAAATTCTTCATCTATTGCTTCCATCTATTGCATTTATACAACCTTCTATCACAGCTGTGCATATTTTCCACTCACTTCAGGACACACTGTATATATTTTATTTTATTTACTTTTTTTTTCTCCATTTGTTATATACGTATTAAATAATTTTGGAAAAGAACTAAAAATACCTGTTGACAAAATAATAACACGATATTGTAAGCTTTCTTATAGATTTTTGTATTTGATCGGTATAAAACCAAATTTAAAGTAACTTTAATTTTTTATCTATTCAAAAATCTTAAGTTTTATTTAATTTATTTACCACACAACTATTATACATAATACTCGTATTATGTATTTTTAATGCAAAACACATATGTGTTTTAAATTTGAAAAAAAAAAAACAATTATATGATTTATTTTCTGGCAAACATTAGAAATTTTTTATGACGACTAAATGATAATAAAAAGTATTATAAAATCTAAACAAGATATAGTAAACGTTAGATAAGTTAATTAAATTTTTTACCATCACAATACAAAACTTATATTTAGTTAAACTATATATTAAAAATCTAAAAATTGCCTAAAGCTAATGAAAACTTAAAAGTAAATTCAATTCGAACAAATCACAGATTGTAAAATTTGAAACAAAAGGTAACATAAATTTTAATATGTAACCATTAACCATTGGTATTTAGTATCTATACTTAAGATTTAACTTGTATTTTTATTTTTATGTGTTTAATTAGTTTCTTTTATACTTTTATTAAAAACTAAATTCTTTATACCCGTATGAACTATGTTCAAGGGTATAATAAATTTGCCATTACGTTTGTGACACCTTAAAGGAGTCGAGCTAGATATAGTGTCAAAGGTATGGATCGGCTCAGAATCGAATTCTGAGTCGATTAAGCCATGTACGTCCGTCCGTCCGTCCGTCCGTCCGTCCGTCCGTCCGTCCGTCCGCACGATAACTCAAAAAATAAAGGAGCTAGGGGGCTGAAATTTTTTTTACGTCACTTTTGCAAAATTGTTAGTTTTGCTATTTAAATCCAACATTTTCGGTCGGCGGGTTCGAGTAGCTGCCATACAACTTCTATCTTTATATAGAAATAACTCAGTATCTATTCAAGCTAGGTTTCTGAAATTTTGCAAATGATGATCAAGTTTTATGGCAACAACTTCTGTAAAATTTGGTTGTGCTGGTGCAGCGGGTTCGGGTAGCTGCCATACAACTTCTCCGTTTAAATGAGAATAACTCAGTGTTTATTGAAGCTAGGAATCTGAAATTTAGTAAAGAGGTGTCGAGTTACATGCCAACAACTTTTGTAAAATTTGGTTGGTCTAGAGCAGCCGGTTCAGACTTCTTGCACCTCTTGGAACCTAATGAAGCTAGACGTCTGAAATTTTGCAAATGATGATCAAGTTTTATGGCAACAACTTTTGTAAAATTTGGTTGTGGTGGTGCGGCGGGTTCGGGTAGCTGCCATACAACTTATCCGGTTAAATGAGAATAACTCAGTGTTTATTGAAGCTAGGAATCTGAAATTTAGTAAAGAAGTGTCGAGTTATATGCCAACAACTTTTGTAAAATTTGTTTGGTCTAGAGCAGCCGGTTCAGACTTCTTGCACCTCTTGGAACCTAATGAAGCTAGGCGTCTGAAATTTTGCAAATGATGATCAAGTTTTATGGCAACAACTTCTACAAAATTTGGTTGTGCTGGTGCGACGGGTTCGGGTAGCTGCCATACAAAATCTCTTTTTAAATGAAAAGAACTCAGTGTCCGTCCGCACGATAACTCAAAAAATAGAGGAGCTAGGAGGCTGAAAATTTTTTTACGTCACTTTTGTAAAATTGTTAGTTTTGCTATTTAACTCCAGCATTTTCTGTCCCCGGGTTCGGGTAGCTGCCATACAACTTCTTTCTTTAAATAGAAATAACCCAGTGTCTGTTCAATCTAGGTATCTGAAATTTTGCGAATGATGATCAAGTTTTATGGCAACAACTTCTACAAAATTTGGTTGTGCTGGTGCGACGGGTTCGGGTAGCTGCCATACAAAATCTATTTTTAAATGAAAAGAACTCAGTGTCCGTCCGCACGATAACTCAAAAAATAAAGGAGCTAGGAGGCTGAAATTTTTTTTACGTCACTCTTGCAAAATTGTTAGTTTTGCTATTTAACTCCAGCATTTTCGGCCGCCGGGTTCGAGTAGCTGCCATACAACTTCTTTCTTTAAATAGAAATAACCCAGTGTCTGTTCAATCTAGGTATCTGAAATTTTGCAAATGATGATCAAGTTTTATGGCAACAACTTCTACAAAATTTGGTTGTGCTGGTGCGACGGGTTCGGGTAGCTGCCATACAAAATCTCTTTTTAAATGAAAAGAACTCAGTGTCCGTCCGCACGATAACTCAAAAAATAAAGGAGCTAGGAGGCTGAAATTTTTTTTACGTCACTCTTGCAAAATTGTTAGTTTTCCTATTTAACTCCAGCATTTTCGGCCGCCGGGTTCGAGTAGCTGCCATACAACTTCTTTCTTTAAATAGAAATAACCCAGTGTCTGTTCAATCTAGGTATCTGAAATTTTGCGAATGATGATCAAGTTTTATGGCAACAACTTCTGCAAAATTTGGTTGTGGTGGTGTGACGGGTTCGGGTAGCTGCCATACAAAATCTCTTTTTAAATGAAAGAACTCAGTGTCCGTCCGCACGATAACTCAAAAAATAAAGGAGTTAGAAGGCTGCAATTTTTTTTACATCACTTTTACAAAATTGTTAGTTTTGCTATTTAACTCCAGCATTTTCGGCCGCCGGGTTCGAGTAGCTGCCATACAACTTCTTTCTTTAAATAGAAATAACCCAGTGTCTGTTCAATCTAGGTATCTGAAATTTTGCAAATGATGATCAAGTTTTATGGCAACAACTTCTACAAAATTTGGTTGTGCTGGTGCGACGGGTTCGGGTAGCTGCCATACAAAATCTCTTTTTAAATGAAAAGAACTCAGTGTCCGTCCGCACGATAACTCAAAAAATAAAGGAGCTAGGAGGCTGACATTTTTTTTACGTCACTCTTGCAAAATTGTTAGTTTTGCTATTTAACTCCAGCATTTTCGGCCGCCGGGTTCGAGTAGCTGCCATACAACTTCTTTCTTTAAATGGAAATAACCCAGTGTCTATTCAATCTAGGTATCTGAAATTTTGCAAATGATGATCGAGTTTTAATGCAACAACTTCTGTAAAATTTTAGTGTAATGATATGACAGGTTCGGATAGTTGCCATACAACTTCTCTTTTTAAATGAAAATAACTCAGTGTCTATTGAAGCTAGGTATCTGAAATTTAGTGAAAAAGTGTCGAGTTGCATGCCAAAAACTTTTGTAAAATTTGAATGGTCTAAAGCAGCCGGTTCAGGCTTTTTGCATTTCTTGGAACTTAATGAAGCTAGGCGCAATAGATTCGGGTAGCTATCATACAACTCCACAATTTACATAAATATATCTCTGTAGTTCGGTACTAAAACTCTGAATGTTTTTAAAAGATGATCAAGTTTTATAGAAACAGGATATATTACGTTCATACGGGTATCCCAGAGTTGACACAGTCTACTCTACTGCACTCTTCCTCGTTTAAATATGAGATTATATTAAAGTATTATACACTAGATACCAATTTTAGTTTTAAATATTAGCCTTACAGGGATTTAAATTTAAAAGCTTTTATAAACATAATAGTATCTTTAATCGTAAATTACTTATTTCTTACATTGGAACAATGGACAAAATTTACTTCTTTTTTTAAAATACCAGATATTAATATTTAAATGATTAAATAACGCCCATTATAAAAAAATTTTAAGTAGTAAAACTAGAAAAAAAAAAGCTTTTATTGGATTTCGTTGAATACGCAATTTTTTTTTTTGGTATAAGGTAATGTGGTAAACAAAACAAAGTTAAGGAATCATTTATGAATTTAAAAAGAAAAAAATCATAACTAAAATCTAAAAATAAAATTAAAATTATCATAAAACTTCTTTGGTAAAAGTCATGTAACGAGGAGTTAGAACAAAACCAAAACGAAAAGAAAATGCCACTTAATTATCGGCCTCAATAACTAGTTAATTGCATTATATACATGAAAGTTTGAATCCTTTTAAAGTTTGAATATTTTTCTTGATGTTCATAAAATTACATAGCAATTAATAAAATCCTAAAATTAGTATAATGAAGTTTTCGAGAAAGAAACTTTTTTTTAAAAACAAAAATTTAAAAACATCTAAATACAAAATTTATTTGGATTTTATTAATTTTTAATAAATAAGTTAACTTAATTTAACAACTAAAGTCTAGAAGAGTCCAATAGTATTGAGGGACGAAAGAAACACTTCTAAAATCTAAAAATATAATTCGTTTTATAAGCATGTTCTTTTTTTTAAGTTCTTCAACAACCCCTATTTTTTTTATCTACTTAAATGAATGGTCAGACAGACCAAATATAATATTCAATTATGATTTTTGCGGCTAAATGAACTAAAAAGATCAAAACGTATATTTGCCGCCCAAAATTAAAACCTACATATTTAATATTTGTGTATGTGATAATAGAAAATTAAATTTGTATTATAGGTATATATTCTTTTTTAACAATAAAACTTGGACCCATACACGGCGTGAGAATAATTTCCCCTTTCGACATTTATAACCACACCTGAAAAGGAAAGGCTGTATAATTTCCTTATCACATTTATGTGGCAGAAGAATGACCTTAAAAAAAAACTTGGACCTATAATAAAAAGATTAGATCTTTATTTAATAAAGTTAATAGTTGAGCCTAAGTTACAAAAATTTAAAATTTAAAAAAGGCAAAAAATTAAAAAACATAAAAGAACTAAGAAGGGGAAAGAGTGACTTTAAAAACAAATTTCCCATATTTTGTTCTTTAATCACAACACATGTACATACCACTAAAAATACATGAAGAAGATCCACAAACCATAACCTATATTATACGAGCATTACCAGTAAATAACGTATTCTCTTTAATTTTTATTAAAATTCTTTCTAAATTTACTCATAATAAATTAAATGTTACTATTACAAACATTAAATGTAAAATAATTTTGAATGAAGAAAAAATTTATCATATAATGAATAGCTATATTTTGTAAATTAAAATGAATGAAAATCATTTTACAATTAAACTTTTTCAGACCCATTTATATTAATAATACAATTAAATCATTAAAATTAAATTAAAATCAAAATACTGCGTAAAGAAAAAATAATTAATGCATATAAAAAAAAAACTCTGTAGGCAGACTAATTTTTATTAACTTTTACTTTCTTTCTTTCTTTCTTTTGTTTTTTCTTTCTTTCTTTTTAGCACATTCCCAAAAAAAATTTGAAAAAATGTGCTTATTAGTTTCACTCTGTCCGCCCGTCCGCCTGTCCGTCCGTCCGTCTGTTTACAAAACTTCTACACCGTTAAAGATAGAGAAAAATTAAAAAAAGGTCTCATAAAAAAAATTATTTTATGGAACAACTTTTTCATGTAGCCCCATTCATTACAGAGCGGCAGCCCTTCAAACTTTGAAAAAGCCCTATTTTTAAATGCATATATCTTATGTTGTGCTTAAGATTTTTTCAATCTGAAAACGTCATGCGACAGGTATTTTTTTTAACTTTGTAAATTAATATCAAAATTACACATTTTTTTTTAATTTAGTATTTAAATTTACCGTTATGTGAAAACCAAATTTTGCATGATTTTTCATAACTTCATAACTTCAGCACGCTTTTAGATAGAGACTTGAAATTTTGAGGCAAAAAAGAATTTTTAGAATTAGTATAAGTTTACTCAGAAAATTTTTTTGGGCCACTCCCTGTTTATGAGCTATTAGGGCTTAAAAATTGAAAACCTGTAACTTAAGAACCTGTACATATTTTACTTCAGCAAGATATAAATATTAAAGCTACAGTAATATATTTTAACGTGTGTTAACGGTTTTTCTTAGTTATAAAGGGTTCCGGACTTACAGCTTCTCAAAATTCCAGAAAAGTCCTATTTTCACATATTTTATTATTACAAAAATTTCTTAAATTTTTTTTTTTTAATTTTCAAATTTTTGTGCAAGTCACAATTCTAAACACTTTGTGTTGTTTTGTGCGCTTTTGTGCGGAATGTGCGCTTTGTGCGGAATGTGCGCGGAATTTTGTGCGGAATGTTCTCGGAATGTGCGCTTTTAAAAACCGTTGGTTTACATTCAACCTTGTTTTTTTTCTTTCATTCTCCATCTTAAAATTGCTAAAAAATTAGTAATTCGTGTATCAAAATCACACTTAAAAATTTATTGAAATAATAGTCGAGTTTATCGTATTCGTAGACTGAATGAAATAAAAAGGTTACCAAATTGTTTTCAATCTGTTAAAAAGTTCAAATCAATTTTCATATAAATATGTAAAATTGTATTAATCAATTAAAAATTCAATTTCTATTGATCATTGTTTGCGCTTCTTTGAGTTTACTATATCTGTTTCCTATAATACCAACTATAATAGCTTTTGAGACAAAGTACATAACTATAAGGTTATGTTAAATTAGCGGTCCATTTACAAAATACTTCTAACTTATCACTAACTACTCTTTTCGTGTAAAAGGAACTCCAACATTATAATTTCGAAACAATTTTTATCATCGATTTCGAAACAATTAAATAATCATTTAAGTCTTAAGCTCATTCAAATGAGAAGTCTTAATGATTTATCAATGCAAGTCAAGTTAAATGAATATCTAATAATTTGTAGGTATATTCTGAATTAGTTGTTTATTTTTTTATTTATCTTGTAAAGAAAAATTAAATTTGTTATTCTCTAGATTCTAAAATACTGTTGATAAAATGCCTAAAACAACTTAAATTACCAAAGATATATTCATTAACGGTTATACGAAATTTTGTTTTGAAATAAAAAACATACATATAAAATTTTTAAAACGAAAAAATATCTTTAAACTTTCGAAACATTTTTTTTTATTATTACCTGGTTACCTTAATTAAATTTATGCAATCGATGAAAGAAATGCCATAATGTCTGCCACAAGTTTTTGTATAATCTTTTGTTTGTTTTCGTTATTATATTGTATTTACCTATGTATATCTGTTGTTTTTTTTTGTAAAAATTATACAAATTCTTTAAATGTCTGCAATAAATACTTTTAAACCATAATCATAAAGTACAAATAAAGTATTTAATATGTAAGTACAAATTAAATTAAAAATAAATAAAACTGACATTACCAAAGGTAGAAAATTTTTAATTTTTGGGGAATACCCTAATTAACCGATTAGTAAAAAAAAAAACAATTTTGAAACAAAAGAGATAAAAATGAATTATCTGAAGTGTTAACAAATTTTTACAAAATATTTTACAGTGGGAAATATGTTTTTTTTTTGTTTTAATATGCGAACTGGTGAAAAAACATTATAATGATTATTATTTACCTTGAAAAATAGATAATAATTTTATTTTACTACAACAAAATAATGTAATATTAATCACAACATGCATGAACCGCTTAAATTATAAAATCCATGATTTCACAGTAAAACATTTATTTAAAATAATAGAGCAAAAATAAAGTATAATAGGGTTAATATATGTATGTCATAACTTCATAAGTAAATTATAACTATACATATATGTATATATACGTCTAGTAAATGATTATAAAGTTACGCACTTTAAAATTCATTTATTTTTTTTTTTTTTATAAGTTTTGATGTTGCTCTTAATTACATAAAATTGATTCATCATAGTTTTTTTTTATAATTATTATAATGTTGTAAATAAATTTTAATGTAAAATTGGTTTATATACATTCTTCCACTTATTTCGTCCCAAATAAACTTGAGATTATATAAAAACGAGGAAGAGTGCAGTAGAGTAGACTGTGTCAACTCTGGGATACCCGTATGAACGTAATATATCCTGTTTCTATAAAACTTGATCATCTTTTAAAAACATTCAGATGTTTTAGTACCGAACTACAGAGATATATTTATGTAAATTGTGGAGTTGTATGACAGCTACCCGAATCTATTGCGCCTAGCTTCATTAAGTTCCAAGAAATGCAAGAAGCCTGAACCGGCTGCTTTAGACCAATCAAATTTTACAAAAGTTTTTGGCATGCAACTCGACACTTTTTCACTAAATTTAAGATAGCTAGCTTCAATAGACACTGAGTTATTTTCATTTAAAAAGAGAAATTGTATGGCAATTTTCCGAACCTGCCATATCATCATAACCAAATTTTACAGAAGTTGTTGCCATAAAACTGGATCATCATTTGCAAAATTTCAGATACCTAGATTGAATAGACACTGGGTTATTTCCATTTAAAGAAAGAAGTTGTATGGCATCTACTCGAACCCGGCGGCCGAAAATGCTGAAGTTAAATAGCAAAACTAACAATTTTGTAAAAGTGATGTAAAAAAAATTTCAGCCTCCTTTATTTTTTGAGTTATCGTGCGGACGGACACTGAGTTATTTTCATTTAAAAAGAGAAGTTGTATGGCAACTACCCGGACCTGTCGCACCACCACAACCAAATTTTGCATAAGTTGTTGCCATAAAACTTGATCATCATTCGCAAAATGTCAGGTTCCTAGCTTCAATAAACACTTAGTTATTCTCATTTAAACGGATAAGTTGTATGGAAGCTACTCGAACCCGTCACACCAGCATAACCAAATTTTGCAGAAGTTGTTGCCATAAAACTTGATCATCATTTGCAAAATTTCAGAACCGTAGCTTGAATAGATACTGACTTATTTCTATATAAAGATAGAAGTTGTATGGCAGCTACTCGATCCCGCCGACCGAAAATGTTGGATTTAAATAGCAAAACTAACAATTTTGCAAAAGTGACATAAAAAAAATTTCAGCCTCCTAGCTCTTTTATTTTTTGAGTTATCGTGCGGACGGACGGACGGACGGAGGTACATGGCTTAATCGACTCAGAATTCGATTCTGAACCGATCCATACCTTTGACACTATATCTAGCTCGACTCCTTTAAGGTGTCACAAACGTAATGGCAAATTTATTATACCCTTGAACATAGTTCATACGGGTATAACGAGGAAGAATACAGTTGCCTTTGTCAACTCTTAGATACCCGTACGAACCGTTAGTATGTTGACAGCCTGTCATTCTGCTTACAATATTATTTTTTTAATATTTTAGTATTTTAAAATAATTTGGGTGAATTTTATAATTTCTAGTACTATGGGTTGTACATATATTCAAACTATATGTTTATATGTACATTCTTCAAAAGCAGATTCTAACCTCCACATAACGATTATCAATCCAAAACTTTTTCAAATATTCTATAGTACCATTTAATACTAAGCGGTAAATGTATATTACATTTACTAAGTACAAGTATATTACATTTACTAAGTAGCCCTTCTATCTTCTAAACGGTTTAAGTTGGTAACTTGAAATTTTGACAGAAGTTAGATCTTTGAAAATAAGTAGTCATTATAATGAGTCATTTCAGATATTGTTTTTGTATCACTCTCCGTTTAAGAGCTGTAAGGGGTCAAAAACTGAAAATTTCCTATTTTTAAACACCTGTAACTGGAACACCTGTTAAAATTTTTTTGAAATAATACACAAAAATTAAAGCTTCAACATTATACTCTTATTTCTGTTAATAACTTTTTTTTATTAATAATATAGGGTTACTTTATAATTGACGAAAGTGTTACTTGATTTTTTCAAATTTTCTAACAAATTTCTTTAACGAATTTTTTCCATTTTGTTTTACTCGATAATTTGAAATTGTTCAGGATATAATGCGTAGTACAAAAAAAATGTAAATTAATAAACAACATAACGGTTGCTTGAAGAATTTTTATTTATATGATATTGATATACATACTTACATAATATCATGTTTATTTACATATCGTATATGCCACTAGTGAGTGAATGATAAGAGTATAGATGTATATTATATAGCGCCGTATTTATATACATATATGTATTTTATTGTACTTATAAGAAATTATTCTATCAATGGAATATTTAAATATAATATAATATAATATTTAAAATTATATTTACTATTTTGTACTAAGTAAATTTGATATACATTTACATTTGATAACAAATAACTGTAAATGATATACGTTTAAATCAAGTCAAATGTAATGCTAGTAAAATATAACATTCAAAAAGAAAAACTGTTTCGTGTATATTAAATTATTCTGCAAAATAATGCAGTTTAATTGTCAATTCTCATTTTTCTTCATAACTATTTCCAAAATATGTTTAACCAATCTTTTTAAGCCAAATTATATTTTTACACGATAGATACGTTTCAAAAAATTAGCATTTTAAAAAAAAAAGACATTCACTGTTTGCATATATATTTTCATTTAATTAAAATTAATTCAAGTAAATCATTCTTATTTGCCTATGACCTAGAAGAGATGTATTCAGAGAATAATACAATGAGATTTTAAATGAGGGTCAATCAAGATATGATAAAAATCTATATGATTTGATGTAAAGCATAACTTTGGAGTTGTCATAGATGACGAGTCTCAATTCATCCTCAGAAGTCGCAAAAAAAAAATAAGAAAAATTGCAAAAGTATTTAATAAAGTGAAAAGACAACTATACCTTTAAAAATCAAGATGACTGCGTTTTATAGTTTGTTATACAGCCTTGTAACTTATCAAATTTAAGTTTAGGGTATAAATACATCCACAATATTATCATACTAAAGCGAATTCAAAACCAAGCTATGAAAAATTTATTTTGTTTAAAAGCAGAGTCTTTCACAGATAAAATATACAAAAAGTTTAAAATCCTGAAACTAAAAGACTTTCGCTATATATCAATGCAGCACATTCATATTCACAAAATTGCTCAGAACAATATTCAAATAGTATCAATTAGTGATAAGTTCAAATAGTGACAATAAGTCACAATTGTGTAATAAATAACCAACCCTATAATTATGAAATCATAATAGTGCATCACATCCGTAACTCTCTAATTATACTTCTCAAGAGACAGAATCCAATAATGACTACAAGAACAAAGTAGAATAATAAATTACCAAACTATGTTCATATGGGTATAACAAACATATAAAAATACAAAAAATTTGATTGGTTTGGAACTTTCAATAATCTGTCAATTTCTCTATTTTAGTAAAAAAAAATATATATATTTGTTTTTAACAATTTAATCAAATTTAAAAAAAAAAACGAAACTTAAATAATACAAGAATTGAAATTAACGTCCATTTGTTAATTTCAATTCTTGTATTATTTAAGTTTCGTTTTTACCTTATACAAAGAATGATAGGCTATACAAAGAAATGTAAATTAAAGATAAAGTTTTTTTTTTTTTTTTGAATCTGTTTCGCATAAATTGGAATACTTTTGGGTATAATACCAGAACTATATTTATATAGGCACATTAATAGAAATTCTGGGACTAATCATTGTTATCCTAAATCGTAAATTTTCAAGTTCTTAACACAACTTCTTACAACACGCTGGCCAATAATTTAAATGACGTAACTGATTTATTTTATTTTTCGTATTAATTCAAAAATTGTCGTATTATTTTAGTTAATAAGCGATTGTGTAAAAAAACAAGATTTAGTGTAGAGGTACCATACACATGTTCTAATCGATGTTGTTACATACATTTGTTTTAAATTATAATTTATCTCATTATTATGATCCTTTTTCATTCGAAAAGAAAAAAATTGCTTACTTTTACTTTTCTTATTTTTGCCTATTTCTCACAACGTGATTTTTATCATCATCTTTAAAAATAAAAACAAAAATCAAACTTATAAATATTATTCTTTAATAAAAAAAAAAAAATATTGGAAATGCCGGGGATCGAACCCGGGGCCTTTCACATGCAAAGCGAACGCTCTACCACTGAGCTACATCCCCATTTAAATGTAAAAGTTTTTTTTAGTTCATAATTCCTTGTTTAATTTATTTTATTTACCATTTTGAAAGGTATTTATATTTTTCTAAGTACATGTAACAATACTCACCTCTATACAGAAATTACAATAACATGAAATAATAGAAAATATTAAGTTCATTTGATACTACGATATACATGTATATATATCTATGCGTATTATATAGAAAATTAATCTAAATAACACCAATAACATGTAATTAAAACCAAGTTTCATAAGGTCAATTTAATATTCATAAACATATAATTGAGACAAATTTGCTAAAGTTTAAATACAAGAATTCCGGGGTATACTTTACTTTAGGTACATTGTCCAATTTCTTTGAAATTTTACATAACGATACCAAGTGACGTCACCTATATTTCACCTATATATAATCTATTTGACCTTTAAATGACCTTCTCACAAAAAATCATGTTCTATAAAATAAAGTTGACGTCACTGGGTACCGTTATGTAAAACTTCAAATAGGACAATGTACCTAAAGTAAAGTACATATATCTGAATTCCGTGGTCATTATTTTATATAGAAGAATATAGTTTTAAATATGTACAATGTATAAGTGACTGAAGGTTTTCATTGTAAAATATTATAAATTAATTTATTTAATATATTATATTTATATATATACTTAACTCATTCCTGCTCGTTCATCTAATTTAATTCTCAGAACTGTTCAAAATACTGTACCAAACCTTTAATTATATCTGCTGGTATCACTATATAAAATATAACCTTTAATTAAAATAAAAAAAAAAATTACACCTCCTATTTAAAAAACAATGAACAATCAGGTTTATTTAAATTCAAGAAACATATAACAACTCAACAAATTGAAACAATGTCAAAACTTAGGTGAGAAAAATGTTAAAATCATAAAAATATGATAAAAATAAATTTTTTTTTTTAAATCTTGAAAACTTTCAATTCAAAGAGCAAAAAAAAAAGAAACAAACAAATATAAATAAAATCTAGTAAAAAGTTAATTTTGATTTATTTACTTTACAAAGAAAAGTTTTGAAAAAAAAAAAAATACTTGATGTCATTGAAAAAAAAAATTGTTTTTTTTTTCTTTTTAACTTTAATCTACTGATAATGTCCTTTTTATACTACTCAAACATTCCCTAAGTAATGTAAAATTTGTAAAATTTGTGATAAACTAAATAATCTTTTTTTTTTTTTCTCTTTATAAAAAATATTTATTTTTATTTAATTTTTTTTTTTCTTAGAATTCAACTTGTGCACCAATAGATTATCATCAGCTTTCTTGCAAGCAAGCAAAGCAATTCTCATTTATAAACATTCATAGTGTTTTTTCTAGATTCAGGACCTCTAAATATGAAATAGTACCATTGCAAATAGCAACTAAAATAAAAAAAAACCAACCAGTAATCAGAAAAAAATGAATAGGACATACGTGTAGTAAAGATATTTTCAAGTAAGGTATGTTTACATGTTGAAATTTGTTTGACTGAAAAATGAATTTAAAAAAACGAAAAATATTTCATTATGTTTCTACGCGAGGTATTTTGATTTTACACAAAATCTGAATTTTAATATAAATCAAATTTTCATTTATTATTATATAATTTACAGCAGGGATACTCCAGTTGAATTTATTGTCAGTAAACTATACGATGAAACCTAATTATATTATGTAACTAAAATTGTTTAGCTGAATTTTTAGATTGATGAATCATATAAAAATTTAAATGCATTATTTTTTTGTAAAAGAAAACTTTTTACACGCATTCTTCTAAAACGTATACCTATTGTAGTACAAAAGTAGAATTCGTTGTATGGAGTATTGTAAGTTAAAATAAATAATAAAGATTTTAAAAAATGGACACCTACATACATATAGATGTCCATGTTTTAAAACGTCTTATGAATCGTCTTATAAAAGAAGAAGTTGCAACCCCCTTTAAAGATTCCGAACCATTTTGTGACATAGGTAGACACAAACTAAGATTAGTAACAAAAATGAAAGAAGAAAACTCCACAAGAAAGAGAATCTCCACAACGCATACAGAAAACATGCGGAGTATAAGTAAGATATGTGTACTTAGCAGCATATTTCTTTACTAAAGACGACCTGCCATTAATAAAATCTCTACAGATATTCTGTTTCATAGAGCCTGCTTCTTACAGCCCTGGTATTGACAGAAGTGTTTTAACTAGTTATAAGGCAAAATCCACAACACGGAGTAATAGAGGGAGCACAATAGATCTACATCAAATTGTCGCAATTTTGCTGTTTCCCCTTAAATAATAATAATGATCTCAATTAAGCTTCCATCCCGTCCCACTCCCAATTCAATGTTTCCGTATCCATTTCCTATCCTTTCGTATCCCTACTCCCTAGCCAATATGCTGCGTTCACAGGTAAGGGTTTCATCCCATTATATTGGCTAAAGGGGGAGGTGGGTTTAGTCAGTAAGAATCTGACACTATCAAGGGGGAAATTCTTGGTGTCTTTGGAAGATTCCCACCTCCCTTAGGAAAAAAAAAAAATTAAGCTTAACCAATTACATTAATTCAAACATTTAAAATTATTTTTTAATGAATAGATCAAATTTTATTCATATTACTTAAGAAACTAATTTTAAATCTATAAATACCAGAGATACAAACTCTATAATAATATAAAATTTATTTAAGATTTACATAATAAATTATAACTCTAAATAAAACTAATTTCAATTCGCCTTTTAGTAAATTTATGTGAACACCATTATACATTTAGAGCATATTTTGCATATTGCAATGAATGCAAAAAAAAAATCTAACAAATTCATATAATTTTTTATTAGATTTTATATCTAAAGTATGTTCAGGTTGTTTTTATACCCGTACGATAAGGATCGGGTATATTAAATTTGCTCCTTTGTTTGTAACACCTCGAAATAAGCTAGCTATATACATTCAAAGGTATGGATCGGATTAGAATCAAATTCTATTAAGCTTTGCCCGTCCGTCCGTCTATCCGTCAGCAAGATAACTCAAAAACTAAGAAAGCTAGAGTCTTGAAATTAACACAAAATATTCTTACAATAATTTGTAGGTTTCCTATTTTTTTTTAGTTGAGATCCGACCAAAATTTTGGGTCATTTTTCTAAATTTTTCTAAAAAATTTTTGTATCGATTTTTTTGCATTTTTTCTTACCCGATCATTTGAAATTGTTGAAGATGATGGGTAGTACAAAAAAAAAATTAATAAATAAAAAATATAACGGTTACTTAAAGAATTTATATTTATATGATATTAGTATACATACTTATATAACTCATGTTTATTTAAATATCGTATATGTCACTGATGAATGAATGATATATAATACATATGTATAGTATAAATTATTATACATACATTTACCGCTTAGTATTAAATGGTACTATAGAATATTTGGTAAAGTTTTGGATTGATAATCGTTATGTGGAAGGTTAGAATTTGTTTTTGAAGAATGTATAAACATATAGTTTGAATATAGGTACAACCCATAGTTCTAGAAATTATAAAATTCACCCAAATTATTTTAAAATACTAAAAATTAAAAAAATAATATTATAAGCAGAGTGACAGGCTATGAACATAGTAACGGTTCGTACGGGTATCTAAGAGTTGACAAAGGCAACTGTATTCTTCCTCATTTTTTTTTTGTTGGTGTATTTCATATAAAGTTTAACTAATATACGACAAGTAAACATAGTTCCATTATAACATATCATTGTTGCACTATATATGAATGTACATACAGATGCAAATTGTTTTTTTTTTAAATTCATATATTCAGGTAAAAGAAAATTTAGCATTTCCTTTTTTAGGTCATATACGTAAGAACGTCTCAATATGAATAACACATATTATAAAAAAAAAATAACAATGAAAGGTCTTTCCTTTATCTTCTCCTTCATCTTTTTAAAATGTTACTATTATAATAATAATGGTGCCCTATTGTAAAAATGGCACTACTATCATAACAAGTAAAAATATACACAAAATTATTTTATTTATACGATAAATTTTCAATTTTCATTTTAAATTTTTTTTTTTTGCCGTTTTCATTTCGTAATTTTTCCCCCTTCTTATATGAAAATCGTAAATCAATTTTCTTGATAAAAATTATTCATGAATTCAATAAATAATAAGAATTTGGTACAAAAAAAAAAAAAAAAACTATAAAAAAGAAAATTTCTTAAATGGAAAACGGATTTTATTTTAGGTGACATTTGACAACTTTAAGACAATTTTTAGGATCACAAATATAATTTTAGGTCAAAATAAATACCTATTAATTTTTATATTTAGACTATTTAAGTTCAATTGGATTATCGTTAAAACTTACCTTATATTTTATATTACTATTTGTTAAAAAAAAAAAATTGTTTCACAATTTACAAAAGTAGAACTGGAGATCACTGTAATGGGTAAGTGTTTTCTGAAAACATCAAACTCCTATACCATGGAGATTATTTGAGATTACTTTGATGTGTAGCTGTTTGCTGAAAACACCAAACTCATATACCATGGCATAACATAATGGTATGTACATTCTTCTAACTATGATCATTATGATCATGCGGTATAATATATGCCGGCAATCGTACATTGAATGTTTCAAGTGAAGACTTTAAAATAGTTTGAATAAATTAATTTTTGTTTTCAAGTTTTTAAAATTTATGAACATATACAAATGATTGGTATATGTGAAACTATTTTGTTAAGTCTGAAAAAAAATTTATATATATATATACTCTATTTATTTATAGTCAACGAAAATAATCAATAACCTCACCAGTCTGGTATGAATACGCTTACAAAAAGAAGTTACAAGTAATTCAAAGTTCTAAAAATTTTGTTGCTTTACCCATTCTTTTCGTCTAAAAAAGTTTCCCGTCCTATCCTTCTTATTGAAGAAAAAATTAACACAATTTCTAACTTGTGCATTTCACTAAATGAAATTTAGGGTGTCACAAAGCGTTACGATTAAAGCTATACTTTAAAACAAAATTTATTAAACTTAATTAATTTCACCAACTCTAAAATTCTACCAAATAATTTTTTTCTAGATAATATAACAAAAAAGAAATAAATATTGTGTGGACTATTACCCCCAAATGTCCATTTAACTAATTAATAAAAACCAATGATTTTGCAACCAACTCCCGAAATTTTCCGAATTAAAGTTCATTTTGTAAAAAGGGCCTACTCTGATTTTATGACCAACTATAAAATCTCTCCTAATTATTTTTCTTACATACATATATTTAAACTATAAAACATTTTAAATGGTGGTGGCTGCCAAACTCCTATTCTAAACAAATTATTAAAATCATGATTTTGTAACCAACTCCAAAATCCTTCCCAATAATATTTTTACATACATATTTCAACAAGAAGTCACTACGCCGATCATTTTGAAAATTAATAATGGTTTTATGACACAATTTTGTTTTATAAAAGTATGGTTTTATGACAGATTCCAAAGAATCATTAATTTATATTGGGAATATGACTGTATGATACGATTTGAAAGGGTCATAAAATCATATTAATGAAATGTATCACAGTTTATCGTTATAAGCATTCTAAAATTAAGTATATTTAAAACAAAATAATTAAGTTTCATTAAAACTTTTTATATAACGTTTTTGGATATTGTCTAATTTTTATCTCAAAATTTAGATTACCTTAATAATAAAAATCAATAATTAAATATTTAAACTAATAGATAAGATAGTATAGAGATCCCTAAACTGTAAGCTATTTACTATGTAAAATCTATAAAACAAACTAAGCAAATAAAATAAATGTACATATTGTTTGCGTTCCTTTTACAAGAAAAGAGTAATTGAGAGTAGTTACTACTAAATGAAATACTAATTTAACATAACCCATTTTTTACTCCAATCTACTCTTTCTCTGGTATAGTTGGAAGTAGAAGAGAATATGTAGTTTATTCTAAAGAGTAAGAGTAAAAGGAATACAAATATTAGTGACGCTTAATAAATTAATAAAAATAATCCAAAAAGTAAAAAGTAAGTATTTAAAGAATAAACAATTTGATGACAAAATTTAAAGAGAGGCGAATAATAAATAATTGGCACAGCATTTAAAAAATTTATTTATTGCCGGTTTATAGAATAATAACGTGATGCGTGTCTTTTATTAATAAACGTTACATCAGATCACAGCGTGTAATAATATTTAAAATCTTAAAATTGAATTTTGTGTTAAATTTTTTTGGTAATTTTCTAAATTTATTTACAATAAGTTTTTCATATATGGTATGTATTAATGTTTTTAAGTACTTTTAGATTCAATTTGTGATATAAACCCTATCTATACTCAATTCAATAGAACTATAATCTACGATATATTCTGTCAACAATAAGTTAAAAATGCTATTTATAATATAGAAATTTGAAAATTTAATATTTGAAACTTACCTTAAAAACGAAATTCCAAATTTAAAATCAAAATAATTTTAAAAATAAAAACGAAAATTTAAAATCCTTATTAAACTATAATAAAAAAAAAAAATTATAAAAGTAAATGAAAGAAGTTAACGTAAAAAGTTTACAAAACTAAATTTACATAAGTTTACATAAGAGTAAATTTATTTTTTTTTTTAAAACAACTTCATTTATTTTATTATGCATTCAAAAACAATGTTAAAATGAATAATGACATATATGTATGTATTTTATAAATTATTACATTCTGATTCAAGATAGATAAGATACTTTAATAACTTCTAAATATTACGAAGTTAATGCTTTTCAGTTTTTATAATAAAGAAAATTTCCGGATAATGATAATGAATTTTCTCAATTTATAAAAAACGTTTAGGTTAAAAATAAATAAATTAATAGGTTATATCCTTTTTAAATCAAAAGCGTTTCTAGTACTTGTTATTACATTTTTAATTTGATTATTAGTTTCACTTTTATCTACACGATCCGCCCGTTCTACACGATTTTATTTACAAAATTTCTACACGGTTTGTTATAAAACAATAAATTTTTTCTTTTAGAAACTTTAATGTTATATAGAACAGCTTTTTATGTAACCCCCCATTTATTAGGGAACTATACCCTCAAGCATTATTTTCAAATGTGTTTATCTCAGGTACTGTTTAACATTTTTTCGATCAATAAAAACGCCAAACAACAGGATATTTCTTTTGGCTTTATAAATAAAAATAGAATTCATGGCAATTTACTATTTAAATTTACAGTTATGTGAAACGCTTTGTAACGATTTTTATAGGATAAAGTACGAATGCTTAAAATTTTGAGAGGATCTTTTAGAATTACCATAAGTTTGTTTTTTGTAGCAAATATGTTTGTATTTTACGCTATTACATAGGATTCAAAAACTATTATGTAGGATTCAAATCTGTTAATAGCTTTTCTTAGGTTTATAGGATTAAATAGATACATCCCTTAAATTTGGAAAAAAATCAGAAATTGCAAATATTTATAACTCAAATTCTGCTTTATATTTTTTGAAACTAACAGGTAGGGCATTTAAATTTTATAAACAATATGAAAATAATACAATTTTTCATTTAAAGTCACCATTACCTGAAAACAAAATTTTGCAATATTTTTCTTCTTTCATATCTTCGGAACTGCTTCAGACAAAAATAAAATTTTATACTAAAACATTTTGAGAGAAGAAAAATTTTAATTTAGGATTAAGGTTTCTTTGTAAAAAATTAACAGGTAAATTTAAAAAAAAAATGCAAAAATCAATTAATGAAATTAAGTAAAAAATTTTGAAAGACTACTTTTAAATGCAGATTATTTTTGCAAGCCATTTTTATATATTTATTATATATTTCTTGAAGAACCTACTACGTATTCCTCTGCTATGCCTTAAGAATAGTAGCTACTTCTTTTGAGGTAATCTGTAATAAAATGTAATGGAGCCATAAATTGGCCATATTTAAAGACATTATTCGGCAGTGTTAGTAAAACATGAAAAGGTAAAAAAAAATGTAAAAGATTAATTGAACATACTAAGTAAATTGTATCCTTTTTCCGAATAGCTTCTTCTTCTTGCATTCGAATGTTATATATGTATATGTATTTTTTAAACTTGATGTCATTTGATAAAATGTAACATATTTATAAATTACATAATATAATACAAGATCCATTTAAAATATGATTTTAAAACACTACAGAACTTAAAAATTAATTAATATTGCAAAATTCATTAAAAATCATGACAGAGTGACTAATAATCTTTTTGTTATAATTTGAAATGAATTTTGCAATGAGGGCAGAAAAAAAAATTTTTTTTTAATTATAATAATCATTATTTAAAATGAAGGTATACATATTACCTTACACTTCATATACTATTACTAAATACTATAATACAGAAATATTTTTAATTATTAATATTAAGATAATCAATGCATTAATAATAATAGGTTAAGAATAAAAAAAAAAAAAAATCATATATAAACGGATATTACAATAATTATATAGCGCTATTTGATAGGATCATTTTTTCATATTACGCATGCCTTTGTCTCCAAATGTAGTTAATATGCCAATAAGAAAATTTATGTACGCTTTCACTTACTTCAATACATATTTTTTTTTTTTTCTTAATCTTGACGTAATTTTTTGAGTTATTATGCAACATTACTAACATCTTGGATATTGGGTATAAAAACAAAAAGATCTTATCTGTAATCATATATACATATAATATGAAATCAAAAAAAAAAAAAAATATATAAATATTATATTATATTCATTATTAATTCCAAATAATGTTTTATGAATATGACAACAAGTTAGCGTACATAACATGTAATTTTATCCTTGTATCAATGTCCAAAAACAAAAAACAATACAAAACAAGAAAAAAATAATTTGTATAAGATATATTTAAGTGATTTGCTCCCTCATCATTCATAAAAAAAAAAAAAAATAAATTGAACCGGTACAAAAAGTTACAATTAATTGGTAATTTATCTTTTCTTTTTTTTTTTGGTTCCTTCCTTTTTTTATTATAATATCATCTTCCTGACGATACTTCTTCTCCTGTACATTAAATAAAAATTCCCATTACTTCATTATATGAAAAGGAAAATAAAAAAGTTTTTCATAACAATTATAGGATATTAATATTGTGAAATATTAGATGGTATAAAACAATTATCTATACTTCAGTCTTTTGATTCTTAAGCCTCTGCTCCACTTAAAACAAACTCTATGTTTCCTATTTAAAAAATTGTATTTTTAACCATACTCGTATATGTACAATGGTAAACGTACCCTTGTGATATATTGCTTACGCAGAACACTAATCATAATATATCTTCCTTTGCACTAACAGTCAAAGTGTCACATTAACAGTCACATTGGAAACTTTTCTCCAAAAATTTAGTTCATAATTTAATTATGATTTGTTAAAAGAATTACGAAATGTTAATACAATATTGAGAAGGCAGCTCTCAACGCATTTTTTCTCTTTTCATTTTTTTATTATAGCATTATAAACGGAAGTAACACTATTTAATACTCTGCACTATTTAAAATTCATTAATTTTATAATCGATTTATAAAAAATAAAATATGATTTTTCTTCATCTTTGACCCTTTCTTTGATCAGATAAATTGTATTGTCATTTTTTTTTTTTTTGTTATTAATTATGATTTTATGTATTGCATAATTTTACATTTAATAAAATATTAACAATACTGTTATCAATGAAAAGAAAAAAAAAAAAATTATGAAAAATGTTAAAAGATTTTAAAGCAATCCTTAGGGCTTATTGTTGTCATCATTCAAAAGAATTTATCATGTTCGTCACTATAATAAAAACATTGTTGACATGAGCCACTACATTATGCACCAACAACTTGTCTGTTAAACATTTTATTTTTTTTTTTTTTCGTTTCTTTTAAAACACCAGTAATATTATGAAATCGATATAGGAAAAGTATTTAAATAAATTTAAGATGGACTTCCATCAAATAAACGGATTCCAATAATACATGTAATTCAAACTAAAAATAAAAAAATAATTTATATAATTTTAATTTAATTAATAACATTGAAATAATAGTTCGAATCCCACACACATCGTAAGAGTTATTCCACCTTACGACATTTACAGCCAACGCCTCAAAAGGACGGATTGTGTAATTTCCTTGTCACATTATTTTTGTGGCAGGGGAATAAATAAAAAAAAAATAGTTAGTAATTGTAAAACAAATTACCTAACAGATTTTGCATTCTAAATACATCATAATTGAAACAAAATTCTCAATGTTTCAAATAAAATTCATCCTTTTGCAAATAAATTTATCTTTCAAATAAATAATAAAACTAAAATAATTACAGACTAAAATCTAATTTTGTATACTCAGTAGCTAAATTAAAAATAAAAATAATTTTATATCTAATACATATAAAAATAGCGGCCGGTCGATGTGTTAATTATCGATTTTCTTGCAAAGTTCCTACTTATATTCTGATACGCAATTTAAAAAAATCAATGATTTCCAATATTTTAGGTTATTTAAAAATATATCATAGAAGATTAGAGAAGTTTATATGTGTAAAAATATGGCCATAATATCATATTCTAAAATATAACTTTTGTAAAAATATAAATTTCGTCTGTCAACTGTTAACTAATATCCAACATTTTATTTTCTAAAATTTTTAAAATATGCATTTGAATGAAATTTTATTTTTTAACTTTGATAATAAGAAGCATGGGGCATTTTTCCCATGGGGCAACAAAAAATTTAATAAATGAAGGAAAAAAATAATGAATGAATGATTATTAGTGATGCGCCTTATATCATTATTTCTGTCCATGGCAAGGGATCATGACAGAGAAATTTCCTTCTAAACCGTAACCCTATGTCGCGGATCAAATAGCAATAGAATTAAGATTAGACATCATTACAAGCCATCCTGAAAACAGCATAAACAAAACGCAGAACGGCGTTAGCGGCCGCTAAGATATCGGGTTGATCTGTAAAAAACTGCTTAAAAGATTCGGAAGGCAATCGCTAAAGCCGCGACTGTACACCAAACTTAAGCGATCCCGATAAAATGTACAGCCAAAGCACTCCACCGGAAAAGAATCCCAGGAAAATTAATAAACATATTAATTAATGTAATTTCGAATACGATTAATAAAGGGAAGTAATAGCAGCAATAATAATGGAACTGTTGAATGCTAGAAAGAATCGAATGAGTTGGCGGAAATTAACCAACACTGCTCCCTCAGTCTTCAATAAATAATTATCTAGAGAAACTGTTTAAATCTGTAATGATTAGATCAATTGCAAATATAGAGTCATAGGACTAACGCACTTATTAATAAAACAGGTACCAACGTTCTGGACCAAATTCAAATAAAAAAAAAACTATTTACATTCAGGTTCTCACATGCGAAGAGTTTTTATGATAGGCAGGATTGAAAAATTTGGCGGATTTAGACTAGCATCAATACTAGTTCGATGAGACGCTGTGACATACAAGAGATTCATGTAGCAGGAGTAGAATGCACAACGGATCACAAAAAGGTTCGAATTCCTTTCCCTTTATCAAAAGTAACAACAAAATTCATAAATCTAATGAATTATAACGTACTCGCATAAGTACTACTCGATTAAAATACAAACTGTATAATAATCAACTCTATCATTTTACCTCAGTCCTGCTGTTTCTTGTACACGGCATTCCTATACTTCTTGTACTCCAACTTCTACCAAATAACAATTTAATTCAAATTTTTCAAATTTTAATTGTTGATAACTATTTTTATTTTTTTTTTTTTTTTCCCCGTCCAATATTATTAACAAATTTTTTACTTAAACATTTTTAATTACTACTGTACAAAGATAACAAAATTTTATTAACCTTTTTTTACATAACAAAATAGTAAATCCATTTTTTAAATATTATTTTTCAACAATTACCATCCAGTAGCATATCTTAATAATGGAGCAGATTTAACTATAACTGATGGAGCAGCATGAACAGCTACTTTAAGCTCTGGACGATGTTCAATAAAAGTTGTGAAAGTTCTTGGTGCTTCAATTTTATGAACAATTGGTGCAGAATAAGTTTTAACAATTGGTGCAGCATAGGTTTTAACAATTGGTGCAGCTAGAACTTTTGTAAGTGTTATTTCTGGTTTAATAATTGTTGCCGATTTTAATAAACCAGCATTTGCAATACCAACAGCAACACATAAAATCAACTAAAATAAATAAAATACATTTTTTTGTTGTTAGTATAATTTGTTTAAATATATTATAAGAAATTAAATAAAATCCTTACGAATTTGGCAATCATTTTTTTTTAGTTTATTATAAAATTACACAAGTTGACTTATTAGAAAGATTTAAGTAACTAATGTATTTTTAAGAAATCATAGAACACTTATATACTAAAATTATATTGTAGAAATATATTATAAAAATTGTAGTTGAACAACATTATTTCAAGTTATTCAATAAGGAATCATCACAATATACTATATATACTTATCTATTTATTAGCTTGTTTAAAATGTCCCCTTTGGGTTTCCGGAATTACTAAGACTAATTTTGTAAAAATATTCAATTATTTATTGTTTACCTCTTAAAGGCTCTAAGCTTTTTCATAAATTATTTATTTGAAATGTTAAATTTTAAAACATTCTTGTTTCATTAGCCTTAGAGGTTTATTTATAAAACAAGAATAAATAAAAAAAGAACAATATTTATTTTATTAATTTTCATCGATTTTAATATAATTTGCAGAATTTCTTTTTAATTTTAAAATATTGATTGCCACAATATTGCCTATGTATTTAAAGAAAAATATATAATAATATTTTTAAAATAAAAAATTTGATAATTCAATTAAAGAAAAATTTAAGTTAAATTTTTTTTTATAAAATCTTTAATGTTCATATTAATTGATCCACTGATGATAACTTCTAAGATACCACAATAAAAAGATCCAAATAGAAATATCATTAAAAACAATTATTAATTACACCAAAAACTATCAGAGTAGAAGATAAACAAGCTCAAAAAAAAACAATATAAATTACCATTGTTATGCGAAAAACTGATACCTTCGATTTCATTCCTGAATAACCTATACTTCTTTAAACTGTACATTATCAATTGCAGCGATTTAGGGATTACAATCGCCGCAATATCAGTAATGTAATATGGATTTTAACAGGTCATTGTCCAATCGGCAGACATGCCAGAAAACTAGGACTTCCCTCATTTGATTTTTGCAGAAGCTGAAGAGGAAGAGGAGAAAATGAAGAGGAAGAGGAATCACTCTTTCACCTGATGTATGAATGCCAGGCTCCTGCTTTAAAAAGAAGAAAATTTTTGGCAACATTTTCTTAAACAATCTTTTCGATCTGTCGGGAAGTGAATTTATATCGCTTTGTAAGAAGCTCCCAATGGTTTAATTAGGAGAAATACTGATCCAGAGTATTACAACGACCCTAAACTGGCCTAAGTGTGCATCTGCGGCCCCTACCTACCTACCTGCCTTGAACTGTGTACTACGGTAAGATTTTTATCATTTAATTATTTACTGGCACTTCAAAAATATGATATTTGCTTTATTCTAGACCGCTAATATAGTTTTAAATTTGTCTTTATAGACAATAGTTTGTTACATGTAATACTCTTGATTCTTATATCACTTAAATATGATTTACGCTAGACGGTATATCGAAATTTTAATTTCAATTTTTCATTTAATCATAACCTATTTCTTTCTATAGTGATATCAGCTTTAGAAGTGACTAAAAACTTTATTATTATAACCGTACGAATAACCGTTCTCAGGATTCTCAGTAATAATTTTGCAATTACTTTTGTGAAACTTTAAAGAAGACAAGATAGATATGGAAAAGAGTATATTATATTCTTGTTCAAAATTGAAATTATTAAGTTATATGTAAGTCAGCCGTCCATCCACACGATAAAAACAAATGATAAAATGAAACTAGGATTCTGAAATTTTTACCATTTTATCTTTATAAAATTGTTAGTACGGCTAACGAATCATTGATCAAGTTCGATCGCGACTTTGAGTTTCTACTATACAACTTCTTTTTTTTTTTGAAAATAATTTAGTGCCCATTGAAGCTAGGTATTTGAAATTTTGTAAAATGAAATTAAGTCTTATGTCAACGATTTTTGCTAAATTAGGTTAGTCTAATGCAACAAGTGCTGGTAGCTGCGAAAATTATATTCTCACATCTTAGTACTAATATAGTTGGACATCTGAAATTTCTAAAAGATAGTCAAGTTTTATGACAATAATTTCAATGAAATTGGATTGGTTTGGGTCAACAGATTAGAGTAGCTGTCATATCTTTTCACTTAATTAGGTTAAACATCTGAAATTTTGTAAAAGGTGATCAAATTTGATGAAATTCTGTGAAATTTGATTGGATTAGAGCAACATCTTCGAGTAATTGTAATATCTTGGTACTTAATAAAACTAAACATCTGCAATTTTCTAAAACATAATCAAATTTTATGGCAATAACTTCTGTGAAATTTGCTTAGTCTGGGACAACAGCTTCGAGTAACTGTCACATAACTCCAAAATTTACATATAATTATTTAAATCAGAAAACTAAAATTGTACATTTCATGTTAACAACATAACTTATGTTCGTTAAAGTATGCTAGAGTTAACCCAGTCAAACATGCACAAACTCTTCCTATTTTTTAAAATGTTCTGGATTAAATAGCGCACAAAATTAAATTTTGAAAAATAAATAAAAAAGACAAAATTAATGAAATTTTTGTGAAAATAAAACCTTTTACAAAGTTGAATGAAATATAGTTTATATTTAATTACATGACAATAATACATTCAACATGAAACTATTGCTATAGTTTATAAAGTTTTAAGTTTTGCAAATTTTTTTTTTTTTTATTATTATCCAAAAATCACGTAATCTGAAGCAACAAAAGAAACTTCATCGTTATGACATAAAAAAACAAAATATTGATTTAAACCCATACAATAAAATTACTAACAAATTTGATAGAAAATAATAGGTATATCTCCCAAAACTGATTACTTAATAAACCATTAAAAGTCGAGGGTAAATGACCGACATAAAAAAAAATATTGACAAAGAAATGAAAATAAAAAAAAAATCTATTGTAATACATATAAATTACAGGTAAAATTGCGTGTTTTAATTTTTCTTTTTCTTGTTGAATTTTCATGTTTTAATATTACCATTATTTAGTCCAGTTTTTAGTTCAATGTCAATGTTATTAATAAATTATCTTAAAAATATATTTGTATACGTATATATATATATATATATTATATATATATTTTCTTAAAGACAGGAAGGTAGGTAGGTCAGTTACAATATCTATTAATCGAAAAATATAAGTAACACCCTAAATTTTAATCTTTGAAATGTTTTAAGTAATAAAGAATGTAATGCATTACCTTTAGTTGAATTAAGTTTATTATGATCGACATAAAAGAAATTTAATTTTTATATCTTGTGCATAATTCTCATAAAAGTAATCTAATGGGTAAGAGCATATGAAATATGTTGTAAACACCGAGGAAATGTCTATTCGAATACCACTTGTTCGAATCCCACGAATTCTTCTTGTTTTCGTGATAAGAATAATTCCTCCTTACGACATTTACAGCCACGCCTGAAAAGGAAAGTTTATGTAATTTCCTTGTGACATTTATGTTGCAGGGGAATACCCTAAAAACAAAAATAAAATTTGAAAATTGAAAAAACTATAATATAAAGAAATTTGAATTAAATCTGAAAAAATACTTTTCGAATTCTTCTATATTCTATGATTACTAAATCAAATTTTGAACCTGATTCTTAAAAATTTTATCTTGTTTTTATAATTTGGTTTAATTTTATTAATTTATTTAATTATTTACAAGACTATAGTATATAACTACTAACCGATATATTTGAGAATCCTATATGTGTGAAAGTCATATGCGCCAGTTATTTTTTTGTTTAAAAACGTTTTCTTACTTGCTCATATTTCTTATACAACTTACATTAGACCAAAACATTGCAACTGTGTTTGCATTGTATAAGATATAAGGCTACCATACTATACCAAACTGTATAATTATAATAGTCCCACCAGGCTTATAATAGTCCCACAAGAAATTATCTTCAAAGAAAAAAAAATGAAATAACTCGCCAAAAATTTGTTCGGAAAATAATCCCCACATCTAAAGAGTAAAATTAAATAATCCTCCCAAAATACATATGAAATATGGGGATTAATTATGAAATAATCCTCTAAAATAAAATAAATTTACTAATAAAATAACCCCTCAGAACTACTTACCTTTATAATTATTCAAAGGATTTGAAATAGTGGGAACTGTCGCCCCTAAACCTCCACTAAACAATTTATTGAAACCTTGATTTAATCTCTAAAATTCATCCTAATTCAGAATCTCACATATACATATACACGTATACATGTATAATTCCTTTTTTTTTTTTAATTTTCCGCGAAATTTTGTAATTTGCGATTTTGAAATTTTGAGAGATTTTGAGTTTTTTTTTCGGAATTTTGATTTTCTTGTTTGAACAAATGTAGTTAATATACTCGTAATATGTTCATTTTAATTTCGAGGTTATTTCACTTTATTTCGGCAATATTTCATTTTGAATTTGGGGTATTATTTTATAATTAAATAATACTCTATTTTTTTTGGATATTATTTCATTTTCTTGCATATTAGAAGAAAATGCATTAGAATTTATATAAATAAAATTTGGAAACTACAAACAGAGTTCAGGCACTAGTATTCAAATAAATATATTTATAAAATATCAAAAATAATTAATAGAATTGCTAATTTCATTATAAAACTAATTCGGAAACATTTTGATAGAGTATTAAGAAGTTCTGAAAACCGTCTAATATCCAAAATAAATTTTAACATATAATGTAGAGATTTTCATTTGCAATCATTAATATGCTGAATTGCAGCACATTTTACACTCCTTTACACATTTTTTTTAGTATGCCCATATATTTTACAGGAAATACACATTCACATTGCCACGTTTCCATGTGCTTCAATTCCAGAACTTCGTGGAAACTTCTTGAGGGATGTAAACTTCGTAGAACCACTCTGAAACTTCTTTCTTATTTTAATTATAGTAATGATGAAATTTTTAATTTTTTGCTGCTTGTTCATTTATTACAGTTCTTAGGTGATTTTGACCAGGTGAGATGAACTCAGGTTATTTTGTTTTAATTTTTATTTCTTCACTGTTTACCAGTTTTATTACATAATTATTAATTTGCAATTGTATCCAGTAAGTTTAAAAGTAGAGCTATGTTCTCAACTTCAGTTATAAAACTTGATGGTGGCCTTAGTGTTTTTACAATTTTGCTTTCGTTGTTCATCATTTACTTCTAGTAGATCTGAAAACCTATTGCTGGTAGAAGGAATGAATTTTAGCCAATTACAGTTTTTGTTGCTTGTTAGGTACAGGATTTATTTTGCCTGGATTGTCTCCGTTTCTTTTATGATTTTTAATTACAGTAAAACCATTAGAACATTCTACTGCGGGCTGGGTTGACTTTATTGTACTCATTATTAAATGTTGTTGTTTAATTGTTGTTGATATCATACCATTCTTCTGTTTCATTTCATCAAGTTGACTTTTCAGTTCTTGATTTATCTTTTTTATTTTTGTATATTACTTATAGTTTTCTTTGTACATTACTTATATACTTCTTTGAATAATATTTGCCTTTAACACACAATTACAATCAGTTATAGCTATATCTGTTTTGCTTCTGAGAAAGGTAATATTTTCTTGCATTACAAATTGTTAAAAACAAAGATTAAATTTTATTCTTTTTATTCTGATAAAATTTCCCAACCAAAACTTAATTAGATTCTAATTATAGTTTTAACACATAAAAATTTAACTAGCATATATGTATATATTTATAAAATCCCATAGGATACTATACAAACATTATTCGAGTTGTTTTTACGGGCGCCTATTTTTAACTTCTACCTACTTAAAAAATAACACTAGAATTCGTTAAGCCGTAAAACAATAAAAGTAAATTTCATATTATAATTTATAAAGTGTTATTTCGGATTTTTAATACCAGAGTTCAGCCTTCAAAATTTCTCTTTTTTTTTTTATATACTAACAACCTTTGTATTCTTTTATTTTAAATATATATATACATATATTAATAGATCTTTTGTGCAATTTTTTTTTTTACAACTAAGTATAAATAAATTTCATTGACCTGAAAATGATGACAATCTTTTCAAAAGTGAATGAAAATTTTAATCAATTTTATAAATTTTTGATATTTTTTGGAAACTACCAATTTTTAAAGTATCAGCTGGTTAACTACAAAAACAATACTAAAACAATAATAAAAAATACTAATTTTTAGGTTCTGTTTAGTTTTAAAATTTCTTAAGAATTTTTTCGTTTATAACATAAAAGAGCCGATTTTGTGTGTAATATTTACATATGTATATGGGCACATATGATTAAAATTTAAAAAAGGTTTACAAATATTCAATATTTAAAAATATAAAAATATTTTGTATGTTTTTATAGAATTTTTTTTTTGCTTTTGTTAAATATACTGCGGCGTTTATAATTTTTCTTTTTTTGTAATTCTTTAATTTCCAATAATAGTTAATATTTTTTTAACACATTTTTTTTTATTTATTTTTATATTTAGCCGCTTTTAGCCGCTTCACCGTAGGTCATATACGTAAGAGATTACATACAAATGTACATATGGTGGTAGTTTTTTGTTTGCATATACTGGTAGTTTTGACACGTAATATAGATACATTGTATAAATATTTCTTTACGCAGGTTATTTTAAGTTATAAGCAAAGACGGAAGAGCGGAAGATGCCCTTGACAATAAAGCCGAATCGGATTCGATTCCTTGTCGATACGAAAATAAAGTCGAAACCGCGAATTATCCAAATTGAACCTTATTACCGTGTTGAAAAGGAAATAAAGTCGAATTTTATTTTTATAATAAAAAAATTTCCGAAATTCTATTCTGAAATTTTAATTGAAGTATGATAAAATCAAAATATATGTATATGTAAGTAAAATAATAGGTCTGGTAGGAAAGGCCGACATTCTTAATCCCGCTTTTTCAAAATCCTGTTTTCCAAAATCCTTTCAAAATTCCTGCAAGACCAAATCCCGCTGAATAAATTATTGAACCCTGATTTTGTAACCAATTCAAAAATTCTTCCTCCTTATAATTTTTTATACACACATATATTTAATTGAAAGTGGTGGCTCTGTTGGAAGAGAAAAGAGAAGAAAATTAAGCATCAAAAGGAATGAAAAATTAAGGGAAGCAAATGAACTATTGGAAAATTGTAAAATATCCTCAATGATGTTCTTAAACAGAATTACATATAATAAGGATAATAAGATATTTGGGAATTTTGATGAATTTGAAGAAGTTGATGGGGATAATGAAAATGGAAGCGATGTTTCAAGTGAATCGGGAGGGAAATTGGACCTCTCAAATATTAATCAATTACAAGAGATTTTTCTAAATCTATACTGTGTTTGTTTGGCGAATCCTTCCTATAGTTCTTCTTCCGGTTTTACTTGAATAGATTCTTCAAAAATTTCTATTCAAATTCAAAATTCTATTTCAAAAAATAAAATTACAATATTAAAAAATTAATCCATATGTTGTTATTTAATTTTCGGACTTATTTCATATTGTGATTTTCTAACTTAATTCATTATGAATCAAGTTAGAAAAATTATTGAACGGTTTCTAACTTAATTTTTTTTAATTTAATTCATTTTAAATTAATTCACAGCGACAAAAAAAAACAATTTTCGGACTTATAGAATTTTCAAAATTTCAAACTTAGTTCATTATGAATTAAGTTAGAAAAATTAAAAATGAAATGAGTTCGAAAAAAAAATTTTTTCTAACTTAATTAATTTTTTTGTATTCTATTTTATAAAGCAGTAATAAAGCCAAGATTTCGGCTTTATTTCCTCATCAGAAGGGATTCGACTTTATTTCCTGGACCATTTTTTTTTTTCGGGTACTACATATTTTCTCTTAATTTTAGGTCACAGTTCTAAATAACCCGCTTTAAAATAAATATTGGTTTTTTTTGCATATAAAAATATTTTTACACAATATTAAATTAACAAAAAAATATTGTAGTTTGTGCCGAACCATCAAACCAAACTGTCGGAATGAACAATCAAAAAAGTTGGAAATATTTATTTTAGTCTGTTACTCTGGTTTAAATATAATAAATTTATTGATCTAATTTAACCACCTAAATATAATAAATTCATTTATCAATTTACGATAAGTCAGATCCAGAAAATAAATTTTTACAATAAAATTTTTATTTTCAAATTTTTAAAGCTAAAATCAACAATATTTTATGTTTTAAAACATGGTAAAAAAATCTGGTATTATATATTTTATATTATTCTTTTACGAGCTTCCTAATTATTAATTAATGTATCCAGTTTTAGATTTGCTTTAATATCTCAGGTTTTTATAACTTTATACCTATTTTTAATATGTGTCAATCAAAAACATACCAGAACTTTTTTTTCTAGAATTTTTATAGTCTTTTTACTTCATGTATCCAGACGGTTTTTAATCCGTCTTTTGCGGAACACTGATCCACGAGCTTTACGCAGATGTTCTACGTAATTATTTTTTGTTGAAATACGTATAAGTTTGTAATATAAAAATAAAATTTAAGGAAGGGGGAAACTTTGAATGTAATTAATATTATGTTTATGTACAATTAAAAAATATACTTTTTTTTTCTATTAAAAAAATATTTAAAAACAATTAAGCAACGTTTGTTAATTCAGAGAATTGAAATGAAAATGAAACCATGTAATCTAGCCAAGAGTCTTTTGTTTTGCAATCATATTGTGAAATAAAAATTTTGTTTGGTGATGATGCACAAAATGATATTAAGAAGGTTGCCATTTTTAACGATACAATAAAAAAAAAATTAAAAAACATATCAAATATTAAAAACAGTTAACGATAGACTTTTGCTTTATAAATTTACAAATGGGTTGACATTTGGAACATAGCTCAAAAGCTTGATTCTGTGCATTTCATTGAAATCGTAAATCAATTTTTATATTACGAAGAGCTTAACGAACATACAACAGATAAAGATTTTTTTAATTTTAAAGCAATTTCTTTAGAACAGTTCAAAAAAATTGTGGTATTACTGTTTAGAAATTTGTACAGATGAGTGTCCATCAATGACAGAATTTGTTAAAGCATTTGTTACCCTTGCAAAGGCACAAAATCCAGATATAATATTTACACATTGTTTTTTTATATAGGGAATCTCTAGTATTTAAAAACTTTAGCTGCCCTATATTAAATCTATATTGCATCAAGTGTATATATGTATGAAAAAAAACATAATTAGTAATTATTTTTGATATACTAAAATGGTATATTTAGCTGATATTTTTAATTATTTAAATCCAGTAATTACAAGTAATCAAGGTAAAGATAATAATTTTTTAATGCCCACGGATAAAATATTTGGCTTTAAAAAAAACACATTCTGTATTGGAAAAAGCTAATTTATAAAACTCGATTCGTCAAACAAAAATATCACGTTGAAATATTATTATGTTATTTTTATTGTACATATAATACTCAAATAATGTTTTTATAAAATTGTTTTACTTGGCTCAACGTTATTAGTTTTAGTATTCCGCAATAATTTCACATAACCTAAATGTGTTGCATATGACTTCGAAAAGGTTTAGAAGCACTGTTTTTATTGTTTTGCTGATTTAAGGCTAATTTTCATGGAAAAAATTTCATCCGATATCGGATATTTAGAAAGAGTAAACTATACTTAATACTACCAATAGGAAAGGGGGAAAAAAATAATAAATTCAAATGTCATGTACCCATAAGAATGTTAGTATTGTTCCCATTTTTTTTGTGTACATACACATTTTTTATGTATGTGTTAAAAATATCGGAGATAATTATAGAAAATTTAGCTTCAGCGAGCTAAATTTCATCCGATATTTTCTGAACGCTTGTACCGATATTTTTGTGTTTTTTCTCTGTCAGACAAGTAGTGTGTTTGTATCTTCTGCCTATGCTCTAACAAATATCGCCGATATTTTTTTCCATGAAAATTAGCCTTAATTCATCCGATATTTTTGTGTTTTTTCTCTTTACACAAGTAGTGTTTTTGTATCTTCTGCCTATGCTCTAACAAATATCGCCGATATTTTTCTTCATGAAAATTAGCCTTTAATTGTCTATTCCAATAAATCATAACTTGGCTTGTATTTACATATAGATTTACTTCTCGCCCTTACATCTCATTACTGATGCAAAAAAAACTTTATTTTCCCGAATAAAATTATTAACTATGAATGAAATAAAAAAAAAACATATATAAACAATATATAAAAAAAACTATATATAGTGTATATAATTAAGTTTAATGTTATATTCATATAATTGATCCAGAATTGATATTATTATAATCAAAATAGTTCACAAAATTTGTTGAATTTTATGACATTCAAAAAATTTAACCATTTCATTCATTAATATTTATTGACTTCCAATAATACTATATAAATTCTTAATCTTCAACTGATTTACTCTAATACTTTTTATTATAACAACAAAAATTCTAATGAATTCCTTATTACATTTATAATTTATTTTCAACATTTGAAATAAAAAAAAAACAGATTGTATATATATATATATATATCTGTAAGACCTTATTTACATTAATCTATATATATAAAGCAAATAGTCATCAACATTGACAATTAAATATTTTTTTTTTTTTCAAAATGAAAATTCTCCCTCTATTTTTTGATTTTGTTTTTTGATTTTGTTTTTTGATTTTTTATTTTCATTCAGAAGAATTTCCAGGAGGTCTTTTTGTTTTTTGATTCTATTATTTCTTTGTCTTTATCACGATTATATATTATTACAACTTCCTTAAGAAAAACCCCATTAATGCGCATTTTTTTTTTTTTTTTTTTTATTTTATAGAAATCTGTCAGTCTATATTTTTTCCATCATGACCCTAATATCATCCTTCCATATGAAACATTTTAAAAGCAAATAAAATCAAAAAAAACTAAAACAAAAAAGAAATTGACATTTTCAACCAAACAACAATCAAAAAATAAAAATAATTTGAAACTGAATTAACACTGCAGGTGCTGCAGCAGGTCTCCAATTTAAAATCCAAAAATAGAATAATTTTTTGTTACATTTTCTATAAAGGTATTATAAAACTGATTTTCTATTATAAATTTTTATTATCTATATATACAATTTTTTTTTGAATTGTAAACTTTTCCCCATGCGAGATTAACGCATATAAGTTTCATTTAATAATATTTTAGGTTCTGGTTTCAATTGTTAAGATTTACACAGATTTACATGAATCAATTGATTACCAAGTAAAGGATTTTTAAAATCTTAGAATTGAAATTTATTATTATAATTCAAGGTGTATATATATAAATAAAGTTTAACTTACCAATGAGATGTCGAGCCGAAAAGAAGAAAAAAATCGGTCCCCTTTTGAAAAAGTCAAAATTTTATCTTAACGACTTACTTAACTCCACAGCACTGCATTCTCCTTGCAATACCAAACATATTCTCGAAACTAAAGTACACTAATTTTTCACGCATTTAAATGTAGCGTTTTAAATTCTAAATAAAAAACTAAAAAAAAAGAAAAATTTATTTTATTATTGTAATTTATTTATTCGGAAAAATTATTCAAGTCTTAAATTTTAAGAAAAAAAATTTTTTATTAATTTTCTTCTGCTGACTGACTACTGACAAACAAAGAAAACAAATAAATAAACAAATTTTAAAACAAAATATATACATATATATATAAAAATACAAATAAAAAGAGACAGTGAATATCAGTTTCACTACAACCAAATAAATAAAAAAAAAAAAAACGTCCCTAATTAAAAATAAATAAATCACAAAACAAAGTTGTAATGTAAATCTAAATAAGGAAAAGATAGAGACGTAGAAGAAATTGACAAAAAAACATTTTTTTTACTAGAATTTTAAACATATACACTTATTTTTTTTTCTATCACATGTAAAATTAATTTTACTTTAAAAATTCTATATCCACAACTCGTGTTATTTTTACAGATAACTTTTAAAAGTTTCATTATATGCGTATATATAAAGGCTTGAACACGTCGATATAACAAAAGTAAATACACTACCTAAAAAAATGTTAAAATTTTAAATCAAAACCTTCAAATGGACAAGCAATATATCAGCAGATATTACGAAAATCAGATTAAAGAGAAAGTATATCAGGTTTCTTATTTATTTGACAACTCTAATGCAGTCACTTATTTTAATATGACATCTACATCTGAATCTTAACTTCAATTTAGAGATTTTCTTTCCTTTGATTTAAAAGCGTTACATCAGCCGATTTGGATTATATTGTAGCAGAATTTATTTAGAAGTTCTTTAGCGTTCTAAAATTAAAAAATTAAACATATCCTTGTAAGATTTGTAGCCTTTTTTTTTAGATTTTTATCAAAAGTTTAAAATACCTACAACATACTGTAGGAACTCCCTACTCAGATAAAGTGAAGAATCTTTTGTGTTATTTTTAGTAATACTTTTTGCTGGTCTGATCACATTGTATCCATCTTCCATAAAATTTATCCTATATCATTAGGTAACTTTGGAAATTTTCGCCATTCATAGATGTAGCTATTAAACGTAAACTAGTAAAATCAATAATCTTATCTCATTTTCTTTATTGTGATGTTGTCTAACTGTGGTTTAAATGTAGGGAAAAGTGCTAAATTTAATATTTTATTTAATGTTTGTAATAGATTTGTTAATAACCGGCGTAAGTTTGATAGTGTTCAAACCACTGCATACTTTCTTGTAATTTTAATGAATACTTAAATTTTAAATATGTCAGTTTTTTCCCATAAATTAATTATCTCTGATAGAAATTCGTAAAGCCTCGTCTGTAAAAAAATGAGGTTGTTCCTAGTTCCAAGACATTCTGGTAAACTTCGACATTTTTCATACTTTGTTAGAGTTGTTTTAGTTCGATTACTATTTTATTTAATGATACTTATAGTTATATAATATATTTTTTTTTTAGTTTGCTCTAATTTTGCACCTTGCTATGAGATAACTGGTAAAAAATAGTTTGAAATTTAATCAAAGCAACCAAACGAAAATCAATTTTCACAAAGTGATCAAAGTCAAGATTTTTAAAAATATGACATTAAATACTACAGATACATATAATACTCGTATATATTTAATAGAAATGTAATAAATTTATTTAAAAATTAGGAACACAACAAAATAATTTCTGGGTTAATGGGTTTTAATAAAAAACAAAAAAAAAAAAGAACATTGAACGGACAAGCGAAATACTTTAAATGTATTTCAAAAGGAAAATTAGTTTTTTAAAAAAATTTTCAATTTAATTGATTTTCTTTGGAATTTCTGTAACGAGAAAAAAAAAAAACATTTTATTTTTATTGTGCAACAAAATATAAAAAGACTTTAATTTATGAATTATCGAAAGGGTACGATCGGGTTAATTTTTTTTTTTTTTTTTGTGTTATAACAAAGACGAAACAAATTTTTTATTTTCAAATACGAGTAGTACATTTATCAGAAATGAACTTTAGATCCCATGTTATACGATGCTAAAGAACTGTGTTTTAAGTCTTTTGTTAATTTTTATTAAAGAGAACTTCCATAAATGATAAAAATGGTTTATTGTCTTATTATACGATAGGAAAATATGAAGAATTTATAATAGAAATTATTAAAAAAATAAAGGAATATAATTTTCATCCGTCAAGAAGTTAAAAAAAAACTCATTTTTTTTCACATTAAAGAAACGATACTTGTATATAACGTTTACATGTCACAATGTTTATGCTATTAAAAAAAGATAATTTTAAAGCTAATATACTTACATCCTTGCAAATGTTTAACCATCATAATTTAGTAAAAGTTCTCAGCTATAAAAAAGATCTGAAAATTAAAAAAATATATATTTAATGCAATTTAAGCTTATATTATTTTAGTTAAAATTTTTTCAAAACATCGTGCCATCACAATCAAAAGTTGGGTAACTTTCTTTTTAAGAATTTAATGAAGAAGATTTATTTTAAGTTAACAGCAGAAGTGAAATTATTAAAATTTCAGCTTATCAGTTAAAGTCATCTATTAACCCACAGCTAGATACAGAAATTTTTCAATTACAAATTTAATAGTCAACTAATGTCTAATGTTGCAGACAAATTGAATGATCAAAAAATAAAACTTGATGCCAATCTTGGTACATTATTTGGTAAATTTAAATAAAACTAAGTCAAAAATCAAAAGAGATTTTAAAAACTCCAACGGATCAACCGTTCAACTTCAGTACATTTTAAAATGTTTTTATGTTTAACCCAATTAATTCTAAGTTGCTTGATGGCACAAAGAAAGTGACTGAAGATGCTTTAGATTAAAGATCTAACACATATATGCACATCACACTAAACATTGATTTACAAACAAAAAATTTAGAAAACAATTCATTACATAATGAATTAGTGCAATGCAGCTCTTAGATTTCAAATTCATTATTACATCTTCATCTTTCTTACTAACATGATAAAAAAATTACTAGAGAAAGCAAGCACATATCAACTATAACGAGCAATATAAACCTATTACAATACAATCGTTATACTTTTCTAATCATTCAATTCTAATCGTCGTACAATGGTTATACTTTTCTAATTTTTGCAATTTCTACAACTTTACTAATTATCTTATTATACGAGTATGTTTTTAAAAAATATACTTTTAAAGTAAAAAATATTAAAATAGTTAATATTACTTCAAAGAATCTACGATATAGACTGAAACATAAATCTCCCAAAATTATTGTATTTAAATCCAAAGTTTGCGAAATAAGAAGTTACAAGCTATGGAAACAGGTGCATAATAAAAAACATTCTAGGCACTACTAATTTAGAAAATTCGAGGGGATGACTTAACTTCTACGGACATAAGTTCCATGGAACTAAAGTCCTCTTAAATGGACTTGTTCCATGGAAGTTTTGATTACTTTGTGTTGGAAGCTAAATTTCAAATAAAATGAGTACAAGTTCCGCACTTTTTTGTTGGAAGTTATGTCCAAATAAATAAAGTAACCATAGTTTCTCTTTTCTAATATGTATATAAAAAAAATAATTAGGTATAATTTTAGAGTTGGTTGTAAAATTAGGGTTACATACTTTTTCGAAATTCAACTCTAAAATTGCCCCTAATTCAAAATCTCCCATATACGGATATATAAATATTCTAGAAAAGGCAATTCCCGGATTTTGAATCTAACTCAAAAATCGTTCCGAAAACAGACTTTCGCATATACTTGTACATACATATACTTATACATACTTGTACGTATATATTCATATTCTGGAAATAGGAGCAAATCTGATTTTGTAGCATTAAAGATTTTTTTCAGCAAAAATTTAAATTGGGGATATTTGTTCGGTATACCCATATACATATTATAATATTTCGTACGATGGAACTTATGACTCAAACAAAAATTGTCATAATTTCAATGGAACACGTCTTATAGTAAATTGATTATAAATTCCATGGAATTTTTATCTCTATTGTAATGGAACTTAAATTCATTTAAAAACAGACTTTACTTTAATGGAACTTAAGTCCATTTAAGAAGACACAAGCTCTATGAAATTTATGTTCGTGAATGTTAAGTCATTCTTTCGAAAATTCCACCTATATCAAAAACTACAGATCAACACTAACACAAATCTCACCACTCATACTAAAAAACTTCATTCAAAATGCTTTAAAAATTAATAGTAATAAAATTTAAAAAAAAGATTTTATTGAAAGTACAAAATCATCATATAGTAGATCTAATGTAAAACAAATATTTTGACTTCGGTTATATTTTTTTAAAATATTGATTAAGATATTTATAATATACACACGTGAAAACCTGCGGATTTTTTGCATTTTTATTTTCTATTTACATAATTTTCTTATTTTTTGACTGAGCCAAACTATGACAAAATTTAGATATTTATCCAGCTATAGGATTTAAAACATTACATGATGATTTTAAAAGAATTAATAAAATTAAATTTATTAGCATCCGAGATAAAACAAGATCTGTATAAAAACCTATAATTGTTTTCATAAGATTTCATAACCTAAATATTTAACTTTAACATTTAAAAAAGATACTTTTTTTTTTGAAAAAACAAAAAAAAAACTGACAAAAAATTAATATACTAAAACTTTTGAAATTAGTTTTGACTTTTAAGATTATAACATTATAACTTTCTTTTAAAACCACTTTTATTATCGTACTAATATTATCCAGTTCATTTAGGAAATATCTTTCATTTTTTTTTTTCTTATTTAATTCAACTTAATTGTTACATTTTTAAAATATAATTAATTTTTCGTTTTTTTTTTTTACTTACCTGTATAAATTTTTTTTTTTTTTTTTATTATTAATTTTATCACGTATCTAAGATTATTTTAATTTTAACTCTTTTCCTTTTCATTAATGACGTAATTTTTGATATTTCCGTTCCTTTCATAATAATTATTGCACAGATCGAGTATGAATGAGGTTAGATGTACAATGATGTGTTATGCACGTAATTTAATCACTAAAAATGTAAAATTCAAAATTCTATTAAAGTTCCCAGACAAATAAATATTAATTATTATATTTTTATATGTATACATAATATTATAAGGATTTTAATTTTTCAATTCATTAGAAATGGAATTTATATTGTGAACATTATAAATAAGAGTATACTATGTAAAGCGCCTCCTATATATTACATTATACAGAAATAATTTTTCATCTAATTTGAAGGAAATCATTAGTCATTAGTTTGATTACTCGTTTCTAATGTCGAACTAAAAAAATCTTTTTTATAAGTAATTTGAAATCTGTTGCACTTTTTGCACAACCTGTTGCATATCAGAGTTTTACTATTTGCTTGATTTTTCATTAATTTTATTATAACAATATAAATTTGGTATTGCTTCAAACTAAAGTTTTTATTTTGTATTATATGTAAGGAACTCATTTTAAGACAATTACACCCATATCATACTAAACTTGTGTGATAAGTATCATCAAAATTTGTCACTAAATGAAAGTTCAATTTTGCCAAACTACTCTTGACTCTTCTTTGAATCTTTGATATTTATAAGAATACCATTATTATAAATGTTTGCTTCGCTTTTTTCCGTTTTGGACTTTATTGCTCTTTCATCATTTTTAAATTCACATTATAACCAAAAACATAACTAAATTCCAAAAGCATATATGCTATATTCACAACACTTAAAATACTTTAACTGGGCTTTAAACTAACAAAAAAAAAATCAAAAAACGGAATTATAAAAAAAAAAAAAATAATTATACTAACATTCCATTAGGCGGACGACAATTAAAAAAGATGACATGTTTCTTGTAATTTTAAAATATATGTAACTATAAAAAAAAAAAAAATGAATTAAATTAAATATATAATAAATACATAAAATAATCACATTTTGTAAATGAAAGTGAAATTAAATGCGTGAATAGTATACAGTTACATCTTATATTGAATTGAGTTCATGAGTCCATCATTGTTTTTTTAACCCATCTTCAAAGTGAAAAAAAAATAAATAAAACTCTATACATATGTACATTATAAACAGTTATACCACATAATCTTTTATTAAATTATTTTAAATTTTATTAAAAAACCTTCTTTTTTTTTAATTGTTTTGTTTTTTTGTTTTTTTTTTTCTCACTGGTAAACCGCCAAATAAATACAACATATCGAATTTTTATTCAAAACACGAACTGTTACATAGAGTATAAGATTATGACAGTAAATGGAAGTGCGATGACTTTAAATGAGAATTTTATTTTATTTTATTTTGATTATAAATTTGCAAACACTAAAAAAAAAAAATAAATAAATAATAATGTATATAAATATAAAATCTAATAAATTTCAATTACAAATTTTTGAAATTATAAAAAGAAAAAAAAATAAGTAAAAATAAAAAAATTTTTATTAAATTTAAAGATAAAAGATCGTAAATAATCACTCGCAACATTAATAATGATTTATACATATTAAGTTTCAGTATTGGTATATAATTGTTAAAAACATATTTAACCATATGGAAATAATTTTATTTACATATGTATATATACAATATTATATATAAATCTTAAAGTTACCAAATAGCAATAACTTATTATAATAAAAAAAATTCTTTTATATACAAAAGAACAAAGTACATTGCTTTTCTTTGGCATTTTTTTATGTCACTCATGAAAAAATATTATAATTCATAACAAAAACAATTGGTTAAATTGATTTTATCTGAAGGCATTGTTTTGATTCCATTTTATCCTTTTGCTTCCCCATTTAACTACACATTTCACATACATATTTTCTTAATATTTTAATAATTCTCATTGTCATATAATTTGCTGTACTGTACTCATGATCTTAATTTTAAATACTAACTTATCAATAAGGTATGTATTTTCTTACCTTCTTACCTTTCTTACTCTACTCGAGTTAGAGTTACTCTATGACAGATAAAGTTGTTTCAAAATACGCAATAAAGTTTTTTAATCCTATACTCGGAGGAAGAATTAATGAATGTTACAATTGTCAAAGTCTTACAAAATGTCATTGTTGTTTTTTATTTTAATATTATAATTTTAATATTATAAACTTACATATGTATACTCAAATAATTTTAAACGAAATCGTTCAATTAAACTTATAATACTTCTTCATATTATAAATGTCTTTAAAGGCTCTATCATTTGTTTGATATAAATAAATATTCTCATCTGATTTTGACAATTCAAATTCATATTTAACTCTAATCGTTTTGAAATAGCATTGTAAAGTTAACTGTAACTATGCAAGTGAGTGTAGAGTAAGAAATGAAATGCACTTCTGTCTGTATCTTTTTTTCTTTTATTTTATTAACACCCAATTTTTGTATCGAACACTTATTGTTGATTTTCCAAATTCTTTTTTAGATATAACTTTACTATATAGGCTACCAAATTACCCGTTTTTTTAGTTCAGTTGTACAATTTAAGAACATCACTTTGTCAATTCCACTATTAAATTTTTTTTTCTGCTTATCCTCTGCCTTGAAATTATAATGAGTTTTTTAAACCAAAAATATCTGATTTTTTTATTGATTTTTACTCTATTTAACTGATATACATGACTTTAGAACAGATCAATACAGAATTTCATTTAACGTTTTTAAAGACGACATACATTAAAGATATTAAAATTCTTAAAATTTGGTAACTCTTTACGTATATACCAATATATAAATTAAATATACATATATAATGTATCATATTATATATTTTCAGTTTATATAAAAAGTGATGAATTACTGAAATTCTGGAAAAATATTTTTATTTTTGTTTCATACGGAAAATGTATACATATATAAATACTTTAGATTTAAGTTTATAACACTCTTAATTTTTTTTATATTAAAACTAACATCATGTATATTTTTAATTTATTAGTATTTTTTTTTTTTGAATTCTGAATCGACCAGATTGACAGATAAATTTGAAAGTGTAAATAAAAATTGAGGTTTGTGCAGTTAAAAAAACTTGGATTGAGTGATTTCTGTTTAAAGTACTTTTTGTGTAAAGAACTTCAACTAAGTTCCAGTCAAACATCTTTTCCATCCGGTTTTTCCTTAAAAATCATTTTTCTCTTCCACACGTCCTTCCTCACAAATGCTTTCTCATTTATCTGAAACCTGTATCTAATACTGTACAATCCTATATTGTCTTTATTACCATCCTTATAATTATCTTTACTCACTTCTTTTGAAAATTAATCTACTTTAACTCCTCTTTCAGTTGATATTCAACTTACTCTGCTATTTGCTAACAGTAAATTTTTAATTTATTTGGGTAAACACTTTTTCAAGATAAAAAATAATTTTCATGATCTTAGATTCATTTTTCTCCTAATCATAATTTTTTAGATAATTGCCTTTCAGTTTCTTATTATTAAACAGATTTAATTTATTTTCCTAACTCGTTATTGTGGGATCACATATAAGAAGTACAATACATATACTTTTTTTATCTTTCTATTTTCTTTATATTATAACTGATCTCATTAAAGCCTCAAAAAAAGTTTAACTCAATAAAATAACCAACACATAAGATTTAAAAAAAAAAATGTTCCTTTGAATTTAATACATTTTCATTAAAAACTACAAATTATTCCTATTCATGTGGGAAATTACAAAAAAAAATTCGTATTTGAACTTTTAATATAAAAATTTTTAAAAAGTAAAAATAAATATTCTTTGTCCTTCTTTTTCAATTTTAATGGAATCTTTCGATTGTCTTTGATCGTACATATTCTTTTCATTAAATTTATATATTTAATGGACTACTTATATATTATAGCTATACATTTACGAAAAATGGATTAAGTACCTAATTTCTGACTTTCAATAAAAAAAAACCTTTAATTTTTTCACATACATAGAAAAAGTTTCAATTATAGTTTAATTAAAATTAACAAAAAAATTTTAATTCATTCGAACCAAAAGAAAAAAAGAAAACTTTTTACTATAATTAAATTAAAAGAATTATAGTAAAGAAAGATAAGTGAGATATAAATTTATATCGGACCGGTCATAAATAAAAGAGACTCTATGCAAAATAATGGCTATATTTACGCAGAATTTATATTATAATTTTTTAGTTTAAAATAAATCTTCCTTCTCAAAAAATCTTCCAATTAAATTGATTCAAATGAAAAAATGTTTACTTCAGCGTTTATTTTTTTTAAACATTTGCTAAATATTTAATTCTTTTACAAAATATTTTTCATTAATTAAAGAATATACTTGATCCAATTCAATACACTAACATATTAAATATATTAAACTATCGAAAAAGTAATCTTCTTTTGTTATTCATTTATAAAAAAATCTCCCAAAGTCTTACGGCATCTCAATAGATGTACTTGCGAATGCACACCTTTCTGCAGCCTCGCAATGGTTTTTATTTTGCCTTCAACTACATTTTAACTGTTGAAAATTACAACAGTTATAAAAATATAAACAAAAGTAAACAGTTACTGATCGCTGTCGGTTATCTTGGTCATTTACCTGTCAACTACCCCTTTCCTTTACAACAAATTCTATTGTTAATCAATTTCTAAGCTATTTTGTTTTGATCAGTTATGTTAATTGTTTAAAATAACAACGCTTACAAAATTTTAACAAAAGTAAACAGCAACTAAGCGCTGACCGTCATTTATCTCAAACTACTTCCTTATACTTACAACAAGTTATATTTTTAAGCAATTTCTAAACTATTTTGACTTCAGCAGTTATGTTAATTGTTTAAAATCACAACACTTACAAAATTTTAATAAAAGTAAACATCTACTAAGCTCTTTGTTCGCTATCTCGACCATTTACTTGGTAATTGCTCCCTTACTTACAACAAGTTCTATTCTTAAGCAGTTTCTAAGCTATTTTGCCTTGATCAGTTGTGTTAAGTGTTTAAAATTACGACGCTTACAAAATCTTAACAAAAGTAAACAACGACTAAGCTCAGTCCGCTACCTATAGCCCATTTGCCTTTTAGCTGCTCCCTTACTCTACAACAAGTTCTATTCTTCAGTAATTCCTAAGCCATTGCTGTAAAAACTACGTTTAAATAATGTACACTGCACTTAGTCAAAACAAAACTTTATTAATATTAATAATTTTTTAAATTGTCCCACTTTAGAACTCAAGATTAAACTTAAATTCGAAAATAAACAAAAAAAAAATTTTTTATTTTATAAACACTCTTTTAAATACGTTCTTCATTAGAAATATGTAGAGTTTTTGTTTTTAAATCCGATTCTTTAAGTTAAAAGTATTGCCGGCTTGTAAAATGTTAAAAGCACACAGACTTAATATGGTAAATACAATCCAATAAATTATCTTAAGTTTGAAGAAATTGATATAATATGTATCCTGCATTTTCTTTTAATATAATTTATTATGGTTAATAATTATTTGATTGAATCAGTTCTTAAAATCCTTAACTTCGACTTATGTAAATTAAGGCAGTCAATGCACAAATATACAAGACTTATATGCTAACTAAAAAAATGAACTCGAATTTATCTATCTATATATTAAATATAAGAATCTCATTTCCAAATGACACCAAAGAAAAAATTTATTTTAAATTATGTATGCAAATTAAGAACATAAAAAAACAAAACTGTTCCTGTATTAAAACAATTATAGATCGCAAATTTTACTATACATATTTTAATAATATTTCTAGACAACATCACTTCATCAAAGATGCATAAAAACAAAAAGAAAAAAAAAAACACAAAAATTTTTTATAGTTTCCGTTTTGTTTTTCGAAATTTTTTAAATTCGACATTTTTCTAATTAAATACTCACTGAAATATAATTCATGCGTAAATTTTTTTTTTCGTTATTACAAGTTTTTCCCATCCATGAAAGATGGGTCCAAGTTAATAAAAAAAACAAAAATATGAATGTTACAACAAAACAATAAAAACAATAAAAGAACAAGGAAAAAAAAAAACATTATTTTCCGTTTCATATTACATCACAAGTATTTTTATTTACTTGTACTATTTATTTATTTTTTTTTCTCGTAATTTTATTTTTCCTTTTTTTTGTACTTTCCAACAATTGTTTCTATCTGACTCGAGTATCATCATCAGCATTCAGAACTGTTGTTTTTCTATCTCCTACAATTGCGCGAAGATAAATAGGATCCATTTGAAAAAAAAAAAAAAACAAAAAACAAAAAATTAAAAAAATCAAAATAAAAAAAAAATAAAAAATATATCAGATACAAAAATTCAAATCAACCATCAACCGTTTAGTATTGTATCTTAAAGTGTATCTAATACAAAAAAACAAAAAAAAAAATCACAAAACTGTAAATAGTGTGTTAGAGGAACATTATCGAAAATTTTCATCATTATTATTAGAAAAGCAAAAAAATAAAAATTATGTTTAATTACTCTGGACGATGACGACGGATGAGATCAGACAAGAATGTTGGTACAACAAAGAAAATATGAAAAACAACAAGAACAATCATAAAAATATTGATGATGATGAGAAATATTAAATGTACCAAAAAAAAAAAAAAAAAATGATTTGTGGTCAACAAAACATTAGACAAAGTTTTGTTGTTTTTATCGTTTTTACATATATGTATGTATATACGCGATTCTGAAACTTTAGAAAACTATTTTTTTTTTTTCGCTACTATTCTATATATGAAAATTTACTGTCAATATATACAGGGCCTACTCTAGATTCTAGAATACAGTACAGTTGGAATAGTTATAATTTAAGGGCGAAGTATAAATATCAATATGGGTCAGGTCAAAAAATTTATATTGTATCACATCACTAAAACATACACGAATGGGTAGTTATTAAGAAGTTTAAGTACTTTATGTATCATTAGCTACAATTAGCAGAGTAATAAGGACACAATATGAAGCACTACATTGTTTCTTAGGCGACCAATAGATACATTAAATATAAAAAATGATTATTTTATTATTAATGGGTTAATTGTACTATTAACCGAATTCCGAAATGCAAAACACCATATTGCCTAATGTTCTTATAGGAGAAAAACGGCATTTCGTAAACTTCCTTTTACCATAATGAATTATTTTGCTAACGATCATTTGCCATAATGAAACATAATTGAAGATAGAAGCTTTTCAAAACTTTATTCTGAAATAATGAAATAATTAGATTAGAGTTGTAAAAAGTATTAGTGTCGAAATGTCCCATTCAACAAATAAACTACATATATATTTGTAATATTATTCTTTTAATAAAATGGTATTTCTGAAATAAATATATGTACCTATATGCCAAAAAGTGTTAGGTTAAATGGTAGTTTGACATATAAATTTTCCGAACCGGGCCACTCTCATTATAAATATATTCTGCGTGAAATAAGTTGTTAAAAAAGATTTGGTTAAAAAATAAGTTTTTTTTAATGCATTTCTCTGCCACATAAATGTGGACAGGAAATTACACAGTCTTTCCTGTTCAGGTGTGGCTGTAAATGTCGTAAGGGGGAATAACTCTTACGACGTGTGTGAGATTCGAACGAACACTCCTTTGGTGTTTACAGCATATTTTATATGCTCTTACCCACTAGGTCACCGAAGCCCCTTTTATTGCCACAAGAATTTATGAACATTCTTGGAAATATCATTTGTACTCCTACTTTTACCACAATGTGTTCTGATCCTAGCCCAAAAAGAAATTTCTTTTAGATTAAAAAATATAATATAAAATCAACACTTACATAAATGTAAACTTTTAAGTAAATCAAAACTTGCTACCATTTTAATTTATCGAAATTTTAAAATCCTTTTAATTTTATTTTAATATTTTAATCCTAATATCCAACTTTTTTTTTAATATTTAACAATTAATAACAAAACTACTATAAATTATTAAATTTTTTTTTTATCAAAAACCCAATTTACCAAATTAAAAAAAGAAAATATTTTAAGGGCGCCATTAAAGGCGGCACTGTAATACATACATATATTATTATGTACATATACATATTTTTATAAATTTAATTTTTTATTCATCAAAATTTTAAAAAAAATAATTTTTTTTTTTTTTAAAAAACGGAAGTTAAGAAATGAAGTTAATAGTTTCTCATCACAGCATAATTTTATTTTAATGGCTTGTTGCCATTTTTATGATCCTCAAAAACCATTTGACTATAATAATATAATATATACTTTTACTCATAAAATTTGAATTTTTATTATGTATTTTGGAAAATTAATAACAATAAAAGAAAAGAAAAAAACCAAAATAAAAAAAAAATATAAAAAATTGAAGAAGAAGAATCTCGAAACTCTGTTGAATCACTTATTTGAAATTTAAAAATCAAATTGGTAATTTTGAATTGATTTGTAACAGTCTAGAAATGTTTTGTTAAAAAATAACATAACTAAAAAACTTGAATTTATTTTTAACGTATAGGTATAATAAATAATATATGTATAAAAATTTTTATTTTTCTATAAACTTTTTTTTGAATGTTTATCAGCATATTCAAATATGGCTGCATTTAAAAATTCATAAAAATAAGCATAGTATGGATTTATAGCTATTTTAATGCAATATCATTTAACCTATTAGAACTACTATACATATATTAAAAGTCACTTTAAAATTAAAATGTTATAACAATAAAGATCTTAAAAATCAATATTAAATTAATGTTTAATTTAATTTAAAGCTTAGATTTGTTAAAGGCGCCTATGTACATATCTGTAATTTAACAATTTTCTTAAAATTAGCAACCGTTGATTGAAAACTATAGATTGACAAATTTGTACACTTTCAAATTCAAGATTTATGCCGCGATGGTAATGCTCTAATGCAAGAAGTTTTGAAAACTTCTTATAATCATGTCCGATATTTCTCCTAAATCTTGAAAAACAAAACTACCAAAATATATTATTCACTTTTCCAGAACGATCGGTACTAATGCAAATAAATTTAAAAAATAACACATAGTAAGAATTTTTGCGAACTATACGATTTTTTGAATTGGGTACTATACGAATTTTTGCTATAAATGGTACCATTTTGCTACCATTTGTATATTCAAGTTTCTTCTTGGGCATATTTTTTTATACATATTCTTACAGTAGGTATTCTCAAATATATACAGGACTTACATCTGACCCTCAAAAATTCATAGCAAATTACAGTTGTTTCTTGTTTGACATAAAAAGAAAGGAAAAATAAACAAAATTGTTGCCAGTTTTTTAGTCGTCGAAAGTTGTGAAGTATATTTAACCGTTAATGTGAAAAAGAAAGCTTAATTCTTAAACAATTCTTAAACTTTAATTTAAATTTTTAGAATTATATATAATCTTAATTAAATGTATAATTTCAATAGGGATTTTCAATAGTATTTTTTCAAATGAAAAATATAAACGTATCAATATTATAGCTTAAGAAAAGTAAAGACCATTTATAACGGGTTTTCCTCAGCATTGGATTACTAATAAAATTGTGGATTAAAAAAGATGAATATTTTAAAATTAAAAAAAAAAAAACTATAGGTATTAAGATTTATATTCCTATTTTTTTGTCATCATTATTAAAATATGATAATCGAAAAGACCCCGGATATAAGAATATGAAAAAAAATTGATACTTTTAACAAAACGTTTAAACACATAAATTATGATATATGTATTTTCATCTAAAAATATATATTTTAAAATTCATTCACTCATTAGATATACCTATATCATTTACCCGAATCTAAAATTATTGTTAAATTTAATTAATCTAAAAAATAAAAACTAATTAAATTTGTTTAAAGACCTTGATTGTTTTATTTTGAACATAAACTTGAACATAATTACTATAATTTACTTACAAAATACACATTATTTTTTGGATGAATTTTTTTTTCTTTTAAAACTTTCACTAAATATTATTTTAAAATAAACAAAAATTGTTTTTTTTTTTAATTTAATGTTATAAAAAAAAATGTTAATAATATTATATTTTTATATATTAACTTGATGTTTTTTTCCCCCCCATTTTAAAGAAATTTTATTTTTTCGTTTTTCGTCAATTAGATCTGATTTTTAATTAAACAATTGAAACAATTAAATTAAATGCGAATGTGATCATGTAAGAAGAATTTATTATTAACATTTAATTTTCACAAAAATAAAATTTTTAAATTAAAATAAAAATTACTTTGCTAACATTTATCTATATACAATATGGTCTTCTTATCAGAAAATGTACAGAAGAAGCAATTTTAAAACTATGCTTAGAGCTATATATATTCAAACTTAGTTGGAAACAACTCAGCCGCTCTGTTCATACATATTAAGGAAGCTTTTGATACTATTTTTCATGACATTTTCTTTACGAAATTAGAAAAAGCAAGCTTTAATGGTTTCATGTTAAAATTTTTACGCTCCTATTTGAAAAATCGTACAATCGTTGTCTTATAACGTAATTTTATGGCGAAGAAAAATGGCGAAACCCGCATTTATATAATTAATGCTACAAAAATATTCAACTAATATTCTAGATTTAATACGTTACCATATAGTATTAAGTAGCTTCTCTTCGCTATGTATTGTCAGTTTTAGATTTCATAATTTAACTCTATGTTTTTATAATTACTCAGAATAGTGAAGAATCATTTTCTTTGTTCAAAATATTTTTTTGTAAAAAACTGATTTTCGAAATCGAGTTGTAAAACAATAAATTACGAAAAGCGTTTTTCAACTTTTCAAGAATGGAATATAATAAATTTTATTGATTCTTTAAATATATGTATAACTAAATGGTTTCAATTTTAAGTTTTAGCTAAAATTGTAAGGCTGTAGTAAATTAAACACAAGAGTTTTTTTTTATCTATACGTATGATAACTCAAATAAACCATTATACTTGTTTTTAAGCCTCCAGCATTTAGTCGAGCAATTAATGAATATGATGCTAATGTATAATAAGTTGGATTGTTATTAAAATTAAAAAATTTCTAATACAAAATTTTTACTTCAAATCAACCCTTTGACTATACATATACTTCTTATGAAATAAATAATAAATGCTTCAGCAGAAAAATTTCAAACTTTACATCCAATCAGATATAAGAAAATTTTAAACTATACGTACATAATTTATTTATCAATTGTTAAAACCATAAATTATTTATATCAACCAGAAAATTTAAATTGATACTTATAAATACTTACATAATATCCATACATATATCTATATACAATTAACCTACCTAATAAAATGACTCTTCTAAGCCAAGTTTAAATAAATGATATTCAAAATTCAAAAATTGCAGGCAGAAATATAAAAAAAAAAAATAATTATAAATTGCAAAATCTTAAGTGCATCCATATAAATCTTTGTACCATGACACCAAACAAAAAAGGAAAGAAAAAAAAAAAATTTATCTGAAGTTCCTGGGAAAATCCGTTTTCCAAAAACCAAAAAAAAAAATAAATAAATTTGCACACATACACCGATACACATAACAGATAATCGAGGGAGGAACGGATACAAAAAAAAAAAAATGAAAGAGAAACAGATACCAAAAAAATAGAAAGAGAAAAAAAGGAAAAATTTCTGTAGCAATCCTTAAAAATAACTTCATTTACATGGGAAACTAATTAAAGTCAAGCCGGAGTTTAAAAAAAGAAACCACTAAGTCATATATTGTTGTTTTTTTTTTTTTTTTTCTGCGTTTTCAGTGAAATTCATCATTATTTCAATTTATATAGTTTATTATAATATGTATATAATATTGTCTTTGTGCGTATATAATATTATATAGATGAAATGTATCTATATTTAAAAAATATATATATAGAATTAATATATGTATATACATATATGCATGAATATTTAAAAAAAAAAAAAAAGTATATACCTACATATATAACATACTATATGGTCTATTTATTACCCCTAACGATTTAATTTGTTTAGCAAGCATTTTCTTTATAATTACAGTCGAACTTCTGTATATTATGTATTTCTTTTGATATAAAAAGAATTTAAATTATTCTTCTATAATTATTCAAGTAAATAATACTAATCTATTAACAGCTCTTTAATAAGCTTTCAAAATAATTTAAAAACAAATAATGAACAGACGCGACAAGAATATTCTGATTGATTAAGTTAATTGCAAGAACTTTAACCTTTTAAAAATGCAGTGTACTTACATTGTACTTTATCCGAAATTGTAGTAAAAGTAGGATCATAGACGGTGTTCACCACGAAAGTCATCACTTGGATTTTTTTCGAATCACACATCCTGAGAAATATATGATTTAAGATGATTTCTCCTTGAAGAATTTGAGTCATTGTTTGGTTAAAATAAGAACTTCAGTCTCCAATCAATTCAACGAACTAAAAAAATCAAAATATCTATTATTAATTTATATGTATCATTAATTTCTGGGATCATTAATTTCAATAAGTAGTTGATTCTTTGGCTGTATCTACTGTAGAAGACTGTGAGTTTTAAATATTTTTTCTTATTGCTACGCCATCTATTATCCTATACAAGAACTATTGTATTATTATTTTATTATATAATACCATTTGATAATATTTATAAGATATACATATATAATTATTTTATTAAAAACATTTTATGGCCTAATTTTCCATTTAAATTATTCATTACAAATTAACATTACTGATCAAGTGAAAGCCAATGTGAATATAGAAAAACTTCGCTTGAAAAAACATTCTAGTCTATAAGTAATAAATAATTTAAAGAAGCCTAATTTTTTTTTTATTATGCCCAAAAAAATTATTATACACAAATAATTAGTTATTTTCAAGTCAAATAGACCGTATGTTGAGACAAAAGTCTTTTTAAATTTTAACTTAAACTTTAGTTGTAACTCAAGTGAAAACTCTATAACTCTATATATAACTCAAGTTCGGGGAGTACCTACCTACTGATTTTTTTTCTATATAACTTGAAAATCGTACGTACAAAGAATTTGAGTATTCTAAATATGTACTTAATAAATGATCCTGTCTTGTTTTACTTCATATAATTAAATAAACTATAAATATTATAAAGAATAAAAAAAAAAACAAATAAAAATTTCTTAAAAAATCGAAATTCTACTGTAAAAATTTTTTTTTTTTTTTATTGTTTTAAGAAAAGTTTTTTTTTCTTTTTGATTTTTCATCATTATGTATAAATACATTTAATAGTATATGTATGTAGTATATACACTATAAATTCCATTACCAAAAAAAACACCATTTTTCATGAAGATCCGTTTTTTTTACACATTATATATATATATATATATATATATATATGTATTATGTATATATGTAGATTTGTATACTCACTATTAAACTCATCGTTATATCTTTAGTATCTTGTCTTCGCTTTTTTTTTTTGTTTGCCTGTTAGTTGTTTTTTTTTGTACTCATGTATGTTCATCCCATTATTTTTTTGTGTTTGTGTTTTGTGTTTTTTTTTTTTTTTTTTTGGTTCTCTTCGATATTATTTTACCATATTTTGGGATGCAGTTAAGGATTCACATTAGAATCATAATTTTATTTTTAGATCAAAACCAAAATACAAAAAAAAAAAAACTTAATAAAAAGTAAAATTACTGCAGCTGAGAAGAAATGATCTTTTTTTTGAATGATATTACTCCGAATAACTTTTACATACATTTATATATTATTTACAAGTATATACTTAATGTACATAACATATTCATTTACATACAATTGATTATGTGAAATATTATTTTTGTTTTTTATACATAATATACTCGCGATCTTTCATACACGTTAGTTGGGAAACGTCATAACGAAAGAAAATTTTTTTTTTTTATTTTTTTTTCGGCAATTCTATTCTCATTTCAACGTTCTGATTTTAGTTTATATTTAATTTTTGTTAAGTAAAGTATTTTTTTTTTTTTTTATATATACAAAATTTTTTTTATTCCAAAATTTTTTCAAACCAAAAAAAAAAATAAAAACGCGGAAAATTATATTGTAAATATCACGGAAAATTTCATATCCTTTAATGAAAATCAAAATAAAAATAAAAAAAAAAGTAATTTAGTAACAAAAACAAAAAACAAATTTAAAGAAAAAAAAACAAAAATGAGTTTAGATTCTTATAATCGAACGGAAATATTTGAAATACATCATCATAATCAACATCAAAATCATCATTTAAATACATTAAATTCATATAGTCATATTGATGATCATCAAACAGATATACCAGATTTTTTTAAATATAATTCAACAACAATACAATCACCACCAATATCTGAACCATCACCACCTCCACCATCAATTACAATAGGAACTGGTTCACAAACTACAATATCAAATCATAAAATAAATAATCAAAAATCTCGAAGTCATATAAATGCAAGAGAAAGATGTAGAACACAAAGGTATATAAAAGGATAATATCTATTAAATTACTATATACGAAAAACTATCAAAATTCTTAACAGTTATACTTATATTAATAATTTCTAATAATATCATCCAGAAATAAATTATTCTTTTTTAAAAAATAATTTCTTTCGAATAAAATAAAAGATTTTTAAGTTCTTAATTTAAAGCTTAAACTTTATTCTTAATTAAAACCGGAATAAAAAACTGTAGATTCTTATATAAAGTGATGCATAAAAAACGTGTTCATTTTGATGAACCCCTTTTATACCATTAACAAATTAAATTTGTCATGCAACAAATCTTAAGGAAAAAGCTTTCATATATAAAAAAAAAAAAAAAGTTATTTTAAATAATACATGTACTAAAATAGGACAACTTTCTTATTAACTACATCATATACAGAGTGATCTAGACTCTAGACCATGTGTATCAGCTTTTTAAGAAGGGAAGAAAAAGAACACCCCATAGCTAATAATTTTGTTTTTGTTATATTTTAAAATAACGACTTCTTCCCTTCTTAAAAAGCTGTTACGCATGGTCTGGACTACCCTGTACATATATATATCTATATATACATATACTAACTAAAATCTATTAATTTAAAAATCCTCATTTTTTATTTTTTATTATTTTTTTTTATTATAGTGTTAATATGGCATTTGATGCATTACGTGTTTTAATACCAACAGAACCAAGAAATAAAAAATTATCAAAAATAGAAGTATTAAGATTAGCAAATAGTTATATTAAACACCTGGATGCTGTTGTATCAACAGGTAGGTTAAATTTTTTTTTTTTGAAAATTATAGTAATAAAAAAAAAAAAAACAAAGACAATAAAAAATATTTATATATGAAAATATTTTTAAAACATTAACAAAAAATTTTTTCTTTGATTAAATTTTCTTTTTTTTTTTTGTTTTTGTTTTTTTTTTATTCAATTAAAAATTAGGTTCAATTGCAAAACCTTGTTTATATGCTTATATGAATTCATGTGATGTCAATGATTTAACAAGAAGATCAGCAATTTGTACATTCTGTTTAACTTCAAATAAGAGCGCGTAAAAAAAAAACTTTTTTTTTTTACTTTAATTTTAATTTTTACTATTTTTTTTTTTTTCGAAATTTAATAAACATTAAAAATTGATAATACAATATGATTATAAATGATATCGTATAGAATCTATATCATTATTTAATTAAATTCAGATTAAACCAAAGAAGGTTAACTTAAAATTAAAAAAAAATTTAAAATAAAAAAAAAACCAAAGAAAGGATAAAAAAAAAATAAAAAAAAAAAAAGTACTTAATTATACTATCAAAACTATAAGATGTCAAAAACGCGTATCATTTTAAAGAACTGAAATTAATTGATTTGTACTATGATCAACAGCTATACCCAACAATTGCAAGTTGCAACTCTACATTAAAACATTTGTATTATCAATTATTCATGTTTTTTTTTTTTTTTTTTTAATTTTAAGATTTTGAGAATTTTTCTACAATAGTATACTATAATTTAATAATTTTAAGAAAAAAAAAAAAAAACAAAAAACTGATCATGCCAAAATTTATTTTTAAGAAACAAAGAAGAAACCAATAATTCCGATATACATAAATGTATTATTTAAATTTTATCTTTTTTTTTTTTTTTTTTATAATATTTTTTAATGTAAAATAAATAAGATAAATATAAATATTATTATATTTTCTGTTCCTGAGATTTTTTTTTTTTTTTAAGTAATGTTTTAAAAAAAAAATAAATTTATAAATAAAATTTAAAATAATAAATAATAAGAAAAAAGAATAAAAAATAAAAAAAATTAAAGAGAAATATTAATGTGTATTTTTTTTTTTTTTTTTTTCTTATTTCAGTTTTTCTGGATGTTAAACATAAACCTTTAAAAAAAACTTCGCAAAAATGTCAAAATTTATGTGATTAAATGTTTTGTTGTTATAAAATGTTAACCTAAAAAAAATTCTTTTAATTAATTTAATAAGTGAGAATCAAACCTATTAATTTTTTACTTGTAGATATTGTAAAAAAAGATATTTTTATAGTAGTTAAATTATATAAAGTTAAAAATATAAAATTTTTGTCTGCATTTTGAGCTAAACCGCTAAAAAATTATTAAGTAAGATGACATTTTTGTACAGTCTTAAAAGCTTACATATCATTTTTTTTTGCACTATTTTTTATGTATTATAAAAGGAAAATTTTTTTATTCATATCGCCATTGATTCAAAATAATGCAACAAAGAACTGTCTTACATATTATATGGATTATGCTGAACTCTGATAGTAATTGATATACATATAATAATTAATAAGTAAATTATTAAACTTAAAGCCCTTTTTAAGTGAAATTTAGAATATCTGAAATTTTGAAGTATATATAGTGTAGATGCGTAAGTGTATTTCAAGATGCGTAAGTGTATTTTTAAGAGATAAATGCCATACTGAAGTTCAATTTGACAAAATTAAATAAAGTGTTAACCACGTGGAATGTTCAAATTAATTACTCTATAGATTCGAAATACATTTTAAAATCTATAAAAAAAATATGTTTTTAACTTTCAAACGCAGTTATACAAACAATTACTACATATGTACATATATACTTATATGTATGTACTTACCTTTATCTACTCCTTTTTTTTTAAATTAATTACTTTTTTTGAATTTTCAAAATATTCTTAAATTTTTATCTAAATTATTGATTTTAAAATATATTATATTCTTGTACGTATGTATTTACATATAATGTAAATTATGTACATTATGTACATATGTAAGTAGATTTTTACATTTTTCATAAAATTTTCTTATAAAATTTTAAATTTTTAAGAATTTTAGTGGAATCCACAAAAAGGATGTAAAAGTCACAAAAAAGATATTTCTCACTTTAGCCAAAAAAAAAGATCTTAACTTCATCCTTTGATGTAAATATAATACAGTCTAAGTTTTCAATAAGTTGTCAATTAATGGAGTACATTGGAGTATTTACATTTTATATGGCAATTATGCCTAAATAAAAGTGTACAGAAATTAAATGTTTCTTTTGTAGTAATACTGTACAATTTTTGGCGCGAAAAATTTTAGATTTTTTTTAATTTTGTCAAAACTAAATTAAAGGATATACCAACCAACCTTTTACATACTATTATAATATAGTAGTTTTTTTTTGTTAGTTTATGAAATTCTGAACAAAAAATTCAATTGTAACTTTACGATTTAGGACTAAAATCAATAAAAAGTATAAAATCGAAACTTAATTAGATATGAAATCTGGTTCTGTTTTTGTATTTTAATTTTCTTTTTTTTTTAAGTCCATGTACTTATGTATGTATACATACATATATGTCATCAATAATATGAACATTTTGTAATATAAAAGTATTATGTTAAAGGATGAGGATTGAGGTAACCAAATTTAAAGACAATGAGGGTATTTTGTAAAAACGAAAATTTTTTGAAAACTAATAAATACTATATTATTAATTATTGTATGTATTTATTTATTTACATACACATATAATATTATTCCAAATAAGAAATCCTTTTTAAATCAATAACACTATCCTGATTCCTGTTCAAATTAAAAGAAGCATAAAATTAATTGAATGGATCAATTTACTTAAAAAAAAAACTTTACCTAGTTAAAAAATACATGAGATTTTCAAGCTACAAAAGTTTATACCATGTTAAAACTTAAAAGTATAGTACCAGATAGTACATATTTATGTCCACAAATATTATATGTACATATATAATGTATATATGTACATATAAGAAAAAAGACTAAAGCTGATAATGCGTGCTGATAATGTACATACGTATTTGCGTTCCTTTTACACGAAAAGAGCAGTTGCCAGTTGGTGGAAGTAGTTGTGTAAATCGAACGCTAATTTAACATATTCGTATTTATATTAATTAAAATTATTAATAAAAAAAAACGAATGTGTATGTGTAAAAAAGAAATAAAAGCAATCGAGAAATCTTGTAGGCAAGGGAAAATCATAAAACCAAATTATTGGAAATGTTTTAATATCGGGAAATAACAAATATCTTAACATAGGGAAATGGCCATGTAATTTTGTATTATGTGATTTTATAATGGAAAACTATTTAAAAAAAATGATGCCTATGTATATGTAATTCAATTGTGTTACGATTACGTATGTACATACATACATATATGATTTAATTAGAAGTTCAAAGTCTAATTTAAGCTTTTTCAATTAAAAAAATTGCTTTTCAGAGTAGGTGTTTCATTGACAACAATATTATCAATTTTGTATTAAATCAGAATAAATAAACCTTTTATTCTTCTTTAAGAGTCCCAGACAATTATGATACCTAAAATATTTATTTATTTATTTAGTAAATTATTACTATTTAATTATAAAACAAGATATAAATTGTACTAAAAATTATTTTTAACATAAGTTATAATATTTTTCATAAATTTTTTTAAGCTGATTTCTAATTTCAATTCATTATTCATTTCAAGAACATTAAATAAACTTAAACCTTTATACAGAAGCATATTTTTTGCTTTTTCATTTCTAAAAAAATTTAACCGGAAATTGAAAATACTTCTTAACCTATAATTATGAACATCTCCTGCATAAACCAGCCTATTACACAAATAATCAGGGTAGATCTTATATTTTAACTTAAAAACAGACATTCACATTAACGCATCTAATATAAAATTTATCGAACAGTATCTATTTAGTTTGAGTACTACTCTCATCGTTCTGTTTTGCAGTTTCTGCATCCGATTCATCATCTCTGCTGTTGTCATAAAAAGTATCGAGCAGCAATACTCAAAGTTAGGTCTTATCATAATATTATATATATACATATATACTTATCGAAGAAATAAGGAAATCGTCTTTCTAATTTTTGAAAAAAAATATGTATATCTTTTTTAATATTTTTTTACATACATATTCGTTTTAAAAACTAGCTTATCATCAAAAATTACACCAAGATATTTTATTTCCTTAACCAACTCTACTACTATGTTATCAACTACTATATTTACATTTACATTTAATTTATTATTACTGAAGATCATGCATTTTTGCATTTATTATTTTCATGCATTCATGCATTTATTATTACTAAAATTCGAAAAACTTGAACTCCGTTCAATTTACCCCATCGTAATTTTTTTTAGTAGAATAGATCGATTCACAGTTTCAAAGGCTAAAAAACTAAATCCAAAAAAACAGCCACTATAATCTTTTTATATTTCATTGCCATTTTCCAATTAGAAACAATCTAATTTATTAGTGATTCACAGCTATGATTCTTCCTGAAACCAGATTGATACTGTGAAATCAATTTATGTTCTTGAAAATATTCCTCTAGCTGAATACTGATGATTTTTTCAATGACTTTAGGTTCTAATGTGATCGTGTTAACAGAGCAGAATTCATTGTATTTATTTGTACCTTTAATTTTTCCTAAATATTAGAAACCCAAAAAAAATTTTTTTTTTTTTTAGGGCTATTCTCTCCCACATAAATGTTTACAGGAAATTATCCAGATTTTCCTGTTCAGGCGTGGCTGTAAATGTCTGTCGTAAGGAGAAATAATTCTTACGACGTGTGTGAGATTCAAACCCACACTTCCTCGGTGTTTACAGCGTATTTTATACGCTCTTACTCACTAGGCCATCGAAGCCCCTATTATAATATTAAAACAAGTATGTATGTTTTTTTGATAAATTATTTTGTTTTTTTATTAAAAAATTGTCTTAATATTTATAAAAGTAACTTATTTCAAATTATATAAACTTTAAATATATTTTAAATAACCTAAAAACATAAAGTATTACAACTTTTATTGAATTTTTTTCTTTGCAATTTTAATCGAATAAAGCTGAAGTTTTTTCTAAACATGGGCAACCACATCCAAAAGGACATACATTATGTGTTTTAAACCATTGATCCAAATGCGATAAATGTCCACCATGACCACAAATTAAACAAGCATTTGCCATTCCTCTAACCGGAAGTCGGCATAATGCACAATAAAGAATATATTTATGACAATTGCTACAAGAAGAAGTTTTACTAACACGTCCACAAGTCGAACATTCAATCGCCCAACCAACACATTGTGATTCTTGTACAGGATAAGATAAATGTTTTAACACTAAGCATTTTTCTGGTAAAAGACTCCATGAAAATAATATCTCACTATAAAGTTTTTTTAATGAATCAAAAAATAGCATTTTTGATTTACTCAAAAACAATGAACGATTTATATTTGCACCTGATCCTGGAGTTTCAGCAATTGCATTAAAATATTTTAAATCAATACCATCCAAAGAATCTGACCATGAATTACTACGAAATTGTTTTAATTGCATTGCAAGAGCCGATGTAGAAGAATCTGTTGGCATTATTGTATGATAGGTTGTCATTGGTGGCAATCCTTTTTCAATTTTATATTGACTATGACCATCTTTTATACTAAGTTGTGTCACATCACTAGTATCACTATTGAACTTTTCAAATATGCAACAAAGCATTGCAGCAGTTTGAACATCACCATTCGTTGCAAAATGCATTATTAATGATTCTACAATATAACGTTTAAATGGATCCTTATAAAATAACATTTCGTTGTCGGATTCAAAAGGCACATTTACGGTAGCAATAAGTTCCGCTAAACTCCATATTGGTATTAGATCCGATCTTGAGTTTTGTTCGGAAATTTTTCTACAAGAAATATGTAATTATTAATTTTGATTAATCATATTATATTTTAAACTTAAATCATATTATATTTTAAATTAGAAATTTACTTATTATGTCGACAAGTTTCCAAAATATTTGATTTGGTAATTTTATATTCAACAGCGGCTTTACGGTTAATATTTAAAATTTTTTGAATATCATAAATATTTACAATAATATTGCAAGACGACTGTTGAGTTTTTTTATTATTAGTTTTTGCTGAAGATTTTCCGCTTAAACGTTCCGGTAAATAGAAAGGGGAATTTTTATCTGTACGATGTGGGGCATATAAAATCGGTTGAGTTCCCATTACATTTCCAAGAAAACCACCACTTATTGCACTTAACGCTCTTGGAGTAACATTTTGTTGTTGATGTCTTATACTAATTCGTTTTGTTACAATATTTTGTGAAAAATGTACCAAATAACCCACATTTGTAAATCGAACACCTGATGTTCTAGGGAATGGAACACAAGCATCATGTAAAGCACCTGTCAGAGCACCTTCTAAACGAGGAGATTGTAATCGCATTGAATTTGAAAATTTTTCTGAATGTCCAAAAGATTTTTTAAGATTTGCAACAAGTGCTCTTAAACACTGTTCTAAACAAGTGCGACCACGTTTAACTCGTTGCATCGCAATAGTTTTTAAAGCTTTTGTAGCATTTATAACATAGCGATCATCTAATGTTGTTCCTTCACAAAATCCAAATTCCGGATATACATTAGGTTGAGGATAATCATCTGGAAAATTTACCTAACACAAATAATTTTTAAATCATTTTAAAATTATAAAATTAATGCTTATCTTACTTGTAAAATAACAACATGTTGACTAACTACAATTTTAAAAATAGCATAACGCTTAACAGGATCCAGAGTTTCCACATCTATATGAGGTATATTCGTATTTAGAAGTGAAAATTCATGTTGCAAAGAACAAGAGGCCAATTGACTGTGTGCTAAAGACTTATTCATCATTTGTTGAGGTAATGGTGATTGCGGCGATGTTGGATGCCAGTCATAACTTTCAGATAAATGCTTAGAGTATTCAATATTATTTGAAATATCAATGCCTTTGCTTACACTTTCTTTACCGTTGACAATATCCCTGTCTTCTTCAACATCACAATAAATTTGTTGAGATGGTGGTTCACAAAGATCTAATAATTGATCATCAATTTTCCATAATCTTAATGTTTGGTCTCTTGACCATGTAATTATTTCTAAATCATTTAAATCTTCATTTCGATTTGATCTCCACGCAAAATCCAATATTACATCTGTATGTCCAACAAAAGTACAAATGGGATCGCTTTGTCTATAGTTACTCCAAAGACACAAACTATTTTCCCCGCGACCTAAGTGAGGTACAACTACAGTTAATAAACCATTACCGATAGGTGTAAATCGTGCTCTCCAAACTGGCGATGCTGTTGTGATAATTTTCTCTGCTCTTTTTGGATTATTCACATCAAAGTATTTTACAGTACCATCCTGACTTGCAGTTGTAAAGCAAGTTTCTTGCTTATAACTCCAATTTATTCCTAAAAAATTTTACTTTTAAATATCTAAAACGCATACGGTTTTTGGAGCTATTACCATGAATCCTCGACAAATGAGCTGTTATATATTGTATAGGACATGATCCTTTTCTAATATCCCAAATTCTTAAATCACCATCATGAGCTGTGGCTAATAGGTTTCCTGAAACTCGATTGAATCCAACTTGAGTTGCACCTGACATACAAACGGCACTTAATGACAGAGTTGGTTTTCTTGGATCTCGTAAATCCCATAAATGGGTAAATGTATCAATTGAACAACTTGCTAATAAATGAGGTTCTCTTGAATGCCAATCAATATCAGTTACCATTCTACCATAAACAGTAAACATTAATTTTTTTTTTACTGAAGGTTTGTTTGAATGTTAGTTACCTGGTATGTGCTCGTAACGAGTGTATTAATGTTGGGTCACCAGAACTCCAAGTTACAACTTCAATCAATTGACTTGTAGCAATTGCACAATACTCTTTACTATTTTCACATATAGCCCATTCACAAGCAGATACGTCATATTTTGAATTTCTATGATATTTCTGAAGGCAACAATCATCGTCATTATTATTTTGCAATTTTTGCAATGCTAAATGTCTTCTACCAGCCAACTATGTTAGGGGTACAAAAAAGTTCTAAATTCCATAATTTTTAAAATAATATATTATTACCAAAACCCATTGGCCAGTCCAATCAACAGACATAGCTGTTGCCTGAGAATCTCTATGTTCAAAGGTGGAATAACTATGCCTTACAACACATGGCGGTGGCTCTTTGATTGATTTCTCCAGAGACATCTTTTTCTTCTTATAAGAGGTCCATATACAATTTTAATAATTAATTATTCTTTTATCACTTAAAACGGTACAAAAAAAATCTCATTTATTTGATAACAAATATCAGCTGTTCATAATTTTTAAATAAAATCAAAATCAAAGACCCTGTATTATTGCTGTTTACATTTAAGGGCGACACCTGCCAGTTTGTTTCATAATAAATATGTATATGCAAATTATTTCTAATTTTAAAATTATAAAATTATGAATTAGTTTTACAATTATTTTTAAAATTTCTTTTTGATAATAATAAAGAATTTAATTAAAATTATTTTATGATTATTTGAATACAAAAACAAAATAAAAATCCTTAACAAAACCGAAATTAAAATCGATTTAAACAAAGAATTAGAAATTAAAATCGATTCCAAGATTGGTGAAAGCAGAAATGTCAAAACAAACATTTTAAATTTGAGAGTTGAGGCATGGTTGAGTTAAGACACAGAATTGAGAATATTTTTAGCAATTATTCCAATAACAATTGTTTGTAAATAAAAGTTTAAATGGATTTTATTAATTTTGAAAGTGTTCGTGATAAGGACTTAGTTCGTAAAGAACTAAGAGAAGCAAGAAATGAATTATTACGCAGAGTAAGATTATAAATTCATGCATTATAATTATTTTAGTTTTAATTTGCAAATACATCTTAATAAAACATATTCATTATTTGTTTTTAAATTTTTTAGGCTGAAGTTGATGCAAAAAAGCGTGCTGAGAAAAACGCTGAAAAAGAACTTCGTGGCGATAATAAATGGCTTCTTCCCTCTATATCAAAGAAGTTAAAAAAAAGTTCAAAATTATCCAAAAAGAAAAAGAAAAAGGATTCTAAAAAATCAAGTAAAAAATCTAAAAAGAGATCTAAAAAAGATAGTTCATCTGATAACAGTAGTTCAGATTCTGATAGTGATGATGAAGCTAAAAAATTGAAGAAAAAAAAAAATAAAAAATCAAAAAGATATGAATCTAGTTCAAATGATTCAACTTCAAGCGATTCAGATGAATGGGTAGAAAAGTTAACCGAAAAAGAAATTAACCAAAACGAAATTAAAAGTACACCTTTAGTCAGAGACGATTGGATGACAAGTGGTGATTTATTTATGAGGACATACAAGAACGAAAAAAAAGAAATAAAAAAAAACTCAATAGATGAATACAATCCTGCAACAAGTTCAAGAGAATTAAATCCGCATTGGAAAAATAATGGCGATGGTTTACCAGCATTTCAAAAACCATCAGATGATCATGTTTCTTCTAAAGAGTATGACAAATTTAAAAAAAGTACTTTTAGCACCGGGAGTTGGAAAAAACGAGAAAATGTGAATACACAAATATTGAAAGAAATCTCATCAAAATCAACATACAGCAGAAACAGAAATGTCAAAAAAAAATCTTTATCACCATCAAATTCCGAAGAAAGTAACAACAGTGAAAATGATAATGGTGATAGTAATGATGAGGATCCAAATTTCTTAACAGACCAACAAATGAATGAACTTGCTGCTAAAATTATTAAGGCTGAAATAATGGGAGATCAAGAACAAATAAAACTCTTAAAGGATAAACTTGAGAATGCTCGACAAGTTCGAGCAAAAATAAAAGAAACTTGTAAAAAAGACGAATTTAGAGCGAAAACAAGTAAGCAGAGAAAGAATACTAAAGAAGATGAACATGTTTTACTAACTGTTACTGATAACCAAGGAAATGTAAGACCGTATCAAGGATCTAAAGACATAGAAGAACATAATCATAGAGGAAAACATAAGAAAAAAGTTGAAACACATGCTGCTGGAAAAAGAGTTCGGTATTTCCCTGATGATGAACGTTACGATATCAATCAAATGGTAATAAATTTAAATAATTTACTATTTTCTGCTAAAAGTCTCAATTTTTTTTTATTTTAGTTTACCCGTGAAAGGAATATTAAAGGTATTGATTCTGATTTGCAATTTGCCGAAATTGCTGGTAAATGTAAAAATCCAAATGACGACTTGGAAGACATTTTTGCCGATTCGATAAGAAAAAATCCAAAAGATGAAGCTAAAAGAGAAGAACAACTTGCAATACAACAACAGGAAAGATTACAAAAAATTCTTGATGATTGTGATAAATGTTTCAACACAACTAAATTCCAACAAAATTTAATGGTTTCTATGGGAAAATCAGTTTATCTGTCTTTGCCATGGCATGAAGGTTTACAATCAGGTCATTGTCTTATAATACCAATGCAACACACAACATGCTCAACACGACTAGATGAGGATGTTTGGGCTGAGGTAACGGATTATAGAAAAGCTTTAACTCGTATGTTTCAACAACGCAAACTTGATGTTATATTTTTTGAAATGGCACGTTATTTAAATCGAAGTCCGCATATGGTTATTCATTGTGTACCATGTAAAGGGGAAATGGCTCCATTTTATTTCAAAAAAGCCATTCAAGAATCGGAACAAGAATGGTCTACAAACAAACAATTAATATCTTTAAAGGATAAAGATTTGCGTAGATCAATACCCAAAGGTTTGCCATACTTTTGGGTTAATTTTGGCATGGAATCAGGTTTTGCTCATGTAATAGAAGACCAAAGTAGGTTTCCTGAGAACTATGCCCAAGAAATTATTGGTAACATGTTAGAATTAAATCCAAGAAAATGGCGAAAACCTCGTAAAGAACATAATTTTATACAAAAAGTAAAACAATTTGCAGATTGGTTCAAACCATTTGATTTTACCAATAAAACATAGTTTTAAATTTTCTAAAGACTTTGTTATATAAATGCACCAATATTATATGTATATACTAATTGTTGTATGTGAAAAGCTTTTAATTAATATAGTATTGCAGTATATAAAAAAAATTAAAACAACCTAATTTTAATTTACAAACAAATATTCGTTTTATTATCAATAATTGCACTAACAATAAAATTCAAAATATGAACAAAATGTTTCAAAAAAAAAAAAAATGTTTAATGTGTATATATATATATATAAGTATGAGTTTATATAAAAGGAAAACAACACTATACAATGGTACTAGAGAGGCAAAAACTTTTTAACCTATATGAATAGAATATATGATTACTAACTTTGAAATTTTCTATAATATATAACAATTTTTGTTCTATCTTTTCAAAAAAAAAAAAAACAAAATTTTTGGCTAAAGCTTTTAAAAGCAATTACTATAAACTTACAAAATTTAAAAAAATATATAATTTTGTTCAATTGAATTTTGTTTTAACAAATTGTGCAATCCATTTCTCCGTGTTTAGGTACGCAATCTAAAACAAGTGCCACAGCACGTGCCATATAAGTCATTGTACCATAACTACCACTTGGAGCACTAAAAATACAAAATATGTAATTAATTTTTATATTCCCTAATACTTTAGTAATTAATTTGTATATTCTTTTATATTCACCTATCGTAAAGATGTTGACAAATATATGCTGCACCACCACATAACAACATTCCTGATGAAGACGTATCTTTACCATCATTTTTAGCACAACACAATTTAGCATCACCATTACATTTACGTTGATCTTCCAGAAATAACTGATTAGCTCTATGAACTAAATGTTCAACACATATTATTCCACCAAGTGATGGTACCATATTATGTTCAGTGACTAAAGTTAAAACCATTAACGCTTCAACAACTAATTGTCTATATTCTGGTTGAGGAATTTGATTCAATGCTGTTTCTACTTCTAAAGCAAACTTCAATTCACCAGGTGTCATTTCTTGTGTTAAACTTTGTGGTAAAATTCGACCTTCAATTTTCAATCCTTGACACTGTAATAAAGGAAATAATTGAATATTTATTAACTTTTAATTTTATATTATATATAAAAGAAATATTACTCTTTCAAGAACAGTCCAAACTCTTGAGTAAAAATCTCTAGGAACACGATTCAAAGCACCATCTAAACGACGACGTCTTAACCATTGACCTTGTCTTTCATCAACAGCTCCAATTTCATCATTAGTATCCAATTCACCAAGACCAATTTGACTTTTTTTACTTACACGACTTGATTTACAACTGATGATAGAAAGATTACCACGAGCAACTAAAAAACAATTATAAAACAAAAGTTTTTAAAAATTAATTAATACATACCACTACTGATTTGGAACTCTTTTCCGCTCAAAATATGATATAATAAATTTTTCATTTCAAACGGTGATAAATTCAATAAATGTTCTGACGCTTGTTCACCATCAACATTTAAAGTTCTAGATAATTCTTTAGCCATTACTTGTATAATTAAACCAACACGCAAACGTAACATTTCATGAAATAATTGTGGTTCTGTACGAATAAACATTGCAAGATATACCATTAATTCTTGTGTCAGCATAGCTGTACTTTCATCATCACCATATGCCTACAATTTATTTTAACAATAAAACTTTTAAACTTTAATACATTAATTTAATAAAAAAACAAAAATAGGAAGAACAGGAAACTTGATTAAGATAAAATATAAGCTTTGTTAAATAAATGAACTAAATAAATTAGAATATGGATTAATTATACATTTTATTATAAATATTAATATGGAATATCGTAAATAAAAAGGTTAAGATAATAACTTAATAATCAGTAATTTTTTTAAACTGAATTTTTTTTTCATGATATAAATTTCATTAACTTATTTATTTATTTAACTATTTAACTCTAATTACATAATAAATTATGGTAACATCAGTAATGCCCTCGAAATAAAAAATCAAATAAAAGAAAAACTATCTAATGTTCATTTAAGTTTAAATCAAAAGGAGGATACACAATATATACAAATTAAAACTTACATGATGTATCATTTGCCTTAATTCGACTTCTGGTAATGGTGCTGTAATAGTAAATTCATTATTCGGTGGCATTCCGATAGTAACCTAAAAAATGAAAACAAAAATCCAATATATTTTCCTTTTAAAAATTTTATTTTTAAAAAAAAAATGTTATTTTTACCTGTTTCTGTCTAACTAATAAATCGGTAACAGCTTTAGCTAAATCTTCAACTCTTTTGCCTAACATACCAGCCGTATGACGTACAAGACCCCATAATTTTTGTTGACAAGCTTTTTCATATAAACCTTTTAATAGACCACGTACGGTAACGACACGACCTTCTTCGAGCATTCCTTCATTTATTTCAGAATTATTAATAATATCAATATTTTCATCATTATCGTCGTCATTAGTTGTACTTGATGCAATTTCTTATTAAATTTTTTTTTTTTTATTTGTTTATTTTTTATGTTTTGTTAGTTTTGGGTTAAAATGATTTTAAGTGTGAAAAATTATTTCATCATCAGGCAAAAAAAATAATAAAAACAAATTAATATGCGGTTAAATTTTTAAAAAATTAAACGTGAAATGTGACCAATGAAAATTTCGTTTTTATTTTTATATTTTACATCCAAACATTTTTTTTTAGTATTTTTTAATGCGTTGTTTAGCAAATTTAATATTATTTTTCGCAAGTTGAGAAAATTATTCATTATGCAGATTGCAGAGTAGTAGATAGATAGAAAGTAAAAACAAAAAAAAGAAAATAAAAATTATTGCATTTTTCTTTTTTTAATTTAATTATACAAAAACAACATTAACAGAACATTTAATTTAGATTATTAAATATTTATATATGTATATATATATCTATCATCTCTATACATTACATATATGTACAAAGATGCATTTTTTTTATTTCGATTTTGATGTTTAACAAATTTTATTATTTGAATCCTTCAGGATTCTATGTATGTATGTACCAAAGTGTTGAAAAATTTTAAAATTTTTTATTTTAATATTAGGAATCGTTAGAAGTGCTTTTTTTATAACATAATTTATATTAATTTTTTTCTACTGTTTATGAAAGCTTTTTCAGTCTTAAGAATCTTTATAAAAAACTGATTTTAAAAATTGAACTGAGAATTTTAAAACTTTGTAAATATAGTGTTTATAATCTTATTGTGTTTGAAAATTTAATTATATTTGTATGTCTTTGAATTTTATTTCTTAATAATTTCTTAATTAAATTTTTTAATTCAGAAATAAAATTCACAGATATAAAATTCTATTGATTTTACGGAAATTTTCAATCAATTCACTATTTCTATTAATTCACAGAAGTTTTCTGTAGATTTTTATATAATAGAACTACATGGTTCTAAAACTAAAAATTTGAGTAGTTTGTCTAGCTAGGCAAATCAACACTACATGCCTACCGATGGATTTCGTAGTGTTGATAAACGAAACATCTCCTAATTTTTATTGTATTCAATTATACATTTTATTGAGCAGGTATATTCAATCTTTTTAAATAGGACCATACACATTTCTAAAACAAACAAAATAAATCTCTGTAGATAACAATATTGAACATCTTTTAAATATGCTTTATGTTAAAATCTGTTAATGTATGTATATGTATAATAATTAAAAAATATTTTGAAATATAAAAAAAATTGACGTATAATTAAAAAAATATGTAAAATCAGGACACAGTAATTTAATTTAAACTGTACTCAAATTTTCTTTTAAATAAATAATATGGCCTCCCCTTATGAAAAAAATCAATAGACGGACATACGATATTTTATCGAAAAAATATTTGAATACGATAGATTTTGTAATTTAAAAAATTTTAAAATTTACAGAATGTAAGTATAGTTATTTAATAAAAATGATATCCTGTATCTCCGGCAATAAATTATTTTGATTTATTTCAAAACAAAAAAAAATTATAATTAAAGAGAAAAAATTATTCTGAAGCTTCACAACATCTTTTTTTTTTTTTTTTTGTATTCTGTAAGACATATTTCAAATTTTCGAATCATGATAGCTTTCACAATACAAAAATTTAAATTCTTTTGAACAGATGAATTTTTTCTAATATGTATTTCCAAAATTTATTTTAAAATTATAGAAACTGTTGATTGAACTAAGCCCAAATTAATATCGTTAACCAACATTCAACTGACAATTATATTACTTGTTACCTAACCTGCTACTTAACTGTTTATTTTATTATATTTGAGACAACTTGTTTTATTTTCATAATTTTTAGCATGATTTAATAAATATTGTAACATTTATTTTTCTTTATTTATTCTAAAATTTTGAAAGAAACTGTCAAAAGAGAGAAATTCTAAAAAGAATTATGTTCCAGAATCTAGTTTTTGTAAAATTCTTGTTGCATTTCTTATCGTTATCTTATATTATTATAAAACGATTATTGACTACCAAATTTCATAATATCAATATACCGTTTCACACTTCACACTTTAATTTATAGGAAAGTGGTATAAAATGAAAGAAATTTCCTACATAAATTCAAATTGATGCAGCTGCGAGATGCTAAAGTGTGAAACGGGGTAATAATCAATATAAAATGATACCGATATATTAATGCTATCGTTTATCGTATATCATCTATCGTATTTTTTCGTAATAAGGAGGGCCAAGGGATGGTATCATGGTATGTATTCATTTATTGATTAGAACAACAAAAAAGTTGATTTAATCATTTTCTGTACATACAAAAAAAAAAATAATTATCATGTTCTAAATATAAACATTATTTTGCAAAAAATGTTTTTAAAAATTATTATAATTTTATTAGATTAATGCGCTATCGCTATTAATTAAGAAAATATTATTAAAAAAAAAAAAATATTTCAGATGCATATATTAAAAATAAAAATAAAAAACCAGAAAGTTATTTAAAATAATTTATATAACATAATCAGTGCGTACCTTGTAAAACTGATACTTTAGCCTATGATCGATATTTTGTATTATATATTCAATATGAATTTAAAATTAATTAATTTTTTTATTAATTTTAAAATTTTATTATTAATATTATTTATAGGTGAAAATAAATGAATAAAGAAAAATTCATATCATATTTTGACACAATAATTTAAAAAAAAAAAACCAGTATAAAATTTCGAATTCAAAATTTTTAAGTAATATAGAAATTTTTTTTTTGAAATTGCATTTGCATAAATAAACGTGGATAATTAAAATAAATATGGTGTATTTCAATAAAAAAAAAAAAATATATATATATATATATATATGTAGTTTTAAAACTTACCAGGTTTATTCCTAATTCCTAAGCCAGCTAATGTAATTAAATTGTGTATAAGTATGTTATATATTAATTTTAATTTGTTTTTTTTTTTTATATTGTGAAGAATATATTATTTTTTAACAAAAAAAAAAAAATTGTTTAAAATTAATTTAAACATATTGTACAAATAAAACTAAGATTATCTGATAACATAATAAATATATATGTATATATATGTGACATTATAAAATTTTTATATATATATGTATATTTCATTTTTTCGTTAGTTTAATAATTATTAATATTAACAAAAAGAATTTGAAATTTTTATTTAAGATTTGATTTCCTAACAAAATTTCATATCACACACATTGATTTGCGTTAGCACGCATCTTGCAAATAGTTAAGGAATAAAGTGTACACTAAAAATCTTTGAATGGTTTTTGATCATTTCAAAGGTATATTTCAGAACGTAAAATACATTTTAGTTGAAAGCAATTCATTTATTTACATACATATATACATACTTTTAAATTAAAAAGCTTCAAAAATTCTACAAATTTAATGTATATTATGTGAAAGATGTAAATAAAATTATAAAACCAAGTTACATTACGATTCTTTGCACCGGTGCCAGACGAGATATAGTATTACTAAATATTAAATTGCGGGTATGTAGTATACAAAATGGCAAATTACTATTTTGGTAGCGTATTTGTTTTTACTGTCAAAATATTATAATAAATATTAAGTATTAATTGAGGATTACTTTTTTCATTTTCCGAAATTTTAAATTGTACAAATTAATTGTTACAAATTGTTAATCGTTAATCTAAGTAATTTAATAATCGAAACCCTCGTTGGGCCGCAAAATTAATTGTGCATACATAATATTTAAAGGAAGAAAGATTGAAAATCAGTCGAAGAGAAAAAAAGTTGTATTAACTTATTTTTTTTTTTGTTTAAATAATTGATTCTACGATTAAAAAATGTCACATCGTTATATCTGTCACCAAAACCAAGTTTAAAGTTTAAAATATTATAACCAAAATCAAAAATCAAGAAGTATTTTATAGCCGTTTTTCAGGCTTAAAATGATAATAAAAATGACACAATTACAGCGTCTCTATCAAATCCGATCTCATGTTTTTTGCTTTTTTTTTTATATTTGAAATAAAAGGAACTATAATGTATATTCAATCTTCATATTATTTATTGTTACTTTTCTGTATAATAAACAAGTAAATCAGCCACCAATATAATCAAATCACATTAAATGTCAATGTTTTTTTTTTTTTGAAAATCCATTTCTGTATGGGAATGTTTCGAATAAAATAATTATATTCCTAATACTATTATCATTTAAAAAAAAAAAATGTCGGTTATTTAAAATTTCAAAAGAGCCTTAGTTCTTTATGCAACTAAGATTAACGAAATTATATGTTGTGTAATAATTACGAAATTATATCTTTATTTTTCTCTATAGAATGGCAAAAAATCTTCTACTTTTTGTGCGATCGGTTTGATTGTAACTAAACTTATTATTATAAACCACTAAAAACTCAATTATCAGCTCAACATAAATTTGTGATAGAATTCAGTTGTGCGCGTACAATATATTTCTCATCTTTTGATCCTTCTAATTATTTGAAAATCGTAAGATTCACAATACTGTAGTTTAGTTCTCATGTTACAAATATATCTATACCTGTCTGTTTATACAGTATTCCTATAAATATAAACTTAAAATATATTTATACTAATTTTATTTATATACAGATAATCAAAGTTTTTATTTAAATACAATTCTTCCTTATTTTGATATTAAATTTAAATAAAATTATGTGTGAAAACCAAATGAAATAAAAAAAATTTTTAAAATAAAAGGGGCCAAAAAATAAGATTTTAGAAAAAGATAATATAAAAATTTTGTGTGCAAAATAATACAAAAATTAAATAAAAATTAAAAAAAAAAAAAGTATGAATTATGAATTTTAAAATTTTATACTAAATTACTACCAATATAATAAATAAATTTTGTATGAGATATCACTTTAAGATTCTAATTATAATATATTAATTATATATTAATATATATTATTATTGATATTGATATTGATTGATATTGATTTATTGTAAAATGTTTGTAATGAACAAAAAAGTTAAATTTAAATTTTATACTTTCTAAACTATTTGCAAAATTTCGAAAATAAAACTTTTTCTTTTGAGTAAAAATAAATTTTTAAAGAATTTTATATAAAAATTTTGCAAAAAAAAAAAAATACACCTAGCTTTTGTATACACCAAAATTACCAAAGATTTTATATTTTAATGTTCGATTTTAAAGCTTTAGAAAATGCCCAAACATGCCTTATTCAAATTTAAAAAAAAAAAAAAAATTGCCAGATTAAAAATTAAATACCAAAAAAAAGCAATTCAAAATGAAAATATATTTTAAATCCCTTAACGTGTATCTCAACCTTAAAAGATTGATTTTTAGTTAAATTTAATATTTTAACTAAAAATCATCTTTTTTATTTTATTTTTTTTTTTTGTTTTTATAATTTTGAGAATATTTTTTTTTGTAATTTTAATGCATTATGATTTTAATAAAAAGCAATTATCTAAAAATTATTGATTTTATGATAATGAAATGAAAAATAATGATTTAAAAATAAATTTTTTTTTTTAATTATAAAATAAATTATTATTATATAGTAATTTATATAATAATAAATTAGTTATTTATAAATTATAATAAAATTTTAATTTAAAAAAAAAACAAAAATTAATAATATTCAATAAATAAAAATATTTACCTGTATTAAAATCGAGACCTTGAGTATCCACTAAATATTGTAGTATATCACCTTGTTCTTCGAGATTTTCTGTTTCACGTAACATTGCAATTAATTCTTCAACTTCTGTATCAGCAAAATTTGTTTCAATACGATGACGTTGTATTAATATTTTTGGTACTTTTTTTTTATAATTTTTATTTATATATACATTTATTTTTTTTTTTTTTTTCAAATTAAAAATAATTAACAATAACAACAATTCAAAAATTTTATAAAAAATAATAAAAAAAAAAAAAAAAAACAAATCAATTCATAATAATTAAGAAACCATACGTGGAAAAGTTGAAGATTTCAAATGATATGAAAAAAAAAATAAATAAAAATAAAATAAATAAAAAAAAAATAAATAAATATGTACTTATAAATATACAGAACAAAATAAAATAATAATAAAAGATATAAAGATTTTTTTTGCTATTAAAAATTATTCGAAAAAATTTTTTTATTATATAATTCTGAATAATTTATACTTAAAAGATATATTTTTTTAAATATATCAAAACACAATCATAAAAAATTTTTTAAAGGCCAAAAAAAAAAATATCTAATATCTATACCTAATACCTAATACAAACCTTTGTAAAAAATTTATATAAATTCCTCTAAATGGCATTATAACTTTAACAGGGTTTGGCTACGAAATCTTGCGTTTCAAAATCTCGTGTCTCAAAATCTCGCGTTTTTAAATCGCGCGTGTTAAAATATAGTGTCTCAAAATCTCGCGTTTTAAAACCAAATAATTCTTTTCATTAATCAAATAGGTGGTGATTCAAATAATACAATATAATAAAATATTGAAAAATTGAGTAATTACTTTTTAAAAAGCAAAATTTTTTGTATTTTGTCCATTTTTACTTTTTCTACGGTGATATTTTTTAGTAAAAGAGAACAACGCTGATTTTGAATACAACTCTAAAATCTTCCGAATTTTATTTTTTTACATACATATTTAAAAAATAAACTTAAAATAATGACGGCTTCTGCCCACCAAATCACCACTAAACAAATTATTGGAACCATGATTAACTATAAAATCCGTCGTAATAATTTTTTTATATAGATATTTCAACAATAAAAAGCGTTTAATATATCGTCGCCCCCAAACCTCTGCTAAACATATTATTGGAATCCAAATTTTGTATCCGATTCGAAAATTCTACATTATGTTGTACACATATTTTGTCATTGATAAAATATAAAAAAAAAAACTGTCGAAATTTTCTTGTAACATAGATATTCGCATTTTTTCAGATATTTATTTAAATTTTTTTTGGCTATTCAACATTTTTTTTTCAATAAAAAACTTGTATTTTTACAATTTCTACTTTTTCGCGAGATTTAAAAACGCGATATTTTAAAAAACGAGATTTTAATTCGCCAGATTTCGATTTGCTCTCCTTTAATAATTTATAATAGTTCAATCATAAAGGGATAATTTAACGAAAATAGTATTTAAGAAATTTATATTAAATATACAAAATAAACCTACTTTAATTAATAAATTAAAGTTAAGATATAATTTTAAATAAAGATAGAGGGCATCTATAAAATTAACGATATAGTAATATCGAATAAATAAAAAATAAAAGTAACTAATTAAATACTTTTATATTAGAATAATAAAAAAATTAAAGAATTATTATCGAAAGCTTTTGAATATTTCAAAAAATTGTAATTTTAAATATATAAATATTGTAATTTTTATCGTTTAAACATTCATTAATATTAATCATTTAAATAGCATTCTTTATTTAAATGTAATAAATCTAATTTTATTAATATTAATTCTTAACAATTTCTTTAAATATAATATGTATCTAATCCTAAATGAATAGGTAAGGTTTAATTAGATTTAAATAACAAAGAAAATAAAATAAAACATTTAAAAAATATAAATTTTTCTAAAGTCTATCAAAAAAAGAAAAAAACCCAAAAATCTAAACAAAAAAAAGAAATATTTACATAATATTTTACTAAATAAATTGGAAGAAAAATTCTATTTACAATTAACATACAAAAATATTTAACAAAAAAAATAATAATATCTTTTACTTTTTTTTTCCAATTATAAAATAAATTAAAATCAGAAAACAGATTTAACTTACTTTCCATTTGTGTTTTATTAATGTTATTTGTAATAGTTGATACAATATGTGATGGAGATAGTGTTTCACCTTCATCAGTTGATGATGGTGTTTCTTCTTCTGGTGTTGTTGCAAAAGCGTTCGGAATATTTAATTTTGGTTGTAACCATGGTGGTGGTATAACAGATGATAAACGTCTTTCCATTAATGGTGTTGGACCTTCCATTCCGAGGGTTTCAGCTAAAAAAAAAATATTTATTTGAAAAATGAATAAAAAAAACAAATTAAAATTTTACTTTTGAAAATATGTATTTAACATTTTTTTTTCTTAGTTTTATATCTTTTTTTTTTTTTTTTTGACTTACAATCAACATTAATGGATCTTGTTTTTTTGATAGCACCTTTACATGACATACGACGTCGTAATTGTCTTGGACGTACAGCAGATGAACGAACATTTATTGCTGATTTATTACTAAATGAACGATATAAATGTTCATCTAAATATTTTTGAACATCTGAATTTAAACGTTCCGGATACCTTATAAAGAAAATGAATTCAAATAATTTATTTAATAATAATGAAATTATAAACAATTTAACAAATATTAAAGATGTTTTTAATAAAAAAAGAAAGAAAATAGAACAAACAATTACAGGAAATATAAGATAGAAAAATTTTAAAATCAAATTATATATATAAAATGAAAAAATAATACGTCACATTATATTGTTTAAATACGAAATGTATATGTACTATAATTTCAATAAATTTTAGTATTAAATAAATTAGTTACAAAATCACTTAGCAAATTATTTAAATTCTCAATTTGCAAATATTTAATGAGCTATTTTTAGAATAAATAACTCCCTATTGAATTAACTTAAAATTTTGTTATTATAATATTTCGTTAGTTTTTTAGGGAAAAGTTTTTAAGATTTACTTAAAAAAAAAAAAAGAATTTTATTATTATGTTTTTAATGTTGTTGTTCTGTGGCATCTGATAAAACTTTTTTTTAGTATATTCTATTATACGAGTAGTTTTTTAGTACATTAGTGCATTTCATAATCTGATATAAGTTTCTGTGACATCTGGTAATCTTTTATAATTTAAAACTATAGAATTATTTATTGAACACCTATGAGAAAACAGAATGTTTATAATGAATAGAAAAAAAAATGTTTATTGCAATCCAAACCGTGCTAATTAAGTATCAGATAAACTAAAAGTTAAGTATGCTATTTTCTACATTTTAAATGTAAAATTATATTCTTAAGTTTTTGTTTTGTTAAACATATTTTAAAACCAATTGGATCTTATGGTGTAGGAACTTTGGGAATCCACATCTAACTCCAATCTCGAAATCCAATCTCGAAACAAAACGTTCGACATTTTGAAACTAAGATATTTAAAACAAAAGTAAACACTCCCTGGTATGTTCGGAGGAACTAAACCACCAGAAAAGACTTAAACGTAGACTTACAGTAGAAAGTAAAAGACTATATTACAATAGCAAATAAAAGGTATTGGTGATTACTGATTAAACAATTACCCAAATATATTGTTTTCCTACATCACATCACATCACATCAACATCAATAGTCACAGAAAATTAAAAAGATTCATTCTCGATGAGAGTACAAGATTTTAATTTCTATATTATGATAATATTTAAATATGAAGATATGAAAATTGCATGTTAATGTAAATTTTGTAATTTTTAAATGTAAAATGAAGTCAAAATTATAATATTTAGTTACAAAATAAATTTTATTGAAAAGTAATTCTCACAAGTCATAGTTATATATAGTTTGTCAATCAATTTAAGATAGATGTAAATAAAATGAAAGATAGATAGAGATAGATGTAAATAAAAAAAAAGTTTTTGTTATAAATCATTTCAAACAAACATCAAAAAGTTTATAATTAAATATAAATTAATTTTTAAAATTTTAAGATTAATTTAATAAAATTAAAAATAATTATAATTATAAAATATAAAACATGAATTATATTCATATTAAATATATACATACATAAATATTCTTTTTCTTACCCATCTTCTTGACTTCCTAGGAAACTTAAATCAGTTATAGCTGATGTATTTAAAAAATCACCAAGATTTCCTAACATAACTCGTGTACCATTAATATAACCAGATTTTAATTTACGCATTGTTTGTATCATGGCCAATGGAATTTTATTGTCATCTATACATTTCGTTTATAATTCGAAAAAAAAAATTTTAAAAATAAATTATATTCTATATTATTATAAAAAAAATTTTCTTTTTATTAACAACTAAAATACGATTATAAGAATATATAAAATACAAAAAAAAAAATAAACATCTACATAAAAATTAAATTAAAATTAATAAAAGCAAATAACATAAGCAAATAAAAATATTGCATATAACAAAAATAAGAAAATATTTAAAAAAATACATAAAATGCAAAAAAGTAAAAAATAACAAATTAATATGAAATCATAAATAAAAAAAACAAAAATAAATAAAATTGGTATATTGCAAAGCACAAATAAATTTTTCATTAAATAATTTTTACAAATAATTTAAAATAATGATTTTATCGAAAGATATCACCCATATATTATCTATAATATTAATTAGACACATACATACATTATTTTTCAAAAAGATTTAGTACCTACCCCATTATTATACAATATATGTAGGTGATTTATTACAAATAATTTTCGAAAATTCTATTTAAAAAAAAAACAAAAAAAGAAAGCCGAATATTGCAAATTTTTAGATGACTGAATCAACAAAGCCACACGAGTATTTATAAAGGAATGTTTTAATCTTCCTTTTATAACTAGTTTTCTTCTTTCTTTCCACTGATTCAATGTGATTCAAAGAAAGACGGTATGAAACGAAGAGTAAAACGTTCCTGTATATGTATACAAGTACATAGTACACATTTTAATTTTATCTAAAAACATTAAAATAAACACTTTTCTTTTTTTTTTTTTTTTTATTATAAAAACAGTCATTTAAAATTTGAAATAATAATTATTATATTTTTAAAAGCAGAGCAGAGCAGAATTAAATTAAGAGTTATAAAAAAAAAAAAGATATAAATGAAAGAATGATCTTCAAATTATATTAATTAATTTTTAGATTACATTAATTTCAATTAATTGTTTAAATTTTCAAAATTGATAATAGTTAATTTTTCATTTGTATAAGTTCTTTTTCTCTAGACATGACAATTAATTATTTGGGTTCAGCTTATTATATGTTAAGATTTAATGAAACTTTTACAAACCTATACATACATATATCATGAATTCAACAAGCTCTTAAGAGTGTACTATGAACGATCCCACAATATATATTTTATGAGAATTCATAAAAATTCAGTTATAAAAATAAATTAAATATGTATTCAAAAAAAAAAAATATACAAATAGTTCCATAATATTTGAAAAGAGTCTTAGGAAGGACAAAACATTTTAGAAATACAAAAAAAAAAAAAAAAATTAAGATAAAACAGGAACTACATATATATATATATTCAAATTTTTTGAATGAAAAATCAATTTTTTTTTTTGTGAAAGTTTAATTTTAAAAAATTAAATGTTAATTTTTAAGTGGTTAAATAATAAAATAATAAATAAGAAAAGTCCTAATAAATCCTATTCAAAAAAAAAACATTAACTCATATTTTATAATATACATTTGAAGGAATAATCTTGTGGCAATTACCAAGTAACTTAAAGACGTTTCCGAACCTATCACATTTCGCATTAAATACTTATACAGTACTTAATTAAGTACAATAATTTTTTTTTTAGTGCATTCGAAAATAACGGAAAACATTTTTAGTGTATTCGAAAATATCGCTCTAAATTAGTTAATCGTATTTGATTAGCTGTCAAATGTTTTTAGTGTACTCTTGACTACTGTTACATACAACTTGTGTACTACTTGCACTTGCAGTTACTGTACTTAACTGCAAGTAACTGTAACAGCAACTGCAAGTACTCAGTACTCAGTACTTGCAGTTACTGTTACATACAAAACCATTTTTACACTCTTTTATAGTAACAAAAATTGTCTATGTGTAAGGTAATTTTAAGAAAAAGTATACTGAATCAAGTTTGAAGTTCTGCAGCAGAACTAGTTAAACAACAATAGTATAGTTGCTGTCTATAACGCTCTCTTTTTATAACTGAATATTCAGAAGTCCAGAGAAGAGAAGTTACTTTATTCCACCCATTAGAGATTGGAGTTGATAGAATGAAAGTTTTTACATTATTTCAAATTTCTAACATAATGCTATAACTTTATAAATTTATTTTATTTTAACAATGTTATTTTATGACTGAAATGTTGTGAATTAATTTTATTATAAAATAATATAAAATTAATAATTTATTTAATCTGACTTTTTATTTGGATACGGATACGAGTTCTGAAAAAGTTCTGAATCAATCCTGAAAAGAAATATTTCCATTCAATACTAAAAAGTTGCTGAAACAGTTCTGAAAAGAAGTACTTCCGTCCAGTGCTGCAGAAGTACTTTAATAGTATTTTTGCGTTATCAGGGTAGATATCAGATATCTGCGTTATCAGAGTCAGATAAAAGAGTAATACAGGAAAGAAGTGTGAAGTGCTAGTGCGATAGATTCGGAAACACCCTAACCGGAACTTGAATTTCATAAAACAAAATGTAAAACGAATTTTTTGTGTTATAAACAATTATATAGCATATTTTATGAAATATTATTTTTGGAATCTTTAATTACAATTATCTATAGAATTTATTAAGATGAAAATATTTAAATTGTGATGAAACTAGTTACTTGATACTGACTGTTTTTATTGGAATTAATAATTTCTTCAATATTTTTACCTATTCCTAAACATTCTTTTAAAGTTTTTATTAATTTTTATTGTTCTTTATGATTTCCGTTCATTTCTTTATCAAAAGTGATTTATAAAATGAAGTAACTGATGGAATGATATGATTTTATGAAATATAAATGTTTACCAATTTATATTTTTAATATTTTATTTAATTGACAATTTATTTCACATTCAAAACAAATAAAACAAGAAGGTGTGCAAGCACAAATAATTTTTTTTCCAACATTTATATGAATAAAATTAAATTGATGGGTTTTGTTAATAATGTAACAAATTATTATAAATGAAAATGCCTCAAAGAATATTAAAAAATAAAGAAGAATCTTGTTTAAATAAAATTAAAGTTTACAAAACGTAATTAAATGGAAGAAAATCGCTCTAATTATAATTTTTAACTAAAATTCCTAATATTAATACATTTGAAGACCAATTTTTATATAGAAAATTGTAAAAATTCACAAACAAAAACAAACAAATGAAAACTTTGACCCCCCCATTTAGTAAAAGTTTACTTTTTTTTATATATGTAAATTAATTATTTAAATAGTTTAATAGTTTTTAAAATTCTTTAATTTTTGTTTTTTTAAATTAAAATAAGTTTAAATTAAGTTTTAAAAGAAATATACTACGATTTTTTCAGCAAACATTTTTTTTTTAGCGATTTTATTTTAATTTACAACCATATTTAAAACAAACTATACTACAATATAACATTTCAATTCTGTATTGTTAAAAATAGAAATAACTAGAGTAATGGCCACTTCAACCTTTGAGTATTTGTCATAAAACTTTTTGAAATGTTACTGTACTATTTATGTTATACAGTTGATTAGTCAAAACACGATTGAATATCGATAAAAATCTATTTATTTTGTATCGATTGTTTTGTTTTGTCATTTTGTAGTCTCTGTATTTAAAAATATAAAGTGAAATTATGTTAAATATTTAAAAGTTAAAAAAAAAAAGATAATATAAATAAAATTTTATAATATAAATTAAATAATAAAATTAAATGTTTCTTTTTACTTTGTCTTTGTCATTGTCATTGTCATATTCAAAATGATTTTGAAACGATTGATAAAATTAAATTTGTGATTTGACAAAATATGGTACATAACATAAGTAAAGTTGTCAAATGGCACATTTTTTAAGTGAACAATTTGGAATTTTTACCATATTACCATACTTATTTTAAGTAATGTGTTATGACAACACACATAGTATTAAATACCCTTCACATAAAAAAGTCAAATGACACTCTTTTTATGTTCACGGTAAATGACTTCTTTTGTGTTATGGAATTTGTAAAATGCACATTTCAAGTGACTTTAAATCAGCCTTAAATATGATATGTTATTATTATTAATCATTTTAAATTGTAATTAATATTCTATTTAAATAATTTAAATTTTTATAATTAAAATTATTTTTCGAATGAAATATTCGAATTTTTTTTAGATACAATATTGTATATCTTAAATTAAGCAACAATTCACGTGGAATCGGCGGCCTTGGTGGCCTAGTGAGTAAGAGCGTGGGTAAAAGTAATTCCTACTTACGACATTTACAACCACGCCTGAACAGGAAAGGCTGTGTAATTTCCTGTCCACATTTATGTGGCAGAGAAATGCATTTAAAAAAAAAATAAATAAATAAATTTATGAACTGAAGATGAATAATTAATCTTACATTTTGCATCGAAATTAAATACAATACAACACTTTGAAAACAAATTTTTAAAAAAATTTTCACATTAATTTTTAATTTATGTTTTTCGTTATTTTAAATTTAATAATATTGGCCTATTTTATACTAGATTGTATTTGCAACTAATAAACTTGATTTTAAAATTTATTGAAAAGCCGGGTAAGACTAATGAAAAAAAAGGATTGTCAACAAAATGTATGATTATCCTTTTTAATATTAAGTTACTGTCCATATATATCAGATCTCCTTTAAAGTGTTAAAACAAACCAATTTTTTAATTTTAAAGCAAATCTTTTTTGTCCTTGTACAACATTATGTCTATTGTCTATACGGATATAACTAATTATATTGTTATTTAATTTTTTTATTACCATTAAATCTTTAAAAAAATGTTTGCTGAAAAATTAACAAATTTTTTAACGAATACAAAAAGGATAATTTTATAATGAAAAAAAAATTAAAACCCAGTTAAAAAAAAATAATAATAATAAATTTTTAATGCCAATTAAAAACTAAAATATTGATTAATATGATTTTTTTTTTTTTACTATAAAGTACCAAATTTACCTAATAAATAATGAGTTGCCATTAGAGTTATTGTTGGCCGTCCTAACATATGACGCCAATTATTTGTTAGGAAGGCCATGTTTGTTGTAAAATTGCTTGCTAATAAATCCGGGTCACGAGTAGTGTAATATTCTTCGAAGTCAAAATTCTAATTTTTTTTTTTTTTTTTTTTCCAAATAATGTACAATAAAATATATGTAATTTTAATTATATTTAACAAAAACAAACAAAAAAAAAAAGTTAAAAATGAAGTTTACATGAAAAAATAAATTAAATACATTTTTAATTTTATTTTTTATTAATTATTAACAATAATCAAAAAAAAAAAAATTAAATATTTTAATTTTTGTTTCTAATTTGATTTTGAACAAAAATAGCAACAACAAAATGCAAGAAAATTAAATAAAAATAAATAAAAAATAAAATAAAAATAATGATAAAAGGAAAAAAAAACAATTAAATAAAAAAATTTTTTTTTGGTTTTCGGATAGGGGGTGGAAAATTAAAGGAAATTAATTTTAAATCTTTTTAAGTTAATTTTTGTAAATCTTGATTTTTTTTTTTAAATACATATTAACATTTTAATTTTACAATATATATTATATACAGTTATTAACGAATAAATTATGTATTTCATTTTTCATACATATAAATTTTGTGATCGAACAACCCCACAAAAAGAAAATGGAAATATTACATTCCATTTTCCACTCCATGTATATAAAATAAATAAATGATTTCTCTAAACTTAGTTTCCTATGACCAAACAGCACAACAGTACGATAAATCATAACCTATTGTTTAGTCAAAAAAGGTAGATGGTGTTTAGTGAATTGAAGTCTCATACAGTCAAATAGAGGACTCGAGTCACTCCTGTATAGTACCTTTCGATGATACCCACCTACTCTCGCAAAAAAAAAAAAATGTTGAAGGCACCCCCTGCTGATATCTCGGGAATGAATTAAATTATTGAATATAATTAATTATTCATAATTAATAGGCCAATAAATTAAAATTTATAAACTGATCGAAATCGAAAACATTTACGTAATTACAACCAGAAATTCCAGTAATATTATATTATTGACTGTTTTTTTAATCGTATATTATGTTAAATTTTAGTTTTTCTAAATCATAATTTTCCGTTTTTCATAGATAAAAATGGGGAGGAAAAAATTGTTTATTTTTAACGTTACTTACTTATGACTAAACCTAACCTAAATAATCAAGTTTACGATAAAAATTATTTAAAAATTGCTAAGCTTTATTTTAGTTAATGAATTTTGTTGTTATTATTTGAGTTAAATTACAAAATACAGAATAAACAAAAAATCCAGAAAGTACGAAATCTGATAAAACACGAAAACTACAAAATCTTAAAATTTAAAATTTAGAAAATACGAGACTCGGTAAGCACAATGTTCGAAAAGTAAAAAAAAAATTTGTTCAATTATTAATATTATTTTTAAGCAAAGCAGAAAAAAACCTTAATTGTGGGTATTTAAATTTCAATTACCTGATTAGCAGGCATAAAAGCATAAAAGAATTCAATATTTAATTTTATTAAAGTTAATTATGCTAGTTTATTATTATTAGCAAAAATCAGATTTCACAAACTTCGCTCCGGATTTTGATTTTCCGTATTTTGTTAAAAGCCTAATTGGTTATCATCGGCAAACAACCGAATTACTGTATGATAGTTAAGTGAAGATAATGAATTATTAATATTCAATAGAAATACATAAACAAAAACGCAATCAACTTAAGTTTATATTTTGCTACATTATGTTATTATACCCTATATATAAAGTATAGGGAATTTTAACTTTAGTATGGTGTTTGTAACCACCAAAAGGAAGCGAGTTAGATATGGACATGTATATATATTCTGAATCAGGATGACCTCCTGAGTCGATTTAGCGATGTCCGTCCTTAAGTCAGTCCGTACGCACGATAACTCAAAAAATAATGATGCTATCTTGATGAAATCTATACTGTAGGTTAACAATGACAAAAGTAAGATGGGGATTGCAAATGGGCGAAATCGGACCATGGGTTCGGGTACCTCCCATACAACTCCCAAAACCGAATACGCATATCTTCGAAATTAATAAAGATACAACCTTAACATTTTGTACGAGGGTGTGTTTTCCTGAATGATATACCTAAAATTTGAGATGAATTGGAGAGGTTGTTCAACTCCCAAAACCGAACAAGCATATATTCGAAATTAATAAAAATAGAAACTTCAAATTTGGTACTAGTGTGTTGTTTCCTGAATCCCTGATTTGTCCAAAATTTGAGATGACTTGAAGAAGTTATTCGGGTGCCTCCCGCACAACTCCCAAATCCGAACAAGCATATCTTCGAAATTAATAAAGATAAGAACTGCAAATTTGATACGAGGGTATTGTTTCCTGAATCCCTGATTTGCCTAAAATTTCAGATGAATTGGAATGGTTGTTCGGGTATCTCCCACACAACTCCCAAGACCAACAAGCATATCTTCGAAATTAATAAATATAAAAACTTGAAATTTGATATAAGAGTGTTCTACCCTGTTCTGATGACGTCTCTAAAATTTGGAGATGAATTGGGGTGGTGGTCCGCGTGCCTTCACACACTTCCCAAGACCTAACAAGCATATCTTCGAATTTAATAAAGATAGAAACCTGAAATTTTGTACAAAGATTGTAAAAGCATTTATTTTTTTAGCTTATATTAAATACCTAACTAAAATAACTTAAAGGATTTTTAATTTAATTTGAAATTTTTAGGTGTAGGGTATAAATAAGTCGGTTGCATCGACTAACTGTTACATTGACTTTTTTTTTTTTATTTTGTTTAAAAAATAGTTTTTTTCATTAATATAATGATTCGGAAGTTTTTTTTTTTAATTATAAAGATTTTCGATAATGATAATTTTGAAAAATCTCGTATAAAAGCAAAACATTTTTATATAAAATTACAGAATTCTAATATTTAGTATAAAAAAGGAGCTCTCGGTTCCCCTCTGCCCACAAAATTTGCACATCTATTAAAAAACAAAATACAGTAAAAAAATATGAAGTTTTTAAAATCCTTTAATTTGGAATTTAATATCATAAAAAAAAAAATTCTATTTATTAGATTTCAAAAAACTAACTTAAAGAGACTTATATAATATAAGAAATTATTTTATTTTAAGTTTTACCAATCACCTTACAGATTTTTACCAATTTAAAAAAATATGACTGAAATACATTACAAATTTATTAGGTAGCAACAATTTTTTTTTTTTTATTTTAATTAAAATTAAATAATAAGCATACATTTAAAAAATTATGAAAAAATGTTAAATAAAATACAATTGACAAAAAATTAAATAAAATTATAATAAATTTGTAATGGATTCTACAGATTTATTATTTGTTTTTTTAATAATAGAAATATAGAATAGGAAAGAAATTAGATAAATATACACAACTTGCTAATAGAATTTCTAATATATCCCACAACCAAAATTTTGTTTAAAGTTTCACTAAATTTTGAATATCAATTTGGAAAATAAATCAATAGTTGATTTTAATTTATTAACGTTTTTAATTGTATTTGTGTTATTGTGTTTCTTACATAAGTAAAATTAAAATATTAATGTTGATATTAAAATTTTGATATCGGTATTAATTTATTTTAAAGTGTTGTCAAGCTCGGGTTATTTGAATCGTACACTTTTACTTTTGATTTTTATTTTAATTTTGACTAAATATTAATTTTGACTTTAATCTTGATTTACATATTTCAATTTATTTTAATTCAGATTTTGATCTTCGTTAATTTTAAAATTTATTTTAAGCCTAATTTTGATTTTAATAACAATTTCAACTCTGATTTTATTTTAATTTTAAACTGGATATTAATTTTAATGTTTAGATTTTTGTCAGAAAATACTTTGAAGAATGTAAGTAATCTATACAATGTTACATTACTGTGGGTTCCGGGACATAGGAACATCGCACGAAATGAACATGCTACTGAGTTAGCAAGGAGGGGTTCCAGCCTAAATGCTTCACTGGCGGAACAAGTAGACCCAGCGCTAAACAGTGTTAAGAGAGATATCTTCCTCCACTTTTTGTTCTTAGCAAATCGAAGGTGGAATGAACTAGCCACATGTTATACGGCCATGAAAGTCTGGCCATCGTATGTTAAAAAAAGAACCGATAATCTATTGAAGCTATCCCGCCGGAATATAGCCAGAACAATAGGTGTGTTCACGGGCCACTGATCATTGGTGAACATGCGGCCAGACTAGGTATCCCATTCAATTCATCATATCGCAGCTGTGGTGAACAGAATGAGAAAGAATCCATCATACATTTCACCTATAAGTGCCCAGCGATGGCTAGCACCAGAAGAGCAACTCTGGAGTCCCATCAACTCAACGATCTTAGTGATCTAGCGGTTAAGCAACCTGCAGAAATGGTAAGGTTTCTGAACGGAACGAAATGGATCTAAAATAAAATCTAATATAGCTCTATTATAAGCCTTGTGGTAGCAAAATGGTGCTAACGCGCTAATTGGGGTCACTGCCATGAGCGGCGGTGGCTAACCACCTACACCAACCAATCAACGGTTTTATAAAACCCTTGGAGACTTCACAATATATGTATTTTTCTCATCAAACAATTTGATCTAAACTTTGATTTTCAAACTGCTTTACAGTTTAATAGTAAACTTGCTATGTTTGTTAAAACTATTTATAAAGCCATAATAAAACTAGTATCATTATGTTGGGAAAGTCTTAATCTAATTTAGTTTTAAGAATTTTCAGTCTTCCCTAAAACCATATTAAAATTAAAAAAACTTTTCCATAGTCATTAGACTTTTGGTGCGACCACTTGGTTTTATTAATGTGAGCAAGAAAGAATACTAAAAAACTTATTTTAATTACTAATTTGGTCTTAAGAGTTTTTAATCTTTTTTAAAACCAGAACTATATCAAAACCAGAAAAGCTTCAAAAATGTTACTTGGTTTTATTTATGGCCATTTTTATTGCTTTAGACGCAAAAAAAAATTTTGAAGTATATGAAGTATATTATCATTTAAAAAAACTAAAAACTTTTCTATCAAGTAACCTTAAAACAGACTCTTGTTTTGCTAATTAGACTCGAATATTTTAGACTTACAGGAGACCATTTGCACTCTTATAGAAAGGCGTAATTTTTAGTGAAATTTGCATCAGAACGTGCAGTTCCTCTTGATGACTTTCGAGGTGCCCTCGTAAAAAAAAAATAAAAATGTAGAATTTTAAAAAATAAAAATATAGAATTTTATATGAAATCATAATACATTTATTTGAAAATAAAAATTGAACTTAACAAATCGAAGAGAACCATTATAGAACCCAGCAATATTTTAATTAAACATTTTTTTTAACAATATTTTAACATTTGAAATCCTGAAGTTACAGAAAAAAAAGGTCAAAACATAGATAATTATTTAATAGGATGTTGAAAATTAAATGTTTTTGACCATTATCATTTGATTTGATTATGATTTGCTTCCTGGTTTTAATATAAGTTTTTATCCCACCTCGAAATATTTATTTGTATTTTAAATTATTATGTTAAATATTTAAAAACAAATTTGCAACTAATTCACAAAGTTTTTTTTGTTTTTAAATAATTTATATACCATACTCAATTGTATTCAGAAGTAAAACAATTGAAAAAAAAACTCTTAATACAAAATTTTTAAATAAAATTTGAAAGGTATTTAAAATTTAGAAAGGTAATTTATGCTTTTCTATTTTCAGTTACTTATGAGTATGACACTCTTCAGCAAATGTAGATAGTTTTTTTTTTCCAAAAAAAATAAAATAAATAAAATGTTTCTATTTTGTATTTAATCTACATTTCGTTTGTACTTTTTAAGAGTGTCACCACTCAAAATAGAATTATAAAATGGGTTAGGTACATCATACTGCATATATAAATAATATATATATGTATGTATACAAATTTAAATTAATAATTTAAATTTGCTGAATAATTATTATTAAAATTAATAATTATGTCGCTAATACTCTATTTCTACAATTATTTAAAAGTTTATTATACATATTCAAGAAAAGTATAATGGCTTTTAAAACAATTTATAAATTTTTATATTGTTTTGATTAATTGTATTTTAAAGCTTATGATAATGCACAATCTTAATTAATTTTCACGTAATAGATTTATTTATTTTTTTTTTCGTTTATTAAAATACTTACTTTAATGCAAAAAAAAAATTAAGATCACATAATGAAGCGCATGACGAATTTATAATCTTTACCTAATAGAAGAAAAGCCTTAAATCATATTATAGAATATGACAATTTATACATACTGTGTAAAAATAAATTTACGATTTTTAAATCTTAATAATTATTAGGATAAAAAAGTAATAATAATGAAAAAACTATTAGAAATGGACATGTCTCATTAAAAATTGGATTTGTTAAAATTATTTTTTCATTATTTCCTTAAAATTTTTAAATGCACATATCTTAATAGTATACTGATATTATATTGAATAATAAAAAGATGAATATTCATAAAGTATGCATAAATGTTCATATCTATAACAATTCATATAAATATGTCTAATCATTTTTATAACAAAAAAAAATTTAAAAAATTTAACCATTAAATAAAAAGAAAAAAACAAACAAAAGGACAACACAATAACACAATGAACACAAAATTCAATGCCAATTTCTTTTAAAATTACTGTTCAGTTTAGAAAGAAAAATGCAATACATCTTGTCAGAAAAATAATTCTTTATAAAAACCTTGACGAATCCACTATTTGTTTCAATAAATATAATAATCTTACCTTTTCAAAATCTAATGTTCAACAAATCAAAAAACATTCAAATATTTATTTTGTGACAAGATATATTATTTTTCAACCGAATATTTAAAATTAAAAGTCAAAATTTATAAATCAACTCAAAATTTAGGAATATTATTAAATATTTAACATTAGCATAATATAATATAAATTAAAGGGATAAAAAAAAACTAAAATAAAATAATTAAAAAAAAAAAAAACAAAAATATAAAATTCTAAAAATGAACACCGACCTAAATGAAAATTTTTCAAAACCAATGTGACCAATGGTCGTCCAAGTAAATTCTGCCAGGCTGATTTTAAAAAGTTTATTTCACTTTTTAATATATCAATCAATAATTCACTGTCTGAGGCGATGTAAAAACGTGTTAAATCGACGAACTAATAAACAAACATATACAAAATTGATTTTTAATAGAATTTTTTCTTAACCCTATTTTAAACTAATGTGTAAAAGGTATATTTATGACGCAAAAAAAGAATTAATAAAAAAAAATAAATAAAAAAATAAAAAATACCTTAACAATATACAAAAAAAAAAACTACTAAATAAAGTGAAATTTTTTCATGAAACTTCTAATTAAAAAATTTAACGAATATTTTAAATTACGTACCTGTGGTGTAAACGCAAAAATTCTATCTTTCAGAGAATATAATTTACTTGTACTAAGTATACCAACATCTCGTGATTTCCTACCAGTTAAACCAAGTTTTTTGTTGCGTCCCAAGTATGTATATAAATGACTTAAAACACGAGCTGGTTGAACTTCGATTGGTGCTACTTCAGCTATTGTTTGTACTTGTAAATCGTGTTCAGCTAATTTATCTCGAATTTCATTATCCTCAGCTATAATTACAACTTGAACAACAACATCTGGCTTTTTTTGTGCGCCTAAACGTCTATTAAGAGGATCCAATTCTCCAACAGCCAGAAAACCCTAAAAATATTTAAAAAAATTAATTTTACTTTTTATCTTTTTTTATTTTGGTTAAATGATTTTACTACTTACTTCTTGAAGTAATTTTCCCAATATATACAATGATTGTCCCCATAAAAATGGACATCTTCCTACAACTTCTCTTGGTTGCGAACCAGGTTTTGAATACTCTGCAGCAACACCATCATGTCGTACAGCATAGCTTTCCGGTATTAATGATATACTATCCTCTCCACGAACTAAAATTGTCTAAATTTATAAATTTTTATTAGTATTTTACTTTCGAAAGTTATAAAATTTTGAAATCTTACATCAAGTTTATCAGCATAGTCTTTAACAGCTTTTTTATCGTTTTGAAAAAGATTAAATAAAACTAAATAAACAAAAAATAATGGCCATTCGCATTCAATGTTTTCAAACATTCTAAGCTCCCAACGTTCATAATATAATCTGGAGGGATCTTCCTTAGGTGTACGGTAACCATCTCTTAAAAATCGTTTGCAACCATATTTCCCTTCCAGACGGTTAACAATAGCGTCCTTAGTATCTTTGATTAAATGTGGATCATCAACGGCAAACGCCGGAAAACCAATAACAGATAAAAGACCAGAATCCAACTCTTTACTATTTGATTCTCTTGGTAACATTGATTGTAAAACTGCTTGACATTTATGAGCTTCATCGGCTAATACGTGTATGACACTAGCTGGTCCACCACGGGCGCCAAATAAATCTAATTCATTCATTGATTCTAAAGCTGCTTTTGCCATTCCAATAGAACTGGCATTTAATTCAGGTTCTCCATGATTAGTTTTATCTCCTCGTTCCCAGATACCATAATCTGGAATGCAATATGCCGATTCTATGTAAAATACCAAATTTTGTACAAAAGATACTTCATCTAATGTAAAAATAATTTGAAGACCAGATGCGGTCATCTGTGCTAAAATTAATAAATATAAAGAAATGGCATCAATTTGCAAGTGACCCCATTCATGATCGCCCACAACTGTTAATCCATTTTTGCATGAAAATTTTGCATGAATAGAATCTAATGGATTTTGTGTAGTTTTGAATTTTTCTACTTTTTCTTTTTGATTAAGCATAGCCATTAGGAGACCTCTCATCATTTTGACACAACTTTGTTCCAATTCATAACATTTGGCGCGATCTTCATCTTGATCGGCAATTTTTTTGTAAGCCATTGATAGGCCCCAGACAGCTAAAATACAGTATACATTATCACGAATCCATGCATGGTGGTTTGTTGGACTTGCTGGAAATAGACCAGTAACCGGTTCTTGATGTGCCATAATTAGTTTTTGTACAATTCTTTGATAATAGTCCAAACGGACTCCTGAATTACTGCGACTTCTCATTTTTAATTCTTTTAATTTATTTTAATTAGATATTAATTTTTGTTCTTGTAATAGAAATCTTAATAGATACAAAAAATTTTCACTTCGATTTAAATTTAAAATTATATAAAAAATAAAAACTTTTATTTATATATGTACTTTTTTAGAACACATTCTTAATTTTTTTTTTAAATATATTTTGAGAATTTTTTATGATAAAATTCTCAAAATATTTAAATTTTTCCAACTTGAAAAAATTAAAAAAATTTGATTAGATTAAAAATGACAATTTTGACATTCAAATTTTACATAATCGAATGGGTCGTTTTTGAAAACCTTTAGAAGTGTCAATTTTAACCAGTGCCTAAATTATATCTAGTTTACATGTTAAAAGTATGAAGGTATTGTATTTATACTTCATTCATAATAAAAAATATACTACAATCAAGGGTAAAAACTATACAACAAAAATTTTTTTTATTTCTTCAAAAATAGTTAAATGGATATATTATCATATTCGAGGTTTTACTAATGACTAATAAAACAGTCACTTATGTTCGTTACGGTAATTCATTACAATTCAGTCAGACTGTCAAAGTTTCAAAGTTGCTAACTCAACTTGGTATGAGTATTTTCTCAATAATCAAACCATTTCAAGGGTTGATTGTTCATCTGAATGGCTTTGATCTTGGTCCTTGGATAATAAGCTAGTTTCATCTAATTTCTCCACTTTGTCTTGAAACTAGACTTTCTTTAATCAATTTCCAGTCTCAAACTCAAATTAGTGGCGGACTTCTAGTTTGGTGGACATCATCTCAAATTGATGCAGATTAGATTTTAATTTGGCAGATCTTTTGACTATTTTAAACTATTCAAGTGATTAGATTACGAAAGGTTTAAACTCATATTTCCAATGCCAAAAGAGATCAATTCACTGTCGAAGCTTTTTGAAAATAAATGTTAACTACACTAACACTGAAAGCCAGAATTTACACGAGCATTTCATTTAATATTTTTAACTCTAGCAGACTAAATAAAAATTATTATTAATTTGACCGCAGTTAGACTTCAATGTTTTCAATTCATATTTATTCCATATTTTGTTTCGTTTTTTTTTAAAAATAAGCATTAGTGGTTAGTAGACATCACTATTTCGTATTTTTTAAAAATCTGGGAAATAATTTTGTAGTGTCACTTTTTTGAATTTTAAATTAATAATTTTATTGTTTATTTTTAATTTTCTTTTGAAAGTTTTATAATAATATGCTTATTTATTACTTTAGAATAATATAAAAACATATGTTTTCATATAATATAAAAATTTTAAATTTAGGCGCCAGTTATAGCTTTCGAAATGCATACGGGAAAAACGTTTCATTGAAAACTTATATTTTTTTCCGTATAGGCAACCAGAGAAAACTGTCAGTAAAATTATCTGTCAAATGGCAAATGAAAATACTAAAGCCATAGATATAATAGTACTTTTATATAGTATAGATATAAGTACTATTATATCTAAATATAAGCCAAAATAAAAATAAAAGTAATTTAAATTGTTGTCAACGTTATTTAGATGTTTGATTATTTTAAGTTTTATTATTTTAATTTATTTATTTATTATTGATAGAAAATGGTACTAATAAAGAATGAAGAAAGATTATTTGATTTAAATAAACAAAATAATAAAATTCATACACTTACACACAAAAAATTAAATTCAAGTGTAAAGCGCCAATGAAATATATCAAGAATTGCATCAGAATTTTTTTCAATGACAAACTGAAATGGGAAGAAATGAAAGATATGTTATTGGAACAATTTTGTTTTATTATGCAAAATTACTAATCAGTTGTTCAGGAAAATAATTACCAATCCGGAAAATCATAAAATTGATTTTCCTTTTAATAAAATTTAAAAATTCGTAGCTGAATTTATTCTTTAAAAATTGTTTAATCATTCAATCAGCACTGTTGTTAAATTTTATATATCTTTGTTGCAAAAAAAGCATTTCAATGATAGCTATAACTGGCGCCTGATATATAATGTAAAATTTAAATTCGTAGCTAAATTTATTCTTTAGAAATTGTTTAGCATTTCAATGAAAGCTATGTAGAACTTTAGAACTTCAGAGAAATTTTGTTTTTAAATGTCAGATAACAATGAAAAATATTGAGGAAATTTTGGAAGAAAAATTAAAAAATTAAGAGAATTTCTATTCCATTTTTTTCAAAAATATTGAAGGAATATGGAAGTAATAATGAAGCAATATTGAAGAAATAGTGATGTCCAACCGCTAAGTAAATTATTCCTAATTCTTAATCTTATATTATCTATTAAAACTAATAAAACTAACATATCATTTTACTAATCTAGAAATACCTGTAAACTCATTTTATTTTTAGTTTGGTTTGGGCTACGGCTACACGGTTGAACGCAGATTAAAACTGTCACTTTTCTAAAAGGTAAAAATATCAAATTAAATTGACAACTTGATTATTATATTTTTATTTTTTAATTTTATTTGTAAACAAACAAACAAATAGACAAACAAATTTCAGTTTATAATATTGTAACTTAATTTAATTTTAAATTTAAAAACGCAACTTTAATAATTTAAACAACGGGAAAGGTAAATTTTTTTAATCTTAATTCCAGCAAGAAAAAAAATGGAAGAATTTGTAGAAACATGTCGAACATGTTTAAATCACGATAAAAAATTATTACCAATTACTTCATTAATTGAAACGAATTATCAAATATTAGATTATTTTGAAAAATATTTACATATAAATATGTCATCAGATGATAATTTTCCACCAAATATTTGTCTTAAATGTTTGAATAAAATATTGGAGGTGCGAAAATTCTATTTACAGTGTCTAGATTCCGAAAATTATCTTCGATTAAAATTTCAAATTCCTTTAAAAACTTCCAATTCAATATTAGCGATTCAGCAAAATAACAGAATATATGGAGATACCCTAGTTAAAGCAATTACCGACGGTCAAAATAATGAAACTGAATCTAAAATAACTACTGAAAATGATAATGCAAATATAATTAAAGAAGAGTTAAATGAAGAATATTTGGAATCATCTAGTGATTTAATTGATGAAGATAATCAAAGTAAAATTTTTTTTTGTATTTCTGGTATGTGTAAATAAATTCTTTTTTTTTTTAAGTAGTAAAACCGAAAGTTGAAGAAAATGGAGAGGGTGATGAATCAAATCAGTCAGAAAATTTTGCACATTATGAAATACTTGAAGAATATATAACCGAAACTAATATGACTCAAACAAACACAAAATTACAAGAAAATTATCCATGTGAAATGTGTAGTGAAAGTTTTAGTAAATATTTTTATTTCTGTAAACAAAGTGTATGTTAAGTTTTGTTTTTATAGAATACCTAAAAAATTTTGAATTTCATAAAAGATTAGCTCATGACAATTACAAATGGGATGAATTTCATAGTATTAATACTCCAGTAACTTTATATAAAAGTACAAAATTTTTTAATCAAAATGCTTTAACATGTAGACAATGTCAATGTAAATTTGGTAAGATGCTAAGATTTATATTGAAATAAGTTTTATCTATCGTATTTTTGACCATTATTTTTATTATTTTATTTTTTATTTTAAGCTTTTAGAACAAATTATAATATTCATATGAGACGGCATGCACAAATTAAGAAAACTCCAAATGAAAGTTGTGTATGTCCAATCTGTGGGAAAAAATTTGAAAATAAAAGAAAATTGCAAAAACATACATATAGACACAATAACAAATTCAATGTAATACCTTGTCCAATTTGTAGTAAGTTCTTAAACAATATTTCATGTTTTATTGAATTTTTTTGTAAAATATAGAGACACATTCCGTTTTTATAGATAAAACTTTCAAAGCTAAATATCATTTAAAAATTCATATGAACCAACATACCGGAGCAAAACCTTTTAAATGTAATGTTTGTAATAAAAATTTTGTTTCGCCATCTAGTTTAAGATTACATAAAACTTTGCATGATGGTAAAAAAATTCAATGTCCAATGTGTGATACCAAATTAGCAGCGAAAACCCAATTAAAAATACATATGAGGATGCACACAAATGAACGGTAAGAAGTTCTTTAAATATAACCTTTTTTTTTAATGAAACATATTTTTTAAAGGCCATATGCTTGTTCCCAATGTCCAAAAAGATATAAACAATTATGTGCTTTAAAAGTTCACTTAGCTACACATTCTGGTATAAAATCTGTACAGTGTGAAGAATGTTCAGCTTGTTTCTATTCTAAAAATCATTTATTATCACATAAAATTAAAATTCATAGACCAAAACGATTTCATTGTAATAAATGTATAAAACAATTTCCAACACCTTTTCAGTAAGTATAAAATTTATATTACAATATAATTTATTAATCATTATATATTTTGCAGAATGAAAGCACATTTATTATCAGTTCATAAAATTTGTATTAAAGATTTGAGTTCTTATGAAATTAGCAAAGTTGAAACCGAGCAATCTTAATATCCTTTCTATTATAAAATTATAAAAATAATTAAATAGAGGCTTCGGTGGCCTGTGGGTAAGAGCGTATGACGTACGCTGTAAACACTGAAGGAATGTGGATTCGCATCCCATACACGTTGTAAGAATAATCCCCCCTTACTACCTTTACAACCACGTCTCAAAAGGAAAGCCTATGTATTCCTCATCACATTTATGTAGCAGGAGGAATGTAGTAAAAAAAAAAATAAGTTCATTATTTTAAATAATTTAATTAAAATTTATTATATTTTAATATGTATTATAAACATTTTTTTATTTAAGAATTCAAGTAATATGGAAAATATAGCCTTGTAAATAAAGCTATTTTCTTAAATGAATTTTATTCCAAAAGTTGAAAAAAGTTTTTTTTGGAAATGCAAAATTCATAAAACTGTTCTTTTTATCTGGTAAATTAAGAATGTGGTTTTTACTGTCCATTTTGAAGCACTGAATAAAGCAATCAATTTTTGAAATTTGATTGTTACTCTACAAACCGCATTTTTATCTCCCTATATAGCAAGCCGTTCAAAAGTTAGAATTTTTTTATGAAAAGTCGCTAAAACATCTTTAACCCCTCATATCTCTAAAAGGGTCAAACGAAAAACAACTTAAAAACAAAAATACTTCTCAACAGTTATTTGACAACTACAATCACAGTTCATTCATTCACGATGATAATAGATATTCATATTCATATTTTTACTTTCTCACTTTTTGGTGATAATCGTGACAGAGGCCAATATATATATGATTAAAGTTCGTACTCTTTTATTCTCTTTACTTTTCTTTTTGTATTATATGTTACAAGTATCCTTTTTAGCACATTTCTCAATGATATTGGGGTGATTTCAATATGAAAAAATTATCTTACATCTTTTGTTCTGAATGATTATTCTAATTATTACGAATCCCACTTTTTCTGTCACGTCGAACTTAATTGAGGTGACTGCATTTATTGATATTACAAGCTAAGATTACAAAAGTCACAAAATGTCAGTCACTTTGCATCTTAGCTTAGTTTAAAATATTTAAGTATAGTAAAAATACAATTTTTTACTTTTCATTTTCTAACTGCTGCTAACGAATTTATAAATTTTAATTTTTTATAAATTTTTTTTAAATTACCGAAAATACATTTATCTAATTGAAAATATTTTTGAAACCTTAAATGTATGTAAATAATAAATATTATAAAAGACAAAAAAAATTAAAATAAAGATTGAAAAAATTCTTTAAAAACAAAAATTATAACAAGACATAAAATTTTAAGTGTTAATGCATTTATAAAATTACCTATTTAGAGGATGCTTTTCATTACAACGAATAGAAAATAAAATGTTAAAATATAATAATAATCGAAAATCGTTGTTTTTGTAATAATAATTTCAGTTTCCCATAATTTCATATAATTTTATTGTTTTCTTGGTTAACTTCTCAACTATCTATAATTATAATTTCGTAGTTTTCAGCCAGACACTACGTATAATGACATTCCGTTAAGTTTTGAATACAAGTAGGAATATATTTGGATACGATTTACTATTACAAAATCTACATTAACATATTATAACATACACATACATGTTTGGAATCATGATTTTTTTTGTTTTTGGAATCAAGAAATTTCGTATCCCATAATTTTTTGTAATTTAGATGTCACGGTAAAATATACTTACACACCAGCTACAGGATCCCTAGTATTACTATATTTCTACAAAAATAAATTTAGGAATAAAGTACCATGATCATGAGAAAATTTAGTATAATCGACTAAGTGTCCCTTCTTATTGTATCAGATATTCGTTAACTATTCATTGGATCGTAGCTAAAAGTACACAAGTATAAGCAGATCAACTTAAAAAATATTATTTTATTATATTTTATATCATTTATTTATTAATAGCATTTTTGTTTGATTTATTTTTTAATATTGTTTATCTTAATCAATTTCAATATTCTTATCCAAATAACTACATATTTACAAAATTTTTATGTATTTATTCTAACAACACCCATTTTTATTTTAATAGCTATGAAGATAGCGCACTCCGATTATGACTAACATCAAATTAACATACAAAACGGAAACATTGCACCTCCTTTTTGAAATGTCATTTGAAACTTTGAAGCTTGGAAATCTCAAGAGTAAACAAATAAATTTTAAAAAAAATTTAATTTTCACAATAATGGATAAATTTTGTCGTTTTTGTGGAGAAGAAAAAGATAATTTATATAACATACATGAGATAAATTTATGTATTAGGCATTGGTTACAAAAAATGATAGATCTTGAAGATGACAATTTACCAATGAAATTATGCTACAATTGTTTTTGTACTATTGAAGATATAAATTTTTTCTTTGAGAAATGTATAAAAACGTATAAAAATTTTAAAAATAATTTTATAGCGGAAACTGAAATTCAATTGAAATTTGAAGTGAAGGCAAAAGGTACTTAAATTATAATAAAAGTTAAAAATATCTGATTTTTTATAGTTAAATCGAGAAGCTTACCAATATGTGCTAAATGTAAATCTTTATTTTTTGTCATTAATTTTAGAAGAAATAGACGAACAAACTGAAATAGAAATTAAAAACAAAGAATTTGAAGAGTTGGAAGGAAAAGGTAATGAAATATTACTAGAATGAAAACATTAGGTACCGATATTTGCTAATTTAATTTAGGTTATTAATTTCAGAAGAAATGAAAGAAGAATACCTAATAGATAATGAATTCGGTATTGAAGAAAGTATAGATTGGCTGGAAAATGAAGAAAATGTTGAATCTATAAAACAAATGGAAATAAAGAATATAGATTTATTTGAAAAATCAATGGAGTTATTTAAATGTTCATTATGTTTGGAAGAGTTTAGTACAAATAACGAAAAATCAATTCATTTTTTAAAACATATAGATGATTGTAGATCATATAATTATAAATGTCGATTTTGTGAATTTCAATGTAATGATAAAGAAAAAATTGCTTATCATATGAAAAGAGATCATTTAAATAATAATAAAAATGCTCTTTTTAAAGATTTATTAGCAATTGTAATTGACCAAAGAAGAGTAATCAAAAATAGAGACAAAATTTCAAAATCTACAATTACTAATAATCCACAAGAATTAAATGAAATCAATGATATAATAATAGATGAAAGTAATTTTGCACAAAAAAATAATTTAGATAAAAATATTGATTATATAAAATTACTTAATTTAGCTGATGTATATGAATGTAAAATATGTAATATAAATTTTTCCAAAAAAACATCATTTAACAAGCATTGGGATGCATTACATTTAAGTAAAGAAGAGAAAGAAATAAAAAGACAAAAAAATAAATATCGTGATCAATTCTTATGTACTCAGTGTGGGAAAAGTTTGCCATCAGCTTTTAAATTAGAATATCATATTAGAATGCATAAAAATGATCGACAATATAAGTGTAAATTATGTCCTAAAACGTATGTTTCTAAAAGTCATTTGGAAACTCACATGTACCGTCATACAGGTATGTTTTTATTTTTGTTCCTAAACCTAAAGCTTATTATTTTTTATTTAGGAATTGATGCATTAAAAATGTATGCATGTGAAATATGTGAGAAAAAGTGTCGTACTCCAAGCGAATTAAAAATACATCAAAGATTTCATCGAAATGAGAGGCCTTTTAAATGTGATTACTGTCAAAGATCTTTTTATTTAAAAAGTCATTTACAATCTCATGTAAAAGGCCATTTAAATGAACGTACTTATGTATGTGAAGAGCCAGGTTGCACCCAATCGTATAGAGATAAAAATGCTTTTAGACGACACAAAGATTCTCATTTACCAGATGAAGAGAAGAATTATGAATGTGATATTTGCAAAAGTAAATTTTCAACTTTTGGAATTATGAAAGATCATAGAAGGAAATCACATAGTAAAAAAAATAAACAAAATCCCGTGAATGAAAATAATTTTATAAATAATATTAAAATGGAATAAATTAAATGTTTGAAATTACCTATGATTCAAAAAAAAAATTTGACAATAACAATACTTTTTTAATTTTATTAAAATTATTCGATTTAAAGTAAAGAACTAAAGTCTTTGACATTAATTTTGTGAATTGACGAGAAATGTGATAATTCTGAAAAAATATAAGATTGTATTGCACTAAAATAAATCTTTATTATTGTAATATAGAATTTAAATATTATATATTTATTACAATGAAATCGTTTTGGTACACAGTTTTGGTACAATCGTTATGGCACACAATTTGACTTGATATGGCGATAGTTGATTTTTAGAATAGAAACGAGCTGAACATTCATCACATTTTGCAGATATTACACCAATATGAGTAATCAAATGAATTTCTAAATTATTAATTTTATCTGTTTGGACATTGGAAACAAGCGGGACCTTCAAAAAAGCGTTATTCAAAAAAAACCTAAATGTAAATAAACCCTTACCGTTCATTAGTAAGCATCCTCATATGTTCGTTTAATTTGCGTTTCTCTGCTAATTTAGTATCACATAGTGGGCATTCAAATTTTGTACCATCATATAAAGCTTTATGCATTCTTAAACTAGATGGAGCAGCAAAATATTTATTACAAACATGACATTGGAAAGGTTTTGCCCCGGTGTTTATTTATATGAAGATTTAAATAATAATTCAATTAAATTTATCAAAGAAAAAATAAAAAATATCTTAGCAATTCACTACAAAATGAATAAAATACTCGATTAGATTTACTGATTATAAATGTGTTTTTGCATTGTTGCTTTATTTTGAAATGATTTTCCACAGACAAGACATGCAGAACTTTCATTTGGACTATCCTTTTTTTGTATGCCCTTCCATTTGGATCTTATAATTAATGCTAAAAGCAAGAATTAAAATTTTCCTTGAACTTTTAAGTTTAACTTATTTCAATTAATTCTACATTTTTCAATTATTTCACAAAATTTCCTAATTTTGATTTACCCATTTTCATTTTCTTCAATTTTTACTAAGTTTGCCTGCAATCGAATACTCACTCCCTCAGTGTTTTGTTATATGCTCTTATCCATCGAGGCCGCCACTTTACATTATTTAATAATTTAAAATCATTGAAAATAACTATTTTACTATAACTATTTTTATCAATTAACCCATCTTGTTCCGTATATCCTTTATTAAATCTTTTCAATTACATTCAAATTGTTAATCAAATTGAAATTAAGACTATTTTTATCAATTAAATCACCCTTTTCTACATCTACATCTACATCTTCTTTTTCTTACATTTAATTCATTGGTTAATTTTAATTAAATTATCATTTTCAGTTATTATTTTAAGCTCAATATCATAAATTGTATCGGCAGGTTTATCAGTATTTTTGTTAGATATAGAGTTTGAAATTTTACTCTGCTGTGTTATTGAATATTAAATTTTTTTTGAATTCATTTTTTTATTGAAAAAAGTTAAAAAAAATATTTTGCTTTCAAATTTCAATTCGAAAAAACAAAATTTCATATATTTTGACTGCTCTGGTTGACAGTTGTTTTAACATAGTAAAGATGGAACTATATACATACTGTAATCAAAGAAAAGCCCTCAATTAAGAATCGATTTAATTCATTACTTTAAACTTCAAGTAGTTATAGGAAAATAAGTATGGTTTTGCTGAATTTCCAAGATAATAATTAGGGATTATAAATGAGATTAATGATTGCAGAAACTAAAGTTTAGTCAAATATGAATAATAAATGACTAAATGGATGCTCTATAGGACGACAAAAAAATAACAGCAAGTACAGAAATAATAAGTGGTGATGTGATGACTCACGCTGGTAGACGTAGATACATATGTATATTAATTCTTCAAAGTGAAGTTCCACAAAACTATAACATGAAATCCGTACTCTATGTCTACCTGCTGTGTATTAACAATATAAAGTTTTGTCAGTGGTATAAAAAAAAGCGAAATATACAACATTTTCACTTATTTATTGTTTACATTATAATAGAAAAGGCAAAACTAAGTTTAAAAATAAAATAAAACTAGATCTAATTTAATTTTTAAAATGGACAAATGGCAAACAAACTATTATTTTCAAGGAAAACTCAAAGTACATATTATCCAAAAGTAAAATCAAATACATTTATACAGCCGAAAATACTAAATAGTAGAATAATACTTAGCAATTAGCATTTAACAACCTACTACAACTAGGTGCTAAAACTTGTACACGTACCAACTACAACAAAACATTTAGTTTTACATATTCTTTGACTATCAGTTCTTATGTTTAACAGGTTTAACAAACTTTTTAAGCATATTTGTTCAAAAATACTACCGTTTTATAAGTAAAATATGAAAGTAACACGGCTCTAAAGTCACACCTCTCGTCAGAATACTTGTGAATGCACATATTGGAATATCGTGATGCGCTTAAGATATAAATATTAAAAATTGGTCGTCATGTTCAGCAGTTGTCATAAACAATTATGTACCCTCAAATTCCTTTAAAATTTTCCAATTCTTAGACCAAAGTAACAAAGTTAATAAAGATACTATACCTGTCGATACAATTTAAGATATTAGCTTAAAATTAATAACTAAAAATTGCCGTGTTTATACCGCAGTTAATTTAACTAAAGCTAAATTGTTTGACGTTTGTATCAACGGTATAAACATCATATTTTTTTTAGCTTAAGCTAAACATAGACAGAGTTACGTAGCAACGGTACAAATACCACATTATTTCTAAAATGTTATAATTGCTACTACAGATGTAATTTTTTTAATTTGTTTATTATTGTTAGAAAGCAAAAGTTGAAATAAAAATTTTTTAAATTAAAATCTTGTATATACTTAACATTTTTAAATAAATTCCCATTATTTAAAAAATATATATGTAGATTATTCATGTGGCTAAGTAAGGTATGAACACCTACTACAATTGTCAAACTCGTTTTGACGTTAATGGCTCTAGTTAAATTAGCTACGGTATACGCGGCAGACAATTTAAATATAACTAACTAATGAAGTGAATTAGACGTGTTAACACAAAACTGATTTGACTGATTTCCATATCGATGTTTCGTTTGGGTCTCGTATTTTGCGGGTTAAAATAAATTGAAAAATTAAACCAAAATTAATTTTTAAACGGATGATAGTAAAAATGTAAAAATAAAGCCACCTATATGTATATACTAACAAGTAGAAACATTGATTTTAAATGGCCGTCGTAGTGGTTATGATAAAATGTAAGTTTTGAATTTCTTGTTCATTTCATATACGGTGTGGAAGATTTTTTGCTCATATTTAAAATTTCAATAAAATCATTTCAAATTAGATAAAAATTAAAAAAAATACATTAACTTTTGTGACAGTTATGGATAATTGGGAGGCATCACACAGTTTTGGATCTCCAACTGCAAAACAAAAACTACTGACGTGGGACTCGTTCAGGCAATGTCACTTGTTAGCTAGAGCTTATGGATCAAAATGCTCCTTAAAAAAACCTTATGCCCCAGGGCTTTCGAGCGACCGAACCTTTGTGGGAGTAATGAAACATTCATTGGAGCTTGTCACAAAGTGTTGGATCTCCAACTGCAAAAAATAACGACTGGAGCAATAAAAAAATAGAATAGTAAATCAGGTACAGGAGTTTTAATATCTGTAGATTGAAAAGCATTTACATTTTTAAAATTAAAAAAATATGCTACGATTGTAAGTTTTTTACTTTACTATCATAAGAACTTAAGTCTTTAACACAAATTTTATGAACTGACAGCAAATGTGACTTCATTCTGAAAAATATAAAATTATATTAAAATAAAAACTTTTTTGTATAAAATAATTTATGCTTACTGAAATGGCGTTGCAAATTGTTTAATACATTTATTACAATGAAATCGTTTTGGCCTATGAACTTTAAATTTATGTGAATATAAATGAAGTTTAGAAACAAAACAAGCTGAACATTCATCGCACTTTTCAGATTTTACACCAGCATGGATAGCCAGATGAACCTTCAAAGCACATAATTGTTTATATCTGTTCGGACATAGGGAGCATGCGTATGGCCTTTAAAAAATTATATATTCAAAAAAAACCTAGATTTAAATAAAACTTTTACCGTTCATTAGTATGCATCCTCATATGTCTTTTTAATTGTGCTTTATGTGCTAATTTAGTATCACACATTGGACAATCAAATTTTTTGCCATCATGTAGAGTTTTATGCGTTCTTAAACTAGATGGAGCAGCAAAACTTTTATTACAAACATTACATTTAAAAGGCTTTGCCCCGGTATGTATATTCATATGGAGATTTAAATCATATTTAGCCCTGAAAGGTTTATCTATAAAAAAATTTAATTCAGCAAAAAAGTAAAATAAACATTTACAAACTTACTACAAATTTGACAAGATACTCGATTAAGTTTATTGTGATTATAAATATGTTTCTGTAGTTTTGTTTTATTTTCAAATGTTTTTCCACATACTGGACATATGGAACTTTCATTTTTAGTCCACTTTTTGTTTGCATGCCGCTTCATATGAATATTATAATTTGCTTTAAGAGCTAAAATTAAAAAAATAGATAATTTTATAAATATACACTTTATTTTTAAAAAAAGACTTACAAAAACTCTCATTACATAATTTACATACATAATTTTGTTGTTCTTTTGAGTTTTCTTGAGTTATATCTACAGTTGTATCATATTCTTCAAGTATTTCTAACTCATTTGATTCCTCACCCTCTTCATTTTCTCCAATGTTACTTCTAACTACAAAGCAATAAAAAAATTTGTATTTAATAATTTAAAATAATATTGTTCAAGTATTTCTAACTCATTTGATCCCTCACCCTCTTCACTTTCTCCAATGTTACTTGTAGCTAAAGTAAAAAAAAGAATTTGTATTTAAAATTTAAGATAATCGAAAATACAGATTTACTTTGACTATCTTCATCAATTAACTCATCTAGTTCCATATATTCTTCTTCGCATTCCTTTTTAAATACGTTTTCATCATTTTCAGCTATTATATTTAATTCACTTTCACTATTTGAATCGGCAGGTTGCGAATCTTCATCAACTTTGTTATTTTGCTCAATCACTAATTTAGAATTGGATATTTTATAAAGGCTTTGAAATTTCAATTTAAGATAATTTTCAGAATCTTGACATTGCAAATAAAATTTTCGAACCTCTAATAATTTTTTTAAACATTTAACACAAATATTGTTTGGAAAAACTTCATCTAGTGAAATATTTAGTTGTAAATATTTTTTAAAATAATCTACTATTTGGCAATTCGTTTCAACTATTGAAGTAATTGGTAACAATTTTTCATCATGTCTTAAACATGTACGACATGCATCAATAAATTCTTCCATTATTTTCTTTGATTTACGATTTCAAAAATTTTTATTTCCCTTTAAAATTAAATATTTAAATTTATTTCTTTACTTATTACTTATTAGTTATTATCATTATTTAGTTATTTTTAGGATGTTTACTCTCTCCTAGTCTTATAAAAAAACGAACCAATTGCAACCAATTGCAATATTGCATTTACTTTTGTTTTGCATGGCAATTGGCAAATGGCATAAGAAAATGACAGACAGATTGTAGATCGTCAATTTTTTTTTGGGTTTTCACTTTTCGAAAAGGTACTTTTATGCCTTGAGTACAATATAAATACAAAGCGTTCGAAGCGTTTTAGAATGAATTAAATGAAAAAGTATATAAATGAAAATAGTAAAATAAACAATTTTGTAAATAAAGTGCATAAAATAAATAAAGTACTCAAATAAACTATATTATAAAATAATTATATCTAACTATAATTAATTCCAAATTTCAACAATATCTTTTGGTCAAATTTATTTACTTTTACAGCTTTTACAGCTAAATTATGAATCCCTCACAACACCTCCTGCAGGAGTTGTAAAGAAGCAAGCGAAAGTGAGAATCTGGAGCGCTTTCTTTGCAGATGTCCGGCCCTAGCTAGAACCAGACTTCTCTCACTCGGTAGACCGTTCTACCACAACCTCAGCCAGCTCTCCGAACACAAAATCAAAGAACTTATTTCATATCTGAACTGCTCGGGTTGGATATAAAATCGAAAACAATCTAAAAACACAGGTCCCGTGAGTGCAGTAGTATCAAAATGGCTCAATCTAGTGCTAATTGAGGCCTTCACGCAGCATCGTGAAGGTCTATAATTTAGAAGAAGCTGCCAATCTATAATTTATTACATCCCTGACTTCAAAATTGTAGATATACTTTAGTACTACAAAGTATAGCGTTCAAAAAATTTATATGCACAGATTTCTACAAAGTTTTGCATTCAATATTGCTTTGGTGCATACTGCATACATACTTGATTACTTGACATTTACCAAGTTGCAAATGACAGCGGTCGCCATCTGTGTGGACAATCAATCCCCGATTTAGACCATTAACGCGAACATTACAACCTCAAAGCTTGTTAGGCAGCGCCAAGAGGAACTTGCCCTAACAAGCGAAAGGCTGAACATAACCTTCTTGTGGGTGCTTGGGAATAGCAATATTGAAGGAAATGAAAAAGCTGATGAACTTGCAAAGAAAGGAGTCACTCAGAACACTTACTCTCCTGAAAGAGTCAGCTGTCCAATCAGTACTGTAAAGGAACGGATCCTCTCTTTGTATATAGCGAAATCGCAAAATAGGTGGAGTAATATGAGCAATTGCACCATGTCTAGAACATTGTGACCCACATACAACAAAAGGAGATCAAACGAGTTGATATTCAAATCTCGCATAGACATAGTCAGACTGGTGGCACTCATCACAGGTCACTGGCCAGTAGGCACGCATGTAGCTAAATTATGAATCCCTCACAACACCTCCTGCAGGAGTTGCAAAGAAGCAAGCGAAAGTGAGAATCTGGAGCGCTTTCTTTGCAGATGTCCGGCCCTAGCTAGAGCCAGACTTCTCTCACTCGGTAGACCGTTCTACCACAACCTCAGCGAGCTCTCCGGACACAAAATCAAAGAACTGATTTCATATCTGAATTGCTCGGGTTGGATATAAAATCGCAAACAATCTAAAAGCACAGGTCACGTGAGTGCAGTGGTATCAAAATAGCCCAATCTAGTGCTAATTGAGGCCTTCACGCAGCATCGTGAAGGTCACCACCCTACCTACCTACCTACCTGAAAGAGAAGCTGCCAATCTATAATTTATTACATCTCTGACTTCAAAATTGTAGATATACTTTAGTACTACAAAGTATAGCGTTCAAAAAGTTTATATATATGCACAGATTTCTACAAAGTTTTGCATTCAATATTGCTTTGGTGCATGCTGCATACATACTTGATTATTTGACATTTACCAAGTTGCCATGCCATACCAAATCATTTGACAGTAAAAAAATGCAATATTACCGTTATATTATAAATAAATGGAATCGGCAATCTATTGATATGATAATGATACTGACAATAAAAAGTGTGGATTGTGGAATTCACTCGATTATTGTATTGTTTGTTTTTTTAATTTGAAAATAATTCTTTAGAGTTAATTTTTATAAAACAAAAATAATACAAATAGCTGTAATATGCTATAATTCTAGTGTATTAATTTATTGATTTATTTTTTCAACTAAAATAGATATGATCTTCGAATTTGCAGTTCATATGTCACTAAATTTTGTTAAGTAATATTGGTAATATCATAAAGAAACTATATACATAGAGTATTCACATGGAAGAAAAAAATTAGACAGTTTTTTTAATTTCGTAAAATCAACTTGATCGTATTTTAGTTTATTATTATTTTAGTTTTTGTTTTTTTTTTTGTTTGTATGTCAATTGATGTATGTATGTACATTTGTATATATTTCTTCATAACTTTTTCAACTTCTTAAAAAAAGAAAAAACCTCGATTCTACCTCGATTTTTTTATCAAACAATTTTAGTTTTTTCATAACCCAACTATAGGTACAAGAATTATTATTGTAAAAGTATAAAATATGAAAAAATGTATATATATATTAATATAAATTTAAAGTTACTTTCATTCCCTCTAAAAATATATATATAAATATATATTTTTTGTTTTTAGTCACTCCTACAATATTTTAAAAATTCAAACTACAAGCTATTTAGTTTAATATCAGATCGATATTTATTATAAGAATATAATGATCCACTGTTGAGACAATCAAAAAGTTTATCAAACACTAATATGTACAAAATTTTTGCAAATTCTTTAGTAATACTTTTAAAAACAGACGTTTCAATAATTGTTCTAATAGCGGCACTCACTGTTCTACTAAATATTTGTGTTGCTAATTTAAATCTCATTTTTGTAAAAGTATTCGGATTAATATGTTATCTAGTTAATTTGGTACACATCTTAGTTTTTCAATTTATTTGAACTTCCCATAATTCTATGAGAACTTTAAAGCTTTTAATACCATCTGAGGTTTTTAAATCGGAATCCATTAATCTATTTCTAAGAGATTTAATTAGATGGGGAAAATCGAATAAGCAAAAAATGTTTTATTATTATAATTACAAAATGGTTTATCAGATGTTATTTCTAGCAACGAAAAAACTTTGGCTAAAGTTTGGTCACAAGTAATTGCCCGTATTATAATACCAATATCGAACAAACTTCTCAAATTTTTTTAATAATTTCTAATAGTGTATCTAACAAGAGTGTATTCTAATAAGAAGAATATCTGTATTCTATATTTTATATTCTAAAAATAAAATTTAAAAGTGTTACGAGAGGAATATCTCTATAGATATGTATGTACATATGTATATCCATACATCAGTTACAAAAAAAAAAATTCATAAAAAATTTTAAAATATTTTATATCAAAGCCTAAATATCTTACAAGCCGGATCGGAATACTCAATTTATTTTGTACACAAATAAAATAGCCTTTTTTTACAAAGTTTTCGTTGAATGTTCCGGCTTGTAAGTGTAAAGGCGTTGTTATAAATATAAATATCGTGCATTAAAATAACGTTTTTGTTGTTCATGTAGTTGTATCTTCTTAATTAAATTTTTGTAAAAATATGGTAAGTTGTTTAACCCCTTCGTGCAGAATGTTTTTTCTTTTAAAAAATACCTTAATTTTTAAAATTTTTAAATTTTGTTTTTTAATATGACTAATATGTAGCTAACTTATTCAATATCAAAAAATACTTTTAAGAATTCTGCTATCTAGAAAGAATTATATATCTATCTATAGTCATAAAGGCTGGTTTTCATGAGAAATTTCATGGATATTGTCGCAACTTTAGAAAGAGAAAAATATAGTGCACTACCAGTGGGAAAGAGTGAGAAAAAAAATATATATTAAAAAATATTGCAGCAACACTTTGACAGTTAAAATTATACATAACCTAATTTATTAATGTTTATATTCATATTTAGTTGTTAATAAAGGTAGTTTATAAAGTTGTTAAAAATAATATACATAGTTTATTAATAATATTTTTATACCGATAATATAGTCATTTTAATATAGTTTCTCATTAAAAAATAAAATTTGAATATTTATTTATTTTTTTGACACTTCAAAATTTAAATGCCATGGTAATTAGTAGAAATTGTTTTGTAAGATATACAATTTTTGCATACATATTATGTAATTCGTGGATATTTATGGTTACTTTCTTGGATATTTTCAAATGTTTCATGGTTATTTTTTTAGCTTAATCTCTTTCAAACACGTATTACTTTTGTATGTTCTGCCTATGCTCTAACATTTTCGTGGATATATTAGTCTAATGAAAACCAGCTTTAATATATGTAATTATACATTCAGTAAATTTGATCTTAACTATACCTTTGTGGGTCCACAAAGGTTAATACCAATATTTTAGAAAATTTCAATATTCCATCCAAAAATATTTTTTAATTTTTAGAAATATTCTTCTAAACAAAAAAGGAAAAAATAAAAACAAATAGATTTCCGTTACAATTTACATCGCACTTGCAATATTATAATAAAATTTTGTTGGCCTTCAAATATTATCTATGTGTTATGTGGAGTTATTCTTTATGAGATCTATAAAATTCCATTTTAAAATTAAAGAACATTTGTTTGTGATGCATAGATAAATATGTATGTATATATGTATGTATGTAACAATATAAAATCAATTTTTAGAGAAAAAAAAAATCAATTCGAAGAAAATGAATTATAAACTGAATGAATGAAAAAATATTTTTGTGTTTTGTTTTTCTTATGTTCTTTGATGGTATACCAAAAATACGGTCATCTTTTACGAAATGTCCCCAAATACGATCTTGGGGTGATTTCAAATCAATGAAATTGACTACGATTTTTTCTCTACGTGAGTTCTCTATGTATATAGTTACTTTATGGTAATACGAACTGAATTTGTGATCCAAATTCTGACTCTAATTTTTTTTAAATATGATTTTAATCTTTGTTTATCTAAATCGAAGTTGTAAATGGTAAAAAAACTTCAGGGTCTAAATTAAAACAATTAAATATTTGGTCAAATATTTATTGAATTTTTGATTGTTCTATTGATAAAAATTTAATTCATTTTTTAATATACATATAATATATTAAAGTTTCAATTTAAATACAACCCATAACAAAATATTTTTTTTTTTTTCTGATGTGAATTAACAACATATTAACCATATAAATAAAGTTTTAAATATGGTTTTTATAATTTTAAATCATTTAAAACTAATTCTAATAAATTTGACAACTTAAATTCGAGATTCACTTTTTTAAACAAACAAATAGAAAGTTAACAATATTGATAAATAAACAATAACAAAAAAAATCAAAAGGATATTTACTCTATTCTATTTAATAATTATAAGCTTCATTTTTATATGTACTCTTAATAAATGTCCTAAATTTATAAGTGAATTAGAATTTATGACACATTTTTAATAATAGACGGCATTTGTTTTTAAATATTTTATTCGGGTTCTATTGACTTTTTTGGTTGATTTGTATTGAAATTTATGTCCTGCGATGGGCATTCAAAATGGACGATGTGAAATATCTAAAAAAAATGAAATAAAAAATTAACCAAAAAGAAAAAAAATCAAAAATAAGAAAAAAATTACTTCGTTGGCTGTATTATGCGTTCCAACCATCTTAATAAAAACTACAGCTCTTGGATTAAATTGAAAATTTTGCCAAGATCGTGCCGGTTCATTTCTTTTATCGACAACCATTTCCCAGTCTTTTTGGTTCGTTGAAGTTTCTATATAAAAACCATACGTTCGTTCATCACAATCCCATAATAATAATCTAAAGGAGCCAATGTAATAAGGCTGACCTAAAAATATTTATATATTAAAAATTAACCAATTAAATGCAAATAAAAAATAACAATACCTAGTCTAACTAATATTACGCCACTCCCAAGTTGATGGCACGTATAACCTAAAATAAAATAAATAATAAGAAATTTAATCGGTTAAGTTCTTATGTTAGACAAGAATTACCAGAGTCCCAATCATAGTTTTTATAATCTCCATTTAATAAAGCATTTCTCGTTCTACTGACACCCTCTATAACCAGTGCACTCATTTCAATTGTTGCAACATTAGCTGTTGGTGCAACAAATCCATTAACAAGCTTCGGCATATTTGCCGTATAAAATGCTTCCAAAGCAACCACATGGAAGACCTAAAATAAAAAATAGTTAATTTTTAAAATTCTTGTATTCAAAATTTTTAAATTTTTTAATTACTTTGTTTACAGTATTATGAGTTCCAACAAGTTTAATATATTTGATAGCTTTTGCTGGGAAATACAAAAACTGCCAAGATCGGCAGTGATAAGAGGAATAATCAATAACACGATCCCACTGTTTTTGGTTTACTGAGACTTCAATGAAATATGAGTATGATCTTGTATCGAGGTCCCATAATAATATTTTAATATTATTTATAATACTGATTGTTCCAAGCTCTACTATTATACCACAATCATTTGTATCAGTTATAGCATGTCTTGTATAACCTTTTTCCATGTCATATGATGAAGTGTCACTACAACTTTATTTTTTGTTAATTTTGTTATAAATATTAAATTAATCATACCCGTCTAAAAGTGCCGATCTCCATTCACCTTGAATCGTACGAGAATTGAACTTCATTGAAGCCACATTCTCTTCTGGCCCTATATTTTAAGAATATGTTAATTTCATTAGCAAAAATAAAATCTTTTTAACCTACACAGTGCACCTCTGTATTGTAACGATTTCGATGTTGTTTGTTCTTCAATAGCATCAAGAAGCTTTTCTGGAGCAAGTATTCCTGATTGCCTTACAACTTTTAAAAGTTGATCTAAATTCATTAATGGCAGCCTCACATAAGAAACGACGGACTAAAAAATGTTCATTGGGAATTAAAAAATCTTAATCATATGTTTTGAACATAAGAATATATTTTTTCAGATTATGTATTAGTAACTTTTTTTTTACTAAAAACATAGAATTGCGTGCATGCACATGATAACAATAAGTACTTATGTATTAAATTTAAAATTTTATTAAAAGTAATCAACTCATTTAGAAGAATTATTAAATTTATTTACATTTACTTATTTACAATTAAACTTAAAATCACAATAAATATTAAAATATTGCAAAGGGCATTCGTAATAAATTAACTTATAATAAACTTCCGTTTTTTGAATAGGAGTTGATAATGTAAGGAGTTTTTCACCTTACATATATCTAAAATTATAAAAAAAAAAGATTTATAACTTTTGTTAGTTTTGAAATGTACCATGTTTAATTTTATAAATGTTTTAAATGCAACTTAAAAAAAAGGATTTAATTGAAATAGGTACCATTAAATATTAAAGGGTGACAAGAAATATTCGAATTAAAAAATAAATTTAAAAACCAAAATTAATTATTTTCAAAATTTTACATCTCTAATTAGTACTCACTTCAATATCAACATTGTTATTATTCTTACACCATTCGTTTACAGCTACAAATATTTGAACTTCTGGAGCAAAAAATGAATCTCTTTTTAATATTTCTTGTAAAGATTCTTTAGAAAGATATTTGAATGAATCATGTGTTAAAATTTCTGCTGCATTTCTATCCATAAATGTATGACACACATTTGTTAAAGCTTCCAAATTATAAAGCCTAGCAGCATCTAATATAGCACAAACATTATCTAATGATAAGATTTGCCTAAGATGTTCTGAAACTGCTATTTCAAGTTCAGTAAAACCATATTCATTTGCTAAGCCAAGTGTATCTAATACTGTTTCTTCTTTCATTTTTGATAATGACATACGGCCAGAATATATATATTGAAGTAATACTTTGAAGGCTTCTAATGGTATTTTTAATGCAATTTCAGTTTGATTAGATTCTGATAAACCACCGTATAACAAAGCTCGAAAATATTCACTTCTTGCGGCTAAAATTAATAAATTAATAAAAAATAATCATTTTTATTAATTATTTTACCAAGTATAACGCGATGTGCCGGTAATTTTTGACCCTCTACAAGAAATGTTACATCTGAACAATGATCAGACATGCATAATTGAGCCATTTGTGCAGAAAATTGTTCTAAAATTTTAATTTTATGTTTATGAAAATTATATTTGCGAAATATATTATCTATTGTAGCCTTCACAATTTACCTGTCAGTTCAATTTCTCCTGTGCGAGTTTTTGTACTTAATCCAATTTTGTGACTTTGGCTACTCATATTTTTAAATTTTAATTATTATATTTATACTTAAATAAAACTAATCACATCTTATATTTAATGTCCAAGATTCAAATAATTTTGTAATCTCAACCCAGTGTAACACTGGTAAGTGGTAATTTACAACGCAATTTCTAGAAAGAAATCGAGTTCACTTTCTTTTTGTTTTCTTAACTTTATTAACAGTTTAAATAAAATATATGTACATAATAAATATGTTTACAATTGTAATTTTTTTTCCTAGCAATTTTATTTTTGAAATATATGAAAAAAAAATATTTAATTTGTACGAATAATTCGCCGATTTTGACAGGTATATAATATTTAATATATAGATATTAGGCAGAGGCTAGTTTTTGGCTTGTTTCTACAAAATAAAAGAGTTCAGAATTACAAAAATTATTAGAAGCGACGCCAAGTGTATAATTTTATATTTTCTTAGCATATAAAATATATGGAATTATATTGGCGAGAAATTATTTAAATACATATACGTATTAAAAATTGTCAGAAAACAATTAATGAAATAGCTTTTTAAAAAAAAATTCAAAATGTAGTAGGTACATAAAGTTTTTAAAGCGATAAGTAAAATCAAAAAGAATATTTAAAAAAAATTTTTTAATAAAACTGTCATTCATTTTTTTTATATTGTGTAATATAAAATAATATAAAAAAATTTAATATATTTAGCTAAGAAACAAAGCTCAACCATGAAATAAAAAAAATGTTGATTAATGATTATTAATTTATCAAAATTGCAACAATTAGAACGACGAATTTTGGCACGAGAGTTTTTAGATACAAATATTCAAAAATCTCCCACCACTTTGGAAAATAAAATCTGATATTTATAAAAATCAAAAATACAAAGTCTGCTGCCTGGGATGTCATCCTAAGAAATTTTTTAAATCTTTTGGTGAACTAATTATCAGTTCTTTTAACAAACATTAACAACAATTTTCGCTTTTCAAATACCATTGCTTTTGACCAAATCCGTCTTTTTTTTACAAAGTTTGTACGACAATGTTTGTGGTATGTCTTTAAAGAATCATCAACTAAGTTGAAACAATGTATATATAATACCCGATAATACTAAGGTCTGTACTTAAGCTTAAGGCGGCAACTCATCATAGCGAATTCAGCTGAACGTTCCCAATATCCTAAATCAATTTCCATCTCTGACTCTGGATTTTTAAATGAAATGTCTAATGATTAATGTCAAATTTGACAGCTTGAACTTTTTTCTTTTTGATCTTCGTAGAAAGCCAAGATGGTATGTTTGCAATTAAATGGAAAATAATTTTAATTTTTCCACAACATCCTTGCTATGATTTTATTATATTTTATTCAAAATGATAGAATCATTTTTATTTTATATAATAAAACTAATATTTTATTGAAATCATAACTATATTTTTGTTATATTTTAGGTAAAAGTCAAGTGCTCAGAATTGAGAACCAAGGACAAAAAAGAGTTGCAAAAGCAACTCGATGACCTTAAAATGGAGTTATTAAATCTTAGGGTAGCTAAGGTTACTGGAGGTGCTCCTTCAAAGCTATCCAAAATGTAAGTTAATTTAATGTTTATTATTAGTGTTTACAGTATTTTTTATGTGATGGACGGTTAGAACGATAATTCTAATTTTTATTTTGCAATTATCCCTATGTGGTTATTTAGTAATAGATATGTACATTATTATATTCAATGTATATACATATTTTTTTTTAACCTTAGTTCTATCTTTTTATATTCAGTTTAATATTAAATTTCTTAGTATAATATTTCCTATAAATATCAATATATGATTTATATGATACTTTGACTATTCAAATTAATTCGCTACATATCTACACAAGCGTAAGGAGGTTTAAAAATTATTGTTACATTTAGAACTATTTTAATTGAAATAACACAATTTAAAAATATTTTCAATTCTCTTAATGTGCATATATTTTATTTTCATTTTAGCCGTGTTGTGCGTAAAGCTATCGCTCGTGTGTATATTGTTATGCACCAAAACCAAAAAGAAAATTTAAGAAAGTTGTACAGAAAGAAGAAGTTCAAACCACTTGACTTAAGGAAAAAGAAGACACGTGCTATGCGTAAAGCTTTATCTCCAAGAGATGCTAACAGAAAAACATTGAAAGAAATTAGAAAACGTTCAATCTATCCTGTACGCAAATATGCTGTTAAAGCATAATTTCTTAATTTGTAAGAATTAAATTTTTATTTCAAAATAAATGTTTCGAGAAAAAAAGTATTTGGTGTTATTTATATTTTAATCATTACAATCAAAACATAATTTATAAATTCTGAACTTAAACATATCATTCCAGAAAATGTTTAATTTCTGTTATTTAAAATCAAAAAGTTGTAAAAATTCAATAATGCTCTGAACTTCACTTGTGAATTTGTGTAGTAAATATAGTTTTAATGTTTCATATTTTTTTTAAATATCTAATAAATAACAAAATTAAACAAATTATCTAAATATCAGCAGTCGATATTAAAAACAAAAAAATATAGCCAGTGTTTTTCATTAAGTTTCTCTACAGTGCAGACAGAATTTTTGGGCACTTTTTTCCAAGAAAAATATATTAATCCTTTACCAAGTAATTAAAAAGTGAAAAAAATCTATTAATTAGTGTCAAAGCTAAACTTAATTATTTAATTAAACAAAGGTAATAATACTAAGTAAGGATTTCGTAGACTTTTTTTTTAGAATAATATAAATGGATACTTCGATGTTATGTATAGTTTACCATGACTCATAAGCATTTGTTTATCTCGGTCGCTAATCAAATTTCCTTGTACATTACTAATTAAATTTGTATTCTAACTGAATTGTAAAAATTCTCAAATAACAAAAATCATTTTGTGGCTAATTTAAAATGATGTTATTAATGAACTAACTCAGTAGTCTTAATGCATAAATAAACATTTCAAAGAAAACAAAACACTCCTGCTAATAAACGTAACTTTGGGTGTTAAATGTAATATTTGGGGATCTAATGAGCATATATGTATGTACAAAGAAAAACTACAAAATACCTTTAAGACAAATATATATGAACGTTCCACTCTGTGGATATAACAAAATTTAAGTCTAAGTTTTTATGGCCATTTTTCCATTACAAATAAATAAACAAACCTTAATATTTTATTAAATAATTTTGTCTTATATAAAAAATAAATAATTTTTACTAATTTTCTACTTGTTAATAGAAAAATTAGTTTTAGGCCCATATTTTAAGATGCTTCTGCTCTAGCGTTCGAACAAATTCAACAGATTTTTTTTGCCTAATGTAAACTACCTTAGAAATTAAAATTTATACATAAAATAAAATCTATACTTTGACAGCCACTGTTTGTATAGATTATATTTTTTTTTGTAAAATAAATAACATTTGATTTTAATGAACTGGAAGCACTTTTCTTTGTTTTGAAAAGTTTATTTTGAAGTTTCAGTCAGCAGCATTTGAGCATATACGAAAAAAAAATATTTTTTTTTGCGTTCTTTCTTTTAGTTTGAATATTGAAGTTTCTAGAGAAAAGTTGAAGATTGTTGTGTAGTGAAAAATTAGCTTCAAAGGTTTTTTTTTTAATAAAAAATATAATCGAAATAAAAAGTAAATATTAAAATTAAAAAAAAAATAATTCAATTTAATATTTTGCATTATAAGCATTTTTAAAAATTGGGAAGGAAAAAAAAATAGAAATAAAAAATCAAATAATTTTGCATGTTCTTTTATGGTAATATGTAATATTAAAAATTGTGTTTTTTTTTTTTTTTTTTTTTTTTTAAATAAAAGTGAAAACAAATTGATTCTGTTAAAAAATTGTGTATATTATATATCTATTGTGTTGAAAATAAAAATTGTATGTTGGATATTGGACATTAATATTGAATAGATCTTAAAATAATTATTGGTCAAGCAAAATCATGAATCCAAATGGTGATCTGCTTGTTAAAAATTCTACTTTGGGATTATATACATATATCAACTAAAATGGATTATTGTTTTAAATTATCATCTACATTTTTTTTTTGTGTATTATATTCTTTAAATTAATTTTATCAAATATACATATTTATACATTAGAATATACTTATCACAATTATTAATTAAAAAGCTTAAAACAAAAATTTAAATATTTTTAATAGAATTGATGACAGGTTAATATTAAAAAAAAAAATGTTTGTTCTATTTTAAGGTAGTCATAGGATTGATCATTTACAAAATACATTTAAAACTTAAAACTTCAGAAATTATTTAATATTTTAATTATTTATATTTTACATAGAGGGATGATGATTAGTATACAAAAACTAATATTTGTTTGAAAAGTATAAAACAAATATTTTTAATAAAGTATATTTATTTTTTCTATATCAGGAAGCCACATTTGTGGTTGCCAACAAGTTAGTATAGTACTATTGATTATTTGAAGCATAATTTGTTTTTTTTTTTTTAACAAAATTTTATTATATGATACAAGATTATTAAAAATATACTACGATACAATATTATACAATTCAATTTTTTTTATTATTGGTGTTTTTTTTTATTGTTCACCTATTCAAAGGTACAAAGTGGTTATAAATGTAGGTACTTTGAATCAGCATATACATAATATGCAAAAAAAAATGGTAGAAAAAAAAGTAAAAAATCCGGTTATAGATTAAATTATAAGCTTTATTTTAGGTAGCAAATAATCATTCATATTCAACTATAGCTGCATAAATCTAAGGTAACTTTTCATACTTTGTTTTAATGTGCATTGAAAATATTTTTTATTTCACAGAGAAATAAAATAATCTATGAAATTTTTGATAATTTATTTTTAGTTAAAAAAATATAGGTATAAAAATATTTAAGTTTATTACCAGTTCTTTTTACAGATCACTGATTGCACGTGTCTGTTTATTAACATTTATTTTTTTTATTCATTATCTATCAATACATTATTGGATACGTGATTATTATAGTTTTTTTCCCTACTTTATATTTAAAGCTCATTTTCTTTTTTAAATAAAAAAAAAAAAAAAAAATAGTATTTTGTTACCTGTTTATGCTGATGCATATAAATATAAGTATAAAACATGAATATATTAATATTTTTTATCGAAATATAATTTGCTAGTTGTTTCAATAATTTTTTTTTTTTCCATATTTAAAGAAAATAAAATACTAACTTACTTTTTAATTCATTTTTTTTTTGGAATTGATTTTTAAATTTATGAGAAAATTAATAAAATATTTCTTGTTTAATAGATACAATTCACATGGAATAGTTGATTAATCAAGTTTCTTTTTGGAACTTTCACTTTATAAGGCATAAAAAAAGAAAAAAAATTTAGTTATCGCCTATGCCTTATACATATAGTCAAAAATTTAATTACTTAATATAAATGTAGATGACCTGAATGTGGGTTAAAATTTTTATTACAGGGTTATCACGGTATAATTGCTTTTTTTTTGATACCACATTTTTAAAAATAAAAATGAGATAAAATTTTCTGATATGTATTTGGTTTGGACAAAAAAAAAATCCAAAATAAAGTTCATTAAGTTTTATAGCATCACTTAGTATGATTTGCATTTAGAATAAGATCATTTTATTATTCTTAGTTTAAAAGAGAAACGTATTTTCTATTTGTTTAATGTAATAAAATCTTATAAACGCTGCATTACAGCTCTAAGATTTGAAATCTCTCTTCCATTACCTTGGAATTATTCGTTTATATTAGCATTTGGGAGTTAACTACGACATTTTTATTTAATTTAATTTAGTTTCTTTTCAATTTTTCTCTAATAAAGTAATACATGGTAATGCTAATAACTGCCATATATACGAGTAATTAAGATATGTTTTTTTTTTTGTAGATAGTTATGTTTAGTTGAAAAGAAATTTTATTAAAAACTTACATTACCTAAAATAAATATAAATGAATATTTTTAAAATAATATATAGAAAATTTTCTGTTAAATAATGAAAAGGGTTTTTATAGCATGAAAAATTATGTCTATATATTATTTAGAAAAGATATAACTAATTTATACCAAACAGACAGATTTTTTTTCTTAAAAGAAGTGGTAGTGATGTAATTATTATTCTTCTTATATACTCTATAAGAATATACTTATGTAATTACGTTTTATAATATAGAGAGCAATTAAATATACATACATTTAACTTAATGTCATACTCATCATAACTATAAATTGTATATAATAATATTGGTATGAAAATTTTACATTCCAAAATCCAAATAACTTTTATAATTGAATTAAATATGTATGCATATGTATTGTGTAATTGAAAATATCATAATTACTCTTTCTTCTTAGTTAATTTCCAAAAAAAAAAAATGGGAAATATTTTATTAGTAATTTTACTTTGTTCGTTGGATCGTTCTCCTGTATATCTCTCTGTTTATAAATTCTTTTCATCGTTTGAAATAAAGTAATTAAATTTTTTATCTTTTTTTTTTTTTAGATTACATTAAAATATCAATTTCGTAAAAGAAGTTCTTTATCTAGCCCCATTCTTCAAGGGAGTAAGTAGTAGGGACTACATATTAACTGAAATATTTTTTCAACGTGAAAACGTCGAATACTTAATAGAAATTTTAATTACTTATATTTTAATTGTTTAATTAATATTTAATTAAACTTATATAATTTATTTAATTTTTGTATAATTTTTAATAAATACAATCCTTGCTAATAGTTCCACAAATTCTTTATTTTTATTTATTTTTAAAAAAAATAATTTTAACATGTTTCGTTCTAGCAAGACATCATCAGAGTCTGATCAGAGAATTTGTGAAACTATTAGTAAGCGTTGTATTTATTAAAAACTATACAATAATTAAATAAATTAAAAGATATGTTAAAAATCAGTGGATTTTTTAATAAACTTTTATAAATCAAAAATCAAATAAATCAACATTTCTTTTTTGTAATTTGAAATTTAAAATTAAGAGTTAAGTATGTGTAATAAAATTTTTGAAACTTGTAATGTTTAGGTTTTTGTATTTCACCCATTTTAAGAGTGATGATAAAAATTTAAATGATTACTTTTACTTTTAGTTAAAAATAATTTAATATTCTATAAAGCTGGTCAATAGTATTTTAATTGATGTTAGGTTATTTACAAAAATAATAGTTATATTGAATCGCTGCTTTGCTGTTATTATCGATTAAGAATAAAAATTGTTATTTAATCAATTTAAAATATCCATTTCACAAATAAAAAAAATAAAATAAGTATGTATGTATACGTATATTTTTGATCTTTTAAATTAAGTAAGTAGTTTAAATAAGGTCCTAACCTTTAACTAAGCACTTATTTTATTTTCAATTAGTCCAATAATTTTTCTTATCAAAATTATTTTTATAATTAAATTTTGACTAACAAAGAATTTATAAATAACTAAGTAAGTACATACTTATAACTAAGTATATACTTATTTGTCCTAACTTAAAATTATGTAATTGCCACTTATTAAGTATTGTTTATTATTTTTATATGAGAATCTGGTTTTTATTTTAAAATTTTACTTTTAAACATATGTATTTGCGTTAGAAAAAAAAATCAAATTATGTAATGTAATTTGACTTAAAAAATTTAAAAAACTTTAAAACAAAAGGTCAACACTAACTAATATAATTAATACTCAAATCATGTCCGGAATTGCTAAGTCAAAAAAAGATCTAAGTTATTTTTTGTTTTGTATAAACCGTCATCTTATTCGGCATGATGTCACCATCTATTTATATTAGTATTTAGTTATATTAGATATTTTCTAATATATCTTACCATTTCCAAATTAATTCAATATCAAATTGTTGTAACAACTTATTCCTATACAAAATAAACCAGCTGTTGCCTTGAAATTTTTTCAACATTCCTTATCATTTGTTGCATCAGTTAGTTTCAACATATTGCACGGCACTCTGGTAAAAACACACACTCTTCAACATGAAATTGGATTAATTTTGTAAATATTTTGATAGATTTCTTTATTCTACCTCTCCGTTTAACCGAATCTAATATATAACTTAACAATCCAGCAGCAATGTTTATACTTTTATAGTACATAAATAGTTTTTTATAGAATTTATACTTATGTTCCGTCATGCAGTCATTATTATCTAAAGTTGTTAATGAAATAAGTATACATGTAAAGAAATAATTAGTTTCGCTTTTTCATGAATACTTATTTCCATATGCCAGATTTGACGATTTAGAGCTATTTTATAGTTGATTTCAGAGTTCAGCGTTTCAATAAAAGTTCAGGATTTCAATAATATGTTCAGTGAAGTTACACGATTTTAAGCGTTTTGTTATTGAAATATGTATGTAAAAAGAATAATTGGGAGGATTTTGTAGATGGTTACAAAATCAGGGTTTCAATAATTTATTTTGTAGGGGTTTGAATGGCGATAGCCCTCGCTATTTAAAAGGCGTTTTTAAAATATGTATGTCAAAAGATAAACAGATTTTATAGTTGTTTACAAATTTAAAGAAGAAAAAAAGGAATACTTAATGGGCACACAAAAAAGGTTATGTTTAATACCATTATTTATTAATACAAAAGCTACAAATAGTATTTTGTACTTAAAAAGTTAAAATCTTTGGCTTAAGTCTAACAACTCCCGGTCTAAGAGGTCAAGACATCTGGTTTACATAATTTAGGAGTCATTATTTAAAATTTAAAATTTGGTACTTCTTTTTATCCTATTTTCTAGAATTTTTTTTCCTCCTTTTTAATCCTATAAGGAGCGTATAGAACATCCACTAAGCCAACATTATTCATATTTAACTAAGCTTCAGTTTCTCAAATCATTAGTGTTACTAAGCTGTTGATTAATCGGTTGTAGCTATTTTATAAGACTATGAAGCTCAAACGTTTTTTTTTATTAGTACGCCATCTATTATCTTATACAATAATTTTATAGACTTAAAAGTAATTTAATTTAACTTATTTTGAGATTGAAAAAAAAAAAATGTAGGACTTCATGTTTCCCAAACGTGAAACCTCCTGCTTTACTTCAGTTTACATACGTAAAAAGCTAAGTAAAACTAAATTTTGACCAAGTAAAATGTTGAAATTAGGGGATATTAAACGACGGGATTCCGAAGGACTTTAAAAGTTAGGATTGCATTACACACTCAATTTATATCAAACTTTTTTCACTCATACACAAAGAAACTTATGATTTTCTTTTTAAAAACATATAAGGAAAAACTTCGAATGCAGTTATCACGAAAACCGTTAAGAATAGATCTAGTTCTTCAACAGAATAATTTTTTGTTTGTCTTCACTTCCCTTATCTACAATTTCAAGGAAGATCATTAAAAGTCGGACACCCTGTATAAAGTATGATATTTTAAGTTATAAGTAAGTCAATCTTTCAATTATATTTTGAAATATAACTACCTACGTATACTAATTTTTAAATTATTTTTTTAATTGCTTACAAGCAACTCAAAAATCTTTATATGAATTTATAAATTATTATATTTAATTATATTTTATTAAAAGAATTATTTGTTTAAGTATTTTTTTTTTCTAAATTTATAAAGTGCTTGTTTCTAATTAAGTATATAGTTATAATCTTTTTTTTTTTTAAATTATTCCTAAATATAAATAAATTCCAAAATTGAAATAAATATTTTTACATACTTAAGTAAATATTTATATTTTCAATGTATGTACTTAGTTCTAAAATTTATTGAACAGCATTGTTTTTTTTTTTAAATTGTTGCAGACAATGGAAAGTGGATCTATAGTTATTAATTTTTTTTCAGATTCTGTGCCGTTTCATAATAGTGTTAGGAATTTTTTGCACATATATTCAATTCAGAGTGTACTCGGTGTGTATAGTTAGTTACTGTACTACAATTTTTATATTTAACATTGAATTTTTATTGTAAGCTTAATAATTTTCATTGTAATTAGTATTAGAATCTATTGCTTTTATTGCATTTGTAACAGTTCCAGGTTATTTTATATGGCTTAACAAACAAACTGGGAATGTATTTACTTCCCGTTTTTTTTAATCTAATTTAAACACACTTTTCTGATTAGACTAAGCTTCGTTGTAAATTTTTTCCATTTGTTTTGTTTTTTTTTTTTATTGTTAAAATTGATTAAAAATACTTTGTGTTATATGGTATATTATGACTGTGATCATAAATTGTTTGAAAATAATTAAATATTCAATAAATGCATACGTATTTGAATTATAAAAAAATTGGTTCACCAGTTCGATAAAAATTTTAAAGCTGTAAGTAAATAAAAATTAGGGCTCTGCGAAATAGCATCTAATGAAATAAGAACTAAAAGTAAAAAATGAAATAACATCTAAAATTTTAGTGAAATAAAATTTAATTATAAATGAAATAACATATAATATTGAAATGAAATTAAATCTAAATATAAAAAAAAATAAAACTAAAAATGAAAAAAAAGGGTCTTCGGTGGCAGAGAAATGCATTAAAAAAAATGTAATAAGATCTAAAAGAAAAAAAATCTTTCAAAAATCAAAACAAAATCATTTAGTTACATAATTTATAATAAGTTTTATATAAATTTATATAAAAACTTACAAAGTTTCTTGCACAATAGCTCGGCAGGGTTGATTATAAAATTCACGGATCAAAATCCCCAAGACAAAATCTCCAAAAATAAAATCCTCAGAGACAAAATCACTAAAGAAAAATCTTTATATTAAATCTAAAAATTAATAAATATAATTATTTATATATATATAAATATTCTGGAAAAGGCGTTTACCTCTGATTTTGCAACTAACTCTAAAATATCTTCTAATTCAGAATCTCGCATATGCATACATATAATATAATACATACTTTTTAGTGTTGAGTATATATATGTAATCCAGCTAATGGTGTAGTGGTTAAGACACCAGCCTTTCATACGAAAGCTCTCGGGTTCAAACCCCGGCTGAGTCATATAGATTAATAAAATAATATAGATTTTTCTTAATATAATTAAGTAGTATAATATAATTAAATTAAAAATAAGTATAAGTATATTTCTTATAAAAATTATAATTAATATCATATTGTAATATATAAGTAATAAAATAATAATAAAATATAATTCTTGTGTAAGATAATAGATGGCGTAGAACTAAAGAAATGCCTAGTCTTCTATAATAGCTACAACCGAATAATCAACGGCTTAGTGAAATAATGATTCCACAAAAGTGAAGCTTAGTCAATTATGAATAATAAATGACTTAATGAATGCTCTATGCTCCTAATAAGGAGTAAAATATATGTAATATGTTAAAAAATTATTAGTAAATATTCTAGAGTTGGTTATAAAACAAGGGTATCCTTTTTCCAAAATATTTATGTATTTCCGAAATTTTTAATTAGGTAATGATTTTAGAGTTAGTTACAAAAATGAGGTATTAAGTACGCTTTTTACGGAATATTTATTATATATATAGTCTTATGTATATATGCGATATTCAGGGTACAAAACCAAAAAGATAAATTCAGGATAAAAAAGATAAAAAGATAACATCAGTAATTATCAACATTTATAAAAAATGTGTATTTTCTTCATTTTATACATTTGTAAGGAAATGAAATAAGATCTAAAATTTATTTTTTAATGAAGTAGAACCTAAAAACAATTTAAATAACATTTAAAATTTTTTTTTGCATTTTAGATATTATTTCATTTTTTACTTTTAGTTATTATTTCATTAGACGCTATTATTTCGCAGAGCCAAAAATTTATTGTAAAACAACAATAAACATTATTTCTTAAACATTATTTCTGCATTTTGTTTTGATCCTTGAGCGTTATAATTTTTATTATATTTAGTCATAAGTGATTACACTGTATATACTATAATTAATATAATTTGTACTTAAGTACATCTAAAACTATTTTTTGGAAAAATGTTAGACAATAATAAATACTTTAATCAAATAAGTAAATGATAATATGATGTTGATCTTATACATGTATATATATATATTTTGTCACTTAAAATTTTTAAGTAGGTCTTATTTTATAGATTTATTATTTTATTTTGCTGTTTTTTTTTATTGTTTTTAATTTTAAAAAATATAATATTTAATTTTAAAAAGCTCTAATAAAAATCTCATTATACTGAATGTAATAAAAGTAAATCGTTCATTTTTATTTAATATCATTATTCATTACATTACTTATTAAATATTTTTTATTATTTTCTTTATAATACGTCTTAAAAGAAACGTCCATTGACATAGTACTTACTAATATGTATTACTTATATTTAATAAGAAAAAAAAAAAATTGTGTTTTTTGTTTAGTGTTTTTGTGTCGTTTGTAGTATGCGTTAAAATAAAAACGAACAAAAGCATTTTTTTTTTTCTTTATATCCAAAAATAAAAATATTTTTATTTATTTTTAAAATTTTTATTTTTAATTAAAAAATTTTTTTGATTATATTTTTTAATTTATTTCATGAAACTAAATTAAATATATATATTATTAAAATAATTAGTTTAGTGTACTTAAATACTTTACATCACAATCACATAGATTTTACATTAAATGTACTGGACACATACTACATAGATTTAAAATTAGTTCAGTGCTTGTCAATTAAAAAAAGCATAAAAATGATGGTCCAGGTTAATGTACGCTTTTCATTAAATTATTTTTAAATTTTTCAAAAGTATGAGTCTTTTGCGTTTCTTATTATTTATTTTTAGGTAACTAATAGTTTTTCTAAATAAAATTCGGCGTATATATATATATATACGTATATACCTAAATATATGTATGTATATTAAATGGAGGAAATTATAATCTGGATAAATGATCAAACATAGAAATTAAATCAATTTTATTTATTTAACAAGTTTATTGAAATGGGGGACAATCCAATTAAATGTGTTAAATGATGCAAATCAATGAAAATAATATTATTTGTCTTAAAAATATTTGCAGTACTTATCTAGAAGAAAAGAGTTCAAAATTGCAATTATGTATTTCAAAATATGTATTTAATTGAAAATTTTACTTATTATATATAATATACATATCTTTACACAGTTGCACAGTGTATAGAATTTTAAATTTATAACAAAAAGCTATTCGGGCCACGTTTCGTACATTATATAAAATTTATCTTCATCAACATAATCACAGCTATTAACCTACTATTTGTAATATAATTGAAAAATTTGGGACAAATGGTAGTGTTTGTGATGTTAAGAATCCAACCCGTCAAAAATGTAAAACTATTGCTGAAAATAAGGATTCTTTGAAACAAAGTTTGAATACAAATCGAGAACAATCAATTAGACGTCGTTCTCAAGAAATTGAATTTTTTTTAATTGGAATATTCTTCATAAAGATTTGCATTTCAAGGCGTATAAAATTTAGTTGACTGAAGAACTTAAACCAAATGACCATTGCGTGGAAATTTTGCACACTGCGCTTTCGAGCAACTAGAAGCAGATCTTTTATTTCATGAAAAAATCATCTTCAGCAATAAAGCTCAAATGGCACAAAGCACAATTATCGCATTTAGATTGAAGAAATCCAACATTCTCTTCTTGAAATACGTTTTACATCCACAAAAATTAACAGCTTTGGAGGTGTAAGGATTAGAAGTTTTGGAAAAGAAAATATTTGTGTCTAAATTTTGGTTCTTTTCTATCATAAACAGCTTTTACTCATATAATCTTTAAATTTTGAGAGAAAGAAGATATTTAAGAACAAGCATAAGTTATTACGAAAAGGGTTATTATACTTCCCCATTTTAAATAGCTATTAGGGATCAAAAAATAAAAATTCCCTTTTTTGTTATCTAGCAGTATAGAATTTTCTTAAATATTAGGTTTCTCTCAAAATTAAAGAAAATAGGGTTTTCTTAAATATTAAGTTTTCCTCAAAATTTGGAAATTTGTAAAATTTTTCCAAATAAAAAAACTCTATTTCATCGATTTTTAAAATAAAATTAAACCGAGAAAATTTATTGGCTATGTACTTATTCAAAACAAAATTTTTTCATTTATCCAGGCCGAATGACTTTTTGTAGTCTTTAAGAAATTATTGCGCTTTAATTACATTATTTTTAGTGTACTTAAACTACTTTGAAATAATTACTTTGTTCAATTGTCCCTGTAGTGAAAATAAATTCCACTTTAGTGGAATGACTCTAAATACTTTTTTTTAATAATAATAAGTATTTAAGAAAAACAAGCCAAAATACTTATTTTGGGATTACCTCGAAATACGGGAAACTTTCGAAACAAAATTCCGGAACTTGCAATCGTGGAATAGTAAGTAAAAGAAATATTATTTTATATGTTTGTCAAAGTTTATAAAAAGTGTCAAATAATTAATTTAATTTAATTAAATAACGTATCTAAGTATATTTATTTAGACCTAACTAATCTTTTAATTAAAAAATTAATTTATCTCTTACTGTCGGTAGGCTAATTGGAAGTACTTTGTAGTCAAAGTGGAAGTATATTCCCGTATTCAAATTTTATTTAAAATTTCGAAATTTTCTTATTGAAAAATTATATTTCAATATGTATATATTTGATCCAAATAAAATATTGATATTCAACAGTATTAATTAAAATTTTTAGTTTTGTCATTGTTTAATACCATTTTTGATCATTTATAAATATGCTGTGAATTCTCTATCTATAATGTATTTTTTTCACTGTAGAGTTATTTTCCATTATTACTATATCTGATATCAGTTATAGAGGACATACCACATTTAAATTAATTAAGATAACTTGATTAATAAGTATTTTTTTTTTTAGTGCATTTTCTTGCCACATAAATGTGACAAGAAAATTACACAACTTTTTCTTTTCAGGCGTGGCTGTAAATTTCGTAAGAGGGAATTATTTTTACAACGTATGTGGGATTCGAACCCATACTCCCTCGGTGTTTACAACTTTTTATACGCTCTTACTCTCTAGACCAGAGGTCCCAATATTTTAATTTATAAACAAATATTTTTTTCATTGACTTAACAAATTTTTATGTTCATATTATTTTAAAAAAATGTCAATGTCAAAAAAAATAAATCGAAGTACAGTTTTTGCACGAATTTTTAAATTATGATTACTTAATATAAATTATTATATCTTTAAATAAGGATTAGATTCATTACTTATTACGTTTAGTTATTTTCGTAACAAAAACATCTCTATCTCCATTATTGGTATGACTTTTTACTAGACGTTAAATGTACACGTATCTTTTATTATATCATTGCCATGTCAGTTAAATACGATTAACTGAATATTTCTACTTATTGCAACTGCATAAGTAAGTATATATGTATGTATTATATATATTTTTAAATTTCTTTTAAAATCTATTTTCTATTTTAGTCATCAAACTTTTATATCTCAATTTATACAGTTGGTCGGCACATGAAAATTAATATTGGCATACAAATTTATGATATAAATATACTTTAATAATATATGATATAAATATACTTATAAGTATAAAATTATATATTTATATATGTATGTATGTATATTTAATTAAATTTAAATCAAATTGAAAGTTTGAACAAAAATACATACAATTATATATAATAATAAAATATTAGTTATATAAGTATTGATTCACATTTATTTAAGTAATGACATACATATATGTATATATATACCTACATATAAATAAATATTTACAAATGTTGGCAAACTTTTACTGATATAACTGCTAGATAATTTTTTTAAACATTTAATACTTAAATGAATTATTTAAATTAAATTTTGTTAAGATATATTTTTTAAGTTATTTTTAAAGCAATTACTTAGTATTTTTATAATTTTTAAATAGCCAGTAACCCTCCCAGCTACTGCTAAAAAAAATTAATTGTAAATATTTTATAAATATACAATTAATTAAAATAATAATAACATAATTTATCATTTAAAAAAAAAAATGTGTTAAATGCATGTTGATTAAGTCTTTAGGTTTTAAATACTTGAAAAATACACTATACTTAGATACTTCTTACACTGTAAAAGCTTGTTTTTGCAACTATACATATAATAACATAATTATTATTTGTTTGTAAAATAAAACATGTATTTATATTCGTTATGTTTTTTCTTCATTTATTTAAAATAGTATAACCACGCTAACAAGATTTTTATAGCAGAATTTCTGTGATGGCAAATAAGTAGAACTATTGCTGTAAATGCAAATAATTCAGGATTTTTAAATAAAATACTAAGAGTTTTTTTTATATTAAGTATTTAATCGCATTATATTAATAATTCTTGATGAATATCAATTAAGCATTCTCAAAAATTTTCATCATTCGACACAACATACAAGTAAATTCTACAATTACAGTTTTTAAAAAATTAACCAAGCATACTAACAATTTTATGTTTGTTTGTGTATTTTATTATTTTTATCGATATAGTTAAGGCCACTTCAGACTATGTGTATCTACCTATCATATCATATCATATTTTGCAATATATTGCTTATGTTAAACAACTGATTAGGGGAAAGCAGATTAAATATCGATACAAATCTATTTTGTGTTCATTATTTTGTATTGTCATTTCCATTTTATTATTATTGGAATTACAGTATTTATTATTTATTTTATTGCAGTAGCCAAATCTGTGTTTAATTGCTTTAGTAAGCAGCCTATGGTATCTGTTTACCAGTGACTTTGGACACAAAGACCAGTTAACAATGTTGTACTTCAGACGCGTCACCACTTGAGCGTTGATTAGAATTTTGGCAGTTGTTTTTTCAAGTCGTATGTGCGATCTGCGTAGCACGTCGATCAACGGGATAATTTTGGCGCTTATGTAATCCACATGTATCCCTCACAGTAGACGATTATAAATAAAGACACCAAGATGCTTTTCTATCTCTACCGCCTCTATTTGTAGATCGTTAACGATGATTGTTGGACAAATGTTCGCTTTATTTTTATTTTTGAATATTATATTTGTTTTTTCCTCATTCACAGTGAGTTTGTTACCGCGTGGCCAAATGAAATATTTAATAAAATCCGTGTTGATTGTATTTTCTACATAGGTCACTAATCACTTCCGGTTTTAACTTCATACATGAGACAAGTATCATCGGCAAAGATGTTATATCTGGTCTTCAGTCCCGCGTCTTTAATGTTGTTAATGTAAAGTAGGTATAGCGTCGGGCCCAAATTGGATCCTTGTGGCACGTCATATCTAAATACCTTCCTCGTACTAACACTCGCCTGTATTTTCTTACCATCTGCCTGTGACTCAAGTAGCTCTTGATGAGTTGATTTGATAAGCCTCTGATGTCCAGTTCTTTGAGGCTGTCAATAAGGATTTTATAGTCGACGGTATCGAATGCTCTTTTCATGTCGATCATCACTGCCGTAACATATTTGCCGTTATCGTGAACATATTTCAGCATAAGGCATTTTGAAATTCAAACTGGTGTTGATCAAAATCATGTGTTCTTGATGATGACTAATCTCTTATTAATAACTTTTTCGTAAATTTTTGCAAATACGCTAACAAGATAGATTTACAAAAATAAATAAATAAAAAATTATACATACGAAAAAAATAGTGTATTTTTAACTTAATCTTCAAATTTGAATATTTATATTCTTTTCTTTGCATTTTATTTTTGTCATTTGACTTATATAGAAAATATCGTAAAATGAATATATATATTAATTATTATTTGACTAGATACATAACATAAGGATAATAAATGATATTTTTTTCACAAGTCATATGACAATACACATAGTGTGAAGTAGCCTTTATTGTATTTAAACAAAAAATCAATTATTTTAGAATTATTTCTAGAAATCGAAAAAATTTATATACAAATTAATAAAACAAAAATAATCTTAAAAACATTTAAATTTATGTACTTAATTACTTATGACTGAGTTATGACTTAATATGACATATTATATTTACTAAACACTTTTTTTTCAATAAAATAAGTGAAATGCCTGCTAGAGGAAAACTAAAATGTATATGGTACATCATAATAATATGTATGTATCCACTTAAAATAAAACATAATTAAATTGACAGAATGAAATTAAACATAATTGACAGATTTCTAATAAGAAAACAAAATTAATATTTAATTTATAATAATTTACTGTAAATTTATTATTATCATAATATAAAATTTAAAAAATTTCAATTCCATTTAAAAATCTTCATAATTTTAAATTTTTGCTTTTTTAAAAATAGAATAAAATAATAAATAGCAGTAGTAAAGAAAATGAAAAAAAAGAAAATTGTGAATAAAAAATTTTTTTTAAACTTTGCCAATATTGTGAAAAAAAAATTATATTCTTTTTTTTCTATTTTGTTTTTAGTTTTTTTATATTTACATTGAAAATTCCTTTATTATAAAAAAAAAAAAAAAAAAAAAACAAATTGATTGCCAAAATTTAAATAAAAACACAGGTTTTCTTTTATTTAGAACATTTTTTTTTTATTTGTTTTTGTTTTATACTATCTGGAATAGTATACCTAATTTTCTTCCTTTGTTTATCTTTATTCTGTTTTATTTTTTATTTTTACTAAATATTATCTTTTTTGTTTTTTAAATATTTAAAATTAATGCCATAAACTAGAATAGCAATGATTTCTTTAATGTTTTTTTTTCACAATAATTTTAAAACGTTATCTGTTTTTTGTTTTTTTTTCTTTTTTTTTTTTAATATAAGAAAGTACGTAAATAAAACGTTTAATGTGCATTGTACGCTCTTGCACCTTAAATGCTGTTTTTAAAATGATGAATGGTGATTACTGATTATTTAAATAAATCATAATAATGAATATTTTAGGAGACAACAGAGTTATATACGTCATTTATAGCAATTGAATTCGTAAATGCATGAAAATATGTGCGAACATGCTGTATCTGCATTTGATTTTGAAGCACATGTGCATAATATTATATTATGAGTTATGACATTATAGAATTATAAAAGTCAAACTTAACATACGAGTATATATAAAAAAAAAAAAATATTTTACAGTAGGTAAGGTACTTATTCCTAGTTGTTCTTTTTTGATTTTAGAACATTTTAGTTGTATTATAAAATTATATTTATAATAGTTTTATTAAATTAATTAAATACTGAACATGTTATAAGTAATTTAAAACTTTGATGACATTTTAGTTTTCTATTTTATACAGTTTTTTTTGTGCGCTTTTAAAAACCGTTGGTTTACATTCTCCCTTGTTTTAATATAAAAACAAAAGTTCTTAAATAAATTTTATTGTTCTTAATGACAATGGTCGCTTTCATCTTTAAGTAGAAGATATGTATTTAAATGATATCTCACACAACACAATAAGAAGTGCGAAGTGACGCTAGAGTGTTGTTTCATTTTCTACTTTTGCTTGCGTTTACAGTACTTTGATATAATATCATATATTACATGAAAACAATTCAATAAAATATTAAGTAAAATTAAAAAATCTATATATATTATTCTGTATGCAGTTTTTATTTACTAGCACATTTCCAAAAATTGTGCGTATTAGTTTCACTCTGTTCGTTCGTCTGTCTGTCCGGGTGTTTACAAAACTTTATACACCGTTAAAGATAAAGGAAAAAAATTTTAACCATGGGTAGGTCTCATAAAAAAATTAATTTTGTGGAACAACATTAGGGCATTACATTAGGACACAACATTAGCTACAGCTCCTCAGACTTTGAAAAAGCCCTATTTTTAAATGCATATATCTTATGTTCTGCTTAAGATTTTTTCAATCTCAAAACGTCATGCGACAAGTATTTTTTTTAACTTTGTAAATTAATATCAAAATTATACAATTTTTTTAAATTTAGTATTTAAATGTTTATGTTAAAACCAAATTTTGCATGATTTTGCTTCTTTCATAACTCCGGCACGCTTTTAGATAGAGACTTCAAATTTTGAGGCAAGAAAGAACTTTTAGAATTAGTATAAGTTTCCTTAGAAAATTTTTATTCACCACCCTCTGTTTAAGGGGTATTAGGGCTCAGAAATTGAAAATTTGCTATTTTTAGGCACCTGTAACTTGAGCACCTGTACAAATTTTTAAAGATTAAAGCTCCAGTAATATATTTTTACATGTGTTAACGATTTTTCTTAGTTATAAAGGGTTCCGGACTTACAGCCCCTTAAAATTCCAGAAAAGTGTTATTTTCACATATTATCTCATTACAAAAAATTTCTTAAATTTTATTTTTTAAATTTTAAAATTTTTGTGCACAATTCTAAACAGCTTGTATTGTGTTTTGGAAATGTGCGCTTTTAAAAACCGTTGGTTTACATTCTACCTTGTTTTTTAATAATTAAAAAATTTAAAAAAAAAAACCGTTAGGAAAATTTCATAGAAAAATTGGAAAAAACCAAGTCACCTTTTGTCAATTTTAAGGTAACCCTATACCCTATAAGTCACCTTTTTGTCCTATACCTTAAAATTGACAAAAAGGTGACTTGGTTTTTTCCAATTTTTCTAAGAAATTTTGCTAACGGTTTTTTTTTTAATTTTAATATAAATTTATTTTATTCAATATATACCCTATGTATATAAGTACTTCTCTTTACCCAAAATTTATTATGAAATATTTTTTAATTATGATAATGTCCTTTTTGAAAAGCCTTTGTTTTTTCATTACTTGGTTTTTTTTCTGTGAAGTACAAGATTATTAGAATTTCAAAATAAAATTTGAAGGACATTTTGGTTATTTTGAAATATTTTTGTTTTAAAATGATAACAAAGTGATGTTATCATTGCGCTTACAACGAGGCGGGCATTGGGTCACCACCTTTACTTTTGTTCTATTTTTCTTTATTGTAAGATAATTTATATAAAAATAATTAGTTAATTAATATTATTATTCTCTGTTTAATTTTTTTTTTTATCGGTTAGGTATAATCGTCTAAGTTAAAAAACCACAGTATAAATAATATAATTTTTTAGTTACTTTTGTAAAAATTTATAATTGTACATACTCACTTATTTATTTTACCTTTAAAACTTTATTAGCCAAACATGTACATCATATTTAATCAATTTTCTTTTATTTTAATTTTTATAATTTTTATAATTTTTCAAAACAAAAAAAGGGAGGATAATTATTTTGCATCTGTTATATTCTTAACAATTTAAATTGTGACACTTTTATTTAAAAAATTATATTATGTACATATATATTTTTGTTAAATCCAACAAGTTATATGTTATAATGCAAAAAAATAAAAAAAATACATCATTATTTAAATAAATTACATTACTTAAATAAATATTTATTAATATTTTTTAATTTTAATTTAGGTTTGATCAAATAATAGAGGAATTGGATATTCTTTTTTAAAAAAAATTTGTGGTATTATTACCGCATCTTAATTCATCTCATCTTACATTTTTTTATTTTCGTTTTTGTTTTTTTTGTTGGTTTTGAAAGTAAAAGTGTTTTATACAAACCTGTCAATATTGAAGCCATAAATAATAATCACGAAAATTCTTCTTCATCGCCACCACCACAACCACCATCACCATCAATTGAATCGTCAACATCATCTCCAACACCGTTAACATTATCCTTTACAAATACAATAAGTAAAATGCCTGTCAGAGATGAAATTATACCACCACCACCAGCAAATTCAAAACAAATTGGTGTTGCCAAAACATTATTATATAATGGTTCAAAATTTCAAGGATTTCAACGTTCCAAAGGGAATTCATACGATGTAGAAGTTGTATTACAGGTACGTAAATTTTACACTGTTGAAAAATGTATGTATATATAGGCTTAAAACAATAATAACAAAAAAAAAAATAGAATTTAAGTAAGACAAAAATTTATAACAGTGCTTTTTATCAGATTTTTTGTTAAATAAAAATAAATAATATCTTTTTTTAGATTTTAGTCAGATTTTTTTTTTTCTTGTTTTTGAAAAATATAATCCTTATTACATTTATCTAACGGTTTTTGTTATTAATTGGTATCTAGTCTTGAAAATAAAAATTCTACAATTATAAATAATCTTCTAATATATAATAATTATATATACATATACATGAGAAACCAAAATTTTGCAAAACATCTGGATCTTCTGATTACTTAAATCTAAAAACTTGTCATTGTGGCAGAATAATTATACCTAGTACAGAACAATCTTACGCTGAAAATAAGAATAACCATAAGTACATATTATTCTGTATGTACTTACTTCAAAATAAATTTTTGTTTTTAATCTTCATTCAAGAACTATGAGAGCTAAAAAATTAAAAATTCAAATTTTTGAGTTTTTGAAAGATGTCCTTGCACATTTTTAAAGATAAATGGCAAAAGTTTGGATATATTTTGACAAAATATGTTAAAAATAAAGTGGCTCTACATTTATCCCAATTTCCTTTAAAAAAAAACAATTCTGAGAAAACATAATTTTAAATTTTGTTTTATTTCTGAAAAGTTTTTTGCAACAAAATCTATCTAACGTAAAATCTCTATCTAAAGCAATTATATGTTAACGTTGTAGAAATGACATTTTAAAACTTTAGGGCCATATTGAGACCTCTTGCTAAATTTGACACAATTCCCACTATTTTTCCCTCCGTAAATCGATTTACTGCAATGGGTTAATTTGTTGTAAACTAATAGATAAATTTAGCTTCTTTCGCATAGAAAACTTTTCTGTAAAGTTTGAATTCAATTGTTTAAATAGTTGAGACATGATAACAAAAAGGGGAAAAATATTTAAATAAATTCTTAAACATTTGTTTTAGAAACATCTTGTTCGAATGGAATAAGAATAAACTTAAAAATACAAAAATAGGATAACGAAAAGTCGAACGAAAGTTTCAAATAAGCCTGCGTACGGTAATGAGTTAACGAAATTTGACAAAAATTTGTTATGGACACTATTTAAAGCTATTGTAACTAAAATGCAAAATTTAATATAATATGCGCTTATAATTGTTTTAAGAATCGACTTGCCGTAATGGGTTAATGATTTATTGATTCAGTGAATTTCTTTGGTAAGAAACAGTGCGTTTAGAAATTTGATTTCAATCGGTGGAATTGTTTAAATGAAGATCGAAAAGATAAAAATCTTAGAATAATAGACCAAAAGACTGCAACACGTTAAAGGTAATTCAACAAAAATTTTCTCAGGCGTTCTTCAAGAACGTTTTATTAAAGTCGCCTGAAAAATTGAACATTAATATCTTGAATTTTGGACTACATATGTGCAAGGTTTAAAATAGTCAGAACAATAATAAAACGAAAAACCGATAATCAACTCTTATGATAATGTCTCAATTATGATCATCTTCAGGCCACAGGAAGTCTTTTTGTAAAATTTTGTTTCACTCATGTGAGTGATTCTAAAGTGATAAGCGAACAAATAATTCAAAAAATTTTCTGTTGTATATACTTATGTGAATAAATTATTTCGACTTTATAATTTCTTTAGAATAAGATAAATATGTAATTTTAATTAAAAATTTAATTTAAAACAACTTTTCCTATAATTATTTATACATATATGTATATGTATATGTATATGTATATGTATATGTATATGTATATATATAAATTGCATGAATAACAATGTATGACAACTGTTTTCATTTAATTTGACATACATATTTTATCTCACCACACATTTTTTTTATAGAAAAAATTTCCTTGAAATTGTCAGTAGCTGTATGAACTACGAACCTATGATTTAAAATAGAATAAATTATAAAATTATTGTCTAATTTATTTTTAAAACTATATACGCAATTTTTTTTTATTTATTTATTTTTATTTTAATTATTTATGTATGTTAGTTAATTATTATTTATTTTCATTATGCTAAATTTAAACACCTTTTTTTATTCTCTTTTTCTCTATACATATTTCTATCAAAGTATCTATAGTATTATTTTTGTATGATGTAGTATGATGTAGATTAAACCACATGTACTGATGTACCTATACTCTAATAGCCAGCTGAGTTCATATAAACAATAGATTATATAAATTGTATTAAAATTGTATGAAAAATTAAAAAAAAAAAAAAAAATAAAAAAATAAAAAAAAAAAAAAATTGACAAAGAAGTGGAAATCAGAAATACGTAGTGATTATAATTTTTATTTCGAAATTTTTTTTAATTTTCTTAATGTTTTCGTTTTGTTAAATTTTTATTAAAGACTACAAAATAATATTGCATAGTAAAAAAGTACTGAAAAACTTAAAAAAAAAAAAAATTTTTTGTTAAAAGTGTTTTATAAATTGTTATCTTATCACTGTAATTAGGTAATAGTTTTTTTCTTTTTAACTGATAATTGATAATATCCCTATTGCATGTATTCAGATTTAAAATTAAAAGTTTGCATTAAGAATGATTTAATCTAAATTTTTTAGAGAAACAAAATGAACATTTTCCATTATAAAAATAATATTTTAATAATTATAATTCTAACATAAAAACGAAAGATATTGAGAAATATTAGTATATAGAGTTATATAAGTGCATAAGTATGTATGTATGTACAAACCTATACATGTAATACCTATATGTACTTATATAGATAGAATAAAAAAAAAAATGTTTTCCATTTTTTTTTTTTTTTACTACGGAATGTAACTGACATAATTTTTTTAACAATCCAAACAGCCAACTTATCTGAACGATATACATACATGCATAAAGTAATACATATAGAGTAATACACATACAGAGTAATACATATTATTTGTAAATTTTCAGAGTAAAAGAAAAAGGTTAAATATAAGCACTTATATTATAGTCATTATGACGTATCTTTTCAATTAAGATAATTACTGTCAAGTTATAAAGTTCGCTCTTAAGTGTAATAGAGATTCGTATTAGAAGCGTATTAAATCTTGGCTATATTTTAAATCTTACAGAAATTTTGCCCGTTGTAAAAGATTAATTGTTGTCCTTTAATAAAACACATCTTGAAAAACATCGGAGAAAATTTATGTTGAACTCTTTTAATATGTTGAAGTGTTTCGACCATCTGGACCTATTATTTTTAAAATCTTTCATATTAAGTAATTTATTTAAAAACTTTAATTTCTGTTTATTTCTGTAAGGTGCATAAAACAAAAAAAAAAAACTAAAAAATAATTTTTTTTTTGTAAAACACGTGTAACTTTTTTTTTTTTTTTTTGTTTTTGTTCTATAAAATTTACACAAGGTTAAACTGTCTTTATAAGAAAAATTGGCAAATCTTATTTATAAAATTTTTAATTAATGATTGTCTGAAAATATCATCTGAATAATTCAAAATTACAATATTATTTAGATGAAATTAGGTACAATTTACAATACTTTTTCTTTTGACACGGGTTTGACAATTTTATTTTTATTTTTTTTTTATTTTTTTTTTTTAAGATATGTAATTCTCAATAAGATATTTTGTTGACAATTCTATTTTTAAATAAATCATTTCATCATATTTGGACATTATTTGATATGGTTTAATTTCCCTATCAAAAAATGACGAAACTATTTAACCTTCAATTCTTTTTAATTCGTTTTTATTATATTTTTTGTTTTTATTTTGCTTATTTATTTATTTATTTTTTTTTTGTTTTTTTTTTTTGTCTAATGTTTTATAGAAAAAATTTCGAAATTTTGGGTCTCTTCAAAAAAAAAAAAAATCCAAATAAAATTTTGATTTTATGATTCAATATTCAAGAAAAAAAAAACAAAATTCATTTAAAAATAATGAAATTTTCGAAATACATAATTTTTCAATTGATTTTTAATATAGATAAAAACTTTTAAGAATGAGAATTAAGAGATTGAGAGGGAAAGAGGCAAAAGAATATGATGAAAATATATTGATTTGATATTATTTTATGTACTTTTTGTTTTTGTTTTTTTTTAAATATATTTCTGGATTTATGACCATTACGTACTGCAACTTATTTTTAGTTATGTAGGCGCTACTTTTTATATTTCAAAATCTTAAATAGGAATATTGTGTTATTATGTTTAAAGTTATTAAAAATATGAAGTTTTTATTTATATTTTAAACTAATTTTCCTTCATATAAAGTTTGATTGGAATAAATGTTTTTTTTTTCTGTTTTATTGTTGTTGTTTTTAAAAAGTGAAATAGTGTTACGTGCACTTTGACATTTCGAACTTTTCAAAAATTAAATTCATTGATCTAAATAACTCAATACAACATGAATCTACCTACTTTTTTTTTACCATTATGAAAACTTATAATGATACAGTTTCGATCACAAAGGTTCTTTATCAATGGTTCTTTATTGTGGGTTACTAATGGTTTAGCAAATGAAGTTTGCTAAAACAAATAAAGACCCTCTATTCTAAATTTCATCGTAGAGCTAAGTCGTAGAGAATCTACGAAAAAGCGATTCTCAATTCCTAAAAAAGTTTTTTTTCGAAGTTTCGTAACATAACAATTTTCAATTCCAGCGTAATGTAAAATAATTGTCAAAAGTCTACGACAGAAATATTCATTCGTAGTAGTGCCTTTGTTTAGTTTTCTTTGCAATTTTATTTAAACTACATAACTATTTGTTTTTGTTTTAATAAAAATTTTTTTTATTTACTAACAACCACTACTTTGAATAAAAATATTTGAAATCGTTTGTTTTAAAAATTCAAAACATCTGATTTTCAAATTTCAAAACGTATAAGAAAGAAGAGTTAAAAATAGTACTTCGTATCGTAGTTAATTTTTCGTAGACATTTCACGATGGAATTTAGAATAAGGGTGATAGATATTATTGAATTTCGAATATTTTTGTTCTTTTTTTAGTAAATTTTTCAAAAATTTCCTGTATTAGTTTCTTTATCTCTCTGTTTACAAACATTGTACATAGTTTAAGATGGAGAAATAAACTTTTAACTATGGATGATAGGGTGGCATTAAGAAAATAATTTTGTAGAGATCTGTTTTATGTAAGCTCACCTATTACAGTCCACGGAGTGATATCCTTCAAAATTGCAAAAATCCCTATTTATATTTCAAGCTCTGATCGTTACGTAAAACTAAAATTTTGCCTAATTTTTGTTGCTCTATATCTGGAACGCTATTATTTAGAAACTTGAGAGAAGGGCAATATTTAAGAATAAACATAAGATTTTAGAATCTTCATAAATAAAAATTGTATTTGTCCCTTTTTTAAGAGCTATATTAGCAGTCAAAAATTAAAAAATGACTAATTTTGGACACTTTCTGATTTGTTTGAATTAAAGTGAAGAAAACTAAAGCTCCAATATTGTATTTTTACATACATATATTAACTAATGTAATTAATTAAGAAAAGCAGTTACATCTCCTGGATTTTCACACTTTCATCTAACATAACATATTCTAAAAAAATTAAAAAATTGTACAATAGTAGTCACAATATTAAACTGTTTCTGCCTATTTGAAACATGCACTTTTAAAAAATTTTGTTGTTACATACTGCATTGCTTCTATCTAGTCTAAATATATTAATTTGTTTTTATGATTTATTTGTTTAAATATTTTTTAAAATTAAAATTAATTAATTAGTTTTTTATTCTTTATTTTTTTTGTAGCATGTTGATATTGAGAACTCATTTTTATGTGGTTATCTTAAAATAAATGGTTTAACATATGAATTTCCAACATTAACAACATTTTTTGATGGAGAAATTATATCAAAAAAATATCCATTTTTAACACGTAAATGGGAAGCTGATGAATCTGTTGATGCTGGTCATTGGGTATGTAAATTATATAAGAAATATATTATACAATTTATAATTTTTATTTTTATTAATATTAATATTATTTATTTTTTTTTCATTTCCTTTTAGGGAAAATTCGAAGCTTTCGAAGAAAATTATTTGCACACATTTAATTCTGATAATTTTGATTATGATAGTTTAGCCAAAAGTGATTATGTTTTTATGAGATGGAAAGAACATTTTTTGGTAAGATTAAAAAATACAAATAAATTTAAAAGAAATATAAACATACATATACCTATTTATTTTAAGTTTTTTAAATTTATAGTTTACAACTATAAATTACTTAGTTATAATATTAATACTTATAAGAACTTTAATACTTTTATGACAATATTATGGCTTTTTCCTGTACCTATTATAAAAGAGATTATTAAAAGAAAAATTTCAATTTTTATTTTAAATTGTAAATAGAGTTAAAAAATGGACATACATAACACAATTTTATTTTTCCTTTAATCTGATGATTTTATGTTATTTACGATTTATGTTTTGGTTTACTGTATTGTTACTTTAAAAAAAAGGGGCATTAGGAAAAGGCTGCTTGAAATCGAATCTTCTGCTAGAACCCTTATATTTCCTGTTTCAATTAAATTGATGCCTATTTATTTCTGAGGCAAATCTTTAATAATATGAGGACAGGTAACTTACATGGCTTTCAAATAAATATAGGTTGGTCTACCTATGCCGTTTGTTTAAAACTGTTGCTCTCCCGAAAATATTTTCAATGAATGCTTTTTCAATTAAAATATTGTTGGTTTTAGTCTCTTTTTATTTTTAAATTGATACAGTGCCATTCAGTTGTTTTTCAGTTAAGATCTATTAAAAATTTATTTATCATTTTTAGGTGCCAGATCATACAATCAAAGATATTAATGGAGCATCATTTGCTGGTTTTTATTATATATGTTTTACAAAATCAAAAGGTAAAATGGAAGGCTATTATTATCATAAATCATCAGAATTATATCAATCAATTGAATTAAATCATGTACCGGAAAGTTGTATTGAAGTTTATGAATTTAGATAAATTAATCAAGTTTTATTTTATTTAACTTTTTTTTCTAATTAAGAATTTTTATTTTTAATATTAATTATTATAAAATGATAAAAAAAAAAAAAAAAAAATTAAATAAAATGCAAAACAAAATTCCACTATTTTGATAAAATAAAATTAAAAAAAAATTTTTTTTTTTGGTGAATTTTTTGGCCAATTAAATTTCATACAAACAAAATAATGAACAATTCTTGTATACATAATATTATACATAATTAAGGTGGAATTATGTTTGGCATATATAAATATATATATATAATAATATATATTTAAATTAAAATAACAAAATAATTTTACATAATATATATATGATAGATATATATATAGACATAATAGATATATATGTATATATATATGTAATTATAAATATATTAATTATTTTTCTATAAGAGAAAATAAAAGAAAAAAACAAAAACAAAAAAAAAAACATAAAATTACAAAAACTAATAAAAAAAAAATCTAAATTTATTTTCAAATTATTTTTTCGCGTTATTATTATTAAAAAAAATTTAATAAAAAATACTTTGGGAATTTTTTGTATGAAAAAAAAAAAAAAACAAATTAAAATTAGCATATTTTAAAGATTTCATTATATTATTAAACATATAATAAATTATATTATTTATTATTAAAATCTTATGAATAGAATTTAGAGTTTTTTTTTTAATTTCTTTTAAAACTTTAAATAATGCAAGACAGATAATATTTTTTTTTTTATTTTATTACAGAATAATTAAATATTAATTATATGGTTGTCATTTTTTTTTTTATAAATAAATAAAACTTCTTTCTATAAATGAGAAATTAAAAGCTTTAAAAAATCTTTTTTATTTCCTTAAATAAATCTTTGTTAATAAAAAATCTGTTATTTGAATTTTCAGAAAGGTAAAAAAAAAAAATTTATATATAATGTAACTATGTTTTAAATTATACTTAATATATTTTTGATTATGTAAATCAATATCATTTATATGCAATAATTTTTCAATTTAGATTTATAAATTTTTTTTTTTCCCATCTATAATTATTCCCATTTTTTTTTTTTGTGTTTCTTTAATAAGATTTTCTATACTATTTATAGTTTAAAAAGGTATATATTTATTATTAAGTTATTAATTCAAAATATATAAATTATATTCAATATAATCAATGCAGGATTTGCACTCCAAATTCACCCTTTTGCAAATCAAATTCATCCTTTGGCAAATCAAATTCAACCTTTTGCAAATCAAATTCAACTTTTGTAAATCAAATTAAACCTTTTGCAAATCAAATACATCTGATAATTAAAAATGTTACGATAACTAAATTTTTTAGTTTAGCAGTTGATTTATCTCTTCCATATGTCAATTGTTATTCCTAAACTAATGATATTTCAAAACTTCAAAAGTAAACACCTTCAAATTTAACAGAAAATAAGTATTTCAAATTTAATATGTATTTTATAGGTATGTACAAAGAAGAATAAAGACAAAACCATTTTTTTTACAATTAAAAATTAAATTATTTTAACAATATGAAAAACTGATATTTAAAATAAATAAAATAATTATTAAACTTTTAATTTATAAAGGTTCTCCTGCAGTAGCTGATGGCAAAAGGTTTAATTTGATTTACAAAAAGTTGAATTTGATTTGCAAAAGGGTGAATTTGATTTGCCAAAGGTTTAATTTGATTTACAAAAAGTTGAATTTGATTTGCAAAAGGGTGAATTTCGAGTGCAAACCCTGTATTATAACTAGAATTCAAAAATAATATTTTTGACAAAATCCGAAAAAAAAAAAATTTATAAATTAGTCGATGATACAAAATAACCCTTTTTATTACAAGTCAAAAAAGTACAGAAATTTTGAATTTGTATTCTAAATATAATTAAAAATAACTAAAGATTTTTATATTTCTTCAGATTTTGAATTATTATAATATGATATGATATGATATAAATATGAATTATTTTCGATTTTATAATATATTATTTTTACTTTACTTTATATATAATATTTTTAAATATCTGTTAATTTCACAAATTTAAGATTTAAATATAATATAACAAAAATTATTCATTTCAAAAATAATTCTCAAAGTGAAGAAATTACAATTCTAATTATATTTTTAATGTATTATATATATATACTTAGATATTTTTTAATAATTGAATATAATATTTTAAAAAGTTTTTAAAAAATTAAAAATTTCTTTTTATTTAAAAATTAATGAAAAAAATATTATAAAATGTGGTTAGATAGAATTTATTTATCTGCGATAAATTTAAAAAAAAAAGCAATGAAATATTTTCAAGTACATATTTAAATTATGTACATAATATATATCATTTATAATTTTCGTGTTCAAAAATAAATATTTATTAATTTCTTTTTTAAAATGACGTCATACAAAAAAAAAATTTTTTTCTGACTTTAATTTAATGCCAAAATTAAAATATCATATTTATTATTTCTCTTTATATATAACTTTCTATTTGGAATGCACTAATCTTCATAATTATACGATTATACTATCAATATAAATATATTATATATATATATGCATATATATATATAAATATATTTTTTTTTTTTTTGAAACTATTAAACTCATGACAATTCTCATTGATTTTTTTTTAAATTAAATTTTTTTAATTATTACTTTTATTTTTGATTTGAAATTTAAAATAAAAAATTTTTTAATGCCATATAAATTATTTAAATATTTAACTGTAGTGTTAAAATGAGCAAAAATTGTTGCTCTAATATCAACTTAATTCAATTCAATTTTTTTTTTTTTTTTTCTTTAAAATATTTTGCTATTAAAATATCTTTAAAATATTCTTTAAAATATTCAAAAAAAATTAAAAAAAAATTTAAATTTAGCAGTTCATTAGAAAACTATTTGCAAGTTTTAATATTATTCTAATAACAGCATAAAAATAAAAACAAAAAAATAAAAAAAAACTTTCAATTATAAAAAAAAAAAAAAAACAATTTATTTTTTTTTTTTAGTGCTTAAGAAAATTTAATTTTAGTCAATACATAAATAAAATACTAAATTAATTTGACTTAAAAAAAAAAAAAAAAAACAAAAACTTATTGAGTGAAACTAAAACCATAAAAAAAAAATTGTGAAAAAAAATAATAAAAAAAATCAACTTATTGCATACTTAATTTAAGTTTAACTAAAATTTAAAAGTAAATGTACTTGAATTGTCATGTATATGTTTTATATTTTGAATAAAAAAAATTTTTATTATGTATTAATAAATCGATAATTTTTTTCCGTAAAACATCAGTTCGTATACAATTATATGTATATATATATATATATATATTTTTTTTTTTAAATATTTAAATTCAAATTATAATAAAAATTTAATAATAATATGATCAAACATAATTGCATTTCATTGTAAATAAAAATTCGATAAAAAAAATTACTGGTTAGACATTTGGATTTTAGGCAATACATTAATTTTACCCACCTAAGACAAAAAAAAAAAAAAAAAAAATTAAATCGATTTGGTTTGGCTTTTTTAAGTATGTAATATGTTCATAAATTATTGAAATGTATTCATTCATAGCTATGCATATATATCATTTTGAAATTTTTGGTCAAAAATTAATGTATTTTTTTTTTTTTTTGTTTTATTTTTAAGTTAAGTACATATTTTTTTCATTTAATATATATATACGTATAGAAATATTACTCAATAATAATAAATAAATAAACAACAATTTTAAAATTTTTGAAAAAAAAAAAAAAGGATAATACCATATAATACCATAATACATATTATATTCGTACACATATTATATGTAAATTAAAAATAATAAATTCATAATATTACAAAAACAAAAAAAAAAAGAAAAACAATAAATTGATTGCTTTACTTTTACTTTAACATTTATTTATTTTCATGACTTGAATAAAAAAAAAAAAAAAAAAAATTTAATAAAACGGAAAAAAAAAAAAAAACAAAATTTTTAAAATTAAAATTTTTGTCTTACACTTAAGTGATATATAAATGACATTAAAAGAAAAACTAAAATATTTATAAATATTATTTCGAAAGAAATTGTAAAAAAAAAAAAAAAATAAATAAATAACGTAAATAAAATCATTAGTGATAAAAAAAAAAAAATGTTGTGTGAAAATTTGTTTAAAATATTAAAAAAATAATTACATACTTAAAAAAATATTGAAGTTTCAATTTTTTTTTTTTTTATTTATTAGTTACGAGTATATTAATTTACCACCTTTACCCCTTTATACGAACTGTTTACTTTAATGTAAATGTAAAGTAAACAAATAAGATGCAAAATTATATTTTAAATTATCTAATATCTTTACTTCATACTTTATTTGTGTGTTAACACTTTAATTAATATCAGCGCTATAATCCATTAATATAAAACAAAACTATAGAGTAGAAAACTCTTTTGGCAGCGAATTTTTTTTATAAGTACAGACCATTTGGTGATATAAATTTAGAAAATTACATTAGAAAATATAAAATTAAACTAAAATTTTAACATTTTAATTTATTATTATTTTTTTTAAATATTATTAAATAAAAGCATATAAAAGGGTAAACAAAACATAAAGATTTAAAACTAGACTAATGTATTTGGGTTGTACACGTTATCTCTTTAATTAAATTAAAAAGTAAAAATTTTAAAAATGCTTAAATAAAATATTTTAATATTTTTTAGATTTATCTTTGTTATATTTAACTTTTTTTTTATTGACAACGGCTAAGCTTAGACATCAGTAATGACTAGACCATAGGAGAAAGTACATATATAAAACAGTAGTTGTTAAGTTTTATCACCATATAATCCAGACATGATGTTCTCATCAAAATTGCTTAAATCCATGTTCAAGAGTTCATATAAAATTTAAAAAAGGAACTGCCAAGTTATTTTTGCCTTTATTTTGATCGCCCTGTTCAAGTGCAAAGAAACACTCTTTTGTATGCTGTCAATTTCTATGAAAAAGTTACCTGAAGATTAGTATAAAAATAAATAAAATGGATAGAGATTTTTATAAGGAAGTAGAACATTTTTCAAAAAAAATATTGAGGATACCATTTGATTCAGGGATGTGATTGTGATCTAATTTACTAATATAATTTAAAACCACATTACCATCAATATTAATAAAAATCAGTTTTTGTATAAAAATCTAAATGAGAAAATTCTGTTTGATTTATAGGAAAAGCTGATACATGATAGCTAGCTGAAAAAATGTCACGAAAAAACTCAGCAATAATTTTAGGAATCACTTGATTAAAACTGGATATTTATCGCTTTTTCTTTTAGAATTTACAAAATTCGAAAATAATTTTGGGTTAGCTTTAATATTGGAAGAAATATTCTGAACATAATTTGAGTGTCTGACATGGATTTAAAATAATCAAACAAGTAACAGAAATTGATATAATCATGAATACTATTATTTGTAAAAATTTACGCTAGGCTTTATTTTTTTTTTGAGATGTTTTGTATACCATGGCGGACTTGTTGAATTTTTTCTGTCAATGGCCAAGGGAACCTTCAAATTTCACTTTATGAAAATGAAAAGAGTAAGAACAAGTTATGTATTTTTATACGTTTTAAAGAGAGAAAGTACAGAAAGAGAAGCAGATTGATGGATGATATAGATTAATTTTTATCAGTTCCAATGGACAAACAAATACATATAACTAAATTATACCAGTTGGCTATAAAAATAAGATCTAACTAATTACTACGAAAATTACATTAAAAGGATAGCTGTTTAAAATTAAGAGTATTTAAAGAGTCGATTAGCAAAACTTCGTAATTATTGAATAGTTCCGTTGGAATTAGGTAAGCTTCCTTATCATGAGCAATCCATGTAATATTAGGCAAATTAAAACCATCACAAAAAATGATTTCAGGATCCAAATTTCTAGCATTAGCATTAAATACTTGAAGCGGGCGAAATATAGCAACTTATAATGGTAAAATTTTTTGTTTGTTGTTTGGTTCTAATAGCCAAAATTTTGTTTTTTCTATTGATTTTATTTTTAAGTTTAGTTTGTTCATTAACCTTAGGCTTAGTCACTTGAATAATAACATTTCCGAGTTTACTCCATTTTGTAAAGTCAGCATGTTTCAATGCAAGAAGCCATTCAAGCCATGTTTCAATGCAATGCATGCAAGAAGTCGGGCCGGATAGTAGAAAACAGAGAATTTAAATTCTTTTTCTTATTCGTTTAGATATAACAATCGAGCGAGAAACTGTATGGATATTGACTTCCTTTTTTAAAAAATTTAACACACAATTAACACTGAAGGAGCAACAAACACCTTTGAAATCCACCAATGTTTTATTCGTATTTTTAGGGATAGTTGAATATTGATTTGATTGGTTTAATTGAAGAATTCTATAATTCCAATATTCTTCCGCCCACTGAACTCTAAATTTATGAAGAGTTATGGTGTCAATTTGAACAGCTTTATCTAAAAGCTTATATAGCATTTTAACAGATCCTGCTTGAAATCGGAATAGGGATCTTCAAAGTAACTTTTTTTGAAGAAAGATCATTACCAAATCGCTATGTAGTCAATAGTGAATCAAATGATTTGGCCATATTTTGAAATGCATTGATTTTAGCACTAATTGTTTGATTCGTCTTAGCTAATAGGCCTGATTTAGCATTATCAAGACTAGAAAATAAATTGTGTATGTTGTGAAATATACTTCTTAACAGCCTCTCGTAGTTCTGGCAATCCTCACATATGAAGTTAAAATCAAGAGTCTGGTGATACTATAATAGAGATTTAATCCCATGAGAATTAGAGACAATCACATGCATTCACCATGGATTTTTCTTTTACAAAAAGCTTTATAGGTTACAAATTTAATTTTTTTATCATTAATAAAACAATTTTCAAGATTGCATTTGTGATCCATGACTTATAAATTTTTAGGTAATGCTTTCAAAATGTAAACGAAAGTTTACAGTTACTTCATATAAATAAGTTTGAAATATGTATATATGTTTAATAGTTTTCTTTCTTTATAAATGGAAAGTAGAAATGCCAAAGGGAATCGGAGTGGTTGTGGTTTTCTTTGATTTCCACTTTTGACCGCGAAATTTTGTTACATAAAATGAAAAATTTTGATAACTGATATCATAAAATAAGAAATGGTTTGAATAATGTGCATAACTGGTCCTATAAATAACAATATTATCCACTTTATTTTTAATGGTTAAATTTTTCCTGCAAATAAATTCAATATGTCTGATTTATAGTAACGATGAGTAGTTATTTTTTTCCTTTGTTACTTCTCTTGGGAGCACCAGCGCAGGATATCTACTAGTAATCTTCATTTCACTTTATTTGTAATATCACTCTATTTTGTTTTAGCTTCCTCCCACGTTTTAATTGAAATCAGATTTTATAGTTTCCTTGTGGGTTCCATTATAGTGCTTCTTTTGCTATGCACTTTCGTGGTCTTATAAGTGTGTCCTATAAAATTCTACATCTTTCTTTAGTTCTCTTTCCCAGTTGATTTATAAATCATATATATTGAATTATATAAATCATAAATGTAAAAGTTGAATTTACTATTTGAATGACTTAGTGAAAATTATGTTATATCTTTTATGCGATCGCAGACAATAAAACATATTTTGTAGGCCAATCAATTAAGAATTAAGATTGTAAAATATTACTCTGTAAAATACACTCTCAAATGACACAAACTGAAACTGTATAAGAATTCCTGTGAGTTTGTGTAATTCTGTATAAATATTGCGCGGTTGTTTTCACATCGATGCGAGCTGTAGCTCGTTCATTTAACTGCCATTTATTTTTAATTTACGTTATTAAATTTTTTTCATTAGTTTTTTCATTGTTCGTTTCATTCATCGGATAAAAAAATACTGCTGTTAATTTTAAAAATATTAATTTTCGAACTTAAATTAAAATTTTGGCGATTACATTAATACTCTAAAGCCTAAACTTTTGATTTATCGAATTATATAATCTTTGTTTCAATTTTTACAAAAAAAAAAAAGTAAGATGTAAAGCCTTTTTTCGATGTCTACACTTTCTTACTGCTTTTACATCATGGTTCAACTATAACCATTGCTCAAGCTGGAAAAATATGGTTATTGGTTCATATTACATATAGAATATATGTCTATGATTTTTAAATTAAAATTTACAAGTAAAAGACTACAAGTAATTTACAAGTAATTGTTTTACAAGTCGAATGAAAACATTTCAAAATGTCATATATTAGGCATTCTAGTAGTGAGGATAGTGATTACGGAAGATTTATTCTTTCCTTTTTGTTTTTCCCTTATTCCCTTAAAGGTTAACAAGTAAATACATATTAGCTAATAATACTTAGCTTAAAATTTAAAAATTCGTAGCTGAATTTATTCTTCGGAAATTATTTAATCATTAAATCTACACTTTTGTTAAATTTTATATGTCTTAGCTGCAAAAAAATTGAAAATTAACATTTTCTGGAAGCATTTCAATGAAAGCTATAACTAACGCCTTATATAAAAATTTTTACATAAAATTCTATGAGCAAAAATATATATAATTAAAGTAAATTTTACAAAAGACACAGTCGAGGATCCTCAAAAAATATTTTGTATGAACTTGGATTTTAAATTACAGTAAAAAAACAAAGGTCAGACTTAAAATTTTACAACTTATATAGACAAGGTATGTCATGATTATTCACAGATAACGGAATTTTGATCTTAATCGAATTTGAAAATTGATGTGAGGGTTAAATTTTTCGAAATAATAAATCCACCTTTAAAAAAGAAATCAGATAAATATTTAATTTAATATTCATGAATTTAAAACGAGTATAGAGTATTAAAATTTAGATTTTAGATTCAGAAAAGTTTTAATTGATAATAAGGTTTGGTCATGGCCCATTTCTTGGATGTTTTAGAAAAATATTTAATAATTAAATAATTTTTAATATTGTTTCAATAATTTTATTTCTTCAAATAATTGTTATTACTTTGCTTTCAATTTATTTTTTGATACATTTACTATATAATTATGAAATAATAAAACTAACATTAAATTTTTCTTTTTTTTTTTTTTTCAATGAAATTTTTTTTTTTTTTGTCACAAATCACAATTTAAAATTTTTTATTTTTAAATTAGAAATCTTCGAAAGTTTAAAAATTTTTTTTTTTTCTCTCAAATTAATAAAAAAAAAAAAAAATTAAAAAAATTCATTATATTCTAAAAATTATAGTTAATGTTATATCATTTACTTTACAATTTTATTTTGTTAAGCTAATAGCAATTATAAAAATGTTTGAGTCGCATAATTAAGGATAATTAAAACCAAAACAAAAAAAAAAACCGAAATTTTATTACAAATTTTTTGTAATAAAATAATAATTATAAGTCATTTTAATATTTCCATCTTAATTCTTTCCAAATAAAAGAGAGCGAAATAATTAAAGGTGTAAACGTTTGATGCGTATATTATTTTTAAATGGTTATTATTTTTGATTGGTTTTTTTTTTTTTTTTTTTTAATCAATTAATCGGTCCTATCATTTAAAAAGATAGGTGACAAATTAATGTAATTTATTTTTTATTTCTACATTTATTTTTAATAATTAATAATTTTTTTATATTATGTTATTTTTATTATCTTATTAATATATTTTTTCATCAGATTACTAAACTATTTTTAAACCTAATTAAAATAAAATAAAAATAATATAATATAATTAACTAAATTACAATTTCAGTATTTAAAATAAACGAATTAAAGATAGATATATGATAATAGTTTTAGGGTTATAAATCTGCAAACTGTGTAAAATATAAAATATATAGTGAAGTGAAATCTAATTTTGTTCTTGATCACGAATTTTTTAATGTTTTATATATGGGGAGGATTTTGGATATTAACTTTTTAAAATAATTAACCATTAAAAAAAAATGGATAGTAGAGATATACTAATATTTTAGTTAATTAATGACTACTTTACTTTTTAAACTGAATCGTTTATTTTATATTCCTTTTTAATCTTTTATTCTAGAGTTTATGATGATCAAATAAAATTTATATTTTAAATTAAAATTTTATATAGCTATTATTGCCAAAAAAAAATAAAATATTGTAATATACAAGTTGGAAACAGATATTAAATTAAAAAAAAAATCATTTGATTTGATTTAGTAGAAATTTAATTAAATATTTTATGAATTCAAATAAACAATCTTCTTAATTAATTTATTATATGTATATATATTTGTTTTATAACAAATAATATTATGTTCGAAGACTTAATTAAAATAAAATTAATTATAATAAATATGAAATATTGTTTTTAAGTTTGTAAAAATTTATATAGTATACAGGTAGTGCGGATATATATAGGTATTTATTTATGAATATATTATATATATATATATATATATATTTATTAGTTTAATTTTTCTAACAAAATACATATGTATATACGTGTATAAAAAATACTTAATAATCTATTGTTTTTTTTTTTTAATATTATATGAAATGAGATAATCTTAAATTCTAAACAAAAAAAAAAAAAAAATAAAGCACAAATATAATTGTTTAATATATGATAATTGTTTACAACTAAGATTTTTATATCAAATTATTTATTCTTTTATTACAAAAAAAAAAAAAAAAACAAAAGCTAAGTTATTTAAGCGCTAATTAGCTACATAATGAAAATGAAAATTATTCATATTGATTTACTTAAAAAATATTTTTAAAAAAATAAAACATAAAATTTAAATTTAAAATACTAAAAGGAAAAGAAGTTAAATAAGAAAAATTAAAAAGAAAAGCTTTGTTTTTAAATAGTGGACAAGATTAAAAAAAAAAATAAGTAAAAATATTTTTTTAAATTCCAATGGACATTTTAAAAATGGAAGAAGATTTTGGGTTAGATAGTGAGGACATTTAAATTATTAATTTACTGTTTGTTTTTTTTTTAATTATTTCTTTGATATTATTGCTTACAAATGTAATGATATTATTTAATAATTTCAAATTTTTGAATGGTAACTTTTTTTTTTGTATTTATATGCCCATTGAATACAGATAGATGAAAAACAAAAACTTTAAGCAAAACAAACAAAAATGTATGTAGATTAAATTGAAATTTTAAAGCATCATTTTTTTTTTTTTTGAAAATTTATTGATATTAGTATTTATGTATTAGAAAAAAAAATTGTGTTTATTATTTTGTTTTTTTTTTCTATATATTTTTAATATATAATAATTTTTTTACCATTTTTTTTTTACTTCTGTAATAATGAATATATATATAATATTAAATAAGCTAAATTTATAGAAAAAAAAGAGTTGAAGCATTCAAAAAATATGATGGAAAATTTTAAATAGATTGAAAAAACAAAATATGTAATAATATTCATTTAATAATAATGAAATTCATATTTTATCTATTCGCCAACTTTAAAATATAGCGAAACTACTTACATTTGTAATTTATTTCAACTTGAATTTAAAAACAAACGAAAAAAAAAACAATTTAGACAAATAAAGAAAATATTATATTCACAATTTTTTTTTTTTTTTTATTATTTTACTTCTTATTATATATTTTATTAGCTTTTAAGATTACTTTTATATACATATACTAAATGTATATATTTATATTTCATTTTTTAACAGTTTATGTTTACATGTTTTTCTTCGTTTTCATTTACGTTTTTATTATCCTTGTTTTTTTTTTTTTTTAATCAGAAAATCAGTTTTAATTGTATTTTTTTTTTTTTTTTTTATCATATTTAATTTATTTATTTTATTTATTTTTTGCAAATAATTTCTTAATTAGTAACATCTGAAAAAATTATTGTGTTGTTAAAATATATGGATAATATATTTATAATCAATCCTTTTACATATGAATAATATATAATATTGAATTAATTGAAATTTTATAAAATTTTCTTTAATTTCTTTCTTTCTTTTATTTTCATAAACTTGAGTGATTTTATTGTGTTTTTGTGTTGGATGACTTGCTTTTTTTTTCATATGATATTTTGTTTCATTATTGTTGCTTCTATTTAAGAAATTTTAAATTTAAAATAATTAATTTCTCATTACAGTTTCAATTATAATTAAAAAACTAATTCTTAATTGGAAAAAAAAAAAATGTACAGCTAATTGTAATATGGAATTACAAAAAAAAAAAAAGATAATAAAACAAAAAAAAAAAAAACAAAACAAAATCTGAGAAGATAAAAATTGTTGGATATGAATATATTTTCAATTCCAATTGGGTATTCCATTACATTATATAAGATTATCAACATTTATTTATTGTTTATTTATTTATTTTATTGTTTTGTATAATTAATATATTTAATTGATTTAACTTAAAAAAAGAAAAAAAAAAAAAAAACAAATGTTTTATTGAAAAATTTATTATACATATTTATTTAAATTTAATATATTTTTTTTTATTTTAAAATTTTAAAGTATTGATGAAACTTTAATAGAAGTTGGAAATCAATTTGAATTATCTTTAAAAGAAAATTAAAAAAACAAAATAATTTTAAAATTTTATTGCTTTTTATATTTTCCTTTTTTTTTTTTTTTTTTTAAATCAGGAAAAAGAATCAAGTTTTGGATAAATTTAATGTCGTAATTTTTAACAAGAGACTTTTTTTTATTTTGAAACAACACATTTTACTGAAATATGTTTTGAAAATAATAAATTTTGATTAAATCAATTTACTTTAAGAATTTGTTGTACTTTTACTTGGGAATTTATGTTTTAATTTCTGAATTCCTTCTAAATAATATGCATTCCTTCTTTTCAATTTTATAATTTTCATTTCATTTCACAACTAACCTACAAATATTTTTGTGTCACCTACGTAAGTCCTGTATTATTTTAGTGGCGAGAATACCCCATTTTTTTTTCTTATGAAATTATTTGTTTTTATTTTATTTTGTTAAGTTTATTTATATTTTATAAATTTATAATTTTATATGTGAATATATATATTTTTTTCCTTGATATTTTTATTTCCATTTATTTGAATTATAATTTTATTATATATATATATATATGTATATATATTTATATATATATATAAATATATGGATATATATATATATATGTATATATATATACACATATATATTTTTTTTGTTTTGAAAGTGATGGTTTTTTATTTTTTACTAAAATACTAGCAAAATTAAAATACTTAATTGATTATTATCATATTTTTTTAACATTTTTTATACTTTTTGTATGATTTTTTTTTTTTTATTAATTTTTTTTTTAATGTTTATATATATAAATTTTTTTTTGTTTTATATATATATATATATATATATATAATATATTTATATTTTTTTTTTTAAAATATTATTTATCTTTTTTGTTTAGTAATCTTTTTTTTAACATTGAAAAAAGACAATTTCATTTTAGATCAGTGCCATTTTCTTGTCTTTGCTTTTCTTTTTGATTTTGATCTTGGGAACCTTGTGTTATAGCAGCACTTGCGGCACCCTGTTGTGTTTTTTGTTTCAACATTGTCCAATCATATGTGTAATCATATTGATGATTTAATGTACGGAATAAAATTCTAAAAAAAAAAAAAAAAAAAAAATATTTATAAAATTTATATATTTATTTATTTATATAAATAAAAAATAATGTAATATTAATAGGTGGTAAACTTCAATTTAAAAATAAATATTGTTTTTAGATTGCAAATTTTTCTACGTTCTTTTCAGGTTCAAATTTATAATAATGTAAAATATTTGTTTTGTAAATTAAAAACTGACTGATGTAAATGGAATCCTATATAATATGTGCACATTTCATCTTATTTAAGTGAATATTTTTATCTATTTAAAAAAAAAAATTCATTAAATGTCAACAGAGAGAAAATAATTGATCGTTGCAATTTTAATTCCTAAATAAAATATGCAATATAAATACATACATACTTACATAAATTTTAATTTGTTAGGGATAAACAATTAAAATAATAATAAAAAAAAAAAGAGAAAAGAAGATTATTTATATACCTATAATTAATTTAATAAAAATTCATAGAATATATGTATTATAAAATGTTAATCTCAATAAAAAAGATAACTTTTGTTTATTCTATTATAATTTTTTTTTTTTCTTTTTTTTTTTCAATTTGAATTTTATCATATTTAATTTTTGTTTAGATCTAATTAAGTATAAAAAAAAATTCACACAATTTTAAATTATTTTATATAAAAAAAAAATATATGTATATTAAAAATGACATGTGGACCAAATATTTATTTATGTATTATTGTATATAAGTAGGATATTTAAATTTCAATCAAATGATACTCTTAAAAAATGTAATTTTAACTGAAATAAATTTATATACCTATATATATATATTTTTTTGTTTTAAATCTTAAATGAAACAATTATTTAATGTTAAATTGTATGCCAAAAATTTGTTTTGTGTTTTATTTTTTTTTTTATTTTTATAATTTTATTTAAGAAAAAATCATAAATATAAAAAAAAAAAAAAAGAGGGAAAAATAGAAAAATTTAATTTTCATTGACAAAAAAAAAAAAATAAAATCAATTTGTTTTTTTTTTTTTGTTTTTTTAATACATTGGGAATTTTTTTTAATTTTTATTGTAATGAAACATATTAATTATGTAAATTATAATTACATAAAAATGTTTATATAATTAAAATTGATTGAATTGAATTTATTTATTATTATATTTTCTACATTATTTATTAATAATTAATTTTTTTTTTTTTTTCACATTTAATTTTTGTTCTTTTTTTTTTTTGCCAGATCCAATTTTTTTTTTTTTTTTTTATCAAAAAGAACAAAAAAGAAATGTAAGGATGGGATTCACATTAAAGAAATAAAAAAAAAAAAAAAAACAATTTATTAATCTATATGCATAACAGTTGAACTCTGTTTTTCTCTTTCTTTATCGGTGGTAGTAGCATTAGTAACTACTGTTGTTGATGTATTGGGTTGCTGTGATTGTTGTTGCTGCTGTTGCTGTTGTTGCGACTGCGATTGTTGTGTATGATATTGTACTACAGCTCCACTACCTCTACTACCAACATTTGCTGATTTTTGTTTTAACATTGTCCAATCATAAATATAATCGTATTGATGATTTAATGTTCTGAACAGAATTCTAAAATAAAAAAAAAAAAAAAAAAAAATAAAAATATAAAAAAAAAAAATAAAAACAAAAGAAATACGGAAATAAAACATTTAAAAAAAAAAAAGTTATAATTTAAATTAAATATAAGAGAACATATTATTATCTAATTTTTAAGTAATGCTTAAATATATATGTAAATATATATATATATAGAATATAAAAAGAACAGATTTTACACTTGGTTTATTTTTTTTTTCAATATTGTAAAAAAAAAAAAAAAACATAAATATTTACATAAAAAAAAAAAACGAATTAATGAGGTCAAATTTATCAGGTTTTAAATACATATACTAAAAACCTATCAGAATAAATAATTACGTTGAATTCAGCAAAAGATATAAATTTTTAATTGTAAAATTAAATATAGGAATATTATTTTTCACATTATTTTATTTTAAGCATTATTCCATACGAATTGATTTTTTATAAATCAGATTTAAATTGATATAAAAAAAAAAATTTATTTTCTCTTTAGAAGAATACATATATATATATACAATGTTGAGTTATTTAAAAGATAAAAAGATTAACAGACAGTTAAGATCAAAAGATTCATTAAAATATTTTTAAAAACAAAATTATTATATATATATATATATATATATATATATATATATATATATACATACATATATAAAAAGGATTATATATATAGAATTCAAAAGAACAAAGTACAATGATATACTTAAATAGTACAAGAGGTACTAATTAGTATACTATAATAGGATATAATATTTCATTTTTGTTTTAGTTTTTATTCACTTTTAATTTTACATATGTTTTTTTTTTTGGTCATGGGTTAGAATTTCATAAAAAAACTTAAAATTTGAAAAAAAAAATTTTTTTTTTGAATTTTATTTTTTAATTTGTATAAAAAGTGAATTTGTAAAAAAAAAAATGTTGCATAAAACAATTTAAAAAAAAAATTCTGAACCCAAAACCAAGAATCTTTAGAAACTTTTATTGCGTGATATTTTAATGATCACAAAACACTTTATATATAATATATAACATGCATTTTTTTTTTTTATTTGTAATAATAAATCATCTACAAGAATAATTAATACATACAATTAAATAATATTTTACATATTTAAAAAACAAAAAAAAAAAAAAAAAAAAAATATGAAATTAAAAAAAAAAAAAAAATTAAAATTATATGTAGAAAATCATGCTAAAAAAGTATATAAATTTAAATAAATTAATAATATATTTTAAATTTTAAACAGTAAGGATAATTTTTTATTTCGATAATTTTTATATAAAATTTTATATAAAATATATATATCTATGTATATATTAAAATAATAAAATAACATTTTTAATTTGTTTAATTTACTATTAAAAATATAAGAAAAAAAGCAAAAAAAAAAAAAAAAAGTTTTAATTGAAAATATAGTAAAATTTAAAAAATTTTACTTACTTTCTTCATTTACTCCCTTACTTTTATTTCTTTTTCCATCCTATATAATTTTAATTTTATTTTTTTTATTTTTTATTTTTTTTCTTTAAACTTAATTTGTAACCAAATTTTACTTTTATAAAACAACACCCAGAAATTCTGGTAAAATAATAATTTGTAATTAAATGATTTCCTTAGTCAAATTATAATTGTTGAGGCCATCTCGAACAAGGATTTGGATACAATTCCGCAAACAACTTCCATACAAATTGTTAATGATGATGATGTGCACGCATACTTCTGGGCTTTGATCAAATTTAATTATTATTTTCACGATAAAATTTTTAATTTAATTCAGTTTTTTTTTTTTTTTTTTTTAATAGTTAAGAATTTAAATTTTATATAACGAACGTTAATAATATACACTCATTCTTCAATTTACACAGCAAACAGCAGTTACAATTCACCATGAAAAATATATAGGGTAAATGGCAATTGTGTAAAATTGTGCAATTTTGTGACGTATGCTGCACACAAAAAAAAAAGAAGAATAAATTCAATTAAACTATTTAATTTGAAAATCGTCTGCATACGATGACGACACATATACATATTGTCATTTTTTTTTCCATTTTATTAATGATGCTATATAATGTAAATTTGGACGGGGTATAAATTTAATTAAATAAAATTTAAATACTAATCCAATTCTAATTCTTATATTTACAATTTTTTTTTTGTTGTACTCTTGTTTTGTATTATGAATTTGTGATGTACATAATATACATATATCAATATATTATCATATACACCTTTTCTACATCAGACTTTTTAGGATTGGGTAGCTATTTTCTAAATTTTTATCTATAAGATGTAAATGATAATAGCTTTTATCTAATATATAGTAGAAATTGTGTTTGTTTGTTTGTCTCAGATTCACATGAAAAACACCGGTTCGATTGTAAACAAATTTTGCAGGAATATTTCTCGGAATCTGGAAGAAGTTATAGGCTATATCGTGTTGCGGTTCATTAATCCATTGCGCCCGAAACCTTTTTAAGTTTTTTGATTTTTTCCTTGTCCTGTCTAAATAAAGAGTTTGACCTATATTAAGTTAAAATTTGCACAGCTATTCATATAAGCATTAGGGGTGCACCGAATAAATTTGGTTACAATGTATTAGCGGGATTTAGTCAAAAAATTTGTTGTTTCTGATTTATGTCAAATTTTGTATGGTAGTTTTATAGTCTGAAAGAAAGCCTGAAATAAAGTTTTATTAAGTTCTGGTAACCCGTTTGGTTCGTTAAATTTTGTTGTTGTCATGCTAAAACGGTTTAATCAATTGATTTGAAAATTCTGGTTGATATAAAGGTAAAAAAACAATGTAGTTTGGACTTTTTAAATCAAAAATATGTTACGCAGAACCTGAAATATACACATTTAAAAATAGAGCCTTTTCAAAATTTGAGAAGGTATTGCTGCGTTATACATGGTGAAACTATATGAAAGATTCGTCCACAACATTCATTTTGAAGAGATCTATTTCTGGTTAAAATTTCATTGCTTTTCATTAAACTATGTATAAGTTTTGGAAAGGACAAAGAGAGTGAAATTATATGAATCTAAGACAAACAGACAGAGTGAAACTAATAAAAAAATTTTTCAAAATAATGTAGTCAATAGATTACTGATTCCTTTAAATTTTTAATTTAATTTTTTGTAAACGAATTGTGTCTAATTTTTCGCTCTGTTTATTGAATTTGCTAAAAAAAATTAATGAAATATTATTAATCAAAAAGAATGTTAACTACCAGCATCTCTAAATACATATTAATTATTTATGTAATTATATATTAATTAAATTTATATTAATGCAAAAACAAAAGTTAATAATTTTTATTTCATAAAACCAATAAAATACATCGGATAAAGCCGGGTATTTGTGCTATTAATTACATATAAATAAAATAGATCGGTTTAATTGTAACTATAGAATAAAATAGAAATCGGTTGGTTTTTATTTTAAAATTCTAGTAAAAATTTTATACGCATTTATTTACATTCATTTATTTTTAGTACTAAGTAACACTTTAATTATATTTCACAATTATATATAAAATGTATATTTTTATAAACATTTAAAAAAAAAAAAGTCAATTTATTTTTAAATAAAAGTAAATCTAAAATATGTGTGTATGTACTTAAAAAACAAATTTCTGAATCCCAATTCTGGATCTGTTCTGATCAGAATAATAGCATAGCATTTACATTGAATTCCAATTAATATATTGATATATCAATACATTGAGTTAATTGATTTACTATAATCTGACCTATATTAAAAATAATGATGTGAACACATTCACGTTATAATAATTATATTGTAATCATAAAGTTAAATGATACGCAGAAAAAAAAAAAAAAGCGGGGAAAAAAAACGGAATGAAAAGAAAAATATAAATTTTTGATAAGTAATATAGAAGTCTGTTTAATATTTTTAGACGTAAATCTGGTTGGTATCTTAAATCAAAAAAAAAAACTGCTTTACAGAGTGTCACACAATAAGTAAAATCAATTTAATATATTGTAGAGTATATATGTAGTAGGTTAAAAATAAGTAAAACATTCTATATGGCAGCAAAAATACATTTTTAATGATTTTCAAGATATTTGGAAATTATTAAGATCACATTGTTATCTTAAATAATAAAAGTTGAGGAATTTAAATTACAATTTACATAATGGCTCAGATTATAGATTTTCTTTGACTAAATGTTAAGTTGTAGGAATTATTTATAAAAATATTTATTTATTTCAGTGAGTTTTTTTCTCTAAAAAGCATCAAGCTACTCGTACAGAGTATATATATTTTAACAAAATTTCATATATGATATTTGAACCATCATTTTGAATAACAGCATCTATTTTTTTTTTTGCACAAGTCGTAACTACATATGTTTATTAATCTTCTAAATCTCACATTCAAAATATCTTATATTGATTTTTGTCATCACTCATCCCATTTCTCTGATGTTATTTAATGACATCATGTTCTTCTCACCTATATCAATTTCTTAAGAACATCACAAAAATTTAATTATTTTCTTGTATAACTTGAAAAAAAAATTTTTAAGCTTAATTACTTTTAGAACTCTTGAACATAAAATTTTTATAAAGCTTCCACATATTATGGTACTATGTTACTTATCAATTGCGGGACAACCTATATATAATAGCTATATTATATTATCGATATATGCATGTGTATTTCAAAAAGCTTTAAAATATATATTTAAGTAAAGAATTTTTATTAAGAATAAATTTTAAAACAATACAGACTTTATTTCAGGCTTCGTGATTCATATGCACTTTAGGTTTTTTATTAAATAGGAGACAAGAATAATTTGCAGTTTAATTAATCTAATAAAAAGGAAATAACGTACAAAATTAATCGAAAGCTATCGAAAAATAGAGGATAAAACAAGTGATCATCTTACTTTATTCATAAATAAACTAAAATAAATTTCAGTTATCATATGAAAAACAAAAACAGTTAAGTAACTAATTGCATAATTTTAGGATCTGACATAAATAATAATTATTGTAATGAACATAATATGGATATTATGGAATAAGAATTTTTTTTACATAATAAATTTAATAAAACAATAAATTATGTCTGCAGATTAATTTATATATATAGAGTTTTGAAATATGTATAGTTTTTCTGTTTTTGGAAACAAAGTCATTTTTTTTTTTGCATTTTTCTGCCACATATAGACGCCGGAAATTACCAGCTTTTCCTGTTCAGGCGTGGCTGTAAATGTCGTAAGGGGGAATAACTCTTACGACGTATGTGGTATTCGAACTCACACTCCCTCGGTGTTTACAGTGTATTTTATACGCTCTTATCCACTAGGCCACAGAGGGCCCTAAAAGTCATCTTAATTTCGGTTTTTTTTAAATCCTTTTAACACTAATCAATAAATAAAACAATAAATTTTCAACCTACTTAAATTATTTCCAAATGATATAAAAATATTTGCGATTTTAAGATATACATAATATATATATAACATACTTATAAGATATGACGTCATATTTTATATTTTTATTTTAAATCTAATTTTAAAAGAAAAATAAACCAGAAACTATGGTTCAATAAATATATAAAAACAGGACTGTAATTAGAAGTGAAAAATGATTAAAAAAGATCTGTTAATATAAATTGATTAAAGTCTACATATATGATTTAACAACAATTAAAAATTGAAAAAAAAAAAATAAAAATAATAATAATTTACTGCTTTAGATACTGGTTTTTTTATGATTCTTTTTTTTTTATCTTGTTTGCTAAACAGTAAATCTTCATCTTTTTGTATACATTAGTACAACAGAATATAAATAAATTGACATTAAAAACTACAGATTAATATAATTTGTGTTATGTTATGACTAACTGTTTTTTTGAGTTAAATAATATAAATAGTCACTTTTGGCCACAAATTTTAACTATTTTTAGAATAAAAATCATTAGCAACTATAATTTCAGAGAGCCTTAAATTTTTAGTTATAACTATTCGTCAGTTTCAGATGATTTCAAAAAATTTAATACATAATTACAAAATGTTTGGTTTCATTTACTTTTTTTTTTTTTAAGTATTATTAAATTATTAATTTATTATTTTACATTTGATAGTGGGTGCTTTACAAATTGTTGAAATCTTTGAAATAAAATACACTCGTGTTAAGCTTAGAACGTTAAGAAGTCTATATAAGACATAAAAATTTCAAAACATAACATAATTTACCTGGCAATTCGTTTATAACTCGAATATGGCGAATGTGGAACCATATCTCCTATCTCATGTTTTCTTCAAAATTGGTTATGATTATATTTTCAATTTATATACATTTAGGAGAATGCCAAAATCATCGTATATCACATTCCTGCAAACCTAAACCTAATTTTAATTAATAATAGAATCTTCCCTTGTCCAAACAGTACAATAGTACTAAAGGTCCTATAATATATTATTTGATTAAAAAGGGAGTAGGCTTAAAGTCTCACAGGTTGATATAGGAATTATGCTCGTATCGCTCTTCTACAAACGTCTTTCGATTATTCCAATCTACTCCCGTAAAAAAAACTGTAATATAAAATATATTGAACTGATGGTCTGCTGTCTTTGCTCTTTTTTTTTGTAATATAAAAATAATAGTTAAATTTAGTTAAATGTTATTGTTTGTAAGTTTTTTTTTCAATAACAATTTGTAATATACATATAAAAAATCATAAAAAAAATATATATGTATATCTATTTAAAATTAAAACAATTGTTATTTATATGTATATTTGATTAAAGTTCCAAAATTTTATTGGAAGCCCTTATAAGGTAATAACATTTTCTGGTTTCTAAATTAATTTCCAAATAAATATAAAAAAAAAAAATAAAAAAAATTGAAATATAAAAAACAAAACCATTGATACAATTAAAATAATAATGATCATGTTAAGGTTTCACCTTGTATAGATGGATTTATTTATAGGTAAAATTTAGTTGTATCTATCTATATCTATATCTATACATATTTGTGTAATTATATTATCTATACATCTTATAATGTTTAAAACGATTGTATGTTTGTGTGTTACAGAATCAACGAGCTAAAATAGTGTTCGCAAATCTTAAAGTATTATATTTTTTACAAAGAAGAATTAAAAGACGACGCATTTTAATAAATACGTGTAGATAAAAATAAAATATGGAGAATTTCCAACTTTTGTGACGCAATTTTTTTTAATATTTTTATTTAAGTGTTTTTTTCTCCTTCCTAAGTGTCGTCGCTTGTGTTTCAATAAAATTATATAAATTGAATCTTTTCCAAATTAATATTAGTCTATTAGCTTTAAATTGCACTGCTTTTTATACGAGTACTATTTATGATGAAATTTGAAATAGAACATAATTGTTAAATAATTTAATTGATGATTTCTTAATAATGCAACTAATGATAATGATATTCATATGTGAGAAAATGATATGACAAAAAAGTTGAAGTTGGTCTGAAGTAAAATTCTTTTCTAGAAAAATTACGTATCCTTTTACTATAGAATTTCTTAAATTAAGATATTTGATTTTAACTTTAGTACTATTACAGTTTTTTAAATGAATTTTAAAAATTTCATTTCATTTCATTCAAAATTAAAACTATACTTTACAACGTATTTTTCTAATGTACATATATATACTTATGTATGTATTTAAGTTAATTTTAATATTTTTATTTTTAACGTTTCTAAAAAAAAAATCTACAAATGAACCTATTATAAACTATTTTTAAAGTACATAATATATAGAAAATGATATGATCATAAAATTACAAAAAAGAGTGAAAAAAAAAAATAAGTGTTGGTGCAATATTTTTAGATTTTTTTTTATATATATATAAAAATTATATTATTATTAACTTTTATGTAAATTAAACCTTCATTATAGGTATCATATTTCAAAGATTTATTTATTGCGCAATATTAATATTGTTTAATGAGAAATAGAATAAATTTAACTATAATTATTTTTATTTTATATTGTATTTTCAGTTTAAGTCGAATTCATCTTAACCTTCTAACCACAATAAGCGTAGCCATCGCGCAGAAATTCTACATCAAAAATTAAACATATAAATAAAAATGAAAGTAAATAGAACACAATGAAAATAATCATTATGTTTTCATCGCAGCAATCGCGTAAAAATTACACAACTTTTAACTTTAACGGAAAATTTGAACATTGACAGGTAATTGGGTTGCCAATTGTGCATTGTTGCTGTTATTTGCTTAAATCTCAATAAATGATTATTAATTAAATAAAATTAAATAAAAAAATTTTACTGTACTTTTTTTTTTATTTAAATGTCTTTCTACCGGCTCCGATGTTTTGTTTTGTAATTTCAAAATATAATAGCTATACGTTTTTTTTTGACATTTTACAACTTCATGACTGCGTCGTGGCTGTGCTCAAGATATATGTTCATTGTGCTCAAGATAAAAGAAATTAATTTTTGTGTAAGTTTTATAAATGTTTTTTGAATAATTATTGTAAGTTTAAATGTTAATTATTTTTTAAATATCTTATGCATATCTATCTATATGTTTAGAATTACACTTTTTTAGAAAGTGATAACAACTAATATACTAATAATTATAAGTAATAAATTAATTACAAAATTAAACTGTGAATTTAAATGAAACAAAAATGTACTAAAATAACAAAATATATCTATTCTAACAATTTTATTTAATTTATAGATAAATTGTAAATATAGTATTTTAAATAATAATTTTTAAAAAATTTAATTTGCTATACTATATGTATATACAAATATTGTGAAATTAAAAAAAAATTGTTATTGTAGAATTATTATTATATAAATTTTACTTTCTACATATTTACATTTTTATATATACATTTTTATTTTATTAAATAATAAATCTGTAGTGATTTTTTCTGAACTTTCTAATTTTATAAAATGAAGATAAATATTAAAATAGAGATAAAAACAACAAATTTATCACTTATAATATGTAAACATATATAGGGTGTTCAAAATTGAGGTATCATTTTGATTTTGCCGCCATTTTTTTTTCTACCTGGAATTTTTATACGAGGTTTCTTTAGGTATATTCTAAATACATTCCGGTTAGTTAATATGGAACGTTACACGAAGGAACAACGTGTTTTTGTTATTACAATATTTTTTGAAAATGGTAAAAGTTTTCAAGATATGTAATTAGGAAATTTCGAACAAAATTTGGTAGAGAAAATGCTCCAACAAATCGTGCCATCAAGCTGATGGTTGATAAATTTCTAGAAACTGGATCTGTTCTTGATAACAGAGGCAACATTTATCAACGTAGTAGCCGTTCAACCGAGAATGTAGCAGCTGTGAGCAGAAGTGTTGAAGAAGATCCCAAAACTTCCATTCGTCATCGTTCGCAGCAATTAAACATCAAACCATCCAAATTATTCAACATTTTGCATCGTGATCTCCATTTAAAGGCTTATAAGATCCAGCTGACGCAAGAATTAAAACCAACTGACCATGCATTACGTCGGCAATTCGTTTCTTGGGCAATCGAAAAACAAGAAGAAAATGAGAATTTTTTTAACAAAATAATCTTCAACGACGAAGCTCATTTCCAGCTCAATGGCTACGTCAATAAACAGAATTGCCGCATTTGGGGTGAAGAGAATCCAAGGGTTATCTTAGAGCAACCAGTACATCCACAAAAAGTTACGGTTTGGTGTGGTTTGTGGTCAGGAGGAATCATCGGACCATATTTTTTTGAAAACGCAAATGGAAATGCGATTACGGTCAATGGAAATCGCTACAGGGAGATGATCCGAAGCTCTTTGTGGCGGGAAATTGATGATTTGGACGTAGAGAATATGCGGTTTCAACAGGACGGTGCCACTTGCCACACAGCAAGAGAAACAATGGAAGTGAAGGAAAAGTTCGAAGACCGCATTATTTCTCGTAGAGGAGGAGTGATGTGGCCACCAAGATCGTGCGATTTGACACCGTTGGATTTTTTTTTGTGGGGTTTTGTGAAATCGAAAGTGTACAGCAATAATCCCACAACAATTCAAGAGCTTAAAAACAACATTATCGAGCAGATTTAAATGTATGCAATTAAGAAAAAAGAAAAAAATTTACTTCAACAGACATAAATTAATAATTGAATAATTCATATATACAGTAGAATATTTTTGTCCTTTATTTATTGATTAATAGAACGATGTCAAATTATGAAAATCTTTGCTAAAACAATTGTGTATCTAAGACACAAGAAATACTAAAATAATTTTTAAATTCATATTATGCATATTCTTTTTTCCTCGGCATTTTAGAATTTTGTTTTAAAAATCATAATTTTTACATAATTTATTTTTTTTACTAAATTTTAGTAAATAAGCTTTGATATTTTTCATTTTTATATATGAAGATGTCCTGAATATCACTACGGCTCTAAACTGACCTAATTGTGTATCTGCAGCTAAACTGACCTAATTGTGTATCCTACCTATTTACCTACATCATTTGTTACACATTGTAATCCTTGCACTTCAAAGCATTTTGCAATAAATTCTCTAAACATTTTAAAAGGAACAACTACTGGCAACTTTTTGTTTTGAAAAGTAAATTTAATGTTTTTAGAAAATGAAATTACAGTGTAAATCATTGAATTTTTAAAATTGACTTAAGTCATAACCTCTTAAGCTTTTCCCTTTAATATAAAATCTGAATTAATATGGATGTGTCACGATTTGGTGTACTTTGAAGGTGTACTCTTATACTAGGTGTAGAAATGTAGAAGTGTACTTACCCTTGTAGATTTTTATATGAAAAAAATCAATAAGAGATGTAGAATTTTACAAGACCTGACATCATTGTACTTTTAGTCTTGTTCTTTATCTGTCATTGTACTTTTCAATTTGAGAGCATAATACAGAAGCAGGGGTAAATATTTTTAAGCTTGTACATTTTTATTTAAATAATTAAAATTATATATGCATAAAAAATAAAAAAATTATAAAATAAAAATAATAAAATTATATATAAAAATATAAATAAATAAAATGTAAAAATGTCTATTTACTTAATTTTTCTACATTCGACATAAGTCTATAGGAATTTTCCAGCTTATCAATAAAATTTTTAATTAAAAATTGTATTAAGAGTTGCTTTTCATTTTTTCTCATAATGCATAAAATAAAATCAAAAATGTGAGAATATGTTTTGACAAATAAAAAAAATATATTTGACAAATTACAAAAGACTGTCACATTTTTACACCTAGTACAAGACTAAAAGTACAAGGGTGCGTTACTACATTTCTACACCTAATCATAATACCCTTAATGTTAACATAATATTATGTCGTGAATACCCTTAATGTTAACTTAACATTATGTTAATGTAAATTCGGGTTGTTCATAACTTAGTCTAGACTAGATTGTGAGTTTTATCTCTATGGTTCATATTATAGAATTTCTCCTATTTCGGTTTTTCTTTAAAAAAAAAAAAAAATAGAAAATACTCATTATATTTAAAAAGGTAAAAATAAAATCTAATTAATAGTTATAAAGATGCTTATCTGTGACTCTATAAATAAAATAACTTTTATAAATAAAATTCTAAATTTAAAAAGTATAATAAAATATATATAAAATAAATAAACTAAAATATATTGTATTTAAATTTTTTTTAAATTTTAATTTCTTTTTACTTGAAATTGAAAATATTTAGGGGTATTGTTAAAATATCGTAAATTGAAAATACATATACGATCAAAATTAACATACATATATTACGTATATGTATTCATTTTAATTTTATTTATAAGCCAATTGTTTTTATTTTTTAAGTGGATTTGACCATAGAGTCAGTCAGTCATTAATAATTTAACTTTTAATTTATTTTAAAAATTTAATATCTATTTAAAAGAATCTGAAGAACTAAGTAATAAAAATATATGTAAGTATATAATTTGATTTCTTTCAAATCAATTACTTTACATAATATAATGGTTTACCAATTTATTTATTTATTTTTAATTCATGAAAACTTAAAAACAATAAATAAAAATATATTTAAAATATATAACATACGTATATAAAAACAAAATTTTAATTTAAAAAAAAAAAAATAAAAGTTACTAAAAAGCAAGAAATAGAAACGGTTTCTTGTTGAAATTGAAGCTCATTCTTGATTGCGAGGTATTATTAATAGATATCGTGTAATGTTAGATTAATGCTATATATAATACAAGTACATACTGTGATTAGAATCAAAACTGATGTTTTTCTCTTTGTTTACATATCTATTATTTTTTTTTGTAGAATAATTACAACAATAAAAGATATACATATATATTCACAATGTATATTTAGGTTTTGTATTGTATGTTTTTATTGTATTAAAGCGGTCTGCCTAATTATGGTCATAGATAATAAAATTTTATATAAAAACAGAAACCTTAAGTTTTCATTTTATTTTAATTTTTTATTTTTTCTTTTGATTTTTTTTTCTTTTGGTTTTAATGGACCTTGAAAACAGCGAAAATGCTGGTAGAGTGTAAAAACAGAAAAACAAAAAAAAAAAAATTATACATTTATAATGAAATTTTGGGAGTTCATGGGCATTATATTTATATATATATAGATATATGTTTGCAAGTAAAAATATGGAGTAGTATTTTTTGCTATATAGTATATATACATATGAATATTATAAATAATATATGTAATATGTACATATATATACATTTTTTTTTATATACATATTATTTTTTTTTTTATGAAAAATAAAATATTTTAGGTGAAATCGAAGCAAATTTAAAATGGTCACTTCTGAATTTTTTTATATTTTATTGAGAAAAAAAAAACAAAAAAAAAAACGAGGCTGTCAGTGTCAGTAAAATTTGATTGGAAATAGTTTTAATAAAATATAGATGATCAAAATAAGTCGTCTTTTAATATGTTTTTTTTTTTTTTTCTTTTTTTCGATATTCCAGTATTAATTATTTTATTTAGCAACAATTTAAACAGATTTAAAAAAAAAAAAACAAAAAAAAAAATTTTTATTTTAACATAAAGATTTGCAAAAAAAAATAAACTAATCTATGAAATAATTTAGAGATTAATGAGTCAATTTTGATCTTTGTTTCTTTTTATGATAATGAGTTTTTAATTAATTTTTCTTCAGAGTAGCAAATAGTATTTCTTTATTAAAACTTTGAAAATAACTTAAAAAAAAACATTTGACATTTGATTACATTATTTATTTATTTATTTTTTTTTATTATTCAGTTGCGAAAAATTAAAGAAAAAAAAAAATAATAAAAATTACTTTATTTTATAATTGCATTCAATTTAATAATCCAACGCAATTTGTTAAATTTGGGAGCGGATCACAATCTTGCATGCCAAAATCTACCTACGACAAAATCTTGCTTTTTGTTTTTTTATCTTGCATTACAAAAATCTATCTTCCTAAAAAATCTTAATTACAAAATCTTTCACGGACAAAATCTAGCAAAATATTTTTTAAACTTATAAATAAATTTGTTTCTTCTTTCTTTGTTCTTAAAGAATGTATATATGTATATAAAGAAATAGTTAAGGAGAATTTTAGAGTCGGTTTCAAAATTAGGGTTATTACTTTTTCCAGAATATTTCCAGATTTTAGAATTTCCGATTTGAAAATCAGAATTGCCACTTCTGGCAGAATACTTATTTATTAAAAAAATTGTGAATTAATATAAAAAATATAAAATTTTTTCTCATACTCATTCTCATATTTTCTCAGGTCCTTTTCTAGAATATTTAAAAAAAAATGTTTTTTTGATTAATACGAAGGTTAGTAAACAGTGTTGGTTGGATTTCAATAATTTGTTTAGTGGCGGTTTAGGAGCGGCAGTCTCCATTTTTTTAAGTACTTTGTTGTGACATAATTAAAATGTAACATGCAAAATTTTGTCCTAGTTGATTTTGGAAAAATAGATTTGATTTTGAGAGACTTTGAAAAAAAGAATTTGTATGCAAGACTTTGTCGCACAAGATTTTGGTTATAAGATTATGACACAAACCCATTAAATTTAAATTAAGTTAGTAATTATTATTTGATTTGATTTTTTTTTCTTGGCTTTTGAATAGTATTATGCGTAAAGTATTATATATTTCTTTTGTAAATAAAAACGTATGTATAGTAATTCAGATTTATTTGCCATTGTAAAATATACCATTAAAAAACAATAAAGTTATTAATAACTTTTTATAACATTTAAAGTACACTATAATATTAAATCAACAACCACATAACAAATTTACTTATACTACTGGACTAAAACAATATTGAGCTTTAAACAAATTTAAATCTATAACGAAATTATTTTTATATATTTTTTTTTAGTGGTTAAAAACCTTTGAAAAAATTGTACATATAATAATCGAAAGTTTTAAATTTGAATAGAGACCACCACAAAATTAATTTTAAATTGAAGGTATTAAAAATAAATTAAATCAAGTTCAATGTAAATCAAACCATTTAAAAAAAAATCAATTATTTTTTCTTTTTTAATTTAAAAAACTTAAATAATGAAAATTGTATTTTAAAAGAACACAGCCAATTTTAGAAAAATTAATATGTACTAGATATATGAGTTTTTTTATTTATTTTAAAAATTTCAATAGAATTCTAAAATAAAATATGAATATGAATAGATATTTTATTTTAATATACAAATTTTTTGATTAATTAATCAAAATCCTTGTAAAAAAATAAATTTAAAATTAGCAGGTCAAAAACCGAACGCATAAACTTAACATTGAAAAATAGAAAGTTCAATTATCAAACCAAATAAAAAAAAAAGAGAATACCTACTAGCCCTAGCTGATCTGAAATAATTAGAACACAGTCAAAAGTTTATTTTAATTTTATATGTTTTTAAAAATTATTTTTATATAAAATGTTTGTTCTCAGGTCAATTGTTATAAGCAGTATAATACGGCATCGACTAAATTCATCATAAGTGCATCATTTATTATTTATATTTGACTAAGTTTTACTACGCCGTTGATTACTCCACTGTAGTTATTATACAAGATTATATTATGAAATGCTAATGTTTCTATTTCTCCGTCATATATTATCTTATACAAGAATTACTTTATTTTTTTATATTATTATTATATTATATTGCGATATGATACTTTATTATACAGGGTGTTTGAGGAATAAACAGCATAACTTCAAAAAGTGATAGGAGAGGTCAAAACAAGCAAAACACATTTTATAATTGGGAGGTCTTTTAAACCCCATTCTTACTGAGATAATGGGGTCTAAAAATTTCCTAGTTTTTAAAAAATGGTGCTTATTTTTTTATTTATAATTTTGGAAGTATTATACGAGTACATAGAAGAAAATTTAGTACAATTTTTTAAGTTCTATAAATTATCTTTCTCATGTATTATCAACCATAATATTATCAAATTATCATATCTCATGTATTTGTGGCTTTTAAATAAAAAGTTATGAAATTATAAATTTAAATACTATTGAATTCTCAAATTCAAAATATGTAATTTAAACTAAGAAAATATCGTTATTAACTAAAAAGGTTTTGTTATTGTAAAATATTTTTGGACTATTTCTGCATATTTTGAGTATAATACCAGGAGCAACCATGTGGCTAAACATTTACCGAAGTTAGAAGTTATATAATAAAGATATAAATTTTCATAATTTGTTGTTACAAATATATTTTTTTATTATAACTTCCGTAAATTTTTACCTACAGTGCTGCTATTATACTCAAAATGTGGAAAAATAGTCCAAAAAGTGAAGTTATGCTGTCTATTCCTCAAACACTCTGTATAGTTATTTTTTATTTAATTATATTATATAGGTACTATTTTTTTATTATAATAAAAATCTATATTAATTTTTATTATCTATATGATCCAGCCGACCTTTAAATCCGAGACCCTTTTGAATGAAAGGCCGGTGTTTTAAACACTACACTATTGGTTGGATTTTTTAAACATAAAGTTTTAAAATTAAAATTTTTTAAACATTCATCTACATATTCATGATACCTTGAATAATGCATTCATACTTATTAATAAAAATAAAAAAAAAAATTTTTTTAAATTGTGCATTAACCCAAAAATTGCATATCAGTTTATTGAAAATAGAAAATGTGCATTAAAAATGTCGCAAAATATAATTTTCGAAACTTTCTTAAGTTTAGTGACTATATGTATGAGTATAAATTTAAATGCACGAGTAGAATTTTAAAATAACTTAATTGAATTATAACGACCGTAATCACAAAAAATGATAATTTTTTTTTTATTTTTGTTTTATTGTTAAGTGTAAATTATTTTAAATTCTTCTGATCACCTGGTCTAATTATATTTTTTACAGGCAGTATAATATTTAAAAGTAACCTTAATTTCACAAGATAATAGATATACATATATATAATAACAATATATATACATAGATATATTATCTTATGTATAAAAAAAAAAAAAAAATCTGTGTGATGTGATTAACATATTTATTACATACTACATACTTTTAAATATGTATTATTATATGCATAAGTATTTAGTATTCAGTTCACATCAACTAAATAAAATAATAAAAAAAAAAAACAAAAAAAAAAGTTATTGACTGATGAGAACAGGAAATCTGGTATCCTGCTTTTTAAATGCATAAAAAAATAAGAAAAAAATAAGAAATTAATATTGTATATATGTATATGTATGTAATATGTATATTAAAAAGAAAGAAAAACAATAAACTTAATGCAAAATCTGTTACAACATCTGCAGCACCTGTTGATTATTTCTTTTTTTTTCTCTTATATCTTTGATGTTAAATGACATGAAATGAAGTTTTCATTTTATTTGATAACGTTTATAATATGATGTTTGATGTTAAAATTGTTATAAAATAATTGAGAAAAGATTTTGTACATAACTTTTTTAACAAATCCTGACTGTAAATTATTAAAATTTTAAGATTTCTTTAATATTGTTTATTTATATCTTTATTTATGATTTACTTCTTTAAATGAAATTTTGTATGGGTGTTTTAAATGGATGGCAATGATTATTGAACAAAATTATGATACATTTAATATATGTATTTAAAACATTTTCTGCTCCGTTAAATAAAAAACTAAAATCATAAAATGTGGGTGGTTTAACAATAAATAATAAAATATAAGTTTATATAAACTTTAATCTTATCCTAGAATGTACACAATAGTTTGTTTCACAGAATACGATAGTATGTAAGTAAATCTAAATGTCTTAAAGGCGGCTCTCAATTATAAATTGTTAGTTTTTAGTTAAAAAAAAAAAAGAAGCATTTAAATGTATAATAATATAAAAAAATAAACAATAATGTTATGCAATACATATGTATATCTTGAAAATTATTCTATATTCAAAAAAAAAATTACAATAGATCGTGAGACACACCACCACCTTCTTAATATTAAGGAAATAAGGAAATTTATATTATTAAGTTTTAAGAAAAAATATTTTACACGTGTTAAATGATAATTTTTTTTTGTTTAAATTTTTTGCCTTTCGCACCTTTCAAAAATTTTGTACAGATGTCAAAGTTTTGGTGTAGTAAATTTTTAAAAATTTTCTATTTTTAAATATGTACTTATATATCTATTAAAATTGCATGGAGAAAAAAAAATTGTTCTAAAGCTTTTTTAAAAATTTTTTTTTTTAGTGATCTAATAATCATATTTAAAATTTTATTATTTTATCTGAAGTAGAATTAAATGTTTCCAAATAGACGGACAGATTGAATGAAACCAATAGACCATATTTGTACTAATTGTTATTGGGAATCACTTAAAGGTTGATATATTACTTATATATATGTATATGATTCGAGCATTTTTTATAAATTAAACATATCCTTATAATAGTAATAAATTATAATTTGTAATGTTACAAGTAATGTTTTTTTTTTCTTTTTTAGTGGCTGGTCATAAAAACATTTGAATACTTTAAGCACAAGCATAGAATTTATTATAATTTATTTTTATTCGATAGTTTTAACCTAACTTTATTTACTTTTTTCCAATTCATTTTATTTATAAAATATTTAATTAAAAAACAAAAAATAATAAATACATGGTATAAAGTATATTAATTTTTTTTTTTATGAATTTTGCTAATCCGGTGCTGGTTTTTTTTTAAATGTTAAACCAGATGATAGTTATTAAAATGCACTTTATACACAGTTACTTTTTATAACTATATTATAGTTGGAAAACTTTACTTTTTATTTACTTTTAATTTATATATATGTAGATATTATTGAGAGTCTGTGAAAAATATTATACATATAACAACAAAATGGAAAATTAATAAAGTTAGTATATATTATGTACAACAAAATATAACATGTGATTATTATGTTTGAAATTCATTTTTTTTTAATTTATATTAACACCTTAGTGTTTTATTTAAATATAAATTTATTAACTTTTTATTTTTAGATAAAATGTATATTTACATACATATGTACTAATAATTAATTATATATATACATATTTTTTTTTTATTCATAAATCACAACACAATCTATAAGAATATGTTCTTTTGTACTAAAAGTAGTTGTGACTATATTGGATAGAAGGATAAGGATGGGAAAATGTGGTTAAAGGGAAGTTGAAAGACATATGAACGATAAATCTGTTTAAATTCATTTTGAATCCTCTCCTATCTGGTTTGGTCCATCTATATTGGTTTGGTTGGATTTACATTGAAATTGCTTGAGGGGAGGCATCAGTGTTTTAATTTCACCTAAGTAAGTGTTATTACCTACATCACATCTATAAAAAAAAAAGAAAAAGAACGGTATCTAATATTACGCGACGTTAACGATTTTAACAGAAATGAGGCTATTAGTTTTGAAGGCGTAATTAATGAAACGAATGGTGGATTTTTAAACTCCATTGAGATAATTCAAAGAAATATATTAGACTTCAGCCCATATAAGTGAAAGCACATATACTTAAAATGATTTTATTAAGTATTGAAGTTTTTCATAATATTTTAATTTTAATAATTTTCACTTTTTTAAAATCAAAAATAAACACATTTATTTAAATTTCTGTAATATGTAAAATTTAAAACAGTTTTAATATTAATTATTAAATAAAATCATATAATCCCATAATAGCTTCAGTATTGGTAAATGTCTTTCAATTACTTATATACATATATATACTAATCACCTATATCATGTTAGACTTTTCATACATATATCACCAAAATTTATGATTGAATTGGGGTTGGAGTTATGAAGTTTTTAATATTGCTTGGACACTAAAAATTAAATTAAAAATTTTATAGTTTGAACTTTAATTTAATGATAAATTTTAGTGATACAAATCACAAGTCTAACATGATATGGATGGATAAGTTTATCTCCTATAATTGTCACTCACTATTATTTTCATAGAAAATCAATCTGAGATCAATCAATTATATTGAAAATATGATAATTAGTATTATTATATAGTTATAATGATTTGGAAATTCTTTTTGATGACATATTAATTTTTAGCTTAAATATTAACATCATGATTAATAAGGGGGTTCTTAGGTTATTAAACTTCCATTAAAAAATGGTTAAAATAATTCAGTGACTCATTTATACACTTTAATTATAAATATCAAAATAATTTTGTGACTCAGTGATTCATTTATACATTTTGATTCATTCTTATATTGAAAATATCAGTTCAATTTTCTTATAATTGTATAACTAAGATATAATCGAATATAATTAAAGTTGTCTTTAATTAAAAAATTAATATTAATAACATAATATATAAATAATATTAGAAATAATTTTCAATTTAATGGTAATTGAATAACGTAATATTTTGTAAAGTTTTAAATTTAAATTTTAAGTTGTAAGTAACTACGTAGACATATTGAAGTTCATAAATTATTTTCAGAATTGAATTATATTTATTTTGTCATTAATAAATATTAGGAAATATATTATTTGTCATCCAAAAATTAAGTTAGGTTATATATGTACATACATATATGTTTTATTAGAGTGAATTATCTCAAAAACCGTAATTAAGAAAATGTATTAAATTACAGAACAAAACACAATACCCCATTTAACTAAAAAAAATTTGGTTGATATAACATGTTTTTAACTTTCGAGTTATTTAATAGGGTATTCATATTATCATTGTCATTACAATATTGTATTATTTAACCTAGGAAATAACCTAAAAAATTTATCACCTAACTAAAATTATGAAAAATTATTTGTTAGATTTTTTTCTAAATATATATACATATACTACTTACTATTAAAATGTCAAACAAAGGTGATATTATTTTTCTCTAGGGAAATTTAACTGTATACCTGACTGATTAACCTATAGTTTAAATATAAGTGAAAATTTTAAAATAAAAAAAGAATTATCTATATCTTGTGCGTTAACTTAAAAAAAAAATAGTTATTAGTTGTTGTAAGATACATATAAAATCGGGGGGAAAGAAAATGGTTAAATTTAATTTAACAAAGAAACAGATTATGACATAAAAAAAAGTAATAATAAAAGATTTTCACTTTTTGATTTTTTACTAAAGCAATTTTTAAATGTTTGAGGATCTAAAATTTTGCTTGTTTTTAACTTTTTAACTTTCCATTTCAATTCTTAGGTTTGTTTTATTTTTTGTTGTTTCGATTTTAAACTGTAGTAACACCAGCTGCTGTTAAAGATATATTTTAACTCTCACTAAAAATAGATTATATTTTTTATTGTTATTTTTGTTGTAAAAAAATTTTTTTTTTTTTTTGAACACAATTACTCTTAAAAATTTATTTTAAGCTTTAAAATTTAATTATAAAAACCAAATTTAAAAAAGCGAAACGGCGGGAGGTTTATATGACAAGTAAAAAAAACTAAAGTACAAAAAAAAAAACCTGTAAAATTACCTGATCAACTAGTTTGTATTTCCTCAATCAAGCAAAATTTTAATTCAATTCTTTTTTTTTTTGTTTTGTAATTTAAAGTTGTTAAACGATTTTGAACTCTCATGCCACCAGTATTTTTTTTATTATTATGTTTTAGTATAAAATTTGTGCTTTCTTTTTTTTTACCGATGTTTTTAAGTTTTTTTCAGTCTAGACGATTAAAACGCTTTTTTTTAGATATATATACATATATATATATATGTACATATATTTGAATTCAATTACATTTATTTTAAAATAATGAAATTTTTAATTCTCAACTGAGAAAAGAATCGTAATACCTACATATGTATTTTATTTTTATTTTTTTTTTTAGATTTCTTTAAATCTCCATTGTATGTTAGGTTTTAATAAACATTTATACAGGGTCCATTTATACAGTTTTAATAAATATTTATACAGGATGTATACTCAGGATGAAGGTAATTTATAAAGCAACGAGGGGAGTTATAGAAGGTTGAAATAAACAAAAAATTGCATATCTGTTATTTCTTTTTTTTTCTCGATTAGATTTTGAGATGTAACGCAAAAAAAGTTACTTATAGTTAAAAAAAACGTTTTATTCAATTTTTAAAACAATGCATTTTATTTACAATTATTGGTATATAATGCAAATTAATTTGATTATTAACTTTTCATGCAATTTTATTTAGTTTTGACTTTCGTTCTATGCCAGTTTAATTTCAAAACACCCTGTAAAACCATTATGAAAAGATAATATAAGATATGAAACTTATATATTCATGTTACGTGTATTAATAGAGAATGATTTTTTTTAAAAAAAAAAAAGGTGTGTGTTCTTGTTTACAATCATTATCATCATTATCATTTATTATAGATTTTTTTTTACATTAGCAAAGGTATGAGCAATAGTGTTTTATACCTTTTTTAAGTTTATGATAAATATCAACTATAAATAAAAACCAACTATAAAAATTCTAAACGTATCAATCTTGTTAAAAAGAAAATTGCCGCGATTAAAGAAATATGGAATTGCAAATTATTAATTTAGAGAAAATTTCATTAAAAAAAATCTATAGAATTAATAGATCATTAAGGGGCTATACTGAACATAAAAGGTTTAAAGTGATGACAGGATAATAATAAAATTAATAATTTAAAAAAAATTATTTAATTATTCTTTGAAATTTTAAATGACGAAATATATAGAAGAATAAAAATAAAAATTATAATTTTTTGTACCTTTTTAGAATTAGAATCAAAAGTTTTCTAGCTTTTAATAAACATTTTGTATGGTTTACCCTACTTAAACTTTTATTAAAAGCTTTACCTTTAAAAATATATTATTCCATTAGATTTAATTAGTTAGATTTAAAATTGTAAAATATTTGTGTTCAAATTTTGAAAATACATATATTAATTTTTAAGAATAATATTTGAAAAAAAGTCACTGTTTGACCTAAATAGAGCATACAACGCACGACGTATAAAATGCAAAACGTTCGAAATAAGATGCTGGCGTTTGTCAATTTTATATGTTTACAGAGAAAAAACAATAAACTCAAAATATAATTTGTTTTATTCAAAGTCTTTTAACATAAAAATTGACATATAATGTAAACTTTGAAAAAGTAAACAAAAAACAAAATAAATTCTCTAAGAGTAAAAATACGTCGTGTGTTCAGCTTATAGACACGTCGCGTATTTCGATTATCTTAATAAAAAATATATTTGCATGAACACATTTTGACAGCCGTTATACATTGTACATTCTTATTTAAGTCAAAACCAAAAATCTAGAATTTGGCATAGTCAATATTTATCGATTTTTTAATTAAATATAAATAAAAATTAAACTAAGAGTAAACAATCTGTTTCAATCAATTTACATCATTTCAGAGTAAACATATTATATTTATATTACTGCAACATTAAAGACTCAATTTAAATAAAATTTATTTTAATAAATAAAAAAAAAAAAAAAAAAAGTATTCTAAAATCAAAATTGTATATTAAGGTATAATTTTGTTAAATTTCAAAATTAATTTCCTTTTCTTTTTATCATAAATTATTCAAATTACTAAAAATTAAAAAAAAAAGCGTATAAAACACCATGTTAAATCTATTAATTTAATTTACCTTCTTGAACAACTATTATTAAATTACTGTATGTATATACTAAAAAAAAAAAATCTTTTTTTTCTATTTAAAATGTTATATTGCATAACTCTATATAGACAGTATTTAATATAAAAAACAAAAAAAAAACTGAAAATCTTGTTCTTTTCAATTCAAATTAATTACTTAAGATTGTATTTATTTATTTTTTTTTATTGTCATGTTAAGGTAAAAAAATAAAATTAAAATTAAATTTAAAATTATCTAATCAAATATACAGGTTATAAAGTTAGGTTATAAAATTGACAGTTAAAAAAATTTGCATAGGTGTCATCCGGATTCTATGTCTAAAATAAGTAATTTTTTTATTTTCAATTCTCAATTTTCAACGAAACTCTTTTATTAAACGTGACGTGACGAAATACAAAAATTTTTTGAGGTAACTAATATTCTGAAAGATTTTGCTCTTCTAAAAATATCTTCTAACTTTAGACTTTTGAACGATAGGGTAGGGAGGCATATCACTTAATGTTTTGGTTCATAATTCTAATTCCGTAATAATTCCGATTCTAACTCCGTAAAGCTTTAAGGTTAACATGTTGTACCATCAAATTAGTTTTTTGAGAAATGTATCTCCAGTTAAATTTTTATTGCTTTAAATAACGACGTACAAATTTTGTAAAAAGAAAAATAGCTGGCCAAACAAAGTGCAACTATAAAAGCATATGCTGTACGAAATTTTTCGAAAATGTACTAAAAAAAAAGTTATGAATTTTTACATTTCCTTTGCATATTATTTTCAAAGGCAAATTCAATAAAATAAAAATGCTTTCGTAATCAAATTATATCAAAATAACTTGTTAATAATTAAATGTTCCGAAGAGGAACAAAGAAACAAGTCAATAAAGCAGGTATGTACTTTATAAAATATTTTAAATATTATATTATAAACTGAAAAAAAAAAAAAAACCAAAATGTTTACAAAAAACTAAAAATATAAATGTGTATTGAATACCTATTGTTAAATTCCTTTGGAACCATCAATTTTAATTAATAAGAAACTTAAAAAAATTTAAGAATAAATTGATTTTCAAAATTATACATATTATATTATATTTTTAAGAAATTTGCCATCTTACTATTTAATATATTATTATATATGTATAATTAAAAATATATACATATATCAGGCTTTATTAAAAAAAATAAATAAATACTTAAAGACCAGCGCGCGCTCTCATTTAAATATAATGTTTTTTGTTTTTTATGTATACTTTTAGCAACATTATAATGTTTTTTATTTATAATCTGTTGTTTCTAGTTTAATATTGTTTCAATAAAATTTGCTTTTTATATAATATAAGAAACAATAACGAAAATTCTGTAATTAAACAATAATTTTGTTTCAACTAGTTTTATATTTTTTTTTTTGTTCCCTCCATCTATCATCTATTATTCATGTTTTTGTATATTCTTAATTTAATTTTTCTTTCTTTAATTTGATTTTTATTACTATTTTTTTTTTTTTTTGAAAAAGTGTTACTACTTGTTCTATAAGTTATGCTACTACATCTACTGCTTCTACATATTCTACCTACTACTATACTTTTATTCTACTTATACTATACTTACTAATACATACTTATTCGTTTATTCTCATTACCTAATTAGTTTCTTAAATTTTTCTATATTTATTATATTATTATGTATAAAATACTTATGTAAATGTATATATATATGTACAAGTTTTATTCTAAAATAATAGGTAAATATATACATAGATATTTATGCTGTATTTATGTATATTATTTACTATAACGATACTATAAGTAAATATATAATTTTTGCAAAAGAAAAAAATAAAAACAGTAGCAAAAAATATTTCCGTTGTCGGGATAGTTGTTGCTTACAATTTTAAACTTTTTATTTTTTAATTTAAAATTAAAATAAAATTAAAATAACATTATTGTTTTATTTTTTTTTTTATTAATTGTACAAGAAGTAATAAGCCTGGCCTGTTTGCCCTCTGCACCACATGTATATGTTGTAACCACATGTTTGGATGTATTTTTGGTAGTGCGACTATATGAATGAGATGATAAGTTGAAAACATATTCGTATAATTGATATGAAGAATTTCACATTCAATTATTACATGAGAAAGTAGTAGGCTTTAATTTGACAAACAAACCTATCCATAGTTTTAGCTTTTGTTGAGACAATGACGGTAATTGAGTTAATCTTATTCATTTTTTAATAAAACCCATTTTAAAATTATGTACCTATATTTAATAAATTTTTAAATATCCATAATACATATATATGTAATATAAGAGAAAACTGTCAGTTTAAACAATTTAAATAATTAAAATTTTGGCTGAAACTTAATGAATGGACAAACCGACTGACATTTTTTAATTGTTTAGTTATATTCTTTTTTTCATTCTTTTTACAAGTAGAAACAAAAAAAAAAAAGAAAACACAATATAAGATTTGTAAAATAAAAATGTTTCTTCTATTAAGAAAAAAAAAAAAACAGGAAGATTAAAATGACAATAAAACAAAAAATTTTCAAAAATAAATTGAAACATTTAAAGATGCTCGAATAGAATTCTAATTAAACAAATAAATATTTACTTGATTTTTTTGAATACTTTAAAAAGAAAGGATTTAAATAAAAGAATAATAGTTCAAAATAATTTTACAACTTGAATTTTTTTTTATATTATAAATTGGATGCAAAAAACAAAAAAAGAGCGGCAATAATTATTGTATACGTATTATTTTAAACTTTAAATCAAAAACCCTTATCTAAATAAATAGTATCATATCAATACCTTGAAAAATACTTAGAAAATTAAAATTATTCAATCACTTTTTTTTTTTTTACAATAATTTCAAGTACCATTAAATTTGTAAAAGTCAATAGGTGTCAAATTTCAAGTATTTTCTTTTAATGACGTAAACATTTTTTGTACTGGGCGTTTTCATTGAAAAATTATTTTGTTTATGTTTTGCAAAAATTTATAAAAATCATAAAATAATTATATGAATTTGAAAAATTGTGTAGGGGAATTCTCAAAAAAGATGCGTATTTAAATATAATAAAAAATTTATTAAAATACTTCAAAAAATTGTATATCTAATCCGGAAATTTAAAAAAAAAAAAAAAAAAAGAAAAATTGAAAATTAATGGATTTACATAGAGATGTTCAAAATATTTATCATTCATTATACAGTTTTAATATGATTCAAATTTTAGATATTAGAATTCTATTAATTTCCTTTTCCTTTTTTTTTTTTTTAGAATTAATTAAAAAAAAAAAATTTTTTTTTAAAGATTTTAATTGTAAGTGTCGATGTCAATATTACATTTTTTAATAAATTTCCTTTAACTATATAAACATCAATGTGCATATATGTAGATATATAATATGTATAAAGAAGTGTATCTAATAATATGTATTATATAAAACTGCAATTCGAATGAATCGATTATTAGGTAGGTACATAAATTTGATTTCCTCTGGCTAAAACAGCATGAATACTGTTATACTTTTCCTTTTTTGCATTATGATTTATTGACTTTAAAAAAAAGTTAAAAAAAATTAAAAGAAAAAAAACACAAGTAATAATTTTTTTTTGTGTCAACTTTGTTTAATGTAAAAGTGTTTTTTTTTTTTTACTATAAAATTTTTTTCCACTCATTTAATATGAATTTATTTATTTGATTTAGTATGATATGTACGCCCACATTTCCAGACATATATTTTGAAACAATATTATTTTGATTTTTGAAAAAAAAAAACAAAAAAAAAAACCAAAAAAAAAAGAAAAAGCCTTCAAAACATCTATTTCGTAGGTATGTTTTATTTAATAAGAAAAGATAAAACAAAATATATATTTATGTTTTGTACATATACATAATATTTATATATATATATTTAACTATAAAATCTACATGCCTAAAATTGTATCTTTATTTGTGTTTTAATTTTAAATTGAAAATTGATTAAAAATTCAAACCCTTTCCAAATAATTCATTATTTATTGTTTGAAAAATTTTTATTTTACCCTTTAATAACACCCTTTATATGGGGTAATACATCAATATATTTTAATCAGTATTACAGGGACGTTTAAATATTAACACATCATGTCATTGTACATTTCAAATCAATAAATTAGGACAACAAAAAGAAAAAAAAACAACAAAAAAAAAAAACCTAGTAAGTACAAAAACAAAATATTAGTACCTATATTTATTTTACAAATTTTTTTTAATATCCATACAACAATTTATATAAGTTGATTCAGTACTTTACATTTTAAAACAAAAAAAAAAAAATTTTGATTTTAAAATCTTGAATCAAGGCTAAAGTCAAATAACTTTTTCATTTATTTTTTTTCAATATGCCTCCTAATATGAACCTAAAACATCGTTAAAAAAAAAAAAAAACTTCAACCGAAAAATAGTAAATAAAGTAAAAAAAATATAAAAAAAGAAAAAAAGTTAATCAGCCTACGCTTCTAAGCAAAAAAAAAAGAAAAAAAAAAACACAATAATTATGACCAATACCCAATAATGGTTATTCAACCTAATTTAATATTAATTTTAATAAGGTGATTACAGTTCAAAAATTGTTTAAAAAAAAAAATTATACTTAAGTAATATCAGTAATATGATGGTGTAATATCAGTTTGTATTTTAAAGTCATATTTTTGTTCTAAGTGGGATGAATAAAAAGTAGAAATATTAATGTACTACCCTAAAATTTTTATATTTTTTTTTTGAAACATTTTTTTAAGGATTTCAAATAAATAATAATTGAAACTTTTTTTTTATAATTACCCCCACCATTAGACGAAAAATTGATAATTTAATTTGATATAAGTTTTATTCTAATTTAAAAAAAAGTTTATTTCAATTACATGCAGAACTTTTAGAATTAGTGTAAGTTATCTCAAAATTTATTTTGTCCATCCCCTGTTTATTAAGGTTCAAAAAATAAAAATTTAGACACCTGTTATAACTTCGGCACCTGTACAAACTTTTCGTCGGTAAGACATAAAAATTAAAACTTCAGTAATATATTTTTACGTACATTAACGATTTCTCTTCGTTATATAGGATTACGGAGTTGCAGACCCTCAAAATTTGCCAAAAAAGGCTCATTATCAAATGTATGTATCTCAGGTTCTGCGAAATGGCCGGAACTTTTCTTACCTTTATAAAACAATAATAAAATTATGCAATATTTTGCCATTTACTATTTAAATTTACCGTTATGTAAAGACAAAATTTTGCAAGATTTTTCTTCCTTCATAACTTCGGCACACTTTTAGTTAGAACCTTAAAATTTTAAGAGAAGAACGATCTTTTAGAATTAGTGTAAGTTGTCTCAAAAAAAATTTTTTTTATCACCCCCTGTTGTTTAAGAACTATTAGGGCTCTATTAGAAACTATCTAGAACTATTAGGTATTATTTTTAAATACCTGTAACTTAGGCACCTGTACAAATTTTTTCAAAATAAAAGGCAAAAATTAAAGCTTTAACTTTATAAATTTACATGTGTTAATGGATTTTTTTAATTATGTAGAGTTTTCTTAAAATTGAAGAAAGTGTCGCTTTATTTGTCACATTTGTTCTTATTATATGAAATTCTAAGAAAATTTTCAAATTTTGATGCAAGTCACAATTCTAAACAGTTTGTATTGTTTATTGGCACCTGTGCGCCTTTAAAAACCGTTGGTTTACATTCTGCCTTGTTTTTTATTATAATATCTTTAATTAAATATCTGAACAAATTTTAATTCTTAATGTATATTATATTATGTATTTTAATTCTTAATGTATATTTACTAGATCTAGAATTTATTTTTAGATATAAAAAAAATCAATCTAAATCTATTTTTATTTAAATATTTTAAATATTAAAATACATATACATATAATAAATATGACTACTTGTTGCTTTAAATGTGGTTTGTTTTGATAAAAAAATAACACGCACTTTTTAATAAATTATCAGTTTGTTTATATATAGATACTTAACTATATTATATATACAAATTGATTTAATCAATATATTATTTTGTTTTATACATATTTATAAATATGTGTATTAATTTTAATTTGTTTACAAAAAATGAAAATAAAATTATAATATTATAATATACTTATCAATGACAATACGATACTTCAATTTATTATTATTATTATTAAATATATCTGGTGAATACGAGAATGATGCAGTTTTTTTTTTTTAATTATTATTATATATATACTTTTATATGTATAATAATTTAAAATGATTTTATATTGTATTCAACTTTTACATACCCTGTCTTATTATACTAATATTTAATGTCCTTTGTGTTCAAATTTGAACTAATTAATAAGTATACATACATATACTTATTTATTTTTAAATCTTAATCATTTATTCAACAACATTTGATAATATGTTACAACTAAAGTAACAATATTGTTTTGTAAGCATACTGCACTGACGGCACTTTTTTCAACAAACTTGCACAACTTGTGCTTAATAGAAAAAGAAAAAACTAAATAAAATATGATGAACTACATAAAAGAATGAACTAAGTATAATAAAAGTAAAATGATAAAAACCTTAATTATATGTCATTTTAATAAAAATTAAACTAATAGAGAAAAAAAAATTAAAAATGAAACAAAAGAAAAAACTTGACATTACTAAAATATAAATATTCTTTAATATTAATTCTAACGCTGAATAGAAGAACGAACCTATGGACAAAAAAGACAGAATAAGTACATATTTAACCATATTGATTTTAATATCTGAATAAAGAAATTAGTCTCTTAAAAGTCTATCAAGTCTCTTGTGTGCAAATATGAAACTTAATGTATCACTTCACACGGGTCTTCTCAAATCAGATGCTTAACTGTTTTTTATTTCTACAATGTTCTATGCGAAGTAAATTCATTTTTATATTTGAGCCAATTTTGACTGACTGATTTGAAATGGTTGTAATTCTTTTTATTTTTAAAGTTTTTTATTTTATATTTTTTGCAGATAATAAAGAATTTTATAAAATTTTATAATGTCATCATACTCAGTGCAAGAACGTGTAAAAATTGTTCAATATTATTATGTTTGCGGACGATAAATTTTTTTAACAATCTCTTTATGAGCGATGAAGCATATTTTCATTTAAATGGATATGTCAATAAACAGAACTGCCGAGTTTGGGGTACGGAGAATTCGAGAGCAGTGCACCAGCGACAATTACACCCTTTCATATGCACTGTTTGGTGTGGAATTATGGCTGATAGAGTTATCGAACCATATTTTTTCGAAAATGAAACTAAGCATCCAGAAACCCCTGTCTCTGATTTTTTTTTTTTGTGGGCTTTCTTGAAGAAACCGGTTTACGTCAACAAAACCACAAAACATACAGGAAGTAAAGCAGAATATTCGCACAGAAATTGCGCAACGTAATGCAAAATATCTTAAAAAGAGCCATTAACTGACAATAGGAAAATGAAAGCCATTTAAAGGATGTCATTTTTAACACTTAGCTTAAAAAAAATTTAATAATTTATACTTTAATTTAAAAAAAAAATAATAAACTTTATAAATAAAAAAATTATAAACATTTCAAAATCAATCAGTCCAATTTGGCCTACCCTGTACATACACATATGTGTATTTGAAAATAAATTAAACGAATGTATGTGAATGTATGAAAAATAAACGGAATGTAAAATACATAATTGTTCTTGTTATTCTTTGTTTTTGCGTAGAAAGCAGATACAAAACAATTTTTTGATTCTCAAAAATTTTTTATTTAATTTTTTCTTTATATTTGTGGCTGGCTTCTCTTGTTCACCGCATAAAATTTTAAATTTAAAAAAAAAGAAGGAAAATCCCCATCACAAAATTAATTTATAGAACAAATAGAGGGAATGAAGATGAAGGGTATGTAAAAATTAGATTCAAGAAGAATTGTGTGAAAAGACGGAAAGAGTTATATGATATGATATAAAAATATTAAGACGGAAAGAGTTATATGATATGATATAAAAATATTTGAAGTTTAAACAATAATTACAACAAAAATTTCATGAAATAAAATTGCAAATTACATGAAAGAAAAATGTTTTATTAAAAAAAAAAACAAAAAAACGATAATTTCATACAACATATTTGTATTGATTGATAGGTTTTTCTAATATTCAAAATATTATGTCAGTCATTTTTCGTTTTACAAAAATAAATACTTAACTGCATTTTTGATTTTAGGTTGAACTATAAAAATTAAATTTAACAAAAAAAAAAACAATAATTTCATTAAATAATTAAAAATTTTCTTTAAATCATAAAAATTTGTGAAGTTTTCACAATAAATTTTGCAGTTATTTATAAAAACTTTATATAAAATATCAAAATTTTTTGTTCTGTGAATCTCAATTTTATTTTGGACTTTAAAGTTGTAGACAAAGATGTAAAAGTATATATAAAGGCATAATTAATTACTTCGTCACGTTTGCATTTAATCAACCAGTTTAAATTAATAATTTTTTATAAGATTGTAATTAAAATTTTTCAGGTAACGTTCTTGCTTAAGAAACTAATCTTTTAGTAAATATTCGCAAAGTTATTAGTTTATATTTTGAAATAATATTTCAGAATTTGAACACATTGGAATTAATGATAATAGCATAAATAAATGAGTAACAGTGTATACTTGTATTAGTCTTAGGATACCCTTACAAACATTATATTATATGCTGTTTTGATAAAATTGAATCATCTTTTACAAAATTTAAAATATACCTACATATTTTTTTCTTATTTGTCTAAATTCGAAATTGTATGACAGATACATCCGACGGTGATATAGATATCCAGCTTTAATATACAATACATTATGCTCATATAAAAAACAAGTAAAAGTAACAGTAAGTCGATGTAACCGACTTATTTATACTCTACACCTAAAAAATTCAAATTAAATTAAAAATCCATAAGTTATTTTAGTTAGGTATTTAATATAACTAAGCTAAAAAAATAAATGCTTTTACAACCTTTGTACAAAATTTCAGATTTCTATCTTTATTAAATTCGAAAATATGCTTGTTAGGTCTTGGGAAGTGTGTGAAGGCACGCGGACCACAACCCCAATTCATCTCAAATTTTAGCCAAATCAGGGATTTAGGAAACAGCACCCTCGTATCAAATTTGAAGTTCCTATCTTTATTAATTTCGAAGATATGCTTGTTCGGTTTTGGGAGTTGTATGGGAGGTAGTCGAACAGCTCCTCCAATTCATCTTACATTTTGGACAAATCAGGGATTCAAGAAACAACACCCTAGTACCAAATTTGAAGTTCCTATCTTTATTAATTTCGAAGATATGCTTGTTCGGTTTTGGGAGTTGTATGGGAGGTACTCGAACGCATGGTCCGATTTCGCCCATTTACAATCCCCGCCTTACCTTAGGCATTGTTAACCTACAGTATAAATTTCATCAAGATAGCATCATTATTTTTTGAGTTATCGTGCGTACGGACGGACGGACGGACATCGCTAAATCGACTCAGGCGGTGATCCTGATTCAGAATATATATACATGTCCATACCTAACTAGCTTCCTTTTGGTGGTTACAAACACCATACCAAAGTTAATATACCCTATACTTAATGTGTAGGGTATAATAACATGTATGACAGACAGCTATTTAAATCCGCCGATCAAACCTGTTCAATTTCAATAGCAAAGATGGAATTTATACAAAAAATTAAATTACAAAAATTTTATAATCCTACATTATTTTTTGGGTTATGATACACGGACAGGTATTCCATATAAACCTAAAATGTCTGATAAATTATTTTTTCAGCAAAAATATTTTATACCTATACTTTTCCTTTTCTATTATTATCTTCTATACAGTGTTACAAACGTAACGACAAATATATCCTATGTTCGGACGGTTATAAAAATATACTAAGTTATTTTAAAAAAAACCTCTTTAAAAATTATGTTGAAATTATGTAGTGTTTTACCTATATGTAGATTAAAATGATCGCAATAAAAAAATTTAAAAATGTAAATACATATATAACATAACCCTTCCTGAAGAATAATTAAAGAAAATGTGAAAATTTTTCAATTAAATACAAAAAATTGTGAATTGTTTTCTAAAACATGTTCACAGTTCGTTTGTTAAAAAGAAGATTGAAGATTCTATCATATGCATTTTAAAAACTAAACCAATCATTTTGTTTTTTCTAACATTTTTAAATTTAAATTGATAATTGAATAGTTTTAAAAACAAAATTCTAAAAACATATCAGAAGAAAAATATTAAATATTTCCTTATTAGTTATTACATAGTAATTCTACATAAATATTAAAATCTGATAAATCGATTTTAATTAAAATATCAGTAAAAAAAAAATAACTGTAGCATACCTAACCTATTTATATACATAATTGATTTTTATCTGTTTTCTATCTAAAAATTTATTACATATATTTCATCAATATTAACCTGTACTTATTACAATGTTTTAACATTTATTCTAAATCTATTATTATCTACCTAATATTAAATTTTTCTTGGTTATGTTTGGTTAAAATTATGCTTTTAAAATTTTCATATCTTTTTTATTTCACAATAATTATTTTATTTTAAATTAAAAAAAAAAAATGAAAATTAAACGCATGTAAAAAAAATATATTGTGTATGCCTTATATATATATATATATTTGTATGTATATTTATAAAACAGAAGTACATATATGTATATACATATGTATGTACATTTGCAAAAAAATATAATAATACTTTAGTTAGACATAAAGTAAAATAAAATTTATTTATTATCGTATAGCATTCGTAATCATATCGTATATAAAATATCGTATCGTTTTATAAATCGCACAAGGTTTTCTTATACACTTCTATAGTTCTATCTCCTATCTCTATTCTCTTCTCTATCTATAATAAACTTTTTATATAAAAATGTGTGACGATAATGGCCATGAATGTTTTTTTTCTATCCCCCTATATTTTTTACTGCTTTTTTTTTTTGTTATTTTTATTAAAGTGAAGTACAAAATTTTTTTTTTTTTTGTTTTTTTGATTTTTTTAAACATAATATATACGACATGAATCATGTGGCGGTAACATAAGTTACAATTAAAACGTAAGCAAAAAACAAAAAAAAATAAACGGTATTAAGTATTTTTGTTAAAATCAATGAAATCTTATAAATATAGAAACGGGAAAAGAAACAAAGTAATAAGAATTAGAGGAAAAGAGTGGGAGAATAAGAAAAGGGAAAAAAATATCTATATCTATATAATATATTGTATATTATATTATTATGTATATATAATATACAATATATGTACATTTTAAAAATAAAAATTAAAATGGCGTTGAAAAAAAAAAAAAAAAATTAAATGGCTAAGTAAAAGTAAAAATTTTTCGATTTTGATTCTCGTACACTCCCCCCCCCCCCCTACTTCTTCTACCTATAATTTTGCTGTTTTCTACATTGCTCTTCTTATTTTTACCTTACTTTTGCAAACTTTAAATATTGTTTATTATCTGCTTTTATATTTTTGTTATGGTTATTCATTTTTTTTTTTGTTTTTTGCATATTTTTAAGTTAACACCTGAAAATTTCATCATATGTTTTAGTTTGTTTTTATTTTTGTAATTTTACGTGTTTACAAAAAGTAGAGAAAAAAAAAAAACGCTTTCGTATACAAAATAAATTGTGATAAGGAAATGGAATTGAAAAAAAAAAATTACAACAAAATCAGAGCAAACGACGTTGTAAAAGAGAAAAATTTTTTATTTTAAAATTTTTAAATGTTTATAACAGATACACCCTATAATAATGACTTTTAAATAGAGAATAAATATAAGAAAACAATTGTTTGCTTGTAAATATTTATAATATTATTATTATTACGATATAGTTAATTTTCTTCTAATATGTAATAAAATAAAACAGTTAAAATTAAAAAAAAAATAATAATGAACGCCTATAAATATGCAAATAATGTAATTAACCACCAAATCGATTTTCTAATCCTTTTCTGTCTTAATAAATTTATTTATAAATAAATATTAAAAGTATTAATATTTATTAATTTATAGTTATACATATATAAATTTTTATATAATAAGAAAAAATATTTTGTTTTAACTTGATTTAGTCGTATCATACACAAAATATGTTGCTTTTTTTATGATAGTTGAATTGAATTTAGATTGAGAGTGTGATTGGAGGTAAAATTATTGATATATATGTATGTACATATTTATTAAATTTTGTCATTTGTTATTCAGTGTAAATTTCAAAAATCAAAATTAAATATTCTAAGAACTATTCGACTTAAACAAAAATATATATTTTAAGAATTTGCCATTATACGAATCCCTATACATACGTATTATAACAATGGTCAAAAATAATATTTTAGTAATATTGTTTATGTAATTTTTTTAGGTAGTAGATACATATCTTTCCAAATTTATAGACAAAAACGTGCCAATTATTTCTTGTATTACTTTCAAAAACATAAAAATGTTCAAATGACGATGACGATGACGAACAAAAATAAAATAAATAAAATAACAACTAGTTTTTCCTTAAATTTAAAAAAAAAAAAAAAAAAACTCTACAATAAGTAACAAAACCCTATTAAAATGTTTATTAAGGATTATACTTTAAAATTTAAAAAGTTATAAAAACTAATGGTGAAAAACTTTTAACATTATGTTTATAAACTAATATATATTGTATATGTATGTATGTATACATGTATATAAAATAAGAAAATAGTTTAGTATTCAAGGTAAAGATTTTACAAAATAACATTTCCGTAAATATTCTTTTATTTTCATAATGTAAATGTGTATTTAAACGAAATTGTCCTTTACATTGAAAATGTAAACAGTTAATTTTGAATAAATATTATAAAAATAAAAAAAAGTGAAAAATTTTAATTTACATAAATTGAAGTATGAATTTTTTTTATTTTTTTTTTATTGCTATTAAATAAAATTGAATAAAATTTTTAAATGTATATGGTACCACCCTACTACCTATCAGAGAAAATGTCAAAATAAATTAAAATATCAAAATAAATTTTAGAACTACTCCAATAAAAAAACAAAAATCATTCTAAAAAATTTTATATTTCATCCATTAATCATTTTTAGAAACCACATCCGAATTTGATAATCGATAAAAAATTTAAGTTTCAAAAAATAAAAAAAATCCCTTTTTAGCACATTGTACGTCGCCTCGAAAGTTTTAGTAGAATATTACTTTCATTTGAAAAAAAAACTAAAATATATTGTTTTTTTCCACTTTTATAGTTTTAATATTTAGTAAATTTAAATTCTTAATAGATAACACAATTAACAACGCAATTTAATATTAAAAGGTTACCTTATTTGATTACAGTTTTATATAGTCAGGTTATAGTTATTATACATAGTAAAATTTTAAATTTATACTCGGTACAATAATTCTAAATTTTTTTTTTTTATATTTTTTGTAAGATTTCAGATTAGAACCTAATATGTATAAACAAAATATTGGACTCTAAAAAGAATTTTTATTATTTAGTTTTATTTAGATTTACAATTAATATAATGAAAATATAAATACAATGTTAAAAATTAATTGTATAACCTAACATTTTTCTACTTTCAAAGAAGTATAGTTACATATTGAATTAAAGATTACTTTCTATGCAGAATAATCTTTATAGCTTTATAGTTTCGTATACTTATTATAATTAAAAGATTTTTTTGTAAAACAATAAAAAATAAATAAATAGAAATTTACAGCGATTAATTCATTCAAAAATTGTTAGATAATATTCCAGTTTGTTTTATATATAAGATAACTGATTTATTTTAAGAATCACAATTATAACGCAATTATATGTATCATGTGCAGTATTTTAACTGCAACGCAAAAAAAAAACAAAAAAAAAAAAAAATCTTATACAAATTTGTATAATACATACAATTTACTTTATATTTTTTAACTTGCGCATATAATTTTTATGACCTTTTAATACGACATTAACCATAAAGAAAGTTACTTAGATTTTTTCATATGTATGTAGTTACAAGATTAAATTGAAAAGTTTTTTGCAAGTCTTTGATTTTCGCCTGGAGTCTCCGTTTTTTCAAAGTCAATATCCGATCTCCGGCTTTAAAAACTTAATCTCAGAGCTTCAGAAAATTGTTAAGAAATATTTAATCTGTATCTGTAAGTTACACATTTACGCAGCGTGTTATTTTCATTGAAGGACAAATTTGTCGGCTGATGAAAGGAACTGCTTATCTATAGAAATTATTAAAGCTGAATTTTATATCCAAATTAATTATGGGTATGTCTTGCACTGAATTTATAGATTGTTTGAAGAAAAAAGAACAAGATAATTTATTTAAAAGTTGTCAAAAAAAAAACAGCAAATATGGTTTATGGCTAAAAAAAAAAAAAAGACTAATTCAAAGTTCCCAACAAAAGTGTTTAAGTTCAACAGTATTTTAATTTATGTTATTGATTTTATTTAAAACTGCTTGATGCAGAATTTATTAACAAACAGTGCATTATTTTATTTTGCGTTATTTTTTTTATTGTTATAGTAAGTATAGGTACCCTACTGTTAAATACTAATAATAATTATTCTAATAATAAACAAGAATTTTTCTTATAATAAAAATATATTTTTTTTATTTCTCCGGTTTTACAGGTTGCTCTACGGCTGAAAAATTATAAACTACTTTTTTTTGTATGGATTCCACCTGACAGCTCTACAAAAATTATAAAATTTTTTTTGCATAACTAATATCGGATCTTTTAAAAAACTTCATCTTTACATCGGAATTGATATAACAAAAAAAAAAAAAACAGTAAGATTCAACAATTAAAAAACAAAAACAGCCATCTTATCAGCTGTTAGAAAAATGGTAAATATAATAAATACGAATGATAGCTAAAAAAAAAAAAAATATATAAAGAAATCAATTTACCTACCTTATATTATATGAATCATTTTATACTTTTTAATTACGAATGAAAAAAAAATATTAATAATAAAATATTACTTAAATACAAAACAAATTTTAATAAAATTAATGAAAAATTACAATCAATATTGCTATCATACTTCATTGAATACAGCTGGGTTTTCATTTTAAATACTTTCAACAAAAAAAAAAAGACGAAGTTGGAAAAAAATTAAATAAACAGAGAGAAAAAGAAAAAAAAAACTGGCTATCATTTTACACACTTGAATGAATCCTTCCTTCTTAGGTATTAAAAATAACATATTGTAATTATTATTTTTTTTAATTTATTTTTTATAACTAACAAGTGAATTTAATACTGAACAGGTAAATTTTTTAGATTTTTTTTTAAATTATTTTTAAAAAAATATATAAGTAAATAAATTCATTATATTTTTTTCGATTTCTATTATTGGAGTATTTTGGTAGTCTTCTAAGTGAACTTATTTAAAATAAAAAAAAATGATTCACGGCCATTAAAAAAAAAATTAAACTTAAAAATTCACGTCACAGTGAATCGTCACCTAAAAGTAGAGCTTTTAACTTAATTCTGTTATTGACACAGTTATTCATTCTGTTTCTTTTCGTTTTTTTTTTTTTTTTTTTTAATTTCTTAAGTTTGATTTTTTCTTTATATTTTTATATTTTTTGGCGACAACAAAAAAACAAAAATAAAAGAAAAAGAAATAACTCTCTTAAAAAGTAATTTCACCGAAAAACTAAAACGATTTTTGCGATTACATATACATATTTTAGTCTTTTTTTTAACAAAATTTGGGTTTTTTTTTTTCTAAAAAAAGACGTTCAGTAAAACTTTTTATACCTATAAGATATAATTTATAAATAAACATTTAACTACAAACTGTTATGTATTTCTTTGTACTCCTTAAAATGTACCAACACATATTAACAAATAATTTCATTTTAATGGGTATTTTTTTTTTTTTTGTTTTGTTTTATTTTTTGCCAATATTTTGAAGAGTTTCAAAAAATTAAAGACGAAAATGGTTTGGTTTTAAATGCAATACGAAATTATATATTATAGTAAATTAAGTAAAATTTAATTATTTTAAAATTACGTAAATCTTTAAGATGTTAATTGCGATTTTTTTTTTTAAGTAAAACGAGGATTATTTAAAAAATTTTTTTTTCGCTTAAATTTCCGAAGTGGGGCCTCGGTGGCCCGAAATGGGTAAGAAAGCGTATAAAATACACTGTAAACACCAAGGGAGTGTGGGTTCGAATCCCACACACATAGCAAGAGTTATTCCCTTTTACTTTACAGCCATGCCTGAACAGGAAAGGCTGTGTAATTTCCTGTCCACATTTATGTGGCAAAGAAAGGCAATAAAAAAAAAAATTTTTCAAGTCCACTTTTTCATACGTTTTTTTTTTTTTGTCGAAAAACTATACATAATTTCTGTCACTATTTTACCTTTGGTCAAAGTTAACTTTTATTTAGGGCTCTATACTTTTAATCTTTCGATTTATCATTAAAAAAAAGTTTTTTTTTTCAGTACCTCTTGATTATTTCTTGCATTGACAATACCAACAGAACAAAATTTAAAACAAAGAAAAATACATTTAATAATTTTCAAGTTAAAAAAGTAAAAAATTTCGATATTTTATAAAAAAAAAAAAAAAAAAAGTACCTACAAATTTCATTTTAATATAATATTCGTCATATTTGAATGAATATTTCATAACGAAAACTTAAATCGAAAATAAACAAATTTGATAAAAACGTAAAAGAAAAAAACTTCAAATAAGTCAAACAAACAATAATTCGATTTTATCAAAGAAGACTTTTGTTTTTATAGTATCTTTGTATCTACCTATGTTTGAAAATACCATGTACAATTACAAAAATATCTGTAACATAAAAGTTCAATTTACAATACAAAAAAAAATTTCTTTTCAAGGTTAAATTAAATCCCAATTAAAAAATATTTGTTTCCAATTACCAGATTTATTTGTTCCTTCAAAAAAAATGTTTAAAAAACTCAATAAGTAGAGTTCAGTGATAAAAAATATTGTTAAAAAATTGACATAATATAGGAGTTGTTATTGAAATCTCTAATTTTAAAATCCCTGAATGACATTATTGGAAATCACCTGACCACCACTTTATCTTTAATAAAAACTGTTTTTGCACATGGCTGGTAAAACTCATGAAATTCAGACTTAATTTAAAAAAAATCTCTTGAATTTTCAATGCTGAGAATTTCAAAACTATATTTTCTCTAAAAATAAGGATAAGGATTTCGGATTATGTATGTTACTTCGGAATTTGATACTAACTCAGATAATACATTTGAAAAACTTTGATAATATTCTGTATGTACATTTGTTTATTAGGTATTTAAATTTTTATAAAAGCCCGTAAACTCAGTTAAAAATTTTTTAAACTACCAAAAAAAAAAAAATATTTTTTAGAAGTACATAATATGTAATGTATATTAGAACGATTAAAGATTATAAATAATTAGAATGTTTACGACCGAAAAATCATACGTTAGATTTAAATTTAAAGTTTAGTTTTCTAACAAGATGAAATATTGAGATGAGATATTGATGAAAAAAAAAAGTAAAATCAAATAAATATTTACAGTAAAATTTAAAAAGTGAAATATCGAAAATTTTGAAAATAAAAATTTTAATCAATAATTCGACCTGTATTTATCATTAAATCCATATTTTCATATAATAATATATAGCCTCGTCGCCATACATTTAATAAAATTCGGATATTTAACATGAAATAGCAAAAAAAAAAAATAATTAACACTATATTTGTATATTGTGCCAAAATTATTTTGTAGATATAATAAAAATAAAAATCATTTTTTTATTTTTGATCGAAAAAGAAAAATAAAATTTTATCTTGTATTGGATTTTAATTACAAGTTAATAATCAAAGAAAGAAAAAAAATTATATACATATGTATGTATATGTATTTTTAGTTAAAGGAAATTTTTTTTTTTTATTTCTTCGAATCATAAATTTGGAATAAATTATTTTATTGATTCGATTATGTAAATTAGAATTACTTTTTGTTTTTTTGTAATTTTTACTGTATTTGTTTTCATAATTTAATTTCTACAATTTAAAATAAGGGAAAATAAAATTTAAAAAAAAAAAAGAGAAAAAAAAAAATCAATATGAAATTTTATTAATATTCAAAAGTCAATAATGTTTGGAAAAGTTTTCTTTTTTTTTTTTGTTAAAATGAAAACCTTTTTTTCAATGTGGTAGTTTTTGAACATTTTTATATTTTTTGTTGTTTTTTTTTTCATCATTTATCTTTTTTTTTGTGATTCTTAGTTAATAATTTTAGTTTTAGTTTAGTATTGCCCAAAATGTCAAATATTTTCTTTTTTCATTGATCTTATATTTAAAAAAAAAAAAAAAAAAAAAACAAAATAAAACTATAAAAATTAAAACGTTTTTATGCTTTGTTATTTTAAAATGTTTGATGTTTCTACCCATGTTTAACTTTCTAAAAAAAAAAAAAAAATACAAAATACAAAAAACAAAAAACAATAATAAAATAGTGAACTAAATGAATCATTTCTATATATATACGAACCATTTTAATTGTATAATTTCCTAAAATAAATTTTTTATATTTTTAATAGATTTCATTTTAAAAATGAATAAAAAAAGAAAATTAAATTTAAGTTTTTAAATTATATTTTATATTAGATATTGATTATATTTGAGACGATCTTAGCTTTTATTGGACCATTCAAATATTTTTTTTTTTTTTTAATCTGATATGATTTATAAATCGAATTAAATTTTAAAATTCAAAAATAGTTAAATAAAAATTTTGTATTAATTTTTTAATTAAAAAATAAAATTAATTTGTTTTTTAATATTAACCCTTATATAACTACCAAAAAAAAATAAAAAAAGAAGAATATTTTTGATGTTCATTTCTTTTCGTTTCAAAAAAAAAAAAAAATTCTAAGAATTTTTTTGTTTTAATTTTATCATTTCTAATATAGATTTTAAAAAAGCACAGAAAAGAATATTAAAAAAAAAAAAAATCAAACGAATTTTGATTTATTGTCATTATAAAATATTTATATAGTTTATAATGCACATAATCATAATATGAATTCTGGTTTTTAAAGTATAAAAAACAAAAAAAAAAAAAACTTTAAAAGTTGTTGGGCAAATTTTTGTATGGTTAAAGCAAAACTAGTTTTTCTTTTTATTTTGTTTATTTTTTTAAAGATGATGTCATTGACTTATAAGGAACAAAAATCGTAATTATAAATATTATGTACAATTAAAATGCATTACCTCGAATTTGTATTTTAAATAACATTAAAAATAGATTCATTTTCGTCAAATATATTAATAAATATAATTAATAAAACTGTTTTTTTTTTTTTTAAATTATTTAAAAACAACAAAAAAAAAAATGGATTTTTAATTACAATAGAATCATTTGAAATGCACACTAAATGTATCATATATAAAAATAACTTTTTAATATCAGTTATATTCTATTATAAATTCAAAAACACAAAATAACGCTTTAATAAATACTATGTAGACAAGTTTAATAAGGAAATTACAAAACAAAAAAATAAAAAACAAAAATGAAAAATCAATAAAAAGCATATTGTTGAACGTTATTTATGTTAACAGTTTTGTTATTCTTAATTTTTTATTAATACACTTTGTAATTGATAATAACATAACTTACTTAATTTGTATGCATATAGTTTTGTATTAAAATATGATATAAGATATTTTTGCCTTGTACAGATACTTTTAGGCATATATTTACTGCTTTCTATATATTTTTATTCGTCATCCGTCGGATTAAAAAAAGAAAAAAAAAACTGTTAATTTTTAAATTTTGGATGAGACTTGAATTAGTTTACTATCTTTGATCGATACGTTCTATTACTTTTTAAGGTTTCTTTAATTTATTTATCAGTTTTAGAAGTCATAAAAATCAATTTTATTCTTCATTAATTATTATTTGTAACCTTAAAATTATTTCAGTTTAATTAGCTAATTACATGAGTAAATATTTCAACATTTATTTTTACTTGTAAAGAAAATTTATAAACAAAGCTTTAGTAAAAACACAAATCAAAATAGGTACGAAAAAAGTATATTAATAATCCTTGAATGTATACAACAAAAATGCATACAATATTTAAGTCACTTAATTTCGGTAAAATGAAAAATTTGGAGCAATGAACTATTCATAAATAATAAAAAAAAAAAAAAAATATCATTAAATTATGTTACCAACATTCAAATACATATTTTGTCTTTATGACGGAATTACAATATTCCACCTAATATGTATAGACACATAATATATATACATAGATACATATAATACAAAAAAATAATATATTATAGTAGTACTTCTTCTACTATTTTCATTGGTATCAAGTTTATTCTACACTTTGAATTGCATTCGTGATAGCATCATAATTTTTTAGAAGTGTAATTTTAACAATTTGCATGAATGATGATAACTAAAAAACAACTACTGACATACAGCTGCTTATATTATTACTGATATGTTAATGGCATGAAATGTATTTTTTATAATATTATATTTATTTATACATAATAGAGTTTTTAATTCTTTTAAAATACAATTCTATTGGAGAAACAAAACAAAATAGATTTTATAAGTTGTATATTTGTATATCCATTAACTTATACATAGTTAATTTGCCCTTCTAAATATATTAAAGAAAATAATTTTCAAGGACTTACTTAACGAATCATACAAGGATCTAAATAAGATATTATTATGTTTTATTTTTTCAGCTGATTTGAGTTCTTTTATAATTAAAACTTTATTTAATTAAATTAAAAATGTTTATGATTTCTTTTATATTTTCTTATATGTATTTATATTTTAAATTGGGGGAAATCATAATATAAGTATAGCAGTTTTGAACAATTCTGTAATATTACTCATTGTTGTTTACTATTGTATTACAAACCGCAGTTTGTAATTCCCTTAATATAAGAAATTAAATATGACTAGTTAAAAATAATTTATTTTAAATTTGTAAACTTCTAAAAATATTTTAAAAATACTTAAATTAAATTTTAAATCTTTAAAATACAAATTCGAAATATAAGTTGTATGTGTCATTATAAATAAAGATTTATTAAATTCACCTTTGATAAATAGAATATTTATTTATATTAAAAAAAACCATTTAACAACTTGTATTTTTTTTTTTGTTATATATATCTATTTATATATATAAATTCTATATATCTGAATTTATATATATATATATGAACATATATAGATTTCGTACAAATTATGTAAAAATAAATGTAAAATTATAGTTTTCATTTAATGTGATGCTGAAAATAAAAATAAAAACACTAAACAAACCTATAAATTTAAATACAACTTTAAATATTATTCACTGAATTTTTGCGATCATTGCTTTTGTAAATATGTATTTTTTCTGAAAAATTACATAGGTATTTTATCTCTTGGTATTTTATTGAATTTTAGTTATTTTTTTTTTATTTAAAATTAAACTATACGTCATCATATAAACCTTTTTATTTAATTGTAAACAAAGATAATTCTTTTTAAAATTAATGAACAACAAAAATAATATTTTATCGAAGTTATATTTTTAAATTCTATAAAAATTTAAAGAAATTTTTTTTTTTTTGCAATTGGTAAAAATATAATATTTAAAAGCTAAAAAAGAAAAAGTTATTTTTAGAAATGAAATTAAACATGCGAAATATTTAGCTCAACATACAAACATATAAATATTATAAGGAAAAATATTGAAATAAGATTTTTTTCAACTGAAAATTTTATAAACAAAACACATATTTGTTAAATTCAGAAAAAATTCTAATATTCTTCGGAGAAATGATTAATTCAAATATTAAAATTGAATTAAATATTATGTTATTTTCTTTTATAAAAATATTTAAAAAAAAAAAAACTATTGAATTTGTGAAAAACAAAAAGAAAACATAAATATTCTGAAAGGAAAATACATATAAAAATAAATTTATAAAAAAAGAAAATTGTTATTTCTAAGAATTTCTGGTTAATTTTATTATCTAGTTGTACAATTAGACAGTTTGCAAAGAAATTTGAATCTATCATAGCCACAAGTAACAAAACTTTTATTTATTACATAAAAGTATTAAAGTTAAATTAAATAGAAAAATAAAAATATACTCTGAAAATTTAATATGACATATCGTTTCAAACGTGCAGTGCAGCATTAAAGAATAATGAAAAGTAGATGATACGCTTACCCGATGAGCGGGAAAATAAAATGTATTAAAATTCAGATAACTTTCCACAATAATTCCGCATTAAACTTACAATTTATAACGGAGGAATAAAATCACGCTTAAAGCCAACACTTACAAGTTTTTGTTCTTGTAACATGTTTATATTAGCTTACGTAGGTACCTAATACATAACAAATTAATTACGCAGTAGTAACGGAAATTTACGATACAAATGTACATATTTTTTTTTATATAATAAAATATTGTTACCACCATTTTCAAACATAACTTTAAAATATTGATACACAATTTTTTTTTTTTTTACAAAATTACTTATAATTGCATTCAGTAAAATTAAATAAAGAATACAAAAGAAATATATTAATGCATGGGTGTTAATAATTAGCACTGACGACAACAATTGGAATATTATCAAAAGACACTAATTTCAAGAAAATAAATTTGGGACTGGTCATGAACTCTGAAAATATTATCGAAAATAAAATTATTATTCCATTTATGTTCTTGATTTTTCTTTACTGAAAACAAATACTGTCAATGAAGTTAGATTATATATTTTTTTTTTAATTTTCAAACTTTATCATTAAAAATATTATATAAATAATACTGAAGCATTTTTTAAATATATATAATTTAACACTAAGTAATTTGCACATATTTTTTTTTATTATTATAAATTATCAGATTACCACTTTTTAAAATATTAAATTTCAATATAGAAAATTTATACTTATTAATCATAAATATTATATTTTTATATTGTAAGAAATTGTTGTTAACTCACCTAAATAATTGTCTTAAATACATATAATCTGGTTGTTCTTCAAAACGTAAGCTTCGACAGTAATTTAAATACATTGAAAATTCAGCTGGAAAACCTTTACATAAAACTTCAATTGGTGTTGACATTTTCTTTTCTGAAATTTTTTCATATTTTTGTTTTTTATTTGTTGCTTTCATTCCTTGCCATGGTAAAGTACCACGATTAAAATACATCATAACATATCCTAATGATTCCATATCATCACGTCTTGATTGTTCAATACCCAAATGAGCATTGATTGATGCATATCTAGCTGTACCAGTTAAATTTTTATCTTCACGATATCCTATATGTTGTTTACTACGTGGATCACGATATTTTTTCGCTAATCCAAAATCAATTAAAAATAATTTATTGCAGTGTCGACCAATACCCATTAGGAAATTATCCGGTTTTATATCACGGTGAATAAAGAATTTCATGTGCAAAAATTCTAATCGACCAATCATTTGATCGACCAACATTAAAACAGTTTTTATTGTAAAATGACGACTACAAAATGTAAATAAATCTTCCAATGATGGACCTAGTAAATCCATAACCAAAGTGTTGTAGTTTTTTTCAGTTCCATAATATCGAATTCGTGGTATTCCAACACCACCAGATAAAATTCGATATAATTTGTATTCGTACAGAAGTTGTGGATGACGTGCAGATACACTTTCTATTTTAATGGCAACTTCCTCGCCACATTGAACACTCATACCCAAATATATATCACCAAATGATCCGCTCCCTGAAAAATAAATTATTTATTTTTAATAATTTAATATTTACTTAGTTTTTTTCTTTTAATAAAATTTATATAATATGTAACATTTAAAATATAAAGCAAACGTTCATTCAAATCAATTCAAATGTGTTATATATCATTCAAGAAAATGTACACAGTAATATATACAGGTTTTATTAAAGGACATTTTCTTTATTTAAAATTTTAACCTAATTTAAAAAAAATATATATATATTACGTACCAATTTTACGGATAATTCGGTATTTGCCCCCCACAAGAACTTCATTTCCCCGTAAATCCTTCATTTTTTTCAACGAAAATTGTTACAATTTATATAAAGAAACTCGTTCAATTTGTTAATTTTAATTTTTCATCCAATTCAACAAATGTTGAAAAATTAACACAAAAAATTTTTATATATAGATTTTGACCTTAAGAAAAATATAAAATATTTTTTTTTTTGCAATATTTTGGTATTTTCTAAAATACACAATTTCAAATTAATATTTATAAACCAAATATAAAAGAGAATAATTTTTAATTTTTTTTTTTTTGATTTTTATTTTAAAACGTGATTTTTTTCCTTTCAAAATTAACACAATTCAAGAAAAATTCCAACTTCCTAATAACCTACGCAAATCGATTCCAACACCACAATCACTCTATCCGAAATTAGGATCTTAAAATATTTTCACTTATTTGAATATTTTTATTATTTTTTAAATATTTTTAGTTATTATTTTACATATATGAGATTTAAAAAAAAAAAAGAACTTTTAATATGTCAAGTTAATTTTTCTGCCATTTTTTCATATCGACATGATAAAGTCGAAGATCTAATAGAAACTGAAGAAAGATGGCGTCGAAATTGACATTCTACATAAAAATGTCAAAAAAAAGTACTCGTTTTCAGAAAAATTTCGAATAAGAGAATCGTTCAGAAATTTTGTCAAGAAATTAAATTTTTTTTTAATAAATATGACATTGACAATTAGTTACAACTAAAATTTTTAATTATTTTAACTAAAAATTAATAATATTTATTTATATATGTTATTACTATTACAAAGTTATATTTTATAGCAAATTTAAAATAAGAAAATATATATTATACTTTTAGCGCAGAAGATCCACTTATTATAGTTTATTTTGATATAAAAGTAGTCATTCAAAATTTCAGTTATAAAAAAGAATTCAAGTATTTATTTTGTATATTTTAAAATATTCGAAAAATACTCATATTTTTCGAGAATTAAAAAACCGAATAACGATTATGTCTTGTCTATTTTATTTGGAAAATTAATAAAGACATCATTAGTTTATTTACAAAATTTGAATACTTTTTGTTAATAAAAAAATTACTAAAGTTTTTTCTTTTTTTTCATCAAATTAAGAAATATGCAAGCTACTACAATTATTTTACGATTAATTTGTAGTGTACCTTGAAGGTGAGCAAATTATCGTAAAAACTTTTAATTGAAACTGACAAGTGACAAGTGAAAATCAAATGAAAATTTTTTCATTTTACTATTCCATTTAAAATCAAAATTCAAAACTTATAATTTTAAAATTGAATCATGAATGTTAAGGTTTCGCGCAGCTTATCACGTGCACGTCATTTACAAGCAAAAGTTCTTCAAAATTTTCTTTCCAAAAAATTATCTGCATTTCTGTCTTGTGTATAACTATATAATTATTTTCCAATTCATAGGTGACCACGTAGATTACAAATTTGCAATTATAATAATTTTCTTTTTTAATTTGGAAAATACAATTCGGTAGAATTTTTAGTTGCAAATAGGTATAAAAATTACAAAATTTAATAGGTACATAAAATACAAAAATTAAGATAAATTAAATATAATTTATAAACTTTTTTGTAAGGGATAATAAAAGCATTAATGTTAGTAAAATCACAACTGCATTATTTTTAAAATACTTATGCATAAACTGATCATTAGTATAATAACATCAACTTTTAAATAAAATATACATGCATGTATGTACATACTCCATACTGAGAAGTATTCTAATTTCTAATAGAATACGAAATTATTAGAGTAGGAATCTAAGATTCTAGGTCTTATCTCTGAAATTAATTTTAATTCTAAATGCCATAAATTAATAAAAAAAAAATATAAACGAAATTATAACCATACTTAATAAGACTGTGAAAATAATACATTACAAATTAACGCTAAGTTTGCTTTAAGACTACGTATTTAATTATGATACATTAGTCATAAAAAATTTCTTCGTCATCATATTAGAAATTTTAAATTTGCAGATGATACAGGTTTACAAGAAACAAAACAAAAAACTGCTTTTTTTGCTGATTTTTTTGCTTTATTTTATACATTAGTTTTAATAATTTAAATAATCTGTAAATCTTTCTTTCACAATATTTTGAAATAATTATTTTACAAATATGTATGTATATAAATATGAGATCTATATATACATGTGTAGCTATGTAATATAATATGTAACAAACAATTCATATATGTATGTATGTAATTAAATAAATGTATATATGTATAAGTATACTGTGTTTTCATAAAAGAAATATGTACATACGTATATATATTTATATGTTCGCTTACAATTGTTATAATATAATGTTAATACATAAAATAAAATGCCGAAAATTGTATCATAGTCCATACCAACGCAAATTAAAAGAGATCTTATCACCTGTGCTTTGATCAATTTTATATCAAATAGGTATCAATTTGGAAAAAAAAAAGAATGAATGTATTCAAAATTTTGTTAAAAAGTAAAACGTAATTAGGGCATAAAAAAATGAATCTACATATAAATTTATACATAATGGTTTTTTATATAAAATATATACATGTATGTACATATGTATGTATGTACGCATGCTTATTCCATCTAGGTATCTTTATGGACTATGAATGAATATGATAATACATTATGTAGTTACATTACAACTGCTATTTTTTAAATCAGGTAGGTATCAGTTACATCAAATTTAAAATAATTTTGAAAAGTGGATCAGTTTAAATTTAGGTTCATTTTGTTATAATTTTATGTTCGCGTTCCAATTAAAAAAAAAGGGTTTAGTAATTAGTTATAAAATATATAGACTTAAAAAAATTTATTGTCCATATGATTGATTGACTGTGATTCCATTAGCATTTGTTTACAGAAATTTTTGTATAGGTACCTCTTTCTTACTCTCTTACGCATAAACTAAAAGCTTTGACACTTTTTAGCGCATTTTGTAGTTGTGCCGTTGTACGTTGTACGTAGAAGAATAGAAAATGATGTACATATGTATGTATACAAATACATGATATAAGATGCATCATCGATAGAGAATGAAAATACCGTTGAAAAAATAATGAAGAAAAATGATAAAAAGAAAAACAATAAATGTGACAAAATATATTTTATTAACACTGGCAAATGACAATATAAGTTTGATAATAATTTCGTTAGAAATTATATCGTCAAAACTATAGGAGTCTTCGCGTAAAAATGGAAACTAGCCTTACAACGGAGGATCGGAGGATTTGAGGAAATTTTTGACAGAAATTGTTGTTGTTTCATATATAAAAAATATGCACAGATCCTCCGATTCTAGACTAAAATATCCTCTACCTTACGAAATTTTTCATTCGCACTCTTGCGGAGAACTGCCAAATTTTCTCATTTGCACCGTTGCGGAATCTGGCCGTGCACTCTAATGAACTTTAGCTAATAGCATACCTCAAAAAATCTGCGAAGTGTAATTATAACTTGTTTTATCTGATGATTCGAATCCAGAAACCTGTGATTAGAAACTCAATTATTATTATCACTATTAGTAATGTGTAAACAGATCACACGTGTAATCTATATGTAGTTTCTCTTTCCCTAAAGTTTTAAAAAATGTTGACGCATTTGTCTTTTTTTAACAAACCGCTTTAAGTTTTTAATATATAATATTATTTTTATTAGAAACTTATATTAGCTTATACCTATGTATATCAATCAATAATCAATATCAATAAAAGCCGTTTCCATGTGTCTAAATTGCATCCATTCGAATGAACCTGCAGATTTACTGAACTGAACTTTTTTTCAAAAACTACGACATACAGATGTCAAAGAAGTAAAGGCATTGATTGCCAGATAGTTTTTAGAAAATAGTACCTAAGAACAACCGTTTTTTTTTCTTTATTTTAAAAATGTTTAGAACAAATATAAATTCTGGATTGTTTTCAGTGATTAAGTGATTAATATTATTTAATTTAATTAAGAAACCAGGGTGCCTTTGAAAATTTTACATGTATATTGGTTTTTTGAAAGTTTGAATTTTTTTTTTTTTTTAATAAAATTTCCACTTTAAACTGCAATATCGCAAAAACGGTAACACCTAATTAAGATGAAACAAGATGTATATTAAAGATAGTATTATTCTCTACAATATTGTAGAAAATGGTTTCTGTATACTATCGTAGATGAAAAATATAACGGTTTAAGTGAATTACTGCAAAATGTTACAAAATTTTTAAAATAATCAATTTGACCCTTAAATGATTTTGTTGATAAAAATCATGTTCTATGAAATATAGGTGACGTCACTAGGTACCGTTATGTAAAATTTCAAGGCAATCGTACAATGTACCTAAAGTAAAGTATATCCAAATTTGCTTGTGTGCCAACTGCCAATAAATTCAAATAGCATTTAAACTTCATATAATAGAACATAATACTACAGTTAAACCCAGAGGTTAAACTAAAAAGAGAAGAGATACTTATATGTAAGTGTATAATATGGCTTATTTTCAATAGCCTATGACATACCATTATCAGTGTTTATACCTCATGTCAATGTATTAAAACGGCCACAAATTGCAAATTAAATTATTATATTTTTGTTCATATTTTTATTCTTCGTTAATACAAAATACTTCTACTTTCGTGCAACTTAAGAAAACTAATTTTAATAAATTATTTTTTAGCACATTTCCAAAAAGATTTTGAAAAAATGTGCCTATTAGTTTCACTCTGCCCGTCCGTCCGTTCGTCTGTCCGTCTGTTCTACACCGTTAAAGATAGAGAAAACAAATTTTAACCATGGGTAGGTCTCATAAAAAAATTAATTTTGTGGAACAACTTTTTCATGTAGCCCCATCCATCAGAGAACTACAGCCCCTCAAACTTTGAAAAAGCCCTATTTTTAAACGCGTATATTTCATGTTGCGCTTAACATTTTTGCAATCTGAAAACGCTATTCGACAGGAATTTTTTTACCTTTCTAAATCAATATCAAAATTGTATGTCAATTTTAAATTTACTATTTAAATTTACCGATATGTGAAAACTAAATTTTGCATGATTTTTCTATCTCCATAACTCCGGCACGCTTTTAGATAGAGACTTGAAATTTTGAGGCAAGAAAAAACTTTTAGAATTAGTATAAGTTTGCTCATAAATTTTTTTTGGGCCACCCCCTGTTTATGAGCTATTAGGGCTCAAAAATTGAAAATTTGCTATTTTTAAACACCTGTAACTTAGGTACCTCCACACATTTTACTTCGGCAAGATATAAAAATTAAAGCTACAGTAATATATTTTATGGTGTGTTAAAGGTTTATTTTAGTTATATAGGGTTCCAGAATTACAGCTCTTCAAAATTTCGAAAAAGACCCATTTTCAGATTTATATATCTCAGGCTCTGCGTAATAGTTTTGTAATCTAAAACCACCAGAAGACCGGAAATTTTATTATCTACATAAAGAAAAAAATTAAAATTATGCAATATTTTGTAATTTACTATATAAATTTACCGTTATGTGAAAACCACATTTTGCATGAAATTTCTTTTTTCATAACTCCGGCACGCCTTTAGATAGGAACCTGAAATTTTAGAAATAGTATAAAAAAAAGAACTATTAGAAAAGAACTTTTAGAAATAGTATAAGTTTCCTTAGAAAATTTTTTTGTACCACCCCCTGTTTAAGAGGTATTAGGGCTGAAAAATTGAAAATTTGCTATTTTTAGGCACCTGTAACTTATGCATTTGTACAAATTTTTCCTCGGCAAGACAGACACACAGAAATTAAAACTCCAGTAATATATTTTTACGTGTGTTAACGGTTTTTCTTAGTAATAAAGAGTTCCGGACTTACAGCCCCTCAAAATTTCAGAAAAGTGTTATTTTCACATATTTTCTTATTACAAAAAATTTCTTAAATTTTATTTTTTAAATTTTCAAATTTTTGTTCAAGTCACATTCTACCTTGTTTATTTTGTATTTTTTCTTTCAAATTTTAATCTAATCTTTTATTTTTATGTATCAAGTTTTGTTTTTTTATTTATTTTTATTGTAATTTTTTGTAGATTTTCTTGTAAAGTACCAAAATAGTATGTACCTATATAATATTGTACGTGTAAATAAAAACAAATATTCACTTTATCCATGAACTTTATTAAAATTCGTAGTAAATCGATGATTAAACCAAATTAAATAAAAACTCAAGGTCTGAAAAAAAAAAAATTTATAAATTTGTTTCTTAATTTTTTTTTTCCTCTCATAGCTGGAAGCTGAAACTAATAACAAATATAATAGAATTGGTTAAGTGCTAAAGTACCTACTATTACTATTATTATTATTGTCATTGGTAGACAGTAGTCAGACAAAACATGCGATAATAATTTTTTTATTATAAACTTTTTTTTGTACACATAATTATGAAAATATATATGTACATAGGTATATTATATTTACATATTATAAATACATATGTATGTGCATATGTACATATTTTTCGCGTATATTTTTTGAATGTTAATTTATTGTAAGCATAGTGATCAATTTTTCTATTGGTAATCGTTATAGATTTTAAAATGCGTTTTATGTTGTCTGATGTTAATGAATAAAATATAAAATATTTACATATGTATTATACCTATATACAATATATTTTTCATTACTGATTTAGAATAAATAATTAGTTAATTTTAAATAGGATTTGATTTTTTTTAAAAAGACATTACGAACTTTTTTTTTACATTGCAATTATTTCAAGATTTGTGATTCCCTTTATGAGAATATACATTTTATATAAGTTCTGAAGTACATATACTAATAATATTTATGTAATAAAATACAATATACCTATAGTATCGTATACATTATATAGTCATATACAGTAATTATAAATGCTAAAACATTTGATACTATTTTTTTCCTCCTCTAAAAATATATTTTCGGAAAAATTTTTTTACAAGTTTTTTGTTATATGGGTATATTTCCTATGGGTTAATGTGTGTAATTGTGATTTCTGCTTGTCAAAACTTAAGAAAAAAGAATCCGGCAATTTTCATATTTTACATTATATGTACATATACAATGTATATTATGATTTTAAGGAAAATTGTTTAGCTTTTGTTGTGAAACTCTAAAATTGGTCGAAAAAGAAAGTAAATTTCCATAAAAAATATTTTTTTTTCTCCAATGGTTTCACATTTATCTTTTCTATCTGAAGAAAGAACAACGAACGTATGGTTTTTCGATGAGTACGAAAGAATTTTATACATAAATAAATATTTTACAAAATTTTGAAATTAAAAGAAGGAACAAGAAAATATGTATTTTTTATTTTATGTTATAGTATGTTAATTTCCTTTTAAATAATTTCGATATGTAAAAAGTTCATTTTCGGTTCCAAATAATATTTACAACAAAGACTAAACAGTTTTATTTAATTACAAAATTTTGAAATACATATTATGTACAATATATATTGTATATATTTTGGCTTCTTTGTAAACTTAAAAGTTAAGTCTAATTTAAGTGATTAATATACAAATTCACAGAATCAAATGGAATTGATTTTGTATCTAAACTCCTCGGTTTGGATATAAAACCGATAACAATCACAAAACATAGATCACGTGAGTGCAGTGGGATCAAAATGGCACAATCTAGTGGTAATTGAGGCATCGTGAAGGTCACCACCTTATATATACCTACCTACAACATATAAGAATGTCCCTTTAAATTATGTTTTGCTACATTAAAAGATTTTATTTAATAGAGATATACATTTGATTTTCTAAAAGCTTTTATATTGCAATAACATATGATCTGTTATTTGTTATTTTTCTTTATATAAAGTAAATATAATATCATTAATTTAAAAAGATTCATTTTTATAGATAGATAATTTCACATTATCACAAGTTAAAATTTTCAAAAATAAAAGAAAATACGATATATTGATAATAATTAAACATGAAAACGAATTTATCACGAAAAAATTTTTTTTTTTGGTAAAAATCGTTGTAATTATTTAACGGTGAAAAACGTTACCGTCGAAGCGTAAATTTATTTCAAAGTTTTTTTTTTTTCTTTTTGTAAATTTTAGATTTTATAATTTATTGCGTGCTTAAAGTGTATGAAAAGTAAGGAAATAATAAATGAATAAATTTGTCAATGGTATATAGAATTAATAATTGAACTAAAATTTAATATTTCAAATCTACCACAATTAAATAATTATTCGAATTTTTATTCTTCTTTATGTGGAAGCTATATATAGGTATACAATATTCAGATTAGAATATTAAATTGTTATTGCTGTTTTAGAGGAAAGCGATGTAAATGTTTACCCCATATACGGTTTACATCTAACTTTTATACATCGATATAAATAAGTCACAAATTTTTCATATAAAATCAGTAACTTAGTTTTAACTTTTAACTTCCTATATTTGTTTTTATTATTTAAACGCCTAGAAATATGTATGTATATAAAAAAATACTGTATCAAAATATGAGAAAAACTTTTCATATGAAAGAAAAAAATTTAAAGATTTTATTTTCTTGTTTTTTGATTAAAGTGCGTGCCACATAATATTGAAGATACTTTTTGTTGTATATACATATTATAAAAAAAAAAGTAGGACAAAGTATTTATTCTCTTTCTTGTTTATATATCATATGCTGATATTTGCTGATATGTTATGTTTGTACATATTATATAGTATATAATATTATGTTTTAACAAAGATTCTTGCTTTTAAAACAAAAAAAAAAAAACGTAAAGAAAACTGGTTTCTTTTTTATGTTTCATATTTTCTAAAAAAAAAAAAAGAAGCAATAATGTATCTGAAGTAATGTGTTTTTTTTTCGAATTTTTTGCATCATCAAGTAATAAAATTTTTTTATTTGAATTATCAATTATTCGAAAAGGAAGAATTTATATCAAAGAAAGTAAAATATATAAACAAATTAGCCGATTAATTTCATTTTATCGTCCTGTCTTTAAGAGAACTTGTTTTTTTTTTTTACTATAATCGCCCATATTCATACATAATATGTTTGTTGCCCTATAAAAATAAAAGATAAAATTTTTTGTATTTTATAATAAAATAAGTCATCTTTTGAATGTTAACATAATATATACATAATTGAAAAGTTAACATGCATATATAACAGTTATATAATATGTATGTGTAGTGTGTAAAAGTGTATAAAACAAATGGCATTGTTTACCTTTAGTACATAAATTCTTTTTTAATTAGATTTAAAAGACTTTTATAACTTAAATCCTTAAGTCTATTTAAGTTACCCTAAAATCTTAAGTCTATTTAATGGCGCAGCGATACTTAACTGCGATCTGCGCACTATACTTAAAATTAATTGATTGCTTGAATAAAAATTAAATAGTCATAGATTAAAATTTACTCTAAAGTTCTTCAGAAATTATAAAACTGAAATTTAAAATTAATTTTAATAAAAATTTCAAATAGAAAAATATGTTCAATGTCATAAAAAATATAAAAGAATATTTTTTGCGAATAAAAGGGTTAACCAGGATTAATAAACTTTTATATTTACACCTACAGGCCACATCCCACATTTCAAATTGGACATTTATGTACCACTGTATACCGTTAAATAAATATTTTTTACACATTTTTTTTTCGGTTTAAATTTAAATTTTAAACATTTAAGGAAATATTTTATAATTAAAAGGGTTTACAATGAATATTAAAAAATAGCTGTAAAGGATTTAAATCTTTCTTTAATTTTTCAACTTTTAAAATAATAAAAAATTGTCTATACATATTTATTCTTCTATTTTATCTAAATTATATATAAAATTTGTTGGTGTATGGTTCTTTATGATACATACATATGTTGATCCCTATAATTCATTGTAGATTTTCACAAGCCCGATATACATATCTATAAGATTAAAAACTGAATTGTCTTGTTTGAAAACAATAGTGTATAGTTAGTTTTTAGATAAGTACATTAAATTATTACCAGACGTTCTAACTTTCTACCTGTCAAATAACAACAGAATTTTAATCAATTTAAACAATAGATAAATTTATTTATCAGTCGGACCCGTGTAAATGCAATCCCGTTAAGTACATAACCCGTTTAAAAGAACGCAAAAATTTTGCACCATAAATTTTAACACTATTTTCTAACATTTTTACTCGGATATTTACAACTCATTTAAATGCAAAAACCTTTTAAAAGCACAAAAGATCTTCGACTCATTAGTCATAACCCATAAAAAAGAACTCTGTTAAATGCACACCCGTTAAAAAAATTACATTTAAAAATTTATTTCACGAACAATATGAGCATCCTGATGGTTATGTTTTTAGTGTGTGCAATTAAACGGGTCCGACTGTATTTCTATTTATAAATTAAATTTTTTTAATAATATAATTCCAATAATTTAATATCAGTTTTTTTTATAGATTCAAAAACAGCTACGCTACTGCATCATTTCATACGGCTCTTCTTGAATCCGATTCTTAATTGCTGTTCATTTAATATTTCCACATGGTTCTTCATGAAATAGATTTATTTTTATATTAATGTGTATTTTAAAATAAAGTTTTAAAGAGTTTAAAAGCGAGAAGTAGGTATAGATAGAAAATAACTATTTTTGTTATTTTTTTTTTTGCGTAAATACACAAAGTTTTTTTGACTTTTATAAAAATTGTTATTTCATTTTTCTTTCTACATATTTGTGGCTTCTCGCGTTCACCACATAAAATTTGAGATGCAAAAAAGAACAATGGAATCCCCACCACAAAATTGGTTTATAGAAAATATAAAAAAATAAAATAAATAAAAATAAGAGGGAATAAAAAGTAAGGTAAAAATTTTATTCGAGAAGACCTGTGTGGAAATACGGATTAATATCAAACATTTTTTTTAGAGATAATCACTCTTATTTGTAGTTTGTATGCACATATATTATATTATATTTAAATTTATGTATGTATGTATGTACCTACATATGTATGCATATGTTTTGAATTGAATTCTTTTTACTTAAAATATTAAAATAGTGGTTATTTTCAGTTAAAAAAGAATTCAAGGTTTTTATATTCACGAAAATGATTTTGAAGTTGCAGACAACACAATAGATATCCCACTTCATTCATCCAATAAAAACAATTCTTCATTATAATAATGAAAATGAACATGACGACATGACTAAACATGATTATGTCGATTGTCGATAAATGTCACTCTAATTTTTTTTAAGATAGCATTTTTTTAGTTTCAAATTTTAATTTTTAATTTCCTCTTATAAAAATAGACAAATTAAAAATTACAATGGGTTTTCATCACCTTTTAATCTTGAAATGATTATCTATATTCTATACAAACATATACATATGTTTGTAAGTAAGTAGGTATGTACATACATATATAATATATGCAAATATGTATGTAAGTATGTATCTTTGTAGTTAAAAATCATAAAAAAAAATCTATTATAGCTGCTATATATTAGTCACATTTTATAATAAAATGTACATGCATACATACATACTTACGTCTTACCTAAAAAACAATCTATAACTTTTCATCTTTTTATAGCTTTTTTATGTTAGATTTTAGCGATTTTTTTTTATTTTTGACAAAAAGGTTGATGTACTCCAAAATTAATTCATTGTACCTAATTATTCTTCAAAAAAAAAAACAAAATAAATCTAATAATTAAATTTAAAATTTTCGTAAAATTAATTATTTTTATATTCATATATACAAACATAAAATGATATATTTGCGAATATCGCCAATCCTTTTACTTTGTACATAATAATATTTATATGTACAATGTGCCTACATCCTTTTTATCAAAATTCAACTATAGATAAGTATATATGCATACATATGTACATAGTATATGTACATATATTGAGAAAAATTTAAAAACTATTGGTGGACTGGTGGTAACTGGTAAGTGGTTTGATTTAGTTTAGCGACTTCATTATAAATAGTTGTAATAAGGCACTCAATTGAATTGCGTTAGCGTCACTAAAAAGATTCTATAGTGCAACAAACAAAGATCGTAGATAAATAAATACACTTAACGGTGTAATTTTATATTTCAGCTTAAAAAAACTTTTCTCTGACGTTTAGATTTTAGAGTAAATACACAATTTCTAAGAGTTACTACAATGCATCTATAGACAAGCCCACAAAGAGAGTAGATTTCAAATGAGATCTTATTTGTGTACATGTCTTATGAAGTTAATTTTTAAAAGGCCATTTTTGATGCTTTTGTTATTTTTTAGGAAAAATACTCATTTTCAACAATGTTTTTTTTCGAGTTTTCGGCATGAAATATTCATCCACACATGCCGAATACATCCAATTTTCTTTAACATATCAAAATTTCAGCTTTCAACTCGAAACTTTCAACTTTTTCAAAATAAAATTTGCAGTTCATTCTAGCATTTCATATCACCGCCATTTAATACTCTCAAAAAATTTTAGAATAATTTTAGTTTAAATAACTTTTTTTTTGTTAAAAAGTAGTTGGAATACATTTTTTAAAAGCTGAAAATTTGCAATTTAAAATTTAAAAGTTTTAAAAATTTCCTTTTACTATAAAATACGTAAAAAAGATGGAACTTTAATGTTCCCTTAGGACGAAATTAAAAAAAATTTGTAGTTTTTGTGTTATTTCCCGATTTCTAGGAGGACTACAATAATTTTCTATAAGACTACATGTAATGTGTATGTTTTTCTTTTTTTGAAAAAGAGGACTATTATACCTATACTATTTAGTTTTCCTCTCTCAGATTCTAGGTCTTCTAAAAATTAATGTAGGTTATGTATGATTACTGCTGTATTTGTACCGGTTTTTTTTTAGGTATGGTATATATTACATTATATATTATAAACATTAAAAAAAAAGGTATAGAGACGAGTATAAGTTGATATATAATATGTATGTAAGTTGAACAAATAAAATTATTATAAGTAGTAAAATCCTATAATATGTATTTGTTTCTGTAGTTAGCTGTTCGCAACTATTAACAAGTTTAATATACCTGATTGTAGAAAGTATTAGAAACACATATGGATAACGATCTATTTAGTTATTATCAGTAGTTAGTGTGTCAATATATTAAAAATATTTTCCCATGAGGTAAAAACAATTAAAACTGTGGGGTATTTCAAAAAGATTTTTAAATAAGTGCGAATATTATGTACCTACATATGGTAATTAATATTTTAAATTTATAATAAGAGGAAATTACTTTTAAAAAAAGGTGATTTATTTCATTTTTCGCTGATATCCGTATACCTATATGATGACTAAAAAAATGAATCATGTTATTCTGAAAAGATGAATTAAAAGTTTAATATTGCATATACATACATACATATTACATATACCAGTAGGTATCTGTTTTTATTATTTTTATTATTATTATCATTTTTATATAGTCACAAAAGTCAGGTTGTAATGAATCTAAAAAAAAAAAAAAAAACTGGTTTCTGTTTTTATAACAGAATAATTCTTATTATTTATTTATTTATTTTTTTTTTTAAATACAATGGCGGTGTAAATGACCGCGAAACTTTTAAATAAAAACTGAAATAAAGAAATTAAATAGATTTTTACTCTGGTTTTACTTTTAAAGTCTGTATTTTTTTTTTTTTTGTTTTTTTTTTTTGCAGTAATTTATTTTATTTTTAAGTTAAATAAAAATGCCTTATTATTATTATTATTTAATATAATTTTGTTATTTATTAAAAGTGTAATTTAATCACAAATAGGTATAAATAATAAATATTTTTGGATTGTAAATTATTAATACTAAAATAATTGTTATAAAAAATTTTAAAAAATTCCACAGGCTGGTTGGAACCTTCGTTTCCTGTATAACTTCCGCTTCAATACTAGGTATATATTTTATGACAGGTTTTCATTTACATTTCGTTTTTTTATTAATTAGTTATGTGTAATAATATACATAAATATGTAAATATCTTATTGTAATTATTTAAAGTTGATTGATTCTATTATTTCGGACTTCCTCTAGTTCCTTCAGTAGACTTTAACTAAATTATCTAGAAATATGTAATTATTTTTTTAAGCTGTCAATTTCACAGAACTAATAAAAAATTTAAAAAAAATTTATGTAGGTACATAATAAGTGAGTGAAAATTATTTTTTATTAGACTTATTTATTCACATATTGAAATAATTTTTATCTTGAAATATTATTTATTAAAAAGCTTAAAATTTAATCTTGTCTAGAAGTCTAGAACTAATTATATTGTTATTGTTGTTACGAAAGAGGGCGGGTGCTTGCCCTTATACCTAGGCCTTACGAGTCCGTTGTACTCTCCTGTTCAATATGGCCCGCTCGCCTCCTACGGTGTCTCATCGGGCTAATCTATACTCTTCATGAAATATATATATTATATCTCCCTGATTGAGCATTCTCACTTCGGAGAAGCTTTCCCGGTGTTCCTCTCCCAAGATAGTTCGCCTTTGGAATCTGAAATTCGGACATTGACACGAAATATTTGCAATGAACTTACAAGAAAATCCAAGCTTTATTACCTAAAATTTTATTTCGCAAATCGCAAATACATTTTTTTTTTAATTTCTCTAAATAATTTTTTTTAAGCATTTTTAAAATTTTAAAACGAAATAAAAATTTGTCAAATCGTTATGCTTAGCTTCGTTCAATTACTTTAGCTATTAAATTAGTTCCGCTATTAAAATTTTCGAAGGAAGTAAAATATGCAAAGTAAGCATTGGACCATCACGTACCTTACCTCTCGAAGTTAGTAAGATCCTTTTTTAGTTTAAAATATTTTCTAATGTAAATAAATAATAAATAAAGAAACATTTTATAAGAATATTGACCGGCAAGGTTCATAACTGATATTATCAAAATGTCACAGCAAATGGAATGTATGTATAACTTAAATTCTATTAACAATCAACATTTTTAAGAACTTTGGCATAATATTTAAAAATATATAGGTAGGTAGGTAGGTATATAATAAAAAAAACCATTAATATATTATTTTGTAAAAAAAAGTTGAATTTGAACGGAAGTTTAAAATTATCTACGAATGCAAAATTATATGTATGTATGTATGTACGTTCGTTCAAAATAAAGTAAAAGGTAAAAGTTCTTCTCTGTGATCAAAAAAAAAATGAGTCACTAGGTATATAATATATTAATAAATATTATTAAAATTAAATCAATATTATTATTATAAAAATATGATTAGTTAATTTATGAAAAACAAATAAAGTAAATCTCAGTCGATATTAATTTGTCCAAGTTACATAAAATATAACTCATTTGACTAATATTTGAAAATTCATTTTTTCAGTATAACTTTTTCATAATAATGGTTGAGTTTTCCTTAGAAAACACACTCACCTGACTCACTATATAATAAATACGCCAAGTGATTATAAAAGATAATTTTTGTGATGGAGAATGAAATCACTGTTTTGAATCAATAATATGTATATTGATTCTCTATTTTACAAATATATTACGTATGCATATGTATTTTTAAAGAAATTTGTTAAATATTTAGCTTATTACAAAAATGTTGTTAACATCTGTGCTACATTGCTAAAAAACTATCGAAATTATTCTGTTATTATTATGCGGATATTTTTGATTTTATTTTGAAATAATTAATAATTATTATTATAATTACGTAGTTAAAGTAACTAATTAATTATAATTACTTTAATTTAATTTAATTAAGTTTTAATTTAACTAACTGTAATTACTTTAATTTTTTTTTTTTCATAAATACACACAATCAAATTTTGTATGAACTATTAAAATTAAAGTTTGAAAGAGTATTTAAACAGATATATTAAGATAACTTATCCAAATTTCTATGTGTGCATTATAATATATTATACAAATGGTATATATTTGGTATATTTCCTTTACATTTTATCACATTGTACAATATTTACAATATAAAAAACCTGTATTTGACCTGTATATACGCACACATGAACATAAAAATGTATGAACGTATAAAAAATGTTCATGTTCATTTTAATAGTATAAAAAAAAAATAATAATAAAGCAATTGGCAAAACAAATTCTTTTGTTTTTACTGATTAAGAAGTAATTAGATTATTTTCAGATGTTCCTCCCTTGACGCTTGACAAAAATTAAGTTGTAAAAAATTGAAATGATTCTAATTAAAGAGATCGAATACTTATAATTAATATTTTATATATGGTACCTATTATATATGTACACTAAACCATTAACCAAAGTTACGCGTTGTTTAGTTGTGACAAAGACTATATGTACATATTTTTGGTTGTGCCTTCATTGCGGTAAAATCTGAATTTTCATTTTATTACAAACAATTTAAAAAAATATACTCCTAAATATATGCAATGGTTGAAAGGCTCTTTCTAAAACTTTCTAAATGTTTTAGCACTTTAACCCCTTCACGGACAGAGACGTGATATCAAGTCATGCTGAGTTTTCTAGTGGGACAAGATGTGATAAGGCGTCTTTCCTTTAATTTGCAATAAAGCCAAAACGTCATATCGTGTTTAATTTCTAATTAAAATTTATTGTAAATTGATATGTTGGGGACACAAACATACAAAACAAAATATTTGTCCTATCTTAAGTATTTTTAAATCATTTTTGTTTTGTCGGAACAAGTTGCTAGATATGTGACTTTGTTATGGCCATGACGTGAAATTTCGTCTTAAACGCATTTAAATTATATTAGGTGTTTATAAAGTGTCACGTAGAAAACAAGTAATTTTATATTGTTGTAAATAGATAGAAATATCTTGATGTAAATAGAATAGAATCCACCACTTTGTTTACCGTGTTTTCAAATCTGACACAAGTTTAAAAAATTAGTTTCCTCCTAAATTTATACTCTATTAACTTTGTGAATTATCTTATGTTAATATTGTTTTGTTTAGTTTTATTTTTTTTTACAATTAAGTTAATTTTTTCTTACAACAGAAAAGATTACCGTTACATTTATTTTATTTTGATGTATTTTCAACAAAGTTCCTATATATTTGGTAACTTATAAAAAGTTGCGCATATCAAAAAAGTACACTTTTGTATATTTTGTGTTACTAGAGATTTTTTTTATATAAATAATAATAATAATTCAGATATAAAAAAAAATCAGAATAAAAATGAATTCATATGAAATAAAGGCTGTCGATTAAAATTTTACTTACTATTCCTTATTGTCTTTGATTATTTCAATGTGACGCGATTAAACGTCATGTCCCATAAGCTGCAAAATATCTTTAGGGACAACACGTTTCTTTACGTTACGTCTATAGACGTCACTTGTCCGACTAGAGAGTAATTTAATTTCCCTTGGGACACGACGTATATAGACGTATATACACGTTCCCCCCACTTTTTGAATAAATAAACTAAATTTATTCTGCAGAACAATAGAAGCCTATTTGTCTTTACACCAATGTTGTACTTAGCATATAATCGAAGAAACAGCTATGTGACCCACTAGAAAAGTTAAAAAAAAATTAACTGTCCTTGGTTATCCGTTTAATTTAAGTGCTCCTCAACATGAAAATTTAAATATTCCTAAAAACTGTCATATTTTTTAGCTTAAGTTTCTTATTTTATAATTTGTTATCTTTGAAAGGTTGTTTTTAAAGTTTGAGTTATAATCTAATGAGTTAGATATCCTTAATATATTTTTGATAACTGTAAATTATTACAATGCTCTACAAACTCCAATTCAATTATAAATTTTCTGTATAACGTCTTAATTAGGATGGTAATTTAGTTTATGATTAATATTATCGCTGAATTAATTTAATTACTTTTATATACATACATACATATGTATGTAAATGTTATAGAAAAAATGTATAGAAAATGATATTACAAAAAGAATTAAAAGCCAAGTTGTTTAATTTAATTTCCTAATTCTTCTCAGCAAGATCACTTTATATTTATAATCGGATAAATTTTTATAGCTTCCTAAAGTCATAAATTACGTCATGCTGTCCAATACTGTCTAGTCAATTCAATTAAATTTTTATTGACAATCATAAATAATTTTTGTTTTTCCTCTCAACAAATTCACAATAAACAAAATTAAGGTCTGGTCTTAGTTCATAGAAATATTTTTTGAAAAACCGTTTTTAAAAAAAGAAAACAACAATTCGCAGTAGATAATATAAAACATAAAACGCTGTCTTCATCGTACCGATAGTGTAATACTACATACAGTTTATACAAAAAATCATAGTATAAAAGGTTGTGACTGATTGCCCAATTTTTATTAATCAGGTTCGGGTAATAAAAGAAGTTAAATTAAAATAAAAGATGTTATTGCTAATTGCTGTCATTTATGTAACATGTTTGATGAAAAAAATTAAATTTATACAGATATAAATTTTTAATTTTGAATTTAACAAAACAAGTATGTTAACATTTAAAAGTACCTTAACATTTATAATTTTTACATATTTAAATTTAAACGATAACACTTTCCCAATTTAGTACTGAATTTGAATGTAGATGGCGCATATGGTAAAATCAACTGAAACTTGTAGTCGAAATTAACTTCAAAAAAAAACTTATTAAATAAAATGTGTAATCAAACTATGCTTTAATTTCCATTTTTCAATATTTAAAAGTTGTAATTTTTTTAAATTAGTTTATTTATGACTCATCTTTTTTATCAAAATTTCATTTTAAATTCAAACATACTGATGACTTTGAGTTTGTTGTAAACATAAAAATTAATAATCACTGTATAATTAAACTTATTTTGTCAGTGTTTTCGTGTTGATTGAAAATCATCTAAAATTGATGAGAGATTAATGGATGACATATGTTTGGCAGTGACATTTAAAATTCACCAACAGCGCCTCAACAACGCAATTTTTTAACATAAAAAAAAAATAATGCAAAATAAAAAGTTCATTTTTAATAAAAGTTTTAATTTGCAAATTTAATTTAAAGTGCATTTGAATTGAAATATAAAATACTTAAAATTACAAAAACATTTAAACTTCAATTAACAAATTTAGAATTTTGATTTTTGAATAGATTTAAATAAACATTATTATTGTAATATTTTGTAAAAGAAAAATGTAAAAATATTTACGCCCATCTAATTGCGTTTGTCGTCGCTTTTACAAACAAAATTCGACCTTGCCGTTTAAAAAAAAAAAAAAAAAGTACTAGTATAAACATTTTGATAAAAATTTTATATTTTATAAAAAATTAAATTAATTATTGATTTTAAAAGTTTCAAATATTTTCGGTTTTTTTTTTTAATGAAACAAAATATAAATTTTTATCATATAAATAAAACAAAATTTAAATTTGATATAAAACTGCTATAAAAAAAAAAGAGTTAAAAACGTAAGTAAATTTTTTATTTTTAATTTCTTTCTATATATGAAAGTAATTTTCGCACCATTGTTATAAGACAAAAGAATTCGAGAACATAAAATTTGCATTAATAAAACAAGATCAAGCAGGCAGGTAATTACAATTTTTACATTTATTTTTAAGGGGGCGAAGAAATACCCAGAGAATAAAAAAAAACTTGAGGTCATTTTTACATTTTCTTTTAACTTTGTTATAGTCTGTTGCGCTCAAGTCTTTTTCGTTTTTTATTTTTGTTTTTGTTTATATTTCATTAAATCCAATTCTTTACACCATTAATAGTGTGGCTATAAAAAAAAAGTAAAAAAAAAAAAATAACACAAATCCAAAGCAAGTGAATTATCACATCCTACAATTTAAAAGAAAAACTTTTTTTGAGTTATTATTTATTATTATTATTTAGATTTTTTAATCTTGGTTTAAGAAATTTGTGATTAGCTTGTGGATAATTTATTTTATTTTTGAACGTGCTATGAATATTTATTTATTTTTTTCTTTAATTCCAATTGAAAAAAAAAATGTGTACAGGAAATGCAAACGAATCAATTTAAAACCCTTCTCTTTGATTTTTAAATTCTTTTCGTCTAATAAAAATTAGTGAAAAAAAAATAAAATTTAGGAAGTGCTTTTATTTTGTCGTATTTATGATTGATTTTTTATAATTCACTAATATTTACAGTTTTAATTGTTTATATATATATGCATATTGATTTTATATTGAGTTCACATTTTTGTGTTGGAAGTGTATGTATTCGTTATAGAGTTCATTTTTTCAATTAATTATTTCAAAATATTGGTTTTTTTACTATTTGAATTCTTTCGCCCTGGTGATTCGATAACATGACCTCACGCATTGAAAATAAATTTGTTTTGTGGTTCATCAATAAAAAAATATCCACTTTGTCGTTTGGTAAGTGACTGAATTTAATGGCAACGATCAATTTAAATGAGTGGGTAGATTTTAATCTGAATCCGTTAAATTTTATACAAATTGATACAAATTTTACAACAAAAACTTGAATTAACTTAAAAAAAAAGTTTACATGATTTTTACACATTGCATTAAAAATATTTAAAAGCGCTTAGTGGCAAAAATTTCAAAAAATTTGCTTTGTTAATCTAAAATTTACGTTTCAATTAAAATTTTTCTACCCAAAAAGTTTAAAGGTATGGTAAAACAATTGTTCTTTTAAATTCTAATTAAATAAAGTGTTTTAAATAATGTATTTCATTTTTATTTTTATTATTTTGAGATATCCTTTTATCGCATTTTTTGACACAAATATTACTATCAAAATACAATTAGAATTGTTTTTGGATGTGTATATATTTTGAAATTAATCTTATCTACAATTCAAAAAATTTTGTTCTAAATAAGTTCAAACTTTAAGTTTTTCAATAAAATGTACATATTCTGTTATGTTATAAATTTTTACTTATTTATTTATACATATATTAAATATGTTTTTAATATTATTATTACAATCAATATTTATTTAAAATGATGCGTTCTAATTGATATAATTTATTTTTTCTGCCTTTTTATTTTTGAGCTTATTGTAAAGCAAGAAAATTAATAAATCTATAATACAGATTGGTGAATCGTCAGAATGTAATGCCAAATTTCTTTTAAAAAATAATTACTTTCTTTTTAAATTTTTTTTATATTCTAATTTGCGATATTATGTTCTTTTCTACTATTTACACTTATCTTTTTTTTTCTAGATTTTATGTATTAATTAAGAGACTAAAATTCTATAAATTGAAAACTGAGAAATATTCCTTAAAATGGCAAAGGACTATGATTATTTACTTAAGGTTTTGTTAGTTGGAGATAGTGATGTTGGAAAACATGAAATATTATCTGGATTAGAAGATGGTTCATCGGAAAGTCCCTTTTGTAGTGGAAGTGGTAATATTTTTTTTTGTTTGATATAAAATAATTTTTATATTAATTTTTCTTTTAGCTGCTTACAAAACTACAACAATTCTATTAGAAGGAAAAAGAGTTAAACTACAATTATGGGATACCTCAGGCCAAGGTAGATTTTGTACAATAATACGATCATATTCGCGTGGTGCCCAAGGAATTATACTTGTATATGATATAACAAATAAATGGAGTTTTGATGGAATTGATCGTTGGCTTAAAGAAGTTGAAGAGGTAGTTAAAAAAAAGAAATAAATTTTTTTTTGTTAGAATTCAAACTTTTATTTAATTATAATATGTTTTTCTTTTCATTTTAATTAACTCGAATGCTTTTTTTTTTTTTTAATAGCACGCTCCTGGTGTGCCAAAAGTTCTAGTTGGTAATCGTTTACATTTAGCGTTTAAACGTCAAGTTGCTGCTAAAACAGCTGAATTATATGCTTCGCGCAATAATATGGCATGTTTTGAAATATCACCATTATGTGACTTCAATATTAGAGAATCATTTTGTGAATTGGCTAGAATGGCATTGCATCGAAATGGTATGGAAAGAATATTACGTAGTAATAAAGGTAAATAATATTTTCATAAATTAATTATGAATTTCAAATAAACAGAAAATAAAAAGAAAGATTGTTATTTTTTTTATTTTTTTTTTATTTTAAGTATTATCATTACAAGAATTATGCTGCCGGACAATTGTTAGACGAACTAGTGTTTATGCTATCGATACATTGCCATTACCTCCATCAGTGAAATCTAATTTAAAATCATATGCATTAACAACATCACAATGCTGTAATACATTAACACATTCTACCAAAAATAGTAAACGATGCAAAACGCCAACGCAAAGTAGTAATTCAAGAAATAGTTGCTGTGTATCGTGATTTATTTTCCTAACACAATTTTCTAATCGTAACACTAATTTTAATAATAGTTTTAAATAAGTAAAAAAAAAAAAATTAATTTTTTAAGTGATACCAATAAAAAATAAAAAAAAATAACAAAAACAAAAAAATGATAATAAGATTTTTACAAGAAAAATGAAGTTTAAGTACATATATTTGGATTACAAAAAAAAAAAAAACATTAACATTAAATTTTAAAATCTTTTACTTTAATGACTTCTTGATGTATACATTCACCAAATGAATAATCTTAGTCATTTTTTTTTGTTTATTTTTGTTTTTTAGTAACTTTTTAGAAGCTTTTCTCACCCCAAAATCATATATTATACAAAAAAAAAAACATCACACATAAAAATTAAAATATAAATTTATTTATAAGAATAATTTCTAAATATTACATTGCATATTTATATATATATATAAAATATAAATTCTGCATAATCAGTAATTTTTTTTTTTCCCATATTTTAATATCCAAATTTAAATACTAATTGATTGCTTTAAGAATAAAAATTAATGAAATATGTTCTTAAGTTTATTATTAATCGTATTAATCATATTATAATATACAAGGTAACATTTTGAAAATAAAAAAAAACACATAAAAAAAAGGAAAATATTATATACTATTTATTTGTTATATATTATAAATAAAAACTACTAAAACTTGAATAAAGCTAATCTACTATAATATTTTACGTAATAAGTTAAAATAAATATTATAGGGTTTTGATTGATTGAGTTTTTTTTTTTTTTAGGAAAAATAATGCAATATACGAATGAATAATATTGATCTAACTAAAAATTAATATTAGTATTAATAAATAATATGGAAATTTTATTTTAAAAAATTTTTATTATGTTTAGTTTAAAAAAATAAAAATAAAACGTTTTTTTTTTTTTTATATATTTAAAATTTATTGTGAAGTTTAGTTTTAATATGAATATTTTGAAATTAGTCAAATTTTCATTTTGTACTTACTTTTTTTATCAGTAATGTAAAACTAAAAGTTTTTGCACAAAATATATTATAGTTTTATGCGCACAATAATTTATTTTATCAAATTATTATAATTATAAAATCAACGAAATAAAAAAAGAAAATTTTGTTTTTTTTCAGTATTCTAATTACAAGAAATTTTTCAATATTATTTAAAATGTATAATCGAGTGAACAAAAAAAAAAAAAATACGAAAAATGAATAAAATTTAAGTGTCGAAATTGAAATAGAATAATATTATTGTATATTATTATATTATTTCTTTTAGTTAAGGTGTCTGAAGCAATTAAATTGCTAAATATATATACATATTCTTTTTGTTGACTTTTCTCTCTTATTTTTGTTTTTTTTTTATATTAAAATAAAAAAAAAAATTAGTTATTTCATTTTCCTATCTTAAAAAAGACAATATATATGTATAATATTATTTATTATTTTGATTTTTTCAATTAATATTAAAGAATTTAAGTTTTCTTTTCTTATTTATTTTTTATGTACATATGAAATTTGTTTTAGGTAACAAAGTTTTATTTTTTTTAAATTCCATTAATTATTAGAATTATCAAAAATAATACAATTAATTTAAAGCAATAATAAATGAATCAATTAAAAATTTTAATTTTATTTAAATTTTAATTATTTTTTTAATAAAATTTAAACTTAAATTAGAAAAAGAAATAAATAATATAATAAAAGTGTATAGTTCTTTAATATTTTTTCCATTACATTTGTATCCTATATATTAAATTAAATTAAAGTTAAATAATTATTATCTATAACTATTTCTTTCTACCTTTTAAAAATAATAACCATTCATTAACATTTATTAAATAATATATTATACTTATATAAAGAAAAGAAAAAAAAAAAAAATTAAAAAAAAAAATATATATATATATTAAAATTTTATACAATATTTTTGCATTTAATGACATAATACAATAAACTAAAAATATATATATAATTTAAACTTTTTTATTAAAATTAAGATAATTTTGTATTTTTATTTTAAATTATTTTGAATACATTTTAATTTATTTAAAGGAAAAAAATATCATAATTTACATAAAAAACGAATTTAACTTTTTAAAATAATTTAATAGTAATAAATTTTATTTTATTTTCAACTTTTTATATAAATTGAAGAAAATTAAAAAATTTATTTCGTTTGAAATCAAATGTATATTGAAGTTTTTTAAGTTTTAAGTTAAAAAAAATCTTACAGAACATATCAGAAATGGCAACTAAGAATAATTTAAAAATACATTATTATAAAATATAATTTGTGTATGTTTTTTTTTAATCTAATTTCCGAATTATTATTTTCATATTGAAATACTGTAATGCTTATTAAAAGAATTAAAAAAAAAAAATACAAAAAAAATATGTACATAAAAAAAAAACATATAAGCATAATTGCTTTTTAAAATTGAACTAAGAAGTTAAATATAAATTTCAAATAATCGCTAAAAAATATTCCATAATTAATTGTCATTACTAAAAAGCTTCTTTTTTTTTTTTAAATTTAATAATAAATACCTACAATTAAAGAAGCTTACGACAATTGAAAAATTAGTTTTTTTTTTTTTTATTAAATATTTTTAATATTAACTTAACCAAATTCATTATTATCATAATAAAATATATGTATAATTATTATTATTTGTTGAAGTTCGGTTATTTAATTTTAAAAATAAAAATTTTCTTTCATTTTTTAATTCAATTAATATTTACTTTTATATTCTATTATTGATTTTTAATAAAGTAACCAGATTAAGTATGTAAAAATTTTTTTTTTTTATGTAATTTTCATGTTATTTAAAATATTTCATGTGATTTTTATAGAAATTTTATAAAAGAATAATTATTTGTTTTAGTAATCTTTTTTCTTTTTTTATGTATGTATTCATTTCATTTAAAAAATTTGGGTACTGTAAATAAATATATTTATATTAAATTATATAAAAAAAAAAAAAAATTCAAATATGCTTTTATTTATTTAATAAATTATGAGAGATACAATATTCGTAATCTTTTAGATGTACGATGTACCATATCCTAAAAAATGTAAATTTTATTCTTTATTGATTTATTTTTAATATGAAAACAAATATAAAATTTTACTTGAAATGAAACCAAATGGAACATAAAACAAGATTGAATAAATTCCCTTTGTTTTTGTTGATGATGATGATGAATGTTGATTGGTTGGTTTTAGTAGAATTTAGAAGAAAAAAACATATTAATTGATCTGAATCTTATTTATTTGAATAATGATGCTTATTGCAAATCTTAATTGTTTGTTAAAATATTATTTAAAAAATATAAAATACTTAAGCTATAAATGCGGATCATGTATTTTTGATTAATTTAACATAAAAAAAAACCATTTCGTAAAACTCATCATTTTTTTGAAAGATTAATTCTCTATTTCTTGTAAAAGTACAATTCTTAATCAAAGGAATTATCATTATCATAAAACTCTGAAAGAAAGGCAAGAGAATAATGGTTCTAGTTCTTCATGACAGAATCGAGGAAAATAATGTCCTAAAAAGAGTATAAACTACTTTTCGTAAAGGGCGAAATTGTACAGGGCATGTAAACACTTTATGAATAATCCTAGAACAATCAAAAAAATCTAATGCGTTCATCTGACAAACAAAATAAGAATTAATAAAATAAGCAAAATGTTCAGTTGAAGTCGGTCTAGAAATTAACATAAAATAAGACCAAGGTTATGAGAGGGAACATCAACAACACTAGCTAATTACAATTGAACATACATCAATCCAAAATGTAGATAAACTAAATTAGCTAGAGAGCGTTATTACCAAAGAAGCTGGTACAAAAAAAGACATCGAACATAAATTGACGAAAGCTACAAGTATAAATTAACAAGTGCATTCGAATAATGTTTAGACACTGGCTAAGAAGAATATGTAACAAAGAGCTTTGAGAAAAAACCGACCACGAGCCAATTGAAATAGAAATTAAGAAACAAAAATATAGATGAATTAGCCACGTTCTTAGATCCCCTAATTGCATAGATAAACAGATCCTGGTATGGAACCCCTCCCAAGGGAAAAACAATGTTTGTAGACCTAAGAATATATGACGTAGAACAGTCGCCTAGACTAAAACTAATACAATTGTATAAGATATGGCCCCAAATAAAAGTATTAGAACAAAAAAAGGAGAAAAAAAAACAGAATCAAAAGAATTGGTAGTGTTTTACCCTCTATCTGAGTACTTTGCCTTGAAGTAGTTTATATAACATTGTCATTAGGGATTACATTTGATTATGCAGTAAATTGAGTAATCCACTACAACTTTCTGGCATTTTACAAGAAGTTTATAGTACTATTATACTTTACTATTTTTATAAAATAAAAAAATTTTCACGCCAAAATGTCTATAACTCAAGAACCAAGAAAGAGTTTAAAACACTCTTTCTCAGCTGTACTTTTGTTTCAAAGATTTCTCTAACATTTTGTGTTTCATATTTCTAGATGATCACTTTTCATCTGGTTTTTTAAATGCGTAGAACTTACTTGAAATGAATAATTTGGATTGGATTAAAGATTGAAAAAGAATTTGACTGTAACATTTGCCTATAAAAATAAATTTTACAAGTTTTAAATCGAGAATAAATGATAATCGAATGATAAATGATAATAATAATTTAATAATTACAAATGAAACATTTCCATCATAATTTCTTTTTTCTTTCTTTATTCTCACATATAAAATAACATTTTTTATTTTTTTCTTTTTTATAATGTTGTATATTCTAAACATTTAAATTAAAAAAAAAATATTTAATTCATTATTTGTTGTTTTTTTTTGCTTTTTGCTTTGTTTTTTTATTAAATTTTACACAAAAAAAAAAAAAAAATAGGAATTTAAATTAAAAAATTTTTTTTTTTTTTTTGTATACATAGTTTTTCTTTATCTTGGTTAAGTAATCATTAAATTCTATTATTCTCAATTCAAAATTAAAAATTATATCAAAATATATTTAAAAATATAAACTTTTAGTTTATATTTTTCATATTATAATTATAATTTAATTACAAAATATAAATTTTAACAATTATTAAATAATTTAATATCTTTAAGACGGCCTAATTATTTGAATATACATACATATTATTTTAAATATTAGTAGAAAAAAAAAAATAATGTGATTTCAACATTAAACTAATTATTTAAAAACTTTTAGAATGATAATTACATAACATATTATTTAATTAATACTTAATATACAAAAAAAAAAATGCAATTTAGCAGTATATATTTGGAATTTTTTATTTTTTTGTTTTTTTCCTTTATTTAAAATGTTACTAAAGTAAAAAAAAATTTTTTAAATTAAAATAAATGATAAACGAAATACCTATGTATTTTTTTTTAGTTTATTACCAAAAAAAAAATAATGAAAGCTTTAAAAAAATTCGTTGATTTTAATTCACTACTATACCAAATGATAAATTTTTTGGACAAGTTTTCTGACAACCTATTTAAATTTCTACGAAACTTAGCACTACTCTATGGAACTTAGAATAGGTGTGTAGGTATAAAAAAATAATCCTGAATTAAAAAAAATTCTCGAAATTAAATTTTTTTAATAATTTTTATGCAAATTTACATTTAATTTTTTGTATGTTTAATATATACGAATAATCTATTTTGCGGATACAAGAAGTTTTGGCCGAATTTCTTTTTGAAAAACCATAAAAGAAAAAAACGTTTAATTTGTATCTCATTATCTGATCAACGAAAAAAAAAAAATTCATTTAAGTTTCAGAACTCAGAAATATGGTTTCAATATTGTTTAAAATTGAGAATTTTTTTTTTTTTAAATCATACTAGACGTTAAACGTTTATTTTAGTTCTCTTTTTTACTTTTTTTTTTTTTATTTTGTACAGTGAAGTTCAGAAAAATAAGGAAAACCCGTGATCTAGATTTTAGAATTCATATTTTCATTCATATCATTCTGTACACATAAGAAGATAGATTTCATTTCAATAATTCCATTCATTGGTTTCGAAGAATCATTTTGCCAATTGTTATTTTTCAAATTGTTTTTATTATAGCTCGAAAAAAAAAAAAAAAAAAAACAAAAAAGCATTAAAACTTTTAAAATGGTATGAATGGTGATGATTTTTATTTGTACTAGATGGATGAAATTGTTAATTAATCTATGGTAGTATTGTCAAAAATAATAAAGGTTTTATCTGATTTGATTTCGTTTTCAATATTGTTTTTTTTTTTTTTTTCACTTTAGTATCTTCAGAGACTAGTATATTGTTTTAAACTCTTGTAAGTTCCTCTTTAAGAGATTTAAATACTTAATTGATGTGATTAATAAAATATGATATATAAAAAAAAAAAAAAAACATTTATCTGGCAATTTGGTTTTTTTTTTTTTTAAATTAAAAATTTAATTTAAATTAAAAATTTCACTGGTTTTTACTTTTAATACCAGAAAAAAATTCTTAATGTTAAGTTTAATTAAGAAAAAAAAAAAAAAATAATAGTAAAATAATTTTTATTATTTAAGTTCATTCACAAAAAACAAAAATTACTTTAATTTCAATTAAAATCAAAACACATTAAAAAAAAAAAAAAAATCATGCAAATTAAAATTAATTTTTAAAAAAGTATTAAAATTATACAATATTAATAATCAAAAATTTTTTTTTTTAAGTAGATAATAAAAAAGTAGGTAATTATTTTTTATTTCAAATAATAATTAAAAAGTTAATATTAAAAAAAAAAGAATAAAATCAAAAATTAAAACAAAAATATAAATTAATTTTTTTTTTTTTTTTGTTTTAATGGAAAATAAATTCAATAAACAATTAAAATATTTAATAAAAGAAAAACACCCGTAACTTTTTAAAAGGGATACACATAACCATAATTGGGAAATTTAAAATCCATTAATGATAAAAATAAAATTAAAAAAAAAAAAAAAAAAAAATATTTTTTATTAAATTAATTTAAATATTTAAAGATTTTTTTTTTTTTTTTTTTTTTTTAACAAAAAAATTATTTTCCAGTCTGTGTTTCTTAAAATTCGTTAAATCTTGAAATATAATCGTGTTATTAAATTTAAATCATTTGTGTAAATAAAAGACTGGCTTTTTTTTTTTTTAACAATCAGATACATTCATAAATGATAAATTTTTACCGAAATCTGTTTTTTCTGTTGTTTGCATTGTTGATGTTATTAATGGTGATGAATCAATGCTACAACTACTACTTATATTTAAATCATTTGAATTATTTGAATAATTACTGCTGCTGCTGCTGCTACGCAAACTACACGAACGCATTCTAAAATTTTCACTGGCAAATTTTGTTAAATGATTTTTAGCTGGTGATGATGTTGTAAATTTACTTGGCGCAAATAAACGTCTTCCAGCTATGATATTATTAGAACGATTTTCACGAAATGAATTGCGTTTTTTCACGATGACTGATGGTGATGGGAAACTTATGAAATAAAAAGCAAAAAAAAAAATTAAAATAACTGTATAAATTTTTTTTTTTTTTTTTTTTTTAAGTTTTTCCAATATAGAAAATGAAAAAGCTTAAATGGTATTTTTTTTTTTAAATAAGGAAACAAAAATAAGTACTTGACATAAAAATATGTATTTAAAAAAAAAATTAATAAAAATAAAAACTTAGACTTAAAAAAAGTTCAAACTAAAATGTTCAGTTATAGATTTGAAATCTAGAAAATGTTAAATAAATGAGTTAAAACAAGTTAGTACGCCAAAAAAATTGAATGAGAATTAAAATTGGAAAAAAAAAATGTTAAAATACGAAGTGAAATGATATTTGAAAAAAAAATGTAGTAAAATAAAGAATGATTGGATTATTATTAAAAAAGTTACCCACTTATATTTTTAAGGGGTCTTTTGAAAAGATTAGGTAATTTATTTCTTAAAAATATATCTCTGAAATAAAAAGAAAAGAAAGAATATTAAAAGAAAACATTTTAAAAGTTAATTAATAATTTCATTTTTTTTTTTATGTTATATACTATTAATATTAAATCAAATTTATATTTTTCTGTTATTTAAAATCAATTTAAGTTATTTATTACTTTTAAGTATTTATATATCTTGGGTATAGTACGACAAAACAAAAAAAAAAAAAACAAAAAACTTACTTATCACGTTCATCATTTGGAAATTTAAGGACAGCAGAACGCCACAAATAAATATTAGGATATTTTTCTTTATCAATGTCAATATGAAATATAGCATTTAAAACATCTAAATCTCTTTTAGTTGGTTCAATTCTATAAAGGACAAAAAAAAAAACAACATTAATATCTAACTCAACATAAAAACAAAAACATAATACCCTAATAAAAAGACATTATAATCATGTACATCTGGTACATCTAATTCGAGCATTGTTGGACTTTCAGGTGGTGTATAAAATTTGAAATCATTTTCATCATCAGATCCAAAATCAGACTAAAAGTATAATATTATGGATATATTTATAATTAATTAATTATTAATAGTGAATCAAATTAAAAAAAAAAAAAAAAAAATTCTTACATAAAATACATCTTCGTCACTATCATTTAAATCGACTTCAGATGATTCTTCACTGCTAATACTATCATTTTGAGATTTTCTCCAAGTTTCTGTATTAACTATATTAGAATCAGCTGTTTTATTTTCATCGCTACTATTATTTATACCTATTTCAGGAAACAGTTTTCTTGAATTTTCACTGTGCGATTCGTGACGTTTTTTACGACTTGCTTGACGACTAAGAACATTTTCCCATTGACATTCACAATGATATTCACTTGACCATGTTTCGGAACATATTTTTTCGGTTTTTAAATTTTCTGGTAATATTTTGGATTCTAAAGATAAAATTTTATTAATAAATTTTATTTTATTAAATAAAAAATTGAAATACAATCATAAAGAAATCATATGCATATACATATATAGTTATTTTATGATACAATACTACATATTTTAATTAAATTAAGAAATACCTTGATCAATTAAAAATTTTAAAATAAATTCGGCAACACATTGCAATTGTTCTTTTTTATCACTAAATGGCATGGAAATATGTAAACCTTTATCAATTACTTTCATTCTAGATTGAATTATTTGTTGAAAACACTGTTGAATCTAAAAAAAAAAACAAAAAATTCGGAATTAAATTAAAACAAAGGAAAAAAAAATCTTGATAATACCTCGTACAGCGTATCGTTATCTGTATCTTGAGAATTTTTTAAATAACTAACAATTAAATTGGCAAAACGTGAATGAACATAAGTAAAATCAACTTCTAAAAATCGTGTATCATCTTTAAAACTACATATCAATGATTTCAGTCTTTTTAGTTCAGATAAAAATGCATCATGAATTGATACTACATTCTTTAAATTATGCAATATTGTTTTAGTACAACGTTTTGCAAACACTTGTAATGATTTTTCGACACATAAATATGGTGTTGTTGATTGTGGATTACTTACTGTTGCTTTATTTTCATTTAAACCATTAATTGAATGCGAATTACAGTCATTTGACGTTAAGATTTTTCCAGATGTATTTGTTGAGGAAGTTAATTGATTTTTTTGTGTTCCAGATATATTATTTTTATCTTTGATCAAGCCTAATTTATGCAATTCATTGCATAAATGTAATAATTCTTTTTCATTACGGGCAATTTTATCATTTGTTTTAACAACATCTGTTGCAACTTCATCATCAAATTTCTTTTTTCTTAGACTCAAGTGATGTTCTAATTTGTCTAAACCTTCTGTTGATCCAATATCAACAAAAACACCAAGAAAATCCCAGTATTCTTTCCATTCAACATTTTGATCTTTAGCTAATTCACGACCAATCATTTCGAGACCTTTTTCTGTGTCCGTTAATTTAACATGTAACTCTTTTAAGGCTAATGGAGAATCAGTTATTGTCGAATTAGGATAATCTGAATTATTTGAAAAACTAGAATCATTAAATTTATCCATAAAAACTACAGGAGAACTAGCTCTTTCACGATATGTAAAAAACATATCTTTTTTGGCAGGATTCTTTTTAAGTAGAGGCGTTAAAGCAAAAACATTAACATTATTAAATTGTGATACACGATTTATTGGTGGTGGTGATGTATTATTAGCAGTTCTATTGTATTCGTTAGAATCTGCAATATGTGTTCCATTATTATTTTGACAGTCATTTTCGATTTTAATATCTGTTATTCTTTGATCTGAGAATATTTTATTACTTGAATGCTCTACATTCCCATTTTGAGTATCTTCGCTGTTTGCAGCATCATCATTAGTATTAGTAAATAAAGATCTTGCTGCTGAATACGAATTATTATTTATTGGAGTATTAAACAATTTTCTTGGCGTGCTTGCTAACATTTTTGGTTTATGAGGACTACTACAAATGTTAAAAGATGATCGGGATGGCGAAAGATTAGTTGAACGAGGAGGAGTTTTCCAACGACGGCGAAAATTCTTTAAATAAAATAAAATATTACTTTAAATTAAATTTAATAATATAATATTACATTGGCTTGTTCTTTAGACATTGGACCAGCGTAAGCTTGAATTTCTACTTCCGGACTTAAAGGATCTTTATTCAATTCCTATAATAAAAATGTTATATTTTTGAAATGTAAAAAATAATAAATTTTTTTTTTTGAAGTAATTTAAATATGAAAAGACTGAGCTCACTTTTTTTTAATTATGTAGGTACATATATATAAATTTTTTTTTTTCAAAACTTACAGGTGGATTTGTTGGTGAAAATGGATGTCCTACGCATGGAGGTACAGTACCATCAATAGATCTTATAACTGGAACATAAAACCTTTCTTCTAACAAATTCGATATTTTTTCTTTTAAGGCAATTGGTGCATCATTAACTCTATCGCATATTATCTATATAATTACACAAAATTAAAAATGTAAAAATAATAATTTTAAAATTTAACTTACGTCTTTTGGCATTAAATTTTCCAAATTTGGTATCATTTTACATTGAGGATAAGTTGTTAAAACTTCAACAACGTCTACAGCTCCATATTTTACAGCTAAATGCAATGGTGTTTCACTTCGGCCTTTTTCAGGCATATTGAGATAATAATCTAAAAGTATTTCACATACTTCTTGACAAACTTTTGCATTTTTTTTGCCATGTAATAGTTCTACAAAGCCGATTGTATTTATGGTTTGTAATATTAAATCTGCAATTTGAGCTTTTTTATGAATAGCACATATATGTAATGCATTATAACGGTAACCATCCTTTAAACTAGTTGGTGTGTCACCAACATTAACTAAATAACGTGGATTTTCCCAAATAATTTGTTTCACTTTATTAAAATCTCCATCCTCAATAGCCTTACGAAAATTAATTCGTTCTTGCTTACTTGGTGCATGAAAAGCTGCTTTTTCAGCAGTAGCAGATGGTGCTAATCATTGAAAAAATTAACATATAAAATATTATATATTTTCAAAAGAATTTTAAATAAATGTATTAAGTTACATACTAAACTTTTTGCATTTACTAATCAATTTTCTTTTTTTATAAATTATTTGTATTAAATAATTAATTAAAAATCAGTGAACTAACTAAAAATTAACAAGGAACGACACAAACATTTTTAGAATAATTTTGTATTATAACAGTTTTTTTCCAGTTATCGATAATTTCATTGTATACCTACTATTTGAAAGTTATAATATAATTATTTACTTACACTTAAGATCTGGAAACTTTTGTATTACAGATTCATGTCCTGTTTGGGAATAATTCACTGCATCCTCTTTGTTTTTAAAACTTTTAAGACGGCCATCTTTGTTCCCTTTTAAAACCTTTAGTGCTTCATCTTTTTCAGTAAAAACATTTTCGACTGTGAATTAAAATCAATTTTTATTTCATATTAGGTCATTGCAATAATAAAGATTTACTTTTTTCTAACGAAAATACTTATTTTTAAAAAAATCAATGTTTTAATTTTTAAAATATACAGTAAAATTGTTTCTTTAATATTATAATTATATAAGTTAATTATAATCTTATAAGTTAATATTAAACATTTCTTCTTAGTACTTAAGTTTACAATACACATCAAATATCAAAAATAAGACCCTTTTTAAGATTCAACCTACATACTTGATGTTCATTCCATTTCCATAATTTTGTTTATTGCGAAATTAAGCAAAGTTTAAATACATATATTTACATATAGTGCATCAATATGTATGTTTGTACATATATGTATGTAAATATACAATTTTATGTTCACATTCTTTTGATACATACAAAATTCAAAATAAAAGATAAATTAAAAAATTATTATTTATTATTTAAAATAAAAACTAAAAAATTGAAGTTTTATTGGTTCTTTGTTAAATTTTCCTTAAAGATTTTTTTTTTAAATATTAAATTTTTCGATTTATTTATGTCCACATATGTATTGGTAATGTATTTACAGTTTTGAAATTTAAAAAAAAAAATTATCATTCCCATCTTTAAACTGTAAATTTTTTAATTTTTTGGTTCCTAATTTTAAAAATTTAAAATAAATGCCCATATAATGATTTTATTACGCTTCCCGTTTCTCACTTATTTCTAGTTTCAGCTTGTTCTAGTTTTTGTTGTTATTTACCCCAATATTTTATTTAATGAAATTCAGAACGAACTGTTAAGTGAATGCATATTTTTATAAATTATTTTTAATTATTTTCTCACATAACAAAATTTTTGAATGCAAAAAAAAGGAAAAATTAAAAACATCACGATGTAAACAAATAGTAAATATGTTCGCTTTTAATTAAAATAATTATTTTCCCTAGAAGAGGTCATTAACTTACAAATTTTGACGTGGTTCTAGTTCCTTACCTTCATTTTCATTATCTGTTTGCGATGGAACATATATACTAAAATATGTAATTCCTTCCATTTAAATATTTTGAAAATTTTTACATTAAAATAATTTAATATTAAAAACAAAATTCAAAATAACAAAGCTCCCTGAAGTTTTATTTTGCGTGTACTAATCAGACAGAAATATTGCGACTTTTGAAATATGCGAAAGTTGACATCTTGACATTTGTGATTTAGTTTCAAAATAATTTTTTGACATTTGGTTTATGAATCGAATTGAAGTTAATTTCGTAAACGCAATTTTTAATTTTGATTTTATAAAGTTTTTTATTTATTGAATCAAATTAAAATTAATTAAAATTAAAACATACTTATTAGGTAGAAATAAAATTAATTTGCTATAAAGTATAAACTAATAATGCAAATATTTAATATGAAAATGGTCACAATTCAAAACATTAATTAGTACCTAACCTAATGGAAAGGAAATTGGATAATCACAAAAGTCTTATCTGACATATATCACCGCAATATTAGGTTTGTTTATTAGTTTTTAGACCAAAACAGAACAGCATACAATTAAAAATGAAATACTTTAGGGCAACTTAGAACAGAAAATTTAAAGAACGCCTTTTCTACTTTGTTCTGCAATTTCATTTTTCAGTTGCCAAAATTGTAGTTTTTCGGATATTTTACCTAGAGGCCATGTGAGAGTGAGACAGTACTAGCATGATAGTGGACAAATACATTAACATTTTTGACAATAATATTACATTTTTTCAACCATCTTCAGATAGTAATCTGACATTTCGAACAATTAAAAATGGCGACAAATAGAAAGTGTTCTTAATATTTATGTCAAATATTGCGGTTGTTTTATTTTTTATTTAATATTTGTTTTTTAAACATTTTAATAATAAAATAAAAATAAAAAAAAGATGGAGAAGAAACTAAATAAAAACGACATTTTAAAATTAATAAATTTATATAGACAAAATGAGGTGTTATGGAACTTAAATTCTAGTATCTATAGACGCGTTGATTTGAAAAAAAAAGTTTTAGAAAACATAGCTTTACAAATGAAAATAACTGTTGAAGTGTTAAAAAAAAAATTAAAAAATTTAAGAAGTACTTATGTGGCGGAAAAAAAAAAAGTTGATAACAGTCGTAAATCAGGTTGCGATCCCGAAGCTGTGTACGAGTCGTCATTATTTTGGTACGATCAAATGAGTTTCCTGGATAACATAATTATTTCAAGAGCAAGCAAAAATAATATAAATGAGGTAATTTAAAAGTTAAAAAAATATGTGGCACATGTCCTTAAATTTTATATAGAAAAAAAACAAAAAATACTATTTTCAAACCAAATAGTTTTTCCTACTGTTTTAAATATTCTGATAACGACAAACTATTGTTTAATAAACATTTTAGACCGAAAACAATTTGCTAATTATTTTAGTCAAGTTTGAAAATACTAGCATGATAGTGGTATAAATATAAAATATTAGCATATAATAAAAAAAAAAAAGTGATAAAAGTTGTATATATGTACATATGTATATGGCATATTATATTATGTATGTATGTATATATTCCAATATATATGTATATTACTTTTTATAATTTATTTTTAATTACATTTCCCAAAATGTCTTCAAATTGATAAGTTAATTTAATGAAATTTTTAAAATGTTTTCCATCATTTCCGCAAAACAAATCCTTCAATAAATGGCTTTCCATATCATATTCTTCACGTTTCATTAATAACAGCTTCACCCAGAATTTCCTTTTATTTCTTTTCATCCTCATATTTTAGTTTTTTTAAAACTATAATACTTGCAATTAATTTATTATTTTACTATGCAAAATATTTATAAACAAATGAAATGTATTGATAGTAAAAATGACACATACGTCACACAGACAGTAATTTGACATTTGCTTTACACACTAGCAATACAGTAATACTGTCTCGTCTGGTTGCTGGGTTAGTAGGTTAGGTTTACAAATTGAACAAAACCGTTTTTTGGTATTATTTTTTATAAACAATTTATTTACTTGTTTCAAGTTAAAACCTTGTTAAAATTGGTTAAATTTGTATTATAAAAAGTAAGAGTAAAACGGCAACTCATTAAAACAAATTGACCCGTCAATAAAATTCCATTTTGTTGTTTTGTTGGGTTTTGTTAGGTATACCTACTATTTAATATTGAAGTTGTTTATTTTCTCCATTTTTAATATTGATGCAAATCAAAATTATTTTAATAGTTATTGACAAACGTAAAGAACCATAAACCAATGTAGAATCTAATACATTGACAATATTTTTTGTTAAACATTTTAATAAGAACCGTTGTGAGGTTGTTAATTTGAAATTGGTATTTAATAATTAATATGCCAGATAATATATCGGAACCACAACTTTTATTAAGTTTTATTAGAACTTATAGAGATTTACCTGAATTATGGGACACTTCTTCAAAAGATTATTCAAATAAATTTAAACGAAATGAAGGATATAAGAAATTGCTAAAAATTTATAAAAATATACAACAAAATGCAACAGAAGAAGGTGTTAAGAAGAAAATCAATTCAATGAGAACGAATTTTAGAAAACAATAAAAAAAAATGGAATCTTCCATAAAAAGTGGATCAAATGAAGTATTTGAACCACAATGTTGGACTTTTAAAGAATTAAGTTTTTTGACTGAATCTTCATCAAGTTGGATTAGCAATAGTCCATTTCTTTTATCGCCGGAAAATGAACTATCAAACGTAAATTTATTTATATATTTAAACGTTGTATACATTTGTACATACCTATTCGTTTTTTTTAATTCCTCTTTTATAGTTACTATTTACTATAATTTAGTGAATTATTGTTAGTAAAGTTAATAGAAACTTTTATTACATATATTATTTTTTATTATATAACACTGAATTACTTTATAACCTGAAACCTTTTTTAACCTTTTTAAAAAAAAATTCTTTTAAATTTCCTACAGATCAGAAAGGGTGAAAGTGATGATAACATGGAATTTGGAGAACCGGAGGTAAAATAGTGTTAATTTACTAACATTAAGTTTTATGAATCATTAATACTAATTTAATGCTTTTGTAGATTAAAGAATTTGAAAAGTATGATTGCGATGAAGTTGAAGAAACCGAACCGTTTCCTTTAACTTATGTTGAAAGGCCGTTTAACCCTGCTAGGAAACGAAAATATGTAGAAAACAATCAAACAAATAAACAAAACGAATTATTAAGTGTAGTATGTGATTATTTAAATAAAAATGATAACGATGAAATTACTGTTGCTAAAAGTTGGTCATTGAAGTTAGCAAGATTAAAGTCTGATCAAAGAATTTGGGCAGAAAAATTTATTAATGATGTTTTAACAGAAGGTGAGCTTGGTACATTACATCGACATTCTGTTCGAATTAATGATTCTTTTATATAAAAATAAAGTTGGAAAAGCATATGTAATAATTTTTTAGTTTTTAATAATTTGCCTATCGTAAAAAAAAAGAAATAATAATTTTTAGTAGATAAGTAGTTTTGATATATTCATCATTAATTATTACTTATTCTTCCTGTTTCATTTTCAAAAACTTAACATATTTAAAAGGGAATAAATGCTGTTATACAGTTTGTTGAAAAAATAATATTATAAAATGCTTGTTCTCATATTTATAGCCAATACTTTTGAAAATAATTTTTAAATTAATACATAACGTTATTGTAGATTTGTCGATAGTGCGTTAAATTTTAAATATATATTGTTCATTGATACACTTTCGTAAAAATCCAGTTATTCACTTCTTAAAACAAGAAATAAATATTGACAGAATTGTTTCGACATTAATTGACAAGTTTGACAAATTATTTGCATTAATTATATTTTGTTGATTTTGATTGGATTTTTTGATATTTAAATACATTATTATTTAGTGAAGTGACTATTTTAACACGAGTACATATTAATAGTTGTAACAAAATATTTATTTCTCAGAAAATAAAGAATTTCGTATGGAAAAAAAAGAGAATCCTTCTCGAGAGCCTGACAGAGCGGGTCGGCAAAATCGGCAAAAAGCAATCGTAAATGCATTTCACTTCAAAAAAAAAAAAATGGTAAGTTCTAATCACAGAAAATAAAATTTTATAAAATAAATTAATTTTTCTCCCATTATAGATTTTTTTTGAATTTGGATGCCATTATGATTGCCATTTTGGTGATTTGGTCGCTAAATCTAGTGAATTTGTCGCGGCAAAGTGATTCTAATTGAGATCAGCGATTTTTTTGACGATTTTCAAAAGTATTTTTAACTAGTTTTTATCTTTTTCACTACTTTTTTGTACTCACTTTTTCAACTAATTTTTTAATCTTTCAATTAGTTTTTAGAACTCACTTGTTAATTAATTAAATTTATACAGTGGTGATAACTCTTAGGTGATATGATTAGTTTGTTTTAAATTCAAAAACATAATACTAATTATTTTTAATTATTCTAATCAACGTTGGTTATTTTTCAACTTCTTCAGGAGTAGATTTTTTTAATAAATATGTTTAAATATGTTTAAAAAAAACCAAATAAGCGTTGAACAGAATAATTAAAAAATAATTAGGATTATTTGTTGAATTAAAAACAAACAGACCAAATACGGCTAAGAGTGTCTTTACCGGAAAAGTACTGAATTGTAATATTAATTTGTTCTTATAATTTTTTTTTCATAATTTTATAATTCTTATTTTAATTTATTTTTATATTAAAATGTTTATAAATTATAATTACATATTATTTATTTATAAATGGTCAAATTGAAATGCAAAGAATAAATGTTTATTTAAATTACATTATTTTACTTAAAATATACGGAGTGTTTTTTTTAGTTAAAACTGGTTTTCATGAGAAAAAAAATCCATAAAATGTTAGAGCATAGGCAGAAGATTCAAAAATGACTTGTGTCTAAAAGAGATACGTTCAACGATTTTTTTATTTTGCAGAATATCGTCTATAAATTCATAGAAGTATTTTATCAACAATACTTCTGTCTGAGTATATTTTTTCCTCCTGTTTCCCATTGGTAGTACACTAATCTTTTTAAAATTGGAATAGTATCCACGAAATTTCTCATGAAAATCAGCATTTATACTAACTCTGGTTTTAGCGCCTTTTTAAATTTTGAAGATTTTAGCTGAATAACTTCTGTCAACCCTGCTAATAATAATATTAATATTTCGTCAGTCATTAAATTTTATTTTTATATAAAATTTTAATCCATTACGGCCCTGATGTCGATAGTCATATCACTTTCATTTTTTATGAAAAACAAAATTTTTGATTTCGATAGTCATAAGAAATGAAAACAAGCTGATTTTGATAGCCGATTTTTATGAAAATTATTAAATTACTACTTGTAAAAATGGATTTAGGAAAAAAATAGTAAGTATTTTATGTATTTATATTTATAAGAATGTAGGCATTTTCATAAGCAACCTATGACTATGAAATAGTATAGGTTGCAAGAAAGCCCATAATGTTTTGAATTAGAAGTTGAAACGACATGATTTAAAAAAGGTACTCACCGAGTTTGTAGTAAAATTTAAGTATCGCAAAAAAATAAAAAAAGTTCGACTTAAAAAACCCATCCGTCTTAAAAAACGGACCCCAACAACTAAGGAGCCACTTTTCGGAACTTGTAATTTGGTTTTCTCTTTTTAGTTTATTACAGTATTGTGGGCTACGTTTTCTAAAACAGGTCGGTTTGACTTCTTGGTCCCAAAATATGGCAGTATTTATTGTCCTCATTATACAGACAATGTTATTTAATAATTTGCGAGCACTTAATTTTTTAATTTTAGCTTTTCTTTTCTTTATATATCCAAGACCTCAAAATAAGAAAGTATTGCCGGTTTAAGAATAAAACTATATCGTTTTAATTTAAAATTCCATTTCATTTCAGGTTATCAAAATCTCAAAAAATATTAAAATGATATGATGTCATTTTAATTTTTATGAAATGGCTATCGAAATCAGGAAGCACTTGTTTAAATTTTATTCCAAAAGAACATGAAATTGGAGACGACAACAGATTTACAAGTACAATAATAAATAATAAATTAATTATTTTGTAGAGCGTGATTTGTGAACAAGATAAATTTTTTTTTGTTTGTATTGGATGGGGTATAAGAAATAAAGTTTAACATCTTTTATTATTTTTAATAAATTGTCAAGAAACAACATAAAAAATATATCCATATGCGCCAATCGAACATAATGGTTTAACAGAACGATGCAAACGACTTGTCCAAAACGCTTTGAAATGTCAAACAATTAAAACTGATTGATGTTGGTAACGTGGGAAAGTTGAATTATATTCTCATAGATTATTTATTTTAATTTTGTAATGTATCCAGGAGTGGGTTTCATTTCTTAGTTTGAGTAGAGTTTATGCATTTATAGAATTAACTATCACACTTACACGCAGACTTAATATAATGCGGAATGACTACTTACTTATACAGACTTAATATAATGCGGAATGACTACCATTTCGGAATGACTACTTAGTGTCAAACACTTAAACATAAAGTTGAACTGCCAAAATTAGATTAGAACATTTATATTTCAAGAAGTAATGGAGTTTTCAAATTTTTTTTTTATTTAAAGAAGTATTATAAATTAAAATTAAATTTAATTTCGTTTATTATTTTTGGATTTTGCTATTTCGAAACGATATGTGCGACGTCACGGAGTTATTTTTCTCTACTCTGACATTTCGAAACGACTTTATCTGAGATACTGACATAGACTCTAAACTTCACAGTCCAGTAGTTAAGAATTAATAAACGAAACTCTCCTGAACGCTTTGGAATGTCATATTTGTTATTTTACAAATAAAAGATTACATTTTTATTTTGTTTATTAGTTTAAAAGAAAAGGACGGAGATAATTTAGCAAAAAAATATAATAAGTAATTTATGTATGTACATATGTATATTATGCTGCCCATACACGGCGGACTAGGTTGTAAACTTGGTACGCCGACAGGTTTAAGTACCATACCACACTTATCCAACCTATCATCCAATCCGTTGTAATTATGTACTTTATATTTTCTCAAATCAAAAAATCTCAATGTTAAAATGACATTTAAGTTGTACAGCTTGCCCATACGCGATACAACTCAACTACAAACGAAGGATTCCGCCCACAAAAAACAAAATTTTTTGATAATCTTCCAACGAACTTTTCAACCATCAAAATGGTTTAACAACTTTCCCATACACGAACAACTTATCAAGTCTGTATAGCAAGTTGTCAACCTAGTACGCCGTGTATGGGCAGCATTAAAATTGTTATTATTTTGTTTTGTTAACTTCACAAAAAAATGTCAAACGATGTTCACGTTTTTGATATTTCAAAATGTTTTGTTAAGCACGTCATTCACGTCGAATCGAGCATAGCGAAGGTATAAAACTGCTCTTTTTAACTTTAGATTAGTTCTTTTTGGCCAATGGAAATTTACATTAGAATTTCTTTATGTATAATAATGATATAAATCTGATATAATAAATGTAACATATTATATGTTCGTACGTACTATGTACACAATAATAAATTTAATAACAAAAAAATTATTTAAAGATTCACGCTAATGAAATTTTAAATAATTTATTTACAGTGCCTTTGTACGTTATATAAAAAAAAATTGTAGAAAATAAGCCTGCGCAAATTAATTAAGATAAGGTAAACTATAACCTTCTGCGTCTGGTGGATTTAAAATCTTTTTAGTACTATTTTGATTCCACTTGTGTAAATTATTCGGCCGAACGTGTATGATACCACTGTTTGATTCAAAAACCTTAAAAGAAAGAAAGAAATTTTATCATTGATAAAAGCAGATAAAACTCATATATTTAATTTAGAATTAAAATTTATTACGAAAAATTATAAAATAAAACTGACGTCTGAAAAAATCTAGTATTTAAATGGAACATATATGTATATCAACAAAATAAATACATACATATATCTATCTATGTGTCTAGTATTTAGTATCTACATAATAATATATGATTTGGATAATAATTGTATATAAATTTATTTATTTATTTTGGTTCCCCTAACTCTAACACGTACAATCACAATGTAATGAGAAAATAATTCAACCTATCTTTTCAGATTTGGTTGCGGTACAAGTATTTTCAATTATGTGTTTATCATGCAAACCGCAAACGTAAACATAAAAGTTTAAACTCGGTATCAAACCGTAAACGTAAATGCTAGTATAAAAACAGCAACCATACGTACGTTTTAGCTCGCGGTTCTTTTAGTTTTTTATGTTTTAAAAATTTAAAATAAGCAAAGTTGAATTATTTTCTTTAAAATATTTAAAAAAGTCATTTTTGATTATGCTTTTCGTTTTATTTATTATTTTTAATTTGAATGTATAAGACAGGTATTGTTTTCATACTAAAAACTTGTAGCCGAAAACATGTAAAAAGTATTTTTAGCTTGATGTCTGTCTATATGTTTGTGTGGGTATGTATGTGGGTACGTGTACAGACTAAACGACAGAGCAGAAGTTTTTGAAATTTCATATTTAAGGTTTTGACGTAATTATCTCGGATTGATAAACTTTTCAAGCACTTTGGGCAACCGCAAGTGGTAGTTTACTAGTGCAAATTTAAATCCTTTTACGAATATTTCTTAACTGGAAAATATATTGAACAAAATTATTTAAAAAAAAGTTGTTAGACAAGTCGTAAAGGGCAACAACTTTGCCATAAAACATTTTGATCCGACTAACTTTAAGCCTTATTTATGTAATTAAATAACATATTTCATACATATTACAATACGTCATACCTATGCATTATATGAACAATTTTTTTTGGTTTTTCATCTTTTTTATATTATTCTCTTCTTGATGACGCAAAATTCAAACTGTAAACTGAAATTAATTTTATTAGTTACTGAACACATACATAAATAAATTTTATCACAAAATCCACAGGTATAAAAATAAATAAAACAAAATTGTCATAACATATCCATATATATGTACATATGTAGTTAAAAAAAAATTGGTATTGCTGGATTGCTGTAAACCAAAAATAAAGACTAAAACTTCAACAGAAATAAAATTCTTCTTCATTAATCCAATAATTTACTTCTTAAAACCTATCAACTATTTTTAAGTTTAACTACAGATATATGTAAATATTTGTAAATCAAGCTTCATATAAATATAGTAAAATGATAAGATCGAAATCTTATATTTTAAGTTAAAAATATATACAACTATGTATAATTAAAATTATAAAATAGTTCGCTTTTACTTGTAAATAAGTACCTATTTGAATTTTTGACATGGTGAAATTTTTTACAATTTTTTAATGCATACATTTAGGCGAGGTTGTAGGAATTAATTAGTCACATTTAATTAGAGAGAAAAGAAAGATAACAACATTTTTGAATTTTATTTTATGCCATAAAATAACAGTCCTATGGTATTTTGGACCTCCTTAATACTTTGAGTTGTATTAATTATGTGGGATAAATTTTATGAAAATCCCTGCTTGAAATATCTAACTAGGTTTGCTAGTCAAATGTTTTGAACATCTGTAACTATATATGTTTGAGCTTACAAAAACAAAAATACTTACTTTATTTATATTTCTTCTTATTATTAATTTGTTTGAGTTTTTTGGTTTATTATCATTATATTTTTCTTTCATTTTATTATCGTTTGAAATATTCACTGGTATTATATTTTGTTTTATTTGTTTATCAGATTGTTCTTTTAATTTTAATGACATGTTAATTTTTGGTGGTGGTTTTTTCATTTTTTCTTTTTCAATTGCATACAACTCATCCTATAAAAAAAAAAAATAAAAACAAAAACAAGTTTAAATAATATTTGAATATTTTTTTTTTTATATTATATAAAAATAACTTACTCGACTCTTGTATATCATGCAACAGGCCCTTAGTGAAAAATAATAAATAATTTCTACACCAGATAATAATGAAAATCCTAAGAATAAACCTGCAATACCACCAAACGATACTAAAAGATCAACCCAACCAAATAAAACTTCACGTTTATAACGAATAATAGGCCAAGTTAGAAATTCTATTCTTATTCCAACAGGGTTACCATCTCTGAAATTGCAAAAAAATGTCTTAATTAAAAATAAAGGTAAACTTAAAAAAAAAGAAAAGATTATAAAAATTAAAATAAAAGTTGTCAATACACTTTTAATTATATGTAATAAGGCAGAAATTGTAGAAAATGACACTGAATGCACTTTGGACGCTGTTTCATTTGCATCTTCTTTCACTTTGTCTCTTATCTTCTTTCTATAGAATTTCTTTGTAGTAGAGATATTTCTACTGCATTCATTAGTGTTGTCGTTAAAAGAGAAATTTCCGACAAAAAATTATTTGCCTGAGACCCTGAGGCCTGAGCTGTTGCATTTTGACAAATGCATAGACACATACGAGCAAATAAAAATTTATGTATGTTGAGAAATTTTTTTTGTTGCTGTATAAAATGCATAATACTTCTTAAACAAAATGTCAATTTCACAATGAAATTTACACCAAATATACAAGTTGAGGAAAGTTGCAGCAACTATTGCAGCACCGTCTATTAGTTAGAATCTTGTTGACGATGACTGTTGACATCGTGTAATAACCGCCAATAATTAAAACTTGATATGTAATATAAGTATGTATGGATATGTAAAAAGTGTAATGAATATTCCAATCCATTCACTCAAGTTTTATTTCACTTGGAAATAATGTTTTTTTTTTATGTATTTCTCTGTCACATAAATGTGGACAGGAAGTTACACAGCCTTTCCTGTTCAGGCGTGGCTGTAAATGTCGTAAGGGCGAATAACTCTTACGACGTGTTGTGGGATGCGAACCCACACTCCCTCGGTGTTTACAACGTATTTTATACACTCTTACCCACTAGGCCACCTAGACCCCTGGAAATAATTATATAATTTGTAATCGTAATCAGTGCTACCGTTTTGATTATCATGAAAGAATAAATTTTCGAATTTTAAAAGAGAATTCAAAAAATTCTATGGAAACTAATAACATAATATATAGCTGTACATAAATAATATAAATTCTTTAAATGCATTAATTTTTATTATGAAAATAGTTTACAATTTATTATAAATTAATTTATAGAAAATAAAACAAATAATAATTGTTAACTATAACAAAAAGATAGCATAGGGCTCTAATTTAAAACAGCAGGATATTGCTAATAAATATTACATTTTTAGAGAGTATCAATGTTTTTTTATATATAGTTTTAATGTATACCTGAAATATATATATATTACAGGTGTACACAAATATATATATATATATATATATATATATATATACTTATAAAGTTTTTAAAATGTTATCATCTCATCATTTGTTTTTGACCACTACTTAGTTTTTGCAAAAATATCACAAGGGAGTATTTTGCTTTGAGAAGTATAGTAATATAACAGCTGTTAGGAGAGGAGTACAAATACTCTCATGATAAAATTTTCGACAGCACTGAATTAGAAATTCCAATTAACTTTATCATAAAAATAGCTTTGGATTATTTTAATTAAAGATTTGATGAAATTAAGTGAGGCAAATTAGTTCGGTTTAGTATAAAAATTATGTCAAATCGTAATCGTAGCATTGTGTATTGTATAAAAATCGTGTGATGATTAGCATAATTGGCATAATTTGCTTAATTCTAAAATAAAAAAATATAAATAATTTAACTATTTACTGAAATTTCGAATAATACGATTCCAATCAATCAATTATATTTAATAAACTTTATTGTTTATTCTTTCTGTAATTAATTTTAAATTTATTTTTATACTCAAGTTTTTTTTCACTTACTTTTTCTCTTTCTTTATACTAATATTTGCTTATGGCATTAAAATTCGCCAAACAAGAATTTTTTCTCATAAGGTATTTTTGAAACCCGAAATAAATAAAATGAATAAATAAAAAAATTTGAAAGTTTTAAAGATAAAATTAGATAAAATAAATAAAGAATCACTATAGTTATAAAGAGTATAATATAGATTAAGTTTTGTAGTCGACTTGTTTAAAAAAATTGAAATATGTATGTACATTTATATATATGTATATGTATATAAAGAAAGTTATATATTGTACAAACTGATAAAAATTGCAATATTGAATGAATAGTATAATCTTGTATATAAACCATTTAAAACTTAATATTTACAAAGCCACACAGTATAATTAATATTGAACACATATTCAAAATACCCCTAGCAAAAATCGATTGGACTAGAAAGACTGGAAGCATTTTAAAATGTTATATATATATATATTTAAAATCTAATTTAAACGTTTAACAGGATATAAGAAGTACTGTAATTTGTAAATTATATGCAAGATTATCTTCATAGAAGATAAGATTCTTATGTTCTAAAATTTTTAATACTTAGTAATATAGAAACGGAAATCAACAAATCTAATATAGATTTTATCAATATGTTACAAAAAATGTTGTAACATTTTTAATCTAATAAAATAATTTAATATTTGAAAAAAAATGTATTTATAAATTTTTTTAGTTTTAATAAATTGGAATCTAAGTCCGTTACAAAACTATGTACGAAAATTCTGTAAAACGGAATCCTATATAATTTTAACACACGTAAAAATATAATATTAAACCTTTAATTTTCATGTCTTGCCGAAGAAAAATTTGTACAGGTGCCTAAGTTACAGGTGTCTAAAAATAGCAAATTTTCAATTTTTAAGGCGTAATAACTCTTAAAGAGAGGGGGTGGTACCAAAAAATTTTCTGAGGAAGCTTATACTAATTCTAAAAGTTCTTTCTTGTCTCAAAATTTCAGGTTCCTATCTAAAGGTGTGCCGCAGTTATGAAAAAAGAAATTTCATGCAAAATATGGTTTTCACATAACGGTAAATTTAAATCGTAAATTACAAAATATTACATAATTTTGATATTGTTTTATATAGATAATAAAATTTTCGATCTTCTGGCTGTGTTAGATTGTAAAACTATTACGCAGAGCCTGAGATATATACATCTAAAAATGGGTCTTTTTCGCAATTTTGAAGAGCTGCAACTTTGGAACCCTTTACAACTAAAATAAACCTTTAACACACGTGAAAATATATTACTGTAGCTTTAATTTTTATATCTTGCAGAAGTAAAATGTGTACAGGTTTCTAAGTTACAGGTGTTTAAAAATAGCAAATTTTCAATTTTTAAACCCTAGTAGCTCATAAACAGGGGGTGGTCCAAAAAAATTTTCTCAGCAAACTTATTATAAAGAAATACCTGTCGAATGACGTTTTCAGATTGGAAAAATCTTAAGCAGAACATAAGATATATGCATTTAAAAATAGGGCTTTTCAAAGTTTGAGGGGCTGTAGCTCCGTAATGGGAGGGGCTACATAAAAAAGTTGTTCCACAAAATTATTTTTTTTATGAGACCTACCCATGGTTAAAATTTTTTTTCTCTATCTTTAACGGTGTAGAAGTTTTGTAAACAGACGGACGGATGGACAGAGTGAAACTAATAAGCACATTTTTTCAAAATTTTTTTGGAAATGTGCTAAAAAGTTTCAAAATTTTACAATATTTCCAATCTTTCTGACTTCAGCTTTAAATTTGTAGTAATTTTGTCATGTTGCCTTATACAGTTTGGGAGATACCAATTTTTTATTTTATTACAAATGTAGTTTTTATAATTTTTGTTAATTTCTTAAAAAAATATTAATTTTGATAAACTTGTTTGTAATAAAAATTATTATTCTTCCAGAAATAAGAAAAAAAAAAGAAATCACTAAAATGCACGTGTAAATTATTGATAAAAATTTTTGAAAATAAATTTTGAATTTTCATCTCTTGGAAACTAACTGGAAGAGTTTTAGTTTAGCTCTCATATAAAACAAAATTACCTACTCATAACGATTTACCTTTGATGTAACGATAGAAAATGACGGAATGCAGATTCTGTCAACAAAAAAAAAACAAACTCCAGGTCACATACTCAAACATTTCAGAACTTTACTCCGAGCAAGTTATGTGCGCCTAAGAACATATTGCTGGACCGAAAACTTATTGCCAGCAATAAACTCTATAGAAATCTTTAGAGTAATCTTTACTTTCTTCGGCTGACAGAAGTACTATAAGTGAAGGCAAAATCTACAACACGTAACAGGGAGAGCACAATAGATTTACATCAAAAGATCGCAGTGTTATTTATACCTTTTAAATAACAATCTAATCTAATCGAATTAAAAAAACACTCTGTATATATTTTTTTTTTTTTAATATAAAAATAAAAACTTACAATTTTGTTAGCTTTTCAATATTGTAGACAGTTTTCTGACAACTTAATTCACATTGTAAACAATCTTTAATGTTTGTTATATTTCTTTTATATTTTTCCAAACATGGAAAATCTTTAATTTTACACATTGGAATATCAGCTAAAATTAAAGAACAAATATTATTATATTTATATTAAAAAAAATTTTTTTTTCATTTAATTTTAATTATTAAAAATTTACCAATAGGTTTGTAAAAAGGTGGAATACATTTACAAAGTTTAGAAGCTTTGTTAATACGACATTCTTTCATGCATGATGAAAATGTATATTCTTCTTTGAAATATGCTAACTTAACTTCGTCAGCAAAAATACATTTACGCTGTCTAAAATAAAATCAAAGTACATAATATAGAATAATAAAAATAAAACAAATCTATTTAATTAAAGATGATATTATGGTATCGCAGTTAATATTTATGAAAACTGAAATTTTGTTCACATATAAGGTAATAAATAGTATAGTAACTAAATTTGATTATTTTGTTGGTAGTGAACTGAAACAATTTACAACTTGATGACCAACAAAGAAAAAGAACTATCTTGTCTTAATCATATTTAAGACTTTGACAACCACAAAAATGCTTAAATTTTAATAATTTATTTTTATATGACCACATATAAAATATCATAGTATGTATGTATGTATGTAAATTTATTTAAGAACTGGTATATTAAAAATAAAGGAAAATTTAAAATGAAAAATATTTTAACAAAAATTAAATGATTTTATATTTTTTGTTATCTTAGTAAGTAGTAACAAGTTTTTTACAACACCTAGAGCCCCAAAAGATGATTGTTAAGATTAAATCCACTAAGTACGAAAAAATGGTAACAGGAAATGGTATATCTTTTACATTTTAACGATAATTAGATCTGGAAATTTTATTATACCTATAATTACAAAATTAGAGCAAATTTAATTTTATGATGTTGAAATATTTGTAATAAGTATAACAATAATTCAGGAATTTGTTAAAGATAAAAAAAAAACTATTTGACAATATCATCAATTAAATATTAGCTTTAAAAGATTTTAAAAATTGTAACGTGCTTCTGTGGCCTAGTGGTTAAGAGCGTATGAACTACGTTGTAAACATCAACGGAGTGTGGGTTCGAATACCCCACGCGTCATAAGAATAATTTCCCCTTAATATGCTTACAGATACGCCTGAAAAAGAAAGGCTGTGTAATTTCCTTATCACATTTGAGTGGCAGGGGAATATACTAAAAACAAAAAATATTGTAACAAAAATACGAAATGATTTAAAAATCAAAATTATAATTTTTAGACGAGAATTCTTCACATTTTAATAAATTAGATTTTAACTAAAACAATTACTTTAGGTTATACAGTTAATATTTTATGAAATCCGCCATATAAGAATAGACAGGACGTAAAACTTTTTTTTTTTCATTTTGATTTACTGTATAACATCAATAAGTCTCATTTCAAAACAGAACACCTCCGATTAAAGGTGCGACTTATACAAAATAATCTATAATAGTTTGATATATAGTTTGATTACTTTATACTTAATTGTTTTGCATCATCTGTAGTATAAGTATTTTTTTTTGAAATTAATATACTGTCCTCATATTTTGATGTCCAAACAAGTTGATGTTTAAAGCCTGCTTCAAAATATTCTTCATGTGAAAATATGAAAATCTACAAAAAGTAAATTTATCTATACGGTATTCGAAAAGAAGACAAACAAAAAAAAAATATATATATATATATATATATATAAATTGAATATTACCTTTGATGTTTGATTTGGTACAAATTCTAATGACCATTTTTTATCAGTTTCATAAAGATCATGAACGGCAACTGATTTTTCACTATATATAAAATTATTAAAATCATAATTATTTAATCACTTTAAAATGTATTGAGTTGAACTATTAATTTTCTTACTCAATTTTTTCTTTTGATTTAAATCTACTATTAAAACCATAACAAAATCCATGCTCTGTATAAACACTTTCAAAATGAGAACAGCAAGCGACATCTTCTGTTCGATATTTACATTTTAATAGTGTATTATTACAATCTTTAACAACCTGAAAATTAAATAATTAATTTTAAAATAAACTAATTTTATATTATATTTCGAGAAGATGTTGTAGGAAACAACAACATATATTATATTAATGTATAAATATACGATTTCACTAATATTCTCATTGCCATATTGTACTTAAAAAAAGTGTATTTGTATTTGAAAGAAACGCTTGTCAAAAACCTCTTTGTAAGAAATAATAGGCCTTGTTGTACTTTAAGTTTTTAAATTTTGATTATAAAATCAATTGTTTCCAAAAGAAAATCGAGGATATATATTTATTGGATCTTTTCAACATTTAAGTGTTTTCGGCCTTAGTTTTTTATTTTATCTCGTCCTTTTGAAAAGATATTTTAAAAATTATTTGCTTTTGGTGTTATATGGAAGGACTTGATCTATAGAGTATGTGTTAAGTTCTTTAATTCAATATTTTGTTATATAATTTTTCAATGTATCTTCTTCTTCTTGCCCAAGGTGGTACAAATTTTGTTAGCTATACATTTCTAGCATATTTTATAAAATTCATCATAAGAGACTAAATCTCATCTTCATAAAACGTTATACTAGGAGCGGAATATTTACTATAGGGTATACCATATACAACATATACATACATATACCATATGCAAATATATCTTTTAAAATCAATTTGGAAATGTTTGAAAATCATTTTTCATTAAGAAGATTGAAGGTGGGGTTTCCCATTCATCAAGTTACAAAAGACAAATATAAGAAAAGTGATAGATAGATAATTTCTATGAAAAAAGCTATATCTTTATATAGTCTATTATTTATTATCCAAAACTGAACAGAATAATAATAAATTTTAAAAGCATATATTAAATTTCACAAGATTTCAAGGACTATGCATCCTTTAATAAAAAAACACAGCAATAATTTTATTTACCTGAAATGCTAAATCTCTTAATGAAAATTCATTTAATGAAACTATTGAACTAAAATTTTCACTTAATTGATATGCTTCCATTAAATTATCAAATGATAGACTTGTTAAAACTTGTAAAAACGGCTGCACCATAATAGCTGTTTCATCACTATATTTTCTAAAAAGAAAATGTTTATATTAATAAGAGCCAAATTAAATGATAAATGATTATTCTCACCCAATTTTACTATATGCAACTTGATATGCTTTATCGGGATCAAACGGTTCTTCAGCACATACAATTGTTGTTGGGAACATAACCTGTTGATTGTGGAAATCTGTATCCAAACCTTAAATGTCAAAATTTCGTAAGTTTCAAATAAAATTATTTATCGTAAGTATCAAATCAAAAATTATTATTATTAGTTTTTTTTTTGCGAAAGTAGGTGGGAGTTTCGATCACCAATGAGATCAACGAATTCTCTTTGGTAGTGTTGAACTTTTAAATTAAACGCCAACCTCCCTTGTAAACCAAACATTAGGCTAAAACCTATATGGTACAATGTACTGTTTGGTTTGAGGATTGGGAAAATAGGAATAAAGCAATAGGAAATAAGGAAATTGGGAAATATAGGAAGTTATTGGATGTTGGGAGGATTAATTATTAGTATATATTACAAAATAAAAATACCTGTGATGGTAGGATTTGTTTGAAATTTCTCCCATAAACTCATAATAATTACTAAAGCTGCAACAGCTCCAATACTAGCAAAACAAAACCACATAAATCTAAAAGAAGACATAAACAAAATACAAAATTATTTATTTAATAAGAAATTAAAAAAAAAAAATATTAAAGGTGTTATTAGTTAAAATTTGTATTTTAACAAAATATTATCAAGTTTTGACATTTTAACAATTTAATTATGAATAAGTGTAATAATTTTATTTTAAATATTAATAAATGCGCTGTTATTTCATTTACCATTTTTAGTCCTTAAATTCAACATTAAATACTTATTATATACTTTTGATAAGAATATAATAAAATGAATCACTGAATTTATTGATCTTAATGTAACTTTTGACTGTTAACTTATAACAACATTTTAACAATATAATAAAGAAAGCAAACTTTAAGCCAACGTTTTCCAAAGTGTGTGGTGCACCCCTCCGGAGGGCGCGTTATAGTTCAGAGGGAGGGGCATAAACATTTTAACATGATATTTTTGAATTGACAATTTTCGAAAGAGAATAATTGATAGAATTGTCTTGAGATATTTCATTGAAAGAAAAATTTGAAACACTAGTTCAATTTTGGTTGAAGCGCAAGGAAGAGTATAATATTTTGACAATCAAAACTATACAAGTCCTGTTGCCACTCGTAACATCCTATTTGTGTGAGACTGGATTTTCTGCCTTAGCCGCTATTGAAATTAAAATATCGAGCCTGTTTAGTAGTGGAAAAGGAACTTCGGGTAGCAATTTCGTCGATAACACCACGTTTTCATAAGATTTGTGGCGAAAAACAAGTTCATCCTTCGCATTAAACACAAATATTATATTTTATAAATTTTTATATTGTGAATTACCTTTTTTGCATTTGATGAGGAAATAAATATTTATTTTTATTTTTTAAATTTATGCCTTTATTATTTTATGACATAAGAGGGTCGCCAAGATTTTTTATTGAAAATAATGGGGCACAGCAAAATAAATTTTGGAAACCACTTTAAGCTATGTTTCATGAAAAGATTACCTAGAGAATTTGACGATTCATAAATTACAAAATTTCTATCAGTTCTTTTCAATTCTTGAGTACGCAAACCAAGTATAGTTATACTACCATCAATATGTTGTAGGAATTGAACCAATACAAAAATGTTTTCTCTGTTTTGCTTTAAGAAATCTAATTTGAGCTAATCTCTTTATATAATTGCTTCCATATAAATGTTGATCGATTTAAATTAATCGATATGAATACTTTAGAATTCAGAAAAATTGTGATAGGTATTGTTTTTATTACTCCAGTATTTCATTTCATAATCATATAAATTTACACTATACATTAACTAAATATGAAGAAATTCATAAAACACAAGGGCACGTTTCAGGTCCGAAAACATGTTATTCATTGCATTTCGCCGATAAACAGAATGTTAATGGATGTGAATCAATACAAAACAATAATAATAAAAAAAAAAAAATATGGGTAAAGATGCGATAAAAAATTACTATTTAGAATAATTTCAATTTTTGTTTTATGCAACTCTATATCTAAACTATAATTTTTAATAAGTAAAAATTGTTTTGTAAATGTTTGAATTAAGTAATAATAAATAAATAAATAAAAAAGTAAGATTTTCATATGTCCTGTAGAGAAATATTAGTAAATTACATTTTGATTTACGACCAGCATGTGTTCCTGAAATGATGGGTGAAAAAAAATTAAATTTAAATGGAAATGAAAATTTATAAGTCTTCAACATGTAATCATGTAAATAATTTTCATTTTTGATTGAAAAAAAAATTAACGTTAAACGAAAAATTAGCTTAAATTGAAAAATAATTGACAATAAGAAATTGAAATTGGGTGTAAATGGAAAAACAAAAATAAGAGCGTAAAATAAAAACAAGGTAGAATGTAAACGAACGGTTTTTAAAAGCGCACATTTCCAAAACTCAATACAAACTGTTTAAAAGTGTGACTTGCACAAAAATTTGAAAATTTTATGTAATAAGAAAAAATGTGAAAATAGGACATTTTTAAAATTTTGAGAGGTCGTAAGTCCGGAATCCTATATAACTAAGAAAAGCCGTTAACACGCGTAAAAATATATTATTGAACCTTTAATTTTCATGTCTTGCCGAAGAAAAATTTTTACAGGTGCCTAAGTTACAGGTGTCTAAAAATAGCAAATTTTCAATTTTTGTGGCGTAATAACTCTAAAAGAGGGGGAGTTACCCAAAAATTTTCTGAGGAAAGTTATACTAATTCTAAAAGTTCTTTCTTGTCTCAAATTTCAGGTTCCTATCTGAAGACGTGCCGGAGTTATGAAAAAAGAAATTTCATGCAAAATGTGGTTTTCACATAACGGTAAATTTAAATAGTAAATTACAAAATATTACATAGTTTTGATATTGTTTTATATAGATAATAAAATTTTCGATCTTCTGGCAGTTTTAGATTGCAAAACTATTACGCAGAGCCTGAGATATATACATCTGAAAATTAAGCTTTTTCGCAATTTTGAAGAGCCGCAACTTTGGAACGCTTTACAACTAAAATAAACCTTTAACACACGTTAAAATATATTACTGTAGCTTTAATTTTTATATCTTGCAGAAGTGAAATGTGTACAGGTTCCTTAGTTACAGGTGTTTAAAAATAGCAAATTTTAAATTTTTAAGCCCTAATAGCTCATAAACAGGGGGTGGTCCAAAAAAATTTTCTGAGCAAACTTATACTAATTCTAAAAGTTCTTTCTTGTCTCAAAATTTCAAGCCTTTATCTGAAAGCGTGCCAGAGTTATGAAAGTAGAAAAATCATGCAAAATTTGGTTTTCACATAACGGTAAATTTAAATACTAAATTTAAAAAAATTGTATAATTTTGATATTAATTTATAAAGTTAAAAAAAATACCTGTCAAATGAGGTTTTCAGATTGAAAAAATCTTAAGCAGAACATAAGATATATGCATTTAAAAGTAGGGCTTTTTCAAAGTTTGTGGGGCTGTAGCTCCGTAATGGAGGGGCCTACATGAAAAAGTTGTTCCACAAAATTATTTTTTTATGAGATCTATCCATGGTTAAAATTTTTTTTCTCTATCTTTAACGGTGTAGAAGTTTTGTAAACAGACGGACGGACGGACGGACGGACAGAGTGAAACTAATAAGCACATTTTTTCAAAATTTTTTTGGAAATGTGCTAAAAAAAAATACGTCAAGTAAGACTCAAGGTATAAATCGAAAAGTTTTAAATTGAAAAGGTATAAATCGGAGTCTGAGTGTAAGCGTTTAATAACTAATTACTTCAATCTACTGCTTATAGCTTATTATACTTCTATATCTAGTTATAAATATTTCTATTTTATTATATTTTGCATTAAGAACGTAAATACTTGGGATTTTTATTTCAAATTTACCAAAATTATTAGTAAGGTAAAAGTACGATTTTGTTAAATATGATTAAATTCAATTTAATTTTTTTATTAATTCAACTTAGAAGGATTATTAAATCCTTTTAAATATTACTAAAAAAAAAAACTATGTATTTATAAAAATTTAAATTCTATATTCAAATGAAAAAAAGTAATTTTTTGTTTTATTTTTAATTACATACTATAATAAATCACTTAAAAACATAAATTGGTTTTGGAGTTCTTTTAATTTCCATGAAAAAAAAAAAATATATATATACATATAATAGATAATAATTACTTTTCGCCAATTGGACGACCACTTTCTGCAATATAACGAACTCCATGTAGTGTAGAATTTTCAAAAAATTCTTTAGTTTGATATATTAAACTTCTTTGAAATAATTGTAAAAAATTAATGTTATCATTGTTTTTATTTTTAAATTTTGGTTGTTTTTTAATTGGCATATTTTTTTTTTTTTTTTAAATCAAAATATTTTCAATTTTGGACACTGCGACTTTTTATATGTATAAATATTCCAGTATAAATTTTAATTCTTACTATCATGTTTTGGTTTTAAGCTTCATATTATTTTATGCCTTTTATCATATCTTTGTGTTTGATCAAAATAAAAACAAAAAAAAAAAAAACAAAAAAATTTATAAAACAACTTTAATGTTCAATTATTAAGGAGCAGGACATGAACAATACTTTTATTTCGAATTATTATTATTACAATAGAATTTTGTAGAAAACAGTGCTGTGTTCAGAATTTTTTACAAAAACAAAATAAAATACATAGTTATTTTAAAAAAAAAAAATTTAAATCCTAAAGTATATGAAAAATGACTTAAAACGTTCTTATTTTAATAATTTTACATTTTGCAGTTAATTTTTTGAATATATAATTTTGTAAATCGGATTATTTAATTTCGTCCGTTTATTAAAACTTTATAAATAGTCTTATTCATATCATTTAATTTAATATTCAATCATTTAATAAAACAATTTTTAGCACTAAAGTCCTACTTTTTCAAAACTATATATGATTTTTCTTTTTACCAAGTTTCACTAGATGTTTTAATTTAAATATTAAAATACATATTTTAATAGAAGCGAATCTAAATCTCGCGAATTAAAATCTTGTGTCTCAAAATCTCGTGCTTTTGTAAATTTCATTTTTTAAAATCTTGCGTTTTTAAATTTCGCTTGTCAAAATCTTGCGAAAAAGTAGAAATCGAAAAAAATACAAGAATTATGAATTAAAGCCAGTCTTTTGTTAAAAAAAAGATATAGATAAAAAATATTCTACATTAATATTTTACATAGCCAATAAAATTTAAATATAAAATGTCGAAAAAAGAATCGGATAAGAAATCGTAAAATTTGGATTCTAATAATACGTTTAACGGAGGTTTGAGGGCGGCTACTAAACACCTTATTGTTGAAATATCTATATAAAAAAAATTATTATAGTTGGTTACAAAATCATGGTTCCAATCATTTATTTAGCGGTTTAGATAACAGTTTAGGCACTATTATAAGTTTATTTTTAAATATGTATGTAGAAAATGTAATTAAGAGGATTTTAGAGCTGTATTGAAAATCAGAGTATTCGCTTTACCAAACCACTAAACTTATTTGATTAATGAAAATAATTATTTTGGTTTAACATGCGAGATTTAGAAACACGAGATTTTGAAACACGTGATTTGAAACATAAGATTTCGTATAGCCAACGCTAACTTCAATACTAATTAATTATTATATGTAAAAAGGAATTGCCATAGATATTTTAACTCACGTTTCATTTCAAAATAATTTAAAAAAAAAAATAAGAAAAAATAAAAAAAATATGAAAACAGTTTCCTACTTAACTTAACGGTTTCTTACTTAATGATTACTTAATTTTTGTTACGCCTGATAATATGCAAAATATTTTCATACCATAATATATATAATATAGAACGGTAGAAGCTTCGGTAGCCTAGTGGGTAGGCGTGTGGCGTATTAACCGAAGGAGTGTGGGTTCGATCTCTGCACAGGTCGTAAGTTTTTTTCTTTACATACCCCCTTTACTACCTAATATAATGTAAATATATAGTATATAATATAAACAAAATAAATAATATTAGTATATAATTTAATAATAGTATAATAACCTATAATGGCCTTAGTAGCCGATGGTTCAATAATATTGCACTACATTAATGTATGTAATATTAATATAAATAAATAAATAAATAAAATAGAACGGTAGTTTTATTTTTATACTTGGTCGACTCTGTTCTAAGTTTTATTGTATTTTTAAATATTGAATTAACCGTGTCGGTGTTATAAAAAGATAAAATCATTATTATTGATTATAATATTACGATACACATTTATAGTTAGTTATAATACAGGTACAAATAATAATTGTATTATAGAATTAAATCTGTGTATCTCTATACAAATATAAATATGTATATTATGATTCATAAGATTAATATTAAATCAGTATGAGTATTAGTATTAAGTTATGCAAGTTATATGAAAAGTAAACTATAAATTTTTCAATTTTGATATTTAAACATTTAGGTAATTTTTTTCTTTCATTTATATATAATATGTATATTGTTTCATACAAATTAACAAAATTCGTTAGATTAATACAATTTATATCAAAAGTACATATTATTGAAGTTTAATTGATTTAAAATTAAAAATTAATGAAAATTATTCTATATAAACAATTACATACAGTTTTCAAGAATTATATAATTTATATATTTCCATTGTTAGAAAATTTAATACATATTAATAGGTTTTATATTAATATGAAAAGTTTTATGTTAAAATTATTGTATTATAATAAAGAACTTTGGTAATAAGTGAAACATGCATATGTGTGAAACAAAAAATATTTAAAATTATTTTTTAATTTTTTTGTTTTTTAATCGTTACATTTGATATCTATTAATTATAATATTTAATTCTTAAAATTTGAATACTAATTTAATGTGCTATCAAATTTAAAATGGATGTGATGTAGTAAATTAGGGGGGGAAAAAACAAAAGAAAACTAAAGTGTGAAATTAGAAATTAATTCAACAGTTTTCATTGATTTTTTTTTTAAATCCATTTTTTAGATGTTTTTTTTTTATAAATATTAATAAAAAAAAGTAAATCTATAAAAGTAAATTTATAAGTTTGTTAATTTTGTTTCTAAAACAAGTGAAAAAGGAGGCAGAGTGTGTATAGTTAAAAATTGTGTGTATACTGTATATCAACTTTAGGATACCAGTACGAAAATAAGTCATCCTTTTTATTGTTTTTTTTTTTTTTTATACTTTACATAGTTAATTAAAGCCATGAATTTACTCCATTTTTTTCATTTTGACTACAGCCTCATATCGGAGGTCTTAGTATACAATATTTACTCTACTTTATTATGTTATTTTTTTTTTTGAGATATTATGCGGTAGGACTAATTTATATATACATACTTATATTTTATATATTGTTTAATATACTTTTCCATATCTGATCCATATCTTAATTCCATATCTACATCAGGGTGCCACAAACATAATGGCAAATTTATTATAATTCAAGAGTTACGTTCGTGTAATGATGTCTAGTATATTGTATTGTTCGCATATTTTACTATGAAAGCTAGGTTCGTAATATATTTATTTTAAAAGCAATTTAATGATAAATTATTGTAATAGAGGCATTTCAAGGATCTTTGAATTTCATTTAAATATATAGATAAAATAAATTTAAAATTGATTTTCTTTTGAAATATAGATTAAAACCAAAAGGTCTAAATATTTTCCTCTATTTCTATTGAATTTTAGTTGCAAGTTAATTACCAGTTTAAAAAAAAATATATATATATTTTACTTAGTTACAACTATACCAATAATAAAAACTTTATTCGATAAATTTTATTAGCATTTTTGATTAATAATCGAATTAATGCGGTCTGCAGATCTAAATAAAATACAAGTTCTAAAAAAATTTAATAAAAGTTCAAATATCCATAAAGCCATATATGTCATATGTATATATGTAATTTATAATTAAGAATGTACTTCAGTTTTTTTGAAAATTTCTGGAGCTGACAGTAAGAAATCGTAGACTTGTTTTAGATTTGTAAGAAAAAAAAATGATTTGTTCTTCTTAATTTGTTGGTGTCGGAGATTCAGTAAAATTAATTCTTAAATTTTGAATTTGTTTTACAGATTAACGATTTACTACATTGTTAATTTTTTTGTAAGAAAGGAGCAAATGTACCTGTTTTTTATACTCGTCTGAATTATGTTCAAGGATATAATAAATTTGCCATTATGTTTGTGACACCTTAAAGGAGTGTAGCTAGATATAGTGTCAAAGGTATGGATCGGCTCATAATTGAATTCTGAGTCGATTAAGCCATGTATGTCCGTGTCCATGTAACTAAAAAATAAAGGAACTAGGAGGCTGAAATTTTTTTTACGTCACTTTTGCAAAATTATTAGTTTTGCTAATTAAATCCAGCATTTTCGGCCGCCGGGTTCGAGTAGCTGCCATACAACTTCTTTCTTATACAAGTAACCCAGTGTCTATTCAAACTAGGTATCTGATATTTTGCAACAGCCTGTTCAGGCTTCTTACACCTCTTGGACGTTAATGAAGCTAGGCACCTGAAATCTTACAAATGATGATCAAGTTTTATGGCAATAACTTCTGTAAAATTTGCTTGTGGTGGTGCAACAGGTTCGGGTAGCTACCATACAACTTCTCTTTTTAAATGAAAATAACTCAGTGTCTATTGAAGCTAGCTATCTGGAATTTAGTGAAAAGGTTACATGCCAAAAACTTTTGTAAAATTTGGTTGGTCTAAAGTAGCCGGTTCAGGCTTCTGGCATTTCTTGGAACTTAATGAAGCTAGGCGTCTAAAATCTTATAAATGATGATCAAGTTTTATGGCAATAACTTCTGTAAAATTTGGTTGTGCTTGTGCAATAGATTCGAGTAGCTGCCATACAACTCCACAATTTACAGGATACAGGATATATTACGTTCATATGGGTATCCCAGAGTTGACACAGTCTACTCTACTGCACTCTTCCTCGTTTTTTAAATATTTTTTGTAATAAAAGCATTTTACTTAATGAATTGTCATTGATATTGTATAGATTAGTACTGGCACTTTCTATATAACGTTATTATTGGCGAACTGTTTCATATTTGTTATATAAAAATTTTGCTACAAATAAAATTTTATTTTCATTTTTTTATGTCTTTAAATTTACAAAATTTTAAATATCTTTTTCTATTTTTTCTATTAAATACATCAAAATTCTTTATTTTCCAGAGTCTATTTTTACAATGATTTTCCTCAATTTTTTTTGTGCAAATTATTTTTTGTTAATGGCGGGAAATAATAGTTTATATTTACATAAAAATATTTTTTTTTTCTTTTTTAAAGTTTCAATTATTTAACAATCGTTTGGTTATATGTTTCATAAGTGGTAAAATAAAATTTCTTTATTCTGTTTAAAGGGAAGATAATATATGTACATATGTTTATAAATGTGTGAGAAATCATATGAATTTTTCAATGTGTTTGTTTATAATATCAATATTCAATTGTTGTACATAATGTGTACATTATAATTTATAGCATATATTTATAGTTTGGTTTTAATATCATCTTTTATTGCAAATATCTTTTTATAAAACGTAGTGAAGATTGTAAGTTTTTAAAATCTTTTAGAAATCTTTTTACTTTTTTCATATTTGCTTTGTGTGCGAATATATTTGGTATTACAAAGACATTTTTATATTATATTCATTACAATTTACATTTGAGTAACTTAATCTTATAGATTTAAAATAAAATTTTGCAATGAATTAATTTTATGAAATATGTTTAACCAAAACCAAATATAGTATATATTATACAGTCCTTTTCATTATTATTTAAATTTTAAACAATTGTTATTAGAAAGATAAAAATGATTTCAAATCAAAATAAAATAATCCAATTTATTAATTTATTTTTTATTAAATGTGTAATACAAATGTTACAATTTAATTTGAATGGCCCTTTTTCCTTCGGATGTGGGCCAGTATTACATTAGTTTTATATTATTAATAGATCTCTTAATCTATGAATGGAATACTGGAATAAAAATAATATTTCTTAAGAATATGACAACGTTTTGCTTGTTACTTTATTCTATTTTGGCTTTATATATCGTCCTAAATTCCAAATAGCTCCATTCGGTTTTTGATATTTTCTATATCATCCTAGTTTTCACACTTCACTTTAAAGTTTTAAGTGTAATCTTGTGTATGTTATTGATGTACTCCAGAATGATGTGCTTTATAGTCAGTTGTTCATTGCAGAAGGTATACATATTGAGGGTGATGTTTTGTGGAAAATGTACTTATGAGTGGACAGTGTGGTTTACAATCTTAACCTCGTTATTTGTATGTCGTTTTTGCGATTTTTGGGTTTGACTACTGTGATATTTTTTCTTATAGGGAATTTATATCTTAGTAAAATTCCAGAATTTTCCTACTCTGATTGTTTCAAATTGTTGTAATATACATATCTTTATTTGGTTTTTAGCATGGATGAATGTTCTTGGTATGTATGTTATATGTGGGCTCTTAGCTGCCATTTTTGCTTATTTATTCGATTTTTCCGCAGGTATACCCGCATGACCTGGGACCCATATTTTTCTTATATTTGTGATAGCGATTTCTTTCTCTTATATATTTTTGGTTGCCCTAATAACTCCTAGGTTGTCTGTGTAAATGTTGTTTTTTACATTATTCTTTCCTGCCATTTTTATTGCTTCTTCTACTGCCACCAGCTCCGCTGCGAATATTGAGCAGTCTACCAGTATACCTAATTTATGTATTTCTTCAAGACTAACCGCTGCATACCCTACTCCGTTGTTTCCCTTGGATGCCATTCTTTATTTGCTGTGTGTCTTACTTTAACACTATTGTAATCTTCGAAATATGCTTCTTTAGTTGTATTATTTTTTGGTAGATTTGCTGTTTTATATATGATTATGTTGTTCGTATTGGTACCAGTATGGTTGTTTTTATACCCTACACATTAAGTATAGGGTATATTAACTTTGGTATGGTGTTTGTAACCACCAAAAGGAAGCGAGTTAGGTATAGACATGTATATATATTCTGAATCAGGATCACCTGCTGAGTCGATTGAGCGATGTACGTCCGTCCGTCCGTACGCACGACAACTCAAAAAATAATGATGCTATCTTGATGAAATTTATACTGTAGGTTAACAATGACTAAGGTAAAACGGGAATTGTAAATGGGCGAAATCGGACCATGCGTTCGAGTACCTCCCATACAACTCCCAAAACCGAATACGCATATCTTCGAAATTAATAAAGATAGAAACTTAAAATTTTGTACGAGGATGTGCTTTCCTGAATCCCTGATATACCTAAAATTTGAGATTAATTGGAGTGGTTGTTCGGGTACCTCCCATACAAATCCCAAAATCGAATAAGCGTATATTCGAAATTAATAAAGATAGAAACTTCAAATTTGGTACTAGGGTGTTGTTTCCTGAATCGCTTATTTGTCCAAAATTTAAGATTGTTTGGAGGAGGAGCTGTTCGGGTACCTTCCATACAACTCCCAAAACCGAACAAGCATATCTTCCAAATTAATAAAAATAGGAACTTCAAATTTGATACGAGGGTGCTGTTTCCTAAATCGCTGATTTGGCTAAAATTTGAGAAGAATTGTAGTGGTCCTTCGGGTACCTCCCATACAACTCCCAAAACCGAACAAGCATATCTTCGAAATTAATAAAGATAGAAACTTCAAATTTGGTACTAGGGTTTCCTGAATCCTTGATTTGTCCAAAATTTAAGGTGAATTGGAATGGTTGTTCTGGTATCTGCCACACAACTCCCAAGATCAAACAAGCATATCTTCGAAATTAATAAATATATAAACTTGAAATTTGATATAAGAATGTTCTACCCTGTTGATGTCTCTAAAATTTGAGATGAATTGGGGTGGTGGTACGCGTGCCTTCACACACTTCCCAAGACCTAACAAGCATATTTTCGAATTTAATAAAGATAGAAATCTGAAATTTTGTACAAAGGTTGTAAAAGCATTTATTTTTTTAGCTTAGTTATATTAAATACCTAACTAAAATAACTTATGGATTTTTAATTTAATTTGAATTTTTTAGGTGTAGGGTATAAATATGTCGGTTGCATCGACTTACTGTTACTTTTACTTGTTGTACTTTTTCAATTTTGGGATTTAGGTTTATTTCGGTTAATTCAATTGAATTATTTATTCGATCTATTGCTGATAATTTGGAAGCTTGAGGTGGTTCATGATTAACATCGAATACTATAACTGGTGCAGGGGATGGTTCGGTAGAGTGCGTACGTGTATTAAATTTATTAAGAGATTTGATACATAGACATATTGTTAACATGGCAAGAGTTGTATCATTTTTAAAAAAACTTTGGTAAGCAATTTTATCAATTTTAGAACGGTTTTGACCTATACAACATTACTTGAACTCTTCAGTAGGTTTTGTAATGTTGTATTGCCTATATACAACTCCTGGTGTTAAATTTTTAATTAGTCTTATAGTTTTATAAAATAAGACTAATGGAAAACATTTATTTCCGTATTACCAATGTTTTTTTGGAAATTTTTCTGTAAGGGGTATTACAAAATATTAAGTAATTTATACTCATTACTAAATACTGGAATGTTGACTCTTCTCTACAATATTTTTAAGCTTTGTTGACTTGTTAACATAATTACGGACTGTAAATAAAAAACAGTGTAAATCGAAAACTTGTAAATCGAGATACAAGTATACGGAATATTTCACAACTGATTGTTGATATTTTATTTCCAATATTTTAACCTTTTCAAAATTTTTTAAGTAATCATTATTACGTCAAAGTCATAACAAAAATTGTATCATTATGTTATTTACTTTGAAAATTATTTGGTATATGGTTTGAAAATAGGTTTGTAATTTCCTTCATAATTAGTTTTTTGTTACTTTTACTATAACTGCATTTTTTAATGCATTCTCTGCCACATAAATGTGGACAGGAAATTACACAGCCTTTTCAGGCGTGGCTGTACATGTCGTAAGGGGGAATGACTCTTACGACGTATGTGGGATTCTAACTCACACTCCCTCGGTGTTTACAGCATATTTTATACGCTCTTACCCACTAGACCACCGATGCCCCGAAAATTAAAAGTTAACATTTTATGTAATATTATCTATGTTAAAAAATTTTAGTCTCTGAGAATTAATTTAACTTTATATGACATGTAATAACATATGATCAGTACTTCGTATTAAACCTTAACCATGAATGAAAAAAAAATTATAATTTTTCTTATGACTCAGTTGTAATTTTTTTTCTTTTTTTGTTGTTTTTATTTTATTTGCAGATTTTATGTATTTTGTTTTTCAGACTGAATTGAAAATCATTAAAATGTTGCAGTTTTAAATTAATATTACAAGGGTTAAAATAAACTTTACGGTTTAATGGAATTAATTGTAATGGTATTTCAAAAGATAGAATTGAAACTTCTTCAAAAAAAAAAACTCTTTTGAGTAAATTACAAATTGCAACATTAAATGGACATCTATTAGAATACAAGTAATCTAGAAAATAATATTATGCTATAAGAAAATATTGTAATCAAATCGAATTAAAATGAAAAAAAATAATTAATTAAATAAAACGCTTGATTAATCAAAGATTACTTTTTTTTTTTTTTATGATTTCATCCGGTAATAAATTACAATGTGATCGTTAAATAATTCAGCACGAGGCGCATTTAACACTATACAGTATATAGGGTTTGAAATTATGAAACCAAAATAGAAAAAAAAATTAAGTAATAATAAAAATTTAACGAAATTTTAATATAATTAGTTTTCAATGAATTTTCCAAAAAAAAAAGTAAAAAAAACAAAAAAAAAATATATATTTAAACAAAAGTAAAAATTTTAGTGTTGCAACAAAAAATTTTCAATGAATAATTATTACAAGAAAAAGTTAAATACAAAAATAAAAAAAAATTTTTTTTTAAAATGTCAAAAATATATGATTTTAAAAAAATATTTTCGGTTGTTGGTTTAATTTTTTGGTTTTTTTTTTTTTTGGAAAAAGATCAATTTACAAACAGTAGTGTGGTGTTGACAGATATTAATTTGAGATATATTTTTTTTTTTTTTTTTTTAAAGATTTCCGAAAAAACTAAAATGCATTTAAATAATTTTTATGTTTTCTAATTTTATGTTGTTTAAAATTAAAACTAAAAATAAAAACAACAAAAAAACCTCCTAAAATATAATTAATTTTTTGAAAAAAAATATTTGAAGAACGAAACTTTAAATTTTAATTTTAAGTTAATTTTACTAACTTTAATTTTACTCATTTTCTATTAAACTTTTGTACTGTAAGTAAAAAAAAAGCAAGAATTGATCAATTTCTTTCATCAGAAGGATTACAAGATTAGCTTTTAGGTTACAATGGGTCTGTCTTAATAATTTATTTTAAACGTAAAAGGAACAAAATGGTATATATCATCTTTGTCTATAGAAAAATATGAAATGGTAGAACATGGTGTTATTTGAATTACATAATAAAATAATTATATTCCTTATAAAAAATATATAACATATCATCCTGAAAGAAGTCAAGACAACTAATTTTTTAAAAAAAACTTTTTTTTACCACAGGAAGTCTATGTATAAGAGAAGGTACAAAATTTTTATTTTAAAAGCAGCAGTACCACAATTAAAAAACAAATTTATTTATTGTACCCAACTTAGTATCTGTATACTTAGTCTTTGATCGTATATATATACATATATAGATAGAGTATTACAAAAAATAATTGTCAATGATAGATTTAATCAATAAAGTACAATGTTTGTGATATTTTTAATCTATACAAAGATATTTCGTTCCAGTATTGTTCTTTGCACATTGATACATATTTTTCTAGCTAGCCTTTTGGTCAATATTAGGTTATCTTTTTCCTTTGTTTGAGCCATTTCTTTACGAATTTTTTTTCTGATAAAAACTGTTACATGAAAGTTTTTCTCCTATATTTAAAATTTTCTTCCATCGGACTCGGACTTTTTGTCTCAATTTTTGGGAAAGCTTTATAATATTTACAATGATGTAAGTATTGGTTAATTTATAAAAATTTTTTCTTAAAATGTAAAATGTTTTTTTTTTAAATCATATGTATTTAAACTTACTTCAGCTTGAGCTTAAATTATTATATACAAAAAATTACTAATTAAATATTAAAAATTAAAAAAAAAGCAACTCAGTTTTTGATCTTTTTAACAACTTTTGAATTTTAAAGGTACTAAAAGATGAAAATCAATTGACATATTAGTACCAACTGATAGAGGAAGCTTTAAAGTTTACTCTTAATAAAGTTTCCTTACCAATTCCCTAGAACAAAATTCCAAAAAGAAAATATCTTAAGGTTTAATTAATTATAACATATAACGAAGTTAAAATAAACTAATTTTAATTAAGAAATAAAAAAATCGATATATACAACTAAACTAAACTCAATGTTTTTAAATTTTACAAAGGTTAAATGGAGAAATTACAAAAAAAAAAACCTTGTTTTCAACAAAAAGTCAAAAAAAATTTTTTGACAAAACTATGCGCGTACAATTCTTTCTTTTTCTTATTCTAAAGGGTCTTTCAAATTGAGTTTTCAAAAGTAAATAATTAAAAGACATATAATTTGTATTGAAACTGAAAAAATAAAAAATTTGTGATCATGTCGCGATATCTGGTACCGTTAACGGTTATGGCTCTTCCAGCATCATTTTCGAAAAAGTAAGGACCAATCACACCACCAGACCATAATGCACACCAAACAGTGACTCTTTGTAGATTCGTTGGCTTCTGTTGGATCACGCGAGGGTTTTCCTCTTCCCAAATACGGCAGTTTTGTTTATTAACGTAGCCACCGATTCCGAAAAATCGTCGTTTTGCTCCAGTACCCAATTAACAAAGACCCGACACATGGAATGATCTTGTGGCAGCAATTCTTGTGTCAATTGAACTTTGTAGGCCTTCAACCCTAAATCTTTGTGCATAATACGCCATACAGTTGACTCAGAAAGTCCCAATTGTTGTGAACATCATACTGATGTCTTTCTCGATCTTGTACTGCAACAGTTTCTTGAAATTACGAATTTGTGGCTCATGGTTGGACGATTATGTCGACCATAAACATCGCGTAATTTGCGAAATACATTTCTTACAGAACGACGATTTTCATAAAATAATTCAATAATTTCAACATGTGCAAACCTTCAACTGTCAAAATCACATATAATATGTGTGCATTTAATGTTTGAAGTGTGTTACACAGTCGCCTACTTTGGAAAACTCAATTTGAAAGACCCTTTATATGTATATATGATCGAAGGTACTAGTCGATATATTTTATGAATCCTTTACCTGTTAGTTATGTGGACCTTCAATTATCATTATTAATTTTATATAATTGTATTATTTATTTTGATATAATTAACCCGACACCATTCGTCAGAAAAGTGATGAAAAAAAAAATTGATTAAAAGGTAAATGTGAAAAGTTTTTAGTTTAATTTGAATTAAAGCTATATTTAATATTTTGTAAATGAATTTTAAAGTATAAAATAGAAACCAAACTTTTAATTTTTTTGTGTACATATATATATATATATCAATTAAACGTTGCATTTTTGTTATCTCTGTGATATGCCTGTTTTTTGCAATTTCTTCAAATTATATCAAATACACATCAACAAGTACTTGTTGAGAGAGTTATGAATAACTTATTACCTTAAATACCAGTATAAATGAACATATTACGTTCATTAAATATGATTAATACAGCAATGATGTAAATACTTTTTATCATTTATATATTTTTTTTTTGGTTTGATTTTGATTTATTTAAAAGGGAAAGAAGAGCCACCTAAAAGATTTAAATTACCTATAATAATATTTTTTTGTATGTATTTAGATGTACATATTTAGATTGTAAATTAGAGGATAAAAGTTGAATTTATGAACTATAATTAAATAGCTTTAATATATTATAATGGCTCGCATAATTAGTAACAATTTATTACCAATCTAAATAAGGCATATCTGAAAGTATTATATTTGATTATATACACTTTTATTTAAGAATGGAATGAAAAACAGTCAAAACTTTATGTTTGGGGAAAAAGCATATTTAAAACGGTTTTTTTTAAACCTAAAAATTTCTAATTGACCATTCCATTTCGATCACTAATTTTCTTGATGTCTTCCAAACAAAATTTTATATTTTACTTTTCTTACGATTTTAATAGTAATTTTGGTATTATATGGTATTATTAAGATAATGATGGTGATTATATTGATCAATTAATTTTTTAAGAGTGTATATAATACGCTGTAAAACCGAGAGAGTGTGGGTTCGAATCCACACACGTCGTAAGAGTTATTCCCCCTTATGACATTTACAGCCACGCCTGAACAGGAAAGACTGTGTAATTTCCTGTCCACATTTATGTTGCTGAGAAATGCATTAAAAAAAAAAAAAATAAATTATTGCAATTAGAATTAAATTTCACTGTCTCCAGCCAGAACTAACTGCAATAATTCCTTTACTAGGGAGTTTAGTATTTTCCAGTGAAGATACTTTTACTTCAATGCATTTATATATATTAAGGCTTATTATATATTTAAGTGTTCCTAATTTATTGTCCATAACTGTATGTATAAGGTTTATTTTTTTTTGCAACACTAAATTAATTTTTAAAATATTTTTATTAATTATTTAGAGCTACTGTTGTACGTTGACATCCTTTCATTATATATAAAGAATTAAAACATATATTATGGGAATCATCAAAATACATAATAAATATATATAAAAAGTATATAATCCAATTTAATTTACTCTTACAGAATAAATGTTTAAATTAAAAGAACTATAAGTAAATAATAATCATTTCGTCATCATTTCAATAATAAAAATAAACTAATCTCTAAAAATATACACTAAACACTTAAAAAAGAAAAACATAACTAATAATAATAATTTTTTTTTGAGAATCCCTCTCATATAATGTATATGGTGAAAAATTTACATATATTCGGAAAATTTTTCATTTTCTTCAGAGGATTTTTTCAAATTATTAAAGAAACTGCGTGAGAAATAAGAGTGTATTTTTTACTGACAGGTTGGATTAAGAATCACTCTCTAAAGAAGAATATAGGGAATTAGGGATATATAATATAAATTATTTAAAAGAAAATTTTCTCAAAGAGTCTTAAATATCTCTTTCTTTTTATTTTTATGTAAAAACTTTTGTATTTTCACTTTTGTTGATAGGATTTTCTATTTTCTCTACCAAAAATAATTTTTTACGAAAAAAATTCTCAAATTTATTTTTAAGAATTAATTTTAAAAAGAAAAATGAAAACATTAAATGTTTAAATCGACTATATATATCCATTATGTAGTAAAGTAATTATTCGTTTTAGTTGCTCGCTAAAGTCATTTCATTTTCATTTTATGAATTTAAGCAAAAAATTTAAAAACAAAAGAAAAGCAATTAAATAAAAAATTTTGTTTTCTTTTTCTCTGTTCAGTTTTTAACAAGATTTCAGATTGTTTAAATGTAATATCGTGTCTTTTTGACAGTTCTATTGTAGAGCGCTACCACATCACGTCGCATATATAAAATGATATTCGTGCGTTATTTTAAATTTTTTTTAAATTTATAAATATTTTTTTTGTTTTTTTTTTTAGAAAATTAAATTAATTTTTTCCTGTTCATTCATTTTAAAAATTATTCTTGATTTGTAATTAACTTAAAGTTTTTCTTATAAAAAAAAATATATATGTATGTACATATAAAAGGAAATATTGATATATGTATAGGTACATAATAAATAGTGTACATATATACATATAGCACATTATTGTATATAAAGAGAAAAATTATTACGGTCTGTTGGTTGATAGGGTGTGTGTCGTCTTCAAAAAAAAAAAAACACAAAATAAAAAAAACAAGAAACTTAAGTCAATAAATAAGAGAAAAAAAAATAAGAAAAATTAAAATAAAAATAATATAATAAATAAAAAATTAAAAATTAAATATATCTAAAAGATACTTTGAAACGGTCGTTTATCTAAAGAAACTGAAGATATACTTATAACCGCGCGCACTTTTTTCTGTCGCAACGACGTCAAAATTAAAAACAAAAAAAAAAAAAAAAATTATTTTATTTTTTTTATTAGTGACTTTTATATATAAAAAAATACTATTTACAAGTATATATACACTTATTTATGTACATAATTATAATTTTTTTTTTTTATAAAATATATAAAAGCGTCCCAAAATAGAATTAAAAAAATTTATTTAAATTTTTTTTTATTTTTATTTTCATAGGAAAATTATATACAATATTTTTGCTGAAAAAAAAAAGAAAAAAAACAAAAAATTTGTGTTTCTTTCTTCGGAAAATTTGAATTGAAAAGTGTGCTGTAATTTTTTTTTTTTTTTAGTTACATATATTCCATTTTTATTTTTTTTAATTTTTTTGATTCAAAATTTTTAATAAAAGAATTTAGTGGAAAATTGGAAAAATAAAAATAAATAATAATTAGAAGTAAAATAAATATAAAAATAAAAATAAAAAACATTTTGTTACATATACACATAAAATTTAAACATCAACAATTAAATTATGCGTTAATTTTTGCATTATCTAGATAAGATTTAAAAAATAAAAATTTTTGAAGTTTTGGCAGGGGTGTGCAAAAGACAAAAAAAAAATGTAAAATTCAAAATAAAAATAAAATCATTTCAAATGTTAATTTGTAAAAACAAAAAATTTTAATTTGTTTTGTATATAAACAAAATTTTTAATATCTATATAAATATACAATGTTGTATACAAAGTGTTCGTTAATGCACACAAAATAAATATTGTACTTTTTTTAAAAATAGGTTTTTTAAAATAAAAATATTAAATACGATGTAAAATCTAATGCGAATATTAAGTATTTTTTGAATTAATTAAACCTTTAAATTTATTGATAATAAAAATTTATCCATATAGTTTCAGTAGGTAAATGAGAAAACTTTCGAAAATGAACGTAGTTAATCAGAAAAAACGGTGGATAAGATTCGAAACAGATAATAAAGATTTTGTTGCAAGGGTTAATGTAGTAAATGCATAAAAGTTAATATTTCCTGACAAAATAGAGAAAAAATATATATAATTTTTTTTTTCTTATTAAACAAAACTAATTATTCTGAGAATAGTGACTTGCTTTTATTTTTTAATGCCATTTAAGATTTAAGGATTGATGCAAGGATTGACTTTTTTATCAGTATTTCTTATATTTTTTTTTTTTAAATAAAATTAGATCACCAATGTAATGTCACAGTTGAAATAATTTTAGTTTGTATTTAAAAATTTAAAATAATTAATAAATTTTAATTAACAAACATTTTTTTTTTGATAATATTAATAATTAGCTTATAAGAAACATAAGAAAATGTGTCTGTTTTTTTTTTTTTAGATTCGTATGTTAACCAAAATTGTGAAGCTAAAAAATTTTTTTAAAAATATTCCTTACAAATTTGAGTTTAGACTATTTTAAATTCTGTTTCTGATTGGTATAAGTTAGGTTAAAAATTATTTTTAATTCCAAAAATGGTTTTACTGATTTTTTAAAATTTTGTTACAGACGCCTGGTTCCTTTAATTTATTTCGTTTCATATGAGTTTAAGCGAACAAGAAATTTTAGAGTAACGGAACTTCTTATTAGAATAATAAAGAGCCTAAACTTTTTAATCTATATAGTTATGATATCTTCGTTATTTAGGTTCCGTCACGTTACATTCTATCCATCAATCTTGTCTAAAAAAGTTAAAATTGTTTAAAATTGTGCAAGAGATTATAATAAAAAAGATCATTTATTGAATTTTATGAATTGATCATATTGTTTAAATATTTGTTCCGATCTATCAATCCAATCAAGGCTAAATTAATACAATTTATTTATTATTTTTGATTTTTTTCAAATTTTTTGAAAATTTCAGATATTTTTTTTTTAAATTTCGCCAATGGGTTGAATTATTTAATATTAAAATATAATTACAGTGTTCTACATTGTGTATACGCGTATTTTTTATTAATAATATCGCTTTATTTAATCATTATTACATCTGTTCATATCAAATATTTTTTTAAAAAGTTCAAAATTTTGCAGATCGCAAAAATGATTAATATTAATTATTTTTGTTTTTTATTTTGGTTTAAAATTATTTGTTTAACTATTTAGTAAGTGACTTGCGTTCTTATTTTTTTGACTTATGCACATATAAAATATGTTTTTTTTTTTTTTTTTTTTATCCAAACACACAGTTATCGTTTGTCATATTTTTATACTTTCTTGTGCAATATATACTATAGATGGGGTTCAAAATCATATTTCATACATGTCAATTGGTTTCATGGATCAGCGATTTCTTTAAAACTTTTAACAGCGTTCCTTTTTTAAATTGAACCATATATTTAACACAAAAACAATTTGATTATATCTGAAATTTTAAGTATTTGAACTTTCCGAAAATGTTTTTTTTTTTGTACTTAAAAGTTTTAAGTTTTTGATGTTACCGAACCTTGAAGTTCTTTATGTATGACGTAGTACCATATGTAGTACTTATAAGAAAATATTTCCATAAAGAATTTTAAAAATTCTATCAAAATTACCTACAGCTAACATGAAGTATAGTTTGAAAGACTAATTTGTTGACATAAAATTGAGGTGTGTTTTATTGTATTGAAATTAATGATTTTATTATAAAAAACCATAACTGGAAATTTTCATTTATAACATTTTGTATCAATTGTTTTTGTTTTATAATTTTCAATCTTTATTATTGTTTATAAATCTATTAATCTGTATATTATCGAAATTATTGAAAAAAATATTTTTGTTATATTGAAAACAATGTTTGAGTCAAAAAATTCTTCTTATAGAAAAAAAAAACTGCCTATAAATTTTTTAAGAAAATTTTCGCAGGCAATATTTTAAGGGTATTATAAAATTAAATAAAAGAAAACTTAAAAAAAAAAAAAATATATATTTTCGGTAAATAACAAAACAACAGAAAACAATAAAATAATATTATTTTTAATAAAAGTCAAGGTTTTTTTGCTAAGATCTTTAAAAATTTTAATTCATAAAATTTCCGTGGAAATGATATTTATGATATCATTTTTATTATTTTGTTATTTTAAAAGATTAACTTTTCCGGAACATGATATTTTTCATTATTGTTGCAATATAAATGAAATAATAAATGAATCACAAAATTCAAATATGTATTGTGATATATATATATACATATATTATAGTTTTTCGATATAATTTTTATTGTTTTTAAAACAAAACAAAACAAAAAAAAATATTTATATATTTTTTTTTTTAAATTAAAAAGGAAATTAAAAGCACTGAGAAAAATAATTGATTTTGAAATGAAAATGTATCTAAAACTAATTCTGATTCAGGTGTAATTAGCTTAATATATTTATTAAAATTCAAAATTAATAGCTAGTTTTGTTATTGATTTATGATAAGCTTATAAACTCAAGGTTTATTTCATATTTAATTAACTCAAGATTTTATCCATTTTATATTCATGTTATTAAATTTGTCACCTTTTTCAAAATTTCATTTTGTATGTAACTTATGTGATTGAATGTACATTCTGCACACATTTTATATTGGGTAAACTTTTATTATATAGGATGATTCGCAAATAAGTGCCTTGACATACACCATCCTGTAGGAAATACCGTGAGGACAAAATTTTGGATGGGGGCTAAGTTATGGGTCCAATAGTTTTAGAACGGTAGGGCATTAAAGAAGATTTGAGGCTGTTTTTTTGTTTTGATTAAAATACCCATAACTTCTCATGCGAACAAGACTTTTGGCATTCTGAAAAAAGATTTTGATAGAATGAGAAAGTAGCTTTCTTAAATTTTTTTTGAGATTTATGACCACTTTATCTTTTTTAAGTTTTGCCCTAAAACGTTTTAAAGTTAAATATTTTAAATTTTTAAAATTTTTTTTAGAAAAAAATATCATTTTAACAATCACTTAATTCATAAAAAATTTTAGGTGTTAAAATATTCTAATAACTCTCTTCTCAAGCTTTAATTTTATAAAGGATGAGTTGAATTATCTTTTACCGTTTAGGAGATAAGACGAAAAATAAATTACTTATAACACAGCTTCTCATACTAAAAAATTGTTAAGTCAATTTAACAATCAGTTTAGTAACACAGTAAGAATTACAGTAACAGTTACAGTCAAAATGTTTTAGTATGAGAAGTTGAGTTATAAGTAGTTCATTTTTTGTTAGAGATTTAAGACTAATACATTTAAGGAAGCTACATTCTCATTCTATCAAAATCTTTCTTCAGAATGCTAAAATCTTGTTCGGAACAGAAGTTATGGGTATTTTAATCAAAACAAAAAAAAACAGCCTCAAATCTTCTTTAATGCCCTACAGTTCTAAAACTATTGGACCTATAATTTAGCCCCCATACAAAAATTTTATCCTCACGGTATTTCCTACAGGGTGGTATATGTCAAGACACTTACTTGCGAATCACCCTGAATATAAGAAAACCTTTTTGAAATCAAATCCAAGTTTCTTAATTTCCATTTAATAATTTATTTTTCATTTTTAAAGTATAATGTAAAATGAATTTAATAATCCTTAAATGCATTTTTATTTTCTATACTTATTAAAGAAAACTAGTAACATAGATACAAAATTCAAATATGTCTAAGTATATTTAAAAATATAATTTGAATATTTTTTAATTTTATACAATTTTAATTCATATCTTATAAGTCACAATTTATTTTTATTTTAACTCAGTGAAGTACTGCTTCATAACAAATTTTGGTAATAGATTTATATTTTTTCATTCAAAAGGATTATAAAAAAGGGGGAGGATTCTTACAACTAGCCCAGCAACCCGTTGTGCACCTGGTCAAGCGATCACTTGGGAGAGAGTTCCCGTGTTGGCTCTGCCTATTCTTTCAGCGAATGAATTCTTAGCATCAAATGGCCTGTACTAATTCCAGTATAGAATCTGACGTCTCCACTGTCTAGTTTCAGTACTTTTTTCGTTTTTTCCTTGTCTGACTCGCCCCAGAACGCCTTCCTATTTTAATTTAAAAACATTTCTTTTAAATTTTAAATCCAAGACATTACATTTTACTGAAAATCTTACAGAAAAATTATTTTTAAATATTCAATTGATTGATAATTTAATTGTTTTGATCGTACGATATTTTTTTTGTGAAATCACTTTATTATAATAACGTCGTTATTCAACGTAAAATAAATGATTAATTTTTAAATGATTAATTCATTAATTTTTCAATATGTATTTAAAAATTGAAACTTATTTGTAAATGTAAAAGTTTTTTTTTTTGTGTGTATATTTTCAATGAAAAATATAAGAGTATGTCACGCTTCAAAGCTGGAATTCCACAAATTTCCTCATATTTTATTATTTTTAATTATTGTTTTTTTTTTTTTTTGGATTTTAGTTCCTCTTAAAAGAAAAGTATATATATGCGTTTGGAAAATATGTTTTTAATGATTTTTTCTTGTTTTTGTTTTTGAAAATGCCTGATGCTGATGATGACTGACGTTTCATTTTAAATTTAGAGTATAAAAAAATAAAACTCAAATTAAGAAAAAATATCGTTGATCTTGTTTTTTAAGGTTCATTTAAAAAAAAATTTTTTTTTTTATCAATAATAATATCAATAAAAATTGCATTTGTTTTAAAAGAGTTATTATCAAATGTTTAAACAAAAAAATGTGTATTTTCTCCGCAATTATTAGGGTCTCGATGGCCGAGTGATAAAGAACATGGTTTATCAACTGATAGAGCGCGGGTTTAAATTCTGCACAGGTTGCAATAGTTTTGTCTAGAAAAATTGCTAAAAAAATTAGATAATCCGTTTTTAGAGGACCATATACAGAGTGTTTAGAAAGCTACCTTAATAAACTTTAAAATGCTATATATTTATTTTTTTTCTACCCTATTTGTTTCCAATTTTATCGAAATAAAATAAAATTATGGTTGAAAAATAGTTAGCACCTCATAACTTCTAAAGCATTTATAATCGGCTTCCCTTTTCATACAATTTTGTGTTCGTCTAGATATGCCCGATCATCCACTTCAAGGAAGACGAGCAAGAGCCAAACATCCTGTATAAAGTAAATGTATCATAAATAAATCAAATAATAATTATTATAATATAAATAAATATTTAATAGTATCAAAACGACACCTTATATGAACTGTGTAAGACCAAATCAACCATGTAAACCAAACATCTCTTAATAATGCTATCTCCCAGGAAAGGTAGAACCGATTAAGATGATACAAGATGTATATTAAAGATAGTATTATGCAGTACAATTGGCACCTGGTACACTGTCGTAGAGGAAAAATATAACGGTTTAAGCTATAGTTAAGTAAAATATTACAAAATATTAAGAACATTTTGTAATGCATTTTTCTGCCACTAGACAGCGGAATCGGTCCTAATGGCATATATATACGGAAACTTGGAGATATATAAAGTACCGTTATGTGATGACCTCATTTTAATAGCTCGTAACCCTTTTGCGGAAGTATATCCAAAATCAATACATATTTACAATTTATTATTCGAATTTCATTAATAAACATCAAAATAAAACTTCTAAATAAACACAAACGTCATCAAAAGATAATTGTGTAATGTATTCAAATGTAAAGATCTTCTTTATAATACCTAGTAAAAATTTTTTTTTTTTTTAAATAGACATACACAAATAAATACACGAAACGTAAATTAAATTATTATTGACATGTGTGTGCGATTAATGAGTTTACTTAAAGAAAATTTTTTGTTCTTCTATAATTTTCCCTAAATTTAAATATACAAATAAATAAATATATAACATATATAGGTATAAGTATATAAATTTACATATATAGTTTTACTCAATTTTTTTTTTTTTAGTTATATACTTATAATATTTCTGTTTTATTTGATGTCTTCATGTGATTTCAATAATGCATTTGAAGTTGAAGTGCAAGTAATTAGACAAAAATAAACTAAAATTAAAATTTAATTTAATTTATTTCTTAAATTTGTTTTATTTTTTTTTTTGTAGAAATTATTTTATTGACTACAAATTATAGAATAAAAAAAAACCCGTAACAAAATAAAAAAAAAATTAAAATCAATTAATTAAAGTACTTTATTTTTATTGGAGTATTTATTAACTTGTCAAGTTTGCAAAAAAAAAAAACACAAAAGATGGCATTAGTGTTTAGTTAAAAATTACATATTTTTTAAATAAATTTATATTAAATAATATTTAAAAAATATAGATATATTTTTGTATAATGGAATCTATTTATTTAAAATTATTTGAGATGAAATGAAATGAAATATATTATTGAATTTACCTTAAAAAATGCTATAATATCATATTTATAAATTCTCACAAAAAAAAAAAAAAAAATCATTGCAAAAATACTAATAATTAAATTAAAAAAAATGAAATTGTGGAAATCAAAAAAGCCAACAAGTTGTGTTTCCGGTAAATCCGGTAGTGGTAAAAATAAATATTGTATTCAAGATGAATCATCATCATTAGCATCAAATAGTAACAACAGTAATAATAATAACAATAATAATAAAAATGTTGAAACAATTCCAATGACACCATTATTGACAGGTGAGTTGACACTTTCATATTATTTAAAATTAATTATTATAAAATAAATATTCATACATAATTTATTTAGGATGTTAAACATAGTTTTGTTAATTTTGAATTTTTTTTTTTGTCAAATAAATGTTTATATTAATTTTTAAATTTGCAAAATACAGAAAATTACATTTAAAATTAAATATGTATGCACATAAAATACAATATTATATTCAATAATTAGTCAGATTTTAATATTTAGTAGTTTATTTCTTTCTTAAATTGGCTGTTTTAGATTTTACAGAATATTATATTTGGTTCATCAAAAATTTTAATATAATTTGTCATCGAAAATGTTTGGAAATAATTTAATTTTTATTTTGGTTCCTCGCCACAATATACAATATGATGATGAAATAAATTAATCTTTCCTTTTCTGGTGTAGTTGCGGTAGAAGTATTAAATTATAATTATATCATTTAATTTTACATTATTTGATTATATTTTATATCATTATTTGACCAAACCGGGGTTTTATCTTTTCGAGACCTTTCGCTTGAAAAACTGGCGACTTGCGCATTGCACTATTGGTCAGATTTTAATTTTTAAATAAATTTCGTCAATTTATTAAGCTTAAATATATATGCCATATTATAATAAAATGTTTATATGTCATTTTTAATATTATGACATAATATTAATATGACATATAAATATTTTATTATAATATGGCATATATATTAAAAATCAATTTGACTAGTGACGTATAGGTAGTTGTTAAATCATCAGCTGTCAATCGAAATGTATTGGGTTTAAACCTTTATTAGATTATATAATCCAATAGTAGTAGTTAAAAGTGTCGTAATAATTTATTTCGTGGTAGTCGTATAACATGAAATAAATAGTTGTATAATTCTTGCAATTACATATAATATTGATGCCACAATTATTTGGTATTTTAAAATCTTATACAATACCTATATACAGATGGGTAATCAACACCTTAATGAAAACTAAAAATAATAATTCAAGAAACTGAAACTTAGTTTAATTTGCTCTATGCTCCTTATAGAATGCTCTATGCTCCTTATAGAACTGGAATGAGGAAATACAAAAAAAAAAATATTAAAAATGGTTAGTGTGGCTTTTAGAAATAAGACTTAAATTCACCTTTGTGATTGCAAAGTATTTTCATACTATGATCAAAACTCACATCAATTATCAGGCCATGAACTGCAGAGAGTAAAAGCTTAATAGTGAGCCAGCTTTTAACAAATTTACACGTAGTCTCATGTAAAAAAATAGTGGGCCAACTATAAATCTTGAAATAACACAAAAACCATTTACTTTATTCAATTTGATCCAAAGAGAAAATTAAAGGCGCATCTTTTTTACATAATTCATTAAAGAAAAATATTTTAAAATATAATATTTTCAATCATAAATATGCATTTAAAAAATTGTTTTCCTTTAAATTTTTTTATTTTAAAAGCTTCTTAAGATAAATTGCCTCAATATCGTAATAGTATACGTCGAGACTACTTTCATACTTTAAAATTTTGTACACGCTTATATGGCTATAATCGAGACTCACATCAATTATATACTTACTTTGATATTTGAGAATTGTTTGCAATTCTCTCACAACTACATTCATATGTGTTTTCAGTTCTTGGTCTGTTTACTTAGGTTTTGCTATGATATTTAATTTAATTTGGTTTCTCATTGAATGATTGAATAAACAAATTTTAATTTATATTTAAATATTTCAATTAATACACTATATTTAAACTATGTATATTTTAATATTTTATTAATTAATAATATCTTCTCTATTTAAATATCTTATTTATATACCTTTTTTACTTTAACAGAAGACATTTGTACTTTAAGCGAAAACATTTTTAATTTAAGTGAAGATGTTTTACATAAAGTGAAGAAATTTTTACTTTAAATGAAGATCTTTTACCTTAACAGAAGACATTTATAATAAAAGATAAAGAAAAAATACCTACAATATTCATATACATAAAATATATTACGAAAATAAAATATAATAAGTATGTAGTTATCATAAATATTTATATAACATAAATTACTAAAGTAAAGATTCTGCACTTAACGTAAAAATATCTTCATTTAAAATAAACAAATTTCACTTAAAGTAAAAATGTGTTCACTTAAAATGTAAAATGTTCACTTAAAGTAAAAAAGTCTTCAGTTAAAGTAAAAACAACCCTTCACAATATAGTAAACTATAAGACTAATATGAAATAAAATGTATCATTCATTTATAATAATATTTATAAATTTAAATTATGTTGTGAGATACAATTACTATTATATAAAATTAGAAAAATTTACAATTCAAATGCTAAGTTTTTTGAACAACTTTTAAATTTAGAGAATAGAAACTTGTAGGTAAAATGAAATTAAAGGAAGGTGCATTTCGAGATTTTTAGCAACAGCTTGTAATTTTAATTTTATAAAAATTCGAAAATAAAACAAACAGTCAACTTAAAGCTACCATGTATCTTTTTAAAGTTTTAACGTTAAAAATTTTTTGAATTTTTTCTTTAAATTTTAACAATTCGAAAATATTACTTTGCAGTAATGAAAAACTAAATTTTCTAAAGTTATGTATAATCAAAAAAACTTTTGAGTAATTTTAAAAAATAAGAAAAAAAAAAACCTAAATTTACCCTAAATTTTCCTTGTTTCATGTATTGATCTTTATTTTCAATTGAAAATTCATTGACAAATAATATCCATTCACAAAATGTCCACCCACTCATATGAAAAATACTTTTTTTTGTTTCCGTACTTTTTACATTGTATATCTTATGTATCGTATATGTATGTATGTATGTATCTTTTAAGAATAAAGATCATAATGTACGTATTACTATTGTATGCCTATACGTTTGTAATTTAATTTATTTGTTGATTCATATGTGTGGCGTTATTTCACATGATCTCAATATTTTTTGATTGATTTGCAAAACATCATTAATTTACGATTATCAGAAAACAATTAATTTTATAATTGTTTATATGACCCATAAAAATAATTCAATTTTGTACTTTATATATAATATAGTATAAAAAAATGTTAGTCTTTATTCGACCTTTAATTTCAATTAATTTCATTTAAGTTCTTATTATAAGTTAGAAATTAAATTAAATTACATTATGTTCTTAAAAATAATGTCTATAAAATTTTTATTGTCTTTTTAAAAGGGAATATTTTTTGTTAAAAATTCTGAAATTTAAAAAAAAATAATGCAATTTAAGAGAATTTTATATTGTTTGCGTTCCTTTTACAGAGTAAACTACTATTTTCCACTCTGAACTACACTACGGTGACCAGATTTCTTGAAAATGAATGTGGTACAGAGGGGTGGCCTTTTCACAAATAAAAAATTAATATTAATTTATATATAACACACATTTATTGCATTATAAGTTTATTTAAATTTAATAAAAATTAAATAGTTAATTGTCAATAATAATCATATCAGACGATATATATTAAATATCGATTTTCTAAAACAACCCAGTAAACTTGAAACTTTATAAAAATATAGTTGTCAACAAATTTTGACCCCAACATCTTGACATATCAACTGCAAATTTTGAAGTTAATTTTAAAAATTTTTGTGGTTTCACATTGACGGTTTATTTTTTTTTTTAAATATTTTTTATCTTTAGTTTTAAAATGATTTTTATAAAAATAAATTTTTTTATAGATTTTGATTTGAAAAGAAAACATTGATAATTTTTTAATTTAATTAATAAAAATTAATTTTTTAAATTAAAATATATTAGGGTTCAAACCCCGGTCAGGTCAAAAATAATATATAAAATATAATAAAATAATATAAACAAAATATTAAATATAATTATAATTGTATACTTGTAACGAGATGGCCCACATACTAAAGAAAAAAGGGTTTTGAAAATATCGGTAGATATTTATATCTGTACGATACATATGATATAAAAAAAAAATATATTAATGAATGTGGTAGAAAATGTGGAGAGGCGTTGACAATGTGCGACATCTGTTCAAATTGTATGTACCAATTGTACTGTACCAAACAATATGGTACGTATGATTACCGTAAACTAACACCAGTCTTTGTGAAAGAGTAGATAAGAGTAAATATGATTATATGTATAAATTAGCGTTTCATTTACCAACTACTCCAACTACTCTCAACTACTATTTTCTTGTAAAAGGAACGTAAAAATTTTAGAAATTTAAGAAAAACAAACAAACATATGTTATGTAAGAAAGTATTGTTTTATAAAACTACGACAGTAAAAAGAGATTAGGTATTAATTACTAATTAACGATTAACGGATTACTAGTTTTTTTTTTGTTAAAGTGAAGCAAATTCTAAAATTTCATAAAATATTATATGGGATTATAAATAATATATGTGTATGTATGTATATATATATATATATGAAAATATACGAACTGTATACAGATAATGTATTTATTTTTATCATTTGGGTAAGGATTAATATTATCAAAAAAAGTAATTTTTGATCTAACAGAGGTATATGATACTTTTACAGAGGTATGTGATACATTTCACTTAGAAATACTAATCCTTATGTGGAAACAGATTAAAACTTATGGCCTGCAAAACTAACTATTTTGCCATAATTATTAATTGATTTACTTAAAGGGACAATCATGTTTCTTAAAAATTTTAATTCTACATTTTTAAGTGTTCTACATGGGTTTTGTGTATGTATACGAGTATAGAGAAGTTTCTCAACTTATAAAATATGTCACATTAAAATGGCCTTATAATTTGTTGCATATTTTTTTATTTCTTCAATTAAATTTTCAATTAATGTTTTACAGACCAGGGATCATATAACACCTACCAACTATCACATTCTACTCACTATATAAACCTTCATTTTAATAAATTTATTTGGTCTGAAAATATATATTTTTTAGCACAATCTCTTAGCTGAATTTCGAAATAAAGCTGCGTATGCCGTTAAATCAAATCGGTTTAATTATTTCGTTTTAACAATATTTGATTTATTTCAAAAGTAGGCTCAAATATAATAAGATATAAAAAATTTCACAAAAATCATTTTTTTTTATTAAATTCAAATAATAATTTTATTTTTAAGTTGAATAAAAATAAATTTGTATATATGTATATACTATATACAAATTATGATAGTAATTATTTTTTAATTATATGCATTTTAGAATGCAATTGCATTTGAAAACATTAAAAACTAATAATGTCACTTTATATATATTTCAATATTTGCATCATTTTTAGTTTATTTTGAATGTTTATTTATTTATTTTTAATTTAAAATAAAGTAAAGGTAACCAAAAACCTTTGTTTATTTTAGAAATTTGTATATATATATATATATATGTATAGTAAAATAAAAAGAGAGATATAATTTCTTCATTGATTTTACTTTGTTGTTTTCTATTTTATTTAGAAACTGTCATCCATCAGAACGAATCAAATGAAAGGGTTTGTTTGTATCCATTTTCAAATGTCTTTTTTTAATTTTATATTTTGTGTCCATAAATTATGCAATAATTCATAATTTTTTTTAAAAAATCATCTCTTTATATGTTTAAAAAAAAAAAAAAAAAAAAATAGATTTTTTTTTATTATAATCTTCATCCATTGAATTCCAAAATTAATATTTTTGGCCTCATTTCAGGTTTTTTTTTTGTTTTTCAAAATAAATATTTTTGTTTTTGTTTTTTTTTTGTGAGCTTTTTGTAAATTAATGAAGTACCAAAGACTTATATTGTATATTTATCATATAAATATCCATCCTTATCTATATAATATTTAAATATTCATTTCTCTTATTATAAACTTCTTTAACAATTTCTGTTGATGGATGTCATCTGCAATCCGCCATCTTTGTAAATTATTTTTGGTTACATATTAAGTATTAATAGGTATACGTTATATACGTACCTATACGTATAGTTCTATAAAAGTCCAAAGAATCACAAAAAAAAATCTCACAAAAAAAAAAAAAGAATGATCGGATGTAAGTACCAAACATTTATTTATACAGGAATTTTTTTTTCACTTAATTCATTAAGTGACAAGTAAACATTCTTAGTTGTGATCTGTTCTAGGGAATAAGAGTTGATGGAAGATGAATTTATATTGTAATGTTTAAGACTGGAATTAAATTAAAAAAAAAAGTTTTTTTATGTATAATAGGTACATGAAAATCATTGGAGTAAGAATTATTTTAATAAAATTTAGACATACATATTCATACTTGTATGTATATAAAAATTGGATTCCATTTTCTATAGGTGAATTTCATATAACAAAAGACTGTATTAAAAATTTTATTTTTTTTAAATTATTACTTTTAAAGAATTTCTGATTAATTACAACAAAAATTCATGGTAATGATTAGAATCTTGTTGCAATTGAAAATTTCTGTGAATGGAATGTTTATTACAATAATATTCATTTATAATTTAAACAAAACGTTTAAATGCTAACATTTTTATAGGTTGAGAATAAAATTATAGGAAGTGTCAAAAGTTAAAAAATCTAAAACTTTCAAAATTTTATGATCTATAAGTTTTATTTATCAATTAGATTTTAATTAAAAATGATTTTTTTAAGTAATTTTATACTCAATTAAAAATATTAGAGGCTCATGTCGAAGTTGAATTTTGATCCTCCTGATAGGTACGTATAATGTCATGTGTAACCATTTGAATATAAAAACTTGTATCTTAGATTTTTTTTTTTGTTAAATTAGGCTAAAGTTATAATTTCTTGTTGTTTTATTGAAAAAATAGTTTAAAATTATTAGATCGATCTCATCTGTTCCATTATGCCAATATTGAGACTGTAACGCTTTGGTTGTATTCAAAATTTATTTGTAGAATAACGTGGAGAAAATGAGGTTAAATTTAAATCCTGTAATTGTAACAATATATGACTGTAAGCTTATGATGTAATTTTAAAAAATGGACCAAAACAAAAAGTTGATGATTGGTTAATATTAATATATCATAATTAAAACGAGAAATCATTTTCATGAAGAATAAGTTGTCACATTATGGGGTAGTTTGCATTGTGCACTTTTAATTTTTTTTTTTGCACCTTCAATATTTTAAATTTTTGGAGTGTCGAGTTGAAGTGTTGGATCCTTAGTTTTTTTTTTTTTTTTTTTCACTAAACTTTTTTTTTTTGAAGATTAAAATAAGTTTCTTTTTTCTATTTAAAATCTCATATATCATATTCTATAATAAACATTCGTTATTTATATTCAGAAACATGTCTATAATAAATTTTTCATTTTTATACCCAATTAATTCAAATAAAAAATAGTGTGCTACAGAAATTTTCTAGTTCTACACTATAATTAACTAGTTCTGCTAAATAATAGCATTTCCCATCGATCTAAACGATTCACGAAATTTTTATTTTTAATATTTGAGGAGCTTTTCATAAATTATCGAACCTTTCCATATTTTGTTTATAGGTAAATGTATTCTATCTAATAAAATTATGATCTTAATTTAATTGATTTTATTAGTGATTATGAAATTTTTTATTCTTTAATAAATTTTAAACGTAATAAGAAAAATATAATTCACATATAATATAAATTTATAAATAAGTAACTATATATGTACATATATTATATATATATATATATTATGTATATAAAAATATTATGAATTTAATAAACGCATTTATTATTATGCATAAATGTACACATAAGATGTGCACTGTATTTGTTACGCATTGTATACAATTTTCAGCACATAATTTATAACATTTACAAAAAATATGGAATTTCACCCTAAAAATAAAAAAAAAAAAAAAATTTCAAGAGCTCATAATATTTATTGTAAAAAAAAAACCGAATCATTTCTAATATAATCTTGTGTTTATGGGGACTCTGATAATAAAATTAATTATGAAGGAATGAAAATGAAAGCAAAAAAAAAAAAAAAACATTTACGAATTAAAGTAAAAATTTATTACCATGAATGGAATCAAAATCATCACTATAATATTTTCATATTATATGATGAAGAGGTTAAGTGATGGTGTTGATGCTATTTATATTAAAAGAATTTTATGTTAAGTTATATTTAAAAATATAAATTGGATTCAGTAGAATCAAAATACAACAAAAAAATAAAAAAACAAAAACATTAAATAAAATTTTAAATTTGTCAAATTAGAGTTGTTAAAAAACAACGAAATTGACGGGATTGTTTGTATCTTAAAATTACAAAGATTTATTAAATGACCCGGGTTTTATAATAATGAAGTCTGCCTCGTGCTTAATAAATAAATCTGATTTTTAATTTTTTTTTTTGTGTTATCTGCAGTATAACAATATTTAATTATTATTATTTGTAATTTTTTTTAATTTATGTTGAAATTTTTTAATTTTGGAAAATATTTTGTCATCATTTTAATCTTTTTGAATAAATTATGGTTATAATATATATAGTGAAGTATATTTAAAAAAATGAAATCATATTAGATTATGGTTAAAATTTCTGCTATTTATTTTTTCTTTTCTGTTTTGATAGTTGTAAATTTAAGAAAAGTTTTTTTTTAGTTCTTAATAATTACTTTCATAAGGTATACTTTTTTTGATTGAAAACGGGAGCGCTACGAATGCTCCTATCTTAGAATCTGGTTTTTTTTTCAAAATGTCAGTTTTAAAAATCTCGTTTTGCAAATCCCATTTTTCCACAATCTTTTTTTATCAATATAAAAAATTTTTTTTTTAGTTCCTAAGGGAGGTGGAAATTTTCGAAAAACACCAAGAATCCCCCCTTAGTAGTGTCAGATTCTTACTGACTAAATCTACCTCCCCCTTTAGCCAATATAATGGGTTAAAACCCTTACCTGCCACTGCAGTATATTGGGTAGATACTAGAGATAAGAAAGGATATGAGAAGGATGTGACAAGATAGAATTAAACGTTTCTTGAAATGTCATTTCTTAAATTTCAGTTTTTATAAAAATCTTCCTAAATCTTTTTTGTTCAGAAAATACATAAAATATGATTTTAATTTAAGAAATAAAGTTTTAATTTAATTTAAACTTTTTTACAATTTCATTAAATAAAAATGAAAAACTAAACAAAATAAAACTAAAAAAAAAAAAAATAAATAAATTAAAAACAAGAACAAAACAAGATTTTTAAAGCTAAATTTTTAAAAATGAGATTTTCAATAAACGATATTTTGAGATACGAGCATTTGTATAGCTAATCTATTTAAAACGGATTTAGTAGATCCTAAAAATGAGTTTAACATATTAAGTGAAATATTTCAAAGGCAATTTATAGCCATTGAAAATTCTGAATTCTTCTTTCAAAATATTGAGAACTAAAAAGGTAAACTATTGTCGAATGATTATACTTTTTGTTTTTTATGCTATAAAAAGTATTAAAAATTTAAATAGTGAAGAATAATTTTCAATTTGCTTGAAATAAAACTTAAAATCATTATTAATTTTAAAGATACAATATATTAAACATATTTGACTTATTGTCAAGATGTAAGAACTTCTGCAGTTTTTTATAAATGTCTTTTAAGGAATACTTTTCATTAAAATAAAAGTAATACGCTAAAATCCAATCCTCCTCCTGTGTAATGCTCATATTAATTTATAATATGAGTATTATATTGTAGAACCTATACAAAAACTCCATATGTGCTCCCTCATTTTATATTCTCCATATGTGATATTTCATTCTTATTTTATTTTATTTCATTCTCCTTAACATATACAAATATTTTATAAAATTACAATTCATACTTTAATATAGAGATCAAACGAATATTGTCTTTTTAATGTTTATATTTCTAAACTTTAATAATAAATTCAGCAGGTACAGAATAAATTCATAGATTCTATTAAACCAATAAGGACATTTAGTATCACAATTAATAATAAAAGATTGTTAGTTCGACTTAAAAACTTTGTCTTAATAAATTTTTCTTAAGTCTTATTTTCAGTATGTCCACCCTTTATACTTTATCTTTTGCGTATATTTGTGCAAATAAAAGTCTTTCTAATCCTTTAGTAATTATAAAATTTTGTAAATCTAAAGTTTTGCTTATTATTCTTTCTACAACTACTTAATTCTAATTACAAATCGTTTTTCTTCCAAAATTACTAAAATATATTGTATAAAAGTAAATGTAAACATTTCTGTAAAGAAATTTTCTCACATATTTAAAGCAAAAAAAAAAAAAAAAATTTTAAGTATGGTTCATCTATAATGGATTGTGGGAATTACTTCTTAATAAGATTACCATATAATTTATATGGGAAAACAAAAACTTCATAAAATTCTCCACTTAAAACACTTGATATATCATTTAAATTTTTTATTAAATTCTTGATTATTAAATTTAATTTCTTATACATATTATCAAATGTTTATTGTAAATTAAAAGTAAAAGAAAATTTTTAGATATCATTAGCAATTAATTGAAAATGGTGTTGCATATATTTGACCAACTATAAAATGTGTATAGATTAAATTGTTTCTTTGTTGTAAGAATGTTTTCACCTATTTGAATGTAAAAAATACTAATTGCAATTAGAGATACCTAATAAAATAACTTTATTGAGGAGAACTCAAGAGGACTCAGAATAAATTAAATTAAAATTATGATGGTATTTTCATCAATCGGTAACTATAATTTTAAATTTTATATATAAAGCAAAAAGTTCTTTAGTGAGGGTAGATGGAAATCATTAAAACAAGTCACATATAAGTTCTTTATAAGTACGTGTGTAAAACTTACACTGCAAAATGTAAAAGAAAAAATAATTATTAAATTAAAAGAAACTATAGTGAATAAAAATGTTAAGTTTTTTATTTGAACCTCTTTACTTTATATACATATAACTGGGCTAAATATTTTGGATCTTATGGATATTTCACACTCGTAACCTGAATATAAGAACCTTAATTTTCAAAAAGCTAAAAAAAAGCTAAATTCCATATTTTTCGTAATGTTTTAAACCGAGCTATTAGATCGTGTATTTTTTTTAGAACAGATACCTGCAACTATTATATGTTGCTAAGATAAATATTTGAATTAAATTATGATAATATTGGGGTCGTTGAGTATATTCTTGGGGTAATATTGCGATTGTTTATTAGATAGACTACTCATAATGTATTTGAAAGGCATATATTAAGGCAGTGCGATGATTTTCTAAAAATATAACAATGTAACTTTAAGATGTTTTAAAAACATTTTGTTAGAATCAATATGTTAGTAACTAATAGATTTTTCTCTTTAGAGAATCATTAAATGCTATGAAAAACAATGATAATTAATAATTAATATTTACACAAATAATTTTTTTTTAACTTTAGATTAAATAGTTTAAAAAATGGATTATTATATTAGATCAACAATAAAAAATGAACCCATCAAAAAAATAAAAATTATATAAATGAATGATTAAACATAAAAAAGTATGAATCAAAATGATTGTTTTTCCATCCATCGGTTAGTTTACAAAATTTCTAAATCATTTTAGATAAACATTATTATTAAAGATTTGTATAAGTATAATTGAAAATAGAAAAATAAAAGATTTGTAGAAAAACTACACCCATTACGTATTTTAAAATTGCAAAAAACTCTATTTTTAAATATTAATACCTTAAGTTTTGTTAAATATTCTTTCAATCTAAAAAGACTGCAAGAGTAGTCAGAACCTTAAAATCTTGAAAAAACGAAGATCATTGAAAATAAGCATAAAAAGACAATGTTGTTGTTCCCCCTTTTTAAGAGCTATTTGAAAGTCGAAAACTGAAAATCTGCTTTTATATAAATCAAAATTAGAGAACTATGTACAATTTGTTTAAAGTAAACTATAAGAATTAAAGCTTTAATCTAACATTTTTTTTACAGCTATAAGTACAGGATTTTTACAGGACTTCATTAAAAATGAAGAAGTGCTTCTTGTTTTTCTACGATTTTTCTTACATAAAATATTTAAAACAAAAATTAAAAAATTTTAATGTAAAAGCTTTAATTATAAAATTTTTTTATTCCATTTTTGAAAATGTGCGTCTTTAAAAAACAAGGAAGTACTAAAACTAAAAGTTTTTTAGTTTTAGTACTTCCTTGTTTTTTTCTTAAACCGTTTTTATAAATTTAAATAATTAAAGTTGATTATAACAAAAAAATATGGTTTTTGTTAGCTTATTAAAACTAAATATTAATTTTTTTTTAAAATGAAATCAAAGTATATGTCCTAAAATTTTATGACCTATATTATACAGTATAATGTTAAAGACTTACAAAACTTTATCCAAAAACAGTTTCATTTGATTTTAAAAATATGATTCAGATCAATATTTTCGGATTATTTATTAAAATTTTTTAAGATCAGAGATTAATTGTAACAACACAAATAATTTAAAACCTATAAATGATTCCATTAAATATCATGATTTTTAAAGTTGTGGTATTAAATTTTCTGTAAAATATGTCATTTCTGAAAAATTGTTTTAATTTTCCTTGTTGATTGATTGAAAAATTTTATTTTTAACTGAAATCGGTCAAAAAGATTAAAAAGCATTTTTTATTTTTGCGCTGGGAAATCAATTAAGAAATCTTCGACAATTGCGTTCTTTAAAGAAAATTGCGTTTAATGAAATTTTTTGATATAAAACAAATGTCTCTTATATTTTATAAAAATATTTTAATGTTCTTATATGGATAAAATTGACTGGAAACAAAAAAAAAAAAACAAAAAAATAAATAAATTTACTTTTATTTAACAATTGGGTTTTATTTTTCCGTATTCCGTATTTTTTCAAACTGACTCATATTCGCTGTATTTCATTTATATTTCGAGGTTTTCCAAATTAAATGATGTATAAAACTACACAAGTTCACAATATATTAAGTAGTAATTTTGTAAATTGTTAGCTATGAGAGTGAAAAATTGAATACTTGCCCATTTTAAAAACCCTAAATGCCAGTGCAGAATTTTTAAAGGAGAGATATAAAAATTAATTTTACATTATGTTATCTTAAGTATGTATATCACGACTTTTAGCATTTAAAAGGTAGTATGTCGACATAATATTAAAGATAATTTTTATTTTTATACTCGTATGAATGTATGTTCAAAGCGTATAATAAATTTGATGCTCAGAATCGAATTCTTGCCATACGCACGTTTGCATGATAACTCAAAATAAAAGCAGTTAGAAGTCTAAAATTTTTACTACATCACTTTTGAAAAATTGTTAGTTTCTCTATTAAAATCTAGCAAGTTCGCCCGACGTGTTCGAGTAGCTGCCATTCAACTTCCTTCTTTATATGGATATAACTCAGTGTCTATTGAAGCTAGGTATCTGAAATTTTGTTGAAAGATGACAAGTTGTATTCTAAAAACTTCTGTAAAATGTTTGGTTCGGAGCAACAGGGAGCAATAGGTTTCGAGTATTTGTCATACAGCTTCGAAATTTACATAAATATATTTTTGCACTTAATTAATCTCAAATTTTGTAAAAGATGATTAGGTTTTGTGGAAATTGCATATATTATGTTCATAGGGGTATCCTAGAGTTGACCCAGTCTACTGTACTGCACTTTTTCTTGTTTTATAATTATTTTATTTAAAGAAAAAATTATGGTATCTGAAATTTTGTTGAAAGATGACAAGTTGTATTCTAAAAACATCGGTAAAATGTTTAGTTCGGAGCAATAGGGGACAATAGGTTTCGAGTATTTGTCATACAACTTCGAAATTTACATAAATATATTTTTGTACTTAATTAATCTCAAATTTTGTAAAAGATGATTAGGTTTTGTGGAAATAGCATATATTATGTTCAAAGGGGTATCCTAGAGTTGACACAGTCTACTGTACTGCAGTTTTTCTTGTTTTATAATTATTTTATTTAAAAAAAAAATTCTACGAAAAATTGGAAATTTTTTTATGCAAAAAAAAAAAACATATATGTGCTTAGTTTAAGTATAAAATTAAAATTGTATATATATATATATATAAATACATATACCTTTTGGAAATGTGCTCGTTAAAAAACTTCTTTCGGTTTTTTATATATTGTCTCATTTATTTTAAAATACAATTTCAAGATGTTTTTAATGATACTGCCTTATGTTTCAAAATTTTTTGTTAAGATTTTTAAATAATTTTATATATAAATTGTTTTTTAAAAGTCGACTTATCATTGCAGTTGTATTTAGGAAATTTTCATTAAGATTTTATAAAATAATTCTTACATATAAGATTATGTGTTATATATAAAAAAGAGACCTTCATATTTTCTATAATTAATAAATAATATTAATAAAAATTAATAAAATTCTTGATTTTTTCGGCTATAATTTAATTTTCTACTTTTTGTTTTTATAGAATTTTCCTTATACAGTACTTGTTATATCAAAAGATTTTCTCTCGGTAGTTGTATGTTGTATGTATGTATTTTTTTTTTATACTAAGTTTTGTTGATACTCAGTTTATATACTTAGCTAAATAATAAAACAAAAATCTAAAAAAAAACCAGAAATCTAATCCAAAAATAATTTATAAATACATATATTTTTTAACTTAATTAAAAAAAAACAAAAAAATTACCAGACACTTTTTTTCATTAACCATTGGAATTTGCAAAATTTTATAATAATATATTCTTATTCATTTTGTTACATATACATATGTATGTGTGAATATGTTTCTGAATAATATTTCTTTTTCTTTTTTTTGGAATTGAATGAAGTCAATAAAAAATTGTAAACAATAAATAATTTTTAAAATTTTCTATAATAAGAATACTTTTTTTTTTGTTTAAATAAATACAACGCAACGTATCGCAAATAAATGCTCGCACTATAACTTGAAATAGGTCATTGTCGGAGAAGTAAAGTCGTCATGGATTTCAGTTCACTGAAATACATATACATACATAGGTATACATTTACATTATAATTTTAAATACCTACTTACTAAAAAGTTATTTTCTCTTTTATATTATACATATGTAATGTAAACAAATTTATTAAATTTCCCGCCAATAAATAGATGGCGCTTGCGTATTTTATTTTGATTATTGATTTTTGCGGACGAATTTCATTTCTACGATTTAATATACGTATAGTGAAGCGCCAATCAATAAGTTTCCCATTAATATATTAAATCTAAATTAGAAAATTAAAGGTAGAAATTATAATATTTCAATATTTTACGCATCGAAAGATCTCATAACCTCAAATTCAACAATATTAAAAAACACAAAAAAAAAAACAAAAAATTGGTTAAAGGTCTTTTGAAAATTCAAAAATTATAAATTCAAATTGAAACATCAAACTAAATATTTTTCATTTTATTTGTAACAAAAAAAAACAAAAAACCAAAAAAAAAAAAAAAAAACAGGAAAAACAGTTTTCATTCTGTTACAAATATGAAAATTGGAAAAAAATTAATTAGAAATCAAAAGAAAATTTTTGAAAAATAACAACAAAAAAAAAAAAAATTGAGAATATTAAAAAGTATTACAAATTTTACAGTGAGATTTTTTTTGATTTCGTAATTTCAATACCATAGAACAAAAATTTTGATTGATTGGAAGCATGTGGTATGTTTGTTGTGAAAATTTTACTATATATTTTACTTATGATGTCAACTACAACTAATGTAGTACATATATTGGGCATGGTAAATTAATTGGAACGTTATAATTAGTTCCAAAATGTTTTGTTAATGGTTCCCAAATTCTATATATAATTTTTTGTTTCGTTTTAACCAAAAAGTTATGGTTTTATTTTCGAGTTTTAACTTTAAAAGTTAAAAGGTTGTTTCTGGATTTTATTTTCGAGTTATTAGATTTTGATTTTTTCTTGTTTGATTTCATTTGATCTCAGCTTATATTTTGTTTTTTTTTTATAGTCGTTATTTTCAATTTATTACTGCGTCAGCTTCTTGTATTTATTTGATCTCTTCGTTTATTTTTTTTTTTTGCTCTTAGGATCCTATTAACCTTTGATTACATTGAGGTATTTGATCTTCGGTTACTTTTCACTATATAGTAATTATGTATATATAGTAAAAGTACCTTATAAACAAAAGCTAATTATAACAAAATTTAAAAATACCAAATGAATAAAAAAAATCAAAGTTGAATGTAATTTAAATGGAATTACATACGTACGGAATTAAACGTTGTATTTAAATTTATTGTTATACATGTAATTTTGCTTAAGGTAAAAACAACTTCTATTAATTGAATATTTTAAAAATAACCCTTCAGTGTTTTGTATTTTATTTACACTGATATATAATGAGATCAAAAATGTTCTTTGTTTTGTATCATTGAATTAATCATTGGAATATTGTAAAGAAATTATTTTGGTAATTTATATTAATTTTTAGGGTAATTGATAGTAAAAACAAATCATATAACTCTCATATAACGGTACCCTCCTTTTAAACCTATAACAGTTGAACAATAATAACAACTGTATAAAAACAAAATTGATTAAAAAATTAAAATATGCTACACTAAGTTTAAGTATTCAAATTCCAGGTGGTTTTCTGAAATGAATCGGTATTACAAGATCTTATGATCTATTTTAGGAAATGATTAATGGAACTGGTTTAAAGTTAAAAAAATTATAATTTCATAACAAATATTTATTTCTTTATCTGACGGTAAAGGTTATGTAGACCCACCTTTTACACACTGCAGACCGGAGTTGCCAAATTTTTTTTTGAAATTCTCTTTTTGGTTGTCGCATTTTCCTTTTCTTCCCATTTAAAAATACGAGAATTCCCACCAAATATCCCACGAAAAAATTGCTCTGTCTACGTTATTTATTTTTCAACTATAACTATGTCTATTTTAATAAAAAATTGATTGGATTTCAAAAATATTAATTAATAAATAACATAAATTAAAATATACATATAAACGAAAACGAAAAAGAAAAATAAATGACAGATAATCAATTTTGAATTACAGATAATAATAAAATACAATGAAAACTCACTAGCGAATTTAAAGGCCGGGGGGAACTGTGGGCTAATACCCCCCCTGAGAAACTTAATTAATTTAGTATATATAACATGTTATATACTTGATCACATTTTTCGGATAATTGCAATATTATTTTTATGAAAAACATTTCCATTAAAGGTCAAATGACGCGTTATTAAAGCTAGACGCATACGACGCGATGACCTTTAAAGTAGAATACACAAGTTTAAATGGCTCAAATTATAATGATGTCATATAATGTAATGATGTTTTCAAATTTTCTGATGTATTAATCTTACTGAAGATTCTGTCGCCACAGCAGAGCGGAGTTTTTCTATGTTGGGAAGACTGAAAACCTGGTTGAGAAATTCTATGGGAGAAGAACGCTTAACTGGCTTAGCTCTTTTACATAGTCATAACGACATTACAGTTTCTAATGAAAAAGTTATTGACAGATTCTCAATGTTGAGAAATAGATGAACGCAGTTTTTAATTTAAAAATTTTTTTTTTTGTGTTTTTATTAATTCTTTATTAGTGCCCCACCCATAAATTATTTCTAGATCCACCCTTGTAAACACTGAAGGCGGCGCGTCAAATTTGTAGTACCTAAAATTAAAATTCGTTTCGCGATAAAAAAAAACATATATGTGTTATTTTTATTAAAATGCAAATACAAAAATAATAATTAAAAATTTATTGTTTTAAATAAAATAATTTATATATTACATAATTTAAGAATAATATCAAAAATATTAAAACTTCCCACTATTTCAGAACTTTTCCCTTTCATGTTCATGTCATGTTGAAATTTCCATAATATGGGAAATTTCCCACGATCTGGCAACACTGCTGCAGACTACTTTTTTTTTTTTTTTCTTTATTTTTTTTATCACAGATGCCTTCTCCTCATTAGAAGATGAAAGTTTTGTAATGTTTATACTGATATTTTGTTTATCTTGTTAGAATAACCTCATCACTCAAATAATAGAAGATTGCAAATTTGTTAAGGAATTTTAGAGTAGAATAAGTGATGCCCCATCAATGAAAGGTAATAAAGAGGTAAATATAGAGTCAATTTTGTTTATTATTTCAAAACTTTTTGTATTGTTACGTATAACAGAAAATTAATAAGGAAAATTAAATAAAACAAATGTTTATAAATTTTCCTTTTATTTGGTTATTTTTATTTTCCTTTTGACTTTATTTTATAATAAAATTTACCAAAAGTCTATAATAATTGATTTAGTTGTTGAAGGCATATTTTCAAGGGAAATGCGGTTAATTAAAAAAAAAAGAAAAATTTACTTAAAAATGTTTTTATTAATATTTTTTTTTTCTGGTTTTTCAGTTCATTATTAATTTTAAAGTAACTCTTAATAAATAAATACTGCTGAAAAAAAACTAAGCAGCCATAACAAAAATTTACCACTGTCTTGAATATTATTTTTTTTTTGTATATAATTTTCATTTGGGTGCGTTCGTATTTTTATATTTTTGTTCTTGTTTTTGGTTTTTTTTATACATTTTTTGCGGCATTACCCCCCATTAAGAGGAAAATTAAATCGTCCAGAAAAAAAATAAAGAACATAAGAATATATTATAAATAAATAAAAATATATATTTAAAAATTATTTATGTACGTACAAATATTTACTTATAAAATAGATATACCATCGTATATTTGAAAAGAAAGTATATTCGATATTCATAACCAATACTAATATCATGATTGTGGGCATCTTTTTCTGGCACCGGAATTATAAATTAATTTTGTTTTTGATTTTTTATGAAATTTTTTTTTTTTTGAGAAATTTATATCCGAATGATGTTCATTAGATGTATATATATCTAATTACATTCATATGTATAAGATATAGAAGGTTAAAAAGGCAAAAGATATTATCTGTCAAAATGCTTAGCAAAATGATGCAAAAAACAAAAAATATATTTATTAAGTACTTAGGCTAAGTTATGAAACATATGAAATGAACAATGAATTCATCCTCAAAAATATAATTAAAATCATAAAGATAAAAAAATAATTTTGATTCGATTTATATCTTTATAGAAAGTATTAAATAAAAATTTGTAAAGTATTATTTAGTTGATAAAACATTTATAATACATAGGCATCAGAAGTTTTCTGTAAGTTTTATATTATATTTTGGGACCAGGTAAGTGTATAAGTTAGTAAATGAATGAAAAAGACTATTCGGTATCATGAATATCATTAAATGAAACGAATATTTCATTTTTGTGAATGAAAAAAAATGAATGAATGAACAGTTATATTAGTTGTCAAGTAATTGTTGAGAAATGTTTTTGTTTTTAACTTGTTTAAAAATGTAAGTTTTAAAATTAATTAATAAATGTGATTATGAAAATAAAAAATTTCACAAAATCTATTATTTTCAGGAATTCTATTTTCAGAATTTTTATATTTAAACTTATTTTTACCACTCTTATTCATTTTTATAATAATTCTTAAATTAAACTTATTTTTTATCACTTTTATTTAAAATATTTAAAAATTCTTTGATGTTTTTTGAAACCAACTGAAACAAATAGTACCTATCACCAAATAAAAAGTAAGTGAATAATAAGCAGATGTATCATTCATTTTGTTTCTTGATTGATGATACCGAACTTTTTTTCATATAAAATATAGTACACAATGGCAACTATTTTTGACAGTCCAATTTTTAATGATGACACCGAAAGTGAGTGATAGATTCATAAAAATGTGAATGATAAAGACAATGATGACAGAAGCAATTATTTATTAATATTTTGCAATTAACGATGACCGTGTATAAACAAACTATATATATAGTTAAATATTATATATACATAAACAAAGGCAGACTATTACGTTATTATGTAATTGATTTAATTAAAATACAAAAATGTCTGAAATGCTTTTTTGAAATCTTCTAATCCGTTTTTCTTAATCCATCCGTTTTAAAGAGCATAATCCATTAACAAGGTCTCATTTATTCAAATTGGATTCAATTTCTTGCATCATTTATTTCACTAAACCATTAATTACTCGGTTGTAGTATAATTGTATAAAATTATGAAATACAAATACTTTTAAGCTAATTATGCGTCATCTATTATCTAGAACGGGAATTACCTTTTTTTATTTTTATTGATATTGTTTATGTTATAATATAAATTACATTATTTAATATAAATTTTATTATTATAGGGGTAAAATATTGATATATTTTGTATGATCCACTTAAAAAAATTAAACCGTTAATACTTTTATTGCACTTTAATTTTGTAGAAAATTCAACAATGCTCATATGCAGTAAATAACTTAATCTCAATAATGTTGAAACAAAAAATATTTAAAACGTTGAATGCACACTACTACCAATTAGCAAATAATAAATTGGCCAAAAAAAAAAAAAATATAACCTTTTCATTCATTTTTGTTTTCATTTGCTTTTTAGTTATAATAATAGGGGTCACTATATATATACATATGTATATATCTAATAGTAAATAATATGATATCATTTTTGTTGAATATGTTAATAATATTTTTGAGGGGCCTCGGTGCCCTAGTGGGTAAGAGCGTATAAAATACGCTGTAAACACCGACGGGGTGCGGATTCGAACCCCACACACGTCGTAAGAGTTAATCCCCCTTACGACATTTATAGCCATGCCTGAATAGGAAGGGCTGTGTACTTTCCTGTCTACATTTATGTGAAAGAGAAATGCATTAAAAAAAAAAAATTATTGTCTATAGTTCTGACTCATTAAGCTCGTAATTCTGTGTTAACACTAACTGACCTCTAAAAAATTTTTAAGATAAGAGTAGAATAGCTGTATAATATAAAATTTATTATTTATTAAGTGTTCGGTACTCATGTTTTCAATTGTCTATCACGCATAAATACAGTAAATAAATGATTACAAATTAATGACTAATATTACAAAACAGTTATTTAATTTTAACCAAATTTAGTCATTTTAGGAAATTGAAATGAGAGTTAAATCTATTTCAAGACTTTGTGAATAAAATTTGATCCTACAATTCATCATTACTATAGTGTTAAAAATAAAAGATTGTAATAACTATACTTAGGAAAAAAAACTATATCTGTTATATATATATATATATATATACATATATATACATATATACTCTATAGTTGAGCAGAAAATTATTTTTATATTTTTATTATATTGTACATATGATTTTCTATGTAAATCTTGTTTTTAGTTTTTGACATAAATCACTTTTTTATGATGATGTATTTATTTGTTTTTCTTAAGAAAAAAACACAAAAAAAAAAAAAGAAGAAAGAAGGAAAACAGATTTATTATCACCATTTTTAGTCCACTTAAGTGTATTTCGATATGAATATCTTAAAAACTGAAAAACTTTTTTCCATCTCATAATATTCCTGTTCGATGCTTTAATTTTCCCTAAAATCTTATTTCTATCTTTATTTTTATTTTGTTCTTTTTACTAAAAGTATTTTTAAGTTAAAAATATTTCAAAATTTTATGAATTATAATGAAAAATCAGAAAAAATTGAAATTAAAATAATAAATTGTGTTAAAATTTTTGAAAAAGTTTTACTAAATATATGAATAAATGGAAAAATGTGTCAAGTTTTGAAGAAGTTCTATAAATCATCCCAAAACCAAATATTTCAAAAATTTTATTAAAATATTATTAAAAACAAAAATTAAAAAAAAATAATAGTAAAATATTTTTTAAGTAATATTTAATAATTTATAGTATTAATTTTTTTTTATCTTATAACTATTGTTAAAAGCAAATCATACTTATAAAATATAAATTAAAAAAAACAAATACAAATAACAGCCAATAAAAAAGTGGAATTGACGATATTTTTTAGATTGTCATAAAATTGTTTTATAAAAAAAACACTAAAATTGGCTTAATAAGCGAGAACTAATAATAAGTGAGACAGCCCACTTCCGAAAGGAAAAGGTTCTCAACATTTTGTTTATACATTAATTGGGATAAATAAAATTCTTAGAAAAAAAAAAAAAAAAAAACGGATGTACTTATTGAAAGAAACTATAACCGGCGTGCGATCCTGCTGTACTTCCGTTCTTAATTACTCTATGAACATGTGAGATTTCACCTATACTAAACTGTTTATGTCTTTTTTGACCAAACAATAGATTAGAAAATCTTTAATATAAATATACTATTAGGATAGTGAAAAGTGAAGTTAAAAGATTGAAAATTGATTTGAGATTATTAGGAATGGAATGTAGTCATTTGAAAGTTTTTAATGTTTACAAAATTAACATAATTTTTGATATTTTTTTAAAAACTTCTTTTTATTTCGCATATAGATAATTTTATTTCAGTATTATATTTATATAGCATTAATTAAATAAAATAAATATAAAAAGACACAAAACAAATATATTCTTTTTAAATATACATATGTATTTAAAATTGTTTTTAGTCGGATTATTAGTTTAAAATTGGTGATTTAAAATGCCTAAGCATTTTAAGAATGCAATTATTATTAATCTTTGCATAGGCATATAATATAGTTTCAATGTTTTATTTAAATCAAACTAGAAAATCCCCTGTGCAATTGCATAATTTCTTTAGATTCAAAAACATTTACGTTATCATACTGACTCCCTTAATAATAAACTATCTAAAAATTTCATTTTTACATCAGCACCATTAAAAAAACGTTGAAATCACTTACTTACTTGTAATAGAAAAAAAACATAAAACAAATCTAAACACATAAAATTAAAAATGTTAGATACAGTTTATTAATTTTTTCTAGCCGTTTTTTCGTGGCGGTAATTTTTGACAGTTTTTTAATCATTGAGAAAAAATGGTCCAAGCTAAAAACACATTCAGGGTAAAAGTTCGTGCCGATATCGCAAAAATTGTTTGAAACACATGTATAAAGTGCACAATAAAAACGGGCGAAAAAGCAACCAACTGCTACGACATTTTTTTTTTGTTACATTTAAAACAATCCCAATAATCGAAATAATTTTAATATTTGTTAAAATTTTACTCTCTATTTTCTTTAGTTTTAAAAAAAAATTTTTATGTCGATGAAAAACAGTTGTTTTCGCCGCGAAATTACTTTAATTACCAAAACTACTTTCAAGTCTTTTGCGTTTATTTTTCTTTTGCTTGAAAAAAATTTGCTGAATTTATTTTATTTAAATGTACTTTAGAGTACTTTAAATGTACTTTGGTATATTTAATAAAAGATTCATGTCTCTGATAATGAAATTTCATAAATTTTTGGGAGCTTTTTTTTTGTTCGCTTTCGACAGCTTTTTAATTTAATGGTCTAATAATAAATTAGTACAAAATTATGAATCTATTGTGAGAGAAGGCTTCTAAAATGATATTTTCTATGTTAGTTTAATTTTTTTTTAAGAAAAATATCCATTTCTATAATATTTGGTAAGTTCCAGACTTCTGTTATGAAATATAATTATTTAAGTCTGCCGAATTTTATATTAATAAAAAAATTTCGAATATTTTATGTTCTATACCAGTTATACCGAGAATTTAGTTTAAAAGTCTAAATTTCAACCTAAATAAACAAAACTACTTTAAAGTCTGTTACGAAGCTTTTACCAGCTTTTATACTAATGAAAACAAAATCAAGAATAAAATCGGCCTATTACTTTTTTCTTATAAATATGAGGCTTACTATAAACTTTGCTTTTCACTTTAAGGCGTTTTAATTTTATTAAGAGTACCTATTTTTATTTTTTTTTTCAAAACAAAGATGGAAAACGTCAACAGAAGATTAATAATTTATTTTTAATTTACCGCTGCGACCAGTTCATGTGGCGGGCAAATTTAAAAATTTTAAATTTGCTGAATTTATTTTTATTGAAAATGTGTGTTTTTTAAGTATGTACTTTTCCTTTTTTGACTGTACTCACTTTTAATGAACGGTTTGTGTCTCTGATAATACTTCTAGTGAAAAATTTGGTCTCGGGTAATAATATTTACTAAATTTATTTATATTTTTAATGAACGGTTTGTGTCTCTTGATAATACTATGAGTCAAAGATTTGTGTCTCTGGTAATAAAATTTTAACTTATTAAATAAATTACAGAAATATCATCATTGCCAGTTTAGCTTACATTCAGTATGAGTGTTTTATTATAGATATAAAATATATTTTTTTACATGTTGGCAAGGTTTCGCCAACATCTTGTGTATTATATTATAGATATCATTCACTATTTTTCGTTCTTAACCAACAATGAAAATCCTGCAAAATGAAAAACTTCCTACTTATCTTATTTTAAGTGATTCTTTACTTTTATTCCTAGCCGACATACATGCATCATATTGATCTGCTTTCCATACATATATGCAATACTTTGACAAATAATCTTCGTTCGTTCGTTTTTTGCGAAAATATAATTTATCTGTTTATGCCTCTTAGTACGTTAATTTAATCTTCTTCTAATTTGTCATTCTTTTTGATCTGTCTTAGCTTTAAAGTGAATGAATGTATAATGTAATACTGGAGTAATTAAACCTGAAATTACTTGTTAAGATCACAGCAGTTTTTAAAACTTTTTTTTTGTTACCTTATGCCTATTTGGTACTCTTAGTTTACATTTTAAAAGTATGGAAAAAATATGTCTACTACAGTAAAACATCTATAAAAAGCTTTTCTTTTTTTACATTTACGATTTGATATTTTTGAATTGTAGTTAAAAAAACATCAGTTCTATTTTTGTTTGCTTCAAAATATCATTAAAAAATTGAAAAATTTCCAATCTATGATCTTGAAAAAAAAAATTCAGTTTAAAATAACAGAAATTTATAAAAAGTTAAACTAAAAATATATGTATGTATTTGTGGATGGCAAATTGATATCAAGACTTGCGTTATTTTTACATGGAAAGAGTATAGTTGAGAGTAGTTGGGAGTAATTTGTAAATAGAACGCTAATTTAACAAAACCGTATATTTAGTCCAGGCTTCCTCTTTTTAAAAGCCATAGTTTGTGTTTAGATGAAATAGAAAAGTGTAGTTGGAACTCTGTAAAAAGAACGTAAACAATTATTGCAAGAAAATAAGGGATAAAATCGCAAATGTATACATACGCATGTAGTAATAACAAATCAATTCAAAATTAAAAATAAATTTTCATTTTGTTATTTTTTTTCAAAATTTTAATAAAAACGTCCAAATTATAAAAAATTAAAATTAAAATAAAGATTTTAAATTACATGTGACTTGACATTTTATAATATGTCGTTTTGTTGAATCTGCGCGTATAAGTGAATATACATGTAATATGTTAGAAGCGACAAGAAATCATTCGTTAGAATCTTCTATTGGTGATTTACCGCTTCCGTTTAAAAATGTTTTTTTTTTTAAAGTTATTTATAAAATTTTATCTTATTTTTTTTTTCATCTATTTTGTTAGATTCCGTTACTAATTTTCATAAAAAATAAAAAGACAAAATGAACATATTTTTTTTTTATGCAAAAAGATTTAAAAAGAAGAAAAGTAAAAAAAAAAGCGAAAAATTAAATTAATGAAAACTATTTTGAATTACAAATTATGAACGCATATATGTAAGTATGAATTTTTTTTTATATGGTGACGATTAAAGGTTTTAATGTTGCAAAATTGCAACATTTTGCTTTGAAAATTGACAATTTATTAGTTAAATTATATGGTAATAATAAATATTATTTATTTTCCTTGTACGTTTTTTCTTTTTAATGCTAATGATTTTCATTTTATTACCAACTTTAAAGTGAATAGATATTTAACTTTAATTTTATATGGTGAACTCAAATTAATTAAATTAGTTCTGATGTATATGGGATTTGTTTTTGATAGTATTTTTGAAAAAAAAAAAAAATTTAGACAGACATTATTTTTATACATTAAAAGTTTTCATAATTTCCTTTTATATTTCTAGTATATGCTCATTTCATAATTTGAAAAAAAATTTATTTAATGCTTTTTAGGTGTAAATAAATGAACTTATAAATTAAAAGAAGTCTTTTAATGCTAATATTATAACTTAAGCACTTTTATATAATTACCATGTTAAGGGAATATTTTAAATTTTTTATGGTATAAGGTATAAGGTATAAGGTATATGGTATAAGGTATATGGTATAACAAGAAATCTTAGAAAATATAGTGACAGTAAATCGATGCAACCGACTTATTAATACCTTACACCCGAATAATTCTAATTAAAATAAAAATCCAAAAGTTTTTTGGTCGCTGCTTAAACCGCCTCCCTTTCCTTCGTTATTCAACACAAATTTCAAGAACGTAAAAAAGGCATGCTTCAACACCCTTGCACAAAATTTCAAGTTTCTATTTTTATTAATTTTGAGGATATGCTTGTTAAGTTTTGGGAGACGTATGTCAGCTATCCGAATTGCCACTTCATCTCAATTTTCAGGGACATAAAGGAAATATTACAAAACACTCTTGTACCAATTTTAAATGTTCTATCTTTATTGGTTTTGGAGGTACGCTCGTTTGCTCATTGGTTAATTCGGAAGCTTCCAAAATCCGAAAACATAGTCCAAATCATCTCAAATGTCAGTTTTCAATTTAAAAAAAACAGAATAACAGAACACCCTTGTACCAATTTTAAATGTTCTATCTTTATTGGTTTTGGAGGTACGCTCATTTGCTCATTGGTTAATTCGGAAGCTTCCAAAATCCGAATACATAGTCCAAATCATCTCAAATGTCAGTTTTCAATTTAAAAAAAACAGAATAACAGAACACCCTTGTACCAATTTTAAATGTTCTATCTTTATTGGTTTTGGAGGTACGCTCGTTTGCTCATTGGTTAATTCGGAAGCTTCCAAAATCCGAAAACATAGTCCAAATCATCTCAAATGTCAGTTTTCAATTTAAAAAAAAAGGAATAACAGAACACCCTTGTACCAAATATAAAGGTTCTATCTTTGTTGGTTTTGGAGATTTTTTCGTTTGTTCTGTGGCTTGTTCGAAAGCTTCCAATATCCGAACCCATGGACCAAATTCTCTCAAATTTCAGAGACATAAATCAAACATGAAGAAACATCATTGTACCAAATTTAAAAGTTCTATCTTTGTTAGTTTATGAAATAATCTCGTTTGCTCCGGAATCATTCGGAAGCTTCCAGAATCCGACAGCCTAAATCAATTTTGTCCAGATGCATTCCCGGCTTTCTTTCATAATTTGTAAGCTAGTATATATATTTCATCAAGATAGCTTTTTTAGTTTTTGAGTTATCGTGCGAACGGATGAAAGGATGGACATCGTTAAATCGGCTCAGGAGGTGATCCTGATTCAAATATATACATGTCCATATCTAACTCGCTTCCTTTTGGTTGTAACAAACACCATACCAAAGTTAATATACCCTATACTGTAGGTGTAGGGTATAATAAAACTTTAAAAAAGTCTAATTTCGATTGGTTTTTAAAGCTTTATAGAAAAAAATGTAAGAAATTAGACAAAAAGAGTTTATAAAAATGTTTTGAAAACTTTTTACATTCTTTCGAACATTAAATCTGAATGTTTACAAAAACAATAAGATTTCTTGCCATAGTTTTTTAAGAAAATAATTTAATTTAAATTTAATTTTTTACTAGTGAATATTAAAATATCTATAACTACATATTATGTAGGTTTATTTTAATACGTTAAAATCCCGGTCGGGTATTGTGGGTAAATATTATATCTCTTCTCTTAAAAATACAATTTTAACTGTACCACTATGTTTTAGCCAAATTTTAGATACAGTTCCATACAGTGGGAGCAAATTTCCCTTGATAATATGATTGTTCGAACTCCTACTGGATCATATGTTTGAAAACATTTTAATTGTTAAATTTTTCTCAAATTTTTCTTTTGTGATTTTTATGCTGGATTCACCGCTTCGGATATTTTAGCCGCACTCGTGCTCGCGCATCTTTTTTTATATGATAATTTGAATTCTCTCTTTTTTCAAATTTAGTTCGGAAGTTTTTTTTTCTCTCCGGAAAAAAAGTTATTTTAACTTTAACTTTTTGCGCGGAATTCTTTTTCATCTGTCATTTTTTGACATTATACAAAAAAATTTTGAAGAGAACAAAGGCGGGTAAATTTAAAAATAAAAGTTAAATAAGTGTTATACTAAAAAGATTATGTATTTTAAGTAATTTACATTTAAATAAATACAAATAAATGAAAAATCTTTCTTTTTATATTTTCATTTTTAATAAATAAAAATTTAAAATAATTTAAATATCATTTCCAAACTTCCGCTGTCTAAATATTTTTCTTCTGCAGAAAAATTGTTCTGAAGCGGTGAATCGTTGTTGAAAGAATTCTCTGTTTTTCTAAAAATAGTTCAGAAGAATAGCCTAAGCCTAAATAGCCTAAACGGTGAACTAAGAAAAACTAAAAATTTTTTAATTTTGTTATTTGTTCATTATTTTCTAAAAAAAAAAAACCAGATATAATGACATTTTCAAAAAAAAAAGATTTTGAGAAATGAGATTTTCAAAATCCACATTTTAAGAAACGAACTTTTGGTACCACTCCCAATTGAATTTAAATTTTTGTAAGTATATATATACTTAATACAAAAGTTTGGGCACTGCGTTTATGTATTAGAATATTGTATATAAAAATTCTTTTTTTATGAATTGATTATAAATCTCAAAAATGTTTTCTTCTTCTTTATTTCACAAACATCATTTCACCATTTATTTTATCATTATCTTCAATGTCAGTTTTAAAATGGTAAATTACATCAAAAGAGTAATTTTTCATTAAAGTTTTTTACAATGCTATTTATTATTTTATAAGTGAAATATTTAAAAGTGTTAATTTTGCATTAAGTGATAGTTTAGTAAATCTGTCAATTAGATGGCGCATTCAGTTAATTTTGATGTGTATATATAAATGGTTATGGCAGCATATGCCAACAAACTATTTTCAAAAAAATTTTTTTATAAATTAAAATAATTTCATTATACATAGGGTATTATGTTTTTTTTACTAAATCTCATAAAACTTTTCAAAATTTTAAATTAAAAAGATCAAAACAAAATATTTTGTTTTGTTTTAAAGCAATAAATTTAAAAGCTTTTTATCAAATTAAAAAAAAAAATTGTGTTTATAAGAAAAATATTCTAAAATTTAATAAATCTTATAAATTTCAATAAACTTTAAGCATAAATTTTCAATTTAAGAAAATTAAAAACAGGAAATCAAAAGATATGTTAAAAAATTCAATTTTATTTCTTGTAATTTTTTTTGTTTTTTATTTATTTTTATTTTTTTAATTTTTAAAGCGACATTATTAAGAACCCTGCGAACTTTTCACACTTACATTAGATTGTGTGTGAACTACAAAATAAACTTAATGTATATTAATGCCTATAGTTGGCGCTGATATCAATTAAACATTTTTTAGTGATATTTAAATGCATTCTAAATTGTAAAAATAAAAAAAAAAAATGAAAAAATTTATGATGAAAAGTTCCTCTCTGTATTCTGTGTAATAAATCCAATTTCTGAAAATGGACTACGAAACACATATTTATTTATTAGAAGGTTAGAATGCGGATTTGATATATTTTATTATTTTTATTTTTTATTTTTTATTTTTCCTTCTATCTTTTCCTGTCATACCAACTGAAAATTTATAGCCTTTAAGGAATTAAATATATTGAGATTTATTTAAAAATTAAGTGGCTAACTATAAGTTTGTTTTTAGTTTTGGTTTTTTTTCTAGTGATTTTTTTATACAAATTATTTTAAAAGAAAATGTTGGGTGTTCTTATAAAGAATAATAAATATAGTGTACAATGGACCATGAAAATGTATACGATAATGGAGCAGAATATGAGTTAGGTATAGTTTTTTTTTAAGTATATTTTAAAAGAAATTTGAAAAAAATATGCTCATTTATATAATTTTGTTCATATGTCTGTCTAAAAGCTGTTTAAAAAACTTGTCAAACTTTTGAAGAAAACCAATCATATTTTATAATAAAAACTTCATAAAAAACTTCATAAAAAATAATATTGAAAAGAACTTTTTTTTTAAGTTTATTACCGTAAATGTCACGTAAATGTAACAAGGAAATTACACAGCCTTTCCTTTTCATGGCATGGTAAATGTCGTAAGGGGAAATAATTCCACCGAGGCTCCAGAACATTTTTATGTAGTCGAGTACTACTGATTAGTTTTTACGTATTAAAATATCAAACAGCAATTCAATTAATTTTTTTAAAATTTAGAAATTGTCTAACTTTAGGATATTTGGAGTTTCAAAAAGTCTAAGATTTTGGTTAAAATGAAATGGATTGAAAAATGGGTGATTTAGAAAAATTTTATTTTAAAGTAATGTCTTGTTTAAATTGTGATATTTTTGCGGTGTTTCTCTTAATCCGTATAAATTACATAGCCCGTTCGTTTTCTTCTAAGAATATAATTTATATTTGCACTATTAATTATATTCCATTTTTTTAGGTTGTTTAGGATTACTCTTTATGTTTTTTGAGAATTTTAAAAGGCATGAAAGAAGTGTATATCTTAAGTTTTAACTTTGGTCGAACTACGATCCTCTAAATGTTATAAATAAACTTTTAAGGGGGCCTAGATGGCCTAGTGGATAAGAGCGTATAAAACACGCTGTAAAGACCGAGGGAGTTTCGGTCAGAATCCCACACGCGTCGTAAGAGTTATTCCTCCAATAGACATTTACAGCCACGTCTGAACAGGAAAGGCTGAGTAATTTCCTGCCCAAATTTATGTGGCAGAGAAATGCATTAAAAAAAAAAACAAACATTTAATCAAAAATTTCGTTATTCCCTTACATGCTCTTTATATGCCTGCCACTTATATAAAGTATTAATACACAGTTTGAATAAAGATAGATAGAAAGTAAGTGATGAAAGGGATGTTATGGCTAAAATGATCGCAATATGATAAATTTGATGAATTAACAAGAATGGGAGAAATTAAACTACAAGTGATACTTAAATTTAATCTGTATAAATATATTTGTGTATGTATTACACAAATTGGCTTTCTTTACCCCACTGGAACTAAACAAATCCACAATTATATATTGGTATACTATAAATAATCTTTCTAGAACAATTTATTTATCTAATTATGTTTTATTTTAAAGTGCTTGGTGATGCAAAGATTTTAAATAAGTTAAATTAGGGAATCTCTAAGTTTGGGTTCACAATTCATATACCTACTCTTAAGGATGTACATAATTTAAATTGATAACTATCAATAAAATGTAAAAAACATTAACTATTAAATTGAATTATTTTGCTTAAACAAAAAAAAAAAAAAAAACTCTAAATTAAAAAGGTCTAATCGTTTAAATTCTGATCTTTTTTTTTAATTAAAGACCCAGTTTTTATATTTATAGAAAAATTTTATTTTTTCTCGATTATCAACAATTAACAAGATTAGTACACTGTTAAAAATATGGGGTTTGAAAGTTTTAATCCATCATTAAATAAAAATATCTGAAAGATAAATAATTAAATGATTCTGAATTTATTATAAAAAAAAAAAGCACAATTGAGAAGAATAAAATGTTAGGGTAGAATATATGTATACAGGGTGTTCCACATACGAGTGTAAATATTACAAAAGGTTATTCTAGAGACTAGAACTAGAAAAAAAATGTATAGATGGAGGGGGAAATTAGTCCTTTTCGAGATATTGGGACTTTTATTTGAAAGCTTATTCCTCAAGCTTTTATCGGTTGAAGACTCGGGGTAATCACTGTTTACTAAATAAATTTTTAAAAATAATAATTTTTACTCAAACAAATTTTTTGTCTGAAACAAGAATTTTCTATCAAAAATGTTTTTAAATTTTGGCTTATATCTGGGAAACGGTAAGACTTAAGGGAGGAAGCTACTGAGGACACAAATATGGTAGTTTATTAAGGATTCCAAATTTTATATAATAACTGTACCTTAATAAGGCATTTTTTAAAGAAAAAACGTTACTTTAAAAAAAAAATATGTAAATTTTATATGTCCTTAGCTCTAATTGAAAAGTAATTACCCTAAGACAATAAATCCTTCGGCAGTGGAAAGTTTGAAAAATAAGCTTTCAAACACGACTAAGTTAGCCTTTGCAAAGTATTTGGGTCAAGAGTTTTTCGTATATTAATAATAGAATACAAAATAACATAAAAGTTCAAATATCTTGAAAACGACTAATTTTAGACCCCCTCTCATACAATTTTTTTCTAGTTTTAGTCTCAGAAATCACCTTCTGAAATATTTGCACTCTTATGCGGAACACCCTTTATATGCATATATGTATATATAATTTTTTTTTGTCTTTATTATAATGATAAGACTATGGAATTGTGTTAAAGAACTACGAGTATTATAAGATACATATATAGATTCGGCTTACTAGTTTTTATATGTTATGTTCATTGTTTTTTAAGTTTGCTGTTGATCGATTTGTTGTATATATATATAATATAAGTCTGTATATTTTTGTAATATGAAAATAGATATAAATTATAAATTAAAAGAAAGTGAATTTTTTGGATTTTATCTTAATTGAATATCTTTTTTTTTTTTTTTGGGATGTGATCACTTAATTAAACTGTCGAAATATTTTTTTGTAATACAAATAAAAAAATTGTATTAGGCTCATTGCTGTTCGTTAAATGATTGTTTATTAATTGATGGGGATTGAATATATTTTATTTAGTTTATGAAATTGTTTAAAATATCAGGGAAGATAATAATTATATGTTTATTTGATATTATATATATGTATGTTTATTTTTGTTATATTGGAACGTGACTTTTTATTACATTAATAAGATAATAACTATTTCAATATGTTGATTTGATAGTCGAATTTAAAAATTTATAAATACGAAGTATCTAAAAGAGAAATTTGTATACAGGATATTGAAAAAACTATAATTACGCAGGCAAGAAGAACTAATTGGATTCAATATATTATTCATGAATTAAAAAACATCTAATAAAACTGAGAAATCTAATAATTTTGCAAAGCTCTGTGATTTTAGTCTTGACCCTAGATAATATAATAAAATTGAAAATAAATATAGACTTCTCCATTTTGTATATGCTAGAATTCACTTATATTTATGGAATCTTTGATATTTATGATTCTTTCACTACAGTTTATTTGGACTTTTAGATTCGATTTAAATTATTATTTAATAAGGGGTATAAGTAACACTGTGATCTTTTGATGTAGATGCTATTATGCTCCCCCTATTATTACGTGTTGTTCATTTTACCTTCACTTATATAATCTTCCACTTAATACTTCTGTCAGTTTCTCTGTCTCGAAGAATTTAAAGATCTGTAAGGGGGTTTATTTTATGACAATTCATCTTCGATAAAGCATATACTCATAGACGCTCATATCTAGCTCGAAGTTAAGCTCCACAGTTTTTAAGTATGTGTTCTGGAGATTCTTCTTCTCCTTGACAGAACCTGCATGTACCATCGTACTCTATTCCAATTTTTATTAACTGTTCCTTTAGCCGGCAATATTCTGAAGGAAAGCCTGTTAGAAACCTTTTTAAAGTTTTAGATAGCGTATAGTCGTCGTATATTATATTAAATATATATATATGGAAGAAGAATTTTTCGTTTTAGTAGAAAATATTTAAAAAATAAACTAAAAACCACTTAAAAAGTTTTAATTTTTCACATATCTTTAGATATATTCTAATATTTAATCGTAGTTCTTTGACAAATGATCAAATTTAATTTGTATAAATATCGCTTTGATCAGTGATCATTTTATGGTATCATACTTCCAATTTTGTTATTTTTAAAACAAAAATTACTTTGTCTTTTTTTTATCAAAACAAAAAAATATTTTCATGCCAATTTTATAAACCAAATTTAGAAAAAAATCAAAAAAAGAAAACAAAAAAAGGAAAATAAGAACAACATATAATTTCAGAAAATAATTTTTTTAGGGAAAGATCAGACAATTTTAATTTCAAAGGAAGTTTCTTATTTTTATTTTTTGTTTTGAAATTTAAATTAAAATTATCAAAGGTAGCATGAAATAAATGAAACATTTACAGTTTTCTTTTTTACTAAAGGAGGTGGACCACTAAACCCACCTCCCCCTTTAGCCAATATAATGGGATGAAATCTTTACCTGCTAAACAGTAAACGCAGTATAGGGAGTAGGGATGGGAAAAGAGAGGAAATGGATGCGAAAACATTGAATTGGGAGTGGGGCTGTAAGGAAACAATGAATAAATACCTATAAAAACTTATTAAATTTGTTTTAAACAGTTTCAGCATTATCAGAATAACTCTCTGATTATTTAACATTAACAATTATTTCTTATAAATTTTCTTGATGTGAAAAGCCTACAGTAGGTAAGTCCTTATAGATGTCTAGTTTAAATCTAAAAGTTTGGATTTCAAAAGCTGTAATTCAAATCAGATTGTTTTAGGCTGTGGTTAAAAAATATTTTAAAAGGATTTTATTATAAATAAATATTTAAGGATCATTCATCCTGTGTGGTCATCTTAATAACTAATGTTCTGAGTGTCGATTCTCTTATACATATATGCAGCTTTGTACAGCTTTAATTAATATTTATATTAAGCATTTTTATTAAGCACAGACTATACTTACACTTACATTGACCGTTTAGTAAATAATTTTGCTATGTAAGGCTGTTGCAACATTGACTTATTTAAGACAAAAAACTTTTTAATAAATTTCTTTGAAACATTTCATTTCTTTATTAGATTTCTACTTTTCTTTTAAATTAGGATAAATCTGTGATTTGAGTCTGATAAAAATTCTGTATTAAATAATTTAAGATAAACTAACTATAATAATAATAATAATAAGATAAACTTTAATGAATTAATTTTTTAATATTGTATTCTAAAATCATTTCGCAGTTTGAAACGTCAATTTTTAGAGATTTTTTGCTTGTTAGAAAAAACATTTTAAAACATTTTAGCGTATAACACCCGGCGTTGTTTATGTTTTCAAAACAAAAAAAAAAAAAAAAGCAATTAAAAAAAAAAAATTAATTCAGTATAAAGAGCACGAGTTTTTAAATGAATTTGTTTTTCTTTCTAAGCTATTTTTAACATAATTTTTTAATGACGTTTTATTTACGTTTGTTGTTGTTTTTTGTTTTTTGTAAATGCACATACATAAATGCAATTCTTAGTTGAAATTATTTGTATAATTTTTAAAGGACAAAGATAGATACAACATGTGCATTAAGCAACAACAAAATTAAATGAATTCATAAACCACTGCTTTTTGGATGGCATAAAGGTGCAGTAGAATATAAAATAAGGAATGTTAGTTCGTATATTTGTGTAACTCAATATAATGTGACTTTTTCCTATTCATTAAAGGTTGACATTATAAGCAAAAAATAAGAATAAAATTTTAAATCTTAAATTAAAATTTAAGAATATTTTATGAGTCATTAAAATAAAGAAAAACATGGGAGAGAAATTATTATTTTTATTTTTGTTTTTTTTTTTTTTTGTAGAAAAAAAGAAATTATTATTGTTGACTTGGGCTAGAAAATTATGAATCATGATCTTAAAATATATAAGTTCATGTATACTCAAAATATATATATGTAAAGTACCTGAAAAGTAAAACTAACTTTGTGTTATATTTCAGTTCTTTGTTCATTAGTAGATTTTTTAAAATTTTATTTCAGCAATATTATTTTGGGTGGTCTGGAAAATTAACCATCACGGATTTTAGGTGTAGCTTTACAGAAACTATGAGGAGCCAATTGAGTGAGAACTAAATTTGAAGACGATATATAATTCTTTGCAAGATCTCAATCAAATTTTTCGTCAATACTGACTCATTTTATTGGATTTCTCTATATGGAAAAAGGTGAAAGTGGTGATATGTGGTTTCAATATTGATTCTCAGACTATCAACTAAGTTGCGTTTTTATATTATAAACCATATAACAGGGACCGTCTTATATAAAAAAAACTTTTATTGAATTACCATATTTGCACTTCTATTTTAATATGTGAAAAATCTCCAAAAATATAGGTATGTAGTTACTGTATCTGAACTTAATCATTGCATTTGAACTTAAACACTGCATCATGAGTTCAAATGACATTTAAATGAGCTCAATTCATTTAATAAGTCACTCATATATATTCTATATTATTTAAGAGGTTCTTGTTATGAACCATTTACTTATTTATATAATTTGAACAGAAGTTAAAACAACTGAAATAATTTTTTTAATTTTTATGGATATAAATAAAATGTGACTAGTATTATTTTTTAAAGATTTAAAATTTTCCCAGAAAATTCTGAGAAAAACAAAACGGTGACGGTTTTTATATTTAAGTATTAAATCTTATTATTGAAATCATATGGTAAACATGCCTCTTCTTAATTTGTAAATTATTTTGCATATGAATCTGAAGACTTATGTTTTATATATCTACAGTTATTTGTTATTCAATGGAATATAAATTATAATATAGTAAATTAAGAAAAGTGATGCATTCTTTTAGAAAATTTTATTATGTGAAAATAAATTTACTTTGTTTAATATTTTATTCACTTTTTGTAAATTGTGTAATGTAATTATAATTTAAATTAATTCTTTGAAGTGAGTTTCCTTAATGAGGAAATATAGGAGACATACGTTATAAATTATTAGACGATTGAGCCAATGTTTTCGAGCAATAAATTTGTAGGAATATATATAAAGAGGAAAACTAAGAAACGAACATCAACAAAAAAGAGCAGAACCGCAGATGAAGAGTGAAGATATCATTGAACTAACTGTGCTCCGCAACAAATAACTCCACACAGACCGAAATAAGTCCAAAATATAAAAATGAAATAAATCATTTTTTTTAACATATGAAATTTAGAGAAGTTATTAAAAATAAAATGTGTCCGCAATCAAGATGGAAATAAGTCCATAAATTGGAAATTAGATTTATAGATAGAAACATTTTATAAAAAAAAAGAAAAATATATATACATATATAAAAAATTATAACTCTAAAATCCCTTCTAATTGAGGATCTCGCATATATATATATATGTATTTATAAATATTTTAGATGAAGAGTAAACGCTGATCTTCCTTCCAACTATAAAATCTCTGCTAATTCAGAATGGGATATGTATATTTATAAATATTATGCAGGATGAGTAAAATCTGAGTTTCTTTTCCACGCTGTATATGTACAACAATTGTATATGTACGGACACACATATACAATTAACGGCATATATGTATATTATGTATGAAGCAGAATAATTAGGAGAGATCATAAAATTGGTTTCAAAATCAGGGTTTCAATAATTTGTTTAAAAGCAGGGGATTTGAGACGGCAGCTCCCACAATTTTGAAGCCTTTAATATTGAAATATATATAGGAAAAAAAATAAGTACGAGAGATTTTAGAATTGGTTACAAAATCAAGATTAAATGAATCTCGTATATATAATCATATTATTAAGCTAATTTTGATAAAATAAAAAGTGTAAAAAAAAAAAAAATTAAATAAATACGAATTGAGGATTTGGATCAATTTGAGGTTTACTTCATTTTTTGATTTGCAGACAATGTCACATGAAAAACTGAACTTATCAAAAAAACAAGAAAAATTTTAGGTGTGCGGACTTAATTCTTAAGGAGATATTTCATTGTGGCGTTGGATGTACCTTATTATAAATATTTTCTCAAAACTAGCGAAAGGAAATCATTAAATCAAAATGGTATAAAATTTCTTACATTATAATATGTTAAAATTGTATAATATAATATATTATAAAATAAACGGTGGGGTGTCATTCAAATGAGTCATAAAATCATATGGTGTTATGTCTCATTCGATTAAAAATATTTTAAAAGCAAAACTATTAAACTCTAGAATCCAACTCTAAAATTACTCCTAATTCAGAATCTCGCATATACATATGTGTATATACTCTGAAAAAGGGGAAATATCCTGATTTTGTAACCAACTCTAAAATCCCTCCTAATTCCCAATCGCTTTTATACATAATATATATAAATATTCAGGAAAAAGGAAAATACCCTGATTTTTTAACCAACTCTAAAATCCTTTTAAGTCAAAATCTCGCACGTACATAAAATTATAAATATTTTGGAAAAGGCGCGCGTGCAACGAAGGCGCGCAGGCAAACGGGGAAGCATCGGCCCTCATTCTTTCTTTTTTTTTTGTTTTTCATAAAAATGTCTAAATTTTTACAAAATTTATAATTATTTTCCACAGTCTGAATTTAATATGTTTCGTACGAAAATCTGAAACCTCTTTTTTTACCCCCATGATTTCAAATTCTTTCCTAAGTATTTTCTTTCATACATATTTCAGCACCAAAACTTTTGCAAACATTTTTCAACATCAATCCAACAGCAATTATACAAAAAAAATTATATTTGAATCAGAGAATAATGTAATTATGGCTTTATGATCCAAAATGTTTTATAAAAATATGTCTTTATGACCCATTCAAATGAGTAATAAAGCCATATTTCCAATATTTCACGAATATGGCTTTATGACTTCACCCCACCAAAATAAACATTGTAGTACTCATATTCGTGTATAACTTTTTAATACGATTACGCAGATTTTATGAAATTGGGGTATTTAAAATTACTTCTACTTTTCTTGTATAAAATTAATTTAATGTTCTGAATGTTGATTGAATTAGCAAGTTGAAATTAATTATATACCTTATTATTCAATATCATCTATTATTATTTTGTACTGATCAATGATCCATTAATTCGCCTTAAGTTGAATTTTTCCATCTCAATATATGTATAGGCAAATGTTATTTAGATATTTTTATTTAAACCACTCTACAATTTAAATGAGCTGTTCGAAATGCACCATATAAGAAAAAATGCATAAAAGAAAAAATGGATTCTCATCGCATATAGATAAATTCTATAATTACAAACATTAATATTTTTGTTGATCAATAATTATTTTATTGTTATATAAGTAATATTTGGTATATGCAACATTATAAGAGATTAATTATATCTTGAGATAGGTTTAAAATTTTTTGTACAGAAATATTTTAACATCTGTAATTGAAATTTGATAAAACATTTGTAATTGTCATTAAATTTGTTGTGAATGAATCCATTTAAGAGTTGAATATTAAAACAACTTAAGCTTTTTAAATATCTTATTTGAAGATTTTAACAGAGAGTTTTGTGTTTTTTTTTGTTTTTATAAAAAAGATCCACCCATTCTTTTTAAATAAAAATTTTAACACATATTTCTTTTTTTTTTTTTGGAATTAATCATCGATTCTCGATCAGTTGTTTTTAAATTTATGTATTTTGTTTTAACCCTTGAAATTATTTAAAATGAAATTTGAAACTTTAAAAATTCAATTATAAGGGTATTATAGATTTTTTTTTTGTATTTTAAAAGGGTATTTAAAAAAAAAATTTTTAATTTTTATTCTAAGTGAAAGGAAAGTGAATGAAAATATTTATAATTACATTTCTTTTTTAAGGTCTTTAACAGCTTAGTGAAAAAAAATGATTACATTTCAATATTATTTTAACATTGATAAATATTACCATATTGTTTTAAAAGAACTCTACACCGAAGGAATGATAAAGACCTAAAAATGATTAAAAAATGAAATAGTAAAGAATTTGAATAGACAAAATTATAATTTGAACAGAAAAATAAGTGTGTTTGGTAATGATGCCTATAGATTCAACGGAATAATCTAATTTTCACTTACGTTTTAATTAAGATATATTTTCTTTCTCCAAGATTAGGAAAATTCTCTGACATTGATCTGAGAAGCTTTCAAACCTTCTTCCGACAGAATGGTATCATCGTGAAGGGAAACTTAACATCAACTTTGGTCAAAGACGTTCTCCTACGTATTGAAGGTACATTGCGAACCGAAAGTCTTGTGATTACTAACGTGTTAGCACAGTCTTCATAGAAAAAAAAACTATGTAGAGTATTCTCGTCCGTAAAATTCGAATCTCCCTTGTGGTTTTGTCTGAGATTTAAATAAAAGGCACAATTTATGTTTACTGCACAATTTATACAGTTCATATAAGACACCCGTATTGTTTGGATATCCATCAATTTGATTTTTTTTAAATTTAATTTCAAAATTTATTATCACCAATTTTTTCAAATTAAATTTGTATTCTTTACTTTATAAGAAGTATTGTTGGTGTTGTTACAGAAGTGTTGCGAAAAGATTGGTTTCAAAAAAAATAAAAAAAAAACCCAAATAAATAATAATTTGGACGCAAGCTGTAGTTTTAAAGGATCGAATTTTACCTAAAATTATCTAATTTAATTTTTGTTTTCTGCAATAATTGGAGTTATTATAAAATATTTTACATTCATACATTATACCTCACAAATAAACGAATCAAATTTCGAAAAATGTTATGATTTTTATTGTTTGAATTAATTATCGTATTTTTGAGTTAATGATCAATTTTAGGATTAATTTCTTTTAGTTTTTTAATATGACTACAAAAATTTGATTAAGAAAAGGCAAATAATAATTATTTTACTTAATCTTAAAACAAATATGTATTTTTTATAAAATCACTTTTATTTTTCGATGTTTTTTATGTTTACTTTATTGTTTTTTTAATAAGTCATGCAACTTGTTCAAATAAATCAAAAATGAAAGGAAATAAAGTAAAAACATATCACTTTTGTCAATTTTGATTGAGATTTTATTTTTCTTATTTTCTTAAACTAATTTTCCCCTTATATCTAAGTAATATAATAATACAAATATTTAAATTTTAATATACACGTTTTTCCAAATTAGTATTAAGAGATCGAAAAACAACAAAGAAAACAAAATTAAATATTAAAAAAATAAAATTTTAATATTCTCACGTTTCTTTTATTTATTTAAATGATGGAAAATAACATGGATCTTATGTAAAAAAAAAAAAATTGTCAACTAAAACTGAACTGAAACTAATTCAACTGTGAAAATCTTCTGGAAAATTTTTAAACAAAAATGACTTCTCACTTTGTAATTTCTCCCCTGAGGTGATGATCCCTTTTATTTGAAATAATATGTTTTTTTCGAATTTTTGTTTTCTTTCCTTGATCATTTCTATCATTTATGAGGGGATTGTAATTTTTAACCAAGGGTTAAATTTCTCCCTAAGGATGAAAATCATTTTTAATAAAAAATTTAGTTTTATTTTTTTTTTATTAACCAGATAATTATGGATTGTTTTTTTTTTTGTATTTATTTAAAATAAATATTAAAACTAAGATAAGTTATTTTAAAAGGAGTTTAATTATCTAAGAGTAGGTCTGAGAATTACAAACAATTATATGTATATACAGTATTATGTAAGTATGTATATATGTTGTAATAATCATAATATTTTGGGCGTTTTTAAATTGCTATTTGAATCTTTTCATGATAATGATTATGTTGGGTGCCGCTGATTCGAAACAATTAAATTATTTGATTTTTCAAATACAAAAATTTGAAAATAACTTTTGTTCAGATAAAATTGCTTTTCAGTTGCAATGAAAATTCATAAGTAGACAACACTGTATCTTTTATTCTTCTTTCTATAGTATTTGAGTACTATTTGTACTGTTACTAGTACTATTTGAGTATATGAATTGTATATAGGTATAACTACATAACATTTCTAAATACTTTTTGAGGTCTGAGTCATTGCACTTATATTATATAGGTTAATTTTTAAAATAAAATGTATTTTCTTTCAAAAATTAATTAAATGGATCTTTCCTTTATCTATAATGTAATAAAATTTATTTAAATTGAAATACGTGACATGTATTAAACCAGTTCAAAAAAACTTTCTTCGTTTTGCGTTAAGTATAGCCTTGCTTGGGCTGATCTGATACATCTTCCTCCTGGTGATAATTTACACATCAGCAATGATTTACGTTCGGAAGTGGAATTATTAGAATATTTGTAGATGTAGATTTTTTTATATATAAAATAACTAAAATAAAATTGATACTTCGATGTTAAATTATGTCAATTTTAATACATACATATTAAATGTACATTTATACATTAATACATACATATTTAATATATGTACATTTTTAACATAATTAATTAATTGTTGTTTAATATATATAATATTAATAATATATTTTAAATTTATATTTTTTTATTTTTTTAAATAATTTATTATTAACAAAATTTATTATATTTAAGGTGATCGCGCAATGAGTCCAGCACAGTCAGAAGATAGTGGTCTGGCACCAGATCGCGGCCCAACTTCAGCAATAATATCATTACCAAGAGAAAGTGCTCAAGCAATGGATATAATATTTGCAGGTAATTTTTTATTTTTATTAAATTTAATAGAATTAATGAATATCGTTATCTTTGACAAATCACCCATATCACCCATTTTGATCACCCATATAAGTAAAATCTAATTGATTTCAGAGATATGTCAGAATAAATTTTGTAATTATTTTACTTTTGTTTTAATACAAATGTCTTTTGTATTACTTCTTACTTAAAAGAATTGAAAGATTGATGGATTAATTCTTGTTTCATTAAGAATATTTGTTCTTTTTTGCCTTCCAGAACAAATACTTCATATAGACATTCTATGACCTTCTATAACCCGGCAATTGTTAGAGAATATGCCGCATTTTTATTCATTAATCTATCCCGTTCCAAGAACCTGTGCGGCTTAACTGATTTATATTAAAAAGCTCACTGAATTAATTTGACTACAATCGGTTTAATGGATAATAAAATGGATAATGGATAATCCGGCTCCGACCCTTTAACAAACTTTAAAAATTTGATTTAGCGATTTGGCTCTAAGCCTATGAAACATTTTTATTCAGGTTTGTTAATTCGCTCCAACGCCTCCAAGAGCCTATTAAAAATATTTTTAACTTATTTTGTTCTTTTGCCTAAACTATTTAAACAATTATGTTAAAAATGTACAAAAGGGTTAGTTATTGAAAATGAAAGCTACTGCAATAATTTAATTATGAGTTCTAAACACTTCGCGTCATGGCAGTGTGTTGAAAATTTTGATCCGACAATATATGTTAAAATATTTTTAGGTTTTCGTTCTCTAACCTTGACAATTTGGCTGGTTAAGTTCTGAGGAAATGTTGTTTCTTTCAGAAACCCTTTTCCGTATAAATTTTCAGTCATGATTCATAAAACCTTTCGGGGTATCAGCGCCTATTGATAATTTTTAACTTTGTTTAAGAATTGTAACCCTTTATATCCAACTCTTAATTTTTGCCCAATTTTTTTTTGATTTTCTTTTAAAAAAGCTAAATACCAAATTTCGACTGTCTAACAAACAAAATAACCTAATTAAGGATTTTAGCAATTGTTTTTAAATTTTAACAACAAAACATTTTGAGTAATACGATAATAATTCACTCTCATATGACAATATTTAATATTATTTTTTCATTAGTGAGTCAATAACATAGAATTTCGAAAACTTTCTATTTTCCCGCGTAATGACGGGTAACCGTTGTTGTTTGATTTATATTAATAAAAAAATAATAATTGTTTATATTAATTAAAAATTAAAATAAAGTTTTTTTTTGAAAAATAACGATGCCAAATAGAATATTTTAGTTTATTTATTTGTTTATATATTCTGAGATACCTTTAATAATTCTTTGGTACTTCATTAGTCATCATTAAAAACAACCCATGGCGTTTATATATCATTAGCCAAAATTTTCGCAATTTCCCTTCAATGAACGGATATTTTATTATGTTTTCAATTTTTTTTTTTATATGATTTATTTTTAAAGTTCACTTCAAAAGATTTATTTTCGTCAAACATACATACAGATACAGATCACATTTAATAATATATAGATACTGTAAATAGGTAAAGCATTTAATGTGTATCGAAATGTTTGTCAGATTCGAAGCGTTCATAAATTGAGTAGATTAAGTGCTTCTCATAACAAAAAAATTTCAAAATAATTTTTTTTCTGTCACTACCAAACATTTTTATGCATTTGATTTAAAACTAATATCGAAATGAAATTCATTATTTTTAAGTATGTTAATAACGTTCCAGTTTAATATTAATATTATTTCCAATATATTTACAATCAAACACACTCAGTTAATTAACGGCATGGCTGCCAATTAAAAATATGAAGGAAAAGAAAGCGGGAGAAACCAAAACTAAAAAAGGAAGAGATAGGAGCGGCAGTTTACAGCACACAAGGAATAAATTAATTCTGTGCACTAGTCATTTTATTCAAATTTATAAGCATATTATCGTCGCCAAAATTTATAGGCATATAAAGCATTTTACTGTTAGAGGTTTTTGGTTCTTCATATAGTAAATATTATTCAATCAAAATTTTAAATATCTATATCTCGTAAATTGGTAATAAGTTTTTATTCTGCTTAAAGTAAAAAAAAAAAAAATCGGTTTTTAAATATTTTTAATTTATCATCAAAAATGCAAAAAATACTTTTCCACGGCAAATTATATCATGAGTAGCCACTGAATTATAAATATACTATTTATTACAGTCACTCTGATTCATAATTTAACAAATTAGATAGCAATTTGTTATAAAAATATATTTAAATAATTTTTTAATTTTTTATTTTCTTAGAAAGGTATCATATACATAAATTCTGTGCCAAAATTTGATTATTTTCAGTTTTAAGGTGTAGTAAAATCAAAATATTACATGATGTTTTATATAAATCATAATCATTTTTTTAGTTCCTTGATTTTCAATATTATGTATTTTTAATATAATATTTAGGTATACAGTAAGAACTAAAATAAAATCACAATGTAATACAAAGTATATAAAAGTATCGGATAGTTTAAAATGTGTTAGGGTAAAAATAAAAATTCCGTATTTTAAATACTTTTAAAAAATCGGTGTAAAATCTAAAGAATTATGGTTTAAAGTTTAGTTTTTATATTTTCCTATAATTTAAAATAAAATTTTTAGTAGAATTTTCTATTGTAAACTTATATTGAAGGGTCAGATTTTCTCAGATAGAGTTATATTATAGTGTGCTACGCAGAAACAAAGCTTGCAATCTTTAACTTTGAAATTTCTAAAACTAAAAAACATTAACCCATTGGGGTTAATTCTTTTTGGATTGAAATTAAAGCCCATAATTAAAAGGAATTAAAATCTGTCGACTCCAATTCGTTTTGATCCACACTATTTTTTGTTATTAAAAGAAGAGGGCAATAGAATATGTAGAGCAAACGCTGTCCCAACTCTATTTTATTATAATTGGTATAATTTATAACATTTTTTTCCTTTTGGAAAATAATCGATAACGGGGTTTTATTTAATTTGTATAAGCACATTTTTTCTAAATTATCTTAGTTAAAATCAATTAATTATAATATGTACCTAATTTTTCACTATAATAGTTATAATTTAATTTTATGGAAGAACAGAACTATAATATATATATAAATATTTTACGAATATGAAAAATTCTGGTTACAAATTCAGTATTGCCGCCTTTTCCGTAATATTTATATATATGTTAGTATATGCGAGATTTTTAATTTCATAGTTGGGTACAGTAAAATAACATTCAGTCAAATGAAATACAGACTCATAATAATAACCATTGTTATCTAGTGGTATTAAGGCCCTTGGGCTTTAATTCTTTTTTGAAAAGGAATTAAATCCCACAGACGTTAATTCAAAAAATAAAGCCCTTTGACCTTAATTTTGCAAATTTTTGATATGTATATGCACAACATGGATTATTTAGGTTGAAGTAAAAAGTTAAGAAGGATTTCATAGTTAATAGATTTTAGAACGGAAATTCTTGGAAAAAATTTAAATTATGAGAACTCGTCCCACTGGCCTTTTGATGATCAAAAATATGATAATTTTAATTAATAATAACAATGTTTTCTAATAAACAGCCTTTTTTCGAGTTCAAAAGGAATATGTTTTACAATTTTTGACCATTACTGTAAAAGGTCATTGCAGATATTAAAGACAAAATAGATATTGGAAAAAAATTTTTTTTTGAATAAATAAAACAAATATACAATAAAGTTTTTTTTTTGTAAATAAATTTTATAATAACGAATTTGATTCGTATACGTATATATGAGGTTTAGAGTCTAGACGACAAAAAATAATAATTTATTTCTACAAAATAAATATATAATATATTAAATAAAAGATTTGAAAATAAAATTGAAAAGAAAAACAAAATAGCAAAAAAAGTAAAATAAATATATTATTATTTTTTAATGAAAAACTACATAATATATTTGTTTGTAGCAGTTAGTTATAGGCTATAAGTAATTAAATAAATATTAAGATATACAAAGTAGTAATTGATTTTTTAGAATTATAATTGTGTGGAAATCAAAAACCAAAATTTCCGAGTACTAAATTCCCACTAAAACTTAAATTGTTAAATGGATAAAAAACATTATTCTTTATGGTTATTTTATTTTTAAGAATTTTGTTTTTAGAAATTTGTTTTTAGAAATTTTTTCTTTGGTGATTTTGTTTTTGGAGAGTTTGTTTTTAGGAATCTTGTCTTTAGGGATTTTCGTTTTAGGAATATCATCTTTGGCGATTTTGTCTTGGTGATCTTGACTTGGTGATTTATATCTTGAATATATGTAGTACAAAAACTTTTTATGTAGCTCTATGGCCATTACAGAGCTACATTACCTCAAAATTTGAAAAGTTCCCATTTATAAATGTGTCTATTTCAAGTTTGCTTAACATTTATTTAATTTAAAATGCCATTCGACAGGAGTTTTCTTTACCTTTATAAATCAATATCAAAATTATATTAAAATTTTTTAATTTTTTAAAATTTAGTATTTAAATTTACCGTTAATTTTACATGTGTTAATGATGTTTCTTAATTATGTAAATTCGCTTTGCTTCACTTAAAATTCACTCAAAATTGATGGAAGTGTCTTTTTATTTTTCACATTTTTTTCCTAAGAAAATTTTTAAATTTTGGTGCAAGTTAAAATTCAAAACAGTTTAAATTACTACAGTTGTATTGTCTTTTGGCAAATGTGCGGCTTTAAAAACTGCTGGCTTAATCACCAAGGTGACCAAAGGAACGTATGTTTACTTTAGCTTTAAAATTACATTTTAATGAATAAATTAAAGCTACTCGTATAGTGTTCATCTTCCAATGAATTAAAAGTTGTATTTTAATATTGAATTATCCTTTTCGTAAAAAAAAAATGATAATTGAAGAATATAAAAAGAGTGTTAAGAGATACATTTTTCTTAAAGTTAGCTCTGGAAAACCAAGATTTCACTTGCTTAATTGTACTGAAGCCTTATGCAAGTTGAGACAAATGTTTTATGCAATATATGTAAAAATAATATAAGTCAAAATAAATGAAGTTCAATTTTTCTAGTTTAAATTTGTAAAATTTAGGCAGGCATCAAGGTTTGCACGAAAATACGGTTTTTTGTATTTTGGTTGTGCAAAGAAATAAACCTCAAAACAAACAAATTTTTTTTCAAATTCTTTCTTTTGGGAGATACAATGAGTACAATCAAAGAAAAGACCGAAAAATTGTTATGTATTATTATTTATCAGACATGTGACATCCTCTACACATCAAATAACAGATATGTTACGATATAATTATTTAAGAAACTTTATAGAGAATCCACATTAAAAACAAGGATAGGACACCGATCATTTATTTGTGATCACTGTATTGTTGGATATAAAAAGATGAAATTAAAACTTTTTACTTTTATAAATTTTTATTTCAAAATTTAAAAAACCTAATTTAATTTACAAAAAAAAAAAAAAACTAAACTGTACTAATTTGTATTAATTAATGATGTAACGATTAATAAGTTATATGCCAATTTTTAAATTTATAATGACACTAATTTTATTAAAAAAAAAAAAAAAATGGTAGGCAAGAAAGAAATAATGTTTTGGGACGAGGTCACATTTAAGCGGTCACTAAATTAAAAAAATTAATTATACTTATTTTTAGTTTTTGTATTTTTTAATTTAATGTAAATTTTTTATTTTTTTTTATTTTACTTTCGTACTTATTAAATATTAATGTACTTAAAGTCTTTTTTAAATAGAATATATTATATGAAATAATTTTTTTTTATTAATTTTTATTTTTTAAAATTTCATTATTTAGTACTTGGAATTTGTCATATTTAAAATTTTAATTTTTAGAAAATTTTCTTTTATTTGTTTTTCATAGCTATACACTTACAACTTTACAACCTTATTGCGTTTATTTTTCGTCCAAGGAAAATAAATTGACATTATTGGAAAAATTTGAAAAAATTGCTGTCAAAAATTGTATTCATAATCAGGCTGTTAATTAAAGAAGTTGTCAATTTTGAAATACGTACAGTTATATTGAGAAAATATTGACGTTGCTTGAAGTAGAATTTTGAAGAGGCGTCTAGTAAGAGAATCTTATACAATTTACTTCAATATCTCCTTCGAAAGTCAAAACTATAATAGTCATTACCTATAATATTATGAATATTCGATTTGTTTATATACAAAACTACAACCCTAACTAAAATAGTCATAACAAATCATTTAAAAAACGTCATATGATTAGTCATTATATATATGATTTGTATGCTTTCTGTCATATACTAATGACTTGACGAGAGTTTTCAAATGACAACGAATAATTGTTATGCTTATGACTATTATAATAATAATATGAAATACATACATTATAATACATTACATGAAATGTCAATGTACAAAATTATATATGATATCGTATGATAGGTAACGACTATTAAGGTTACGGGTAATAGGGTTTAGTAAGAGAATCTTAGACAACTCTTGCAAACTATAATTATAATATTCAATTAAAGTTACCACATTTTAAAAGCTATGTGCGCTAGTGAATGTTTAAAACGTGGGTTACGTGAGTTATCAACTTACCCTAAAAAGAAAAACATCTTCTATAATAATTTCGTGTTGCTCGATTTATTCATTTTATAGAAGATATCTTCTAAAATTATGTGGTTAAGTGATAGGTACCAAAATAATAAGTAAAATTTCAAAAACATTTAAAAAAAAAAAAAATTTAAGTTTAAAAATAAATACGTTTTCTAATGGGGTTAAAGTTTCAATTTTTAATTAAAATTATCTGAATGGAAGGAGATCCGAAGGAAAAGAAGCTTTCTTGTTGTAGTCATAATCGAAAGTTATTACTTTTTCGTTAAAAAAAAAAACAAAATAATTTGATCATCAGATTGTGTTAAAATAGATTTTATGATTAAGATTTGATTAATTGAATGTCACAGAAGATACTTATGAATCATTAGTGTACCTACAAAATGTTAACATAATAAAAACATTAAAACTAAATAAAATAAAAACAAAAACAAAAAAAAAATTAGATAATTAAAAGAAAAAAAACCCGACCTATTCGCCAAAAAATATGTGATTTGGAAACTGTTGTGTGGGATTTTGAAAAAAAAAAATATATAATAATATTAAATGACATAGACGCCATATTATAATTGAAATTGGCAGAAAATTTTGAAGAACTCTATAAAAATTAAATCTGTCACATTTAATGTTGTGTTCCTATGTGTATATAATTTTAAATTAATTTGATGGATTTTCTCGCAAAAATATAAGAGGAATAAAAAATAAAAAAAAAATAAAAAGAATCATTTTTCAAGAATGAAAATTTTTAAAATAAATAAAAAGTCATAAAACAAACTAAAAAAAAAGACATTAAAATTATATGAAAAGGAACAATAAATAAAATCCGAAAAAAACAAACATAAATTAATAAAATAATAGAAAAATAAAATTAATAACAAAAAAAAAAAAAAATAAGAATTATTATATTTATCAAAAAAAAAAAACAAAAAAACAATTTTCCATGGCCTCATAAAAAAATAACCAACAAACAAAGCAAAAAAAAAATAATAAATGATCTAGGTAATAATAAATCAAAAATTTTAAAAAGACTAAATTAATATTTAAATAAAATTAAATTTAACTTCATTTTATTATTTAAAAATTTAAATATTTTATTTAATTCCTATTTATTGATGGTACTTTCTTTTATCAAGGTCTTTCGGCTTAGTATTTTTTTTTTGTTTAGAAAGTTTTGTCGTGTGGGGTTTTATTCTTCTATTTTTTTCTTTTTACCACAAAATTTTTAAACTTGTGTATGGTACTTAAATTTGAAATTTTCTTTATTTAATAATTTTGACGCTAGTCTATTGCGAAAATTTTAGTTGATATACGATTTAGACTGCTGATTAGATTCGAGTAGGAAGTATTATAACATCTCTAGCTGTAATAAAACACAATACCACATTATAACATCCCTGTATTAATACATTGGAAGGTGGAAATTAAATGTTATAGTTATGAATTTTAATTATTATTTTAATATATAATTAATACTTAATGTTCAAATGTTCATGCGATAACAATTTGCTGCAAGTTATAATACATAATCGTTCTTGAAATAAATATGTAACCTCAGTTTGGGACGCTAAAACTATAATCTATAGTAAAACTAGTATATCTTATAATTTTCTTTCGCTTGAGTTTAAATATTTTTAGTAAATCTCAAATTAATAACACTAACCTGTTTTTTCGTTTTATTAAATTTAGCTTTAATTATACATTAGTTATTGACGGAGAGTTAACTAAAAAAAAACAAATACTCTCATATTTTAGAAATACACTGTACTTTCAGACAACCTTACAACTCTCATACTGTTTGATTAAAATTGGAGCACATTATTGGGGTTAGTTAATTTTTATATGGTGTATTCTTTAAATGTTCGTTCCATTTTGTTCGAGGATCCTTTTCTGCATTATTTTTCCTCGTTTCGAAAATTTTATCTCAGAAGATAAATTATCATCATCTTTTGGTACTACAGCCCGATCTGAGCTCTGACCTCCTTTACAACACTTCCCCAACGTTTTCGTTGGAGAAGTGTTGTAAGTCATTTTCGTCATTTCGTCAAGTGTTGTAAGTCACTTAAGTCATTTTCGATATTATCTATCCATCTACTTCTAGGGCGGCCTCTATGATGTGTATCAATTATTCTGATCTCAAAGATAGATTTTTGAGCCCGATTTCGAGGCATTCTTATTACATGAGAATGCCCATTTTATTCTTTGACTTTTCATGAATTTCACTGCGTTAATTAGTGCCATTAGTTCTGCGTTGGATCTCATAATATCATTACCATGTTCATCAGGTTTTAGACCAAACATTTTTTTTTGTTGGTTTTCGACTTAGACCAAACAGTTGGTTTTCGACTTCAAGAGTTAGAGTCTAAACTTCTGATCTATATATGTTACAATCGATTTCACGAGTATTTTAATATTTTTGATTTGAAAAGTTTCCGATATGAGTAGTAACAACTATTACCAGCCTGAATTCTATCTTAAATGCTGTAGTACATGTTGTTTTCATTATTTAATTGCACTCTTAAGTAATTAAAATTGCTTACACTCTCAAAAATATATGTACCTATCGAGACTGGTTGGGAAATTTCAGATATATTGTTTTAGTTTCGTTTATTTGGAGAGCGATGTTGGCACACGAGTTTACTAGATCTCTAAATGTATCCCAGTTTCCACACATTTCTAACTGTTACGGCGATATCATCCACATAAACACTGATTTGTAAAGTCTTGTTTATAATGTTACCCTTTCTATACAAATGTCTTATTGCAAAGTGTAGTACCAGATTAAAAATTGTTGAGGAAAGAGTATCATTGCTTGACCCCTGATTTTATTGTAAAAGACGTTTCGTTTTATAGCATTACTCTTCCTTTTGTATCTTTGAGTGTTATCATTACTAACCTTGTTAATCAGAACCAAAAGATAAATAATGTCTTAAAATAAAGCAAATTGTTTAAAAACTTTAGATTTTTTTTTTGTTACAAAATCTATTGGTTTGTAGGTAAATATACATATAAAATTAAATTTATAATTTTTTCTTTAATATTTTACAGATCGTCCTGATTTAAGTTATCCACCGGTTATAGCATCTGTTGATGCATCTGGACCAGCAGCAGATTTTTTATCACCAGGTGATAGAATTCATCAAGTTGATGGAATGTCAACAATTGGTTTATCAAATTCACAGATAATGAATTTAATATGTTTGGGAGAAGCACCAGCTTTAGTTGAAATTGAATATTCATTACCAGAATATAGTAAAAGAATTATATTTATAATATATATTTTGTATTTTATATTGTATATTTAATTTGATAGATGATCGTTTTTTTTTACTTTCAGTTTCGCAAAATAGTCTTTGTGTTCAAACAAAATTAGCACAAATAACAGTTGAACGTGAAAATGGTTGTTTAGGATTAACATTACGTGGTGGTGGAGAATTTCCTTTAATGATAACACATGTTCGACCACATGGTCCTGTATTTAAAACTGGTAGAGTGAAACCTGGAGATCGTTTATTAAGAGTGGATAATGTAAGTTTTAAATTTAATTCATATATCGGTTTTTTTTAATACAGAATTCTAAGTATGTCTATAAGAAAGATTGAGTAGATGAATAATTGAAAAAAAAATTCAAAGAATGCAATTTCAATGAAAATTTTCAATAATAAAAAATTATCTGACAGAATCAAATTATTGTTGATGTATTCATTTATGATAGGTATTTGTTTATATATATATTTTTTTTGTTTATTACGAGTACATCAATGTTTATTTAATTTTTTGTGTCTCGATCATCAAACATTTTATTCTTTGTTTACAACAAATGTTTACCCCACTTTTGGTAACATAAAAACTAAAAAAAAAAGAAAAACAAATATGTTTTTATGTTTATGCTTTTCCTTTCACTCATTTTATCAAATATTGATTTAAATATATCTATCTCTTTTATTTAATATCTTTTTTTCTTTCAATGCAACAAAAAAATAACGAAATTATTTTGTTTATTAAAATGTTGAAGTTTTATTAATTTGTTTAAATTATTGAAATATACCAAAAGAAATGATTAATTTTTTGTTGATGGCGCTCAATCTTTTTATTTCTTTTCATACAGTATTCTTTAATCAATAAGACATTATCGGAAGCACAACAATTACTTAAATGTGGCCATATATCCGGTTTAACAAATTTAACAATTGAATATGATGTATCAGTGATGCAAAGTGTTGAATATGCAACCGGACCATTATTAATTGAAATTGAACGACCAATGAATGATAAATTAGGATTAGTATTGGCAAATTATTCACCAGTACAAGATCATAATGCTACAGCAGATTTAGATGAAGTTAGTATAGCTGGTATATATATTGCAAGTATATTACCAGCTAGTATTGCTGATCGTTGTGGTGCATTATCAATAGGTGATCAAATATTATCAATTGATGATACAATATTAGAAAATTCAGAATATACACCAGATGATGCTATGAATTTATTAGATGCAAATACTGGTTTAGGTTATACAACAATGCAAATAATGCCAGCACATGCATTAACAAGAAAATGTAAGTATATATATACATATATGTATTTAAAATAAATATATTTTAGATTCTTCTGTCAAAGTCGTGCCATCGTAACATAAATTTAAGGAAACTTGGCACGAAATCGAATAGGTTCTGTTACGTGTTGAAAGTATGCTACAGACCTAGGATCTAGTGATTACTGTCGCGTTACTTCAGCCTTCGTCAGTTAAATTAATTGTTTGGTGTTTTAAATATATGATAATATAATATGTGGTCTCTTGACTATTAAAGAACTAACTATTTTCTATCGAGAAAGATCTTAAATATATTAACATGTTAACATTATGTTTTATTGTGTACTTAAACATGCTGTAAAATTTCGTTCTATTATTTTCGGAGATTAAGCCTCGACGTACTGTTTTACGACATTTGGAATATAACTATACTATGTTTAAACGATTGAACGATTCAAACTGCAGTTTAATCAATTGATTGAATTAAATTAAAACCTGTAATTAAAAATTAAATCTGGTCTTTGTTTACTTCTTTTTGAAAAAAGAGATAAAAAGTAAAAGACATGGATTTTCAGCCAAATGAAAATTTATTAGTAAAAAAATCTGATTAAAAATTTTCCCTTTAAATTTTTTAAATATGCTCCCTTGTGAATTATAATAATCCTTTCTTTATTCATAAAAAACACTTATTAATAAATTTCATAGTTATTAAAAAAAATTATATGTATACTTTATATATTTCCTATGGAAATGCGATTCCTCTGATCTCTGTAAATACAAAAAAAAAAAAAGAAGAAAGAAAAACAGCATCTTAATTTAAATGGACATAAATGGAATCTTTGGTGGCGGTGACTAAATATAGAAAATAACAAAAAAAAAAAAAAACAAATCACAGTGACAAAACGAAAGGCTAAAAAAAAACCAAATATTAAGAAAATTAAGAATGAAAAAAAGGGATCGAAGATCAAAAGCAGCTGTTCATCAAATAGAGTAAAACTTTTTAAATTTTCCTAAAAGAAATTTTTCATATGATATAAATCTGGTTATGATATGAGATCTTTTGCTGATGATATTTTAATGCTGTGTTGCAGTTGTCGCTGTACATATATATATATATATATTAATATATGCATGTACTATATGTACATGCTATATTTTGAATACCGATGATTGAAGATTTCCCATTAATTTTAATGGTCTTTATGTGAATATGAAATATTTCTAATTAGCAAAAGCGGATATGCTCAGATTATGATTTGATATTTTGTTCATTATTTTCTGTGTGAAATTAAATTCTATGGTACAGTGGTATAGTATTCATATAATGTATCTAATCATACGATTGGAAATGAAGATTTAGAATTATAAAGAAAAATGTAAAATTATACAAATTTTTTTTGTTTGATTATTTTTTTTTTACACGCTACTCAAACTCTAGGTTTAGATTTCTTTATTCAAAATTATTGTAGGTTTGGATGGTGAGACATTAGAGGGAAATAGAATGATAGGGGAGGTTTGAAAGAAAAGTTGGAGACGACCTGAACAGTTTCTTTTTGAGATAATTGTTAAAGGAAGACACATGTTTCACATTTTAGAAGTTCTTACAATAAATTAATTTGCATGAATGCAGTTTGAATGTATGAATGCATAAAAATACAGTTTGCACAACAACTTATGAATGTAGAAATGAGTACTTCAAATCTCACAATGTTTTGTTGGAATTGTTTCAAGGGAGGCACTATTAATTTTACTTCAATAGAACAAGTGTCATTACTTACAAGATATCTGTAAAAGAGAGTTAATGTTTCAATATTTTGACGTATGATAAGAGGGAGGATTAAAAAAATAAAGGTTCTTACCATTCCCTGAATCGCTAATTTCTAATAATTAAAATAATAGCCTTTCATTTACTAAGAGTTTAGCATTACTCTAAAAGTCTAAGCGTATCTATTTATTTAACACTTTTACAAGTAGAGTTAATATTTAATTCGAGAAAAAGTGATCAGCACCAGCCGTATCTTATAGATTGACTACGTTTTTTTGTGTATTGGCGATTATATGAGTTACTGAAAAAGTTCAAAAAAAATTTCCAACATAAGTTTTATTTGGACTAATTGCTTTAATGAATCAATTCGAGTTTGATTTCAAAAGCAATTATAAAATTTTTTTCTGAAGAAATAAAACCACAAGAGTTATATATGGCCGACACGATTCAATACTTTATTCAAAAAATTTTTGTTTAAATTTTTAATCTCCCACTTGTACTTAATGAACATGACAAGCAAAAGTAGTCAACTAAAAAAAAAAACCACTAAAAATCTGTATATATTAGTGGATAAGCAGTGATTTGAAAAATCAGATCGATTCACAAAGAAAAACCAAAAACAAATAAATTCTTATTAAAGTCATAATTTTAAAGATATGTGAAAACATAATTATAACATTAAAAAATTATGAAATAAAATTAAAAATTTGATAATTTGGTAGAGATGATATTTGAAAAGTAGCAAATCCTGATGTGTGGGTGTATAATACGCACAATATCCATATGAGATTTTATGCTTCAATAATTTTTAATTACTTTTATTTAAATTTCAAAAAAAAAAAATAAAATTTAATATTAATCTTAAGATTACTTTTTTTTTTGTCTGTATTTTGAAATAACCATTAAATATATTTAATTTTATCTTTGAGTAAAATATCCATTTTGTAACTGAATTATTAATATGTACATATATACATACATAGTTATATATTTATTGCTTTATTCAAAAAATACAGTTGTGATAAATAATTTACCGATTTGTTTCAGCAGAATTTTTAAGATAACTTGAAATTAATCTTTAATCCAGTCTTAAAAGTTTTTTAAGAGTTAAGATAAGGAGTATATTTTTTTTGATGTAGGAAATTGTAGGAAGTTTATCGACATTTATTCTTTTCTCTTTAATCTCTATTTTCTTAAATTACATAAAGAAAGTCATTTATTTATAAACTCCAAATTACACGTTCGGAAATATGTCGGAAATGAATATAGTAAATAAAAGAAATTTTGTGTACTTACAACAAAAGTTTAGTTTTATACAAAATTTTAGGTTAGGTTTGTCAATTTGAACTTGAAACATAGATGTAGATGTAGGAACATTTTTCGGATTTTTCTCCACATGAAATCAAATCAAAAGAAACTAAAAAAATTTAACAAATATGAACACGATAAGAAGCTCTTTTAGATCTTACCTAATGTTAACAATTTGTATATAATATAAAAAAAAAAAAAATTAAAAAATGGACAACTCTTGTATAAAATAATAGATGGAAGAAATATAATATATTATATTCCATAATCTTGTACAATAGCTACTGCCGAGCAATCAACGGGTTAGTGATGCCCTATCGCATAGGAGTACAAAGGATAAAAAAAACTATATTGTCATAGGATTCCATAGGAATTATAATTGATCAATGTGATATTTAATTTATTTAAGGGAAAGGAATGACAACTCTTATGGTTTTTCAGTTTGAACAATTCAATATTTAATAATAATATTAATTAATTTTAAATGCATAATAAATTTTTTGTCCTAATGACGCTTAATAAGTCAGTTTCAATCAAATCATCGATATACCGTTTTCCCTCAGTATACAATTTACTTCATCATCAGTATTATAATATAATTTTCTTATATATACATTATACATACATAGTTCGTGTATTGTTGATTGTTCTATATACATTTTGTTTATTTTTATAATTAACTTATCATTTTTAAACATAAGAATGTCCTTTTTAGAAAAATTGCATGGGCATTTTAGTCATTTTGTGATCAAGATATTTGAGCTATATCCACGCGTTTTAAACAACCTTATCAAATTATTTTATGTACATATTAATTTCAAGATAAACACAGTATCTTAAGTTAATTTTCAGTATAAATTAAGTTAAAGATAAAAGATTTGAATATAATGGAAGTTTTATAAAAATGTTTGAGTATTTTCTAATATATAATTATCGATTAATTTTAAGAGATGTATTAAAATTTTTAATATAAATCAATTTAATTAAAAAAACAGTTTTCTCACTATTTTTGTTCACTATATATATATCTAGTGCCAAGTAGAACCATATATATAGTGCCAAGTAGAATGCTAATGTTTTAATATGAGTTTATTTATTTCTTAATATTTTCAGATTACTTTAAATTTTATGGTTTTTAATTTTTAGTGCATTTTAAGTACTAAAACAAATTTAAAGATCAAAAGAGTATTAATATTAAATGTCTTGTATTAAATTAGTTCCTTATATATATATCATACATGTAAATGAAATATTTAAATTCAATACGATTGTAATTACATTTTCTTGTCTACATCTTTAACAAATGTATTAAAATATTTTATTGCTTTGTTTTACATGGTCTGTTTAGTGCATTGTTTAATTTCATTTAAAGAAAAAAGAAATCAGTTTATTTATTTTTTTTTCCAATGTTTTAATTGATTTTAAAATCTTATTGCATTTTGTATACACCAAAGAAACATTTCTTTAGGGATTCCTTTTTTCTTAGAAAGATCATAAAAAATAAAACCGAACAATTCTTTAACTTAAATACTGTAATAAATAAATTCTTAAATTATATTTTTTATTTATAATTTTATTTTTATAGGTTTATCGATCGGAAGTAATCAAAAATATGGTTTGGGAAATGGTACTTACAGTACACTTGAATCTCGTAAATCAAGACAACGTCGTATTCAATCACGTAAAAGTAGTGGTAGTACATTAACACCATCAGTTGGTGTTTGTCGAACTGAAACAATACAAGTTATATTAGATTGTACACATGGATCTGGTTTGGTACTTGGGGCTCAAACCCCTTGTGGTCGTAGTGTAATAATAGCACAAATTCTTGAAGATTCGGTAGCTGATCGATCTGGTTGTATACAGAGTGGTGATCGAATTATAGCAGTAAATAAAATGTATAATCTTGATGCAAATACAATACGACAATTACTGAGCGATATGGGACCACGACCATTAGGTTATCAAGGAACAAATTGGGTTGAATTAGAAATTGAATTTGATATGGCTGATTCGGTTATACCTTCAAGTGGTGTTTTTAATGTTAAATTAATGAAAACTGGTAAAGGTGGTTTAGGTATTACAGTGAATGGTTCTAGTCATATTGGTAGTGGTGGTGCTGCTGTATTTGTTATAACAGAAGTAAAACCTGGTAGTCCAGCTCATAGAACAGGTTCATTAAGAGCTGGTGATATTTTATTAGCCATTGATTCACATCCATTACAGCATTTTAATGTTGATGCATTATTAAAAGACAACAGTAAAGGTTGTACAACACTGACAGTTAAAAGAGATTCAATACCAGACTTTTTATTTGATGCTCAACAAAGATCATTAAATCCAATTTATGGTAATTTTAATAGTAATCCGGATCGTGAAATTTATGCATATTCAGCTAAATATGGTGAAGTAAAATATACTGATTGTGCATCATCATTAAAATCATTAACGCCACAACCGGATTATTTTCGAACTCAAAGTAATGAACCACAATATGGTAATACAGGTGCTGATACAATTGATAGTATGGAAGGTAACAGTGTACAAAATCCAGTAGTTTTAATTCGAAGACCATATGGTAAATTCAGTGCCATGGAACAACCAGGTAGAAGTTTTGGTGCTGAAAATACACAAAGTTTAACAACTGAAATTGCTGATGAATGTTATAATGATTTAAGTCCTTATGAATTGGATTATCCATCAGAACGATTTATGACGTATGATCTTTTTTTTAATCTTAAATGTAATCTTATAAAAATTTAATTTTTATTTCATTAAATGTAGATTGAATTCTAATTGTGGAAAGTTACCACCACCAATGGAAGAGAGAGAATATGAAACAAGACAAATTGTGACGATTGTTAGATTACAACCAAAAGGTGGTCCATTAGGAATAACATTGGCTGGAAGTGAAGATGTAAACAAACCCATCACTATAAGTTCTATTGTGGAAGGTAAACTGAACACATTTTTTATATAAGTTTAAATTTGTGAATTACTGCATAATAATTAATAATATGAGATGTATTTCTATGAATTTCAATTCATTAAACGAATTTTTTAGGTGGTACAGCGGATAAATCTGGTGAATTACAAATTGGTGATTGTCTTTTAGCAATAAATGATGAATCTGTACAAGGATTGCCATTATCACATGCAACAAAATTATTACAACAAAATCGTGATGAATTTATTGATTTGAAATTAATTAGAACACATTTGGATACATCAGATGAATTAGATAATTTAATTGATGATAGTGAAGGTGCCATAGGTAATTCATTGTCACAAGGCCAAGCAATATATGCTAAAGTACAACGCCGTCCACGAAGTCCATCATTTACAGATGCAATATCAACAACTAGCAGTAAAGATAGTAAACATTGTGTACTACATCTTACACTATTTAAAGATAAAGTATACGATGATTATGGTTTTTCTGTATCGGATGGACTCTATGAAAAGGGTGTATTTGTAAATCGTATTAGATCAGGTGGTCCAGCTGATAAATGTGGAATGTTAAAACCATTTGATCGAATTATGCAAGTAAGTTCGATTGAAATTTGAAAAATTCATATATTAAATTTAAATAAAACAAAAAAATATTTTTTAGGTAAATGGAACAAAAACCATAGACTTTGATTGTTGTTTGACTGTACCTTTAATAGCATCAGCTGGTGACAAAATTGATATGATTGTACAAAGGCCATTACCAGATTAAATTATTTTAATTAATATTATTTTTTAATTTTATTTTAAAATAAATTATCGTATAATAAGCAATAAACAGACAAAAGTTATTATCATTAGCTATATAAGACCATATTACAAAGAATCAAATTTACATATTTATATTTATATACCTACATAATATACAATATATTTTTTAAAAATGGTAGTTTACATTGAGAAAAATTGATGTTTTGAAGAATAATTTTTATTAAAGATTAATTTCTTTGAATATATTGTTTAAGAAATCATTTTGGTAAAATTGATTTGAAACTTAGTTTCGGTCAATAATATTGTATTAGATATATTTATAGATTAAAAATGGTTTAAAAGAAATGGTTTAATTTATAGGAAAATTAAATTAAAATGTCCTTAATGTACCAGTAGGTGCATAATTAAATGGGAAAAATTATGAAATTAAGTGTTGGTCTTACAGAAACTTAAAAGTAGATTTTTTTTTTTTAATTAGCTTTACTATTTACTTAAATAATAAATTAATATATTTAAAAGCAAAACTCAATTCCACAAAATTTTGTTTTTAATTTTTCAATAACTATTTTGTGCACCTTAAACAGAATGAAAATAATCATCGCGCCACGGTATTTAGTGTCAAAATCATAGCCATTGTATAATGTTAAAAATTTAGTTACCAGATTTTTGTAATCGTTACAAGTTTTACAAGTTTTACAGGTTTTTTTTCTTTTTTAGTTCAGAACAGAACCAGAACTGTCAAAAAAAAAATTTTGTGTTTCTTTTTTCAATCAGAGTGCGCTTAGAGTATGATCTAAATATTCCAATTCTATTTACAGATATAGTATAGTATTTGAATGTAAATGTCAAAAATTTTATTTTTTTTTTATATGATTTGACCTTTTTGACAGGTTAAAACTCTATTGTTTTTCAAAATTATTTCGGAGCGTTTAAAGATAACATATTTTTAATCTGTACAGAACGTACTCGATATCTGTTCAGAGCAAAAATCTGAACTAAAAAAGAAAAACAACCACAGTAATATTAATTTTATATTATAGAGTGAGAATGCTTGATTTTTATATTTATATTATAACCTAATATTTCAATTTGTTATTTACATATCTTGTCAGTTTAGTAAAATAATTTAAATAAAGTAGCTTTACAAATTAAGTAAAAACTAAATGTTCAAGTTAAAGTTTTATAAGTGAACGTTATATTTACGACAGTTATTTGATGGTTATTTGTATTCGTATCAATAGTTTTTATTTAAATATTATTATTATTTTTATTCCCTGATCTGGTCTCTTTCATTCTGTTCAAGAGGATGTGCTATAATTTTTTGGCGAGTACAGTTTAATTTTTCAAAAATATTAATTTGGAGGTAAATTGAATATTTAATTTTTCTAAGTACATATATTTAAGAATTAATAATGTATTATTAAAGTTTTAAAATTACGGCATTTATAAATCAGAAATAGCAAAACTAACTAAGAATATTTATTCTTGAAGCAAATTTCAATAAAAATCTTTTTTTTTTTTTTAAATTATTTAAAAATAAAACTTAGCCAAAGTATTGAATGATCGCCTATAATTACTTTTCATATACAAAACCAATTTTAAAATTTAAATAACATTAGAAATCAAAAAAAAAAAATTATAAATCATTTCAGTTTTTGTATTTAATATAATAATATTTACTTAATAATTTTAGTATGAAATATTCCAAAATGTTAGAAAACCAAAATATAATATTACATATTTTACAATTCTTTTTAACAATTTATTGTGCTTTTATTTGAAAAAAAAAAAAAAAGAATGAAACAAAAGATAAAGAAAAAAAATTTATATAATATTTTAGAAATATTCATTTACAAATAAATTATGTTTGAAATCATTATTTTTTTTTTATATTTTTAAAATATAGAATAATAAAAAAAAAATAAATATTTTATTTAAGTTGTAATATTTACAAATTAATTTAATACAAAAAAAAAAAAAAATAACATTATTAATATTAATTATAATTATAATAATGTTTTCTTCCTTCTTATTAAAAATAAATCAATAAGTTTTTCTATTAAAAAAAAAACTTTGATTTTATATCTTATTTATAGGTAATTCTGCAACCCCTCATAAATGACGGAAGTTAATTAAATTTTAGTTTTTTTTTTCTTTCATAAAAGACTATTCGCATATAGAGAAAAATGCAAATATTTTAGTTTTTTTATTATTTAAGAATAAAATTTAATCTATTAATTTCAAAATCGATATGTTTTGTTAAATCGATCTCCAATCGATTTCACGTACACGTATAAATAATTTAATGGTAGCACTGCAGTGTTACAACAAGAATTAATTGAAGACAGTTAAGACATCTAATTAACTTTCAAAATATAACAAACAAACAAATATTAATAGTAAACTAATTAATTTTACATAAAGTATCAAAGTTGTTGCAACTTAGAATATTTGTAAATAATAATAGAAGATATCAAATTGATTATTCAATTCTTCGTTCAGTTATTAAATTTAACGAACGATAGATTTAGATGAAAATAAGGAAGAGCATAGGTAAGATACCCGCACGAACATAATATTTGTTGTTTCCATAAAATTTAATCATTATTTGTAAAATTGACGATATCAAACTTAATGAAGTACATACTGAGATATATTCATGTAAGTTTGGGAGTTGTATAACGGTTATCAATTCCGTTGCGCCAAACTAATCAAAATTTGCAGAAGTTATTGCGATAAAATTTGATGATCTCTCAATTTTAAATGTCTGCCGTTTTTAAGTATCAAGTTATGAACTAATGAATTCCGCAGGTACCTTAATTAAGTTCCGTTAGACTAATCAAATTTTACAAATTCTTTGGCTTAAAACTTTACTTCCTTTGTTGAAATTTCATATATTTAGATTAATTGGACACTGAGTTATGCTCATGTAAAAAAAGAATTTGTATGGCAGCTATTTGAAACCGTCTATCGAACTTGATCAATTTCAATAGTAAAACTGGTGTTTACATAAAAATGAAATGATTAAAATATTATTGAGATGTTATAAAAAAATAACCAAACTATATACCAAACTATACTATAAACTAAACTACAACTATAAAAAATATATACAAATATGGTACAAATATTTTTGAATTTATGTTCGATTCAATTTAGTATTTTCAAAGAAACGAATTGCTTCCTTTCTAAATTTTCACCTATAACTATAGGGTGTTCAAAATTGAGGTATCATTTTGATTTTGCCACCATTTTTTTTCCACCATGCAATTTTTATACAAGGTTTCTTTAGGTATATTCTAAATACATTCCGGTTAGTTAATATGGAACGTTACACGAAGGAACAACGTGTTTTTGTTATTACAACATTTTTTGAAAATGGTAAAAGTTTTCAAGATGTAATTAGGAAATTTCGAACAAAATTTGGTAGAGAAAATGCTCCAACAAATCGTGCCATCAAGCTGATAGTTGATAAATTTCTAGAAACTGGATCTGTTCTTGATAACAGAGGCAACATTTATCAACGTAGTAGCCGTTCAACCGAGAATGTAGTAGCTGTGAGCAGAAGTGTTGAAGAAGATCCAAAAACTTCCATTCGTCATCTTAGCAGCAATTAAACATCAAACCATCCACATTATTCAACATTTTGCATCGTGATCTCCATTTAAAGGCTTATAAGATCCAGCTGACGCAAGAATTAAAACCAACTGACCATGCATTACGTCGGCAATTCGTTTCTTGGGCAATCTAACAAAATAATCTTCACCGACGAAGCTCATTTCCAGCTCAATAGCTAAGTCAATAAACAGAATTGCCGCATTTGGGGTGGAGAGAATCCAAGGGTTATCTTAGAGCAACCAGTACATCCACAAAAAGTTACGGTTTGGTGTGATTTGTCGTCAAGAGGAATCATCGGACCATATTTTTTTGAAAACACAAATGGAAATGCGATTACGGTCAATGGAAATCACTACAGGGAGATGATCCGAAGCTTTTTGTGGCGGGAAATTGATGATTTTGACATAGAGAATATGTGGTTTCAACAGGACGGTGCCACTTGCCACACAGCAAGAGAAACAATGGATCTTTTGAAGAAAAAGTTCGAAGATCGCATTATTTCTCGTAGAGGAGGAGTGATGTGGCCACCAAGATCGTGCGATTTGACACCGTTGGATTTTTTTTGTGGGGTTTTGTGAAATCGAAAGTGTACAGCAATAATCCCACAACAATTCAAGAGCTTAAAAACAACATTATCGAGCAGATTTCAACCATTGAGAACAGTTTATTGAACAACGTGATTCAGAATTTTGGTAAAAGATTGGAAGCCTGCCGAAGTAGTAGAGGGGCCACTTGGTCGACATAATTTTTCATTATTAACCGGAACCTATTTGTAATAAATTAAAATAAAAATATATTTAATATTTCAAAAAAAGTATTTTTTTATTAAAATTAAAATGATACCTCAATTTTGAACACCTATACAAAACCAAGTAATTTATTTAAAAACGACAAATAAAAACAATGTAAGGATTCAAAAAAAAAAAAAAAGAGTTTTGATCAAATTTCATCTAAAAAGATTAACAGACCTGAGACCTGCTTAAAGTTAATGATATAGCTTCTGAGTTCGGAGTGAATTAGGTATAGGAATAAATATTATGTCAGCCTAAAGTTATGCAATATCGCTAATAAATTTTAAATTAGTTTAAAAAATTTTTAAATCCTGCACATGTTGTAAGTTTTATTAATTAAAAACAAATCCTCCTTGCTACAAAATAAACAATATTAGTTTATAATTTTATAAAAGTATTTGACCTATAATGGCCTTAGTAGCCGCGATGGTTTTATAATATTGCAATATCCTATGTGATTTGTATCACATGGTATATTGCAATATTAATATAAATAAATAAAATAAAATTTAGTTTTAATTGAAATGTATTTTTATTTTATTAAATAATTAAAATAACTTAAAAAAATCTCAACTTTATCTTGTGTTGTTAAAAGTTACTGCAGAATATATAATGAAACAATTATTGCCTTTATAATTTTTTTTAATCTTTTCTGTCTACAATATTGAAATCAACATGTTTACGTTTTGAATTTTACAAGTTCTATACTAAAAAATAAATTTCCCAAGTAAACAAATTATATATACATATATGTTATGACGACAATCAATACATATTTTTTTGTGAATTTTGAAAATTTTTTTTTTTTTAAACGTACAAATTAAGTACGTGATGCAAATTAAATATTATACAATACAATACTTTATAAAAGTTACAAAAGGACATTTAAGAAATTATGCAAAATTATTTTTAACCTCCAAATAAAACTATTTGTCGATAGATTCACAATTCATTAATAAAGATCAACTAGATCTGCTATTATTATTTTTAAGCCTAATATATATTTTGTAATACAAAATTAAAATAAAAAAAATAAACATGTTTACTTTAAAAACAATCAAATTCCATTTTTCGTTATTTTGATGCAATGAATTGTATTTTGTTTTAAAAAACAAAAAGCGATCTTTGTTCGGGGAAACCGGATCAAGACAGTTTCTATTTATAAAAATTAAAATAATGTAAATATGTAATCAAAATGTTATCATACAAATATTAAATTTTTTTAAATTCAATTCAGACAGTTTAATTAGTATATATATACTGAATACTGATTATTATCCAGCCTTTTTCTGACGTCAATGCAACAATCAAAATAAAAAATAAAATGTAACACTTTAAATAATTTGATTTGCTTTGAAAAAACAAAAAGAAAAAGTAAATAACATTATGTAGATTTTTTTTAAGATTAACAAAATTATCTGAATAGTATGCAAATACTATATCTGTTTTTGTTGTTATATTGCTTTTTTTTTTTGTCTACATTATAACTATCATAGTTCATAATAAAGGTTTCACACACATTTTTTTTCTCAAAATTTATTTTTAAAATGACCCTGTCAAAGATTATAAATAGAAGAGATCAATATTCTCAGTACAAAGTACATAATTCAGCAATAGAACTTATATGAAATTATAATAAAAAAAGAATAAAAAAAAAAAAAATTTAAAATTTGCCAAAAAATGTCTTAATTAAAATTAAAACAAAAATTTTTTTTTTTTATTCTTTGAAATTATGTGATCTTTTGATCTGAATAGTCCCGAAAAAAAAAATGTATATAAATTAAATGTTTCGTTGTAGTATTTGATAAGAAGTGAATAAAAAATGAAAAAAAAGTTAAATTTTTACTACGGATTAATACCAATAATAATAAATAAAACAAAGGTGTGTCACTAAAGTAAGTAATTAAAAAGTGTACCCATATTCTTATATATATAATATATTAAAATATTTGTTTTTCTTAAACATTATTAAAATTCATTTTTTACATAAATACATTATGTAAATCTTCTTTCCTATAAGTATGCAATTTTTTTTAACTTTGACTTTGGCAAAGTCCTTTTTAACATTATCAATATATATACGTAAGTTTGACTTTTAATTACATTTACTTCTTATATAAATTTTTTTTTATTATATTTGTTTTATTATATCCTTTATACATTAGTTTTTATTGTAAAATAAATTTTATAAATAAAAGTGGTCAATTTACAATTTAATCATTTCTATCGACAATTTTTTGTCACGAAATAAGTAAATTTTTTCATTTTGTTCCTAAATTCGAATTGTATTGTTAAATTTCCCTCTTCCCTCTTTAATGGTGACTTTCTAACTTTTTTTTAACCAAAAGTCTTAAAGGTTAAAACTCTGTTTACTCTCGACGTTTTAAATAAAGCAGTATACAAGTATATTATTTAAGTATAAAATACGGTGTAGTGACAAACCGCCCGAGGAATAAAGCCGGCAGACTTTAATTCCAAAACTTTTGGAATTAACGCTCGTTTCATTGGGACATTGTCTCATTGTAGAGGTCTCAGGGATTTTGGGAGGGATTTTAGAATTGAATTTAAACACAGGATTATACGCCTTTTACATAATATTTAGATATATGCATATGCGAGTTTCTGAATTAGGAGAGATTTTAGAGTTGGTTACAAAATCCGAGTTATACGCTTTTTCCAGAATATGTATATAATCCTCGTAGAATCCAAAACTCACTAATGCATATATCTAAATATTTTGTAAAAGGCGTATAATCTTGATTTTGAATTCAATTCTAAAATCCCTCCCAATTCAGAATCTCGCACATATACATATTAGTTAATTTTTTGAAAAAAGGGGATACCTCAATTTTTATTTTAAACTTTATATATTCTATTACTCTCTTCTTTTAATAACAAAAAACAATGTGGGTCTTAATTCCAATTCAAAAGGAATTAAAGCCCGCCGGTTTCTTTTAAAAGTTTTGGAATTAAAGCTCACGGACTTTATTTCCTCGGAAGTTCTGTCACTGTACCATAAAATACGCATTAAAATCAATGCCAGTTGCCAAGTCATAATTTTGTAGTCATATTTAGTAATATTTAAAATTTTCAATAATTTTTAAAATTTTTTTAATTTTTTTTTTTAATTTCTGGAATATTCCAATTTTTTTTTTTTTTTTGCAAATAAAATATTATATCAATGTGTCAAGTACGTCAAGAATGTAATATTTAAATTGTTAAGGTTATATTAAAACGCATTTCATTTTGCAAAGAATATATAAGATGTTTCGTACCATAATGAATAAATTATTATATTTTAGTTACATAATATTTTAATTGTTTTTAAAGCTTCTTTTAAATATTTCAAATAAATATGTTTTTCATAAAATTACAATATATTATATACATATGTAGATTAAATCATCTTCGTAAGTCATATTTTATGGAACGAAAACAATTTTGAAAAGAAATTGTTTTGTATTCAGCAATTTATACAACATTTAGTTTTGAAATATATCTTCTAGATATATTTTGTAAAATTTAAAAGATTATTTAGTAATTAAAACTATCTTTGAAATTTAGGTAAATTTAACAAAAGATTCCAAAATGCTTATTATTTTACATTTAAATTAAGTACACATTTAAAGTTAAAGTAATTCAAACGTTTTTAAAAAATTATATTTTAAATCTAGGACTTCCATTTAATTGTCGTTATAAGAGGATCAGGAACCTCTTAAAATTTCAGCATTAATCTTCAAACAAAATTCATCATTTTAACGATACTCTCATCTTTTTTTTAATGTCAATAAAATGGATATGTTAGACAAACATTATACGTTACAATAAAATGGAGAAAACCGTTTTAAAAAATTCTCAATTCAAACATGATTTTTCACTTTTTAAGTTGGCTAAAGAAAAAATTTTTTATGTTTAATACAAAGAAATAAAGAAACAAATGGAGATGTATTGGAAATATTCTGAAACGTCTACTAATATTAGTGATACGTCACGCATTGGACTGAAAATTCCAACGCAGAAGAAACAGGAAAAGATCTAAAGCGAGAAAGAAGTATTGGAGAGGAAGTATCTAAAACAGAATGAAATAGAACGAAGTAAAAAATCTTGGACTGAAATTAAGGGAATATCTTAAGATGGAAAAAATTGAAGAGAGTTTGGTTAAGTTCTATGTTCTCTGAAAGAATAAAATACAAAAACATTAAAATTAAAATAAAAAATTATTTAAAATTAAAAAAATTATAAATTTGTCTGTTCATTTTAAAAAATATACATTATAATTTTATCATTAATCTTTAAATATTTTATGAGTACTATATCAATAGTTTATAATATATGAATTTGTTTTTCTCTCTAAATAAAATATTAATTTTATAATTTATTTATCTTTTATAATTTTCAATTATTTTATTTACATATATAATCTTAAATCAGAGCTGGACTGGCCTACCAAGCTACCGGAGTTTCCCGGTGGGCCGTGCCGAAATGGGCCGTTGTCTAAATCAAAAATGTTTCCTTTTAATAATTTTTTTTAAGAGTGAGAAAATTTTCCATAAAAAATTAAAATGTTCCCACAGAAAAATAAAAATAACAATTTTTACAAATTTTCAAATAAAAACGGTAGTAATTTCAAATTTTCTTAAAATCAATGTGTTAAGTAAACAAGAATACTTCATAGCCTACTGTAATATCATTTAAAATTTAAATTTGAAGTATCAAAAATCGTAAATAAAATTTAAACAAGAATACTTCATAGCCTACTACAATTTCATTTAAATATCATAAATCTCGCCTACAAAATTTTTAATAGTTTGCTGAAGACTTTCATTCAATTAGGATTGTTTGTGATTTTAAAAAAGTTAAAAAATTAAAAATATTATTATTTAAAAATATACTATATGTCATTAAAAACGATGAAGTTATTGATATTTTAAAAGAAAAAAGTAGTCTCTTGAAAAAATTATTAACTTAAAAAAAATACATATAGTATATAATCAACTTATTATTAAAAATAAGAAATTTGTAATTAAAAATTGGAAATGAAAATGGAATTTATTGAATGCTTTTTTTGTTAATGTAATTTCATTTTCATTTATTTTACATTACGTTCATTTTTGTATTTTCTATCATATTCAATGTTTAATCATAAAAAGCATAACAATAAATTAAAAAACAAATTTGTAATTTTGATGCACTTTGATTTACCTCATAAATTGATGAAAAAGAGTATTATTAAAGAAAAAAATAATTAATTTTTAAAGGAAAAAAAAAACTTTTTTTAACAAAATGATTTCAATACATGTTATACAATATATTAGGACCGAATGTTTAACTTTCCCGGTCCTAAATTCAATCCCAGTCCAACCCTGTCTTAAATTAAAACTTATTATAAAAAATTAATAAAAATTAATATTTAATTAAATTTTACATTCATTTTCATTTTTTTATTGTATACCTATATACCTATACTTTATTTAATTTCATTTGAAATTTAAACTTACCTTTAAATGTTGTTAATTATTTATGTGAGAAAAAATTAAAAAGAGAAGCTAAAAATATAAAAAAAGAAAAACGCAATAAAATTATTTTAACATTTTTTTTCTTTTTCATATATTAATTCCATATTTCCAATTGCAAGAAATTCTATATAAAATTTCATGTGTGTTTTTATATGGAAGTATGTCTATATCTATTGAACATGAAAGAATTTTCTTTATTAAATAAACCGAGAAAAAAATAAATAGCAAATTATTGAAATAATAACACATAATATTACATAGTTTTTTTTTTTTATACATACATAATATGCAACATTCTTAAATATATTCTTATCAATCAATCATACGTTCTCAATTCTTCTACATACTCTTTCTCTTTTTCTCTTTCATTAATTTTTTCTTTCATTTTTATGTTTTTGTTATTATTTTTTCTGTGTCTGACTATCATTCTGCCTATATACATAGATACATACATATATCAGTAATCAATGTGGTAATTTAAACTGGTAAGTAATTGAAGAATTAAACGCCGGCTTTTAGGCTTGAATTTAACATACAAGTTATCAATAAAATTGTTGTTGTTATTTTTATTTTTTTTTTGTTTTTTTTTTTGTTGTTCTTTTACTTTGCTAATATTGACATTTTTTTCCTTGTTTATTTTTTATTTTTATTATCGTTTTATTTGTTTTTTTTTTTTTTTTGTTTTTTTATTTCAAGCTCATCTTTAATTTCAAATAAAAAGAGCAATCAGAAATTTTTTTACTTCAGTTCTACTTAAGACAGAGACATCATACATAACTGTAAATTACAGCAAAACTTCAAATTTATATAAAGTGAAGTTTAATATTGATTTTTTTTGTTTTGTATTTCAAATATCCGATTTTATTTAGGAAATGCAAAATTAATTTTTGAATTAAAAAAAAAAAAAAAAAATTATAATAAAATTAAAAAATTATTTAATGCACAAAAAAAAAAAAACAAAAAAAGAAAGACAGCAAAGAAGAAATTTAATTAAAATTAATTAAAAAATAAAAACAAAAAATATATTATTATTGACATTTAAAAAGTGTGTTTAGGTGTCATTCAATTTTTAACTGAAAAAAAAAAAAATAAAAAACGATTTTATAAACTAGATTTTTATATGAATTTTTTTTTTTTTACTTTGAATAAATTATTAAATAATGAAATTTTTTTTCTAAAACAAATTATAATATTAAATCATAATTTATTATTCAATTGTTATAATTAAGTACTGTATAATTGAGAAATAATAGCTGACAATTAATTTAGCCCCAAAAAGAACTTAAATTTGAATATAATTTGATTAAATTAAAAAAAAAAACTTTAAATTAAAAAAAAAAAAATAATTAAAAAACAAAAAAAAAAAAAAACTTGTTTATATTTTGTGGAAATGTGACTTTTTTTTTTAGGTGAAATTTAAAAAAATATTTTATTTTAATTTAACTGTATTATTTCAAAATAAGATTTAATTGTTTATATTTATTTAAAGTCAGTATTAAAAGAAAAAAAAAATAAATTATTAAAAAAATTAATAAAAATTATTAAATTTTCAATAAAAAAAAAAAAAAAACAAAATGTATATTGGAAATTCGACTGGTCTGTTATTACAGACAATGCTTTATTTATCGAATCAAACAAGTAAAGCAGCAACAGATGCCATATATGATTTCCCACCTGCTGTTAAAAGTGGTAAGTATTTTAATTTGGTTTCAATTACTTTGGTTAACTATTAACCTAATTTCAAAAGAAATCAAATAAAATGCGTTAAATATTTTTTTAGGAAAAACATTTTTTTTTTTTTTTTTTTAATCAAAATTAAATATGAGAATTTTGTAAATACGAATATTATGAGTTTATTATGAAAAAAGAAAAAATTTAAAAATTTGTACGCTAACAGACTTATTTTTAGTATGTCAGAATTTTTCCATTAAATCTTGTTGTGCTGTGGTGGTTATACGAGAAAATTTGTTTTTAGTTGCATATACATACATTTAGTTTTCATATGAATTTTTGCATTGTTATTAAATGCGGTCAATGAAATTTTCTTTAAAATAATCAAATGAAAGACAAGTTATATGTACATATGTATATGTAAAAATTTAATAAAAATATTGACATATCAAAAAATTTCTATTGGCATATATATATAAAAATGAAAAACTAAATTCGTGTTTTTCGTTATATACCAGAATGTCATTTTTACCAAAAACAAATTTGATTTTGTATACAAAATCAAATTTTAAATTAAATCTAAACTAATTATGCAATTCTAAAAAGCGTATAGAACATCTGTTCAAAAAACAAATTAGTAACTATATATATATAGTTAAATATCCTGAGGGTAATAACAAGTATAATAAATAACTAAAATGCAAGAGTACATCTGTTTATATGTTTAAATGGAAATTTTAGATATCAAAAGTATAAAGTTGAACAATAGATGTTAAAAATAGATTAATTTTTAATATAAAGGAAATAAATATATAATGCCTAAAGGTTTTGAAATAAAAAAATATTAAAACTAGAAAATCAAAAATATAATATCTGTTAGTTAATGTTAATTTTTTTTTTTTTTTAAGATAAGTATTATTTTGTTATAAACAAAATAATCAAATTCATAAATATTTTAAGGTTAAAAACAATTAAAACCGCCTTTTTCAAAACTTATTATCTTAATTCATTTTATCAATAAAATTTTTTCAAGAAAAAAATTCTCTTGTATATACAATATATTATATTCTATACAAGTGCATTATTACATTATTACAAGTGCATTATTATGAATCATCAATTAAAGAAAATTTAATTTATTATACTATAATTAAAGTTAGAAAATATACAAAAAAAAAAAAAAAGAAAAAAAGAAAAATTTGCATTTTCTGACTCTGATATTTAATTAAAGTTTTTATTCGTTTATTATTTCTATTTTTTTAATTTTTTTTTTTTTTGTTTTATTCTTAATGTTCTGACCTGAATAATTGCATTCATCTTATTTTATTTTAATCTTTATATGTATGTATATATAGAATATATTTAAACTCTGAACTTTTATGGTTTTTGTTTTTTTTTTTCAAATAATTTTCATATACATATATATGTACGTATGTAATTAAAACTATTTTTAAAAATTAATACAATTCTATTTTTAAATTTTTTGTTTTGTCTTCTTTTACCGATATAATTTTGTGGATCAAATCAATATTACATTTTATATGAATGAATAATATGATATGGCTAACATCTAATATATTCTTGATAACATTTACTGACGTTCCCTGAAATAAAGTCAAATGATATAAAGCCAAAATGTACATTCAATTGTAAATTTGAAATAAATCATAAAATCATAAAGTTTTTATTTTGGCTTTATTTAATTTTTAAAAAAATAATATAAAGCCAAAATTAAAATGAAACAAGTAAAAGTAACAGTAAGTTGATGCAACCGACTTATTTATACCCTACACTTAAAAAATTCAAATTAAATTAAAAATCCATAAGTTATTTTAGTCAGGTATTTAATATAAGCTAAAAAAAATAAATGCTTTTACAACCTTTGTACAAAATTTCAGGTTTCTATCTTTATTAAATTCGAATATATGCTTGTTCGGTTTTGGGAGTTGTGTGGCAGGTACCCGAACAACCACTTCAATTCATCTCAAATTTTAGGGATATCAGGGATTCAGGAAAACAGACCCTCGTACAAAATTTTAAACTTCTATCTTTATTTCGAAGATATACGTATTCGGTTTTGCGAGTTGTGTAGGAGTTGTATGGGAGGTACCCGAACCCATGGTCCGATTTCACCCATTTGCAATTTCCGCCTTACTTTAGTCATTATTAACCTACAAGATAGCATCATTATTTTTTGAGTTATCTTGCTTACGAACGGACGGACGGACATCGCTAAATCAACTCAGGAGGTGATCCTGATTCAAAATATATATACATGTCCATATCTAACTCGCTTCCTTTTGGTGTTTACAAACACCATACCAAAGTTAATATACACTATACTTTAAGTGTAGGGTATAATAAAGTTAAAAACATATTTAAACAGGTATTAAGTACTTTGATAAAGTTTTAATTTCGGGTAGATTCAAAATGTTTTTTTCAAAATTTCTTTTATTGGTTTGGATTCAAAAGTAAGGTTGGATTCAAGCAGGATTATACGCCCTTTCCAGTATATTTATATAAGTGTATATGGGAGATTCTAAATAGAAGAGATTTTATAATTGGCCCAAAGCTTTATTTGGCTTTATTTCAGGGAATCCATTTACAAATTTCAAAAATTGATTTTCATTATCAGTTTATATATATATATATATATATATATATATATATTTATTAATAACATTATTATTTTTATGAATTGAACTTTGGATTAATGTAACTATATATACATATATATAGTTACAAAAAATATATATATGTATATGTAGTTCCAAAAAAAAAAAAAAAAAATGAATAGATAATTATAAAAAAAAAAGAGTGGGAACTAAGCGTGTAAATATTAATTTTGCCCCCAGATTTCAAAATTTGATTATATTATTTCATTTATTTATTTTTTTTTGAATTTGAATGATTTTAGAGGATTCAAAGTACAATATTATTTAAAAAAATTTTAATTTAAATTTTATTTAAAATAATAATAATATTGTAAAACATTATTTATTTTTATTAAACAAATAATAATTTTAATATACGAAGATAAGAATTTATGCAATAAAAAAATATTTGAAATTATATTTTAAAGAAAATACAAAAATATATTCATAATGTTTGTAAATTTAGTTCAATGTAGTGTTAAAATTAAATGAATGACACATTTAATTATTATTTTTCAATAATTTTTTTTATTTATAATATTTTTTTGTTTTTTGTATATAGACATGGCTACAAATAATGATTATATAAATAGAATATGAATATTTTGACGGGAGTAGAATAACCAGCATCATTATTATTTAATTAATTAATTATTTTTGTTTTGAATTTAAAATTGAAATTATTTAAAAATGATAAATATATATATATATATTTTTTTGCTTTTATATAATATACATACATATATATATAAGCAGTAGTTAAAAATTAAAATTTTTTTTTAGATTAATTTATATAATTTTATTCCAATGGAGTGAATTTAATAAATTTTAGGTTTCTGAAACTTTTACGATATTAGATAATATAAGTTTTAAGTTTGCCAATGGGATGAAAATAATAAGTTTCAGAAAATCAACTTAATCGAAATATGATATTTTTTCTCTACATTTTGAATTCATTCATACGAACTCTAAAATAAATTCGCTTCAGTTTCAGTATTTTAAGTTTTGTTAAGTCATAGTTTTCGATAAATTGATTACAGTATAAAAAACTAAAAACTTTATCGTTTTGAATTTGAAAAATTTATTTTTAAATACTCTTAAGAAAACTTAAATGAAGTTCTCATATTTATGTATTTGTTCTTAAAACGATTGTATGAAGTTAAACACTTCACGTATTTTTGAATTTGAAAATTGTAACTGACTTTTTAAAAGTTAAGCTTTTATTATAAAATTTTCACGATATTAAAAATCTAAAAGTGTTTAATCCTTTAATTTAATCTTTTGTATTTAATTTTTTTACAATTCAAACAATTCTTACTCAGAAAGTTACAACTTACAAGTCAAGTCTTTCAAACAATTACCACCTCTTTTTCCTTTAATTCGTATTTCAAGTTAACAAATTAAAAAAAAAAAAACAATTTCATAAAATTCTTTAAATTAATTGGAATTCTGAAAAAAAAAAAACATTCTCAAAAAAATCTACAATTTTAATTTTTAATTTGAAATATTTTTTACAATGAATACATGATTGCATTAAATTGCATTTAATCATTATCATTTATGATCAATAAAATTGTTTTGAATAATAAAAAAAATACACAAAAAAAAAAAAAAGAAAAATAAAGATTACCTTATCTCAATAATTTCAAAGGAATCAGGACAATGACGTAAAAGTAGCTACATATTAATACGAGTACAAAAAATTTTTCATAATAATCTTTCATAATTTTTTTTTTTTACTTTTCTTCTTTTTCTTCTTATTTCAATTCATAATCATTCATATCATTCAATCATTCATATGTTTTATACATTTACCATTTAAAAATGAATAACTTTGCAATATGTTACAATGCATGAATGACGTACGAGCAAATATCAAATGCACAGCTTATGATTTACTTTAAGCAGAAAAAATAAAGCCAACGGTAATATAAAAACCGCGAAGAAACAAAACTTTAAAAAAAAAGAAACATGAAGTTAAATTAAATGGAAAAAAAAAAAAAAATAAATAAATAAAAAAATGCTCTAGAAAATTTACTGTCTAAAAAATAATGGATTTCTTCGAAAATTATACTTATATATATATTTTAAAATTTTCCCCCTTACGAGATAATTCTTATAGCGTACTTTAGACCTTCAAAAAAAAAAAAAATAAACCAGTTATTATCTGGAAAGGAATTAAATAAAAAAAAATACATATTAAATAAAAAACTATATATATATATATTTATGTACATATACATACATTTTCGCGTAAATTATGCTATTGACCTCTTTGCCGAAAAGTTCAAATTTAATCAAATTTTTTGTTTATTTATAATTTGGCGAATTTTTTCTTTCGTTCTTTTTATAAGGAAGAGTTTGCTTTTACAAAACTTTTAATTTGATTTTTAGTTAATTAAAAATAAATTTTATACAAATATTTGTTTATTTTAATTAAAATTTTAATATTAATATAATATTCTTTACAATATACATATATGAACATACATATACATATATAAATGATTAATTTAATTAGAAGCATTCATTTATTATATACTGACTTAAGTTCATTCAATTATGGTTTTATTAATTTAATATCAGATGATTGACGTAATAAATTGTTTTTTTATAGCTAACTTATTAGTATATGCTACTGCTGCAAATATAGGGTCGAATACATAAAACTGAGTTAGTACTCAAATCTTACATTTTCAAATAAAAACTGCGACTTCAGATCTAAATTTTGTTTGAAAAAGTGAGATTTGAGCTCATAGCTCAATTTTATGCATTCAACATATATAGTTTTGGGAATAGGTATTTGATTTGAAGAAAGTATTTCCAAGTATCCTGGGATCAATTTTCCATATGTTTTTAATTCTTATCTTAAAAATTCATATGTTATATTATTAAAAAAAAAAAATTATCTCTGCGCATCAATATAAAAAAATAGTTTTAGCTCGTAATTGGCAGGAGTATTGCTAAAAGTTAAGAATATTTTTATTTATTACATACTTATATATATGTTTGAAGTAATTTATTATATATTGTCAATATTTTATTTTTTTTTACTTTCCAATCCTATAAGGAGCATAGGACATCCACTAAGTCATTTATTATTCATATTTGACCAAGCTTCAATTTCGGTAATCATTAATTTGACTAAGCCGTTGATTACTCGGCTGTATTGTACAAGACTATGAGATGTTTCGTCTTTAACTCTGCCTTATAATGGTTTCACAAAGTTTTTAGAGGGTAAATTAAAGGATTCTACATTATAAAACTATTAAATTAATAAATAAAATATTAAACTTTTTTTTCTTATTTTCTGAAATACCATAGAGTATCTAAACCTTACCCTGGCTTAAAGTTATTTAAGAAACTTAAATTTGTTTTTTTTTTATCCTGGTTGTATTGAATCTGTATATGATTAGTCGTGGCTAAAACGCTATATACATATATATTTTATATCTTTCAATATCACTTTGCCGTAAACAGCGTTTAAGTATTTTTCGATATGAATAATAATTCTACGTATATATTATGAGAAACCCAAAGGTATTGAGATCATGATCTAATAATTTGCAAATTAGAGCCCTAGTTCTAATTTAATTACATATATAGGTCAACATTTTTCGCATTATTTAATTAATTTTTTTTAATGACTAAAGTAATTTTATTTTTTTTATATGCTAATTATTTTAAATGAATTAATTTAAATTGTATAATTAAATCTTTAATTACCAATCCACATGTTTCAATATTATGTTTTATATTTCATTAATATTAAATAGATATTAAGTATTTATGAAATCATGTGATTATCATAATTTATGATTTTACGACAACGCGTTTTTTTCACGCTTATTTAAAAATTATAAAAAGTACAAAAGAAATTTTTTAAATTTGTTTTCTTTCTTTTCTGTTCGATTTAATTTAGTTTTAAATAAATTAAAGTATTTAATATGTTTTTGCGGTTCTTGTTGAAATCAAGTTTTTTAACTCACTTTAGAAATGAGTATATGTCATAATTTTAAGCTTTAAATGTCAAAATTTAGATATATTGTTCTTTAGTGTATTCCCTGGAGTAATTAAATGACAACTCAAGGAAACCTTAAAATTTTAAAAGAAATCTTTTAATTCTGTGAGATATAAATAAGTATGTTAAATACCCCTTATTTCTATACATGTCAGGTCTGAGTATATTTTAAAAAAAAGTTATCATAGTATTGACTTATCAAAGTATTTACAGGTTACGGAAATTATTCTTCTACATATATATATTTCTTTTTAAAAAATAAATAAAATCAAAATTTTTAACTAAAAAAAGTTCAATAACCAGATCTGATTTCAACATTATGTTATCAAAAAAACAAAACAAAATTGAAAAAAAACTTTAAAAATACTTGAATATTTTTTCCTAAATTAAAATTTCAAATATTATTGTTTGTCTGGTAACAGATTGCGAATTTTTGATATCCGTTTGGAGGTTAAGTTCTACTTAATGGAATTGTTCCATTTAAAATTTAAATATGGATTAGAAACAAATTAGAATATGCATTATAATAATAAATATTAATTTTTTTAATTTATATAATTAATTTTCTTATTTTTTAATTTCTTAACCTAAAACTTTTATTTTAATGTTAATTTCTTATATATATTTTTTTTTTTTTTTCAAATTAGATTTAAATGAAGTCAGATGTTATGGAATTTATGGTTGTTTTCCATTGACTGGACCATTTACAACAAATACACGTCAAATAAATGTTCATCCACAACGACCATCTGATATTCAACCACATTTTCCAGTATTTAATAAAGAAAATCCAGAGAATCCAAATTTTATTGATTTAAAGAAACCAACAGATGTTAAAAAATTTGGAATAAATCCATATGCAAAATTTTTTATAATATCACATGGTTATTTAGAAGCTGGTAATAAACCATGGATGATTGATATTGCACAAAAATTAATACGTACCGAACCAGATTGTTCTGTTATGATGGTTGATTGGGGTGCTGGTTCACATCCACCATATACACAAGCTGTTGCAAATATACGTTTAGTTGGTGTTATGACAGCGCACATAATACATTTAATATATGCTGAAACTGGTATGAAAAATTTAGATCAAGTTCATATGATTGGACATTCATTAGGTGCACATTTATCTGGTTATGCTGGTACAACATTACAAAAAGATTTTGGTTTAAAATTGGGTCGTATTACTGGAATGGATCCAGCTGCACCATTATTTTCTGGTACTGAACCTATTGTACGTTTAGATAGAACTGATGCAAAATATGTTGATGTTATACATACTGATTCAAATCCATTAATGAGCGGTGGTTTGGGTATGAATACACCAATTGGACATGTTGATTTTTATCCAAATGGTGGTTTTGATAATCCTGGTTGTGATGGTGGTTTACATGAACATATGTCCGTTGAAAAAAGTTTCTTTTCAAGTGTTAAAAAATTTGTTGGATGCAATCATATTCGTAGTCATCAATTCTTTTTAGAGAGTATAACACCAAAATGTGCATTCAATTCAATTAGTTGTGATTCATATGAAGTAAGTTCTTTAATAAAGTTAATTTAAGTTTAATTAAATATTAATGTTATTGTAATTTTTTTTTTTACAGAGTTTTAAAAGTGGAAAATGTGATAGATGTGGAGAAAATGGTCATCATTGTATTAGATTTGGCTATAATAGTTATCGGGATTATAAAAAATTACTTGATAAAGGTGTTGTTAGTAATAATACATCAGTAATGACTTATTTATCAACAGCAAAAAGCAAACCATTTTGTAGTAAGTATTTAAATTTATTTTAAATTTTTTTTTCTTTTAAAACTTTTAAACTTCTTTCTCTTAATTTTTAATAGAGTCAATTATTTATATTTTATTCTAAACAATTTGTTTTTTTACTATTTTTTAGGACATCATTATAAAGTCACTGTAAGAATATCAAATTCAGAGGAAAGTCGTTTACATGGTGGTGAAATTGGTACATTATCAATAAAATTACATTCAAGAAAAAGACGTGAAACTGATTTAATGCCATTTTCATCAACACCACAATATTTTGAACCTGGACAACAATATGTTTCTGTTATACCAGGTAAAGATATTGTTAATCCAACATATGCAACAATAACATGGGATTATCAAACAAATTTATTAAATCCATTAACATGGCGTATTGTATCAGCACCACGTATTTATGTTGATTACATTTTAATTGAATCAATTGAAAATCCTAAATTTGAAATGCATTTATGTCCAATTTTGGATGCAGCAATTGTTTCTGGCAATAATAATATATTAGAAATAAATAACTGTAAATATTAATTTGAAAATTGGTATAAAAATGAAATCGAAATTAATCGAAACGAAATGGAAACAAAAATTAAACGAAAATGAAATGATAATATTATCATCATAGCTTTCAACTCACAATGCAAAAAAACGATAAAATTGTTTTTAGTTTAAAAAAAAAATTCATCCGTTTAGTTTAGACACAAACCTAATGCGTATAAAACAAATTTTTGGTTTGGTTATAAAAGAAACAGTTAAACTTGGTTAAACGTTAAAACAGGTTAAAACCATTGTGCAATTTTCATTCAAAATTGTTTTTTCGTTCTTTTCGTTATTTTCATTTGAAAATTGTGATTTTTTTTTAGAAACTAAGCCAGTAGAATATAGATGTCGCATATATCATATTTAGTTTCATCACATTAGTTTTTTAAGTGCAAGTATTAGAATTTACTACTAATATTCAATGCAAAATTATTTAATAATATACCGTTATGAATATTATATGTTTATGTATAAATTAATAAATGTATAGGTATATATATAATAATATACAATCAGTTACATTTAAATTAAATTTTAATTTTTAAAAACGAAACTTAAAATTAATATTGTAAATATATATTTCATTAGTACATTTGTTTATTTGTTATTATTATATATTTGTATTTGTAATGTATTTATATTTGTTTAATATATCTTTATGGAAAACAAAATATTATTATGTATTTTATATTTTTTTTTGAAAAAGAATCTTTTATTAAATTTTCAGTAGTAAAAGTCAACAGATAAGAAAAATTAACTCTAAACTTGTAACACATATCAAAAGCGTCTTTGGCTATTTTCTTATTTCCAGTCGCGTTGATGTTATATAATGTCAATTGGGAACTAACTGAAAAAAAATATGAACTTGTAATATTATTTAAATTAAGTTGATACAAATTGCAAACAAAAAGTTGGATAAACTGATATTTATTATTTTTGGTTTTGTTTTTTTAATTTCTTGATGGATGTAAACCACCATGCAAAATAGCAACATTAACAAAAAGCTATGCTAGTATTGCAACGTCAATTTTTCTAAAGATAGATCATTGGCACATCAGCTTTTAATTTTTCAACGCCCGAACTCAATTTATTCAAGTCTGTTTTTATTATATTATTTAAATATTATTACTATTACTATTATATTTAAATACTTCACCATTATTTTTTATTTTAATTTTACTAAATAAGTCAGGTTTTTAATTGGTTTTTGTTAAAATTTTCCTTAAAATCAAATACGACAGTTCTACCGATCTAATAAAGACATTAAAAAGCTTCGAAAAATAAAATGACGGCGAATTATAAAACAAATGCTTACAATGTGATAGAGAACTGCAATTAAAAATATTATTGAAGAACCAGGCAAGCATAAAAGAAAATCCTTTGGAATATATCCTAAGGAGAAACATTAAGTATTTGACAAAAAATCAAGCCGTTGCTGAATCATTTTGTCAGCTGTCTGTATTTATCTTTTCACTTTAACAAACCGAAATGATCGAAGTTGATTGACAAGCTTCTTGTGCTTTAAAATATAGCTTTAAAAATATAAATAGAATAAAGTAATGGGTATATATTTTTTTGTGACTGTTACAGTGCTAAGCCTTTGCTCATTACTATATATATAAAGCTGTTGCTAACAAATGCATGAAACCACTCACTTATTTCGTATCAAAAAGATGAAGCACTTCTAGATGTGCTAGAGACTAGCTGCAAAAGGCATTTGATAGAGTTTGGTGTGAAACCATCCAGAAAAATCTGAAATTACATCTTTTTGGTTCCAAAGGAGCCCTTTTAGCGCTTTATATGTTGTATGGGAATTTCAATTTTTATATCCAAATATCGTCATATGGGGTCGTCATTGAAAACATTTTGACGAGCTCTCCAACTTTAGTTTGGGGACCATGGTTTTAGGACGCGCTGCTTGGTTCCTGAAAGTGTTTATAAGCTCTTAATATATTGGCGACCTCTATAACTTTTGTTTGTGGACCATTCTTCAAAACCGTCCTGTTGGAAGATGACAGCGTTTAGAAATCCTAACTATAAAAACCAGGGATACAATGCTTTTTCAAAATACTTTTTAATCATGCGATTTAATTAACTGTTTGACGCTTACAATGCAAGCACACATTACTAGTTTCATATATAAACGTTATGATTTCCAGAGTCCTAGTAGAAATTAAGACTGACTGTAAGAGATTTATAGTATTATTTAAGAAAATCAGAATATTAAATTAAAATTCTATCAAGGAAAGAAGAAAATCTACACTTGATAGAAATGTGATTAAAGAGAACTTATAATAAATTTGAGGTATTTTAAGGACTTCCCCAAGTCTTAATTTTAATAATAAAATAATTTATTATATTTCTTTTAAAATTGAAATTTAAGAAAAAAAATAATTTCTCTATTAAAATTATTATCGTATACAGTGAAGAAGCGGTTAACCGCAAAAAAGGATTTCAATTTAGGATATTTTTTTTATAACTTTATTATTATTTACATGATCTTATTTAATTTTTAATAACCACAAAATGAAAGGTTCATTTATAGAATTGACAGAATAATTATATAAATAATTATGAAAGTCGTTAAATTATAACTACCAATCCAATTGATAACTTTGTTAAAATTTTTTTTAAAGTCAAAAGTTTTCTTAAAACAATTTCAATTTGTACATGACAATATGTCTATATTTTAGGTACCAATGTTGTTAAATTTGTTCTCTATTCTCTATATATGAAAATCTTAAAATAATTTTAAAGATTTAACACTAACTCTTCTTAACGTAAGTCAAAATATCGAAACAATTTCACTCTTTTATGTAGATATCTTCCATTTCAGTTAATGACACACTATTGAACTAAAATTAATTATGTCTCCCCTAAAAGACAATTCGAACATAATACGAGAACAAGTGTTCATTTCTGCATAGTGGAAATGAGCATAGTGATTTCTGGGTGACTTAAAATTAGTTATGGAAACTCATTCGTTGTAAGAACTGCTAGGATGTGGAAAATGCTTTCATCAAATATATTTCCCCTCTGTCAATAATGTTCCATTCTACAATTTGTATTTAAAAAGGAAATTTTTAGGTTCGTTTATAATTTGTAACCTCCAACTCTTTCTTCATATTCTATTTCCTTTCCAATTTTACTCTCCCATTCAGTTAGACCTATATTAGTATAAAAGAAGACGATGTTAGTGTTTAGTGAATGTCTAAAAAAAAAAAACAAAATAGTGTAGATTTGTTGTAACTAAGAATGTAATCTTATCTTGATTTATTATTTTTGAATTCTGAATAGAATTTTCAAAAAATTTAACGCTATAACGTCATATTTTCCTTCTTTGCATTAAACTTAAGAATAGCTGGATCTATAGTAAAAAAGAAACTAAGAAACACATAAATAGATATAAGAAATTAAAAAATAAAACGATAATTAAAAAAAAAAGTTTTGTAAAAAACATAAAAATTCCAGCTGATTAAAAAAAAGAAAAAAACAAAAAGAATTTTAAGATTTAATCTTAAACTCAATCATATGTTACGTATCTTCTTTTTTAAATTCATTTCTTTTGTATATAAGGAATATAGGATTAACCTGCATTTATATAACCTTGAATTTTTTTATCAATAATTATAGCTCTTTCCTTTATTATACAAACTGATTGCACATTTTCATTAACCTGCCAATAAAATCAATTGTAACTTCTGTTCATGCGGTTTGTTTTTTTGTGTTTGATCATTCCATTTTATTTTTTTCCGTTCAACATATTATGTGTATTGGTATGTATAGTTACAAGTTACCAGTTATCATCGATTGATTTTACCGAAATGTCATTTTAGATTATATTTAACGATTTCAAATTCAAAATTTATTGAAAAATAGTTAATATAAAAAAAGTATCTTAAGAATTAAATTGTATTGTTAAACATAAGAAGCAAAAAAAAAAATATAAATGTTTACAGTCATTTGTTTGAAATTATTTATTTACCTTTTGAATTAATTTATGATCATTTTTTTTTTTGTTATTTTTTTTATTTTCATTTTATTATTGTTTGTTCTTTTATTTGTTAATAATTACCTGGTCTGCGTGTCAAACAACTGTTTTTTTCCTTCATATTATGTTTGTTGTTTTTTATATTGTTTTAGTTAATTTTTAGTTGACATAAATCAGCCCGACTATTATATACTAAATAAAGCTTGTTACAAGCTTCTTATATACATAAATGAAATTAGAGAGAGAAAAAAAATTAGAGTTATAGAATCAAATTTGACTCTAGTATTAGTAGTGTTGGAAAGTTTTAAAATATAAATACATAATAAAAAAATTTTAAAATGTAGATTTTGTTTAGAATTCTTCATTAACATCTGACAGTTAGTGAGTGTGTTAGTGAGTGATATTGATGGTTAGTAAGTGAGTGATAATTTTTTAAAGATAATTCATGGTATAGTTAAGTTTTTTGACATAAGATTTATTTACGGCCTATTATGGATAGTCTTTACAATTTTATGTGGCCCAATAAATAAATTATACATATATAAATTATGTTTTAAGTAATTCTTTTACATTTTTTTCTTTTTGAGTTGTTTTGTTTGAAGTGAATTAATTTTTTTAATATGAATTATCCTTTGTTATTCTTTAATTTGAAACGTCTTATGTCTTATCTATATTACCATATTAGACTTCATCTTTACTTTTTTATGTTTTCTTATATTTATGTTCGACTTCAGATTCCAAATTCTTGGATATATAAAATTGCATATTTATAAATAATATATCAATAATTTATTTAAATCAAAATGTAGTAATTATACTACATTTTTCAAGTATTATATACCTGTTTTAGTTATTAGTTGAAATTACTCCATAATAACCTTACCTTTTATGTTCAAAAATTTTTTCCTTTTTAAATTCCTTTAAATTAAAGAATATATGGATACATTCAGTTAAATTATAGGTCCTGATTTTCTTTTTTTTTTCGTTTTGTTGTATTATAATTATAGGGTTAACAAATATTTAATATATATCAGACTTTTTCGTTTATTTTATGGCGTGATTGTTTGTTTTAAGGGGCATTACTCAATTAATTGAATCAAAAAACGTTTAATAAAAAAAAAATAGAGTAAAAAAGACACACACGTAGAATTAAAAATAAAAAAAAAAAACAAAAACATAGGAATGAGAATTAAATAAAAATTAAAGAGGAAGTGTTAAATCGATAATTATATATAAAAACAATGGAAAGATAACAAAACAAAAAGTTAAAAAACTTGTAATTAAAAACAAACAAAAATTATATTGAGTGTTATTTTGACTATCAAAGATATATTATGTGTTGGATTAAATGTTTTTTGTAAGTTGAATTTAAATTTTCTTTGTAACTTAAATTAAAATATATTTTGTATATAATATTGAATATTTCGTATTTAGATTTCGCTTAAAAAAAAAACTAAATTAAAATATAAAAAGTGTATATATATTCCAAGTAAGGTTGATTGGGGTTTTTTTTCCTAAGAGAGGTGGGGAATCTTCCAAAGAAATTAAGAATACCAGTTTGGTAGTATTAACTAAACTCACCTCCCCTATTAGCCAATATAATGCTAACGCAGTACATTGGATAGGGACTAGAGATAGAACAAGCATTCGGAAACATTGAATTGGGGAATGAAACCGAAGGGAACAATGAATTCGCCTTTATTATTACTATCGTGCTATCAGTGATATGCAGCACTATATATATACCTTCTTGCATTAGTTAATAATTGAAGGCACCTGCAAAAGTCAATGTAGCAGCGTTATTATTAATACTACTATTTGCTACAGAGTCAAGACTATTATTGGATTCAGAAACAGTAGTACATAGCACCTAGCTGCATGAGGTAATCAAAGATAGCTCCACTGCAGCAGCTGTTATTATTATCATACGATAGACATTATTATATGATATAAAAAAACTACTCCTTTTTTCTTGTTCTAACCTGACCGGATCAGTGAAAGGTTGATGACTTGACCACCATACACCACTATCAATGATAAGTGAGATAAAAGTAGGACCATAAATTGGATTAAGAGCACTACAGTTTATTTCAGTATTATCTATAGTATAATTTTAACAAAAAGAGGGTCACAAATATAAATGATACATTTATATTCAATTAAATGATTCCAACCTAAAACTAGAAGGGTTTTACATGTAAATTCAAAGAAGTTATGTATTTTAGAAAAGAAAAATTTAAATATATTCCACATAAGAACTGAAAAAAATGTATAACGAAATAAGTTCCATTCATTTCGAATTTCAAACTAATTTTTTTTTTTTGACTTTTCTATTCATTATTATTTTTTTAAACTTTATATTCTCCCCTCTTTTTTACTTACTTTAATTATCACATCTAATTTAATCACATTATAAGTACCTACAACTAATTCATAAGGATAAAACTTTTATTCGTTGTGTTTTTAACTGTTCTACTTTAACTAAAAGTTTGCATTTGATGCATATTTGGGTACCTCGACCTGGTATTTCATCATAATAAACTTTTATCTAATATCTGAAAGTGAATTTTAAGCATTCAATAGTTTAAGAAAACGTTATATTTTCCATAATAAGTTGAAGAATAACAATAAACTTTTAGCTAATATATTTAGATAAATTTTTAAGTCAATATTATGTTTTTATATTGTTATATCTAAGGAAACTGGAAAGAGGATTTATTGGGTGTACTCTGAAGTAAATCCGAAATACCTAAATTTTTATTTAGTTTAAAATTTTCACTTAGTAGTAAAAAAAACTACTATAGTGCTGGCATGTCCTGAAAAGCATATAAGATGAAAGCCCACTGTTTCGCGTTTCTAATCAAACAAACCACTTGCACATGTGTGTATATTCGAAGTATACAATGAAGTTTGTTTTTATTTCATGGTTTACTATTTCTTTTGTATATCCATACAAAATACATTTATATACTCATAGGTATAGAAATTTAAATTACTCAATAATTAATTCAACAAAATTATGTAATCTTGGAAACAAAAAATAATTTATTTAATTAAATATTTTTCTATTTTTTATTTATTACAATAATTAAATTTTCAATAAGATTAAATTTTAGTTTAGATTGATAAATTAAAATAATACAGAACGTAAAACTAAAGGTTTTTAAAGATGTATATTTATATATGTAAAGACTATGAAAACAGGAATGGCGACTTGCACTAAAATTTTGAAATTTTAACAAAAAATGTGTAAGAAAAAATTGTGAAAAGTCAGAAGAAATTTTCTTCAATTTAAGGAAATATAATTAAGAACAGCTGTTACACATTTAAAAATAATTAAAATTATAATGTTGAAGCTGTTTTTGCGTTGAGATGGAGGTGTCTAAGTTACATGGTACCATGGTCCTAACTCAACTTCCACTGACCAGGCAGTACATTAGTACTAAAGGTCGGGTAACCTATAGTTTGGTCAAAAAAGGGAGCTGGTGTTTAGTGGGTTAAAGTCCCACACACTCATAGAAGACTCGTGCTCGTTTTCACTCCTCTATAGTGTCTTTCGATGATTCCCACCTACCCTCACAAAAAAACAAAAAAAAATGATAGAAATATCAAATTTTCAATTATTAACCACTAATAGCTCTTAAACAGGAATTATACAAACATTTTTTCTGCACTGATTTATATGCAAATTGGGAATCTTTCAGAATCTGAAGCTAAGAATCTTTCTTTTCCAAATGAAGAAAACAAAATCTTGAAAAATTTTGTTTGATATTTAAATACTTTGACATTTAAATGTCAAAACAAAATTTTATTTTGATTTATAAAATTAAAAAATATACTGTTGTTTGGCGGTTTTAGATTGGAAAAATGTTAAGCAGAATCTGAAATGTATACATTTAAAAATTGAACTTTTTTCAACTCTGAGGTGCTGTAACTATATGTAATGATTGGGATTACATAAGAAAGTTGTTCTACAACATTTTGTCTTAAACTATGTAGAAGTTTTATAATGAGATAGTTGGATGGATGAACGATCGGAGTAAAATTAATAAAAATTTTTTTTTTTTTCTGAAAAATGTACTAAAAAGAATTTTTTTTAATAAATTCGAAAATAATTGCGAAATTAAATGAATAAAAATTAACATATAAACATATTTTTTTTTTTATTTTCAATAAAATTTTATTCTTAATTAAATACAAATCAAAATTTCTCACTTAATACATTTTCCATTTAATATTTTTCTGTTTTTTTTTTAGATTTACCAGATGAAATATCTCATACATTATATTTTATTGAAGAAGAATGCTAATAATTTCAAAGTTTATTTTGTTTTTTTTTATAAAATATTCATTATCAAAAAATCAATAAAATAATTTAAAAAATTGTATATTTTTAAAAGCCAACGTAAGTTAAAATGTCATTTCTTTTGAAATAAAGAAATAATTTTATTTTATTTCATTTGAACCACCAAAAGTTAAGTGCAATTTTAATGGATTTTAAGTGTTTGTATAACCCATTAAGCAGATGATAACAGTTTTTTTTACTTCTTCTTTTTTTTTTCGTGTGAAGTGCAAAACATGAATTTATTAGAGTTACCATTATAGTATACGAAATCTTCAAAGAACACTATGAAACTATATATGTATTTATATTGTGTTGTTATTGTTAATAAACTGACATATTTCTTAATGTTCCAATGATGTACTGATAGTAGGTACATTAATTCCATCCTTTGCGCGGTTTTCAAATGTGCGAATTCGTAATTGCGGAATCATGTTTTTAATACAAAATTTATGAAATGCGCGTTAAAATTTTTTAGCTGCGGGGTTTTTTTCTATTATTTTTTTGTTTTTTTTTTCAATAAACGTTTAAAAAATATTTTTAGAATATTAGAATAGAGTAACGATGATTAAAACAAATTGATGTCAAAATAAAAGAATTTTTAAAAATTTACATTCAAGAATTCTAAAAACAAAAACGTTTGGAAAAGCTTCGATTAGAGGCTTCCATTAAATTAGATCAAATTTAGAATATATGTACAATATTTGTACAAAGAGTTAAATACAACCAAATGCCCCTTCATATACAGTTTGATCGAAAAGAGAAGTGGTATTTCGTCGGTTAAAGTCCATCAAGTTGATAGAGAAATAATTATTAACTCATCTATAATGTCTTTCGATGTTCTCCACCCTCGCAAAAAAACAAATTAAAAAAAAACACTTTTCCAAACATGTAGGTGTGTGTATATGTACCAACTTGCCGCAAGAAATTTTAATGTCAAACAATTAAATATTTTAGACAACGTCAAGTTGTAATGGTCACTTTTTTTTTTAAAGAAAAAATGTATGCAAGTTTATGTTAAAATACTGACGATTTTAAATTGCATACAATATTAAGAGTAGGTTTAGTTTTATAAAATTTAATTAAAAAAACTAAAAAATTAAAGTGTCATTTTTCAACTGATTATAAATTGTAAAATTTCTCAAACTTGAATTCAAAATAATTGGAATTTTCATTTAATTTTTTTTAGTCATATAATCATAATTATGACATTAAAAATTTATTCAAAAAAAAAAAAAAACAAAAATTGTATCATTAACATTATATAATACATATGTATATTTATATATGTATATTTAAGAATTAATTATGAAAATAAAAATTAATTTGGTTATTTTTTAAACTTAATTAAATTGATTAAAAAAAAAAATTATGATATTAATTGAAAACTCAATTTTACGATTCTTAATTTTGTTTTTTTTTTCGTAAAATTTTATTATTAATGTTTTAATTTTGAGCAGAATTTTCGTACAGTAGATATTAGTGTTTTGTATATTGGAAATTATTTTTTAATTTATTATTAAAAAAAAAAATTTTAATAATATTATTAAATATAAGTTTTAAGGGCTTTTCCGAACTATCACACTCACACTAAATACTATTTTATCGGTGCTGTCCGTAATTCATAGCCCTTCAGTTAACACTTGATTATCTGTCAAAAATTAGTGTTTTGAAAACCACACTAGATGATCGCACTTGCACTAAAAATAATTCTTTTTGCTTTTCGTTAAAAGTTTAGTGAATATAAAAAAATATAAAAATGAATAATAATGCAAGAAATAACAGAAGAAGAAAAAGGAAGATAATAAATATTATTCTGCAAAATAACATTTCTTTATTATTAAATGATACAACTTGTTTGGAAAATATGTAATAGAATTGTAAGTTAATTTTTGATTATTGTAATAATCTAATTAATGTAGAAAATTTATACCTATATAATGCAGCTTCCATATTTCTTGTTTTGACAAAAAATTTTAAAATTAAAATAATAACAACTGAAAATGCTATGTGCATTCAAAATTTACCCATTATTGCCATAGAGATCATAAATATGTTTAAATATAGTTAAAATAATGCTTGAATAAAATGCACTTTTGCACGTGTCAAAATAAATTTGACATAAAAATGCTATAAAAATATGCATTAATGCAAGATTGATTCTACTCCTAAATTTTCTTTAACTGTCATAAATTTGTAATCCGGACAGAAATTTAGTGCTATAATCAAGTATTTTTGGTGCAAGTGCAAAGTGCTAGTGTCGAGTGCTAATATGTTGGCACGGAAAGGTCGTAAGTAGCTATATATTACTATAGTTTTAGAAGATATTAATGAGCGCGTGTAAGTTAAATGTTATTTTTAATTTATTTTTGGGATTCTATTGAATGATACCAAACTTACATATAGATTCACATTTTTCCGTTATTCTATTACTACAGCAACTGAAATCATGGTTGAAATTTAACTTAAAGACTGATAATATTTTTTGTTTTTCGTATCTATTTTATGTTCTATTAGAAGTTATTCGAAGTTTAGCTTATGTTCTAGTGATGGAAAACATCAATTTTAAGCACCTAAAATACTTTAAATTTTTAAATTATATTATAGGCCAAATTAAAAGAAATGTGGTCTGACTTACCTTTCTGGTATGATTTCAAATATTAGGCAGCTTAGAAAATACAATAAAACAGTTTTAATGCTACTGAAAAGAGCTAGTGTTTAGGTGAGCATCTTTTATAATCAAGCTCAATAGTTAAAGAAAATATTAACATGAAAGGAGTAGAAGAAGTCACATAATGAGACTGCTACGCTATTTAGTTATAAAAGGCCTGAAAGATTTCTGAAATCATATATGGAAAAGCACCACAGAAAAAGGGTACGGAACAAAGAAACGAAAATAGATCATTAGAACCCAAAATACAGAATTGTGATGTTTACATACAAGAAAAACTGACACCCAAATAGGTAACAAGGCAAAACGGGAAAAAAATTTAAATAAAATTCAAATAAAAAGTTGATAGTCTTTACAGATTGAATTATTAAAAAATAAATTTGAATAAAGACTTTTAAGTATTTAAAAATAAATCAAGTTCTAGTGACACTCATATTCTAAGAGAAAACAATATCAGTTATAATTAAATAATCTTCAGTTTATGTATTTAGGTTGAAAAATAATATAAATGTTTTTATCTTCATTATTGGACTCAATATTTCAAAGAAATTGTTTACTTGTTTTCTTTTTGAGGATGTCTATAATATTCTTTTGTTTTAAAATTAAATAAAAAAAAAAACTAAAAAAAACAAAAAAAATTAACCAGACATACTTTAAAACAATAAAAGAAAATATCGATTTAAGGTCAATAAATAATTTTGATGGGACCGCATGGACCGTTGTCAACTCTAAAGATTTTTATCTTTTCTTTTTTTTTTCAAATAAATGTGACTGCTATTATACCTATATACCTATAAATATATTGTAGATATATATATATATATATTTGTTCTTATCGATATGAGACTATTATATAGAATGGATCATAACGATAAAACAGAATATATACAAATCGTAGATATATATAAAATATTTTACAATGATCCCTCATGATATTCATTCAATGGAAGAGGATCTCATTTAAAAATCAATTCACAATGTTTTTTATTATTATTATTATTTACCTTTATAATCTTGTTAATTCGTCAATGGATCCTTATACATATATATATATATATATATATATATATATACTAAGGGGAATAGTGCAAGAAGGTTCATTGAGTTGATGTCATCAGGCTGATATTTATATTCATTATGGTGACTCTTTATTTGTATTTCTAATATTTTGTTTGTTTTTTTTTCAATGAACTTTTTTAAGAATAAAAATCTATTTTTACCTAAGTATAGTTAGTCCGTATTATTAAAGCCGCATAAATATGTTAAAGTAAATCATAAAGTAATATTAACTCGATCCGCTGCTAGTTGTTTAAGTTGAGTTAAATAAAATAATTAGAAACATATTTTAACTTACGAAGAGGAAACAAAATTTTCAAAAATATGATTTTCTTAGAGTTCATTTTTGATTTTCCATTTCAAATCTATTTTCAGAAGCTCTAACTGTTTTTCTCTGAAAGTAATTATGTTCTTCTATATTATGCAAGAACAAAACATTATCTAAGCGGGAGAAAGTATATCAATTTTGTTCTATCATCATTTATCTAAGTCAAGAAAAATTATGAATCTTTAACTTTAACTTACATCTTAGATTTAACAAATGCTGTAATAAATATTTTTCTCATCGAATGTATAGTCTGTATATAGGATCTCCTGTTGTGTTAAACTTTTTACATTTTCAATAATGTTTCCAACAATAATTAAGAAAATTATAGTTCATTCCTATGAATTTTGAATAGTGCAGGAAACAAGATAAAAACGATAGAATTAAAGTTATTTTACATTATGGTCTATTTGTATGACGATGTTTAATTTTCCTTTAAATTTTTGATACTTAAAAAAAAACATAAAAAATAAAGACTAGACTTGGGGCCAAAGAGTAAACATTGTTAAAAATGAACATTAAAATGTTATGAAAAAACAAGAATAAGTTTTAAATGAAAATGAGTTGAAACTGCAATTAATTATTTGATAAAAGGACTTTTTAAAAAAAAATTCAATAATTTTTTTTATCTAACTTTAAAAATATGTACACAAAACTAGAAAATTATAAGGATTTCAATAGATCAAAAGACGACAAATTGAGTTGGCTCAGATTTATAATCTAATATCAATACAAGTAGAAGAAGACACCAATCCAAATTGGAATTATGTAACTTAAAAGAACTCTCTGGCATGACATGAATATGAAAAGATTTCGAAGCTTCTTCCATTAGAGTGGTATTATCGTAGCATAAATCTAAGAAAACTTAACACCTATATTCTTGTCGAATAGGTTTTTTTACGTTTCAAAGTTGCAGTACAGACTTAGATTATAGTGATTACTGGCGCGTTAGCTCAGCAACAATAAAAAATATATAATATCTATATTAAATTTTAGAAATAAAATCGCAACTCTATGTCTAACATGAACATTTACTCAGCTTTATAAATACCCTATAGCAGTGGATTCTTGTTCTAACGAAATTAAAAGTTTGATGCCTCCTCTCAAAGAATTGCATAGAAGAAGAGCTTCTGCTGCCCACCCCTATGTAGTTTAAATTCCCAGATGCGACATAATTCAGTTTATAGAAATTCATTTGTAGTACGAACATCGCGAATGTGGAACCATCTCCCACATTATGTGTTCGGCAGAATTATGCTGATGAACAACGTGCAACGTGTAAAGATTCAAAATGAAATTAACAACTTTGTTCACAATATGCTTGTCAATTTGAAATCAATTTTCATTCCCTAACACAAATTCCTTTGACCAGACAGTACATGAGTACTAAAGATCGTATAACCTATTGTTCGGTTAAAAAAAGGAGGCGGTGTTTAATGGATTAAAGTCTTGCACACTCATAGAGGACTCGTGCTTGTTTCACTCCTCTATAGTGTCTTTCGATTATTCACACCTACCCTCGCAAAAAAAAAAGCATAGAAAAAAACATTTGAAGAAAATTAAAGTGATCTTTACATATTTTTCATATATTATCATCAAATTTTTACAACTTCTAGGGGTAGTCCTTAATTAAACTTAATTCATGACTTAATTTACTACTTCTAGGGATAGTAAACTTAATTCAAGACTGAAAATTTTTGTTTAAATTCAATAATAGAAAATCAAGCAACGGCAAATCGAAAGCGCATTTATTCCAAGAGTTCTATCATCTAAATTATTCACCTATAACTTTATGTTATACAACATTTCAATATGTCAAGATTAATAAAATATCGAAAGTGAACTTTTTAAATAAAAAGTGTATATGTATAAGTATGTTTGTCTATAAATGTAAACAGGTGTAAAAAAGGGTTTCTTTGAATATTACTTCAAAGAAAGAGTACATATTCTCAAACTAATTGGGGCAAAACGATGTATTACCAAAAGAGACAAATAGACAAAATTAAAAAGAAAAAACTGTTTTTAAATTTTTTTTAACTTCATCTAAAAAATAATGATCTTTTCGATCTTTTAGTGTTATTTAATACAAAAAAAAAAAACAATCTAATGTCATATAAATATTTGTGTACATTTTGAATCAATGGCAATCTAAGATAAAATCATAAGATAAAATTTACCTTTGTATGTATACTTGTACATATAATATTCATTTTTGTTTTAAATTGTTAAAAAAAAAAAAAAATAAAAAAAAAAATATAAAAATTAAACAGAAGGAAAAAATAATAAATTTAATCGTTTTTGATGAAAATTACAATGAAATAAATCTTTTGTTGGGGTAATTCAGATGAAAATAAATGATTAAGAAAAAATAACAAGAATAACAAAAACAAAATTATAAAAATAAAAAGGAACCAAATAACTCAAATATAAATGTCCTCCAATACGACATATATTTCATCTTGTTTTTTTTTTTCTCTCTTAATCTTTTTCTCTTAATCTTTAAATCTATTTTGGTCATAGATTCTTCAATATATGATTTAGATTTCTGCTTTTATCCCAAATTGATCCATTGCTATCGATTGAAAATTTAATGTTTTTTGTTGTTAAGGAATTTCAAAAAAAAAATATTTTATTTAATTTTAATTTATAAATTTTTGTTTAGCAGAATACTTTAATTTAAGGTGTTTTTTAATAATTTATTTTAATTTATTCTATATAGACATTGAATATTAATTATTATTGGAAATAAAGGTTAATTTTTTTTTTCGTTTTTAATATAAAAATTAACTGAAGGTTAAAAAAAATTTTTTTTTAATAGCATATTATGGGATAATATTTTTCCTTCACATATCAAGTAATTTTGTTTAGTATATAATATAAAGAATACTTTTAAAGTAGTTTTTTTCAATGCATTTAGTAAGTGCAAAACCTGGTAAAAACATTAATGGAATTAAGAAATTTAAAAGTGGCAAAAATATGCAGTGGATAAAATATAACGTCATAATAGTAAATATTATTTAAAGCGTATAACTCTGGGAAGTTTAATTTTGAATTTCTTTCAAAAGGTAAAAAAACAAAGTTTATTTCATTGATAAAGTTTTAAGGAATAGAAATAACCCACAAGTAATGAAATATTTGTACCATATAAGTATGCTTAAACTGTTGTGCAATAAAACTATTAGATCTATACATTCTAAACCCTTAAAAAATAATTTTGCACTTTACTGAATTTCATTTTTTTCATACATATTTTTCTACAGCTAAAATATTTTTATTTTTTTAATTTTCTATATATAAACGATTTCAGAAATATGATTTTTCATATCTACATGTATAGTATTTCATTTAAAAAACGGACGAATTTTCCCTTTAAATCATTTAGAAGGCATAGGTTTTTTTTCTCATATATATTAACAAATAATAATACATATTAATATATACATATGTTACATTTCATTTGACATTGGTAAACATTAGTTAAATTGTAAAAGCAAAACCTCTACAAAATTTGCACCAATTATAAAGGCAAATTTAAATATTTTTAGTTCTGAGTGACTCAGTTTTGTTTAAATTTTAATAGTAATCAAAAGAATAACAAGAATTAGTTTGGAATGTAGTTCTGATTAGTAGCCTACTATTTTCCTTAACTTCTTTAACTTTGCCTATGATTTTAAAAAAGTCGATTCTCGGACGACGTCATTAAAAAATTATTACGTAACTTTAAAAATTTGGATCTTGTATCCAGAATCCTGTTTAATAAATCAATAATAAAAATATTTCTTTTTGATTTATCTTAAATTGGAAAAAAAAGTTAAACAGCGGTTTAGATTTAATATATATTTTTCAATTTACTACCTTTTTAAAATTTCTTGCTGATTTATTGTGTTTCGTTCACAAGTGACGTAGTGACATAGTGACGTAGCTACCCCTTAATACATAAGTGTCATTTAAGTGTTCATAAATGTCATTGTAATATTAAAAATATTGTTAGTAAAGTTAAATTCTTTCAAAATTAATTTTCTAAAAATAATAATAATAAAAATATCCACTATTATTATTTAAATAGTATATTCAGTTATAAATAAATAGTTTACTTATATTCATTTTATAATAGAAATTTAAATAATTAAAAAATTCGGATATCATATTATTATCCCTAGAAATAACTGGCATGGAACTATGGCTTATTTTGGGGCATAATGATAGTCCATCTATCTCTTCTATGACCAAATAACGAAAGATAATAGGGACTGTTTTTAACATTGTTTAAATATGTTATTGTAGATGGTATGTATGTGATAAAGCCTTAGGTTATAAAGCCATATTTTTCAAATGATAAATTTGAATGGGTCATAAAACTATATGGCGTTATGTTTCATTCGATTAAAACTACTTTAAAAAAAAAATCGATTTAACTTAAGTAATCAACTCTTTTTATAAATCCATCCTAATTTTTTTTTATTGATATTATAACAACAAATAATTTAATATTGTGGAGCTATTACACCCCTAAACGCCCACTAAACTAATTATTAGAACCTTATGATTTTATAACCAAATGTTGAATTCTCCCGAATTAAAACTCATTTTGTAAAAAGTGCTTACCCTGATTTTTTAACCTATTATAAGATCTCTCCTAATTAATTTTCTTACATACATATTTTATTAAAAAGACACTACCCAGATCGTTTTAAAAATTAATTATGGTTCTACAAAACAATTTTTCTTTTTTTATAAAAATATTGCTTTATGACCCATTCAAATAAGTTTTTAAAGACATATTGGAAATATTCATGAAATATGGTTTTATGATCTATGGCTTTTATAACCCCGCATCGTTATTGTATTGGTAATTGGAAAAACTATGAACATTCTTCAACATTGTACAGTATGTATATACTAAAAACAGGCCTGTGTAGTCTCTACTGTTTGAAAAAAACGTATAAAAAGAAAATAATTATGTAATCTATTTTTATTTATTTGATATTTGATAGTTTTGCATTTATTAAAAAAAAAAAAAAAACTTAAAATCAAATTGTAATAAATTATGATGTCAATTATATAATGATTAATGATAATAATACAATATTTCAAAAATATAAAATTTTAGTTAATCGAATTTTTCTTATATATACATGGTCATAAACACATATATTATAATATTTGCTTATATATTTACAAATATAGGTTTAAAATTTTATTTTTTTTTAAATATTCAATTAATTAAGAAAACAAAAAACTATATTAACATTAACGCCACCTATTAATAATTATATACATCTTTACTATATTTATTTAATCTATTCCATTATTCTATATGTATGTACCTACAATTTAACATCAACGCATTCAACCCTAGTATTAATTTCAAATTTACGTCAAATACTTTCATAAAAGACAACAAAAAAAAAAAAAAATGAAAAAAAATACACAACGGCAATAAAAAAAACATAAAAAAAAAAAAAAAAAAATTATATTATAAAAACAAGTAAGATAAGAAAATACTAAAATTAAAATTGATACCATCAGCGCCATCAATTCAACCCAAAAGCAAATAATATCATATCGTTGATTGAAATTTATATTTGATTACTTTTTAATTATTATTTGCATAAATACTTTTCATGTGTCCAATCTGTCTGTCCAATAGAATACACAATATAAACCCGAAAAAAGAAAAAAAAAACTTAAATTACAACAACAAAAAAAAAAAAATACATTCCTATGCATTTCCGAACAGGTACAAGTTCAGCAGACCCATCTACAATAATTTTTATGTATATATGTACATTTTATTTAAAATACTTGTATAGAGTATCGGATCCGGCAGTGGTAACATTTAATTTAACAACAAATTTTTAAACCATAAAAAAAACAAATTTTTTTTTTTTTTACTTATATTTAACTTTTGTAAAGAATTGTATACTCAGTTAAATAACAAGCTTATAAAGTTCGAGGTTCATTATGTAGGCTCTAGGCGAAATTAGTTTGTAAAGAATAATTTTATTTTTCTGTCTTTTTTTCTTTTTTTTTATTGTAAATAAATCGTGATGTATTCTAAAAAAAAAAAAAAAAAAAAAACATAATAATAAATTTAGCAACGCAGTTAAGTTTACAGAAACTTACGAAAAAAAATACACTAAAATTGAAAACAGAAGGACAACGTATTCAACAGTAGAACAAAAAGTCTAATGAAAATATATTATAACTCTTTGTCAACGTTTAACAGTAGTTGCAAGGATTAAAATAAATATTACTTCTGAAAGAGGATTTATGAAGAAATGATTTAGGAAGAAAGGAGGGATGTCCTTTAATTTTCTGTTAAGAAAAAAAGCATGACAAGGTTCAGCAAACAAATTATTAGTTTGTAAATAGGGAAGTTAAAGGATCGTAATACTTGTAAGGCGAATAGTTCTTCTACGTGCTAGAACTTTATTTCCAAAACATTTATATGTTTAATTGAGAATCATAAACAAAATGTTTCGGTGTTGAAATTACGTCTGTTAGTGTCAAAATATTAAAAAGATTGTTTGTAAAACTAAAACGTGTAAAATTAATTTTCTTACTGACAATATAATATAACAACAAAGAGTAGAGCTTCGGCTGTCATCCCTATGTAGTTGAAATTCCCAGATGGCATAATTCGTCTTCTCATTTGTGGTACGAAGATCGTGAATATGAAACGATTTTCCACAACATGTGTATCTCTAGATTAAATATCCAACGTTAAAAGATTCACGGTGAACATTAACAAATTTTTTCACAATATCATTCAAATTTGTTCACAATTGAAATCAATTTACCATTTCTCTATTTTTACTTCCGTTAACCAAGCAGTACATTAATATTAAAGATAATATAATCTATTGTTAACTCATAAAATGGAGGTGGTGTTAAGTGAGTTAGAAGTCCCATACATTCATATATTTACTTCCGTTATCCAAGCAGTACATTAGTATTAAAGATAATATAACCTATTATTTAGTCATAAAAGGGAAGTGGTGTTTAGTGAGTTAGAAGTCCCATATATTCATAGAAATCGCATGCTCTTCCACTCCTCCATATAGTGTCTTTTGATGATTCCCATCTATCCTCCCAAAAAAAGGAATAAGAACTATGTAGTTAATGTTCATCGCGTTTTTTTTTAAATCAAATATAAATAAGAACTTTCAATATTCTTTGGTTTTACCAAAAGTGCCTTCCATATAGGTCGTCGATTCTTAAGATGAACGATCTCGGTTGAAAAGCCAGGTCAGATCAATATACGAGTATTATATGTTACATTTAAATTATAAATATGTTATTACAATAACATATTTATAATTTAATACTTGTACCACAACTACAAGTGAAAGATAAAGATTGACTTATCTACAGCCTCATCACATTGCATGTGTTAGAAGCCCACAACTCACAAGTGAATAAAAATTTTCTTATATGAAATATTAAAATTGTTTTTTATGTGAAATATTTTGATTTAATTTTAGCAGTTTTTTAAAGCTACTTCTCGAACAACTTTATGTTTTATAAATCGAAAAGCCAATGGTTGAGAATTATTTTGCAGTTTTAACCGCTTTGACTAAATTTTTATTTCTTCTCGCTGGATGATAGCTTAAATCTTTAACTGTAACTCGTTAAATATTACCAAAATTCTTTTAGGAAAAACTTTCTTAATTCTTTTATTCCGAAAAACATGTCAGCAATGGTATAGCATTTTACCCCGTCTTTAACAGATGATTCCAATTAATTTAGTTTTGGTTCAATTTATCTTTAAAATGAATTATTTTTTTAATTAATATCTTATAACTGTTGGTTATAACCATTATTTTCAATGAACGGGGCAATAATAATGTTACGATAAAGAGTTTTGTTTTAAGTTATCCTTTTGGACTTTCATACATTCATATAATTGTATAGGTTCCAAAGGGTACTTTGTATATATTATATTTAACGCGTGTAATTTTGCATTAGTCAGGTTGTTCGATATAAATGATTAGAAACCATATTGAGGAAAAAAATGTATATAAAACAGTACAAGAGAAATATGTGATAATAACAAAAAAAAAAAAAATAAACCAAAAAAATCTTCATGGTGACTTTAAAAATAAAGCTGTCCGCCCCTTCTTGTTAAAATTTCATCCTATATATTTTTTTATTTTTTGTTTTGCTGTTCATTATTTTATTTTTATTTTAGTTTTTTTTTTTAAGCTGAAGGCGAGCTATAATTATTAAATACGGCTATTTGTTTAACATTTCATTAACTGTTGAGTTAATATTATGGTTGAAGCTTGGGGATGAATATTTTAAGTGAGTGAGTAAAGAAGGCATGAAAAATATTTTCATGGTTTTTAAATGTTTACTTTTCGTTTTTAAAATATTTGTAATATTGATTGTAACAAAAAAAAAATTTCTTTTTGGAGAATTTTTTTTATTTTTATTTTATATAAATGTTTGTATATATATGTAAATGTACTTATCGGTGCGTATGTATGTATTTGGTATGGATGGATAAAAGTCGTTGATCAATGTATATGAAAGTTGTAATAAAGGTTAAAATATTCATTTATTATATTAATTTATTTATCTTTTTAAAATTTTTAAACTGTAATTGTTCTTTTGATTGGCTGTCCATTAAAATTTATTTCTATAAAATTTGATCATAATATTAAATAAAGCTTTCTTTTGTAAAATATTTGTATTTTTAGTATAGGCATACCTATGCCTTTGTTAAAAAATATAGTAACAAAATGTAATAAATAGAATATAAGATACTAGATACAGTCATCTTATGAGTGCATCCTTTATAAAATTTAAGATAATAAAATATTGAAATTTAATTTCTCTTATTAATTAATTTTTCTTATGACAAGGCAAGTCATAAAAAGTTTTCACAGAAAATTTATATTGCCCCCAAAAAGTACTCATGTTTATACCCGTATGAACTATGTTCAAGGGTATAATAAATTTACCATTACGTTTGTGACACCTTAAAGGAGTCGAGCTAAATGTAGTGTTAAAGGTATGGATCGGCTCAGAATCGAATTCTGAGTCGGTTAAACCGTGTACGTCTGTCCTTACGTCCGTCCGTACGCAGGATAACTAAAAAATTAAGGAGCCAGGAGGCTGGCATTTTTTTACGTCATTTTTACAAAATTGTTAGTTTTGCTATTTAAATCCAGCATTTTCGGCCGCCGGGTTCGAGTAGCTGCCATACAACTTCTTTCTTTGTATGGAAATAACTCAGTATCTATTCAAGCTAGGTATCTGAAATTTTGCAAATGATGATCTAGTTTTATGCCAACAACTTTTGTAAAATTTGGTTTGTCTAGAGCAATCGGTTCAGGCTTCTTGCACCTCTTGGAACTTAATGAAGCTAGGGGTCTCAAATCTTTAAAAAGATTTCAACAACTTCTGTAAAATTTAGTTGTGCTTGTGTAATAGATTCGAATAGCTGTCATACAACTCCACAATTTACATAAATATAACTCTGTAGTTAACGTCGGTACTAAAACATCTGAAAGTTTTTAAAAGATGGTCAAGTTTTATATAAACAGGGTATATTACGTTCATACGGGTATCCCACAGTTGACACAGTCTACTCTACTGCACTCTTCCTCGTTTTAATTTAATAATAATGTATAACTAATTAAAAATATAATATTTGAGGTTCAATTGCATATTACCCTTCCTTTGAAAAACTGTTGCAGGTGCCAATATTATAATTTTTAAACCTTTATATCCCTGATAACTGATGTTCAATCTTAAAGATTTTAACCCTTTCAAGTTCCAAACTTTAAGAGTTTTTTTTTTTTTTTATTTGATCTATATATCTATAATAATCTATACTAAGATCTGCTTCTTAAAATTTATTTTCTTCAAACGGTGTAGAATTTTTGTAAACAGATATATGTAGATGGACGAACTTTCAATGCAAAGCGAAACTAATGATCAAATTTTACACCAAAGCCAAAATCCATTTTACCATAACACCGAAATTAATCTACTGTAATTGTTTTAACGATTTTATAATAGTATCCTTTTATTTCTTCCCGAATTTCTGAAACAATTAATTTTACTGTTTATTATTTTTTTATTCTATCACCATATTATTCTCAGTATCATTTTTCTCAGTAAGATTCTTATATAAAGTTCAACTTACAAAAAGTACAAGTTGTAAGTTACTCCCAAAGATTACTGATATTTCAGATGATGATAATTTATAATGATATGAATAATGAAATGTATAATCCAATAATAATAATGCTGGTGATGATGATGATGATGATGATGATGAAAAAAAAAACAAAATAAAAAATTATTATTTGTATGTAAGTACATATACGATGAAATGTTTAGACCACCCCTTTAATGAGGGCCTAATTGTAGGATTTATCTGGCACCCGGCAGATATTCGTGTTTTTATTATTTTAGTTTATTTTTTTGGGTTATTTATTTAATGTTTGGTAATTTTTTTTGTTTTTTTATATAAATCTATATAATTTTTTTTTTAAAAGAATAATCGATGTGTGAGGCATAGAAGGACATAAATTATTTATTCAAAACAAAAAACTATAAAATAAAAAACAAAAATAATATAAATTGAGGGGGAAAAAAAGAAAGGAGAGAAAATTACACTATACAATTATTGTTATATATAGGAAACATGAAAATCTTGCTAAATTAATTATTTATTATCTTACAAATTGTTATTGAGTCTGAACTTTTATTATTTATAACTTTTCAATCATATGATGTTTTTTTTTGGTTTTTTTTTGTTCCTGATAGGAGGACTTTTGATTGCTATAGGGAATAAAATATCCTGATTTAAAGATTTATTATATGCTAAATACGAATTGGATATATTTTTAAACAAAAAACAAGAAAAAAAATTAAAGAAATTTTAATGTTTCTCTGGAAGAAGTTCTGAATTATTATATTTACAATAGCAATATGGGAAAAATCCTAATAATGACCATGTAGACAATTAATTTTCAAAATATCACTTATATAGTTTGCATCTCTTTAAGAATCCTGAAAACAGTGTTATTTAAACCTTATTTGACAAATTTAGAATTAAGAGTCTGATATATACCGATATACTTATTTACTTAATTACTATCGTGTTCTTTTGTTATTCTTTTTTTTACAGTCTTTTCCTATTTACTTTGTCGCTGATTATTTCGTTTGTTTATGGCCCATGGTTCCCTCGAAAATTCTCGGGCAGAACTAACGATTATTCGTTGTATAACCATAGTTTTAACTTTGGCCTTGAATTTCAGGAAAATACTAATTATGTTTCGTAATTGAATTTATTTATTATTTATATTACATTGATCTACAAATTTTCCATGAAAAAAAAGGAAATTTTGCAATTTTCTTTTGATATATTAAAACGATCCCTTTAAACTGCCCATTAAGTTTAATGTAGTAGTAGTTAGTTCATGTAGTAGTTAAACATGTTTTTTATTAAAACCAGGCAGTGCGAGTTTATCACAGTCCTCCGCATAGTTATCAAGAATTTATTTTTCTAACTAGAACATTAGCTTAGCTTTTAACAATAAAAAAAGAAGAAGAAAAATTGTAATTATCTTTATATATTCCTAAAAATTATATGACTTTTTAAATTGGGACATTGCATATTTGCAATTTTTCTAATGCTCGTGAATACTAGAATACCATAAATTTTAAAATTTGTTCTCATTTTTTGTATCTGTTCGATGATTTTTTAGTACTTCTTTTAATACTATTTAAATAAATTTAAATTTGGTTTTTAAAACGAGGAAGCATTTAGAGTTAACTGTGTTCACTCTAAAAGTTGGTTATTCTCATATAAAAGTTGCATATCAGCTACTCGAAATGAAATTATAAAAATTTCAAATCCTATAGTTTCATTATTTTTTGAGTTATTTTGCATTTATTACTGTCGGAGGGATGGATACACTAAGCTAAATTGACTCAGATTTTAATTCTGACATATACTCTTTCATAGTAGACATACCATAGTATACATACCATAACTATCTCGCCTGCTTTACATTTAGTGTCACAAATGTAATGGTATAAATTTATTATACTCCTAGACCTATATGTTTGTACGAATATAAACAGTACTGATATGGTTAAGTGTATACATTGAAACTTTGAATTTTGTGGTCTTGTGGTTTCAATACAAAATTTCATCAGTCAAGAAATAATCAAAATAAGAAAGAGAAATAATTGCAATAAACAAGTATTTATATTCCAAAAAAATTATTTTTTCTTTTATATAATTTTTTTATTTAATGCATTATATAAGATTCAACATCAGTTTCAATTTCTTTCAATCCATTCTTAATAATAAATATTCATATTGTAATAAATAAAAGAGAACCCAAAATAAAAATTAGTTATCCAAAATCTCAGGATAACATTTAACTAGCGACATCATCCACAACAACAAAAATAACAGCAATAACAAGACAATGAGACAGTACCGGAGCCTTGAAAAAATTCGTAGATTTTTTTTTGTTTTTATAAAATTTCTTTTTTTTTTTTGTTTTTGTTATCAAGAGCAGAAAATCACATTGCTGTAGGTCGCCATTTATTATTTAAGCTGTCTGCACTTCTGATTCTAAACCTATAATTTTATATAATTTTTGTTGAGGCAATTTTAAAACGCGATCTTTTTTTTTTCTTTTGTTTTTCTTTTTTTTTTTTCTTACTGATTTTTATTCAATTATCATGGAATTTTATTTGTTGTTACATATATATTTTCTGATCTGTGATGCTGTTGTTTTGCAAAAGATCAGTATTCATTCAATTCATTCACCATAATCATCATATTAAAATACCTTAAGATTTTTTTGCTTGCAGTAGGGTCGGAGGGACATTTGTAGTTGTTTTTTTTTTTTTATGCATTAATTCTAGTTTCAACAATGATAAATGTGTACGCAATAAAATTGACTTCTTGTTTTACTTGTTATTTGGTGATCCTGATGTGAATGTTAAACTATAAACTAAACTAAAATTCATTCTTATGTTTGATTCAACAAAAAAAAAAAAAAGAAATTAACCTAAAATATTTAGTAGAAAATCTGTACTAAAGCAATCTTATATAGGATCATAAGTAACTGAAATTAATCAGAACTATATTATATACTTTGATTGATTACGCATCCTAAAATATATGTATAGAAAGGAGGAAAAAAAACAAAATAATGTCAAGTGAATCTCTTAAAAACATTAAGGTGATTCATAAGAATTTCAAAAATTTTAAATTAATTAGGTACGACTTTTCAAACACATATATATGCAATAATTTTAATATGCAATGCAATGCAATGCAATGTAATACAATACTGTTAAATAGTAAAAGCAGCAACAGCAGTTTTTTAAGAAAAACCAAAAAAAGAAAAATTTTCATTAGAGTCACAATTTTAGTTAAAAAATTTCAATACGCGTGCAAATATTCGTTAAAATTGTTAATTTTTTGTTCTGCCTTTTTTTTTTTTTTTTATATTACATAAAAAACAGGTTAAAATCAAAGTAAAAAAAAAAACAAAAAATGAAAAAAAGGAAATTAATGTGGAGGAAGATAAAAAATATTTTTTTTTTTTTTATTAGTCTTGTCTTTTTTATAGCCCAAGAACAATTTTTTTTATTGGCAATATTTGGTCATCAAAAAATTGATAATGGATATGAATGAATGTAAAACTGAATTTGTATTACCATCATTGAATCATTGAGAAGATGATGTTATGGACTGGTTTTTTTTTTTTTTTTCTTAAATATTCACATTTATTGTATACTTAGTAAGTTAGTTGATCGTTTTGATAGTCATTTGTGCCATCCATTGGGTGACGATGACATTAAAATGCAAATCTTATGTTAGAATTCCTGTTGTTATTGTTGTTTAAGTTAAAAAGTTTAAAAAAGAAAAGGAAATAAATACCTAGAAATTATAAGAGTTAAAAAAAAATGAGAGAAGATTTAAAAATTTTGTAGAATTTTCCAAGAAATATTAATTGTTATCTCGTATCCGGATCTAAAATTTTTAAAGAATTATAATGGTAACTTAAGTTCAAACAATTAGAAATTTAATAAAAGTCTAAAAAAAATTTGATAAGGTTGTAACAACGATTGTAACAAAATTGTTCTTATCTATTTTTATAAAGTCAAACATATTATTTTGTAAACCGCAAAAGATATTATATAGACAAAACAAAAATTTGTAAACCTGTTTAGTTGTATCTTTCTTACCGAAATATATCAAACATTTGGGATAAGTCAGAGAATCGACTTAAGTTATACATTGTAACAAAAGATTTTTTGCTAAAATAACAAACTCAAATTCCCAATCAAATAGTTAGAATTTGATTAAACAAATAAAATGATTCATTATGATATACTTACTTCTTCTACGGCACTAGTTAGAAACAGAACATAAAATCTGGGGATTTTCTATCCTTTCCAGATGTAAATCAGTTACCCCGAAAGTAAAATTGCGGAACTAATTTTATTTCTGAACTCTACGGGATGGTTATAGAACATTGTTCACAACAAAAATACGAATGGAATGGTATAAAAACAACATCTTGGGTTAAATGCATAAAACTAAGCTTAAAATCAAATTTTAGTCTTTCAAATGAAAACTACGCTTGAACTCGTATTGAGATTTGAGTTTGAGAGTAAAAAGTGAGATTTGAGTTCCAGCTCAATTTTATAGAATTGATCCCTTGTTTGTGTTAATTGTGTTCTCTTGGTAAATTTCTAGAAAATTGTCATGTAAAGCACCTCTCCTTCTTCCCATCTCATACATAAGAACATATTTTTGGTTTTCTAGCAAATCATTTCTCATTGATTATTTTCACATTCACATACTTAAGATCTGTCAAAATGCAAAATGGTCATAAAAAATTACAGTAACCTTTAAGTGCTATAAGGACAGGATCTAAAAGAACTATAGAATATAAAAAAGAATTTTTTTATTTTCATAGGATAGGATATTTTTCTATCAAAACAAAAATTCGAAAATTTTTTAAACTTCCCTAATTTTCAGAAATTTTTATTCTAAATATAGCCTATTTAAAAGATATCCAAAAGACATTAGGTAAAAAAATATATGACCTCGTAATATTGCATTTTATGGTGAATTTAATGTCGCCTGAAACGATTGTTATTATTTGCTTTTAGAATTGTTAAATAGTGGACAGAAATTGATCGTAAATTTTTTGTGTTTTTTTTTTTTTTTGTTTTGAATAAAACGATAGCAAATTAAAAAAAAAAAAATTAGCTCATTTTTGGATTGAGAAATTTTTTTTTTGTTTTTTTTTTTTGCTGATAATTTTTTCGTTTCCCTTTTTTTCAGAAGAACTGAAGACGAAGGATGCAAAAAAAAAAAAAAAAAATTAAAAAAATATAAAATAACAATTCAAAATTTGATTGTGTCATTGAAATGGAGTTGAAATGACTTAAAATAATCAGTTAATGGGCTTTGAACACATTTATAAATGATCAAATTTGAAATGAAAAGAAGAAAAGGAAAACACAAAAAAAAAAAAAAAACTTGGTGATTGGTATATAGAAAGGTGTTTCCATTAATAAATTTTGATTAAGAAATTTAAAAGATTGTTAAAAGCCACTAACAAAGGTAACAAAAATTAAAAAACGGAACAAAAAAAAAAAAATTTAAATAAATTGATTTTTATATTGGAGTGTTGATAGTCTTAAAAGCTATCAAATGTTTTGTTTGTTTAATTTAAAAATTTTGAAATTACTGATTTTTTTTTTTTGTTTCTTATTTATTAAGGAAACGTAATTCAGTGGGTGTATAAACTACATATAAATTAGATTATAATGTATTATTAGTTGTTGATTGATTACAATTTTTATTTGTACTTTCAATGCTGATCATGAACATAGCTGGTGATTTTCAAGTACCAGTAACCGGTTCTGGAAAAAATATTCAGTAAAATTTAAATATCGGTATTTTTTTAAAGTACCAGTAACGGGTATTTAAATTCTACTGAATATTTTTGTCAGTAATAGATAGTACTGGTACTGGTTTGTTTAATTAAGTACCAAAATACTGGAATTTCACCAGCTCTCTTCATGAAATCGACTTAAATGGCCATTTGTTTTGAATCCGACAATTTTCATAGTCCGAACTTTGAAATTATTTGTTTAAAGCTTCCTGAATAGTTTTCGGTCTTTCTAAATACAAAAAAAATGTATGTGTAAGATTCATATTTAGCTTGGTGATAGTTTATTGTCTTTTCTATTGCCCCAATCTTTCCTTATTTGGGGCTTTTTAATCCCTTGAGGCATTTTGTCAATATTTATTATATTTGCCTTAAAACAGAATACACGAATACTATGGGACATCATTATTTAATTAGTCCATATCAAAGTGTTTTATGAGTTGTTGTTTTAAAGGAAAATATTTAAAAAAATTTATGCAAATTTCTTAAAGCATATCATGTCAGAAGTCAGCGCTTCATTTCATTTTACGTTTTAATTTTGGTTCTTAAATACCTGCTTTTATATCTGTGCGTGATCAAAAATTATACAAAACTCGTCGTGAAACATTAAGAAGAGGTTAAGCACAATACAAGGTGACTATAACTAAGTGACTAACTACCATAGTGACCAAACTTTTCTAAGGAAAATCGTGAACGATACGGTAGTGCTCTAAATAATTCAAAAACACAAACATTTTTTTAAGTATAAGAGATCCCGAATTAGAAAAATTACAAGTGAGGTTAAATTACAAGTGAAAATAAAGTGAACTCCCAACAATAGTGTAGTTATATTATTTACAATGATTAGGCAAAATGATGTTTGCAATTACAAAAAAAAAATCGTATAAATGGATAAAATTTACAAGAAGGGAAGAAGTGTGAAGCAAAAACTATAATTTTGCTAAGTGACTAAGAACTTATGAATGTAAAATTTTCTTGGTTTACTAGATTTTTAGGTTAGCCCGTCTAACCCAAAATAAATTTTTTCATGGTTATATTTTCGGCTAGAAAAAAAAAACAAAATTCTTCAAATTTATGTATAAAACAGATTGATGCTTAAAGCTCACATTATATTATGTATCATTTCAAAGTATTAATGTTTTAGAATTCACATAAATTGAAGTATATAATCTATATATTAATTGATTTTACTTGAAAGTGATGTTTCTATCAAATACCTTTAACTTCAACACAAAATCTTTATTTTTATTCATATAATTTCATTAATATCCTACAGTTGTCTTAAATTCCTAAATTTTTTGTGAAATTGAAATCCTTTTTTTTTTTTTTGGTTAGTTTGTTTTTAGAATTAAAAAGGAGTGCTAAGAAATGTTGCTATAAATAACAAGGAAGAAATTAATTAATGGAGGAATAATTAAAAGGAATTTTTTTCTTTTTTAAATAAAGTTTTATGGAATTTAATGCGATAGTGCTTGAAAAGTATTAATTAAGGTTCTTATTTTATTATCCATTAACATAAAAAAAGAAGAGAAAAAAAAACAAAAAAAAACAGCAATCAACACAATAAAATTACAAATCTCACTTAAGATTTGCATTGATTGATTTTAAATTTTGCTTTCACAGTGAATTTTGGGTCTTAATGATATTTGTGGGATGGTTTTAATTAGAAATAAAATCGCAAATGATAATTCGGAAGTTGGATATAAAAATATATGAAAATATTTTTTTTTTTTTTTGAAAAAAAATTGGAAATTGAGTAAAACAAACTAAAATTTCTGTCAATAAATCCATGGAGGATGAAAACGAGTTTAAGGTACGTCAGAATCATCAATTAGATAAATTAAAATAACAAATAAGATTTTTTTAACATATGGGAGTACATATTGTGCCAGATGAAGATGAAGATTTTTTATTACGGGCTTGTGAAATATTTGTTTTATTTCGGAGAGAAGAAATAAATTTTTCTGAAGAATAATGACAAAAACAATTAACAAATTACACCGGGGATCATTCCTTACCATTTTTTTAATATTGCCACCATCTTAAATATGTGCATATAATTTCTAAAATTTGAAGAATGTTATCAGGGTGCTATCATAGTCATGACAAAGCTTTGCATTATTTAACATTTTTATTAAATCATTAATTTAAGTATAAATTTGATTAAGCGCTAGCTGTTTTTAATAAAGTCTGTTTAGGACAATAATTTAATTTTAATAGAAATAAAACTGCTAAAATTAAATTTTTAATTATAATATAAATTAATATAAATATAAATTCTAGATTTAATATAAATTCTAGATTGAAAAACACTATGCAAATTCTGTTTAATTGACATTAAAAAGTGTAGAATTTGTACTAAAAATGTTATTTTTAAAATGCAGACTTTTATATCGGTATTAAAAACACCATTTTGTACTCAATCTTATATGAAATATTTATATATTAATTTTTTAATCTCAGCTTAACGAAAATTCATTTTTAATCTTTCATTTACAAAAGGTTCTCCTATATTTGATTAACTATTAACTATTTTTACCTCCATTATTTGTAAAGTGAGAGTTTCTTGACCTACAACAGCATATACATATATAGGCTATAAGAAAATTACTATATGAGCCAATTAAATAATGGATATCTGATATGAAAAATTAAAACAATTAAATATTTATTGATTTAAAATAAATATTTTTTATTTGATTTTAGATTTTAAATAAAAACAAAAAGAATATGAAAAAAAAACTTTAGTGAACCACCAATGAACAAACAAAGAAAAATATGTAAGTATACGAAATATTAAGTGAAAAACTCAGCAGGGTGTCCATATTGATTTTTATGTCATGTTGACATAAAAATGTTTTTTATATTCCTTCAAAATGTTTTTTTTTTGATTTTTTTCAAATAGTATTTTATTTATGGATCATTTTTGTTAATCTTTGATTCAACTTGTGTGATCTTTGGCAACATAATCTATAACCATGAAAAAAAAAAATTACTTTTTTTTTTTTGTTATCTGACAGCTTAATCGAATTAATATTTTTGATTGGAATTGATGAAAATAAAAAATTAATTTTTCACCTACCAATTTTACCTATATAAATAGAATCTCTTTATCATTTTTAATTGAATTATATGGGATATTAATTTAAAAACAAAAAAAAAACCATGTGATTGATTGTACATCAATTAATATTGATGAAAAGATTCCAGTTTTGATCATTTATATTACTGACTTTGGATCTATGATTTTTTTGTTTTTGTTTTTGCATAATATTAATATGCAAGGTTAACTTTTTCTTTTTGATCAGTTGTATATTGATCTTTTTGTTAAATACAGTAGGATTTTATATTGCCTGTGGTTCAATTGGTTTACCACTTAGTATTACGATACTTTTTTTAATATTATATATATTACGTGCTCTGTATTAAATATTAAAATAAGAAAAGTATACAATACAATTTTATTAGTCAAAATTGTATGTCATCTTATTTAAGATTTGATTTCTTGTTATATGTAAATAATACAGAGTTTTTAAAAGAAAATTTTTTAAAAATAAAGAGGAGGAGTTGATTTATAGAAAGACTATTAAGAAATAATATGTCTCCTTTGATTAAGAAAGTTTAAATAATTAAAATCCATAATGTTTAGGAATTAGAAAAAGGAGATTTTTAGTTAGAAAAATTAAATCATATGAGAAGTCATTTTTTTTGCTTACAAGAAAAACAGTTGAACGTCATTATGAGTTTTTCTAAATTGTGAACTAATATAGTGGTATTAATAATTTTTTTTTGTATCGTATTTACAAATGAGGAATGCTGGGTTTAACAGATAAAATATAAAGTTAGTGTTGAAGCCGTTACATTTATGCAAGTACATATATGTATTCTTAGTTTAAAGCAGATAGAGATTAAAAAATGCAAATTACTTTTTTAAACCTGCTTCAGAATCTTAGTTTTAGAATATTAATTGTAATATTAATAAGGAATATTAATTCTAATTAAACAAAGAATTCTGATAACTCACTATACTCTTTATTTTATTTACTTTTAGTATAAATACATATTCATTAATTTGTTTGGGCCGGTTGCTGTAAGGGCCAGCTATACTCTTTAATTATAAAAGTTTTGTTTTATATGTTACGTAAAATTTGGATACTCTAAATATTTGTATATCCCATTTAACGATGCAACTGAGGGGATTTTGTACAATTTTGCAAAATCTACTTGCACAGCTTTAAGTTCATTAAGCTTAATTCTTCATTTTTTGGTTCATAAAAAAAGTTAATCACTTACTATGTGTAATTTATCTGTAAAAAATCCTACGTACATTTCATATACATAAAATATAATAATATAATGTTTATATATTATAAATTTAATGGTTGGTTTAGGTGGCTGGCCACCGCCGCTCATTGCAGTGACCCCAATTAGCGCGTTAGCACCGTTTTGCTACCACTTCCGTGACCACAAGGCTTATAATAGGGCTATATTAATTTTTATTTTAGATCCATTTGGTTGCGTTCAGAAACCTTACCATATCTGCAGGTTGCTTAACCGCTAGATCACTAAGATCGTTGAGTTGATGGCTACCCAGAATTGCTCTTCTGGCTCTAGCCAGCGCTGGGTACTTACAGGTGAAGTGTGTGATGGATTCTTTCTCATTCCGTTCCTCATGAGAACGCTTCATTCCTAGCTTCATTCCGGCTGGATAGCTGCAATAGATTTTCGGTTCTTTTTTTATCATACGATGGCCAGACTTTCCTTTATAATTTAATACTTTTACCGCAATTACACATGAAAAGTGAAAGTTGATATATTTCCACAGCATATTGTATGTGCGGCGGAGGAAACAAAAATAAATAAATTAAATACTTGTTTATAAAGTTTCGGACGTATAATGAAAACTAACGTTACTTTATGTTATACGTTGTACTAGTGCTATCGTTTTGCTCTCTATACGCATAATTTTTTAGCACCTTACAAAAGAGTTTAACTAATGAAATTTGTGTTTACGGAAAAAAAAGAACTTGAATTGTAGGCGTGGGTTTAAATGGAAATTTTAGCAGATGCAAGTTTGAAACTTGTATCTATAATATAATACACAAGATGTTGGCGAGACCTTGCCAACATGTAAAAAAATATATTTTATATCTATAATAAAACATTCACACTGAATGTAAACTAAACTGGCAATGATGATATTTTTGTATATTTATTTAATAATTTAAAATTTTATTACCAGAGACACAAATTTTTGACTCAAAGTATTATCAAGAGGCACAAACCGTTCATTAAATATATAAATAAATTTAGTAAATATTATTAGTGACCAAATTTTCCGCTAGAAGTATTATCAGAGACACAAACCCTTCATTAAAAGTGAGTACAGTCAAAAAAGAAAAAGTACATACTTAAAAACACATTTTCAATCAAAATAAATTCAGCAAATTTTTAATTTTTAAATTTGACCGCTACGTCCATTATGAACTGGTCGCAGCGGTAAATTAAAAATAAATTATTAATCTTCTGTTGGCATTTTCAATCTTTGTTTTGGAAAAAAAAAAAATAAAAATAGGTACTCTTAATAAAATTAAAACGCCTGAAAGTGAAAAAGTGAGAGTGAGCAAAGTTTATAGTAAACCTCATATTTATAAGAAAAAAATAATAGGCCGATTTTATTCTTGAATTTGTTTTCATTAGTATAAAAGCTGGTGAAAGCTTCGTAACGTACTTTAAAATAGTTTTGTTTATTTAGGTTGAAATTTAGATTTTTAAGCTAAATTTTCGGTAGAACTGGTATAACATAAAATATTCGAAATTTTTTTATTAATGTAAAATTCGACTGACTTAAATAATTATATTTCATAACAAAAGTCAGAAACTTACTAAATATTATAGAAACAGATATTTTTCTTAAAAAAAAAAGAAAAAAATAACATAGAAAATATCATTTTAGAAGCCTTCTCTCACAAAAGATTCATAATTTTGTACTAGACCATTAATAATATTGTTAGCCATGGAAAAAAATAAGATTTATTAATCAGATCAGATTATAATACCTGAAATTAATGATTGAATTTCTGATAATGTACACAATATAATGATAAGGCCTTGCCAACATGTAAAAAAAAAAATATTTTATTTCTATAATAAACCACTCACACTGAATGTAAACTGAACTGGCAATGATGATATTTCTATATATTTATTTTTAATAATTTAAAATTTTATTATCAGAGACATAAATCTTCGACTAAAAGCCTTATCAGAGACACAAATGTTTACTTTTTAAAAAGTACTTTCGACACAAAATTTAAAGCAAATTTTTAATTTTTAAATTTGACCGCCACATCCATTATGAACTGGTCGCAGCGGTAAATTAAAAATAAATTATTAATCTTCTGTTGGCAGTTTTCAAATGACTCTTTGTTTTGAAAAAAATAAAAATACTCTTAATAAAATTAAAAGACCTGAAAGTGAAAAGAGCAAAGTTTATAGTAAGTTATAATTATAAGAAAAAAATAATAGGCCGATTTAATTCTTGATTTTGTTTTCACTATTATAAAAGCTGGTAAAAGCTTCGCAACAGACTTTATAGTAGTTTTGTTTATTTAGGTTGGAATTTTGATTTTTTAAGCTGAATTTTTGATATAACATAAAATATTTGAATTTTTTTTATTAATATAAAATTCGGCAGACTTAGCTAATTATATTTCATAACAGAAATCAGAAACTTACTAAATATTATAGAAATGGAAATTTTTCTTAAAAAAAAAAGAAAAAATAACATAGAAAATATCATTTTAGCCTTCTCTCCCAATAGATTCATAATTTTGTACTAATTTATTATTAGACCATTAAATTAAAAAGCTGTCGAAAACGACCGTCACAAAAAAAAAAGACCCCGAAAATTTATGAAATTACATTATCAGAGACATGAATCTTTTATTAAATATACCAAAGACCTCTTCCAAAGTACATTTAAATAAAATAAATTCAGCTAATTTTTTTCAAGCAAAAAAAAAATAAACGCAAAAGACTTGAAAGTAGTTTTGGTAATTGAAGTAATTTCGCGGCGAAAACAACTGTTTTTCATCGACATAAATTTTTTTTTTTAAAACTAAAGAAAAATAGAGAGTAAAATTTTAACAAGTATTAAAATTATTTCGATTATTGGGAGTGTTTTAAATGTAACAAAAAATAAATGTCGTAGCGGTTGGTGTTGGTTGGTTTTTCGCCGGTTTTTATTGTGCACTTTATACATGTGTTTCAAACAATTTGAGATATCGGCACGAACTTTTACCCTGAATGTGTTTTTAGCTTGGACCATTTTTTCTCAATAATTATAAAAACTGTCAAAAATTATCGCCACGAAAAAACGGCGAGAATAAATTAATAACCTGTACCTAACATTTTTAATTTTATGTGTTTAGATTTGTTTTATGTTTTTTTTCTATTACAAGTAAGTCAGTGATTTCAACGTTTTTTTTAATGGTGCTGATGTAAAAATGAAATTTTTAGGTAGTTTATTAAGGGAGTCAGTATGATAACGTGAATGTTTTTGAATCTATAGAATTTGTGCAATTGCACAGGGGATTTTCTAGTTTGTATAGAAAACGAAAAAAGTTAAAAGTTAAGAAACTATTTCTACGATTACAGAACGACTGTATTTATTGTTAAATAACGGAAGATACGAAAACGTTCATTGTGGATGCAGTATAACGATAACTTAATATAAAGAAAAACATGTTGATCTTGTTGATACAAGTTTAATTCTCATAGAATTAGATAGAACTAAAAACATAGTAGGTAGCCTTAAGTCAAGGTTCTTCGAAAACTTGATGTATAATATATTGAATATTTTTTAATTCTTGAACAAATTTTACTTATATCATTGTTAAATTATTATTCAGATTTCAGCGAAACGCATACAGACATATGCATATTCTATAAAAATAAACTTTTCATTAAAAAAATTATTTAAACCGGAACACTTTGATCTTTAAAAAAAAAAAACCAACCCATTTTTAGTTAATGGAATGCAAAACAAAAACTTCAAAATTTATTTATTGAAACCAAAAAAAAAAACAAAAAACTTTATTAATTTAACAATCAATTTAACTCATAATCAAATAATTTTTGTAATAAATATATCACAAAAGTTCCATATTTGTACAGACATAAAATAACTAAGAAAAAAAAAAAGCAAAAACAACAGAAAAGTAATATATTTCAATCGAAATTAATTTCAATTTTAAAAGTTAAAAAAAAAAGAAAAAAAAATTGAAGACTCGTCCAGGAAAAAACGAAAGAATTCAATTTGGTCTTAAAATACGAATGTGAATTTTAAAATAAAGAAACAGAAGAGACAGAAAACAAAAACAAAAATTTGCATACATTTTGAGTGGCCCCAGGTCATTTACCAAAATTTATACCTTAACAAATTCTAAAATAAGTAACAGATGTCTCTGTACTATAAACTGTTTTTGTTTTGTTTGTTTTATTTCCGCACCAAATTAAGACTACATAAGTACATATATAAATATCATATAATTTGTTTTTGTTGATTCCATTCATTGAATTTGCTTTTATAGAAAGAAAAAAAAAAAATTAAAGTAATAATTTTGATTAAAATATTGGACCTATAAGGTGGATAAATATGATTAAATTTATACTATTTCTTTGGAAGTAATGAAAAATCGTTAAGATCGTTAGCATTTAAAAAGAAGTTTCAACCACTTGTGTAAAGTTCTGCAAATTAAAATGAGAAATTTCCAGAATTGGAAACGATAAAATTATTGGTATAAACATGTAGAGTAAAAGAAAGGTTTTTTCTATAGTTTGAAGTTGTATTATTGGTTAATAATTAATTTAAGAATATAAATTAAAGTTTTATTAAATATCTCCTAAACAAATTTTTATATAGAAAGGAAGAGTAATTAATTTAAAGCATTTAGAAAATGAAAATTATTGGGATAAACTTTGGGATTGGGATAAATCGCATAGAGGGGTGAGGCTATTAACATGATGATATAAAAATATAATGTACTACAAAGCAAATATACTACAAAATGTTAAGAAAATTTTGTAATGCATTTTTCGACCACTAGATAGCAGCATCGGTTCTACTGACATATATATTTGGAAATTTGGAGATATAAAGTACCGTTATGTGTTGACGACATCTAAAACGATGATCATTCTTTTGCGGAATTTTATTCAATTATTGTATACTTTTTAAATATTATCGATATTATTTATTTACGTCTAAACCAAATATTCAGTCAATAGTGGTCAGACTATCAATTTAGAAGTGGGAAGGAGAAAAAAAAACAATTTTTTAAACTGAAATATTATTTGCAAAATGATTCCATTAAGAAATCATAATTAACTTTTTTAGTTACACAATTTAAATATGACCTTAAACTTTACTGAAGCATTCTAAAAACGAAAGAAGTTAGTTATATGATCCAATACATGACAGTTGAACGTTTTTTGTTTTTACATTAATGCGCAGTAGAGAACTTCAAATTTTGGTACATTTTTTTTAAAATAAAGAATTTTCGGAATGAAATCTATTCCGTTTTAATAAATTTTGTTTACACTTCGTTCTAACTGATTTATTCGGACACAATATTAGGGGAAATTCCGAATAATTCTATCAAATATAATTTTATAATTGTTAACGAAATATTATTAATTACTATGATGGATATTAATTAAAATTTACTTTTTTTTTTTTTTTATTCTATTGTAATTCAATTAAAAACATAAACTAAATGTAAACGAATTAAAAGAAATGCCAGTTGTCATTTTATTTTAAAAATGTGGCGTCACATTTTACTTCAGGATTTTATAATTTTTTTGTAATCGTTTTTGCTTTTATTCTCAATTAAATATTAAATTGTGTTTTAATTCAAGTTTATTTTTATATTCTATAATCTATACATAGACTATATATGTACTTCTATTCGTAGTGTACTTTGTAAAAATAAGAATATTGAAATTTTTACAATCATAATAATTTGTAGTGTGTACTTTATTTAAGAAAATAATATTTTGAAAGTATTTTTTAATTTTAAGGTAGAGATTAGAGAAATTAAAAAAATGTTTTTTTTTTTATATTTTTTCTATACGTATAATTTGAAAACGTTTGTAAAGTATAATTTGCACAGTTTTCAAATTGTAAATTGTAAATTATCATAAAATCGGCCAGAACAAAAAGCGCGGATTGAAAATAACTTTTTCTATCTTTTGCAAAACTCTACGGCAAATTTTGATTTCATTAAATAAATCAATTCCATCATAATCATCTTGCAATGCTTCATTTAAGTCTCAAATTCTTCGTCAGATCAAATCGGTTAATAGGCTGTTTCATAATAACATTGTTTTGTTTTTCCTGCTCAAACATGATTCTTAAATTCATGTGTCACTTTCAATTCTTCAGCTATTTTCTTAGCAGTTATTAAAGAAGAATTGAGTCATCATTTACGACTATTCGACTACTTGTTTTCTTGTTGTAAGTTTGAAATTTTGGACTAATATAAATAAAAATTTTATATATTTGTTGTTTTGTTACTTCGTTTGTATATATATATAATATAATCAGTCATATATATATATATATAACTGATTACTATTTTTATGGTTTTAATATGATTGTTACTTTGTTTTATCTTCATGAACAGGTTATTAACAAAAACAAAATATACATAAAATAAAATATATGTAATGCATATAAAGATAAAATTCGGAAAACAAAAAAAACGAAAACAGAAGGCTCATATTTTGCCAATAAAATGAAATTATTTTTATCTACAAAACGAAGCATAATTTTATGCTACTCCACCGCCTTGGGGTCAACCTATAATCTGACCAATAATAATTCTAATTCGTTTTTAATATTGCACGTTATCAATTTTTCTTGAACCAATCATAACGACCATGTTGTACATGTAGAAGAGACTGCTTTTTTCATATCGTATAAAAAATTATAATATTGTAAAATATGGTATATATGAGAACATTGTACAAAAGTCAATAGATTAAGACTTCTTTCAATTCAAATTATAATAACTAAACAAGCTGAATAAATAATGTAAAAAAAAATTACATAATATTATAATTTTTTTTTTTTTTAATGCATTTCTGTGCCACATAAATGTGGACAGGAAATTACACAGCCTTTCCTGTTCAGACGTGGCTGTAAATGTCTTAGGGGGGAATAACTCTTATTATGGGATTTGAACCCACACTCTCGTATTTTATTCGCTCTTACCCACTAGGCCACCGAGGCCCCTGATATTATAATATTTGTAAGAAAATTTGTGGAATTTAAACTCTGACAAATTATTTGAACAACTTGAGATTATTGAAAAGTATTTGTTAAAATTGAATAGTGTTGATTATTAAATAAAAGTTAGGTAGAATTTTTAACCAGAACAAAAGAAAAATACAAAATTGATAAAAGTTTCAATTAAAGCAACAAAAGCAATTCACCATGCTATCATTAAAGGTTAAAGTTCACAATGCTGTATAGAGCAAAATGGTTATAACTTTTTTTAATTATAATTTATAATAGAAGTTATACCCGAACTCGGCATCTCTTTACTTGTACAAAAATATTTCCATTCCATTGAATTGAGCACTTTTTATTATACCTAAACCCTCTCTAACTCAAATAGATTTTTACTGTATCTTCGAACAAATTTTTACTTTGAAAAGAAAATTAAAAAATTTATTTAAATTGAAATTAAAAAGTTAAGATATAGCAATAATAAAAGTTGTACCTAAGATATAACGGTGTACTTAAATATAAAAGGAAGTAAATAGTTAAACAAATTTTTATTCCCTCCCTCCAGAGTTTGAGAGAACTTGAAAATTAATATAATAAAAAATGGTATTTTTTATACTATTATACCATAAGTAAGATTTTTTTTATACCCTTATATTACTGTACATATACATATAAATGTATTTTTAATCAAAGTTATGTATCATAACTCATCATAAGTCAATTGGTAACATAATTTTCATTGTTTTACCTCATAAACATGCGGAAAAAAAATTTTTTTCTTAAATATTATTTATAAATTCAATTTTATTATAATCGATTATTATTTTTAACATAATATACATAGGTACATACAAAAATTATAACAAGACGCCCAATTTTTTTACAATTCATCTTAATTACTACCATGGGAGTTTAATTTTCATCACGGGCTTCTTAATTCAATCCTGTATTGTATTGAATTAAATGTTAAATGTTAACTTTAAATATTTTCTAATCAATCATAATCATAAAAGAAAATTTTGACAAATTAAAATTTAAGCTTTTCTTTTGATTTATTTTTTTTGTTTATGTTTAATTTTGTTAAAAATAATCTTTTTTAAAATATTTGTTGAAATATCTGACAGCTTTTCAGAAATCTTTCGAGTAGAATTCAGATACAGAAAATTTATTAAAATTATTTTCCCATAATTAATTAATTTCACTGCTAAGTTTTTGTTTTTTTTTTGGTTTTTATGAAATTTCTAATTATGAGAAAAATAAAAATTTATGTCTCACCTGCTTTTATATTTATATATACATATATATATATATGTATATATATACATTTACCTTGTAAATTTTTTAAGTTTTAAACAAGTTAAAAAGTTCCAAGTTTATGTCGTTATTGGTTTAAAAAAAAATATAGTGGTTTTTTTTTTTTTTTTTTAAATAGAGATATCTATAGAAGTTTCGGTCCTCTAAAATGGAACTTTATTTAATATTATCATAAACTTTAGTTAATTTAAATTCTTTAATAGAGTACATAATTTCATTTGTAAATATGTTTTGATATGGTTTTTTAATTATATTAAAATTATTTACAGCAAGTTTTACTTAAGAACAACGAACGCATCCTTTTCATGTTCTTTAATATATTTCTGCCTGCCGACGAGGAAATGGACGTCAAGTTCTTGATTACTCAGAAAACGTATGTATACATAATGTAGACCCCAGTTCAATTTTGATGAAAAAGTCAGGACTCAGATATTTAAATGAATTAGCTTTAGATTATTTAAGTGTGTATAATATAATTAAGCCAGATTCGAGTATAATCATTTTTTAAACACGATCAATTTATTTTTTTAGTTTTTAATTATACTTTTCAAGCTGAATACATAGTAAAAACATTGACATCACCTTATATTGCACTGAAATCTAATTAAAGATGGTTACAAAACCTATATTAATTAATTAAGGTTTATGATTTTACTACTGCACTCTTAAGACACATCTGGGAGTTTCTTTTAATTTTTTTTTTTTTTTTTGTATACCTTTTTCATATGTTTTAAATTTTTTGTATGATTTTACAGATATCCACGAGCTAACAGCAGGAGTTTCATAACATGAACATAAGAATATTATTAAATGACAGTCAGACAATACCCAACAAAACATAATTTTAGAAGTAAAAAAAAAAATAAAAAAAAAATTTATAAATAAATAAAAAAAGCTTCAAGAATTCAATAAAATAATCTCTATTTTATTTTATTTTTTTGATTTTTTTTTTACATATTTAGTTTTAAAAGTTGACCATTTTCTGATATTTCAATATAGATATACTCGTAAGTATCGAAAATTTTGAAAATTCAATAATACTTTAAAGTCTTTGTAAGTCTTGGAAGTTTTTTTTATATGTTTCCTGTTTTAATTTTGTGAAGAAAACAATATTAAGCTATATAGGTCGAGAAAATGTAATGCAAATTCTTTTGTCTTAAAAACATAGTTTTAGCTTATATTAAGATCGATATTAAAGAGATTTTTTTTTTTTTTCCTAAGGGAGGTGGGAATCTTCCAAAGACACCAAGAATTTCCCCTTGGTAGTGTTAGATTCTTACTGACTAAACCCACCTCCCCCTTTAGCCAATATAGTGGGATGAAATCCTTACCTGCGAACGCAGTATATTGGCTAGGGAGTAGGGATAGGAAAGGATAGGAAAATGGATACGGAAACATTGAATTGGGAGTGGGACTATAAGGAAACAATGAATCCGCCTATTATTATTTTGCTAACAGTGACTAAAGCCGTCACAACAGTTACAACATGTAGTAGTAGTATATATTACTACATGAGGCAACTATTGAAGGCAACCCCCACTGTCACTGTAGCGGCTGTTATTATTGGTATTAATATTTTTATTTAATATTATTATTATTTTACTACAGAGTCAGCGCCATCAGTGGATTACAACTTGCAGCAGTATATAACACCTTACTTGCATGATATAACCAAAGATAGCCCCACTGTAGTAGCTATTATTATTATTACTATTATTATTATTATAATTATTATTATTATTATTATTATTATTATTGTTATTATTACTAATATTAATTATACGATATACATTATTACGATATAAAAGTACTACATATTTTTTATTTATGACCTTGATTTTGACCTTGACCTATGACCTTATTTTTTATTTATTGAACCCAAGACCATTTGATTGAAAGGTTGGCGACTTAACCACTGCGCCATGAGTCAGATTAAAAGTGCAATGGAAGCATATGAGCATATTATGTTCAAACTAACTTTTTATCCTTAAATTCTATACTTATACATATACGATATGTGATGAATGATGATTAACAACTGTATTAACCAGTTGAGTTATACAAAATTCTACACTTTTGTGAGACTGATAAGGAAAAAAATGTTTGGTTTTGTATGTCAGATTGTAGAATCAACAAAGTTCTTCTTACTTCTTACACAACTATTAAAAGACTTGAATGAACGGTTTAAAATTTTAACATTGTTTTTTTTATCTCCAGTTTATAACATCATTAGGCCATCAGTAAACTATATATAGTAATTCTTAAATCTCAATCCATTAAATTCTTAAATTTCTTGGATTTTTTTTTTTTTTGTATAAAAATTTACAACACATAGTACAGATCAAAAGATGCTTCTTTTTTTAAGTTTATTATAACTAGTTCGAGTATGTACATATATATGGACATTTTATTAATTTCCAAAAAATAAAATAAAATAAAATTAATAAAGATTTCAAAGGAATAAAAAAATAAAAACATAAATTTTTTTTTATTTCTTCTTTAATAAGCAAAATTGAATATAAAATATTTTTGTTGGATAAAAAATTACAAAAAAAAAAAAAAAAAAAATATCGAATTACCAAAATATAATTCTTTTGCAGTTTTGACATTTTGTTTTTTTTTTTTATAAAATCTTTTCATGAAATTTTTTTAAAAATATATAAAATATTTATGAATTTAAAAGATCTGAATTCAGGATTAAATTCAATACGTTAAAAAAAAATTGAAAAAAAAAAAAAACAAAAACAAATTATTTTATTAAATTTCATCTATAAAATTTTATGAAATCTCATAACTTTTTTAAAATAAAATTTAAAAATCTATTTTAAAAATTCTTTCGTCTTATGATACTTGTCAGACTTATAATTTAATAGGATTCAGATTTCATTTGCTTAAAATAGAAAGATGCAACTAAAATTAAATGAAACAACATGACGCTATTATATATATGCAATTTTAAAAGAAGATTTTCATTTCATTTAATAAATTAAATTAATTTTTTTTTTTCTCTTCAAGTTGTTACATTGTCCGCATGGAAAATTGACAAAATTTAGAATTATTTCTATTGAAATATTTATGTTATATATTTGCATATATATTTCTAACTATTATAGTTTTTTAAATAATGTTGTAATGAATGTAATTCAGATTTAAATTCTTGAATTAGAGATCAGTGCCCCAATAAATGACAAAAAAATTTTTAAAAAAGTTTAAAAATTTTAAATCACATACATAGTAGATTATTTTATAATGTGGAATTTAAAAAATTGTTTAAAATATAAATTTAAATTTATCAGGAAAATTTATACTTAAGAAAATATCAAATTTTTAAATTTTTTCGAAAAAGTCGCCTCAATATGTCGATTTATTAATAATAATTCAATTTTTTGCTTTATAATGACAACCTAACACAAATGGCTTTAAACTTTATAGAGATTAGAAAAAATGACTTTAAACTTTACAGAAATAAATATCTTTACAGAAATAAATTTGAACACATTCATTTTGCTATGACACGTCCCTTTGTATCATACGTCATAGAATGACAAACAAATCATGCAAAATGTTACATTAAGTTTACAAAAATTTGGGAAATATAAAAATTTTAATAAGAATTTGATAACCTGTTAAGAGACACACCGCACATCTTTACTTTAATCTAATCTACAATTCTAAGAAAAATTAATAATAACTCAGTATGGCACGATGGTCTAATTTATAAATTAGTAAAATTCGGGTTTTTCTATGTATATCACGAAAATTATACAAAGTTTCCTCAACGACAGATTTTTCCATGTTAGAATAGTGTCAAGTGCCAAAAACATTACTTCTGGCGTTCCTTTAGGTTAATCACTGGCTCCTATTTTCTATAATATTTTCAAAGCAGATTTACCAAATTCTATTCACTGCGAATTTTAACTAAATGCAGATGATACTGCTCTACTCAGTACTTCCAAGTGCCCTAATGAAATTATACAAAACGTTGAAAATAACTCTATCCTTATTCAAAATTATTTTTTTAAGTGGAAAATTAAAATAATTGGGGAAAAAACAAAAGCGATATTCTTCACAAAAAGGAGAAAATCCAGTTTCCTGCCAAACAGAAATCTTATTATCAACAACAACGAAATATCTTGAGAATATGAAACAATCAAGTATATCGATATTCACATCAATAAAAAATTAACCTTTAAACATCATCTTTTAAAGACGATAGAAAAAACCAACTTGATTATCAGCATGCTTTATCCACTTATTAATCGAAAATCAATTCTAAACACAGATAACAAAATGCTAATTTTTAAAACAATATTTAGCAGTGCATTATCTTACCACCATCCTATATGGAAAAGCGCTGCAAAAACTAATCTATAGGTATACTACCAAAAAACTGAATACTCCTTTAAACATTACTATTATAGTAAAACCCTTTTATTATCCTACTAATGATTTCTGAACAGATCGAAATACTCTGCTTCTTTGAACTCCTGTTACTAGTTCTGTATTTAGATTTATAATTAAGTTCTAGTACAAATAAAATATAATAAATAAAAACAATTTTGTAAAAGAAAACAATTAACTAGTATTTAAGGTGTAAATACAAATAGTATAAGCTCCTATAAATAATCATGTACTCACAAAAATTTGTTAATAAGATCAAGGCATAATAAATAAATAAAAAATTGTTTTTAACCCTTCATTTCTGTTATAATTATGTTAATTCATCACGTCACGTTCATTTTGGTATGACTCTTTTCTTTGTCATGACAAATCGATGCATTACAAAATGTCACAATAACTTCGCAAAAATTTAGAAAATATAAAACTTTTAATTTACCAAGAATTTGATAACCATGTCAAGAGATTTGATAACCTGTCACACCGCACACCTTTACTTTAATCTAATCTAAAATTTTAAAAATAATTTATAATATTGTTTTATGAAAGATTCAGTTTAGTCCTTATGTAATGTTTATAGTTTCAAAATATTTTTGGTCAAAGTTTGTACTTTAATATGCCTTGTAAAATAATTTTAGAGTTGTCCAAATTTTCTAATGTTACAAATACTATAATGTCGATTTAAATATTGTACCTAAAGTTATTAGTAATTATATTACAAAATTAAAATCCAATATAATGAATTTATAAATTGAAATTTAAAATATTTATTTATTTATTTATATACAGTTACAGTGGTACATAAATGTGCCAGGTAGCTATAACCCCTGTTTCCTGGTAGGAATGTGGGGTGTACGAGATATTATGTGATATATTTAAGTATTTATATATAGCGATATATGAATATTTTTTTTTTATATTATAATTATTGTACCCAGCCGGGAATCGAACCCAAGACTTCTCATTCCCTTATGAATGATTTAAAATGTAAAAACTATAACGATTTTAATTGATTTGGCAGATTTAGCATTTTCATTTGATTTTTTTAAACTTAGTAGATAGTGAAAAAAGGATTAACAATTGTGAGATGTGAAACCTTTAAACGGCAAAATAACGGGACACCACAAAGATATTAAAAGATATATTGCAATTTGCAATAATATCTTGTATTAAAAGTAATTTTATAAAAACTTCATCACTTCAGCTAATTTTACCATTTGCCAAAAGTTTCAAAATTGACCATTTGACATCTTGCAAAAAAACGCTTTAACAAAAAGGGGGTTTAATATTTGCTTCGATTTTCGTTGACGACACTGCAATTTATTCTGCGGATTCACAGAACAGAGTTACTTAATTATTACTAATTTAAAAAATTCTCTCGACGTTCTTGACAATTACTTTACTAAGTGGAAAATACAAATCAACATTTCGAAAACAAGTTCTATTTGCTTCAGCAGGAAAAGAAAACCTTGCCTTTTACCTACAACGTTACTAAAAATTAATAATACCGAAATTAAATATGCCGATTCTATAAAATATCTTGGTGGAACTTTTGATAAAAAAATACATTCAACCGCACATTTCTGCCACGTTAGATAATATAAACAAATATACTCGAACATTATATCTGTTCATTTGCAGAAATTCCAAATTGTCGTCTGAAAATAAATTAATAATTATGAAGACCATATTTCAGTCAGTTATCTGCTATGTACCACCTATCTGAAAAGATAGCGCTGCAACTCATATAAAAAAAACTTCAAATAGCGCAAAACAAACTATTAAAGATAATGTTAAATCTTCCTTTCTACTATTCAACACGAATACTTCACAATAAGGCCAACATTAATAATATTACAGATCAAATAATAAATATTAACAGTAAGTTCAATTCAAAAAATAGATTTTCAAAAAATGCCTTAATTCAAAGTCTCAACTAATTATTTAACTTAATAAATAATAAGTGTAAGTTAGGGTAATTATTAGTTTTAAGATAGTCTAGGCTAGTTATAAGTTTTATCTATAAATTTCATATATGATTTTTCTCCCTTTAGGTTTTTTTACTAAAACAAAAGATATTAAAAAATATAAGAAAATATTCAAATCAATTAAAAAAAAGTTGTATAAATATCTGTGTCTGTAGAAATAAATAAAAATAACTTATGCAAACAAAAATTGTAAATTTAAGGAGTGCAAATAAATAAATAAATAAATAAATTTAATAAAATGTCATATATTCTACTCGAGATATGTATAGTAATTGAAATTTGTTTTTGTTTTTTGTAAAATGTATTTTTGTAGGAAACGTCTTTTAATGAAAAGTCCTTTTTGTAAAACGACCTTTATGTTATATATTTTATTTCACAATTATAATTTATTACTTTTCTATTTTTAAAAATTTCGCTTTCTAATTTCAAACTCATTATAGGACATCATAAGTAATTATTGGGCATACTTACTACTTACTCTATTATTCTGCGGCCCCAAAACAAAAAAGATAAACTTAAAAAAGTCAAAAAAGATTTCATTTTGCCGAGTAATCCTTATTTTATTTTAAGTACATTCCCTACCATATATAATGAGATAGAGAAGTGAGATCCATCAGCCCAAGTGCCACAAGATTACTAATTCTGCCACATCATCACAAGTGTGGCAGAATTAGTAATCCTTTATTACTAATTCTGTGGCAGAATTATATCTTTATGTTTAAATCAATATGTTTAATGTAAATTTTAACACAAATATACACATTTTCATAATAAAATAAAAAAGTTTCGTAATACATAAATATATGGAATGACCCAGAAAACTTATCTATATAATAATATCTAAAAAAAAAAATAGTATTACAATTATTTTGTTGTCATAACTTCAACACTAAAATAAAAACAAAAAATAATTTCAATTAGTGTTTCATTTCATAAAATATAAAATCATCAATTCGTAAATATTAAAAATGAATTTTATCCAAAAAAAAAAAAAAGGAGAAAAAAACACCACCCTCTAAATACATACAATTTTCAAAATATAATAAAAATATAAAATTATTATTTTCAATTTCCACTTTATGAACATGATTTACAACAAAATGTAAAAAAAATTACACATTCATTTATCCAAATCATTCCGTTTACTTTTATATTGTTACAATACAAAATAATATTTACAGATATACAATTTAGAGGCTATATACTCTTTTAAGTTACCCAGTTTATGTAATGATTTCTTACAAGATATACCAGAAGAACATCATATAAAACAGTTAAGTAAATAATTTTCAGAAAAAAAAAAAAACAAAAAAACGAATTATAAATACCCACCCTTCAAATTTATCCCAATATCTTTTATGAGTATTCTTTCTTGTATCTTTTAGTTATCAAATAGAAATGGAAATAATGCATTATTGTCACCCTAAAAAAACAAAAAAAAATACCACTTCAACATAAATTTAATTCAAATTTGATTATAACTTACAATAAACAAAGAATGAAAAGAAAATATTAAAAAGTAAAGAGGGAATAAAGAGGATAAGGGATGAATTTAAATTCGCTATAGTAAAATTAAAACTAAAAGTTTTTAAGTTGAAAAGAGCAACAAATGTAATAAAAAAAAAAAAAAAATGTACAACTCATTTTTCAACCAAAGCAATATAAAAGAGCATTACTGGGATTCTTTTGGTTTTTAGATTAAAATTGCTACCAGATCATAAAATCAACCCCCTTAATTTCTTTTTTTTTTTTTTGTATCATCTTTATAACATATAAATCAAAGATCTTTATGGGATGCATGTATTACTGAGTTGCTTATTGGTTTTTTTCACTGAAAAATTTAGATAAAATTTTACGAATAACATCTTACCTGCAATTTTACATTTTTCTTCATAATAACTTTGCAAAATTTTTTCCTTCATCCTCCATAAGCCTAGTCATACCAAACCCAATTTCCCAATTTAATCCTTCCCTCATCATCCTAAAGGAGGTCGTTTTGATTGGTTAAAGTTCAACACTACCCAGAGAAACCTCGTGCAATTCCTTTGAGTGACTTTCGATGTTTTCCACAGGCCCTTCTAAAAAAAAAACAAGTAAAAATAACAGTAAGTCGATGCAACCGACTTATTTATACCCTACACCTAAAACATTCAAATTAAATTAAAAATCCATAAGTTATTTTAGTTAGGTATTTAATACAAGCTAAAAAAAATAAATGCTGTTACAACCTTTGTACAAAATTTCAGGTTTCTATCTTTATTAAATTCGAAAATATGCTTGTTAGGTCTTGGGAAGTGTGTGAAGGCACGCGGACCACCACCCCAATTCATCTCAAATTTTAGAGACATCAACAGGGTAGAACATTCTTATATCAAATTTCAAGTTTATATATTTATTAATTTCGAAGATATGCTTGTTTGGTCTTAGGAGTTGTGTGGCAGATACCCGAACAACCATTCTAATTTATCTTAAATTTTGGACAAATCAGGGATTCAGGAAACAACAGCCTTGTACCAAATTTGAAGTTTCTGTCTTTATTAATTTCGGAGATATGCTTGTTCGGTTTTGGGAGTAGTGTGGGAGGTACCCGAAAGACCACTCCAATTCATCTCAAATTTTAGGCAAATCAGGGATTTAGGAAACAGCACCCTCGTATCAAATTTGAAGTTCCTATCTTTATTAATTTCGAAGATATGCATTTTCGGTTTTGGGAGTTGTATGGGAGGTACCCGAACGACCACTCCAATTCCTCTCAAATTTTAGACAAATCAGGGATTTAGGAAACAGCACCCTCCTATCAAATTTGAAGTTTCTATCTTTATTAATTTCGAAGATATGCATTTTCGGTTTTGGGAGTTGTATGGGAGGTACCCGAACAGCTCCACCAATTCATCTCAAATTTTGGACAAATCAGGGATTCAGGAAACAACACCCTAGTACCAAATTTGAAGTTTCTGTCTTTATTAATTTCGAAGATATGCTTGTTCGGTTTTGGGAGTTGTATGGGAGGTACCCGAACGACCACTCCAATTCCTCTCAAATTTTAGACAAATCAGGGATTTAGGAAACAGCACCCTCCTATCAAATTTGAAGTTTCTATCTTTATTAATTTCGAAGATATGCATTTTCGGTTTTGGGAGTTGTATGGGAGGTACCCGAACAGCTCCACCAATTCATCTCAAATTTTGGACAAATCAGGGATTCAGGAAACAACACCCTAGTACCAAATTTGAAGTTTCTGTCTTTATTAATTTCGAAGATATGCTTGTTCGGTTTTGGGAGTTGTATGGGAGGTACCCGAACAACCACTCCAGTTCATCTCAAATTTTGGGGATATTAGGGATTCAGAAAAACACACCCTCGTACAAAATTTTAAGTTTCTATCTTTATTAATTTCGAAAATATGCGTATTAGGTTTTGGAAGTTGTATGGGAGGTACTCGAACGCATGGTCCGATTTCGCCCATTTACAATCCCCGCCTTACCTTAGTCATTGTTAACCTACAGTATAAATTTCATCAAGATAGCATCATTACTTTTTGAGTTATCGTGCGTACGGACGGACGGACGGACATCGCTAAATCGACTCCGGCGGTGATCCTGATTCAGAATATATATACATGTCTATAGTTAACTCGCTTCCTTTTGGTGGTTTCAAACACCATACCAAAGTTAATATACCCTATACTTAATGTGTAGGGTATAAAAAAAGACATCAATTCTTTTAAAAATGAATATTTTTTTAAATATATTTAACTCGCTACATCTTGTTGTTTAGGTTAGCGCACCTAATGATGATAATAATCATTGTGATTCATTTAATTCACTGATTATTCCTTTAAAAGCACTGCAATATGGTTATTTTCAAGATACAAAAATTGAAATATGTACTTTTCCTTAACTGGTAATGTTTCTATTGATTTATTTGTATTAAATTGCTCTTTTAGGTTTTAGTTTCCTATAGTTTTTAACTAAATATTTACTGATTCAGATTAAAATCTTTAATTATCCTGGAAAATTGTTCAAAAATTCAAAATAGCAAATAATTTTAAGAGTTCAAAAAGCACACAGTTTCTTTGTTTTTTTTTTGGTTTTTCGCTCTGGACTCCTGGGTTTATTGAACAGAGAGAATTCAGTAATAAAAAGAAAAATAGTGGTGTACTTTTTGAACTCTGAAATTATATTTAAAATTTTTAAAATTATTTCCAGGATTATTAAAGGTAATCCTTGAAATAATTATTTTGCACTACACTTTTACGACCATTTTTAAAATTTATACTTTAATTTTAATTATTATATCTAATATTTAAATTTTATGTGTTTCTTATCGGCCAGACATCATCTTTATAATATATCGTCCCTCTTCTATAGGCAGGTACCTTACTTTTTTGCACTAATATTTAACCTCTGTAAAATACCAATAAAGTAAAATTGTTTTAATTTGCTGAAGCGTTTTGGAGAGCATTACAAAAAATAATTTGCTTTCACAAAATTAAAGAGTTTATTAAAGAGGGTGACGTTCAAAATCTCGACTTTCAAATTCCCGACATTGAAAATCCTGACATATCAAAATCCTGACATATCAAAATCCCGACATTCAAAATTCCGACATTCAAAATTCCGTCATATTAAAATCCCGAAATATCAAAATCCCGACATTCAAAATCCCGGCATTCAGAAATATCCCGACCCTATTACGATTTTATTTTGAGTATGTGATTATAGAAAATTCTCCCAACAATGGACAATAAAAACTTAGAATTTGTTTCCTAACACTGTATTTTATGTAATTGAGATGATATTTCTTTTAAATAAATGATTACATGAAGTGGTACTATTCGAGCATATGAACATTTACAGTAGATGCACTTAACAAATTACAGATGGGAAAAATTATATTTAATTTTCAACCCCAAGATCTCTTGTTTCTTGTTTGTTTATTTATAAGTGGTACACGTATATAAATATATATATATATATATATATATACAATAACAGGGTTGAAGATTTATTATCTTACAGTTACCATCAAAAAAGGGATGAATAAATGTTAGAAGTAAATTAATGGTTGTTCTTTTACGTGTTAGATGAATAAATGATTCTTTTATAACCCACATTGTTATTTTTTTGAATATATAGGAAATTTTTTTTTGGGGGTGACCAGCATCCGTAACGGAAACTCATTTCATGGGATCTATACTATAATGTAATACAAAAATATTGTAATTTTTCCTGAATTATTTTGAATTAAGAGTATATATATTTTGTTTGGTGTTGCGAATTTATGTTTTTTTTTTATATATAAGTCTGGTGTTTTGTAATAATGGTGTTTCATTTTGTGTTTTATTTTTGTTCGTTCAGCAAATTGTATTGAATTCAATAGAGAAAAAATACATTAAGTGGTGATCAAAGTATCCTGCTTCCCAAGTTTAAAATAAAAAAAAAAATTTATCCTATGGAACAATGATTTTAAAATTTTACAATATTTATATATGCGTGGGTGATGGAAATAGAAAAATTCAAATAGATACAAATATAAATAGACAATTAAAGAAAATTTAATTTTTTTTTTAATTATGTTTTAAAGCCTAAAGGGTAAAATGTCTTCAGTTGAAATTTAATAATATTGAGATTTGTAAATTTAATTGGAATGAATGATTAAAAAAATAAAAAAATAAAAAAAAGGGTTTAATTAAAAAAGTTAAGCAAAAAAATTATATACAAATTCAAATAATTTAAATTTGACACTAATAGAGTTAAATAATGACATTTTTTGATTCTTTGATTTTTTGTTTTTTTCAAATAATGGCGATTTATTACATAAATGTTTTAAATTTTGATTTTTGTATTTTGTATTTTGTATTTTAAAAAAGAGAAAAGCAAATTTTGCATAATAAAATTTTAAAATATTGCACTTTTAAATAAAATTAGTTCTAGAGAACGACAGCCGAGTAATCAACGGCTTAGTGAAATAATGATTCCAGAAACTGAAGCCTAGTCAAATATGAATAATAAATGACTTAGGGGATGTCTTATTTTCTTTGTAGGAGTGGCAAGGAAAAAAAAAAGTTCAAAGAAACTAATTAAAATGCATAAAGTCTTAAAATGTTTAATTAAATTTAAAATTAATTTTAAATAAGAATCAATAAGAATGTAATAATAATAAATTCATATATTATTTAATCTATACGACGACACAGTTCATGCTAAGGTCTTTAAAATTTTATTATAATCATTGTATACTTAATTAATTCATTGTAAATTTCATATTGATAAGAAAAAAAAAGAAAATTCTTTATAATCAATTGTTAAAATACGTATTTATCCACCATTTTGTATATGATGACCCTGTATACCTCACCGGTTATATACAAAAAAATAATAATAATAAGAAATGGTGACTCCCCCGTTCGGTCAGGGAGGGGTAACTGGTAGTGGGATATTTTTATTATTAAATTATTTTTTTTTACGTTAAAGAAAAATTTGTTTCTAAATTCACCCTTTCTTAGTTGAATAAAAAAAAAACCTCTTGTAAGTTTAGGGGATAAGAAGGATTAAGAAGATGAATATATTCTAATTAACTACTCTTAATAATTAGTTAATTCTTTACATATTTTTCACACAAACCGAAATATTTAAAATTTTTTAAGTTCTCGATAATAACTCAGACGTTCCTGAGAATTATATAATGTCGAAAAGTTATTCGTGTTTAATGGCGGAAAAATATTAATTTTATATACTATTTTCATGTTGAGAATGACTAGGCAGTAGGGATAGGAAAGGATAGGATAATAGGTGCGAAAACATTGTATAGGGAGTGGAATTATAGGGAAACAATGAATCCGTTTGTTATTATTACTATTTTGATAACAGTGACAATAGCCGTTACAACAGTTACAATATGCAATAGTATATACAACCTTCCTGCATCAAATAACTATTGAAGGCAACCCCCTACTCTCACTGTAGCAGCTATTACTATTGGAATTATTTAATATTATTATTATTTACTACAGAGTCAGGATCATCAGTGATCATATAAAAGTTTATTATAGGTTGTAATTTCCTTATACCTTCTTATCATCTCTACTTCTTTTCTCAATCAGATTAATTTTAAACCAAACCCATAAACTCGTATTAATAATTTTGGCTTTCGTTAAAATCTTGTTTAAGGAATTGGTTTTACATAATTAATGTTAAATTCAACCAAAAATAATTAAAACTTGTCTATACCGATTTTAATTCTTCAAAATTTCTATCAATTCGCGTTAAAAACAAATAATTCTGACCAAATTCTAGCACTTTTTTTTAACCTTAAAATCGTGACAAAATCTTCAATTACTTGTTAAAACTCTATTTAATATTTATACATTTTTTTCAAACTACGAGTATAAGGAATTTAGAAAAAAGCGTTTTCCTAAAAAATAACATCGATTACTGCATTTTTAATCTTTTAAAAATAAATTAAATACATATCTATACTATACAAAAATCTTTCAAATTTCAATTAGATTTTTTTTTGTTTCGTATTCCTTTCATTGACCTGAATTCTTTTAGATTAACATATATACATCAGGCCACCAGACTAAATTGCATTAAATACAGCAATGAATTTAACCCAAAAACCATATGAAATCCAAACAGAAACAAAACAGAGAATGAAAAGAATAAAAGATTTAGTTTAAGAACTCATAAAAAGGACATTATACTCATTTTGACAATAGCATTATACTCAAGCGATAACATGGTAACAAAAGTAACCTGCTGTGCTATTGAATTTCTTAAAAAAAAAAAAGAAAAAACAAAAAAAATTTAAAAATAAAACAAAAACACAATACCTGCCTACCTTTAAATTGCGCAATGTGTCGCCTTGTATATTGTCCTCTTTGTTTGTATATTTGTTTGTTTTATTTTTTTCATTTCTTTTTCTCCATTTTAAATTTTTGAATTATTATGTTAGACATTTACATTCAGATTCGGCGTTTTTTGGAAAAATAAAAAGCATATAAAAAAAATTATTTCAGTTGCGTGGGTTTTTATTTTTTTTTTGTTTGTGTTGCTTGTTTTAAAGGAAAGGATTCAAAGAAGGTCATGTGCAATCTAGTGAGAAAGAAAATATATCTTTTAAATAGTTTTATTTTTGTTTTTATTATTTTAATTGTGAGTTATTCTTATAATAAGGTCCTATTTTTTTTTTTTTGAAAGAAAAGTATTATTGTAAATTAAATACATTGAAAAATTAAAAAAAAAAAATAAGACGCAATTTTCATAATAGTTATAGTAAATAATGAAAGGATAAGGATTAAAAGCAAAATATACTTTTTTTAAAAAATTAAAGAGGAGAAAAGCAGATGCTATAAAAAAAAAATTACCATTGGTAAAGTCTCGTATTAATAAATATTTAATTTGAAGAACTGACAATTGATTAAATTAAATCAAAATTGAATGAAATATTTCTGTCACTAAAATTTTTATTAAGAATATCAGATTAAATTGTTTCGATTTTCTTGGAATTAATTTTCTGATGTGGTAAATCAGAGTGAGGTACAATAGTGTAATAAAAAGCTCGTTTAGTTGTTAAATACTCAGCTTGAATAATTATCTTTGAATTTTAAATATAAATTAATTATAAAACTGGGACCTCGATGACCTAGTGGGTAAGAGCGAATAAAATACGACGTAAACACCAAGGGAGTGTGGGTTCGAATCCCACACAAGTCGTAAAAGTTATTCCCCCTTATGATATTTACAGCCACGCCTGAACAGGAAAGGCTGTGTAATTTTCTGTCCACATTTATGTGGTAGAGAAATGCATAAAAAAATATATAAAGTTTTCTTTTTACACCTTTTGGTCTAAAACGTGTTTCTCACATCATATTTTCTTCACTATTTACTTTATTTTGTAAATATTTCTTTTAGCACAGATCTTCTGCAGGCAATTTTAGCACATTTTCATTTCCTCCTGTTTATTTCTTACTTCATTGATGACTATATATAGTTGTATGTTGGTTTAAAAATCGATAACTATGGCACAAGCACCCCTGTATTTTCATTATTGACGATCGTCTATTAAATATTATAGTAACTTATTTTAAACTATGTACCCTATGCTTTATTGAGATATAGGGTCAAATGCATAACGCTGAGCTAAAACTCAGCTGTTTGAAAAAGAGCGATTTAAGTTTAAGTTCGGTTTTATGCATTCCCATAAACCGATTGATTCAACTTAATAGATAATTTTTTTTAAGTTTAAGAAAAGTAAAGATAATATTAAGGAATTTGAAAAAGCGCACATTCATAAATGCTGTTTTAATTTTCTATAGTTTCCAATAAACTCCCTTCAAAATAATACATCCCTCCTAAATAATAACTCCCTCCTTTCCAAATACATCCCATTATCATGGACTAGATTGAAATCCGTCGGGAAAAACGACTATAACAATTTCTATTTTAGCAGAGTAAAAAAGGATGATATAAATGCAAAAAAAAATATTTTTTAAAATCATAATTCATTTTGTGGGGATGGATACTATAATCATTAATTTCAATTTGAGTCAATATGATAAATGGTTCTTTATTTTAAGGGAATATATAAAATACAATTGAAAATTAGAAATATAATTCAATTTGTTTAAAAGATCAAACGATATATAGGTAGCTAAACTTTATAAAATTATTTTATTTTTAATAGAATTATTTTGAAGTTAAATATAGGAAAGATTTAAAGTGAAACGTTGTAGAAGAACACTAAAAAATATTGGAAAAGTTTCAAACTAAAGTGTTATGTTAAATAACCAATATGCAGCCTGGATATTTGTATATATAGGTAATGTATGTCAATAGATAAAGTGTTTAATATTCTATTAGTGATTAGTGAAAAGATAATAGACAATAAATGAATATTTTAAAAATTAGCATTACAGCCGAATACAACGTAATCGTAAATCGTTTTTTCAAGACAAATACCTACAAAATAAATTTGATATTGAATACTCTGAGTTCTTTTGCAACATTTTAAAGCTAATAAATTCCTTAAAGAGTAATACTTTGACATCACATATTCTCCAATCTACTAAAATCCTTTCAATCAAAATACTATAAAATAAATACAAAATAACAACAGATTTAAAATTTTAAAATTATGTATATATATGTATATTGTATATATTTTCTAAAAATAGTTTCCGGAATTAAAAAAAAAAAAATTTTTTTGAACTGTCAAAATAATTGAATAAAATAAATCTTAGGATATACAGTAGCATTTAGATCCTTTACTTTAGTGTCAGATTTGTTTACTTTTGAAATCCCAAAACTTAAATACCTTAAAATTTATTTTATACCAATAAATAATTATTCATCACAAAAAAAAAAAAAAATTTTTTGTTTTTTAAATTAATAAATCTAATATGCATCCGCCCAAAACCATCACCATTCCGATTACATTTATTTTTGAGCCAAAATACAAACAAAGATATCTAGATACAGGTAGCAATAATATATGAACTATTAAATCTAAAGGTAATCTCAGAACATAAAACAAAAAAAAAACAAACATTAATAAGGAAATAATAAAAAAAAAAAAATGTGTAGAATAGTCATTAAAGAGCTATAAACAGAAAAACGCCCCAAAAAACCATATTTTAAAATCTTTCAAAAAACAAAACTATAAATTAAAAATTAATAAAAAACCACAAAAGTTTTTAAATTTTAAACAATATAACAATGGACCACCTGTAGACCATTCCTTAAAATAAACCTTTTTTTTTTTTTGTTTGAAACCATGGTAGCTTTTAGGTTATATTTGAAAACTGTTCTTTTTCTTTATTTCCAAATTATAAACATTTTAAAAATCAATTTTTTGAAAAATTAGAAAAAACAAAATTGAATCTTTTATTTCCTTAAATATACATAATATAAAGTGTTATAATGGAAGTGGACATTAAAAGAACCACAAACAATACAAAAAAACAAACAATATTAACAGAATAAAGAGAGAACCCACCACAGCATGACAAACAGTTGTAGAACCCCTGATGATAATGTCATTGACATCAATTTATTCATAATATAATTTATATAAAAAAATTAATTTAAACAATTTGTAGAATTTTGTATTTTCAAAACAATTAATTTCTCTTCTAATAATTATAATTAGATAGCGATTATTTGAAATTGTATGTGATCCCTAGTTTATACTTGTGACATTTTAAGTATAGACCACATATTATTTATAAAAAATCAAAATTTACTGTCAATGTCAAAAAAATCTCTGTACTTAAAAGTTGAAACAAAAGTAATAGTAAGTGAAAACAAAAGTAATGAAATTTTTGAAATTCGGTATTTTAATTTACCGTTATTTAAAACAAAAAAATCAAATCCTTATTTACCTCGTACACCTCAAATACTCGAAGTTAAAGTTTTTGAGCAAAGAAATATCTTTAAAAATAAGTTTAGGAAGAAAAAATTTTTGTATTTCGTCCCATTTAACTGCTATGATTGGTCAAAAATTGAAAATTTACTATTTTTTAGACAACTGCGTAAATTTCTTAAAGGTGTTTAACAGATGTTAACAATTTTTTTTAATTACATAAAAATGGTTACAATTTGTTACAATTACAATTACAACAACACAGCGTATATTCATTTTTAATAATTGCCCTGTCAAAAAAAAATATCTAAGAAAAATATCAAATTTTGATGCAAAAATAATGGTAATTTTAACTATATTGGAAAATATGCACCTTAAAATACCTTCAGTATTATTTACTATGACTTGTTTTCATTTATTTTATAATTTTTTACAGATTCTTAAAAACACTATTTTTGATTATTAATATATAAGTCAAATAAAACCTTCAATTAAATATAACATTTTCTACAATTGAGTGTCGAATAAGAATTTTAAATACATATACGTATATATGTATCCTACATGTCGTAGGAGTTATTTCAAATTCCAAACAAAAAAAGTTTTTTTAATGCGTATTAAATTTCAAATGCAACTTTATATTTTTAATAGATTTTGAATAATTTTATATGGTCAGGTCAGTCTCCATATCACAACAAGATATGTCTCCTATCAAATATTCCTAAATTTAATACACTTTTTCACATACATACATATAAAAAGTATATTTTATGAGTACAGTGGTATAATCAACTGTCAAAATATTAAATCGATTTATATAAAATACGGACTGTCAAATATTTTTTTAATATATTCAAATAATGTATTTATGGTTTAACTTCATGAACTGTTATCAATTAAGGATGTGGATTTTATTATGAATTTCATGCTGTGTTTATGGAAAGGTGAATTAATATTTAAAACAACAAAAAAATAAAAAAATTAATTCACTTTACCACAAAAAAACAGAATGTGGTAGGGTCACAATTGTTTTAATGGTATATTAAATAAAATGTTGATGACTTTTTAAATAATTTCAATATACAGTAGAAGTATACCTTATTCTAAGCAACCAATCCACTGTAAGATATATTGTATATATGTATATTAATACATATTTACCTTTTATTAGTAAATTAATTAAATTATAAATAAATCAAACAGAAAGTTGAAATAAAATATTAAAAAAAAAAAATTTTTTTTTGACATTTATGACTTATAAAAACTAATAAAAAAGAAAGAAATGTGGTTGATTTGTTGCTTTACTACGTATTAGTGTGTAGGAGGTTATGTATCAATAGTATATTAAAATAAAATTATAAATTTTTGTTTTTGTATTAAAATAAATTTAATTAAACTTTTATTCATTTTCAAATATACATATGTAGATAGTCCTTGAATGGATTAATAATATCGAAATGTTAGATAGCAAGATATATTCTTGATATACATATTTTATATTTTCTACTTTTATTGCGAACTCATATAATTATCGATAATAATCCATAATAATCCAGTGGATTCGCAACAAAAGAAGAAATTATATATAATAAAATATACCAAAAATATTTTAGTGTCTATCATTGTCATATTTTTAATCCTTTAATTCAAGAACGAAAATATTATGCGTGACGAATAGGAATGTGTAATTTTAGGTTATGCATCTTTGTGAATTATAGATCACCAATTCATTAATTGTATTAATACCGTTCCAGTTCTTAATGTTTTTTGGCTATAATAAAATTGCTTTTCAGCAGCACCGTGTTTTCCTCCGATCTTACCTTAGATATTTTAAAGATAATTTAAATAGTAAAAATGTCATTATTGCACTTTTTAGTATAGTTGCAGTTGAAACTTTTATACAATGTGTATAATAATTACAGTATAATTTGACTTTATTGGGTTAGAAATTAAAAAAATAAAAATAATTTGTAATACCTAGCTAGCTTCAATGTGTACGTATTACAATTTATTACTAACTTTTATGATAAATTGTTTTTGACAGCATACAAGTATTATTTAAAGTTTCATATCGCTATAGTATTAAGTTTATTGCCAGATATATCACATCTCCTATTTTTACTTAATTTTTCTTGATTTTTATTTTAAGTATACATGTGTATAAAACGGCCCAAATTTCTCTTTATTCTTGGCTATCTTATTGATGTTGCTAATGTTAAGTACTTGCTTCTTAGAATTTATATGTTCATTGGTACATGTTTGAACAAAATTTAACTTATTACTGAAACATTTGCAGTTTATTTTCAATTGGGCCCATAACAAACAAAATCTCATTATAAATTTTTAAATAATTAATATTTTCGTATTGCATTGCAATTTATTAAACATTTTAAAACCAAAAAAATGCTAAGTTCATTTAATATCAAATATCCAGCCAACCTAACCATTGTGTAATAAGATAAGTTAAAACATCGCCGTTTCATTTAAAAGTTCTTGGGTTCAAACCCCGCGACTGATAAGATCATATACATTAATAAAAAATTAATATAAATTTTTCTTATAATATATAATTAATATCATATTTCGAAATATATAATAAATGTATAATTTTTGTATAAGATAATAGATGTCGCACAAATAAAAATATTTGCGTTCAATACGCTTGTACAAAAGCTTCAGCCAAGTAATTAACAGCTTAGTGAAAGAAGTCTAATGATTTCAAAAACTGAATATTAATCGAATATGAATAACAAATGATTTACGGTATGCTCTATGCTCTTTGTGAGAGTGGAAAGTGAAAAAACAAAAGTTTTAAATTATTAAATAGCAAACCTCAAGGCATTCTTTTTAACAAGTCCATCATAAGGTCTAAAATATCATGCATTTCTAACTACAAATCATTATGCCTATAGCTTAAAGTTTAAAAGATTTTCTAAACCAATGTTCTTTGAAGAAAATTTAATATATAGATAATGCAATTTGTGATATTCAGTATAAGAAAAAAATAAATTAAAACTCTGATAAATACATTTTGATTTCTTTTAAACTTACTGACTAGCTATAGAATACAGAAAACAAAAAACCAATTGTTATTGGCGGCATCAATAAAATGTTAAATAGCTTGTTGATGTAATAAAATGTTAAATGCAAAAAAAAAATTTTTTTAACGAATACCAAACATGCAAACAATTTAAATATATTTTTTTATTTATTTATTTTATACTAGAATTACTAAAAAATATTTTACTATATACAAAACTAAATTTGAATTCATTCTAAATGGATTAGTTTTAGGGCATTTTTTATTATGATTATTTTGCATTCGTTCTGTATATATGTATGACTTATTGATTTGTGAATTTTTCTTCTTTTATTCTTTAAGGTGATCAATGTTAACTGGTTTTTTTTGTTTGTTTTTTTTTTTTCTTTTATTTATACAATATAAGCGCCAAAAGATTAACCATTTCTTAAACTGTTCTTAAACCGTTTTAAACATAAAATATTAGGCTTGCAATAAAATTAAGGTTAAGGAAAAAAAAAATTGATGTCTGAAACTGCACATGCAGACCATTAAATATTTTTTCATTCAATAATCTAAAGAAAGGACATTATTAGGACTCCTTAAAACTATAAACATTTTTTTTTTTGGTGAAATATGTATAAGTTATCTATGTAAAATAAATGAAAACAGAGTCCTCCAGGACACGAAATTTTAAGTCAAATTTTTTGTTTCTTAAAGCAAAAAAACAGAAGAAAGTACAAAATAAAAAAATTAGTCTAATAAATTCAAAATATTATACAAGGACCTTTAATATAAGACACCAGAAATATTAAATATTAGAAGTAGAAGTTTAATGTTGTTAATGTGATTTAGATTTTTAGGTGATTATGGTAAGCTGCTGGATATATTATTTAATACAATTTATGAATTTTTAGTTTCATTAAAATCTTTTAGCTGTGCCCATATTTTTTTTTTTTTTGTTTCTGTTTTTATTATACTTAAAATTGATTTCTCATAAACATGAATTGAAGTATCGGGATTTCTTTTGTGATTTCTTAAAGCGCGCACAAAAAAAAAATTAAGCAAACAACAAAAAAAAAAAAAAAATACAATTCAATTCAATTCATTGCAATTTTTTTTTAATTTAAAATAACTTTAAGAACTCTTATTAAATTCAAACAATTTTTAAAAGGTCGCTTTTCATTTAGTTGTATATTTTTTTTTTTTTAGTTTTTTGTTCTTTCTGCTTATTTTGCTCATTTTCTTCCAATTTTCTTTAACCATTTACATAAATCTCACAGTTGGAACCATGTTTTTTTTAAACTTTTTTTTTACTTTTTTTTTTTTTTTATTTAGTTTTTTAATAATTCCAAAATTGTTTTATCTTTTGTTTGTTTTTTATTTTATTCTGTAAATAGTTGTTGTAATAAATTTTGTGGCGCAAATAAAAACGCGAATTTAACAAAAATTACAAAATATTAAACAAATATGATTAAAAGTAAATTGCACGCATATTTGACAGTCGAAACCCAAGTAGCAAAATATGATTATAAAGATTAGAGATTTTTTATAAATTTGATTATTAAAGGTAATTTTTTCTTTTATACGCTATTAAAATATTAGGAAATGATTGCTTTATACAAAGTTATGTTATGGTTTGGAAAATGGGTATAGGAATTATAAGGAATTAAGAGAGATTGAAAACTAAATTCGAGATGAAACTGTAAATATTCTTTTTGAAAAGTTACAATTTATATACCATATCGAGCACACTATAACACATTGGATGGAAGCATATTCCACAATTTAGCAATTATGACAATAAATCAGTTTCCAAAACCACTTTATGGGCATAACATTTTATTTTATTTTTTATTTTACTAAGGGAGGTGGGAATCTTCCAAACGAAGCCCACCTCCCCCAGTAGCCAACATAATGGGATGAAAACCATTACCGGCTAACACTGTATATTGGCTAGGGAGTAGGGATAGGTAAGGATAGGGCAATAGGATGTGGAAACATTGGATTGAGAGTGGGATTGTAAGAAAACAATGAATCCGCCTGTTATTATTACAATATTTTTCTAACAGTGACAATAGCCATTACAACAGTTACAACATGCATGAGATAACTATTGAACGCAACCTCCACTGTCACTGTAGCAGCTATTATTATTGGTATTAGTATTACTTATTAATATTATTATTATTATTTACTACAGAGTCAGGACCATCAGTGGATTACAAGGTGCATTAGTATATAACTCCTTCCTGCATGATATAACCAAATATAACTCCACTGTAGCAGTTATTATTTTTACTACTATTATTATTAGACAGCTATCCGAACGTGCCAACAAAATATTTATTGTTGGCCTTGACTTGTTGTTACAAAATTTCAGATATCTATCAAATAAATAAAAAAGTTGTACGGCAGCTACTCGAACCTGTCGGTCAAACATGCTTTAACAAACATTTTTACAAAATAACTTCACTTTTAAAGCTATATAAATATCACTTAAGCTTTTAAAGCTATATAAATATCAAAGTTAATCGCGTAAATGTGTAAATTATCAGCTGCGACTTTTTATAATATATGTACAAATAAACGTATATATAGGTGTATAGCAGCTTTCAATTAGAATTGCGAATGCGCCAGTTGAACATACTCAAACTATTTTTAGAAAAGTGCCATAATAAACTTTTTAGAATCCTCCTTTATTTACAAAAGTGTCATAGTAAAAATTTTAGAATCCCAGTTTCTTTAATTTTTGAATTATTATATGAAAGGACGAAAGTTGGTAAATGGTTAAATCGATTTAAAAACACGTTGGTACGGTTTTAAATACAATTTGCATTATGATTATATATAAATAGATAAAACGTTGTATTAATCACAACATTCAAATAGTTCTAAATGAGAGCTACCTGCTATACGTTTGTTTGTACTAAATCGCGTCAATGACTTCACAATCTAAAATGGTAACAGGAAATCCAAAATGTAATAACAAAATTTTGTATTTGTATGTTTTAAATTTACCTCTTCTATATCCAATTTCATTATTTTAACTCAAAACATTAAATGCTTTTTGGGGAAAAATGTCGGCATTTTTTAACAATTTATTTTTTTAATCAAATAAAATAATATAATAAAGAAAAACAAAAATTGTACTGGTGATGTTCATTTTATTGAAAAAAGACAGATCAATTTTTATTTATTTTTTATTTTTAGTCTATTAATAAAAAAAACTGTTAAAAATTTCAATTCAAACGATCATTAATATTCTGGCAAAATTTGCGCGCGGTCCTTTTTTTTTTTTGATTCCTATATTCGTTTTATTACAGGTACGCGGGTATGCCTGTTATTTTTTTCTTCTTTTTCTTTTACTCTGTTACTTTTTTGGATATTGAATGAATTGAAATCTTAATTGATTTTATTTTTTTTGTTTTTCTTTTTTAATTTAATGTTCGTTATTGTCTTTTATTAGTTCTAATCAAATTAAAAAACAAAAAAAAAAAACAAAGAAAGGTCCCAGAATCAATCTATAAAATATGAAAATATTTTTGATTAAATTCAATAATTTTTTTTATAAAATGAAATGTTTGAAATGTGTTAAATAACATGAAAATAAATTTTATTTTATTAAAAAAGTAAAAAGAAAAACAAAGAAATCTTTTAATATTTTAAAATAATGTGGTTTTAATTTTAAATACATTTAATTTAAACTTAATTGATTTCTTTTATTCATTTATTTGTATAAATTGATAAAAAAAAATTTTTTTGAACCATTGAAATTATGCCGATTATGAAAAATGTATATGTATATGAGAATGAGACAAAACATATTTCCATTGTCCATATTTTTATTATGAAACAATGGCCATTGTTTTTTTTTATTATTATGAAAATATTTTATAAATTATTAATAAAGATTTAATAATTTCAAAATATATAACAAAAAAAAAAGTTTTGGATGTCAAATTCTGTAAAAGGAAACTTATAATAATTTATATATGAACATTTTTAACACCTTAATAGGTGATGTTAACCACTATAATAATTTGTAAAGAAAATATCAAGTAATGAAAATATAAATGAAAATATTTTTCTTTAATTTAATTAAATGTAAGATATGATGACCATAATAAATAAATGATTATTGTACTAATGATTATTATATTGTCTTGTAAAAAAAGTTATGTTTAAAATTGTAAAATAAAAAATTTCAGCAAAAACTGCGTGTACATAACGCAAATGGCTATTTTATACACTTTTTTGGATTTTAGAAAATTATAGAAAAAAATGTTTGAATATGACATGATAGAAAAAAAAAAATTGGGTGAAGTATAAATATCAAAATCTTGTACTTAAAATCTAGAGTATTCTCGACTTTTTAAAATCTGATATTTCAAAGTGTCATGTTTTAAAAAACTTTTATTACGTTTATTAAATCAAATGTCAACTTTTATTCAACAATCTATTTCCCAAAATAGAATTTAATAAAAAATAGATATTCCTTTAGAAAAAAATAATAGGTATACAATTTTCAATTTTTGAAGTCAATATCATTACCATTTACCTATTTTTTTTTTATCCATTTCATTCCGCGAACCAACGAATTGGCATATCCATCTCACACAGTTTCCCGCTGATGTTTTTGCAATCTTCCATGATGAGATTGCATTGGCTAAGTTCGCTAAATATGGCGTATCTACAGGTGTTATTTTGACGTCTTCGGCTTTCTTGAGGGTTCCACTCCAAGGCCATGTGAATTATATTGTTAAAATATTTTCTAAGCGTGTAGGCTATCTACCTCCATTTTTCTTTCTTTGTTGCCTCAGTATGAGTTCCTCTCCTATAAGTCTCTATAGCTCTTCGTTGCTTATTCTTGCGGGCCAGAATATTCTGCATATCATCTGTAGACACCTATTAGTGAACATCTGTAAGTTCTGAGTGATGGTGTTGGATTTACCTATTATTATCTCTAGATCTGACATGTAGATGTCTTTTAACTCATGTGTGGTTATTAATTATAGGACTAAAAATTTAAAGAAATTTTACAAAATCTACATTGATGCTTTTTTTTGCGACGATAGATTAAAATCATCAAAACAAAAGAAAATTAAAACGAAAACTATATATCGAGAATTCCACTCATGAAATAGCACATTTGTTTTTTGATGAAAGAAAAAGTTAAAAATATTTTATGAACTTTTTGATCAAGAAAATATAAAGTTAGACGATGAAAATTCATTTTAGATTGATTGTAATGTGGTGAAAAAAGGTTTTAAAAATGTTTAAACCTTTAAATGTTTCATTTAGAGTTATCACAAATTTTAGAGAACTGTTATCGTATATGAACAGATAAATTTCTTTAAGCAAAATTATTACATATGACATCTGGAATTTTAACTGAATAAGAATAGGTACTTGTTATTCTTTTTATTTTTATTTGAAAAAGTTTGACAACTTTGCATATAGAGTTATTAGAATTTTTATTAATAAAGCACGCTACATTTTACTAGTAGAGTACTCGGAAGCCAAACAAAGAACAGTGGAGTGAGTGTGGAATTGTTTATTAGAAAATTTCTATTTTGTTTTATATGTTTTTCTGTAACAGAAAATTAATATGTTTTTAAAAGATATTCAGCTAATTAAACAGGAAAAGTTAAAAATTAATTATTTTCGACCCATATACCCCATATACTCTTAACAGAAGGTTAATTATTAATTAGCAAGTTTCTACTTATAATAAAGCAAAGTGCAACAAAACATGAAATTTAGAAATTATACTATATATAGCAGCATAGCAGAGTTATACTATATATAGCAGTTTTAAGTCATCCATATGAATTGATTTGACAAATTTCTCATATTTCCTCTCCAACGATCATAGATAAATTTTTAAACAATTGTATCCTTAAATTTTAAATTGTTTTTCAATACTCAATAGCTGTTTTCGTCTTCTGATCTTCTAAATATCAATAAAATCAGATAAAAAGTATATGTTAGACCAAAAATAGAGTACCATAGATATCTATAAGACCAAAAAATATAGCTATTAAACAGAGGTTTCTAAAACTACATTTGGGATATCTCAATAAAGTAAGATGCAAAAATTATAGCTCAAACATTATATTTTTAAACATTTGTAACATGTCTTACTAACTAAACTATAAAAATATGATTTTATTTAAATTGAAGAAATTGAATTTTACTTCATTTCCATAGAAAATTGATACTGTTTTGTTTATACTCTGTTTTGATTATATTGATTTTAAAAAATTTATATGCACATTGAACATAAACGATGTTCATCTTTTATATAATCATATTTCAATTATGAGTGTAATCAAAAAATCCTATCAATGCATGTAATCTTAATTCACCTCTCATCAAAGAAAAAAAAAACACAAAAAGAAAATTTTCTATAAAGAAAATGAAAATATCAAATTTGTCTATTATGTCAACTAAGTTTCGTATAACATACAAGAGATTCATAAAAGATTTAAAAATATAATATAACCGATGAGATTAACTTGTCAAAACTTACAGAACATCAGTTTTTTTTTTTTTTAATAATCACAGCGAAAATATAATGATATAAATATGAAAATAATTTCTTAAAAATTGTATATAAAAAATATAAAATGAAAATTAATACCGTTGGCAAGATTGTAGGTTACTGTAATATCCTTTTTATTTTTCTTCTTAATTTTCTCTAAATTTTCTCTTAATTTTCTTCTCTATTTTCTCGGCTCTAAAGTTTGAAACAAATATTAGCCTATATTAAAAAAAAGTTTTTCCCTTCATTTGATTCAGTTGAAACCGGTTTTGTAGTTTAAAATTCTGCATTGAATTTTGCAATTTGTTGGGGTGCCTGAAAAACTTTATAGATTTTTGTAGATTTTTCACAATATTATATAAAATTGTCAATGTATACATAATGCATCATAATTAAATAATAGCGATTGAAATTTCCAATTATCATTTTTAGATTGTGATTTTTTTATACCTTATATAATCGTAAATAAAAAATGATAGGGACACTGAAAAGCGGACTGACATTTACATTTGACTATCAGAGTTAAGAGAGTTAACAAGAATTTTTGTTAAAATCAAATATAATAATTTAAGTTAAGAGTTACAAAAAATAAAAAATAAATAGGGTATTTTGTACATAAGTACGTTGTAACAATATTCATTACATTTCTATAGTAATTACTGAAAGAACTTTATTTTATCTTATAACTATTGACAATATAAGTAAATTTTATTATAGCTATTATAATAATATGTTTTCGTTTATAATAGTATACAATTTGTTCAATTTCGTGACTCATTTATATATCCTTGAATAATTCTCTCGATATATTTTAACCTAAGCTAAGAAATTTATAGGAATATAATATTGTATACAACTTTTTAAAATACAATTACAAAGACTGCCTAAACCTGCCTATACAATTACTGCCTAAACCATCGAACTAACTAATTTTTCTAAAGTTTTGAAATTTCTGCAAGTTTTTGCCTTACAATTATACAATAAGTTTACAATTATCTCCATATTGGATGGATAAATAAAACGGACTTCGTTACTGCAAGCTAATTAAGTTGTATCTCTTTATTTAATCAATTTAATGTTACGATTCAGGCTAAACTTATGAGAGTTTTAAATTCTAGTGTAATGTAATTATTAATACATATGTAGTTTTTTTAATACTTCCTTCTTTTGTCATCAGCACCTCACTCTCACTGTTATTGATGATTTATTATTTAGTAATTTTATATTATTAAAATCAAAACCCTATTAATAACTGGTATAACTTCAGATTTTTTACAAAGGGTGTATTTTCGGCACTTCAAATATAATACAAAAAGTAAAAATAAGTAAAAATATATAATAAAACTGTAAAAGATTTAGTTTCCCTTTATCGAATTTTCCTTTTTGATTTTAAAATTTTTATTATTCATGTTACACAAAACCTTTTCATTGTACTTTTTGTGTTTTCCTTTCTTCTTTTGTATATATATACATATTACATATATAATTCAAGTCCCATAAGGATTTCGATATTCTTTTGTTCTGGTTGTGTTGTTTGTTAACAAAAACTGATTAACATGGATAATAGCAAACAATTACCTTCTCTACAGGACTCTAATTACAACATCAATATTTGCACAAAGTATAACGGCAATAATAATAGTATTAAGAAGAGGGAAAGGAATATATTGATGAATAATATATAGAATTTGATGCAAATTTTTGGTTTTTTTCTTTTTTTTATTTAATTTAAAAAAAAAACAACAAAAACCCAGGACAAAGGCATTTATATTCGAAGGTGTTTTTATGTTTACATTGAAAAATTTGTATCAAAACATATGGTCAAAGTGTTTTTTTTATTTTTAGGTTATATTTTGTTGCAATGACAGAAAATTAGGTAGGTACAATATTTTTCAGATTTTTTTTTTTTTTTAGGAAATGAAATTTGAGATCATTTCAAAAAGCAAAAAAGAAAATTTTTTTAATTTGAACAGGAAGAAATTAAAGGAATATTGAAAATAAATTTTTATTTTTATTTATGAAATTCAAAATACTTATCATCACATCACTATATAGGAAACTTGAAATTTATAAATTTATTTCTAACTATATATATAATAAACCGACAATTTATTACGTCCGATTACTCAACACTTAAATTGAAATCTTTTTTGATTTTTCCTTTTATTTTAATATTAAATTCTTATACATATAAATGATTTTTTAAGTACATTTTGATGTATGCATTCCTATAATCATAGAAAATTTTGTCCGCCATTTAAATTTTAAATACATCCGATCCTCAATTTATTTTTTTTTTTTTCTTCGACATATATAAAGTTTGATATGTACTCAAATTTCCAGATGTATTAAATGATTATCATCATCATCTGGTTTTAATTAAAGTCCCATTGGACTCATAATATTGAAACAAACTATATACATGATATTACAATTTATGTGCATAATATTATGTACATATTATTTATATATATGTAAATATATATGTATATATTGGAAATAAAATGACATTTCAATTTTGTTTCTTTAATTTATATCATTCAATTAAAATCATCAAGAAAAACTGCACTACTTAATAAGTAACTAAAAACTGAAAAGCAGCAGCAAAGATACAACTGCAATAGTAATAAAAAAAAAAAATATTCTTTTTCAAGTATTAAGAACTAAGACCTCAGCTGTTTTAATCATATCAAGAAAACATAAAAAACATTAAAAAAGTTTTGGGGAAAAAATTTTTTTTTTTTTTTTGAAGAAAATGTTGGCGAAAATGAAAAATTATTTCACTTTAATTTATAAAAAGAAAACATATTATGGACCTTCCGATATTTGATAATGAAAAATTGGCCGCCTATTATGAATTTTCCATTATAATAAAATTTTTTTTGTTGATAAGAAAAATATTATGTTTGTTATAATATCAAATTTAAGTTTATGATACCTATACATTAATTAAATGTCACTTGATTGTAATGTAAAATTTATTCATATTTAATCCAAAACTGAGAAGCAAACTGAAGGTTTTTCTTTTTAATGAATTTTTAACAATATTATGATATTCAAGTTTATGAAATTATCTAAATTTTTTTGCAGATACTGGAGCTGTTCATTATAATCATTTCACTTATATTTCTATTAATTTTAATAAATTGTTGCCCCAAGAAATAAAGGTAATTCGGTTTCAATTCCTTTTCGACAAGGAAATTTTCCAAATGAAAATAATGTCGGAATCGAAAACGAAAAGAAAAATAGTCCAATTTTATTTTAATCATAAAAATTGTTTTTTATTTGAAATACAAAATACTGTTATGATCCATAACACATTGTTTTAATATTCTTTGTCAAAATTGAATGATTTTTATTATTTTATCTGATTATGGGCAGAATCTCCCATAAACATATATATGTATAAAATATTATGGGAAAGTGTATGATCCTGTTTTTGTAATCAATCATAAAATCCTTCCTATTTATATTTCTTACATTATACATATATAAACAACTAGAAATTTATAATTATGCCTCTTAATTATTTTAAGAATTTTTGGAAAAGAAGATCAAAAAGTTTATCTTTGTTCAATTTATTTTATTTAAATTTTGTCTTCTGCAAAAGAGAATCATATTCATATTCAAATATCATATGTAGTTAACATAAAGTATTTTTAAATACTTTCCAGAAAAGACAAAGAAACTCTGTAATGAGCGGAATAAACAATATATTTAAATATATAACGGTAAATGGTAAAAAAACAAAATATTTAGAAAGCGGAAAAAAAACCTATTCGACATTATGGATAGAATACATAAAACTGAGCTTGAACTCAAATCTCATTTTTTCAAACGAAAACTACTTTTGAACTCGTAAGATTAGTTTAAAAAAGTGAGATTTCAGTACAAGCTCAGTTTTATTCATTCGGTCCTATGTCTCCTTCGAAAAGGTAATAAAATTCGAATTTAAAAAAATCGTTATTTCGTAATTATTTCTTCAGGTATTATTTCAGTGCACCGAATGAATTATAATTCATTCTTTAAGTTTTAATATACGGAAAATGTTTAAAACCCCTAATTCAGTTCTACTTTTTTCTCAACTGACTCTTCTATAATCGAATATTTTAAATAATAATCAAAGTAATTGTGATTAAATATAGTTAGTGTAATTTTTTAGTATATAAATTAAATGTACCACATACTTTTATTGTATATTAATATAACTATATAACATCTTCCAAGTACAAACACATTTTCAACTAACAGCTGCACCACAATTGAAAATTTAAATACATTATTTTCACTTATAGTCTCGTAAAGAAGAGTAAAAATCTTAAAAATTACAGAAATTATGGAATTTTTGATTAGTTTAAACTCCTTAATATTTTATTCTATAAAAACGATTTTTCAGTTAATCTTATATTGCAATTCTTTAAATTTTATTCTTATAGAAGATGGTAACAACTTTATATTGTTGATATTATTCTCAGTATTATCTTATCTCATTTCTTTATATGAATATTTGGTGTCATTTTTCTTCCCATACAATGAAGAGCGGCAATCCAAAGTACTTTTATTGTGTTTTTTTTTTCTTTATTTTTATTTTCATTTTCTTTTTATATTCAGAATGTTTCTAATGATATATAAAATACATATATACTTGAGAATTCAATTAACAAATGAGCTCTTCCTTTTCAGCTGTTTTATCGTTTTTTTTTTAAATTTTTTTTTTTTTATAATTTCACTAACAGTGCCACACGTACGTATATGTACCACTCATATTTACTATAAGTGCTTAAAAAAAAATTAAAAAAAAAAACAACAACAACTTAGTTTAATTGAATTGAACATATTACATATAATTTTTCGACTCTTGTTACAACTCCCGTGCTTGAAAGCTATTAACATATTCAAAATGACACTTGAAGAGTGTTGTTTAGTAAAATTTTGACAGTGTTGAAGAACCGTTTAACTTATTTTTAATTTCCCAAAGGAAAAATAAAAAAATAAAAACTAAATAAAAAAAATGGTTTATATATTAGGAAATTTTAAGAAGAGTTTTATGATATATACTTATAGAAAATTATTTTATGAGTCTCGTTTAAAATGAATAATAAAAATATTGTCCCATTAAATATTGTATTTCGTCTTATTTTAACTCTTGTAAATTACTTTAATTAACCTTCTTTGTTTTTTTAATTGTTTTTTGTTTTGTTAAGTTGCTTTTAGGTTTAATTGACAAAAATGTCAATTAAACACGAAACAAATAAATTTTAAATTCCAATTAAAATGTATATTTAAAAATGTTATCAAATAACTTTTTTAAAAATGAATTTCAAATTTAAATATAGCTATATTGAAAAAAATTTTTTTTTCATGGAGACTAAGTCAGAAATTATTTTTAGATAATTGACAGATATTAAACACTACTACCATAGCGACTTAAAGAATGACGATTTTATTAAAAATATTTGTTAGAGGGAGAATTAAACACCTTTAAATATGCGTAAAAATGGTATAAAAGTGGTTAAAAAGTAAAACAAGATTGTATATATGTTACAAAATATTGTATATATACAATAGAACTATACTTACAGCAGATATATCTGTCATCCGAAAATTACAATCCTCTATAAATTTTCTGTAAACAATCAGCCTATTGCTATATCAATTGACGAACTTATATTTGATATCACTTGTTTCTGTGACAATGACAAAGAATTGTACAAAATCTGCTTAAAAAATCAACCCTACCATATAAATTACAACTAAAGGTAAGTCTATATACATGTATAGTAAAAGTTTATGAGAAAAACCCCGCAAAAGAGGATACAATAAACTTTATTATCGTAGAAAGCACACTGTGTCTTAGTGAAATAAAAATGCTTTACAATCAGCATAAATTGGGCAGTTTGTCTATTACTAAGAGAGTATCGATGTGTTTTCGTCGGGATCATTATTAAAACCTATAAAGCTAATTTAGGTGTATACATTTTTATAATATGTTGTTATATGTGTTTTTATAATATGTAACGATCTTATACAATTAAAATCGTTACATATTATAAAAACATCTTAACTTTAAAGATGTCATTTATTTAATTTTAAAGATGTCATTTTACTTTTTAAGATACTCTCTTTAATTTATTTATCCTATCCTTAATTATTTTTATCTGATTAAAATATGACATTTTTTCTAATTCAAAGTTGTTCTATTAAACAAAATATATCTTTTTAATTTTAACATACAGTTTTGCTTTTAATGATGCAGATTAAACTAGCGCTTCAGTAATTCCTAGAATTTAGGTCCGTAATCTTGTCATTATAGGAAAACTTTATAAATGTGTTGATATTGCATTACTTTTGATTTATGCCACAATTATATTGGCCCGACAGAACAAATTTTGAATGATACTGCTCAGGCAGATAAACTTTAAAAACATCTTAAGCCCATATCCAAAACCCTATTCCCCTAAATCTTGAAAAAACAAACTGCTGATTTATTTTTGTCTCTTTCTAGATATAGATCATGCCTGAAAGGAAGTGTTTCACACACGTATAGTATAAATTCCTTTGCAAAAACTATATTTAAGATCCATATACCCAATCTTCTAACATTTTTGTCAATCAAACAATGGTCCGTAATAACACTTAACAACCGCTTGTCAAGACTTCAGGTCTAGAATAATTTTGCATAAAAATATGTAATTTTCTTTTGATGTCACTGATTGATGTCACTTTTTGATTGTCATTGATTGATTGAGTTATATTATAATAATTCAACTATCGGTTTGTACAAGACGATTGTAAAAATGTCGATTCAAAGACGACTATAGTCAAAATTTTACTATATTAATACCTTTAATAAAACACTGAAAAAGGACTTTTAAATAAATAACAAATAAAACAAAAATTAAAATTAAATTAGAAAGAAAATTCGAGCTACATATTTTTATATGTTATTTTCTTCAAAATTGTAATTTTAAGTAGAAATCATTTATTTATTTAAAATTTAAAAGAAAAATTTATTTTTTTAAGATTCCCCTATTTTTCCCCTATTTCTACCTTAAATATACAAATACATATAATTTGTCATAATCATAAGTATTTAGAACCGCAATAATATTTTTTCTGAAATTAAAAAATGTTTAAAGAGTTTTATAATTTTCTAGAAAATTTATGCAGTTTTAAAAGACTTTTAACCCCTCATATTATAATTGAAATTAGTATGTAATTAAGAATACCTTTAACGATAAATATCTTGAAAAAAAAAAATCATTAAGAATAATCGGGAAACCCTACAAAGATCCTGTAAGAAAAGAAGAATATTTTTTAAAAAATATCTTTTAACAGGATTTGAATTGTCCTATTTATGAGCAAAAAGGTGAAATGTTGTTTTAAAATAACATAAAAATTTCTTTTTACATCCTACAGTACATATGAAGTCATCTTAGCTCTGATTAAGATATTATAAAGACGAACAATTTTTTTGTCTTTTATTTTTGATTTCCTTTACGGTTAAATAATTTTAGGGATTTGATGGGTTGACAGAATTTATGTGGTGGATTAATATCTTCCTTTTATAATCTTCAATTTATTTTTTTTTATATCTTCTAGCTGTCTCTTTCTTTCGTATAGTTATTTTAATGAATTAAAATCACCCCCTTCTATTTCTTTAAAAAAAATAAAAAATTTTTTATGATCTCCAAAATCAAAAGTAAGGGTTCAACAGATTTGTTTTCTTTTATTTTGAAATAGTTAGGGGTAAAATTCAACTAAGCATTCATAATCGAAAAATAACTATCATGTATATATACATATATATATATATATATATATTTTCGTACAAAATGTGAATCATAGTTAAAAATAATTTCATTGATGCATAAATGTAACTAGAGATTTTTTTTGATATATTAAAGTTTAATAATCTGTATAGAGCGTATATCGAATCAAATGTCTTTTTTTTTTTTTTGGGATTCCAATGGTACAAAAATTTTTTTGTATTATTACGAGAGTATTATGAACCAATTTTTTATTGTAACCAAAAAACAAAAAAAAGCATTAAAACCGATTTAAAGTCTCATCTGACATGAGGATTTCATTTTTTCACATGAATGAACGCTAAACTAATGAATTTTTTTTTATATGGAATGTAATTTTAAGGTTTTGTTAATAGCATCTGATAATGGTTACTATGGATTTTTTGGGGAGATATAAATCGTATAAATCCATCATTTTTTGTACTAAAGTCTATTGTTTTAAGTTCATTTATTGTTATGTTTCAATTAGAAAATTGCTAAATATCATCTTTTAAATATGTAGCATTTATAAATTAATAAAAAGGTTGATAATTAAACGAATATTTATTTTTGTATATTATATATTTTTATATGAGATTCCGTTCTAATTAAAAATATACTTAAGCTCAACTTCTGATAGGTAAAGAAAGTGGTTAAAATCTGTTGCTTGAGAGATCAGTTTCGATGCACAGATTTGATTCAGTTATAATTCGTTGCTATTCGGTTTAAGTTACTGGCAAATCGTAAATTATAATTCTTACATAATATAAATATAATTGAAAATTATAAAGGTTTATAGATGATAATATTTATTTATTTATTTATATTAATATTAAAAATCACTTATATGGTAATGCAATATTGCTAAAGCTTGTCTATTTAATTAATTAAATTTATTATTGATATAATTTATTTTGTTTATTATTTACAGTATATTTGAGAGCAAGAAGAATTTATTTTCTCTTAATAGAATTTCCTACCTGTACAAAATTTAAATCGAACTCGCTCGGTTTATAAGGCTCCCTAAGCCATAATATAAAATTAACAATTAATATCAATGAAAATAAGAAAAATGGAGAGATCACATAATTCGAGATCAACCCTCGGAAAGTTTTGAATGAGTTGGGAGACTCTAACGCTGTTAAACTACAGTGGATCGCCATCCGATAAGGTTTCTCAAGAAATGAGAACACAAATTAATTAACGAAATCCGCACTAGTCTGAGCTTGTGTGAATGTAAAGTCTCACTCTAGAGTGAAATAAGTAAATAAACACTGGATCAAATTCAAGGTAAAAGAAAGGTGGTTGCAAATTTCAAGTTCTTTACATACGAAGGCTTCTTAGGCAAGACGGGCGAAATGAAAATGAAAAAAGTCTTGAAACTAAATAGGATAGACCTCAGACTCTATATTGCCTGCACATGAATTTGTAGAGGCTGTAAGCGGAGACGGTATTACACGAACTTTTTCAATACCTGATGCTGGAATCCGAATGGAAAGAATCTTGGGAAAGGGTTGCTGGTGGGATCTCTCTGAAATTAGAACGTCTGATAAGGCGACCATCGTCCGATTCTTTAAGGACATTGACTGGCTCGATGATTCTGGCTCGCTATGGTAAACGACAGTCTCATAAAATTGAGGTGCACAACAGGACGTAGGTGTAAGGAAAGTTGCCTGTATATCCTTCTATCAAATAACAACAACAACAATAAATATATGTATATGTAACGGATACATGGAATAAAGCCTGTAATATATAAGGCACGTAGTAATTGACTGCGAAACTCAACATACTACTACATATATACCCATTTTCTAGGTATAACTTCCCTCTTATTCCAATATAAACATGATACGAATATTAATATATTTTTTAATATATATTAATTAAGTACCGATATTTTCATTCACACATTTATCTGTGTTCTGTATTGAAACAATAGAGTTTTAAGAAACTTAAATTTTCATAAAAAGGCATATGACTTGTATCCTTAATGATTAGATCATTTGACTACAAATTTATGAGTAAGACTAAAAAATTAAGTTTTAAAGAACAGCGTATCTTGTTCATATCTTGTTCAATTCAATAATATGAACAAGATATGAAGTATATTAACTAATATAATAATATTTAATTAAATAACTGCAAATATTGAGTTCCACATATATTCATTTGTTAATGATAGAAAACTTATTAAATGAGAGACTCCTTCAATAAAAGCCTGTTATTCCTTTAAGTTTACGTTTTTGTTTTAAATTTAATAACTGATTTTAACTAAAAATGTAATAGTTTATCACACAATAATTCCTTTAATTACGGTAATAATTTGAAATTTTGTGAAATTTTTCATTTACTTTATATTTATTTTTACAAACTTTTCTAATATCTGTAATTTGAATCTTTTCTTTGATTCAAAGAACGTTGAAAGAACGGGTTTTTATAAAAAAATAAAATTTCACTATTAATTTATGATATTTAATCAATGCAAAATACATTACATATTATATATATATATATGATTAATTAATGTTGGTAAAACTAAATTAAAGTTACATTTTATAAACTCCATTTCCATTGATTTTTAATCGTAGACTTCTGACATTTATAAATTAATTTTTCAGTTTTCAGTTTCATTTTTGAATTGAAAATTAATTGATTTAAACATCATTAATACAACCACATAATTTTTCATTCCATCTTAACCTACGTGAGTCAGATCCTTAACTTTGTTTTTATGCGCTTTCTCTTTCTCTCTCTCTCTCTCTATTTATTTTTTCTTCAGACTACTTAATACGTAGAATTTGTTGCTTCATTTTACAAAAACAACATATAGCCATAATCATTTATAGAAGTTCTTTGCTCTTTGCACTTGGCATGTCATCATTGTTATTATACTTACGTTCTGATCATCCTGTATAATCTCTCAAAATTGATATCCTTCCGATTTTATTTAAGAATTGTTTTGTTTTTTTGTTTTTTAATTTTTATTCAATTTGTTGCGTAATGAAATAAAATATACATAAAAAAAAAAAAGTAATCCGTATTTTTCTTATATCCATCATATTGAGTCTCTGTTCTTAGCATTGCATTACATTAGATATTGCATCATTGCATCAATAAAATAACGTTTAGTTTTTCGTATTTTTTTTTTTTGTTTTTATTTTGACTTTAACACTAAGTCTTGGGAATTTAGCAAGAGGTTTTGAACAGTCCAGAAGTTATTCGTTCCTAAAAATCATTTAATTTTTTTTTTTTTGTTTTATTTTAGGATATAAACAGAAGACGAATGAATATAAATGCAGACATTGCACAACGGGATGCAGGCGCCTCCATTACCCAATGTCAAAGATAACAACATAAAAAGAAGATAGGTAATACCAAAAATTGTTTATAGGGTATGTGTATAACATTTATTCATGTACGTATATTTAGTTAATTTTATTTTAGTGTACCTCTTAGTTTTTGGTTACCTTCACCTTCATCCAAAAACAAAAAAAAAGACAACTAAGAAAACAAAAAAAAAAAAATTATATATAGATAATAGGTATATATTTAAGAGATCATCTTATTAAAATGATATAAAAGGTATTTTAGAGTTTAGTTTCTTGGTTGGGCTTTCAGATATGAAAGAAAATGAGAAAAATATAAAAAAACAAAATAAGTAAAAAATATAACATCAGAAGATTGAAATTGATACAGGTGATCAGTCACATTCTTACTTTTTTTTTTTTTTTTTTTTATATTTTTATTTATTATGAACTTCACTGATATCAATCTCTATAGATGTTTTCTTCTTCTTTTTAGTGTTATTTACAGAGACATTGACTAGGAATTTTATTTTGAATTATACGGTTTTGGTTAAGAAAATTAACAAAAATTCGATTAAAGTCTAAAATAATGACAAAAAATTTAGAAATTTAATATAAAAGTTATATATTGTATACAAATAAAATGTGTGTTTCTTTTATCTTTAGATTATGGGCATAGTTTATGAAAAATATTGTTTAAAAATGTTGATTTGAGTAAACGATTTCTAAGAACAAAACAAAAACGAGGAAGAGTGCAGTAGAGTAGACTGTGTCAACTCTGGGATACCCGTATGAACGTAATATATCCTGTTTCTATAAAACTTGATCATCTTTTAAAAACATTCAGAGTTTTAGTACCGAACCACAGAGATATATTTATGTAAATTGTGGAGTTGTATGATAGCTACCCGAATCTATTGCGCCTAGCTTCATTAAGTTCCAAGAAATGCAAAAAGCCTGAACCGGCTGCTTTAGACCATTCAAATTTTACAAAAGTTTTTGGCATGCAACTCGACACTTTTTCACTAAATTTCAGATAGCTAGCTTCAATAGACACTGAGTTATTTTCATTTAAAAAGAGAAGTTGTATGGCAACTATCCGAACCTGTCATATCATCACAACAAAATTTTACAGAAGTTGTTGCCATAAAACTCGATCATCATTTGCAAAATTTCAGATACCTAGATTGAATAGACACTGGGTTATTTCCATTTAAAGAAAGAAGTTGTATGGCAGCTACTCGAACCCGGCGGCTGAAAATGCTGGAGTTAAATAGCAAAACTAACAATTTTGCAACAGTGACGTAAAAAAAATTTCAGCCTCCTAGCTCCTTTATTTTTTGAGTTATCGTGCGGACGGACACTGAGTTCTTTTCATTTAAAAAGAGATTTTGTATGGCAGCTACCCGAACCCGTCGCACCACCACAACCAAATTTTGTAGAAGTTGTTGCCATAAAACTTGATCATCATTTGCAAAATTTCAGATACCTAGATTGAACAGACACTGGGTTATTTCTATTTAAAGAAAGAAGTTGTATGGCAGCTACCCGAACCCGGGGACAGAAAATGCTGGAGTTAAATAGCAAAACTAACAATTTTACAAAAGTGACGTAAAAAAATTTTCAGCCTCCTAGCTCCTCTATTTTTTGAGTTATCGTGCGGACGGACACTGAGTTCTTTTCATTTAAAAAGAGATTTTGTATGGCAGCTACCCGAACCCGTCGCACCAGCACAACCAAATTTTGTAGAAGTTGTTGCCATAAAACTTGATCATCATTTGCAAAATTTCAGACGCCTAGCTTCATTAGGTTCCAAGAGGTGCAAGAAGTCTGAACCGACTGCTCTAGACCAACCAAATTTTACAAAAGTTGTTGGCATGTAACTCGACACCTCTTTACTAAATTTCAGATTCCTAGCTTCAATAAACACTGAGTTATTCTCATTTAAACGGAGAAGTTGTATGGCAGCTACCCGAACCCGCTGCACCAGCACAACCAAATTCTACAGAAGTTGTTGCCATAAAACTTAATCATCATTTGCAAAATTTCGGAAACCTAGCTTGAATAGATACTGAGTTATTTCTATATAAAGATAGAAGTTGTATGGCAGCTACTCGAACCCGCCGACCGAAAATGTTGGATTTAAATAGCAAAACTAACAATTTTGCAAAAGTGACGTAAAAAAAATTTCAGCCCCCTAGCTCCTTTATTTTTTGAGTTATCGTGCGGACGGACGGACGGACGGACGGACGGACGGACGGACGGACGGACGGACGGACGGACGGACGGACGGACGGACGTACATGGCTTAATCGACTCAGAATTCGATTCTGAGCCGATCCATACCTTTGACACTATATCTAGCTCGACTCCTTTAAGGTGTCACAAACGTAATGGCAAATTTATTATACCCTTGAACATAGTTCATACGGGTATAATAATTTACTTGGAATGCAGATAAATAGAAAACTTATCTTTAAGTTTTAAATAACAAAATTTTATTTTAAAATTTGTAATCAATATTAGTAAGATAAAAAAAATATTTTTAAATTTAATAAAGTTTTAAATATATTCATGTTTGGGGGAACGTCATAAGTCTGAAAATCAAAAATGACATAAGTATGAGTAAAATTTCGCCATAAATGGCATAAATACAAAAATCTAAAAATAACATATCTATAAGTACTAATTTATTTTTAATTTTTTTCTTTTCTTTCGAACTTATTGCTTAGAATATACGTACGAAAAATGAAAATGACGTAAGTTAGAAAATTTAAAAAAAAAGAACAACATAAGTATCTTTTAGAAAAAGCTTAAAATCCTGGTTTTGTAACTAACCATACAATCCGTCTTGATTATTTTTTTCTTACATACATAGTTCAAAAACACGGTTTAATAAGAATTCCAACCACAAAACAATAGAAACGTAAAAAAAAAATATTTTTGGAAAAGATATATATGGTTACAAAATCAGGGTTACACCCTTTCACCATAATATGTATATATATGTCCGGTTTTAATTTAGGAGGGATTTTATAGTTGGTTAGAAAATCAGGGTTATTCATTTTTCCAGAATATGTGGTTTTCATACTTGTAACTTTAAGTATGAAAAATTACAGAAGTATAAAAAGTACAGAATTTAGTTTTCATACTTATAACTTTATTTGATCTTATGATATATACTTATATGTCATAAGTACGAAATTTTTTTATGACATAAGTATGAAATTTTAATTTTTTCGTTCTTATCTCATTTTATTTTTTCGTATTTTTGTCATATGTCAAAATTTCTCATTTTTTTTTCGTTCTTATGGTCATTCTTGATTCTGTACTTATGACTTTCAAACTTATAATGTAGCGCCATATCCATGATATGTATTATTAAAATCCCACTAATGAAATATTAATAAATAGAATCGAAAACATAAATGTATCATAAATAATTTTTTTCAAATCATAAACTAATTTTAATTTTCTTTAAAGAAAAACTATTTCTATTTAAAATATTTCGATTGCCTTTTGAAAAATTCTGACATGTAAATGTGAACTCTAATCAATATTTATATAAATTATATATATATATAAATAAATTATATATATAAATATAAATTATATATAGGTTATGAAATTGAAAAAATAACTTAAAAAAAATTTATTGAATTAATATTAAAACTATTTTGGACATTAATTTTGTTTTTGTGTGCATTACTATAGTCTTTGTATAATTTTAAGCTACACTCGAAATTTGAATGTATTGAATAAGTTCAGGTTAAATAAGAAAAAGACAAAATATAAAACTTTAAAATTATCTTTATGAGAATCAAGATCCTTTGTAAAGATGTTGAAAGTTTTAACAGCCTTTTAAGAATAGATCCATCCGAAAGTGATTTCAAGTTTTTAAAATTTACCGATTTATCATATCGATTCAATTGGATAAATTCTCCTTCATTAGAATTTGTCTATGGATATAACAGATTTTCCTTGTCGTGGAGCATTTGCCATTTAATTTTTTTTTTAACAAAACAATAATTTTTTACAATAACTATTCTTACGGTCTATTAGCGGTAAGAGATAAATAATATTTACACAATATATCAGGAATAATGAAAAGTTAGAATCTAGTAGAAAGAGTATGTAGATTAAATGTTTTAAGCCTATCATATCTTGGTTGAAGAAATATGTTTCTAGCTTAATATGGTAGGGCGTATGATAATTTGTTCTGATATAAAAACAAACTCAATTTAATTAAAAAATTCGAGAAAATGAAGATCCAAAAAATATAAAATTTTCAAATATCTTATTCAACCAAGGGTTTTTCAATGAGCATACTTCAGCATACTACTTTCAAAAATACAATAAAAAGCATTTTAGAATTGTGGTAAATTGTGAATTTACCATACTTTAAAAATTATGAAAAATTTCAGAGAAACTTTTTCTTGCAATTTTCTTGCAAACTCTATAAAATTCATATAGTATGTATATTTGAATCTCGATTTTTAAATGTTAACATTCAAAAATGTCCACTAGTGTTCGCATTTCAATTACTTAAAATAGAAAATTTTCAATTTTTGACCTCTTATACAATATTATAAGTCGCATAGCCATAGAGTGAAACCCCCAAGACAGTAGAAGGCGTGATCGTTCAAACAACATATGGAGACGTACATTAATAACCAAACAACTCACATGGAAAAATACAAAAACATCAGCAACTGCGAAACAAAAATCGTGTAAGATGAAAATGTCTAATAAAAGGTCTATGCTGTCTCGTGTAGTGATAATGAACCAAAAACAAATCCTCAAATGCGGAGGTAATAAAAGTTTTTTTTTCCAAAAATCCAAGTTTCTAACTTAAATCATTGGGGACAGAGGATATTAAAAATTTTTCAAAATACTGCTTTTTCCCATAACAAAATTTAAATTATAACAATTGGAATGTCAGGATTATGTTTACTATTTTGAGATTATGTGTATAAAAAAGTTGTTTTACAGTAAAGTTTATATGATAATAGATTTTAAACGTTTTGTTTATAAGATTTATCTACTCCTAAAATATAATTTTCTTTATCTTAAATTGTGTAAAAGTTATACAAATAGACAGACTTACGTACGAACAGAGTTTAACGTTTTCTAAAAAATGCATATATTAAAAATAAATAAAAGGACCAGTTAAAAAAATTCAATTACAAATAAAATTATAGGACAGTTAATAATAAATAAAAGGACAGTTAAAAAAATTCAATTACGTATAATTCAAAACTCAATGTCAATAAAAGAAAAACTCGAATGGAAGGATATGTGTACGCACTGAACATATATAGTACAGCTACATATAGTTTTTATTAGAACATTTATTACATAATAAACTTTCTTTTTCAAATCTATAATTTCCTTATTACTAGAAAAGTTTTTTTTTTTAAATATTTTAGTCATAAAGTATCTTAGTTTAAAATATATACACAGAACACTAATTACAAAAATTAACTTGTTAACTAAAGCATTTAACAACAAAACATTAGATGTAGTAACATAAAATAAATAGAAAACAGTTAAATTTAAAACTCACACAAAACTTACATGTATATCTAATTACAAAATCATTAAAATTTTGTAAATTATGTTACAACTTAAATTTAAGATGATAAAATTTTTTTCATTTGACATTTTGTTGATACCTCAAACTTCTTGGTTGGTTGGTTGGTTGGTTATATCACAAGTTAAAGTTATATCATAAATTAAATATTATAAGTTGGTATGTTTTTTTTCTCTATCATTACACTTAATATTTATAAATTGAAGTGGCCATATTCTCTTCTTGTTATAATGTAAGGTGACCATTTATTTAATTTTTTTTGACGAGTATTTGTTACATATATCATAAAAAAAAATTTGAATTATTGTTTTTGTTCAATCCTCGTGTAATCCTGACTTCGAAAACTGTGATCATTTTGGTTTGTAAGGAATGTAAAAAAGACTTCAGCAATAACCTTATCATTTACTTCTATATGAGAAGCTATGCGTAGAAGTAAATGGCCATGTTTTGTTGCTGCTTTATGCGATTTATACTTTACGCTTATTTATGCGATTTCGAATTAACATGTTTCGTTATAGTTGCACTTCCATCAGAACAGATCCTGTTAAAATGAATATTGCATGAAACACATTTGACTACGGTTTCTCATTGTTTTGCGATACTACATTGGTAAATTTTTTGGTAGTTTTACTTTTGAAGTCATGATTAAAAAAAATTTTAAAATTTTTCTCAAATTATAGTTACGAATTTGGTTACGAATCAAACTGCTGTAACGTTCAAAAAGTAAAGGGAATACAGCTATCTTATATAACAAATTACAATATAAAACAGAAGATATTTAGCAATTACAAAACTAATAAGGTGCAGTGACAGAACGTCCGAGGAAATAAATCCCGCGGACTTTAATTCCAAAAATTTTGGATGCATATAGGCGAGTTTCTGAATTAGAGTTGCATTCAAAAGCAGGATTATTCGCTATTTCCAGAATATGTATATAATCCTCTTAATAATCGTCTAATATAATAAAAACTTATACTGTGCCTTTTAAAAATATTCAAAATATTAAAAATGAGAGCGTTCATTATGCCTGTCATATCATTTGCCTGCATTTCTTGATCATTTGACTATATTTCATTTGCCTGTATTTCATTCTAAATTAGAAGAGATTTTAGAGTTGCATTCAAAAGCAGGGCTTCACGCTTTTTCCAGAATATTTCTATATATATGTATATGTGAGAATCTGAATTAGGTGGGACTTTAGTAAATTGATGCCTTTTACAAAATATTTATATAATATGTTTTTGTATAATATAAAATACAGGCAAATGAAATACAGGCAATTAAAAATACAGGAAAATCAAATACAGTCAAAAGAAATACAGGCTTGTGATATTAACCCATTAAAAATATAATAATCATTAAAAAGAGACAAATCATAGTATGTCCAAGTTCAGGGTATATGGTTATCTCATTAAAAATTATTTTGTTGAAACAAAGTATAACAAAAAATTAACAAGAATATGTTTAACAACTATAGAAAAGTTCATAAATTTTATAAATTTATGAAGGTTCGTATTTTTTTTTTAGTTAGTTGTTTTACTTGCCGTTAAATGGACATCAAAATTTTGTCAAGTTGTAGATACAAGTTAAGTTGGGGATAATAAAGCTACTTTTATACAAGAAAATAAAAATAAAAAAAAAAAGTTGTTGTATCAGAAAAAAGTGACAGAAAATTAACGACTAATTTTTGGGACAACTTAACTATGTATATACACTTTACAATCTTAATCGTATATATATAGAGAATAAACGAATTATCAAAATGGTTTTAAATATTTGATGATAATCAGATGGCCATCAGATATTAGCATCAGAAGCAATAGATTTAAATTAAAAAAAAAAAAAGAAAAAACTGACCTATAGTTTATGATCTGGGTTAAAAAATTTCTTAAATGTGATAATCGTCGTTTCTTCGTTGTAATTTTTTCTAGGTGTTGTTGTTTTTTCTTTTCTGGATCCCACAAATTGTGTTGACGATTCTTTTAATGTTGATTTTGATTTCTTTCAGTTTATATTATTGTTAAGTTACAATTTAAAGTTTGTTAACTCAAGTTATAATGAGATAAAAACATAAATTTTAGTAAATCTATTAAAATGAATACACATGTATGTTTAGGATGCATCTGAGTTTTATTCTTTTATTAGGTAATTGAATGAGTGGTACTTAAATTAAAATAATAAGTTTTAAAAATGTATTTTAGTTTATATTACATTAAATATTAATAACAGAATTATGCATTTAAGATTAAATTTATTTTATGTATATATTTATTATTGGCTCGGTATCTAGAATATTTAATATCGATCAGTATCATTTTTAGCACATTTCCAAAAATTTTTTGAAAAAATGTGCTTATTAGTTTCACTCTGTCCGTCCGTCCGTCCGTCCGTCTGTCTGTTTACAAAACTTCTACAACGTTAAAGATAGCGAAAAAAATTTTTAACCATGGGTAGGTCTCATAAAAAAAATAATTTTGTGGAACAACTTTTTCATGTAGCCCCATCCATTACGGAGCTACATCCCCTCAAACTTTGAAAAAGACCTATTTTTAAATGCGTATATCTTATGTTCTGCTTAAGATTTTTTCAATCTGAAAATGTCATTCGACAGGTATTTTTTTTAGCTTTGTAAATTAATATCAAAATTATACAATTTTTTTAAAGTTAGTATTTAAATTTACCGTTATGTGAAAATTTTGCTTGATTTTTCTACTCCGGCACGCTTTTAGATAGAGGGGCTTGAAATTTTGAAGCAAGAAAGAACTTTTAGAATTAGTATAAGTTTGCTCAGATATTTTTTTTCGACCACCCCCTGTTTATGAGCTATTAGGGCTCAAAAATTGAAAATTTGCTATTTTTAAACACCTGTAACTTAGGAACCTGTAAACATTTTACTTCGGAAAGATATAAAAATTAAAGCTACAGTAATATATTTTAACGTGTGTTAAAGGTTTATTTTAGTTGTAAATGGTTCCAAAGTTGCAACTCTTCAAAATTGCGAAAAAGCTCCATTTTCAGATGTATATATTTCAGGCTCTGCGTAATAGTTTTGCAATCTAAAACTGCCAGAAGATCGAAAATTTTATTATCTATATAAAACAATATCAAAATTATGTAATATTTTGTAATTTACGATTTAAATTTACTGTTATGTCAAAACCACATTTTGCATGAAATTTCTTTTTTCATAACTCCGGCACCCCTTTAAATAGGAACCTGAAATTTTGAGACAAGAAAGAACTTTTAGAATTAGTATAAGTTTCCTCAGAAAAATTTTTGGTAACAGCCCCTCTTTAAGAGTTATTACGAAATTGAAAGTTCAAATTGAAAGTTTGCTATTTTTAGACACCTGTAACTGAGGCACCTGTACAAATTTTTCTTCGGCAAGACATGAAAATTAAAGCTTCAATAATATGCTTTTACGTGTGTTAACGGCTTTTCTTAGTTATATAGGATTCCGGATTTACGGCCTCTCAAAATTTCAAAAATGTCCTATTTTCACATTTTTTCTTATTACATGAAATTTTCAAATTTTTGTGCAAGTCACACTTCTAAACAGTTTGTATTGAGTTTTGGAAATGTGCGCTTTTAAAAACCGTTGGTTTACATTCTACCTTGTTTACTTTATAATTGATTTTTGATTAATAAGGTTTATAGGACGATTGCAATTATATAACGTTTTATTGCTGATGAACAAAAGAATTCTTTAACGATATATCATATAGATTTGTTTTCAATATAAATTCAAGCCCTTGGGCTTGGAAATTTCTTTTTTTTTCTTTCTCCTTTCCACTCCAATAAGAAGTATAGGATCATTCACTAAGTCATTTATTATTCATATTTGACTATAAGCTTCAGTTTCTGGAATATTTAATTTTACTAAACTTTTGATTACTCATCTGTAACAATTGTACAAGACTATTTTTATTTACTATTTTTTTTCTATCAAACGTTTGCTTAATCCAAGCATGAGTTCAATTTTTCATTTAGTGAACTATTACAAAAAAACTGAAATTTCATCATTGACAAGGGTTAGTAAGTTAGTAAATGATGTTATTTGTTAGAATAGTAATAATTATTACTACTACTACTTCTAGTACTATACGAACTACAATGCTATATTATTTACGTTTTTTAATTTTTTGCTAGAACCGAACAATTAATTTGCATAATGCAAACTTATATAATCCGCAACTTTGATCTAGCTTCCAACATGTCAAGAGTAAAACAAAGTGTGTTACTTATGTAGGTAAAATTATCCAATTCGCAAATTTAAACGAAACTTGATCAATCTCTTGGTTCAACTTTCAAGTTTCAACATATCCAAGATTGAATCAAGGTTTATAAGCAAATAATATGTAATTACACCAAGGATATTGATTGAGTAAAGGTCTAAAAACATAAAAAGGGTTACACTGTTAGTAAAAATTAATGTAGGGATATTCATTTATTTAAGTAACTAATCTTGTATAATTTATAAAATTTTATACACCAAAATACTACGAGGATCATGCTTTTCATTCGTAATATAATAGTAAACAGACTACGATTATTGATTCTCGCTATATTCATACTTAAATTGCCACCGATGTTTATGCTCGCGTAAAGTTTGACTTTTAGTGTTACTTTATTAACATTTGTATCAAAAAGCTTAGACATCAATAAGTTGGTCTCTCTTACCATTCGCGTTATAGATTCAAACCTTTTGTAATCTGTTGAATGGTGTAAAATATTAAAAAGTGCTACCGATCTCAAATTATTCAGATTTTCCCTAAATCTAATCTGTTCGCGAATTTGTGGGGATATAATATCACTTTGAATAATTTGCTGAACAAAAAGAATAAGTATAACTTTAAACATATGTATTACATCTGAAGAATTAAACATTTACATATCATACATATATTTGAAATTATTGTAATAATGAATTTTTATTATATTATTAGGTTAGGCATATTAGTAAGTTTTCTTTTGCTTTACTTAACTTTATTTAAATTTTAATAAATAATTCATCAAACTAAATAATGTTAAAAATAACTTTAAAATTAAATAATTTTACTATTTATGACAAATCAATACTACAACATTTAGGACTAAAGCATATTATATCTATTACTTTAACATATGTATATTATTTCTTTGTTATACAATGGCAGCACTAAAGAAACACATTAATTTTAAATAAAAGGAACATAAACATAAAAGGCAAAAATTTATACGTTTTACAAATTATTTACTAAATAATGCCTTGAATTTAGTAATGACAATTAAAAATATAATTCTTTTTTAAGCGAAACCGCTATCAAAGAAAACCTCATTTTCCATACAAAATTATACAAAATTTAAATGTTAAAACTTAAAATTTCTAAAAGTAGCAGTACCTATCACTTAAGTGCGAACACAATTTACATTATTTTTTTCAGTTTGATTGCAACTATTTATTTTTTTAAATTCGATTTTTTTTATCTTCTCTTATCTTAAATGTTAAGTTTTCTTAGGTTAACATTTTCACACCTCATTGAAGTACCAGCTCTCGTGATACCAAATTATTGTTAATATTCAGTCGGCTTTAGTTATACCATTACATTAAAAAATATTGTCTGATATTTTCACCGTTTTTTAAAAGAGTTAAATTTGGTTCCATATCTGTTTACTTTCATTTTGAATTTTACGGTACAAAACTCTTCCCGATAGAATCGCCTTCATTGTTCTATCTTTTATTTGACAGCAAACTTTTTCCTTCCTTAGTCCATTTTTTCATCACAAAAATTTAACATTAGAATGTGATTACTGATTACAGTCTAAAATACTTTTTTATCAATTTCAGATTCATTTTATAATACAAAGTAAAGAGAAACAAACAAATGTAACAGTAAGTCAATGCAACCGACTTTTTAATACCCTACACCTGAAAAATTCAAATCAAATTAAAAAGTTATAACTTATTTTAGATAGGTATTTAATATAAACTAAAAACATAAACGGTTTTACAACCCTTGCACACAATTTCAAGTTTCTATCTTCATTAATTTTAAAGATATGCTTTTTAGGCCTTGGGAGACGTGTGTGGGCTACTCGAACCGCCACTCCAATTCATCTCAAATTTTAGGGACGTAGTGGAAACATTACAGAACATCCTTGTACAAATTTTAAAGGTTATATCTTTATTGATTTTGGAGCTATTGCTCTTTGGCTAGTTCGGAAGCTTCCAAAATCCGAACCTATGGTCCAAATCTGCTCAAAAAGGGATGTAAAAGAAACATAACAGAACGCCCTTGTACCAAATTTAATAGTTTTACCTATGTTGGAGATATGTTTGATATGTTTGCCTTTGGATTTTTTGGACGCCTCCAAAATCTGAACCCATATGGAGCAAATTTTCCCAGATGCAATCCCCTCCCTTCTTTCGTAATTAGTAACCGACTATATAAATATTCCTCAAAATAGCTTTATTATTCATCATCTATTCATCAGCCTACTATTCATCAAAATAGCTTTATTAGTTTTTGAGTTATCGTGCGAACGGACGAACGGACATCATTAAATGGACTTGGGAGGTGACATTGGTTAAGAATATATATACAAGTCCGTATCTTATTTGCTTCATTTTGGTGGTTAAAAAACACAATACCAAAGTTAATATATCCTATACTTTAAGTGTGATAAGTTAAGAAAAAATTATTCATGACCCATGTTTAGTAAAAGTAAGCTAATACAGAGTATCCTAATTACAGAGTGCGAAATTTTTTACTCACAATTCTCGAACTAAATATTAAATTTTCCATATTTTGATGTTACCTTTATTAAATATTCATATATTCATACGGTTAAAGTATTTACTAAGCATATTTCCTCCAATAAAACATTTGCATGCAAAATAATAACTATGACTATGGTTATATAGCCATCTATTATTATGTTATTCTTACATGATCTGTGCTATACATGTTCGCGTATTTGCGTATATGGACGCGGAAAATATTCAAATTTTTTTTTCTATTTATACGTTAACATTCCTAAAATTTTCAAAAAAAAATAAAGAGATATGAGAAATTAAAATAATTTTTCTTTTTTTTTTGAATAGCAAATTTTATGCAGACAATATTCTTTGTAGTATCAGACAATTTGGCAACTTTAAACATTTTTCCAATTCAATTAAATTTGATTGATGAAAATTTCTATTGATGTTCAATGTGAGTTGAATTTGTAAAATCTTATTAATTGCTCACGTTTTTAAATCTAAAATCTATTTTTATATATTATTTTTTCTTAACTGAGAAAAAATAAAATAAGCGCATAAGGTAAAATATTTTTTTTTTTTACAAAAATATCAATTAGTATCAATGATTTTTTGTATGCAATTCAAAAAACTAATGACTGTCAATTAGCTAATCAAAGCTACTTAAAAAGATTATATATGGTAATCTTAAATTGTATTTTTTTTTTAACTAATTTTGCATTCTATGCATTCTGAAGATAATAAAATAAATTAAATAATGAGTGTGAAATGTAAGTGGAATTAAATTCAATATAACTTTTTCTCCAAGTCAAGTTATTGGTTGTAATACGTATAGCGTTGTTAAAATTATTCATCAAAATTAAAATTAAAAAGTATACATTTTAATCAACTATTTACTATTTTAATTCAAAAGATTAGCTTAAATATAATTTTGTACAGTGAATCGATCTACCGACAATAAACCGATTAGATAATAGAATTAATTTCTTCAGAAGTTGTAGGGATGAAAAAGAAAATAAATATTTATTTTAATTCTTAAAAAATATAAGTGGCTATCTGTAAGAATATCTGAAAGACGAAAATCTTCCTAAAAAATCTGAAGCACCATAGTCATATTAATTGAATCAATCTACTTCGTTACTTAGAAATCTGCAAAATCTAAGCGACAGCATTACAATGAATTTAGGTAGGTAGTTAGGCAGGAGTTTCAGATGTACACTTAGGCCAGTTTAGGTTCGTTGTGATATCCTGGAACAGTGTTTCTCCTAATTATACCATTGGAAGCTTTTTACAAAGGTAATCTTCTAAGAGCTATTTCGTAAATCTCTAATATCGATTATTTTAATTTTATAAACTAATCTATTTCTGTAACCAGAATAATGATATTCATATCATTAATATTGGAGCTGTACAGCTTAGAAATTGAACTTCCAACATATAAAAATAGAATAAAACATGCCTATGATTATTATATTTATGAGCAAAATTGTTCCCAAACCAAAATATTTTCATTTAAGGCAGGGGTTTCAGATGTACACTTAGACCAGTTTAGGTTCGTTTAAAATATATATATTTTCAGCCATTGGTTGATGACTTAGCAAAATTGAACACCGAATTTCGTTTATTGATTCGAACTGAGATAATTGAACAATTAAATGATTTAAATTCTAAGTAACGGCAGAACGTATTTTCGTTGAATATCCGATTACTTTAATTGCATTCAAAAAATGTATTTATTCACTCTATAAAATAACGAAAATATCCTTCAATTTCCATATTGTTAACAGCAAAATATTTCTTCAAATATGCAGCATTTTTTTTTTCTTTATTCAAAAAAAAAAAATCTCCATATTATATATGTTGACATGCTCAGTCAGCTAACAAATAACTTGAAAATTCTTTAAATATTTTTCAATTTTTAAAAACAGAATAAGTCTTAAAAATAAATTTGTGTTTCAATTAAACAAAAAAAAAAATCACTAATTAAATATAAATTTCACAGTATACGAAAACATTCACCTAAAAACAAAGAAACACTTAACACACTTAAGTTTAAGGCGGGGTATAATAAAACCTTAAAAAATAAGACATAATAGGATTTGTTTTCAATTGTTTTCAATTGGATTGAATAATAAATTTGCAACGTTTCATTACTTTTTGAAATTAGATAAGCGTATAATATATGATGTAAAAACCGAGGGAGTATACGTTCGAATCCCATACACGCCGTAAGAATAATTTCCCCTTACGACATGAAAAGAAAAGGCTGTGTAATCCCATACACGCCCCGTAAGAATAATTTCAGCCACGACTGAAAAGAAAAGGCTGTGTAATTTTGTTGTCACATTGGCAGGGGAATAAACTTAAAAAAAAAATTCAAATCAATTTTTAACTTATTTGGTTTGCAACCAATTATTTTGCAACCAACTATAAAATCCTGTGTATACATTATATAGATATTCAGGACAAAGCACTATAACGCTGATTTTTTAACCAAACTCCGCTAAACATATTATTGAAATTCTGATTTTGTAATGGAAAACTAAAACCATTCCTCATTCCTTCTTTTAGCAACAAAGATTTTAAATAAGGCAGTAATAAAGACTGCCAAACCTCCCAAATTATTACAATCCTGATTTTGTAACCAACTTTAAAATATAATCAAATTCAAAATCTGGCATAAATTTTTATATTAAAAACATCATGTATTATTTTTTTCTTCCCAAAATTAATATTTTTTGCAATTGGTCTATAGACGAAGCTTAATAGAGCCTATTTCCTATTCGAATGGATAATAAAACCTTTTCGAAAAGACTTCGATAATTACGCTTTATTAGTAATTCGAAATAGGCCTTATTTCGTTAGGTCATATTGTATCTCTCCTAATTTACTTACATATACTCGTAAGTATTGAATGTATATGGTAAAATTGTGGTAAGACACAATATCATGTCGTTAATAATAAAATTTTGCAAAACTTCATAAAAACATAATATGCTGGATAGAATACAAAAATTGTTATTTGAAACTTGTTAAATACTATATGCTTTTAACTTTAATGAAACAAAAAAATTGGTGTTAATGGCAAATCTGAAGTTGCATTCGTTGATTTCATGTCCACCTACAAAAAAAATTTTTTTTTATTCAATCTATACAATATTTTATTTGTATTTTTTTTTCTTTAGGTATACATATATGTAATTGTATTTAAATATGCTATTAAAATTTCTATTCTTGCTAAGATATAGATTACTGTTACAAGTTGCTAGATCGCGCCATAAAAGATATTTTTTTTTTTATTTTTTCTTATATTCAATTGGAAACTGCAACAAAATACAAAAGAACAAATTTAACCAAAAAAGGGAGGGAATTTTTTCAGTTATTTTATATATTTAATTTCTATATATAAAAAAGATACATATATAAAAGATATATACAGAGAAATATTTAAAATGAAAAAAAAAAACAAGAAAAAAAAATTCAATCTCGATCTTGTTAATGGGGTCGGAAACAAACAAAACCCAAAAAGAAAAAAAAAATATATATATATATAAAACTATAAGATTGCATGAAAAAACTCTTTACACTAATTGGTCTCAATTGTAGCTTAAAAATGTCTTCATTAGTATTTAAATATATTTTAGATACGGTTATATACATTAGTATATAATATATAATACTATACCACTATATATAAATCCTAATAAATAAACAAAATATATATATTATGAAATAGTATAAAAAAGAATATAAAATAAGATATATCCAGAGGCTGATAGTTTCTTATCAAGCCACGAATATCGATCATGATGATGTTAAATTGCACTTTCAAGCTTTTAGTTATTCACTTATATATTGTTGTTGTTGTTGTTGTTATTGCTTTGGTTGTTTTAATTTTATTTGAATCCGGATTATGCCGCTTTTTTGTTTTTTTTTTTTTTTGTTATTGTCCTCTTTAAATTTATGTATATATGTATTTTGTTTTATTTTTTTTTCTTTTTTTTTTTTAACAAAATATTTTTTTTTTTCATTTAATTGAGATACTGAAAAGTATCAGAACATGGAAATTCAATTTCTATACAGACATACCAGTAATAATATTTTAATATTAAAAAGAATTGTACAAAAATAAAAAAAATCTATTCTTATACGATTGTTTTATATATATGCATATATTTATATATATATGTTAAAACTCTGTTTAGTACAGTAGTGATATGATCTTTAAAATTTTTTTTGGTTTTAGAAAATTTCGTGACTTTAAAAAAAAAGTCTTAAATATACCAATAAAACCATGTAATTTAACACAAATTGAAAATAGAGATTGAATTTTTCGTTATTTTTTTTTTTTTTCAAAAATTGAAATTTAAAGAAAAAAAATCTTTGTTTATTTAAAGAAAATTGTAGACTTTTCTTTATGGTTTTCTTAAAAAGCATATATAATAAAAATTAATATACTTAAATTTAATATTTTGTATAAATGCGGTAAAATGTCCTTTTTATTTTTAAGTTATCATTATTTTGATGCAGTTAGCTATAGTTCGTTTAGAAAAGAAGTATTAATGGAACTCTTAAGTTATAATTTTTTAAACCGTTCAAATTTTTTTACTTTATCCATTGACTTTCTTTAAAAACTTTCTCATTAATTTAAGTTTAATTTCTTTTGAGATGCTCCAGTCTGATTCATTATACGTTAATCTGTTTCTAGTTGATCTAAAGCAATCAGTTTTGTTTTTATTTAAAGGAACTGCTTGTTATTTAACATTAATAAAATATATAGGTTTGTTTCTAAGCTTTAGCGCTGCCGAATATCTTCTTTCACTTCAAGTTGGTAAATTTAATTAAGTTTGTGTTCATTTCGTTTCTTTAACATAAATAAATTTACCATAATTGGAATAGTGACATATTTATAACCAAATATTGTTTACTTTGTAGTATTGTATAATAGTATATAAGCTTTTATATATAATTGATCAAAGATAATTTAGCTATGCTGTGTATATTAATTAAACATACATTAATATATGTATATGCAATATATATATACATATATATATGTATGTAAGTATATAAATTTCTACAAATTTCATAGAGTTTTTTTCAAATAAGGATAATTAAATTAGATTTATTAAGAAGTATAAATGACACTGCGATCTTTCGATGTATAGATCTATTGTGCTCCCCCTGTAGGTGTTGTGGACTTTATCTCCACTTAGTATTATAATTCATAGTATTATATTTCATAATAGTATTATCTTTCAGTCTTTCTGTCTCCAAGGAAGTAAAGATTTGATAGGGTTTATTGTTGGCAGTTCATCTTCAGAAGAGCATTATGCTCCTAGATGCACATATCTTCCTCGGAGTAAGCCTCTTCAATTTTTGATTATATGACCAGAAGTTTTCTCTTCTTCTTCACTATATGACCACAAGTTTTCTCTCTTCTGCTTGTGCTATCACTTTCTATGATAATTTTCTTTAAGTGCCTCTTTAACGGACAGTGCACCGACAGAAATCCTATTAAAATTCTCAGTTTATTTTTACTAAATCCTTAAATTTTAGCATATCTTTTTCCGCTATAGTTTACAAGAAGCTCCTTGGATTGTTTGAGCTCAGATTTTTTGTTCCATAGTTTGCTCTTAGAGTTTTGCTCTTCGATTTTTAATGCTTCTCTTATTTTATGTTTACCTATGCCACAAAAAGGTTCGAAACCTGTAAAGGAAGTTGTAACTTCTTCTTTTGCAAGTTGAAATGCTTCCTCATTTCTCTCTATACCTATAGGTGTCCAGGTATCCAGTAGAGATAGAATATACCTATAGAATATAAAAAAAAATTAAGTTATATTATATATATATATTAATAAAATATATATTAATATTAGAACTAATTATAACTTGTTATAGTTAGTTAGTTTTGGTCACTGTGCATGGATTGTTTGAGCTCAGATTTTTAACAGACAATTAAGAAAACAATTACTTCCAATTACAAAAAGTATAATATTTTTTATTAAAATTTTTAAGTATATAAGTCTATACGTAGTAGACATTATTTTAATTTATATCAATTAAATATTTTTTAATACCATATGTATTATATTTACCATAAATATAGTATAACAAATTACCGGCTGGTATTTATGCCAGACTGGTGTAAAAAAGTGTAAATAAAACTTTTAATGAGTGATTTGCACTAACACGAAAATTTCAATATAATTATTAATAATTAATAAATAATATTTATAATTTTCTTAAGCATAAAAGACAATATTGGTTTGATATTTGTAAAAAGATATGAATTATAATGTCATAAAAAACATTATGTATGTAGTTTTATACAAAGTGTTCCAATAGTACGAGTATGTATAATTGTCTGATTCATATATCTGATAATTGAAAAAAATTACGGATTAATTTCTTTGATGGTTTATTTTTTCAATTTAAAGAATGTTTACAATAAACTGTTTTTTAATAACTGTAATAATTAATAACTGTAATTTTAATAACTGTAATTCGTAAAAAATTAATACCTATATAGAATAAAAAAACAATTTCGTATTAACAATTGGAATTTTAAAGTTACAATTTTACAAAGTTTAAGGACAAAGTTGTTAAGATTTAAAGACTTTTTCTCTTCATTCACCATAATCCTACAGCAATCAATATTTATTTTTTCATAAATTATAACCAATTATTATTTTTTAATACAATTTTCCGTTACCAATAAACATTAACTAAGCCTAAATTGTCAAAAAGAAAGGTGGTGTTTAGTAAGTGGTAAGTGGTGTCTTGTCGATCTGAGTCGTTTGGTCAAATAGGAAGGTGGTATTTAGTGAGGTAAAGTCTCACAAGTTGCAATATCAGTCGTTTAGTAAACAAAAAACGTATGGTGTTTAGTGACTTAAAATTTCGTTCCTCTATCTATAGCATCAAATTTGAATTAGAAAATTATTTTCACCACGGTCACTTAACCTCATCGTTTTGTTTTAATCAAGCATTGGATTAAAAAACAACAAAAACAATACACCTTTTAAACTTTAGATTATCTTTTCAATTAAAAAATAAAAAAAAAAAAAATATTAAATGATTTCTTAGAGTCTGAAAAATGTTTCTTCAAGATTTAAAAAATGGAATATAATGACTTGACAGATTGATGATAGTATATATCCCATTGATAGAACGTGATAAAGTATTGATAATGGAACGTGATAAAACGCCATTTTTTTTTAAGTCATAACATTTATTTAGTAAAGAAAATATATATATTTTTTTTTTAACGAGGGACGGTGGAAAACATCAAAAGTCACTCAAAGGAACTGCACGAGGTTCCTCTGAGTAGGGTTGGGCTCTAACCAATCAAAACCACCCCCTTTAATACCAAACTACATAATACATAATAATGTAATACATAATAATATATAATAATAATACATAATAATATAATGGTTTTGGGGAAAAGGATGAGGGAAGGATTACTTGGGAAATAGGATAATTGGGATTATGGAGGATGAAGGGAAAAATTTGGATAGTTATTTTGAAGAAGTATGTTAGTGTTCCTCTTGAATTTCGATATATCGTACACAAATTTTACCAACTTTTGGGAACACATGTGCATAAGGTTCCATAAACGCGATGTGCGCATGACAAACGAATTTCCGAATGCTGTATTGCGCAATCTTACCAGTTCGACAGTGTATGGGTGAGCATCTATTGCACTCCTCGTTTCACGTTGAAAAAATTTTACTTTAAAATTTAAAGTTATCCGTTTGAATTTTTTGTATTCTAGAAATTAAAATCTTAAATTAAAGTTATTTAGTTATTGAATATAGTTGGGCTTTCTATATTTACACTCTATTTTAGTATAATTTGTGTTAGCTGGCACGTATTAATATCATCATTATACTTTAATATAAAGTGAAGAAAAATGGTTTCCTTTAATTATATTTGAACTAAATAATGATTTAAATAATAGAAGAATTTTCATTACATTAAATATGGTATATACTAACATCATCATCATTATGTATAAGTATTATGTTCGTTAACTAGCGAAAAAATTATACAACATTTTTGAATATCTGAATATTAATTTGACTTTTTTTTTTTTTGGTTTTTTAATACCAAACCTTCATTTCATTATTTCAACTTCCATTACTATTATTATAATTCTTATTATTTATTTTCCCTTTTATTTCATTTTATTATTATTATTATTCCTTTTTGTTTTTTTTTTTTTTTTTAATAATTATAGTATAAATTCATTATCGTATATTTTCATGTTCACAGACCATGACTTACTTTTATTCATTAATCAATCTTGATGACAGTTTTGCTTTTTCAAATAAAAAAAAAACAAAAAACAACAAAAAAAAAAAGCAAAAACTGTAGGTATGTGCCATTTATAAAATATAAATATGGTATATAACTAAAAACAAAATAACCAAAAGAAAATGAAAATGAAGAACATGATAAAATTATCAAAAATAATGTATACAATAAGTCTTGCAAATATACAAAAACAAAAAAAAATAAAGTTATTTAAATAAAAGTATAAAAAAGAAAAATTAATTCCGTTATACCCAAAGTTGAAACCATTTTAAATCTTAAAAAATTTTGTTTTATTTTGTTTTTTGAATTTGTTTTATTCAAATAAATAATAGAAAACCGCACATAAAATAAAACTGCCAAACCCTTAAAAATATCCTGTGATTTATTTGCAATGTGAATATAATAAAATTTATTCTAAAATATCCTTCTTTTGAATTATTTGAAGTGACTAGACTTATACATAGCTATGTACATAATACATATGTACAAAATAAAAAATAAATAATGTGAATAGTTGTCTGATAATTCCTGGAATAATGTCCACACTAAATAATGGGGGGGGTGATTTAATTTCCACGGACATAAGTTATATGGAACTAATATCCTCTTATACATTAAAGTTATGACTACATTTTTAAATGGACTTAAATTTCATGGAAGTTCTGACCACTTTGTGTTGCAAGCTCAGTCCCAAATAAAATGGTCCACTTTCCTAGTATGTATATAAACAAAAAAAAATTGGGAGGATTTCAGAGTTGGTTATAAAATCAGGGTTATGCAGGTTATTCCAGAATTCAACTTTGAAATCCCTCCTAATTTAAAATTTCGCATATACGTATATATATAAATAGTCTGGAAAATGGCAATACCTTGCGATTTTGAGTCTAACTCAAAAATCCTTCCTAATTTATAATTTCGCATATTCATATACATATGTTATATGTATATATAATTATATTTTCGAAACGGAGCAAATCTAATTTGGTAGCAATCGAGATTTTTTTCAGCAAATTTTAAATTTGAGATATTTTTTCGGTAAAGTTTCATACACCCATATATATATATATTTATATGTATATGTACATTAGGTATATATTTCCGCTTTTTCCGAAAATTTTACAAAATTTAAATTTGACTTTATTTCGTTCGATGGAACTTATGACTCAAATAAAATGGTCATAATTTCAATGGAACTTATGTTTCGTAGTAAACTGGTCATAATCTCCATAGAATCTTTAATTCATCTTCTTTATTTCAATTGAACTTAAGTCCATTTAAAAATGACTTTACTTCCATAGATCTTAAGTCCATTTAAGAGGACACTGGCTCCATTGAATTTGTGTCCGTGGAAGTTAAGTTATCTCCTCTAAATAACTACAAAACATTATGCAAAAAATTTTATGTAATATCTATGTATGTATAAAAAAAAAACAAAGAAATTCAAAAGGAATATTTGCTTTTAGTACCTACTAAAGTACTAAAACACCAACCGGATCAACAAATCACATTTTTAAGGTATTAAAAATAATACTGTACATATATGCATATATCACTTCATAACGATTTGATAGGATACCGAAGGTAGGAGTAGTCAATGGTATTTCGTGATACACAATGTAAAACAAATCAACACTCGGCTATGCTTAGTTTTGAAGAAAAAACCTTTTTTTTTAACATTTTTATAAAGATCGTTTAAAAGAGTCTACACTTTTTATCGACAACATTTTTAGCATTTTTAAACTATTATGCATATTCTGCTCTGCTATATAGTAATTCAGGAGTTCAAACTTCAAACTAGGGTGGACTATGCAAAAATTATATATTTTTAAAGTTAAACGCAAATAAAATCAATTTTTTTTTTATTAAAGTACACATTTAACTCAAATATTTTGCTTACAAAATTGTTTCTATCATGTTAAAAATTAAAAACATATTTTATTCTAAAATCAAAAAAAAGAACATTAGTTTTTGTTTTTATCCACCCTAGTTCAAAATGATTAAAAAAATTTCCTATTCAAATACAATTTTCCCATAAATTTGCCTTCTGTATACAAAAAATTAAATGGGGTAGACTTGATCATATTTAAAAAGTATAAAAAATAAGGAAACTCACAGCATGCTTATAATAATTGCAACTTTTTCATTTAAAAGTATGTACATATATGTATAAAAAACTTTATAATAATACCTATCTAAGTTTGGTGTATACCGGTATATCTATTCAAGTTTTTTTTTTAATTTATAACACAGTACTCTTCAGTCTTCGCTATAAAAGTCACCACATTTTTCAACACATTGACAAATTTTTTTTCTAAATTAAATTTTAATACAACAAAACATATTTTAATGTATACCACATCACAGTCCACACGACACAAATACACCACACTATGTGTAAAAACGCTAATTCTGTCCCATCCCACAAAAAAAAGAAAAAAATATACATTACCATCGGTAAAATTTTACACAGCATGCTATACGCATACTTAAAAACTATACAACAAAGAAAACAAAGAAGAGGAGGAGTTCTTTGCCACTGTAGCGAAAACAACAATTACCTTTTCAACACAATTGTTCAGAATCAGCAGAACGTTCAGTAGCTATACCTAATATGATTGTACTCGTTCTCATATTATTATGTATAGATACATTAAATGTTACATCTGTTCATTTGTTTAACAATTTCAATCCAACCATCCATATTATGAATGAAATGGATTTGTAATGGAATCCATTACAGTTACACTTATTAAATTGAAGTGAGTTGTGAAAAGTTTGATAGTAAAGTATAAGAAAAATGTGACTATGAGATGAGTTCTTCTTTTCTTATGTGTTTGTTTTAAGATTTAAAATCAAATAGTAAGTAAGTAAGCAGATGATAGATACAATATAATGTATGTATATAGAATGTAAAATATGAATAGACTGCAGACTGTAGAGTGTAGTTAGTTGAATGTGTTGGAATTTATAAATATGAAGTGAGAAAAATTAAATAAAAGATATATACCTATTTATTTTTATTAAACACACTTTTTATGTGATAAAATTCTGTACAATTTTTTTTTTTAATCTGTAGAATGTTTAAAAAATCCCGTAAGATCTTATATTTATGATTGTAGACTTTAAAACAGCAAAAATTAGATATGTAAGTGTTATTTTGTTAATTTAATCAAGATTTAAATTCAATAGAAATTTTATAAATATCGATTTAATTTTTCCAAATAGCATACATATACGATACACATCAAAAATTTCTTAAAAATTATTTATACAATTACAAATTGGAATCGGGGCCTCAGTGTCCTAGTAGGTAAGAGCGTATAAAATACGCTGTAAACACTGAGGAAATGTGGGTTCGAATCCCACACACGTCGTAAGAGTTATTTCATCTTACGACATTTACAGCCACGTCTGAACAGGCTGTGTAATTTCCTGCCCCCATTTAAGTGTCAGAGAAATGCATTCAAAAAAAATATTGGAATCTCCATCAACATTTGATATAAATCATAACCGTCAATTTTAAATTGATTCATGGCATTTTTTAATATTATTTTATTTATTTTTATTAATTTATTTAATATTAATGTATACAGGGTGTTTAGTTCATTCTAATGGGTGATCGGGCATATCGAGACAACAGAAAATTGTATGGGAGAATTGTATTTTCACTGCTTTGGAAATTATGGGGTCCTAACTATTTTTCAATCATAATTTAGTTTAATTTTGATAAAATTGAAGCCAAATATAAGATAGAAACAAAATAAGTATAACATTTTAAAGCTTATTAAAGCACTTTTCTAAATCATTTTCAAGTGTTTTATGTATATATGGAAACAGATTTTGTTTTAAATAAAAAAAATAATTGATTAATTATAATTTTTATGATACAAGATTTAATTTAAAAAAAAAATTAAAATTTAGTTAACTGTATGAAATAAATTTCAGAAATCATAGAAAAGTTATTGTTTTATAATTTTCAAAGTTTTTTGAGCTAGAAAAGTTGACATTTTTTAAAAATATTTGACTTTAAGCCCTTATAATCTCAAACTGAAAAATTCTATAGAAACTGAAAATAATTTAGAAAGCTGCTTTAATAAACTTTGGCTTTGGCTTTTATCTTATTTGGCTCCAATTTTATAGAAATAAAACCAAATTATGGTTAAAAAATAGTTAGGTATAACCTTATAACTTCTAAAGCTAATTTTCTAAGCCATACACGATGAGTTGTTTGTTTTATGAATATTTAAAAATATAAACCAAATTCAGTGTGCCATCTGATTTATAACTTCCAAAGCGGTGATAAAAATATGCCCGATCACCCATTTCATGGTGCTCTTTATAAGCATTACTACTTGTTGCCCATACCTCATTATTAACTTTTGACCTCATTTTAACTTAAGACATAGTTTTTAATAATTAGTTTATTTTTGTTCCTTTTTAGTTATATATATAAAATCACATATACGAGCCATATCCGTTTTGCAGGGCGGCTGTAAATGATTTATTTAACTGGTGAGTGAATTTTCTTCGAATCTTTATCCGTATATCATTTTTTTCAATATCAGTTACTGAATTTTTTCTTCCTATTCGACAATGTGTAGATATATGATTTATTGCTTTCATTTATAGTATGCTTATAATTTACAAATTTTTCAAGTATACATATCAAAATATTAGTGCAGTGTTCCCTCATAATATTTTTTAGCCCTCATCGTTAAAATTCACTGTCGAAATTTTCAATTCTGGTTCATTGACTTGTTTCCTCAGCATAAATTGCAATAATTCGTTTAAAATAATTGACTCGTCAGATTTTTCTAATTCTAAAATTCGATTCCTTCAAATTGTGATCAGCTGTATTGTATATAATTTGTACTGTTGAAATTTTGAGTCTTCGATTTATTTCTTTACAGCTGCTATTTGATATTATTATTATCATTTTACCAGCGGCTTGAGAAATATTTGGTATATCTTTGCTAAATATTATAATCATTATTTTTGTTTTGTTTATACATTATTTTCTAAGCCAAACATGACGATTTTTTGAGTTGTTTGTTTTTTGAAGATTGTAATTTGATTTAAATCGATATTCCTCGTTTCTATAGGTATACATCTAATTTATACTTCTCTCACTGTATAGTTCTGTTTACATTAAGTTTAAGTTGTTCAAAAACTTCTTTACTATAATTTTTTATAAATTTTCTAATATCTGGTATATACCTATAACACAATTACAATTTATCTATCACCTTCAATAAGTAAAAAACCATGTTTTCTTAAATTATACAAATTTTTTTTAAAAATGTACACATAAACAAATGTAGATTTAAATTTAAATGGATACTTTATTAAATTATATAATTTAAATTTTTTTTTTTTAAATTTCAACAAATTAAACACATAAATTAACAAAATTATTTCTATATTTAACAATAATATATTAAGTCCTTTTGTTAATCTGGATACATAAATATCTATAAGTAATGTATCCCTTGCAAATATCCCAAATTAATAAAAAAAAAAACAAAAAACAAAATTATTTTAAGCATTAAACTTTCATTCCTGTATTTTTTTTCAAATAAATTATTATAATCCTACAAATAAATTTTATGTAATTCTATACATAGTTTTCTTAAAATCCTATTTCCTCCCAAAAATGAATATCTAACGTTTCCAAGGCAACCTAGTCTAAAAATCTTTAATCTACTACAAAACAAAAAACAAACAGCAACAGTCAAAAAAGAAAAAATGTTACAAAAAAGTCTTAGAAGTCATCGACCATTCTCCAAGTTAATATTCCCAGCTATAGATAGAAAGGACACACCGTTAACGCCATACTTTGGTTTTTTTTTTGATTTTATTTTTTTACCCAAAAAAAAAGGAATAAAATTAGAACAAAAGATACCGATTGTGTAAAAAAAAAAAAAATTCATTCCATTGCGCAAATTTTTCCAAAACACACATTTCATTCAAATTCACTCACACAATTAAAAAATTTTAACAATACAATTAAATTCAATCTTATAGAATGACAGCAATAGATAATTTTGGTTTATAACAAAAATAAAACAAAATATTCACCACGAATCTTTCCAATATTTTTATTTTTATGAATGGTGAAAATCCAATAGTCTGTACTCTGTACTTATAAACGAATACCTATTATAAGTTTAAAGGTGTTTTTAAATGGGAATTTTGAATCGTTTATTGTATGCGATAATTTTATATTTATGTAGAATGTGTGCGTGTGTATCTTTTTAATATAACTTTTTAATATCTTACCTGGTTTTTGTATTGAATTTATAATGTAAAATTAAGTGGGGAACAGTTTGTTAAACGAATTTCTTTTTGTTTTTTTTTTCTTTATTTTTGGCTTTTGTTTTATACATTCTTTTTGTTTTTGGTGGATTACCATTTACCATCCCAATTTTTCAATCTTTTGTCAGTGGGCTTTTGTACGTTGCGGAGTTTATTTATCATTTTTATTCAGTGCCACCGGTTTATTGAAATTTTTGTATTCTTTTTTTTTCTCTTTCATATTATTATAGTAGTTGTGTTGTGTTGATGTTTTTAAACGACGGTTATCTATAGATAGTATTGAAAAAAAAAAAAAACATAACAGGATATATTGTATTCATTTAGAATTTAATATTTGTATGATACAGAAATTCAGTTAAAATTAAAAGAAAAATAAATCGCGAATAAAATAAAAAAAATAATGTACAAAAGCATCGTGTTCGTTTTTTTACTGTAATTAATTATTTGCAATTTATTCAAAAAAAAAAATAATAATAATATATCTTAAGATTTATTTAAAAAGAAAAATTAAATTAATTTAAAATAATTATAATGAATGAAATTTAATTAATTAAAATCTAAATAAAAATTATTTGAAATTAATAAAAAGCAAAATTATATATTTGAGTAATGGTATAATTAAAGTAATTAAGTGAAATTTGATCAGTGAATTTTTAAAAATAAAATATTTATCAAAATTTAAAAAAATTTAAAATAAAAATATTAATTAAATTTTAAAATAAAATAAATTAATATAAAATACAACAAAAAAAAAAAAAAATTACAATGCTTGTACCATCAGATATGATTGCAGCGCAATCAAAAATGGTATATCAAATGAATAAATATTGTGCAGATCGTGTACAAATGCGTAAAGGTACAATACATAAAACAATATTGGAAGTATGTCGTGTTGTACAGGATGTTTTAAAAGAAGTTGAAGTACAAGAGCCACGTTTTATATCATCATTAAATGATTATAATGGACGTTATGAAGGATTAGAAGTAATATCACCAAATGAATTTGAAATAATAATATATTTAAATCAAATGGGTGTATTAAATTTTGTTGATGATGGTACATTACCTGGTTGTGCTGTATTAAAATTAAGTGATGGTCGTAAACGTTCAATGTCATTATGGGTTGAATTTATAACTGCTTCTGGTTATTTATCAGCACGTAAAATACGTTCACGTTTTCAAACATTAGTTGCTCAAGCATGTGATAAATGTGCCTATCGTGATATTGTTAAAATGATTGCTGATACAACTGAAGTAAAATTAAGAATACGTGAAAGGATTATAGTACAAATAACACCAGCATTTAAATGTGCTGGTTTATGGCCACGTTCAGCATCACATTGGCCATTACCTGGTATACCATGGCCACATCCAAATATTGTAGCTGAAGTAAAGACTGAAGGTTTTGATATGTTATCAAAAGAATGTATTGCATTACAAGGTAAAAATTCAGCAATGGAAGGTGATGCATGGGTATTAAGTTTTACAGATGCTGAAAATAGACTATTACAAGGTTAGATAAATTTATATTGTATTACATAATTTATTATGTAAAAAACAAATCGAATTTAAAAAAAAAAAGGAAAAAATTTTAAATACCGTCGGTATATTTATGATTTCTTATTGAAATAAATTAAAAAACTAAAATTTTTATTATTTTTTTCATATTTAAAGAATTATTTTCCTAATTTTAATATTCAAAATTTCATCGTAATTTGAATTAAATTTTGTTTTTTCAATTTTATAATATGCAAGTCTTTTATATCCGAAAAGAAATTAATATACATTTTGAGAGAACTACATTTTAAATTCTTCAATTCTCACGTCGGCGTAAAACTTCAGCATTAAACAATATCCAATACACGTATATATAAAAAAATTTATAAAACAATGCATAATGTAAGAGTCCACCTTTCGAATTAAAACTTTTTAAGTTCAAAATTGAATAATTTTCAAAACAAAATACTGGCATTATTAAAATTAATTATATAGTTGGAGCCTAATGGTTAAGCACGTGGCTTATTAACCGAGGAAGTGCGGGTTCAAATACTGTACAGGTAGCCAATTTTATTAATTGAAAACAAATCCCCCTTATGCTACCGAATATAGTGCAAATATATAATATATAATATAAACAAAATAAATAATATTATTGTATAATTTAATGTAATAGTATTCAACCTATAAAGGTCTCAGTCGCCGACGGTTTTGTAATATTACAATATCCTATGTGATTTGTAATATTAATATAAATAAATAAATTAATTAATTATATAATTTGGCATTTATATTTTGGTTTGTTCTTTTGTTATGTGAAGACATTTGCTTTTTATAGCTATTGGTATGCAGTTATTGGTTTTCACAACACATTTGAAATAAAAAATTTAATACAATTAATAAATTACAGTTAACTCTAATTAACTCCTATTATAATAGTACAATACTAGTGTAAAAATATTTTAAAACTGAATTAAATTACCATCACTATTACTACATAATACATATATTTTTTTTTGCATGTTTTTGCATATAAAAAGAAAATAAATTTAATATTAAAGAAGCCATATACATGTATATACGTACCTATATATGTATATACGACAGTAATAAAAAAAAAAAAGTCTTAATTCTCTCTTTAAAACCCCTTCTCTAACTATTCAATCGAATGTATAATAAATTTATAAGTATCATTTGTTATTTGACACTTTACTCACTTTTGCTCTCACAAACCATTCCTTTTATTTATACTAATTACTAATGCTAATGCTAATTATTTACACGTTTTTTTCTCTTCCGTCGGTAAAACATCATTATTCATATAGAAATATCAAAAAGTTAAAATTAAATCTATTTGTGTTTAATTCTACCAATAAAAGTAAAGCTTACTTATATTTTTAAATATATCTTATATAGTTATTATTTAAAATCTTTAAACTTTTGGACATTCTTCTCTAATGAAATAGATATTAACCCTAATTATAATGATCTTAAGACGTCTTAAAAAGATGTAAGATTTTGTACGAATGTAAGAACTGACATGTTTACAGCTACAATATAGTATATTAAGAAATTTTTCGTTATTATAATAATGAATCTTTCGTCAGGTCTTGAGATGTGCGAAATGAATCGTACAAATCCTAAGCAACCCCTACTAAAACTTGACGTTTGCGGTCTTTAAATTATTTTTGTTAACATTTTTTTAAATTATTCATTAAAACATGCTTAAGATTATTATAGTTGGGCTTGATTCGTTCAGTTTTGACAGTATCTTAAACAATCTTAATCAAACTTGACAGCTCGTCTTAAGATATTTTAAGACCATTATAATTAGGGCTATTAACTTGTGCATGCACATATGTGCACATGTAGTTATGTATGTAGATACATAATATACCTAATATATATAAAGTATGGAGATAAATTACAAAAAAAGTTTTATATTTGAGCATTCATTTTAACTTTTAAAAAACTTGTAAAATGATGAGGTGATTCCGCCCGTGAAAACAAAAGTATTAAATGCTTAGTGACCGTTTGAAAACTTATCAAATGCCATTAATATAATGTCTCTAAAATAAATGTAGATGGAAATCAATGTTGTTTATTTTAATATTTCGTATATTAACAATATTATTATATACATATGTATATATATACATATACTTATTATATGGAAAATAAGAGTATAACTGTATATATGTGCATATAATATTGTTATATTATGATCAGTGTTTGCTTTATTCAATAAATTTAAATGCACACCCCTTTTTAAAATCTTAACTGTACATGTAAATGTAATTCTATAAATTACATTCAAAACCTGTTATTAAGGAAGTTCAATTAAAAAATATATATATATAAGTAATTTCATTTGTTAATTTGTTTAAATAAATTACTATTTATTATATTATATACTTAGATCACGTTATATACTTATAACACGATACTATATTATATACTTAGAACACGATACAAAAAAAATTCTAATTAATTTCAATTTAAATTAAAAACGCTGTTTGACCGATAAAGTTATTTAATTCGATCAATGTCTAATTGAATTTAATCATTAACAATCACTTTATTTTAAAACATGAAATTTTGTTTCGTAATTAATTACATTAATAAAATTATCAATAGCAGTGTACAAGTTCCCGATCTTTCGAGACGAAATACCTCGGATTCAAACTCCGATCAGATCAAAATATTATATAAAATATGATAATACAATGTAAACAAAATCAATAATATACTTAATTAAGTATAATTAAATACTTGTACCCCAACTACACCTCCTCATCATACTTTATGAAAGTGGTGGGAGAACCAAAATAAAAAAATAAATATAAACAAAATTAAATAAATAAATCCAGAACTTAAATGCGTAAATAATTAAACCGATTACATACATACATTTTTAACGGTCGAGCTCAGGGTCTTTTAAACGTACCACACGAGATAAGAAGAAATTAAACGCATTTAACTACTTCGTAATACACAGAATTATATGCTTAAAAGTTGTAAATAAACTTCAACTCAAATTTTAGCTAACATTATATAAATATGTATAGAATATCATTATGATTATATAACTGTCCTATAAAAATTTGATATACATTGTCTAAGATATAAGATAACGCTAAACACATATACATATATATAATTTTTATGTCTATAAGAATTCATTGGACCTCTATTTCTCGCCTTCTCATTAACCACCTTTAATGTAAGTTGGCAGATGTATGTTTGTAACTATATAATGTTACAAATATGATCTGTCTGTTTTTTATCATTTATAGTATAATTTTAAATATGTAGTCTAATAATATTTTGAGTATATCAACAACACTTTAAAAGAGATTTATTATCTAGCAGTACAATATATACTAAGATAACAAAATATAGCAGTACAATATATATACTAAAAGTGTTTTAAGTTGAAATGTTCTTACTTCTCTAAAAGTTAAGACTTACTTCTCTAAGTAAATTATTCTTACTTCTCTAAAAGTTCAATCTAGTAAGTTTTTTTTTTAATGCATTTCTCTGCCACATAAATGTGGACAGGAAATTACACAGCCTTTCCTGATCAGGCGTAGCTGTAAATATCATAAGGGGGAATAACTCTTACGGCGTGTGTGGGATTCGAACCCACACTACCTCAGTGTTTACACCGTATTTTATACGCTCTTACCCACTAGGCCACCGAGGCCCGTATAATATTATTAAATATATAAATAGTAATACGTTGCTATCCATATATGACATATGTGATGTGTACTATATTTTGTATATGAAAGAAATTCTAAACATTACAGTATAAAATAGTATTCGTCTTATCATTGATAGAGAATCCCTATATGTACTTACATATTATATTATCAAGAGATTTTTTAGGTACGACATAATCGTATAAAACCATAAAAATATAAATAGTTAACATTCTTAATTAAATTTATTAAAAAATCAAAATAGGATATAACTATGTGAGTAGGTACATCCAGTGCTCCATGAAATATTTCCGCATGCAAAAATGAAATAATTCCGTAACAGATTGCAGAAATTATAGATATATTTTAGTTACTAAACAATTTTTTGTAAATGCTTTGAATTAAGTATAATAAATAAAAAAATAATATAAAAATAATTAAAAAAAATTCCAAAAAAACAAATAACTTCGCACACAAGTGAATTAGTCCGCTATAAGAAGATAATATTTGAAATTTATATTCAAAAAGGATATAAGTTCACAATTTTTTTATACATTTCAATGAAAATAAGGAAGAAAACAATTCGAAGGTTTTTAATGCCGCAAATTTTCTAAAAGATAATAAAAATACATAAATTGCACAGTGAAAAATTAAGAGACATTTTTTTTTGCATTTTAAGGAAACCTTATATTATTATGGAAAGCTATTAATACATGTATAAATGTAATGTTTAAAGCTTTCATTTTTGTGTTTCTTTTGAAAATATTTGTACAAGTCTAAAATTAAGGGTCTAAAAATAACCTAATTATGCCGATTGCCCAAATTACAAGTGTCTAAAAATAACCAATTTATGCCGATCCGTTTTTGATCCGTTCATGCAAAATCTTGCAAAATTTTATTTTCACATAACGGTAAATTTAAATACTAAATTGGAAGAAATTGTATAATTTTGATATTAATTTATAGAAAATTAAATAACAATCCTATAGCTTGGTGTTTTTAGATTGGAAAAATATGGAGCAAAACTTATGATATATCAAATGTACTTAGCTTTTTTTTTTTAAGATATCTATCCATGGTTAAATTTTTATTGTTCTATACAGTTTGAAATTAATAAGTATAAATTTTGCAAATTTTTTTTTGAAAATTGGAAAAACTGAAAAGATTTAAACGTTTTAAATTACAGATATTTAATTGTTGTAAATAAAGAAAAAGGGTGGAGACGAATTTGGAGTGTACATCTTAGATTCGTTGAGAATAAAAAGTGTACATCTTAGATTCGTTGAGAGAAAAATATGTATAACTTTTTCCCAAAAATTTCTTCAAAACAAAAACGAACAAATTCATTATGGCTATATCTAATAAAAAGAACATTAGAAAAATATAATAAAATAAACTGACATTTTTATATTATAAGATAACATTGTTAATATAATATTTTAAACTTTGCGGAAATTTTCCATAATGAATTAATTTTTAAAATATAAAATAAAATAGGATCACGTCAAAAATCCAAATTTTTGCAAAAGTCAAAAGCATTAAATGCTGCACTTTTTTTGGATCCGTATCGAAATCCCATTTTTCCAAATCCCGTAAATCGAAATCCCGCCAAATCAAAATCCCGTGAATCAAAATCCCGTCAATTAAAATCCCGCTATATCAAAATCCCGATAATTAAAATCGCGACATTCAAAATAGCGTTTTTTCTTTGTTTTTTTTAAATTAATGATGAAAACAAGATATTTGTTTTCAAGATTTATTTAAAAATTTTGGAAAAGGCGGATATTCTCCTTTTTATATCTATAGCATAAAAAAATATTTGTCAAACATTACAATTGAGTTAATTGTGCCATCGATTTTTGTTATTTTAATTGTATATACATATTTTGTTACATTATTATTTTTGTTGAACGTACATACCTATTTTATTGTTTTTTGTGTTATATTTTTTTTTTCTAGAATTGCTGTTAGAATTTATTTTTGTTATTAAAAAATTGAGATTATTATTTTATTATGTAACTTACAATTTTCAGTAATTAAAAAAAAAAGCATCTGCGGGAAATGATAAAATATTTAAAACATAAAATATGATGAGAAATGGAATTTTAGAATTTCGGGATTTTTCAGTGACGGGATTTGAACTGTCGGGATTTTGATATGGCGGGATTTTGATATAGCGGGATATTAATTGATTGAATTTAGAAAAATGGGATTTCGATACGGACCTACTTTTGGGTTTAGGCATAAATATATTATTTAGAACAATATTATTTTAATATAACATCAGTGTTCTAATGTTTGTTTAGCGGAGGTTTTGGAAGCCGCACCCTCTACTATTTTTATCAGTTTGTTATTCATATAACAAAAATAATTAGGAGAGATTTTAGAGTTGGTTTTAAAACTAGAATTATAATGATTGCTTTTTCCAGAGTATGCATGTATCAATCTCATATTTATTTTGTCTATTATTTTTTGATTAAACGTGTTTGTATTTTGAAAGTTTTTAATTTTAAAATTTGGATTTTGTAGCAGAACCAATAAAATAATATCTGTAATCAAATGAAATAAATTCACAAAAAAAAAAAAACCACAAATTTTATGCCCTGATATATGATTTTTCCAATGCGGAGATAATTCTTATGGAAATAATTCATTGAGCCATTTCATCAATAAGATGAAAATTTTTCAACTTTCGTAATATTTTGAAACAATAATAAAAAATTGTATAATTTTTAAAACATACATAGAATTAGAAATAAAAAATAAATCCCTTAATATTTTAGTTCAACATTTTTAAAATATACAAAATACAAAATAACAATAAAAACAGCATACAAATGTTCGTTAATATATGTATGTATAAATTTAATTTCAAAATTTTATTAAATTTAAATCTTTAAAATATTTAAAAAGTAAAACCGCTAATAGAAATTAAAAAAACAAAAAAATTAAATGATTTTTATCTATAACCTTTAACTGAAATTTAATATTTATATTATTAGGTAATTTAGTAGCCACTATAGCTACTCATTTTAAAATTAAACAAAAATCAACATTTAATAAAACAATACTTAGTTTAATTTAATTTAACATAAAAATAATATAGTAGATTATTCAAATTGATATAAAATAACCAAAAGATACATTTTAAAGATATAATAATGATAAAAGTTAAAAAAAAAAAATATACTTTGCAAAACATATTAATTTTTTTTTTTATTTTAATAATTTTTTAAAAATTCAACTGATAAAAATCACACGGATGGCATTTTTGAAATTATGTATTATTAAGAAAAATCTATTTGTATATATATTTTTTTTTTTTTTTATTAATTTATGTATTTAATATTTTCAATATTATGATCTCTTAATTAATTATTTAAATGTTAAACAGAAGTTAACATTTAAAAACAAAAACAAATATATAAAATTATTATTTTAATTTATTAAAATAATGACCGCATTATTAGTAGTTGATATTTAAAATGATATGGATTTATTCTACAAAGATATAACTACATATATGCATAGTTATTTAATTTTTTTGAAAAGTTATTTATTTAGGCTCTCGGAATTAAAAGCTGAATTAATATTAATTTTAAAAAAAACAAAAAATATAAAAGATACATTTGAACTATAATAAAAGATGGGTCTTATTACAGAAGCGCTATTACATCTGAGATTAGCATAGAATCAGGATTTTGTTGTTTACAGTGTCTTTTGAAAATATTTATAGCGTTCAAACCGTTTTTTACATGCCTCATACTTTCATGTCTTAAGCTAAAACTGTTTAGATCAATTCAGTAGGTGAATTGAAAGATTGATAGATGTCTTTATTTCCTTTTTAAAAGTGATAAAAAACGCGATTTTTTTTTTAATTCGGTTTCTTAACAGCTTAGAAGAAGAAATAGAGACGACCTTATTTAACTTTTCCAAATATTATGGTATATATGTGTTTCCTTATGTATTCAGAATTTGTTTTTTGTTCCACTTATTCGTTTTTTTAAAAGTTGTTGAAAAAATATATGCCTGACTTCGTGTTGGCTACAAATGTTTGTATAAGTAGACGTATTTATTACCTTTTTTAGGTCTTTAGGGAAAACAAATTGTAGAGTAAAACCAAAATTTCTTATCGTATACAGGTATACTTTCTAGAAAAAAGTTAGATATTCGATTCGCGATCGATCGAATTCTTAAAATAACTAAAAGAAAAAACTGTAAATCCCAACTTGTTTATCAATGTATATAATGCTCGTATATAATATGTAAAGAAGATAATAGGAGGGATTTTTTGGTTGATGGTTACAAATCAGGATCATACACTTTTACCAAAATATTTATATATATATATATATATATATATATGTATATGTATTTTTTATATATGAGATGTGCACATATCTGTATATATATTTATGGGAGATTCTGACCATATCAGGTATAATAATAAATATCATCCAGTTTTGATGAGTATTAAAACAATGTATTATTGCACTACGCTGGATAAGAAACAAATATTTTTTTATGATAAAAATAAAGTACGACTTACATAATTTCTTTTTCGATTTCAGCATTTCTGTTTCAAAATAATAATAAGGATGAATTTCAAAACAAAAATTTTGGCTTAATTTCCTTGTAGAAAAGGCACTAAATCCGAATCGGCTTTATTTCTTTGGATATATTATTTCTGGGAACATATTCACATATATTACTTGAGACTTCAGTTGTACATTCTGGAAATAAATTTTTTTTATTAATATAATAGCGGAAAAATTCGGTTTAAGCATAGACGATCATTTGTTAAACTATTTATTTTCCAAACAAAAGTTCAAAATTTTAAATAAAATTGACTAAGTTAATGATCGATTATGAATAATTATAAAAAGAGCTAGAGTATCATTGATGTAAGAATAGATTTCTACTCCACTTGCATAAGAACAACAGAAAAGGACATACTTATTTCATTAGGAAATTAGTGTCTTTTACAAAATTGTATAGTTAAAAATTCAAAATATTTTATTTTATGTTTCATTAACTAAATTAAATTTGTTTTAATTCTCATATACTTTCAGTATATAAAATTTAATAATTAAACGACTTAACTCTTATAAAATATTTGATGAAGATCTAACCAATTTTTTTTAACGGTATTACTTTACTTCACCATTTCCTATACCAAACAATATGTACATATATAAAATGAAAATTTATCATAAACAATTTTAAATTGGTATATTTACCACCAATGTCGCTAAATGTTACCAGACAACCAAATCAATTCTCGTTTTTGTTTAAAATTATTTCTCTCATTAACAAATACTAAATTATGTATTAAAATACATTTATGTATGTACATATATTTGTTTTTAAAATCAGACAATGTTTTTATGTTTCTATTGTATAAAACTTAATTTAATCAAATTAAAACAAAATATATTTGACATATCAAAAGTGACAGCTTGTTTTCGATTATAAAAAAAAAACAATAATAATAATAAAACATTAAACAAGCAAAATAATAATAGAAATGAGAAACATCGCATTTATTCTTGTCATTTAAATATTTTAAAGAATATACAAAAAAAAAAAGATATAAATTTTTTTGTTCTATTAATTTTCGCGCTTATCGTGATAACAAAGCGCGAGACTGGCTACCAAATGAAAAGAAAAACTCCGACTGTACCCTATTTAACAAAACGACATCTTGTGACAACGACGGCATTAATTTAAAAATTAAAAACAAAAACAAAAACCAGTAAGAAGAAAAAAAAATTTTATTTACATAAAAATGATTTTAAATATGAGAAAATTAAAATGAAAAAATAAAAACAAATAAAATAAAAATAAATTTTCCTTGTTATTTTATTTAACTAGTATATTTTTTGTTTTGGATTTTATTTATACCTATATAAAACACAGTTTCTTAATATTTAAAGAAAATTTAGTTTTTGATAAAGTTTTGATACGTCCGTCATCTTAAATATAAACTGATATCACATATTCTGCGCATTGACTGAAATTTTACGAAGAACAAAGATAAAAGCGATAAAGAAGACGAAAGTACTTAAAGTAAACAAGGCTCCTGTCAAAAATAATATTAAATCTGAAATATTGTAGCAATTATGTTGAAAATAAATCGAAATTTCTACAATAATTGTTGAAAATGACAACAAATAGTAAACTTGTTTGAAACATTTATAAAATTTACATAAACATCTATAAATATATCGAAGCCTTCTAATTATAGTCCTTAATTTGTAATAAATATTATAAAAAAATTAAGAAAACAAAATGGCTGTGCTAAAATAATTATTATCTATATTCCTTTATTTTTTATTTGTTCCGAAATATTTTTGAGAATCTATTTTATATTTATACCAATTTAAAAAAAAACAAATGAACCACATCATATATAGGAGAAAAGATATTGAAATTTTGCCCATAATGTTTAAAATTAGAAATAATGCAATTTTTAAATAATGTATAAATGTCTAAAGTTTAACATATTTTGTATATATTTGTAAACTGGTTATGAAATACTTAACTGTTTAACAATTTTACAGTATGTTTTAAATATCTGATTTATCAATTAATGTAACATCAAAAATTTACTTAAAACACTTCTTTTAATGCTATACTAACACAATTTAATGCTATTGCGCCAGAACTTATTGGGTTATTTAAAAAGGTTAACAATTGCCTGATTTAACTTAACAGTTAAAATAAAACAAAATAAGTTATTAAAATTTGACATGAATAAGATTTAACATGTTATAAATAGTGATTCACTTTTGTAAATACCTATATATAATATATTAGTATATTAAAATTATTATTGTCACATACCTATACGATATTATTAAATACAAAATTAAATTTTCAAATAAATTCTATATAATTGATTATTGAGAAAACATTAAGATTCATTTAAAATTAAAAAAATTAGAAAAATTAGAAAAAAATATTTTTGCCAATTAAGGTAACGTCAACAAATTTAATTTGTGCATTTTCTTTGTTTAAAGTGTGTGTCACCATAATAACAAGGCATAAAAACCAAAACAAAAAAATAAAACCTAAAGAGTCACGAGAGAAGTGTAAAATTAAAAAATGTTTTAAGTTTTTTTTATTTGTTTATTTTTTTTTTTTTTTTGTGTTTCATTTTTGCAAAATGAGTTCATTAGCTCAAACGACAACGAGTTTAGAAGTTGAAGAGTAACTTAACCACATGGTGATTTTTTTTTTTCATTTTATTTTTCTTTAAATTCTTACTTTATAACTTATAACATCAAACTATGTATATTCATATGTATGTAAAACTAACATGTATATGGATTTATAAAATATTTATTATTAATTTTGTTTGTTTTGTTTTTTATTGTAAAAGGTTCCAATTCAATAGAATTTTAGACTGAAGAAATGTGTAATCATTTACTTACGATCTTTGTGGTTTTTTTCATTTCAATTTACTCATATATAATTTAAAATTATAAAAAAAAAACAAACAAACAAATTATTGAAGTTAAATATATGTACATATGCATGTAAAAACTAGAAAAACTATAGGTTGTACCAAATGCAAAATAAAATCCAGCTAATTGTGTTATTTGTTAAGACAACAGCTTTTCATTAGAAGATCTCGGGTGCAAACCCTGTCTGGATTATATAGATTAATTAAAAAATTTAATATAGATTTTTCTTATAATATACTAATTAGTACAATATAATTAAATTAAAAATAAGTATATATTTCTTATATATATATTATAATTAATATCATATTGTAATATATAATAAAAAAAAAAATAATAATAGAAATTCTTGTATAAGATAATAGATGGCGTACAAAGAAAAGAAACATTTTCGTCTCATATAGTATTGTATACAATATCTACAATCGAGTAATCAAACGGCATAGTTAAATTAATGATTGGAGAAACTGAAATTTAGTCAAGTATGAATAATGAATGACACTTAGTGGATATCCTATACTTCTTATTGAAGTGGCAAGGAGGGGAAAAAAATATAAAAGTAAATGAATGTAAATGAAATGAAAAATTTAACCTCAACTTACAAAATTCTTTCTTATTTAAATTTTTAAGTGAATGTTCAATTTATATTACTCTTTTTTCTGGATGGAACATATTAAGCTTTGAAAATTGTACTATTCGTCTCGACTATTCATGAATATTGTTTCATGAATATGAAAATAACTGGTTATAAATGAATTCAATAAATTTGACATTTAACTTCCAAAAATATATACATATTTTTATAAATTCTTATAAATATATGCTTCAAAAATCAATAGTTTTATTTCTGTATTTTATAACAGAACATCAACTTACTCAAAAATAATTTGTACAAAAATATAGTTTTCAAGTTTTAAATACTTAACATAAAATCTTTTAAGGCAATTTATCTCAATCTATGAAAATATATTTAAAGTTTAAATTTGACATTGATTTATATCATTAATTATATGTGTAGTCGAAATCTGTTTCACCAAATATAATTAAGTTTCAAAGTTAAACTAAATATATATATATATGTACTAAATTAGAATAATAAGTATTTAGGAATAAATTATAATTTTTGCTTTAAAATTCAAAAAATTACAAAAAAACGAAATAGACTATCATTGAAAAATCTACATTAACATTGAAAAATCGGCATTAGGCCGTCTTGAGTTTATTATAGAGAGATGTACTCATTTCAAGCGCTACTTTAATTTTTATTTTTTTATTCTTAACTCTTACATAAAGATTATTTAATCTTTTAATTAAATTTATAGTCAATAATCGATTATTCATAGCATATACAAACATATATTAATCTTTTTAATTTAGACCAGAAATCTTAGAAAATAGATTCATAAAAGAGTTTCATAGCGCAGCATTCAATGAAACTTTTTAAGACTTCAAAATTTTTTAGATTATAAAATAACTACCTATTATTTTTAAAAATTTATGATTTTTCACTCGAACCTCAATTAAAAATTAACAAATGAAGACTAATTTAACACTAATTTATCTTAACTCGGTAGTTATATGAACTTTTAAAATAAAATAAAATTTAATCACTTAAACGCTACAAATGTCACTTAAACGCTGCAAATATCAAAAAAATAGAAGTAATTTGATAGAAAACAATAACAATTTATATGAAGATAACTGTCAAAATAACAGTTTAAAGATAAATAATTTTGAATTGAAAAGTGTGCAGTGTTGTTACTTACAACTGAAATATTATCCCAAATATTCCACCTTCCATACAGTTTCTATTTATTTATAGAATTCAACTCGTGAAATACTCAGTATACTGTAAAGAAAAATTAAATTATTATTATTATAATTAATATAATTTTAGTATTAAATATTAATAAGGAAGTATTAGCATATATAAGTATATTAGTTTTATGATTAAAAAAAAAATGTATATTTTTTTATTTACCGCAATGTATATTGCATTAACCCAACAGATATTAAATGTCATTATTAATAAAAACATTATCATATTATATATATAAATACTACATATAGGTATATGAATTTTTTAATAAAATAATAAAAATTTCTAGTTTTACATGCAAATAAATGTTTACATTATATTTAAATAAATAAATTTTATTTGAATTTTTTACAACTTTTAAAACGTAAAATGCATTTATAATAATATAATTATTAATTATTGAATTTTAAAGCTATACTAATTGGGATTAAACTATTAAGAAATCATTGCTTTTACTAGTGTATAAAGTATATAACTATTTGCTGTGTGATTAATGTTAGAAAAATCATAAAAAAAAAGTTTTGATTATACAGTAAAAATTTTAGTAAAGATATTAGATATATTTTATCTAAATATTAAAAAAATGTTGTTTAATTTTTTATCTATAATTAATTAATGTTATTTAATATAATAAATTTAAAATATTTAAATATTTATAGAATTAATTCTAAATTATAAAAATGTAAACTTTATAAAGATTCTTAATTAATATATTATAGTTAATAACTAAATATAGATACCTTTATTAAAAATATTCTAAATGTATGATATAAAATTTATTTTCAAAAATAAAAGAAAACGATTTTTGATTCATAATATCGCTAGGTTTAATTTATAATTTATATAATGCAAATAAATTAGCCAGCTTTATTAAATACCAAATTATGAGGATATAAATTATGCTTATATATATGAAAAAAAAAAGTTGTATGGCAGCCACCCGAACCTACTGTTCTAAACCAACCAAATGTTACAGAAGTTGTTGGCATTCAATTGAGTTATTTTCATATAAATAAAAAATTTGTATGCCACCTACTCAAACGCGATGGTCGAACTTGCTCAATTTAAATACGAAACTAACAATGTTACAAAAGTGACGTGATAAAAATTTAAATTGTCTATATTTTTGAGTCATCGTGCGGACAGATGAATGTATACTAGCTAAATCCATTCAGAATTCAATTCTGAACAAGAGTTTGTCATATATTAGGTTGGCTTCTTTAAGATGTCACAAACATAATGATAAATTTATTATATTTTTGGGTTATGTTCATACATAAATAAATAAAGAAACATGTCATTAACTATAACTAAATAACTAAATAATTTAAACAAATGAATACATAAATAAATTGTTTAAACATATAGTTAGGTTTTATTTATTTATCTAGTAATTTTAAATTTATATTATATTAATGGAGGGGTACCTTAACCTAAGGAGACTTAAAATATTATGTTACGACATTTTAAAAAAGGACATAAGGTAACATTATTAAAGGACATAAGGTAACATGTTAAGACATTTTTTTTTTTAAACGACACATAAACTAACATTCTAAGACGACTTATAATATTGTTATGTTATGTCACTTTATAAAAAATTGACAGAATATTTACATTATATTTATATAATATAAATATTCTGGAAAAAGCGAATACCCTGATTTTTTAAGTTTAAATTTTGTAATTTTGGGATTTTTTAATGTTAGGAATTTGTAACTTTGGGATTTTGTGATTTGGAATTTCGGGAATCGGGCTCTCCGTGAGTAAACTAATTAGTTTTAATAAAACAAAATTTTTCGTTCCCCCCTCGAAATATGCAATTTTTGTTTAGTATTAGTGTTATTACCCATTTCTATACCCTGCCGATGGTTTTGTTATATTGCAATATCCTATGTGATTTGTAATATTAATATAAATAAATATACCGTGTCAGCTTTTTCCAAAATATTTATATATATGTATATGCCAAATTCTAAATTAGTTGCGATTTTAGAGGTGCATTCAAAATCAGGGCGCCTTTTACAGAGTATTGCAATATGCAAGATTCTGAGCTATAATAAAGGACTTTAGAGTTAGTTACAAAATCAAGGTATTCACTTTTTCCAGAATATTTATAATTATTATTATTTTTTTTTTTTGGGTTATTGTACAAAATACAGAATTTATTTATTTATAAAAAAATTTAAAAATTATATGTTTTGTTACTTTTAAATTTTTTCGAAAATGACTTAAAATTCTAAAATGAAGTGACTGAAAATAATGTTAGTTTGTGTCGTTTTTAAAAAAAATTACTTAACATAATTTTACTTTATGTCCTTTTGAATTTGAATACATAATGTTATTTTAATTCTTGTCAGCTTAAGGCACAAACCAAAAAAGGAGGAGCCCCCTTCTCTTCCATCCATCCCTCTATATTGTTTTATTTAAACGAATAAAAAAGGGATAAGTATGTTAAATTTGATTTGAACAATTAATTATTTATAAAGTTACATAAAGAAATTTAAAGTAAAGTGATGTTCTAATATAACTAACATATATTTGCATATATAGAGTAATTGGTAGCCCAGTTTTTTTAAAATTACATAATATATAATATTAATGTTTCTATCAACCAATTCTGATTGGTCTGGTTGGGTGATAATACAACAATATCGAACTTGTAACTCGTTTATAATATTGTCATTTTCTATATCAAATAATTATTGATGTGTATGTCTACTTAACTAAAGTACATATGTATTTACTAAAATTTATTTATATATAAAATTATTAAATCAGCATAATATTTTCTAAGATAAATACTTTCATCTACCTTAAGTATATATGATTCTAAAACGAGTAATTAATTAACAATGAATGATAGATTTAAAAAATGAGATATTTTCTTTTTAAAATTAAAATTCTTTATTATAAATATAAATTTAATTTCTGTATGCATTAGATATTTCCCTTTTTATACCCGTATGAACTATTTTATGTACAAAACTTGCAAAATTAAAAATTTAAGCTTTATTTGACTTAAAAATAGTATGCCATTTTCATTGCGAAAACCTATGTATTACTTATGCATTAATAAATTATGCACGTAACAAACCAATATTTAAAAGTTTATTGCACGTATTATTTGCTTATAGTTTACCTTATACATGACCATATGTATATATATGTAAATAATGAGGACCAAATAAAAATATGAAAATTTATTTGTTTTATATACATATTTTACTATACATAAGGTAAAAGGGGGTATAGTGGCAATATAATTTTGTAACAAGCCTTTTTTTTAATAATAGATTTAATTATATTTTAAATACATTTTTGTTTTATATTTTTTATTTTTTTATTTATATTAGTTTTTAATTAAATTTTAAACATTACTATCCGATGCTGGTTTAGTGGATATAAAGAAAAATTTTTTGTTCCTTAAGTGGCTATATAAAATGGAGGGTTTAGTGAAGACATTATAATATTCATTAAGTAGTATAGTAATAATGCATACATATAAAACAAGCGTTTAGTGCAACTGTAATAATTTTCCTTGACAAAAATTTATTAGAAAAATGAAAAATAATATTTTAAATAATTATTTTTATAAAATAACAAAATATATTAATGGGGTCTGTACCGAAATCTTTTTATTTTTAATCTTATTTTTACAAAATCTTATTTTCCAAAATCTTATTTTCCAAAATCTTATTTTTTCAAAATCTTATTTTTTATTTTGCCGTCAAATTTCAAAAAAATCAAACAAAATGAAAAAAAAAAGATTTTGGTTAAATAAGATCTTTGATAAGAACAAAATGTAATAAATTATCTACTTAATATTTATATATCTTTTTTACATACATAATATAATAAATTAATGCATGCAATAACAATATAACAATATACAATATACAGAATATAATCAAATCCCTTCTAATTCAGAATTTCGCACATACATAAAAATAAATATTCTGGAAAAAGCGTATAACCCTGCTTTTGAATCCAACTCTATAATCCCTCCTAATTCAGTATCTCCCATATACATAATAAGTACCTATATATGTACATATTCTGTAAAAGGCATTCTGATTTTGTAACCAACTTTAAAATCTATTAAAATATTTTTGAAATGAAATTCGATATTTTTCAATTTCAAAATTTTTTTCAGGCGTTTCTAACATGCGGGATTTTTTCAACAAAATTTAAATTCAAGATTTTTTTTTTCGGGAAAGTATCATGCACCTTCACAATTAGCATATATATATAGCATATACAAGAGTTTTGAAAAAAAAAAATGCTTTTTATTATTTTTTTTTTTCTTAAAAACTATTTTTCTCAGAAAACGCAATTTCTGAAAAAAATAAGATTTTGGCAAATAAGATTTAAAATAAAAAGATTTCGGTCCGCTCCCATATTAATGGTTATATTTCAGTTTAATAAAAAAAAAAGAAAACAATTCATAAATACTTATATTATAAGAAAACAAAGAAAAATAAAATAATTAGTTAAAAAAACAAATATTAACTTATAAAGTAAAAATTAAATTAAAATTTTATTAAAAAAAATTAGAACCTAAATACTACGGTTTAATTTTATGCAGGCATTGTGGAGATCATATATGTATGAATTGTGGAGATAATATGATTATTTAAATATTCATATTTTTATTGCACATTAGGAGTCTTCTGATAACAAATATAGTATGTCCATTCAATAATTTTAGCAAAATTAATTAATTTTCTATACATTTTTTTAATTATTTAATAAAAACTGATAATTATCTAATAAAAACTTCAAATTTCATATTTAGTGGCCATTATATATCCATTAAATTCACTTTAAGTAATTTACATATGTGTTGGTATAGGGAAGATAGAAAATAAATATATTTAAAATTACAAAAATTAGATTTTTTTAATTAAATTAATTAAAATACACATTTTTAATAACAAATGATTCATTTATTACAAAATTATTTAATTTCAAATGTATAAAATTAACAAAAACTTTGGTGAGTTCTCTTAATGATTTTTATAAGAAAAGAATTGTTAAATGGCAAAATTTCAACCCTCGAACAAATAAAGACTATTTTTATTTTAATAAAATAATGATAGAACTTAGATATTTTTTGTGTACCAAAGGTTGAATTCTCAATCTTTGATTTAAAAAAAAATTAAAAGCTTAAAGCATTATCTTGTTTTATTAAAAAAAAACTGCAAATTCTCCACTATATACCAGTTACCTCTCCACTATACCCACTTTTACTATTTAAATTGTATTGATATTAGTTCATTTTTTGTATCTAATTAATAATACGTAATTAATTCATATGTTTTACTATTACAATTGTCATTTTAATTATTTTTATTGAAAGTAATTAAAAATGATTAACAATATAAATTTTTTTTTTTATTGAAAATTAATTACGATTTAAATACACTTATAATTTTTAATCTGTCATTTTTTATTTAAAAGAAAAAAAATTTCATTGATCGTGTTATAAATTCATTCATTTTAATTACAAAATAATTAGATACATCTAACGCAAGCGCCTGTAATTAAAAAAGTTCAAATAATCGATTTTTATATGCACTTTAATGTTCTATTAAATAATTATTATGTCAAATATGTCAAATTAAATTACAATAAGTATATATACATTTAATAGTTTTTTTTCAATTGTAAAATACTTATTTGATTATTCATTTATTTCGTTATTTGAAAAAATCTGTTTTATTTTTATTTTTATATAGCAATGCTGATGTTCTTAATTTTTTTTTTTTTTTTGTGAGTATATTACGAAGAATATTAACTTGATTAATTCATAAAGAATATTTTTATTGAAGCTAATTTTTGGTTTGTAGCAATGGTATAAACACTAAATTATTAATTCAAATGTTATAATTGATGCTATAATGTCATTATTGCTTTTTTTGTGTGACTGCACCATAATAATATGTACAAATCGAAAAGAGTTGCGTGTATTTTTTAAAACTAATTTTATATTTTAAACCCTTAAAAATACACTTAAAATATACATATACACATACATATGTACTTTTCCATTATTAATTTGAAAAAAAAATAAAAAATTTCCAAAATTATTTGTTTTGGAATTTGCAATTGTGACATTTGTGTCTAAGCATGGTAAGAACTCATATTACAAATGTCATGTATGTAAATTCTTCTTACATAAGTTCATTGTAAATTATTACTCTAGTCATATGTTATTTAATATAGGAATTAAGCTTTTGGTTTTAAGGCAAAGTATTAGTATTAAATCATTTAAAAAAATTTTTTTACCATATATCCTTTTGTTAATAATTTCTTAATACTTAATTTTAAATTCATATATACTTTTAAAATAAATAAATAATGTAGTTTATTAGTTGCAGGACAAAAGCCGAATCTTAATATATTTTTAAAAATTAAGTTTGTAAATTCTAAAAATTTTTTTTTCCCTCCCACATTAATATAACAAGCAAATTACACAGTCTTCTCTTTTCAGGTGTGGCTGTACATGTCGTAAGGCGGAATTAATCTTACGACGTGTGTGGGATTCGCACCTACACTCCCTCGGTGTTTACAGCGTATTTTATACGCTCTTGCCACAGAAACCCCAATTCTATAAATTTATAATACCACAAACTAAATATGCTTATGGAGCAAGACTAAATATTTTAGAATATTTAAATTACAATAATAGAAAATACAAAAGAATACCCTATAATTTTTTTTTTCTATTTGAATATTCTAAAATACTTAGTCTGGCTCCAAAAAATTGTTCATGCTGGCTCCTAAAAAAACTTAGAGTTTTTATATGAAACTGTTCGTCTGTACATAGTTTATTTAGTCTGTGTTTATACTACACGATGTTTATATTACACGATGTCAACATTCATCGTTAACGCACCAGATTCTGACTATTATACGGTGTTGCATGTAACAGTGGCGGCACCTTTTTTGAGTTTTTCTATGTATTGTGAAAATCTCACATTATGAATTGAGATTTTGCTTAAGAAGTATCGCGCATTTTATATCGTGACAAAAAAAAATTCTCAACCTACATACATTTTTTCTTGGCCTCGTGTTTATGTATTTGTAGAAATGCAACAGCTCAAGCAAATATTTTTTTGCCGAAAATTTCTCTTTTAACAGCAACACTAGTGTAGCAGACACAAATAAATCTAGGGAAAGAAGGTTTGTAATGTAAAATGCATGGAAGAGGGTGAAAAATTGTAATGTAAAATGCATGGAAGTATTTTTTTTAATATTGAATTATATAATTATGTGTGAATGTCTTATATTGAATTATACATTTATAATGAAGTATATAAAATGTGTGCAACTTTTATATACATACATGTATAAATGAAATGACAACATGTAATTAATGCCTTTATAACTGTAATATATTTAAGCAAAACTATTGAATTTTTTAGAAATGAAAAGATGATTAAAGGAAATTTTCTCATTTCTCATGGATATTCAAAATTTCACATGTTTTTTTAGCTTAAAATCTTATTTATTTTAAAAAATTTTCAAAAATTAAGAACTTTTTCTAAAATTACTTTGAAATTAAATTAAACTTTAGTTAAACTTTACTTTACATACTTGAGTATATTGGATATTTTAACTTTAAAGCCTAAAAAGAATTTAATATGGGTATATTATAGGACTCGTTAATCAATTTTTTTAATCAAATTTAATTATTTTGTGTTAAGTATATATACAATATATCTATGTTTTCTAATAATTGTTTTTCTAAAATGAAACAAACTGAAACATTGATATACAGTAAGATTTAAAATATAATTTAAAAATTAATTTTTATGTATCTATACAATATACATAATTTTTTTTTTTTTTTAGTGCATTTCTCTGCCACATAAATGTGAACAGGAAATTACACAGCCTTTCCTTTTCAGGCGTGGCTGTAAATGTCGTAAGAGGGAATATCTCTTACGACGTGTGTGGGATCTAAGCCACTAATCCACCGAGGTTCCTACATACATAATATGGACTTAAGCTTTATGATTTTTAAAATATACGATTAAGTTTCTTTTTCTATGTAATATTATATACGATTTACAAGTCATATAGTTCGGGGATTCTTGTACATTTTCGAGGTTTTGTTAGAATTACACATTTATCCCCGCATACAAAATTATTCAATTTTAACATTTCACTTAAAAAATATTGAATTTTATACGAATTTAGACATTTTTATGAAACTAAGATTATTGTTGAAGGAACGGGGTGCTATCACCCCCTAACTACCACTACAAAATTTTTCTTTACTTTTCTTAGTCTTGTTATCAAAATTTTTACGTTTATTTAAATTTATTCTTATTCTTATTGTAAAAAATTAAGTATTCTTACTGATGAAGGGGACATAGTTCTCAAAAAAAGTTTTTAAGATAAATAAAAACTATATTAGAACAGAAAGATATTTCTTTTTATTTTATTAAAAAGTTAAGTGACAAAAACCCAATATTATTTCTAGATTACCAGACTGGCGTATGATATGTCGGGTTTATCTATAGTATAGTATAATTATATGTGTACTTATTTTTAAAAATATATTTCGCTAAAATAAGATAAAAATAAAATTCGCTTAAATAAGATAATAATAAATTAGTTCTAAAATGTTTTGGATTTATTACAATTTAAGTTACAACACATTAAGAAATCTTTTCATGTTTAATTATATGTACCTATTCATTTTATTTTATAAAAAATTTATATTTTAATTTGTATAATTATTATGTCGTACATATAAAAATTAATTTAAATTTAAAAATTATAATTTTTGCTTTTCAAATTAAAATTAGATATGTATGTACTTATTTAAAAGACGAAAAAAATTTTGTAAATTCTTGTAATTCTAACATAAGTGTAAATAATTATAAACATTTTGAATTTTCTTTTGGGGTTAGTCTAATTTCATAATTTCAATTATATTTTAAATTTTCAGTTTTTCTTAAAAAACGAAAAAAATGTTACAGAAATGATTAGTTAATTATATTTTGTAATTCTCTGTTTAATTTCTATCTTTTTAATAATTTAATTTACCATTTTATACAAAACAAAAAAAAAACTTATATGTATTTTTAAAACGTTTTTTTTTGTTTTGTCGTGGTAATTGTTAAACGGTTAGACCGATTGGCCTGTTTGCATCATAGGTATATTTTAAAACAAAAAGGAATGTACTTATGCTATAGGAAAATAGAAATATTATGGGGATCGATTAGGAAAGTGGGAGGTTCAGTCTTATTATTATTTGATTATTTTTATTTTTCTATACAGGGGCCTTGGTGGCCTAGTCGGTGACAACGGATAAAATACCTGAGGGGGTTTGAATCCCACAGACGTCGTAAGAGTTATTCCCCCTTACGACATTTACAGCCACTCCTGAACAAGAAAGGCTGTGTAATTTCCTGTCCACATTTATGTGGCAGAGAAATGCATTAAAAAAATTTTAAAAAAATGTTCTATATTATACATAATTGGACCATATACCTATACATATATTAATTGGATGAAATGGTCAAATATAACTGAATTAGGTCAAAAATCTGTTAAAAAAAAATTTTACTTGTCGTTTTTACTCGAAATTTTTAATTTATTTATTTAATTATTTATATACAGGTACCGTGGTACATAAATGTGCCAGGTAGCTATAACCCCTGTTTCCTGGTGGGAATGTGGGGTGTACGAGATATTATGTGATATATTAAGTATTTTTATATTGCGATATATGAATTTTTTTTTTTTATATTATAATTATTGTACCCAGCAGGGAATCGAACCCGACACCTCTCATTCCCTTATGAATGAGAAGCGGTGCGTCAACCACTGCACCATTAGATAAAAATTTTTTTTTAATTCTGTATATTATTTGAACATCGATACGACATAGCTTCTCCAAACAACAAATCTTGAATTTTTTATAGGAAACTCTTAGTTCTAAACATTTTGTCGACTTCTTCTTTAAATCTTCTGAATAGTTTTTAAGAGAAAAAAATCAAAAAAAGAAAAATAATTAAAATATACAAACAAATAAAAATAAATTTAAAGATAAAAGAAACGGTATCCAAAGTTCAAAATTTAAGATTTTAAGAATTAAGAGTTAGTTTTAAGAGTAAGATTTAAAGATACAAGATAAATTTGTATAGATTATTAAAAACTACATTTTTTGGGGGAAAAGAAATGAAAAAGACAAAATTAATAGTTTTTCAAGGAAATTAACTAAAACTTGATTTTCTTTTGGGTTTTTTGTTCTTTAAAAGAAGGGTGGTAGTTTTTGGATAAAAATTTATATAATTTAATTTTTATCATTATATAGAAAATAAGTAGGTACCCAATACTCATGGTATGTTTTCAAACTTTTACTTTTTCGACATTATTTTAACGTTTTATTTAAAATGTGTCATAATTTTGTAATAAATTGTTATATTTATTAATTTATGTCCAATTCTAACTATAAAGTGAAAATTTTTTTAAAATTGATATACATATTATATAATATATTATGTATGCGAACTGATATAAAGAACTTATTATTTTACGCAATGGTAAAACAGATTTTGTCATATTTTTGGACATTTACAAAATTTTATAAAAACTTTTTTGTTACTAAACTAAAATAAAATTCAACAAAATATATTTTTATACCGTACACCTAAAATATAGGGTGTAGTAATTTTGATATAGTGTTTGTAACCACCAAAAAGAAGCGAGTTAGATGTGGGCATGTATATATATTCTGAATCAGGATCACCTTCTGAATCGATTTAGCGATGTCCGTCCGTCCGTTCACAATAACTCAAAAAAAAATGATGCTATCTTGATGAAATTTATATTGTAGGTTAACAATGACTAAAAAATGGGGATTGCAAATGGGCGAAATCGGACCATGAATTCGAGTACCTCCCATACAACTCCCGAAACCGAGCACGCATATCTTAGAAATTAATAAAGATAGAACCTTTAAATTTGGTACAATGGTGTTCTTTCATGTTGATTTATGTCTCTGAAATTTGAGAGGATTTAGTCTATGAATTCGAATTTTAGAAGCTTCCGAACGAGTCTCAGAGCAAATCAGATTATCTTCAAAACGAACAAAGGCAGAACCTTTATTTTTAGTACAAGCGTGTTCTGTTATGTTTCCTTTTCTGTAAAATTGGTAACTGACATTTGAGAGAATGTGAACCATGGGTTCGTATTTTGGAAACTTCCGGACGAGCACAAGAGCAAACGAGCATACCTCAAAACCAACAAAAGTAGAACCTTTAAATTTAGTACAATAGTGTTCTGGCATGTTTTGTTTATGTCCCTGAGATGGATTTGATAAATTAGAGTGGCAATTCGGGTACCTGACACACGCCTCCCAAGGACTTACAAGCATATCTTCGAAATTAATAAAGATAGAAACTTGAAATTTTCTACAAGGGTGTCAAGCATATCTTAAGAGGATGCCTCTTTTACGTTCCTGAAATTCGAGTTGAATAAGACAGAAAAGGGAAGAAGTTCAAGCAGCTGATAAAAAACTTATGGATTTTTAATTTAATTCGAATTATTCAGGTGCACGGTATTAATAAGTCGGTTGCATCGACTTATTGTTACATTTATTTGTTTTTTTTTTATTTTGATGCTTTGTGAATTGAACAACAAGTGTTTTTATGATCAGTAAAAAGTTTCCTAATAATATTACTATCTATAGGGGGGCCACGATTATTATTTAATTAATACAATAAATATATAAACTACAATTTGTTTATTAATAAAATCATTAATATCTTTTAATAGATGAAAAATAAATAATAAAGAATTATATTAAATTGTTATTCAGTGCTATTAGCAGGTTCTATAGTGATATTCGCAGCAAAAAATTTCCAAAATAGTTTATAAAATGGTAATCAAAAATGAAATAAGACATTTGCTTCAGATTAAGTATATCTAAAAACTGAATAAAAGTAGTGAAATTTAAAAATAATATGGCAGGTTGAGAAGAAAACTACCCTCAGATATCTCAATATCTTAAATAAATTAATGCAAATCAAACATAAAATAAAGCAAACAAAAGAAATGTGATAGCTATACCTAGTTGATGGGTTGGTTTACACGGCTTCTGTCTAAAAATCTAATTTAGAGAACCTAAATAAAACATACAAGATGCCGTTCTTGATACCATTCCGTACAATTTTTGTTTGTCAACTATTTTTTTTGTTCTATCACCATTCACCAGCCCGTAGAGTTCTGGAAAATTAGTTATTCATTTTTACTTTTCAATAACTGACAGTTTTACTTAAAAGGAGGGATTCCCCGAATTTTCAGTTTGATACTTGCTATAGAGCTAGACAATCGCAGAGAAAGTGTTTTCTCCTTCATCCATTCCTCTTTGCAGTTTTTACATTTCACACTTATGTTGTAATGAATACTCATTCTGACTGCATGGAACCCATTATGTCCTATGAAGGAAATATAAAAAATTTAACATATTAAGTAAATTAAAATAAAGTTACTAATTGTCTTAAAATTAGATTGTATAGTAAAAATTGAATTAAATCAGTTAATTTTTCTAAAAATCCTTTAGGCATACTTTTGGTTAAAATCAATCCTTTCTCTTTCGACACGTAGACGGTAAATGTTTATTGTGCAAGATTTAGGTTTAAACATAATATTAAATAAAAAATAAAAATTATTTATTTCCATTAATCTTTCTTTTGAATACTAAAAATAATTTTTTTTCTTAATCATGGCTAATTTTCTTCAATATGTTGCTATATTAAAAAAATAATTGTTATGAGTTCGCCCTTGCGTATATACAAGTATATATTAATTGCAATGTCTCATGTGTATTTAATAGTCATATAAAAATGTATCAAAAATTTTACAATGCTTTCAATTCCCATTTTTATTTTTAATTAACTTGACATTATTAATGATCGATTTAAATTAACAATTTCTCACCTTTTCTCCCCTTTTTTATTTATTTTTATTTTTTTTTCCTTTCTTTTTTTTTTTTTTTATATTACATTAATTAAATTAAATTAATTTTTAACAAACAATGATATTCACTTATTTAATTTTTTGTTTTTTTAATTTTCAGGTGCAAGTCGTCGTCGTTGTTTAAGCATATTAAAAACATTGCGTGATCGTCATTTAGATTTACCTGGGAATCCAGTTACATCTTATCATTTAAAAACATTACTATTATATGAATGTGAAAAGCATCCACGTGAAATGGAATGGGAAGAAAATTGTATTGCTGATCGTATTAATGGAATATTTTTACAATTAATATCATGCCTTCAATGTCGTCGTTGTCCACATTATTTTTTACCAAATATGGATTTATTTAAAGGTAAATCACCTGGTGCATTAGAGAATGCTGCAAAACAAGTATGGCGTTTAACAAGAATAATGTTAACAAATACAAGATGTTTAGAAGAGCTATAATTATTTTATTTGTTCTTTTTGTTTTTTTTTTTAGTTTTTTTTTTATACTATACCTATATATATATATATAATATATTGATCTCTCAAGTTCAGCTCAAATCTATTTTTTATCCCAATTAAATTTTTTTTGTTTTTGGTTTTTTTTTTGTGTTGTTTGTTTTGCTTATTAATTGTTTGTTGCTGAACTTTTTGGGCAGTAAATTAATAATGAATTGAAACAAAAAAAAAAAAAAATATATATAACAAATCCTTAAAAAATATATTTACAAAAAAAGAAAATTGTATACATACCTATATATTATATATTATGCATATATTTGTATATACAATTATTTCTTTTTATAATTTTTGTTATTGTTGTTTGCATTATTATGGTGATTATCCAAAAGAATTTTATCCAATTTATATAGAGTTTAGCTATAAAGGACAAAAACAAAAGTTTTTAATATGAAAAAAAAAAATTTTCATTTACACTTTAACTTCATTTTCTATATATGTATATATTAATAAAATCAATATATAGAAGTATTATTGGAATAAGATAGGCCAGTTTAAATTTTAAATCTATTATATAAGTAAAGCTGCTTTGCTGTTATGGCATAATAGAGAACAGTACCTACCAAATAAATACTCGTACACTGTTTTTTTTTTTTTTTTTTTATATAAGTTATATTGAATCAAATGTTAATTAATATTGCAATGCCAATAATGAAAATATAGGAATTTAAAAAAAAAAAAAAACAATTTTTCAAGAAATGTATATAGATATACATATACATACATATGAAAGTGTGAACATGCAGTAATATTATAGACAAAAATGCGTGTTTAAAATCAATAAAATATAACTTTAATATAATTTAAATATTTATATATATATATATATATACATACATATATACATATAAATAAAAAAACCAAAAACTTGTATTAAATAAAAATAATAATACCCAGCTCAAATGTATCCATATACATACATTTACTTATACATATATATATAACAACAACAAAAAATTTCAATTCATGTTATTGAATATTTTTTAAGGGGATCAGAGCATGCGCTACAACTCTATATTTCATGTAATGGTAAAACCAAGTAAACATTATCTTGGCAACATATATAAATTGCAACATCAATAACAAAACTATATATATATATATATATATACATATATATATATATGTATATATATGTAGTATATATTATAAAAGAAATATGTATATACAATATAATACGTAGATATATATGTATTTTTGTATGATGGTATATATATGTATATATATACATACTATACAGATATTCATATATACCCATATACATATATATATAAGCAAGGATTTTAAATTAAAAGCAAAAAAAAAAAAAGCTAAACAAAGGTATTAAATTATATATACAAAAAGAAAATAAAAAAAAAAAATTAAAAAAAATAAAATAAAATAAAAATTAAAAACTGCCGATCCTAAACATTTTTTTGTTTTGTGTTAATTATAAAAAAAAAAACTTATTCATACATATATACAACATATATATATTATAATATATACAAATAAGTGTTTTAAATGTTGACAATGATAGTTAATTAAATTAATTTATGTAATTTATTTATTATTATTATTATTTTTATTATATATATTATTATATATATACATATAGTTAGTTTAGTTTTTCGTTTGTTTTTTTTTTTTTTTTTTCTTTTTCGAAATTTTTTTATGAATTTGTATTTGAATTTTAAATATATGTAGTTATGTTCTATAAAAAAAAAAAAAAAATTGCACATGCAAAATGTGCTAAATTGAATTTAAGAAAGAATTTGCTGAGAAAAAGGAAAAGGGAAAAAAGTGACAGAATAAAACATTTAAAAATATTAAATTGCAAAGTCAAAATAAAAAAAAAAGTTAGCTCCTTGTTTTAGACATGCGTTCTATTAAAACTTGAATTTTTTTTTTTTGCTGCTCGTTTCATTCCTACCTTAGTCCTTATAGTCCTTATAGTTCTGCATTTCTTTCTTATAATCAGTAAAACAAAAAGATCCATTAAATTGCGTATTATTCATATTTAGACTTATTTCAATATTTTAAATAATTATATTCATCAAGCCTTGGTTACTCGATAGTAGCTCGCCATGCGCCCATATGAAATTATATGAACCATTGAAATATATTTTTAAAATATTGATTATATTTTGCCGCGTTTAATACCGTTAAATGATTACATTTAATTCTTTAAGAACTTTTATCAAGACTAATTCTAAAGCTTATATTAAATGCGTACATGATCTGATATAAAGCAGAATTTGAACTTGCACAGGAAGTTAAAGACAAAGGATATCTAAGTAAATAGTCAATAATAAATTATAGTAACTAATGAACAATCGTAATTTTTTAAAACACGTTGAATGTACGGTAAAATTTATTTTAGTGTTAGGAGAACATTTAAGATGGATTAATAATAATAATAAACACAAAATAAATAAAATAAATTTTAGAAAAACTATATTCAAAATGAACTTAAACGTACAATAGAATATTCTTATCTATAAAATAAGTAAATTTAGTCATTACTATACATTAAATTTGATCATCGAAGAGAAAACTTCCAAAAAGGTAAATTTCTTGAAACAGTTAAGACAGTAAAAATAAAACAGGTTAAATTGAATTAAAAAAAATTTAATATTTCAATAAAACAATAACGGGGGTTCAAGATAGAATTGGAATTCTTGAGTCTATATCGTTTCTTATTTTATGTGCTTAACACACGGTTAATTTAACTATATAAATGATTCTCCACCCTATTCTTTAGGAGACCTTTAAGTTTTTTGATATTATACAAAATTTGTATACGTTATTGTTTTAGGCTCAACAAGTAAATAGATAATGTAAGAAAAATTATTAGCTTTCATATATTAATATCTAATACAAAAAATTTTCATTATCTTAGTTGAAAATTTATAAATTTTTAAGTTGAAAAACTTTTTTTAATAAAAATTTAATTTAATTTTTAAATTTCCCATCAAGATTTTCCAAACTTTAATTTATGTTATCACAATTTGTGTCATAATATCTTTTCACAATTTTCTAAATAACTCTGTATCCCAATCAATTTTAATGTTTTGTTAGGAAATTTCTTTTAGAAATTATAGTAGAATTAAAAGAAATAACAAGAAATAAAATGATTATAAAGGGTCTTTCAAATTGAGTTTTCAAATGTAAATAATTAAAAGACATAGAATTTGAATTGAAACTGGAAAAGTTTTTATTTATTTTTGAAGTACAATCTTTGCCATTTATACTCTGAAAATGATATCTCCTAAGTGACCAGCTCTTGCGTCTCTACAGTACCTGATTCTTTTATCAAAATTTTCGGTCACAGTTTGGCATAGTTACGGCTCTATCTCATCAATAAGTCGAATAATTTCTGCTTTCAATGCTTCAATGGAATAATTTTGTGGCAGCAATTCTTGTGTCAATTGATCTTTGTAGGCCTTCAACGCTAAATCTTTGTGCATAATATGCCATACAGTTGACGTAGAAAGTCCCAATTGTTGTCAACGTCGGCTGTAACACTATCACTCACAACACCAATATTTTCTTTTGAACGACCGGCACAAGCATACTAATGTCTTTCTCGATCGTATACTGCACCAGTTTCTTGAAATTTCCGCACAATATTACCAATTTGTTGCTCAATTGGACGATTATGTCGACCATAAACATAGCGTAATTTGCGAAATACGTTTCTTACAGAACGACCATTTTCATAAAATAATTAAATAATTTTAACACGTTGTTGTAATGTATACGACTCCATTTTTATAAATGACAAACCTTCAACTGTCAAAATGGCATATAATATGGGGGCGTTCAATGTTTGAAGTGTGACGCCTTCAAACACAGGCGCCTACTTTTGAAAACTCAATTTGAAAGACCCTTTATATTGTTTAAATATCTAAAAATGATTTGGATGAATTAAGATGTTCGATTGGAAGCGCAAATTTATGGAAACTTTACAAGGCGTCAATTTTCTTGAAACGGTCCTGAATCATATATGAAACATGAATCATATGAAACATATAAACATTAACATTTTATATATATATTTATATAATATGTATTCATTAATTCAACTATTTTATTAAAATATTTTATATTATTTTTCTAATAAGAACTTCCATATAATTACATTTGTATTATATAGTTCTTTTTAATACAATAATGCTTTCCCCGAATGAAACAAATGATCCATAATTCAAATAATATATGAGATTTAATTTAACGAAATATTTTCAAATGTTTTTTTTCATGCGGCAACTCTTCGTCTATAGTTTTTCGCGTTTTTAAAATTAAATAAACAAAATATTTAAAAGTATATTTTAATATTATTCAACTCAATCTTTCTTTGATTCTACTAAATTGATACTATTCAGTTCAATCTACTGAGATAAATATATAGTTATTATCAGAGTGCCTATACATATATGAAAAAGTTATATAAGATCAATTTTGTCAAATTCTTGTAATATATAAAAGTATTCATTTTTCAAAAGCATTAAATTTATTCGGTTAAATCAAAATTTTAATTATTTTTATTAGAGATATTTTTTTTTCCATTTTCCACTTAGCAAATTTTATTTTTACAAATTCAAATATTATTCGTGTTCAAAATTGGAATTATAAATCTGTAAAATGGTATAGGTACCTAAACGTTTTATAAAACGAATAAAAATTTAACAAAAAAAAAAAAAAAATATCTAAAATTAATTAAAAATATAAGTTATATACAATACTTATATATATGTAATCTTTGTTTTATTCTATATTTTGTATAATGAATGTTATTTTTTAATTCTTTATAAGATTTTTTTTTTTTTTTTCACTTAAGTATTAGATATAAAATTTTTGTATACTATAGCTATATATTATATAAAATACAAACCAGTTAAAAAAATTAAATATATATATATATATATATATATTTATATATTTCTGTATAGTTATTTTTAGTTAAATTTAGTTTTTTAGGTTTTTTTTTTTTAATTAAATTAAATTAAATATGTAATTTTAAATTATTAATATAAAAATCAAAATAATTTAATTCATTTTGTATTATATAAGTAGTGATAATCAAAATAAAAATTATATATATTATAAATATGAAATATAAAATTATTAAAAAAATATATATATACATTATAAATATTACAAAAAAAAAAAAAAAAAAAAACAATGATTGAAATAAAAATTTATTTAATAAAATTAAAAATTAAATTAAAAAGAAAAATGTTTTAATAGCCTATTTTACTTTTATTTAGGATCATTGGAACCGATTTAAAATATCTTTATGGAATTTTTGGAGTTCATTTAGAACCTTTACGGAGAGAAGAAGCAAATTTAAGTGCTCTTACAAATTTTAATTGTAATAAATTAAAAAAAAAAAAAAAAAAATAGGCTTGTTATGCCTTCATATAATAGTACAGAAAAAAAAAAAACGAAAAGAAAAAAAAAAACAAATACATAATTGTATTTTAAATAAACAAAAATAAACCGGTTTTAAGTTCAAAATAAAAAAAAAGAGAAAAAATATTACAAATAAAAACAAAAACAAAATTAAGATAACAAATTGTTATTTATCATTGTTAATATCAAATCAAAAATAAAGTCATCAAAAAAAAAAAACAATTCAAAATATTATTTTTTTTTTTTTTTTTTTTTAATCATTGTATCCTCTTAGTCTCTTAATGGGACGAAGGAGTGGTATTAAGTTTAAGAAAAGATTAATGCTTAAAGAAACTTTAAGTTTGAAAAATGGTAGTGTAAATATTAATGATAAGAATAATTCAATACCAAATATGGACATCAATCAAAAAGAAAATGAACAGGAATGGACGTATATCCAGCCTAGAAAAAGGTATCATAACGATATTAGTAAGTTGGAAAATGTACCAGAAACAAAATTAAAAAAAAATCAACTGGAGATTTCGCAAAATCAGTTCCAATTGCTACAAAATAAGAATGATAATTTTGATACTAATAGCCATTTACAAAATGTTGGTAATTCTAAAAAACCAACAGAAAAGAACATTAATGTAGAAAAAAAAACTTTTTGCCCTCCCATAATAATTAATGAAGCAAATTTAAAATTAATTTTAGAATTTGTTAAATCAAAAATTACAATAAATGAAAAAAATGTTAAAATAATAAATTCTCCAAACAAAAACAAAACTAAAATTTTTGTAGCTAATATAGGCCTTCATACAGAACTGTTAGAATACTTAAGAAAAATAAAAATTGAAGCACATTCTTTTACACCAAAAGAAATTAAAAATATTAACCTCTTATTAAAAGGTTTAAATAAAGCATTTGACGAAAATGACGTCAAAAATGAATTAGTGTCAGTATTTCCGGATATAAAATTTTTAAAAATTAATAAATTTTCAACACCTAACTCTAAAAAAAATAACAAAGATTTAGGAATGTTTATAATCCAAATGGAACCTAATCAAAACATAGAGCAATTGCTAAACACTAAGGTACTATTATACCAAAGAATACATTGGGAGAGATTGATGTCATTCAGTCCAATTCAATGTATGCGTTGCCAACAGTTTGGCCATGTGGCAAATAATTGTAGTAGAGAATACAGATGCGTAAAGTGTTTATTAAAACATTTACCATACAAATGCCCAATGACAAAGGGAAAAGACGTACCTAAATGTACAAATTGTGGTGGGGAGCACCCTGCGAATTATAGGGGATGTCCCTATTACAAAGAATATCTTCAAAGACATAAAAATAATGGGAAAAAAGTAAAAGAGCGAAAAGAAGCAAATTATAGTTCAATTAATATAATGGACGGTAATTCTTTTCCTAGACTTCCGAAATCAAATCAAAATTTAATAACAAAGGGCAATTGGGTTGATCGTCCAAATCCCTTAAATGAATTCTTCGAAATGTCAAATAACTTATTTGGTATGAGCCTTACTAATTTAGTTAAGGAGATAAATGTGTTTATGTCATATATAAAAAACTTAAAATCAAAAGAAGAGCAACAGGGAGCTTATATACAATTTTTAATACAAATAACAAATAATGAACTTAAATAAAGTTTTTTCTGCAATTACAGTTAATGTTCGCTCAATAAAAAGCATTAGTAGAAGAACATTCCTTTTGGACGTACTTAAAGATAAAAACCCACATTTTGCGTTTGTTACTGAAACTAGGTTAAATGGAAGAAATAGGTGTTGTTTTGATGATTATAAAATTATTAGAAATGACTTCGATCAAGGAACAGCTATACTGTTCAAAAATAACATAGATTTGACACAAATTGACACAAAAGAATTTCGTACTCCAATCACTTTAGCACAAGGAAAGGTATTAGGACATGATAATATACAAAAATCATTTTTAGTGGGTTCAATATATATAAAACCCCAAACAGATTGTATTACTATGAATGATACAATGAATAAGATTAATGATTTGGCAAAAAATTTTGACTTTATTGTAATTGGGGGAGATTTTAATGCAAGAATGATAAAATATGGTGATACACTAACAAATAGGAATGGTGTGTTACTAGAAAAATGGTTGATAGATCATTCTACCCAGTACTCTTTTATTATAGTTTCACCATTTCAAACAACTTTTCCTGGAAGTGGTTCAATATTAGATTTGTTTTTAGTGTCTGATAATCTAATAAATCAGATAAATAAAAATTATCAATGTCAAACATTTTCCTCATTTTCTGACCATTTCGTTGTTAAGCTTGATATTGATATTAGAAATTACAAACTTAAATTAAATGAGCCTCAAAAAATTAGATCCTTTAAAAACACGGACTGGGTTAAATTTAAGAGTGAAATTGAGCAAGCTTTTTACATGCCTAATTTAAACATTTCAAAAACAAAAAACCTTTCGAATGAAGAAATTGATAATTACATAAAAAAGTTCGTAGATGTAATAAATAACGGAGTAGAAAATCATTCGCATTTATATTGCCCAAATATTAGAAGATACAACAATCTTCCTCAAAATATATTAAATATGATAAAAGTGAAAAGAAAAATGCAAAAAGACTTAAAAAATTTATATCATAGATATTTAAATAGAATATCTAGTGAATATAAATCTCTAAATTCAAAAATCCAATGCCTTCGAAAAATTCTGGATGAAAAATTAAAGGAACATTTTGATAAGCAATTTCAAAAAAAGCTTCGTGACATAAAACCTGGCCCTAAGGCATTTAAAGAAATAAATAGAATAATAGGTAAAAATACTGATGAGGACAAAAAGCTATCATTCAACGGAATAGAAATAATAGAAAAACAAGAGAAGATTACTGTTTTTAAAAATTTTTATGAAGAGCTTTATAGGGATAAAAGCATCAGTAACATTACAGAAATTAATGAATCGGTTAGGCAAGTTACTGATGATTTTATTAAAGAACAGACAATGGAACAGACAAATAGATTACAACCTTTGGTACAATTTTCAAATCTAATTCCATCAGATAACCCGGGATCTCCCAGGTTTTTAAAACTGGAAGATATTAATTTTATAATTTCAAAAATTAACTTAAAAAAATCATATGGTCCAGATGGAATTTCAAATTATATACTAAAAAAACTTCCAAACAAAGCGTTATCCTTTTTACAGATTATTTTAAATAATTGTATAAACAACGGATACTTTCCAAAACATTTTAAAATAGCGAAACTAATTCCTATATTAAAAAATCAGAAATCACACGAACCAACTAATTTTAGACCAATCTCATTGCTTTCAAATGTGGGGAAAATATTTGAAAGATTTATAGGTAATCAGGTAGACCAATTTTGTGATGATAATAATATTATTCCGGATTATCAATTTGGGTTTAAACCAGGACACTCGACTTTAGATGCGTTACTAAAGTTACATAATGATATAGCCTTAAATTTAAATAAAAAGTTTTCTACAGTAATGTTGTCTATTGATATTGAAAAGGCCTTTGATTCTGTATGGAAGAATGGATTAATTTACAAATTGATTAATTTGGGTTTTCCAGCAACAGTAATAAGGCTACTTTTAAGTTTCATGTCAGATCGTACATTATATGTTTGTTTTGATGGTCAAGAGTCAGAAAAAATATCTGTATCGGCAGGTGTTCCACAGGGCTCTGTATTGGGTCCGAAATTATTTAATTTATACTTACATGATTTTCCTCATGAAATATATGATAGAAGAAATAGATTGCAATCAACAGCGAACTTATTTGCTGATGATACAAATATCTATGCTCACTCCAAAAATCCAGATCTAGCTCTAAAGTATGTGGAAAGTCATAGTGAAAAGATTGTTAAATACTATGATAAATGGAAAATTGGAATTAATTCAAAAAAATCAGTTTTAATATGCTTTCGAAACGCTAGCGGTAAAGCCCCTAAAAAAGTAGTAGCTAAAAGTAAAAGAATAAAACTTGAATTAAATTCACATTTAGTTTCCCCAAAAAATAGCCTAAAGTATTTAGGTATTAATTTTAATAATTTATTCAAATTTAATGAACATGCTAAAAAAATTCTTACAAAAGCTGTTAATACAACATCCAAATTGAAACCACTTTTAAGACATAGGGATTTATCAACAAAAACTAAACTTTTAATTTATAAACAAATTATAAGGCCTGTGTTATGTTATGGGTTTCCAATTTGGTTTACATTATCACCTAGCTTAGCGCAAAAAATACAAATTTTTGAAAGAAAAATACTACGAAACTGTACAAATAAATATTTTGAAAATGTAAATAAAAGGTATTCTAACAGATTCATATATGAGGCAGCCAACATTAAGCCTATAATATATTATGCGACATTGTTAACTAAAAAATATCTTGCTAAAACAGAAAATCATATTAATGTTTTAATCAGAAATATACATGAAGATCACATTAGTGATACATTAATCAGCATTATTATTTATCACCATTTGTTATATTAAATGTTCAAAACCAACAAAAATTTTTTGAACCAATAAATATTAAACATTTATCAGAATTTTATTGTTATGATATGAATACTAAACTTAATCATAGAAGTTAATTGAAAAAAAAAGAGATAAATAAATAAAAAGAGAAAAAAGAATTTTAATTATATAGAAAACAAAGAAAATTGGTAAATTTAAAGAAAGAATTTACTTTAGATCAATGTTCAAATTGGAATTATATGTATTTTTATTTTATTTTATTTTTTTTTTTTTTTTTTGTTTTATTTATAATCTAGTCAGCTTAAAGCATAATTATATATTAGAAATACCGGGTGCAAGTAATTCTTTAAAGCAAAAATAACAAATTGTAATACTATTAAAATTACAAGTAAAAGTTTAACAATTGTATCGTAAGAACGAAATGAAGAAAAAAAAAATTCAAAAGAACCACTAAGCCAAACTATATACATAGCTTAGTAAATTTAATTGTAATTAGTTTTTAAGAAATGAAATATTGTAAAATATTGTAAAAGTAAAAATTGACACAATAAAGTTACTATTAACTATTAACTATTATGGAATTTTTGCTCTATCGCTATCAAAACATATAATCATTTTTTATCCGCACTGTTATTTTTACCGCACTGATACCGATAATGCAAACATTTTTTGAAATCTCCTATCCAAATAAAGTTTAACAATTATCTGTACCTATTTATTAAATACACCTTCAGACCTATTTATTAACAATTTTTTGGTAAGTCTATAACCAATTGCCATAACCAATATATTATTTATCAAACCTCATATTTATTAATCTATAAAATCAATCCAAAGATTTATATTGATAATGTGATAATTTTATTTTTCTGTATACATCTTCAGATCTTCAAAAGTACCAAGAACCTATAACCATGCTTGGTAGTGTTGGATTTTTAGCCACTAAAACTATCTCCCCCCGTAGCTAATATAATGGGCTAATAACTCTAATCGCAAAGTTGTATAATGACTGAAGAATATGATGAGGAAAGGAAAGGGAATAAGAAAGAGGAACTTGAACTTAAATTGTAAGAGTGGGACTAGATGATGGGAATTAAAAATAATTTGTTTTGTTTAATCACTCTCACGCATTATACTTTCTATAAATGATTCCAAAATTTTTTAGTGTTCTAACTCAGGCAATTTTTGTCTGGTTTTTATTTTTACTAAGACAGAAAACATCACCCAGAGAAACTGCACGTTGTTTCTCATTTCTCTATAGGTAGTGTTGAACTTTAAACAATCAAAAGCAGTCCCCTTTAAAACCAAACTTTAGGGCTGGTCCTTTATTACAAATCTATAGTTTAGTTTCATGGATTAGGTAGCGGGAAGGAAACTTTGGAAGTTAGATTTGAGAAATTTAGGATTATGGTGAATTAGTGCATTATATCTTTAGTATATTTAAAAATTTATTTAAAAATTAACTGTGACTATAGCTATGGACTATTTATTCAATCGAAAAAGATTACGTTTACACATAATCATTTATAATGATTTTATAATATTAAGAAACTATTTATAATAGAAGAATTCAAAAGCAAATTTTGTGTACCCCAGGAAATTCAATTTAAAATATACCGAATAAACCAGCATTTTTTTTTTTTTGTTTTATATTATATTTATAACATTTATAACTTTTATTTGTTTTTTTATATATATTATAAATAAAAAAAAATTTTTTCTCATGATGAGTGTATATAGGTCTCTTGCCCCAATAAAGGTTAAAAATTATGTGTATCTATACCTATTTATTAAGAATTTTATGTTAGTCACACGACATTTTAAATCCAATTTTTAAGTTTAATTTAACACCTTAATTCACCAATTTTAACCCATTTTTTATAATTTTATGTCATTATTTTTCAATTTATACGTTTATACGAATACAAATTGTTTTTATACGAATACAAATTGCATTACATGTGTTTTCAATACAAATTTTCAGATGTTTTTCACTCAATATATTATTATTATTTTTTATTAATTACAATTAAAATTACTTAATAATTAATTAACATGCACTAACAGAGCTATCGGCTTTTCACTCAATGTAAAATTTTTCTTTTCTACTATTTTCAAGATTTTTTATTAATGAAAACTAATAAAAAAGTTATTAATGAAAAACAAATGCAAAAATTTGTAAGAACTCCAAACATTTAATAATAAATTTCAAATTTTTCCTACATATTAGACTCAAGTTAAAATTGATAATATTTATAATATTTTAGATGAAAAATTTAAATAAAAACGAGGAAGAATACAGTTGCCTTTGTCAACTCTTAGATAACCGTACGATCCGTTAGTATGCCTATCACTCTGCTTATAATATTATTTTTTTAATTTTTTAGTATTTGAAAATAATTTGGGTGAAATTTTATAATTTTTAGAACTGTGGATTGTACATATATTCAAACTATATGTTTATACATTCTTCAAAAGTAGATTCTAACCTTCCGAATAAAGATTATCTATCTAACTTTTCCAAATATGCTATAGTACCATTTAATACTAAGCGGCAAATGTATAATGCCTAAGTTTAATAATTTATACTATACATATGCATAAATTATTTATCGTACGGTATAAAAAATGTGAAGAATTGACTTTTCTGGAATTTTGAGGGCTGTAAGTCCGGAACCCTATATAATTAAAAAAACTCGTTAACATACGTAAAAATATATTATTGAACCTTTAATTTTCATGTCTTGCCGAGGAAAAATTTTTACAGGTGCCTAAGTTACAGGTGCCTGAAAATAGTAAATTTTCAATTTTTGAGGAGTAATAACTCTTAAAGAGGGGGCGCTAACAAAAAATTTTCTGAGGAAACTTATACTAATTCTAAAAGTTCTTTCAATTTCAATTCTCAAAATTTCAGGTTCCTATCTCAAAACGTGCCGGAGTTATGAAAAAAGAAATATCATGCAAAATTTTGTTTTAACATAACGATCAATTTAAATAGTAAATTACAAACTATTGCATAATTTTGATATTGTCTTATGGAGATAACAAAAATTCCGGTCTTCTAGTGTTTTTAGATTGTAAAACTACTACACAGAACCTGAGATATATACATCTGAGGTTTACATACAAATAGGGGTTTTTTTGAAATTTTGGGGGGCTGTAACTTAGGAACCCTATACAATTAAAAGAAACCATTAACACACGTACAAATATATTACTGGACCTTTAATTTTTTTGTCTTGCCGAAGAAAAATGTGTACAGGTGCCTAAGTTAAAGGTGTTTAAAAATAGCAAATTTTCAATTTTTGAGCCGTAATACCTCATAAACAGCGGGTGGTCCAAAAAAAATTTCTGAGAAAACTTATACTAATTCTAAGAGTTCTTTCTGTTCTCAAAATTGTAAGTCCCTATTTGAAAGCGTTCCGGAGTTATGAGGGTAGAAAAATCATGCAAAATTTGGTTTTCATATAACGGTAAATTTAAATACTAAATTTAAAAAAATTGTACAATTTTGATACTAATTTATAAATTTAAAAAAAATACCTGTCGAATGACATTTTCTGATTGAAAAAATCTTAAGTAGAACATGAGACATATGCATTTAAAAATAGGGCTTTTTAAAAGTTTGAGCAGCTGTAGCTCCGTAACGGATGGGGCTACAAAAAAAAGTTGTAAATTATAAAATTAATATTTTTATGTTATCTATCAGCAGTTAAAATTTCATGTCTCTATTTCAAAAAAAATGTAGGGATCTAAAAGTTAGGTGTTCGAGAGCTACCCGAAGTTGTGGTCGGATCTCAACCAAAAAAAATAGGGAACCTACAAATTGCTGTAAGAATATTTTGTGTTAATTTCAAGACTCTAGCTTTCTTAGTTTTTGAGTTATTTTGCTGACGGACAGAAAAACGGACGGACGGACGGACAAAGCTCAATCGTCTTAGAATTTTTTTCTGATCCGATCCATACCTTTGAAGGCTAGCTAGCTTATTTCGAGGTGTTACAAACGGAGGAGCAATTTTAATATACCCGATCCTTATCGTACGGGTATAAAAAGTTTCAAAGTTTTTCGATATACTTCTAATGAATATGGGCTGATGTATGATTTTTCCTTTTGTTGCAAAACAACTTATACTTTACTGACAAATGAATTACTTTTTTATTTTTATTTTATTTATTTATAAATTTATTATATTCATATTTTTTTTCTAAAAGGATAATTGAATAGTTATTTATATAACAGGAAAATAATAATAATTAAATTTTTTAAGCGGAGGGTTACACATCTAATTTTTGATCAAATTTTTCTTAAACTTCTATCAAAGTTTATTCAAAGTTTAGTCAATTTTATTTTGTGCGATTAATACGTCTATACATAATAAGAAAATTGAAATATTTGACATGAATTTTAATTTTATTTTGATTTTATTTTAATTTCTAAATAAAAACTTAGAAATGGTTTGGAAAGAAAAAAGGACTAAATAATTTTTCTTTATTCGAACTTAAAATACTTTCTTCAACTAATATAATTATTTTATGGAATATATTTTTTCATATTATCTAATTAAAAATTAAACACTTTTTCGTCTACTTTAAATAATATATACGAGTATATATATATACTATCTATATATATTAATGTTTTTTATACCCGTACGATAGGATCGGGTATAATAAAATTACTCCTCCGTTTGTAACACCTCGAAATAAGCGAGCTAGATATACCTTCAAAGGTATGGATCGGATCAGAAAAAAATTCTAAGACTTTTGAGCCATGTCCGTCCGTCCGTCCGTCCGTCCGTCCGGCCGTCCGTCAGCACGCTAACTCAAAAACTAAGAAAGCTAGAATCTTGAAATTTACACAAAATATTTTTGGAGTAATTTGTAGGTTCCCTATTTTTTTTGGTTGAGTTTGGACCAAGCCTTAGGGTAGCTCTCGAACACCTAACTTTTAGATCTCCACATTTTTTTTGCAATAGAGCTATGAAATTTTAACTACTGATAGATCTCACAAAAATATTAATTTTATTTTTAATAACTTTTTTTTGTAGCCCCACCCGTTACGGAGCTACAGCTCCCCAAAGGTTTAAAAAAGCTCTATATTTAAATTGTTATAGCACAAGTTCTATAAGGTATATCTTCATTTTGAAAACGCCAAACGATTACTACTTTTATTAGCTTTAAAAGTATATATACAATACATATATATTTGTGGCATACGGTGTCTTAATTTACCGTTATGCGAAACTCAAATTTTGCAAAATTCTTTAACCCTTCCATCTTCTAAACGGTTAAAGTTGGAAACTTGAAATTTTGACATAAGTTAGATCTTTGAAAATTAGTATGAGTCATTTCAGAAATTTTTTTTGTATCACCCCCCGTTTAGGAGCTGTAAGGGGTCAAAAACTGAAAATTTTCTATTTTTAAATACCTGTAACTTGAACACCTGTTAAAAGTTTTTTGAAGTAATACACAAAAATTAAAGCTCCAACATTATATTTTTATTTCTGTTAACAACTTTTTTTAGTAATATAGGGTTACTTTATAATTGACGAAAGTGTTACTTGATTTTTTCAAATTTTCTAACAAATTTTATTAACGAATTTTTTCCATTTTGTTTTACTCGATAATTTGAAATTTTTGAGGATATAATGCGTAGTACAAAAAAATGTAATTAAACATACATAACATACATAACGGTTGCTTGAAGAATTTTTATTTATATGATATTGATATATATACATACTTATATAATATCATGTTTATTTACATATCGTATATGTCACTAGTGAATGAATGATAAGAGTATAGATGTATATTATATAGCGCCGTATTTACATACACATATGTATTTTATTGTACTTATAAGAAATTATTCTGTTAATGGAATATTTAAATATAATATAATATAATATTTAAAATTATATTTACTGTTTTGTACTTAGTAAATTTAATATACATTTACCGCTTAGTATTAAATGGTACTATAGAATATTTGAAAAAGTTTTGGATTGATAATCGTTATGTGGAAGGTTAGAATCTGCTTTTGAAGAATGTACATATAAACATATAGTTTGAATATATGTACAACCCATAGTTCTAGAAATTATAAAATTCACCCAAATTATTTTAAAATACTAAAATATTAAAAAAATAATATTGTAAGCAGAGTGACAGGCTGTGAACATACTAACGCTTCGTACGGGTATCTAAGAGTTGACAAAGTCAACTGTATTCTTCCTCGTTTTTTTTTAATATTAAATGTTTTTACAAAATGGTATATTTTAAATTATCTAAAATAGTTCAGAATATTAATATTAAAAAAATTAATGTAGATTTTAGAAAAAACAAAAACACTTTTATTATAAACTTATGACAGGCACAATAATGACAGAAGAATACATAGAAATAACTCTGAGAAATTTTGAAGGCGTTTCAATTATATTGGTAAAAAGAAATTGTTGAGAAAAATTTGAGAAAACTTTAATTGACGTCTCATCGCAGTCTTAATTTCTTTAAACGACGAAATTGACAAACGTCGTAATAAGTTTCGATGTATATAAAACATACTTAAGTACATTGTACATAATGAATCCAAAAAAATCAAAAAATCAAAAAAAACATAATTTTGATTACAGTTCAAACAATTCTACAGTTGATTTTCTAAATAAATGTTTTATGACTAGTTTATGAGTTTATCTATAATTTTAATGATTGTATGATTATTTATTTTGTTTCAGTTTATTTTAGTTTCCAAAAAGATAGCTATTATTTTTTTATATATAGGGTGTTCAAAATTGAGGTATAATTTTGATTTTGCCGCCATTTTTTTTCTACCTGGAATTTTTATACGAGGTTTCTTTAGGTATATTCTAAATACATTCCGGTTAGTTAATATGGAACGTTACACGAAGGAACAACGTGTTTTTGTTATTACAACATTTTTTGAAAATGGTAAAAGTTTTCAAGATGTAATTAGGAAATTTCGAACAAAATTTTGTAGAGAAAATGCTGCAACAAATCGTGCCATCGAGCTGATGGTTGATAAATTTCCAGAAACTGGATCTGTTCTTGATAACAGAGGCAACATTTATCAACGTAGTGGCCGTTCAACCGAGAATGTAGCAGCTGTGAGCAGAAGTGTTGAAGAAAATCCAAAAACTTCCATTCGTCATCGATCGCAGCAATTAAACATCAAACCATCCACATTGTTCAACATTTTGTATCGTGATCTCCATTTAAAGGCTTATAAGATCCAGCTGACGCAAGAATTAAAACCAACTGACCATGCATTACGTCGGCAATTCGTTTCTTGGGCAATCGAAAAACAAGAAGAAAATGAGAATTTTTTTAACAAAATAATCTTCACCGACGAAGCTCATTTCCAGCTCAATGGCTACGTCAATAAACAGAATTGCCGCATTTGAGGTAAAGAGAATCCAAGGGTTATCTTAGAGCAACCAGTACATCCAAAAAAGTTACGGTTTGGTGTGGTTTGTGGTCAGGAGAAATCATCGGACCATATTTTTTTGAAAACGCAAATGGAAATACGATTACGGTCAATGGAAATCGCTACAGGGAGATGATCCGAAGCTTTTTGTGGCGGGAAATTGATGATTTGGACGTAGAGAATATGTGTTTTCAACAGGACGGTGCCACTTGCCACACAGCAAGAGAAACAATGGATCTTTTAAAGGAAAAGTTCGAAGATCGCATTATTTCTCGTAGAGGAGGAGTGATGTGGCCACCAAGATCGTGCGATTTGACACCGTTGGATTTTTTTTTGTGGGGTTTTGTGAAATCGAAAGTGCACAGCAATAATCCCACAACAATTCAAGAGCTTAAAAACAACATTATCAAGCAGATTTCAACCATTGAGAACAGTTTATTGAACAACGTGATTCAGAATTTTGGTAAAAGATTGGAAGCCTGCCGAAATAGTAGAGGGGGCCACTTGGCCGACATAATTTTTGATTATTAACCGGAACCTATTTGTAATAAATTAAAATAAAAATATATTTAATATTTAAAAAAAAAAGTCTTTTTTTATTAAAATTAAAATGATACCTCAATTTTGAACACCCTATATATGTTACACTGAAATAAAGTTTTACTTTAATTCGTTTCAGATATTTACGATAAAGCAATCAAAAAATTTAAGGTCTATATAGTAAACTTTCTTTACTTCCATATAATGAAATTACGGTAATAGAGAGCATAAGTTTAATTTCCGATTTGTCACGAAGTGAAGTTAAAGCGTGCAAATGGCAATTCGCTGCGCGGAAATTGGGTCATGGCACATGGTGGCAGAAGGCGGCAGCAGTAAAATTGAAAATTTTCAATTTGAGCAAGTAATCAGTGCAGTTTTTTCTGTGCTGCTTGAGAATTGAAAATTTTCAATAGAGTACAAATGACAGCTCGCTGCCATGAAATTGACTCATGGCACATAGTGGCAAAAGGCGGCATCAGTGAAATTGAAAATTTTCAATTCCAAAGCAGTACAGAAAAAACTACACTGATTACTTGCCAAAATAGAGCTTCCTGAGTATAAGTTCAATAAAAACTCACAAATTGTATTTTATGATGACTGTGTTAAAAATTTTTAACTTTCTTTTTCTAAACTTTAAACCATTAAACTTAATTACCTATACCACATATTTAATTTAATTTATAAATTCTACTACTGAAATAAAATCGTTTTGTATAATTTCATTGAGACATACTAACCATATAGAGAGGGCTTGGAAAAAATTTCTTTCACAACTTTTATTGCAATAAAAATAAACTTTATAAAAATAACAATCACAGGAAATAATAAAATGTTAAACATATTGGTATAACAATATAACATTTATGGTTTGTTTTTTTCATTGTTTAACATCTTTAAAATTACATTAAAATTTTCATTTTATTATCGAAGTTTTATTTTAATTTATTCGAAAAGACAAAAAATAAAAATTTCTTGTAAACTTGTCTTAATTTATATATTAGTTTTTCTATTTACTTTGTTTTTTTCTTTTTGTTTTCGGTTGTTTGAATTCAATATAAAGTTGTATATCAATTAAATCTTTAAGATACATTTAATTAATTTTCTAAAAACAGTACCGACAATACAAAAATCAAGATATGATTCAAAATAAAACAAAATATGAGAAAAAAAAAAGCGAACTGTCCCGTCAATATTGATTTGTTTTTAACATCTGAACAGCTTGTCATTGTGTCAAGCACATTGATAAGATCTTGTTGTCTTTTGGCGGAGGACTTATCAAATGCGGTAAAATTAAAAGGCGGTATTTTCTTTGGTCATCAATAAAAAGATTAAAAAAAAAAAAACATTGCGATGCAACAAGAACAAAAAAAATAAAACAAGAAAAATTAAACAGACACGGGGACATTAATAGAAAACATAGACAGAAATACCTTATTTTTCATTATCTACATCTGAAATTAAGTACTTATTTGGATTAAAAAATTTATGAAATTTACTTGGAAGGATACTAATTATTGCAACAGATATTGTAAAATATACTGCTAACAATTACAAAATAGTATAAATATTTTATGAAACTTTTCAATATGTGTGAAAAAATACATTTTGTTTAACAACAAAAATATGATTATTAAATATTTAGTAAAAAATTTACTTTTATATATAAAATACACAATGAAATTAAAACTTGTTATTGTATACTAAATTAATTTATGAATTTATAAAAATTCCCCACGATGCGTGGGATAGTAATAATTAATATATTACGGATTACAACAGTTCTATAAAATAACTTATTTCAAACTTTTAGAACGGGGTGGTGAGGAAGTTCAAAAACAAAAATCCATAAATATAAATCCACAAATTAAAAAATCTGCAAAGAATATTCTGGAAAAAGCAAAAACCTCTGGTTTTCTAACAAACTTTAAAGTACTTCCCAATTATTTTTATTGAATACATATATATCAACATCAAGAAATATAAAAAATTGGGATCTGCCGTCCCTAAGCGCTCGCTAATCAAACCCAGATTTTGTAAACAACTCTAAAGTCCTTCCTTATTATTTTTATGTACATATTTCAGCAACTATATAGTATTTAAAATAATTGTCGGTTTTGTTTTGTTATAAAAAGCATTATGGATTATGTTTCTGTGTGGATTTCCCCTGCCCCTACCCCTTTAGAAGATATTTTAATCGCAAAATCGTCAAAATAGAAAACTTTGTTATGAAACTTGCATTAGACTTTTGCTTACTAAAAACATCAGAAACAATGATACATATATACCATTTAAAATGCGTCATGCTATTTTTGACGAAAATAAAATTAGAATAAACCTTTAATTAAAGTAAATGGAATTAGAATAAACCTTTCTTTTCTTGCAAAAATTATCATCAGAAACTAGAAATAAAAATTTAATCAAACCAAATACTATAGAATCTAAGCAACTTGGTTGCAAACTTAATTTATATTATAATTATATGTCATAAGGTTATATGTCATTTAATGTTTATTTGCCAGGGTTTTACTCAAATACAAATTTTATGTGTATGTTCATGTGAAAAAGTGCATATAACATACGAAAGTTGATATTGGCAGTGTATACACATATTAACTTTAATAGTATTATAGTCTTTTATATTAATCATACAACTTGATTTCTCTATTGTTTTAAATCCTGGGGCTGTGCTGGATCATCACGTCTGTGAGTTCTTGGATTAAGCTATAGTTTTTATACCTATTTGTTAAATTATTTAAAAAAAATTAATTAAATTAATCAATTTACGAGACCTATGTTCAACCATAAAACTATTAAACAAAATTGCGATAAACCGACAAATAACACCAACCCCACTAATCGGTGTGATTGGGGGGAATAAAAATTAAATATAAAGAATATTCATTATAGACAAACACGAATTTGCTTAGTACAAAAAAATAGTATAGCTGTAGTATATGCAAAGTAGTATAGTATATGTAGTATATGCTGTAGTTTGCATGTAGTATATGCAAAAAAAATATACCTATATATTAAGGCTTCTTATGCTTCATACTTTTTCTGTTTCATATACCTTTTCTTAGAAATAATTTATTGGCTTAATCTTAGTTTTATGTTATTTTAAATATTCTATAAGTATGTGTATGTATATTTTTTGTAGGAAAATGTATAAAGTTATAAAATGTGTATATACTTAATATACAAGTATATAAATAATTATACAATTCACCCAGTTAAGATCCTCTGGTCGGAATTCCAAAAACTGTTTGAACAAATACATGATATAACCAAGGGTTACATAATATTTGTTAATAATGCAACTAAAGTGACTTTTAAAATTTGATCTATCATTCATAATATGAGTCAAATCTGAGGTATACCATCAATTCGGTTTTTAACTTATACAGTACATATTAAAATAATAATTGAGTAAAAATGAAATCTTTAAAATCTCACCTATGTTCCAATTTAGATATTTTTTTTTTTTGAGTATATATTGAATAAACATTTGAAATATTTCTGAACATTTGCAAACGCTATGCATATATCATTTATTATATATGAAATTATATCAATTTATCTTGACGGAAAATTAGTGAAAAATCAGAAAATAAGATAACTGTTGTATCATCAATTCATTTGGAAAAGATTGAAACTTTGTTAAATTTCTTCAAAAACAAAAAAATTTACATACATATATAATATATAGATATACATATAGATATTGATGATATTTACTATATATTTATTCGTATGATATAATTTATTTCCTTTAGTAAAAATCTTTTCTCTCAAAATCATTTTTTAAGACAAAAATATTATTCATATACATAATCTTGGAATGAGTATAATTTTAAGTCATTTTTTTTTTCTTTTCATCAATTTCTTTAATATCGACATAATCATTAAAATGTTCAATAAATAAATAAAATGTCAAAAACTTGTTAATACCAATTTAAAATGAGTATAGATATATAAAAAAAAAAAAAAAATGAAAAGAAACGATATAAAAAAAATATTAATTAATTTTTATTGCGTGTGGTCAGACAATAATTTTTCTAATATTATAAGTGAATTTTTATCATAAATTTTTTTTTTTTTTTTTTTTTTTTATATCCATATATACAAATAAAATTCAATCACATCTTTACAAAAAATTTTTCACGAAAAAAGTTCATAATATCAACATATATAAGGAAATTTTTTTCAACACGTTAATTATAACTCTTATACAGACCTTTTGTCTCTTGTATATAGTATTCTTTTTTACATTTTACATTTTTTTTTTTTTCTGTTGCTTTTGTTGTTGCCCTTCTTTTGTTGTAGTTCAAATATACATTAAGAAATATATATCTCATCGTTTCGTCAGTAGGTTAATTTATATGATAAATACTAACAAGTTATCAATCTTGATTACAATGAAAACAAAATAAAAAATACATCAGAAAAAAAAGAAAAACCTGGATGGAACCTATTCAAAATTACAATCAGTTTTTTTTTTTGTTTTTTTTTTTTTTGTCCCTATATAAACACAAATATATTTGTACATATGTTTGAAATTCAATATCAGAACTTCGTTTTAGTCATTTCAAAATACAAAATTATTAAGGTATATTTAAAATATTTCTGTAAGACCCAGTGAAAATCAGTCATTTTATTTATAAAAAAAAAAAGTGGCTTTTCAATTAGTATAAGTATTAGAGCTAATAACCATTTTATGTAGAAAATATATAGGGCTGTGAAAAGTGAATTTAAAAATTGAACCTAACATCTAAATTGTAAGTAAATATCAGTTTGATTGCAAAGTTGTATCATTATATATAGCATTATACAAAAAGGATAACTTTTGAAACGCTTTTATTGCTAAAAATAAAAATGTTTTCAGTAAATGCTAATATGAAAATAAAAAACTGAAATAAAAATCGCCTAACAATTAAATTAAGACAATTAAAATAATCAGATAAAGCTTTTCTGAATCAAATTTAATTTTAAAATAATAAATCTTTTTTGTTTATTTTTGAAGCCCCTAAAAATATGCAATTCAAATAAAAAAAATTTATAAAACAAATTGCTGGGAACCAAATTGGCCGAGTGATGAAGAATTTGACTTCGTAATCGCAGGAGTTCAAATCCTACAAAGGTAACAACTTTTTTTTTTTAATTGGAAGAGAAATTATTGAAAAAGTATAATGACCTTAGAGTACCTTATTAAATGTAGCCGAAATTTAGAAATATTGTATTATCCTATGACCTATACATAGTACACGTGATTTATATTATGCATATCTAAAAATGTTGTGCAATTTTTTTTGTAATTGTTTTTATTTTTTTACTAATTTTCAATAATTTACTAGTTTACTAAGAAACCGTTACTTTTATATTCTATTACTGTTAGAAGTTGTTGTGATTGTAATATTTTATTAAGTCAACATTATTTTTTTTTTTTTTTTGATTTTAGGTAAATTTTTTTTTTTCTATATATCTTAAGTTACAATTTTTGGATATGTTTAATGTATTATTTGACTAAATAAATTTTTTATTAAATCATTAATAAAATTTCTTTATATCATTTTTTTTTTTATTATTTATAGGTGGGGAATATTGTTTTGTTCATTATTTAAATAATTATTCATTTTGACTGGACATTTTCTAAGCAAAACAAGACAAAACATACAAAAGAAATAAAAAACATAACAATCAATGATCAACAGAAAATGTTAAGCGATAAAATTTAATATTCTGAACACGATTTTTGTTTTTTGATTGATATTCAAAAGCATTTTGACGTCAGTGTTGTAATTTTTTTTTTTTTTTTTTGCTGTTGGTATTATTATTAATGTTGGTATTGTTTATATTAAATATTTTTTGTAAGAAATTTAAGTAAAAATATATTGGATCAAAAAAAGGCAAAAATTATATTTGTGATTTCTTATAGTTATTAAAATCATCTTTATAATAATACCTCCCATAAGGTATTTTTAATTAGGGGTTATAAAACAGAAGTATACATATATACAGATACAATTTTAAGATACATGTGTAAGTTTATGATAAGAAAAAAATCGGACTATATAGATCGTAGTATAACAAAGAAGATAAGAGATAGAAAATATAGATAGTGCACAATAGGCGTTGCTATCATCTTTGCGAGCCTTGAAATTGATGCCCTCATTAATAAATTAATTAATCAATTAATAATTTAATTAATTACCTTCTGTAAATAATTTATAATATACAACTATAATTGCAGAAAACTTTTTGCTAACGAATAGTAAGATTTGGCAGAGTAATATAAGAAGTGTTCAACATGGTGGGTCTAATATAAATCTATATATAAAACACTATATTATATATTCAGCAGAAACGAGAAGAAAAAAAATATTTTTTTGGAGCCTCGGTGGCCTATAACATTACAACATTTTCTTGTATACGTAATAAAAGGAATGTTATTAAAAATATTTAGTATTCTTCTATAATCAAAAATTTACCAATTCTGACCAATATTTATTTTTGTAAAATTAAAAACTATGATGCGAAGCTATAACTAATAACAAAATAGAATATAATATTTTAGAATAAATGCTTCAATTCTAAAGCTTTCATATAGTTGTAATGTTAACATACAGTAAGAACAGATGTTATAAGCTCTTTTTAAAACCCTGAAATAATACGAACCACTAATTTCATATGTGAAGTGATGAAGTTCATATATGTGAAATTTTTAACGTCCATGATACTAAGTTGTATTAAAATAGAACAGACCAATATATTTATTTTAAATATATTAAATTTAATAAAAAAAATGGAGAAAAACTTAAACAATGAAATGATAAACAACTTCATCATGAGTTTCAACTGCAAACACAAGAAATTTTAAATTTAAAAGTTCTTGAATTATAATAAAAACAAAATGGCGGTATCCCTAAAATTATATATGTAACATAAAATTTTGATCTGCCGAAAAAATTTTCGAACATGACTTGAACTTAGTAAATTTAAAACAAAAAATTTAGGTTTGTGTTAATCTATTAATTTCTTTAACTTTTTTTTATTATTATTTTGAATTTAAAATTATATTAATTATGTGTGCAACAAATTAATTTTTTTTTTATTTAACAAAAAAAACGGTATTTTTTTCCTCTTCTTTTTTCTCGATTTTTTAATCTTCATCTTTTCGAAAAAAATGGGAAAAAATTATCAGTTGTCCGTTTTTTATTATCAATCTTTTTCAGTAGGTTAGGATTCTCCTTAAATAATTTTTTCAGATGCTCTAGATCCTAGAAAGATAACAGAGCGCTAAGTATTTAAGAACGGTTACACGTTTTAAAAAAATTAAATTTAATTCGAACGTAAGATTTTTTGGTGAATCTTCACAATCGAACAAATATTATATTTTATAATAGTTTTAATATAAATATTATTATTTTACTAGCTTATAGAAGAGGCAAAGTGAGGTATTTAGAGTACAGAGGTATTTAATTTTCAAATTGATAATGGAGCATCAGGCGGAACAAAAGATATACAAAACCTAAAGTAATACAAAAAAATTCAAGTAGAAAAAATATCAGATACGGTAATAAATCTAAACTTTACGGTAATAATAAAATTTAATATTTTTGCTTCAGCAAATGGTTGGCAAACGCAGATTAACAATATATCTAAAGAGGATCATCACAATATTACAAAATCAATTGAAAATATTGATTTCAAAATTTGGTAACAAACTTGATCGTGTATATGCAATAAATATGTACTATCTACATGCGCTACAGAACACATAAGAGTGGCATGAAATTTTTAGTTCGTATTAACCCTCTAAACGCCCTCTCCCTTTTTGACCATCAATAGGTTAGTTAGGGGATCCTTAGTAATATTGTACTGATTAGGCAAGAGAGGAATTCTGCTATGTAGTAAAATTTGATTTAAGGTACGTAGGAATATGATGAACAAAGGTGTTGACGTTCTGCTCAAACCTATGCAAAATAAAAATGTAATCATCCATAATTTTAGGAAACACTTGAAATTATTTCACAACCATACGCATTTTGATCATGCGATATTCGAGTCACAAAAGAATTGCCATATTCTGAATTCTTCCATTTGAAGAGTTGAATTATATAGGGCTGGACAGAGAAGAGTATCCTTATTTCTCTTTGGTAAACTTTAAATGGAAGCAATCGACTTTTTATTTCGTTCGAAAAAGTTTCCACTACTAGAAAATATCTGTAAAATACAGTAAGACAACCTGAACGTTATAGACCAGGGGAAGAAAGCGTTCAGATGATATTGGGATCGTTTATTAAACGAATTGTTCTATTTTGTATTTTATCGAGAAATTGCAATGCTTTTTTAGAGACTTCTTCCAAAATATGTTATAAAGCAATTACATCCCGCCATGGTATAAATCCATGTATAGTAAATAATATAACAAATCATTTACGTTAGCCCAACATTACTCTAGAACTTACTTAATAAAATAACCAAAAAGATTAAATAAAAACAATATTATATATACCCTATTGTTGCTTTTATATACAATTTATACTTTAATTTTAAATATACATATATAATTTAAAACATATTTTAGAAAGTGTCTGTTTTTGATCCCCAAAAATTTTATAATAAAAAAATTATATATGACCATTGGTCTACAGTCTACACTCTTCAGTAATTTGAATACATAAGTTATATCGATACTAGATATAATTTTGATGATGAATTATTTCTTTGTTATATTTTATTACCATTGTTAATGGGTTGTATATACGATTTTAATGGGTTTTCATCCATCAAATTTAAAGCTTTTCATGTAATGAATGGTATGCTTTGAATTTTAATTTTTGTCTTATGTTTTTAAAGTTAAAATTTGAATGAAGTTTGAGTTCTATGGTCTCAAAAAAAAAATAAATAAATAAAAACATGAAAGAAAAAAAAACATTGTGATTATTTTAAACTGTTAGAGACATTTTTTTATTTTTTTTTTATTTTAAAGTATCTTTTTTGTATTTTTCAAACTATTTTTTTTTTTTGTCTTTTTAGTTTTAAATGGGCATCATCGGGTTATCATGATAAAAAAAAAATTTTTACTTGAAAAAAAAAAAAAACATTTAATTCTTGTAGGTTGTATGTATTGTTATTCTCTTCATTTTTTCTTTTTTTTTTAAGTGGGCTAATGAAATTTTAATATGAGTTAAGATAATTTCTTAGGTTGCTCTTTAAATTTATATGTATATCTTGTGTATAGTCAGTTATTTGATTCTTTGTAGTAACATGTTTATTAAAAATTTCATGAAAAAAAAAAAAAATATAAAATAAAATACATATACATATATTAGAAAAACTTAAAGCAAATTACTATTTTTTTTTTTTTTTTTTTTTTGGGGGGGCAAAAAACATATTAGAAGAAAATTGATTGGGTTTTACACGGTTATAAATTTAAAATATGTTTAATTTTCTTTTTTTTTTTTTTTTTGTTTTTTTTTTTTTCTTTTTGTAGTAATTTTAACTATATATATGATGAAACTTACTAATCTAATCTTAAGAAAGGTGGTATTAATCTTTTATTAAAGGCGTTTTCATATACAATTCAAACAAAATAAAATAAATGTTTTTAATATATTTTAAAGATATGATTTTATTTGATGTTTTGTTTAAGTTTTAGAGTGATATTTTAATATATATATATAGAAATTCATTAAAAATAATTTTAATATTATTCATAAAAGTTATCATAACATCAAATAATTTAATTATTTTTAAAATGTTAACATTTTTATTTAAAGATTTACTATTTTGCACCTATATATGTAGTTAGGAAGTAAATATATATTAGATTGAATAATAATGGAGAGGAGAAAAAGATTATAATTATGTTAAACATCTTTATAAATTGATTATTTATCTGAAAAAAAAAAACTTATCTAAATTTAACTATTTTATGTTGTTTACCAAATAAGATAACCGTTATACAATTTATAATTTAAATTTTAGTTTAATCTAAAATTAGATATTAATATTAGTTTTCTATTTTAAAGATTATACCATATATGTGGACATAAATAAAATTTATTACATTTTAGGTTTTCAAAAATCTGTTGATTTAATGGTATAATATATACAATATATATACAATTGTATAAACCTATACATATGTATAGGTTTAGTTTTGTTTACTATATTTTCGATCTAGGGCGCTTTTTTTTAAATTCGCCATTATTTTTAGACTTAATTTAAAATACTCTGATTTAATACTGTTTTATTTTTATAATCCTTATAAATCCTTATTATTTTTATAATCTTAAATCCTTAAGTAGTTTTTTTCAGGGAATTTGTAAAGAAAATATTTTGTTCCAAAATAAATTATTCGATCCTAAATTGTTGCTTCTATAGAATTTTAAAATTTTTTATTTAAATCAATTACTGAACCGAGAATTTTATGAAAAGTTTTTAAATTTTTGCAAAAAACTGATGTTTTAAACCTTTTTAAAATCCTTAAAGAATACAATCTACAATTACAATTACAATTCCATCGTCAATCTTTATTGTACATATAAATTGTATACACGATCTAATATGTTATCAAACTTTAAATCCATATTTTCAATTACTTTTGAAATTTTATGATGATCTTTCTTAGGTATATATATAGTTAATCTTCATTTGCCAACCAACTCTGCTGAAGCAGAAATTTTATATTACATCATTGTTGGGAGTTTTAAATTTTTTACTATTAATTGAATTTTTATTCTATACTTGAATTATTTTGTATTAATGAAAGTTATACATATCAATTTGGAAACTAATTCTAGAAAACTTTATCTGAAACTTTATCTAGCACTATATTAGACATTATTTTATCTTTTTTACAATGAATTGACGTAACTGAAAAAAAACTATTATATATAAGACATAAAATTTGCTTGATTGTGGAAGATTTATCAAAAAATCCTACGTTCGAATGTCACTCAATTTTTTGAATACTTATTAAAGCTTTTTGGTAATTTTTAATATTCATTTTTAATTCCTCATACTTAAAGCGTCTAAAATAAAGTTTTATCTATCCTAAAAATTTAACCTATACTGGAATCAACCAAATAGGTTGATAATAAAAAATGAACGACAAATAATTTTTTCACCATTATCCGAAAACTCGTATACTAACGTAATAATTGCAGAATGCAAATTTATTGGGATCAATATCCCTGTTTTCATAGATTATGTTCCCTCTTATTCCATTATGGATTTTAGGGACAGACTGCAGATAGAGTCTATATCAGCCTATATTAGTTAATTAATAAACAGCAATAAACAAAGACGAAATTCGAATGATAAAACATAGATTCAAAAGAATATTAAATGGGAAAGCGGATTCTGAACTTATACAAGGAAATACTGCAAATAACGAAACCTGTAGAAGAAAATCTATGGTAGTATGAAGTACGAAGGATATACATATGTAAATTAACTAAATATTATTTTCAAAAATCGTATATTAAGTTTAGGTCTGACGTCATCAGCTGTTCATTCTTTTAAAGAAAAGGAAACTAATAATTTAAAGAAATACAAAAACTAGAATTAAAGCCTAGTGCAAAGATTTTAAGAAAGCCAATTTTTTTTTCAACTATGATTAAAAGTTGCCACCTGTTAAAGTAATAATTTATTGATTTAAAAGCTCACTGAGTATTCATATATAAGAGTCGCTAATAAATTTACAAAATTATTTCAATTCTTTAATTACTTTTTTAAAAACATATTACAAAAAAAGTTCAAGTAACTTTATTACTGATACCAACATCATATTGCAAAGCAATTCTTCAATCGCCATCATTTTTTAATAAATAAAAAAAGAAAACCTCAATTCTTTAATGTTTTAATAAAAACAAGTATTTATTTTGTAATTAAGAATCATCAGTAATTAACACATCAATGCTATTGGGAAATTAACTATATAGAAAATAAAATAAAATTAACAGATCGGCAAATCTTTTTGTAACCATATAAGAAAAAAATGTACTGATTGGCAAAAAATTTACACAATATTTAGTTTTACTGTTTGATCTACCGCCATATTCTATGATACCTATACAACAAAAATTTTTTTTTTTATTATTTTTTATTAAAAGAAAATTTACTGATACTCAATTTTTACAACTTGTATTTCTACCTTTATCACCTACGTGCAAAGAATTTATAAAATTCATATATCATGGAAAAATTAATTATTAATGAAGATTGAGTAAATTTTCCAGATTAAGATATACTCACATTAATAAAAAAAAAATATATATATATATAAAAATAAAGATGTACTATGATTATTGAATTGAAGTAAACATACAAATGTACAATGTTAAAGGATCGTTTACATAACGATGTAAGATCAAGTATCTATCTATTTATGTTACATATCTATCCATATGTAGAAGATAGGAATATTCTGCTTAAATGATTTTACAGAAGCTGAAAGGATAAGAATTTTAATTAGAAAATATATTCTAGGTTACCACATAGGAATTGCAAAATGTTTTTATTATAATTATATAAATTAAATGCCGTGGGTTTGTTTGAACAACAGAACTTCACAAAAAGTTATTTCAAAATTGAATAATATTCGAAATTAAGTTTAATAAAATCAAAATGATCCAAAGGATTTCTTTCGTATGGAATAACGGCCCTACAAAGTTTGAACTCAATAGATACAATCACTTAAACAAAACAATGCAAGAACGAAAGAAAGAAACGGCACCTCAACTTAAAAGAAAGTCAATTCAACCAGAAATTTTAACGACCTTAAAGAACTTAAAAAACAGATTAGAGAAGTCTCCTAGAATTTTGTCATATGTCATTATGTCACTTAAAACAAAAATTTTAGTAGAAGAATACAAATATACTGAAACCGGCCACTTCCTTTCAGATCCTTTAAAATGCAATAAGGCATCCATAAATATATTTTTTTTTAAAGTAAATAAAGTTTATTTGCATGCATCTTTAAATGAATTCTCTGCTGTATAGCTATTGTATAAAATTATGGAACTCAAATATTTTTTTCAGCGTCTGTATAATAAATGCATTTTTTTTTATCTCTCCAGAATAGACGACCCTCCTCCAATACAATTTTTGGTTCGTCTCGACATGCCCGATCACCTACTTCAAGGAAGACACTCTGTATATAGATTGGTTTTTTTAAACATTATCTAAGAAAATTTAAAATTTTTTTTTTTTGATAATTTCGACTTAGGTTATATATTTCGTATTTTAAATAAAATTTTCTTAAAATTTGAACTGGCGAGATTTGTGTCACATATATATAGAAATTATGATTCATTTTAATAAATGTCGTTCAAACTTTAACTTGCAATCGAAAGTTATAAGATAAGAAATCACAAATTCAACTATTTATAAAAATTAGCCTTAGTTAATCTTATCAAAAAATTATAAAATTTCAATTTTGCTTTAAAGAAAAAAATAAATTTATTAGAATAGTTTTTAGTGTTCTCAGAAAACATTAAAATATTGGGGGCCTCTGGCCTAGAGGTTAAGAGTGTATAAAATGCTGTAAACACCAAGGAAGTGTGGGTTCGAACACCACACACGTCGTAAGAACAATTTCCCTTTATGATATTTACAGCAAATGAAAAGGAAAAGACATGTAATTTATGTAATTTACTTATCACATTTATCATTTATGTAACAAAGGAAAAAATCAAAAAAAAAAAAAGAATTATTTTGGCTGCCTAATTTTATAACTAACTATAAAATACCTACTATTCTAGAATTTTACATTTTTGAAAAAAAAAGCGTATAACCCTGATTTCGTAATCAATTATAGCATCCATAACAAATAGACGTAAAAATAAGCTACTCTCATTTAATCTATAAACTCATTCGTCTGAAATTTTTTGCCGGTTCGCAAAAATACACTACTCTAATTTAATCTGATTTGACTAATAGAAATAATAAGATTTAGCAATATTTAAAAAAAAATTGATTTCATCCCGCCATCGCTTCAAAAACTAAAACATTGAATTTGGGTTGTAAATTATTGTTGAGTCTTTTCTTAAGTAAAAATTAGACTTTTCTTAAATTAAAGTAATTATTATATTACCTGATATTTCCATTTTCTTGAGAAAAAAACACCGAATATAAAGCAAGATTACTTCATAAACACTGTATTAATACAATATACAATACAATACCTTAATACCATTTGGATTTTTTTTTATCCAGGACATAAATTAAATAATATGATTTAAATCCATGCTAAAAATTCATATTGTATGATTTAAATTCAAGAGAACAAAATTTCTTATAAGCGTTTGATTGTTTTTAAATATATGACAAATCAAGTTTAAAAAAAAAAAAAATAGATATTTTAAATACATTTTTATACAATAAGATCCTGTTTCTGTGATTCCTTTTTTAATAATAATTATTAATTTTTAAATAAAACATGAAATATATCACTTTTAAATAAAACATGAACAGAATTAAAGGTTTCTGTTTTGTTTTTGTTTTTTTGCCCGTTTTCAAATACGTTGAAATAAAACAAAAAAATTCTTTGTATCACCTGAGAATATTTATACAAAATCAATTATAATTTTCGAACATACTTTTTTTTTTGTTTTGTTTTATTTTATTGTTTTTTTTTTAATGCAATAACTATTATATATGGGTATATACAACGGCTATATAACAAAAGTCTCGGAATCATAAGTCCCTAGGGTGAAAATAAACAAGCCCCAACTCCAAGATTTTACTGTTGGATACAGAATCAGGGTATTCCTTTTATCCAGAATAAATAAATAAATACTCTGAAAAAAAAGACAACCTTCATTTGTAACCAACTTTAAAATCCATCTCTAATATAGAAATTTGTGAGGGATTTTAGAGTTAGATGCAAAATCAGAGTATATTCCTTTTCCAGATCAAACATAAATACTCTAAAAAAATAACGGGGGAGGGGATATTAATTTTGTAACCAACTTTAAAATTCCTCCTAAGTTCTAATCTATAGCATTGATGAATAAAAACATAATTTTAAGGAGAATTATGTCTTATTTTTTAGGGAACTTTTGGCTCAGTCATCGGAGTTATAGTCTCCCAGAGACTGTTGGCTTATTTTTGGAGTCATAAGTCTCTGGGAGACTTTTGACTCGGGGACTTTTGTCATATCGCCATATACAACATTAACAAAACAAAAAATACATTGTATATTAACAAGGTATGTATATGTATGTATGTACATATAATATACAAAAAAGATAAAATTAATAGCAATTTATATTCAGTTTATGATCATTTGAGGCATAATATAAAAATGTCCTTTCATACATAGAAATGTCTTCATTATTATTATTATAATATTTGTTTTCTTATTTGTTTTTTTTTTATTTTTTTTTTTCATTTTTTATAATTTATTTGTATTGTAAAAACTAATAATTTTTTTTTTTTGAAGGTTTTTTTTTTTAATTTATTGAATCATATGGCGCTAGACATACAAAAATGACATACAAAAAGCACAAGAAGGAGTATAAGAAAATCAAAAATAAAAAAAAACGCTCAAAAGTATATACATATATCCATATTTTGATTTTTAAGGTATCTGTCAGAAAAATATATTCATGATAGACCACTGATCATTGACCACTTGATTTTTATACTCATTAAAATTCTGATTGAATCATCATCAATACATATGTTACTTTTATAATTATTTTTGTTTTTTTTAATTTTGTATTTTGTTTTTTTTTTTTTTTCTTTCCATTTAGAGAATCTGCAACATCAAAAACTAAACGACAACAAATATATATATATATATATATATATATATCACTATATAGTGTGAAATTTACTCATACTAAACGTTAGAACACTTGTTTTATATATTCAACACAAAAAGTATATATTTGTCGGATTTGCTATGTGTGTTTATATAGTGTTTACTATTATAATTTTGATCAGAAGTGGATTTAAAAAAACTTTTCCTTCTCTTCGACCTTTTTTTTTTTAATTTTTTAATGTTTTTTTGGGTGGAGTAGAAATTGAAGATGAATATCAGTTAGATCTGGAGTGATGATAATATGAAAAAAAACGATAACAAAAAAAAAAAAAGCATATACCAATTTTGAATTTATAATTTCATAAATTTATGAAAAGAAAAAAAAAATTGTCAAAATATGTGAAATAAATTTTAAAATTTTCAGTAAACAGAATAAAAATGTTGAAGGTAATTTTATTATTTTAATACAAAACGAAAAAAAAAGGTTAAAATATTTGTAAAAAATTTTAAGTACAATAATTATTTCTCTTATTTTATTAGTCCCCTCGTTAGTCTCCTCGTTAGTCCCCTCGTTAGTCCTCTCGTTAGTCCCCTATTATAGTCGTTCCTGAGAGAAATCCAAGAAAAACAAATTTTCTTTAATTTTGCGAGAATAGCAAGATATAGTAGTGAAAAAAAGAGATAGTGAATAGTGAAACGAATATGTGAATTGAATAGGTGATATGAGAATAAAGGTGAAGCTATAGAAAAATTAAGTGCCAAGAACTTTCACCGTAAGTCGTGAAAACATAAACAACAAAAAAATACCTTTCGATAACGAAATATAATTACGTTAATTATATAAAGTTCTTTATTGGTTTGTGGTGCTTCAATTGGGTTAAGTGGGAAATCCCATTTCTCAAAATCTCAATCATAAAATACCAAACCAAACACAAAATCCCAAATTACAAAATCCCAAATTAAAAAAATCCAAAAATTTTTCAACTTATCACAAAATCCAAAATTAAATAATCTCAAATTTCAAAATCGAGGTTGGGTACGAAATTCCAAAAAAAAAATTTCAAAAATCGAAATTAATTATTGTTGTATAGTTGTATAGTCTTATAAGTTTTTAGTTAAATTCTCAAAAGAGGTTTTTTTTCTTATAGCCAATTTTCCTCTTTAAATATACATATTTTGCTAAATAAATAAATAAACCGAAATAATTAAATATTATAATTTAATAACTAATTCTTAACTAATTTTTAAAAAACAACAATATAAATAGCCTGTTTTATAAAATATATAAGATGACATATTATATAAATATTTTGGAAAAAGCGTATAACCCTGCTTTTGAATCCAACTTTTAAATTCCTTTTAATTCGCCTGATTTTGTAACTAATTCTAAATTTCTTCCTAATTCAGAATCCCGCATATAACTTTGAATCCATCTCTAACTTTGAATCCATCTCTAACTTTGAATCCATCTCTTAAACCCCATCTAATTCAGATTCTCGCATATACATATATAAAAATATTTTTTTTTGAAAAAGCGTATAACTTTAATTTTCAATCCATCTTTAAAATCCCATCTAATTCAGTTGTGATCTAATGGATCTCTTGAACTACTATTATTGATCTACTGCAATTGCAGGTCTCCGTGAAGGTGATCTGTGTGTTTATCGTTAAATCTAGTGACCTATAGTTCTTTTAAACGTGCTATTGACATTTTCGAAATGTAGGAGTTTTAAAGTTTATAATAATGAATGTTTAATAATGATTATACAAATTTTTCATACCGTACAGCTAAATTTTTAATACTATAACCATAAAATTTCTTTCTTGTACTATAACGGTTGTACCATATAATCTAAGGTATAGAATCAGTCATGTAAACCAACCAACCAACTATGTTTAGGCAGTTATGTAAACAAAATACAACTTTCCACTGAAAGAGTTCATAATTTTCTAAAGAACTATATACATAACAGGACAAATTCCAAATTTTAATAAAAGTACATATGTTAAACCTATAGAAGAGGTGCCTTACAGCGTATTTATACTGTCGTTAAACGAAAATTACATTCGAAAATTTGGAACTTTGAAACAAAATCGCAGGGTTGCGAGTTGGAAAATTAAAATTTTTTATACTATATTATAATGCTTACACAGTTAGGCACCAGTATCAAAATTTTAATTTCCAATTCGCAACCCTACGATTTTTGATTTTCAAAGTTCCAAATTTTTGAATGCGATTTTCGTTTAGCGAAAGTAGCACTACGCGGTAAGACACCAATGTTTTGAAATTCCACTTTAATAAATATAGATATAATAGATACATTACTTTGAAAGTGCTGTCTGAAAAGAAACAAATACTCAATGTACGTAATGCCTTTTTTTTTTTAAACTGTTTAAAATACAAGCAATGATTATTACATATTATTTGCGCAGTTATTTAAAAGATTATCCATTTATTGCATAATATCAATACATTTATTGGTACTTAAAATTTACGAAAATAAAAAAAAAAAAAATTAAAAAATTAATTGATGTTGGTATGATGTAAATATTTATGAAATTTTAAACAAATAACTACTGAAGATAATTTTATGATGCAAAAACAAAAAACTAAAAATAGGAAAAGATAAAAGAAACTTTTCTAGTTAATAAAATAATACCGTTATTACCGGTGCGATATTGTTTGCAGAATGTATATAACATATTTTGTACAAATATATAAAATGACAGCAGGTGACTAAAATCTTGTCTTGCTAATATGTCATGGTGAGATAAGAATTTTTATTACATCTTTATACAAAAAAAAAAAAAAAAAATTTTTTTATATACATTTACATATATACATATGTATGTTTGATTATTTTCTGTGTCAATTTTTTTTTTTTTTTAATTAAAATTTATTTGCTAGTTGGTTAACTAAATTGGTAGGAAATTCTAATGAATTTGTTATTTTATTCCAGGAAAAAAAATATCAACTTAATATACAATATTATTGGATTTTCATTCTGTAAGAAAAAAGGGAATAATTAGAATGTATAAAAATGACAGTATACTTAAAACTAAGAACTTTCAAACGTGTACATTTTCAAAATGATTTAGTAAAAAACATTCTAGAATTTTTTAAAGAAAATTGTTGAAAAATAAATGATATTTTTTTCATTTTTAACAAAAAGCTAAGTAGTTGTTATAGACATCCCTGGACTGTCTAAAATCAATGAAATTAAAAATTTTCAATAACTTATAATTCTTTCAACGGAGGGGAACATAACATTTATTTCTAAATTGCATAATATGTTCAATCATAAGGATCATAATCTTCTCAAAATTTTAAAGCTTTAATTCCTTTATTTTTCAAAATTTTGGTTTTAAATAACGGTAAATTATAGAACCTTTGTTTTGATTTATTAAACTTAATTTTCTGCTATTTGACGCTTTCAGATTGAAAAAATCTCCATAGTAACAACTAGAGTATATAAGTTAACCGTTTGAATACTAAAGCTTTCCAACTTTACAGAGCTGTAGATAATTAAAACTTTTTTATGAGATATCAACTATTTATTTTTTTATGTGCATCTAAATCTACTACATTTCTTAATTCAAAATAACGTAAACGTTTTGTAAACAACCATATACGGACGCCGACTAATATTTTTTTTTTTTGTTGCCACTCCTATGAGGAGCATAGAATATCCACTAACTCATTTATTATTCATATTTCACTAAGATTCAGTTTCGTGAATCATTAATTTCACTAAGCCGTTGATTACTCGGCTGTAGGTATTGTACAAAACTAAGACGTTTCTTTTTTAATTTCTACGCTATGGTTTTATGGTTTATTATTATTTTATTATATAGCTATTACAATCATATTAATTATAATATATGGGACATATATTGTTATTTTTAATCTAATTATATTCTACTAATTATATATTGTAAGCAAAATCTATATTATTTTTTATTAATCTATATGACCCAGCCGGGGTTTGAACCCAAGACTTTTCGTATGAAAAGCATGTGTGGCTTAACCACTACACCAATGGCTGGATACCGACGGACATAGTGAAACTAATAAGCAAATTCTATTAAAGAATTTTAAAAAATGTACTAAAATCATGATAACTTTATGGGTCTATCATCAATTATAAATTTTATTGTAAATTATAACTTTTAAACTTATATATATATATACTATATTTAAACTTAAAACTCACTGACTTACTTTAACTACTGGGTTAAGTAAAGCTGATTTTAAACGATCAAAATATTGTCAAAGAAATATAACAAAATAAACGTTTTGTCGAATTTTAAAAATCGTAAGTTGTTATAATGTGTAAAAGTGAACATATACTTGGACTGATTTTTCTTTCTTTCTCTTGTTTTGATTTGCATCATACTTTCTGATTATTGAAATATACTTTTACAAAATGGTATGCCAAGTATTTTGTATAACCGAGTACCCTGTATAACCTGAGTACGCTGTATATCCCGATTACCCTATTTGAGCTATGTATGTTGCTTATATATTATAAGAAATTTGTTTCTATTCTTAATACAATTTATAATGCTAGTTTCCTTTCAATAAGTTATAAATTAATGATAAATTCAAAAAAAAATTTATTTTGAATTTTGATACCTAAAAATATTATGGGTAAATTCACTTTCAATTTAAACTTCGCTTGAAAACAAATATATATATATATATATATAATATTGTGATGGTATATAGTTTAATCCTATATATTTAAGAATTTTTTAATGATCCTTATGACCTGATATTGGTCTGAAAAACAAGCCAATATATTTTCAAACCGCATATGGTTTTCTATTAATACTTGCGCTGCCAGTTGCATAAACAAATCCGGTCTACATTAAATGATATATGATCAACTAGACTCTTATACCAATAAATCGTCGCAATATCGGTAATGTAATAAAGGGATTTGAACGATATACTGTCCAAACGGCGAACATGCCAGAAGACTAAGACTTCCCTCTATTTGCTTTTACAGAAGCTACAAAGATGAACAGGAGGGGGAATAATATTTATAATATTTCCCCCATAGATAAAGAGGAGGGGGATTAATAAATCCCAGCTCTTGCTCTAAAGATAAGAAAATTTCTGTTGAAATTCTTCTTAAATAATCTTTTCGTTCCATTAGAGGTGGACTTAATCAATTTACAGCGCCTCCAATGCTTTAGTTAAGAGAAATATTGGTCCTTGGTATTATACCGGATATAAACTGGCCTTAGTGTGCATTTTCACCTTCTACCTATCTACATAACAATTCAATATAATAATTTTGAATAATGGTCTATTCACTAACTGATTTTAAAAACCGCATATAAAAATAAACCTCGTTATAAGTAGATCTCTGATGGAGATGAAACCGATGAAACTATGAAATCTATATTATCAGATCTTATAAAAGTAATTTATATCAAACAATTTCTTAACCCTCGCCACTCTTCTATGTCTTAAAATATTTATTTAGTTGATGCATGTAATACCTTCCTCACTCTGCTTTGAAGATGAGGTCAAAAAGACATTACAATCCTACTAACTTACCTGAAATTTACGAAAACATTGAAAAAAAAACTTTTCAGAAATTATCAATCAAAGGGTAGATATTAAATCAAATTGTTATTGACTTAACATCTCAGTATAAGCTTTAAATTTTGAAAAGATGCGTAATTGAAAAACTGTGTTTAGATATATTACATTTAATATTGTAAAAAATCATGTAAGTATGTAGTGTTTTTATTTACAAAAAATAAATAAATAGAATACACTATTTCCTTTTCTTTTTCTACATACAATTTATGCTTATAATACCATGTACATAATGATCAACATAAAATACAGATATCATATATGTAATTCCAAATCTAAACTATTTAAACTTATTGTTCCGGTGGAATACACAATGTAACTTCGGAATAGTAAAATAATGAATAACAATGGAAATTAGATAAATTCAATGAAAATATTATGAATCCATTATATATTGTTAAATTGTCATCAATATTCCTCAAAAATACATTACATTTTCAATTCTATATATGGAATATAAAAACAAAAATAGCAGAAAAATATGGGCACATAATATTATATTATGTAATAAGTCATCCTTTAGTATGCATGATTAGGCTTTAAAAAAAACTTTATTATAATAGAGACTAGTGTCTTTTAAAACTGCTGCACTTAAAACACAAATTAATTTTATAGCTATACTGACACAGTTGTATTTGATTCACTTTTCTATTTCTGTTTTTCTTATTCAATTTTTTACCCCTCATAAAAAATAAAAAATTTTCAATTAATGATAAATTGGTCATCCAATTCTATATAAATATATAGGATTCAATTTTTATATATTGTTTAATTTCCCACATTGGAAATAATTGTGTATTTTATTTTTTACAATCTAACCAATGGATCAGTGCTTAAGTTGGCTGCCTTTCAGTCGAAAAACATGTTGTTTGAACTCTGATCAGATCATATTCAAATAAAATACAATACAACTAAATAAAATTAATAATAGTATATTATGACTTGCATATTCTAGTAGATCTCTACACATCTGCTGGAGTAGTTCTATAAATTTTGTCCAATTTTATTATATACACAATTTGGCAATAAAATCTTTTGAAAGATATTTCATCTCAAGTCCAAAATTTTAATACTAACACAAAAATGTTGATTCTTAAATAAAAATTTATTACGCAATATTTTGTAATTTTTAAAATTTATATACATACGAATCTTAAAACATTTCCAACATCCAATAATTTGCAGTGGGTCTTACAATTTAAGAGGGAAAAAACAATAACGTTATACATTTTCAATTCGTTAAAAAAAAATTGACATTTCGTTGTGATGTCGCGGATTTCAATTTTTACCATATTCTTTTTTATTGTTTTGTTATGGATTTCCTTTTGTTTTTTTTTATTTTATTGAAGTTCTTCAGAAATTTATGAGTTTTTTGTGTGTTTTTAAAACGTTTTTTATCCAATATTTTCTTTGTTTTAAGTATATGGTAAAAAAAAATTAAAAATAAAGAATTACAAACACTAAAAAGAACAAAGCATTTAAAAATGGCATTACAACTACATACATAAATTAACGGTAAATTAAGTAAAAATAAGAAAAAAATTAAAAATTCTTTTCTGAGAAATCAATTGGATTTAAAATATAGCATATACCAAAAGACAAAACATATACGTATCTATATATTTAGAGATTTCTAAGAAGAATAAGACTGCGCGAAGATTTTTTTTTTAAAATAAAGATTGTATTATGTACATACATATTTTTAAATTGATGAACAAATCAACTCAAATTTAGTTCAATCTTATATAATCTATACCACTTTTAGAAAAATATATATATTTTAGACCACTTTTAGAATAGATTAGAAAATGTTAGACCACAATTAGAGAATTTTAGACCACTTTTAGAATAGATACATATATGTATGTATCTATTACAGTTAATTCGATTAGATTACACAACTAGTAAAACTTAGAAATTTAGTACTAGTGATATTAGGTATGTTACTTTTGGCGGGTATTCATTAATTAGGTATTCATTCATTTTGGCGGGTATTCCAAAATGAATGAATACCAAAATTCATTCATTTTGGCGGGTATTCATTATTAGTTAAATAATGCCTATTAGGCATTATTTAACTATTACATAGATTTTGTAATCTTTTATAAAATTTCAATATTTTGGAGTTTATTTGGTATAGAAAAGAATTTTTTGTAAAATTAACCAAGATTAACCGGCTATACATAAAGTGGACGAAATAAAAATATTTCAAACATACTGGGTTTTCAAATAAATGGTAAGCGATAACCATACAGATGAGTGGTAAGCGGACGATTTTTTAAAACCAAATTTGTTTGAATTTTAAAATGATACAATTTATTCTTGTTATTATAATAAAAATATATTTAAAAACGTATTCCTGCTGCAGAAATAATCACAAATGTATACATGCCTATTTGCTTTAAAAATAATCATCCAACAGCATCCTTTCTTGGCCGAGGTCAGCACTTTCAACTTTCTTTAAAATAAAATTGAAAAGATATTAGCTTTAAAAAGAGAAGATTACAAAAGTATTTACCTACTTATAATTTTAAATGTACAATAACTAAAAGTTAAACATCATTAAAATTAAAAAATATATATATACGATATCAGAATTGCAGCAGTATTAGAAATTAGAAGACAATATATGACAAAATATGACTTTTATCTCTGACTGGCAAAAAGAAAAAATTAAGATAAATAATAAGTTAGAACCAAATTGAATTTTTTACTATTCTAGTATATCAGATCTCAGAATTCCAATATTAAGGTCTGTATTCAAAAAGATGTTTACATTTTTGAACTGATTTTAACTTATCTCAATTCGTACAGGAAGTGTTATATACTACTGCATGTTGCAACTGTTGTAACGACTACTGTCACTGTTAGCAAAATAGTAATAATAATAATAGGCGGATTCATTGTCACACGGATTCTTACAGTCCCACTTCCAATTCAATGTTTCCGCATCCTATTGTCCTATCCTTTCCTATCGCTACTCCCTAGCCAATATACACCGTTAGCAGGTACGGCTTTTATCCCATTATATTGCCTAAAAAAGGAAAGTAGATTTAGTCAGTAAAAACTACCAAATGGGAATTCTTAGTGTCTTTGGAAGATTCCCACCTACCTTAAAAAAAATAAAAAATATTTATATATAACTTATCTTAAATATATATATACTTATAAATATAAATATAAATACTTAAATATATATAGCTTGAGACTTAATGAAACTATTGAATTTATTACTTATATATATGCAATAAATTCCTTTTTTTTTATTTTTAAAAATGAAGAAAATTTATATAAGTGTTAAATAATTTCAAATTTATTTTATTTCTATTTTGCAAAACAAAAAGAAGAAAAAAAATTAATTAACTAAAATTTTTATAACGTAAAATATAATGTATTTTTAAAAACATAATTTACTCCTGGGTAAAAAATATATAAATGACAAGCACTTATAATCATCAGGGTACCTATTTTCAATTTTATATTTGGAACAATTCGAAAACATTTTAGTTTAATTATAATAAATTTTCTATTGAATTCTTGTATCTTATATATCCACCCAATATCTTTATATATGTATGTATATATATATATATATATGAACATTTTATATTGTATATAAAGATATAAATAATTTTATTTATACACTATATACAATCTTTATACATTATAGAAACGCCCCCGTATAAATACACTGTTCATTAAATTAAAAACCAAAACAAAAAAAAAAAAAATGGTTTCATTTCTTAAAAATTAAAGAAAATTACAAAATTATAATAAAATACAAATGACTTTTAAAATGATACAAATTTAAATTAAAATGTTTCTGACAATAACAAAAAAGAAAATTAATTTCTTTTTTTTTTCAATTTTAAATTATAACATTTTTAAAATTTTTAGTGATTTCTTAAAAAAAAAAAAAATCGTGCGCCCCTCTAAATAACAGTTCATTCCAGATAGTGAACGTTTAAAAGAAATTAATGATTTACTATTTAAATTATTTGCCAACTGGGTACAATTTAATATATAGGTATTATATATAGAAAACCAAAAAAAAAAAAAAAAAAAAATCTCATCAGCATGAAATCTCATTATAGATAGGCTCCACACCAAAATAAAAAAGAATAAATTTATTTTATACTAAAATCTATACTCTATAACTTAAACTGCCTTCTATAATTTTTTTTTTTTTTTTTTGTCCAAAATCTTAAAATCAAAATAAATTATAAAATAAATATTTTTATTTGATTTATATTGATAGGTATATGTATGTACATTATATATTTTTTCAAAAGTCAGTGACCCAAGAAAACTTTACTGTTCCAAACTGTTCTATTTTTATAAACAAAATAAAAAACGCCATTTAATACATTTTTCGCTTTAAATTTCTTTAATCACTTTTATTATTATTATTATTATTGTAAATTATCCTGTGGTTAATTTTTTATTTTTTTCTGAAAAGCACAAAAATAAACAAACCATTTTGCAAAACTTTTTCACACATACATACAAATTCACACAAAAGTAGTATGGAAATTTTTAAGTTATTTGTACATAAAATATTAAATTTAGCAACAAAAAAAAATTTTAAACTTAAAAAAAAAAATTTTTTTTTAATGAAATAAATTTGTTTGATAACATAAAAAGGCTGAGAATAATGCCTTTTATATTATTCATATGTATGTATGTATATAGGTATGTATACAATTTATAAAAGAAAATTTATCTTGCTATAAAATGAATTAAAAAATAATACAAATAAACAAATAACAAATTTTTTTTTTATTTTTTTTAATTTATATGTAAGTATATACTAAAGCTACCCTTCATTTATAACTTTTTTTTTTACAAATTATACAAAAAAACAAGCAAGAGTAAAAGCAATTTTTATTGAAAAATTATTTCTTGACAACTTTAGGTATATATTTTAAAAGTAACATGTTTGTAATATTTTTAAATAATTATTATGATAAAATTCATCCGCATCAGGTGATTTTAAACTGGTTTATGAAGTAATAATAAATGTTCGCAAAATAAATGTTTTAATATGAAACTTAAAGCAGCGCACTTTTTATATGACGCCGTACAATATATAAATTCGTACCTTACCAATAGGAAACAATATGTTCAAATTGGTGAAATTAACAGTGATGTTAATTTGGTAAAAAAAGGTTTACCGCAGGGCTCCATATTGGGTCCCTTATTATTTGTAGTATACATAAATGATATTTTTGAACTCTCCTGTAAAGGAACTATAATTTTGTATGCTGATGATGCCTTGCTGGTTTACAGTGAAGATTCTATGGCAGCTGTGTATGAAAGCATGCAAACCGATTTAAATACATTACATGAATATTTCACCAATAACAAATTAAAAATTAATATAAATAAAACCAAATATATGGTGTTAAAAAACCTGTACCAAATAATTTCAGAATAATTGTGAATGGTGAAATCCTTCAGGGAACTAATCTTATTAAGTATCTCGGTCTATATATAGACAAAAATTTGAAATGGACCTATCACATTAACCATGTTAAAAATAAAACTATTCCGTACGTAGCAGCTTTATATAGACAGCGTTACATTCTTCCAAAATCGACTCTATATACAATATATATTTTGCACATATACATTCCCAGTTTATTTATCTAAATTCAATATGGTATGCTTATATATTATTATATGGTATGCTTATAAATTACGTGAAATACAAGTTTTGCAAAATAAGTCATTAAAGGCAATAAACCGTTTACCTCTTTTAACCCCATCCAACACACTTTACAGTGAAAAATTGTTATCTGTTGATAAATTAAAGGTCTACGAATTATGTATACTATGTTATAAGTTGGTTCACGATAAAATTAAATCTGGGGTACAACTTTCCAAGGTTTGTGAGGTTCATAACTATAATACCAGGGGAAGAGACAATTTGTCAGTTTAAAATTTTTTTTCAGCTATTACTAATCACAACAATTTGCCTCTACATGTGAGATCCACCGACTCTATGCTCGTATTTAAACGCTTATTTACCTAATCCTTTATAATTGTGTATTTCATAAATTAAAAAAAAAATATTTTACCTAATTAAAATTTTTTATATAATAATATAAGAACTTATTGTTATTAAAATAATTTTGTTGCCTAGTTTTAAGTCTTAATTATTGTAATAAAAACAAAGAGGTTCGCCACAAGTGCGAAGAACTTTTTTGAACCTGTGAATAATAAAAAAAAAATATTTACTCGCTACAATCATCGGAAAATTATTTATTCCAAAATTATTTTATTAATTATATCTATACATACAAATATTTAATTTACACATACATACATATTTGTACACTGAACAAAATTTAAAACTTATTGATTTGTTATACTGATACTGTACATACTCTACATGCATACCTTTCAAACTCCTTTCCCCAGACATACCAAAAGGCTAGGCCTTCTTTCAAAACATTTTTGCAGAAATTACAAAAATCAATCAGAGACATAAACCATGACGATTTTGACATTTGCAAATCACACTTTAATACATATTATAGGGCTTGCTTTACTTACGAGTTACGACCAAGACTAAAATCAACAAAAAATTATAGGTACACATGCGTGTATTTAATGAAATTCAATAAAAAAAAAACACTTTTTAATTATGAAAAAGAAAATTATTATTTTTCTAAAATTCAGAATAAAAAGTCTAAAGTACGGGTACACATTATCAGTTTAGTCGCCAGTTTGATAATTCAGAGCAACTGATGAATACTAAATTTTTTTTCTATTTTAAGGAAAGCTGACAGTTTTACAAGTATACATTATCAGTTCCAAAATGGTTAAACTGACGACTGAACTGATAATGTGTACGTACTTAAGTAAAGAAAAAAGAATTAAGATTTTTTTGCATTTTGTTGTTTATAGAGTGTTATTAATATTATTATTATTATTTATTTATTAAAATTTTCTATAAATATTTTTAATTTCCGATATATATAAACTCTATAAAGGGCCTCGGTCGCCTAGTGGGTAAGAGTGTTTAACATACGCTGTAAACACCGAGGGAGTGTCGGTTCAAATCCTACACACGTGGTAAGAGTTATTCCATACGCCTGAACAGGAAAGGCTGTGTAATTTCCTGTCTACATTTATGTGGCAGTGAAATGCATTAAAAAAAAAATAAAAAAAATAAGTAAATTCTATAATTAAAGTCTTAACTTCATTTTCAATCATTTTAAAGTATATAGGTAATATCAATTTGATTTCTTATATAATAAATTATTGTATATGCTTTTAAGCGATATAGGTAATATAAATATTTTCTTTTTGATGGCTGGTTCTGAAAAGTGAAAAGTACAGTTTACTTTATTTCTATAATGTTTTGTCTAATATTTTACTAAAAAACAACATTTTATATACTTTTTGAAATTTTTTTAAGGTTTCGAATTTTTTAACATTTTTGCATTCATGGTTTAACGATTTATTTGTAAAAGTCAACAAAAGTTAAAGATATTTAATGTGTTACATGTTATAGATTTTATAGAGAGATTTTATATTTATACAGATGTAACACTTATGTACAGATGTACATATATCATATTTTAAATTAATTTTTATAATTTTCAAAATACATATTATGTTATAAGTATACACATAGGTATGTGTATTTATTTTATAAAATATACAAATATATGTAAAAATATTACAATAGTGTAGAATATAAGTAACATGTTATAAACCAATTTTAAATTTTTGTATGCACTCTTATAGAAAAAAAAAAAAAAAGCATTTATATACCTAATAGTATTAAAGAAACAAAACTATGTAGGTATGTACATAGCAAATATATATGTAATAAATAAAAATGAAAGCAAAAACAAAATCTTCCTATCCCTATCTTTTTAGATATTTTACATGAATAAATTAATCTGTTTGTATCTTATCTATACACGCCAAATGTAACATTTTTCAAAAGGGGGAGAAAAATAAAACACATAAAAATAAGAAATATTGTTTGTATTAATACTTACACTAATGCATAAACTTAAGTATGCGTAAAAAAAAGTTCTTACCTCGAAAAACATCTAAACAGCCATCTATAAAATTTTCATTGTGCAAAAAAAAAAAAAACCAAACATACACATGCACAATTATGTATAAAGAATAGTGTGGTGAGTTTTTAAAAATGACAAGTAAAGGCGTGGCTTTTTTGTTTTTCCATTTTTAATATGTTTGCATACTTCTTCACTAAATAAATGTATGGTTAGTTTTCCAATTAGATTTCTGTTATGTGATATTGTATTTTGGATTTTAAAATATGATGGCTATTGGAAATTTGGAATTGAATGGAAGTATTTCCAATAGTAATTTTTTCAAATTGGAATTTTTGGAGCAATAAAAATGAATATTGCAGTTTTTATCACAATTATACAGTATAAAAGGCCAGTACAGTATATCTCGGCTGTAAATGTAGTGGTGTAACTATTTTTTGTGTTACATTGTATGAATAAAGGTTTTTTTTTTTTTTTATTTTGTTGATAAATAGTTAGTGGATGATCATTTGGAACAATTTTTGTGTTTACAACATAGAATTTATTAAATAAAAAAAAATAAAAAAATTACTTTTTGTGATTTAAAAGGTTCAAAAAATTTAACGATTTATTTTTAAATTAGAATAGTAAATGAAGTGGTTAAAATGCATAGGTAAGTGCATCCTTATATGTATATATAGGTATGTACATATGTGTATAACTAAAATTTATTCAGCTTCTTTTTCGGAAATCGAAATAAATATTTCATATATTACATAATTTAGTAAGAGAATATTTAAGAAAAAAAAATGATTTTATTACTGTTTACAATAGGAAGATAGTACAAATTATGTATAGTTTATTGATATTTGTTTTGTCAATCTATCATTTCTGAATTCATATGTGCTAAAAATTATTTATAGCTATACTTTCCTTTTTGCGTTATACATTTTTAGAGTAAAAGATGGTTCTAATTACCATAAGTTTCATGTTATGTTTCTTTCTAATATAAAAAAAATTATTTAAAACCACTTCTCTTTTTCTTTTTTTAGGCTAATAATCTAAAAGATGCTTCCAAATATCACAAATTTTATATTATAATTCTTTCTAATAGAAGAAACCAAAATCCATGTCAGTTAAGTAAATTGTTAAGTAAAAATAAAAATAAATAAATAAAATTTACATAGACAATAAGTGGATGACAAAGATTTCTGTAATGGTAAATAAATAAACTCTCATCCTAAGCGACTATCTAAAAAATCGATAACCAAAAGATACAGAAAGACTTAAAACAAGAATTTTTGGCAAATATAGATTGTCCCAACAAAAAAAAAAAATTATTTTTTTTTTCATTTTTTATTTAAATGCAATTTTTATTGCGTATCCGCTAATAGACTAATACATTCAAACAAAATCTTTTTATTTTTATATTATATTAAATTTAAAATAAACCAAGGAAAAAAAAACAAAAAAAAATAAATATGTATAATTGTATAGTGAAAACAAATAAACAGAGAAGAATTCTGTTGGAATTTTTTCACCCGCAGTTGATGCAGTTTAGATAAAGAAGACATCGTTTGCCGCAATTTAGATATTGTTAAAAGAGAAAAAAAACGCGTTCAGTTTTTTTTTTTTGTTTTCTTAAACTTTTTTATTGTGCGATTATAATTACAATCAAAAAACAAAATTGAGCATTTTTTTTTTGTTTTGTGTTTTATAATTGCGAATATTTGAAATTAAATAAATAAAGAATAAAAAAAAAGAAGTTCATATAAATAAATAAACTTTTTTTTATTATATATTATTGGATTCAATTTCTTTTTTTGTTTTTTGTGATGAATTCATAGAATTTTATCAGACATCGTGAAATAAAAGGGAAAAAAAAACCAAGCAAAACAACGGAGGTCCTGATGAAAAGTGTAATAAAAAAATTATTAACAGTTGCAAAAAACAGCATAACGTTTTAAACGGTAAATTTTTGTTTTTTTTTTGTCATACATTTTGAAGTTTTACGATTTGAATTTTTATTTATTGGGTTTTTTTTTTATATATTAACATCTTTTTGTTCTTTTACTTTTTTTTTTTTTTATTTTGTTATTGATTTTATTGTTATAATTTTGATTTCAATTTCAACGTTTTCATTGTTTTGAATTGATGCGATTTATTTTTATAAAAAAATATGTACATATTCGAACATCCATCGAAATCCATTTTTTTTTTGTTTTTTGAATATACTATGTATCTACAGTTTTTGTTTGTTTGATAGTGTGACACATAGTGAATTACTATATATATGTATCTATATGTATAGGAAAAGATAAAAGGTTCCGGCATTCAAAGTAAAAACTGATTATCTTATTTCGGTTAACAATAGCATACTTATATTTTATTTTTTATTTTTCATTCAATGAAAAATACAGCATCACAATTTAATTGCCAGTTTTGCTTAGATTTTTTGACTCCTTCTTTTTAAAATGTTAGGTATATGAAAAAACGGGAATTTATGCGATTTAACATTTGTATAGCATTCACAATAAAAATAGAAATTTGAGATGAAATTGAAATCCAGATTAAATAAAATTATATATTTATTAATTTATATATATATATATGTATATACCTTTGTTTTATAAAATATTATTTAATACACAGTATATTATACAAAATTTAAGTTAACTTACATTTGCAGTACAACTTGAAACATACAAATAAAATACAATAAGAATAAAATGTTAGTCCCACCAGATATGCTGGCAGCTCAAACCAGAATGGTTTATCAAATGAATAAATTTTGTGCTGAACGTGTTCAAGCAAGAATGTTAAAAATTTCTGGTGCTATTAGAGAAATATGTAAAATAGTTCAAGATATTCTTAAAGAAGTTGAAGTACAAGAGCCAAGATTTATATCAAGTTTAGTCGAATGTAATGGAAGGTAAGTAATTACATATAATATATATAGTATATTTTTAATGTAGTTTGATTTTTTTTTAAATATATTTATAAGAATTTCTTTCGGAATGTAAAGTTCCAATATCAAGATTTTCAAGTCTGAAAGTCTTAGCTTAAATAAATCGTTTAACTCCTGAATCTTTTTTATATATTAATACATTAATACATAATGATACATAAGCATATCATAATTTAAAAAGCTTACCTATACAAAAGTAACTAAGAATAATTTTCCATTTATTTTTAAATCAGATATAGATTATAGTTTATATTCTTAATTTCTAAACTTGAGTTAAAAATATTTTTTTGGTAGTTTTTTTACTGTATTGTTACTACATACATATAATATATTCTTACTATTCCATATAATAAGAATACAGAAATCTACATTATACCTTACCACATAAACCATATAGTTACAATACATATATACCTATACAAAAAATAATAATTAAAAGATATATCTTATAAACATAAAGGATAACGTTTTATAATTCGATCTTTCGGTTTAATCAAGACAACTTGCACTTAATGAAAAGAAACTTTAAAAATATTTAAGATTTCCTACACATATATATATATATATATTTTATGAATTCTCTAGATTCTGTATTTTTCTAATTTCCAAAAATGATATGAATCAATGCTGCAGCTATATATTTATATTAAATTTTTTAACAATTACAAGCAAGTTCTTAAGAACATATTTCAGATTTTTGAGAATCTTTAAATTATATTGCCCTTTGAATATAATATAGGTTCACAGCTTTCCAAAGTTTAAAAGACTATATATTTTTATTTAAAAATCATTTTATCCGACGGTATTTCTAAAAAAAAATTCCAATTTTTACATATACATTCTATGAATTGCTTTAAATGATTAAATTTAAAAAAATCCTTATTTAACTTTTTTTTTTCTTTTTGCGTAAATATAAACTAAACTTGAAATTCTTTTCTATAATTATATTTTTCTCCTAAAACAAATAAAATCAAAAATAAAAAATAACAAAATTAATTTCCTAAAATTTTTATTAATTCATCCACGATTAAAACTCATCTTATATGGTTTGTTTAAGTGCAACTTGTTTAAACACTGAAAATCGCTTAACCATTTTAACCTTACTTAAAATAAAACATTGACATTTAAGTGCCACTTTCTAAACCAAAAGCAACCTAAGAAAAAATCAAAAAAAAAAAACATTGAAACTTAAAAAAAACTAAAAAAAAAAAAGAAAGAAATATTTACACTTGGTACACATCTCACTATTGTACTTGTGTAACCCCTTTAATACCATATATATATGGTGATTTTTATGACCTAAGATGTTAACAACTTTTTTGAATTAAACAACAATTACCATGAAAATGTCACTGAATTTTGTAATGTTGTGCAACTATTTTATGCAACAAAAAAAAAAAAACAAAAAGTGTATATATAAACCATATGTATGTAAGAATTTTTTTTTGTTTAATTCGAATTTAATCTGAGATTATTTGAATTTTTTTTTTTTTTTTTTGTATTTTTTTTTTTTTCTGTTTAACAAACAACACCCTACCAGATTCGAAGGTATTGAAGTTATATCACCTAATGAATTTGAAATTGTACTCTATTTAAATCAAATGGGTGTATTTAATTTTGTTGATGATGGTACATTACCTGGTTGTGCTGTATTAAAATTAAGTGATGGTCGTAAACGTTCAATGTCATTATGGGTTGAATTTATAACAGCATCTGGTTATTTGTCATCACGTAAAATACGTTCACGTTTTCAAACATTGGTAGCAGCAGCATGTGATAAAAGTATTTATCGAGATATGGTTAAAATGATGGCTGATACAAGTGAAGTTAAATTAAGAATTCGTGAACGTTATATTGTTCAAATAACACCAGCATTTAAATGTTCTGGTATATGGCCACGTTCAGCAGCACATTGGCCATTAATGAATATACCATGGCCTCATCCAAGTCTTGTTGCTGAAGTTAAAACAGAAGGATTTGATTTATTATCAAAAGAGAGTATTGCATTACAAGGTAAAAATTCAAGTATGGAAGGTGATGCATGGGTATTGAGTTTCTTTGAAGCAGAAAATCGTTTATTACAAGGTAAGAAGAAAAATTAAAAATTTGTAAAATGCTGGTTCTTCTGTTTTTTTTTTTTGTCTTTATTTTTTGTTTTTGTTTTTTTTTCTTTGCTTTTGTTACTTCGTTTTTTTTTCACAGATTCTTTTTGATCTTTGTATTTGTTAAGTAATCGATAAAAAAAAAAATTTTTTTTTTTTTGATAAAAATGCAATGCAACAAAAACAAAACAAAAAGGAAGATTTAGATTAGGATGAGTGAACATATCTGTTTACTTTGTTAATTTTAATCTTCCGAATATATATGTGTATTATAAAGTATATATATATATAGTAGTTATAGTTTAAGTATCTAGATCGGTTCAATATAATGCTAAAAGCAAAAAACAAAAACAAAAATAGAAAACATAAAACAGAAAACAGAAAATCAAATTTTTTTTTCTTTCTTTAATAAGTATGTACCTTATTTTCTTCTTTTTTTTTTTTTTAATCCTTATATGTTACAATTCTTAATGGCTTCTGTTCCTGATTTATTTTATACTGTTTTATTGATAAACTGGTATAATATTGATTTTGCTGCCAATTTTGATTATTTAACACATACATACATACATACATTATATATATATATATTATATTTAATTTCCTATATATGTATATATATATATATATTTTATTATTATTGATCATTTTATACTGATATTGACACAATTTTATATATATTCAATATCTGATCTGATATATAAGCAGGCGGCTGTCGAAAACGTTGTTTAAGTATTTTAAAAACACTTCGTGATCGTCATCTAGATTTACCTGGTAATCCAATAACGGTATATCATTTAAAAACATTACTATTATATGAATGTGAAAAACATCCACGTGAATTTGAATGGGATGAATGTTGTATTGCTGATCGTCTTAATGGTATTTTCTTACAATTAATATCATGTTTACAATATCGAAGATGTCCACATTATTTTTTACCATCATTGGATTTATTTAAAGGTAAATCACCGAGTGCATTAGAAAATGCTGCTAAACAGGTATGGCGTTTAACACGTGAAATGTTAACTAATGCAAGTGCATTTGATAAATTGTAAATACTATTTTTTTTTTTTTGGTATTTAAAAAAATATAGAAAATAAAAAAAAAGGATAATTAAAGGAATGTAAAAATCGTTAAAATATACATATAATGAAAATTTTAATTGACATGAAGAAAATTATTGATATAGAAATAAAAAACACAAAATATAGAATGCATGTGTTTTTCTTTGTTTTTTAACTTTATTATAGATGCATTTTTTAATGTCTTTAAAAGAAAAATACATATTTTCTTTTTTACATAATATCAAAATTAAATTTAAAAAGTTTTTATCTCTAACTTAAATATTAAAAATAAAATTTAAATAAAATATATACCTAATATGTCAATTGAAATTTTGAAGTGTCAGTTGAAAATTTATATTTTTAAAGAGTTCATTTAAGGTAGTGCTCCCCTAGTTTTTTTTTTAAAGTTATAATGACTTTTTTTTAACCATCAAAATGGAAAGAGGCAGCATGTATAAAATACAGAACACAAAGAGATAAAATTTTAAAGTTTCGGAACATTTTTAACATTCTGAAATAATATTTTGTTGGAACTAATTATAGCGATATATAAAATCCATATATGTATAGGTACGTAAAATTTTTCTTTTAATTTTTTTTTGTATCATAAAGAAAAAAATTTTTAGTATAAAGTTAGATTTTATGATTAAAAATGTAATTCTAACAAACAAATTGGGTTATTAATTTTAACATTTTAACTTCAATATTAAATAGAAAATTAATTTTATTACTTTAGTGACAGATCAAAATTTTTATCTATCATTATAAAATTGATTTGATATTAAATTTTGTATAGTGAAAAACACAATAATATTAATTTTAACTAAACAAACAGTTGTCCCATTATAAACTATTTTTCGGACACAACCACTTTTCGTTTAATTTTCTTCGGTTTTTTTTTTGTTTTTTCTGGATACAACCTTTTGTTTTATCCGAATAAAAAGAGTTTTATCCGAATATTTTTCGGGTGCAATCCCTTTTTATTCGGATACAACAACTTTTTTCGCAAAAAATCATTTTTTCGTATCTACAAATCGCGTTTTTTCGTATCTTTTACTACTCCTTCTATAGAAAGTGGTCACTAAAACTTTTAAAAGAAACTATGCAGCACGGCTTAATAGTCATAATTTTCAAAAAAAATGTGAAGAAAATAATAAGATTTATCTTTATATAAGATAAGTTAAATACGATTTTTAAGTCAAGCTTCTATAGAAAAATGATAAATATTCAAATCAGAAATAAACAAAAAAAATCTTTATTTTCAACTGTCACAATATTATTGAAAAATAATATAAAATTTATAAAAGTTACATTTTATAATTTAATAATTAAATAAAAATTATAAATTTTGTTTTTAAATATTAACGAATACTATATAGAAACACTTCTTTCTTTTGATTTAATCATCATACATTTAATTTATTAGTAGGTTATTTTTATATATTAGATATGTAAAAGCGTTATTTAAAACAAAAAGCGTTAATGAAAGATGTCCAACTAAAATTCGAAAGATGTAATAAAAACGTCTAAGGTACACATAGTATTTTTTAGTAGATTTTTATTTTTTTTTTCAATATTAAAAAAGTTGAATATTGAGTATGATTTTTAATCAAAAAATTATAAAAACTTAAATAACATACATCGAATTCTAAGCATATATAAAGTATAAATCGAATGAAAAGGATTAATTTAAACATGAAAACTTAAGAATATTGTCTTGCATTAAAAACATACATCATTTATTATATTCGCTCTCGTAATTTTTAGCTGTCTTAACTTTTGTTATAGCATAGGGAATAAAATAATTTTTTTTTTTTCTTTACTAACTAACCGTGTCAAAAATGTTTTTATTTTGGCAGAAGAAGTGATCAATCCCACTTAATTTTTTTTCAGTTCGGATCTCGACATTAAACCACTTAGGTTTTTATCAGGTATATGAGTTATAAATCACGCAAATTAAAAAAACAAGTATTTCTATATATAGAAATCTAAATAATTAACTTCTCATAAAAATTTTATTTTAAACTAAAAAAAGAAATTTTAGGTACATTAAATAACTGTTTTTTTTTTATAATAAAAATAATTTATAAAATTTAATTTTTAATTATATATACGATTTTGAAATTTGGTTATTAAAAACTTTATTCCATCATTTTAAATTAAAATTTAATTATATTATAAAGTTTTGAATCGAATGATTTCAAGTCTTAAAGAAAAAAATTATATCGAAACGCGTTGTCCGTTATATAGTAAGTAAATAAAAAATAAAACAACTAAAAGGCGATTAAAAGTGGATTTAATTGATCGAAATGTGGTATTTTCTTTATTTCGGATTTGTCGAACAACAGAAGTGCGCTTAGTTTCTTACTCTAGCTCTGAGTAGAGTATACCATACTTATATGCAAAGTTAACTTTATTCTGTCATTTCGAAACGATTAGAATTACATATGAATTTAAACTGTGAAAATCTGATAGAAAAATTTATTTATTTCCAACGAACAATGGAGCCTTAAAACAAAATTAAAATTTTATATATACATACATAGTTTTATAAGTTCAATTAAACCATTCTGTTTACAATTATTTCAATATATGTAAGTTTATAATAATAAAATTTGTAATAAAAAAAACTATATAATGACACTTTATAAGACATTGACATTTATAACACTCGTTAAGTCTCGTCCCGAGTAAGATTAAATATAATGTTAACTCTGCTAATGGTCTCTAATGGTTTATTTCGAAACGCTAATTATGACGACACAATGTTAATTAAACTGTACTCCGATCATTTCGAAACGATTTTATCTGTCACATAGAGTAACTCTAATATTCTGAGTATTAAAGAAACGAAACACACTTCAGGTCATTTTGAAACAATATTATCTGTCATAAAGTAGCTTTAACACCCTGAGAGTAAAAAACGAAACGCTACTCCAGATAAATTAACGGATTAATTACTGATTAATAATTAATAACTATATTATACTGATTATATCACCCCATTTCGAATAGATTTAGTATATATGATATATGTATAAGCATCCTTAAGCTCGAATCTTTTAAATAAACGAATATTTATATTAAAATGATTAATGAAAAAATATTAAATAGAACTTAAATCAAATTTTTAAATATACTATAAAAAATATTAAATATTTTATTTAAATATGTAAAAAAAAAAAATACACATACATACGTATTTGATATAATAAGTGATATTAATTTGTAAGAAGTCAAATTTAAAAAATGAAAAAAAAAATTAAAGGTGCAATTAATTCTTTATTATTAAAAATAAAAAGAAATAAATTAAAAATATACATTTTTTTTTTTAGTATATAATATAATATTAAATATTAAATATTAATTAAATTAATTATTTTATTATCGCATATTTTATATAATTATTATAGCCAAATTTTAAATATTGGTCTTTTTAAAATAAAATTCATTTAAAATTTATAAATTTATTATATTATATATTATATATTATGCATATAGGTATATTATATAATATATGGTAATGTTTTTTAATTATATATATTTTTTATTATTATTGTATAAAAAAAAAAATAAAAATTTTATGTATACGAAAACAATTTTTCTGTTTTTTTTTTTTTTTTTAATAAAATCGGGAAAAAAAAACATTTTATTATTAAAAAAGATTTTTATGTCAAAATTTAAATATTATAAAATTTAAAAAAAAAAAATAATAATAAAAATATTTAACAATTTAAATTCAAAATTAACAAATTGAACTTTTATTTAAATGTATAATTTAGTTTCATTACAGATTACCTTATAAAATGTTTATTGAGTTTTATTTGATTATAACGAATTGATCGTTTTACTTGTAAACGGGTTAGTATAATAAGACTGAATTTCATTTGACTCTATGTCACTTGCTGAATTTTCACTTGCCTGTATTATCTTTTCATTGTATTGCATTTGACTGAATTTCATTTGTAACCAACTCTAAAATCCTCCCTAATTATATGTTTTACACAAATATTTCAATAACAAATAGGAGCTGCAGCCGCCGAATCTCTGCTAAACAATTTATTGAAACCCTGATTTTATATAACCACCTCTAAAGTTCTCACTAATTACATGTTTTACACACATATTTCAACAATAAATGGGGACAGATGCCACCAAACTTCTGCTAAAGAAATTATTGAAACCCTGATTTTATATAACCACCTCTAAAGTTCTCACTAATTACATGTTTTACACACATATTTCAACAATAAATGGGGACAGATGCCACCAAACCTCTGCTAAAGAAATTATTGAAACCCTGATTTTGTATAACCACTTCTAAAGTTCTCACTAATTATATATTTGATACAAATATTTCAACAATAAATGGGGACAGATGCCACCAAACCTCTGCTAAACAAATTATTGAAACCCTGCTTTTATATAACCACCTCTAAAGTTCCTACTAATTATATATTTTACACACATATTTCAACAATAAATGGGGACAGATTCCACCAAACTTCTGCTAAAGAAATTATTGAAACCCTGATTTTGTATAACCACTTCTAAAGTTCTCACTAATTATATATTTGATACAAATATTTCAACAATAAATGGGGACAGATGCCACCAAACCTCTGCTAAACAAATTATTGAAACCCTGATTTTGTACACCTACCTCAAAAATCCCTACTAATTATATGTTTTACACGCATATTTCAATAATAAATGGGGAGTGATGCCACCAAACCTCTGCTAAACAAAATTATAAAACCCTGATGTTTTTGGCAAGCAGACAATTAAAATACAGGCATATGACACGCTTCCCTGCTAACCATTTACTTTAATAATCCCTTAAAAAATTTAAACAAAATTCATTTAATTTATTAATATTTGCTAATTATTCAATGATTAGGTTCATAAACCTTTCAGTACCTATCTGTAGGTATAGTTTGTATTTTGGAACAAGCAGAAAATCAAACTTTTCTAATGTCAATTAAAATGAAAGTCTTTTAGAGTTATTTTGGCCAAAATGTTATTAATAAAAGTTTCGAAGTTCTAGGCTTTTATGTTTTTTGTGCGTTCACAAAGGAGCAACTTAACTTAATTACTCCTAAGTATTTAATTTCTATTTTTAGTTTAAAATATAATTCACCATTTATAATCATACATTTTATTATATTTTTATTTAATTTTAGTCAACTCATTTTAAATCATTTATATTTAACATTTTTAGATCCTGTTTAATATTCAGAAGACATTTTTCAACTTTATCCCCTATATATATATATAATATACAGCAAAACGTCATCAGCAAATAATACAAGTACATGTACATATAAGGAACAACAGTAAGACACAGAATATTTGAAGAACTGCAATTGGTATACATTAATTGACTCTGATAAGACTCCTTTAATTTTGGTTTTTTGTTGTTTATTCAATAAGTATGAAAAATTCAATAAGTATATTGTTTTAACTTTGATAATAGGATTTCTTGACTGGCTGTATCAAAAATGCTCTTTTCAAGTCTATAAAGAGAGGAACTATAACTTTTTTTTTTACCATAATATGCATTTTTCCATTTTGCAACTGTATTAAATTGATCAATGCATTGTGAAAACTATATAATGTTTTTCTGATGTCTGAAATTCCGAAATAAATTTACTACTTACAAAATAACTCTCTATAATTGATTATATAAACATTTCGACTATTTTCAATTTCTATAGTGTTTAAATATTGACCAAAATTCATCTATTTTTACAGTATTTTTGATTTATAAATTATAATTATAAATACACATATATTACAAAGTATCTTAATCGACGAGACTATTTTTTTCATCCATATATCCACGAAGAATACATTGGCGAGACATTATACTGTTTTCTTCTATATATCAGGAAAAAATTCCATTTTCAAGTGCATGGTTTATAATCGATAATAAATTTTCGCCAATTATAGAACTAATATGTCTAATAATAATTCAAGGTATACAAACTTTTACCTAAGATAGACCGGTAGCTTTGACCGATTTTCATTAGATACACAATAGACGAAGGAATAGTAATTATTGAAGATTAAAGCTTCTAAATATTAATCGAAAGTTTTTAAACGTTTCTTAATTAAAGTTTTCACTAATTAATTTTTCTATTATATGGTTTTTTCTTCAGTTCTGTTACACAACGAAACCTTAAGGCATTTTTATTTTTTAAAAAATGTCAAGTTTTTGAAAAAAATTTTGAAAACATTGACAACAATTTTTAGGACATTTTTTCAAGATTTTATTTTTCATCTGTTCTGTTTTTTTTGTAGTTTTTTTTTTTTTTTTTGTAATTTGAATTTTCTACATAATTTATGCCAAATGAATGTCAACGCAAACCTTACGAGTATACCATATTATATATACTTTAGATATTTTATTTATATTCTTGAACCCTTAGGGCATGCAGGATTGTATTTTTTTTTTTGTTTATAAAAGGGACCACATAAGTTATTTTTTTCTTATTTATTTTCCTTTTGTTTTATCAAACAAAATTAGAACACGCAGGAGAAAAAAAATTATAAAACAAAAAAATGTTTGTTTAAATTCCCCCGGTAGCGTTAATTTGTCTACAAATATATATAAACAATTTCTTCCCCTTTTTTCCAAAATACATAGAAAAACAAAAACCGAACAACCTAAACAACAAGGACTAACTCATTTCATTATAATATTGAAATAATTCAAAATAAAATATTAATATATCTTTAGAATTTTATTTTATTCTTTAATGTATATACTTCGAATCCGAATAGTGAAAACGGTCGGTGATGCCATATTGAAAGTCTAATACTATAAGTAAATTTTTCTGTATATCTATTAAGAAATTTAATTTTACTAATTGACTTAATCCATTTTTTTTTTATTTATAGATGTAAATAAACAGGAACAGGATATAATATATATATATATATTATTTTTAGTAGAATAATTTTATTATTTCTTTCTTCCTTCCTTTATTCTTATTGTATCGTTTCCATTTCTTCATTCTTAATGTGTCTCTTGAGATTCTCTTCAATGGAATACCAAAGAAACTGGCTACTTTTGTCTTCAAAAATTATAATCGCATTTTTCTTTATTCAGAAATATCTGAATACTATTTAATCGGATAAAATTATAAATTTAATAAAGTAATCGAATTATTAAATAATTATAATAAGAAGTCCTTCTTATTTCTTCCATAGATAGAAAATGATAAAAAAAAGTAATTATAATGGTGAGACAGATACATTTTCCTTATATATTAAGATGCTATAAAAAAAATATTGTTGATCTATTATTGAAACCTAAAGAGATCATTAGTATAAGATTTCATACCAAATCTACGAATGGTAAGTTATAAAAAGTTGTTCTTAAAAGTAAATAACGATAGTCTACGAATGGTAAATTGTAAAAAGTTGCACTTAAAAATAAGTTGTACTTAAAAATAAGTAACGATAATCTATACGAATGGTAAGTTGATGAATCGTTAATACATAAAATAATTATATTCTAGAATTTATGGCGATTTTGGTGATGTTACGATAAAAATTCATATTAAAATTTGAAGCTTCTTTTCTATTTTTGAATTTGAATCAGAAAACCTCGATTTTAATTAATTTATGTGTCGATTTTATGTACTTTGTAAAGGCTCTTGAAATATATTATTTTTCTTTTTTCAATATACTTTAATATTTTATTTTATATACAAGGATTGAGGCTAAAAATTGCATCTTTACATATTCAACTACCGCTAATAAATGAATTATGCCTCAATTTTTTTGATTCAAACTCAAATTCTTATAAAATTACATGTAATTATGTTAAAACTCTTTACTTACTAGCCACGTAGGGCTCATAAAAGACAGTAGAAAAATAAATCCTATATAGTTTTTTTCTTCTTTAATTAAACGATTTTATCACGATTTCACAAATAAGTAATTTATATAAAAAAAATAGGTACCCATATGGCTTGTGTGGTACTAGTAGGTATCTTTATAGTTTGTGTGATCATCTCTTTTGGTATCAATAAACTCTTTAAAGTAAATCCATGAACCCCATATTCTTAATTCGACCACGTCAATACACTTCTTATAATAAATTTACAATGATGCGAGTAATGGATTATAAATTCTGATTTTTTGACCAAGAATTTTTGGTCTTAAAAAAAAGAAATTGATTAAAAGAAACGATATGGAAGTGCATAGCGTTCACAGAAAGGCAGATATATTACGTTTTAAGTAATATGGCAGATATTAAAAGACAGGTATATTACGTCATTATATAATGAGGAAACGATGAAAAGTAAGAATTTTTATCAAAATTTTCCAATATTACCAAAAAGGTGTTTTCTTAGAATATATAGCCCATTAAATAATATAGCCTTAGGATGAGATTTATCTCTTTTAGTCATAGACTATTGGAAATAATAAATAAATAAATAGGTTGCTTTTGGAATTTTCAACTGAATAACAAAATAAAATATTAAAAATTGTAAATTTTAATGTAAAGTATAAGACGACACAGGTAAGCTTAAAATTAAATAATTAAATATTATTAGATACTTAAATGCACGGCTTATAACTTATTTCCTAAAATATATTTTTTTTTACTTTATAACCAAATTCCTAATAAAATATATAAACAAAAATTCTGAAATTTTTAATAAAATATCTGTAATACATTTTAGCTGTCAAGAACATTAATTAATATTATATACCCTATATAAGAAGGTAATTTGTTTAAGCAACCATCCCTATAATAATAAAAAAAAAATTAAACCAACCGCATAAAAAAATATTTTTTACCGAATACTCAACTAAAAATTGATATGTTAATTCTCGTTGACAGTCTTAAGCTTCTTGACTTAAGCTGAGCTGACATTTATTTTATGGTACGCATATAATAAGATTTCAATTTTTTTTTTTTTTGTATGTTATAAAATAAAACTATTTTTTTTTTTTTTTGTTGTTGGTTAATTATTAATCAGCTCAGAATCCTCTAAAATACTTTTAAATAGAAAATCTAAAAATATATAATTTGGTTTTTTATTTCAATTATATCAAACATATGGTAACATACTTACCGGGCGCCAAATGTCATTTTAATTTTATTTCCTTTTTTAATCCTTTGCTATAATATTTGTTTCTATTTGTTTTCTTCATATTCCTGCTGTTGTTTAATTTTAGAAATTTAAATGTATTTTGTAAATGGAAATTGTTATAAGAATTTATTTAAGATAAAGAATATTTCTTAGGACCAATGGAATTGCTTTGGTAAAGATTAGACCACATAAAATAATTATCAAATTTGGATTACGGATTATGATTATATTGTTAAGAAAGATTACTCGAATTATGATCCTATAATCTACAAATACATATATTATATTCTTGTATATAGATTATTTCTTGTATATTCTAAAAAATTTTTTTTTTCCTAAGAAATGGAAATTGAGGTGAAATAATCTTCAAAATACACTAAGAAATCGTAAGGTTCTTGGTAAATTCTGATTTTTAGTCATTAAATCCACCAACTCCGTAGTCAATATAATGAGATATCCTATAACTGCTTAAGCTATGTACAAAGGCTAAGACGTAAGGAAGAAAACGAGATAGAAAAGGGATATTTTAATTGCTTAAAGAGTGGAATTATATGGAAAATGTTTGCTCATAACAAGAACTGAAAAAAATATATTGTTCTATGTTCCACCATTTAAAGGTGCGTTTTAATAAAGTCTTCCTATATTTTGAGTTCTTGTACGAAAAGGATTTAATATGCATGAATGATAGTTAAATGACAAACGAGTATTACTTCGGAAAGGATGAAACTTTTGAATAATATTTTTTAATTCCTGTAAGAAGTTAAATAAAATATAAATATCTATAGAAAATACAGGTAGTCTCCACATGTTTACGATTACTTTTTTTTTATAGGACCTTTAAAAATAAAAAGTAAATATTATAATAAGAAATAAGATGATGTTTCAAATAAAATCAAAATATAAATAATAAGGGAAATATATAACAATAGTATCTAACATACTTTCCCCCATTGCTTCATCAATTTATACCTGTAACGTAAACAAACAAATAAATGAATATATAGTAAAGTAACTATTTGTTTTAGTTTTATTAAAGTACATATAGTATTCTTTTGAATCTTTTCACTTTCTTTGATTTCAATAACTTTAATAAAGGTTTTTAATCATATTTAGTTTTCACCTTTATTTGGCGAGAATATGCAACATAGTTATCTTGAATGTTTTGTTGTCTATCTTGTTTTTCCTTCACATTTTGGCATTAAACATTTGAAAACATATTATCTCCTTTATATTCTTTTACACAGTCTATATGTAGAAAACTGTTTCTGACAAACAAGAAATCGTTTGTGAACATAAATATCAAAATAGTTATCAAAATACGCACTCCAATTCAAGCTTATAGAAGTCAAAATTGCTCTTTTGTTATATAAAAACATCAATTATAATATACGCAAATCGAGGAACCCTTAATAAAATTTTATTAAACAAAAAATCTTTAAAAAAAACATTTCCCTAACCTCTTCTTATTTTTTTTTTTTAACAAACTTTACCTTTCCTCTATATTATAAAGTAATTTATTTGTGATTTTATTTAATTTAAAAAAAAAAACAAAAATTAATATAATATATATAATATATGTGATAAGATAATATATAGAAAGTAGTTAATGATTGCCAGAAGGTAAATCTCTCATTACAAGTTCTTCAAAAATTTCATTATCATAAAAGAACTTTCTTTTTCCCAAATAAAACGAACAAAAAAAATTTCACAAGCCCTCTCCAAAAAAAAAAAAAAACAATTCAAAATTCAACATCAAAAGATATTTACTAACATCAAAATTCAACAGGATTATATTTGAAAATAAATATATAAAATAAGGTGCATATAATGTCCTTAAGGATATATGATATTTTTTTCCTTCTTCCAATTACAAATGAATATAGAGAACTTGAGTTGAAAAAAGGATTTATAAATAGAAATCCAGATAAAAAAAAAAACAAAAAAACAAAATTCAGAAAATTTAAATGAATCGTGCTTTATCTCATTAAAAATATGTCCATATGATTTTATTTAAAAAAATAACAAAAAAAAACAGAAGTCTGACTGAGCTTAATATAACCATTGCATTACACAAAAAATTGGAAAATTACATACAACCATGTTATTTATATAATAATACTATAGTAATAATTCCATTAGTTATTGTACAAATATATACATAAGTACCTATATAAGGGTGAAAATTAAATCAAAAAAAAATTTATTAGCATCATTCCTTTTAACTTATAAACAAACAAACAAACAAAACAAAATTAACAAATTGAAATCCATTAAGGAATATAATAGTAAAAAAGGATATAGATGGTATATATAGTATTCTTGCAAGTTGCATCATCACCGCTTAAAAAATTTTCTAATCGAAAAGAAATTTTCCAATTGAAATAAAGGATGGGAGTTTTTATTTAGTTATTTTATTATGTACCTTATTTTTAATAGAATTTTTGACATTTTATTCATTTTTCATTTTAACATCAGATATTCGTGTTTAGAAATAATTTTTTTTTTTTATTTGTATCAGAGATGCATGTCGGTACTCAGATATTATATTTAAACAAATTATTTAAAAACACGCATTCTAAAAAACAAAAAAAAAAAAAAATTATAATGGATTCTAAGACATGGATAATGTACTTTAAAAAAAAGATATTTTTAAGAAGAAAAATCTTGTGTAAATTATAAGAAATGAGTGATTATATGAGTGATTATATAATGAAATGAGTGATTTATCTATAGAAAATTTGATGATGTGGCTATACACATATAAAACCTAATTTAAAATACAAAAATTCTTGGATCTTTTTTAAAAGATAGGAAACATTAAATTAAAAAAAAAAAAATAAGAAATTTTAATAAAATTAAAATTGACTAACAAGGCCAGTATAGAAGGCCAGTATAGAAGGCCAGTATAGAAGGCCAGAGTTCTTATCAAAAAGTATATACGAAAAAATTACAATACAAGTTATATTCTTAAAGAATTTATACATAATCAAAGAATGATCCTTTGATTTTTGTGAACCTCATAAAATGTCTGTAGGTTCACTAAAATCATAGAAGAACTCTGGATATGGACTTCATTAAAAGAAAATAATTCAAAGTATGCCTCTATAAGCCTGTAGAAATTGAACAGGATGAGAGAAGCTTGAGAAAAATATTAAAGTTCTTCAAAGGCAGTAATACTTTGATAATACAGACTTAATACTGCAGATTTTATGATAGTATAGATTTCTTTTATATAAAATAACTCCAGTATAAAATACATAAAACAAACTTTTTTTACGGAAATTTTTCGATTAGTTTTATACTTCACAGATGATTTTTATAAATAAGACAAATAAAACAAAATATAAGACAAATTTAAAGTTCCAACTAGAAATTGTCTAGGTGAGCCTTCTGAAGAGTCCGGTAGTGTTGAAGGACGAAATATTTCTATAATCAAACCATTTTTTGTTAAAAATATCTCTGTTTATTACTAATAGATTTTCACATAATTTAATGTAGAACAAACATTTTAATTCTCAGCCACCACTGTGTTGAAATCTTATTTTTCTCTGAAAGGAGTGTTACAAAAGTTTTTTTTTTTTTGTAAAAAAGATATAAAGGCAAAAGAAACTTTATTGTTGATGCAGAAGTTTATTACAAGTCAGAATTTCAATAATTAACTTGGCTCGTGTTTTAGGATCGGTAACCGCTTTGTTGAAAAGTATAACATAATATTTTTGGAATCAAATTTTGAAAAAACACGAAATTTTGAAGAAATAAGATTTTAAGAAACTATATAATATAAATTTCAAAAAAAAACAAGATTATAAGAAACCCGCTTTCATATAACAAATACATTAAACCTGTAAATATTGATCTTAACAACAAGCCAATACACTCAGAAATATTTTCTCTATTAATACTTGTACTGCTGTCAAACAAACCTCACCTATATTAGATCTTAAACGGTTAACTATAGAATTTTATCCCTAACTCGGCGCAAAATTAATATAATTAGTGGTTGTCTTTATTTTATACAAGCATCTAATATAGATACATTTATATGAAAAATAAGATATAAATAAGATAACAGAAATTTAATTACATTTTTGTTTCGTACGTTGGATTGATACCAAAATTCCATTTCATTAATTTGTATATACTTGTATACTTGTTATTTAATATCAAGGTAGTTAAATTTAAAACCTATACGAGTATTACTAATTAATAAATAAACATAATTATATTTTATCAGTATAATAAACAAAAATTGAATCTTATTTGAAAGTTTAAAATAAAATTTTTAATTATGTAATTTTATAATTGCATATAATTAAAATATCGGTGTTGTTAAATATTTAATTTTATTTACCAATTATAAAAGTTAGCTGTTTTACAAAATCAGTGATATTTAATTTACTTACAATTAACTTTATTGGTTAAGTCGTTGGCCTTCTAATCAAAAGATTTCGGGTTGAAAACTCCATTCAGGTCATACCGAATATTCGTAATTTATATGGTAATATACAAGTTTCTCTCTTATAACATGATTTCCTGTAACACGTTTCACTCTAACACAACGACACAAATTGCTACCAATTCTCGTATACAAATGATTCTAGACTTAACTAATTCAGAATAAATTGATGCGAAAACAGCTTGGAAAGAGTTTTCAAATAAAGATTGTATCGAAGTTATAACCGCATCTTTAAAAGACCTGAAAAATTCAACTTTAAATGCGTATTGGAAAAAACTATGCCCATTATCAGTTGAAAAAAAAAGCCTGCCTGAAACGTCTGATAATTGTATTGATGCCATATTAGAACTTTGTAGAACCATCGAAGGAGAAGGTTTTCTGGAATAACTGCCAACGATATTTAAGAGTTAATAATGAAAAAAGAAATAGGCGTAGCTGTAGCACAACAAAGTTAAGCCGATTGTGAAGACAACAGGTGACGTAGGTTAAAACTTTTAAATTAAAAGTTTAACATTAAAAAAACTAAAAAACGGTTTAGACTTAGACCAAAAATTAGACCAATTTTTTATTAATGCCGATGCCTTAACAGAAAGAAATTCAAACAAGATCTTCAAAACTGTTTTTTTTTTTTGTGCATTTGCCTCTCACATAAATGTAACAAGGAAATTCACAGTCTTTCCTTTTCAGTAGTGGCTGTAGATGTCATAAGAGGTAATTACTCTTACGACGTCTGTGGGATTTGAATCCACACTTCCTCGGTGTTTACAGCGACCTCGGTGTTTACCTACTAAACCACCGAGGCCCCTCAATACTGTTTTTCTTCATACAAAGAAATGTACGAAAAACAAACAAAAATTACAGATTTTGTCAAAAATACCAAAAAAAGGGTTAATGAAAAAAGTTCCGGCAGTGAAGATAATGAAATTGTTAAACAAAAAAACTTGCAATTATTCTAAGCAGCAACAGTGATGAAAAATAAAGTTATGAGATTAATTTAATTTTTTATGATATGAATTTATATAAAAACAAATTCTTAATTAATAAAAATAACATAAATTTTTATTTTTTATTTATGAATTTATGATAGGTATATTTTTTTTGGTTTTTGTAATTAATTTGGATTTTGTTTAATTTATATCATATTTTGGAACGTAACGTCCTTTTTTGTACTGACTTCTTGTCTCGTTTAACACAGTTTCACGCACGAGGGAAACCTAAAATTATAGATTAAATAATTCTTGAACTATATAATCTATAGAATAATAGATGGCGCATCCATATAATATTTGTATTTAAATATTTGTATTCATATTCAGGTACAGTACAATTATTATTTGATGCTCTATGCATCTTTTGGTTGTGAAGTTAGAGAGTGTTTTTTTTAAATAGGACATTTTTTTCGCTTTCAGTAAAGTTTTTTCTACATCTATAATTTATAGAATTGTAGACCATAGTAAATAGTATAACGTGTATCATAGCGAAATAATATAAGACGTTTAACTTAAAATAAATATTTTAATTAAAGATATCTATTAAGATTCCAAAATGAGGGACTAAAATAAAGGTTTACTGTTCAATGACTTAAACAAAATATCAAGTTTAAATTTATTTGACAATAATTTATAAATAAAAATATTGTTATTAAGTCTTTGACATTTTTCTTGGTATGCATACATAAGTACCACACATACAATTCTTTGTACAGCTTATACAGCTTGAGCCTTTATTCCATCAAATTGCAAATAATGGTTGAAATCAATTCATGGTCTGACCTGGCAGAGTAAATCTAACAACATAACCAAAAAAACTATAGTCTTTCAACTTTGACAATAAATAAAATGTCAAATGATTGATTGAAGGTTGTTATATGTTAATTTTTTCAATTTCAGTTTAAGAACAACTGTTTTATATATAAGATTTTCTCACATATTTTTTTATATCTTTTATCCTCTTTTGCTTATCGTCGTCTTTATTCTTTAGTTCACCAAAAATTAGATCTTTATCACTCCTCATAAAAAAGAACCAAAAATACAACGCATAAACAAAAAAAAAAATATAAAATAAAGATACAGATACAGATACTTGTTAATCCGATGGAATTTCAATTATGTGTGCACCAAGGTTTCTTTTTATTTTATTCTTATTCTTTTTATTTTTGTATTATTCTTTGTTTGTCATAATTTAAGTGGACTGGACTGACTGAAATATTTACAAGTTAACAATAACAAAAAAAAAAAAAATCGCATACAAACAAAATGGCGAAAAAGATGCATGTATCTTTTTTTTTTATTATTTGTTAGCGAGATTATAAGAGATAAGCCGACTAACCCTTTTTTATCTTAAGATACATTTTTTTATTTGTTGATTCAATGTCAGCCATATTTTATTTTTTTTTTTTGCATTTTTTTATACGACTATTACCAAAGAATTGAAAATTATTTCCTTAGAAAATGAAACTTGAGAACTGATGAGGATATTTTTTTTTCCGCTTATTTGGTCTGTTCTTCTATTTTGTTGCGCTGGACAATGTCTTTTTCCTTATGCATGGATTTAAAAAGAAAAAATTTAAGAAAAAAAAATATTATATTGTCCATGGTAATCGCAATTTTTGTTTTTTTTTAATTTTTTTTTATTTTTTTTTTATATGTTAAACTTTAGTTTTTTTTTTTGCAAGATTTAATTTATTATTATGAATATTTATGGATGAGTTGTCAAAGTTCCTAAATTAAAAAAAATATATATAAAAATCAAAATATAATATATAAGCAGAAACAAAAAAATTAATGAGCGAAAAAAATTCTATGAAGATATTTTTATATCTAAATATTTAAAATAAAACAAAATATCTGACAGTATTATAATTATACATATGTACATACATACATATAGAAAAATTTTAAATAGTTTTCTTTTTTAGCATTAGCATGTTATTTTAGGGAGATAATAAAGAATAATTGTGTTTAATTTATTCAACCGCGAAAAACTAGTTTAAAAAATAATTTTTTTAATAAGCATTAACCATATTATAATTAACCTAAATATATAAAAGATTAAAGAACTAACATACAGTTCTTACAAAAAATATAATATAAGCTTTTTACATATAGTCAAAGAATTTAAAATTTGAGAGTTGTCTAGAGTCTAGACAATTCAACAATACATTCCTACTAAAGAGTTCAGTATTTTTGAAGAGCGAAACATCTTCTATATTTTATATAACAGATCCAAAAGCTTACAAAACAAATTTATAAGGGGGGAGGTCAATTTAAATTCTTTAGTTAAGCTATATAAGTATACGTTTAGTGTGACCTAAGTGTCAAAAAACAAAAAAAAAATAAAAATTTTTTATATGTATGTACATACATAGACATATATAAAATATTTAATGAATTATCATTGTCATCCGGCTTTCCTTTCAATATAATGTATGAAATGGAAAAGAAACAGATAATAAAGATTTTGATTAAAATTAATCCAGATCTAATTGATAAGCAAAGTAACTTTTGAAGCTTCAAAGAAAAATTTCAAACAATAACAAGTTCCTACTATAGCTGAACAAAATAAAATAATTTAAAATGTCAAAATCGTAAGGGCGTATAAAATACGCTGTAAACACCGAGGGAGTATGGGTTCGAATCCCACACACGTCGTAAGAGTTATTCCCCTTACGACATTGACAGCCACGCCTGAACAGGAAAGGCTGTGTAATTTCCTGTCCACATTTATGTAGCAAACAAATACATTAGAAAAAAAAAAATTATTTAAATGCTTTAAGTCCTTTTGCATTACATATATTATGTACTTCTTTCTGTTTTCTTTCTTAAATATTTGACATTTCCTGACGTCTTTACTAAAATCTCCAAATAAAACAATATAAATTCACAGAAACTACCATACAAAAAAAAACTTGCAAATCAAGATTATTCTTAAATTTAACTGAAAATTTGTATGGTTAGTAAATTTTTTGAAGGTGTTACAACTTGCATGTAACTTGCTAGGCGAGACACAACGTTAGGATAAAATATTAAAATTTAAATACATAAGTTTCTATTAGAAAAATGTGATTGTGGAATCTACACATGAAATTTTGTGAAAACTCATTTTTCTGTTTATGTTTGGTTTGATCAGTAATCAGGATACTACTTTGGTAAAAATAAACGAAAACATTTTTCGTTCCAAATTACAGATGTTATTCCTTTTACATTGTTTTAAATAAATTTCTTTTCTTTTTATCAGCCAACTAATCGTAATGATCAATTTCATATAAGATCTAAAATAATTTTTAGCTTTGTTATGTTATATATTATAGTTTAGAAGTTTTAAATTTTAAAATTCTAGCAACATTAACTGAATATTAATAAAAATCATTTCTTGTATATGTATAAAAAAATATCATTATTTTTAAACTTGGAAAATTTCTATATTTTCACAACTAACAAAAATTAAAAAAGATAAATTTTAAACATTTTTATGTAATTTAATCTTTATGTTCGTATCTATACAGTATTTACATATAGTATATAAAGTAAAGTTTATATATCATGTCTCTAAAATCGATTTTCCCGAAGACGTAACATAATAAATTGTCAAAATATCTGAATTTTTATGAGAACTGACAAACTATTAATAAAGGGTCTTTCAAATTAAGTTTTCAACAGTAAATAATTAAAAGACATAGAATTTGAATTGAAACTTGAAAAGTTTTTATTTATTTTTGAAGTACAATGTTTGCCATTTATATTGTGAAAATAACATCTCTCATGTGATCACCTCTTGCGTCTCTACAATACCTGATTCTTTTATCAAAATTTTCGGTCACATTCTGGCGTAGTTGCGGCTCTATCTCACCAATAACTCGAATAATATCTGCTTCCAATGCTTCAACGTTTCGATAATATTCGTTTTAGATCTGTCCTTTCACAACATAGCCCCAGAGAAAGAAGTCTAACGGTGTCAAATCGCAGGATCTTGAAGGTTAATTCACGTCACTAAATCTGGAAATAACACGGTCTGGAAACTTTGTATGCCGTAATTGCAGTGTTTCTCTGGCTGTATGGCACCTAGCCCCATCTTGTTGAAACCACATGTCCCCAGTATCAATATTTTCCAGTTTGGGCCATAACAAAGTTGTGATCATGTCGCGATATGTGGTACTGTTAACGATTATGGCTCTTCCAGCATCATTTTGCGTTGGCTGGGATTAGGCGAGGGTTTTCCTATCCCCAAATACGGCATTTTTGTTTATTAACGTAGCCACCGATCTCAAAATGTGCTTCGTCCGAAGAGATGATTTTTTATGAAAAATCGTCGTTTTGTTCCAGTATCCAATTGGCAAAGTCCCGTCGCATGGAATGGTGTTGTGGCAGCAATTCTTGCGTTAATTGAACTTTGTAGGCCTTCAACGCTAAATCTTTGTGCGTAGTGCGCCATACAGTTGACTCAGAAAGTCCCAATTGTTATGAAGGTCAGGAAATTGACATGGTGGGGTGAGCTGTAACACTATCACTCACAGCACCAATATTTTCTTGTGAACGACCGGTACGAGCATACTGATGTCTTTTTCGATCTTGTACTGCACCAGTTTCTTGAAATTTCCGCACAACATTACGAATTTGTTACTCAGTTGGACGATTATGTCGACCATAAACATCGCGTAATTTGCGAAATACATTTCTTACAGAACGATCATTTTCATAAAATAATTCAATAATTTCAACCGGTTGTTGTAATGTATTCGACTCCATTTTTGTAAATGGCAAACCTTCAACTGTCAAAATGACATATAATATGGGTGCGTTCAATGTTTAAAGTGTGTTACACAGGCGCCTATTTTTGAAAACTCAATTCGAAAGACCCTTTATTAGTAGGTAAAGTATTACTTTGTCATGGGAAAAAATCACGCCATATCGCACTATATCGACTTATGTATATTTTAATTGATGGATTTATGTAGCTCATCCTTGGTTTATAGGTCAAAAACTTGTTTTGATTGTTTTGATTTAGGTAGTTAAGTTATAAAAGTTAAATTATAAGTTTCAAGTGAAGATTGTGGATAGTGATGGGTAAGTGGACAGGCAGGTTTAATGAACTGAACAAGTTTAGAATATTTTTCAGTAGCAAGTTTAAGAGGTTTTTCAATAAATTCATCGGTACTTTTTAATAGGATATATACAAATATATTATACAAATAGTAAAAAAGGAATTTTTTTCAAGTTAAATCAAGTTTTTTTTTTATTATGCAAATTCATTATTAGAAAAATTATTTTTGGTTTCATTCAATTTCTGAAATTTTGCTTTTAAAAAAATTTTGACTTATTATCATGTTGCCATTTACAAAATTTACAAAATTGACTCAGTAAACATCAACTTTTAGTCAGAAAATTGCCTCTGTAAAATTAACAGTTACCTCTGTTGTCTGCTATATATGACCTTTGATTCCTAGAATTTTGAGATTCTGAAAGTTTTGCTATTCTAATATTCAAATTTTAGATTTTTTAAATTTCATTCAAGTGTTTTTCTTCGTATTAATTTTTTGATTTTTTTTGTCTTGTTATAGTGTTGATTTATTACCCAATTCAGTGCCATTTTATTTTTTCTTATCATTTTCACTATTGTATATAATACACAATACTATAATTCTATGTTTGTAATAATTTTTGATCAGAAAATTTACAGATTTAGGTTATATGGTAGATTATGGTTAAATATATTTAGTAATACTATGGTTGAATACTTTTGTATTGTAAAATGGTAAAACAAAAATTCAATCATATGAATTGAAAATTTTTGTATTACTTATAATTATGTTGCCCACACTTTATTGATTTACTTATTGTTTTTTGTGACTTTATTTTTTTACTTATTAGTTATAATTATGTATGTATTACTAAATTAATTACACCACTTATCTGTGTGGGTATGTCTAGACTTTCAAAGCTGCTAAATATAGGCTTCATTTCTTCTATAACTATAACTGCATTTAGTATATTCTTAGTATATTCTATACTTTATAGTTTTTATTCATTATACATTGTTGAACGTAATGGAGAATAATAATATAAATTTAGAACTTTCACACACTTATTCACATTTCATAGGGTTTCACCAGAAAATTACCAATAAATTATGTCATTTTTAAAAATATTCATGAAAAAACTCAACCCATTTATTTATTACTTGAAAAAAAAATCCAAATAAATGGTACAAAAGTATTACTTACAAAAAAAAAAAAAAAAAAATTTCATTTCTAAGAATTTTAAAATAAAAACAAAATTTATTTAAATTCAATTTTTTAATGATTTATTAGATCTTATATAAAACATCACGTATCTGAAAATGTTACATAGGTATATAGTTTTTGGGACAGTGCCCAAATTTAATCGTATATAATCCTATCATATAAAACGCATATTATAAGCTTATACATATACCTATACACAATCTGAATTAATAGAACCACTAATTTTATTTCTAAGAAAAATTATTCTAATATACTTGTGGAAGAGGAATAAAATTATTCTAATTAGATTGAACCTGCTGTTTGCTGGCTTATCAAGTCAAAACAGATAAACTTTACGAAGAAAAGATCTAAACAATTGAAAGAAGAATAAAAAAAAATTTGAAAGCTGTCAACTACAAAATTAGAGGTAAAAATAAAATTTTTTTTTTTTTTAAATAAAATGAGAACAGAATCAATTTATAAAATTTTTACCTGTCCACATTCTCTATACCTGACACATACATATTTATACATATAATATCTACATATATATCATATTTTCTATATCTATACCTATTTATTATGTAGGTATATAAATATGTTTGGCTTTCATTTAATAAATAAACACCTGTGATACCGAAAAAAGATAATCTCCAAAAAAAAAAAAAAATTGTTTTTGTCTTTGCGTACGAGCGATACAGGACACGCTGTTAAATCTTTATTTTGTTATTTGTTTTTCACTTTTCAGTCAATCCATTAATAATTGGCTTATTTAAATTGGACATTAATGGGTTAATTATAAGGTTTTTAAATTCTAAGTTGGTGGTTTATAAATTATAACTTATTCTATAACGGTTATAATTTTTTTTTTTCAATTCGAATATAATTAATATGCAAAAATAACTATATTTTTTAAATATAGATATCGAGTTTAGGCCGATTTTAATGAAAAAATTATCGACTATTTATAGTCATTAAAGAGTAAAATACAGTACACTATAAATAAGAAAGAGGGAGAAAAAATATTACAGTATTTGGCACTTTGCTGACAAGATTTTGACAGCTAAAATAACATATTTCTAAGTCATTTGTATTTTCAATACACAATATTGAATTTTTATTTGGAATTAAAAAGTAAAGTGCAAATAATCATTTAATCAATTTATTAATCAAAAAATATGAGCTTCTTCTAAACTTCTACATTCCCAAATTGTAAAAATGTAAACAATATTTACTTTTTTTTTTGTTTTTTAGTTTGACATTTTAAAATTGAAATGTCAACTTTCAATAAATATATAAAGTAGTGTGCGGATTTTTTTATGTGATCGTCACTACTTTGTGACTTTAGTAGTTGCCGTCAAACGAATAATATTAAATTAAAGCAATTAAACATATAGAAAATAAATTACAATGGCAGCTTTTATCATTTATGTGCGAAAAGACATTATGACTATACAGGGTGTTTCCAACTTGATGGACTTCCATGAAATGGGTGTCTATTCTGGACCTTTCTCGAGATATGAGGGGTTAAAGATGTTTTAGCGACTTTTTATAAAAAAATCTATAACTTTTGAAAGGCTTCATATAGAAAAATAATTAAAAATGCGTTTTTTAGAGTAAGTTGTCAGCTTTAATTTTTGTGTACTAATGATTCCCATATCATAACAGTTACAAAGTTATGAAAGTTCAAAATGAATTAAAATTAAATAATTATGTTTCAAACTCAATTTTCTTTGGAACACCCTGTATTTGTGCACTACCAGCACTACACTTTTTCTTCAAGAGTAAATAGAAAGTGAAAGATGAGGGAATAGAAAGTGAAATTTACGAAAATTTACATCAACCGAACAATCATAATACAGGATCAATATTTAGAAAACAATTTATAAGTCGTCGTTTTAGATAATTTTACATACAAATACGTCTTCGTATTTAATGCGTACCATAGTTTGATTTTAAATTAGAAAATTAAAAGATTGAATTTATGATACCAAATATTTAAATATATTTCTAATATTATAAATTTAAACAAAACAAATAATTCAAACACAAAAATGTGTTTTTTTTTAGTTTATTCTTCTGACACATAAATGTGACAAGGAAATTACACAGCTGTTCCTTTTCCGGCGTGGCTGTAAATGTCATAAGAAGCGGGATTGGATTCCAAACAATTGAATCCAAGAATTATTCGTGGGATTCGTGAGATTGGATTCCAACGTGTGTAGGATTGCAACCGACATTTCCTCAGTGCTTCAAGCCTCTGTGTAAATGAAATTTATTTAAAATAGATAATAAATAAATTTTTTATATTAACATTTATCTATTAATAATTTATATTTATATTTACCTATACAGTACATCATATATTTACCTATACAAAAGCGAAAATGTATTTACATTAATAGTCGTAATAGTCGCAACTTACAACTAATCTGCTACTAAATTAATATGGGAATTAAGGAATTGTCATTGGTACGGTGAGCCATATTGTTTTAAATCGTCTCTGTATTCTTACTTATTGTTTGAGATATGTGCTAATAGAGTCCTCAATCTAGTCCAACTAAAAAAAATACAATTACATAATAAAGTTGACGTCTTCTTTAAAAGTGTTCAGTGATTTGAAAAGTCGTTAAATTTTCCGTGAATTTCGATAGTTTTTTAAAGTAAACTATAGGCATTCATCTTTATAAAATTCTAATACTTACTATAAATAAATCGATATCATGGTATATTCGATATATTTTATCTCTTAACTATAAGATAAGGCGCTAAATACCTCTTGGAGTTTTTGAACTCATATATTTATATAAAATAGAAATAATTATAATTACTCTTCAGTAAACTATTTTTAGGACTTACTTATAATGATTTTGTACAATATTTTAAAATTTAAAAAAAAAAGACAAGACACGAATGAATTGAATCGAATGTAGCATATGTCATAAACATCTGGCTGTATAAGAAAATTACCTATAATTATAATGGCAGACAGCCAATTAAAATCATATTAAAAACAATTTTTAGTATTTTATTTGTTTGTTATATTATTTCCTGTCAAATTGAACCTAATTTTAAACGTATCAATCCTAATTTAAATTTTTTATGTCATATTTATAATTTTTAATTTACTATTAAAAAAATCAAAACATTATTTTGATTGTACATTTCACTTTCATTTTTGAAAATGGTAAACAATTTTCTAAGTCATTTTCATCAACATCAGTTTATTTTGTGCATCCTTTAATTAATAATCGACGGCATTATAATGTTTTAGTCCTTATTTTTTCAATTTTTTTTTTAAACTGTCACTGATTTTTATTAATTCCAAGTTGTTTTAAAATAATTTCATATAAAATATTTTTAAAACGTTTTTCTTTGACAAAGATGAAAAATTCATAATTTTTTATGTTTTCCTTTTCTTTATCATTTTTTTTTTTTTGTTCTTTTTTTTTTTACTTTTTTTATTTAATTTACGCGGGTGTATACAGATAATTAGTTAATCATCATTACAAACACGTGAGTAGATTTTAAATATGAAAATTTTGAACAGATATACAAAAAGTTTCATAGAGTTCAGTGAAAAGAATTTTAAAAGACTATTTTTAGAATAAATTGGAACATGAATTGAATCATTTCTGTTTTTCTTCATGTAAGTGGCTGTAAGTGTGTCGTGTTTTATTATTATACAAAAAGGATTATTTTAAAAAGTATATGAAAAATTATAAAAACAGTTTTGAACAAAAACAGAAAAAATTGCATGTAATTAGATATATTAGATGAGTAAAATTCTAAAAGAAATTTTGATTACTATATACGATAAGCCTTAAAATGTGTTCAAACCTATACCTATTAATCTTTGATTTCCTCTTCTATTCTTGTTTATAAGTTTGCCATTATTGTTGAATTTCATCTCTTAGTTTACATTTGTTACATTATTTAATAAACAGACTCAGTAACCTTCATTGCCCATATCAAACATAACGCACATTGCCCACTAAACTTACTGATCGTAATTCGTACTTGATTATCTAAACTTTTAGTATAGTCTTGGTTACACTATAGATATTCGCACTAATAAAGAGTAATACATGTAATAAAATACATATCAAGTGTCTAGTGTCAAATGCTAGTGTGATAAAATCGGAAACTACCTAAGTTTAATTCGATCGATCCTAAAACTTCTCATTGAAGACGTACTTTATCATCTTTATTAGTTTATTTATATTTAAAGATTTCCTTATAGCACTTTCAGGTGCATGTTTCTTTATCTTTATTCTCTAAGCTTTCTTTAGGCATATCACATTTATAAATTATTTTCATACTAGCAATAAAGGTACTCACACTTTACATAATTTCAGTTTTATATTACATATGTATATACATAAATTATATATAAATGTTATTATGCTGATAAGTCCGGCGGTACGACATTAGTCCCAATGTCATATGTCCTAAAAAATTTTCCACACAAATTAAAATTGTGATATCATATTCAAATATTAGGTGTTTTGAGATTGAAAGAAGTTGGGATGTTGAAAATGTTGGGAGTTTTGTCATTTGTGTTGGGAGTTTTGTCATTCACTTTAGAAGTTTTGTCATTTCTTAAAAATGTAGAATTTTGTAATTTCCGAAATTTTTAACGATGACTTTAAGAAGGTCATACTATTTTCGAATTCATGTGTCTATAGTTAAAGCATAGGAAAGCAACAATTTCTCTTAATATGATTATAGTTTATATTTCGGTGTTCAGGCGTTATGGCGTTATTAAATTTAAATATAGTTACATCAAAAATAAAATAATGAGTTGCAGTTTACAATGCTTCCATGTAAGCATTTAAAAATTTTTGGAAATTGTCTTTTGAAGCTTCAAGCTTCAGCTATTACAAATGCCGTCCAGTTTATTAAGTGCTCAAATTGTCGAATATTGTGAAGTGTCATATTGTTGTAATTTTATTTTATTTTCCTTCGACATTATTTTGTTTTTATTTTGCTGAACGCATATTTCTTTCATTAAAATATATATATATATATAATAAATATACTCAATATAATTTCTTATTTGCTTTATTTTTAGTTTTTTTGTATGTGTTTTATTCTTAGTTTTTAGAAGTTTGTGTTAAATCTTTTAGAAAAGGGAATATAACACTTTTTCCAAAAGTTTTACAAAACTGTTAAAAATTTTTGTTAAACTTTTGGAAAAAGGGACCTCCGTAAAACGGATTCCAAGATAACGGCCTTCAAAGTGATTTCGTTAACTTTTTAAAGAAGTAACAACATATTTGCCCCTGTATAACATAGAAGATTCGTTTAAGTGTCAATTATGGTTTTTCACATTAGTATTTAAACTTTTAATGTGTTTTTTTAATGTGTCAATTTTATCTCATTTTCAAAATCACCAATTCCTCAGCTTCAATTTAAGTTAATAAATTTTTCTCTTATCTTTTACTGTTTTCGAGATAATTATCTAAACATAACCATTTGCTACTTACCAAGTAAATATATATTTTTTTTATGTAACAATATGGAAAATAATTTTTGTAACAAAATTTCAATTAAGCCCATCGTTATATATGTATATATTTAGAGATTATATCAACAGTTTTTTGCTAGTTATGAACTTGTCTATCACCTCCGTTTTTCGTGATCTTTGAGTGCTTGATATCCTGTATATAAGTGAAGGAACGATGATTCACACTATCCATCATATAGTATCATAAACAGTCAGACTACATACGAACAAACTTCTCAGCAAATATTTGTGATCTGTTTGTGTTGTTATTATTCATCCTACTTAAAAAAAAGAATAGAAATGCTTGTTGTAAGGCTGACGAACAACAAACGGCCGGATACCTATTATATAGTATGCGAAAAGCTATAATTTTCTTAATTGAGTGCATGTCTACAGAAATACGCTTAGTTTACTTAAATTTTGTAAAATTTAAACAAAATTTGTTATTTTTTAAAACAAAAGATATTTAATGTTGCTTATATATTTTTTGAATTATAAAATAATTAACTTGCAACATTTTTTGTTCAATACTGTACATATACCAATTCCGCAATTCAACATTAAAAAATAGACTAAAACCATCTAAAACTTTCATTTTCAATTATAAATTTTGTTTTTTGTTTTTTTTGTTTTAAAATCGTTTGCATCTTATCGGCCACTTTGTTTCATTCAAAATCTGGAAAATAATAATCAGAAAATATAGGAAAAAAAAAAGTTGAAAAAATATATTTTTGACAGATTGTCACCGTGTGCATTCATTTTTAATTTTTTGTATTTTTTATAAAAAAGTTGAGTTGAGCCATAAATTTTTTAATTGTCCCGAAGACAAAATGCATTTTCATCTCTCGATCTAATGTTTGAAGTCACAAAAAAAAAAAAAACAAAAAAAATAAGGGAAATTATTCCATCTGGAACAAAATCTTTGGTACAGAGAAGAATTTTTTTAAATTGAAAGGGTATTTTAAAATGTATACATAGAATAAGGTATAGGTGCAGTAAATTTTTTATTAAATAAAGAGTGATGCATAAATGCTGATCATATTGATCATGATGAAGTTAGTTATTGAAGAGGGGAGGGAAAATATCAAGAGAACCCTATTCTTTTACATAGAATCATATTTTCTATTATATCATTTCTTTGGTTTTATAACCGAAAGGGTTTTAATTTAAATAATATCATCATCATCATTACAATCATTAACATCATCAACATCAACATCATCATAATTATGGTTTTTTTTTTTAGTTTTTATTGTCTAGTGATAATTGATTGCACGGATTTCTGGATGGATAATATTTGGTATTTAATTTTGATGTCTCAATTAAGCAGATAAATAATTGAAAATTTTTTTATTTTGTTTTTTATTTATTTTTTTTTTAAATTACGATAAAAAAATATTAAAATAATGTCTATTTCTTTTTTTTTTTTATGATTCTTTTATAAAATTTAAAATTTCATAGACTATGAAATTAAAAAATGCAAGAATTTGTTTAGTACCTATATATAAAATGAAATGAAAATGTGATTTAAAGCGCCAGCGTTGCTAAATTGATTGTTGATAATAAATAAAAAATATTTTCAATATAAATTAAAAATTTTTTTTTTTTTTTCTGATTTTAAAAAAGTAAAATGAGGAATTCTTATTTTATTTTTAATTAAAAATTAACATCAGAAGTATATGATAGATAATATGGTATATAGGTACAGTAAAAAAAAAAATTTATAAATACTCGTAATGTATTTAGAAGTTGAAATATAAATTTTCAATTTAATGCAATTCGAAGCACTTTTAATATTTTTAGACCAATTAAATGATTTAAAAATCTTGGGGTCTACCGAAACTTTACAAACATCTTATCTTATCTGTTATTTTTTTATTTTCTAGAGTACGAAAAATAACTTCTTTCTGCTTTAGAAATTAAAGAAAAAAAGATGGGATAACGATTGAAAGCGTGTCATCAGGTCATACAAAAACTAAAAGAAATTACGACGAAGGGAAAACTCAACTATATTGAAGATTTTAATATAGTTCGAACAATTAAAAGGAATGCAAGGACGGTTTAAAGCAATATGTCTTCAAATATCAGAAATCAAATTTGTAAAGTATAATAAAAAAAATAAAAAGCTAAAATGCTTAAATTCTTAATTAGGCTGTCTCCAACAGAATGTTAAATTCTTTTTACTACGAACTATACATAAAAATACATTAATTAATAACGATTACTTGAAAATAAAACGGTTAACTTTAACTGGCAGATGACTTTTTAAAACCTAAATTAAAATCTATACTCTTTACTTATTGAATTTATTAAATTTTACTATAACTTCACATTTGCTCTCACTCATTTTGTCGTTCTCTAGAGCACAAGTAAATATAGTACTGATTTTGATTTAAACAATTATATATTTGTAATAAGACCGATTGGACCGATCATATACCCTTACATATAGTAATGGAATATAAAATTCTTGTGATGAATTTTATGAAATATGAACATCTTTTCCTTTCAACATGTTCCTAATGTAAACGCAGAATACAGAAAGTGTTGAACAATTTTTCTTTTAACTCTAGAGACTCTATAGTACATATATATATATATATATATATAACAAAAAGTGCTTAAAATTTTCATCAAACTAAAAATTTTAATTGTCACATGTCAATTCTTTATTTTATCACTAACTATAGGTATAGGTGTATAAAAATATAAAAGAACTATTTTATTACTTTTAGACCTACATTTAAGTTGAAAGAATTTTCTAAAATGTTATTAATAACAATCGTATTTTAAATGCTCATAAAACTTTAAGTCCATATATACATATACTTAATAAAGAAAAAACAAAATAACATTTATACTTTCTATTTTATATTATTGGAATTTTACGGTTTTTTTTTTAATCTAAAAACCAATTTAAAAAAATTTGTCTCATAAAATCTAAGTAAAATAAAATTAATACTTTAAATGACGCCTTCTAATCACTTAAAATTATTCAAAATTTTGATTAATAATTTTTTTTTTCCATTTCCTACCTTTTCGTTAAAAACGTTTGGTATTTTATTTAAACATTTGTCCCACTGTGCCACTGAACTTCTATGTCAACTATAGCGTCAGGACTTATATAGATGTAACGGTATAGATAGATAATGCAATCTAGGCTAACAATCAAGAAAATATTGTAAATCCATTCTACATATAAGTCAGATCTCTGGAACGCTGCCTATGGCGGCTTGCTGCGTTTGGATATGCCCGAGGAGACAATTCTCATCAGATATGCCGACGACGTGGCACTGCTTGTTCTAGACCTAATAGATGGTTAGATGAAATAAATGCGATTAACGCGATGGTTAGATAAAATAAAGGCAATGGAATATACTTGTCTACATATAGAAGAGAACCTGTTGTTATATAGGTTTAGGTATATAAAAGGCTGTTGAGTATGGGTATATAGGTATAAAAGACTATTGAGTAAAGGTTTATGAATAAAAGTCTGAAACTTGAGTCAGTTAAGGCTCTTTGTGTTGTGTATTTAAACAACGAAGTAGTTCTAGCTCGAATTCGTGAAAAAATAAAGCTCTAAAACAGGAAGTTAGATACATGAACAAATTTTGGAGAACGGAAAAGTATTATCTTCTCAAAATGATGCTAAATTTAAGCATATAGAAAAAATATTATCATAATAACGGTACATAAATTTACCTTAATTTTTTTTTTCATATATCTTATAAATTTTTTGAATGAAAAATATATAAAAATAATAACCCATAAAACTTTTTTGTTCACTAAACTATCAACAATAGTCACAATATTAATAAAATTAACAATAACAATAGTGTATAACATTTTTATTATTTTTTATTTTAAAATATTTTGATAATAAAAAAAAACGAAACAAAAAACAAAAATGTTCATAAAAAATTTTATTGCTAAAAATAAGACAATACAATGTTGTTTTTCTCATGTTTTATGCAATCCAGAATTTTACGACTTTTAAATTATCAAAAGACTATTATTTGACACAAAAGCTCATCATTATTCCACAACCTTTTTTTTTTTGTGGTATTAACGATTAATTTGAACTTTTTACTCTATTTGATTATGGAATTTATTGAATTAAAAAATAATCGATTTAATTGTTATGATAATCGATTTTTATATTATGACTATAAAATTTTTTTTTGTCTAAAATTAAAAAAAAGTTTGGTTATGTTATAGATAAATTAATGGAAATAAAATATGTTTTAAAAAACCTACTGTCTGTTTTCTTATACTTGCAATTTTTTACTAAAAATTGTTTTTATTCTATTTGTTTAATCCTTTCTCTGCAGAATTTAAATGCTCCTGGAAAAGAAAAAAATTAATTTTGAAAAATTAAAATTAATAAATTTATCTGATCATAATACATTGCTTAAAGTATTGCTTAAAGTATCTGGTATTGCAGATCTTTAAATCCAATATAGGTATTACTAATAATATGTTCTTGAGAATATCCATTCTTCTTGCTTTTTTCATCAACGTCTTCGCAGTAATTATAAATAAGTTTCTAACTGAATGTTAACTAAATCTTCTATTAGATAGAAGAGAGGTATTAGATATAATATGAACCTAGGAGCATATTGCTTTATCGAAGATGAAGCAGTATGCAATAAATCGTCTACAGATCACCAGTTCCTTAAAGACAGTAGAGCTGACAGAAGTTTATAAGTGAAGATCGCACGGTTACTGATACCTTTAAATAATAATAATAATAATTAGATTAGATTTGTTCTATTATCTTTCTTTATTTATTTTAGTACTTTTTATCACAAGTCGATTATGTTTATGTTTTGTTAATCGACTTTTGGTTTGGACTCTATCTTCACACCACCATCTCCTTCATCAATTCCTCAACACAATTTCCTGGTATTGTAAATTATCTTAAAATTTTCGCCAGATATGTTATATTATTAGTTGTTTGGTGTTTAGTTTTTTATGGTTGGTTGATTCGTTGTTTACTTTCTATATATAGAAACTAAAAACGATGAAAAAATTAGAGGACAAATAGCACAGACGAGCTATCGTTTTGATACCACTTTCTCGTAATTTTGATTGTCAACTATTTATTCTAGAACCAGTCCTTTATTACGGAATATTTTATTTTCTGATAACTGGCTTAAATGTGTGAAAGTATAAGAGATCCTCAGATTTTCAGTCTAATACTATTATTATTTTTAAAATTATTGAATGTTATTATTGAATTATTTACGTGAAACTAAAATTATCTAAAAAAACTTATTTTTAAATTTAAAAATTAAACTTAAAAAAATATATGCATCTTCTTAATTTTTCTCGTTCTCGTAGGTTTCATGTACCATTTCAGAGAAAAAGATATTCAATATTAAGGAGCCAAATAAAAATTATAATGTATATAATAAAACTAGTTCTTGATTTCTTCTAAATGTTCATTAGCATTTTATTTCATTATTTATTATATTAATGGGCGGCTCTATATTATATTAATGATTTGGGAGTTAAAAATTAATGACAAAAATAAAAAGAATCTTCTCAAAGATATTGCAACAAAATTAAAGTTGGTTACTTTATAAATTAATAGATCAACTGGCCAACTTCAACTATAGCCAGCCTTCTAATCTTGTTAGTTATTGTCAGTCAATAAAGTGCATTTAATATGAATTAAAACTTGAGGATGTATCAGTTCAGTAATTTTAATTTTAGATATATTAACATATTGACGTTTATAAGGACTCTATACTCTTTACGCAAAAGATAATCTAAACAAAAACCCTGTAATGTATGAAACGATTTTTCTTTTTATTATATAATAAGGTTTTTAAAATACTTTTATTTTTTTTTACTTTAAAATTAATAATTTTCTTCAATTAATGGTGCTTTTATCTTATTTTAAGTATATATTGTGATATTGTTATTTATCTGACCATCAGATAATGGATTCGTTAGGAAGAACCGTTAATTTAAATTTTTTTTTTAATAAAACTCGTAAAAACTTTTACGATCCGTGTTTCTTTTTTTTTTTGCTAAGTATAAAAAAAAAAAACTTTTATTTTTTTTATTATTATTTCCTAAAGGTGTTTTGAGTTATGACGTTGGTGTTTAGAATTTTAAAATTATCATAAATTTTTATATTGTTTTTTTTGTTTTTTATTATTTGCTTGTTTAAAAGAAAATTCAGAATGGCTAAACTTTGTATATTCCGTCTGAGAAAAAATTACAAGTATAAGTTATAGATTTGCACTTCAACAAAAAAATTATTTTCCCTATTTTATATAGGTATATACATACATATTTTGCTTATAGCTATATTTGTGGTACATTGTTAAGAATAATATAATTTTTATTGTAATATAGGATTGCACTAATTGAAATCTGTTACACAGAGCTATTCTTCACAGAAATGCTTAAGCACCGCTAAATGCTTATTAAAAATAATAGAATGTACTATGGTCTCGGTTGGAGTCATGGAGTCATTAAAAGATTAATATCCACTTTAAAATATGTTGATATAGAAAATTCAATATTCTCCAAATATCTCTTGTAATGCTTAGATTATATAATCGATTGTTAGCTTAAAATAAAAATCTTAAAATTATGGAAACATAATTTTATGCGTCATCACAGGATTTTTTTTTTTAAGAATTAATGTCAGATGTCAGTTAATTTTATATTCTGATCGGTTTAAAAGTTGTTTAGAGAAATTTTAATTTTGTATTAATATAAGGTCATATTAAACATTTTATAGCTCCGTCATCAATCGGAATCATCACAAAAATTGATTATTTTTATTGCTTTTCCTTTATGTAAATTAGATAACAATTCCTTTAAATTATTAGTAAGCTTTAGATAGGTCTTAGAATATAGCTAAACAAAAAAACCTGAAATTTGTATGTACATTTGTAATGTATATTTTTATTATATGAATTTAAAATTAAACGCTTTCTATTGGATCCTTTTTATTGTAAAAACATATTTGCCACAAAAATTACTTTAATATGATCTGTTAAAAAGTTACTTAGAAAGTAAATTTTTTTTTTTTTTTTTAATGTATTTCTCTGTCATTCTGTCCTTTCCTGTTCAGGCGTGGCTGTAAATGTTGTAAATGGAAAAACTCTTACTACGTGTGTAGAATTCGAACCCACACTCCCTCGGTGCTTACAGCGTTTTTTATACGCTCTTACCCACTAGGCCACCGACGCCCCTGGAAAAAAAATAAATTATTTCAAAAGGAAAACCATTTCACCATAGTTTTAAAAAAACTTACTCGTACATTATGTCTCACAAAGATAAATCTTGCGTCTTCTTATTCATTCCTAGTAACAAATATATTCTTTTATCCATACACTGATAAATATTTGGCATCTATAGGAATTATAATTTGTATTAATTAGTATAAGAAAATCTAAATAATATTGCCACAGATTTAAATAAAAAGGAAATTCAAATTAATGAAACGAAATCTAAGAAAAACCTACTACTATCAATCAATTTGTCCAATTTATAGTCTGCAAAAATTGAAAATGAACCTTAATAAATTCATTATCAATCTATATGGATAAAAGCATATAAAAGTTAAAAATTACAGATGATGCCTAATTAAGATGTCGCTCTTTAAAATCATTCTCAAAACAATTGCAACAGAGCACTGTCGAGTTCAGCTTAAAGATCTTTTATGAAATTCAAATTCAAAATTTAAACATTGAAATAATACAAGTCTGTAATCAACCCAAAGTACTTGGAGCTCTATTGTTGACGTGTCGTTGTTTATACAATACTATATTATTCGTATAGATTAATAATAACACTCAAATTAATAATAATCATGTATAGTGTAGATACTGTAGATACTATAGTTGAAAAAGACATTCCTCCCTATACATATATAGTCAAATAAATAGTTATAAATTGAATAATCACTTCAATAATCACTGAAACTTTTTTAAAGTCAAGAGATTATTTTCGATTTAGACGTTTCGATTTAAATTCTTAATACTTAAAATAATATTTTAATCTGATAATTTATTTATTATTGTTATTATTTTATTGATTTTATTATCCCCAGTTATAAATAACTGCAAAAAATTTTAAAATCTGTACCGCTAATATGGGATTATAATATAATGCAATAGGTATATTAAGGGTATTCAGGAGTTGGTGCAAAAGTGCAAATTTTTTTTGCACCGTAGCACATATTTGCACCAACTCGTGAACAACCCTAGCCTGAATTATTATTGAACTGTCAAATATCGTTGATGTGCTTGTTTTGTTTACATAAAAATTTAATATGCTTACCAAAAATTATAGATATTTGTATTTCTTCATATGCTTGACTTAATAAATAATCAGAAATAATTTTTTTTTCACTTTTTTTAGGCATTTTTTAAATTTTTATCTAATATAGCTCTTACAAAAAATATATAAACAAACTTTGCAATGGTCTTGCACAAATATGAAATAGGGTTTAGGTCTTGCATAGTCTTGCAAAATTTTGCACTTTTTTATACATGAAAACAACAACAAATTGTGCACTTTAACTGTCAAAAAATTGAAATATGTTACAGTGCAAAATGTTGCACTTGTGCAAGATCACTTTGCACCAACTCGTGAATACCCTTATTGATTTTATGTATTATTTATTTGATTATTATCAGACATCATTGGAAGTTTAGACACAGAATTTATTCGGAAATCGCCCTAAAATTATATACTTTTAAATTATTATATTATTTTAAAAAAAATTTAATAATTTAATTTTATATTTCATATTTTATACTTATTTAATACTTCAAAAAAAATATTGTAAAATTTATTTACTTTAGTACAAATTTTCACCACTATATTTTATCTCTTTTTACCTTCAGAATATAATTTTATAAGTCTATACACGAACCAATAATTTTTTTTTTCTGAATTTAATAATGAAAAAGAAGATGTCACCAATATCGTTAAATTGTAATTTTTATTTAATTGTTTGAAAAGAATTTTTGATATAATTTTATTTCGCTTTTTTTTTTATTTTAATTTTAGTAAGTAACAAAAACAAAAAAAAAAAAGTCGACGTTCAGATGAATAAAAAACATTTTGAAAAATATTTGTACTACATTTAACATAACGTTGTATTGTATAGGAATGGTTTGGGCATCAAACAAATTCCTACGTCGACACTCGACATAATGGCAAACTTTAAAAAATTCCTGGTTTGTATACAGAGTGTTTTGATTTATAGTAAGATCTTTGATTAGTTACTTCGGTAAAATTTGCAACAAAATTTTAGGGTTCAGCAATTGCAATAGAAAATCTTGTCATGATTACTGACATTTAAGTTTCTTTCAAAAAAAAAAAAAGTTTAAAAAGAGTACTTGACAAAACAAAATAAGGAGCTTGTTGTATTAAATATTTAAAATATTTAAAATGACATCGGTTGAATTATTTTACGAAGATTCGGAAGAAAAAATAAATACTGAAAATATTCTTGTCATTTTTTATCCAAGATATGTTTTTGACATATGGCTTTGTCTAAGTTTTGATTTAATTTCATCAACTTTACTCAACTAAAAATTACCTTATGTTACTGACTACTTTACTTTATTTCATTCCTAAAAATATGTACATACATATAATATGTAGATTTTTTTCCAAAAGAAATTAAAATGATTTCATTTTTAAAAATATTTTGAATATTTTTTTAGTAACAAACCGTTTTTATTTGAAATCAACCGTAAATTTCTTGACCCTAAAAAAATTTGACAATATAAACTATGTATGCATGTACATACACATATGTATTCATATGTATATTAAGTAGGTATATACATATGAATACATATATGTCTATCTATAAATTACAAGCATTCATAGGTCATCGTCATGTCATAGACAATAGACTGTAGTCAGAAATAATTTTTATAATTTTCAATATACATATGTACCTATTTTAACAAAATGTTTTTTTTAATTGGATTTATAGTTTCATTGGTTTCATTGATATTTTTTAATTTACATTGTAGTAAAATATTGCAAAATCTGTCAAATTCAAGTTGATTTAAGAAGAGGTTGAGGTCAAACATTGCCAAAAGTTTGCCGTTTTTGTTTTAAGAACTTTAAAAGATCTGCTGTGATATTTGCAGAATGAAAATTTATGCGTTATGGTAATCAAAAAATACCTTTTAATTTTTTTTATTTTTTTTTTTGAAAACTGTAACAGTATATTAATATAAAATTTTACTTGTTTATAATATTTATTTCAATTTTTTTTTTTTAATGTCAAAATATACAATGAAGTGTAGTTTGAGTTCATATACAATGAAGTGCAGTAAACTGTTTTTAAAGATAGGGCTGCTTTTTTCAGTTTTTTGATTTTCTGTTGCAGAGTGGCGCTGACTGAATAAGAATTATAGTTTTAAGATTTGCAAACATGAATTCAACCCAATGTCATTGTCAGACTTCAAGATATTGAAACCAAATGCCATTTTCAAGTTTTCAATCTGACAGAGTAAAACGCCCCTTAAAATTCGAGCTAATTTCAAGTCAAGTACTCAAGTGTATTTTTCTATAATTTGATATCTATGTGTTTTGACATTTTACATCTTCATAGTTGTGTGATGGCTACGTTGATTGTGCTCAAGCCATTTAAACAAAACTTTTAAAAACAAGAGTTTATAGGATTAATTAACTTAGAAAATATGGAAGTCGCATTGGAAAATTTGATACTTTCAATATCGAAAATCGGAGAGTGGCGAATGCGAAATTAAAATTTTGATACTGTATAATGCTTACACAGTTAGGCACCAGTATCAAAATTTTAATTTCGCATTCCCAAACCTACGATTATCCATTTTCAAAGAGTCAAATTTCCAAATGCGATTTTCGTTTAGCGAAAGTAGTACTACGCGGTAAGGCACCTGGTTTCAAAGTGACATTTGACAGTCAACATAACCGTAGGTAAATCAAAACAAAATTTTTAATTTTTATGGAATATATACGTTTATATACATTAAAAGTGGTTTAAAAAAAATAATACATAGGTATACAATTATTTTTTAGTTTTTAAGAAAATAATAAGTTATGGTCGAGAAAGCAAGCATATACGTAAGTTCCTAAAAATTAAGCATTTTGATATTCTTTCTGTTATAAACAAAAATAATGTTATAATTTAAGTATGTAATTTTTTGAATATACCAAAAAATTTTATTACACCCTTAAGGTTTTAACCAAAATATAAATGGAAGGAAAAACTTTCATTAACGAGCGAATGCGTTTCAACATGATATACATGCCATTATTAACATTCTTATTTTTTTAACTTCAAAATGAAGTTAATTTTGGAGCGTTTCTTCCATCCAAACACTACTGGATAGTCGATTCCTCAGTAGGTAACTTGTAGTGTTGAACTATCTAGACATTAGACAACTACAACTAAATTTTTATCAGTGTAGCACAGCAGTGCTTTATATAAAATTTTAATAAAATCAACTGCGAGATATAAAAATTGAATAAAAATTTAGAAAAAATAATGTTACTTTTAAATTCAAATCTATTTTTTTTTTTGTACAAAAATAAAGCAAACTTTCAACATCGAGTTAATTTGCACTTATGTGAAAAAAAATACTCTACTTGTATGTTTTTAGTAATCTGTAGATCAAAAAATAAAAAAAATACTTGCGTTTTTTACTATTGGAGATTGGAAGGTTGTGCTTTGAGTTGAGTGATAGCTGACTCAAGCGCTGCAAAATAATTGTAACATAGCACTCAAGCAATTGAACGATTTTTTATATAGCGTTACAGCATAGTGTGTGGTTTTGTAGTTTCAAAATTTCAGTCTACTAATATAAAGACTAAATGAAATAAAAATTTTATTTGAAAATTTTTTTTAAAACTTTATAAAAATTATATTTATTATAGATTATTAAAATTTTGTAAATTAAAAGTTATTAAAATTTAAATTCATGTTTTGTAAACACATGATTTTAAAAGTTTGCTGCAAAATGTTCATTTCATTACAACTATGCAGCACTAATTGCTACACCACTGTATTCTGTAATTCAACATAGCGCTATATTTAGCTGAACGCATCCATTACATTGTACTTGTGTTTAAGGAAATTAATTTATTGGTTATTCCCCATCATTTTAAAATAAGATGTTTTTATTTTTTTTATATTAAAAGCAGTATTACCAACTTAGTTTTTTTTTATGTAATAATAATTTTAAATTAAAATTTATGTATTTGTTTTAATCAAAATTTATGTATTTGTTGTAATCAAAAATTTGAAAATCAACGTATTTTTTCCCCTTGTTACTCCCGTTGGGGATATAGGATGTTTACTAGGCTAGGCATCTTCATCTGACTCGTTGGACGGGCTCGTTCGTGGTTTCCTTTGATGTTACATTGCAGTGCTTGTTTTGTTTTTGCTATATAATCCCGCACCTTTCCCTTCGAATCCCTTGTTTATCCTATGCAACTCCACTTTTTCTATTTAATTTTTGCTCAAGTTTTTTTTATTTTACCATGGTGTCAGAGGCTGTTGCTATTGCTGATTGTGTTCAACCAGTATATACCACATATAATCCTTAGATACTAATTAATGAATAACTATAGTTTCTGTGTGATGTTGTTCGTGAATCGTAACTAACCAGGTTTCACTTCCTTCACATATGGATGTTTTTGCAAAAGAAAATCAACGTAATTGTATTTATTTTATTACTTTACTATTACATACATATTTATTGCTTTAAAATATACCTATTTATATTAAAAATAAAATTACTAATAAGTTATATTTACTATACTTTTTATTTTAATACCTATAATGTATTTGTTATTAGTTATTATCAAACAGATGTAAATAAATTTGTTTTAAAAATTTTATTAAGCATAAAATTATGCTTGCGATAAATGGTAACTCTGGCGATACTCGGAAGTGTACTGATTTCTTTTCTTTACAAAATAGAAACACAATACAATTTACATTGGTCGCATTCAGTAGCATCTAGTGGTACAAAAAAATTGCAGCGCTCGATAAAATTTTCTACTGAACGATTTTTTTATTTAGCGCTACATGAATTTCGCAGTTAAGAAGAAAATCTTTCACTAACGGCTAAATTATGTAGCGATTTTTTATTGACGTTTATGTGCTTACATTTTAATGTTAAAAATTTAAATTTTTGTTTACAAAATTTTATGAGAATTTTTGGATTTCAAGCATTTTTTTAAAAATTGATAAACTGAGATAAGAAATATAAGATTTAAAAAAAAAATAAGATTTAAATAAAATAAAAATAAACAAAATGTCACACAAAATTAAATGTCATTTAATTTTGCTACAAATTGTTCATTGTTCAGTACAAACATGCAGCCCTAAATGCTACACCGCTGCAATTTAATATATCGCTAGATTCTCCTGAATGCGACCATTTTTGAATGTTGATTGTTTTTTATTCAGATTTTAGTAATTTAAATTTAGTTCAGTAATCAGACAATCAAACCACTAACCAGTACGTTAGTTGTTACTTGTTACGTTCAATACTGATTACTGTTACAGTTCAGTTTTTTCAGTTCACTCACTCACTAGTCAGTACTGAATACTCAGTACAGTAGTCACTGTTCAGTTTTGCATTGGAAATTGGAATAGTTTAAGCTTCAGTTTGATTTGAGTTTAGTAAATTGATTATTGAATATTGAATAGTAGTGATTAAATAGTGATTACTGATTAGTACATGTAATGTACATCATGCATTTTAATTTTAGTCAGACGTAGTTATTTTATTAATACTTTACTTTGGTTTTTCATTTTCTATTAAGTGAAAATTTTGATAAAAATAATAAACATTTTAATTTTTAAAATTAGTGATTAAATTTAAATCGAATTAAATTAAAAATATTTTCTTAAATAAAGCTAAAATTATAAAACATTTTTTATTACAATTTTTATACTTTAGTTCGGAAATCGGAATACATCATTGTAAGTTACAATTTCAAATAAAAATAATATTAAATGTATACATAATATGTATAATGTATGTATGTAAGATTTTCTATAAACAAATTTTATGGTTTAAAAAAACAAATATGAAACAAAGAATAAAACGGTCCTCAAAAATAATAGTGATTCTTGCATAGGACATGTAGTTTGGTTGATTTGAATAAATTTAAAAAAAAAAGGGAAATCACCGACCGTCGGGCATAGCAGTTTGAATTTTGAACGAATATGTACCAAAAAATGCGTTATACGATGTATGCACTCTGCAGTCTGCATATATGTATGTGTGCGTGAAACTTTATTTAAAATATATACATATGCATGTAAATAATAAGTCTGTCTGAACTCTGAGTATTTTGCTGACTAATTTTTTTGAGTAAAAAGAGTAAAATTTCACGTTTTTCTTATTTTTTTTTTATTGTACATGTAAGAAAAAAAGATCGCAGACAGAAAACTGACTAAAAATGTATAGTTGACATTGACACCAAAGATTATCTATTACATTAAGATGGGGCACTCTTTTTTTTTTTACACATATGAATGCATTACCTAAACAAAAAAAATACCATTAGTAAAAGTAGGTAAAATATACATATGTGTGTTAATTCTAATTCTATTATTCAAATTACTGTGAGAGAAAATGAACGAAATATGTATTGTTTGGGTAGTATTTTTACCATTCTTTTTTAAAGGCTCAATTTTGTTACTTTGCCTATGTATTGTTATAATACAAAGTATAAGAGTATTTGAAATTGAATCGCAATGTATTTTTAAAGGCGCAACTTTGTTTAATTTTATACATAGTGTACATAGTGGCAAAAAATAATCGAAAGTATTTTAAATTCTTAATTGAATTTTTTTGAAATTAAATAAAAAAGTAATAATCGAAAGTGTTTTATTTATTTATTTATTTAAAAACAATCTCTTACCACATACAATGTGGTAGGAAAGAGAACTCTGCCTTTCCTTTACAGGTGTGGCAGGAATTTTATTTTACATTATTTAAAAAAGTTTACTAAAATTTTATTATTATATTGCATGTTAGGTATATCCTTTTTAAGACCTTTTTATGTAAAGTGTTTTAAATTGTTTATTGAAATTTGAATATGAAAAATGTATTTTAATTGAAAATTTTATGTAGATATTATTTAGATAGTTTAGAAAAGTTTATAAATATTTTAGTAAAATTAGTTTTTTCTCTACTTATAATATAAATTATATGAACGTTTAAAAAATTATTTTAATTATGACGGTTGTAATAAATGTAACAAATCTTATTTTATAAAACTATGTATGTACATATACTCTTCACTTCAAATTTGTCCTTTTTAACATTATATTTGTCTTTTTTCAAAATCAATTTTGTTACTTTATGATTATATTACATACATACATTAATTTTTTTTTGTAATAAGTTAAAATATTTTTAATTTATTTGGTTTGTTACACAGTTTTTTTTATTTTTTACATATACATGTGTAAATATAAATTTATTGTATTTTATTAATTTATTTTAATTTAAATTTCAGTGACAATGTTACCACAATATGATATTCCTGTTCTGAAAGGAATTTTGAAACTAATGTTTTATAATTCATTTGAAGAAACAATTATCCCAAGTTTAAATCGATGTAATATTTGTTTTTATATAAAAACTTTCGGAAAAGAAACTATGTTAGTTCCGATAATTGAAAATTATAAAATTCCGAAACTTCTTTGTTGTTCTGGATGTAAAATTGTAAGCTATTGTTCCGGTAAGTTTTTATTTATTTATTTTTGTTTCTTATAATAATTTCTTATAATTTTCTTATTTTTAGTTGAACATCAAAAATTACATTGGAAATATCATAAAGAAATTTGTAAAAGTGTTCAAAAATTATTACAAGAAAATAATATAAAATATTTGTATGAATTACCAATGAATTTTTTAAATAATCGAAATAAATTTTGTTACGTAATTAATAAAATTAATGAAAAAAAAGAAAAAAATTTGTTCACTTAATGAAGCTCTTTACATACATTTATATTTAACAATATTTTGTTCATATTGCAAAACATTTAAATTAAAAAATAAATTTATAAAATGCGAAAAATGTGAAATAATTTATTATTGTAATGAAGAATGTAAAAAAAATGATTATGATATGCATATTAAAAACTGTAATACTTTACAAATTATATTTAATTTTTATTGGATAAAAGATAATTTAAATATAAATTATGATAAAACACCAAAAAATATAAATTGGTTTAAAATAAAAAATTTAATGGATTTTTTTTTGCATTATTTGATATTAATTTAAATGAATATAAAACTAAATATTTTATATTTAATAGAAATTTAATTCCAAAAAATCAAAATGAATTTAAATTATTAAATTCAATATCACATTATTCAAGTATAATAACAATATTATTTTGTCTTCAATATTTAAAAATATTAAATAAAATTGAAAATAATCATTTAATTATTCATATTTATATATCAAATCAAGAATCAAAATCAATATATTTATATGATTTATATAAAATAAAATTATTTATTTCACAGATATTAATACAAGATATAAATTTTAAAAAGTTAACACTTGTTTTTATGAATTATGATAAAAGTAATGTTTCATTTTATTCAGAAAATTTTAATATAAATATAAGAAATAAAAAAATATTAATAGAAAAATGTTATTTAACTTATAAAGATTATAATACTTTTAAAAGTTTAAATATTTCAAAATCATTAAAAAAACCAAATTTTACATTTTTTGAGCATATTGAAGAATTTATGCCATTTATAGATTTCAGTTATTATTTAAATGTTATTTGTGCTTTTACTTCATCATCATTAATATTATCAAAAGAAATTTTAAATATATTAATAAACAAAAATTATAAAATTAATATATATATTGAAAATGCTAAAAATCCATTTAGCTATTTATTGCCACATTTAATTTTCGAAGGTGGCTATGATACTTCATATTTTAACAATTACTTAAATATTTTTAATTTAACTATGAAATGAATGGTTTTAATTAAATTTCAATTATTTATTGTTATATTATATTATATTTTTTTTTTGTTTTTTTTTTAATTAAATATTAATTTTGTTTCCAATGAAATATTTTTAATTTAATATTTTAAGTTTAAAAATATGTATTATGAAGTAAATTAAAAATAAATAAAAACTTAAAAGAAATTTAAATTTTTTTTTTAATTCCTACACCTATATACTTATTTAAATAAATCTTAGTCAATTTTAGAAATATTGGAAGTATTTAAAAAATAAAAAGGCAAGTTTGAACAACATTTATAAAATAAATAACATAAAAAAAACATTTAAAATTTACAAGAGTATTAGAATAAAAATCAACTGATTTAATGATAAAACTCTACAAACTACAATAAACATTTAGTTTAAAGTTTTTGAGTTATTTTAAAACTAACGGTATTTTTATCAACCTTTTTTTTTTGTCCCCAAATAGAAATATTGAACAATTTGTTTTTTATTTTTTTTTTATTGTTATGGTTCATAAGCTCAAACTTAAAATTTAGTTTACCTTTAAAATACATACTTGTAAGCCAGATTAGATTTACTAAAATATTCCGTTGTAAAGTATAAATGGTTTAAACAAAAAAATTTTATTTAAAATTCAGAGGACAGAAATCGGTAGAGCATAATAATACCTGATAATACTATAGTATCGCCAAAGATTTTTTTTAAAAAAAGGGAACTGCCAAAGTGAAAGTAGCTAGATATAACAAAATTGTAAAATTGTTAACACATTTACATGATGTAAGTTAATATTACTTCTAAAACATACTACAAAAACAGAGAAACTTGTTTTCGCAGCTTATGCAGTTTTCCTGTTTTTCTGCACACTGAGAAACTTGAAAGTTTTAGTCAACTTTTAACAAAAGTGGTTGACAAATATTACTCTCTGAGTAAGAAACCATAAATTTTAGTTCGTCTCTGGCATTTAAAGGGTGGTATTCCCATTTACAACACAACATAAAAAATAGTTGTCATAATAATTCTCTATTCTGATTCACAACACAACAAGTAGTTTTCTGTTGTACTTGCAATTCAGAATAGAGAAATTCTTATTTGTTTGTTTACACTATGTTAACATTTCTGTATACAATGATGTATTCATTCTTGTATTTAAAATGTGCTGCAAAACTCTCGCGTTTACATTAAGTTGTAATTTGCTCTTGCAACTTTATATGTGTGCGTTAATATTATAACTTATTTTTTTGACCTGTCCTGATAAAATTTTTTATTGTAGCTTTACATGCATTGGTGACTTGCAACAGCTAAAGAAGCTAAATTTTGGTTAACAAAAATGAATAAAGGTTTTCGGAATTTTACGCATTTTCGTGTTTTTTTTTCGTTTTTAAATTTTTTTTTTTTGGGAGAAGCGAGGAGGTGGGAAAGAAAAAGTTGCAACTGAATAATGCAACCAGTGTAAACAGGTGGAATGTCTATTATGTTGTGTTGTCCAATACACAACACAACTAAAACGTGTTGTGAATAGAAATAGCACCCTTAGTAAAAGTGATTGTTTTGGTGTGATATATTTCTTTTATTTTTTAAAATTCTTTAATTTTTATTTTTTTTTTTTATTAATTTTAACAATTTTTTGATTGTTTTGAATTAATAATTTAAATTTAATTTTGAAGTAAATTGTTTTGCATTGAATAAAAACTTATTAACATTTTCAAATTAAAGAGTATAAAGTATAATTTTTTTTAATATAAGTATTAAATAGCAAGTAAATAATAATTCTCAATCAAACTGTTTATTTTTATACTTTGGTTGTAATTTACTTAATTTTAATTTGTTTTTAAAGCGTGATCACACGTTTTATTTAGCGTAAACAACATTAGTTTCAGTGCAGTAGTTGCCAATTTTTTTCTATATTAGGAGTCTTCACGTAAAAGTTGAAACTAGTCTTGCATCGGAGGATTTGAGGAAATTTTTGACAGAAATTGTTGTTTGTTTGTGTATAATAAATTTGCACCAGTCTTCCGATCCTCGACCTTAACCCTATTGCATATTTTATTTGCTCGAGGAAATTTTTTTGAAGTTTATCGTTAATTGTTTTTAGAATTTATTTGCGGTTTAGAATTTGGTTTCGATTTTGGAATTTATTGGGAGTGCATTAAATAAAAATAGCACATTCGACTAAATAATTTCTAAAAAAGCTTTAAAAAATTTTTTTGGCATTTTTTTTCATTTAAAAATTTATTTTCCAAAATCAAAACTCAAAAATTATATTTTAGTTTTTCTAAGTGAAAAATAGATATTTATTCAAATAATAATATAACAGATAGATACCAACTAACATTTTTTAAAAATACCAATCAACATTTCTTGAAAGATACCAATAAACGTTTCTCTAAACCAATCAACACATCTGTCATCTGCAATTTTTTTTGCAATTTATATTTTGCATCGGATCGTTCACGTAAATAAAGTAGGAAATTTTTCCTTCGATACATTTTTACGTGAATTATAAATAAAATTGTTCGGATTTTCGGCTTATACCAATTTGATTAGCCTGTGACTTTAATTTGAAATTTTTTTTATTTATTTATATTTTTCTTCTTTTGTTTTCTCATTAATTTTTTTTCGTTTCACATCTCTTACAATGCCTAAGTGTAATAAGGTGACATGTCACGAGTGTACGCGTTGGTGGCTGTGAGGGCTCACATCTCCGTTGGCGGATAGCATAAAAAATTCGCTAAATAATCGAAAGATTCACAACTGAACAAAAAACCAGAATAATAGAAATTTATTATTTAAATCAGCGATCAATTATTTTAACGCAAAGAGCATATCGTCCCCATTTTAATGTCCGAATTTCACCCTCTGAAGCAATAATTCGTTGCTTAGTTGATCGTCACCACCAACATGGCACCGTAAGAGATTTGCCTCGAACCGGTAGACCACGTTTAATTCGCACTCGGAAACTATTGGACGTGTAGAGCAAAGTGTTAACGAAGCACCAGAAACATCTACCGGAAGGCGTTCTGCTCAGCTAGGAATGTCTCGTACGTCACTACGGCGCATTTTTAAAAAAGATTTACTGTTGTTCCCATATAAGGTGCAATTGGTACAAGAATTAATACTTGGAGATCATCAGAAACGTCTAAATTTTGCAGTTAAATTCACCAGTTGGCCAGAAATGAAATCAATTTTATTGAAAATCTGATTGAGTGATGAAGCTCATTTTCATTTGAATGGCTTTGTTAATAAGCAGAACTGTAGCTTCTGGGGTTCTGAAAATCCAATCCCCATTCATCAACGCCAATTGCACCCTATTACGTGTACAGTATGGTATGGCATTACATCTGAAAATATCATTGGACTTTACTTCTTCGAAAATGAAGATGGAAGTGCTGTAACCGTAAATGCAGAGCGGTATCGGTTTATGATAGAACATTTTTTACGTCCTGCTCTTGAAAACAGACCTGAGATGTGGTTTCAGCAGGATGGAGCCACTGCCCACACTATCCGAGACACAATGGCACTTTTAAGGCAAATTTTTGAAGAGCGAATAATTTCCAGAAATTCGGAAAGTAATTGGCCAGCGTGTTCGCCAAATTTGTCAGCACACGACTACTTTCTTTCAGGTTATTTGAAGGAGCGAGTATATGTGAACAAGCCCGAGGCAATCCTTGAACTAAAGGCCAACATTTTTGCGGAATTCGAACGCTACAGCCACAAATTTTGAAAGATGTTATGGAAAATGCTCTAAAACTATCATTGGGAAGCTGAAAACGGGGGCTATTTAAGTGACATTATTTTCCATAAAAATGTAAATAAATTTCCATTTTGTATATTTTATAATCTGAAAGAAAAAAAATAAAAAAAATATATAAACGAAAAAGTTATTAAATTTTTAAACCCCATGGTGACTTTTGGTCCACCCTGTACTTTGCATAACATGAGCGTAGTCTTAATAGGCTTTAACCTGTTATTACTTTAAAAGTTAAAAAGAATCTGTAAATTGTATAAATATTTTTGCTTATTTATAAATTTAATAAAAACAAATATTTAAAGTTGAACAAATCGATTTTATTTCTGTGAATTTTTACTATTGTGTTTAAATACAATTTTTTTTTTTTTTTTGTCTTGTTTAAATTTAGTTTTCATTTTCTTTGTTTTTAATTTGATCTCAACATTTTTTTAAAATCATTTAAATATTTAATAGATTTTTTCCATTTTTTGCTTTTTTGTTTCTTTGTTCATTAATAAAATTTTAATTTATTATTTTTTTTTTTTTTAATGTAAATTTATTTTGTTTTTGTTTTTATAATTTTTTTTCTTTATTTTTCTTTTAATAAATATCATTAATGTAATAATAATAATAATAATAATTGTTTTTTTTCCAAGATCAAACAACTAAAATCTAAAAATTTTATTTTTTTTTTTTGTTTTAATTAATTTAATTATTTCATTATTTTAAAATCTTTTTTTTTTTTTTGAAATTATTTTACTTTACTTTTGTATGTGTTTTTCTGTTTATTTTTTTGTAAGTAAATAATTTAATTAAATAATAAATTAACTACTTTTTGTTTTACTATTTAATATTATGAAATATATGTTTTTTTTTTTTTTTTGTAGTTTATATTATTGTTTTTTTATTTTTATTATCTTTATTTAATAAAGACATAAATAAGTATTTTTTTTTTTTTGTTTTAATTTAATGAGTTGTTTTTTTATTTTATTTTATTTTTTTTTTGTTTAACTGAAGCAAAAATAAAATAAAATATTTCAAAAAGCAATAAATAATATCTTCATTTAAATTTTAAACTTAGAAATTAATTTTATTAATTTAATTAATTATTAAAAAAATACTGAATCAATTTTGTTAAAATAAAACAAAAATTCTATAGTGATAAATTCTATAAGAACATCGAATATTCTATAGATAAAAAACAAAATTTTATTTTTCAAAGTTTAAACTTTAAAGCGCCATAAATTTTACATTGTTGTTAACTTTTTTAAACAATAAATAAGTACTGGACCAGTAATAATTCGTACATAGAAATTGCTACACAGTATCATCTTCAATATTAAAATAAAAATTTGTAAAAAACAGATAACAAGTATTAAATTGTATTCGCCCTGATGATGGCAGTGATGCCGCAATATATATAGACTTTATAATAAATAAATATAATATTTTAAGACTTATAAAAAAAAAATAAAAAAATAAAATATTAAATTATTTTGTGGACAAAAAGTATAAATAAAAAACAATTTTTTACTCAATAAATCTAGATAACAAAGCTTTACTTGTCTCACTTACTTAATTTTGCAGAAACATTAAAACAAGAAAAGTCAATATGGCGGCATATGACTCAATAAGAGGATATGTCAATTTTAATTGTAGTTTGTTTACAAATTATTCAAATAAAAAATATATAAATTTAAAAAGTCAACTTAAAATATATATTTTTTTAAATAAAAATAATGAATAATTTTTAAATAAAGATAAATTATATCAGTTATATTATATTAGATATAATATTAATAATATTTGAAGTTTATAAAGTCTATTTCTGCATTATTTACATATATTAGATTTATTCTTTCTTTAAATACACGTTTAAATCAAATTCTAACATTGAAAAATGTAAAAAAACTAAGCATAATAAATTAAAGATTTTCCGAAACTTTAACATTGCAGTTTATTTTTATTGAGTTAAATTTTACATACGAATCGAAAATCGATTTTCTTCAATTTATTTTGACAGACAGTGTATTAACTCTTCATATATAAATTATGAATTCTTCTTTTCTACTATTTAATTTTATTTTGACGTTTGAAGGAAGTATAAAAAATATCGGACATTATAATATCGGGGAGCAGCAAAATCTTAAGTTATAATATCGGCAAGCACTTAAATTAAGTCATAATAAAAACAATGTAATTTATTTAAACTTGATATAAAAGTTTTCATTTAAATTTGAATTCTTTTAAAAATAAATTTTTTCATAATCAAGAGAAGGACTTCTTCATTATCACTATAGAATAAATCTTTTAACAAATTTATTATCTAATTACAAAAACAAGTAACAATTAAAAATTAATTTTACTATTTTTTTTTTTTATTTAAAAATAAATAAATTTTAAGTTTTTTTTTTATTTATTTTTAAACTTCTAAATATTAGAAATTTTATTTAATTTTTTTTTTTTTTTAAACAAAAAAAAAAAAGAATAGAAATTATTGAATAATTTTATTTCTATATAATTTAATCTGAATTAAATATGAGTAAGTAATTTGTTTATTTATTAAAGAGGTTTTACTATTATTTAATAATATGTAATTTTGATTTAAAAATTTCTTTTTTTTTTTTTTTTTTTTTATATGACTTGGTTTTTTTTTTTTATCTATTATTATTAATTTATAACTATGACTTGGTTTATCTATTTTTAAAGTTTTGTCAACAGATATTTTTTTTTTTTTAAAGATTTTTTATTAATAAAATTAGATTGAATATAGTTTAAAATAATTGATATTTAATAGTAATGTTCGATTAACTTATATAAAATAATAAAAACATTCTCTAATTAATTGAATTTTTAGCTTGTCTGACTAAAAATTAAAAACTTTTAAATGTTAAATATAATTATAATATCTAGAATTTAATCAAAATTATCACAGTGTTTATGGTGACAGAAGAGTATAAAAGAATTTTGAATGTAAATAGAAAATTTCTTAGTGAAAAATATTAAAGGATTTCATCAATTAAAATTTAATACTTGATTCTATATATACTTAAAAAAAAAAAAAAATGGATTATTGATCCAAGAATACTGATGTGATTTTGATTAATAAACTTTTAGGAATTTTTTTTTTGTTTTTTTTTTTTTTTTTTAGAAAATTATAAGTTATGTGTGTTAATTAAAAAAAAAAAAACCAAAAAAAAAAAAAAGAAAATATATTAAATCTAATAAAATAGAGATTTGACAAAATAGGCAATATTAATAATTTTTTCATCGTAGAAATATTTACTTAGATTAATAGAAAATAATTCAATTAAATTTTAATCATTGAAGAATTTGTAAGAAAAAACAAAATAAAATTAATTTAAAAACACTGTTTAGGAACTTTATTTAATTTAGGGAAGATAAATATGTTTTTATATTTATTTAAAATCTTGACACAAGATTCTCGATTTGTTTTCTTCATCTTTTTTTTTTTTTTTTTTAAATTTTTAATACTATAATTTTTTTTTTTATTTTATGATAAAATGATTTTTTCTTTTAATTTATTTATTTAAAATTAAAATTTGAAAATATTTCAGATATTCGTAGAAGCACAAAATTCTTATTTAACATTATGTATAGAAAATTTTCAAAAACTGCAGTTTAAGCCAAATTTCTAATTATTGAAAAGCGAATAAAAAAAATTAAATTGAAAAAAAAAAAAACAAAAAAAAAAATATATATATATATATATATATACTCGTATAACTTAAAATTAATAATTTCGTTATTTGAAATTTAATAAATTTTATTAAATTTTTCTTTTTTTTTTTTTTTTAAATATTTAAATATAACTACGTATGAAAAATTAAAAATTTTAAATTTCTTTTTTTTTTTTTTTTTGTTTTTTTTTATTCTTTCTTTTTTTTATTTGTCTAGAATATTTTAATTTGTATTTTTATTAAGTTTTTATTTTAAAAAAAATCACTATATATTTCGATAAAAAGGCCACTACCTCATAACTTTTATTTTATTTTTTTTTATTTATTTTCTTTTTTTTCAAATGTATATGTATTTTATATAGAGTTTCCATTTTTTTTTTTTTTTTTTTTATTGATTAGTATTTTAGAAAGAAAATTATTCTATTTCTGATGACTGTTTTATTATAATTTATAAATATATAATTTTTTTTTTTTTCAAATATTGTTTAAGTTAATATTGTTAAAAATTTATTTTGACTCATTATTTTTTTAAATTATTTATGTATGTATATGATTAAATTCAGAATCGTGATATATTTATTTACTTTTAAGTTAGTACAATAATTGACTTGTCATTGTCATAAAAAAAAAAATTAAATATATACTTTAAATTCCCTATTTAATGATATTAATTATTTATATTAATTTTTATATATAATGTTAAGTTGTAATTTTAAATTAAAAAAAAAAAAATTTGTGTAAGTTTAATTAGTATAAAACGTAATTATATTTTGACATTTTAAATTAATTAAAGTTTAATAAATGATTGTTATTTGGAAAATCGAAAATTTTGGAAAAATACAATTTTTTTATTTATTTATATTCATTAATTTTAATTTAAATACATTTTTTTTTTTACATAATTAATGATTTGTTCTCTACCTGTTAAACATGTAGTTATATAAACAGTTGGATTGCGTTTCATTTCTTACTCTACTGGAGATAAGAGTTACTCTATGAAAGATAAAGTTGGTTTGAAATAACGGAATAAAATTTAATAAACTCCAGTAACATGACAAATAACTTTTCAAAATGCAGATTGTAGAATTGAATTAATTAAGTTAGTTTTTTTAATACTACTTTAGACCATAGATATATTAAGTAATAGATAGGCAGTAAAGAAAATATTTTCAGCCAATTTTGAGAAACAGCTGAGTGAACCGTGCCTATGTATTGCTTTACTTTTCTCAGAAATAGATTCCTAAAAGATAAAATAATTTCATTTCTAATTTTTAAAAGAATTTTATCACTTAATTTGTTACTTTATAAGTAGTTAAAATTTTGAATAACCTTAATTAAATTAAATTTTAATTTAAAAAAAAAAAACAAAATATGTCAATTATTAAGTAATATAAAAACTTAATATCTCAGAATGAAACTGGTTATAAAAAACTCCTTTACATTATTTTAATAAATATAAACAGCTGAGTGAACGAAATGTATACATATTGTAAATTGCATATGTATTTTTTTTTTGATTGAATACCTTAAGATAGGCAAACACATAAGAAAAGAAATGATTGTACCTAACTTCCAATCTATTAGTTAATATATCTATGCTTTAGTTTGAGTAGAGTTAACGTGACACTTGACACATTGTTTTATTTCAACGTAAATGATATCTTATTATGTTCTTCTTAAAATTATAATTTTTTGAGTGGCTTGATTGTTTGAAATAAATTAATTTTGCCCATTTGATTTTGACAGTTAAAATTCATAAGTCTAATCGTTTTGATTAGAAACACAGTAAAGTTAACTCTGAATATGAGTTTAATAATTAATCATATACTTTTACTTATAGTAAAAAGAACATAAACTCTACTCAAAAATTTAGAAATTCCGGTTCAATTTCCTGTTGAAATTTAAATAATGGCTTAATATAATTTAATATAATTTACCGATAAGCTAATTACTCAAATAGAAAATAGGGATAATTAAATAAGATTTCTAGAAATAAATAAAATTTTTTTTTAATAAATGTCGTTTTTTTTTTTAAGGAAAATAAATATTCAAAAAAAAAAAAAATTAATTAATAATTATTTTAATTATTTCTATAATTTTAAGCATTTCTGAATTTAATCAATCAAAAAAAATTGTAGATATTTAATTATTGCTTTTTAAAATGTTGTATTTTATTTTGACTCAGAATAATATAATTCGTTTTTTTTTTGGATTTTATGAAAAATATTATTTTTTTTTTTTTTTTTATGTAATTCGTTATTATTGTTGTTTTTGTTTTCTTCTATTGATGGAACAATTCTATAAATAAATATATATTTCTGTATATATATACATACAGATTTTATTATGTTGATTTTTTGTTTTAAAAAATTTTGAATTGAATATAGTTTTTTGCTTTTTTTTAATAATTGAATTTTTTTCAATAAAATTTTTCGATTTACTAATATTTTTCTTTTGTATATATACTTTTTTTTTTTTTTTACTAAATGTATCTAGTGTTTAAATATATGTATATATATTGTATTTAAATTTATTATTCTTGAAGTTAATGTTTTCTTTTAAATAAAATATTTTTTTTCCTTAGTATTTTTTATTTATTTAGTACTTTTTCTTAATAGTATAAATAATTGATGATTTTCATTGTAATTTTTAAATATAATATATTTTCTTTTTTATTTGGTGATTATTTTTTATTAATTATCAATTTTTTTTTTTTTTTTTGTTTGTGATTATTTAAAATAATTTCTGCAAAATTTTCGCATTTTTTTTTTTTTTTTTGTAATCTACCAAAATTTATATCGATGTTTATATATGGGGAGTGGTAAACCTATAATTTTATTTTAAATTTTAATGAAAGTCATTGATCTATGCGAAACCATAAATATATAAAAACATTATAATATAATATTGTTTAGTTCAGAATTGTTTTTTTTTTTTTTTGTTTTATTAAATTCAACTTAAATGTAACTTAATTAAAAAAAAAAAAAAAGGATATTTTAAGCTAAAAAAAAGTAATGTTAGCTGCTTCTTAGTTTTAATTTTAATGTGTTACTGCAAATATAGCACTCTTTTAATACTAATTTAAAAATTAAAAAAAAAAAAGAAATTAAGTAATAAGTTGAATATGGTTGAATTAAGAAGCAAAATTTAAAATATAAGAAGAAACCAAAGGATTCTAAACGTTATATTTTAGTATAGTAGCTATAAATCAATGTGCTTTAATTTTTGAACACCGTTTTAAAACTTTGCTTTTGTTTTACAATTTAGAAAATATATTAACAATTCTTTGTCAGAATTCTTCTTTTTTTTTTTTATACAATATTCATAATATGTAGTATTTTTTTTTTTCTAAATTGTTTAAGTTGTTCACCTTTTTGATTTTGTTTTTTTTTTTTTTTTTTTTAATTATTTTTATTTTTTCTTTGTTCTTTATGTTTTTAGTTACCTTTTCCAATTTTCCAAGTTCAATTCGAATTTTTAAGTTAATTTTTTTTTCTATTTTAATTTTTATAATAATAACTTTTAAATTTTAATTAATTTTTTATTTAATATTTTAAGAACTTGTTTTGTATTCTTTTTTTTTTTTTGGGTTTTTTTTTTAATTGCGAATAATTTAAAAGTTTGTATTATATTTTAATCAGGATTTTAATTTTAAATATTTCATTTAACATTTTTGATTTGTTTTTTTTTTTTTTGTTTTTTAAAGAATTAATTTTTTTCTTAAAGTTTAAAAGTAACAAAACAAAAAAAGTAACTAAAAAAAAAAAAACGAAGATGAGCATTTAGAATATCTTTAGAATGGGAAAAAACGCAGCTTTGCTGGAAGTACTAGTAAAATTTAGTATCACAGTATTTTGTTTTAATTTAAATTTAAATTTTAATATATATATTTTTTTTTATATATTTAATTTGTTTTCTTGTTTGCAATAATTTATTATAATTTTTTAATTTAATTTTTATTTTTTTGTTTTTTTTTTTATTTTTATTTTATTAAGTTTTCAAATATTTTAATTTTTCACAAAAATTTTTTTTATAATATTTTCAAAATGTTAAATTTAAAAAATTAAAAAAAAAAAAAAATTAAATTTTGTAATCAACTTATTTATGTTCGTTTACAAATGACAAAGAAATTTGCTCTTAAATTTCTTGAATACCTTTTAAAATTTGTTTTTGATTTTAATAGAATTTAAGTGATATTCCTATTTAATATGTGGATTGGATCAGTTAGTCCAATATTTTCTTTTAAATATATTAATTATAAATTTTTGTTTTGCAGAATTTACACAAACTATCTTATAAAAGTTTCAGCCAAAGAGTTTTAGAGAAAATATTCAACATGATAACAGATTTGGTAAAAAAAAAAAAAAGAAAAGAAAAATGTATATCCACATTTTATATTTAGAATTCTGTAACTTTCATAAAAGTTGAATACTCCAGTCCAATTTAATGTATTATATCAAAGACAATTACTATAGCAAAAATCTTACTTAAAAAGAAATAACTTTATATTTATGATATTTTTGAGCCTTAACAAATCTTTAACAACGTATTATTATTAAATTCATTATAAAGACAGCAATTAATTGCAAATGTAAACGATCATTAATAAAGTAAATGATGAAAAAAAAGGTATATTTTGCTTCTTCTTTTTTTCTGAATTTTATTTTTAAAATTTTTTTTAATGATTGATTTGATTGACTTCAATTTCGTTTTATTTTAAATTTAAATTTTTTATTTTTTTTTTTTATTTTTAATGGACAGCTCCAAGTTTTTAATTGCATTTTGTATTTTATAATACATATAATTATATTTTTTAAGAAGTATGTATGTATAATATAATAATATTTAAAAATTTCTTTTGTTTGTTTCTAAATCTAGTAAATGGTGTATGTAAGAAATAGTTTTTAATGTCATAAATGATATGATTTATGTTTTTTTTTTTTTTTTGTTACTTTATTTAATTTCATTTATATATATATATGTATATGGGAAAAATAAATTTTATTGAAAATTTATGCATACATTTTTTAAAAATATTTTCTGAACTGTATGTAAAAACTTATATAGAGTGAATGGGTGTAAAATTATTAAAATTAAAAAAAAAAAAAAAATTAAAATAATTTGATTAAAATTCAAGTTAATTGAAAAAGCTTTTTAAACATTTACTTTAATGTATATAAATTAAAGAAGAACATAATAAAGAATTTTATTATAAATCATTATAGAATGGTTGAAAATAATAAATTTTCTTTATGTTCACTGTACTAATATGTACAAAAAGTCTAATAATATAATAATAATAATATTATGATTCATTCACTCAATTAAGTTTACATTTTAAAGTATATTATTCATATTTTTTGTTTTATTTCAATGTTTTTTTTTTTTGGATTATATTTTCTACATTATTTACTAATTTTTACTTTAAAATAAAGGAAGAAAAATCAAAGTCTTTCAGGATGAAAATATTTCTAATAATCGATAAACGATAACAAATTTTAAATTTTAAATAAGAATTTTATTATTATAATTTGTACAATAAATACAATACAAAATTTAAAATGTTAATTTAATAATTTTTGAAAATGGTTAATAAATAAAAGAAATATGAAAAGAATAACAAAATTTCTAAAATTTAGAATCAAAATATTATTTTTATTTGAATTGAATTAATAATAAAATTAATAGGTCAACATTAATTTTCATTAAGTATATATTTAAACATAAGAAAAATAATAAAGAAATAATAAGTTATTAATATTGTTATCGTTTGATCAATTTTTTTTTTTATTATATATATATCTTATAATTAAGTCTAATTAACGTATTTATTTAATTATATTAGGTTCTTTTTTTTTTTTATTTTAAGTAAAACAAGTATATAATGTATACAATTTTTGTTTTTTATTAATAGTAATTAAATCGATAAAAATAAGAGTTTTATTTTATGAAATATATCATTTGTAATTTTTTTTTTTATTTTTCTTTTTGTTTTATTTATTATTATTTTATATTAAATTGTACTTTATAATAATAAGTAAAATATTTTAGTACCATATTTTAGAACTGATTTGTTTTTTTTTTTTTTTTTGATTTTAACATAATTTTATTTTTTCCTTTTTCTATTTTGCAATAACGTTGTTTTTTTTTTAACTCTTATCCTCATATCAAATTGCTTTTAAAGTCATTCCAAATATTGGAAACTAAATACATTTTAATTAATGTATTTCGTAACACTGAAACATAATTCTATTTCAATTTTTTTATTTTTCTTTTCTTCATTTTTTTTTTTTTTTTTTTTGTTTTAACAAACCATTTCCATTTTCAATTAATTTTTTATTTTTGTTTTTAATAATTAATTTTTATTTGCTTTAATACTTCGTATATTACATTTTTTTTTGTTTTTAAATATAATAAATATTTTTGAATTTCTTAATTTTAATTAATTTTGTTTTAATGTTCCAAAATTTTTGAAAAAAGTTAGGGTTATCTAAATTAAGAGTAAAATAATATTGCAATTTATTTTTTGTTTTTTTTTTTTTTTGATTTCAAATAATATTACATAGTATAATATTATTATTAATGATGATTTAAAATTATTACTTTTTTTTTTTTTCAAATGTTTTAGTTTGAAATTTAAAATAAAAAAAAAAAAATCAAATAAAAATAATAAATGAACGCTTGAAGAAAACTTTGTATAATAAGAGAAATAGGAATATTGGAAAATATTTCAAATAAAAAAGTATTTTTATAAAATAAAACATAATTTTCATTTTAAAATTAAATTTAGGTAAAGTCACATGAAAATAGTGTTCTTTTAAATGATTATTTAAGAAAGTTTTTATTTTATTCTAAGAATAAAAGTTACAAAAATACTGTCATGAGGACAATACTTTTAAAACATTTTTGACACTGCTATATATATTTTAATTTTTGTTTTTGCATTACATTTATTTGTGAGAGCTAACATTTTTGTCATGTGAAAGCTGGTGAAAAGCTTTTAAAATGTTATAAATTATCACTGTATTATTTTATTTGGTAATGACATTTTTTTTTTTTGTCGAAATGTAATGATTATAAATTTTTAAATGATTATAATTAAATAATATTTTAATTATTAAAAACAAACAATAAAAATGACATTATAAAATAATTCAAAAAGAGCATGAGAATGATTTTTTGTTAGGTAAACAAAAAAAAAAAAAAAATGATTTTGATTAAAAAAAAAATTAAATACATTTTGCCATATAAAATAAAGAATTCATAATAATATTATATTTAACAGAAAATTAAGAAATTTTGTTTTTTTTTTTATTTATTTTAAAATTTTATAACAATTTTGGTTTAACTTGTAATATAAATATATAATTTTATTTTAAATATTATATTTTGTTTGTTTTTTTTTTTTTTTTGTTTTTTTTGCTTTCTTGTTAAAAAGTTAAATAATTATTCTACAAAAATGCCATAATACTTTCTTACTTAGTTCCAGCAAATGAGCTACATTCTATTCTAGAAATATTCTAGATATGCTACTATTATTAATTACAGAATTATAATAATTAATTTCATTTTTATTATTATTTTTATAATAATAATTTTTATTATTAATGTTATTGTTATAATTTTTATTATATATAATATTTATTGTTATAAATTGAATAAATTTTGTTTTCGTAAATTTTTTTAATAAAATTTTTAATGAATTTTTTAAATTTTTAATAATAATTGTCTTGTGATTAATTATGAAAGAAAAAGAATTTTTTTTTATTAATAATAATAATAATAAAAATAAAAAATAATTATTTTTTATTTTAATTTTTAAGAAATTATTATTATTATTATTATTAAAAATATTAATATTATTTTTATAATTATTATTGTTATCGTTGTTGTTATGGTTGTTGTTGTTGTTATTTTTATTATTATTATTAAAATTTATATAAATTTTTTTTAAAATATTTTTAATATTATTAAATTTTATTTGAATTAATTTTTGAAATTTTATAATTTTAATTGAAAAAATTTGAATTATTTGATTTATATGAAAATATTTTATATTATATTTATTAATATTAATATAAATATCATTTAATATATTTATAAATTTTAAGAATAATATTAAAAATAATAACAAGTTATTAATTTTTATATTAATAATAAACATAATAATAATAATTAAGAAATTTTTAATATTTTTATATAAGTGATTATAATAATAATAGAAGAGAAAATTTATATTATTAATAATATTATTATTATAATAATAATAATATAATATATTGAAGAAATTTTTAATAAATTTTTTTATTTGAATGATATTTTTCATAATAAATATAAGAATTATATTGAATTTTTCTATGATTATATTAATCAATTTAATGATTTTTAATATTATTAATCTATAATTTTCTATAGATAATTTTAATTGATTATAATAATAAAAAGTATAATAATTATTATTTTTTATTATTATTATTATATTATTAATATAATTTTTTTTAAATAAATTAAAGAATTTAATAAATTCATTATAATTATTATTATTAATATTGCTTAAAATCAATGTATTATAATACATTTTAAATATGTTTGAAATTATTACTATTATTATTATTATTATTATTATTATTAAATTAAATTGATGTAAATTATAAATAAAATTTACTTTAAAATTAAATATAAATTTAATGATTGAAAATGAAAATAATAATCCATAAAGAAATTTTAATAGATAATAAAATAATATAAAAAAACTTTTTACTTTAAAATAAAATAATTCTTTTATAATTAATTTTTTAATACAAAGAAAATTTGTAAAAATTATTAAAATAAAATTAAAAATTAAACTTTTAAATAAAATTTTTGTATTGTTAATAAAATTATAATATTTTAAAATAATTTTATTAGTAAAATTATCAGTATAATTTTTTTTATTATTATTATTGTTATATTTTACTAATTGATTAAATTTCCTTGTGTAAGGTAGTCATTCAGGAAGACAGAATTCATCTTGTTCAATTGGTTTCTTTAACCAATTACCTAAATCTTCTCTTTTAAAAGCATCAAATAATTCTTTTTTGGCGGTCTAAAAATAAAAATTAAAAATACATAATAATTATTAAAAAAAGAGAATATTGTTAATTAGAAAATTAAGTTTACAAAATTTTTGTGATTAAATTTTTTTTTTTTTTTAGCAAACTGATCTGATTTATTTCTTTCTTTATGTTTATAATTATTTGTATTCTTTTTAAATTTAATTAATTAATTATGATTTATTTTTTTTTTATGAATTTTATAAAAAGATATAAAATATAAAAAGATCAGAATACTAAATATTTATAAAGCTTCAAAATATATTAATAATAAAAAACACAATCGATTTTTTTTTTTTAAAAAAAACACAGAAATGATTTAAAAATTTAAATAACAAAAATTAAGTTATTTATAATTTAAAAAAAAATTCTTTTTACAAAAATTAAAATTTTTGATGTCTTAAACTGAAGGCAAATATATAGGGTGTTTTTTTTTAGAAACAGAGAACTTTAAATTGACAACACTGTTTTCTGAGACAATTAATTTTACATATTTTATTTTTTAGGTTAGTTTGGTTTGGCAACTCATCATGAATTAATTGACGCCGTAGTAACGTTTGCAAATTGTTCAAATTTATTTTGAAAAACATAATTCAATTCAATAATTTCATTTGAAAATTTTGTTCAGTGATGAAAAACACTTTTGGTTAAATGGCTATATAAATAAAAAGAATTGTCGCATTTGGAGCGATGATAATCCACAAGCCATTAACGAAACATCATTAAATTCGGAAAAGTCACCGTTTGGTGCGCTTTATGGGCCATTGGAATCATTGGACCCATAATTAATTTACTGAAAGAGACATTTATGCACGATTAATTTCACGAAATGGGCCTGTTAACCTGTTAACTGGCCACTTCGTTTGTTGACGCCATTAGATTATTTTCTCTGGCAATATGTAAAATCGCATGTCTACGCCGATAAATCAGAAACAATTGAGCACTTAGAAGCCAAAATTTGAAGCATTATTGCCGAAATACAGCCGGATTTATTGCAAAGAGTGTGTGAAAATTGGAACTCCAGATTACGTCATGTACGCCCCATTCGCGTTGGCCACATGTCGAAATCATATTCAAAAATTAATGTCATAAAATTATCTGTCAAATCAAGTCATTTAATGGAAATTAAAAACATTTTCTGTGTTTTATTTCAACTGAAAGTTCTCCGCCTCTAAAAAAAAACACTCAAATATAAAACAAAAATTAAAAAAAATTGTTTTCATAGATAGAAAACATTACAACAGAAAATTATTTTTAACAATTTCTAGGTAGTATCATCCGCACTTTCTGTTTCTTTGAAAAATTACTGTTAGTGACAAAAGAAGTTTTGCTTAGGTGTTAAAAAAGAAAAATCCATGATGATAGATTTTTCTTATATCGAAATTCAAATACAATTATTTAGGTGACAACAATGAAAAATCTATTCCTGATATAAGTCACAGACTGATTCGTCTTAAAAATGAAATCGTTATTATATGTGTTGTCAAATTTTTATCTTAAAAAAGATCAGCTTTAGTGTTAGCAAGTACTTTTATGTTTACATCAATGTAACATTTAAAATTTATTTTAAGAGAGATTCTTGCCAAATGATAATTCTGAAAATAAAAAAAATAACAGATATTTTTGATTAATTCAAAAAGGACGAAAATTTTAAATACATCTTAATCATATCTAATCTTAAAAAAGATTAATCTATCCGTTCGGATAACAGGAATCATAGAAATAGCTATTCTTCAAAACATTAAGCAATCATAAAAAAAGAAAACCAATAAAACTATCTATAGTTAGTTTTAAATTATTTTAAGTTAAATTTGCAACAATATATATTAGTTTTTATTTTATTTACTATTTTCGGTAATAAATTCATTAGTCACCATTTCAAACATTTTAAAAAAAAAAAGAAAAAAATTTCATTATACCTTTTCTATATACCATTAAAAAATTACATTGTAGTTTTTTTTTTTTTTTTAAATTTTTTTTGCGTCTCATTGCAATCTTTTTACTTTTTCTTTTCAATTTTCTTAATATTTTCATTCAAATATTTTCCTTAAATTTTAATAAATAAATTATTTATTTATTTTTTTTAATTAAAATATACATATATTTTGTTTTTAGTTTTTTTTATTGATTTGAAATAATAATACCTATATATATATATGTATATATAAATACCTTTTAAATAATTTTATATTCTAATTTGTATTAAAATTAATTTACCTGATAATCTTTAATAGCTTTTTTTGTTTCACCATAATCAAAATCAATTTTTCGTTGTTGTAAACCTGATAAATTTTTTAATAAATTTGAATATTTCATAAAGAAATTCATTTTTGTTAAACGTGATACTTGATTATTAACTGTTTTACCAGTTAATGAATTAACAACTTCAATTTCAGTATCACCAATTGTCCAATTAATACCAAAATTTGGTGCTTTTGCTTGATTACGTGGTTCAGCTGATGTAACTAATGCTAAACGTGGTTTATTTAAATGGTATGGTGGTGGTAAACCTTGTATTGATTTTTCAATACGACCACATACAGCACGATACATATGCTCTGGATGTAATAAACTTCCCAATACAATTGAATGTAAATAAATTGGTTCAACCAATGATGCTAATAATGCACCTTGTATACCAACAATATTCCATCGTGCTATTTTATCAGAACATGACATTGTTAAAAGACGTTGTCCCTTTATAAAATAATAAATAAAATAAATATTAAAAATATAAAAAATATGTAAATAAATTTAATTATTATTAAATTTAACAAAAAAAAAAATATATATATAATTTTTTTTTTTGTTTTTTTTTTTGGATTTAAAATTACTTGTAATATTCCATCCCATGTTTGTATACCATCACAACTTTTTACTGGAATTGTTCCTTCACCGGATTCAATTTTATTCCGTAATTGTCCTCTTGCTTTCCTATATTTTTTTGTGTTTTTATTTTTTTTACAATTTTTTTTTTTTTTTTTTTTGAAATTTAAATTTCAAAAAGGATCATAGTAGTAAATTTTCACAAGATAATGGAAAACAAGGTAATTATTAAATTCTTTTTATTTTGGTTTGTTTTTATTTTGTTTTTTTTTTTTTTTTGCGAAAAAAAAACCAACGTTTCGTTTGAAAATTTTGAAAAGAATTTTGAGAGAATAAAATTATCAATTTTTCACTCAAAAATTTCGTTTAAAATCAAAAATTTTATTAAATAAAAAAAAAAAAGAAATGATAAAAAAAAATTTACAAAAATATTTTGGCAGAAAAAAAAAAAAATGATCTATTAAAGGATTTTTTTACAATTGAGAAATTAAATTTTAAAAAATATTTAGTTGTAGAAGAAAATTACAACAATAATTTTGTAAATATAAATTAAAAAATTGTATAAAGAACTAAAAGAATTTTCCTACAATTTAACCTTTAAAATATTTAAAGTTAAATTTAAAATGAAAAATTCAGTTGAAAGGATGTAATTGAATTATCTCTGTATATGAAATAACCTTTATGTTGATTTTAATTTAAATAGAGCTAATATTGCATCATAATCGCTAAACAATTAGAATTGAATTATTATAATAATATGTAGCTAGAACATTTTTATTCTTATCTAGTTTAGTCTAAATGAAAAAAAAAACAGTGTAAAAAAAAATACCTTTAAGAGTTTTGTATTGGAAAATTTTAAAGAAAACTCTTTCAAAGTTTTTTCAACGAAACGTCAGTAAATTATTTTTTTTTTTTTTAACTAGATCAATAACAATATATTTATTATCTGTTATTGTACTAGCTAGTTTAGTAATTTTTTTTTTTTTTTAGTATATTTTTCTGGATTTTTATTTTATAAACTATTTTTTATATTTTTATTTTTATATTTTATTGTAATAATTCTTAGATAATTTTATTAATAATTTAAGATTTTCGAGTTGAAGTTATAATGTATAGACCCATTTAAGAAACATTTTAAAATTTGACTTCTATTTTCAGCCTGTGTAGGTCTTGTATATAAGTTTATGAAACACAAGAATTACTCAATTATATATACAATATGTATAATTTATAAAACAGATAAAGGGATAATAAATTTATTGATAAGTGAATATAAATATTGACATTATACATACATATATACATATATTGAAAAATTACCATGTTAAACATTAATTGAAAGTGATTAGATTGTAAAAAATTCTGATCAAATGAATGAATGGTCTTTTTAAATTTTGAACGTACAAAACTTTTAAAAAGTATAGAAAATTTTCTTATTTTTGAAAAAAGTATATGTATATATATATATATATATATATATTCAAAATTTTTGTTTAAAAAAGTAAAAAAAAATTTCTTTTTTTTAAAAATATCTCATGAAATATCAATTATTATAGCAAATTGTGGGATGAATCCTTAACTACAACCTTTACCCTTCTTTTTAAGTTCAGTGTTGTGGTAATATGTTTACATCTTCACTCTTTTTTTCAGTGGTGTGGTAAGTGCCCGTGGTATTTTATTATTTTTAATTAAGAAAAATTCGCAAATTTGACAGTATTTTAAATGTCTGCCAAATGATTTCTGCATCGTCTATTTCTTGTCATTGTCTACCCTTATTTATCGCAGACAAATTTATACACATACGGTTTTTTTTTATTCTTGGCACAATTTATCATATTAATTATAAACTAAATATTATAAAAACATTTACAATATATGTATGTTTATAAACTAAGAGATGTATGGATGTGCTTATGTAATACTAATAACAAATTGTTATTAAATTTTGCGTTCCAATAATTGTATCTATTTGCCAATTGTAAATTAAAAGACTTGACATTTAAATTTGCTGTCAAATTTTATAATGTCAAAAGTAGAGTACCTAATCTTAAATAATTACCTCTCATTTAATTTTAATTTAAATATTATCCGAAATTTAATATAACACTTTTAATATAAAAATTATTGATATAAATATATAAAAATATATAAATAAATAATAAAAATAGATTATTAAAAAATAATCATTTCTAAGAAAGAATTATTACAACAAAACATAAAAAATAATTATTAATTTACTATATAAAAATAAATTTTATCTTTTTATTCCAGAAAATTTGTATTCTCCGTTCTACAGAATTTTTTTTTTTTTTTATTTTAATCAATTTTGATAAAGTATAAAATGTTTATTAATATAATACTTAATTTTCAGAATAATTTTTTTTCTGAGTTTTTGTTTTTTCTTTGTCTTTTTACCTATTTGGATGTTTATCGACACCGGAATCATTTTCATGTGGACTAAATATTCTAGCATCACCACACGGTGCAGTATTTATGTACAAATGAAATAGGACACCATTTTTCAATTTGTACGGATATTGCGTGTTATCTGGATTTCTTTCAAAGATAGACTGATTTATGGTTGCTAAATGAATATAAAACGGAAATTAAAGTATTTGCTGGTAGTGTTTGGAAATTTTTTTTTTTTTTCATTTTGACATACTATCAAATGTCAAAAAAAATTGATATAAATTATAAATGTTATATTATATATACAATATATATATATATTTTTTCATCTCTTTCTTGTAATTTTGTTAAAATTTTTTTTATAAACATAAAAATGGAAAATTTTATTAATTTTTTAAATAAAATTTTTTTCTCTTATAATTTAAAAACCATTCTTATGTGTATTTGAAAATTTTATCAAAATATTATGATTAGAAAGAGAAAGAAAGATGTAGTTGAATTGGAATGATTGGCATTTTTGTTTTTTTGATTTTTGTTTTTGTTTTTAGATTTTTACCAGGATTCAAATGCTTTTCCAATTGTGCGTATAAAAATTTCATCAAACATCTACGCGATACTATTTCCGCATGAGAATCATTTAAAACAGCACCATTAACACTCATGTGTTCTCCAGATACACATTTTGTTCCGGTTGAAACGGATATAACCTAAAAAAATGAAAAGAATCAAAATAAAAAAAAAGAAAGAAAAGGAAAGAAAAATGAAATAAAAAATTAAAAAGAAAATAGAAACTAAAAAAAAAAAAAAGAAAATAAAATAAAAAAAAAATGGAAATATTTATTTCGACTTTAACTGAAAGATAACTGAAACTTTTGTTTTATTTTTGCAAAACAAAATATTTCTTAGCATAACAGTGTCCAAAACTTTTTGTGCAATAAAAAATAATTATTTTTTATTAAATATATATGTTAGTCATTTCTTTAAGAAAATAATTATAATAATTAATTTGAAAACTTATAGAAATACTGATATCAATTTTAAATAATAGTATTTTTGGATTAGTAACTTTTCAAAGATGCTTAAAAATCATGTCATCATTCTCTATTTCATAAAATTGATGAAAAAATAATTTTTAAACCCATTTATTCAAAAAAATTTGTGGCTACATTAAAAACTTGCAATATCCTTAAATAATTATTAAACAATCGGATCATAACATCACGTTTTATGAAATTTTAAAGTTTAATATGAGCTTTCAACATTATAAGGTTTAATATGACCTGAATAACTGGGAATGTAAAAATTTACTCTTGAAAAATTAAACTATGATTAAAAATTTTTAATGATTTTTGTCATTACTTACTATATAAATTGTTTTAATTTTATAAGAAATAAATTTTTACATATTTTCTTAAAAATAGAATTGTAGAAAGTTTTACTAAGCTTGTAAAAAATTACAAAACTCAAATACTTATAATTTTAGATTTAATTTTTTAAAAAACAAAAATTAAAAAAGTTATATTTATTACTAAACATTAACCTAAAAACACCTGTAAATATACATAATAATAGTTGCATTATTTATTTTTGCATATACACATATTTGGTTTTTTTTTTATTTCTTATTGCGCATAAAAATCTTCATAAAAAAAATCATTAAATGTCTGCGTTACTAATTCTGGAATTAATGTGGCATAGCTTAAAAAATATTTACACAAATAATTTTGAACACCACTGTCCATTTAAAACATATTTTATAAATACATTTATGTAAATTGTACATATATTAGGAAGGTTTATATACATGTATTAAACATTACCCTTATATACATTTATGTAGTTATAAGTATATAGTGTATGGGTATACAATGTATGTTACCTCCATGAGAAAGGAATCTATTTTTTTTATTTTTTGATACTTTTTTTTTTTTTTGTTGCTTTTCCTGAGAATTAAAACTATATTAATAGAAAACTAACAATGATGGTGCATTTTATTCTCTGATTGGACAGACTTAAAATTTTCAAGTTGTTATACAACACAATCTAAAGTATAGTAAAAATAAAATTAAAATAAGGCCGATTTAACCATAACAATGTATTCAACTTTTTTAAAAAAAATTAAAAAATAAAAAAAAAAACTAAAAATCAGGTAGAGTATTCAGTGAAAAACGACAAAACGACAAAAAGAAAAAAACCAAAATGGAAAATAAAGTAAAACTATAATGTTGACATTCAAATTAACCTCAAAAAAGTAGAAGTGACATTTATTATAAAGTGCACTTATTTATAGAATTAAATGAATTCAGGTTACGTTTGTATGCAATGAGACATTTACACAGTCAATATGTATGTAAAAGAAAAACTTTTTTCCTTTTCAATTAAAATAATGTATTTTAAAATTTGTTTTATTCCAAATAAAAAAAAACGTATTATTGAAAATTATATTTGTTAATATTTTATTATTACACCATGCTTAAAGTTTAATTAATACTTCTTTATTAGAAATAGTAGAAAATTAATAACCAACCTTGTTAAATAAAAGGGTTACAGGTCCGAAAAGATGATACGTTCAATTTTCTTCTAACTTTATTGAAAAATTTTAAACCAACCACCCTTAATCAAATACTACGATCTCACTAAAATTTTGAACACATTATTGACGTAAATAGCTGGAACTTTCATTTAATCTCTGTCAAATTTCCATATCTCCATAAAGGAAGATCCTGCACTTTTTTAAGTTACCCGATGCTTTGAATTTGTATAGGATATTTCAAGTACTTAATATCGTCCATTCATACCCTTATCACAAAATTGGACCCTTTCTGTGCCACATCATATAACCTAAGCGTTTTTTCAGTAAAGTTTGTTTTTTTACTTTACTGAAAAAACGCTTAGATTACACCTGCACTAATTCATTAGAATTATAACAACAATTTGTGGATTGTACGAGTTAAAGGAATTTAATTTTCGTTATTTGAACATGAAATATTAAAATAAGGATTTAATATATTTTATAATCTTCCAACTTAAAAAATACTATAAACACTATAAAACCGTTAGAACTCTCATTTCGTTCTAACATTTTCAGACTTAAGTATTAGATAATAAAGTAAATAATCAAGTAAACACATATCTATCCTTTTATATTTATATATAAGAAAATGGAAAGCTCTTAATGTAAAATTAAGTCAAAAAAAAAATGTAAATTGTTTTTTACAAGGAAGAAATATTTTAAATTTAGTTGTCTTTATACCTTTAATTAACTCTAAAGTGAAAAAAAAACAAAAAATCGCAAATTTTCATATAATAAACAATTCTCTAACAGTTGGAATCTTAAAAAGTTGTTCTTCTACCATTTTGTGTTGTATGTAAAGTACTATTATACAAATCAATTTCCTTATTTTTGTTTTTTTTTTTTTTAAATGTTGGAAAAAAAAGACAAAATATAATGAATGAAAAGAAAGTAAAATGGACACATAATGATTTTTATATTTCGAACAAAAAGATCAAAAAGGAGATAAAAAGTTAAAAGTTTGGTATGATTAAATCATAGGAATCATGATATGAAAAAATCCTTTTTTTGAAATTCCTTGAATAAAATCTAATGTTTTGTTTTCGTTTGGTTTTTAAATTTATAGAAAAATGTAAAAGAAAAACAAACCGATAGAATGTATTGCGTACAATATTATATATGAGAATCGGTACGACAGCCATATTTAAATTTTCTTAATTCTAACATTATTATTGATGTTAAAAATATGCTTTACAATCTTAATATGACATTAATTAGTGTTTGATGTTCAATTAATGATAATTTTTGTTTTCTTCTATAATATAAAACAAACAATTTAGTCATTAGGTCACCACCAACCAGTAAGCACAATATTTATCAATTAGCACACAGTACGATTAAAAAAAAATTATTTTAATATAAGTCATAAATAAACGTTGACAAATCATTTAATTAATGGTTTTGACAGATATTTGAAACAACAACATATCAAAAATAAGTTAAGGATTAAACAAATTTACAATATTAAAGTGCTGAGAAGAACGGGAAAAAATATTTTAATTTCAGTAGTTATAGTAACAGTAAAAGTTTAAAAATTTTATTACAATAATATGTAACAATAATGATTTCTTCCATATTAACTTTCAAAGCGGAAGAAAGACGATGCTCAGACAGATGGCATCGAAAATGTCATGACTCATGACTAAATAAATTGAAACAATTGTATTGTGGAATTCCTATGTCCAGTGGGTACCCTTTATTCATAGCAGTATAAATAATTTCAATATTACCCAATATTAATGAACCTTATCTTATGAAATCTTACAGAAATTGAAAAACCAAAACGCCATATTAAAAAAAGGGTCAACAAAAACAAGAAAAATTATACCGCATAAAAGAATTTCATATGAAATAATAAAAATTGTATTGAAAAATTTTTGGCACGCCACATTATTTAAATTTTTCACTACTGAAATCTACTGGAATGAATGAAAAACAAATATATATGTATGTACAGTAAAAAATTAAGTAAAAATTGTCTCCAACAGAGGACATACCATTGAGTATCTTAAGTATTTAATTATTTTTTTTTTGGAAAAAAGGCAAAAGAACTAAAGTTATCTGTTGGTAAAACGAAAACTGTAAACACGAGCAGGAATACTTAAATGGACAATTATGTTAAGAGTAGATAAAAAAAAAAAACATTAAAAGAGAGAAATTAAAAACAATAAAAAATCTGAATACAATTTGTTTGAATTGTTTAAAAAAAAAAATTTGTTTTTTGTTTATATAAATATAAGAACAATAATAGAATTTATACATTTAGTTGAGATAATTTTTTTTGAATATGGGTTACCTGAATATTTTCTTTTATTTTTTAAATAAAAGATAGTTTTGATTATTTTTTAGAAATTCTTTCAATATTTCTATAAAATAATTTAAAACTAACCTAATCTTTTAAAAGTTTTAAAAGTAAAAGTAGAAACAAAAAAGGATGAAAAAGAACAACCACATATGTATATTATATAAACATAGAATATCCTTAACGAAACTTTCAAACTTTTAATAAGAAAATTATTAATTTTAAACTATAAACGAATCGTTTCAATTATCATTTTTATTAATAAAAATTTTTCCGATTTTGGAAAATTCTAAAAATTTGAAAATTTAATTTTTTCAAGTTTCCAAGGTTAATCGCATTGTAAAAATGGGTAAAAACATTGTTATTAAAATGTACAGATTATATTTTAATAACCTATACGGATTGCTTTTTAAATGAGAAAGAATTAACTTTGAAAGATGAAAGTTTGAGATTTTTAACGTTTTATTTTAAATTTTTTTCTTTTTAAATTGAAAAAGTAACATATATAAAAAATAATATCTTTACGATAAAAAAAAAAGTGTATTTAACATTTATTATTTCTGGTTTTTCATTCCTTCTTTTTCATTCATAACTATAGTTTGACTGAAATAATCGTGGAAACTAATCAGTATTCATGTATGAAAACAATTTAATACTTATTTTTCACCACGAGATCTGTTTAATATCTGTATAAAGTATATATATTGGATCTAACATTGAGTACAATTCACACATCTTAAACTACATTGGGGTACCTCGACTAGCTCAAAATTGCGTTTTACGCTTAACATTCCTTATTATACATTTAAATATTGGAATATTATCTTCCTTTTATAATGTCTTGTAGGTAACACTTGTTCTATTGAACTAATATCAATAATGTCTCTCTTCAAACAATTAGAATGTAATACTAGGTACTTTAACTTCAAGTGACCATTTCTACAAATTCTTATGTAATTTAAAGCTGCTTATTGAAATTTATTTCTTTTATCCAGTAAGTTCCCCTCTATTTACAATTTTCAATTATTCAAAAAGGAGCTTTTGAAGTTCGTTGCCAATTTATTTTCGAAATCTTTCTTATTATTCTTTTTCGCTCTAATTCCTCACCACTTCCTTACCTACACCTACATCAGCTATTTTGTTGTATATTTGAGAGGATATTTTGACATTTTGTTAACTGCCATTGTTAACTGTCATTTTGTTAACCGCTATATATAACAATAAAGATTTCTTGACCTATGACCCTTGACCTTGACTTTTAAGACATATTGACCTTCAAAACAAAGAAAAAGTAGAAGATGCTCAGACAAATGGCATCGAACCCATTAACATGGTCAGACAGATGGCGTTGAACAATAATTCAAATTTAAAATGCATATTATACTGATAAAAAATTTGACAGAGAAAAATATTTAGACGTTGTGTTTAAAGTGGAAAATGTGATATTTAATTTAAATTATAAATTCAATTATGCTAAATAGCAATTAACCAAACCAATTAGGATAAACAGTTAATTATTGAAAAGGATATTAGGACTAGCATATGATTTAACAATTCAAAAACAATTTTAATGTATTAATTGACGTTATTTATTGTTATGTTGCATTTTAGTTTAAATTTGAAAAACTTAAATTTATTGTTATTGAATATAATGAGAATATGTAAATGTGTTTTAATATTCAGTATTATTAAAATATAATTATGAAAATAATAATTCCATTTATACATTATATAAAATCAAAATACAAAAAAAAATGTATACAATTATATGTAATAAATAGAATTATATTTCCATAAAATGCATATAAATCAGGACAAGATTATTATAAAATTTTAGCATACACAGACACTATATACACTTTCCTTGACATTTTCCTAGATTACAACAATAATATATTATGAAATAATGTAAATTAGAAAATAAAATGTATAATACATATTTTTGTTTTCTTTCTTTTCTTTTTTTTTTGTTTTTAAATAATTGGTCTTTGCTTGTATATTTTTTAAGAAAAAAAAAAAATATTAAATAAAAATAGAAAATTTAATTTAAAAAATAAATATTTTTTATTTTTTTTTTTTGGAAATAATAAAAAAGCTTACCTTTGCCTCATTAAAATTCATATTTTCTGTCATAACAATACCAGCCAAAACTTTACGCCTTGAATATGATTCTTGACCTTTAATAACCTCTTGAAATTTCTCCAAAACTAGCATACCAATTTTATCAGCATGAATTTGTGGTAATTCCATAGACGCTGTTTTATCATCAATTGGAATGGGTATATTCTTTTGTGGATGCATCATTGGGCTATATGAAATATTACATAATGATGCAAGTGCTGCTTTTGCTGCAGCATTTTTAGCCAATTTTTTTGATGGACCTGGGAAAATTAATTCAAAAAAAAAAACGAAAAACTTAAATTACGTGTTTTTTTTTATAGTTCTAAATTAATTGGGTAAAATAATTTTCCAAATTAAGTTTGTTCGGTAAATTTTTTTTTTTTTTACTTTTAATTATTATATTGTCTAACTATTTTATTTCTATAATTCTATTATTTTTTTTATATTTTATAGTATATATGTACATATGTATATTTCAAAAACTTAAGTTCTTGTTGTATATCTAATATGTAATTGTTAGTAGAAACTTATAAACTTTGCTTGTTTATCTCCTGTATATATACATATATGAACGATAGATATTAAATACACCAATAATTGTTACCAAAATTTGCCGTAATATCAGCTTAGAGATTAGTTAATATTATCTGTCAAAAAATCTGTCAATATTTCAGTTTCTTTGATAAATTTATATTAGATTTCGTACATAAATTCAAATATCTAAGGCCTATACATTATGCCTATCTAAGGTCTGCATTCTATATGCTATCAAATTTTCTAATTCATATATTCGTATTTATTAAAAAAATAAATAAATAAATAAAACCGAATGATTCTTTTTGAAACCATTCATTAACACTTTAAATTCTGTAAAAATTAATGTAAATATACAGGAAATCACAACGTTTCATACATTTTTCACAGTTTATAAATTATTAAACTTTAATATTTATTTAAATGAAATTTATTCACGAAACTGTACAATTCAGGTAATTTAAAAATAAAATATTTTTATGGAAATTTTTGATATAAACATGGTGATAAGTGATAACTAATAACACCACAGGAATACATTAAAATTCAAAGCAGTTCTTATACACATATTATTTCTATTTACTTTGAAAAAAGTATATTGTATATAAATGTTAAAATTAAAAATTTTAAAATTAACAAAAAAAAAAAAGCAAATATTTACCTGTTCCTTCAAATTTGCAATTATTAACAGTAACAGTCATTTTAAAACGACAATTATTTTGAGCACCATCAACCATTGAACAATCAAAATGTACATCATTGAATAATTCATATAATAACATCACAGGACCTTTATCTGGAACTTTTTTCTGACCTTCATTTGATATCAAATTTCTGGCCACCTCTTTGATTTCGTTTTTTGATTTTTTTTTAAATTATTATATATGTAGTAATAATTTTTCCCAAAAATTGTTTTTATATTTAATGATTGTTTGTTGGTTATTTTAATACATTTTTTTTTTATTTGACAGGTGTCAAATAAAATGAATTAAATTTGTTTTTTTAACAAAGAAAAACGTCGAGAAAAAAAATAAGAGGAAAAAAAAACAAAAAAAATTTTTGATATAAGAAGGAGTAAATTAAAATAAATTTAATTTTTAAATATATTTTTTTTTTTTTATTTGTTTTTTTTTTAATAATTAATTATTTTTTAAATATATAAGAAATCGAAGGTGGCGACAATTAAAATCTGGCAAACATTGATTTAAGCAGATGTTAATCTTTTAATAGTACAAATTCACAGTTATTTTATTAAATTTTAAAAGTTTTTATTTTTTAAAGACTTATTTATTTATTTATTTATTTATTTAATATTATTGCATATTATAAATAAATATTAGAAGCTTATATTTAGTTTAAAAATATAAAATGAAAATTATTTAGCATTAATATTAAAAAATTAAAGTTTTATAAAAAAAAAAAAAAATGTTACAGCAAAATAAAGATTGTAAAGTTGTAAATAGTATCAAACAAAAACAAAAAAAAAAAACGATTTTAATTTTCAATTTAAAATTTTTATTCAATGATGGTTTCGTATGTTTAAATTTTTTGTTTTATTTCAAACTAATTTATTTAAAATTATTAGCGCATGTTTTGTGACTTTTTTCCAACGTGATAAATTTTTAAGATTGTAAATTTAGATATCACGTGAACGACCACCTAATATTGGAATAACTAAATTTTACACAGGGAAAATAAACGTTTTTTTTTAAATGTCAATTTATTTTTTAAAGTGTCAAAATATAAAAACATAAAAATTGATTATAAAAATATAAAAATAAATTTTTTTTATTATAAAATTTAGTATTTATAAAGTTATAGTTTTAAATGCCAAGAAAAAGTGCGAAACAAGAGATTTCTTGATATTTAATTAAAATTTTATATGTTTGCAAAAATTTTATTTGACAGTAGGAAATTTCTCAGACACAATATTCCAATAGGCTGAAGTGTAGAAAATTTTAGTTTAGGAAACAATTATTGGAAATTGTTTGACAAATTTATTTTGTCAAGGTATTGGACAAAGAAACAACAATTTCATGGATAGGAAATTTGTCAAGCTGAAAAGTCACAAAACTTGAAGACCCATATTATAAAATATTTCTGTTGACATAAATTTTTTTTTTTTTATGTTTACAGTTTATTTTTTAATTTTATGTTCACAGTTTATTTTTTATTAATTATATAATAACGTAAAATATTTTTTGCATTTTAAATTTAAAAAAAAAAAAAAAAATTAAATTCAATTATAAAATTAATTTCTAAAACCAATTCCTAATAAATTATATATAAAAAAAAAAAAGAACAATAAGTTAAATTTATATATCTGAACCAAATCATAATTAAATTGATTTAATTATTAAAAACAAATCTATTATTGTTATATGTTTGACCAATTAATTTCATAGTTCGAATTTTTATCTCATATCAAATAAAATCTAATTATTTAATTTCTTTTAATTTTTTTTATAAAATTTTTAATTGCCACCACCAAGATTTATTTCAAAACTACTACAAAATATTATATTTTTCATTTTGTTGTTTTTTATAACAATTTTTTGAGAAATATTTAAAAAAAAAAAAAAACTTTTTAATGTGAGAAAATATTAGGTAAAAAAAAAAAAAAAAAAAACTAATTGCCAAAACTAATTAAGGTATGAATTTTAATGGAAAACAAAAGTAAAATGGAAAGAAAAATCACTCAAAAATGTTGGATAAAAAACTTGTAATAAAAGCTTTTCTTTCATATGTAAAATTATTAAATTTTTAAAATAAAACTATAATTAAATTAAATTTTTTTTTTTTTTTTTTGAAAAGTAAAAATTGCAAACATTTTCTTTTATTAAAAGAGAGATTAAAAAATGTAATAAACAAAAAAAAAAAAAGGATAAAAAAAAAAATATTAAAAACTCATAATATGAAAAATAGTTGAATCAAATCTGTTCTTACAGGAGTTATTATATAGTGATGATTCTATTTTGTAATATATCTGTGTATCTACATATATACATATATGTGTCGTCTTTTTTTAATATTTATTATTTACTATAGTTTTAAGTTATATTAACTATAATTTAACGTACAGCCATATTTTCATTTTAACAAAAATCAATTATTATCATTTTGTTCAAGAAGTCACAATAGTAAAAAAAGGAATATTGTGAATTTGTTTAAAAAAAACAGTTTTTATTTTCAAAAGTTTAAGCTTATGTTTCAAATTTTGAAAATTTTAAATAATTTTTGAATAGATATGTTATATACATGATAGTCCGATAATTTGTTTAGAAATAGTTCATAAAATAAAATAGTCCATAATTTTAAGACTAACTCATCACCATCTTTAATATACACGTGTAAGTTTTTTTTTTTTTTATATTATCATAACTGTAAGTAATCAAATATAAAAGTCGTAAATATTTTTTACAAAAGTGAATTCTAATTTATAGTCTAAAAACAAAAAAAAAAAAAAAAAACTTTTAAATAATTTTAAAATAAAATAAATTGAAAATATAAAGTAAAATAAAAGTTTCAAAATGATCCATAAAAAATTTGATAAATTAAACAAAGAATAAAAAAACTATAACAAAAAATATACTATGAAGTAATCACGCTTTGATAAGAATTCTCACAATTATGACAATTAAATCTCACAATTTTATTTTAGAAATGTTCTAAGACAATATTAAATTTCGACAATATTTTTAGGGTAATATGTACCCTTGTCTTAGAACATTTGAACACATGTAATATTGTCTTAGAACATTTCATGTAAACTTTCAACAACAAGACAGAATGAAAACCAATGATTTTTAAAGGCGCACATTTTTCAAAAACTAAACAAAAAGTTTAAAACTTTAGAATATTATGAGTGCCATCAAAATTTTTATGCAAGAAAAATTGTGAAAAATCAAGAAACTGTTTCTTTAGTTTTAAGAAAACGCTTTAAAGATATGAAAATCAGTTAATACATGTAAAAACATGAAATAGAAATTTTAATATTTACTTTTCACTTTTAAAAAATTTGTACAGGTGCCTAAGGAAGGTGCGGGTGTCTAAAAATAGTAAATTTTCAATTTTTGACACCTTAGAGCTATTTTCAGAGAAACAGGGGGAGATAGAAAAAAAAATATTCTGAGGTAATAAACTTAAACTAATTCTAAAAGATTTTTCCTCTCTGAAAATTTCAAGATTCTATCTAAAAGTATGCCGGATTAATGAAAGAAGCAAAATCTTTGAAAAATTTTGTCTTCACATAACGGTATATGTAAATACTTTAAATTGCAAAAACTTGTACAATTTTGATATTGATTTATTTATATGATAAGCAATTTATTGAGATAACCAACCATATTGTCATTTAGCATTTTTAGATTGACAAAATATTACGCAGAACCTGAGATGTTTTATTTTATACATTTAAAAATAAAACTTTTTTACATTTAAAAATACGGCTTTTTCAAATTTTGAGAGAGTTTAGCTTCGTAACGGATGGTGTTACAATAAAATTTTTTTTTTTAAAAGGCCATGGTATCTATGATTTAAATTTCATATTGTTCTATGTTGAACGATGTAGAAGTTTTGTAAACAGACAGACATACGGACAAACGAATAGACGAACAGAGTGAAATTAATAGGCAAATTTTTCAAAAACTATAATAAAAAGTAGAGCAATGAAATTAAACTAAAATAACTTAAGAAGACATAACTGTAAACAACGTGTTAAAAGTTATAATTAATTCACTTGAAATCTTATTCACATTTACTGATCTAGAGTATGAAGTTAAGTTTCTGAAATTTGCATATTATGGATCGAGATAAAAAGAAAAACTATTAAGTAGAATTACAGATACCATATATAAAAATTTAAAGTAAATGATAATATTGTAAGGTACATTAAGTGATAATTGTAATATCACATTCACTTACTGCCCTGTACTTTAATTTTCATAATTTTTTTTTGAAAATTTCAGAATCTAAACTTACGGATATTAAACTAAAAAGTATTTTAAAAAACTGATACCATTTTCTTCAAATAACAATTTAATTGATTTGAAATGATAAAAGTAACAATTTAAAAACAAAGCGTGACAACGGTTTATTCAAATTAATGAAATATACTATTGTATAATATGATTCTATACAAAGAAGAAAAGAAAGGAAATAAAAAATAAAAAATAAAAAAAAACCAAAAACCAAAAAAGAAATGGAACCTGGATAAGATGAAAAATTTCATATTTTTACTACCATTTAATTTTTTAAATTTATTAAAGTTACAAAAGTAGTTTTTTTTTTAACTTATATCCAATATTTACGTAAACGTTATGTTTAAATGAAAAGAATTATAATGTGATTGCTTTTAAGCATACTGTAATATTTTTGATGATTATTTAAAAAAAAAAAACAAAAACGAAAGAAAATATGTATGTAAAAATTTTAGCTAAATTGTTTTCTTATTTCTGCAAGGAAAATTAATTAAAAAAAATCTATTGATATATATAATATATATATATATACATATAATTGTACATAGATTTAAATATGTATATATACATATATCTAAATTTGAAAAAAAAAAACTGCATTAAACTACACAAAAAAAAAAAAAAACGAACTTGAGGAAAAAAAATTAAATAAATCAACTTAAACATTAATTAAACGATAAAAACAAAATCTTTAATATAAGAAAATGAAAAAAAAAATGAACAAAAAAAAAAATATAAAAAAGAATCAATAATAAATTCTATTAATTTAATTTTAAACAGAAACAAAATATATATATAAAAATTGGTTGATATATTAATCATGCAATTGCTGATTATTGTTTTTTTTTTTTTTACTCACCCCTATTATAAAATCAATTCAAAATAGTATAAAATAAGAAAATAGTTATGTTTTTTTGAAAAAAAAACAAAAAAATAAAATAAAATAAAATTTTCAACAAAGACTTAAACATATATTTTTAATTAATTTTAATTTATGGTTCCGACAATTTTGTTCATATATAAAAATTAAAATTTTTTAATTGAAATAATTTTAAATGAATTTAAAATTCTATAAATAATTAAATCTGTATATAATTTATATAATTATATTATATCCTCGTATTACATTAAAATAATTTTTAATTTTTTCCATCTAATTAGATTTAAAAAAAGAATAACATACATTATTACCATTGACGGATAAAATCATTGTAAAATTCAAAAAATTATACAATGGCAAAATAATTTGTTAATATATTTTTTTTCTTATATGTATTGAGTTTCGAAAATTATTAAACCCAAATGTTTTTTAAAGTATATTAAAAGTCATTTAAAAAAGGTATAATATGTATATTGTAATTTTAAGAAAGGATTTATATTATTTGATTTATAATAGGAATCGATATTAAATTTTGATTGATTTTTAAAATAAGAAAAAACATTTGGTAAGGTCCCCTAGTTGCTTTTAAAGTTTTTATAAAAATTTATGTAGTTAATTAGTATTTTAATTTTTTGAAAAGAATTTGGCAGATAAATAGAGTTGTACAAAAAACATACATTTACATTATAATATACATAGCATTACTTTGTATATTAAGATTCAACACGGAATCGATCTTATTAAACGACCAAACGAGATTTTGAGGCAATTAATTCACAATGGCAAACAATCTTTAACTGTACAGAACTTTAAAATTTAAAATCTTATATATAATTTAAGATATCTTTAATATTTTATCTAATAAGCCTTTAATAAGTTGAAAGGTCTTTCATTTTCAAAATTTTATAATTAAAACAAATGATAGCATAATTTTAGGCGCCAAAAGAATTATAGCAATTTATTTTCTGTAACATTTGCACCTTATTTTAATATTATGTCGATGTATGTACTAAAGATAAAATATGAAGGAGCATACAATACAGCTGTTATAAATCGTAATTTTTTTTTGAAACCCACTGAAATGTTAGCCACTTGCATAATATATACAGAATCTTAAATTAAAAAAAAAAACTATATAATACTTAAAATTGGAAATGAATTTTAGATAATAGAATTATTATTAAATATGTATTTTAATTTGGGTCGATTACGAAATCTCGCGTATCAAAATCTCGTGTCTCAAAAACTTTAGTTTTAAATTTTCGCGTATCAAAATCTTGTGTCTCAAATGTATTTTTTTTGGTTTTATTTTAATTTCACATAATAAAGCAAAAATCATAAACTTTTTCCGGTTTTATTTAATTTTTAAAATATATTTTAAACAGATAGGATTAGATTAGATTAGAATTAGATTATAATTCTAATTCTTTTTTTTTTAAACTCTAAAATCCTTCAAGTTTTTTATCTTACATAAATATATTATAGCAACAAGGCATTTAAAATAGAGGGGACTGCCTCCCTGCTAAACAAGCTATTAAAACCCGGCCAAACGATAACAAACTATAAAATCTCTCCTAATAATTTTTTTACAAACATATTATTCACAAACCCCCCGCCTAACCAATTATTGCAACCTTAATCCATTCTTAATCTAACCTTCATCAAAATTCAACATTTTTTTTGTCGACATTTTCTTCTTAAACTTTTTCGGCTATTAAACATTTTTTTTCAACAATTTTTTTATTCTACATTATTCCCAATGATTGTTGCATTTTTTACATTTCTATTTTTTCGCGAGATTTTTTAAAATACATTACGGAAACGCGAGATTTTGAGACACGAGATTTAGATACGCAAGATTTTAAAACGCGAGATTTTAATTCATGAGTTTCGATACCCTGCCTTTTAATTTTGCCAATTAAGTTTTTTAGTTTAAGAAAAATTCCGAAAATGTTTTCAAAGATTTTAGGTTCTAGATTATGTTATAAAGTTTATGTAAAACAGATTAAATAAATAATTTTGTAGGAGTAGAAAAAAGGGTAGGTATATGAAAATCTTAAAATAAGATATTAATGTATAGGTATATAAAAGATTTCCATTAAGTATAAAAATACTAATACCATAACCATAATAAATAGTTAATTTTATCCAAAAATGTTATTTTTTCTTTTTTATGCTTTACATATCCCATTGTCAGTTAATTTTTTTCGTTAAAGCTAAAATTATTAAAATTTGCTTTTGCGTTAGAACTTTATAAAATTAATATTTAATATGAAAAAAATATATATATATGTATATCTTTATATATTTATATATATGTATATATAAATAAGGTATACAATATAAAAATAATATTAAAAAAATTATATTTAAAAAAAATAAAAAAAAAAAAATATAAAAATTATATAAAAAATAAAACAAAACCAAAAAGAAAATACTTGCTTGTCATGCGTTCTTTCCAATCATTAATTAAACCATATTTACTAGCTTGCTTAGCATGCTTTATATAGTTTTCTATAAGCTCAACTAATTCATCATATTTAACTCTATTATTATTATTTTTTAACAATTCAACATTATTAATTTCACCATTTGTTGTACATGTACCATTCTCAAGATGTTCATCGCTAGTAAAATCAACATTAACACTAGGTTTTAATGGTGTTAAGACAGCACCATCTTTGAATTGTATAAAACTTCTTAAAGCTGTTGCTGCTGCTTCAATACGGGCAATTTTTTTACTTCGTCCTTGTCCACAATATTTTTGACCATCAACCTATTAATTAATTTAAAAGAAAAGAAAATATTCATTAATAAAAACAAAAAAATAAAACCAAAAATAAAAATATAATACTGGATTTCTTTTAATTTATAAAACTTGAGAACCGCCACTTATAAATGTTTAAGATTTTTTTTAGCCATCATTTTTGGATGCAATAGTGTAGATATATATTAAGAAAAAAAAAAATTATTTAATCTCTCGGTTCAAAGATTTTAAAATTTATGTTTTTTTTTTATGACGAAATAAAACTTTAAACCGCTTTAACACTAAACTTTAAGATATGCTCTTTAATACATAATGATATAGTGTACAGTTTGGTTTTGGGGAAAACGATGAGGGCAGTATTACTTGGAAAAATGGATTCGGGATAATTATATGAAGGATGAAGAAAAAAATTTAGAGTGTTATTTTAAAGAAGATGTTAAATGTTCTTCTTAAATTTCGTTAATCATCCATATGAATTACCATGAATTACTTCTGAGAACCCAACCTATGCAAAGGCATAAGATCTCATAAACGCCACGTGCGCATGACAAACGCATTTCCAAATGCTATGTTACGCCATATGACAGTTCGACAGTGTAGTGGTGGCAGTGAAAAAACTTTGGAAAACTTTAACAAACAAATGGAGAATAGTTTACTACTTTAATATGTGCTTTAAAAATTACCTATTTTTCGATATACCTATATAACAAATATAAAATTTATGATGAATATACTATATCTTTATTCACCATATTCCTAATCTAATTCATATTTTTTCCCTCTAAGATTCCCCTCTCTTCATCACAAGATATAATATTATGAACATTTTGTTTAAACTATTTTTTGGCCAATGGGGAAGGTGGGATCTCTACTTTATAGTGTTATCGATTTTTTGTATTTTCATATAATTTTTTTATTTATTACTATTAGTAGTTGCCACCATTTCCTTGTAATATTTAAAAATAGTTTATATTCACTTTTTTTTTGTACTTTTTTTTTTTTTTTTACAATATCATCACATATTTTAATATTTAAAGGATATGCTATTAATATAATAAAAATATTTGAAAATGTTTTGAAATAGGTGTAGATCTGTTTTAATATGTAGATTTACGTCCAGATATCTTATATCTTTTCATTTTATTCGAACATTTGTATTTAATTAATATTGTTATTTTATATATTATAATTATTCTAAGATTTAATTAAGTCAATTTAATTCATTTTCTTTTTTTTCTAAGGTCATTAAGAGATGTAAAAATAAATGGTAATATTCTTTTATTAATTTTTTTTTTCTACTTTCATTCCTATCAATCTTACCAATCTGTTAATTTATATTTTATTTGATTTGTAACAAAAACAAAAAAAAAAAAGGAAATATAAATATTTATTTAATTTTTTACCTTTTATATTTAATTACAATATAACAAGTATTTTAACAAATTTAACTTTATACATTATTTATATATATATATATATGCATTATATTAAATATTAAAATAATAAAATATAAGTAATTGCATGTAAAAAATTTACTTTTTCAGCTTTAGGTTTTTTATGTGATCTTTAAAAATAATTGATGTCTAAAAAAAATGCAGTTTTGTGCCATTTAAGTGCTCCCTAAAACCAGCAATATTCTTACCCCTTTTACATTTCTTAAGTGGAGAGAAAAAATTTGTATAATTTAAGTTATTCATAAAAGGGCTTACTCATTTTTTATAAGCAAATTTCAAGTCAATGTAAATTACTCTTTTATACTACGAAATACACCAGCCTTTAAAAAAACAGTAAATGATCTTTTCTGCAGATGTCTTTAATTAAAATTTAGTGTTTGCGTTTCTTTTGCAGAGTTGCAAACTACACTTTTCTACTACCAACTATATACCAGCCTTTGAGAAAGAATAGATGATCTTTTCTGCAGATGCCTTTAATTAAAAATTTTCAACACAAAAATAGCGTTGCATTTATCAATTATTCTTACCCAACCCAATTATTCTCAACTACTCTTTCCGTGGAAAAAGATACACAAACAATACCTTCCAGCTTCGAGAGTTTATCTTCGAGAGAATCGAATTGTTGAAAATTTTGATAACGATAAATTTAACTGTAATAAAATCAAATAACAAGAAAATATAAAAAGGTATGTTTGTTTTGAATTAAAAATCTTACATAAGTTCAAACATTGTAAAAGTTTTCTATATGAAAACATGAGACAAAACATGGATGGACAGATAATAAAATTATTATTTCAGATAATAATTTATATTAAAACTATTTTGAAAATATGCTAAAAACGTATAGAACATTTCTGATAAATTCTTTCACAAATAAACAAATGTAAAAATAAATAGAATAATTACTTTTATATAAAATTTAACTAGGAATTATATTCTATTAACATATTTATTTAACATATTCGCACTCTCGGTTTCAAACACACATTTACATTAATTCTTACAAAAAGAAAAAAAGAACCAGTTAATTTAATATTACAATATAATATACTACTCATATCATTGACCACAAACATTTTTTAAAAACAATCAAATATATATATATATATTTGATATATATTTATAAATTTAAGTACATAACATATATAAACATAATATACAAAGCATATATATATATATATAAATTAAATATATATAGCAAGTATATAATAATCCTAAAAACATGAGAATGAATCCATTAATCCATTCCAACCTTCCTTACTACAATTATACTTGTCGGATTTGATCATTATACGAAAAATTAAAGTAAAGAGTGCAAAAGAGACAGCTAAAAAATAAAATGGAAGAGAAAAAACAAACAAAAAAAAAAAAAACAAGTTATAACCCAAACAATACAGGTACTTAACTTAATTTACCGTTTATAAATTGGAAATTCTAAGGAAAATATTTTGCGTACAATAACCATAAAATCAAATAAAGAACAAAAATAAAAAAATAAAATAAAAACAACAGGATGAATAGAAAAATAAATAAAATAAAAAAAAACCAAAAACAAAAAACTTGTACTTTTACTGTTATGTTATCGTTCGTTTATTTGGTTGACTGTGTTATCCTGATGTAAAATTTTGCAAAAAATACATTTTAATAAAACAAAAAAAAAAAAAAAACAAAAAAATAAATAAATAAAGGATGAAAATTTATTATACGAAAATTAGGTTAATATACAAATAACCCCTTTTTCTTTCTATATTCTTCTATAAGTCTTTTCTTTCTCTTCTCTTATATATTTCCTTTTTTTTTCTTCTTATTATTCTTTTCTACATTCCTTAAGATTAAATTTCAATTCATATTATATTATAGTCTTCTTTTCTTCTAATTTCTATTTTACTTGTAACTTTATCGCCCCCTTTATCTATCAACACCCCTGACTTTCATTTATAACTCTTCTATTTTTCTTATATTAATTCAACCTCACATAACTATATTTATAAATATATCTTTCTCTTTCTCACATAAAATATTCTCATCGATTTTGCAGATGGAATATGCAAAAAAAAAAAAACAAAAAAAAAAACCAAAATAAAAAAAAAAAAAACCAAAATAAAAACAAAAAAATAGAATAAACTACAGCAACAACAACAATAACAGCAGGAGGAAGAACTATGTACAAAAGTGGAATTAGTAATGGAAATGAAATTCAGAGGTCGTTAAAATCATTAAGGAGTTCTTAAAAACGAGTATAATAATCATAATAAATATATAAATGATGATGATGATAATGATGAAAATAATCATGACGATGATGATGATGATGTGATGACACAATCTTGATGGTGAAAATAATGTTTTCTGTTCTGGTGAGAAGGTAAAATAGTGTTAAAAAAAAAAAAAAGTGGTAAAAACAAAAATTGTAATGTATGGCAAATGTTGACAACGATGGCAAAGTAGTGAGAAAAAATAAAATTGCTGTCAAAGTGTTTTTAAGAAAATTTGTTGATTTAACAAAAAATACAACAATAAAAACCAACAAAAATAACAATAGGTATTATAAAAAAAAAAAAAATTCAATTATTATGACAAGTGGGTTTTTTTCTTTTATTTAATTAATCTAAAAAAAAAAAAAAAAAACGAAAAAATCATTTCTTCAAGAAATAAAAAATTTATTACATGTATTTTTTAAAAAATAATTGTTATTATTATTTATTTTTGTTGGAGACATTTAAATAAATTTTGTATAAAATATGTACATATATACATGTAAATTATTTTATGATAATGAAACATATTAAAAGAAAAATATAAAAATAAATTAAATCTACTTTAAAAGGATGAGCGAAGAAAAAATGATTGATTAAAATTTATTTTTTTTCTTTAGATTCAATTCACTTGAATTGTTATCTGTAAATAAATTTGAACAGTACCTTATGTGAATAAGTAACAAACTGAAACTATATTGGATTAGATTAAAATTATAACAGACAAGGAAAAAAATTTTAAATATAATTTATTGCTTTTTTCTTCTAAGCTTTCATTTTTTTTTTTCTCAAATTAATTTAAGAAAAGAATATTAGAACATTTTTCAGAAAGGGTACAATAAATAATTACTTATGTATAATTATAGAAAAGTCTAAGAAATATTTAGAAAGATGAAAAAAATTGGAAAGAGTTATAATGTAAATATATATATATATAAGTAATTAATTGTATGATTAATAATTAATTTGATAATTTGAATTAAAGTATGAATAGAAATGAAATATATTAACTTGCGCATCATTTAATCGCTTAACCAGCACTCCTTTAATGTGAACAAATTTACGTTATAAATTAAACCAGATATTTTTCTTTTAAAAGAAATCTTTAGGATTTACAAACGATTTCCACCAAAAATGATTGAATCGATAAAGTTTCGAAACAAAAAGTTTAAAAAAAAAAATTTTTTTTTGCTGGTAGGCTCAGATTATTTAGTTTTAGAGTGTTTTACTGAAGTCATATAAGCCTATCCAAAATAAGCATATATGCAAATCTTTCCTTTTCAGGCATGGCTGTAAATGTTGTTAGGGGAAATTTTTCTAACGACGTTTGTGGGATTCAAACCCACACTCCTTTAGTGTTTACAACGTATTTTATATCGTCTTACTTACTAGGCCACCGAGGTCCACATACTCAAATTAATTTGATTTATTTAATTGTAGCAATAAAACATATTTATGGGGGGAGCGGTACGAAATCTCGACATTTTTAATCTCGCTCTTTAAAATCTCGCTTTTTTAAAATCTCGCTTTTCAAAATCTCCCTTTTTTAAATTATTCAAATTGCACAATATTTAAAATTTTCTTTTTTTTTAGACATTTCCAGTTTTATTTTAAATAAAAATAAATAACCTACATATTATAACAAAAATTAAATTAATTTTCTCAAGTACAAAAAAAAATTTAATTTATATTTATATTTTGTGCAATTTTTTTAAAAAAGTTTAATTTACTAATTTTTTTCTCTTTTTTATTTTAGAATCTGTTTTGTTTTTTTTTTATAGCCGCTCTTTTTTTTGGAATACGTATTTCACAGTTTTTCATTTTCTCCAACCTTGTCAGAGCAACTATAAGTTCTTTCCCCATTTCCAATTTATAAACGCCAACATGGAATTTACCAACCACAATCTTTTAAATTAATTTAAAATAATTATATCAACATATAATCATTAGATTATTAATTATATTTTTACCTGTAGACGACGATGATACGATTCTGTATTATTTTGCATTCTTGGAAAATGTAAATTTTCAGAACCTACAACGGATCAGTAGCTGCAGTCATATTTTGGCAGAATAGTTCTACTCAAGGGGCTTACAAGAAAATTACCTACGTAATTTTTCTGAAACCATTAAGAAATATGTTCAGCATCCTTATCCTTCTTTTACCACTAGGCTACCGAAACTATAGCTACTATAGTTTTTGAATTAATTTGGACGCGCGCCTAATAATTAAAACTGAAATTTAACGGTGAAAAATTTTCTTTTATAATGCCTATGTTTTTCAAATTTTCTCTTATATATATGTAGTTAAAATTAAAATAATCTTATGATTGACTGGAATTAAACTATTTTATTTATAACTGAATAAAATTGCAATTTATTTAATTACAACCATATAAAAAACAATATTTAAATATAATTGATTTTAAAAATGAATCTGTTTATTTTAACACACTAGAATTTCTGTTTTCTTTTTTTTATATTATGTGAAAAAAAAGGTCACGAATAATATGTAAATCAGTTAAACTGTTTCCAATTTGTTTTTTACTTTTTAATCACAAAAATAAAATAAAATTCAAGTGTCAGAAAACGATGGAGGAAAAAATTTATATCGTATTAATGATAAAAATATATTCTCTTCAATGTCATTTTAAAAGTGCCATGTGGTATATTTTAAAATTTACAAAATAAAATACCATTAATTAAAAAAACAATAAAAAGTTTTTTTTTTTAATGTTTGCAACACCCCAAGTACTTTGGTAAAAAAAAAAAAAATGAATCAAAATTAAAAAAAAACATTTCCTTTAACAAATTTTTTCGTTTTTATGTTTTAGGGAATAAAAATTAATTAAAATTAATTTGTTTTTTGTTTTTTTTTGATTTTTAGATTTTTAAAATTTGAATTAAAAAGAGAATTTCACAAAATATCATTACCATTGCTTGTTATAAATAATTTTTTTTATTGTTTAAGTAAAATGATACTTTTGTTTTGGTTTTTTATTAGAAAACATTTTTAAAATTATACTTAGTTATTTTTATACAAAAGACAAAAATTTGTTTTTTTAGTTTAAAATTTACTTTCATACTAAAAATAACAGTAAAAAATAACAAATGCTAGTTAAAAAACAACTAATTCTAAGGAAAATTTATGCAATTTATGCAAAAATGAAGTAATCTAACAGGATTACTTTAAATCTAACAGGATTTAACTAAACTAGAGTAATCTAACAGGAAACTAGCAGAAAATATAGAAAATATTTATTTCTCGGAAAAAAGTGCCATAATTATTTTCCAACTAACATTTTAAGTGTTTTCTTTTACGTTTTCCAATTAACATTTTATGTGTTTTCATTCTATTAGAGCATCAGTTTCATCAAATTGATAATAAAACTCAACATACATGAATAGATTTAGTTTTTATCATCAACTATACATATATTAATATTTATTTATTTTTATTCTAATCACTTAATTAAAGTATCTTATAAAAATCTCCGAGTGAAGAGATTTAAGTTAAAAGGTCTCAAATTAACTTCTTCAATTAAATTTGATTTAACAATGATGTTATTAAATATATTCAGAAACTTTAATATCTGGACTTAATAATTTATTACTTACACTTAACGGTAACAACTTTTCACCAGTTACTTCTCCTTCAGTCTGATATCTAGTTGAAATGCCATTTGATCTAAGTTTGTTCCTTAGTCGAAATAATTGATATGCTATATAGTTAGATGTAAATAGCATAGACGTATGTTTTTGAATACATTTTCTTTACTTTATTAAGTAAACATTTTCATAAACACATCAAATGTATATTTACTCAATATACCATAAGTAAAGAAAATGTACTCAAACCGTATCGTTTGACATGGTTTTTAATGAAAAAAAGACAGATAAATTTGAGAAGGTTTCAATTTGGCTCGTAAAATTCTTGAAAAAAAAAACACTAATATTAAATTGCTTTTTTAACATCGATTTGAACAAGAACATGAAATCATTAAAAAAAACGAAATGTTGTTTGTAAATGTCCAAAAAACGAGGAAGAATGCAATAGAGTAGACTGTGTCAACTCTGGGATACCCGTATGAACGTAATATATCCTGTTTCTATAAAATTTGATCATCTTTTAAAAACATTCAGATGTTTTAGTACCGAACTACAGAGATATATTTATGTAAATGGTGGAGTTGTATGACAGCTACCTGAATCTATTGCGCCTAGCTTCATTAAGTTCCAAGAGGTGCAAGAAGCCTGAACTGGCTGCTCTAGACCAACCAAATTTTACAAAAGTTGTTGGCCTATAACTCGACACCTTTTTACTAAATTTCAGGTTCCTAGCTTCAATAGACACTGAGTTATTCTCATATAAAAGGATAAGTTGTATGGCAGCTACCCGAACACGTCGTACCACCACAACCAAATTTTGCAAAAGTGGTTGCCATAAAACTTGATCATCATTTGTAAGATTTCAGACGCCTAGCTTCATTAAGTTCCAAGAGGTGCAAGAAGCCTGAACTGGCTGCTCTAGACCAACCAAATTTTACAAAAGTTGTTGGCCTATAACTCGACACCTTGTTACTAAATATCAGGTTGCTAGCTTCAATAGACACTGAGTTATTCTCATTTAAACGGAGATGTTGTATGGCAGTTACCCGAACCCGCCGCACCACCACAACCAAATTTTACAGAAGTTGTTGCCATAAAACTTGATCATCATTTGCAAAATTTCAGAAACCTAGCTTGAATAGATACTGAGTTATTTCTATATAAAGATAGAGTTGTATGGCAGCTACTCGAACCCGCCGACCGAAAATGTTGGATTTAAATAGCAAAACTAACAATTTTGTAAAGTGCCGTAAAAAAAATTTCAGCCTCCTAGCTCCTTTAGTTTTTGAGTTATCGTGCGGACGGACGGACGGACGTACATGGCTTAATCGACTCAGAATTCGATTCGATCCATACCTTTGACACTATATCTAGCTCGACTCCTTTAAGGTGTCACAAACGTAATGGCAAATTTATTATACCCTTGAACATAGTTCATACGGGTATAAAAATAAAACAAATTTTTTATACAAATTTGAATAAAAAACAAAAAAAGAAAAATTAATTTAAAATATAGTCTGTATTATAAAATATAAATTTAAATGGTGATAATTTGTGAATAACATTAGTACTTATTAAAAAAAAAAAAACAAAAAAAAAAAACAATTTTCAAATAAGTATGATGAAAAATATTATTATTGTGCATAATTAGCAGAAAAATAAGTGTCACCTGTTATTTGTTTTTCTTTGGATATTTGCGATCATTATGTGCACGATATAATGGAATTTTAAATAATATAAGAAAAAATAAATTTTCACCAATAAAAATATAAATAAACAAAATTTTAATTATAAAAATATATGTACACGTAAGTACATACATATTTATTATATGTGAACGTATATAAATACACATGTATATACGTTCTAATAAGAAAATTATATCATTATTCTGATGATGTACAACAACTCTACTGTACAATTGTCATTCAAAGATAGCTGAGAAACTAAACTCTTTCATAAGACATAAAATTCATAAAAACTAAATGTCATTTTAATAAAAGTAAAAAAACAAAAAAAAAAAAAACAACACAATAAAATAATTATACATGTATGTATTTTTAATTAATCGGATTTATCTTTATTACCGTATCATTTTGTTGAGATTTTAAAAAAATGATAACGCTAATAACAAATAATTATTAATTTATTTAAATTTAATATTATGTACTTACATATATTATATTATATAGGTATATTATTATATAAGTATATTATGGTTTCAATTGTTATATATACATATATACATAAATATAATTTAACTAATTTTGTTCGCATGTTAAATTAATTCAATAACATGAAATCATTTAAAATAATTTGAGAAAAAAAAAATATACGGTAATTGTATAACAATAAATATATGTTTGTATAAATAGATTGTAATGTATGGGTAAATATGTTAATTATAATGTATATTATACCCATATTATATATTATAATTTAACATCAATCAAAAAATTTTTTTTCTTTTTTTCAGTTATTTTTAATTTTTAACTTAACACATAAAAAATCATACATAACATTAAAAAAAAAAAATAAAAAAAGAAAAATTTAAATAATTATATCGCCTAATTATATGCAATATATTTTCACTTCATTTCAATCAAATCGATTTGAATTAGTAAAAAAAGAAACCTACGTCAATATTACAAATAAAGTAAAATTTTACATCGTTAATGAAATAATAATTGTCAACTAAACTAAAAACTACTTATAAAATTATATTATTAAGGGTCTCATTATTATATAAGGTTTTTAATTGTATATTATTCTTCTTGCAGTAGTCAATGGAAAGAGAACGTCCCAAATTAAGATGGATTGATGGCGTTGAAACAGACACTTGTACAATCGGAATAATAAACTGATGAAGAACTTCCAACAAGAGATAGGTCTACATGAAGCCGAAAACTGCAACGGACGAAAACCCTTACCAGGTTTATCCAGCCAATGACGATGATGAGTATAGTATATGAATTACAAATAAAAAATGGTTACTATTTGTTGTATACATATGTTTTTTTTTCCATTTGAGAAATTCTTTTTAAAGAATGTTATAAGATAATTTAAGCTTTAATTCTTAAATACGTGACTATTAAAAATATGTAAATTGCAGTTTTTCTCTTATAAACCAAAGGTAGTTTATATTTACATTTAGTCAGCCAGAACAAAACAAAAAAAATCTTTCATTAAATTTTTATATAAACCACCATATAAGCTAATTCTAAAATTAGGAGAATATAGTAAGTGAAGTGGTTTGTAAATATATTTATATATATACCTAAAACTTTTTCCATATTATATAAAATGTGTGAAAAGTGAAGAGAAAATAATAAAAAAAAAAACAGAATGAAAAAGGCAAAAAAAACCAAGTGAAAAATATTTAAAAGAAAAATTTTTATATTAATTGGTTTCGTTCATGCAATTCGGATTTGGTATATTATAATATATATACATATATGTACATATAAATATATATACTTATATTTAGATGCAAAATAGGAAATTATAGAAATAAATAAAGAATAAAATAAAAAAAAATAAAAATGAATATAAACAAATGGCACGTTTTAAACTAATAGTCATAGATATTCCATTCAAGTGTAAATTAATTTTCAATACTTCTAATGACTATTTCAACTGAATGATAAAGGGTTATCTATCATACAATATAATATAATATATACCTAAATATATGTATTATAAATGAATGAATATTTATTTTTAGGCATTACATATTTGTTTTTATGTTTTGAATACAAAAATAAAAAAATAAACCGTTTTAAGAAGTAACAATTTATTGCAATAGGTCCTGAATGATAAAATATCTTTTTTTTTTTTTTTTTTATTTAAAAAAATGTATTTATCTGTAAATGTGATATATAAATTTTTTAAATATATTTTGGATGTTTTTAACTAATCGTATCGTTTTCTGAAGAAATGGAAATGGGTAAGACATACATTCCGAAATGCATCCATTACGATAGCTTGTCAAACATTTGAGCGAAATCCACAAGGAAAACAGAAAAATGGGAAAGCCGCAAAGAAATTGAAAAAAACGATATGATATGAGGAGAAGTAAAATAAATAGCTTAAAACGAAGTAAGATGGAAAAGGTATGTGGAAGCTCTATACTGCCAAAGGAAGTAAAAAAGGTAAAGTTTTAATGAACAGTCAATTGTATTTTTCCTTACTTAATACGCTTTTTCTTAGTTTAATTAAAATCAATAAACTTTCTAAAATTTTATAAGACATGAAGAAACTATGATGATACTAACATATTATATAAAACTAAACATTAAAATATCCTTGACTATAATATGAATGAAGTTAGTTATACTTCTTTATGTATATGCGTCCGAAATAATGATCTCTTATAAGTTTTAGATTTAAATCGAACAAAAACAAGTTTGTTTGAAGTGATCAATAGTGATCGTTTGTTTGAAGAAATTTATTAAATATAAATAAAAATTTGAATTACTTTCTTATATTTTGCATCTATCGTAATTTACATTATGATTGTTATTCACCGCACATTAATTCTTTATATGTGGTAGGTAAGTATAAAAAAAAAAGTTAAAGGGAGTACACTTTCAGCAATTTACTGATTTTTTAATTTAACATAATATTTTTTTTAATGTTTAAACATAAAACAAATTGCTACATAATAATAAATTTTATATTATACTATTATTAATAACATTGCAATAAAAATTAATTATACATACTTATATTGTATGTATTTAATTATTTTATTTACTTTAATTATTTCTTTTTTTTTACTTTTGTTAAACCTCTTTGAAATTTATAATATATGATAAAATAATTTATAACAATACAATCATCTTAAAATGAATTAATTTCGAAATGTTAACGGTTATTATGTTATATTCTTATATAAACAATGAACAACGGTTTTTGTTTTTTTTTAAGTCAATAATAAATGAACAAATAAACCATAGGTTTTAAAAGTTATTATTAGATAAATAAAATATCTGGTAATAATAATTTCAACAAAATATGGACAGATTTATTATATTTAGAAATAAAAATTTATACTATAGAATATATAGTTTTAGATATAGAAAATGTCATTTATATTTTTTGCTAGTGAATGAAAGATTAAAGTTTAAGTACTTCAATATATTATGCTAAAATAGACAATTCACATACATTTTTTTTAGCAAATGGGACATTTGTCATAAATTTTTTCGTATAGATAATATTTTTGTTGTTGGTTACATAGTAAGGTTGGTTAAATTCTACAAACGTATTTTAATAACAAAGCATTTAAAATAGTGGGAGATCAAAACCCCGATAAACCAAACCAATTATTGAAACCTTATGTTTGAAACCAACTCTAAAATCCTTCCTAATTTTATCTTCTCCATACATATTTCTACAATTTGAATATTTTATAGAACGAATCTCTCGTTATTGAAACTAATTTTAAAACACTGATTTTGTAACCAACTCTATAACCGCTTTTTATACCGAATCTCGCATACACATATATATAAATATTTCGGGAAAAAGCGTATAACTCACATTTTGATCATCTACAAAAAAAATTATACCAAAGTCTCATTTGTCAACAAGATTTTATGCGAAGTGTCCATATAGTATAAATGAAATTAGACTAAAGATCTTTTTATGCTAACTTTTGGGCTTTATGCTACTATAAAAGTCTTTTTATGCCATGTCTTTTTGAGAAATGGGTTTAGGCCAACTGGGATGCTTCCATTTAAGGTATTATATTTATTATTATAATTTATGATACATACATTAAATATAAATTTTATTATTATTTATATACATATATATAGGTTCTCACAGATTAATTGAATTAATATCTATTTTTTTTAGAAAAAAAAAAATTTAACAAAATAGATTCAATTTAGTTTTTAATGTATAATATTATATAAGGCGCCTCGGTGGCCTAGTGGGTAAGAGCGTATGAAATACTCTGTAAACACCGAGGGAGTGTGTGTATGAATTCCACACATGCCGTAAGAGTTATTCCGCCTTACGACATTTATAGGCATGCCTGAAAATAAAAAGCCGTGTAATTTCGTGTTCACATTTATGTGGCAGAGAAATGAACTAAACAATTTGGAGAAAGTTGGAGAAAAAATTTAGGAAAAAAAATATCTATAACCTTGATAAATTTTAAAGTTTCATACGATTACAGTTCTAATTTTTCGAATCCCAATCACTGCCTATCAGAAAAAGAAACGAAAGGAAAACAGAAAGGAGGATAGGGAAAAGGATCTTAATATCCTTGATTAGTTACTTAAGGAAATGAATTAAAAAAGTCAAAAGAACTCAAAAGACTAAAATAAAAATAATGTTATATCAACAAGTCAAGTTTGATATTTTAGAACTTGAGGGCCTGAATTTATTTTTGCTTATTGCTGTACGAATCCTAAATACAAAATTAGTAATGTTTCGAATTTATTTTTAAATAATGTATCCCAACATTTGACATTTGCAGATGTAACCTAAAAGTGAAACGATCAAACCCAATTTTTTTTTTTTGTACAAAATTTATGTTTTATTTATGCAGGTAACAAAAATTTTAGAAATAAAGAAAATTTACATATTTGCACCATTAAAAAATACATAAACTTTATTTTATAGAGAGTTAAATAGAGTGAATTATGAAATTGAAAATGTTTTATTATCTTTTTTTTATATTTTATTTTAACTATATATATAAATATAAGTATATGCATATTAAAAATAGTTTTTAATTTTTTCTTCTTTTTTATCTTTTGTTTTTTCTCTTAAATATTTATGGGTTTTTTTTTACAAGAAAATCTTTTGCTCTGTTTTCATTAATATTGTCACAGTTAATTTGTAGAATCAATAAAAATACAATAAATAAATCATAGTTGGAAATTAAATAAATACTGTTCAAGATTCAATTTGTATAAATGAAATAAAAGTTCGAGGTTCAAATATTAATAGTTTTTTAAGTGTTACATTGTAAATAATTCAACAATTTTCTATAATAAAGAAATTTAAAACCCAGTTTTGATTTCAATTTAAATAAACTTTTATATAAATTTGAAATTTATTTTAATTTTTTATAAATAGAATCCAGAAAAATTCTAAGACGCTTAAAAGTCAACCAATGTGTAAAGTCTTAAATATGTGTAAAATAATTATTTGCATACTTATAGGATTAAATTATAATTGCTGTGAATTACCATTATTATTAATCTAATGTACAACATTCACTAAGTTACGGCATAAAAGACTAGAAATAAAATTTAAAATATTCATATTATAAATGTTTTTTTTTTAGTTCATTGTTGAATTTATAAGTATATTAATTATAATATAGTTTTTGTAAACAAATTATGTTTTTCCTTTGTTATTATGCTTTACTTAAAAAGAAATTTTCTTTCATTTGTTAATTTATTTATTGCAACCTTGAGATTGTCCATGTGCAAGATACAAAACAGGAATTAATATTGTGTACTTACCTACATAGTATATTTTTTCAAAAATTATGAAAATGAAAAAGAAAATAAAATATTAAGTTTTTAAATACAAAGGGGAAATAAAAGATGTTAAAACATTTTGTTTGTTTAAAGTGTTTGTTTAACATTTTTTTACTTTTTTTGTTTTGTTTCGTTCCTTTTCTTTTTTTCATTTAACTCTTTCATTTAACATTTTTTTTTTTTTCAAACAATAATTGAATTATTTTTGCTTTTAGCAATGCTTTTATTAGTAGTTATTATTAAAATATAAAAATAATGAAACTCTAAATAGAAATAATAAAAAATATTATTTAGTTTAAAACAAAATACAAAAAAAAGCAAAAAAATATTAAAATTTATTTGTTTAACATTATTCTTTTAAATATTTTATTTATATGGTATCTTAAATATGTGAAATATTTTGTTAAATATTTTTTTCTTTTTCTAAGAATTTTATTATGTTTAAATTATTTTTATTACTTATTTAATTATTATTACTTATTTTTTTTTTTTGGATAAATTATTATTTACCATTAGATTTTTTATCTTAAATGTTTATTTTTTATTTTAAATACGCAAACGATAATTTTTAAATGTTGCGGATAATGAAAAACCAATGGTGCAGTGCGTAAGTCACCGTTCTTTCAGGCGAAAGGTCTCGTGTTCAAACTCTGCTTAGGTCAAAAATAATATATAAAATATAATAAAATAATGTAAACAAAATATTAAATATAATTATAATTGAATACTTGTACGGAGAAGGGCTACATGCTAAAGGCAAAAGGATCCTAAAAATATCGGCAGATATTTATATCTGGATGATAAAATATAAAAAACATAATCAAAATTAATTAATTTAGTATTAATAATAATTAATTTAGTAGTAATAATAGTAATAGTTAATTCCCAACATATTCCCTTTTTCCTTATTTATAAAATATCTCCGTTTCCCTAGTATAATGTCTGTCTTGTTCCCACATATATATTAACGATGCAAACAGATCTATCAGTTTAAAACATATGAAAATATCATATCTTCTTATTTATTGGTTTAAGGGACCATAAAGCATCCACAAAAACAATTTTAATCGAAAGAAAATATTTCATTTATTTAAAGGATTGATTTAAGTACCCACTTAAGGTTATAATTTTGTTTTTATATATAGTAATTTTCGTTTTATTTATTTTTTACTTTTATTATTATTTTTTGACCAGTGACTCTCGATTATATACCAAATCAATTTCAACATTAAAGTACATTAAAGTACTAAAAAGTACTAAACATAATTCTCTGGTAACTTATTGCGTAGTGCTACTTTCGCTAAACGAAAATCGCATTTGGAAATCGCATTTGACTCTTTGAAAATGGATAATCACAGCATTGCGAAATGCGAATACGAAATTAAAATTTTGATACTGGTTCCTAACTGTGTAAGCATTATACAGTATCAAAATTTAATTTTGCATTGGCACTCTCCAATTTCCGATTTTCAAAGTATCAAATTTTTCAATGCAAAAGTAGCAGTACGCGGTAATGGCTCTGATTATCGACTCTACACCACCGATCATCGTCAAATGAAACTTAATTGTAACGTAATGAAAAATAATAATATAATTGTTTATTTGTTTATTCAATAATGTCAACCCTAACCATCAGCAGAAAAAAATGAAAATTAATATGGTTATGCCACATATGGTAAATTCCACATATGGTATGCTGAAATCAGAATTTTATTCACGGCTGCAAAACGTCATTTTTATTTCGAAATTTTTTTTTTTGTGTATGCTGCAGTCCGTCGAAATGGAAAATGAATGAAAATGAATGAAAATGAATGAAATTCCTTTCGACACAATTAATCATTCGCAAGCAAAAAGGAAGTGTTATTAAGTGCAAAATAAATTTTATTTTTTAAAAGAAAAAAGTAAAGATAATTTTTGTTTTGATAAGTTTTTTTTTTAAAGTTATAAATTTAATAATATTTTTTAAAATCAGTGCAAATCAGTGTTTAGCGTAAAAAATTAATTTTTGAGTAATTTTCTTTCCAAATAAAAATTCTTATTTCCGTTTTCCTTCATTTTGCAATTATTCTGAAGCCACTACAAAATTCATCATGGATTTATAAAAGTTTTTTTAAACGTACATATTTTACTTTTGAATCTTTTCTTTTTTATACTGAACAAACAAAAAAAAAAAATATCTACCAAAAAATACTAGATATAAAAAATATTTTACGAAATATATGATTTTGACTGCATCTGCAAAAAGTGTTTGCAGCCGAATAGACTTTAGCATACCAATTTCTTCGAATACGGAACGGACATTTTCATTCGAAGAATTTTTCCACCGGCCTTCAGCATTATCATATAATCCTGACTCCCGACGGCTATGAACTTTTGATTAGATAATATCTTCTCTTATCGATAGTCTCAATTATGATTAACTACATAAAAATGCATATGTTTTGATATTTTAGTCGCGAATTTTTCGTTAATGGTCAGAAAGGACGTCTGATATGAAAGGACGCACTTTCCAAAATCTCACCAAGATTAAATTCCGCTTTATTTTGTTTGTAGGAATTTGTTTTTTTTTTTTAATTAACAAAGTATTTTAAATAGTGGGGGCTGTCATCTCCAAATTATTGAATATGATATATATATATATATATATATATATTTCTATTTTCATAACTCAAAATATATATAGAACGAAATTTTGAATTCTCTTTTATTATTTACCTTAGTAAAATTTTAGTGTAATTATTTTTAAAAACAATTTAAAAACAATCTGATCAATGGTGCAGTGCGTAAGTCGCCAGTCTTTCAGGCGAAAGATGTTGGGTTCAAACCCTGGTCAGGTCAAAAATAATATATAAAATATAATAAAATAATGTAAACAAATATAATTATAATTGAATACTTGTACCGAGATGGCCCACATGCTAAAGGCAAAAGTATCCTAAAAATATCGGCAGATATTTATATCTGGACGATATAATATAAAAAAAAAACAAAAATTAAAAACATAAGACCGTTCTTAAAATTCTCTTTGTAATTAATTGCAAACCAGTTAATATCTTTTTTGTTTGTTTATAAAACAAAAATATACTTAAAATTTTCAATTTTACCACAATAAAACTAACTGTACAATTTTATTTTAACTTTACTTAATTATAAATTTAATAATGAAACTTGTTAATATTTTATTTTCTAACGTCAACTGACTTTTCTTTATTTTCGTTTTTTTTTCTGTTTTTGTTGTTTTGTAAATTTTTATAAAACTCAATTATATTTATTTTTTTTTCTCAATCTTTTACAATAAATTACCGCTTAAATACATTAAAAAATAAAAGAAAAAAATTAAAATTTTTGTTGAAAACCAACCGACTTAATACAATATTTCTGGAATAATTCTATTAAAGTTGTAAGAAGGAATGAAAATATTTAAAAGAAAAACATTCAAACAAATGATAAACGAATAAAAAAATGTAAATTTTAATGAACCACTTTTTAGTCTCATTTTTTTTTTTAATAATTTTTTTTTTTAAACTTTAAATTATGACATAAAAAAAAAAGAATATAATGAAAAATGTAAAATATTGTGGAATTTAAAAAATTGGAATGAAAAAAAAAATGAATTTTTTTCTTTTTTTTTTTTTACTCTTTCAAAATGAAAATTGATTTATATAGGAAAATCACTTTAAATGAAAAACAAAGTGAATATTTAAATTAAGTTATTTCTTTAAGAAATTTAATGACAGGACGTAACTTCTAACTATTTATTCAGCCGGTTAAGAAGTCAAAAGTCAAAGGGTATTTAAAATATCATGTTTTATCGCTTTTTAAATTTTTTTTTTTGTCATTTTTTTGTCACTTTTCATTATAAAATTATTTAATATTTTTTTTATGGCTTTTAAAAAATTTAAATCTTTATTTTTAAAGGAATAAATATTTAAAAGTTTAAAATATTTTCATCATTATATATATATAGGGTGTCCGGGACTCAAGTACGCGCACTGCACTCAGTGATTGGGGGCATTAAAACAGAAAAAAAATTGTACTGGAGGGGGGGTCTATTGTGGACCCTTTTCGAGATATGAGGGATTAAAGAATTTTTAGAGACTTTTCATAAAAAAATCTATAACTTTTGAATGGCTTACTGTAGAAAGAAAAATACATTTTGTAGAGTAAATTGTCAGCTGTAATTGTTGTATACTGATGATCCACATATACCCGCCAGTTACAAAGTTATGAAGGTTCAAAATGATTTAAAATGAAAAAATTATGTTTCAAACTCAATTTTCTTTTGAAGCACCCTGTATTTGGGGTACTTTTTATGGCATACTTGGAAACCGCTTTTCAAGCCCTATAATTAGTACCTAGTAACTTCTTTTCTATCTCCACCCGTTTTTGAGATATAAAGAATAGAAAAGTGTGATATAACGCAGAAAATGTGTTAACACTCCTTTGGAAATAACACTCTTTTCTATTGTGATTGAAAATAACACAGCGATTGAAAATACTTGAGTCCCGGACACCCTGTATATACGTTTATTAAATAAAGTATTGTAATTCATGATAAAATAGAATTTAATGATTTTTATAAAATCCGAAATTTTGGATCTCTATATCTATTTTAGTTATATCTTTGAAAATATGCATCTACTTAAATATGTTTTATTAAATTTTACAAAGGTAAAACACAATAAATTGGGGAGTCTTTACAAAACTGCTTTTTATTTGCAATGCTGGATGGGAATCATCGAAAGATATTATAGAGTAGGGGAACGACCATGAATCCTCTATAAACGAACTGTGTAAGTGTAAAGGATTTTAATCCATTAAATGCCGTTTCCTTTTTTTATCCAAATATAAATGTGAATAACCAAACAATTAATTATTCTAATTAGTATGACTTTTACTACTAATTTACGATTTTAAGACCTGTATTACTAATGTATTGTATGAACAAGAGATATAAGGAATAGACAAAGGGAATGATGTAGATAAAATATGTAATTAATAACTAAGTAAGTTTTATGGTAAATATTCACTCTCAATTTTTTGTGACAGTATCAACAACTACGAGAGACGTTTCCACATAAAGTCAACGTCGAGAATAAAAAATATTTTAAGATGATTTGAAAAAAGAAACGTATCATATTTAAAGTTTAACAATTTGCAGGGATTTGGAATTTTAGAAGAGATTTTACAACGTCAAGTATAACCCCTTTTCTAGAATTTATATATATATATAATATTTGTAAAGTATATGTTAGACAAACATTTTTTTGGTGTCTCATTATCCACCAAATGGAAAATGTCTTTTTGCCAAAAATTTTTATAGACAAACTGGCGTTTTACAATTTAGAATTTTGTTAACTGTACATAAATCATATATTTTAAAAACTTAACCTTAGAATACGTACAATTCCTTTACGATTTCAAATATTATGAAGGTTTTTAAGTATATAATATATATACATTAATGTATTGCGTAAATACATTTGTTTAGCAATTCAAATACTAAAAAATTTTTGAGATTACAATTACTAAAATTATTTGTATTTGAAAACAATCTCACTCTCATAATTTTCGCATTTGCAACATTCTGTATTTGTGAATGTTAGTACTAGCAAATAATATAACCAATGTTGCGAGCATTTAAATACTTACAAGGTAGTTGCGAATGGTTTAAAAGTATTTGAGATTACTTACATATTGTTGCTTTGCATTTTGCAATAATAAAAACGAAAAAACAAAAAACTAAACGTAAAAACAATCAAATACAAGGTAGAATGTAAACCAACGGTTTTTAAAAGCGCACATTTTTAGAACTCAATACAAACTGTTTAGAATTGGGACTTGCACAAAAATTTGAAAATTTCATGTAATAAGAAAAAACGTGAAAATAGGACATTTTTGGGATTTTGAGGGGCCGTAAGTCCGGAATCCTATATAACTATTAAAAGCCGTTAACACATGTAAAAATATATTATTGAACCTTTAATTTTCATATCTTGCGAAGAAAAATTTTTACAGGTGCCTAAAGTACAGGTGTCTAAAAATAGCAAATTTTCAATTTTTGAAGCGTAATAACTCTTAAAGAGGGGGTGCTACCAAAAAATTTTCTGAAGAAACTTATACTAATTCTAAAAGTTCTTCCTTGTCTCAAAAATTCAGGCTTCTATCTAAAGGCGTGCCGGAGTTATGAAAAAAAAAATTTCATGCAAAATGTGGTTTTCACATAACGGTAAATTTAAATAGTAAATTACAATATATTGCATAATTTTAATATTGCCTTATGTAGATAATAAAATTTTCGATCTTCTGGCGGTTTTAGATTGCAAAACTATTACGTAGAGCCTTAGATATATACATCTGAAAATGGGGTTTTTCGCAATTTTGAAGAGCTGCAACTTTAGAACCCTTTACAACTAAAATAAACCTTTAACACACGTAAAAATATATTACTGTAGCTTTAATTTTTATATCTTGCAGAAGTAAAATATGTACAGTTTCCTAAGTTACAAGTGTATAAAAATAGGAAATTTTCAATTTTTAAGCCCTAATAGCTCATAAACAGGGGGTGGTCCAAGAAAATTTTCTGAACAAACTTATACTAATTCTAAAAGTTCTTTCTTGCCTCAAAATTTTAAGTCTCTATCTAAAAGCGTGCCGGAGTTATGAAAGTAGAAAAGTCATGCAAAATTTCGTTTTCACATAACGGTAAATTTAAATACTAAATTTAAAAAAATTGTATAATTTTGATATTAATTTACAAAGTTAAAAAAAATACCTGTCGAATGACGTTTTGAGATTGAAAAAATCTTAAGCAGAAGATAAGATATATGCATTTGAAAATAGGGCTTTTTCAAAGTTTGAGGGGCTGTAGCTCCGTAATAGATGGGGCTACATGAAAAAGTTGTTCCACAAAATTATTTTTTTTATGAGGCCTACCCATGGTTAAAATTTTTTTTTCTCTATCTTTAACGGTGTAGAAGTTTTGTACACAGACGGACGGACAGATTGAAACTAATAAGCACATTTTTCAAATTTTTTTGGAAATGTGCTAAAAAGCGTTCAAATACACTAAATGTTTTCGAAATTATTATCATTATTATTATAATACGAATCCATTACGACACTATTAATTTTAAATTTAAATTTGATAACCATTGCCTAACGACTATCAAGTAAACAAAAATGCACGAAATGTTTAAATATAGGTACGAATTATTTACGAAACACTCAACGAGAGATAATTTCAAATGCAACAAATAATTCAACTGTACCGGCAACATTTGCAAATATTAAAAACAAAAGTATTTGACAATTAAACTCTATATTGTCAAATACCATACATTATCGTAAGACATAAACTATTAAACTAGCAATATTTGTTTAGCTTCATGTATGTTATCACTGCGTATATCAAAATTGAGATTATTGAGAATACATGTTTAAGGTAGTGTTGAGACTTAAGAATGCATTTACGCAGTACACTAATATACATATACACATTATTTATACATTTAAGTAAAAACGAGAAAATCAAGAACAGAATTTTTTTTTTTTTTTTCATTAAATAATTTATTAATTTTTTTATTTTTTTTTGTTGTATTTTCATTGTCGGAAAATTAATTGACGAATTAAAATAATTTTGGTTTTATATTTTCTTAATATAAGGATAAATAGTTAAAATATCTTGAATTGAATTTTGACAGGTGATTTACGTAAAAATTAAATTTAAAATAAAATTTATTTTCAAGGATAAGGAACAAGGTCATATTTTGTGTTTGAAATGAAACTAATAAAAAAAAAAATTTTTTTTGAAGCCGAAAATAATCATAAGCGATTATCAACTTAAAGCTTACTAAATTTAGAATGAAATATACAAATAGTACAGAATATTAATAAATGGTTATTAAGCAATTTGAATTTTACTTTACCAACAGAAAAAAAGATAAAATATTGATTTTTACAAATAGTTCAAATTTTTAAATTCCGGACTGAAATAAGTATATGTAAGTATATAATATGAGAAGAGCAGTTATATGTACGTATGTATGTATGAAAGAAAATGGATTCGTTACAGCCTTTTTATAATACCATATTCTCAGAAATAAAAAAAAATAAAATAAAACAATATTAAAAAGAAATATAACTTTTTATTTCTCAATTATTTTTTGTTATCTTTTTTGTTTTTAACTAAAGTTTTAAAATTTTAATGAGTTTTTGATTGTTTTTGGTTGTATAATTTTGAAAAATGGAAAAACTCCTAAAGTTTCTCAATTTTAATTGAGTATATTGTTTTTTTACAATACAAAGACATTTTTAAACGACAACATATTATTTCAATTTTGACATAGCAAAATGTCACGTACTAAAATAATAATTTAAGAAAATGGATGTGAAATAATGCTAAGAAAAATTGATTAAAAAGCGTCGTAACAAAATCAAATTTAAAAAATACAGATAGCAAAATTGCGTATAGCTAAATTAAATTTTTAAATAAATTTTTTGTGTGTGTGTGTGTGTAATACAAAAAATAAAGTAGCTCAAAAATTCTTAAACAAATTGATAATATTTAATGAAATGTTAAATAAATCCATTATCGTTACTTAAATTTTTAAAAATTATTCTTTTTATTTTAGAAATTTTATCCATTAAACGCGTCCTCTTCAACTTTAAATATTTATTTAGTTTTTCTTTAAAAATTTTCTTTCTGTCCTCTGTACTGTAATTAATTTACAAATCATTGACGTCAACTATAATACTTTAAAATTTTATACATAGTCTTTATTTTAAATTTTTTCAGTTCTTTTTATATGACTTTTTTTTATTAGTTTTATGTTCAGCTAGAAATACTTAAATAAATTTTATTTTTTAAATTTAAATGCTAGACCGATTGTAAATTTAACATACCATCAGTCAGGATGATAATGATACTATAAAAGGACATGGAAAGATAACTAATGAATATTTTAACTTGTACTGTGGTAAAATAAATGAATTATGAATTCATTAAATAAAATAAAAAAATTTAATGAACTAAAATTGAATATGAAATTGCAGCAGTTTTTTTTTTGTTAAGGATCTCCTTTTTTTTTTTTTTTATAGAATGTTCAATGTTCAACTGTATTGTAATATGCTTATAATAGATCCTTAACAAATATATTGCTAAAATCTCATAAAAAATATTATTATTTATTATAGTTAGGAATTATATTTCATATTATATATATATATATATATATATTGTATAAAATATATATCAGTAATATATGTATGTATACACTTAAAATAATATTTTTCTTTTCCTACTACATTAAAAAATATTCAAATCATTATTTTAGTTTCATAATGAGGCATAACTATAGCAAAAAAAAAAAAAAAAATGGTCATTATTAGGTCATTTGCAAAACAAAAAATTTAATGTAGGATTTGATTTAAAATTGTTATTAGCTTTTATGTAGTTAAATGTTAAAGAGTGAAATGAACGAATGAGATTGAAAAAAAAAATTTTTTTTCACAGTATCTATTTTTTGCAATATCAATTTAATTGGATATAATTTTTAAATAGATTTAAATATGCTTCCCATTTTTGACAATAAACTTGAAAGATTTATAGGCATATGAATACAATTTTTAAATATTATTTGTATTTTTTTTTTAAGGTTATGCAACATTATTAATTTTTTTTTATAACCGTATGAACGTATGTAATAAATTTGCTATTACGATTGTAAGTAGCAACTTAAAAGAATCGAGCTAGATATAGAATCAAGTGTATGAATCAAATCGGAATCGAATTCTAAGTCGATTAAGCCATGTTCATTCGTTCGCACGATTACTCAAAATAAAAGAGCTAGGATTCTGAAATTTTTACTAGAAATTTCGGCCGGCGGATTCAAGTAGCTGCTATACAATTTCTTCTTTATATTGAAATAACTCAGTGTCCATTGAATCACGACATCTGAAATTTTATGAAAAGATATCAAGTTGTATGCCAATCACTTCTGTAAAACTTGGTTGGGCTGTATGATCAAGATGAGATGATCTTGGAACTTAATAAAGTTAGGGATCTGAAATTTTACAAAAGATAATGAAATTTTATGGCAATAACTTAATTGTAAAATGTTGTTGATTCGGGGTAACAGGTTCACAATAGCTGTCATACAACTCTAAAATTTACATAAATATATCTCGATATTTAATATCGGTACTAAAACATCTGGAATTTTATAGAAGATGATTAAGTTTTATAAAAACAGCATATATTATGTTTCATATTTATTCCAGAGTTGACATAGTTTACTCTACTGTACTCTTCCTCGTTTAACATAATTTAATTTTATTTTATTCTATGTAAAATTAATATAACTAATGCTTTTAATTATTGTTCTCAATTAATTGTTATTGTTTATGATAATTTCCATATGAAGTTTTAGTATCATTAATCAAAACTGTTTAAAAATTATTATTAACCTTAATCTCAAACAAAATAAGCAATTCCTCTGGTGAGATTGGATTGTCATATAAATCGGTAATTTATGTATATATGGCCTAATAATGTTCAAAATATAATCGAAAGTAGCTGATGATATTCTTAAATATCTGTAAAAACGTAAAGTCTCTTCTTGGTGAAGTCGGTTTATTTTTTTTTTATTTATGAACAAATGAACTTTCCATGGAAGAAGTGATGAACAAATAAATTTTAAATTAAAACTTTCACTTACTTAACAGGAATATTTTACTTAACGATATGCTTGTGCATATGTTAATTTTTCTCATCAAATTTCGTGCTTGCATACACATGTAATACACGCTGTAGTTATAACCGCATCCGCAGCCTAAGATCAGATTTTTTTATTGGAAATTCTATTATTTATTTTGAAAGCAAATTCTAAGTTGTACAAATAGAATACAAATTCGGGCTTCGGTAGCCTAGTGGGTAGGCGTGTGGCGTATTAACCGAAGGAGTGTGGGTTCGATCCCTGCACAGGTCGTAAGTTTTTTTCTTTACATACCCCCCTTACGACCTAATATAATGTAAATATATAGTATATAATATAAACAAAATAAATAATATTAGTATATAATTTAATAACAGTATAAAAACCTATAATGGCCTTAGTAGCCGATGGTTCAATAATATTGCACTACATTAATGTATGTAATATTAATATAAATAAATAAATAGAATACAAATTTCAATCTTTTACGATTTTATATACAATCTGAAAATCTTTTCCTAAGTTTCTATATTATAAAATTGGACTATGAAAGAAATGGTGTAAGAAATTGGAGTTCTAATTATTTAAAAATAAATATATAATGGAAAAAATTGACATCAGATTCATTTTAAACACATTCTTACTCTACTTTACACTTTAAACAAAAATTTTTAAAATTTATAAATTCAATTTATAGAATTATTTTATTCTATGACTATCTTATGACTATAGGTCACTTAATATGATGTAAAAAAACTTTCATTTATGAATCAATTCAATTGTGATTAACTTCAGTATACATAGTTAAGAAACAAAATTATTTAAAGGATGAAAAATTTTAAATAAAAAAAAAAGTAAAAGATAAAACAAAAACTATTGTATGAGAAATAATAAATTATACATACTATATAAATACTAATAAATAAAAAACTATTTAAAGTAGTTGCTTTATGTGACATTAATCGAAATTTTTTCATTTTTTATTAAATAAATAAGTATATATTATATAATATGTACATATACAAATATAACATAAAAAAAAAAAAAATGTTAAATTGACATAATAAAACTTTCATAGGTAAGTAAAAAAAAATCGATTTAAAAGAAATATTTTTTTTTTGTTTTTGATTAAAGGAACATGTAAATTTAATGCTTTTCCTCAACTTTCTTATAATAAACCTTCAATTATCAATTGTAAATTTTTTAATATACTTACATATACTTATATAATAATAGATACAATTGTATCTAATCCGAACAAAAAAAAAAACTTTTAAAATTTAATATTTTATTTAAATGTCTTACATATACAAATGATTTATACTATTGTATTCCTATAATCGATATTAATTAATAGATTATAAGATTAGACTTTTGAAAACGCGCTCAACGATTTTTATTTTTTTTTTGAAATTCTAACAAGATATTTATTGTAGACAAACTATATGTATATACTTTACATATATTAAATGATGATAGACTTAACTTTACTTTATATTAAAAATGATGATAATCTATAGTAAATTGAACAATAGGCTATATAACAATAATATATTTAGCTAGATTAATGCGATCTAAGAGACATTTTAAAGAAAAACATTGTACATATTTATATTGACAAGAACTTGTATAAAAAATTAAAACAAGCAATGAGCAACTAACACGGGGTCGAATGCATTAAACTAAGCATGAACTTAAATCTATCTTTTCAAGCAAAAAACTACCCTTCAATTCGTTGTCCTTTTCTGAATAAATTAGATTTGATTTCAAACTCAGGTTTATTCTTTTGATCCTTTAACTTTATATTTGTTATATTACATAAATATATAAATATAGAATTTAGCTTCCAAAAGTTCAAAAGAACAGTACTACCTATAATAGTTGAATTGAGAGATTTGTTAAGAGATAGATATTATATAACTACTTATTTATTAAATATTATGTAATTATACAAAAAAAAAAAAATTTATAAGAGAACAGTCCATGAATTTGAATCCTTTTTTAAAATTTAAATAAAAAAAAAAAGTACATTTTAAGCTAATTAAACTAAATTTCATTGAATTTAAAAATACAATCCGTTCTGAATATTTAATCTATTGTATTAAAATTTTCAAAAAGATTCTAAGAATTCTATATCTATATACATCTATAAGAATACATAACAAAGAATATTTCTCACTCCTACTCTTTTTCATAAGAATTCAAAAAATTACAAACAATTCATTTTCACTTCATTTTTCATTTTACAAAAGATAAAAATTTTTAAATAAAATAAAAATAAAAAATAAAAATTCAAATAAATTCATTATATATATATAAAAATTAAACAAGTACAATATAATATAATTAAAATCAAAAACCTGGAAAAGAATTGTTCGAGACTTCAGAAAATTACAATATTTTCTCTTTTGAATGAAAAAAAAAAAGAGTTTCCCATTTTTTTTTTTTAACCCAGATTTTGTTCACAGTTTTTTTATTATTTCATATCAGTGTTAGGATTTAAAGTGACACAATAAAGGTTCGGCATGTTTCAAAAGTTTTCAAAATCTACATTTTAAACGGGACATTAAGTTAAAAATATTTTTTCCTTTTGCACTTCATATTCTATTAAGGTTCTAAACCTCATGAAAATAAGCTTCAATTTCTTTATTATAATTTTTATTAATTCAATTAGTGGTTAGATTTAGAGGATAAAACGGTTAAATTTACCATTAATTTGAGATCAATGACGAATTATATTTAAATCAGAATGAAATAATAGAAAAAAATTATTTCGAACCAAGAACTCCACTCTAAAATGACAATACTGAAATAAATACATGGTGTCATCCCCCTGTAAGTAAAAACTTACCACTTATTACATTTTACGATTAAATTCTTTTTTCTCTTCTTAAATAACATCCAAATTAAATAACACGTGACCTTAACCTTTATTATACTATTATATATACATTAATACTATATATATATATAGAAAAAATATATATAGTTATATATATAATGTGTATAAGGTTAAAATTAAAATGAATGGAAAAAGAAAATAGGATCGCACAAAATAAAATCCTAAAGGATTATTGGATTACCTATGAATACGTGTATTAATGCCGGTTAAAATGTTAAAAAAAAAACAATATAGAAAAAGGTAAAGAAAGTTTCTATTGGAAAGGGGTTTTGTATATAAGAAAAAAATAAGACGTTTTTTTGTTTTCTGACAAACAAAAATAACAAAAAAGAGCAGTATAACTATATATTTGTCTAAAACAAAAACGAAAAACAAAGGGGGAGTAGTAGTAAACAAAAAAGAAAATATATAATAAAAATTTAAAATTTTGATGATTACAAATGTTATAAAATGTTACAAAGCCGTCAAAATAGTTTTTCAAAAAAGAAAAAAAAAATAATGGGGTAGGACAAAATTAATGTGGATCGGGTATAGGTAAAATATTTATACCCACAATAAAAAGTTTTTTCTCTATGTTTATTTTTAAAATATTGTCGACATTTTTACTTTAAAAAAATGTGAAAACTATTTAATTTTTTTTTTTTTACAGAATTGTTAAATATTTTTATAATTTTTTTTAAGTCAAAAGAAAATAAGAGTATAGAATTTTGTTGTCGTATAGAAATTTTCATATAAAAATATTGATTTTTTGTTTAACTGGATCAGACAGATAAAAAAGTTTTGAGAGGATTAAAGAATAATTAAGCGCAATAATCCACAATGTATTTGTAACAATTAACTTTATTGGGTTAGTAACTGTCAAATAACTTTATTTACTTTTAAAATATAATATTTTTAATTGAATGTCATGACTGAGGGGATTAATAAGAAAATAAAAAAATAAATTTTGAAAAAAGACTAAGCCTATTTTTGACATTGTATCATCCATTTCTGATTTAAAAATTAATTTTCTAATAATTTTCTTTATAATTTTATAAAACGTATAATTAGTATAATTTATAAAATTAACATATAATATTTTACTTTTTTTCCTTAATATTTTCCTAAATATAATGAAAATATGGTTATAAGTTTTGATAAATATTAGTTTATTAAAAAATTTGGAGAAAAAAAAAATGAATTTCTTTATTTTTATACATATCCCTTTACCATCACCATCGACGTGCCCCTTAATTATTTTATTTATTTATATTAATATTACATACATAAATGTAATGCAATATTATTGAACCATCGGCTACTAAGGCCATTATAGGTTTTTATACTATTATTAAATTATATACTAATATTATTTATTTTGTTTATATTATATACTATATATTTACATTATATTGGTCGTAAGGGGGGTATGTAAAGAAAAAAAACACTTACGACCTGTGCAGGGATCGAACCCGCACTCCTTCGGTTAATACGCCACACGCCTACCCACTAGGCTACCGAAGCCCCTCCTTAATTAAGGTTTTCCAAAAAAAAATTAATACTTTAAAGACATTGCATATTTTTAGGATTAATGTTATATCAGAAAAAAAATTATGTTCAAATATATTAAAAGTTAAATTCTTCCTTATGATTATAATTTTGAAACGATATATTCTAAGTACTTAAGTACCTATATTTTGAATATGGTGTAATATCGAATTAATTTATATTTTATATTAAAAAAAAAGCATTAAATTAGAATTCTAAATTTTTTAAAATTTTCAATGTAAATACAGATGTCATTATATTCAATGACATATGTATATGTCATATATTGAATCGACAGTCTACTTCGAGTGGAGTAGCTGTGTGATAGCTTTTTTTATATGCCAAAAACTCAGTGTCCACTTAAGATGTGCATGTTATGCAATAAACTCAGTGTCCATTAGGTGCATGTTATGCCAATAATCTCTGCAAAATTTAATTGGTGTAGCGCAACAGACCCGTCATAGACGCGAAATTTATATCTTCATGTCTTCTTAAGCTCATAACCTAAGAAGCTCTTATATACTTAGATCTTACTAAGTTCTTAACTTAAATTCTCATATTTATTTCTTCCTCATAACTTAAAAAACTGGAAATCTGAAATTTTGTAGAAGATAATCAAGTTTCATGACAACTACTTCGTTAAAATTTGATTGGTATACCGCAATTGCGTTTTGTAGCTGTCCTACAACTCCGCAATTTACAGAAATATATCTTCTTACTTAATACTTAATCAGACATCTTAAATGTTCTAAAATATGATTAAATTGAAATCTATAATTTCTTCTATATCTCTTTTTTGTTTTAAATTTGAAATACAAGTTTTTTAAATTTTAATTGTTTCGATTTTATTGATTTCAGGATTGATACGTCCTGCACAACGTGACTTTTAAAAAGAAACAAGCATTTGATAAACCACCTTTAATGGGTTGTCGAAATTTCTACCCATCATTAAAACAAATATTTGCTACAGTTCACTTCATGTTAAATTTTTCTTTTTCTTTCCTGTGTTTTTCAAAAAAAATTTTGAATTCAACTTTGAAAAAAAAATTGACTCCGAAATGACTAAAACTTTAACATTTATTTTGTTTTTTTTTTTTAAATTAATTTGAAATTTGAAAAGTTTTGAAAAACACCCATAGAACATCAAAATTTGGCAAACCTTGCAGTTTTTTGGTTTTATTATATAAATTAAATTCAATGATCAAATAGTTTTTATTCATATACATGAAAACCTATTCTTTACTTTAAAAATTATAAAAACTTTTCTGTTTTTTTTTGTAGAATTTAAATTGAACAAGAGAAAAGTAGGAAAATAAATAAATAAAAATCTAGATAAATAGAAAAAAAAAAAATTTAAAAACAACAAAGTATTTTATAATTAGGCGTGTCCTAAACCTCAATTAAAAACATAAAATCATAAATTGTTTTGTTTTGCTCCACCCCAATATAAAATTAAACAGAAAAATTGCATCATCTATTAAAATGACATCCTTCCTTTTATGTTTTTTTCCCCTCTACTTTCCTAAAATCCATTTTTACCGAAATAAATTTATTTCTTGGCAAATAAAAACATAAAATTAAGTGTAAATAAATTCATAATTTCTTATACTTTTTTCTTTTCATGCCGCCATATTTGATGATTTTTTTGATAACTAAAATAAAAAAAAAAAAAAACCTGGCATTCAAAACTTATTTGAAATATGTGTTGAAATTTTTTATTTCGCCTTTTAAAAACAAATTTAAAAAAAAAATGTAAAAATATGAAATAGGAAACATTAAACAAACTATTTTAAAAATGTATTTTGTATCAAGATATCCTGGCAACTTTTATAGCACCTTTAAAAAAAAAAAAACAAGTAAAAAAAAAAGGTATAGTAAGGTAAAAGATAAGGTAAATTTCAAAAATTAGTAAATTATTTTTTAAGGAAAAAAAATGTTAGTTTGTAAAATGTATGTTTATTCAGAAATATCTTTAGATTATTCTATTATCCAGATACTTTTTTTAAGAATGAAAATTTTAACCAAATTTTAAAATTAAAATATTGAGGTAATGTTTCCTTGGCCGTAACTAAAGAGTGTTACAATATACAATATAAAATTTTGTTATATAAGTACTATAAGATTTAGTAATTACAGTACACATGAAATTGAACTAAACTAAAGAAATATACAACAAATCAAATGTTCTGTTATATGAAGAAATTAAGCCTATCCCAACTAGGGGATAAGATTATGATCATCCTTATCTTATGTATTAATTAATAATCAAAAGTTAATTAAAGGAATTATGTTGGAGCACAATATATTTGTAATAAAGGGTCGCATGTTTACTCGGACCCGTTTTAAATAATTTAAGGGGTTATGTTTTCCACGCTATACTTTTAACTTTTTAGAAAAATGCAAATATTTTTAGCGAATTATATTCATGCATGCGTCCATAACGAAGATTTCGATTATCTTCAAAAAAGATAAAACAAATTTTACAAACTAAGATGAAATAAGTATTTACTAGCACCTATATTATATATTTGCTGGAAAGAATAGCACATTCGATTCTGAAAAAAATATATACCGACAAGAAGTTATATATAAACAAAGTATTGTTTGTCAGTAGTATTTTAGAAGAAATGAAAAATATGTATAACAGTTTCCACAACGGAAAAAAAGCTTTATTTTTCAATTGATAGTGGAATTTTAATAAGAAAGACAAAATATATTTAATTACTTTGCAAAAATACGTTACAGCACAAACAATAGGCCACACTATCGAATTTATCGGCCGATTTGGAGAAATCAGACAATAATTTGTGAAAATATTTTTACGTTAGTGATAATGAGCAAAAATATCTGTAAATACTACTAATATCGTACAAAAAATTGAAAATAAAAATCTAGCAAAAAAATTCTGCAGCAACACTAACAGATAGATTTTTTTTTTTTGATTTATCGGACGATTTAAATTGTTGAATTTCCTTTTCGTGTTTGTTTCGCATAAATATTATCAGCCAATTTTACTTATTAAAATAAAAAAATATCGTAAACTTTTTTCTGGCAGTTTTATCGGACGTTTATCTGTTCAAGATAATTGGCCGATATACCGGATGAAAAATCATTTAGTGTGTACCTGCCTAATGCTGACTCTTCTCCAGAATTATTTAGTCTCAATTATTAGACTTACTTTTTCTTTCGGTTTAAAAAGAAAAAAATTGTGACACAAAAATTTAATGCAATATATTACAAAAATCAATAAAAATTTAATTTTTCCAATCTTTATCATCGAAAAATAGTTTTATTAAACATTTTTTTTCTTTCAAATTATAAAATTTATATATGTATTGCCAAATTTTGAGAATTCAGAAAAAAAAATTTTTACTTTTAGATTTCATAAAATACAAGCATTAGTCATTGAAAAAAGGATTCATAAAAATATAAAATTTCTAAAGATAGATAGATTCAAAAACATACTTTTTTTATAACTAGCACTAAAAAGAAAAAAATATGTATGTATGTGTGTATCTATAAAAAAAATGAGCACTTCAAAAAATTTATTGCATTCCTTTTTTTTTTTACTTTAGCTCTATTTGTTAATAAAATGTAAACACCAAAGGCATATCTTCATTCAGGGATAAATTTACAAGTAATTGCATTCTATCTAATTTCATTTTTTTTGTGTTGCACTAAAATTTCAAATTCTATCAGTAAAAAATAGTTATTTTTACTAAACTTTTATTACTGTATATTTTTATTTTCCTAAATATTTGGTATAACTATAGGCACAAAAAAAAAAACAATAAAAAAAACCTAAAATGAATTTGAGGTAAAGGAAACAAAAATTCGTCTACAAGCAAAAAAAAAATAAAAATTCTGGCCATTCTGGAGACATTTAAATAGAATATAAGAAAAAATATGCTGCATTTACATTTCTTATCTTTTTAGTTTTTAACCCTAAAGTAATAAACAAGAATTGAGACGACTAAAGGCTACATATATATTCAAAAAGCAAATCCACTAAATTCGCAACATATATAATATGTATATATAGGTATATAAATAAAATTGTGGATTAATGATATGTGGAAATGTACTAAAATGAAAATAACTGTAATTTTTAGATTAGTTGAAGATTTAACGGTATATTTTATAAAGTACCTAGATATATAGATGTATATGGGTTTGAGTATCACTAAAAGTACTAAAGGGAAAGTACGTTTTATACCTTCAGCTATACTTACAATAAAATGTTTCCAAAATTATTACTTTTTCGGTACAAAATTGTAAATTTGTGTTTCTTTTTTATTTATATCTAAAATACAGTTTCTATTATAATATATACTTTGATTAAAGGGTTAAATTCAATAACTTGAAAAACAAACAAAATTTTAGTGGTTATCTTTTGAATAAAAAAAAATAAAAAAAAAAATAAAAAAAATTAGAAGAAAAATATCAGACATCACATATGGTTCATTGGATATTCAATAAAAATTTTGAAAGTGTTTTTAAGTATGTACTAAAAATTGGGTTGATTTTAAATTGAAACTATATATATACGATCATAATTTGATTGAAAAAAAAGATCATTTAAAAATGAAAAAAAAAAAAAAAACAAAGATGGTGAAATTCTTACAAAATTTCTATTTTCAATTTTGTTATTATGCAATAAAAGCTTTATATTAAAAAAAAACTATAAAAATATAGAAGTTAAAGATGCCATAATGTCTGAAGGCTGTCATGAAAAATGAACGTAGCTTTTTTTTTTGTTTGTTTACCATTTCTCTGTGTAAGGGGTTACTTACATATTGATGGAAAAAAAAGGTTGCCGAAATTTTTTCAATCAAAAATTAAAAAAAAAACAATTATGAAATGTTTAAAGATTGTGCGCCTATCTTGATCAAAAGTTAAAAGTTTTTAATAAAAAATATTTTTTGTATATATCCAAGTATTTTAAAAATAATGAAAATAAATTTAATCAAATTAAAAAAATATTACAAATCACCTTTTTTTTTTTAAATTAAACAAATTTATTTTTTTATCAAATCATACTTTTTCTTATAGCACAATATTTCGTAGAAAGTACCTATAGTAAATAAGAGAAAATCTATAGAACCTAATTTAATAGATATTTAAAAAAATAATACTGAATGTAAAAAAGCTCTTGAAAAACCCTACTTACGTTTTAAGGATTAATAAAAACTATAGCCTATGATACTACTACTGACAGATGTCATATGTCATTTTGAAATGTATATAAACGGTGCTTCAGACTATATAAATTTTGCATCTGAATTCAGAGTGTCAGATTAGATGTAAAAACAGATAATGTGAACGTAATAAAAAATGAAGTTTTGTCATTTTAGATGACATTACTTATGAAAATTTTATTTCAGAACCGGTCCTAATTCTATCGAACTTTTGATATGTATTTTTGGTACATTTCATGCATTCGTATACAATTGAAATGTTTTGTCACTGGAAAATAAAGGAATTTATCTAACAAAATTAAAATAAAAAAATTTTAAGAAATGAAGATTGAAAATATATTCATGATTAATTTTAAAATTTTTTTAAAAATAAATTTGACAAAACTAAAACTTTTTTTCTTCTTTATCAACTTTAGGTCTGTCATGTACAAAAAAAGCGTCGCGTACTAATAAAATTTTTATTTGTGAAAATTTGTAAAAATTTACTGACGTTTATTTTTTGTTGTTGCTTTTTTTACTGTCATTTGTCAAAAAAATAAACAAAGGAAAGTATACAAATGTAATTAAACAAAAAAAGTTAAACGAAGAAAGGCAGTATCATTTAATTACATTACTTTATATTTTTGAAAATATACTTAGGTATTTAATACTGTTTTTTACTTTTTTGAATTAAAAAATTTTTATAATTTCTTTTGTTTAATCGGCTTTTGAAGTATGTATACATGACACAATGACAATTTATGACATTTATAAAAATTTTGTAAATTTTTGTAAAAAAAAGCGTTCGCGTACTTTTTTTTTTAAATAAGAGCATTTGTTTGAAATGAGTAAATTTTTCCAAATATTCTCTGAAATTTTAATTGTCCTGTCATTTGTAAATTTTTGCAAATAAAAGTAACAGACCTTTTATTTAAAAAGACTGTCAAAAAGTGTCAGATAGGTGTGAATGTAAAAACAAAAAAATATGAAACGATAATCTACACTCTAATCAGCTGATTTTCTTCTGTTTTTTATTCAAGCATATTAGATGTAAAATACATATTATAAGTAGCCTGAAAATGCCTTTACTTATACAAAATCGATAGAAATTTAATATCGATAGAAATTTATTTTGTGTTCATAATTTTGTATTGTCATTTGTATTTTATTATTCTTGATTGTTAAAGTGCATTTTTTCTTTGTATAGTTAAAGGTATATAAAGTGAAATTATTTTTGAATATTTTATAATAAAAATTAAATATTAAAATTAAATATTTATATTTTTTATTTTCATATTTATTTGTTTTTGTCATATTGTCATTGTCTTTGTCTTTGGTTTCCGAAACGATCAGTAAAATGAAATATGTTATTTGACCATAGAATGTCAAATGAAAGTTTTTTATATTCACACTATATGATTCGTTTTGTATTATGGAAATTGTACAATTACCGGATTAGAAGTCACAAGTCATACGCAAATAGTGTGAAGTGGGCCTTTAAAAAAAATGTTCTAACAAAATTTAAAGTTTTATGAAACTCTATCTTTTCTCTTTGGCTTTATACAATAATATTCTATTAAATAAATTTTCTTCTTTGGTGCTCCAACTAAATACGATAACTGCATTTTCTTAATTTTTCACTAGACAATAATTTTATTTCATTTTCAATTGTTTCAATAAATGTCAAATTATTAATTCCATTTCAGTTTAACACCGTATATGTTGGCATAAATATAAAATTTTTTTAATTTTTAAGGTTATACATTATTTTTAAAAACTAAATGACTACTGTTAAGTATACAGTTTTGTTTGAGTAACTTTAAATTTTTGGTTAAATCTCCACCAAATCCTAATTTGGTTTAATAAAATGTATTTTGCTCTCACTATGTTGGTATAATTAATTAATTTATTTTTTTTTGACAAGATATTTATAAAAAATCTTAATCACTTTCAAGTTTATTCCTCCAATATATAAAGAAGATATTTTTCTTTTTAAATTTTTGATTACATTAAAAAAACATTTACATATTTAATCTATTTTAGTCCCCACTATCTTCAATTCTTTATCAAATTTTGTCATAAAAATTAATATAAATTTAAATTACTTTCTTCTGTTTGATATTAGTTAAAATTATTTTTTCAATTTTTTAAAGTAAATTATTTAAAAAAAAATAACTTTTTAAAAAAGAAATATTATAATTATTGCAGTAGCAAAATCAACGTTCTGTACTCTTCCTGATTTGTATATATACATAAATTAATATTATTTTAGTCGTTATTTCTCGAAATTCTCCTTTCTCGGAATCATCCCTTTTAATTTTTCTTTATTTTACGGTATGTAACTAGAAGTATAGAATGTTGGAAAATATTATTACAAAATTTAGGTTTTCTTCTGAAAATTATAAATTGTAAATTTATTCGCGTTTCCCGATCAATGAAATCAATCAATGAAATGAAATCAATCAATGAAAATGATTAGGAAAACTTCATAAAAAAATAAACAAAATTAAATTATAGTTTGTGTAATAACTATACTCCTTTTTTTTGTCCCATTATCCTTTTCAGAGAGTGGTTACAATATAAGCTTAGATATTGTCATTGTGGATGTATTGTTTTTGAGTTTAATTCTTCTTACATTTTTTCTATGACGACTTGATAATATTTTGTCCATTTAGTGGACGAATGTCCCTTCAATATTCTTCTATTTAGTCTTCCTAAGACGATCAGTTTTCCATTTTTATTTCTTATCTGACAATGTATACAAAATATCTTAGATATGACTGACTTATTTTTTTTTTATTAGTGTGCTCTTATTGTATAATTTGAGTACCGAAATATAGGTGTAACGTTCTCAACAAAATATTCTTAACACCTTTCAGTACCCTTATAGATCTCAAAGAAGAGAATTCTTGACAAGAAGAAGAGACTTTTTGTGGTCTATCAAAAATTATATCACATTAATTAAGTCCTACTATTTTTTTTTTTACTTCTAGACAAAATCAGAGCATCTTCTGTCTTTCTGAGGTTACTTATTTTCTTTCCACCAAACGATATTCCTCTTTTTTCTTAATGATGAAGATAATCTTTGTCTATTAAAAACAACGAGCGGATTAAAAAATGTTGTTCTATAATGTGTTATGCCAAACCGCAATAAATTCAGTAACGGTAAGTTATTTAGCTAATGCTAACTGATGGATGTATTTTTAAACTTCAATCCGACGATACAGTATATATTTTTAAGATTCAAAGTAATAAAATCATTAGTAAAACAACTGACAGACAAATTTATCAATACGTTATCAAAATAAAAATATTCATTTCTATATATTTATGTTTTTCTTTTTAAAAGTAATGAAAATAAACTATAAAAATTATGCATTTACACTATTTTCAATTAAAATATGTAGATTTTATTTTTAAATGAACATTTTTCACAATATAATCTATAGCCAAAAAGTGAATAAAAGTAAAGTGCAGTAAAATTATTAAAATAGAAAAACTTAGTTTGTCGTTTCGAGCTTCATAAACACAACATTATCATAATTTCGTTTTTTTTTTTTAATGAATAGCAAAGAAAGAAGACAAAACAGAAAGTAAATTATTAGATAGAGTATCCTGAAGGTATAAAACAGTTTTAGTTTCTTTTTTCTTTATATTTTCTATTCAATATAATTTATAAACTTTTAACTTCTTATAAAACCATAAATGTGTCTCTTATAATATATTATATGTATATGTATATAACTTGTTATATTTTCAACCCTGAATTATATACAAATAATATATGTATATAATAAGCTGACATTTCATTATTCTATTTTTTCAAAAGAAGATTTCATTTTTCTACTTTATTTTTGGTTTCATTATTTCTGATTTTATCGTATATCATAACGAATTGTAGTATTTTTTCTTTATTTACTTTTCATCTCTTTTGTATCCAATCAAAAGTGAAAAATAATAAAATTACACTTATACATTTAAGATTCGTTTAGAAGAATTTTCAACATTTAATCATTATATACAAGTAATAAATCAGAACTGAGGAAATTAATAGAATCAAATAAGACAAAATTAAGAATTATATGTACTTAGTAAGATTTTAGAAGTTTATAATACACTTTTCTACTATTGTGCATTAATTACAGATAATTGTTGTTTCATCCAAGGTAACATTAACTATAGAATATCAATACATTTGTTTGAACAAACTCACATGAATGAATGAAAAGAATTTGAACCTACTGTATAGGCTATACCTGTGACAACAATAGAGAAAATTTGAAATACATATGTACTATGATTAAAATGGCAACATTTTTATAACATAATCTAGAATATTTATTTAAGATAAATTGTTTCCCATAAACTTGTTTTTTTGTTCATTTTAGTTTAAAATTCTTGATCTGTCTTAATTGAAATTACTATACTAATGTAACTAATATTGGAGCCTTCGCCTTTCATTTTTCCTTCTGACATTTGAAGAAAATTATAATTTAACACTTTTATATTTCTTTAAGTCTTCCCATAGTTTGCATTTTAATTTAATAAAATTACAAAGAAAGTGTCGTTAAATATTTAAATGAATATATAAGTATATATATATATATATAAAATACATTAATTTTTAATTTTTTCTTTATATTTTGTTTTATTTTACGCTTGTGTGAATACGAAAAATCAACAGAAAAGAAACAAAAAATGGGCACGAATTTATAGGCACGAAACTATATAGAATCTACTTATCATCACTTTTTTTCTTTAATCTAATTTTTTTTTATTTTAGTTGAAACAGTAGTGGAGCGCTGGTAAATGCAATTTACAATTGGATAAATAGAAAAATTTGCAAAAAAAAAAAAAAAAAGTGCTCTTAAAGAATCTTTTAATATAGAATTAAAGTATATGATGACATATGGTGATGCATCCTAGGAGCAAAATAAAAAAATAAAACAAAAAAACAAATGAACAAAGGAATATGAAAATATTTTTTTTCTTTTCTCCTTGAATTTCTATTGCTATTTCTATTTTCTAACTTATATATATATGAAAAATAATTTTAATTTCTTTTCTAAAAAATTATTAATAAATGCACTTTTTTTTGAGTATTATTTTTTTTCCTTTTTTGTATTAATTCTTCACTTTCCACATACTTAACTTTTTATACAAAAAAAAAAAATATATATATACAATATTTAGTAGAGAAAATTAATGAAAATGTCATATTTATCCTTATTATGGTAATAATCATTAATTAAAGTCGTTAGTTTGATGTTTTTCAGAAAAAAAAAAAAAAAACACATATCCTATAAGTATGCAATTTATTTTCTTCATTTTAATCTTAACTAAAAATATCTGAAAGGCTTCGGTAGCCTAGTGGGTAGGCGTGTGGCATATTAACCGAAGGAGTGTGGGTTCGATCCCAGCACAGGTCGTAAGTTTTTTCTTTACATACCCCCCTTACGACCTAATATAATGTAAATATATAGTATATAATATAAACAAAATAAATAATATTAGTATATAATTTAGTAATAGTATAAAAACCTATAATGGCCTTAGTAGCCGATGGTTCAATAATATTGCACTACATTAATGTATGTAATATTATTATAAATAAATAAATAAATAAATCTGAAAGGCGTCGATGGCTTAGTGGTTAAACACGTGGCTTATTAACAGAGGAAGTACGGGTTTAAATTTTACAACAGTAGCAATAGCAAGTATTTTTAATTGTATGAAAAATTACTGAAAAATAATTATTTCCCCCCTCACGTTAGCAAATATAGTGTAAATATTATATAATACATATTACAGTATAAATTAATAAACATACGAATTCTTATTAGTTTAATTAATAAATTAATAAACATAATAATAAAAATACTAATTCAATCTATAATGATTTCAGTAGCTGACGATTTTGTAAATAAATAAAGTATCTCAGAGATTTAAAAATATCTATTTTTATTCAAAATAGATTATATTTTTCTTTTTAAAAACTATTTTTAAATAGTTTACTATCCGAAATTTTTGGACTATCTACTTAATCATTATTGAGAGTTTGTGATTGATATGACATTTATCTCAACGCAGGCAGATTCTTGGAAGACAAATCCTAATCTAGATAAAGAGTAGTTTTTTGTTTAGGTATACCCTATATTATTATCAAAACTACAAAACTACTGTTAATAATTATCAAAGTGACAGAACCATTCGCAGTAATAGCATTATATATTTCATCGCAAAATTTTTATAATGTATGACAAATCAAGAGTTATTTTTTTTTGCTAAAATTAGTCCAAAATAATCAATTATAAATATTACTCAAATTTAAATTTCCATTCGGCCTGATAATTGTAATCCTATGACACAAAGATACAAAATTCTTCAGTTTTTTAAATTATATGACTATACAAGCAATTTCCTTTTAATACTACTAATTACTAATAATAATACCATTATATATATATATATATATATATATATATATACACTTATTTTATTATAAGCCAATACGAAATATAAAAAGGATATTTTTAACAAAATAACAGAAATTCCAAAGAAATTGCAAACTAACAAAATAAAAAGTTTAAAAAACGAAAGAAACAAAAGATAAAAATTTTAAACGCTAAATTAAATTTTTAACATTCATTGCAACAATTTTCCCTTTTTTTTTTATAAAAATCATTGAAATTATTATAAAAACACAATTGACGTAAGTTGAAATTTTTATACAAATTAATTTTTTAATAAAATAATATGTGCTACATTTAAATTAATTTTTAAAATTTTTATAAATAGTTGTTTATGAAAAGTTTTAAAGAAGGAAAAAAAATAATTAAATTTTTATGAATAGGAGATAAAAATTAAAAAAAAAAATAATTTAGCTTTGCTTTCTTTTTTTAGTTTAAATTAATTTTAAATTAATTTTTTACTTTAATTAGATTTTTTTCAATAATAGACACATTTAAAATTCTCAACCAAAATATTATTTTTTTCGAGATTGTGGATATTGTGAAAAAAAAAAAATTTAAATACCAAAATCTCGTATTTAGTTTTTTACTATGACATAGTGTGAATATGTTAAGATAACAACTGAACTTAAAGTGTATAGTACATTTATAGATCCTGCTTAATACTTAAAAAGGATTGTAACTTGTAAATAAATTATACTTACTGTACTGTTCAATCATTTCTTGGTTTTCTAGTTAACACCGATCGTATTACTGATGCTCAGAAGACAGAAGTAACTAAAATTTGTAAAAAAAAACGAGCCTCATCTTTTAATCATTAATCTTTGAAACTGTGAAAACTATAACATTTTATTATCAGAATTTTATGAGCAAAAATTTATAAGTTCATATAAAATGTTGAACAACTGATTGAACATAACTGGTCTCTAGAAATCTGTTTTAAGAGACTAAAAATAGTACGGATAGGATGCAATTTTAATACAATTTCCTCGCAAACCAATTGTTAACTATACATTCTATAATCAGTCCTTAAAGTTTAGAAATAAAATTAGTTCTTTAATTTTACTTTTTGATAACTGATATAGAGGAGAATAGAGGAAATTCCCATATTTTCAGTTTGACTCTAGCTAAGGTTGGACATTGACAAAGGAAATAATGGAAACAGTTCCACCCCGTTCCTTTACAACATCAGCACTCTGTGTTGTAAGAAATATCAATTCTAGCAGTAATTCTTTAAAAGTGAACCACATCCTTTAAATATTTTACTGTTGTTTTGAATAAAATAAAATAATTTCATTAAATATCTAAGAGAACAAGATCTAAATCATAAAATTGGTGTATACAATTAACTAAAGTATAACAATAAACTTACTGAATTTTTTTTTTAATTAAATTCGTTTCTTTTCTTTTTACTTATTCTTAATTTTTTAACAGAAACAGTAAAATATTAAATTATACCTAATTAAAAATAATTCCAACCGCTTAATTCGATGCAATTTTAAACGAACTTAATTTATAAACAGTGTATTTCATTTTAATGAGCCACTTAATATTTTTCAATATTTTATAAAATTAGCACAACATCCTAAATATTAAAAAAAACGAGAAAGAATACAGTTGCCTTTGTCAACTCTTAGATACCCGTACGAACCGTTAGTATGTTCACAGCCTGCCACTTTGCTTGCAGTATTATTTTTTTAATATTTTAGTATTTTAAAATAATTTCGGTGAATTTTATAATTTCTAGAACTATGGGTTGTACATATATTCAAACTATATATTTATACATTCTTCAAAAGCAGATTCTAACCTTTCACATAACAATTATCAATCCAAAACTTTTTCACATATTCTATAATACCATTTAATACTAAGCGGTAAATGTATATTAAATTTACTTAGTACAAAATAGTAAATATAACTTTAAATATTAATGCGCACATAGTATATTTATATTGTTATAAGTATATCGCCATACATAGCTTTCTTAGTTTTTGAGTTAGCGTGCTGACGGACGGACGGACGGACATGGCTCAATCGATTTAGAATTTTTTTCTGATCCGATTCATACCTTTGAAGGTATATCTAGCTCGCTTATTTCGAGGTGTTACAAACGGAGGAGTAATTTTTTTATAATATAAAAATATATATAATAAAGGTATAATAAAGTCTATTTGTACAAATGAAATTCATTTAGAAGAGAACTAAAATTGTAGGATACAAATTATGTGGTATGGTAAAATTAAATATTTTATTGCAAAAATATATTATAATATTAGGGGGCCTCGGTGGCCTAGTGCGTAGGAGCGTATCAAATACGTTTTAAACACCGAGTTAGTGTGCGTTTGAATCCTCACACGTCGTAAGAATAATTCCCTCTTAAGACATTTACAGCTACACCTGAAAAGGAAAGACTGTGTAATTTCTTTGTCACTTTTATGTGACAGGGGAATAAACTAAAAAAAATTCAAAATGGTTTAAATTTTTTACATAAGATATTATTTACAAGAAAATTAAATAAATTTGGCTTTTTTTTAAAAAGATCTTAGATTTTGGGTTTGTCCAATGAACAAATTGTCCAATCAAAATGTTAAAAGTCACCGGAAAAAAAAAACAAATTTTGAAGTTTGAAAAATCTGATATTGAAAAGAAAATTTACTTAGTAATGTATTAAAAATTAAAAATTAATTGCAAAGTAGAGGCAGGAATTTGAATCCTTTCATTTTGCACTAAATTAAATAAATTATTTTTCATGTAATAAAATAGAATAATAACTTCGGAAGATGAAACTAAATCAAACTTAAAAAAAAATGTTAACTATATCAATAATTTTAATTTTATTGCAAAGTTTCCAAAAGAAATTTTATAAAACTTTTCAAAAAAAACTTTTACAAATATTTTCTACTCTTCTTTTCCTTATTTTGATTTAACTTTAATTTTAATGTAATTTGATTTTAAAATTCATGAGTACCTCCACCTCTATACATCCATAAATACAAAGTTGCAAAGATGCTAACATATGAAAAAAAAAACAAAAAAAAAAAAAATTTTACGAGAATAATTGAATTAAAAATGAAACCCAAATAAAAAAAAATCAGATGTCTCCACCACAGGACTGACCGCCACTACACGAAAAGTACAATGCCAAAATTTATAGATTTGTTACATAATAATTTATATCAAAGCAAAATAACTTCTAATAATTTAACAACATTTTGTTTTATTCAATAAAAATAATTATATGCAATGAAATCGTAAAAATATATGTGCATTCATTCATACATCCATTTACAATGAACATGATTTTTTTTCATTCAAAAATATTAGAAGTAAAAAAAAAACTGTAAACAAATACAAAACAAACATAAAATTAATATTGAATGTGCTAACAAAAATTTGATTGTTTTAATTTTATGTCATCAACAAAAGAATAATGTGCATATAGATATAAGTATGTATATAAATTTTTAGAGATATAAAAATAAAAAACAAAAAAATTGTTCATATAAATATGGAGTGTTATGCATGAAATTTGAACTTAGAAAAATAAATTAAATAAAAGTTAAAGTTAGTGGGATCAAAAAATGTTCTATGGCAAAGTTGTTCCCATGTAACAACTTTTTCTTAATAATTTTTCTCATAAAATTTTTCTGTTACGAAATATTTGTAAAAAACTTAAAAACTTAAACAAAACACTAGTAAACTATCACTTGCGGTTGTGTGATTTACTGGAAAAGCTTATCAATCCGAGATATTTACGTCAAAACCTTAAATATGAAATTACAAAAAATTCCGCTCAGACGTTTAAGCTGTACACGTGTCCACAGTCAGGCACACACACACACACATACACACACAGACGGATATCATGCTAAAAATTTGTTTACAGCCTTCTCCACACCGGAATAGTTCATATTTGCCAAAATCTCGGGTACAAATTTTTAGTATGAAAACAATACCTACCTTATACATAGTTGTATGCGGTTGGTAAAAAAACAATATATGAACACAAGGGAACACGGGGAATAATTGAAACAAAATAACTAACTAAGTCGGAAATATAAAAGAAAAACAGTAAAAACCGATTCATTTTATACATGATTTCCTTTTACCTAACAATATTATGAATACATTATTAATGAACTTTTGCTTTTTTTCTCAAGTAAAATTCTCAACTTACACATAAATGACTTAAATTTTAACATTTTTTTTATTGTGTTTTAAAAAAATTTCTTTTTGTTATTTTGATTGTTGGAATACATGCACATACATAATTAAGATTTGTTTTATTCTTTATATGAGTTTAAATATATCAAAAAATATTACATAACAAAAATTCTTACCGTTATTTCCATTCCAATAAAAAAAAATTTTTTTTACAAGAATACCTAGCAATAGGCTCTGTTACCAAGAATCTGTTCAAACTCACAAAATTGCTTTAGAATATATTAGTATGAAAGTGGTTGAAAGTGTTTGAACAGATCCAACAATTTAAATTATATTTATATGGGAGTGTATCTATTCCTATATATTATATTTTAACCTTCAAACTATTTATGCATATATTATAAAATTAGTTTAACTAAAATGTAAAAGGTTAAATATAAAAAAAAATCAATTGTGGTTGAAAAATACTGTACGAACTTTCGAACACAGACGAAAATAAGCCTTTAGTCGCTAAAATTAGTTTAGAAATTTAAATTTTTTGAATACGCCGAAGTGTTGTGAATACCCCATCTGTCTATGTATCTGTATTGTATACGTATCCCATCTATCCACGTACATCAAATTCAATATAGAGAAAAAATTTTCTTAGCAGTTTCTTAGCAGATATAAACTTACAATGTGCCCCGATTATTTGAGTTAAAAAAATGGTCAAATGTGTACTCTCTATCTCTAGAGCTGAAATAGAATAATTGGTTATTGTTGTTTTAACCCATTATCTTTTCGCAGACATACTAGAAATTAGGTATGTATGTGGATTTTAACCGTTGATTTTGCAGGAGAATTAATGCTATATAGAAAGAGTTAAGTAGTTTCTCTTCAATTTTTCCAATCTGTCAATAAAAGGCGGGAATATTTCGATAGTTCTTTCTTCAAGATTAAGATGAACTCTTTCACATAGATCTGAGAAGTTGTCAAAACTTTTTCTCTCCGAGTCGTATCATCGTGGCATAAATCTAACGAAATTTAACACCAACTGTTTATCAAATAAATTTTTTTACGTTCTGAAGTGCACGTTCTAGAGTGCATCTAGGTTCGTAATGTCTAGCGATTAATGACCCGAAAAGCTAAGCCTTCACCAATAAAACAAAATATATACAATATATATGAATGTAGCACCAATTATTTTTGCAGAATATAAGGATTAATAAATATATCGATTTTTAACGACAGATTAAACGGTTAGTCGTACAAAAAATGAAGCTAAATATAAATTACTTATTTTATAAAAGGAAAAAATAAAATAATTTTTCTTTCAATGTGAAGAATATAAGTAATAAAACAATAAAATGCTTTATAAATATTTGTAAAGAATCATAATTATTATAAAATCTCAGATTAAATATTTAATTAAATGATTTATTCACTTATATTTCTTTAACATTTTGGAATTATATATATATATATATATTAAAGTTAAAAAAAAAAAAAATAAGAAAATAAATTTTATATAATTATAACTAAAAAAAGAAACATTTTATGTGTTGTCGATATCATAATTATATAATTGTCATTTAGCATTAGCCATGCTGGAGGTAATAGGGATACTGAATGTCTATTATAAAAAGGTATTTATTCCATATTCGGATCCTCGTGCAACTACCATTCCGCATTGTTAATTTTCGAGAGAATGCGTATAAATTTTCAGATCAGCAACACCTTTAGTTTTTAAAATATTTCTACAGGGTGCTGTTAGTTGTATGGCAGCTACCTGAACCACTCAGAATTTTTGGAAAACGGTAAGATATGAATTTGTTAAATTTTTAGAGAGTACGGTAAGATATCAATTTTCAGGTCAGTTAAGCCTTAAACCTTCTCCTCTATTTCAATAGTACATACTGAAAATTTCATCGAAATCGATTTAGTAGTTTTCAAATCTATAAATCAGAAAGAGACAGCAAACAGAACGAACATTTGCTTTTATACATAAAGATAGACAGAAGATAGATAAATTACGATATTAATTATTACGACATAATATTACGACATATACTATATATATATACATATATTACTATATATAAATTGTCAATATCGAATATGACCTGATTGTGATTTGAACCGGAGACCTATCCGTTGAAATGCCGACGCCTTAATCATTACGTCACTATTTACTTTGAAATTTACTTTGAAAGAAAAATTTAAATTAAATAATTGCCATTTTTAAAGTTTTCCTAAGCGATCCAGTAGTGTAACAGGAACTATGATAATGATCCCCAGAATTTCCAACTTTAAATTTTAAAATTTATTCCATTTTTTATTCAAGTTTCAATTTTATACATATAATTTAAAATCTTAAATTGGAACCAAAAATAAAATGATTACATTACAGATCTTAAAGGGCTTTTATTAAAATTGATATGCTTAAAATGAAGGGGATAATTACAGAAATAATTTGGAATTTTCAAATGTAGTAGTTAATAGCGTAAATTTTTGTTTTATGAATATTTAGCCCATTTTTTTCTTAAAAAAACATTGATAAATTTTACTAAGTCCGTTCTTACTTCAAAAAAACTAAGAAGCCTACAAACTAAAACGATAGTGTGCTATAAAATTGAATAAGCTTTAAATTCCCTTTTTAATTTTTCCAATATCTTAGTAGTTCTAATTTTGTAAATATAACTCCAAAATAACATATTAAAAAAGTTATTTTTTTAAGCCTCATAACTTCTTATGGGTTCGAGATAGACCCCCTCCTCCCTCCCAATACCTTGGTAGTTCTAATTCTGTAAATATAACTCCAAAATAACATATTTTAAAAGTTATTCTTTAAAGCCTCATAACTTCTTATGAGTTCGAGATAGACCCTGATCTCCCATAGAATTTTTTGTTCGTTGTGATGCTCCCCATCACCTTCTGCTCTATGCAAAAGTTAACGCGGGCCATCCCTTATAATATATGGTATACATAAATGTTTTTTTTAAATTCAGTATTATATAAAGTTAAAAAATTGAGCAGTTTTCTTTTTGAATATAATTTCGACAAAAAAATCTTTTATTTTAATATATTTCAAAATAAATAACTATAGATACATATTTCTCTATAGATCTATTTAATTTTGTTAAATGATAAAACAAATTATTCAACAATTTTTTACAATTTTATTTTTATTTTTAATTTATTTCTATTCTGATATACAAAACAAAATTTTACCACCTACTACTTACTGTTTTTCCTATTCAAAATAAATTGAATTATTTAAATACTTTTTTTTTTTTGAATTATTTTAATTATTACAAATAATATTAAATACATTAAATTCACCATAAATTTAGTAGTTATTATATACTATAAATTTAAAACTGTCACATAATTATACATATGAAAACTACCAGATCACCATTATTTTTAATAAATTTATGTATATATAAACCATATACTCAGGAATTTATACATATACAGGGTGATTTTCTTTCGGTTTTGAATATTTATAGGCTAATTAATTAATAATTTTGAAAAATTGTTTGAAAGCTTTCCATTTCAGTTTTCCAAGCAGTGTTTTTCCATATTTCAAATATTTTTCCTCCGCTCATAACTTTTGAACGATCGGCGGTATCTAAAATATGTAAAGCCGAAGTGTAAAGTTTTCTGAGGCTATTTCAAACTTATTAATTAGTTGCGCAATTTTTGAGATATAAGGAAATTAAATTAAAACCGTTTTATCGGAAATGCATTTGCGATGTGTTTAATACAATATCGTCTCATGATCTGAAATGACAAGAAAATAATATTTGACGATGTATAATAATCGAAAATCGTTTTGTCATTTCGTTTGTCAATCGTTGCAAACTCTGAAATGTCAGTCAAATAAAGCATTCAAAATTTTTTGTGCATCCGTTTTGATTCTTTGTTATTTTGAGTTTCTTTTGTTGAATAATGGACGAATCTAGGTAAGTTTTGATGAAAAAAAAAATTTTCTTTTTATTCATTTTTAATTTGTTATAAACTTCAACTTTATTTTCAATTATACAAATGGCGGACATCGCATAATTTATGATCGAAAACATCAAATAATAACAAATACATTTTGTTATTGTTGTATGGTATCGGCAATTTAAATTGACAATTTAATTCTTTCGATTTTGACGAAATCAAATATGTATATTTTTTTAACATTTCCGATAACACCCAAACTTAAAAAAAAAAAAAAAAACTTTAGGTTCCATTATCTACAGATTCGAGAAAAATAAGGCTTCCCTACATAAAATCTTTTTATTCATTTTGGTTTCCCAAATATACCCTATATAAATATTCAATCGAAAGAGAATCACCTTGTATATATTTAAATTATTAAAAAATTTTTTATTTTTAACTAAAAAATTGTATTTAATTATAATTTACATGAATTTAAAAAATTCAAAAAATTTACATATATAAAAATTTAACTATAATACAATTTAATTTAATGATATGTTAACATTTACATTAATAAAGTATATAAGTACTCGTATATTATAAATAAATAAATGTTACTACTGTGTTTGGCAAATTTAAAATTAGCATAAACCAAATTTAACATTAAAAAAAATATCATATCATATATAGAATGGTTTTGGTTTACTTCCAATGTCCTAAAATTTACAATATAATGCAGATATTTAAACTATGTAGTATGGACAAATAATTATATGTACATATGTATTTATTTGTTAATTTTCCCATAATTTACATTTGGTTATACATTATGATCTATATATTTAACATAACAAGCCATATTTAATTTCGATATAGGTATAAAATTTAGCTTCTTAAAAACAGTTATTCAGGGGAGGATTGTATTGTAATTAAAATTTATTTTGAATTTTACTATAGAATTAATCATATTTATTAAAAACAATTTTTTTAATCGTGTTCGTTATTCATTATTCGTTAATAGAACAATATGAATATAATATAACGCTTATAACATGAAAAATTAATATCTGATGTTTTTAATAGTAATTAAATATTATATTAATAGTAATTAAAGTAATGAGTTTAAAAGAAAGTTTCGGCGTATCGAAAAGCAAATCAATATTATGTTTTTTATGAATATCCTTTCACTGTTAATGTCAACGAAAGTACCCGTTTAAATTTTGCTTTAGCCACTCCAAAAATCGTAACATTTTCATGTTTTTTTTTTTTGGTGTGGTTAGCGGCAAAAGTATTGGTTGTGTAATTAGTGGCAAATGTGGTTATACGACAAAAAAATTTCGATTCGTCTTATGCTTCGCAGATGATTTTGATAAAATTAAATTTTTATTTTATATAATATATAAAGCTGTTCGTAACAAATGCATGAAACCACTCACTCATTTCGTATCAAAAAGATGAAGCACTTCTAAATGTGGTAGAGAATAGCTGCAAAAGGCATTTGATAGAATTTGTTGTGAAACCATCCAGAAAAATCTGAAATTACATCTTTTTGGTTCCAAAGGAGCCCTTTTAGCCCTTTATATGTCCTATACGAATATCGTCATATTGTCGTATCATTGAAAAGGTCTTAACGAGCTCTTCAACTTTTGTTTGGGGACCAGTATTCTAGGACGGCCTGCTTGGTTCCTGAAACTGTTTATAAGCCCTTAATATAAAAGTAAGCTGTATATTATCATGTGCGATATCATTAAAAAGGTCTTGGCAAGTTTAATAACTTTTGTTTCGGGACTTTGGTTTTAAAATACCCTGCTTGGGTCCAGAAAGCTTTTATAAGCCCTTGATATAAAATAAAATAAGGGTATAAAATAAGCCGTATATGATCACGTGGGATATAATTGAAAATATCTTGACGAGCTCTTCAACTTTAGTTTGGGGAACAATATTCTAGGACGCCCTGTTTGGTTCTTGAAACTGTTTATAAGCTCTTAATATAAAAATCAGCGGTATATTATCATGTGGGGTATCATTAAAAATGTCTTGGTGAGCTTATAAACGTTTCTTTGGGGAATCTGGCTCCAGGATGCCCTGATTGGGGCTAGAGGGTTTTATAAGACCTTGATATAAAATCAGCTTTATATGATAGTGTGGAGTATCATTAAAAAGATCTTGACCAGCTCTACAACTTTTGTTTGTGGACCATGGTTCAAGACCGTTCTGTTGGAGAATGAGAGCGTTTATGATCCCTTACTATAAAAATCATTGATACAATGCTTTTTCAACATGCGATTTAATCATCTGTTTGAAGCTTGCAATGCAAGCACACATTACTAGTATATTATATAACTATATTTCTATCTAAAAGAAGATTTTTTAGATACCATTAGTATACATATAGAAAAAATAACTAAACAATTTCCTTTTTTATTTAAATGCAGAATTATTAATTTTAAAAAATCCAATTAGATTTGATAAGCGGATTATAATGTAATGTACTTTTTATTACACTTTCATAAAAGTTACAAGAAAAAAATTAAAAAAAATATAAATAAATTGGAATTATTTCTAAAGAAAATTATAACAATAACATTTGGGATAAATCATAAAAAATTATAAGATTCTTTTTTTTTTATACTTGAATATTAAGTCTAAGTATTTCAAATTTTTGTAATAAGTAGGATTGAAATTTTTTTTTCGTTTAGAGAGTAATATATTTTCCTAATTCCTAATTTTTAGTTATACATTTTAGTTTTAGATCTATAAAATTAACTATATAGACAATAGACTACAATCAGCATTGAAATTCTATTCATCGTTCATATGAGTCATCATCTTAAAGTAAGAATTCGTTCATCTTTACATTTTACTTTCCTAGAGGCACTTTTTTCAATTGTAAGCAAACCCTATATATAATTAAAAGAAGCTTTTACCACATGTAAAAGTGTAATACTGCAGCTTTAATTGTTGAATTTTACCTTAAACAAAATTTGTCCAGATTTCAAAAATAGAGGTTTTCAAAAATAGCTATTTTCAATATTTGGGTCGTATATAACCTCTTTAACCGTTAACGGCAAGAATTACAAATATTTATTTTTACTGAGGAAGCTAGTCCTAATTTTCAAAGATATTTCTCCTTATAATAAAGATATTATCCTTAAATTTCAAGGTTCAGACTTCTAACATATTTCCGGAGATACGAAGGAAGAAAACCTTTGCATAATTGTAGTTTTACATATAAACAAATAAATAGACATTAGATTTTAAGAAAAATTGTATGAATCTATAAAGTTGAAAAAATTTCCTGTCATTTAACGTTTTTTATATTGTGGAAAATAATCAGTAGTAAAAATTTGAAAATAGGGTTTGTTGAATTTTATGAAACTGTAGTTCCGTAATGAATGAGGCAACATAAGAAGGTGAAGTACAAAATTATTTTTTTAATGCCACATATCGAATTGATTGGTTCATTTTATTGCTTCATTCTAATCGCTAGGAATTTTGTAAACAGGTAAAGCAAAAGCGAGAGGTGTGGACGGACGAACAGGCAGAGTAAAACTAATAACCACATTTTTTAAAAATGTTTATAAAAAATCTGCAAAATTTGAGAATTATTTGTAAAAATTCTGAAAATTATTTATTAAAATTGAAATTTTTTTTTTTATATTTACTATTTTTCAGTTATAAGTACTAATATTCGATGTTAAAATCGAATATTTTCAATTAAATATTTAATTTCCCTAGATTATATTATATATAAATATATTAATTTGCATTTATAAATAAAAATTAAAAAAAAAAAAAAACATTTAAAGTCCCCTGACCTCATAAATAGGATATCACAAATTTTCATATTATCATGTTATTTTATAAATTGAATATAAATTTTTTTTTTGTAAAAAATTCAATTATAAAAATAAATTTTATTTTTATTTTATTCAATTCAATAAAATACAGTCGAATTTCGGAAAAATGGAATATTGTAATACAGTATTTTTGTATTGAACAAAAATTTTTAATAACAATTTATTAACAATTTCCACTTCAAGTTATTTTAATCTTAAAAGTGATGGAGTAAAAAATTAATGAAACAGTTTTATATTTAATTTTTTATGATAAGGTTGTATTATAAATAATGCCTCTTTTCGACACTCTTTATACCCGTACGATAGGATCGGGTATAATAAAATTACTCCTCCGTTTGTAACACCTCGAAATAAGCGAGCTAGATATACCTTCAACGGTATGGATCGGATCAGAAAAAAATTCTAAGACTTTTGAGCCATGTCCGTCCGTCCGTCAGCACGCTAACTCAAAAACTAAGAAAGCTTGAATCTTGAAATTTACACAAAATATTCTTGGAGTAATTTGTAGGTTCCCTATTTTTTTTGGTTGAGTTTGGACCAAACCTTAAGGTAGCTCTCGAACACCTAACTTTTAGATCCCCACATTTTTTTTGAAATAGAGCTATGAAATTTTAACTGCTGATAGATCTCACAAAAATATTAATTTTATTTTTAATAACTTTTTTTTGTAGCCCCACCCGTTACAAAGCTACAGCTCCCCAAAGGTTCAAAAAAACCCTATATTTAAATTGTTATAGCACAAGTTGTATAAGTATATATTCATTTTGAAAACGCCAAACGATTACTACTTTCATTACCTTTAAAAGTATATATACAATAAATATATATTTGTGGCATACGGTGTCCTAATTTACCGTTATGCAAAACTCAAATTTTGCAAAATTCTTTAATCCTTCTATCTTCTAAACGGTTTAAGTTGGAAACTTGAAATTTTGACAGAAGTTAAATCTTTGAAAATAAGTATGAGTCATTTCAGAAATTTTTTTTGTATCACTCCCCGTTTAGGAGCTGTATGGGGTCAAAAACTGAAAATTTCCTATTTTTAAACACCTGTAACTTGAACACCTGTTAAAATTTTTTTGAAGTAATACATAAAAATTAAAGCTTCAACATTATACTCTTATTTCTGTTAACAACTTTTTTTTAATAATATAGGGTTACTTTATAATTGACGAAAGTGTTACTTGATTTTTTCAAATTTTCTAACAAATTTCTTTAACGAATTTTTTCCATTTTGTTTTACTCGATAATTTGAAATTTTTGAGGATATAATGCGTAGTACAAAAAAATGTAATTAAATAAACAACATAACGGTTGCTTGAAGAATTTTTATTTATATGATATTGATATACATACATACTTATATAATATCATGTTTATTTACATATCGTATATGTCACTGATGAATAAATGATAAGAGTATAGATGTATATTATATAGCGCCGTATTTACATACATATATGTATTTTATTGTACTTATAAGAAATTATTCTGTCAATGGAATATTTAAATATAATATAATATAATATTTAAAATTATATTTACTATTTTGTACTAAGTAAATTTAATATACATTTACCGCTTAGTATTAAATGGTACAATAGAAAATATTTGAAAAAGTTTTGGATTGATAATCGTTATGTGGAAGGTTAGAATTTGCTTTTGAAGAATGTATAAACATATAGTTTGAATATATGTACAACCCATAATTCTAGAAATTATAAAATTCACCCAAATTATTTTAAAATACTAAAATATTAAAAAAATAATATTGTAAGCAAAGTGACAGGCTGTGAACATACTAACGGTTCGTACGGGTATCTAAGAGTTGACAAAGTCAACTGTATTCTTCCTCGTTTTCTTACATAATAAATAAATTAAGTTGCTAGATTTTTTAAAAAATTAAAATTAAATTTTTGTAAATCCCTTTTACCAAGTGTCCTTTTCACATTCCATAAATCAAACTAACCTAAAGTTTAATTGAAAAGGGGATGGTTTTGGGTTGGTTAAAGTCTAACGCTATCCGCCAAATTAATTTGAAACCTAGACTAATCCTTATTTTATTCTTTTGTTATTTTAGGCTCCCTTTATCTTACTCGTGATACAAAAAAAAAAAAAAGCACACTAGCAGAGACTGAGAAATGTTTTGTAAATTTCATCTAATTTAAATAGTAAAAGAAATAATTTTACTTTTTTTTTCAACTTTTAAATAATATTTTTTGATTGGAAATTTTTATCCTTTATAATTTTATTTTTATTTTAAAATTAGAATTTTTCATGAAAATATTTGCAATAGTTAAAAACTGTTCCTTTTAATTTATCACTAATTTTTAAATCCCCTATGATATCTGTGAACAGATATTTTAATATAATATTAACTGATATACAATAAGTATAGAGTCTGAACAATCTACAGATTTAAAAAAAAAAAATTTCAAATACATAAATAATTTTTATTATATATTTAGATATTAGAAATTTGCGATAACATAACATTTTAAAATTTTTTTCGTTTTGTTTTGGTTAGAAAAAAAATAGTATTTAGTAGATAAAAAATTATCTAGAGAGATATTTTCAATATTTGCAAAAACAAAAAAAAAAAAAAAAAAAAAAAACATACTAAAGAATTTGTTTTAGACCTCATTTAAATTTATTAGAAAAAGATTAAAGAAACCATGAAAATACAAATTCCAAAACAAATATTAAGTAATTAAACTTTATGCTTTGGTCCTTTAGGACGTTAGGTCATTAGTAAATATGTAAAAAGGAAATAAAATAAAAGATACAAAAGAATAAAATAATGAAGCACAAAAACCATATAGAAAAGAGTTACAGAAACATTCAATATACTAATATCTATTAATACCATAATGGTATTTCAAGTTTCAACTAAAATCTCAAATCGATTAATAAGAATGAACGCCTTATTTTTTTTACTAATTTATTAGAACAAATTTATTTTGCAACAATCTATCAAAAATGTAATTTTTCCTGAATATAAAATTTGACATTTTTCAATTAATATAAAATGCCTCTACCCACATCCTTATATTTTTTCATGATAAAAAAAAAAAAAAAAAACGCTTAGAAATGGAAAATTTAGGATAACACAAAAAATAATAAATTTAATTTAATAAATTCTCGGATTATCAAATAAAAAGAAAACATACTGGTATATATTTTAAGTTTTTGTTTCCATTTGGGATTTATATATGTATATTTTATGGTTATTTTTATTGGTGTCATTGGTATATATAGATATCGTGAAAATTTTAAAATTTAATAAAATAATAATTTAATTTAATAGTTCATATAAGATAATTTTTTTTTTTTTTGCATTTCGCTGCCACATAAATGTGGACAGGAAATTACACGGCCTTTCCTGTTCAGATGTGGCTGTAAATGTCGTAAGGGGAATAACTCTTACGACGTGTGTAGGATTCGAACTCACACTTCCTCGGTGTTTGCCGCGTATTTTATACGCTTTTACCCACTAGACCACCGAGGCCCTTATAGGATAATTTTAACTTTTATTTTATATTTAAGTTGAAATATGGACATAAATTTGCCAAACCTATATTAGGTCTAATGAGAGTTTGATATGCGAAAATTTTTAATCTTTCATTGATAATTTTATTATAGAAAAGTTTTTTGGATGTCTTTTCTTAATTTTTTTTTTAACATTATTAATGTAATTTTGATAAATAACATTATTAATGTTGATTCAAAATAACACCTAAGTATTTGACTTATTTTTTGTATAAATTATGGTGGAGTTTAAAGCTTTTACTTGAAAATTTTTTCAAAACTTTTTAATATTTCTGTTACTGTCATCTCATATGCTGGACCCATTTGGTTCAACATAAGTGTAAGTTTAAAGAGCCTGCGTAAATCTACATAGTAAACCTAAAGCGGATTACAAGTATTTTTATTTCAATAAATTTTTAATTCCAATAAATGTTTGTGCCGTAAAACTAATATTGTCAGAATTGATAATTTTTTACGAAATCCCTTTGATAGATCTCTATGAAAACGTTCGAAAATGGTTTAATATTCCATATATTATATCACCATAATAAAGAGTATATTAAAAAAAAAGTTTAAAAAGGGAATTTATAGCACCCGGACATTTATCATGATGCCAAAAGCTATATTCAAAACCGCGGGCATGTCCTCCTATTATACCACTATAATAGATGGGCTACATGCAAGTACATAGAATATAACCCTTGTAATATACATACAAATTTATTTAAATATGACATGTTTATTTCAGAAAGGGATAAAAAAATAAATAAAAATCAAAAAATAATCAAAAATAATTAAATGACTATAGAATTAGTAGATAATTAATATAGTATTAGAACAAGTTAGTGTAAGTTAGTTGTATGATGTAGATTAAGTTAGTTTTAAGTTTTTATCAAATAGAGATAATTCATTTTTTAGTTTTTTTAAATTTTTCAATATGAAACAATAAAAATGTTCTAAGAAACTAATTAAAAAAAGATAGATATATAGATAACATATATCTAGTTCATAGTTAAGTAATTCTGAATGAATATTAGTTTTATAAGACTTTTTTCTAATTATAAGTTAAAAAAGAAATTAAATAAAAAGAAGAAAATAAAAACAAACATATTTGAATGAAAGACTCACAGTCTAAGGAGAGACACAGTCTCGATGACCAAGAAATTAAGAGTAGTTATATTAAAATATATATATATAATATTTAGTGCGAAGGGAGATTGAAAAAAACTCTTTCATAAAGGCGTAAAAAATATTTTTATTAAAAAAAAATTAAAAATCATAAAATATTCAACAGATTAAAAGATTGCATATTTATAGGATTTAACTTAAATATGACAAAATCAAACAAGAATAAGTGCTAGTCTGATGAAAAAGATTAGAAAATTCGAGAGAAAGTGCATAAGAGTCTGTATTAATGAAATTAGGAAACCTGAAACAAACTTTTTGCATTATTTGTCAATTAAATACATAATATGCAGAAAGTCAAAAATAAAAAAAATCGATAATTTCATAATTCATCGGATTCGTAAACATTTTGATAGAGCAATGAACACTCCGGAAAATGGTTTAATGTCCCTTATATTCTACCAAATTTATAGCACCCGAACATTTTATTTATTTAGATAAATATGGTTTTATTAAAAACCAAAGCTATATCCCCCTATTATTCCATTATATTCCATTTGGGGCTACATGCACCAAAATTGAGTATGATCCAAGTAGTGTTCATATTAAGTAGTGTTCAGATTAAAATTTGACACTCATATCCCTACCAGGGATTTGATTGACAACAGAAATTATTGGTGATTACAAAACTAATTTAAACAAAATATATTGTATCAATTTGGAACAGTATATTTATTTTGCGTAAGGTAGGCTAGGATCGTAGGTTAAGTTAAGTAGGTTTAAGCTAGTTTTTAAGTTTTTATCTTACATAGTAAAAGAAAATGAATTGCTTTTTAAATAATTTTTTACAATTAAATAAAAATAGAATTAATATTAGCACTTAATGGCTACACTCTAATTAGAAATATATAACCTCATATGTAACATATATAACCTCCTAAATAATAAAAATAAAATTCTTAAAAATTTAATTAAAACTTTCAAAAATTTTTCAAATTAAATAAAAAAAAATCAATTCAAATAATTGCATTTCATAATAATTCTTATTTCTTAAATGTTATAGAAAATAACTTTAAATTTTAAATTCTACAAAAAACTTCAAAAAGGTTATTTTCATCCTTTTGAGACATCTTTATTAACCAGACAAATAAAAAAAAAAAAAAAAACTATTTATATATTATATACATATATATATATATATATATATGTATTTATTTATTTCAATTTAACGAGAAAAGAAATGAGAAAAATAAAATTTTTTGCAATCAATTTATTTATATAGATTATTAACACTTCACTAACAATTTTACGATTTATCAAAAAACGATAAGCCATGACATAAAGTATATAATTTTTTTTATTTTATTTAAATTTTATTTTTATTTATTTATTTTTTTTTTTTTCTATTTTGGTTTAGATTTGAAAAACGAAAATCAAAAATGGTAGAATCTATAGAATGTAAATGTACATATTTATATATATAAATATATTTTTATTTATATATATATACGTACTAATAAATATCGTTGTATTTTAATTTTATTTTTTTATCAAAAAACCATTTATTATACTGATGGTAACCTTTTTTTTCTTTTTTATTTTTCATAACAAAAACATCCCATAAGGAAAAAAAAAAAAAAAACAAAATTTGATAAATTCAGATTTTGCTGAACGTAAACTTCAAATATTGTTGTACCTATATATAATAAATCCATACACACATATATATAAATATATACAAATACATTTAAATAAACTAACACATGCGAATACATAATAAGCGTATATTAGTGAGTAGCACATTTACAATATAATTCTTTAGTTTTTCTTATTACCGTTTTCATTTGGTCCCCACAGGAAATCTACAAATAGTGGTAAAATTGAAATAAATTTTTGGATTTATTTGACATTACGAGAAAAGGATAACAATAAAATATAAAAAAAAAAAAAAAAACGAAAGAAACCAAAAAAAAAAGAAAAAAGAAAAGAGAAAATGCCAAAAATTAATACGTAGTATAACAGAAAAAGTATGGAAGTATTTATCTTTGAATGTATATTTATCAGTAAACCATTATAGGATAATTTATTCGCATTTCATTTTTATTTTATTTTTTTTTTTATTTTTTAACGTTAACAACTTATTTTGAATGATATCATAAAGATTTCATTAGATTTAAAATAAGAGTTAACTAAGTTTTTAAAAATCACAACCAATATATTAAACTTTTGCAGAATAAAAACAATTTTTAAGTTAACTCCTTTATATGCTACATGCAAACAGAAAAATCCTTATAATTTGTTGTAAAATCAATATAGTAATATTTAATTGATCTAAATATAACCTTATTAAACTATACATTATATATGTTTATTACACTATACTTATGATTAAAACCAATGATTTTAGTTGTACCGTACATCATCTCAGCACTTCTAAAACATTTTTAAATTCTAATTATCAGATTTTTACTTTTAAAAAAAAGGATTGAACTTTCGAAGCTATTCTAGTTTCCAATTATAATTATCTGGCCATGGGATCTATTTATTTAATAGTTTTATTGATTAACCCGGATTACTGTACTTTTAACTGTCCTTTTAAAAAGTTCAGTTAACAGATTTTAACTTAAGAAGAAAACAAAATATGCAGTTTTGATTAGTTTTTGAAGTAAAAAAGTTTAAATTTTTGTGTAGTGTTATTATAATTAAGCGCAAACTTTTAATTCTTTTTTTTTTTTAATTTTGGACCATGAATAATACAATTTTAAGTTAGTTTAAAAATGAATTATACAAATTATCAATTTTATTTCGATGCAGATTTTATAAAAATTGTTGAAACACAAATTTTTCTTTTTGGAAAGATGATAATATCGATTGTTTACAAGAAACAGAAAAGTATACTGTTTTTTTTTTAACTGTCCTTTTAAAAGGACTGGAGTATAAAACCCTATACTGTTATTAAAATTCCAAAAAATTATAAAATAAATAATTAGACTAAGTAATATGTTATTTTAAGGCATTACAAAAAATATTTAACACTAAATGAAATAGTGGAAAAGCTAGAAAATTTGGGCGACAAAGATGTTGCTCAAAATATCGTTATATTTTTACCAGAAAATTGTAATAATTATAATACGGATGATTATTCAGGTTAATAAGATGGTGTAAATATAAGTAACTTGCCCGAATATCAGCTTCAAGCTGTTGCGGAACTTATAACAAAAGAAATAAAAACTATACCTGTTAGCTTCACTCACAGGAATTAGCGAAAAGTGTGAAAGATAAGATTATATCCCATTTTTCCGAAAGAATGAGAAAAATTAAAACTTTTCCAATGAAAAAAAAAAAAATTATATGGACTACTGAGTTTTCTTTGACTGAAAATTATTTAAGTTAGTTCAATTCGAATTTATAGACTCCAAATGTTAGTTTGACTATAAATTAATATTAAAATTTATTATTTAATTCTAAAAATGAAGAATCTACATATTATAATGAAAAAAATTTGTTATTTTCTAATTTTTTAGAAATTGGTTCATCTATGTTATATTTAAATTAAATTTCGTCTGTCATTCAGTTGTGTTGTGGGTTCAAAAATTTTAGCTTTGATCAAGTTTTGAAATATTAAATTAAAAATTTATAAACGTAAAGTTAATTACGTTTTCTGTCAATTATTAATGAATAAAAAATATGACATAAAAAATTTAGTTATAATTTAGTGAAAAGGGACGAAAAGTATTTAACATAAAAAACGAACTCATTCTTATTATCATCATTATACATATGTATGTATGTATGTCTGCATTTAAAACTACATAATCTAACCTTAAACATAATATTTTTGATTATCAACCAAAATGTTTCGTCATATTTAAAAAAAAAAAAACGTTCTTAACGTAATATTTTTTTACTTTTAAACTCATATAAGCGATATAAACAAATTTTTTTCGTGATTTTTTTTTTTTTTTTGAATACTTGCAAAAAATTAACGGTAACTATAAAAAGTATAAAAACCGTATCATGTTTTTATACTATTTAAAAACAAATAACGAAATATGGCACTAGGTCAAATAGAACATATTAAACTGTTAAATTTTACTTATAGTCTATTTCACACATAGATAATAAAAGTATGTGTAGGTACTTTTATACAATATACAGTTATACTAACAAGTAAACAAATTGAATTTATGCATGTTTATAAATTTTACCGTTATTTGTTTGTCTTAAAAGCTGATTAAATATTAAATTTATGACAATAATTCCAGTAGATAGAAAAAAAAATTTTGAAATATTATTCAAATTGTTAAAAACGGTTACGGTTAAAAAAAAAAAATTAAGTTTTTTACGATAAGTAAAGACGATTGATTCAAATCAACGAGGTAGAGGTACCTACTTTGATTTTTTGGATTTTTTTTTTTTTTACTAATTCACATTTTATTGATTTGTTTATTCGTATATTGCTCTATAATCAATATTTTACTTCTTTTGTTTATTAAAGCCAAACTTTAATACAATATTATATATTATTTATTAGATACATTGTACCTATGTATGTACATACATATATTTATAAAAAGTTTCATATTAAATATAAATAAATTAAACATAAATAAATTAAAATATAATTTTCTTATGAAAATGGCCCACATTCGAAAGGAAGAGGGCTAACAATTTATGGGTATATTGATTATATCTAATAAAAATTAAAAAAAATATACCTTCTCTTATGAGAATAAAAACTCAGCTATGAGTTAACAACACCTTTTCAATTTAATTCTGATAAATTCTAGATTTTTTTTTTTAATTTATTTCTGTGCCACATTAATGTGGACAGGAAATTACACAGCCTTTCCTGTTCAGGCGTGGCTGTAAATGGCGTAAGGGGGAATAACTCTTACGACGTGCGTGGTATTCGAACCCACACTCCCTCGGTGTTTACAGCGTATTTTATACGCTCTTACCCATTAGGCCACCGAGACCCCAAACTTGAATATTTTTAAAACTTTTAAGATCCGTTTTAATAATCATACTTATGATTTAGCAATTTAAAATTGTATTTCTGTCTACACATTCGTAATAACTGGATTTCTATACATTATTAATTATTTAATAATCAAATTATAATATAGCGATGTATATCATAATTCAAAAAAAAAAATTCAAGTTTTAAGATTCAATTCATTCAATAATACCAAAATACTATTGACAAAAAAATATTGAAAAAATCCACAAATCCAAAAATATTGATAAGCTTACTTTTGCACAAAAGAATCAAAAAGAGTCTTGAAAAAAAAAAAAAAACCTGAAAAAAATGTTTTGAATAAAAAATTTATACGTATTTATTTTTATTTAATTTGCCCTTTTTTTTAAGAATATTTATATAAATCTATATGATAGATTTTATAAAACGAGATTTCGTTGCAGGACTATCTATTTATATGTATTGACCGTTATCTATACGTATTTACATTATGAATTATTGTTTTTGAAAACTGTTTGCCATAAATTTTGCTTTTTGAATTTTTTCTTTTTTTTTTGCATTGAGGTTTTTTGTCAACAAAGGTATTAGAATACCTTTACAAATACCTATTTTAATGCATTAAAAACTATTAAGCTGTCAGTTGCGTTTGTGTATAAAAGAGATAGCATTATATTATGTGTATTGAAAAGAAATGAATATAATATGTATACATTATATTAACCGTTATTTGCTTTTTAATTTTGTCATTTGAAAATGTAAATATTATTATTGCGATTTAGAAATCTTAAATTATAATAAAAAATAGGAAAAATATTATCGGTAGAAGTTTGCGAACAAATTGGTATACGTATTTTTTAAATCCCAACTGATTATTCAAATAAACAGCTGTTTTTTTTCAAAATTACGTTACAAATGTCAAAAACAAAAGTGATTTGGTGGCTGAAAAATGAAAATTGTACAAATTGTTTTAATACAAAAATGACATTAATGCATTAAACATGACATTTATATACATTTTTATTACATATACTCTTTCTCTTCACATCAATGAAAATTTGACACTATCTCGCTTTTTTTTTGACACATTACAAATGCATTAAAAATGTAAAAACGAAATGTCAATAAGCCATTATAAGTAAGTTTTTAAAGTTTAGTGTGAATTTTATGTTCGTTGGATCATAAGTAGGACCGATCATGATAACTAGGAGCATAAGTTGGTTAGATCATAAATAGGATCAAATCGAAATTCTGGACTAAAAATATCGATTTGAAAATATTTTTATTATGTATCAATTAGTTATATAATGATACTTAACATACCATGATTTAAACAATTCTTATAATTTATATAAGACAGAAAATAAATATTTAGTTAAGGAAAAATGTTCAGGAATTAAAAATATCTTTAATTCTAATATGATTTTAGATTTTCAGTTTTCTTATACTTTTTTTAAAGATTTTATATTTCATTAAACGACTTTAGATATTTATTTTTTTTTTACTTACTCCATAAAATTATAGTATCAAGTACCTTAAAATAAATTCAAATATTATAGGCTTACCTGAAAATAGAAGAAAAAAAAATATAAAATTAATATGAAAATTGTAAATATACAAATCTTTTAAATGGTATATAACTACTTATTTTAAAAATATTTTTTTTTATAAAAATCTATAAACTAAGTAAAAAAAAACAAAATACCCTATCTTTATGGTACAAGAAATTTTTTATCCAATTTTTATACCAAAAATTATAAAAAAAAACAAGAAACTTAAAATTCCTAACCTATAAATATACATATATAAAATATAATATAATATATAAAAACTTTAATTAAAAGATATATCACATATCCTAAAAATATGCCAAAGGAAAATTTTATATTAACTATAATTTAAAAAAAAAGAAAAAAATTATTTTATGATGGATCGCGATTTTTCCGTAAAATAATGTCATCTCTCAAAGCGAAAAAATAATTTTTATAATTATTCGCTTTTAATATAAAAATGAAAAGATTTCATCTAACAAGAGCACAAAAAAAAAAAATGAAAAAGGAAAAGTGCAGGAGAGTAGACTGTGCCAACTCTGGGATACTAGTATGAACGTAATATATCCTGTTTCTATAAAACTTGATCATCTTTTAAAAAATTTCAGATGTTTTAGTATCGACGTTAACTACTGAGATATATTTATGTAAATTGTGGAGTTATATGACAACTACTTATCTGAATCTATTGCACCAACATAACCAAATTTTACAGAAAATATTGCCATAAAACTTGATCATGATTTTTAAGATTTTAGGCGCCTAGCTTCATTAAATTCCAAGAGGGGGAAGAAAACTGAACCGGCTACTCTAGGCCAACCAAATTTTACAAAAGTTGCATGTCGAATTACATCTGTTTCAGCATCAGCCTCAAAAAATTTCAGCCTCCTAGCTCCTTTATTTTTTGAATTATCGCGCGGACAGAGGAACGGACATGCATGGTTTAATCGACTCAGAATTCGATTCTGAGCTGATCCATACCTTTGACACTATATCTAGCTCGACTCCTTTAAGATGTCATAAACTTAATGGAAAATTTATTATACCCTTGAACATAGTTTATACGGGTATAAAAAAATATAATTAATTTTGTTGTCTACCTTGTTGCCTGTACAAAAATTTGTACGCGTTAATTTTGGAACTAAAAATATTTCCGACCCAATTTTCCTTTATTTATGGTTTTTTGTTTTTTTTTTTTAATACACAAACCACCGACAGTACCAATATAAAATTTTATTTTCTTTTTTTATATGATTCCTTTTATATGGTTTTTAACATTTAGGTTAAAAATCAAGGATCCAAGTAATATCAATGGGTAGTGGAGTGGAGAGATAGAAAAAACAAAAAAAATGGGATTTTTGCAGGATTTAAAATGTATTGAATATACAAATTCATATAAAATTTAAAAAATTTCAAAGCATCAAACTCTTATTTCATTATTTATATTTTTTAGGAGCAAAAAAAAGGCAAACCAAAACGAAATCACAAAACAAAGAAGGGAGGAACAATTTAGAAAGTAACTCTGTGACAGATTAACACTCATATATTTTAGTAGATTAAGTTAAAAAATCAATGAGCAACTATTAAAAAGATTCAGTATAAATTTATACTTAAAATCTGATTATTGAATTAATTATATACAAAAAAAAATGAATAATACCTACATAAAATTTATTCAAGAATTTTTATTGCATAGGTAAATTAATCTGACTTGATAAACAGTGAGTTTTTGTATTGGTAAAAACCTAAAATTTTTTTTAATGACCAATAAAAAATTATAACATAAAATTAATCTTTTAAAAAAACTTACAACTGAGGGGCCTCCTAGTCTCCTAGTGATTAAGCTTGTGGCTTATATTAACCGAGGAAGTGCGGGTATAAAGAGCTTTTAATTTTAAGAAAAATTTGGGAAAAAGTTGTTTTCCTTAACAAATTTCCCCTTGCTACTAAATATGTAGTGTAAAAATAGGGTTTTCCAATTTGAGTGCGGTAAATAAACAAAACTGTCGATTCTGGTGCGAAGAAAATCCACAAATTATTCATGAACAACCATTACATTCACCTAAACTGACAGTTTGGTGTGGTTTTTGGTCTGGTGGAATCATCGGTCCGTACTTCTTTCGAAATGAAGCTGGTAACACCGTTACTGTCAATGGAGAGCGGTATAGATCGATGATAACCAACTTTTTATGGCCGAAATTGGAAAAAGTTGATCTTCGAACAAGACGGGCCTACGTGCCAAACACCACGTGCAACAACCGAATTATTGCGAGAAAAGTTTTGAGATTCGATTATTTCAAGAAATTGTGACATTGAATGGCCTCCAAGAAGTTGTGATTTAATACCATTAGACTATTTCTTGTGGGGTGTATTTGAAGTCATTGGTCTTTAGCAATAAACCAGACTTTCTTCAAGCTTTAGAAGTAAATATTGAACGTGCTATTCATGACATACGACTTGATTTAGTGGAAAGAAATGCTTGAAAATTGGTTTCATCGAATTCGTTCCTGCAAAAGAAGTCGTGGAGACCATTTGAATGACGTTTTATTCAGAACTTAATTGTATCGATTGTACTTCACATTAAATAAAAAACATTTGAATTTCCTTAACAATTAGTGTGTTTTTTTTTTGAAGAAATCATATTACCAATTGGAAAACCCTGTATATAATATGTATATAATTGGTATAAATAAACAAAATAAATAAATAATACTGTATAATGGCCTTGGTTAGTTGATGATTTTCTAATATTGCATTATACTATTTATAATAACTAAATTTACAACTGTAATGAAACCTTACATTGAATTGGACACACTTTATCAGATCAAAAAATTCAAGTCTAGACACCCGCAAATTAATTGAGAATATGTTATAATGATAACCTTTTAAAAGGATGATCGCCAATGAAATAAAAATTATATAGTTACAAATAATTTGATTTTAAATTTAAGTTTTTAAAAATTTAAATTATAGTAAAAAGCATTAATATTTAAAAAAAATTTGTTAATGACCAAATAATCCATAGTTATCTAAGAGATTTATGATTGATGATGACGCCTCTATAACAAAAAAAAAAATTTTATAAAATCCTTCAAAAAAAATATAATGAAAATTTTTTAAACTCAGTTAAATTTAAACGTAAATTCATCTACTTATACAATATATTTGTATTTCTTTTTATGTTAATTTATTGAATCCAATGCCTGCCGAATCCAAAAGTCGAAACACTCAATTAAATTTTTAAAATTTTTCCGTGTGTAAATTGAGTAAATTTTAATAAAAAGCATGTGTTTTTTTTACTCAAGAAAAATTTTTTTGAGTCAATAATTTCTTTTTGGCTGTAAAGTTTTTTTTTTTAGAATGGTACAGATGCTGCTTAGAACAATGAAAAATAAAAGGGGAAAAAAATTAAAGCTTTTTAAATTTTCTTTTATAATTGCTGGTATTTTGTGTACATACCATTTTAGAATATGAAAGGATTAAAACAATGTATGAATTGTTTTTTAAATATTTTAGTTTTTCTTTTTATAAATTATGAATAAAAATATAATAATTTTTAGATAAAATTTTTCAAAATGATAGAAAATAATATAATTTATTTTATACGTAATTGAAAAGGTATGCACACAAAAAAACTCTTCTAATAAAGAAAATCACCCATAACATTTATACACAAAAACGGCTCCTTTTTAGAAAGTTTCTGTTTGAATACTGCGGCTTGTAGAATAAAGAAAGACATTCTTAAATTTATAATATAAGAATATACTTTTATATACATTTAACTAAAACGTTTAATTATCGGATACAAGTTAACCTACAAATTTACATTTTAGTCAAGTCGTAGTCACAAAAGATTTCAAATTTGACAATATTAGTTCTACTTCTTGAAAATTGAACAGGTTTTTTATTTCTGGTTGTGTCATTTTGTATTAAATATTCGGTTTAAGAAATAATTACATCTTTTATAAAAAAAAAAAAAAAAAACCACCTATAATTTTCTTAGTAAAATTCTTTTGATCTTCAAATTTAATTATACTGGAAGAAATAAAATACAATTTTATTTTCTTGATTTTGGGATCCTTTTTTTTTTCTTTTTTTCATAAAGAGGATATATTTGAATGCCATTAATTTTAAAATTTAGGTAAGGTTAAAAAAAAATCTTATCACATTTTACAATTAATCTATATATATATATATATATTTATGTAATATTACTTAAATAGAATACGATTATAAGGAAGAATACATAATGTAATTATTATATAGTATTATAAATAAGCAGCATCATATGCTTTAAAAGGATGTCATGTCAACGTGCAGAAAAAGAAATACTTATAGTGATAATTACTAATTACATAAAAATAATTAAGTTTTTTTTTTTTTTTTTTTTTTTTTTTTTTTACTAAATTCTTATATTTTTTTTAAGGACGAATTTAATTACAGAATTCTTTTATAGATGAAAATTAAATACCTTATCTTTTATATAAATAATTGGACATATGATATTCTTTTTTTCTTTTTTTTTGTTGTTTTTGTGATACAAACATACATATGAAATTATAATGGTAATATTAAATATATAATGAGCTTTGAAAGTGTATATATATTGTTCAATGAAAACGCAGGAAAATATACAAAAAGGTGGTGTGTTGTTAACAACATTATTAGTTACTTTTATGAATCCACTCACTTTAAATAAATTATCTTATCTTTTTTTTTTGTGATCTCGTTTACTATATGCAATTAGATGAGAAATATAAGAACAAAATAAATAGAAAATGAACATCATTGATATAGATAATTAATCAAAGCTTTGCATCAACTTTGATTAAATGAAGAGTTGCCGTAATAATTTTTTTTATCGCTAAAGAAATAGAATTAAATTTGAATGCAATTAGTCAATATCTTGAAAAGATTTTTTCAAAAAATCTAAAGATAATTAACTCTAATTGGATTTATTTATTTTTTTTTTATTTATTTATTTAATTATAACTAAACCTAAAAAAAAATTTGAAAAAAAAAAAATTGTTATATTTTTCAATATAAGCTAATAAGCTTTAAAAATAACATAAATTTTTTTTCGCTAATATTAATCTAGTCTTAAATGAAATTATTAAAAGTAAGTCTTTTTTGAATATTTATTTAACAATAGAAGTTTTTTTTTTGCTTTTTGCTGCTTTTTTTTTTTTTTTTTTTGAAAAGTCATATAAAAACTAAGGTTTTTTCAAAAATTTCCGGAGTATAATTAAAATTGAATCTCAATAAAATAAACATAACCTAACTACCTTACTTACCCTTTTTTCTTTATGGGTTTTTCCCGAACTGTTAAATATTCGGGAAAAACAAACAAAGAAAAAATTATTTCTAAAATTAAAATAACAAAAAAAAGAAAAAATTTGAGACGTATTGCTGGTTCTGTATATAACCCTGCATATATAAGAATATAAAATGTTTCGGTGCGATTAACCCTGTATTTGACGAATTTTGAAATTTGACGAAAATTGTTGTGATAATATATTCATGAAATAAAGCTATTTTCTTCAACTAGCTGTGACCTATTGAATTGTTTTCTAATAAAACTGATAATGAAATTATAGATACGATATACTTTATCTTTATCTTTTAGAAATTTTGGGAAAAGTTCCACTACACTACTACTTATGTTAAACGAAATAGGTGCCCCCTATATTAAAATTGGTATGATTAATAACTGCAATTGCAATTATTTTAACTCTTGAGTTAATTGTTTTATTGTAAAATAACTTTTTGCACATCATGAATGCTTTATTTCCTTTTGATATTGCCATTTTGCCACAAAAATAATGCTGACTAAAGCCTATAATGGTTGGTTTTGATATTATCTACTAAAAATTTAATATTAATTACAATAAAATTCTAATAATTATTTAAATATTGTTACACATTTGAATAAAATAATTTTAGCCAATTGTGCTAAAATCATTTTTAACAATAAATAAATGTTGCCGGCAATCCACCATTGCATATATTTTAATAAAAATTATAATCTAAATGAATTTTTTTCTAAATTTTGACTTTTAAAAAATATTATTAAAACCTTTAATTAAGATGAATATAAGAATTTTTGATTTAGGGCTCGTATTATAAATTTTGTACTATATGGGTTCATATTTCACAAATCTCTGTAAAATCTTATGCATAAAAAAAAATAGATATATTTTTCGAAGTCGAAATTTTTTGAATCGACAACATTTAGTCAAATCGTTATATGCACTAAAAAAAAGTTGATATTTTGGCAACCCACTAAAAATATTAATATTAATATATTAATTTAAATATGTTTTCGTCATTTTGTCAAAAACTCAAGATTTTTGCAAAATAAATCTTTTGGAATATTTAAAGGACCAAGAAAAAAAACAGTGTATTAAAATTTATTTTATTTATTTCCAATAAAATCCCTAACAAATACATATATATATATGAATCTTTGTAGCACCTATGCCTATACAGTGGTCAGACTTTTAAAAGACGAAATTTTATTTTAGTTAAAACTCTGACAATTATACATAATAGTGTTAAAAAGTATTAAGAGTATTTGTAATACGTAGAAAAAATTTTTTGAAATATTTATTTTCATTGACAACCTATACATATCTAATATGTTATCAATGTCCATGAATAAAAAAAGAAAAAAAAAAGGAAGTTTATAAAAGAAAAATTTTAATATCTCTTTGCTTCCTTTCGTTTTATTAAAAACCTTAGTTTAAAATTTATTACAACATAAAAAAAATTTATATGACTTTAAAAATTATTTTAGGACATGTTCATAAATTTGAACTAAAAAAACATAAGATAAAATATAACATAAAATCCTATTCACTCAATTAGGCTGGTTGAAATTATTTTTTGCTTTTTTTTTTTTCAATTTATTTTGGACATTTTAAAAAACTCTTTGGTATATGAGTATTATAAAATTATGTAACAACCTAAGAAAACAAACGTTCAGAACAAAACATTGTTTTATGTAACATAAAAATGTTTTTTTGTGATAGTAATTTGCTTTTGTAAAAAAAAAAAAACAAAGTTTTTTTTCTTTTTTATATGTAAGGATAGCTGAAAAGTATCAAAAGAAATTATAGAGGAGTGATACAAGCATGAGCCGCCTGTAAGTGTGTGGTGCTTTAATCCATTAAACACCGCCAACCTTTTAAAACGAAAGAATAGACTATTATGTCCTTTAGTTGTCCTTGATCATTGTACATATTTCAGAAAACTATAAAACGCGTAGTTCGAACTAATGTCTGTTACATATATATGTAATTATAAATGAATAATAAATTATAAAATCAACTAAATACATTTTAAACAAATAAGAATATATAATACAAATAAAAATAAATAATTTGAATATTTTAAAACAAATCCGGTACAATGTCGACTCGAGTATAAAAATAAAAAAAGAAGAGATGAAGAACAATGCTAAAATTTTTTTTTTTGAGTTGAAAAGTGTATGGTTTAATTATCGCTTAAAATTCTACCAATACAAATTAATTAAATCTAATGACTATAACGCTTTTAATAATCATCCACTAAGGATATAACTAATAAAAAATCAAAAGTTTCTGTGAATGGAAGTAAGTACAAAATCATTCCAACTATATAAAGAAACAACTAAGTATTGTAATAAAAAATTCTTAAATCTTAAAGTCGTCCAAAATATTTTAATTTAAATTTACAATAACCTTTTAATATCATTAAGTCAAATGATTTTTAATGATTTGATGACAAATTATTAAATGAGGTCCGTTTTTTCTTTTATAAAACCATTAACCATTGATGACGTCTTTGAACAAAAATAACTTTCATAATTTATGAAGTTTATTTTAGTGTTATATTATGTAATGATATATATACATAATATTAAATAACAATATGATTCTTAAGTAACCCCTTAAAATTAACTATACCATTATTATTTATTATAGTTATTTTCATTCTATTTTCACTCTTCACATTGTTAACGAAAATTTATTTCTTTTTCTTTTTTTTGTAAATAGGAAATTTAAAAAAAAAAAAAAAAAACAAACAAAATGTGGAACGGAAAAAAGCTGTTAGTTTCGTAATGTTAATTTAATATTAGACATTAAATATATAATAGATATTATATTATATACTTAAGAAAATTTAAATATACATATAATATAATAAGTATATACATGTATATATTTAATATTATATAGGGACACATAATTATTATCGAATTAAATCGGTCAATGTACTTTTAAATATATGTATGTACATATATAAAAACAAAACACTATAAGCCCTTATAAAAGAAAGGTTGAATAAACTTGTTTTAATATGAACTGTGAATGGTTCAAAATTTTCCAAATTCTATTTAAATTTTATACTTCTGCAGTTGAAATGAATTAATTTTTCTTATGTTTTGACAGATGGGATGTGCTTAATTTTATTTAAATTTGCAACTATTTATTAATGATGATATGCACATATAGTAAATAATATAAGATTTTGACGATATTAACAAAAGGCTTTTGAACTTAAATTAACCTTTTGATTTTGATTTTATATAATTTTGAGTTTTTCAGTTATTACGTATTTTTTTCTTTAGAATTAAATTTGAATTTAAAATATATTAAGTTGAAGAAGGAATAAAGAAAGGATTTTGTTGAGGACTTTTGTAACCATTCGATATGATAAGAATAATGATGAATATAAAATTTTATTAAATTGTGATATATAATAAAAAAAAATACTAAATTTTATACGAACATTCTTTCAACAAATTTCAAAACTTCCCATGGTAACAGATATTCTTAGAAAATGTATTAAAATCTCAATCATTTTTAAACTAAGTTTTAACATTATTTCTTCTATTAATATGATAGATTATTGGTAGAACTTCCATTTTTTCTGAATATATTTATTTTCGTCTATAAGGATATGAAACATTCTGATGGTATTAATCCATTTTGTATTTGTTTTTTCGAAATATTTTTAATATCGATAGTATATATATGCTATTTTGTGTATTTTCTTTTATTTCTTTTACTCTTGCATAATGATTTTTAATTAATTTTAGTATAAAAAAAAAATCGATCCTCTCTATGTTTGCCATTTTATAAATATATTTTGTTCGATAATATAGTTTATAATCAGTTTCAGGATCTCCAAATTTATTGAAGCATGATCTTAGTATACACCTTTCTATTTTCTTAATTTTTTCATGTTGGTTGAATTTGTCAAACGAAATTTGAGCACCGTATGTTATAACGGGCCTAATTAGAGCCTTGTATGCCATTATTTTTACTTTTAATTTATTTATTTTTATTGTAAAATAGGTTTCTACATATTGTGAATGCGGTTCTTACTTTTGCTACTGATTTTTTATTTGCTTGGAAAAGGTGAATCTATTTAAGTATACTCCTAAATATCGTACTAATTCTTTATGAGATAATATTACACCATTTTTTGTTTTATTTGAAATTTGCTCTATCTTTTTTTATTATCATAATTACATTTCTAGTCCTAGACTAGCCTAGCCTAAACAGAATAGTTTCATTTTTTGTCTCATTTATAGTTAGGTTCCGAAAATAAAGATACTTTTCCACTGTGTTATATAAGCAGGTTAGCAGGTTGTTTTGTGCATTATAACTTTTCACTGCGTAATAATTCGTACATTTTTATTCTACATTTGATATTCATATTAACTTATCTATTTTAATCAAAACTTTAAAATATTATAGGTTCTAAATTATTAAAACTCTTTTCTTTTTCTCTTGAAGAACACTATTCCAATATTAGTTCATTATTGCAATAAATAAAACAAAAATTTTATTCATGAAAACTTTTCTTAAAATAACTGAAAGAAAGATCAAGAAAAAAAAAATTATTTTTCAAATGACAAAAACGTCATTCATTCGTTTCTTTTCGCATACTTACATCATTAATACAAACGAGTTTGCCTAAAAGTATGCTTCGTTTTTTAATTTACTGAATTGCTTAAAGCAATCTTATTTTTATATGTACTTTTATTCATTATATACATTTTAACAAAGAGTTTTAAATATATTTATGCCCATGTTTATATATTTACATAAGAATGGATGATTTTAAAAATTGCATTTGCGTAGGTGTATATTTAAAAGATCTTCTTTAAGTTTATTTAATATATATATATATATATATATATAGATATATATATATATATTTTTTTTTGTTTGTTTGAAGTATTATTACGTAAAAACTTCGTCAATAACCTTTTTTTTTTGTTTGTTTGTTTTACTTCTTATTTAACGTATATCAATAGCAAAATAAACAAAAAAAAGAAAGACGAAGGAAGGACAAAGAAAAATTTTGAAAAAAACAAAAAAAAAACGATAGAGTCAAAAATTATTCATTTATACATATATTATTTTTTTTCTTTAGTTGATTAGAAATATACCGTATTATCTTATAGAAAAAAGTTTTTTGTTTTTTGCACTTCCGGTTTACCATGTTCTTATTCTTATACTATTCTGTTTTGAAGAGTTTTTGTTTTTGTACTTTAATTTTTTTTTTTCTCTCTATCAATCCTTTTCTTTTCCTATATTTCATTTCAACGTTTCACTTGATTTTAGTAGGACTTTATTTACATTGAAGGTAATATGAAATATTGTGTTTCTCAAGGATTGTGTTGTACATACTATGCTATGTTTTGTTTGTTTCCCTTTTTTTTTTTTTGTATATATGTATTTAGTTTGTGCTCTTAATCTCTTGAAACATTTTCAATTTTTCAATGAGAAAATATATATGCAGTTTTTTTTAATATGAAAAAAAAAAAGTAGATATAGACAGAAAAAAAAAATCCATATTTGAATTTACAGTTCTTTAATTATTAATAGGAAAAAACAGCAGAAGGATATTAAAATGAAATGATGATACAAAAAAAAAAAACCAAGTATATTTAAAAGAAAACAAAAAAAAAGGGTCAAGGATTTTTTGTTTTTGTTTCTTTTTAATTCATCTTATAATTTTCATATTCTGCTGTCATAATATAAAAAATAAAAATTAAATTCAATATTAAATATTATATTTTTGATTTAGAAATTTTTAATTTCAATAGAATTTTCTTAAATCAACATTAAAACAAAACAAAAGCAAAGTATGTTACACACATTCATATGGCAGCACATATTCAAAAAAGGAAAAAAAAACTTTAAAAAGATTATTATAAGAACATATCTTCAGAATATTATTAATGGTTCCCATTTCTACATTGTTATTTTTCAATTGGATGTTATTTTATAATTAAAACTTTTAAATGTCATAAAAACTAACATTGAAAATAAAATTAAAATAAAAACTTTTTAGATTCTAAGAAATATAAATTCAAAAAACCGAGTCGTACACATTTAACTTAAAAACTATATTTATGTATGTACGTACATTTTATTTAAATCCTTGTGATGTCTAATTGCATGTCACATCATTTTCTAATTTTAAAAAGTGCAGTTAGTACATTTTTCTGATTTTAAAAAGTATAATTAGTACATATAGTACTACTACATATACATTATACATATACATATACACTACATATAAAGCTAATTTTTAAATATCCATCAAAAAATTAAATACCGAATTAAACTTTAATAACTTTTTTAATCCTCTAAAAAACTATTAACCATTTTCATTAAATTTTATTTTTGTTTTTTAATGTTATCGCAAACAGACAGAGGAAGAAATCGACGAGTGCAAAAAATACTTCAACTTAAAAAAATGTGAAACTTAAAATTGAAATCCTAAAAATGATTTAAAAGTATCACAAATCCTGTGTATATTCACTACTTTATATTTCAGATTATTTATAATTGCAAAAGAATTCCAACATTTTTTTTTTTTTTTTGAAAAAATAAACAATAATTAAATGTCAATAAAATAACTGACTGACTTTCCACAAAAATATCCTCAACAATTTAATAGGCACTTATTAATGGGAAGCGATCTTTTTGCTGAAAAAAATGTCAAAAATAATATGTAAAAAAAAATTTCAAATTTCTATGTTGACAATCGAAATTTTCGACAATTTTTTAAAAGTACTAAAAATAAAATCAAGAGAGATATGAGTACAAGACACAAAAACAGGATTCAATAATATATTGTTTAGCAGGAATTGGAGGACTTTACTCCCACTTTGCTTTCCTATAGAATTTGTTTCTTTCTATAGAAAATGCTTTCCTATAGATTTTTTTATGTTAAAAAAAATTATGAAAAACGATTTTTCAGTTTGTTTCAAAATCAGGAAAGCCCATGAACTTTAATTCCAAAACTTTTGGAACTAATACCCGTAGGCTTTAAATCCTTTTCAAAAAAGAATTAAAGTTCATGGGTGTTAATTCCACTAGATCGTGGGCTTTCGAAAAAGAATTAAAGCCGACTGAGTAACAACAAAGGTTACTATCATCTGTATTTTATAGTCTAGTAGTCTGTATTTTATTTGGTGACATGTCGGAAGTCCCATAGTCCCACTCATTTCAATGAGCCAGAAGTCTCATGGGACTTTTGTCTCATTGTTAAGGCCTTAGAGATTTTGGTAGGGATTTTAGAATTGAATTCAAAATCAAAACTATACGCCTTTTACAGAATATTTAGATATATGTGCATATGCGAGTTTCTGAATTAGGAGAAATTTTAGATTTTGTTACAAAATCAGGGTTATACGCTTTTTCCAGAATATGTATATAATCCTCCTAATTCAAAATTCGCCTAAATATTCGCCTAATATGACTATACCTAAATATTCTGTAAAAGGCGAATAATCCTGATTTTGAATTCAATTCTAAAATCTCTCCCAAAATCCCTGACAATAGGTGTATTACTTATATACATATTTTGGAAAAAGCATATAACCCTGATTTTGTAACTAAATCTAAAATCTCTCCCAATTCAGTAATCTCGCACATATACATATTAGTAAATTTTCTGGAAAAAGGGGATATTCCAATTTTTATCCAAAACTCTAAAATCCCTCCTAACGCGTTTGCGTTTGTTTCTCTTAATAACAAAAAATTGTTTGGGTTTTACTTCGAATTCAATAGGAATTAAAGTCCTTTTGTTAAAGTCCTTTTAGTTTAAGTCCACGGATTTTAATTCCTTTTAAATATGGGCTTTAATTCCAATTTAAAAAGGAATTAACGCCCATGGGCTTTATTTCCTCGGGCATTCTGTCACTGCACCAATTTATACATGTGTATGCTAAATTCTGGATTAGAAGGAATTTTATAGTTAAAATATATCTAGCTAAAAACACTATCGTGAAAGACAAAACACGTATTTTGAATTGAAACTTTTTTATTTGAATTTTTTTTCCCAAAATGAAAGATTTTTTTTTTTTAAATTCATTACCACTTTTTTTCATATTCAACGTTTTTTTTTTTCGACATTTTGTTTATCAACATTTTTTTTATTCATGGTTTTTTTCCACAAATAGATCCAGACATAATTGACATAATTGTTATTTGATTTCAAAACTTAAAGACGAAAAAAATTTTATGGAAATGAATTCAAATATATTTAAAGAAGAAAAATATGGTTTTTATTATAACTTTTAATTGAACGATTTAATTAATTTTAATTAAAATTTAAAATTAATAAAATTTAGATGTACTAAACTGATGTATTAAAGTGATGTACAATTAAATTAAAATAATAAAAGTGGAAAAATTGAATTTGTTCAGATTTAAATGATAAATAGTAATTTTCTTCCTTTTTAATATTTTTTGGTATTAATTATATTTCAATTTGAGGTGTTGACCTTCATCAATGCTTCATAATTTTTTATTTCTAAGTATGTAATTATTTTTTTTTGATTTTTATAATCAAAAATTAGCATAAATATTATTCATAAAATGACTAATACAATTTTCTAATCAGCTTTTTAAGTTCTTTCTTATAGTAACGCATTCACTCTAAACTAAACCATTATCTTTTCGAGGACACACTCTTTTTTTTAAGTACAGTAAAAAAAATCCTATTTAAATAAAAAGTATTAATTCTCGTTTACCATTAATTTGAACCGAATGACGAATAATAGTTGAATTAGGTTGAAAAAACCATGATAAAAGAAAGTTTCCACTTTCAAGGAAATTTGAACCTCAATTCTCCCCCCCAAAATAGTAAGAAAAATTAAAGTTAATCATTATAGGTAAATTTGAAATAAAAAAAACCTCAATCTTTCATCTAATAACAATAAGTTATTATTATAATTTATAATGATACTTAATTTAAATAATAAAAAAACTCGTAAAAATACTGATAAATCCTCCTATTTTATTGTCAGTCAAAAAAAAAAAAAACAAAAAAAAAAAAAACCGGTACGTTAAAGTGGCGAAAAACAAAATAAGAAATAAAAATTTTTATTTTCTCTATAATTGCGTAAAATTTTTAAATGTATATATATATATATATATATATATATATCTGTATGTATATATGTATATCTGTATGTATATATGTATATCTGTATGTATATATGTATATCTGTATATATATATGTAACGTACATGTCCATGAAAAAAAATTTTTTTTTTTCTTTTTAATAATATTTTATATCTTGATATTGGTAAAAAGTCACATTCAAGGATATCCATCCTATATCCCATAACGGTAAAACTTAATCTAATATTTCCTGGGTTTTCTAAATTAAAACATAGAATGAAAAAAAAAAAAAATTAAAAAGAAAAACTAAAATACGTTTAAGAAAGTCTTTCACGTTAACCTATTATTTTTTTTTTTTTTTGTTTTTTTATTACGAAGCACTATTTCGTGGTCCCGTCAGATTTAACTAAAATATAAAATAACAACAATAAAAAAAAAAAATCGAAAAATTGCGTGCCACAGTACAATTAAAAAATAAAATATACTAAAGCAATAAAAAAAAAAAAAAACAACAACAAAATATCTACCCAAACAAATCACATCCAAAAAAGTGTAATTTTTTTTACCATTCATTTAACAATTGGAGGGCGTCACTACATTCAAAAACAAAAAAAAAATACATATAAAGCCAAAAATATACAATGATCGAAAGAGAAAAAAAATAAAAAAAGAAACACAAAAACAAAAAAACAAAACTAGTTTTATAAACTATTTTGAAATTTGTACAGGAAATCTTGAACATTTTATTTATATTTTTATGTTAGTATACATGTATATGTTTGTGTATGCAGAGTTGCTATATTTACAAATTTATAAACTGGTACGCGTATAAATTATTTCTTTATTGAGTATTTTAAAATTAAAAATTAAAAATAAATTATTCAAATATTGTTACGTCGATGATGGTGTTATTTGAGAAATTTTAATTTTTTGGAATATTTTCATTTAAAGTTTTTTTTTGTTGAGATTTTGTGGTGTTCCAAACATATTTTGTTGGATTTGGATTTTAAAGTTAATTGAAAATTAATTAAGATTTGAAAATTTTGTAATTGATGATTTTGAATTTGAAGAGTTAATTAAGTTTGACACGTTTGATATAAAATCTTTATTAAATGTTAAGATAAATGTGTTTTATATGTATTGTATTTTTATTAAAATTCAATATCTTAATAATATATAAGATATATATCTGATTTTTTAATAAAATGGCAATTGCAAAATAAAAAAAAAAAACATTAATTACAACTGGACACTGGCAACTTTAACTTGACAATTAGACATTTGATCAGTGAACATTTTGCAAAAAAAAAAAAAAAATACTTAACAAAAGTATATTTTGGACCAAATGGACAATTAGCAAAAACATACATTCAACAATTTTAACAACCTGAAACTTGGCAACTTGTACACTAACCGGCATCTTGAACGCTTAGAAACATATTTTACAAGTGGACATTTCGCAACTTTTAACAATCAACAATTTAATTTTTAACTGTATAATTTCATGATCGCTTTTATTGGTTGCATGGAATCTGTGTCAAAATAATTAATATCAAAAGCGTAAAGTAAATTTTTGAAAAAAAAAATTAAGTTTAAAATAAATTTTTGTGATAATAATGAAACAAAATTGTAGAAATAATTGTTATTATTTTTAATTCCCTTAATATTTGGACATTTGACAAAATTTATTTATATAGACGTTCAGTGCTCTAGTTTCTAAATAAATAATAGTTGTCAAATGCCCAAATAATGTCTTTTTGTTAAATGTCAAATTTGCTAAATATTTTTTTGTTAAGAGTCTGCTTTGCTAAATGTCTTTTTTGTTAAAACATTTATTCTTTTATGAAATATCCACTGATCAAATTTGTTACATGAAATCATACCAAGTGTATCGTACCCAACAAAATTATCTTTCTTTCATATGTATTCAGAAAAATTATTTTGGGTTAGGTTCATTTAAGTAGTTTAAATTCATTTAGCACAGACCGTCAAAGTACATAGCGAAAACATTTTATATTTAGTACAAATAAGATTTAACTAAAGATTTTCAACTATAACGGCAAGTCTCTAAGTCTCTAGTAAATTTAATATAATAATTTTTTTCTGAAAAATATTGTCAATACTTTTTGTATTCTACATTACCCATTTTAACTGGTTTTAAATTTACAATACTTTAAATTAAGTTTAAGAAGTTTAAGAAAAAAAAAAAATATTTCAGCGAACCCAAATAAATTTTTTTTATAAATGCAACTATGAATTTATTATAAGAAGTGAAAGTCAATTTTTATTTTTATTTACTAAATGTCAAAATGAAGACTTGTGTGATTGTGCGTAAAAATAAAGTTTAAAGGTATTCTTTTTCATATATATCACATACTCATACTGATAACAGTTAATTTATTAATCGGCTTTTTAAAATAACCATACATGAAATATGATACACACTTTTTGAATATATATATATCTATATTTCGAAAATTCTTTTTAAAATGTGCTTCAAAATGTGCAATTTGAAATGACTGTCAAACGTGCAATTAGAAATGACTGCTATCTTATTAGATTTATAATTTTTTGTAGATTTATAATTTTTTGATATTATTCATGAGTATATTAAACTGATTACAAAAAGAAAAAGAAAGAACCGGCATATGTAGCGTTTGTAAACATTACTAAACTTTTAATAAACATATAATAAGATTGATTTGAAAATTAACTTCTTAAACAAATAAATAATACATTAAAATGCATTTTATTAATTTATTAATTTATTTACAATAATATTACAAATTATAATTATACTATTTACACTATATTCAAGCAAAGGAAGATTTGTTACGAAAAATTATATTTTCTAATAATATTTTCTTGCAATTAAAAAAACCAGCTATATATGTATGATTTCAATCCTCACTTCTTAATTGGCTTAATTGGCTTGGCTAATACACCAATATGTTTAACCATTCGGCCATCTACGCCCCGCAATAAATACAGTTGTTGTTAAACGAAAGAATCAAACCGAAAATGTTAGAACTTACGAAAATTGCATACTTTTAGGTAAATTTTTTATTTTTTTTTATTTTAATTAAATGTTAAATATTTACCGTTGTTATTTGAACGGAAATGTTTTTTTTTTTTTTGTTGTTTACTTTAGAGTCTATAGTATGTTCTCACTATATTTATAAATTTAACAAAATATAAGGAAAATAATACGTCACACAGAAAATGTTTGTTTTCCATTTTTTGATTGTCAAATAAATTTTTAAGGTATGGCTAATAATAAATTCCCTAAAAAAAAAGCACGTTGAAAGTTGAAGGTTATTCTTGTGTTATTGGTATATATATAATAAAATTATAAAATTCTTTTTTATTTTTAATATATATATGAATAATTAATAAAAATTCAATGTATAGATATATGTAAATTGCTCATGTCATTTGATAATGAATATTTAATTCTATTTTCCAATGGTTATTGAAAGTTAATAGAAAGAAAAAATTATCAACTATATATCAAGATAATTTAATAAAAATTATTTTATTAAACTATTATATAACTAATCAGAAATAATATTGTATTGTATTGTATTTTATAACTTTATTTCGATAACTATCTTAGTTTTTTTATGCTTTTTCTGTAACATTACTAATTTTTTTGATTTTATGACTTTAACTCTCTATTTTTATCATTTAAATTTGTTAAATGACTGTTTCTTTTTATTATTAAATAATTGAAAAATGGGCTCAGAAAAAAAATTTTAGGTAAATATTAAAAGAAGTTTTATTTTAAATATATACTTATTCGATTTTATGAAAAAAGTTGTGACAAAATAAGGGATTAGTTTGTTCAGCGACGATTTTGGGATGGCAGTTCTCACTACTATAAATTCTTTGGTGCTGAAATATATATGTACCAAAAATAATTAGGATAGATTTTAAAACTTTCAATATTTTTTTTCTCAACATATTGGATCTTTTAAAATGATTGACACTCTTTGAAATAATAAGTAAAATCGATAATGATTACAAAAGTTTCAAAGCTGATAGATAATGGCTAGGTCAAAGATAAAGATAAAAGGCTAATTCCAACTTCTTCTACAGAAAACAAATTAACAGGTGTAAAAACATTTACTATAATTTATTTATTTAAAATTTTGTCAAATTAGTGATTAATTTTTAAGAGAATTAGTATAATTAAGATTACAATAAATATTTTGGAAGGACTATAATATAGATATCAAAAGTATATAGAAACTCTAATAGATAGCGTATAAAGTTTGAATTGATATTTTTATGAGATGATTATCAAAATTTACCCTTAGAAATTTTAAAAATAATTAGAAATTTAAATATGTTGCCATGTCTATTCTATGTTGCCATGTCATAGGAATATTTCAAAACAATATTCGTCAGAATTAAAATGGAATCAACTTATAATAAAAAGTTCTTTACATGAAAGACTTTGCCAAATTTACTAAATTGCAAAGCAAAGTTCTACAATGTAACATTTAAACCCAAATCTCTTCTTGAAATCGCAATATTTCACTCTAATGTCTAGCATAACTTAGCTAACATTTAGTACATTTCTATAAGTTTCACATTTAGTTATAATATTATATTAAATAAAATATTCTTTTTTTAAATTATGAGACAAATATCTATACAATATTTAACACCTTATAAAATAAAATCTTTTCTACTTAATCTTTAAAATAAAGCTAAAACTTATTTTTGTTTTTTTTTTTTTTTAAGTTTAAATAATACTAAAAGAATCTTAAAAGTTCAAAAGTTCATACATTTCTCTAGGAAGTATAAAGGTACTTATTTCAACTTTTACTCAAAGATATATATTCAACTTTTTAAAGCGCTTTAAGTGATTTTTTTTTGTTTTAATTTTATTTTGTTTTTCTTAAGAAGTTTTAAACTCTATAAAAATGTATTAAAAACACTTCTTATAAAAAAAAAAAAAACCAATTCTTACTACACCACTACAGGTTATACTTATATTGATATGAATTTTAGTTTTCATGGTAATGCTACAAAATCACAATTTTCAAAATCCAAAAATTACAAAATCCACAAAAATTTGTATTTTTAGAAATTCATACAATTTAAAAAACATATAATCGAAACATAGTATAAGCGAAATATCACAATAATCCAAACACTGATAATCCAAACCCCACATAATAAAATCTTAACTTACATAGATCTGAATGTAAGACTGAAATATTTATGTACAAAAATAATCATTAGGTAACTTATAGTTGATTTCAAAATCATGATTATAGGCTTTTTACAGAATAATTTATGCGAGGTTTAGGAGACGTTTTACAGTTGGCTATAAAATCAGGATTTTATTATTTGTTTACCGGAAGTTTAGTGGTAGCGGCCTCCGCTATTTGCAAAGCTTAGTAGTACAGATATGTATGTAAGAAAAAATAATTAGGGGGGATTTTAGAATTTGTTACAAAATTAGGATTCCAGTAATTTGTTTAGTGTGGCCTTGGGTGGCGGCCATCCTATTTGGAAAGCCTTGTTGTTAAAATATGTATATGTAAAAATATAATTAAGAAGGGATTTTATAGTTGATTTCAAAATCTGGGTTTAGTAATATTTTTATGGGCAGGGTTTGCGACGTTAGCTACTACTATTTTATATATCTTGATGTTGTAATATATATGTAAAATAAATAGTAATTTTATTTATTAATTCAATGTGAAATGTGGAATATTGTAGAAAAAGTGCAGCTATTAAAAACAGCCGCAAATTGTGATTTAGATTTTGTGGCGTTTGGATAATGTTTTCTTTTTGGGTTTTGAGTTTTTAAATTTTGTATGTTTTGGTATTTTGTAATGTAACCGTTTTCATCTTTATACTTAATACTCAACAAAAATAAATAATTAAAATTGCCCGATTTGTTTGTCCAACATTCTATAGAACTGTAGTCAAAAAAATGATGCTTTGGGAAAAAATTCTCTAATTCAACTCTCATAATCACAATAAAAAGTATCATATTTTAATATCGATATAAATTTCAATGTAGTCTTCTTGGTTTTATTTAATAAATTGTTAAATAGTTCTTATCTGATTAATGGTGTAGTGGATAAGTCACCGATCTTTGAATTGCAACGTGTTGAGTACAAATCATTGTCTGTTCATCTTCAAGTATAATCTTAGTCTATATCATAATATAAAATAAATAAATAAATTGTTGTAAAAGATTATAGAAGGTGCACAAATACAATATTTGTGTTACATAACCGTGCACTAACCACCATCTAATCAAAAGCTTACTGCAAATTTTGATTCAAGAAACTGAAACCTAGTCGTGTGTGTGCTAATGTTAAGCAATTTTATGATTGCCTTACGTTCACTAATAGCAGTGGAAAGGAAGAATAAAATACATAAATTGCTAAATCAAATGGCTTAAAATCAGGTGTTCTTCTCTAGATTCGTCTTCAAAATTTCCATTTGTGATATGTAGGTAGACCAAGAAAATGTTTCTCAAAGAAGTAGATCTTTATATATGTTCATATTGTCATAATATTTTTTTAAAACTCATTTTTTTTAAAATAAACGAATAAAAAATAAAAATCAATATTCAAGATCCACTCAATACGGCTATTATAACATCGATTAAAATATTACTTTCTTTATTTTTAAAAACTTTTAGAAAATCTCAAGGCTAAATCACATTTCAACGGAAATCAGAAATACCATGAATTTTAAAAATAAAAAAACTTTCAAGAGGGAAAAAATTTTTATTTGAGTATTTGATTTTTTTTTTTTTAATAAATTTCTCTGATGGTTTTGTATAATAACGACGAATATGATTGCAACATTGGTGTATTTATTCTGAATAATATTTTTGCTTTTTTTCTTCCTTAAATGAAAAAAAAGAAAAGGAAAAGAAAAAACAAAAATTAAAACATATTGAATATAAAAATCATTTGCATATGCATTTAAATATTCAATTTAATGATTCAAATCTGAAGTAAAAAAGAAAAAAAAAAGAATTATTAAGTGGTAAAAATATTTTAAGATGTGAAATAATGTAAACTACGACTATAGCAATTAATGGATGTAAATGAATTTTTTAATTACTGCTGATATAGGGATTAAAATCTCCTCTAATAATATTCTAATTATTTATTTAAAAAGGGGAAGTACATTTTAATCTAACATTTCTGCAGCATTGCTTTTTCATAATTGATTTCTTTCAGCTTACTTTAGTACCTATCTATCAATTAAGACCTAAAAAAAAATTAAAAAATATCTCTTCGATTCTGACATATTAGATTGTATATCTTTAGAATAATTACATTTAAAAGAATGTTAAAGAAAGAAAATTTTCTTGTAGTAAGGACCTACGTTGAACATTTATGAAATTTTTGTTTTTAAAAGAAAAAGATTTTCTTACTATGAGATGGATTGTAAAATCAATTTGAATACACGAAATGTCTAACTGATGAAAATGTGGAAAGGTAAATAATATGTGAATCTTTACAAAGAATAAAACATTTCAAGTTAAATATAAAGTTGTAAGCTAGCTATAAGTAAGTTGTAACTATATAAGCAATACGATATAATTACTGTTTAAAAAAGTTTGTTATTATAAGGGGTGGTTGGTTTATGGCTGCCTAACACTTAGATCCTGCGACCCGTTGTGCTCCTCTAATCAACGATCCGCTTGCTAGCTACACCGTTTCGTCGAGTACATCTATACCGTTCATGAAACGTATTATGTCTCCCTGATTGAACATTTTCACTTCAGAAAAGCTTTCCCATTATTCTTCCCACAAAGTTCTTCGCCTTTGGGATCCTAAGTTAGGGCATTAACATAGAACGGGGTGTGTTGTTTCTCTCTCTTGCCTAACCAAAACAGAAAAGTTTAGGGGAGTTAAAAAGTTGTTAACTAGTACTAATAAGAGAAGATATGATAAAAGTAAATTGGTAAGCATAATAAATATTCGTCTAAATGAGGTGAACATTTTGTGAAACAAAATATTGGGAGGAATTCACAGAAATAAAAGAATCCAAGATGATATGCATATGAGTGGTTAAAACACCGGCCTTTCATTAGGAAGGTCTCGGGTTCAAATCTCTGCGGGCTCATATAGATTAATTAAAAAGAGATGCAGCCCATGCTGTAGTAATTAAGATGCCAATCTTAACCCGTTCAAATCTCGGATCATATAGATTATAGATTATAATTAAAAAAACAAGAGAAATATTCTACTTTTTATAAATAAAATAACTTTTATTAAAAAGTCAATAAATTTATAATAATTTTTTATCAGATTGTTCCAATTGAAAGAAAATTTTACATTTTCAACCATCATAATTCAACTTACAATATTATTGTTGATGTTGCTTAAATAAATATTCATATATAAATTAACTTAAGTAGAAAATACTAGACTATTTTTTTTTTCTTTTACAATACTGCTTTCACCTTCGGGATTGAAAATATCACATCTTTTAGTTAAAATCTCATTATGACCGTTCAAATCTATATAAAATCCAATCAATTCTCACTTTCACAAAAATTTTCCAATAAAAACTAAATATTAATAAATGAAATAACAAATTTTTTTTTTGTAATAAAAAAAACACAAACAAAAAAAAAAAATTTGTAGGTTCTCTATTAACCTATAACAAGAAAATTAGTTATTTTCCTTTGTCCAATATTAAAATAAAATTCAAAAGACCGTAAAATAATAAACTTCAAATAATTTTTTTTTATTTAAAAACAGCACATAGAAATAACCGCAAACGGAAAATGTTTTTATATAGGTATAAGTACTTGTAAATATGTATATATATATATACATACATATATGTAAAAATATATAAATTTTATTATTTTTATTTGTTTTTTATAAAAGGAACATTTACGAAATTAGACTTTAACTGATCCTTGGCGTGACTTTATACATAAAAGTTCTGATTTACAATTAAAATAACACAAACAATTAAATTCATTTCAATCCAATACACCACTAAAACCAATTAAAAAGTTGTTAAATTTAATTATAATTATATTTAATGAATTGAATTAGAACGAAACTCCAATCAGTACATAATGCAAAAAAAAATTTAAAATGTTGCAAAATTTATTATTATTAATTCGTAATGCTGTTTTTTACACAAGATACATATGAACTTGCTGGCTTTAAAAAAGGATTTTGTTAGTTATCCGTACCGTTGATTGCCTACAGTATAGCGTGACCAACAATTCTAACCAATTTTTAATAAAACTTTGAGTGTTTGTATTAACACAAACTTAACGCCCAATCGTCATTTGTAATATGATATATTGGCCTTCTTTAAATTGGGGGTTTCCAATTTGGATCTATGTTTTTCTAATAAGGTAAAATTCTTTATATTATATCACTGTGATTTTGGTTATGTCGTATTGTGAGAAAATTATCAACTTTTATATTTATTGTATCCAATATAAAAATAAATTTCCTTGACTTTAAATTATTATTATTGGGACCCGTTTTATATAGATAATTTTGATCAAAATCCGGAAGTATCGCCATATATTTTTGTTTCTTTTATTAGAACAAACAAAAAATCCAATGTAATAGAATTTTTTTTTTTTTTTGTTCTCTCTAAAAGTAAAAATAAAACCGAACTATGTAGTTCAATCATGGTAAAAAAAAAAACAAAAAAAAAAACTAAGTCAACCCACACCATATCATATCAGAATGACAAACAAAATATAACAAAGTACATATAACAAAAATTAGGAAAAAGAAAACTAAAAAAAAAAAACACTTTACTTATTCTTTATTTACCATTTTTCTTTTATACTTTATTTATTTTGTTTAATTTTCTTTTTTTTCTTCTGTATTATTTCCATAAACGTCTTCTTTTCCCCTCATCTATTGAATAATTTACAATTTTTTTTTTTTTTCGCCATTATAACAAAGAAAAACACTTTTTAACCAAAACCATTTTAAAATAACAAACATTTTTTTTTTTACCAAGAAGTAGCAGGATTTGAAGTTTTACATCAATAACAAAAAAAAAAAAAAAGAGAATAACAACAATAAAATCAAAAAAAAAAAAAAATTATTCTTAAAAGAAAATGTTGATCGCATTACAAAACTTTTCTACATAAAATCTTATAAACATAATCGTCTTTTACCCCTTTTTTTTTCTTCTTTTGCTCTCCTGTTATACAATATAGTCCTTTTTCGTTTTTGTCATATAAAAATTTCTAAAAGTGTCCTTAGGAATGGAAATTTGGTTTCTAATTTTTTTTTCCATTCACTTCCTTTTTACGTCTTTTTTGTTTTTTTTTTTTTCTTTCTTTTTATCTATTGTTAAAAAAATTCGTCATTTTGTATTCAAAATAATATGTACAGTTGCGGTCAAATAATAATCTGTGATAATATTATGTAATGATCGTTTGCATCTAAATTGGAGTTTCAATTTTTGTATAAGATTTTTTTTTTTTAAGATAAAGATAAAATAAAAAAAGAAGCATTGTAAAAGTATAGCGAAGATAAAGAAAGAATATTAACGACATAACAAAAAGTTGTTGCTTTCACATGTGGAAATATAGGTGTTTTTAATCGTTTAAGAGAAGTAATGGGTTAAAATGTTTGTAAAATTTTAAACATATTAGAAAAGAATAAAGATAAATCATACGTTTAAATAATTTTAACAAATAAAATTATCTTAAAAAGTTATTATTTAGAATATATCCTTCAATAAATATTTTCCTAACTGTAAAAATAATAATTGTAATATAAGTACATATGAATATATGACATACACATATATATACATTAATCCCCATAAAATATTTGTGGAGGTAAAATTAGCTCTCAAACGATTCATTTTTATACTTTGAAGGACATTACAAAAGAGAAGGAACTCTTTAAAACATACAAATGTACAAAAAAGAAATAAAAAAAAAAAACACAAAAAAAAAGAAATGGTGTAACCGTGGAAGGATTACAAAAACGATTTTATGAAAGAAAAAAAGAAAAGTTTAAATTGATTATTCAAAATAAAGGTTTTGAAAATAGCAGATTTCCTTTAAAAAATTTATACATAAACTATTATAGAAATTTATTGTTTTCTTTCTTTTACAAATCAATTATCCAATACAAAAAACCAAAAAAGAAAAATATTTCCACAAATAAATAGAAAGTAGATAATTAATTATAAAAAAAACAAAAAACCAAAAATGAAATTGTATGAAAATGTGGAAAATTTCAAATTGTTGTAAAATCAGGATTTAAAGATGAAATACTGAAATAAATTAAATTTTAAGGTAAGGATTTTATTTTTATACCTCATCCGTTGATCAATAGTCTCTTGAAGTTAAAATAACACAATTAATAAAAATATTTTAATTAAAACTATTTGGATACCAAAATCCCTCATATCCATTATTTATGTATTTATATTACTATTAAAAATCAAAGGATAAGGTAATATTACTATAAAGAATTAGCTACTAAGCCTATTATATTAATTCAATACTAGTAATTTATATTGTAATATTATTTATTTTGTTTAAAAATATTTTTTGGCATTTGTTTTCAATTAAAATATTTGATATCTGTGCAAAATTTAAACCCTCACCCACTCTCAGTTAACCCTATTTCAAATTTTTTATATTTTTTATAAAAAATATTATATTATTATTATTAGGTTAACGATTTTCTTTAAATTTGTAAAGTTTGTCTATTTTGAGTTTTCAATTTATAATAATCAAAGTAAAATTTTGATGGAATTTACTAAGTATAATAATAAATATTTGAGTTTAATACAAACACATAGATTCATACTAACAGAGACTAATTATAGAAACTGTGTTGTTCATTAATGTTGGTAAATATTTTCTGCTTCTTAGGATTAATGAGCCATATGCTTAAGCACTCTCCACACCAAAGTCCCTCTCATATACATTTTTATTTATTTATATTATTATTGCAAATTATATAGTATATTGCAATATTACAAAATCATCGGCTACTAAGACCGTTAGAAGTCGAATACTATTATTAAATTTTACACTAATATTATTTATTTTGTTTATATTATATACTATATATTTACATTATATTTGGTCGTAAGGGGGGGGGGGGGGGTTTGTAAAGAAAAAAACACTTACGATCTGTGCAGGGATCGAACCCTCCTTCGGTTAATACGCCACACGCCTACCCACTAGGCTACAGAAGCCCCTCCATTTTTTTTTTGCACTTACTATATTTTACATTTTTTATATTGCATACTTTTAGGTAAAAGTTTTATCTTTAAAAAAAAAACGACAGAAGAAATTTGTTAATAATTCAATAATTTGTAATATTTTTAAGTGTTAACGTTTAAACGAATATTTGTTTTTTAAATTAAAAATTGTAAGAGATTATTAGTTAACATAATAGTAACAAGATTATCCTTTTACTAACAATATTATCCTTGAAATTTTGTTCAAATTTTTAATCAAATTTTGTATAAAAGCAAAGTATTTTCATTGAAAGAAATATTTTAATTTTAAATTTCTGAATAAATTGATATTAAAATATTTTTTTTATAAAATATTATAAAAATAGATTACATTAAATAAAATATCACTAGTATTAAAATTTTTGTATAATATACCACTCAAAACAGAGTTTGTTAACAAATAAATATAATTCAATGAAATCTAATAAAATTAAATAGATTTTCTGTCACTTTGAAAAATGATTTAAAATTCTTAAACGTAAGTATTATAGAAATATTTAATTTAAAAAAAAGAAAAACATTTAAAATATATTCAATTTATATATATTCAGTTAATTTTAAAAAGGATTTAATTTCATCATTAAGTAGTCGTATATATATATATATATATACATTTTGAAATATAATATTATACCTATATGTATTAAATTAAAAGATATTAAAAAAAAAAACCTTTTGAAAATCAAAAACTAACATTTATATTTGAAGTTGAAATTTTAATATAATGCTCTTTAAATCTTTTTGTGTAATTGTGTACAATTTACAGCCTAAGAATAAATACAAAATATTAAATGACAGACTAACAATTAAAATTAAAATATTTGTTTAAAAAATGTGTTCTTTTTGTTTATTTCATTCTATAAAAAGAAAACTATTCAAAAAAGTCGGATTATATACATATTTATATAGTTTATTATTTGAAATTTCATTATATATAAATTGCTTAGGTAAATACTTATACTTTTGTTAAATATATTTTTGACTTTTGAAATGTTTGTTTTATTTTGTTTCTTCTATTAAATGATTACGTAAAAACAAAATAAAATAAAAACAAAATCAAATCATTTCAAACTTAGTAATTTATTTCTGTTCTATCACTTCCATTTTTATTTCTCTAATTTCACTTCCTCACCTTATTAATGAAATGAATAAATTTTGATATTATTTTAATCATTTTCTTTTTTGAATGCATATTTATTTGACTTTTTTTTTCTATTTTTACATTTTGATTTTTTTTTTAGTTTTTGTATTAAATATCAGTATTCAATTTTTAATCTAACTTAATTTTATCCAATGACTATATAAAGAAAAAAAAAAAGTTCCAGATCTATATTATAGTAGAAGCTAAACCAAAAAGGAAAAGAATATGAAAAAAAAAAAACTTATTTAGTACTTGGGAGTTTGGGACTGTATATATATATATATATATATATATATATATATATTGAAAATTTTTCAATAGAAATTCAAATTATTTAATTGAATATATCCATATGGCTAGAAAATCAAAACTTTTTACTGCATTTATTTAAGTTATATTAAATAATAAAGGAAATAAGGGAAAATTATTTTTTTTTAATTGAAATCCTTGAATTATATATAACAAAAAAAAATAAAAAAAAGAAAAGACGAATAACTTATGTTTATTCAATTTAATAGTTCAGAAGTTGAAATTTAATTTGATAATTCTGTTCCAAACAAAATGAAAATAAGTTATTTTAGGGCAAAATTTTTTTTTCTTTTTCATTTCTATGTCTAATTTTTCATATTTTCCCCCATTAGTTTTGCGTAAGTCAGATTTTATAAAATAATTTAGAAAAAAAAAAAAAAGAAATCTTTTAAATTTTTATACAGATGCAATGTATAATAATAATAAATATAATTATTTTCTTTTTTTTTTTATTTATATACTTTTTGCTTTATCAAAAATTCAATATAAATGTATACATATATATTATATTCATTTATGTGTATATATTACTTATATAATATTTATACATTCTTATATACACATGCTTCATAAAAAAAAAAAAAAAAAAAAACTTAACTCAATTCAATATACCCATATAAGCGTAAGTACCGTAATCAAAAAGTTATTTTCATCATTTTCATTCTCTCTCTCTCTCTCTTTCATTTTCTCCTCTCTATTTCTTTTCACTTACATCGTTGTATATTTTTTGTTATTCCTTCTATTCTTATTATGATTGTTTATCACCGAAACCGGTAAAAAAAAAAAACCAAAAAATAAAAAAACAAAAAAAAAATGATTTTCCTTTCTTACCACATTCCATCCTCACTCGTTTCCTTTTTATTAAGCATTTTTCTAAAATAATTTATGAAAAATGTGCGCACTACCTAATTTTAAACTCTCCGTCTATACTTATCTTCTCAGTAATGAAAAAATCTATTTTGTGTACCTCATGTACCTTAAAAGTTTTTTGTGTACCTCATCAAACGTTGGACTAAAGCCAACAAAATTTTAGAAATAAATAGAAAAAAAAAATATTATTAATTTATTAACAGTTATAAGTAAGTGGAAGATGAACAAAATATTAAAAAATTCAATATTTACACACTTAAAACTTGAACATCTCGGCAAAATTTTCACAAAAAAAAATTAATTTTCTGACATGTAAAAATGTTTTCTTTAAATAAGTATAGGATTTTCTTAAAATATTGAAGACAGCACGTGATTTATCAAGAAAGAATGATTTTTTCTTTGAAAAAATAGAAATACCTACTTCATATTAATGTTTAAATAAACAAAAAAAGCGCCTTTAAAACCTATTAGAATTTTATGCATTGCCTTTTTATTTCAAAAGTACCGTTCACTTGACATTATATATATTATAAATTACATAAAAAAAAAAAATTCAATACACACATTTATGAATAAAATGTATGAATACTGTTATAAATATGTATACAAAAAAAAAAAAAAAACAAAAACAAAAAAAGAAGAAGTTAACATTAAAATTAAATATATACATACATACAATTGTATATATATCCAAATAAACAAAAATGTACAGATACTGTATAATTTTACCACTACAAAATTGTTTACTCTATAAATTTAACATTATTATTTATATACATATATGTATGTATATAATATGTATGTAGGTACATAAATTTATAATATACAATAATAAACGACCACAGCAACCACCAACAACCACCCACTCACAAATTCATAGATATTGATACCTGTTTTTTTTTCCTTTTTTGAGTTGGGGTTAAACTATTAAAAAAAAAAAAGAAGAAAAATCTGCAACTCACCCCCATCACAAATCTTGATAACTATATACATTAAAAAAAGGGAAAGCGTTAAATATAAGTAAAATTTTATCAGCTGTTATAGGTAATATACATACATATACAAATATATAAATGTACGTACATTATATTTACGTATATATATATGTATATATTCATATATGTAATCACACACTACCATGTATATTATATATGTATATACATATATATATATATATATATACAAGTATGTAATAGATCACCCTAATGCGGCAAAAATCCTGGGCAATACGTCACATTATATAAGTAAATGTACACATACATACGTTTATATCTATATACAGACGCATACACATATATATAAAGTAGTTATTAGGTATATATACATATATGTAGAGTATATGCACATTTTTAAATAATAAAAATTAAAAATGTAAATATGTAAAGAAGAAATAATTCAGCTTCAGTATCAGATGTTATACTTTTACCGTTATAAAACTTAAAAACATTTTTTTTTAAACGGCATTTGTATATTTATAAAAATATCGTTATATAAATATATATATAATTATATACTTGTGTATATGAATTATTTTTAAATTTTGCATCAATTTTAAAAATTTAAAATAAAAATGGTTCCCCCCCCCCCCTTCCCCCTCATCCTTCTCAAGAATCTTATATTAATTATATTGAAGTTTTTCGTTTTTATTTTGTCACAAAATGCAATATTTCATTGTCCCACGTAAATTTATTCAAGTACCAATTTAAATTTAATTAAATATCTTTTTAATTGGCATAGAAACTGATAGACGGATTTCATTTTTAAAGTGCAATGTAAAGGAGTTTCAAATCAATCGATATGTTCTTATATAGTTACATGTATACATTTATTAATGGTATAAGAAATCTTTGTAGAAGAGTTTAATTTATAGGAGATGAGTGTATGATTTTTATCTCCCAAAAAAAAAAAAACGCAGCAAAATTCAGGAGAATATAAAACTACTTTAGCGTAAGAGAACAAAAAATAATTCGTTTTAAAAATGTTTCTTTGTCCTTACTTATCTTGGGAGAAGTACTGGATTAACCTATAAGCAAACTACACATTTGTTTAGGGTATCATGATAATTGGGGCACCACAGAAATTCTACAATGACGAACAGTGTCATTTTTTTTATAGAGTAAAAAAATTTCAAAAATAAATTTTATTCAGATTATTTAATTTTGACTTTAGCCTATATTGTGAGACTAACCCTAGTTTTCTTGTACTCTTGTACTCCGACTTCTTATTCCCAAAATTCAGGGCATTTTTAGACTATGGTATTGGAAAACGCATTTACTTTTGGAAACATAGTCATAGTTTGTATTGAAATGCCTATATTAATATAAATATAAATACAAGGAAATTTTCGGAAGATATGCTATGTTTTTTTTATTTAGAAGACATTTTGACGATTTGTGTCAATAATTTTAAATCGCCAAAATTCAAGAGTTCGTCCATGATTGGTAATGTAAAATTTTGTTATTTCTTTTTTTTTTTTTTGAAGTGCTTAGAGTATCTATGGGTTTTAATCCAGTCCAACTTGGGGGCATAAGATCTCCACTGGCTATTTCTAACAAAATCAGTTCACAGTTATTGTGCAAGGATTTTCTCAAGAAATGGTAATTTTATTCAGTTCCAAAAGAATTGTTAGTCGCCAGATGTTGTTCGGCCAATCTCGTCTTCTAATGCCTTGCGGGCTCCATTCTTAGATCATTCTCGTTTAGGTGTCTAACTATTTGCTAAGTGAATGGGGTACACTTCTGTTTCTGTTGCTTATTTGTTGCACTGGTTTCTCATTTAGCATATTCAACGTCACCGTATCATTTTTTATTGTTCTCTGCCAGAATACTCTGCCTGCGCATATGATTCTTAGGCATTTATTGATAAAATGATAAATAAATACCTTTAATGTGTTGCCCATTATTACGCTTTCATATAGTAGTGTAGATTTTATACAGCACCGGAATATTTTAAGTTTGGTATTTCGAGATATCAGAAGTTGGTATTTCTAGATATCAGAAGAAGATGTCAGAAGTAATTAAAATAACTGTGTTTAAATTGTATTACTTAATTGTCATAAGGCTCGAAGAAAGAATTAAATTAATAAAATCTGTAGCATTTTAAAAAATAAAGGATCACAAGAAAAAAAGAGTTTTTTAGAATTATACTTTTGTTAGATAAGATTTACATGAATGGATCCAGAACACTGATTTACTCTTTATTTTGCGCTTGAGATTACTTAAATAAATTATAAAAACATTTTGTAAAAAAATGTATAAAATTGTGGTCCATAGATACTATTAAATGCTATATGAATATGTATATTATTTATTAAGTTATCCAATTGAAAATAAATGCAAATATACAGTTCTGTTCAAATAAATGCAATCATTTTCGACGAATTTTTTTATTTAATAGTATCTAAATCTAATGTAAAAAAAATATTTAAAAAATTTTGTTTTTTAAATTTAAAATGAAAATTAACAAAAAATAAAAGTTTATAACAAACTCATAAAAACTTTTCTCTAATAAATGATGATGATTGATGACATAAATTCATATTATGAATCAATTTTGTTTTTTCTTTTTAATTATTTAAGTATTCACTCATTTTGTGATCCAGTGTATTTAACAACACTATATAGTCACTATACATAATAAATTGAAAGAGTTAAAACTTTTTTGTTTTTTAAGAGAAAACAAAAATAACAAATTTAAAGGATAATATATGGAACATGACTTGAAACTCAAAGAAAAATAAAAGAAACAAAAAAAAACATTAAAAAAATTTTTTTTTTTGCAAAAGATTTGAATTACTTTTTTTTTCTTGGGGGGAGGCATAACAACAGCATGATTGAAAAGAAGTCCTTAATTTATGAAAAATACGTACTGAGCTTAAAGGAATGTACACAAATAATGACTTTTTTCTTTTTGTTTTGTTTCAGAATCAAAATACACATATATATATATATATATGGATATGTGTATATATACAAAAACATTCATTATATATATATATATACATTAAAAATTCTAAGAAGAATTTTGGACGCAATATGTTACTTTAACATTTAATTCCAGCTGATGTATTTTCTTTATGTACTCATCCTTTTAAAAGGGAAATAAAGGGGTGAATATAAATAATGTTTATATCTGTATATGCAGTAGTAACCAAAAAGAGGGTGAAACATTTAAAAAAAAAAAAAAATTAAAAAAAAATTGTTTTTGTTGTAAATTTCAGTTTTATCTATACTAGACTTGATAGATACCTACTAACAGATTTGTGTACACATATATATTTATATATGTACATATGTATGTGTGTAGATGAATGTGTATATTTTAATATAAAGTGCAGATATTTAGGACAGACACGTCTCATATCATTTTTATGTTTTGTTTTTTGTTTAGTTGTTATTATTGTTTTTATTTGTTGTTGGGTTGTTTGTTTGTTTTCTATGATTTCCCCAGACGATGCTTTTAAAGAAGTTCTTAAATAAAAAACTAAAATAAAAAAAAATTATTCCTGATGTTTTGGTAACTTTTTCCTGCCTCTGTTTTTTTTTTTTTTTTCGTTATTTTTGGTTCTTGATTTTTTTTTATTCTAACTCAATTGTTTTGAATGTTTTGTTAAAGTTTTAAGAAATTTTGAAATTTTTTTTTTGATAACTATAAAAAGTGCACTATTAGAATAAAACAAGTAAAAGTAACAGTAAATCGATGCAACCGACTTATTTATACCCTACACCTCAAAAATTCAAATTAAATTAAAAATCCATAAGTTATTTTAGTTAGGTATTTAATATAACTAAGCTAAAAAAATAAATGCTTTTACAACCTTTGTACAAAATTTCAGATTTCTATCTTTATTAAATTCGAAAATATGCTTGTTAGGTCTTGGGAAGTGTGTGAAGGCACACGGTCCACGGACGACCACCCCAATTCATCTCAAATTTTAGAGACATCAACAGGGTAGAACATTCTTATATGAAATTTCAAGTTTATATATTTATTAATTTCGAAGATATGCTTGTTTGGTCTTAGGAGTTGTGTGGCAGATACCCGAACAACTATTCTAATTCATCTTAAATTTTGGACAAATCAGGGATTCAGGAAACAACACCCTAGTACCAAATTTGAAGTTTCTATCTTTATTAATTTCGAAGATATATGCTTGTTCGGTTTTGGGAGTTGTATGGGAGGTACCCGAACGACCACTCCAATTCATCTCAAATTTTAGGCAAATCAGTGATTTAGGAAACAGCACCCTCGTATCAAATTTGAAGCTCCTATCTTTATTAATTTCGAAGATATGCATTTTCGGTTTTGGGAGTTGTATGGGAGGTACCCGAACAGCTCCTCCAATTCGTCTCAAATATTAGACAAATCAGGGATTCAGGAAACAACACCCTCGTACCAAATTTAAAGTTTCTATCTTTATTAATTTCGAATATATGTTTGTTCGGTTTTGGGATTTGTATGGGAGGTACCCTTACAACCACTCCAATTCATCGCAAATTTTGGGGATATCAGAAATTCAGAAAAACACACCCTCGTACAAAATTTTAAGTTTCTATCTTTATTAATTTCGAAAATGTGCGTATTAGGTTTTGGAAGTTGTATGGGAGGTACTCGAACGCATGGTCCGATTTCGCCCATTTACAATCCCCGCCTTACCTTAGTCATTGTATAAATTTCAGTATATTCCTACAGTATAAATTTCATCAAGATAGCATCATTATTTTTGAGTTATCGTGCGTACGGACGGACGGATATCGCTAAATCGACTCCGGCGGTGATCCTGATTCAGAATATATATACATGTCTATACCTAACTCGCTTCCTTTTGGTGGTTACAAACACCATACCAAAACTAATATACCCTATACTTAATGTGTAGGGTATAAAAATACGCTTTATGATAGTATATATAGTTCATATATTAAATACTTTAAAACACTTGAAGTATTAAAACAAATATAGAAAAAAAAACAAAAGAATGGATGAATGGATGAATAATTTCTTGAAATTCTTCATGAATAGAATAATTGCAGTCTTTTTTTTGTTTTTTTTTTTTTTTTTATACGAAACCAGGCCATCTTTAAAATTATTGAGTTTAAAAAAAAAATAATAAGTATATTTTAAGTGAATTCAAAAAAAAAAAAAAAAAAAAAAAAACAGAAGCATAAAGGATAGTAATCTCACAATAAAAATAAATATATGTATTAAATAATTGGGCGAAAATGAAAGAGTAAAAAATGACAACAAATAACAAAAATTTGATCTAAATCATATTTTAAAACCAATTTAGAATAGCTATATTCAATAAAAGAAAGAAGCTCTGTGATTAAAATTTTGAAATTTAAAATATCAAAAAAGATAACTTTTAAAAAAAAATTATTGCGTAATATAATTAACGCTCTCTTGTATATTTACAATACTAATACTTAAAAATATCTTAAGATTCGCTACATTTTATATAAATTAAAATAATTCTCATCACGGCATTGTATTCACCTGACGCTGACCAAGCAAAGAAATATTAAAGATTGCGCTTAATTGACACAAGAAATTTTGTTACAGGCTAAAACGACAAAGATCGCAAGGGCTGGCTCAAAAATTTCTTATCTATCAATTCATACCATGTGTGCTTGTCAAATAAAAGATACCTTAAGTTAACGTGTAAAAAATAAATTAAGAGTTAATTCTTATTCTACCCTATTTGGAAAACAAACTATAATCTATCAAAAAAATCTACCAATCTAAAATAAAAATGTGAATTTAAAAGAGAAAAAATATTTCTTCCCCCACTTTTAATAAATTATAGATTATTATTATTCTATAGTTGATTTTATTTTCGTATGACAATTTCAATTATATTTTTAAAGTTTTGGATATTCAAGCTTTCGATTTGTTCGTTATATATCATTTGAGATTTATATGGTGACTTTTCTTTTGATTTCTTTGCATTCTTCTAAGGCTCAAAATCATCTCAAAATTTCAATTTCAACAGTATGTATTTTTGTGTTGATATTGTCAAGTACTTAAATAAATTTTATCATGAAAAAGTTTACATTAAGTATGAAAATTTTTACCTTTCCCCAATAGCTTTAATTATGACAGAAACTCAGTTTAAACATGTAAAATATAATTTAAAAACCGTATCAAAAATAAAATAAATAATATTAGTAAGTGTATTACATACATATTATCCTTACCCTTATATCTGACAAAAAAAAAATATCATATTTTAAATAAATCCACAGATATGTATATTAAAAGACATACGTATGCAAATATTCTCTTAAAAAAATATAAAAAAAAAAAAAAAAGGTTAAGTATTTACCATATGTATTTCTTTTTTATTTTTTTGTTATTTAGAACAGTCATTTGGTTTTTAGTTTGTAAATTTAATTGAAAATTCAAACTTAACTTTTACTTTCTATTTCCCCTCAACTTAAAAACAGCAAAAAAAAAATAAGAATTTTATAAATGATTAAACAAATTGTACTTCATATTAAACAAAAAAATAATTTACTTTTATTATCTTAATGCATAGTGTATTTAGGCTGGATAAAAAAAAAAAAACCTTCTCTCTCAATATACCCTACATTACTAAAACATAATACAATATGCATATAGCAACGTTATATAAACAATAAACAAAATTAAAATTTTCTTATTTACCTAAATACTAAAAAAAGAATTTTTTTTAGCTTTAAATACAAAAAAAAAAAAAACGGGGGAAAAAACAAATGAAATGAAATGAAAATGTCTTACACAGCAACAAAAAATTTATAATTTTAATTTTTGCTTAAACAATTCTTTTGTATACCCTTAACTTGCGAAAAACTTATAAAAGTTTTGCTTTATTTTATCGTTATAACAATTACAGTAATTAATATTTAATTAAAATTTATTTTAATTGTTTTTTTTTTATAACAAAAACAATAAAATTAAATTTATTATAATTTCATCCTGAAATTATGCAATATTTGTTATATATTGTTAAAATTGTTAATTTAACAGCAGGCACAAAATGGCCGCTGTAGTCGAGGGCCTTACTGATATTACTACAATTTACTGCATAATAATAGATAGAAATAAAAGATTTCAGTGGTCGAATGATTGACAATATAAAATATTAACTGAAGTGGATTAGTAAATTCAGTACAGATCGCAAGTAATTTTAATATGAAATTTTCTGAAAATGTAATTTTTCTTAAAAAGTTCCCTCTTACGGTCAAATATAATATTAATATAAAAATTAATAATAGTATTTAACCCTTAATGGCCTTAGAAGTTGATGATTATAAATAAAAAACAATACATACTTAATTATTGGTTAAATATTTAAATTGAAATATGCAGAACTTTAAGGTTCCTTAAAATGAATGATTGTTAAAGTATATTTTTATTTGCGGCTACATTTTTTCTTAGTTCTTTATGACAAGATTATCGTGGAATTCTTCTTTAGCTCCCAAAACATAAAATTCGATAATCTACATCACTTTAGAATTTTATACTGCCACTGGCGTTATTTCCCAACTTAACGTATCTTAGTTTATACAGTTATCAAAAGTAAATGATTACGTCAGTCAAAAAGTATTTGGTTATCAATTCAATTACACTGATAATGTCGTTGCAAATATTTTTTTAAGAACTTTTAGTAATTATTTATAAATTATTACATTGATTTTAATAAATTCTAAAAAAAAAAAAAATTTTAAAAACTATCAGACAAATAATTAAAAAAGAAAAAAACAATTCTATTAAAAAAGCCTACAAATAAAATAAACTTAACTAAAAAAAAAATAATAAAATACGACAGAGCATTTTATTAACATTGAATTGTTGATGATAGGATGATATTTTTTATTTTTCTTTTTTGTTACTGATGATACTAACGATAACTGACACAAAACACTTCAACCATGGAAAATATTTAGAAAATTTCTCGTACGTCCTTTTAAACACAACCTCTAGCATACATTTTTTTTTTTTTTTTTTTTTAACGATGATATTCAATGCAAAGTTATTATGTAAGCAGTAAGACCATAAGACTATAAGCATGTGTACATCAGAACACAAATATTCAAACTCTAAATATATGTGTATATGTACGTGTACGTGTTTTTCATAAATATTAAAACAATAACAAGAATAACTGAAAGTATAAAAAACAAAAATATTATCGTAGGACTAAATTAATATAAATTAAAAACGCAAAAATGACAAAAAAAAATATAAAGTTGTTGTTTTATGTTGAAAAATTCAGAATTAAATATTGTATTTTTTTTTTTTTTTTGTTAAATATAAATTTTTTAAAAGGTAAACATAATTTCCAGGTTAGTTAGGAAAATATCAAATATCTACCACCATCAACTAGTAACCAACAAATCAACCAAACATCATCTATAACGAATGAAATGTTAAATTAAATATAAAGTAGAACACATTTAAAAGTCGAAAATGCAAAAAAATTATTTGGAAGACGTATCAGAAATTATTGTTGACGAAATATATAAGCCTTTGTTTTCCTCCTTTTTTCTACTTTTTTTTCCCGAAGCTTATGTTTCTATACAATATACGCTATTGCTATACATGTAGTTTAATACGAATAGTATACATATGTATTTATATATGTAGCTATATGTAATGTTAAGTATTTATCTGCATATTTTTTGTTTTGTTATATTTCTTTTTTGTTTTTTTCTATTTTGTGTAAAGCATGAATGTGTGAATATAATATGTAAGTATGTATAATAATATGTATAATATAATATGTAGGTACAATATGATGTACATTGAAAATAGTAGGAGGTTTTTTGACTTACAGACAAATTGTGTATGAAAGTACATTTTGTAAAAATAAAAGCTAAAAAATTTGTGCATTATATATAAAAATTTGCTATTATTGGAATGAGTATTCGTAATTATTCTAATAAAAATTCGTCGCTTCCATTGCGGTATGTAATATAATATGAAAAAAATTATTTGTATTTTTTTATTTTAAAAATTGAATTGAATTGTAAACCAGTAAAAAACAAGTACATATGTATGTATTTTTGAAATTTTTTTATAAATAAAATTTAAGCGTAGATTTTTAAAATTTATAGGTAATAAATGTACAAAATAATTTTCATGCAATTCATAAAATTATTTGTTGAAGTTTGCATTAAAATTAGTATTATGATACATAGATACAAATGTATGTGTGTATATTATTTATGCATCACAAATTCAATAATATTGCACTTTTTTGTATTCAAATTAAATATTTTTTTTTCTTAAAAATTTGTTAAGAATTAGAAATCTGATTGCGGAAAATAAAAGTATTCGAAAATAACCGTTCAATAAGAGGTCTATTTACGAATTAATTGAAATATGTGGCAAAATGTAAAGAACACTAATAATATTTTGCCAGTCCTTAAATTTTATTTTTAATAAAATTTGAAACTTACTTGTTTCTTTTTGTTTCTTCTTACTTAAAAGTTTTTAAACCTTGCCGACGGTTGACGACGACAGTTTTTGCCGACGGTTGACGACGACGGTTGAAATTAAAATGAAAAAAGATCAAAGTGAAGAGATTCTTACATTGTGACAATTTTCTAAACATACATAAGTATTTCTACAATTAATGACTTTTTTTTTTATCACGCCTTTTTTTATCATTTTTTATTATTCTTTATTTAGATCTTATAAATATAACTTACAAAAAAAAATTTAAAAATATCAGTTTACTTCTTTGTTTTATAATTAATTTTAAGATGGCATGATTTCTTATTATATTAATTTTAGGTTTTATATTTTAATATTACAATAAATCTTTGAATGTTCCATGGTAATTTACATCCTTATATTTATTATTTTTTGGTAAAAATCTCATTTAAAAATCCAAATTTATTTCTATTGAGTTTTAAAATAAAAACTTAACTTATCTTAACCTATCTTAACCTATATATCTAATCTAATTTACCCTATGCTATCCGACTTATCCTAAATAATTAAAAATAATTTTAATCTTTTATGTAGGTGTTTTCTAACCACCAATAATTTCTACTAATGTTTTTGTCCCTTTCTGGTATATGTCTATCAAATTTCAACATCGAATAATCTACGTTTCGCGGAATATAGTCAATGATCTTGCACGTGGCCCGCCTATTATAATGAAATAATAAGGGAACATGGTTTTGATCTTGAATGTAACCATTTGAATCTAGGTATATAAAAAATTCCGGTGCAATGAATCCTGTATTCATGCTGTATCTTATATACTCATAATTGTGGTAATAAATATTTGACACTAGATTATTTTCCGTTACTTGTAGAGTTCTATTAAAATGGTTACGTATTAATTTAATAGCAAAGTTATCTAATCTTATTATGTTTGCATCTTTATATATTACTTTGTTAGAATAAAAATGTTGAAAATTTGATTTTGGTTTTCTTGTTTTACTTATGCAGACCCTAATGCATTTTCTCTTAAATTTTCTAATAAGTTCCATTGTGCTAGCACTTATGTTAAACCAAATAGGGATTGCATATGCCATTATTGGCCTTATAAGAGCTTGATATGAAATAATTTTAACTCTGGGACTTATGCGTTTGTCGTGAAACAAACTGGTCTTTATGGTTTATGGTCTGGCGGCCATAAAGGCTTTGTTACTTTTACTTAATATGTGCTTTACATGGTCTTTAAATTTTAAATGATGGTGAACTTGCTTTCCTAAATATTTGATTATTTTGGTTTGTTTTAATAAAGTTCTATTAAATATCATATATTAATGATGACATTTGAAATGATCTGTCACTCATGTATTTTACTAAAAAGTCACATACTAAAATGTCTTCAAAACATGCAAAATCACAGATAATTAAATTAAAATAAGAAACTCTGTGCCATACAAAAGCACGCATTTGCAACAAGGTACAAGAGAAAAATAGATATCAAAATATTTAAATTTTTAAAAATTATAACGGACTGATAACCAAGTGACTCCAAATGTAAAACACAAACACTAATTTATACTAATCAGAAAAAAAATCGATAAAATAAATGACAATATATAAATTTGTTTGTACAAAGCCACAGTATTTCTGTGATTAAAACTAGACAAAATGACGACTTTTAAAATTACTAAAACTAAAAAAATGTTATCAGTCAAAATAAGCGTCTTTTTGATTTTTTTTTTAGATCTATTATAAAATTTTAATCAATCTAATTTAGAATAGAAAACAAAAAAATAGAATTTTCTTTTTTTATTTCAAGAGAAAATAAAATACTTAAATTCACAAAAAAAAAAAAAAAATTAACACCAGCAGCAATTTTAAGATGAATTTTCAAAAATAAAAAAAAATAAAAGATACATAAATGATGGTAGAGGAGGCAAAAAAAAGATAAATTAAAAAAAAAAATTGCAGAAAAGGAAGGAAAACTGACACAATTTCTTTAGCAATTAGTAACGATTTTAATATTTTACTGAAAGAAATATATTCTGAGGCAAAAATTTTAATAAAAAAAAGTAAATATTCTAAATATTACATAAAAAAAATTTATTTAACGCTATTTTAACAATGAATATAGATATTTTCATTTTAATATTATGAATTTTAACTTTCATTGTTATTCCAATGCGGAAAAATTTCAACTGAAAATAAATTTTTTATGATTTTTATTTCTTTTATAATTAAATATATAATTTAAAAAATTTTAAAAGACTTTAAGAACCCTAAAATAAATTTATTCAAATTTATATTTAGATTTATGAAGATTAGAGCGTTATTTCAAAAGTATAAATGACACTGCGACATTTTGATGTAGATCTATTGTACTCGCACTATTATTACATCTTGTGGATTTTGCTTCCACTTAGAATACTTTTGTCAGCTCTAGTGTCTCTAAAAAAGTAAAGATTTATTGCTGGCAATTCATCTTCGGTAAAGAAATATGCACCTAGATGGAAATATCTTTTTCGAAGTAAAGCTCCGCAGTTTTTGAGTATTTTACTTGGAGTTTTTTCTTCTTCTATATAGACAGAATTTGCATGTACCATCATTTTCTATTCTCTTTAAGAATCACTTAAACCGGCAGTGTGCCAACAGGAATTCTATTAAAATTCTAAGTTTATTTTTACTGAATCCTATAATTTTAGCATATCTCCTTAGATTCTCGGAGCGCGGATTTATCATTCCATAGTTTGGTTTTACAGTTTTTCTCTTATTTTGTGTATACGTAACGTATGCAACAAAAAGGTTCGGCAACTGTAAAGGGAATTGCAGCTCCTTCTTTTGCAAGTCGATTCGCTTTCTCACTTCAATCTATACCTGTCCAGCGTCCAACTAACCGGATTAAGATTTATGTAATGTATTTATGTATTATGTGTATTATGTCAATAAATTTTTGAAAGCTTAAGGTGGTGAATCAATGCTCAAATCACCTTGCGCATCTTTGCGATTTTTTTTTAAGTAGAATATATATGTATTTAAATACTATATGTATCTCAATAAGAAGCTCGAAGCATATATTTTTTAATCATAGTATAGCTATGATGAAATTACAAAATATTGAACCTATTTAAACTACTATTAAAACGAACAAACTACAACTTTAACACATGGCACAAATCTAAACCTCGCTATGTGTTTGTATATTCGTTTAATTTTTGTAAATTTCAAAAAATTCGAAAAATATTCTTATATTTCCTTTACATAACAATTTAATTTTCCCTAAAAGTTTTCATCTAAAGACATTTGAGTCATTATAGTAGCTTTTATAATATTAATGTATGCAACTCATTACTGTTGTTGTGGAAATAGGGGGGTTTACAGTCTCTTATCACAGTATAGACAAAGTTTGCATATTTTTGAAAGGAATTATAGTTATGAGAAACTCAAAATTGAGCTCTTATAAAACTTGATAATGTAAAACCCAATTTAATATTGGAAATAAGTACATTGAATACATTAATTTGATATTTTCTTGAATAAAACTATAATCATTAGTAAAACAAACAAACAAATTTTTTTAATATAAATCAAAAAATAAGGAAATTTATCTGTTACTTTAATTAAATTCCCACCAGTAAACTGATCCTTTAAAAATAATACCAAAAAATAAGTACTTTTTTTTTTTGCGAAATTTCGAAAGAAGAAGAAAACAAAATCTTCAAGTAAAAAATTTTAGAGAAAAAAATAACTGAAAAATTAAAAGATTCAACTGATTTATGTTAAGTAGAAATAAGAAAGAAAAGTTAACAAGATTTTTTTTCTACCAACTCAATGAAAATTTACAAGATTTTTTAAACCAAACCGATCAAAATAAAAGGATTTCATGTTAAAAAAAAAAAAAGTAAAAAAAATGTAATAAATAAATAGGTACGATAATTTCTAGCAAATTTTTAGATTTGCCTCTACCATTACAAACGAAAATATATCCTAATTCGAAAAAAAAAAAATTATAAGTTGCTTGACTTAAATTTAACTTTTTCAAAAGTTTAAAAAAAAATGATTTTCTTTTTCTTTTGCAAATTTAACTTTAATTTTTTTTTTTTTTTTCTTTGTCTGAATAATTTAAAAAACTTAATGAGATTTCTTTCAATTTTCCATAAAAAAAAAAAAAACAAGAACGAAAAGATAATCTGAATATGAGTGCATAATGAAAATAAAATAAATACCCAAAAATAGTTTTTCATTTATTTATTTTTTGTTGATAAATTGAAATTTTATTTTTATTTTGAAAGTTTTTTATTTATTTATTTTTTTGTTTTATCCTTCTATTTCTCACATTTTCATCACATTTTCACCAAATTTTTATGGATTCTTTTGAACTCGAAATCTTTCCTTACGATTTTTAATATATTATAGTATATTGTTTGTGACACAATGCAATTTTCATATTGCCGCCTTAAGCATTTCCAAATTGAATTGGAAATGCATTTAAGAAACTGAAAAGGAAATATATCTTATACATTCCTGTGCCTGTTACATACAAAATTGCATTGTATTGGATATGAAAAAGAAAAAAATTTTCATTTTAAAGCAATAATAGCAGGAAAAATTGAAAAATTAAATAACTATGTCACCTGTATAGACAACTTATTAAATGTTTTTTATCTTTTATTTTTTTTTTTTGGAAAATTGTTCAATGTAAAAAAAAAAGTTGAAGAAATGAACGAACTTTAAAAATTAATAAAAAATTTATTTACACAATATTTTTTCAGTAGAGAATTTCTATACATATAATTTTTAAGTCATCATTATGGGAAAATTGATTTTTATTCATTTATTCATTAAAGGTTTTCTTACCTTTATAGTATCTTATAATTGGCAATTCCTAATAAGGAAAATATTTACAACATAAATGGAAATGGAAAATATACAGATCTGAATCAGTGAGATCAAAAACATTAAAAGTTGATGCTGAAAATTTAATTATAATTAAATCAAGCAGGAACGATATGAATAAAATAACAATTATTCAACTATTATTTAACTTTAATTGAAGTTATTAATAAGATATTAACAGATAAAAAAATTGAATTTTATATCAGAAAAGATAAAGGCCAAAATATAAAATTAAAACCCTTAACAAAATATCATAAAGGATACGTTCATATTGTAACTGTATGATAAAAGATAAAAGCCATTAATAGTCCAAAATTAAAAATTAATTTTGTTTTACAGTATTTTATATTAGAGTAAATTAAGGAATGGAAACAAAAGACAAAAGTGTCTATAATATTTCATATTGTAACTGCGATTAAAGATCAAAGCAATAAAGCGCAAAAAATTCAAAATCAATTTTGTCTTACAGTGTCTATATTGGAGTGAATGGTTAAAGATAAACGACAAGAATATCTATACATATAGTGTCTATATGTTCTATTATATTTTCTTCAGTCAATCTAGTTTTTCAAGACAAAACACAATTTTAATTATATATTTAGTAAAACTGAGGACTATAAAAATATTTCCTCGACTTCGATGGTATAATAATGAGGGATAGCTTTGTTTCACGTGTGATAAATTTACAAATAAAAGTAATTTGTACTAAAAAATGAACGATTTTTTTGGCTATTAATCTGATATAAACACTATAGCGGATACAAAAGCTATCCCTTTATTTTTGCTCTAATCGTCACTCATAAAGTATATATCGTAGCTCAGCTCTAACATAAATCCAATTTTTAAATTTGTAGAACTAAACGCATATATATATATATAATTTATAAGATATATCATGTGAAATGTAGGCGTTTAGAGTTTTGTCTGAAATAAATTAATTCTAATAGTTTTGAATAAAGTTAATAAAACATTTATGCTTAAAATGTTAAATTCTTCAATATTATAGTATGTAATTTCTACTGTAAAAGAAATCTTGAGAAAAATATCTTAATAAAAATATTTAACATATTATCTTAATTTAATTTAATTAAGAATATTAATTTGCATTTTACAAAAAACTTCTAAAAAAAAATTCTAAATGTTAAAATTGTAAAACAAGTACCTATCTATAAATTGTTAAAAACAAACTTCTATACTTTATATAATGAAAAGAATCATTTATATTAAATTGTTATAAATTGGCAATCATTTCTATTAACACATAATTATTTTTCAATTGTACCAAAGTCAATCATATTTCTCAATTAAAAATAATACAAAAAGAAACCACAACCCTTGTATCAAAACCAGAATTCGAATAAACAAAACTTTTTAAAAGAATTTTTTTGAACCTTAAAAGGAAATTCTTTTAACCTCAAAATGTATTCTAGAAAAAAAATTTTTTTTTCATACAATAGAATTTATGTAGGTATTGATTTTCCAAGAATATTCATTGAATCTATTCAATATGATTGTTTTGATTGAAGTGATTTTAAAAAATATTCAATATATCAAAATTTTTATATAAATTGTATTTATGTATATGCATTAAAACAAAGCCGAATCCTATACCAAATTATTACCATAGTTACAATATTTTTGTTTTTCTTATAATTTTAAGGAAATGAATAATACAAAACAAAATGAAAAAAAAATGCATTTGTTTTTAGGCTATTGACAAAAATCTATTTTGTTATTTATTTTCCATAATATGAAAAACATAAAAATAATTTTTAAAAATCTCAAAAAGAAAATTTTCAATTAGAATAAAACAATAAAATCAGAATTAATTTTAAACGTTATCATAGTAAGAGTTAACTGTATCCTTTTTTCTATATTTCTTTTTCAAAAAAATTGATGTGTCCTAAAAGTATGCAATTAGTTTAAATGGAATCTAAAAGAAGACAGCCGAGTGGTTAAAAGTGGAAAATAAATTAAAAAAAAATAGGTTAAGTACATGATAAATTAATCGAAACACATATGCTATATTAAATTCCCGTTGCGAAACAATTATATAACAAATAATATTACATTAATGAATTAGCATCACACATATAATGTCCTTTGCAGCTGATGCTTTCGCAATATTGCATTATCCTATCTGATATGTAATATTAAAATTTATTTATTTAGAGAGAAGGATTATAGATAGACTAGAATTTTTTTTACAGTCAGTTTAAAAAGAATCTCGTTACAGGAGATTTAGTAATACAAAGTACTAAAACTTCTTAAGGTATGGAGTCATTATTGGTTGAACTTATTATGTATACAGCATAAAATAGAAGTTATTATTTTATTATTGAAATTTTAAATAGTTTAAAGTGCTCTGTTAAAATAATTTCAAAAAATATTTTAATTGATGGTGGGTTAAAATAAAACAGACTTACAAACAGACAATTTTTTAAATTAAAACAATAGCTTTTATTTCAAATAATTTTACAGCTTTTTAAACAACAAAACTTAGAAATAATGATAAATGATAATTAAAAATTCTATTTTTAGTCTATTGTTATTTTATATTTTTCTTGTTTTTCTTTATTTTTGAATCCTTGTATAAGTATGACTTCTATTATATTTCTAAATATTATAATGTACACAGACATTATTCATATGACAAATAAACACTTTGAAAATGTTTTGTTTGTAATGATGATAATGAAAAAATAAATTCTATGATTTATTAGTAATTTTTTTTGTATTGTTTATTTTTTCAATAAAAATTTTTTTCGTAATTTTGTATTAATCCTTTTGTTTGTTTTTTCAATATTTTATTTTTTTTTTTTTTTTTCATTTTAATTTTTCCGACATATTTAGGTTACATACATATATACTAAAAAGTACAAAAATTTATGTCTATCTATAAACAGCCTATCATATGTCTATACGAATTGATTTAAAGTTTGGCAATAAATTTATAAAAAAACAGTTTTTAATTAAAAAACATTTCTTTTCTAATTTATCATAAAAATTTTATGATTAAAAACGCGCACATTCTCTGAACGAAAATTAAAACAGTTTAGAATTCTGTAACTTGCACAAAAATTTGTAAATTTTCTTTGAATTTTATATATAAGAAAAGATTAATTAGATTAACACATCTATAAAATTATAATGTTGAAGATTTAATTTTTACGTTTTAATTCACAAATGGGGCTTCGTTGGCCTATTGGATAACAGCTTATAAAATAAGCTGTAAACATTGAAAAAGTGTGGGTTCAGATCCCACATATGTTGTAAAAATATTGCTCTTTTAGAACATATTCAGCAACCTCTGAAAAGAAAAGGCTGTGTAAGAAAGGCTCTGAAAAGTTAGCTGTGTATATTTTTGATCTAGGGAGCTATAAAAAAATTTTCTTTGGTAGCTTAAGTTATGGTACCTTAACAAATTCCGAAAGATATTTTTCTTTTAAAATTTCAAGGTTTTATTTAAAAGTGTTACGGAAATATATGAAGAAAGCAAAATTTCCTTTTCAGATTACAGTAAATTTGAATACTATATTTAAAAAAAAAAATTTGTAATTTTGATATTGATTTATGAAGTTAAAACAAAAGTTTGGTGTCGTTTGGTAGGGTTGAAAAAGTATTAAACAGTACTTGAGATATCTATAATATAATACACAAGATGTTGGCGAGACCTTGCCAACATGTAAAAAAATATATTTTATATCTATAATAAAACACTCACACTGAATGTAAACTAAACTGGCAATGATAATATTTCTGTATATTTATTTAATAATTTAAAATTTTATTACCAGAGACACAAATCTTTGACTCAAAGTATTATCAAGAGACACACACCGTTCATTAAAAATATAAATAAATTTAGTAAATATTATTACGAGTGACCAAATTTTCCACGTTTCCACTAGAAGTATTACCAGAGCACAAACCGTTCATTAAAAGTGAGTACAGTCAAAAAAGGAAAAGTACATACTTAAAAAACACATTTTCAATAAAAATAAATTCAGCAAATTTTTAATTTTTAAATTTGACCGCCACGTCCATTATGAACTGGTCGCAGCGGTAAATTAAAAATAAATTATTAATCTTCTGTTGGCAGTTTTCAAATGACTCTTTGTTTTGAAAAAAATAAAAATACTCTTAATAAAACTAAAAGACCTGAAAGTGAAAAGAGCAAAGTTTATAGTAAGCCTTATATTTATAAGAAAAAAATAATAGGCCGATTTTATTCTTGATTTTGTTTTCATTAGTATAAAAGCTGGTAAAAAGCTTCGTAACAGACTTTAAAGTAGTTTTGTTTATTTAGGTTGAAATTTAGATTTTTAAGCTAAATTTTCGGTAGAACTGGTATAACATAAAATATTCGAAATTTTTTTATTAATATAAAATTCGGCAGACTTAAATAATTATATTTCATAACAGAAGTCTGGAACTTACCAAATATTATAGAAATGGATATTTTTCTTAAAAAAAAATTAAACTAACATAGGAAATATCATTTTAGAAGCCTTCTCTCACAATAGATTCATAATTTTGTACTAATTTATTATTAGACCATTAAATTAAAAAGCTGTCGAAAACGACCCACACAAACAAAAAGGCCCCGAAAATTTATGAAATTACATTATCAGAGACATGAATCTTTTATTAAATATACTAAAGACCTCTTCCAAAGTACATTTAAATAAAATAAATTCAGCAAATTTTTTTCGAGCAAAAAAAAAATAAACGCAAAAGACTTGAAAGTACTTTTGGTAATTAAAGTAATTTCGCGGCGAAAACAACTTTTTTATCGTTTTTTTTTAAACTAAAGAAAAATAGAGAGTCTGGTAAAATTTTAACAAATATTAAAATTATTTCGATTATTGGGATTGTTTCAAAAGTAACAAAAAAAAAAAAAATGTCGTAGCGGTTGGTGTTTGTTTCAAACAATTTTTGAGATATCGGCACGAACTTTTGCCCTGAATGTGTTTTTAGCTTGGACAATTTTTTCTCAATGATTAAAAAACTGTCAAAAATTACCGCCACGAAAAAACGGCGAGAAAAAATTAATAAACTGTACCTAACATTTTTAATTGTATGTGTTTAGATTTGTTTTATGCTTTTTTCTATTACAAGTAACTAAGTGATTTCTACATTTTTTAATGGTGCTGATGTTAAAATGAAATTTTTAGGTAGTTTATTAAGGGAGTCAGTATGATACCGTAAATGTTTTTGAATCTATAGAAATTGTGCAATTGCACAGGGGATTTTCTAGTATACATTTAAAAATAAGGATTTCTCGAACTTTGAGTTATTTTTTTTAAGAAACCTATCCATGCATAAAACTGCACAGGAAAGTTTTTCAAACAAATTAACAGACGTACGGACAGAATGACGGGCGGAAAGATTAATAAGCAAGTTTTTGTTTTTTTTTTTAAATATGTTAAAATAAGTAAAAATAAGTTAAACCTATATTTTCTACAACAAAATAAATTTAAATATATTAGAAAGAATTTTGGTTAGATCACTAAAAAGTATTAAATTTGTCTGAAAAAAAAAACCTTTATTAAAAATGCATCTTTTTACTTAAATTTTTATAGTTTCTTTTCAATATTGTAAAAAAAATATAGATTAGAACACTATACTCCGTATATGTTTGTACATTTAAAATGTAACTTTAAATTTTATTTGAATTTAAATTGAATGAATTAGAGTTTTTCAACATTAACAAAGTTTAGTACAAGTACAACTCATAGAAAAGAAAAAGTTTATTAATTAAATTTTCTCATGGTGACGGAATCAAATAAGGACTTTCGTAATAGGTGTTTTATAAAAGACTTTACAGTCAATATAAACAAGATCGAAGCCAAAATGGAGCAAGCGTCATACTTAGTTATTGAAAATTTATTAATTTGAAAAAATTTGTTAACCTTTTGGTTTATCATATATATGTACATATATGTAATCTGTTAAAAATTATATCGTCGAAAGTTAAACGGATATATTTTACAGTTTTCAATTTTCATTTATTTATTTAAATTATTTTATTTATGTATTAATTATTTTCAATATTTTGTCTTGTTTCAAAAATTTGTATTTGTATTATATTTTGGGGTTATTTATTGCCTATTTGCAAAATATCGGAATCGTATCGGTAGCTGCTTTACCATAATCCTGTTTTATCAAAATCCTGTTTTAAAAATCCCGTTTTTAAAATCCTGTCTTTTCTGTTTTTTAAAATCCTGTTTCTTTAAAAGCCACCGGTTATCTATGTAAAAAATATAATTGGAGTGGATTTTACAATTGAATTCAAAAAAAACAGGGTTACACTCTTTTTCCAGAATATTTATATACATATATGTACATGTACGATTCCAAATTAGGAGGTATTTTAGAATTGGGACGAAATCAGCATCATTATACACTTTTCCAGAATTTAAAAAAAAAAAACTGGTTTTTAAAAAACAATCAGAGTTTCAAAAAATAGGATTTTAAAAAACAGGATATTTCGATAGAGCGTATTTCGTATAGTACACCTTAAAATATCATTTCAAATATGCAATTTTCACTCTAAATTTAGTTTAAAATCAATTTTTAATTTTACAATATAAAAACGAGACAAAAGAAACAAAAAAAAATAATTAAAAAAAAAAACTATCGTTTTTTTATTCTAGTAGGAATTTTAAAAACTTTTTTTTTTATATACTGGTAATTTGTATCAACAAATTTTCTTTATTTATTTCTTTTTAAAAAATCACTCAAACGTTCGTCATTGAAACTAAACCGGAAGTAATTTTTTCTCTACATTTTACTAATAGCAGTATATATTTTCCATTTTTTGTTTTTTTTTTTTTCTTTGCAAAGAAGCTATTTTCAGTCACAATTATCGTAAAACTTTTAAAAAGCAAACAGTTAAGAAAAATCATTTTCTGTCTCAATTCTGATTTTTATCGTTAAGGAAAAAAAAAAAATTTACTTAATACACATTTTAAATGAATTTATATTCATTTTATACTATATTATATATTTAAGCAAACATATATGTACAAATATGTATTTATATATATTGTAGAGGTGGAATACATTTTTCTTTCATGAAAAGGTAAAAACGAAAGGAAAATTATATATTTGATTAGTAGAATGTTTAATTTAAAAAGATTTCAATGATTTAAAAAGAAAAAAATTTGTTACATAAGATGAAAATATTATGTATATACAATTTAAAATTTTCTTGTCCTTTCTAACTTATTTAAAGGAAAAATAAAAATACTTTTAAGTACTGTAAATATGTTTTATATAACCAGATAAGCGACTGATTTGTTATAGAGAAGATTATGCAAACAATTTTAAATTATATTACAACTATTTAGTGAAAGGAATATAGAAAATCAAATCAGATAGGATTATAAAATATTATTAAAAGCAACGGTTACTAAAGGCATAAGTCTTTATATTATGTATTTTATATAAATTATTTATTTGATAGACAGGCCAACCATTAAAATCTATACTACACTTTGATCTATGCAATAAGACCGAAAAACTTTAACATATTAAACTTATAATTAGGAAAGAAAAAAACGGCATACTTGTAGGAGCATATTATGTTACTATCAAATTAACAATTCTACTATTTTATTAATTTGTCAGTAATAGCAAAGAGAGTGAGACTGATAACAAGGAAGTATGTCTAATCGGTAGATATACTAGAAGATTAAGTATGCATGTGAATTTTAATTGTAAATTTTGCAAAAGAATTGACGCTATAGAAAGCGTAAAGCACTTTGCCTGCGCTTATCACAGTCTGCCAAAACCAAAAATATCACAGTAATTTTTTTTTTTTTTTTAGGATTTAGGTGAACTTTATCATGGATCTAAGAAATCTCTATCATGGATCTAAGAATCTTTTAAAACTTTTTCCGTTAGAGTAATATCATCGAAGGGCAAAAATCTCAAAAATTTAATACCAACTCTTTAACTTTAAGTTCTTCTACGCTTTAAAGATGTACTACTTCTACTTCTTAAAGTAACATATTTAAAATTTAGAATCTAGAGATTACTGAAGCGTTAGGTCAGCATTCATTATAAATGGTAAGGATAATTGTTTTCCAATTTTAATTTATTTTTTTTTTCTGAGCAAGTTTTGTGTAGAAAATTGAAGTGCCAAATTGGACACCATGCAGGTATTATTTAAGATTTATATTTTAAAATTATATGATTCAAAAAATTTTTATCTATTATAAGTTAAAAATCAAAAATTTAATATTTCATATGTATTTAATTTTATTTTTATTATTTTAAATTAAAATTGCAATCTATAACTTTAAAACTAAAGAACAAGTTCAATATTCATGATGAATATATTTCTGGCATTGTCACAGTATTGAAAATTTTAAATATTTCTTTGTTAAATTATATTTCATTTTAGTATTTTCAAAGAACAAAGAAACAATTAAATATGAAAGTATAGGAAAACAAAAAAAAAATCTATATATCTTTACGCCTATATATTTTAATGAAAAGAATGAACTAAATTGAATGAAAAAATAATTATATTTAATAGATCAATAATTAAAAAGGGATATGACACGTGTATGAAATTCGAACCACTGTTATTATAACAACGAGAAAAATTGTATTTACTTTTAATTGTTCTTTGGTAACAATAAAGCAAATAACAACAACAAAAACTCTTGTAATTATACATAAATGGATGTAGGTATTACAAAAAAAAACAAAAACAAAATCAGAAAACAAAGGCATTTTTTTTTTTTTTTAAAGATACTTATATATATTTAGAAAAACAATGACTTGAAAAATGGGAAAAGAGGAGAAGGCACTTAATGAACATCCTACAAAAAAATATATAAAAGACCAAAAGCTTCTACAACAATCATAACATTATTCTACTCGAAAAAAAAGCCTTTTCCATTATTCCTGTACCTGTTTTTATTTTAAAGGTAGCACAGAAACAAAGAAAAGAAACTATTTTAAAAGTTCTTATGGATTTTTTGCTTTTCTGGTTCTCGTTTTCCTTTCTTTTTTTTATGTTTTGTTTTTTATATTTTGTTTAACTAAAGATAAGCGTCCTCTTGTTTAAAAAAAAAAAAAATTAAGAAAAAAAAATAAACATATTTTTAATTTGTGAATTATATGGCGTAATATATATAGTGAATAATGTTCTTTGTCTTTTTTTTTTCATTTTTTTTGCCTTTATTTAATAAAAAAAATATTTATTTTCTACTCTATGTGTAAACTTAAACTGAATAATTTTTGATTCATTTTTACTTTTTTATTTATTTAAAGTTTAATAAAGAAGTAAATTTAATATTAAGTTTTGCAATAAATAGGTATTAAACTTTACCTTTTTAATTATTTAAAAAATAATGCATATAATTGATAGTAATTTACAGCTAAATTTATTTATAAGAATTTCATTTCTAAAAATCACATAATATGATTTAATAATATTAGTAAAACCATATATCTAACCTGTCAAAATATCCTGAATACTATTATTACTATATTATTAATTTATAACGTAAAATTATTTATTTTGCATTGTTTTCAGTAATTTTCTTTCAATTTCCTTCAATTCTTAAATTTTCTTTAAATCAGTAATTTTCTATTTGTGCTATTGGTGAACTCAGACTGCCTCGATTATTATGTTATGTGTTATCTAACCACAACATCACCGAGATCCCCCCACTTATTCTATCAGATATTTAATCTGAATAATTTATTCGAAATTATTTGCATACTTATAGGGTCCTTGGTAATAATTGAATGATATGCTTAATGAAATGTATTTTAAAATTTGATCGAACAGAAAAATTAATAAGAAATTTGTTCTAGACGTTGAAAATTGATCTGAATTTAATTCATTTTACAAAAATAAAAGGTTTAAAACCGATAAAATATTATAAAAATAAATAAATATATTTAATAAATAAAACTTCATATACAATAAGAAACTGAAAGTGAGCGTTCGATTTCTAAAGTTTTTCACACGATAAGGATGTTTAAAGATTTCATAGAAATTACAAACAAATAATTAAAATTATATTTTAAAATATTATGAGAACCAAAATAATTATTATATCAAATCTGAAAATTATTGGACTACAGCAAAATCTAAATATTAAAAATGAACTTTAATAAATGTGAAACCATTCTATTTAGTAATACAGTGGCCAAAACATGTTTAAACATAAAAAAAAAAACTGGAAAATTTTTACCATAAAATCACCAGATAATTCAAAAAAAAAAAAATTATTAAATATCTCGGTGTTTTTCTACATCGCAATTTGAACTACTCTGAGCATATAAAATATACAATTTTCAAAGGGAATAAATCTTTCATGGCAGCAAAAAAAATCTTTTATAATAAAAATATAAGCAACAGGGTTAAAATAATCTGCCAAACACTAATTAGGCCAACACTATATATGGTATATGGTATATGGTGTGGCCGTATGGTATAACATAAGCTCAAGCTTAATGGAGAAACTACAAGAATGAAAAAAATTGCATAAGAGTTTGTATTTGTATCAATAAAAGCCAATAGCTCGAATCCGACTACAAATATTTGTACAAGTAATCAAACAGAGTTATGATAAAACTTGTCCGCAAACATTATGAGAGAGCACAAAACACTAGTTTTATATCACATATATTTTACCACAACGAGAAGTACATAAGAAAACCCTTGCACACGAGATTTATAGCTCCTTAACATTTTATATTTCTGGATAAAAATGGTTGTATTCAAAGCCAAAATTATATCACTATATTATTTCATTAGAATAAACGAGCCACATGTAAATTAATTGAGTATAGCCCAGACAATATTAACAGAGTAAATTTGAAATATAAGATGTCTAAAAAGACAAAACAATAAAAAGAGATTATTGGTGATTGAATAACACACATTTATCAAAAGTTAGTATTAGAACTACATATTAGCTATGTAGATTATATTTAATATTGTATTTAAAGGCATAAATAAAAGGTTATTAATAAAAACAAAAATCTGAAAATTATATCTAGTGTTTGCAACATATTTAAAGACGAAATTTCTTAATTATAAAAATAAACAGATATTTCATATTTTATGAAAACTCTTATAAAAAAATATCTCAGAACTCAATGTATTGCTGTAAAGCATTTAGAGTTTAACTTTTTTTTATCTTAGGTTTCACTAGCACCATGTAAAATCTGCATTTTATCCTATTGGATGACGTCCCATTTATTATTTTGATAAATTTCGATTTCATATACACATATACATTTTACACATATATACTATACATCTTTCCAGAACTCTATTCATTTTATTTAGTTTTTTAAAAAATTATCAAAGAAAATATTTACGTTTGATAATACATCTAAAAATCATAATTAAAAATAATTAAATAAATTATATTATATTACATAATAATAATATTACTCAGTAATTTGAATAAAATATACACATATATGTATATATATATATATATTTTATTTTAAATTTTACTGAAAGTAATTTCATCTTTTATTATAAATAACAAAATAAGGATCTATCAGTAAGACAATAACTTCTATTGAAAGGATATAAGAACAATATTATAATTATTACGTATAAATCTGCCTATAAAAGGCGTATAACTTAGGCGTAACTTTTTCTTTTTTTTTTAAATATTCATAATTATATAATTCAGGCAATTTTAAAAATTTTATAATAGAGAAAGTATTTAAGATATACCGAATTCTTTCTAATGAAAATTACAAAAGAAAATTTACTTTTTTTTTTTTTAACTTTTAACATCAAGTAATTAACTGAGAACCATTTTTTGTTTTTATGCTTTTATAAAACAAAAAGTAAGAAATATTTTCCGAAAAGAATTTTTTAGAATTCATTTCAAAAGAATATTTTATCGCCTTAAATTAAATTGTAATTAACTGATTCTAAAAACCCTTAAAAACCCATAACATTCATATTGAGTGAAAGCACTGTTTGAAAGAACACATTCTAATAACAATTGATTGCACAATTTTTTAGACTCACAAGTATTTAAAAATTTAAGTTCTACTTTATATTTTTCTACAATGTAAAAAAAAAAAAAAACTTAATATGACCATTTTGTGGAATTTTCCTTGTAAATTTATTAGCCATTTAATAACTGCGGTATCTTTATAAAATGGAAAATAAAAATAAGATTTTGTTCGAAGATTTCGAAAGTATTGGCGAGCACTATTTCAACATTTGCGAGCACTACCAGTATAAAAATTGTTTATGATTTCATTCAAACCAAATTGTATACCCTATCTCTTAAAACTTGAGGAATGGAAAAGAAGTAAATGCATTTATTATTCAATATAAACTAAAAATGAAATTATTGCCTTTCAAAAATAAAAATAATTTCAGATTCACATGTTTAATCAAAAAAAAAAATCCTTATTAAAGTTGAATTTAAGATTAACTCTGTACATACTACAAATATTTTAAATTTCAGTCTTTACTTATTAATTTTGTTAATAATAATGATTTAAAATCTTTATATCCTTTTTTTCTGTTTTTTTTTTTTTTTTGAAATTTTGTACATCCCAAAAAAAAAAAAAAAAAACTTTTTGTTTCGTATAAACTTAAATATAATAATTTTTGTGCTCTATAAATCTTTAATTTGTGTTTTTCTCTTTCTTTTTTTTTTTTTTGTTTTTGTAAGGACGAAAATTAACTCTTTTGTGACTTTAATTAAAAAAGGTAAGAATAACAAGACAAAAAAAAAAAAATATATATATATATAAAAAGGATTCTTTTTTTTTTTCAATATCTTAAAGCAAAAAGTAGATTTCAAAATTACAACAATTATTAAAATTTATTATTAATTTTAAATTATATTTTTTTGGTTTTTTTTTTTATTTTTGTTTTTGAAAGGTTCATTCCAAAAGAGTTGTAATATGATAATATTGTATATTTAAAATACGTTTAAATAAAATGTTAAGTAAAAAATAAAAAAGGACAACTATAAATAATGAAATAAAACAAGAATAAAAAAAAATAATATTTTCCGATCTGTTATCTTTCATTTGTTTAGGACAATCCAAAAAAAAAAAAAAAATATATAAAAAAAAAAACTAAAAAAAAAAATGATTTATGTCATATTATCTAAAATGACCAATTATTAACAAAAAGAGCCTTAAATTAATTTTAAGCACAATTTAAATCAATATTGATGTTTTGTTATTCTGTTTTAAACAATATGTTATAAATTTTTGAAATGGTACAGTGTTTTGCAGCAATATAATAACCAAAAAAAAAACTCATCTGATTATTTTATAATGTCAAATTAAGTTTGTGATCATTTTAAAATTGTCAGAGTTTTTCAGAATGAACGTGAACAGAATGAGAGTCAACAAAAATTTACAAAATTTAAAATATATAATGCTAGTTACATCTTCGTGATAGCTATCGTAATTAAGCAAAGAATTACTACTACTTTAGAACAACTTCTCTTCTATAAAATAAAAATAGTTTTATGATAGAAATATAGAAATGACGGTATATGATACAAGGAAAATTTTAAAAAAAATATTTATCAACATGTTATTAAGATACTAAAACAATATAGAATTTCTAAAAACTACATATACTATAAAAAATTATTGATTCTCAGCATTACACTTGTAATTTGACTTGATAATAAACTTTAAATTTTTCATTTTACACTAATAAATAAAATATCCTTCATAAACTTAATACATTATCCTTTATAACTTAATCTCTTGCTTTTTTTTTTTTTTTTTTGGTTATAAACTTTATGGAGTAAAATAATAAAATTATAATTTTATTATATATACTTTTGCACAACACTGTTCTCTTTATTTGTATACAATTACATATGTGGAACATTAAATTTTTTAATTGGTTTATTTTTAGTAACCAATTTACCAAAACCGCATTAAAGGATCATCCATTAATTCAATCAAATGTAAAAGCATACATATTATAACATATAGGCAAATCTACATACATACATACATCATTTATAATTTACAAAAAATATGATTTGGTACATATTATAGTGCGATATTAATATATATATATATATATATGTACATATACAGTAACCTCGCGATTATATGAACTAATGAATGCAGCCTAATTTCATATAAGTTGGGTTAATAAGTTATATAAAATTCATATAGATATGGGATGCTCATAGTTTTTAATTTTCTGATAAATTTCGATATTATCTGAATATATTCTATTTATGTATCAAAGAAATATTATCTCAAAACAGAGAATATATTATATTATATATCTCGAAACTTTTTCTAGTTTGAAACAAAAAAAAAACAATTTGTAAACATTAGGTTTTTTTTTGTAAAAATACGTTAAATTAGAATTGTTCATAGGTATAATAGAGCTGAAAATTTTGAAAGTTCATATAATAGGGTTTTATATGCCAAAATTTTTGTGTTCATATAAAGCGATAGTTCATATAATGAAATGTTCATATGATCGCGATTCCACTGTATATCTATAAAATGTACATACATAAATCAAAAATTTATGGTTAAATTTTTATTGGATCCAATTATTTTTTTGTTTATATATATATATATATATATATTATAATACTTTTATGTTATACTTAATGTAATTAATATTCAGATAGCTACTTTGTAGCCCTTCTTCTTTTTTTATTTTTTTTTTGATTCAATCTAATTAAATTAATACTCAGATTGATTCTTTGAGCGCATATTAATATACAAGTACCTAATTGAAATGACATTTAATTGATATAATAAAATTTCAAAGTGAATTTTAAAAATATTAAAAGAAAATATTGTATAATATATTATGGTGTCCATGTCCATATGGTGAAAAAGAATAAAAAAAAAGGATAAAAAAAAAAAAAAATTATTTTTTAGTTCTGGAAGAAAATAAACTTTTATTTTATTCCAATATTGTATGTCTATATATACATACGTAGGTATGTGGTTTTGCTATACAAAATTCAAATTTTAAAATCTAAACTTTCAAAATCCAAAATACATCAAAATCGAAACAAGTATAATCAAAATAATAAACAAAATAAATATGGAATTCATACATGCATACTCTGGAAGAAGCGAATAAACTTGATTTTGCAAACGACTCAAAAATCCATCCTAATTCATATAAATATATATATAAATATTCTGGAAAAAGCATATAATCCTAATTTTGTGACCAATCTTATTTTACTTTTTAACGTAATAATTTTGTCGAACTTAGTTCAGTTATTAGAGTTGATTACAAAATCTGGATTGCCTCTTTTTCGGAAATATGTGCGCCCGCGCATGCGTTCCCTTCGCCGTTGTTATGCGCGGACGCGGTTGCAGAGGTAGCAGTTCCAATTCCTTCAACAGAAGTGTGAACGGAGTTGTGAAGGGATGGGCTAAGAGGAAGGCGAAGAGTAGCTCGAAGACGAGGGCGCGAGCGCCACAGGGCTGACCAGAATATAGAAAATTGTTTGAAACCTGTTGCAAATATTCGGATTTTACAGTCGGCTACAAATTTTTAATTGGAATAATATAATAATAATATAATATTTCTAAAGTGAAATAAGTCCTATAGACTTTAATTCTCTTTGAAATGAGAAATAAGACCTACCGCGAAATTTTACGAATTAGGCCTTACTTCCCAACTTAATTGTGAAATTAGGCTTACTAGCTCTTATTGCTCTAGGCTTTATTTCCCCCTGCCCCTAATTCATATATATATATATATATGTATATAGATACATATTATATTGAAACAAGGTAGAATGTAAACCAACGGTTTTTAAAAGCGCACATTTCCAAAACTCAATACAAACTGTTTAGAAGTGTGACTTACACAAAAATTTGAAAATTTCATGTAATAAGAAAAAACTTGAAAATAGGACATTTTTGAGATTTTGAGGGGCCGTAAGTCCGGAATCCTATATAACTAAGAAAAGCTGTTAACACACGTAAAAATATATTATTGAAGCTTTAATTTTTATGTCTTGCCGAAGAAAAATTTTTACAGGTGCCTAAGTTACAGGTGTCTAAAAATAGCAAATTTTAAATTTTTGAGGCGTAATAACTCTTAAAGCGGGGGCGTTACCAAAAAATTTTCTGAGGAAACTTATACTAATTCTAAAAGTTCTTTCTTGTCTCAAAATTTCAGGTTCCTATCTAAAGGGGTACCGGAGTTATGAAAAAAGAAATTTCATGCAAAATGTGGTTTTCACATAACGGTAAATTTAAAACGTAAATTACAAAATATTACATAATTTTGATATTGTTTTATATAGATAATAAAATTTTCGATCTTCTACCGGTTTTAGATTCCAAAACTATTACGCAAAGCCCGAGATATATACATCTGAAAATGGGGCTTTTTTACAATTTTGAAGAGCTGCAGCTTTGGAACTCTTTACAACTAAAATAAACCTTTCACACACGTAAAAATATATTATTGTAGCTTTAATTTTCATGTCTTGCCGAAGCAAAATTTTTACAGGTGCCTAAGTTACAGGTGTCTAAAAATAGCAAATTTTAAATTTTTGAGGCGTAATAACTCTTAAAGCGGGGGCGTTACCAAAAAATTTTCTGAGGAAACTTATACTAATTCTAAAAGTTCTTTCTTGTCTCAAAATTTCAGGTTCCTATCTAAAGGGGTACCGGAGTTATGAAAAAAGAAATTTCATGCAAAATGTGGTTTTCACATAACGGTAAATTTAAAACGTAAATTACAAAATATTACATAATTTTGATATTGTTTTATATAGATAATAAAATTTTCGATCTTCTACGGGTTTTAGATTGCAAAACTATTACGCAGAGCCCGAGATATATACATCTGAAAATGGGGCTTTTTTACAATTTTGAAGAGCTGCAACTTTGGAACCCTTTACAACTTAAATAAACCTTTCACACACGTAAAAATATATTACTGTAGCTTTAATTTTTATATCTTGCAGAAGTAAAATGTGTGCAGGTTCCTAAGTTACAGGTGTTTAAAAATAGCAAATTTTCAATTTTTAAGCCCTAATAGCTCATAAACAGGGGGTGGTCCGAAAAAATTTTCTGAGCAAACTTATACTGATTCTAAAAGTTCTTTCTTGCCTCAAAATTTCAAGCTTCTATCTAGAAGCGTGCCGGAGTTATGAAAGTAGAAAAATCATGCAAAATTTAGTTTTCACATAACGGTAAATTTAAATACTAAATTTAAAAAAATTGTATAATTTTGATATAAATTTACAAAGTTAAAAGAAATACCTGTCGAATGACGTTTTCAGATTGCAAAAATCTTAATCAGAACATAAGATATATGCATTTAAAAATAGGGCTTTTTCAAAGTTTGAGGGGGTGTAGCTCCGTAATGGGGGGGCTACATGAAAAAGTTGTTCCACAAAATTATTTTTTTTATGAGACCTACCTATGGTTAAAATTTTTTTTCTCTATCTTCAACGGTGTAGAAGTTTTGTAAACAGACGGACGGACGGACGGACGGACAGAGTGAAACTAATAAGCACATTTTTTCAAAATTTTTTTGGAAATGTGCTAAAAAAAAAACATAAAATTCTGATTTTGTAATTAACTTTAAAATCCCTCTTAAATATTTATATAGCATAGATATTTCAAATAGTGGGGCTACCGCTGCCAAACTTCCGCAAAACAAATTATTGAAACCCTAATTTTGTAACCAAATTGAAAATCCATCCTAACTAATATATACACATATTTCTGTAAAAGGCGTACAATCTGCTTTTGTAACCAATTATGTAAAATTCTTGCTCATTTTGTTTTTTGTTATATACATACTTCTAATAATAAAGTGATCAAAACAGTAGAAACTACTGCTCCCAAACCTCCTCTAAACAAACATTGACACACTTATATTATATTGAAATACTATTGTTCTAAATAATTAATGTATGTCTAAACAGAAAAATACTGCATTTTGATGTACATATTTGGATTTTGCAAATTTGGCTTTGATGCTTTTGAATTTTTTGGCTTTTGAAAAAGTTTGGATTTGACGCTTTTGGCTGTTTTTATACCCGTACGATAGGATCGGGTATAATAAAATTACTCCTTCGTTTGTAACACCTCGAAATAAGTGAGCTAGATATACCTTCAAAGGTATGGATCGGATCAGAAAAAAATTCTAAGACGTACGTCCGTCAGCACGCTAACTCAAAAACTAAGAAAGCTAGAATCTTGAAATTTACACAAAATATTTTGGGAGTAATTTGTAGGTTCCCTATTTTTTTTGGTTGAGTTTGGACCAAGCCTTAGGGTAGCTCTCGAACACCTAACTTTTAGATCCCCACATTTTTTTTTGCAATAGAGCTATGAAATTTTAACTACTGATAGATCTCCCAAAAATATTAATTTTATTTTTAATAACTTTTTTTTGTAGCCCCACCCGTTACGGAGCTACAGCTCCCCAAAGGTTCAAAAAAGCTCTATATTTAAATTGTTATAGCACAAGTTGTATAAGGTATATCTTCATTTTGAATACGCCAAACGATTACTATTTTTATTAGCTTTAAAAGTATATATACAATAAATATATACTTGTGGCATACGGTGTCTTAATTTACGGTTATGCGAAACTCAAATTTTGCAAAATCCTTTAACCCTTCTATCTTCTAAACGGTTTAAGTTGGAAACTTGAAATTTTGACAAAAGTTAGATCTTTGAAAATAAGTATGAGTCATTTCAGAAATTTTTTTTGTATCACCCCCCGTTTAGGAGCTGTAAGGGGTCAAAAACTGAAAATTTCCTATTTTTAAACACATGTAACTTGAACACCTGTTAAAATTTTTTTGAAGTAATACACAAAAATTAAAGCTTCAACATTATACTCTTATTTCTGTTAACAACTTTTTTTAATAATATAGAGTTACTTTATAATTGACGAAAGTGTTACTTGATTTTTTCAAATTTTCTAACAAAACGAATTCTTTAAAACGAATTTTTTCCATTTTGTTTTACTCGATAATTTGAAATTGTTGAGGATATAATGCGTAGTACAAAAAAATGTAAATAAATAAACAACATAACGGTTGCTTGAAGAATTTTTATTTATATGATATTGATATACATACATACTTATATAATATCATGTTTATTTACATATCGTATATGTCACTAGTGAATGAATGATAAGAGTATAGATGTATATTATATAGCGCCGTATTTACATACATATATGTATTTTATTGTACTTATAAGAAATTATTCTGTCAATGGAATATTTAAATATAATATAATATAATATTTAAAATTATATTTACTATTTTATACTAAGTAAATTTAATATACATTTACCTCTTAGTATTAAATGGTACTATAGAATATTTGAAAAAGTTTTGGATTGATAATCGTTATGTGAAAGGTTAGAATCTGCTTTTGAAGAATGTACATATAAACATATAGTTTGAATATATGTACAACCCATAGTTCTAGAAATTATAAAATTCACCCAAATTATTTTAAAATACTAAAATATCAAAAACAATAATATTGTAAGCAGAGTGACAGGCTGTGAACATACTAACGGTTCGTACGGGTATGTAAGAGTTGACAAAGGCAACTGTATTCTTCCTCGTTTTTTCTTGGATTCTCATGAAGCATGATCCACATATATATTAAAAAGTTAATATTAAAAAAGAATTTCTTAAATTTCATTATTAAAATTTTTAATTAAATGCAACACATATTATGTAATATAATATATATAAGAAAAAGAAAAATTCCATTGAACATAAAAATGCATATATAGCTATAACATCATATCATATATTTTCTTTAGTTATTCAATTTCATACTATGCTCATGCACAATGTTCATCCATTAATAAATTTATAATATATTTCATATGATTTTGATTTTCTTTTTTTCCCTTTTTTTCTTTCAATTTGATTTCATATTTCCATTGATAATATAATAAACTAAATCAATCGATTGTAAAATTCATACCCTATTGTATGAGTATTGTATAAAAGAATAAATGAATGAATAAAATATACAAGAAAAAAAAAAAAAAACAAGAAGAAAAAACACCACCAAAATCAACTTTCTTTCAAGCAGTTTTATTAAGCCCATATTTTTTTTTTCGTTTGGTTCCTCTTTATTTTCTTATTCAGTTTTTACTTTTTTTTTTATTTTTTTTTTTTTTTTGGTATTTGAAGGGCCTCTCATTGAAAATAGGATTACTTTGGGTAAGAAAAAAAAATATTTTCATATCTTATTTTTCTTTTCTTTTTTTTTTTTTTCCACTCTTTTTTACTCTTCTTTTTCTTCTGTTTGATTAGAAAATTATCACCCACTTTACCTATAATAAAAAGAAAAGTCTTGAAAAATAACAAAAAAAAAAAAAAACGATGTAACGATAAAAAAAATATCCAGTGTATTTTAAATTGACTAAAAATCCAACATCATAACATTTATATAAAAAAGAAAAAAAAAGTAGAAAAAAAAAAATGTTTGTGTTTGCAAATATTTAATTAGAACTAGAACTATGCAATAAGGTTGTAAGTTAATTTTTTTTTTTTTTTTTTTTGTAATTTAAAAATAAAGCACACGAATCTTGGAAAACGCTGAGCAAAATGATACAGATTTAGCAAAACAAATGGGCAACATCGAGAAGAAAACAATATGAAGGGTGAAATGAAAGATTTTGAGCTAGTGACCTGACCCTACCCTCAATTTTTATACAAAAAGCTAAATTATCATTATTTCAGGACCGTTATATATTTTTAATTTTTGGTTAGTGTCATATCGAGTTCTTTAACACACTATAATATATCAAAGGAAGACAAAATTGTAGCAACCGCAACTTTACTTAGTTTTTATTTTATATTTTTCATTTTTTTTTTTGCCTTTTCTACTTCCTTGGGGAGCATAGAGCTTCCCCAAAGCCTCCAAAAATGTGCCGTTCGAAAAAGATTATTCACCTTCACTGTATATATGTTGATATGATTGAAAACACGTGATTAAATTTTACTTTGAAATGATTCAAAATTAAATGACAATTGTCAAAAATAATTTTTAGTATAATATAAACGTCAAGTTATAAAGTAGATACATATCATTTTTTTTTTTATAAAATTTATAATTTTAGAATTTAAAAATAAAAGTACAGTTTTTTTTTTTGATAAAAATTAATGGTAATAAAAAATGTGCACGTATTTTGTTGATTTTAAGGTAAAAAAAAATGTTTAGCAAACAAGTTTTTTTCAATTACAATTGAGTATTTGTCCTATTTTGTTATTTTTCTCCTAATCACAAAAGGTAAAACATTAGGAAATTTAAATTAAAAACCTTAAATTTTTCAATTTTTTTACATAAAAGATTTAAAATAAATGAAAAACTTACATTTTTTTTTTAAGTTTTTTACAACGCGAACATATCGACGCGTTTCACTTATACAAAACAAACTAACGCAGTACGTTTTCAATCATACAAATAAATAACTTCGCAAAAAAATTGAGAAAAATCCCTCTTTTCAATCATACATGATAATAGTTAATTTGACATTTCGGTAGCATTCACGTTTTCCGTACATTTTCAATCATAAGGCCCATTGATTAATCTAAAATGAACCAAACTGTCAGTAAAAAAAATTAAAAAAAAAAACTTTTTCTTCAACAACTCTTAATTAAAAATATAAAAAACTACCTAAAAAAAAATATAAAACAACTATTTACCTTATATTTTTAAATGTAATTGATAATAAGACTGACGGAACAAAAATTAATTAATAAAAATTGAAATAAGTATTAGAATAATAAGTTTTTTTTTCCTGTTCTTTTTTAATATAAAATTTTGCTTTAACAAAAATCTTCATATAAAAAATAAAACTTCAACATCTAAAGTGTCTATTAGATATTTTTTTTCTTAGTATAGTCACGTACAAAAATTCTTATTATTATCTTTTATAACCTATTTTCAATATACATATGTACATATACAAGTTTTACTTGCTTACAAAAACAAAAATCAATATACATACATACAAAAATAGAGGATAAAAAATAATTTTATTAAAAAAAGAAAAAAATTTTTCCTTATTGTTTTAGTTCTTAAAAAATTAACTTGCAAACAAAATTAATATTAAAATATAAAACAAATTTCATGAAAATAATAATAAAAAAAAAAAACAAAAAGTCCAGCATGTTAAGTATGGTATAATATTAGACAGCTGTTTAAAAATTACCAATTATTGAAATAATCTCTTGAACTAATAATTTTTTTTTTTTTGTTTACTTTTTTGACAATAGAATCACAGTTTACAGTTCATAACACAACTCAATTGAACATAACTTGCTTAAACATGCAAACAGTATAGTTTTTTTCTACAATTGACATTTTGTTTATTGAGGTTAGGCAAGTTTAAAATAATGCTAAGTATTGTTTTAAAAAAATTAACAAAATTAAAATTAATTACATATATGATTTTTTATTCTATGTACCTATACATATGTACAATTTTCCCCATTTGATAACCTTATGTAGTTTTTCATGTATGTGTTTGTTCTTTATCTTTGGTAATTTTTTTAATGTCATGTTTAATAATTTGCCAAATTTTCTTTGACCATTGTGAAAAATATAATAATAATAATTGTTACTCATGTCAAGTCAAAAATAAACACCAGCTTAATTTAATTAAATATGTAAATATTTTTTATTTGATTTTCATGGAAAGATAGATAATTTTTTTTTTTTTTGAACATGTTTGTCAAATTTTAAATAGTTGTCTCGATGGCCTAGTCAGTGGATAAGAACGTATAAAATACCCTACCCTGAAAACACCGAGAGGATGTGAGTTCACATCCCCCGCACGTCAATAATTCCCTCTTACGACATTTACAGCCACACATGAAAAGAAAAAGCTGTGTAATTTCCATCATATATATGTGGCACAGGAATAACCTAAAAAAAAAAATAGATGCTGTTCAAACACATATGTAACAATCGAATTTATTGGATAATAACTATACAAATAGCTATACAGTCGAACAGAAAGCACATGTCAAAAAACTAAATTTAATAAAATTCTACTTCTGGTTTTTAAAGTTTAAAAAAAAAACTTTAAAGCATAATATATGCTGTCATTGTCCAGCACTATCTTAAATTAATTTTAAAGACCTCAAAACTTATTTCTTTATAATAATGATCCATACTTCCATATAATATATTTATATAAAAAACTTCGAAGATCACAATCTAATTCTAAATTTATAAAACAAAAAAAGTCTAAGAAAATAATCAAATGAATTAGAACAATTAGTGTAGGACAGGATGCAGCACGCATGCAAAAAAGGAAAATATGTTCTATTAAATTACTCATATTTTTAAAACAAATAAACAAATAAACAAATATTTTTTAAACAAATAAGAAAAAAACCTATTCAAAGTTTAAATAACGGGCTAACATTAGAAAAACTGAATTCAAAGTTGTTCTTTTGTCAATCGTGCCATTTTATTAGTGCAGCATTTTATATGTTAAATCTTCCTTCTTCAGATCTGTCGGAAAGTTTAATTAAATAAAATAACCTTTATGTAAACGATTTAAGCTACAATTCATACAATTTAACAAATAAATCATTATACATCCTTTTTATAACAGTAAAATTGTTTATTTTATCATAAAAAAAAATTTTTTCCCAATATATTAAGTAAGTCTAATTGTCAGTATACAAAATTGCCAAAAGTTATGTATACAAAATGTCATGTAATAACGCAGAATTGTTATCTGGCTCAATTTTCGGCTAAACGCATTTAAAAAAATTCAAGTATTTTTATGAATCTTAAAATGTTCCAGAAAAAAAACCGTATGTATTAATGAATTCATCAAATAATTTTATTTAAATTTATTCTATGATACAAAAACGTAGGTTCAGATTAAGGGTAAGTTCACATGGGATACATGCATCCGGATGCAAACATTTGATTGGTTGAAAATACATATCGTATTCATGACATGCTCTCCCTTTTGCTCATTTTAGATGCAAAATTGTTTGCATCCTCTATAAGAAGCATACAAGATGCAAATTTACTTTAATGTCAAATACATACGTAAAATAATATCAAAAATTTTAAACGTTAAATATTTTGAAGATGAATATAATAAAAAGGAAAAAAAATCCAATGGTTGCTATTGGTTTGCAGTTAATATTAAATTTAAATATAAGTTACTAAATTATATTTAGTTTATATTAATTAAAATTGTTTTTCTTATATCAAATAACAATTTTCTCTTCTTTAACCATTTGGTAAATAAAAAATTTTTTCACCAAATGTCAAAACAATATACACATACTAGCCTACTAGGTACTTTCAAATAAAACTTTCAAAATAAAAATTTCGCCGTTTTGCATTTCGTGAACGAGTGGATGCATATTTGATGCAAAATATTCGTTAATATTACCGAAGAGTACACGAAATATAACTGCAATAATTTTTGCATCTGGATGCATGCATCCCATATTTCCATGTGAACTTACCTTAATTGGATTGTAAAATAATTTCAAAATAAATTTCAAAAATAATTTAAAATTGAAAAATGTGACATGCTTCAAAAGTTTAAAATACAATTGTTGAAGTATTCCTCTATAATTTAGAAAATTTTAACAGAATTACAAACAAGGTAGAAATTAAACCAACGGTTTTTAAAAGCGCACATTTCCAAAAGACAATACAAACGTTTAGAATTGTGCCTTGCACAAAAATTTAAAAATAAGAAAAAACGTGAAAACAGGACTTTTCTGGAATTTTGAGGGGCTGTAAGTCCGGAACCCTATATAACTCAGAAAAACCGTTAGCAGAGGTAAAAATATATTATTGAACCTTTAATTTTAATACCTTTCCGAAGAAAAATTTTTACAGATGCCTAAGTTACAGGTGTCTAAAAATAGTAAATTTTCCGATGAAACTTATACTAATTCTAAAAGTTCTTTCTCGTCTCAAAATTTCAAGTCCCTATCTAAAAGCTTGCCGACGTTATGAACTTGAAAAATCATGCAAAATTTGGTTTTCACATAACGGTGAATTTAAATACTAAATTTAAGAATTATATATAATTTTGATATTGATTTATAAAGGTAAAAAAAAATTAAAAAAATGTTAAGAGGAACATAAAATATACGCGTTTAAAAATAGGGCTTTTTCAAAGTTTGAGGGGCTGTATTTTCCTGATGGATAGGGCTACATGAAAAAGTTGTTCCGCCAAATTAATTTTTTATGGGACCTACCCATGGTTAAAATTGTTTTTCTCTATCTTTAACGGTGTAGAAGTTTTGTAAATAAATGGACAGACGACGGACGGGCAGAGTGAAAGTAATAGGCACATTTTTTCAAAATTTTTTTGGAAATGTGCTAAAAACAAAAAAAAATAACAAATTTTTGCAATGTAGATATTAAAAAAAAAATAAAAAAATTTAAATATAAACATAGTATGGTAATTAAAAAAAAATGTTTGTTTATTTTAAGTTTTCTATTATAAACACTTTATTAAAGTTGTCTTTTCATTTTAAACTTTGTTATTTAAATACTAAACAAGAACGAATATACATACATATTATATTTTCTTTTTATTTCGTTTTAATGTTAATGTTAATTTTTTTTTTTTTTACTTTTTGAAATTTTAACCAAAAAGCTTAATTTAAAAAAAAAACTTACCTCAACAGAAATTGTAAATAACGGTGCATGAACTGGACCTGTTTGTGATTCTAATTTATAAACAAGTCCATGACGTAATTCATTTAACATGGCAACAGTATTTTTTGGTTGTGGTACACGCTCTTTACCAGATCGAGATTTTTTCTTTGGTGTTGCTGTTGATGATGACAAAGATTTTGTTGATAAAGAACGTCGACGTTTACGTGATGATTTCGTAAATGATGTAGATGATGAATTAACAATAAACGATGATGATGTTGATGATATTGTTGAAGAAGATTTATGATGACGATGATGATTATTATTATAACGACGAGAATATATTGAAGATGGTGAATGATTACGATAATCACGTTGATATTTACGATCATTTGATCCACCAGTCCATGATGATTTTAAATATGATGTTGATATTGTTGATACCATTGATGGTAAAGTATGTGTCATATTATTATTATTATTATTATTTATTGTTGTTGTAGATAACATATTGTTATTATTATTATTATTGTTATTATTATTTGTTGTTGTATGTGAATTTGTTGTTGTAACAATAGCGGACGATAATTTTGTTATATCATTATTATTATTGTTATTATTATTATTATTATTATTATTGTTGTTGTTATTTAAATTTGACGAAGATGACGACGAAGACGATATAACCGATGAATTTATTGTTGTTGACGATAATAATGATGATGTGGTAGATGATGTTAATGATGATGATGATAATGATGCAGATGTTGAAGATAATTTCAATGCATTTGAAGAGGAGCAATAAGGATGAGAAGAAAAACCATTATTTTTATTATCGGACATATGATTATTATTTTTATTATTGTTATTTTTATTGTTATTGTTATTGTTACTACTAATGTTATTATTATTATTATTCATTATTTGTATTTCCAGTGTATTAACAATTAAATTTGATTTTTTAACATCAGTACCCAAATATTTTGATCCCTCGTAGCGTCTTTTTGTTGTCACTTTACGACTATGATTATAACCGTTCATATTTTTTTGTGATGGTTGTAATGAACGCGTTTGTTGCGTTGCTAATGGTGTTGTTGGCACCCCACCTGATGGAAATGATGGTGTCGATTGTGGCAAATTAATCTATTAATTTTTTTTTTTTGTTTGTTTTTTTTTTAGTGGTGTATTTAGTAAATAATGACATTTTAATGTTCATAATTTTGCAGCCGAAGAAAATAGAAAAAAAAACAAGAAAAAAAAAGGAAATTAAAAATTTATTTCAAATTTTATTATACATATCTATTTTTTATATATTATTTAAATTTAATAGATAACTATAACTATATATATAATGGAATTAATGAATAAAAAAACAAAAATGAATAAATAACTAAATAAAAAAAAAGAAAATTATAACATTAGTAAGTATAGATATACACATATATATAATACCTCATACCACATACGTACATTTATTATATATATATATAGTTAATATATTAATAGACATAAAAGCAAAAAAACACCCATATTTAAAATTAATATATTATTTATAAGTACCTATATACATTATATAAAACGATATTTAATTTAGATTTAAAGGTTATTTTATACATATAATATATATATATATACAAATAATATATGTACAAAAATTATATTTAATATAAATTTTAAATGAATCAGAATAAATATTTAATAATTATGTATTATATTTTTAAAATTTTTCAAGTCATATTAATAATATATCGTTAAGTGTTGTATATTTTAAAAGTTTTATAAAATTTTTTTACTTATATTCAATGAATTATAGTTAAATTTATTATTAGTCAGTATTTATAGTTAAATTTATAATTATAAATTAGAATTAAACAAAAATATATTGAAATATTTTTGAAATTTTAATAGTAAAGGCTCAACATAAATAAAAGCGTACAGCGTATATAACATAAATAAAAGCGTACAGCGTCAAAATATTTTTAAACAGGTTCATGTATGTTAATGACAGCTCCCGAAATACGAGATGTACTTACTGTACGTCAAGTTTTTAAAATTTGCAAACCGTATAAAAACTTTTTATTTGTTTTTTGTTAATTTTTTCGATTTATTTTTAAAAATTAAAAAAAAACATGAATTTAAAAATGAAAGTAGAAATGAAAAATTATATGCGCGTATCAATTTCGGAATACGTTGACGTGTCTATGTTGTGGCGTATAAAAATTGTATGTCATACGAATTATTTGTATGTGTATTTGTATGCATATACATAACTTACGCTTTACTTTAGTTTGAGGCCTAAGACTATAATTTTCATATAGGTCCACTAGGATAAATGTATTATTTTTTTCTAGGCTAGAATTATTTTAACCAAGAAAGCAGACATAATATAAAGGTACACGATGTTATCAAATTAAAAAAGAAGGTCACATCTTGTATTAAAAAAGTGAAAGGTAAAATTTATAATTAAATGCTAACAATAAATATAAAAAAAAAAGTTAAGAAATAAGTTTTGCTTTTTGTATGAATGAAAAAAAAAAATTATTTTTGATTTTAGTATACATAGTTCTATAATTATTGATAAATATAGTGAAAACAAAAAATTAATTATTCCATTTATTTAAAATAATAAAGCATTTTAAATTTACACTTCAAATTCAAAACTTCGTTGCAAAAATGAAACTGTATGTACATATTATATGGTATAAATCTCTTTATAATATGATTAGGAAAAATTTCTTTGCGTAAAAACTGATTGATATTTATTGAAATAAATACAATATTATGTTATATTATCCATAATGGGTTGCCCATATTTAAAATTGAAGCAAAAATTTGACTAAGAATATGAACAAGTAAATACTTAACCATTTTACTTAAAAAAACGAATAACAATATTTAATAACATAATATTAAAATAAGTATTTAAAATATTTAATACAAAAGAAACAATAAATCAGAACTACTTATTATAAAAATGATAATCAATGTTCTAAAAAGGACGATTTCTAAAAAAACCAATAGAACATGATAACCAATTTTGTTGAATGAACCATATCCACTTACTACACCAAATGATGTAAGAATCATAATTTCCTATACAAAATTATAACCATTTTTCCAAACTTATCCACCTAACTGATAACGCAGAAGGATTCTAAATATCTTCGATTAGATTACCAACACAAAATCTAGAAAGCTAAAAGAAAAATAAATACTATAACCATTTTAAGCAAAAAATATATTCTAGATTTATAAAACAGAAAATGATTTGAAGACATATGCATCTTATGAAGACATTATGCATGCATCCATAAGAAATACGTTTTATCAGTTACGATGGCTTCAAAAAGCTTATAAATAAAAGATAATTTTACTAATATAGGCCTATAATTTTCACTGACAATTTTAGTTTCTTATTTAAAAACAAGAAAAATAATCAAAATTTTCCAGGCCGTCATTATTTCTTATTAAAACTTTCAAAAAATATATTCTATATTTAACATTTTTGTATATAAAATCTTACAAAATTTCTATTCTGTTTTGCCATATGAATTTATTCAAACATGAAATTATTGAACAATAAAAAAATTATTTGAAAATATTTTTTCATATATGTTGTATAAGATACACACACATAAGCATACTTTTTTTTTCTAAACTTCCGAAGAAAAAAAAAAAATTTAAAAGTAATATAAAACTTACATAATGAAACGCATAAAAATTTTTTCTCTAACAAAAAAAAAAAAATATATGTTAGTTCACATTTTACTACATAAGCTTTAAAAAAAAAAAAAGAAATTTTCACAAAAATATCTCAAAAATTTGGCAGAACAAAAAAAAAAAAAACTGAAAACTTATTCACCACAATAACTTGAAATGTTCATGCTTCATATCATTTTTAAAAAGCAACAAAAAAACTATAAGAAATTTTTCTCTCTCTTAATTAAAAAATATTGATTTTCCATATCCATCCATATTTTTAGGAAATTTTTGAACTTAAATTCTTTTTTTTTTTTTTTTGTTTTCTTTGCGAAATTTTTTATTCTATTAAAGTAAGTACACAATTTAAAGAGAAAGAAACAAAAAAAAAAAATTTTCTTATTTTTAAATAGGGAACCGTATTTAATTAAAACCATGGTGATCCTTTTTTTTTTGTTGTTATTCTTCTTGTTCTAATTGATTCTGTTTTTCACAAATGAAAATTTTATACTAACAATTTTTACTCTTTAATTCTATCTTTATTTTTTGTTACCTTTTTTATACTTTTATATTTTTCCACTTTTCTTCATCATTAAAAACCGTAAATAATTTAAATACAATAATTTCCCATAACGATAACTCAATTTATACATAATTTAGTCTTTTTAAGAAAGTAAAAAATGATCAAATAAATATCATCCAAGTTGTATTATATTATAGAATGGGATAAAAATAAAAGATTGTTTGTTTTCTTTTCTTTTTTTTTTTTTTTTTTTTGACTTACAAGACTTTTTACGATCAGTGGTTTTCATTAAAAAAATTTGCGTACCACTTTAAAAACAAGATTTTTTTTATTGTATTCCTCTGCCACATAAATGTGACAAGGAAATTACACAGCCTTTCCTAGCGAAAACTGTAAATGTCGTAAGAAGGAATTATTTTTAGGACGTGTGTGGGGTTCGAACCCACACTCCCTCGGTGTTTACAATATATTTCATACGCTCTTACCCCCTCACTAAGCCACCGAGGCCACAAAAAAAAAAAAGAAAGGGAGATGAAATTAAATTTGTGCTCAGAAATGAAAATTTTCAGTAAATTTAAATGACCAAATTTTTGAAATTATTATGTCTATCATTGAAAACGTGAACGCAATTGGAATACTTCAGATCCGCATTTATTCCCGCCGTAATAATTTCACTTTCATTGAAAACGCAAAACAAAAGCGAAGCGGTAAAAATTTTTGACATTTTAAATTTTTCAAAAAATTTTACCGCATATTTTATTTACTTATACATTAAAGAAATTTAAAACTCAACTGTTCAAAAAAATTAACTGAATTTGAAAGCCGTAGTAGACTATATATTAATATCTATTTTTGTATAATCTTGCAAAACAATTACAATTTCGTACAAAACAGTTTAGTATTTTGATATTAATAAGAAAAAAAATAAAAAGTAATTCAAAGAGTGACAAAAATATCAAGTCTCTCTCAAATTGTATGAATCCGCAATTAAATTACTGTGAATAGAAATTGTCAAAATTTTCATAAAAATTATAATTTGCGATTAAAATGCGTTTTGAATGATAGTTATCTCAAAAAATTTAGCGCTCCGCAATTATCCACAGATCATAACGATAATTTCAATGATAGCTTTTGAACAAAACCTTACATATGTATTTGCCACCCGCAATCACGTTTGCGTTTTCAATGACAGGCCTGTATAAATATTTATGAATAGTAATTTTGAGATGGTTGTTATAACCTTGCAATCAAAATATTTAGTAGAAACCGTCAAATTAAGAAATTAAAAAAAAATTTATGAGGTGGTAATCTCCCATATAATATTATTATATTGCCGTAATTAAATTTTAAAATATATTAGCAGCTTATATTTAATCAATCCCTTTAATCCTTTTCTCTTCTCTTCCTTTCCCTTCCTAATCTTCTTTTCTCTCCTCACCCTTGCAAATCCCTCTTTTACCTTCCAACATTTCCATCCCTTTTTTTCAACCTTTTTATTCTTCCAAAAAAGTGTTTAATAGAGGATAAAATTGCAGAGCATATTATGTAATATGTGACTACAAACAAAATTTTAGTTCTTTTTTTTTAAAGGAATATGATTACAAGGATGGAATGTTTTACAAAAAGATATACAAAAAGAAAATTTACGTGAGAAAAACTGTAACAGAATATATTCTTAATATTCTTATTTATGTTTATTAAAAGTATGAAACCTTTCCGGGCACGGCATAAAAAAAAAACTATTACAGAATTACGAAAAAGAGCATAGATTATAGCCCTACATCATTTTCAAATATACTTTGAGTTGTATATTTATTAGATTTTATAGCACAAGGACACACTAGCATATTATAACATATCATTTATTTATTTATTTAATACAATTTAGTTAATTATAGTTATGTACATGTATATAGTTATTGTTTAGTTTAGTTATTTAGTTAATTATTATATATATGAATAGAATTAATATGACTTTCAATATAAAATTAAAAAAGTTTTTATAACTATCATTGATTTAATCAAAAAAAAAAAACAAAAAAAAGATTAATTAGAATTTAAAAATAAAAAAGATTTCTATAGAAATCCCAAGTAAATTTAAATTTTCCAATAAACTTTGTTCTTGTTTATAAATTTTATGAAATTTATTTACCAATTCATTTAAATACGGATGAAACAAAGATGGAAGTTTTTTTGTTTTTCGTCCTTTAAAAGGATTATTGTAATTCTCATTTTTTTTTCTCTTTTTTTTTTTTTTTTATATATAATTCTATCCTAATGGTTGGTTAAGATATTACACCTGTTCACCTGTTGTAATGGATGAAATCTCTTTATTTTACCAAAAAAAAAAAAAAAACAAAAAAAACACGCACACAAAAACACATTTTATCCACAAAAATCCTTTTTTTTTTTTTTGAAACCAAAAAGATACGATAAGTGTATGTGTGAGACGGAAGTGATGGTTTCAAACAAACACTTTAGTGCGAAAAGTATATTATTATTCTTTTTAGTTTTTATTTTTTTTTTTTCTTTGACTCTCTATTGGTTTTGATTTTTATTTTTTTTTTCTCCTAATGTTTTTCACCTGGCCTCCTTATTGTTAAGACAACTTATAAATATCTAATTCATAAGAGGGTTGAATAATTTTTTTATAGGAATTCGTACCTAGTATTATTATTACTATCATTATTATGTAAGGGAAAATACTTATACGTATATATACCATTTAATTTTAAAGGTATAATATTCAATTTTATTAAAGATTACTTGGTAATTTTATTAATAGCATTAAGTATATATATATATAGAATAAAAGAGAATAATTTGTATTGAATTTATTCATGGATTAATTTGGGGGGGAAAAAAAAAATAAATAAATACAAAAAAAAAAAACCGAAGGTGGTAAATTAAAGAATAAAATTTAATTTTCTATAATATTAAATTTAAATACAATAACAAAACGGTAATATTTATTAAGTCTATCAATTTACAAAAGATATTTGATTGAAAACCATTAATAAATAATAAAGAAAATATTATCATGAATCGAAAAGGTTTTATAGAACCTGTAAATATTTATGAGAACAGAACATTCCTTTAAAATCTCGTTAATATTCATTTTAAATATTGCAATTTTTTGAAATATTTAGAAATCATGCCTATAACATTCCTGAAACTCGAGTTGAATAAGGAAGGATGCAAGAAGCTGCAGCACGCCTGCTAAAACTTAACTGCTTAACTGCCACAGGCCTCCCTTGGCTGAAATATTTAGAATTTCTGAAAAAATTTAGAATATTTTTCTGAAAAGAAAATTATGAAAAATAAGAAACTTTTTCTTTAATTTTAAGCAAATAATATAAGTCCCTTTTAACCATGTAATGATATAATATTTGACCTTTAATTGATACTTAAAACCTTTGAATAAAGTACACGGAATGCCTTATATTACAAAATTTTCAATTAATAACCCCTTACAGCTCTCAAATAAAGAATAATACAAAGCGATTTTTTCCAGTAACTGATGCTAATTTTAACTCTCTCAAAATCTCTTAAACAGTTTTCACTGCTTTTAAAATTTTAAGTTCCTTCTTTAAAGGTTTACGACATACACGTTTTTCTGTAAAAGAGATATACATATTTCTGTAAAATAGTTGTTTTCATAGGTAAACGGTAATCTCAAATTTTCAACTGCAAAAAATTTTGTAATAAAGCTAATAAAGCCTAACAACAAACAACAAGAAAAAAGCTTTTTAATGTTTTTGGACGTTTTCAAATTGAAAATTATATGTAGAGCTGCAGTTAGCTCCATTTCAAGAACACATGAGCCCATTACATAAGTTCTATAACTGAGATATGAGATTTCGTATCTTTTCAAAAGGAAGGGTCAACAACGGTATCTTTTTAACGGGAAGGGTGAATAGAGCGCACATTTTTTGAAAAATAAACATAAAAAAAAGGATGAAAAGACAAGCACAATTTTGAAAAAAATTTTAATAGAATAGTTAAAGCCCACCACACTCTTATAAATCATGGCATACTTAACCATTTTCACAAGTTCTATTACTACGAAAATTAAAAAACAGTATTTTTTAAAAGAACTGAGGTTAATTTGATTAGAAGCTATTTAAAATTAAATATTATTCATTATCGGTATTTAAGAAGAAATAATTTATAAAAATGATATAAAAAAAAGTTTTTTTTAAATCAATCTTATTAATTTTAATATTTTTTTTTTTTTTTGTTATAAAGGTTAAAAAGTGTTAAGAGTTATCCTTAATCTTATTAATAATTAACGGTTTTGTGCTTTTATTTTTTTTTTTTTAAATATTAAAATGATTTTTATAGAAATTGTTTTTTTTTTATTTTAATCTAATTAAGTAAACGTCAAAGGAATAAAAGTAAATATTAATTTTGTTTTTTTTTTGTTTTTTTTTTTGTTGGTTCCATGTTCCATTTTAGTCTGCTTTCGTTATTCTTTTCCCTTCCTTATTGGTTTATTCTCTTTTCCCACACTTTTTATAATAATTTACTTTTTTACTATATTTTTATGATATAAACTGAATATATAAGGAACGTTTTTAAATTCTTTTCATATTGTTTTTAGAAATTCGAAAAAACTATACCTAAGATGGTTATATAAAAAAAAAAAATGATTAAAATCAGTTTTCAAGGACAAAATATATTTAATTTTTTTTTATTTTTTTTTTTTTGTTAAATAGATTTTATAGGATCTTTTTAAACTTTTATTAATTTTTTTTATAATAATTATAAAAAAACAAAAAAACATACAATTTATTCAAGAAAGTATCTATATATGAGTATCTCAAAATTATTTAAAAATTTATTAAGAGGTAATTATTATATATATAAATTATATATATATACTTCTATATATAATAATAAGTATGTATAATATAAAAATATAAAAGAAAATCATTAATTAAAATTATGCTATAATAAGCATTTTAATACTTTAACAATATCTTTAAAATAATAGACTTAAAAAAAAAAAACAAAAAAAAAACGTAAAAAAAAAATATTATAAGATATTTTACTTTGTACATGTACAATAATTTTATTAAAAAAATATACTTAAGAATAGTTAATATATAACAGGATTATTTACAATTATATTTTACATATTTTAAATCTGTTTTATTTTATTTTTTATTTTTCAATTTTTAAGTTCTTTTTTGTTATTACGAACGGGTACAAGTTTTAACAACTTCTAATTATTGTAATTATTAGAACTTTTACTGTTTTACATCGAAGAATGGTATAACATAATTTTCTTTTTTTTTTTTTGTTAGCGAAAACTTAAACTGAATTTAGATTTTACATTTTTCCAAGGAATTTGTAATTTTTTTTTATGACTTTATTTTTAAAAGTATACAAAACTATGAAATAACATATACACTTTCTATATTATGGGATAGATTATAATGAAATCATTTTGTCTTTTCGATTCAACCTGATCCATGGTACTTCACAACCAATGATCTAAGAATGATCTTAAATTATTTTCAAAACTTAAATAATTATTTTAATCAAACTGTAGAAGAAAAAAAAAAAAAAAAGAGTTAAAAAGGAAGAAGGGGAATATCAAAGTAAAGGTCAAAACTCAAATCTTTTAATCCTATCACTAAAAAAACCTATCATTTATGATTTGTTTAAAAAAAACAAAAACATTAATGAATCATAAACTTTAAATATTTTGTACACCAAATCTTTTTTAATGTCATGTCAAATGTTATGCTAAAATCTAAATTTTCAAAAAATTAAATGTGATCAGTTGGAATCGTATAATATTCAGGTATGTTTTAAGCTCTAAAGCTAAGATTATTTTATTCTTCCATGAATTTACGCAGCCAAAAACCAACCGATTCAATAATTTAATATAAATTATGGTTGGCAAAAATTACATTTAGCCTCTAAATTGTTTTTTTTTTTTTTTATAATGAATTTTGGTCATTCAAAATGGAAAACTACCGCAAAAATAATATTAATTATAAAATCTGAAAAGTTTACGCATAAAATGGAAACACTTTTTTAAAAAATTACTAGAAAAATTGAAAATATTCAGTTCAAATTTAAAAGGTTTACAAAAATTTTAATCACTTTTTTAAAATTTTCAAGTAAAACTTTCATTTTATAATCGAATACAAAATCTTTTATAGTTATCATATAATTATGCATTTAAAATTGACCATTTTTTGAAAACAAAACAGGCTTTTTTTCGTTGTCCAATGTAAATTCAATTCAAATATCAGTTTTCAGAATTTTCCACAAACAAAAAATAAAACACCAAAGAAACATTTTTGATTTGAGGGCCATAATTCATTCATTATGTTCCCAACTTCTGAATTCATTCTTTCCGTAATACAATCACTATGTCCCAAAATAAAAATGAAAAAAAGACTACAAAATTATCAAAATTTGGAAACCTTTTTGATAAAAATAAAATCTCTTCAAATCCCCCACAAAATGTTGAGTCCTTTTTAATTTTTTGTTTTTTTTTTTTGTGACAATCACTCTTGAAGCGTTTATTTGCAATATCATATATCAAATTCCAAATCATTGGATCACCAAATTCAAATCAATTAAGCACAAGTCACCCTATCTTTTTTTTTGTTTTTAGTTAATTTTTCTTTTTTTAATTTTTACTTTTTTAATTTTTAGATAAAAAATCTGCTTATTCCATAATAAATAATCAAAGTTATAGCATTTAAACGTTAACGTAATATATACAAAAAAAAAACCCAAGCCTAGTAAAGTTTACATAATGAACAACAAAATTAAAATCAATAATACCTCCATTAATTTATCTTTGATGTACACTGAGGTACCTTTCAAGGAAAGTTTTTTTTTTTTGTTTTTATTTAATGGTTTGCGATAAAACAGAAAATGAAAAAAGTTAAAGGAAAGAAAACAAAAACAAAAAAAGAATTAAAGCTATATAAATACAAAATTTTTTCTCAGTATTTATTTTACAGTTTCTTTGTTTTTATTTAATGTTACTAATGTTCAAAGTTGATCAAAATAAGCATTAATAACTTCCATCAATAATTGGATTATTATTATTATTATTGTTATTGTTATTTGTAAAGAACAAAGTATTATGTTGATGAAACATGTGACTTGCAACTAAAGAAATAAAAATATTCTGAAAATAATATACAGGGACCTCGGTGGCCTAGTGGGTAAGAGCGTATAATACGCTGTAAACACCGAGGAAGTGTAGGTTCGAATCCCACACACGTCGTAAGAGTTATTTCCCCTTACGACATTTACAGCAACGCCTGAACAGTAAAGACTGTGTAATTTCCTGTCCACATTTATGTGGCAGAGAAATGCATAAAAAAAATAATTATATAAATTTCAGATAATTGAGAAAAAACTGATATAAATGTAATGTATCTAGAATCCTCTTCTAGATATATAACATTAATCAATTATCAATATTAATACCACTTTCACAAGGTAATATATTTAAATCAAAAGAGAAACTGATAATATAAAATGCTAAATTTAAACCTGTAGGTACTAAAAAATATTTTAATTCAACAATCGTACAAAGGAGTCCGTATAAAAATCCCGTTTTTCCAAATCCCGTAAATCGAAATTCCGCCAAATCAAAACCCGTCAATTAAAATCCCGCCATATCGAAATCCCGCCAATTAAAATTCCGTCAAATCAGAATCCCGACATTCAAAATCCTGCAAAATAATTTCCTATGTCAATATTTCCTCTACCGTATCCACACGAACAATATTATGTTGTTTCGATCATATTTTATTTTTTTATAACATTTCAGATATTTGAGTTAGTTAATTAAATACCGAGATAATAAATTTATGTAAATTTCAAAATCATGTGACAACTATTTAAACTTGCTATCAACAATTAACTATCAAAATTTTGTAAAAGTTATTGCCATAGATCATCTTTTACAAAATTTTCAAATGTTTAGCTTAAGTAGCAAGATATGATGTTAGAAATATGACAATTATATGATTAATTATCTGAACCTGCAGTAGTGCTACACAAATCGTTGACACAAGTCATTGGAAGAAAACTTAACTTCTTTTGGCCAAATTTCAGATACAGATACAGCTTAATTAGATATTGAGTTGTACTCATATAAAAAAAAATTATGACGGACTAACGAACATACATCGACTCAGAAAGACTCAGAATTCAATTCTGAGCAAGAATGTATTACATACTTTTCCTTTTATATACGTCGTCTCCTTCAAGATGTCACAAATGTAATATCAAATTTATTATACTCTTTTAAATTTATTATACCCTCATATACCCTTAAGGACAGATTTGGGTTTCTTAAACAGGATTAAAAAATTATCCCGTTATCCCGGGAATTCCCGCTATTTTTCTTAACCTTTGTTTTTATTCATTTTATATGCATTAAAAATATTCTCACTAGAAATTTGGGAATAGTTTTTACTTCTTTTTTTTCCTCACTAGTAACGAATTTCGTTCAAAATTAGGAAAATACAATATAGATGTCATTGGCAATGGCAGTCAAGTTACTAATATCAAAATTAAGAAAATACAATAAAAATAAAATGATGGATGGATTGATGCAATGATGGATTTTAAGCTCAACTAAAAATATTTCGGAGGTGGCATATTTAGTAGCGCAGACTGTAGTAACCGTATTAGAACTAATAAAAATTGGCATTGAAAGATTATGCGAAGGGTGTAATTAGCGTTTATATTAGATGTTTTGCGAAAGAATAAAGATTGTTTTTCGGTTAAAATGCTGCAGTATGTGCAACAGAGAATTGTCGAAAGCCGAAATACAAATTTAGTTGGCTTGCTAAAATATTTAAATAACCTATAAAATTATAAATACGAATCGAATATATAGATACTATATTATCACTGCCTTACAAAAAAGTCTTAAAAGCTACGGCTAAAAAATTATTTTCTAAACTATTTGTTGAGAATGAGATTGAGAATGTTGCTGGTGAATATACTTTCGCTGATATTGAAGAATTAGGTTGTAATAAAGATGGGGGTGAAACATCGTTCATGGAAGAGGCAAATATATCGGTTACATCTGAATTAACACTTCATCAGAAATTGTATGCTGACGAATGTTAGTCGAATTGAGAGTTCAGAAGGTGTATCATATGATGTTAAAAACATCACAAAAGAAATAGCTATTTTTGATGCAATGAAAAAGCGCACAATTAATTTAGAAAAAATATACTATGCACTAATGATTATCCCACCGACATCAATTGAATCAGAAAGAGCTATTTCTGCGGCAGGTATTTTCGTCACGAAAATTCGGTCATCATTAAATGAAATGGCGTCATTGACAATTTATGTTTTTTAAAAAATTATTATAAAAATTAATGTTATAGTTATTATAAAAATTAATATTTTTTATTATAATTATAACATTTACTTATTTGCGTTTATTTTTGTTTTGTTTCTATGAATTATTTAAGTTTTTCTAATTAAAAATCTATAAAGCATTTTTTGTATTGTTTTGATTTTGCACATTTTTCTCCCACCTAATTGGATAAATTCTTGCTTGTTAGCATATCCCGGGATTTCCCGCGATCCCGGGATTTTAAACATTTTTGTCCCTTTGGATTTGGATTTCCGGGATTTAAATTTCTGCGGGAAATGAAAAGTCCTAGTACAGATATAACAAGGCTGTATAAGAAATACTTGGTTTTACAAACTGTCTTGTTGAATTACAGTGATCATTATTACAATTGAAACTTGCAATACTAGATTAGTAAAATAAAAAAAATTATTTTATTTTAAATAAATTAATATAATAATATGAAAACTATAATAATAAACAAATAATGACAGCGGATAAATAAAAGATCATAATTTACAACAAGTGGATAAAAAAAAAAAAAAGATGTCTGTAATATAAGATGTGGAAAAATTCGGTACTAAAATTAAATGATCGGTTCAGATCTAAGCAAATCATATTTTCCGACTTATATACTTTTAATTTAATTAAATTAAAATATTCCATACTTATACATATATAAATTGAAATGTGGATATAACAAATTTAACATACAATAAAATACGCAATAAATAATCTTTTATGTTTTTTTACCATTACTTACTATTAAAATTGTGTTTTAAGAATTCATTTATAAAGAAAAAGCAGCTTCCCTTTCCTTTAAAGGAAGGATTCATTTTAAAAGAAAAACGAGCTAAAGGATTCATTTAAAACGAAAAGGACTAGACAATAAAAAAAAGCTGGAGTGCAAAAATAATTGTCAAGCACAAAAAAAAAAACAGAAAGGGTGGTAATGAAAAAAAAAAACATATAATTATTAACGTATCTTCGCAATATAAGAAAAGTATAAAATTTTATTTCTTATCGCTAATCAAAAAAGAACATGCGGTAATCATGGAAAAAAATTGATTTTTCGAAATCTATAAAAAAGAAAGCTTTAAATTTAGTTGTCATACCGATATCAAAAACAAAATTTTTTTTTAAAATTGCAAAGAATGAAAGAAAGAAAATAATTTTAATATTAACAAATTATAAAAGAATATCGGGGACAAAAAATAAGCATTTTTTAAATTCCAAAAGTCAAATTTAAAACTTTAGGCAATTGGAATTAAAAAATCTTTTCGAAATTACCAGAAATGATTAAAAAAAATGTTTTAATGTAAGATTTTAAATTTACAAAAGAATAAAATGGAAAATATTGCTTAAATTCGAATATCCGATTTATTTATTTTTTTTTCATTCAATAATTTAATCTCTAAAGAGTATTAGAATTCTATTTTAGAATCAAATTTATTATTAAGTATTTGAATGCTTTTTCAATTATTTGAAAGAAATTTTTGAAAAAAAAAAAAATTATACATACTTAGATAAAAATATGATGTCCTTTACATACACAAACTACACAAACTATGTATGTAGATATATTATATAGTTACCTACCACAAATACTGCATTTTCTATTTTCAAAAATTAATTTAAAAAAAAAAAGGAAATTTTTTTTTTCGAATTTTCTCATTTTTTTTAATCTGTTATAATCTTTAATATAATATTTGTCTTTTAAAAATCATTTTAAATTACTCTCATTATAACTATTACAAAAATTTATCCTTGACTTTTATCTTCTACATGAATTTTATTTTCCAACCTTATGGTAAATCTTATCAATTTGGAAAATAAAATTTAAAATTTAAAATCAAAAACTGATAATTTTTTATATATTCTTTTGTTAAAGAAAAAAATAAACCTTTTAGAAGAAAAACCTTTATAAGCAAGTAAAAAACACCCAAACAGTTAAAAAAAAAATGCAATATTTAATAAAAAAACATAAAAAATAAAAACATGTATATATACATATGTATATATATATGTATATATAATTTAAAATTCTCTAAAAACTATTATGGCCAAAAATGTTACATTTGCTTTTATTTTTCCTTTTCCTTTCTTATCTTTGTTTCCAGTACCACTAGTAGTCCTATTTTTTTTTTTTTTTTTGTTTGTTTTGTTTGTCCCTCTCTAATCAAATGAATAAGAAAACAAAATATCACGAACATGAACAACATGAGAAGGTTTTTTCAGTATAAATGAACTAAAATTTTAACTTGAATATTTGCTGTAAATTAAAAGACCATATTATACTTCTAAACTTTTACTATAGATTGTAGTTAAAGAGACCGTCACTTACTTTTAGTCATCTAATGTATTAATTTAAGTTACCATATTCTGCTAAGAAAGAGAGAGAGAGAAATTAAAGAAGATACATAATATAGTTGAACCGAAATTTTTCGAAACAAAGAAGAAAATAAACAAGTAAAGGAAGAAGGCCACACGAGGTGAATATAGATTGTGTCCTAAGGTGACTTAAGAAAATTAGGTGTACAAAACTGACAAAATGTAGCACAAAATAAAGATGACTTGAGACGAGTGTTGAAGAACGCCAAATACTATAATGGGATGTTGCACCAAAAAAAGAATATGAAATGTAACACCAAGAAAGTTCAACGATTGTCTCATTCATAATAATTCAAAATGAATATGAGCATAATTAGTACAAATGTAGATATATAATATATAATAAGAAATTAGACAAAATGTTTACTGTTATAACTCTTAATAATTTTTTTATTAGTTAAAAATTTACTAATTTAGATGTAACAATCTTACATACTTAATACTTTAATTTTGTAAAAAAAAAAAACAAAAAAAAAAATTCAAATAATATAAAAAGCAGTACAAATATTCTGTGAACTGTAATAAGTATTCATTATAGATGGTCACATTATTAAAACAAAGAATAACAAAAAAGAAATAGAAAAAAAAAAATTTGTAAAATAAGTCTACCAAATTTAATAGATCACATTTACAATTTAAAATTTTGTATGTATAGAAAAATACATGTATACATATAGATATTATATAATGTTCTTCCAACCACAACAATTTTATATAGCATATAAAGTAGGCGTTATAATTATAATATACCTAAGTAGAACATAAAAGAAATGGACTTAATTTAAATGTAACAATACAAATTAAATATATAAATATCTGTTGTTAAACATCCTTTATATCTTTATATATATGTATAAGTATACAGAACAAGCATTAAAGTCATGAAAAATGGGAGATTTAAAATAAGAAGGCACAAAAAAAAAAAAAAAAAACCTGCACTATAGCATTTAATTTATAGACGTGCGACTATTACATAATCTCCTGTAAAAATGGAAAATACAAACCGATTTCTCTGTTATTCTTTTTACTTTCTTTTTTGTTTTGGTACTTATAGATAAAAGTACAGTTATAATAAGAGATGATAATATATATATATATATATTTATTGTATATAAGGGGGTGTTTTTCCTTTTTTTTTTGGATAGGTTAGCTTTAATGATAGTATCAGTTAAAAATTATTTTTATATTTTTTTTTTTTTGTGCCATTCTTTGTTGAAATTTTGCCAAAAAATATTTGTGTTCCCATTTTTTTTTTTTTTTTTTCAGCAACATTCACTCTTTCATTATTGTAAATGACACGATGTTTATTACTGTTCTATGAATAAATATGTATATGGTATCCTTATGTACATGTATATATATTTATTTAATTCATAAAAAAAAGTCTATAAATTGAAAAAAAAACATTCATAGAAAAAGAAAAGTTATTAGAGCAGAATGTTTCAACAAAACATTATCAATTTGTTGTCGAAAAAAAACTTTATTAAAGCTTTTTTTAAAGAAAAAAGAAACTAAGCTAGCAAAATTTATCCACTAGATAAATTTATGTTAGAAGAGCATTAAATATAATGAAGCCTATAATTTTGTAATTATAAACTTACTAATATTATTAGATTTTTACAGGGCATCGCTGAGCAAACAAAAAAATTAACTGGTAAAAGAAGATAAAAAATTATATTAGTGACAAAACAAAAAAATCATAAATTTATTTAAACACAACTTCTTTTCTGTCAAAAATTAAATACTTTCTTTATATTTTGCTCCGTGTTCGAGTTTTTGACTGGTTATGGTTGATTCACCCTATATTGGCACGTGACCACATCGTTATGACGCCGTACCGTGATTTTCATTTATACTATATACATTTATCTTCTCTTGAACGAGAACGATATCATTGGACGACAACGACATCAACGACATTGGACAACGTACCGACACCGTAACTTGATTTCAAATATCGTTTTCAATTCGATATTTTTATTTTGTCGGCTGACGTCGTAACGTCATGATTGCCGGTATAGTATGAATATATTCATAAGAAATTCATATTATAAATTGTAATAAATTACAAAATAAAATCACGGAAATCAAAAATCACGCTCAATGTTATGTGTGAAAAGCCTAACTGATTTTAATTTAATAAAAATACGGTGTCGTCATGTCCGACGTTAGTATAATGTGAATAAAAATACGTTGTCGTCATGATGTCGTCACGTGTCAATGTAGTGGGAATTGGTATGTATGGTTTATATAGAAGAAAGATTGGAGATAGATATGGTAATCAAAGAAATATTTTTGAAAGTAGATTTTGTTGGAGTAAATCATTATTTCTAAAATAATCCTTAAAAGTAATTTTTTTGAAATGAAGTAAAATTTTGAATTCAAATTATTTATTAAATCTGTGTCAAATTTTGATGACGAATAAGTATAAAAAAATCCTCTTTATTCAAAATCTCGTTCATGTATATTATATTCACAAACTCGAGAAAACATATTCCCTGATTTTGTAATTAAAGGATTCTATACCTCTCAATTATTTTTTTTACTTCCAATAATACAATAATACTTTCAACAATACAAGATTATAAACCGTAGCCGGGCTGCTCTAAACAGAAATCCTTGTTAAACAAATAATTAAACTCTGACTTTGAAATTATGTCTAAAATATTTTCTATTTATTTTTTATTTACATATTTCAACAAAATAGCATTGAAAATGGTGAGGACTTCCATTTTCAAACTCTCACTGAACAAATTATTTTAAACCCTGATTCTATAACCAACTGTAAAATCATTCCTATTTAATTTTTTTAGACTCCTAACACAAAGAATTAAGAGTTTAAACTCATTTTAAAGTCATGTTTTATTTAATCAGATTCCTTTAAGAATTAAAGATGTTGTCATAATATTAAAAACAATTTGTCAATACAAAAGATTTTTTTCAAATCAGGATCTTTCGTTCGTTGTTTTAACAAATTTATTATCATATGTATTTCATTTGTTAAGAAAATTTATATTTTAAAATATATTATTATAATTATAAGCCCATAGAATTTCTTTTATATGACATCATATCCTTAAACTTTATATTCTTTAGTGATTATCATCTTCATTTACATATACACATATTTTTTTGAACGCGGTATCATATCCCATGAATTGATTTATTATGAACTTTGAATTTTCTTATTTATTTTCAAAATGAATTTGCACTTTTCTTTTTACAGTTCTTAAAATTTTCTTTGACTAGAGTCCAAATTTTATGTACCTCCTTGAAATACATGTATACCATATTTTTTAAAGGCCATATAATAATTAATTTGAAACATTTTAAATAATAAAATAACGAAACATTTTTCTTATATGGGTAAATATATATATATATATATATATATATATATATATATATATATATATATAAACATAATATGTTACTTTCATATATTGAACAGAATGTGGTATTGAGAATGTAAATCGTTAAATTCCAAAAAAAAAAAAAAACCATATGGTATTATTACCAATTTCACCATGATTGAATATATTGTGGTTTTCAAAAAAAAAAATTCTTATTTTAAAACAATGACTAAAAATGCCCATTTTTGGCATCATTTTCTTTTTAATAATAATATATAGTGATTTGATTCAATATTTTATTGTACAAAAAATACATTAAAAACATTAATTTAGAACAAATTTCATAAATAAAAAGTTTAGATTATTATTCAGTCCTTCTATATCCTACTAACGAGTATATAATATAAAAAATATAAACAATAATAAATTAAATGAATTGCGACAAAAATTTATTTCAAAACTCAAACATAAACGTATACATATATAAATAATACAAAGGTTAATTCAAAATTATATAATATATAAAATATAAAGATTAATTCAATCATTAAATTACGTAATAAAATTATATAAATATTAATATTTGCAGTAAATGTCAAAAGTAATTGAGAATTAAGTTAAATATGGAAAGAGTTGCATAACCATAAGGCAACTAACGAAAATGTAGTATGATATAGGTATATCGTTTCGCTAAGAAAAAATAGATTTCATTGTGAGCAATGCTGAATTCACAGTGATTTTGCAACAAACTTAACATTAGATTTTTCCAAAATATTTGCTTATATTCATATATTATAAGCGAACATTTCACGACACAACAGTTGAATCAATTTACGTTGAACTAAAATTGAAAGGATAAAAATAAATGTGATAGTGTTAAATTAATGCAGTCGGAAGACAATTTTAGTTCAGCAAAAATATTTAAGAACTCTTGGCTTAACTTTGAATGAAAAGGTTCTAAATAAAGGTTATGTACGTTTTATTTATTATAAGTATTATTTACGCAATGGAACTTTGAAAACTATCTTGGAACTATGAACGGAAAACATATTGTAATCAAAAACCCCAACAACAGTATAAACATGAAAGTAGAAGTAAATAGGAGTTAGTCGGAATAAATACTATTTTTTTATTTACAATGTTATTTTATTGTTTACATTAAAATATTTTAAATAATATAATAAAATCGTTTGAATTGTCGAAAAATTCAAAATATACGATAAGATTTTTCCATTCAACGATTGTATACAATACAGGCGATTAAACATTCGAACCATTAAACCGTTCAATATTGTTTTAACTGTTAATATAAGCTAATATACAATAAACGGTTGTTTAACAGTCAGTTGATTTTTACAAATTGATTGAACCGTTGATCAACCATTGTATCGTGTAATAAACGCTTAAGACCTTTAAATGAATTCCTAAATTCTAATAATTCCCACTGTTAAATGAATTCTATGAGTAATTTAAATTAAGATTCGAGCTCATTCAGACTGGGGCTCTTAATTCTAGTGAATTAAAAACATCACACTGAGGTGAGGAAAACATCTACTAACTATATTTAATGACTTTAAATAATTATGACAAATAGTCATTAAGAAGGATTAAAGTTTTAGAATTAAAAAGAGGTAAAACGTAAACAAAAACTCACTATATTTTAAATTTAAGCTTTTAATTGATATATTGTTTTAAAAGTTACGAATACTATATTTAATCTGATCAATGATGCAATGTTAACGATTCCAATCTAGGGGAAAAAATTCTGTTTCAAATCTCTTGTTATATCCAAATAAAAAATACAACTAAGTATTTAAAATTAATAAATATAGTCTTATGACCATATGCCAACAGAACAAATCCCGAAATTTTATTGTTATATCTTTGGCAAATAAAAATATAAACAACAATAATAATGTTATATATTTTGTATATAACAATTATTTATTTTTAACATCAAAATTTTCTTTAATATTTGTATCACAGTTTGTTGTCACTGTCCACAATTTTCTTATTTATCCACTAAAATGTATTTGATGACAGTTATTAGAAAAATGAACTTATACTTTTAAAGATACAACATTTATAATGGAATCAAATTTTGAAAAAAATTTAAAATAACGCTTCACTAACTTTATAATTTATATTTTTCTACAAACGTTCACAGAGAATAAAAAGAGATAGAAAAAAGAGAAAAAAAAAGGAAAACAAAAAAGAAAAATATAGAAACACAAAAAAATTTCCCGGAAACAGATCAGACGTTCGTTATTACGTCATAAATTTTAAATTTTAAATGTTTTTTGTTTTTTTTTTTTTTTTTGAGAATTTTATTCATTTTATGTCTCTTTCTTTCCATAAATTTCTGATATACTTTAAAATGAAAAAATCCGATTTCTTTCCTGGACCATTTATTTTTTTCGTTCTTTTCTACTTTATAAAAAAAAATAAAAACAATTTTTATTTTTATTATTTTTTTTTTTTTGGGTAATTTTAATTTTTTATTTTTTTTTAGTAAAAAATAAACTAAAAAATATAGTGAAACATACATATATAAATTTGTCCACCCACTGTAAAATTTCATTACAAGTCTGTTGAAAAGGACAACAATAAAATATGAAAGCAGAAAAGAAAGAAAAAAAAATATTATTGGTCAGCATTACTTTGCAAAACTAAACCAACTACGAATTTAGCAGGAATAAAACATAAAAAATCTTTACTTCCGTTTTTTTGTTCTTTGTTTTTTTTTATAACGAACAGAAAAATTTTAATGAAATAGTAAAAAGACTAATAATTGACACTTATTTTGAGGGTAGTCCTAAAATTATCTTAACAATTCAATAATCAATTATTATACATTTCTTTAAACTAAAATTTGCCCTAGTAACTAACCATTAACAATCAACCAACAATAAACAGTACCAGTAGCCAACACAACATACTGAAAACAAGTCAACTATCTTGGTAGCATTATAACTACTGATAGAGGTACAGAGGCAAATGTCAGCAATAGACTGACCAAAGCTTGGGAAGCATTCGGACGATTGTACTCAGTACGAAGGAAAAACCTAATCTCCAGGAAAACAAAACTAAGAACCTTTAATGCTTGCGTAAAGATCGTACTTATGTATGATAGTGAAACATAGATGATATCCGACACCATCACTCAGAAATCACAGGTGTTCATTAACAGGTGTCTACACATCATATGCAAATTATTCTGGCCTGCAAGAATAAGCAATGAAAAGCTCTGGAGACTTACAGTAGAGGAACACATACTGAGGCAATAAAGAAAGAAATAATTTAGAAAACATCGTAACAACCAATCATTATTCTATAGTATTATTTTTGTTACCATATCACAATTATTACAACTGCAATAGTTCTCCATAAATATTTTATATACTTGAAAACTATAGAATAATTTTTTAAAATCACAACAACAGCATAACAATTTTTTACCTAATCACTATCGGTTGGTAGATAATAATGTGAAAAAATAATGAGTTAGGAACACCTCAATTGGCTTCTCCCGCCAATTTTTATCTTTTGTATTTAAACAGATTGAATATAATGGAAAATAAACAAATAATTTGTCATTTGATTAGTTTTGGACTTCGTTTGAGTGTTTTTTTAAAAAAAAAAATATGTATCATCCATCTCGTTAATATTAGTACTAATCCGTTTAATAAATGAAATGTTGGTCTAAGTTCTAAGTATGTCTAAAGTTCGCCGACCTAACTACCTACCTACCTCATAAATATCTTCAATTCAAAGACAACAAAACTTACCAAACAAATTATAACGATACAATATTTTTGAGAATTATGACATAGAAACTCTTTTGTCATTTTATAATTTATTTATATTTTTTTGAGATGTTTTTTTTTATTGATTTGAGTATCTTCCAAATATTTTTTAACCTTATAAATATTCTAAAACCAATAAAACTGCATAAAAATATTTCTTATAATTAAATATCCATAAAAATGACATTATATTTGAATTCATATAAGGTTATAAAGTTTCAATATTCGTATAGATGCCAATCATAGACTCTTGTACCCTATTAAATTTATTTTAGAAAGCAAAAAAAAAAACAAAAAACACAAGAATTTGCGCAAAAAGAAAATTTATTTTAGTTTTATTTTTTCATATCCTTTTGAAACTCTAACTATATAAAAACTAAACTAAAAACTATATATGATAAAAATAAAATAAACCATTTTCACAACATGAATTGATCTAATCCCTCCTAATTTCAAATATATATATAATGTAGGACAAATTTGTCCACAAAAAAAAAATTTTTGTTTTTTATTTTTTTTTTTAAAGCAAATTAGTATAATATGTCCTTCATCATTATATTTAACGTTCTACTAAATTATGATTAATTACAAGATGAAAACCTTTTTATATTTCTCTATGTTTTTTTATAAACTTACTGTAAAATGTTAATTTTAATCACATCATGTTTAGTTGTACATATACATATAAAAAAAAAATTCTTTCTTTTAATATTAAATTTTATTTTACATATCCATACATAAAAAGTAATCTGATTAAGAATTCTCCAAAGAATTTAGTTGGTTACTATACACAAAATTTTGATATTTTTTCCATTCATCTGTTTTATTCAGTTAACTATTTACTAACTATGGTTGGTTGATTGGTTGGTATAGGTGGCTGGCCATCATCAGTTATGGCACTACCACTTCCGTGACCACAAGGCTTATTATTATTTACTAAATGACTCTTCATGATATGCCAATCAACAAGAAAAAATTTAAAGTTAAACTTTGTTTCTTAAGATTCTCTCTGCGATCAAAACACAATTTTGAAAAACACTATATAGTACGGTGTTATTGCGAAAATAAATTTTCGATTGACTTTCAATTAAAATCGATTTAATTCAAATAATCGCTGTCAACATCAATAGATTTTAGATCATCAAAAACATCAATAGATTTTAGATCGACTATGCATAAAACGCAGCTGGTACTCAAAACTCTCTTTTTTGATACAAAAATTACACTTAAACTCGTAAGTTTTGTTTGAAAGAGAGATATGTAAAAAGCTTATAATCTTTAATATAATCGACCCATTAATAAAATCAATTACATTTTTTTGACATTTCATTTCTATATATTGATTTAATGTTCTTGTTAAAGACAATTTTAAAGTTGTTTGTAAACAGTGTGTTATTATTTTAAAAATATTTTTGAAATGATTAATTTAGAAGAACTAAAGCTAATTGAATTACCCGAACACTACAATTTTTATTAATTGACTTGGAAAAAGACTTGGAAAATCAATTAAAATAAGTTGATTTTTACGATAGCACCTCAATTACTTTAATATATTTTGTTTGTCTTAACATTACCCTAAAAAAAATATTTTTTATGTCATACTTTAAAAAAATATTTTCAAATTTTTATGATGATGAAGAAGAAGAAATAAGTAGTTATACAATTTGATCATGCTTACAATGCTAAATTAATATTCAAATTCTATACAAATTTTTACTCTTTCTTGTGCCATTTTTAATAAAATGCTGATTAAAACTTTAAAGGTCTACTCAATTATGATTAACTTATTTTTTATAGAATAATGAAGGGTAAGGTAAATAATGTAGGGTTGTAAAGGCTTTGAATGGAATAATGAAGGCGAAAACTGGAGACTTTTTATTTTAAATATAGAGAATAACTCTAGTCCTATATAGCATCTGTTGTGAAAGTGAGATTAAAATGACTAATGCCAATATCATGTAATATCGATCAACTGATTTTGAATATTAACACTAACGGACCTAAATACGTGTTAACTGTAATATTATATTATTAAAGATAATCTGAATTTTAATTAACATTTTTATTAAGATAATCTGAAATTTTATATTGGATGGGCGGCATTCCTGCATAAGTGCGAATATCATTTACCACATTTATAAGATAAGAAACTTCTAAAGATTTTATGCGTATCTTCATGCGTCTCGAAAAATTTGGAGAGTTATGTTAAAATGAATGTTAAAAAACGAGATTTTGATAAAATGAGATTTTGAGATACGAGCATTCGTAGTGCTCCCTATATATGTTTTATACAAGACTATATGTTCAACTAATATTTCACTTTTTTTCTTAAATAGGCAGGACATATTTTAAATACAAGGATGTGATTTATAATATTAACTATATCATGACATAGGAATAAGATTCTCATTATATTAAACAAATTTTATTTTATACGAATACAGTAATTAATATTAAATATGATCCTTCTATTGTTTTTGAATGGTAACATAGAATGGACATATAGAAATTACCAGAGATTTAAAATGATTAGACAGTTTTATATACTATGTTTTTATTTTATTAAGAAAAGATTAATATTATTATATTATTAACAATATGTAAAACCATTAAGTCTTTAAAAATAAAAAAAAATAAAAAAAAAAAAATATTTATTTAGTTTTTTACTTATACATACAAGTAGTCGTATATCACAGTTTATTATTAAAATAAACATATTTGATTAATGTATTTTATATTTAATAACTATTACATAAAAAATAATTATATATATATATATATATATATATATATATATATATATATATATATAATAGTAAATAGTATTTAATTATAGGGTAAGCACAAAAATATATATATATATATATTTTTTTTTTTTCTTTTACTTAAGGACTAAGTAATGATTGTGTAGAAAAACATATATGGTAATTTTTTATTTTAATAAAAAAAAAAGAAAATTTCTTTTTGTTAATTGCACATATTGTAAGTAAATTATAATTAAATAACAAGCGATTTTCTTTTCTTTATTTAACTATTTAGTAATATGAATTAATTAATGGAAAACTTCAATTAAAACATACAAATATATATACAGTGATTTAAAAATTAAATAAAATATACAGTGATTCGATACTACTGAATAGAAGAGAGACCCATATTCGAGATCAATGAAAATTTGTTTTATCTGGTTTCCGAATTGATTCTCTGAACGATTTACAACTTAAACTCATATGGATGAAGCCACATTGAATTAAATAATTTGGAAAACGAGCCTCCAAAATATAGGCCACAGTATTTTAATATTATTGGTGGAACTCCGTCGGGGCCGTATGAGAAGTCATCTTTCAGAACTAGGAGGTAAAGCATTAAAAAATATTCAGTTATTAGAATGGTCTTAATGTTAAAATTTGAAAGAGATGAAGAAATTTGCTTATCTAAATATGACTGGTTTAACTCAAAAATGCTGTTCTCATAAGTTCTGGAGAAAAGTGTGGCAAAATAAAATTGGAACAATCTGCGAATTATCTCATGTTGTTTCCTCGTATTGTAAGAATGGTGGCTAACTATCAGTCCTTCGTCTACTATTAACAAAATTAATGAAAAAAACGACTCGGATTGGAATAAAATTGTAATTTAATTCTGTCAAATTAGTTAATTTTTATACAGAATATCAGATAAAATTTTAAATCTATTGTAGATATCAAGAAAGTATTATAATGGACAATGGAATTTCTTTCCATATATTTTTGCCATAAATAATTACATTCCTTCCTTAGAGAACGCAATTCTTTAAATGAACATGGAAGTAAATAGTTACGAGTATTTATGAGATTTTATGGGAATTGATAAGCGAAAACATATTGTTAGCATCTTATAAATGCATTTAAGGCAAATATTTAGAATTAATGAAGAGAAAATTGATTCCACATTGAGAGAGACTAACTATAAGAGAATTTAAATATGTGAAATCACGTTTGGCAAAATTAAACTTTAGATAATTCTTAGAAGTAGAGGGTTCATTGGGGAAGTTTATATTGAGAATTATATTCATTGGAGGGTGTTAGTAAATTCAGTGTAATATTATCTATAATAGAGAAATTATCTGTATCAGACAATTTCTCAATTTGAAGTTCTTAAATTTGTAAGATTGGAATCACCAATAATAGCATGCAAGGTCGCAGTAAAAGTTGTTAATAGAACTAATGAACTTGTTATAACACTAGGCATTATTTAAATTACTGGGAAATATTAATGGAATAATGAATAATTAATAAATTAGCATTGAAGTGCCAAAAGGAGATTTGAATATAAGACATTTTAAATAGGGGAGCAGATGGCAAATTGACTGTACTGATCATAAATGTTCTTTTGACAGCTAAATGAACTTCCATTTTAGAAACCAAAGTTAGTTGTGTTATATTTCTATACTACTAACTTAAATCTTAATATTGCAGCTATTATTCCTTGGTTAAAAAAGAGTAAAAGATCAATAATTTTTAACCACTGTCATGTGACCCAAACTCTAAGACGCACTTTATCCTTACGATTCACAAATCCTGATTCCTTTTTTTCAAATAATCCTTTAGTTTATTTTATTAATTAATCGCAAATACTGAAATCCTTGCATATTAACTTTTCTTTGGTAATGTTTGCTTCAATATGTGCTAAAATATTCTGCGGGGGTTCGAAATTAATACCAACAAAATAATTAATAAAACATTGAAAATAATTAATTCAAGAATTTCAGTTTATTTTGCCTAAGACAAGTATTTTTACATAACAATTACAAAAATTCAAAAATATAGAAAACAATTTATTTTAATAATTTAATTTCAATTATATTGTTTGACATATTTTTAAATTATTTTTATTTTATTTTTTTTTGTTTCATTATTAATGCTGTACTGTTGTGGAATTGATTAATGATTTTACAATCGATCCATAGACTGTAAGCTAAAATCGGTATTTCTTGAATTTATAGTTATTTTGTAAACTAAGAAATTTGATTAAAGTTAAAAAAGAAATTTAAGCTTTTAGGCTTTAAATTTAATTAAAAAAACTTAGTAGTCCAATACTATAAGTATACGATATACTATACTAGTTTACTACTATACTATAAGTATAGTCAATTTTAATAAATATTTGTTATGACTTATGAGTTATAAGAGAAGACATTATTAGAGATAAATTTTTGTTTTGTATTCATTAAATTTGAAATAAAATTTTTTTGTTGAATGATTGTCCAATACTTTGGTAGAAAAATTCATATATTCATCCATTAAATTAGCTAATTTGAATTTCGTTAGTGATAGTACCTGATAAGTCACTGATAAGTGATAGTTCATCACTGATAACCAAAACCAACAAAAAAAAATTTACTTAAATGTTCTTGTGATTTTGGCTTCAAACTAAAAAAAAAAAGCTGTTCATAATTTAAAATGACTATTACTCTCTTTTTGTACAGTAATTTAAATATCTTCCAGAGTCTTGGACAAGAAAGATTTTGCAAGATCAATTTCCACAAAGAAATCCTAACTTCCACAAAGAATTTCTATTTAATTCCCACAAAGAAATCCTAACTACCTAATCGTAGATCTTTTGAAAATTTAAACAAACTGTGTTTGAACCCTTCTACATTCTTTTAAAGTTGAAAAAACTATGATTAGAATATTAAAAAAGTGTAATGAAGAAGAAGTTCACTTCGTTTGGCTTTAAGTTTTAATAAAAAAAAAGCAATCGTTAAAAATAAATCTAATTTAAATAAGTTTATTTTTGTTTATCTTCCCCCGACAGATTTATTTTTTTAATGCATTTTCTCTGCCACATAAATGTGGACAGAAAATTATACAGTCTTTCTTATTCAGGCGTAGCTGTAAATGTTGTAAGGGGGAATAACTCTTACGACGTGTGTGGGATTCGAACCTACACTGCCTCGATGTTGATGTTTACAGCGGATTTTATACGCTCTTACCCACTAGGCCACCGATAAAAAATAATTTTACGTACGATAAAACAATTTAAAGTTTGAAAAAAGAACTATTTGACTCTTTCAACACAGGTGTATATAATATAATAGTATAAAAATATTAAATTTTTAACTTCAAAACGTTTCAGACCAAATATTTAGATAGATTTATAAATAAATATATTAAAAAAAGCTTCTTCATTTTACTCTCATAAATATTTCACAGAATGCTCTGATCAATTGTTCGTAACAGAAATTAAGGATACTTTAATCAAAACAAAAAAATTCATCAAATCTGTTTTACGGTCATACACTTCTAAAATTTTTGTGCTCCCAATCATGCCTCCATACAAAATTTTTGTCTATACACATTATTACTTATATATACGGTGGCATATGTGTAGGTACTCATTAATAAATCAGTCTGTATTAATAATATTAAATTATAAGCATAATATAATAAAGAAATACATAAATGTAAATAAACAATTTTAATTCATAGTTTATAACTCATAATATAAAATTATGAGAAAATTTAAACAACTAGAATTTTATGAATTCGAATTTAAGCAACTTCAAATACATATGTGATAAAGCTTAGTTACTAACTCATTTAATTTATGTAATTCATTGCGAAATTATTGATATCAGTTCTGAAAGTATACTCCCAAACATCATCCCATATTTACATTTTCCTATACCAACTCTAACAAACCTTCTTTCTTGTTTCAACACATATCAGTGTCACTGTAACAATTGAACAATTGTAACAAAAAAAAAAATATAAAATACTTTGTCTACAATTAATTAATTTTAAAAAGAAAATAATTTTCAGCACAATTCCAAAAAAAAATTCGAAAAACGTGCCTATTAGTTTTACTTTGTCCGTCCGTCTGTCCGTCTGTTTACTAAACTTCTACACCAATAAAGGTAGAGATAAAGAATTTTAACCGTGGGTAGGTTTCATAAAAAAAAATCATGTTGTAGATCAACTTTTTCATGTAGCCCGATCCATTACGGAGCTGCAGCTCCTCTAACTTGGAAAAAGCCCTATTTTTAAATGCGTACATTTTTTACATTTTTTCAATCTGAAAACGCCATGCGACAGAAATTTTTTTTACCTTTGTAAATCAAAATCAAAGTTATACAATTTTTTTAAGTTTCGTATTTAAATTTACCGATATGTGAAACAAAATTTTGCATTATTTTTCTACCTTTAAAACTACGACTCGAATTTAGATAGGCATTTGAAATTTTGAGGTAAGGAAAAACTTTTAGAATTAGTATAAGTTTCCTCAGAAAAGCTTTTGGAGCACCTCCTATTTATGAGCTACTAGGGCTCAAAAATTAAAAATTTTCTATTTTTAAAGACCTGTAACTTAGGCACCTGTACACATTTTTCTTCGACAAGACATAAAAATTAAAATTTCAGTAATATATTTTTACGTTTGTTAACGGTTTCTTTCAGTTGTATAGCGTTCCAGAGTTACAGTCCGTCAAAATTGCAAAAAAATCCTATTTTCACATTTTATCTTATATGAAATTTTTAAATTTTAGTGCAAAGTCAAAATTCTAGACAGTTTGTATTGTCTTTTGGAAATGTGCGCTTTTAAAAACCGTTGGTTTACATTTTGCCTTGGTTTTTGTTAAATCAATTAAAATATTATATCGGATTCTAAAGTTTAATTAAACTTAAAACTTAGCTTAATTTCTCTTATCTCCTCTCTTGTTTTTACGCATTGAACCGCTTACATTTCAATTTCAAATCCTTAAATTTACAAAACGAAAAAATAATATTTGAATAAAAAAGAATAAAAAAAAAAAACAAAGAAAATGTCATCAATATGATGATACCTTTTGGACCTCTTTTAAATATATAATATTAATATACAATTATTGTGGTGTGGTTGTCTCATGCATTTATTTATAATATTAAATATTTTTATTTCGTTATTTTTTTTTTATTTTTGTTTTAACTGTATAACAGTTTTTTTTATTTATTCATTCATTTCCTTTTATTATTTCACTTTTCCCAAAAAACAAAAATTTATTTTCACATTTTACATATTAAACAAAAATGCAAATACAAACCAAATATATAAAAAGAAATAAAAATAATTTAAGGTCATACAACCAGAAATGGAAATTACTGTAAATAAATCAGAATCTCCCCCATGTGCAATAATAGAATAAATACAAATTCGAAAAAAAGAAAAAAAGGACACAAAAAAAATTATAAAAAAAAAAAAAAAACAAGTGACAAAAAAAAAGTAATAAAATCGGTCATGGAACATAATTTTTTTTTTTTTTTTTTAGGTGTTGTATTATTATTTTCTTTTTGTTCTATATTTATTTTAATTTTATTCTGTAAATTTTAATATCATTGCATGGTTCATTGTTACACTTTTCTGTTTTTTTTTTTATCCTGACATTTTTTAACAGTTACCGTTTATTTTTACACTGAAAAATACAAAAACAAATTTTTTGCTAAAGTTTTCCATTTTATTGTTTAATTTTTGTATTTCCTTCTTACGTATTATTAAAATTGTAAAATTGTAGGCTCTTTCTTGTGTTCCTTTTTTTTTTTGTCGTTTTCTTCTTTTATATTTTTTCTAAATGATTTGAATGAGACAGACAAAAATTGATATGAATAAAATTAACAAGTAATAAACAAAAAAAAAAATGAATCGTTATCTCAATAATAATATTCTTATGTACAAATTAAAGCAGAACATATTAAAACAAAAGTTTTTAAAGGTACACACAGATATACCCACATTTTAATTATTTAAAAATAATCAAATTTTTAATTTGCTATTCCTTAGTAATAGTTCTTGAACCCGTTGTATCAAAGATTCATTAAAAGTTTAAGCATTTCCAAGGGTAAGGGTAAGGATAAATAAAACATTACACATTCCGCGAGATAAGGAAATAATTTTTTTTGTAAAATCCTATTTTTAAAACCAGGACCTTTTTGACCCAAGTGCTTTTTTAAACTATAACTTCATTGTGGTTTACATTAAAAAGTTGTTCCACAACATTAATTTTTTTTAATAAAACCTGTGCATGGTTAAAATTTCATCACTTCATCTTAAACAGTACAGAGATAAACAGACGGACAAAGAATATTAATAAGCAAATTTTACAAAACAAAAAGTAAGTGTGCTAATATGCTAATGTCTAAAAAAAAAAAAAAAAAAATTAAATATATCTCCTATAAATATGCAATATAATTTTATTTGTAAAATTAAATAAGAAGTTCATTTGTATTTTTACGGGACCTGAGGTTAAGCAATGTGGCTTATTAACCGAGGGAGTGTGTGTTCAGATACTGCACAGGTAGGAAGTTTTTTTTTTTTAACTGGAAACAAATTCCTCTTGCTATTAAATATAGTGTACAAATAAATATATAATGTAAACAAAATAAATAATATTATTGTATAATTTAATAGTATTCAATCCAGAATGGCCTTAGTAGCATTATAGTTTAATAGCAATTCCTTTTTGATTTTAAACAACAATCTGGCAACAACACCTAAAAAAAATTTAACGGGCAACTATTTTTACCTCATTTTATTTAAGCAAAAGTAATGTAGATTGTCTTTTGTTTTTTTTTTTTTTTTTATTATAAAAGAAAGTTATAATGTTATGAAGAAATTCAAAGTGTTTTTAAATTGGAATATACATAAACTTATTTATATCACATAAGTAAGCGCGCAATTTAAAAAAAAAATTCATTTTTATTCTTTTTTACGACAATAACTGATATATATAACAAATTTGATGGTATGGCTTTTGAATAATATTAATAGATGTTGTTGCTTTGGACAAATGAATACAACTGTAGAGTGTAGATTAGATATTTGTCTATTTATAGAAATATCGCATACATCTTAAAAGATTGTGTCAGTTATATGATTTGTTTAAAACAAGCGTCAATCCGCGGCTCATTTTACTTTTTTCTGCGGCTCATATCACTGCTTTTGATTTACATAATATGTGGCTCTTTTCTGCAAAATACTTATTTTGCTTCAAAATAAAAAAAAAAGTTATTTGTTTTAAATTCAGGAAATAAAAATAATTTCAAAAAAAAAATTTACTTTTTTCTATTGACGATTATCACTCAGCAGAGTCGCGTAGTGAGAAAATGATATGCCTAATTCAGCGTATTAAATACTAACGATGGGACATCTAGCACCAAAAATAAAAAGCTAACTTGTCATAAATAAAATTATTTCAACAAATAATTAAAGTTTATAAGATGTCAACATTTTTTTACAAATTTTTCTTCGATTTTCTTCGACATTTTGCCAGATTTTTTTGTCTCAGCATACTAGGCTTAAAATTAAATAATAATTTTAAACTTTGACAGATAGTTTTAAATAAATTCCTGCCTAATAATTAATCCAAGTAGTACAGTAAAATATAGGCTACCAAAAATTTCGGTAAGGAATTGTCTTTATTTCTTCATAGAAATACTTGAAATATTTTCGTCAATTCCGTTCAAGGTAGACCCAGATATAGTGCCTGTGAATTTACAAATGGAGTTAATTGAGTTACAGTGTCATGAACAAATAAAAGCATTTTTTTTTATCAAATAACCTTAGTAAGGTTTTTTGATTTTATACAAAATATATAACGCAGTCAAAGTTTCCTCAACTATAGTTACATACAAGCAGAAAGTAATCAGTACCTTTGGAAATACTTACCTTTGCGGAAGTTTTTTTTTTCAAAAATGAATATCTGTAAAAACAAATACAGTACACGAATTGCTGATATAAACTTGGAGCATTACCTCAGGATTTCAACAAGAAAAATTGCACCTGATTTGAATAAATTAAGTCCAAACATAAACTCGCAAATTTCTCATTAGGAATAATATTGTTACAATATTATGAATTCTAAAGAAATGTGATCTACAATATTTCAAAGCAATTCGCGTTCTGTATTTGCACTTACAGAATTTTTTTTTTCCATATTTTTTTAATAATTTTCATTTATTTTTTAAATTTTTAGTTTTATTTGATTTAGTTTTTGTTGTATTTATTTTTGTTGAGGTGAAATATTTCCTGTATGCTGAATGTTATGTTTTATTTTAATATAATTAAATAGTACATATATATACATATAATTGAACTGTGATTAGAAAAGTAAATGTTATTATTTCATTTTAATAGTTTTTTTCTGTTTGGCTCATGCTAAGGTACAAAATTTCGGAAGTGGCTCCTACAAGCTAATAAGTTGAACATCCCTGGTTTAAAATATAACAATATATGAAAAATTATGTATTTTAATGTTTATAAGTACACTCCATATTACACTCTATATTACAATTGAAATAATACTAAAAATAAAAAATAAAATAAAATATGATATTTATGTGACTACCATTGCAAATAACCCCCAAATTGATGCAGATTTGTTACTTATACACTGTTAAGAATTAATTTATGTTTTTAATTAATCAACTAACTGTCTCAAAAAATCACAAACTGACCAACAATCAAAAATTCTAACTCCTAATATCCCAAAAATAACTTTAGCGTAAATCATAGAGTATAAACTACAGAGTACCATAAAATCAATATCTCAAAAAAAGAACACATTTAAGCACAATTTGCTTTGTTTCTTTTTTATTTTTTAATTATTTCAATTTATCCTGCAAGTTATCCTTTATTAAATTTAAAAAACAACAAAAATCGTAAAATTTTATTAAATGGCACATTCACTCTGTGATTTATATAACAAGATAAGAACAAAATTAAATAGAGGAAACAAAAAATAAAAATTAATTAATTAAATAAAGTTAACACCAAATAGATAGATTTTTTTTTTATTTTGAATAATCCAACGTATTCCACACGGAATTAAAGCACATGCACATAAATCGGTACATAAAAAAGCAAAAAAAAAAAAAAAAACACAAAGTTACACACAATAAATTTTTAATTGTTGGTTTCAAATTGGTTATCAGTATTAAATTGGGTGCATATATTTTTAATCACTGGGTTGCATAACTTTTTTATATATTTAATTATTTTAGTTTTTTATTTTTAATGACCTACTAGTTGTAAATTTGTATTTTGCCTATAAGGTAGGTAGGAATCTTCCAAAGATACCAAGAATACACTCTCGTTGGTAGGGTCAGATAATTACTGACTAAACCCATCTTCACCTTTAGCCAATATAATGAACTTGAACCTCTAATTGCTAATGTAAATCATTACTAATTTTAAATCATTTTGAACCTTCATAACTTTGTAACTGTTATGATATGGGAATCATTAGTACTTAAAAATAAAGCTGACAAGTTTATCTACAAAATGAATTTTTTTTTTATATCCCTATATCAAGCCGTTCAACAGTTATAGATTGTTTGATGAAAGGCGTTAAAACATTTTTAGCCACTCATATCTCGAGAAGGGTTCAGAATAGACCCCATTTTTTATTCGTCTCGACATGCCCGATCACCCATTTCAAAGAAGACCATCGAGTCGGAAACACCCTGTATAAGTCCACAAATAATCAGTATTCAATTTTAGATAATAAAGATATACATAAGTTATCCATCGAATACGTTTAATTTGTTCGTTTCTGTCAGTAATGTTCCTCCATTATATAATATGCAGTTATTCAGACAAGAACCTTTTCAATTTCATTGCCAAATACCTTCCTATCACAAACGTTGCATAAAGTATAAAGGAGTTTAGCTGGCGTCAAAAAAAAAAAACAGAAAAAAATTGTCAGACAATCAACAATTAATCCATTCTTAAATTTAGTAACATATATAACCTGGATAGACTAAATCCTAGAGGAAAAAAAATTAATAAGAATAGAATAAAGGCTTCTAATTATTACCCACTTTAAATTGTAGAAAAAATTGACTCTTTAAAAACTTTCAAACTTTAATGTTAAATGTTAAGGTCCCTATAACTAGTTATTCTTGGAATACTATACTAAATGGAATGGAATATTCAGTTATCTAAAAGATAAACATTTTTAATAAATGTATTTAAATAAAAAATATTATTCTTTTTTTTTTTTTTATATTTTAATAGTAGGACCTGATTGAACTATGGAACATTATTTCCACAAAAAAAAATTTTTTTTTCAACAAATCCATTTCAATTTTAGACAAAAAATAAAAATTATTTAAATTTTAACACAATAATAAATATTTATATTTTTTTTTTTTTTCTTTTTTGTGGTGTTATAGACTATAATTTCTTTTTTTTTTTGTTTTTTTTTTTACCATAGATATAATATACATTTTATTTTTATTGTAAATATAATTTTTTTTATCTTGTAAAGAAAATAACTAAGCAACATTTTATGTTTTAAATATATATATACACATATATATATATGTACATATATATATATATATACAAATGTATATTTTTTATTTTCTATTTGTATATATATATATACAAATAACAAATGAGTTTAAAAAAATTGTTTAAGATTAAATTCAATAAAAAAAAAAAACAAAAAATAATATGTATATAAAATTATTTAACATGTCAAACGGAAGCCATAAAATTTTTTGCAATAATCCAAAATAAAAAAAAAACAAAATAAATAAAGAAAATATATATACAAAAATTAAATTGCATACTTGAAAACAGTTCAAAAAATATTAAAATACTTATATTTAAAAAAAAATTAAGGAAAAAAAAATCAGTGACTCTCTAAATGTAATTTATTACCTATTTTGTTTAAGTTTGAGTTGGAATGAGATTGAATGAACTCAAATTACTGATTTACTATTTCGAAATAAATATTTTTTTCATTTCCTTTTGTTTTAAAATTGAAAACAAGTAAATGTAACAATAAGTCGATGCAACAGACTTATTAATTCCAATTAAATTAAAAATCCATAAATTTTTTGGCAGCTGCTTGAACCGCTTTCCTTTTCTTCCTTATTCAACTCGAACTTCAGCAACGTAAAAAAGGCGGAAGTTTCCAAAATCCGAACACATGGTCCAAATTATCTCAAATGTCAATTTTAAATTTTAAAGAAAAGAAATAATATAATACCCTTATACCAAATTTAAAGGTTCTATCTTTGTTGGTTTTGGAGATATCCTCGTTTGCTCTGAGGGTCGTTCGGAAGCTTCCAAAATACGAAGCCATGGACTAAATCTTCTGAAAAAGCGACACAAATAAAACATGAAAAAACACCAGTGTACCAAATTTAAATGTTCTATCTTTGTTGGTTTTGGAGATAATCTCGTTTGCTCCGAAATCATTCGGAATCTTTCAGAATCCGAACGCATGGACCGATTTTGCCCAGATTTTTACTTTATGAACTTAGACTTCCTTTCATAGTTACTAACCTACTATATAAATTTAATCAAGAAAGCTTTACTAGTTTTTGGGTTATCGTGCGAACGGACGGATGGACATCGTTAAATCGACTCAGGAGGTGATCCTGATTCAGAATATATATACATGTCCTTATCTAACTCGTTTCCTTTTGGTGGATACAAACTCCATATCAAAGTTAATATACCCTATGCTTTAGGTGTAGGTAAAAAAAGTAATTTTTAGGTGAATATCCAATGTTCAAATGTAAATGTTTAATTTATATTAGTTAATGTGGTACATATTTCAATTTCATCGTTTTATTGAAAATATAATTATTTAAGAAATACTTAAGGCTATTTGACGCTATGCAAATTTTTTAATAAATTCAAATTGGAATTCAAAAAAAAAATGTCAAAATATTCAAATAAGATCTGAATTCTGAATTGCCAAAAGATTAAGTAAACAATTTCCGCTCTTTTAGACAATATTTGAGCAAAATCAAAACAGAATATTTTCAAAATAAAAACATTTTTAGTTCAATAAAAATAATTTAAATGCCTTGGTATCTGAACCTGCAACAATGTTTAAATTTATTTTTAATCCTTCCATCGCTCTGCAATTAATTGTTTTTCCATTTTATGTGCTTATATTATTTTTTTCAATTCAATTTAAAATCAAAAATTGAAATGTCAAAATATCTATATACTTTCAAATGAAACTTAAATGAATTTAGAAAGTTTCAAAAATTAAAAATTACATTTGATTTCTCTGATTTATCATTTGATTTGTCATATACCTATATTTCATTTACATGTAGTGTCATTTGACTATATTTCAACAATAAATCCTTGAAAATATATAATTAGGAAGGATTTTAAAGTTGGTTACAGGACAAATCAGGATTTCAATAATTTATTTAGTAAGGGTTTGAGGACGGCAACTCCCAATCTTTTTAATTTTTTGTTATTAAATGACAGTTAAATGAAATATAGCCAAATGTACAGTACAGTCAAATGATAATACAGTCAAATTATAATACAGGCAAATGAAAATATAAAATATATACAGTTAAATGAAATATACTCTTGTGAGTTGTAATTATAAGCCGATTTCTCAAATGAGTTTCTCAATTATCATTTTCACAGTTTTTACATATTACATAACACATATTATAGTGTTTATACCCGTACGATAGGATCGGGTATAATAAAATTACTCCTCCGTTTGTAACACCTCGAAATAAGCGAGCTAGATATACCTTCAAAGGTATGGATCGGATCAGAAAAAAATTCTAAGACTTTTGAGCCATGTCCGTCCGTCCGTCCGTCCGTCCGTCCGTCAGCACGCTAACTCAAAAACTAAGAAAGCTAGAATCTTGAAATTTACTCAAAATATTTTGGGAGTAATTTGTAGGTTCCCTATTTTTTTTGGTTGAGTTTGGACCAAGCCTTAGGGTAGCTCTCGAACACCTAACTTTTAGATCCCCACATTTTTTTTGCAATAGAGCTATGAAATTTTAACTACTGATAAATCTCACAAAAATATTAATTTTATTTTTAATAACTTTTTTTTGTAGCCCCACCCGTTACGGAGCTACAGCTTCCCAAAGGTTCAAAAAAGCTCTATATTTAAATTGTTATAGCACAAGTTGTATAAGGTATATCTTCATTTTGAAAATGCCAAACGATTACTACTTTTATTAGCTTTAAAAGTATATATACAATAAATATATATTTGTGGCATACGGGGTCTTAATTTACCGTTATGTGAAACTCAAATTTTGCAAAATCCTTCAACCCTTCTATCTTCTAAACGGTTTAAGCTGGAAACTTGAAAATTTGGCAGAAGTTAGATCTTTGAAAATAAGTATGAGTCATTTCAGAAATTTTTTGTATCACTCCCCGTTTAGGAGCTGTAGGGGGTCAAAAACTGAAAATTTTCTATTTTTAAACACCTGTAACTTGAACACCTGTTAAAATTTTTTTGAAGTAATACACAAAAATTAAAGCTCCAACATTATACTCTTATTTCTGTTAATAACTTTTTTTAATAATGTAGGGTTACTTTATAATTGACGAAAGTGTTACTTGATTTTTTCAAATTTTCTAACAAATTTCTTTAAAACGAATTTTTTCCATTTTGTTTTACTCGATAATTTGAAATTGTTGAGGATATAATGCGTAGTATAAAAAACTGTAAATAAATAAACAACATAACGGTTGCTTGAAGAATTTTTATTTATATGATATTGATATACATACATACTTATATAATATCATGTTTATTTACATATCGTATATGACACTGATGAATGAATGATAAGAGTAAAGAGATGTATATTATATAGCGCCGTATTTACATACATACATATATGTATTTTATTGTACTTATAAGAAATTATTCTATGAATGGAAATATTTTTAAAGAAATATTGCAATGTATGGCGATATACTTATAACAATATAAATATACTATGTGCGCTTTAATATAATATAATATTTAAAATTATATTTACTATTTTGTACTAAATAAATTTAATATACATTTACCGCTTAGTATTAAATGGTACTATAGAATATTTGAAAAAGTTTTGGATTGATAATCGTTATGTGAAAGGTTAGAATCTGCTTTTGAAGAATGTACATATAAACATATAGTTTGAATATATGTACAACCCATAGTTCTAGAAATTATAAAATTCACCCAAATTATTTTAAAATACTAAAATATTAAAAAAATAATATTGTGAGCAGAGTGACAGGCTGTGAACATACTAACGGTTCGTACGGATATCTAAGAGTTGACAAAGGCAACTGTATTCTTCCTCGTTTTATTTTTGAGTCGGCTTCTGAGTCGATGAAAATAAAACTCAAAGGTAAATTCACATGATGTAAAATTTTTTTTATGAGTATTTTGAAAATAAAAATAGCAAATTTTATTAAATTATAGCTGAAACAAAGAAATGAATTCATTTACAAATTATTCATTATTTCTAACAGTTCGCAGAAGAATAAAAAATTTTAAAAAAGAAACAAAAAGTAATTGAAGATTAGAAAGATGATGTTTAAGAACTTATCATTGAAATCAATATTGTATAATGTCGATGCCTATCAAAATAGTTAAATAGAAATAATTGTGCACATAAATAAGACACTAATTTTCATTAATTCATTATTTCAACCTTATCGAAAATATTCACCATTTACAATATATTCATTTATCTTAGTTTGAGAATAATTGCTTCATTTTTTCAAAGTTCAACTGATTGTAGGCATTAACTTGAAACTAAAAGAAAACAAAATATTATTTTGCATCAAAAAATGATGAAAAAAAATATTTTGTTATGATAAACAAACAAATAAAATGGTATAACATACATAATATAATGGTAGGTTTTATAGATTATTTTAAATTTATTTTGTGAGAAAATTTTTATTTTTTTTAGGTATCTAACATACATAGATTGAATTTTTTTGTTTTTTAATTTTTATTTTAAGATTTTTAGGTTTTTGTTTTTTTTTTTATTCTAATAATTTTATGAGAAAAAAAAACTAAAAATGTTATTTTATTATTTTAAAATATTACAATGATGTTTGCCCAATTTCACAGCACAAGTTTAAATTTAACCTTAAACTAAAGATTAAATTTTTTTTTGGATTTCAAAGTATTAGTATTTATATATCTGTTTTTAAACTTCAGTTTAAGTTCAATTTAAAATTCGTTTAGTTATATAATAATGTTTTAATTAGGAGAAACACTGATCCAGGGTATCACAATGGGCCTAAACTGGTCTAAGTCTGCATCTGCAGCCCCTACCTAGCTATCTACCTACCTATGCAATGAAAAAGGTTAAAAAACTCGGAATGAATTTCTCAGAATGACCTTTTGTTTTTACAGAACAATCAAAAGCAGCTGTACCTGTGAAAACAAGATCATAAGATAATATGAAATAAAAAATAAATAGAAATATCAATTTAATACATATTTCAAAAATTTGTGTTAGATTTGAAAATATCGCAGGATTTTTTTGCTTAAATGTGCAGACCATAATATTTGACTCCAAATAGAAAATTATTGATATTGAATAGAGGTGATGCGAATCAAATCATAATTTCACAATTAATTTTAAATAATTTGAAAATTGTCTAACTAATTATAATTTGGAATCATAATAATTTTTCTTCTTTTGGGGCCTCGGTGTCCTAGTGAGTAAGAGCGTATAAAATACGTTGTAAATATCGAGGGAGCGTGGGTTAGAATCCCACATACGTCGTAAGAGTTATTCCCCCTTACGACATTTACAGTCACGCTTGAACAGGAAAGGCTGTGTAATTTCCTGCCCACATTTATGTGGCAGAGAAATGCATTAAAAAAAATTTAAAAATGCATTTAAAAAAAATTTCTTCGCTTTTTATTTTTCTCGTTCACTTCTTTACGACACTGCACTTAAACGAAAGGAAAATCTATTTATTATTGAAATGTAAGTATGTCTAAAAAATAATTAGGAAGAATTTTAGAGTTATATATAAAATTAGGGTGCTGGAGCAGCAGGATTAAGCAGCATGCATATCTTGAAACTTAATTAAACTAGACATCTGACAAATATAGTTAGTTTAATACAATAGGTTGTAGTTGTCATTCAACTCCAAAATTTATATAAATATATCTCGGTTCCTAAATAAAACAATTCAAATTTTGTAAAAGATTATCAAGTTTTATAATAAATTCTGGAAACAGAATATATTATATTACATACAGGTGTCCTAAAGTTGAAACTATTCCTCGTTTTTTTTTAACTATTTTTTTTTTTAAATAAAACAAACGATTTTTTTTTTTTTTATTTAATTTAAATTGACATATCAAGTAAACAATTAATTCAATTAAGGTCAACTAAATTAATTAAACCGCAGGTTAAAATATAATTAAACAGTAGGAAATTTAGGCATATAAAAATTTTTATCAAAAAATCAAATTTTATTTCGAATTATCAATTTTCAAGGCAATTTATATGCCCAAGCGTGAAAAATACCATGAAAAATGTCTTCTTGTAGCAAAATCTGGTGGTGAAAAATAGAAGTTTTTTCTCGTGAACTGCGTATCTAAAAACCAAAATTGGCCGCATAAAATTTTCACAACCATTTCACGGCCATTTTTAAATAATGTATTAAGATAGACTGTGAAAACCCCACGGTAACAACATACTAAGCTTAAAAAATTAAACTAAAGTTTTACTAAAATCATTCACAAACGTTTAAATTTATACTTCAAAGAAAAGAAAAGAAAATTTTAACTTCAAAGAAAATGGAGTAAAAAATAAGGTAACAGTTTTTTAACCCGCATTTTAAAACGGTCATATAACCATTATTATTAAATTAATACTAGGTATATAGTATATAGTTTTTTTTTTCAAATTTCTTTAAAAGCCTAATGGTTTGTATCCCACAATTAATAAATTATCATAATTATAATTGTAAAAATAAATACTAAATTATATTATTATTTAAATAAAAATTTCTTTTACTTATCAAATGTTACCACCCAAACTAATTAATTTATTAAAATAAGAAAAAAAAAACTACTTTTTAAAGTTTTTATATATTCTACCAATAAAAAAATTTGTTATATATATGTAAGTATATAAGTTTTCTATGGTTATAAAATAATAATTCCCTTCTATTATTATTAAGTGAATAAAATTTTTCAAAAGGTAATTTAATTGATTTATGAACAAAATAACAGTCTATATATTTTTTTATCAAACAAAACAAAAACTAAAATTGCACCTGCACTATATGCAATAAATAGGTATAGCATAAAAAAAAAGTAAGAAATACGTCAAGTACATTGTATATATTTATGTATATAGGTATATATTTTTTATTATTTCATTGTAAAAATTATGGTTTTTAAACGTGATTTTCTCACATTTTCCTAAAAAAAAAAAAAAAAAAATATATAAAAGGAAAAATTCTTTATTACTTATTTTATTATTATATATTTGTATTTTACTATTTTGTTTTGTTATTTTTTTTTTTTTTTGTTTTTTTTTTTTTTATTTATTTCATTCAATACATTCAAAAACTGCAGTAAAACGTTAAAACTAAAAAGTTTTCTTTTTTAATAGACAACAAAATAGTTTTTGAAAATTATACTTATAATAATACTTTTATTTCCTTATTTTCTATTACCTAAATATAATTCATATATAATAAAATAAATCATCAAAATATTAAAGTAAAAAAAATATATACTTTGTTATTTTTTACCTTGAGAATTTCCATAGAAAAATTGTTATAGTTAAGTATACTTAATAATTTTTATAAAAAAAAAATATTATAACTAGTTATGCATTTCTAAATGTAGCTGTATGTACTTAAAAAAAAAAATTTATTTATTCTAAAATTATTAAAAAGTATCTATTGAATGTTTTTAGGTTAATATAATGCTGTAATTAGATTTTGTTATAACTAACATATGACAAATTAATTGTATATTTAATTATTGATGAAAGGGGAGTGTGTCATATGCGTGTATTAACATTTATTTGAAGTGTCATTTGAGTGTAGTTTTATAAGATGTCTGTATTATCATTTGTTTATATTATAATTTGACTGACGTCTCATTTGACGGGATTTTATTTGATTGAACTTAATTTGACCAGGCCCCTATCATGTAAAAAAAAAAAAAAAAACGCATCGCAAAATTGATCTGTCATTGAAAATATTTAAAATAGGCATTTTGACATTTGTTTTTCTTTCTAAAATTTTTAAAATTGACATTTAGACATTTGTTTGTAAAATCGTAAACAATTGAAATTAAATTTTTTTATTTTTAAATAAAATAAAACATAATTTAATTTATTTTCTACCATGTGTAGAAGGTTTTACATAATGATCAATATTTTTTTTTTAGTTTAAAATTTTAATTTATCACAACAAAAGTTTAATTAATAAAAATAAAATAGTCTAAATTTAAGTTAGATTCATAAAGTTTCAAATTCCCAAAAAAAAAAAAATAATTAAACTTAACTTTTCTTTTAAATTCAAGAATTAATCTTAACTTTACTTTTGGCTTTACAAAATTCAAAAAAAGAATTTATCTTAACTTTAAACAACTTATCTTCTTATTGGGGATTCGTTCGATATTCATAATAGGAAATTGGGATGCTATCGATAAAAAAAAATTTTTTGAAACAAAGAAAGTATACTTAAAGCAGTTTGTGCTTAAACATAGAACTTTAATTATCATAAATTATATAAATGGCATATGTACTTATATACTTACATGTTTATTAATTTTGTTGTATTAATTATTAAAAACAAATTTTATTTATTTTTAAAGCTAAATTAAAGTAACTAACAAAAAATTATACCCCCTTCGCAAACAAATTATCAAGCGAATGAAAAAAGTAAAATGAACGTCCAAAATGTTCGCAAGTAACACACCATGCTACTACTGTTGCTACTTACGAATGCGCAAATTTGTTATATACGCTTTACATGATGTCATTTTTTCTCATGCTACGTTTAGCGGAAGTAGCAATACATGGTAGACTTTTTTTATGGTTATACACACTTTTCCAGAATATCTATGTATATAACTATATATGTTCATCCGAAATTTTCAATTAAGAGAATATGATACTTGGGTAGAAAATTAGGGGTTTTAAAATTTTTTTAGCAAGGCTTTGGACGCGGTACCTTTGTAATAATATATTACACGATAATGCTTTGTTATTGAAACATGTATCTAAAATAATAATTAGAGAGAATTTTAAAGTTAGATACATAATCAGAGTTAAATATACACTTTTTCTAGAATTATGTATATGTGAGATTACGAATTAGGAATGATTACGAAATATTCGTTTCCCCGTTTTGCATAGGTGGTCCAGACCATCCAGATCATACGAATGGTCCAGACCATACGAATCAGCCAAATCAAAATCAAAAAAGGAAGGAGCCGTTATTTTAAAATATATAAAAAAAACTAAGTCAAGGGTGTTCCATCGATTGGTGATACTTTAAACTTTCGAAATGGACCAGGATTTTCGAGAAATTGGAACGGATACTTTCCGACACGAATTCGGATTCTAGGTAAAAAAAAGTAAAACTTTTGTCTTAATAATTTTTTATTGTTTTCTAACTATTTCCTATAACTCTAAGTGAATTTGCAATCGAAGAAAATAACATATTTTATTTGGTTTTATATTAACGAAGAACAAATCTAATACAAAGGATTGTAAAAAAAAAAAAAAAAACTTTATGTATCTTATCTATTAAGTATTATCCTCTGCTACACTTAGTGTTTTATATTATAAGAACCTATATTTTTCCATCAAGACTCTCATAAAAAAAAATTTTAATTTTCAATAAATAATAATCTAGGTAACATTGCCATGAACTAAATAACGTTATTAATTTGAAAAGGGTTGATATCAATTAACCGCCGTTTCCGTTTCTTAAAATAATACTCAAAATTTAATGATCTCTAAATAAAGAACAAAGACTATATGTACATTGAAGTTTAAATTTTAATACATATTCAACAATTAATTAAAAAAGATTCTAAATATATACTTTTTAAGAAAAAAAAATTTTTTTTTTTTTTTGTTTAATTAATTTCAACTTTTTAAACTTTTTAACAAATACTAATTAATTATTTATATTTTAATTAACTATAAAAAAAAAATATTTTTCAATATAGTTTACAATGATGTATAAAAAGTTTTATGAAAAACTTTTAGTTAAAAAATTATATTATTTAATTTTTTTTCTTTTTTTAAGTTGTACAATACCATCTGGTGTCGAATATATGCAAATTAACCTAAAAATAAATTAAATATGTACTTAGGTAATTAGACAATTATAAAAAAAGATTAATAAAAATATTTCAATTGGCATCAAAAATTAAAATTTTTGTAAAAAATTTTTGTAAAAAAAAAAAAAAAATGTGTAAAATGATTTGAATGCCGGTTGAACGGCTGTTAATTGTGTCCTATATTTCATATTTTTTTTTTTTTTTTTTTGTTTTGTCAAAATAAAGTAAAAATATTGCATAGTCATAACGTTAATTACCCATTACCCAGAAAAAATTTAAAATAAAAAAAAAAAAATCATTAACACAGATTTGTAGCATTGATATATTATGCAAATGATGGGAAATTGAAATTGCCAAAAAAAAAAATTTTTAATTAATGTTTTTTTTTGTAAATTTTAAGCATGAATATTAAGTATTAGTGCGTTAAAAAGATTGTATTTTTTTGTTTAAATCAAATTTTTTGAAAGCTTTTAAAAAAATTAAATTAGTATACAATTGGTTAAAATTGAACCAACTGATCACCGCTTTAGTCTACTATTGTGAATCACGGGTTTCTTCAACCATTTTATAAATTTCAATTGTAAAATTGATTAGAAGATCAATCGTAACACTACATTTTTTTTTGGCTCTTGAGTGTTTTAATTTCAGTTTCAGGCATATATGTTTTATATTGGCATTAATTGTTCTCGAAATATCGACTTTTTCAACACTTGTCAAGAGCCTTTTAATCATTCGACATAAAATTGTTACCAAAAGTCACAAAGTTATTAACATCATTTAAATGTCAAATTTTGCAAAAGATTAAAAGAAACAAAAAGAGTTCAATGGTTTTTAGTCCACATATACCTATATTAAACGAACTCTGGAATGGATGTTAATTGCAAAAATTAAGAACACATATATAATTATTACCAAATTATTTAGCTTTATCTATTATTATCTTTTAGATGAGAACGTCTATTTAATAATGTTAAATATAATTTAAGTCATAATATTACAAATAGGTACTAATCGAATAAACCTTGGTGTGGTGGTTGAAAAAACAAAAAGTCAGTTTAAATACTAAGAAAAATAATAACCTTATTATATATTACTTATTATTTTTTTCTAGTCAAAGTTGAAAAGAAATAAAATGTTGAAAGAAAGGTAAAATATTGATTTTTTGTTTTTGATTTTTTTTGCAATCATTTGTATTTAGGAAAAGCTTTTGAATTTTCTTTAAATTACATATATAAATTATATTTTTGAACCTTTTTTTTTTTTTTTTGTTTTTTGCAAAAGCTGAATATATTTAATTTTGTTTTAAAATAAAAAGTACTTATACTTTAAAAGTAGATATAAAGTGTTATTTATATATGAATACATTTCTTAACTCATCTACAGTAGCCATGTCTTTTACGACATAAACTTCAACACAATTTTTAAATTTAAACGACGTATTTAAATTTAGAAAAAAAAAAACACCGAAAGAAGCTCACATAACACAAATATACATAGATCTGTACAGATTATAATAATATAAGAAATAAATTCAAGAGAGAAATAACAAAAAATCAAATATTGAACGCATTTGAATTTACATTATTTAAATGCTTCATTACTGATATGGCAAACTTATTTAAACATTTTTGATAAGAAGGAGTTAAATCGAATGCTTAGTTTTATAATCTGAGATTTTAAAAATTTCAGACAATCAGGACTTTAAAAAATATTTTGGCAAAAATACACATTTGATTATTATTTATCTAAGCACTTAAGGAAATCATATTAAATTGTTGCCTAAAAGTATGCAATATTTATAAAATAATAACTTTTCACGTACACGTTTTCCAGAGTGCACTTTATTTAAAAGACATATTTAAAAAAAAAAATACTTTTCAACAAAATACATTTTACAAAAGATCCATTTTGTAAATTTTTGCATTTGAAAAAAGTTGGTATTTTGTTACATGGTACAAAAAGGTGTTTAACAAACACTGTATTCATATTATTATATTAGCTCGGACAAGAAGAGAGGTTTAAAAACAAAAAAAAAACTCCGAAATTTTTAATATTTTGATTTTGGAAACCAACGTATAAAATATGTCACAAAAAATGTCCCTTTTAAACATGAAATTTCTAAATCTTCTTAATTTATAACTGATTGTTCCAAATCAGTTTAAAAAAAAAAAAACCAATTTTTAGAAAAAGTTTATATATCTTACTTTTACGTTGGTCTAATTTGAAAAAAATCTAATGACCTTTTAGAAATCAATGATTTTTATTTTATTAATATAATTTCTAATATATAAAATTTAAAAAATTAATAAACTTATTGCATTTATGGCCGGGTGATTAAGAATATAGTATAGTATTAACTGTGGGAGTGCTGTTTTAAATCTTTAATTAATGTTTTAGTAAATTATGCATTATTCTATGTCATTTGTAATATTAACATATATATATATATAGATATATATATACAGTTAAACACAAAAAAATTATCTACACAACATTTTATTTTTTTCAAAACTATTAAAAGTCTATATTATAATTATTTAAATAATATAAAATAATTAAATATATAAAATGAAGATTTATAAACGTTTAAAATATAATAAAAAAAAGAAAAATAAATTGAAGAGAAATATTTATGTTTACTAAGACTTCTTTTCGCGAAATTCATCATTAGTAAAAATTTAAAAATTAATTTGTTTAAAAAAAAAAAACAAATATAAATTAAAAATTGTCAAGTTTTTTTTTTTTAATATATATATACACTACAAAATTATTTAATTTGCAACAAACACCCACCTAAATGTTACTTTCACTCCCACAATTATTTAATTTAATATATAATTTTATATTTTTTTTAATTATAAAAAAAAAAAATAAAAGAAAGATAATATACAAATTTATTTTATTAGAAAATATTAAATAAATTGTTTTCAAGCGAATTAAAATAAGCGCACCCTGACGGTAATTATCACAATTTTTGAATTCTCTTTTCTTTTTTCATTTAAAAAATTCATGTAATAAAATGCAATGGAGATTCTGTTGAAAGGCAAATTATTTTAATTTTTTATACATATTTTGTTTTTTTTTTTTTTTTTAATTTTTTTTATAAAAAATTTATCAGAGCATATATTTAGGAAAACCCCATAAAACTTTTCAATTATGCATAAAATTGTATACTTTGTTTTAACTAAATTAATATCATTAATTAATGTCGTTAAAGTTGTTTTATTAGATGTGTTGGTTCATAATAGACAAAGTTAAGTTATCTTATAGATAGTACCTATTTAAAAAAAAAAAAAAAAAAAAAAACAAAAAAAAAAAAAAATTAATTATACTAATGTTAATATGTCATATGTCTATTTGTCATTTTAACAATTAAAATTTTATAGAAAATTAAAATATGTATTTTTAAAATTAAAAAAATTTTTATTTTGAATTTTTGAAAATAATTACCGTTAATTTTATTAACATTGCATTTCAATGATTGAGGAGAATTGAAGTTGATTATCACGAAAATTTGGTTCAACTAAAATTACTATTAATAAGTTTAAGTAAATTTTGAATTCTTAATGAATTTTAACAAAAAATTATGTCAAATTTCACTATACATGACATTTAGCCATAATCGATTTTAAAATTTATTCAATTACACAAAGTATACAATAGCAGGCTTTTAAAGTATATTAGAATATTTCAATAAATTAACATGACGAGACGATAAAAAAACGGAAGAAATTTCGGACGGAAAAACGGATTTCTTTCGCAAAGTATAAACGAGTAACTGACCACAATGAAAACGTAATGACGATAAAATCATGTGCTTTTGTTTACAAATTCTGTGGTAAATTTCTATTAATAGGAATTTGATGATTTATCAGATTTAATTTATTTTTAAAATGGAGAAACATGAAAGGCTAATAAAGATGTGCAAATAACTTTGGTTGCATTGAAATGTTCAAGATTTAAAAAAAAAAAAATAGATTAAAAACAAATAAAAACAAGTAATGGAAAAAACCAAGTGTTTTCAAAAAAGCACATTCCCAAAATTAAAAAATAATTCTAAAATAAGCCATAATAATAAAATAAGTAAAGAGTGTTTGATTTTTTTTTTTTTTATAGTAAGAAAAAATTGAGAAAAATCAGATCACACTTTTGTCAATTAAAAGGTAACCCTATATTATTAAGAAAAATTATTAACACAAACAAACATATAATGTTGGAGCTTTAATTTTTGTATATTACTTCAAAAAAAATTTAACAGGTGACCAAGTTAGAAGTGTTTAAAAATAGAAAATTTTCAGTTTTTGAACCCATTCAGCTGTTTAACCGGGCGCGTCACAAAAATATTTCCTGCAATGACTCATACTTATTTTTAAAGATCCAACTCCCCTCAAAACATCAATCTTCTAAGTTAAACCGTTTGAAATATATAAGCGGTCCAAAATTTTTGAAAAAATTGAGTTTCACATAACGATATATTAAAATACCGCAAGACAAAGGCAAATATTTATTTTATATATATACATATTTATAAAGTTTATAAAACCGTTTTCAGATTGAAAATATGCCTTATAAAACCTGTGTTAGAACAATTTAAAGATAGGGCTTTTTCGAACTTTGTAGGGTATAGTTCCGTAACCTGTGGGGCTACAGGAAAAAGTTATTCCAGAAAATTAGTTTTTTGGCGATGCCTATGCGTAGTTAAAATGTCATTGCTTTATTTCAAACGATTTAGAAGTTTTGTAAACGGCGAAATGGACAGAGTGAAACTAATAGGCACATTTTTTTAAAATTTTTTGAAAATGTGCTAAAAAATAGTATTATCAATAGAACAAAAAATAAAGATGGATACTTCAAAGCATCATTTTTGAAAATTAATGAAATAGCTAACCAAAGAATTTTTTTATTCATACTCGAATATCTACATTTGAGTTTATGTGACATTTCTCCCGCTTATATGACATATAATTTTTCGTGGCTTTTTTGACATGTTTATCGCCTATTTCTCGTTATGTCTCGCCTATTTTCTCTTTATGTCTCGTCTTACGCCTATTTTGGGCTGTACTTAAGCCAAAAAGAATATAATTGGATATACGTACATACAGTCACAAATTAACTGCTATTACTCAGCATTTTTTTCAACTAACTGATGGACAAAGATGTGTTAAATTTAAATAATATGTCTGTATTTAAATATAAGAAAGTTTAAGTTGTACAGTTGAGGTAAGAGATAAAATTTATTTCTTTATGCCCGTTTTAAAAGAATTATCTATAGAAAATAAACATAAAATCAATTTTATAACAATGACAACTTATCATAAAATGGAAAGGCAGTACCTGGTTCATTATTATGAAAAAAAAAAATTTAAAACTTCACCTGTAAAAAAAAACTTCGGTAAAAAACTTTGGTTTAGACTTTAGATGAAAAAAAATTACGGATTTGTCCTTTCCAGTTTCGAAATTTATTTATTTTAAAGTTCATATACTAAAAATGCATGTACATTAAAGCGCAGACATAAGCCAATTGATAGTATATGTTGCTGATCGCACGGTTGCACATACTAAAATGCTAATTTAAAAAACAATTTATATTTTAAGAAAATTTTGTATAGTTTAACTACAGAAAAGTTAAACAATAAAAATAAATTATAATGAAATGAGCTTTGGAAAAAAATTTTTGAAAAAATATTTAGAACTTTATCAAAATTCGCCATGTTTCTGGAAATTTAAATGTGAAGGACATTTAGCAGGATTGCAGATAAAAATTTAAATTCTCAAACGTTTGTGCTACAATGTCCGAATTAAACGATCTTATAAGAGGAAATAAAATCTTTCATCTTTGTCGTTTACTTTATATTATTTATTTATTTTTATCCAACAATTCTTTAAAAATGCCTCATTCAATCTCAAAAAGTTATTGAATTGTGAAGTCTAGCCTAAGTAGATGTATTTTCCAATTCTTTTAATAATTCTTTCTCTTTAGGGTACCCCTATATTATATTTCGTGGGCTCTTTCATTTTAAATTTTCCTTCTATTTAGAGGTTTTTCCTTCTATTATTTTTATTGAGAGAACAATTTTGCACAGACATTTTAATACTGACATTTCAATACTGACGTTTTAATACTGAACTGAAAAACAATACGCATGAGTATGCATAGTAAAATGCATCAATAGAAGCTGAGAATTGTATGAGAATGCATACATTTGTAGTATATAGGGCCTTTAAACGATTTTCTTTTTTTGTGAAATGTTTGACTTATACAAAAAATCATCCTTCTAAATATATATATATATATATATATATATTGTTTGATTTGATTTTTTTATATATATTTTTTGATTTGAATATCTTTCTTTAATTATTGCACATACACTACTATTAAAAGGTTTGAAAAAAGGCAAAGAAATATAACATATTTAATATGTAGGTATACCTATACATTTTTATACACCTATATGAATGTTTATATCTTTAATAAGAAATTATCACAAATAACATAAAATATTTCTTCATTGCATTTGTAGTGACCCTCGCTCTTTCAATATTCAATACTATTAATATCATATATATAATAATACTATGATTGAATATGTGGCATGTGGTATAATTATAAATACATATATATAGAAGATATATATATATATATATAAATTTTTCTATTTATTATCAAACACACATACGTAAATTCTACAAAACTTTCAAAGAACTTCAAAGGAAAATAAAATTGTAAAAATAAAAAAGGAACAAATTTATTTCTGAAATGAGAGAAAAAGAGATAGAACATTTTTTATTATTTTAAAAAAACAAAATCAGACTATATATTTTAGATCCTCTTAGATATATTCTCTGATGTCATATGTGTTTAATCATGATATTAACATTAAATGTCACCTCTAGAGATGCATATCACATTCAAATATTCCCTTACATATATAGACACATATTTATTTATGGGAAATTAATATAACATTTAAAAAAATATATACTTACAATAACAATTTTAGTTATAATATCTATATACCATAAAAATATTTTCCAATAAACATTTAAGATACATTTCCAATTATAAAAATATTTAAGTTTTAGAAATATTATGTCAGGTTTCATATTTCATAGTACCAATGTACACAAAAATAAACATTATACTGTAGATTGTAGAACGTGATTCAATTAGAAATTTTGAGGTACAAAAAAAAAAAAAAATACTTAAAAGTGTAATATTACTATATTACAAAGTGTTTCAATTTCAACTAAGATAATTTAAATACATATATATTGGTTATTAATATTATAATTTGCATTTAATGAAAAAATTGAAGAAAAACCGTAATCAGAAAATAAGGTAAATTTGCATAAATATGTATGTAGCTTGTAGAGTGTATTTCAAAATCCACAAAAAATAAAAAGAAAATCCATAATGATTTTTGCCAAAAAAAAAAAAAATACTTAGTTTAAAAAACAATTTTTTTAAATACTTACTTATATGTATGTTTGTAAAACTAATAAGAAAATACTTTAGAATTGGTTAAAAAATCAGGGTTCCAAAATTTTCTTAGCGGGGGTTTAGAGCCAGCAACCCTGACTATTTTAAATTGTTTGTTGTGTAAACATAATAAGTAAAAATGCTAATTAGGAACGACTTTTGAGTAGGTTACAAAATCAGGGTTCAATAATATATTTAATGAGGTCTTGGCAGCGGCAACCTTTTCCGCTTTATATTTTTTAAAGTTGAAATATGTATGCAATAAAAATAATTAGGAAAAACTTTAAAAATATGTTACAAAATCAAAGTTCTTTACTTTATCCAGAATATTTTTTGTATATTTTTGAATTTATGGATTTTTTTTTTTTTTTTTTTGAGTTAAGCTTGTGGATTGTTATTTATGGATTTTGTCACCAACACATGTATGTATATAAGTGATAGTTTTAATTACAAGGTAAAACAAAATAAGTGAATATAGTAGTAAAAGTTTCATAAAACGTTTCTCAAGACTGCATAAATTATTAAGAATTCGCAAGGATTAAAGCATACGTATATCAATTAAGAGAAGGTATGTCATCAAAAAACGTAAATAAAATAGGCAAAAACTTCAGAATGTTATTATATATAAGCTAAGTTAAAAATTTATGTACTCCCAAAGGAATAATGTTGGGTAAATAATTTAAATTAAAAAAAATATCTAAGTAAACCAAAACACATAATGTTATAAAGCACATAATATATAGAAGAAATTATAATTCACAGGATATTTAATTTAAAATAAAAACTAAATGTAACTATATATTTAAAAATATATTATGTTTCATTTCAAATATATATATATATATAAACCTAACTATATATTTATAACAAATATATTTTAAAAACGATAAAAAAAATCTTAAATTGATTCAACAAGAAAATTTTAATATTCAATTACAATTGATTTCCTCTTATGATTTTTCTTTTGTTTTAATTAAAAAGAAAACAAAAATTACTTGCACAGTCTATTTTGGATCACTCTTTTTTGTTATACTTAAAATAGTACATATATATACATTATATAATGTATATATCTTTTATTTTAGTATCCTTAAAAGTAAAATTAAAGCATTACATAAATATCAATAAAGTGATCAATTTTTTATTTGAAAAAAAAAATAATTTTTATACCTCATTTTCTGTATACTCATGACATTTTTGATTTTATTTAAACTATAGATATAACCATACGTATATAAATGCAGGAATTTATAGATATTTTGAAATATCTATAAATCATTTCTGATACTCATGAACAAAATAATTTTTATTTATTTTTTATTTTTCATCTATATATATATATACTTTTATTTTACACCTTTTTAATTATATCATTAATTTCAATTCAATAAATCTATGATAAAAAATTTAAAGGACAAAAATGATAATATCATATAATTGAAGGATTGAAAAATTTCGTCCTAATTTTTAATGTTTTTGAAGGATTAAAAATGATGTTTAAAATTTTTTAAGATTCTTTAAAATTCAATTAATAAATTGTAAACTATATAAATAAATGAAAATGTAATTATGTATATGTATATACATTTTAATGAATAATAATTCGATATTATATTGAAAAATGTTTTATTTAAGTCATCAAAAGGATCTCTATTATATTTTAAAAATCTTCTATAATTTTTAGAATAAAATATTACAAAACTAATATTAATGTTAAAAATTTTCTTTTATTTTTTTTTTGGAGAATAGTTTTCTGATATTAATTTTCTGACAAAAAACAAAATCTATAAATTTTTTTACCGTCGGAAATTTGAAAAGGATATTGAATAGATAAAAAAGAAAAAAAAAATAAAAAACAAAAAAACTAGCAATGAAATTATATCAATAAAATTTAATTAATTAAATATTAATATCATAGGATTAAATTTGGAATTTATATATAATTATTACCGACTATCTAAATATTTTAAATAAATATCCCCAAAAATTAGTTTCACTGTACTTATTTATTACATTTTTAAAATAACCATTGAATTAAAAGCATTCGTTTATGAAGTATAAATTTTTTATAGATTCCGCTACCAAAACACTTAAAAATAATAGTGGTATTTAAGTATAAATTTATGAGTATTATTTAAAAAAAAAAAAAAAAATTGTAACAAATTAATTTGTTTCACCTAATTTTTGTTAAATTTAGTTTTTAGGTTATTTTCCAAAAAAAAAATTTAAAAAAAAAGTGCCTATTAGTTTCATTCTGTCCGTCTGTTTGGGTGTTTAAAACATCTCTACACCATTTGAAATAGAGCAATGAAATTTTAACTACGGATAGGCATCGCAACTAAATTAATTTTGTGAAACAACTTTTTTCTATAGCTCCCCAAAGTTATAGGACTACAGCTCCCCAAAGTTCGAAAAAATCCTATACTATAAGTAAATGTATAGTTTTTTCTATTATACAAACAGTATACAGGTGCCTTACCGCGTAGTGGTACTTTCGCTAAACGAAAATCGCATTCGAAAATTTGGAACTTTGAAAATCGAATATCGTAGGTTTACGAATGGGAATTCGCATATCGTAGGTTTACGAAATGGAATTCAAATTTTAAGTATGGTGGTGTCTAACTGTGTAAGCATTATATTGTATAAAAAATTTAATTTTACACTCGCAACGCTGCGATTTTCAATTTTCAAAGTTACAAATTTTCAATTGCGATTTTAGTTTAACGAAAGTAGCAGTACGCGGTAAGGCACTCGTATACTGTTTGTATGATAGAAAAAACTACATTTACTTATAGTATAGGATTTTTTCGAACTTTGGGGAGCTGTAGTCCCATAACTTTGGGAAGCTATAGAAAAAGGTAAGGCACTAGTACTTTAATTTGACGTTATACGAAACTGCAAAATTTTTGACACCTTCTATCTTCCAAGCGGTTTACTTATGATTTTGTGTGAACATTTTACGTATGATTTTGTGTAATGTAAGCATGGAAGAGTATTTTTTTTTTTTATTTATTAACTTGAGATAGACAGTAAAATCTGGTATAAATCTCTTTTACAAACTATAGCTTTTATCTAATGTAATATATTTAATTAAATTTTGTTTTTTTTTTGTGGTAATACAGCTTTCAATCTTTTGCTGAAAAATCTTATGATTGAGGCATATTTTACATTGTTGGGAAGACTATTGAAAATCTTTATACTATTGAACATAACATCTCTTTTAACCCCTTCTGTTCTGGGTGCTATACTATTATAGTCGATAATGTTGCGCACTTGTGTTGTAATTATGAATTGAGGCATTTTTTTGTAGTTTCAGCTTACTTTTGTTCATAGAATATAATTTGTATTAATAAAATTTATTTTTCAACTCTTTATCCAATTGTTTAATTTTGAAAATGTACTTTTTCTAAAAACCGTGTTTTTCTACATTAGATGTTTTTTTATTATTTCTGACAATTAAATTAAGTAATTGCCGTCGCTAAATTGAATAAATACGAAATCGTTTTGAAATAAAAATTTATGTGTGCAATTAAAATTTAAGAAATGCAATTTATTTTATATAGGCAAAGAGTTAAGGATTAGAAAGATTTGTAGACAAATTATAAATTTTTCTGAATATATTAAAGATTTACTTATAAATTCTGCCAAAAATACTATTCAGAAATGTTGATTTATGACATTATAAAATAAAAATTGTATATTTAATGTCAATGACATCAAAAATATGTAATATATAATATATGTCCATATTTAAATAGTAAAAAGTATTGTGCATAGTAAAAAGTATAGTACCATATTTAAATAGTAAAAAGTAAAAGTAAAGAGAGAATCAATTTTCAATTGGCTGTCAATTAAAGTTAAAATTATGGCTGTGGCGCGTAGCGCTATTGTTTTGAATTTTTTTTTTTAAATCGAATAGAGACTTTGTAGACTTTTTGAATCTACTACATTTTTTTCCCTTAACATTTCATTTTCATATAAATTTGATACAATACAATTTTAAAGGTTTTAATGAGAAATTTGTTATTGTTATTAAAATATTTTTAAAATTAAAAATGAACAAGTTGAATCAATTAATTAAAACTAAATGAATTAGCTTACGTGGAACCTATAAGACTTCTTTCTTTGACTTGCAAAAAAAAAAAAAAAAAAACAAAATCAACCAAATTGTTTTGATTCTTGTGACAGCACTTAATTTAAACGTTTTCTGACTGTATAAATTACAAATTTAATTTAAAAATTCAAATCGAATTTTAGAACATTCTTTGTCAAGTTTCTCTTAGTCAAATTCCTAAAATTTGCCACTCTATAAATGCAATGCACTAAAGATAGAAACACAATAAAAAAAAACCATTACAGACATCAAAATCTACCAGCTTTAAAACTCGACTGTTAATGCTAACTGAAACATATTTAAGCAAAATACAAATACAATTACAAAATATGGGAAGAAAAAAACTACTTTTGTCAATAAAATAAAATAAAATTTTAAAAAATATTAAAATAGAGCAATTAAATAAAATTTCCAAATCATTTCTATCACAAAATCAAATTCCATTTTCTTCAAATCTTTTAAATTATTTTTTCGATATTTATATTATGACAGACAGCAACTTCAAAATTATATAAGATGCTGTTTAAAGTTACTGCTTTAATTTGTTCCTAGTTTATATATTCACATATTTTTTTTTAAAGTCTTTTAAAATCTATACGTTATTTAAAAATCTTGAGTTTTCACTTAAAATAAATTAAGATTACGAAAAAATCACAGTATAATAAAACGATAAAATCCAAAATGTATAATTTATACTAAAATCACTAAATTTAAATAAATTATTAAGGGGTAATGTATTAAAATATTCTATGTTATATTTAATTCTTTATTATTAGATCCTTTACAACTCAACTATTTGAATTAAATTTCAAAATTTAAAATAATTAATATTAATAAAATGCAGTAAATAAATGTAATAAATGCAGTAAATGTATGTAAATAAATATAAACATATTTAAAGGTACATAGAAAGATTCTTTTAGTATAGAACAGAGTAGGTATATAATATTTTATTTTCATATTATACACTATTAATTAATGTAAATAATTAATTTTAAATAAACCAACAAAAAAATTGTCTTCATTGTGTTTTTTTTTTATTGTTTAATGGCTTAGTTTCCTTTTCATTGTGAGCGAGGTTAAATTGTTCTAGAAAAATGTACTTGTACTTTTCTTTAATTTTAAGTAACTATATATTACCTTTTTCTTTCATCTTTCAAAAATTATATAAATAATTTATTTACACTAATAAGAAAAAAGCAAAATTATATTATATCATAGTGATTGAAAATGCAAAAATATTTCACTTTAAGTCAAAAAATTAAGGCCATATGCACATTGATATAAATATGTAGAAAATCATAAGTTATCACTAAAATAAAAGTGAACGGCTTTAATTGGAATTTTTTTAAATTGTATCCAAAGATTTTAATATCGTCAAAAGCATACTTAATGCTTAAAGTTTAAGCTATTTTGTAGCATTTTTTGGCGAGTATTTTTCAGACGCTAAACTACTTCAGATACTACTTTTAGTTTATTTGAATAATTTTGAAATTTTAAAAATTTCGAAGTTTCGCCTATGGAAATATTTATTTCGCCTATACACAAATATTTTAAACACAAACTCCAAATAAATATTTTTTTAGAATTAACACTAACAAATTTAATTTAATTTGAACTATAAGAATAATATAGTGTTATAAACGATTTTCTGAGCACATTATTTATCAAAATAGGTTTACATTCATTAAAATTTTAAATAAAACTTATTTAGTTCAAATAAGAGGAAAACAATTTGTATCGCAAAATTACGATCACGATCACTAATAAACTATATGTAGAATGTAAAACCAAGGCTTTTAAAAGTGCAAATGTTCGAAAGACAATAACAAAATTTTATAACTTTGTAACTTGGACTAAACTCCAGTTATATCACATATCGGTGAAATTAAATACTAAATTGCAAAAAATTATATAATTTTGATATTGATTTATAAATCGTCCTATAGTTTGTCGTTTTTGATTGAAATAATGTTAAGCAGAAGCTAAAATATACAAATTTGAAAATAGAGATTTTTCAAACTTTGAGGGACTGCAAGCCTGGTAATGGCTGAGGCTACCTAAAAAAATTATTATAGATTTTAGGAAATTGTTTTTGAGAAACTTATAAATTTTATTGCTCTAGCTTTTAGGACGTATAGAAGTTTTGTAAACAGATAGACATACAGTGGAACAGATTCAGTGAAACAAATAAGCAAAATTTCCAAACTTTTTTGAAAAATATGCTAAAAATAAATAAAAATAATTTTTTGCTTTTACATTGTTATTCCTTTAAATATGTTTTAAATCATACCTTAATGTTTATTCTCTTTAAACATTTCTTTTTTTCTTTTTAAATTGCCCCATGTAAAAAAAAAAACAAAACAGCGTGCCCATGACTACTTATTATATTTTCATTATACCATCAAATTATTATATCTCAACACCAAAATCATACAAAAATTAGAATGTTTTTTTTATTTAACAAAAAAAAAAAAAATAACTGTTATTACATCCCTAACAAATAAATATTTCAAGGGATGTCAAATTACCCACTAACAATTTTAGCCGTTTAAAAAAAAAAATAAATAAATAAATTGAAACATTGACAAACATTGAAACACATCTAATCCCTTATTTATATTCTGTTATAATTTCTAATATATACACATAGGTATACAATATATAAATCATCTAATAAATAAATATAAGTAATAGATATTTTTTTATATTGCAGTTATATTATACCTGAACTTAAACAGTTTCAACATGTACTTTATCATTATCATTTTTCATATTATTATACTTACATACTTATTTTAGTCAACCCTCAAATATTGCATAGTACAACCATAACCATCATCATGTTATGATCCCCAATTAATCAATTCCAATTTTGACTTGATATATTAGAAATTTATTATAAAAAAAAAATAAAAAAATAAGGAACACCACAATTCAAACATCAAGCAATATGTTTTCCTTATTAATTTTGCAAGACAAAGAAAATGAAAAATGAAAAAGACGAAAGAAGAAAGAATTAAAAAAACAGGAAAATAAACAAGATAACGGAAAAGTAAAAAAGAGAAAATTTTTTTTTTTTTTTTACCTCTACACATGATTACCACTGTTACTTATAGGTTATGACCCAAAAAACAAAAAAAAAAAGAAATAGAAAAAAAACTAAATTAACGCTACTTGAACTTGTTTTTATTGTATACTTTTTATATACATAAACTTATACTAATATTAACACATATTACATTTGTGTTAATATGTTCAAAAATTCTCCCATTAGATTATCTATATTATTAAACACAAAATGACTTTTCCGTGTATATAAAATCTACGAATACTTATATATGGGACTTACCCATAATAATGTAATATTATATTTTTATTAAAACAAAAAATAATAAAACAACCAAACATTCATACAAACACTATTTTAATAAAAACACTATTTAGAGAAATTGTCAAGAAAATATCCTTTTTTTTTTTTCGTAACACTATTTATTATTGTTAGATAATATAAACGTCAAATAAATGGTGAAGAATATTAAATAGAAATTTTATATTATTTTTTTTTTTTTTTTTTTCTGTCCTTTCTTATATTTAATTCTAAATACTTCGTTTAGAAACATAAATTCTTTGAAGTTAGCCATTTTCCTTTTATCAAATATGCATAGGAACATATACGAGTACATATATGTATGTACACATATTATTTAAAAAAACAAAACAAAAATAAAAGAATATACTAGGTATATATACTTAAAGCATTTTTACTTGCCCTAACAAAAACAAAAACAAAAAATAAATATAAATGCCCTTATCACATTGAAAAACTTGACTCCTATGAGACTGAAAATATAATACAACTCAAGTGTCATTATGTTTCTGTCAAATTTATTTTATTCTATTTTGACTTTTATTGTTTGGGATCTATAACATTTTATTATAATTTCATTATTACGAACACTATAAAATTTAGTATTATGTTTATAGAGTTACTTATTTACAAAAAAAGAAAAAAAAAAAAAAAATTTAAAATAAAGATTTATAATATAATATTTAAATACTTATTTGGTTTTATTTTTCAAATTTTGTAACAGTTTTTTCTTTATATGTAATAAACGATTACATAAACGATTGACAATAATTTTACTTAAAAGAAACAAAAATTTTTTGTTTTTTTTTTTATTTTTAATATAAATCATAATGGGACTATCTTTCAAACTTAACTATTGTCTAAATATTGAAAATGAATTCGTCAATTTTTTTTTTTTTTTGTTTTTTATATATAATTAATTATATAACAGTTAGTATAAGAAAAATATAATGTACATAATATGTCACTTTCAATATAGAACAGAGAAGAATTTAATATAAGAATATAAAGAAGGAAATGATGTGTTTTATCAATTTTTTTTTTTTTATTTGTATTTTTGTTAAATAGGGTTTTTGTCAAGTCTTAACCAAAACATTTAATCTCTACCAATATATTACAAAATACTACACGTATACAACCATCTGTCAATAGAAAAAAAACCAAATTTCTATATTGACAGTAAACTATTTATAACTGGAAATTATACTCGTCAATATATCGAAAAAGTAAAATATATTATTTTAATTAATTATCATTTCGGATTTTTTTTCAATTTAGGAAATTAAAATGGAGATAATATGACATAAATGGACTTTATATGAATACAGAAGAAGATGAACATAGAAAAAACTAGAAATAAATATTTGATGTTTTCAACAAACATTACCAAAGATACTAAAACAAGATTTAAATATTAAGAAATGAAGAAAAATTGTGAACGAAAATATTTGAAATTTAACAGCAAAATTTAAAATAATAGCATTTAACAATAAAAGAAACGTAACAGTTTTAAAAGGATCAAGTCACTTAAACTAGTTTATCACTTCTTAAGTAAAATTAGCTGTAATGAAAGAAAAACAAATCCTTAGTCAATTTGCATTAATTGGTCAACAAAACTAATACTAATAGGATTTTCTTTTCTGGAAAAAAAATTTTTATCTGGAAGAGGATAAACCTGAAAAACGTCAAAATTATTTTTTCCAGTTTTGCTTTTTTATTTTTTGTTTTTTGGTTTTGACCCGAACAAATCTTAGAAAAGAACGGAAAAAGGGCAATTATTTTTGTTTTGTTATATTATTTCATTAGCGACAATGTAATTTCATTTTTCAAGGGTAACATTTTTGTTTTTGTTCCAGTTTGTTACATTTTGTTTTTTTTTTTTTTTGTTTATTAAGTTGCAAATGGCAGATGACATATTTTATAAAACTATAGTTGTTTATTATAAATGTACAAGGTCTAACTGTGGCGATTTTAACAATTTCTTGCTATGCCTTAAGTCTCTTCCGTTGACTTTCATTCATTATCGGACGGTGAAGAAGACGATTGCAACAATTCATTTTGCACAAAATTTGTATCATGCTAAATTATCACATTTTCAGATATTTTAAGACTATTATAATTATGGGCTTATTACTATTTAACTAACCTGATAGTTATAATACATATATATACTCTGGAGTACAAAAGTTTATGACCCCGACAATTATTTTCAGTTGAAGTTTTTAAAAAAATGTTACCCTGTGTTTTGCTTGCCATAAATTTTTTTCGGAAAAGAACATGAAAAAATTTTCAGAGTATCATTTTTTTTTTTTCAGAAAAGAACTATTTTCGGTAAAACTGTTGCAACTGAATAAAAAATTGTAACCCAGGATTATCCCAGGGTTTTTTTTTTTTAGAAAATAAAATCCTATAATATATGTGTGTAATTATTTTATTTAAAAATAAAATTAAACAAGATAGTTAAATAAAATTATGTTAAAATTATTTTCAACCTAAAATCAATTTAAAATTTAATTACAAGTAGTTATCCTTTTAAATATCAAAGAGATAGAAGTATATTTTACTGAATTGGTAACTGATTTAAGGTAACTGATCTCTACACATTATTTGGAAGGAAATAATGTGTAGAGATAAATTTAAATTCATTAAATACCTAATTCAATATTAAATTATATTATTTGTTATGTGGATATACTTAAAATTTACTAAATTAAATTAAATCAGGGTATAATAAATAAAGATATAAATTTTATTTAAAAATCATTTTAAATTATAAGATAATCAAAAAATGGAAAAAATTAAAGCTACAAATATGTATGATATTTAAACAATTAGTAAGTACTTCAGGAAATTATAATATAATATCAATAAAAGAGTCATAAAAAATTTCTTTTCTGAAAACCAGAAACCAAATACCATATCCTATGTCTAATATTAGCAATTATTTTATTTTATTTTATTTCATATGAAAGTAGAGGTTAAAAGTAACTTTTTAAAAAATGTATATATTTCTTTTTTTTAAATATAAATTATGCAATGGATATAATATAAAGTAAATAAATTATATTTACCACATATAAATATAATATACATATATTTTAAATTACGTATGGTAAATTAACCACTTTTTTAACCAAAAATTATTTATAAAGAAAAAGTCAATATTAAAACACACCAAAATTTAATTGACTGCAAATTTATTAGACACTCAAATATAGAAATCAAAATTTATGCAAAATTAAAATGAAAAATTCCAAAAACAAACATTTGTTAAGAATATTTTATAATTTGTGCCAAATAAATACTTTACAAAAACTATAAATTTTAAGCAACTCATCATAACATTTAACAAACAGCATTTAAAAAATCCAAATACAAAAACGAAAAAAAATAAGGCTTTATAAATATCGAATGCCTGAAGAAATTTCTAAAAACTTATTTTGCAGTTGAAGTAGTTAGTACATCAGTAAAAAAAAGTCATAGGCTACCTATAGATAAATTTTTTTCCTGGCTATAAAAAAGTTTTCTCAAAATTTAAGGAATATTTTGATCAGTATTTTTAATTTTTATGTTTTAATTATTGCTATACAAGTTCAACTAGCAAAATTAAGAATTTTCTTAATGAAAGTTGGGTTTTTTTTTATTGATCCGATCATGAAGCTTAAATGAGTTTAATACAATTCGTTCATCCAGATTTTTATCAATATTTTTAAGAGATCTTGGGAAATTTATAAATGTCGTTTTTTTTTTTTTTTGACAGCTTTCAAAGTGACATAAATAAATCAAAACAAAAATTGAAAATTTTCAAATCTTTAAAAAAATAATGACAGAAAGTAAATGCTTATATGTTCTTAAAAATTGTAAATTTGACTTAGACTTCACATGGACGTAATTTTTTTATCACTTTTTATACTCAAACAACTACATTTGATCCGTTTTTGTTCACTTTTTTCGAAACTGAAAAAAAGAAATTTTTCTATTTTCCTTCCACTTTTGATCCATTTGTTTTTTTTAAACATTTGCTCCATACATGTTTTTTGACATTTTTAACTATGTTATTAAATACTAAAAAACATGAAAAAAACTTTTCTGAAGTTCTATAAACAATTCTTTTTAAAAGTAATTTTTTTTTATTGTGATCAGTTCTAAAAAGTAACGGTCAAAATTTAAAAAAAAAAATAAAAAATAATTTTCAAATGAATATAAATAAAAAAAAATGAATTTCTCTTATTTTTTCATTCTATTGATTTTCTTTAATTTCTTCATTCATTTTTTAAACGCTTCAAAAAAACTTAAGATTCCTTACATTTTAAAAAAGTACCTATAAAAGAAAATGGATTAAAACAAGAAATAGAAAACATTTACGTCTAATCACCCCAAAAGCAAACATAAAGTTAGTTTGATTCAAATCCCTTTTTTTTCCTATAATGACATATTTACAAATGTCAAAATAGAGTTAATTTGAATATGTCAAAACAAATTTCTCAAGTCGGTTTTCTTATGATTCATAGACCGTAATACGATTAATAAAATAACGCAACTTAATTAAATATTACTTAATTGTTAAATAAAAGTAAATCTTATACTAACATATGGGCATAAGGTAATACGTTTTTAAATTGAATAAAACAACAGTTATGGTAATAAAATAAGTAAGCATGTAATTTGTAAAAAAAAAACAAATACTAATAAACAGTTTTTTTTTTTTTTTTTTTTCATATAATTCAATTCCAATTTTTCTAAAAATTTCCCATTTCAAACTAAAACAGTTATTTGATCTTAAAATTTAAAATTTTCATAATGTTTTAAAAAATAAAAAATGCAGGCTTTAATTTTTTTAATAAATTAATTTTTTTTTTTTTTTTTTATTTCAATTGATCGTGGAAATCTTTTTTGATTTCATTCTTGTAATTAAAAACTTATCAAAATTGAAATTAAATTTAAACAAAAAAAAAACTTTTTTATATAAAATTAATATAAAAAAGTTTTTTTTTTTAAATAAAATTAGAAAAAGTAATTAATGTTCTATTCTGAATTGCTAATGTTACTATTAATTATTATTTATTAGTTTTATTTATTTTTTTTTTTTTTCTTAATTTTAAACTTTTAATTTTTCAAGAATTAAAAATTTTTTTTATTTCTTACCTCACTATTTCTTTTAATTTTTATTCGTCCCATATTCTCAAAACATATATACAAATAACATTTATATATATGTATATATAAATTATATATTTTTTTTTTAGATTTTTAAAACTTAAAAAATAAAATTGTTAATATTAAATTAATATTAAACAGAAAAAAAAAAAAAAAAATATTAAGTATAGCTTCTATTCTTTTCTTTTCTTTTTTATTCCTTATAAAACAATGGTTCTCAAAGTTTTGTGTTTTAATTAAAAGAAAAATAAATGTAATAACAATTCAAAATTGTGTGTGATCTTCATTAACAAAATAATATATCATATATTTTGTATTGTAAAAAAAAAAAAAAAAAAAACTATATAGACTTTATTTTTTTTTTTTTGTATAAGTATAGTAAGTAAATAATATATAATAGATTATAATAATAATAATAATAGTTGTTTCAAATCAAAACATAACATATAACACAGTGCATTAAGAAAAAGAGTTTTAAATTATTATAAAAATAAAATTAAATTGTAAAAATAAATTTATTTTTAATTGTATATAAATAGTATGTGTTTTTAAATAATTTTTTATTTTATTTTATTTTTTTTTTTTTTTGTATAAAAACAACACATAAGTACCAACCAAAATATATACGTATATTTTATATTGTATATTGTATATAATTAAAATAAAACAAAGAAAACCAAGTGTGTACTTATATTAAAGTAAAACAAAAAAAAAAAATGTTATTTAAATAATTTATATCACATTCCATAATTTAATTTAATTTAATTATTTTATTTTATTTTTCTTTTTTGTTCTTTTTATTTTTCCTTTTTTATTTTATTTTTTTATTTTTTAATTTTTTTATATATTAATTTTATTTATTATTGTGTGTAAAAAAAATAAAACAAAATTAATTTAATAAATCGCAACGAGCAAAAGACACAAAAAAAAAAAAAAAATGGTATATATGTATATTAATTAAATATTAATATGGTGCCAACATAAATAATCTATAGATGCAATCTTCATTTTAAATTGTATTTATATAATAAAATTGATATAATGAATAAAATTGCAAAAAAAAGAAAACAATTCATTAATTAAAATATAAAATGAATAAAATTCAAATAAAATGTATACGTATGAATTTTATAAGTGGATTATATATATCAAAATAACAATAATTTGATTCTTAATTTTTAATAATTAAATAATATATTAATTATTTTTATTCAAATACATTTTAAATTTTATTATTTTTGAAAACTGTCACTTTTTTTTTTTTTAAACGTTTTATAATAATTTTTTTTATCGTTTTTTTTTTTAAATTGTTTTAGTTTTACGATTTCAATTAGATTATTATTAATTTTTATTATATATTTTTTTTTTTTTTGTTTTTAATTGCTTTTATTTTTTTTTCTTGTACTTTAATTTTAATATGTATTTAATTTTAATATGTACTTATAGTATAGTTAGTATCCTTTTCCTTCTCAACAATTTATTTTAATTTTTCTTTTTTAGTTAGTAGTTGTTAGTTTTTAGTCTATAATAATAATAAAAATTTTATATTCGGATTTTATTATATTAATAAAAAAAAAAACCGTCACAAATATGTAATAAAATTTTGATTTAATATTTTTCACGTTGTTTTATGCGATCGCTTCACGCTATATAGATGCCCTTTTTTCTTATAGTTTTTTTTATATATTATATCTGATATTATAAAATAATAAATGAAAAGAATATTATATAAAAGTTTGTTGCCTTTTTTTTTATAAATATATATCTATATAAAAAATTTTTCGTTTTGTTGCTTTAATTTATTAAATATTAATAAATGAATTATATTGTATGAATATTATAGCATTTATATATAATAAAGCTGTAGCTGTTTTTTTATATTTATTTGATACTTATATCATATATTTATGGATATTTAAATTTAATATATAGTGTTGCCCTATTATATAAATTATTTTGAATTACTATATAATATGAAGTTTTGTTATACAGTACTTTAAAGAATTATATTAAAATAACTAAGTATTATTAATTCTGTTTTGTTGTTTTTCATTTACATAAGTAGTTATTTAATTCAAAAGGATTACATTTAATAATATCTCTTAAAAATTACCACCAAAATTTTATTGGTTCTTATACTGCCATAAGTAGTTATTAACAGTAGTAATGATTAACATCATCTACTAACATACTAACCCTTGTAAATGATGACTTTTTCATTTAATTTGGATATATAACTGATTGATTGGATTGAACAAAATTTCTGATACAATATTAATTTTTAATGTAATATTCAGAGATTTATTACAAATAAATAGGCTATGCAATGAATTAAGCATTCCATTTTTTCATTTAAGTAATTTTTATATAAAAATAATCATGTGATCTTCATTGAAATGTGATAATTTGATTTTTATCCAAAAATTATCATGTTGTTTTATCCTATTGACAGTTGTTAAGATAATCACGTGATTTTTATTTGTACAATTTTTGAAAAACTTAACACAAAATGTAGAGTAAATTCTTTAAAAATTTTCTATATATAATTAGAATCATAAACAATATGCATAGCAATTATAAAATTTCGAAATCATTTAATATATTATGTAATAAATAATTATTTCAGATATAAAAAAACTATAATATCTTAAGACTTGTATGAAACAATTTGTATGAAATCGTGTGAAATTATGTATGATACATATTTCATATTTTAATCATATTGGCGGGAAATTTTATTTGTTAGCGGGTAATGTTTCTGTTAGAAACTAAATTTTATGAGATGTAAAAATCAGTTGACACAAAAATGAGTCAAAACTTTTTCCTTGCAGACTAGGTATTTATTAATACATAGTTATTTTTAGTAAATATTGTATTTAAATATATATTGAACATTATACTTTTAAATACTGTTTTATAAAATCAAATATCTTTAAAGATCTCTTAACAATGAATAAAGTAATTTTAAAAATTAATTTCCTTATTAGGAAAATTTTAAAATTTAGAATCAAAAAAAAATATGGCAACACTAATTAGATTTATAAAAAAGAAAGAATTAAAAGAATAATTGCATTTATTCATAATTTGTTTTTTTTTTCTTCTTTTTTTTTTTTTGCTTTTTTTTTTTATTTTGTTTTATAAATAACAAGGAAAAAGGTATGGATGAATTTTTAGCGTGTAACAATAAAAATACCAAGAAAACGAACTTATAAATATAGAACGATAAATTAGCAAAATATAATTTGGCAGATCAAAAATTACTTGTACTTTTAAAAAGATGAAAAATTAAAATGGAAAATGAGAAAAATCAAATAAAAAAAAAATCAAATTTAGAAAATATAAATTTAAATAATAAAAAATTATCTTCAATGAGTATGAAAAATTTTAATTGAATTGAAAAACTTTAGGATATATGCTTAAAATTCATGTTGAAGTTACTACTTACTATACATTTATATTAATTAATGAATGAAAAAAAATTATAACATTAATAAATTTAAAAAACAAAAAATTACATTGATTAACCTAAAATGATTTCTTACTTGAACATGACTTGTAATTGAAGAAAAAAAAATTTTTATGGCATTACAATACACGTTTAATAGCCTAGCCGCAGAGAAAAGAAACAAAGTTTCAACTTTAAAAGATACTATATATGTAATTAATAATACTTCGTATGAGTAAATATTAATAAATGAAACTGATATATTAACAACAAGATACATTACAGTTTGGGAATTCTAGGCTTTAAGAACTACAGTTCAAGAAAATAACGAATGGTCATATACATACACAAGAAAATATAATCAGATTGAGAGGAGACCTATAAAGAAATACCAGAAAGAGCTTCTTGCAGTGTATGTATAAATATAAGTAATTAAATAATAAGATCGAACCGTTTTAGAATATTATAATTTCATAAAATAATTCAACAACTTTTTTTAAACCGTAAGATCAATGATCATTAATGTAAGATCAATGATCATCAATGGTAAAATCAATGATCATCAATATTAGATCAATGATCATCAATGTAAGATCAATGATTATCAATATACGGTCAATGATCATCAATGTAAAATGAATGATCATCAATATAAGATCAATTATTAAACGTAGCAAGAAATTGTCTAACTACAAAAGTTTCCAAAGTTTCTTTAATTCTAAAATGAATTAACAAATTTCCAGATTATAAATCCAATCAATTTATTTTTATAATTACAGTTGTATATTTCTGGCTATGAAATTCTGAAACATGATCATATAATTTAGTCGGCATAAACGTAAAAGAAATGCAATTATGTTATCTAAATTTTTTATGTTCTTAAAAGAATATTTTTTGAACTGCATTTGGAAAACAAAATTTTTTTTTTTTTCAATTGTAAATTAGTAAAATTTTATTTTTTTATTTTATAATCACTTACAGGGTGTGCCGATAAATCTGCAAATACTTCAAGAAGTGATACTAAAACTTTCGAAAAAAATTGTAAGGAAAAGATCTATGTGTACTTTTAAGTTTTTTTTTGTTTTACATTTTTAATTGCCGAATAACTCTTGACCCACACACTCTACAAAAGTTAACTTAGTAGCTAACTTAGTACCTCTTCTTATCCTCCCACCCACATAATTTTTTTGTAATTTTAGTTTAAGAAATCACTTCCTGAAATATCTGCAGTTTTATGTGGAACACCTTGTATATTATAATACATAATAGCAAATATAGTATAATGCAGTACATATATAAGAAAAGATAGTATGTAAAACGAAAAATTTTCATTTGATTCCAATTAAAAGCGTAAAACTGAGTTTTTTTTTTTTTTTTTTTTTCCTTTTTTTAAATAACAATAATAATGTTTGGATTGCTAATAATCCATTAATTTTAAAAAGAATTTTTTTTTTGTGCTGTGATGCTTCTTACAGATATTTTTGTCTCTAATGATGTTACTTTTGTTGTTGTATCTATTATAGTCAGCTAGCATTGCAGAGATTGTTATAAAACTACATGAAAACATTTTTTTGTTTCAATGTTTTTTTTTTTTTTGTGTTTATTTTTTATTGTAATTTTCTTTTATTTTTAATTTTTTGACTAAAGATAGCGTGAAAAATAATTTTCAACAAATGATATTAACCTTATTAATATACAGCTTAAATGATTTTTGTATATATTTATAAACGTCGCAACTAATTGTGCACATTATAAGACAAAATAAAAACAAAAAACTTCAATTCACTTTTAAATACATAAAACATGAAAGACTATAAAGTATAAACTAAGAAAAATAATTTTCATAAAATTAGCATTGCTATTTTATTGTAAAACTAATTTTTTTTAATAAATTATTAAAAAAAAATTTAAAATAAGCGGATAAATATATTTATACTTGATGTTATAAATTATAATTTTTTTAATATAGAAAATTTCATTTTGAAAATTTTACAAAATTTAGGGTTAAACTAATAAAATAATAAAAAAAAAAATTCTAATAAATAAATCTATAGCTTAAGTCAAGTTTTTAATACTCCTAGCATCTAAGCGTTAGATATATTATAACTATAAAAAAAAAATATAAAAATTAAATACATATAAGTAGATAATAATATTTTCGTCTACTAAGTTTCTTTTTTTCAAAATCATCTGATTTAATGAAATTTAAGATAATAAATTTTTGATAACGAATTTAAATTGAAAATGATGTATTTTATAAACGATTTAAGCAAAACAAAACCACTTATGAAATTCATGTCGCCTCGACTCATATAATTTTAGATTTCGCAAATGTACTCGTCCAATTTGCCTATTTTTAACTTTAATTTAAACTTCATAGAGGGGGCTTGATGGCCTAGTGGATAAGAGCGTATAAAATACACTCTAAACACCAAGGGGATGTGGATTCGAATCCCACACACGTCGTAAGAAAAATTCCCCCTTACGACATTTACAGCCACGCCTGAAAAGGAAAGGCTCAAAGGTAAGGATTCAAAGGTCACGAACAAAGGAGGCCATAAAAAAGTTCATAACAAGCAAAAAATTGTCCTGGTGGGCGGGAGTCTATTTCTAACAATTTCTGAGATAACAGCTTTCCAAATAATTTCGTTAACATCGTTTAAGTGTTAGCACCTAGCTGAAGTTATGGGCTTTCACACTAATATTTCAACATTTATCTTGCATAGTTAAAGAGTTACAAGGTTTTAAATACGAAAAACATTGATATTTTTCACTGTTTTTATAAAATTACTGTAATTTTTAAATAAAAAACCGCTATTAATGTATTAATTATAGCCGTACGATAGCATCGGGTATAATAAAATTACTCCTCCGTTTGTAACACCTCGAAATAAGCGAGCTAGATATACCTTCAAAGGCATGGATCGGATCAGAAAAAAATTCTAAGACTTTTGAGCCATGTCCGTCCGTCCGTCCGTCAGCACGCTAACTCAAAAACTAAGAAAGCTAGAATCTTGAATTCACACAAAAAATTCTGGGAGTAATTTGTAGGTTCCCTATTTTTTTTGGTTGAGTTTGGACCAAAACTTAGGGTAGCTCTCGAACACCTAACTTTTAGATCCCCACATTTTTTTTGTAATAGAGCTATGAAATTTTAACTGCTGATAGATCTTACAAAAATATTAATTTTATTTTTAATAACTTGTTTTTGTAGCCCCACCCGTTACGGAGCTACAGCTCCCCAAAGGTTCAAAAAAGCTCTATATTTAAATTGTTATAGCACAAGTTGTATAAAGTATATATTCATTTTGAAAACGCCAAACAATTACTACTTTTATTAGCTTTAAAATTATATATACAATAAATATATATTTGTGGCATACGGTGTCTTAATTTACCGTTATGCGAAACTCAAATTTTGCAAAATCCTTTAACCCTTCTATCTTCTAAACTGTTTACTAAACTGAAATTTTGACAGAAGTTAGATCTTTGAAAATAAGTATGAGTCATTTCAGAAATTTTTTTTGTATCACCCCCCGTTTAGGAGTTGTATGGGGTCAAAAACTGAAAATTTCCTATTTTAAACACCTGTAACTTGAACACCTGTTAAAATTTTTTTGAAGTAATACACAAAAATTAAAGCTTCAACATTATACTCTTATTTCTGTTAACAACTTTTTTTAATAATGTAGGGTTACTTTATAATTGACGAAAGTGTTACTTGATTTTTTCAAATTTTCTAACAAATTTCTTCAACAAATTTTTTGCATTTGTTTTACTCGATAATTTGAAATTGTTGAGGATATAATGCGTAGTACAAAAAAATGTAAATAAATAAACAACATAACGGTTGCTTGAAGAATTTTTATTTATATGATATTGATATATATACATACTTATACAATATCATGTTTATTTACATATAGTATATGTCACTAGTGAGTGAATGATAAGAGTATATATGTATATTATATAGCGCCGTATTTACATAAATATATGTATTTTATTGTACTTATAAGAAATTATTCTGTCAATGGAATATTTAAATATAATATAATATAATATTTAAAATTATATTTACTGTTTTGTACTAAGTAAATTTAATATACATTTACCGCTTAATATTAAATGGTACTATAGAATATTTGAAAAAGTTTTGGATTGATAATCGTTATGTGGAAGGTTAGAATCTGCTTTTGAAGAATGTACATATAAACATATAGTTTGAATATATGTACAACCCATAGTTCTAGAAATTATAAAATTCACCCAAATTATTTTAAAATACTAAAATATTAAAAAAATAATATTGTAAGCAGAGTAACAGGCTGTGAACATACTAACGGTTCGTACGGTTATCTAAGAGTTGACATAAAGGCAACTGTATTCTTCCTCGTTTTATTTCAATTTTAAAATCACCAATTCCTCAGCTTCAATTTAAGTTAATACATTTTTCTCTTATCTTTTACCGTTTTTAAGATAAAATCTAAATATAACCATGCGCTTAATTAAAATTTTGTTAAAAGTTATATTGTACATAAAAATAATATAATTACTTGATAAGTAAGCACATGATTATATTTAGATAATTATCTCGAAAACGGTAAAAGATAAGAGAAAAATGTATGAACTTTTTAAAAACGAAAACTCAATTTCTGGAATATTTTAGAATATTAGTCAAATATTTTCGATCTCACCCGATTTCATTTTAGTTTTTAATTAAAGCTATATAGTACATACATACAATAAGTCATGGGACACCTTATAAAAAAAATATCATAAATAATTTAAACTCCTACACCCATTTAATTATTTTTGCTATAAAAACCAAAATAATTCATTGTTATTTGTAAATAAAAAAATACATATTTATGTACCTACATTTTTTGTTTTGATTTCCTTTGTTTTGTTTTTTTTTTTTAAATTTAACATAAAATAAGGTAATTTGTATAAAACAAAAAGATTTTATTGTCACACATTTTTCTAAACTTTGAAAATTTTTTTTTATTTTAAAGAAATTCTATTTAATTTATAAAAAAAATATCTAGAAATTAAAATATTAAGTGTTTATTTTCAATTTTTGGTATACAAAATACAGAATATAAAATTTGCAAAAATCCAAATTCCAAAAAAAAATCGTATATCGTAAATGTTATAACGTATGTAGATCTAAATGTTGTACGTTTTAAAAATTTTTATGTCATTTGACGTAAATCTATTTATACATTTAAAATAGCAATACTTTACGTCAAATGATGCGTATCAAAAAATTTTTTAATAGACAGATCATAAATAAGCATATTTATTTACCAATAGATAGGCAATGAAGAAAATATATTTCAGTCAATTTTGAGAAACAGCTGAGTGAACTGTGCTTATGTATTTTGCTTTTGGTTTTTTTTTTTTTTTTTCAGAAATTTGTTTTCCACTTTTCGTTTTTCACTTATTTTGTTATTTTAGGTAATTAAAATTTTTAATAACTTTCTATTAAAATAACTTTTATTTTTAAAAACAAAATCTTTCAATTATTAAGTATAAAACAACTTAAAATCTCTTAAATGGAACTGGTTATGGTGAAACTGTTTTATATTATTTTCATAAATAAAAAAAAAAAACAGCCGAGTGTCAGTAAACCGCTGTATACATATTTTACATTTATTATAAAATGTATATGAAATTTTTTGACTGCCTTAAGATAGAAAAACACATATGAAGAAAAGAGTCAACAAATATCTTTCTTCCAATCTATTTGTGACACAGATGAACAGAGACGGCGCAGACGGTTAGACAGGTCAGTGTATAACTAATAAGTATAAAGGACACAGATGGTTAGTGTAAAATTTGATATTTGTTTTTTTTTTTTTTTTGAAAACAATCTAAAGAGAAATACAAAGAGTTTTTTTTTTGTTCATATAATTATTATTCAATAATATTTCAAATGACAAAATTAATGTTAAAAGAAAAATAATTACAGTAATTAATTGAAATATATACAGTTATGCGTAAAAGTTTAAGACCAAAAAAAAAATTCAAAAATATTTTATCTTCATTATTCAAATTTTTAGTTTTTTCAAATTTTAAATCCAAAAAGTAAGTATATAATATAACAATTTATTTTAAAACCAACTTAAACAAAAACAAAAACATAATGGAAGCAAAAAAAGAAAAAAAATGAGATGCATATAAACTTAAGACCATTGGATTTGTCGTTATTCAAATTAAAATTATTATTCTTCGTTTATTAGCTTTACTAGTAAAAAAATATTTTAATATGACATTTCATTTTGGAATTTTTTGCGAGAATATCAAGTTTTAACTTGTTATGGGAAAAAAAGCAGGTAACACTGAAAAGTTGTGGCAAGTATGTGTTGTTTTTCTTGTTTGAGTAAACAATATTAGTAATTTAAAAATTGTAGGTTATTAGCCTTCATAAATTGCAAATGAAGGAAAGAGCTATTACGTGTCAATTGGGTGTTAGTACAAGATGCGTTCACAATACAATAAGAAGATATCAAGAAACTGGTTCTATAAACCATAGAAACCGGTCTGGACGCACTAAGAAAGTGACATCACGTGTAAAAAGAGTTTTAGTTAGCAAAAAAAGGTAAAGCAAAACCGAACTACAAATAGCTTTGGCTTAGCTGAAAATTTAGGAAAAAAAACTAATACATAAATCTCATCAGGTCATGTTAGAAGAGTGGTCTGCGGTATGAATTTAAGAAGAAGAACTGCAACAAAAAACCCATTATGAACTAGCAAAAATGCTAAACGTAAACTAGAGTGATGCAGAAGACATCTGAAAAATATCACATTTCTTGTATAAATCCACAAACTTAATATGGTGGGAGTAAAGTAACAATTTGGGGCGGCATTTCCTGTTATGGTTACACAGACTTGCACATTATAACAGAATCAATAAATGCTAAAAGATACGTGCATATTTTTGAAAGTGCTACCATTTATGGAAGAAGAAATGCCATTATGCGGTGCTTTATTTCAGCAAGACAATGTCTGACCCCACGTTGCCAGAAAAAGATTACAGTGGTTTCCTGATAATAAAATTGATATCTTACTATGACCAGCATGTAGTCCTGATTTTAACATTATAGAAAATGGTTGGATGACAGAGTTGTGAGAAGAAAAACTGAAACTGTGGAAGAACTAAAAGATATTTTGAAAGAAAAGTGGATTGCACTTGCTATAGAAACTCTCCATAAGCTTTTTGAATCAATTCCCAGAAGAATCAATAATTGTATAGCCTCTAAAGCTTTCTATTGCAAGGGGTAAAATTATAGTCTTAAATTTATACACAGCTAATTTTTTTCGATTTTTGTCATTTTTTTTTGATTCCATTATGTTTTTATATACTTCTTAGTTTTTTTTTAAATAATGAATTGTTATATTTTATATAATGTTATATTCTTTTTAGAATAAAAATTTGGAAAAATTAAAAATTGGAATCATGAAGATAAAATATTTTTGAATTTTCTTTAGGTCTTAAACTTTTACGGATAACTGTATAAAGTATGTAAAATCGAATTTTTTTTATATTTTATTATATTTAAAACAACATATGTTTATATGAATCTATGATTCACTTTCAATTTTTATTATTTAGAGATAAATTATATCATTTTATTAATTTTTGCATATTTTTCAAAAATTTAAAAACCATTTTTTTTATTTTTTTATTTTTGTTTTTTTAATATTCAATAAATTAGAAAATCATATACCTATACGTAAAAAAAAATGGACATTATGGACATTTCTAAAATATATTTTTTTTTCTTTTTATTTGTATTTAGAGAATATTAATTATAAAAGATTAAAATTTATATTTTGATAATCGATTGATTTTGAAATAAAAACAAAATATCTTTTTTTAAATTTTTAAGTCAAAAAAATATAAAATATGAAAAACTATGTTATGTATATAATTAAAAAAAAAAAAATTATGTTAAATAGGAAAATTATGAAAATACATATTGCAATAAATGCATATTAATTATTTAAAAAAAAAAAAGATTTTTATTTCGAAATTTTGTATTAATTATATAGAAAAAAAAAAACATAAGAAAAACGTAAACAAAAAAAAAAAAAAATTTAACATTATCATATCGTTTTAAATTTAAAAGGATAATTTAATTTTCCACTCTGATAAATTTATTTAAAATCAACAAAAAAACAAAAAATCGATTCTACAATAAAAACAAAAACAATTTTGCAATCGATTTTATAAAATACAAAATAATATAATTAAGAACATTAAAGTTTTTATTTTTAATGTTTGTTAATGGTTTTTGCGATTAATTTACCAGAAATTTTGTATTTATTTTTGCATGTAATTTTTTGAACTAACATAGGTACATAACATAACTAAGGGGGGGAAGTATTATTTTATATTATACAGTTATGGTAAAAATTTTATAAAAATTATTTTGATAGTCAATAAAAAAAATTATTATACATTATTATTATTATCAAGCCGTGTGATTAGCACGATAAAATATTTATTCTGGAAAAATTTTGACATAACGAAGTAAAATTTTGACATTTGACATTTCTCACATTTAAAAAAAAAACAAATTATTAGAAGACAGAAAGAGTGGAGTAACATTTTTTTTCTGTCTAAATTTTTTTCTTTTTTTTAGTAATAAAATGTTCTCAAACGAATCGTTAGAGTTAGAATTCGCTTTTTAAAAAATAGTTCGAAACTAAATATACTGAAGCAGTGAATGAAGCATACTTTTTTAATTATGATTAATACATTTAATTTACTGCATTTAGTCCTTTGAAGTTAAAGAAGTTTCTAAAAATATATAAAGTTATATATTAAAAAAAAAAAAAAAAAAACGAAAATCCATTAAAGATACAAACTAGTTATTTTTCTTTCACTTTAATATAAAACTAATAATAAATATCTAAGCGATTGAGTTGCTCAGTAAATTTTCGCCACCTCAGAGTCTGAAGACTCTAAGAAGATGCAGAAATAATATCTCTTTAATATCTTGTAAAGAGACTATGATCATCTAAGTGTATTTAGAACAACAAAATATCGATATGTATTTACTTTTAGATGACCAACAAACTCTTAAATTCATGAGTTTGAAAGTACAAAACATTTGGCAACTTTCGGTTTCAAATATTCTAATGATTTTCAAAAAGATCTTTAATGTGACTTCTGGGATACAAAAATGCTTTGTAGAGCTCAGTACTACAATTTATTGGATAAATTTAGTTTAATCACAGAATTATTATTATTTAATTAAAATACGACAGGAGGAGTGTTGTCCAAGACTAAAATATATTTTATTATCGATATTAATCTTTTTGTTTTTGCCCACAACTGTTAATTATACAATTTGCTAATTACAAATTTTGCCACAATTCAACCCAAAAATATAGAAACAAAGTAGATAATATTCAAAATGAAAATAAAAAAAAATTGATTATGACTTATCAGTTATTATTGACATGAAAAATTACTACACATTAAAAACTTGATACTGAAAAGAAAGATAATTTTCATTCCAATTTAGATTTGAAAATTAAAGGAAAAAATTTGCAAAATAAAACAATAATTTTGTTGCAGTTTTTTTTTTAAATGCAAATTTTTATCTGTCTAGAACTTAAAACAAAAATAAAATAAATGACTGTATTTTTAATCAGTATATTAATAAATCAGACTATTTTTTTTTTTGTTAATTCAAACAAGAAACTGAAACATGGTAACTATGGTATAAAATTTTATTTGGCCTTAAAAAGATTTTTTAATTACATCTACGTTGGAAGGGAGTCAGAGTATAAAAGTTCAAATTTACAGTATTTGAGTTACATCTCAGAATATGATTATACAGATTGAGTCAATCTTATAGCAAACAAAACAGTTCTAACTCGAATAAGGAAAATATCAAAGAAATACAAATCACAGTTAAAATTAAGAAACTTTAATACTTTGAACACATTTTGAGGCATTCAGAGAAGTATTGTCTTATGAAAATTATAATAAGACAAAATTGAGACAAAAAATTGAAGACAGGGTAAGCGAGAAGAACAATATCTTGATTTAAAAACTTAAGTCAATGGTTCAACAAGAGCACCAGATCACTGTTTAGATCAACAGAATATAAGGTGAAAATGTTGGTCAACATTCGAAGCGGATAAAAGCACAGAAGAAGAGGTAAAATACGATCTTAAAATTGCAACTATTGTACAAGTAATCTACGTCTTACACCAATAATTTATACTCTCTATATATGTATTACCTATTACTGTTTCGCTTAATTTAATAAAACAGTTTTCTTCTTTACAAATGTTACTACAAATCTTGTTATCCACATATTATCCACATATATTATATAAAGATACTTTACTATATATAAAGTGTGTCCAACTTTAAGTTAATTATTATGATTAACGCACTTAAGACCATCAAAAAAAACTTTTAATCCATGACTATTATATTATATAGATTTTTTTAAAATATGTCCTAATTTTATCTGTCTACTCTATAAATTACAAAAAAAAAAACAAAACATGGTTGATTCAAAATTGATTTTTTTTCTTTTAATTTTAATTTTTAATGTCATAAATTTATGTAAAATTTATTAAAAATTAAAAAATCAGTTGTTAAATTCTTTTTATTTTTAAATAATTTATTATTAAGAAACATTTAAATTATTTACAAAAGAAATCAATAAAAATATACATTTTGATTTAGGTTTATTATAGTCAGCCTAGATAAAATAATGTAATAAATATGACGTCTAAAAACAAAGATTTAATGACACGCGTTGCAAACAATCATCAACATCCATAGAAACATTTATTCTCTTTTCAAATCGTAAATCTTTCAAAAACATTAGCGAATAAATTTTTAATAAAAAAAAAAAGGAAAATACAAAATTCCTAAAATTATATATATGTAAAAATGCCATTTTTACACCTTTGTCTCAACCAATTTTAAATGTTCCATTCACAATATATGTACATATATACCTACTTACACATTTCGTAGAAAATCAAAAATTTATTTATAAGTACAAATTTAAATTAAATTAAAATAAAAAAAAAAAAAAAAACAGACCCTTAAAACTTAATTAAATATTAGAAAATGGAAGAAAAAAAAAATTGTATTTGGAATTAATCCAAAAATGTAAAAAATTACTATTTGAAAAAGAAATATAGTTTTTGTTTTTTTTTTTTAGATAAAAAAGTGATGTTACATTTTATCTAAAGATAAATTAAAAATTTTTTAACATGTTCGGTTTGCAACCGCTGCAGATAACTGCAGATCACAAATAGTTTTAATCTAAAGGATCTTAATGGAATATATAGATATTAATAGTTATTTAATTTAACGAAACGGAAAATATTTCAAGAAGTTCTTTCAAACACATTCACATCTATAGCAGTTTTAAAGATGCATACTACTTCTGCATACTTCAACTTAAATTTTTTGCCTAACAACGGGTATAACTACATTTAGTTTTAGTACTTTTGTAATAGCCCTTTTACAGTTTACAGATATTCAATGCTCAAGTTGAACTGTTTTCATTTTAATGCGACCATAATCCATGATTGTAGGGAGATAAGGGGTGATTGTAGTAAGAAAAGATAAACATAATTACATTTTATTCTAATTAATATAGGTTTTTATTTTATTTTGAGATCATATTAATTGTTGTGTTGCCTTTTTATTTTGAATTTTCCCTTTTTTTATACCCGTACGATAGGATCGGGTATAATAAAATTACTCCTCCGTTTGTAACACCTCGAAATAAGCGAGCTAGATATACCTTCAAAGGTATGGATCGGATCAGAAAAAAATTCTAAGACTTTTGAGCCATGTCCGTCCGTCCGTCCGTCCGTCAGCACGCTAACTCAAAAACTAAGAAAGCTAGAATCTTGAAATTTACACAAAATATTTTGGGAGTAATTTGTAGGTTCCCTATTTTTTTTGGTTGAGTTTGGACCAAGCCTTAGGGTAGCTCTCGAACACCTAACTTTTAGATCCCCACATTTTTTTTGCAATAGAGCTATGAAATTTTAACTACTGATAGATCTCACAAAAATATTAATTTTATTTTTAATAACTTTTTTTTGTAGCCCCACCCGTTACGGAGCTACAGCTCCCCAAAGGTTCAAAAAAGCTCTATATTTAAATTGTTATAGCACAAGTTGTATAAGGTATATCTTCATTTTGAAAACGTCAAAAGATTACTACTTTTATTAGCTTTAAAATTATATATACAATAAATATATATTTGTGGCATACGGTGTCTTAATTTACCGTTATGCGAAACTAAAATTTTGCAAAATCCTTTAACCCTTCTATCTTCTAAACGGTTTAAGTTGGAAACTTGAAATTAGATCAGAAGTTAGATCTCTGAAAATAAGTATGAGTCATTTCAGAAATTTTTTTTGTATCACCCCCCGTTTAGGAGCTATAAGGAGTCAAAAACTGAAAATTTCCTATTTTTAAACACCTGTAACTTGAACACCTGTTAGAATTTTTTTGAAGTAATACACAAAAATTAAAGTTTCAACATCATACTCTTATTTCTGTTAACAACTTTTTTTAATAATATAGGGTTACTTTATAATTGACGAAAGTGTTACTTGATTTTTTCAAATTTTCTAACAAATTTCTTCAACAAATTTTTTGCATTTGTTTTATTCGATAATTTGAAATTGTTGAGGATATAATGCGTAGTACATAAAAATGTAAATAAATATACAACATAACGGTTGCTTGAAGAATTTTTATTTATATGATATTGATATACATACATACTTATATAATATCATGTTCATTTACATATCGTATATGTCACTAGTGAATGAATGATAAGAGTATATATGTATATTATATAGCGCCATATTTACATACATATATGTATTTTATTGTACTTATAAGAAATTATTCTGTCAATGGAGTATTTAAATATAATATAATATAATATTTAAAATTATCTTTACTGTTTTGTACTTAGTAAATTTAATATACATTTACCGCTTAGTATTAAATGGTACTATAGAATATTTGAAAAAGTTTTGGATTGATAATCGTTATGTGAAAGGTTAGAATCTGCTTTCGAAGAATGTACATATAAACATATAGTTTGAATATATGTACAACCCATAGTTCTAGAAATTATAAAATTCACCCAAATTATTTTAAAATACTAAAATATTAAAAAAATAATATTGTGAGCAGAGTGACAGGCTGTTAACATACTAACGGTTCGTACGGGTATCTAAGAGTTGACAAAGTCAACTGTATTCTTCCTCGTTTTTTTTTAATAAGCATCAGCTGTGCATCTGTTTTTTAATATCAAATTGTTTTTTTTTTTTTTTTTTGGACTGCCGTTAACATGACAAACTTTATAATATTCATAAATAAGAAACAAGCGAATAACGAAATTTATTTTTAGATAAAATTATTAGATGCATAAAAGAAAAAAAAAAAAACAAAATGTAGAATACAAAAGAAAAAAAAAATCAATTTAAATGCACTTAGATATAATATATATATACATATATATAGTAATTATTGTAATTATATATTTTTTATATAAAAATATGGTAATAATTAATATTAAAAAAATATTTTGTATAACAAATAAAAAAAAAAAAAGGAGGGAACAAAATATTTAAAAAAATAAAATAAAATAAATATTTGCATCTGCTCGTTTTTTTAATTTAATTGTAGATAAAGATATTTCTTTTTTTTTTTTATTTTAAACATATTTTGAAAGAAAATACCTATTTAATTAAATTTTACCACTTTTCTTTTTTAATAATCTTCTATCATTTTTATTAAAATGTTATAAGTAATATTGTATTTTGTCACATTCAATCAGATAGAAATGAGCACACTTTGCTTAATTATCTGATAAATTAGAATAAGTCGCAATTCAGTCAAACATATTTGACCAAACTCCGTTTAATTATCTGATGAATCTAAATAAGAAAAGAATAGTAATAAGTAGCTAATGGTTTAATCTTGTCAGATTTTTTCTCACTAAATTTGGTTTATAGTTTAATTAAAAAAGAACGTTTTATAAATATTAAAATAAAATATAATATACTAAATATATATATATATATAAATATAACCAACTAATAAATAATAACTGCAAATCATAACATTAGTATTATGTCTTTTGTACAAGGATTCACTAAAAACAAAAGAAAGTCAATATATGAGAGATGCACTAAAAACAAAAGAAACTCAATACATATATTAGAAATTCACTGGAAAATTAAAAAAAATAAAAATTAGCAAAAAAAAATCAAGAAACCGATTAAAAATAAAATAACAATACATACTTATATTGTACATAATATTCAAATTTAAAATTTATATAATAAATATTAATTATATAGTTCATATTATCCAGCCAATGGTATAGTGGTTAAGACACCGGCCTTTCATACGAAAGGTTTCGGGTTCAAACCCCGGCTGGGTTATTATTATTAATAAAATAATATAGATTTTTCTTATAATATATAATTAGTATAATATAATTAAATTAAAAATAATTATATATGTCATATAAATTATATTTAATATCATATTGTAATATATAATAAAATAATAATAAAATATAATTCTTGTGTAAGATAATAGATGGCGTAGAACTAAAATAAAACGTCCTAGTCTTATACAATAGCTACAGCCGAGTAATCAACGGCTTAGTGAAAATATGATTCCAGAAACTGAAGCTTAGTCAAATATGAATAATAAATGACTTAGTGTATGTTAGGTGTAAGGAAAAAAAAGGAAAAAAAAAAATATAGTTAATTGAAAATTTCTTAAAATTGACTTCCATCCACTACAAATTGAAAACCAAACTACTTTAAATAAGGATGCAGTATTACTAGGTTTAAATCAAAACGACATTTGCAGAATAAAATCAAAGTAACAATAAAATTTCATAGACTTTTATCAAAAAAGTCAAAATAATCCAATAGATATTTAATTAATTCAAGTAGATACTATAGGTATATATGAATTAAAAAATTATGACCATAAATTTATGAAAATTATAAAAAAAAAAACGCGAAAAAACTAAATTTCTCATACAAATAAAAATTATGAAAAAAATTTTAGAAAATTCTGTGAAAACTTTTTTTTTTAACAATACAAATATTGAATTTAAATAGGGTATTTATTAAATTTAAAGTTAAAACAAAAAAATTTTATTATATTCATAAAATTATTTAACAAAACCGTATTAAGGTGCAGGTTTTAATACAAAAAGAAGAAAAATACTAAAGTCAATAGAACCACTAGGCCAACTAAGTTCTGTATAATACTAAGATTAGCAAAATTTTAAATTTAATTGTTCAATTTTGCTTTATTAAATTTTATCTTAATCCGGATAAACAAAAAAACAAAAAAAAAAAACAGATTGTGTGTTAAACAAAATTGAAAACTTAAACAAACATTTTCTGATATATATTTTGTAAGGGTCGGGTACAAAATTCCAAAAAAAAAAAAGTTTCATTCCATTGACAAAATACAATTTACATGATTCCAGAAAAACAAAATTCCAAAACAAAAATAGCAAAATTTTAAATTAAATGGCAATTATTTTAAATAGTGCTAAAAACCTCTGCTAAACAAATTATTGGGATTCTGATTTTGTAACCAACGATTTTGTTGAAATATGTATGTAAAAAAGTAATTAGAAGGGACTTTATACCTTCTAATTACTTTTTTACATACATATTTCAACAACAAGCATTTAAAATAGAGGGAGTTACCATAACCAAAACAGCCCAAACTCCAAATTATTGAAATGCTGATTTTGAATAATAAGAATCAACTATCAAACCCCATCTATTTATTTTTTTTACATACACACATATTTCAACAACTTGAACGTTAAGCGTTCAAAATTAATAAAAATAAACTCAAAAAATCTTCTTAATTCTTATATATATGTATATACATATTGTGGAAAAATCGCATAACACTAATTTTGTAATAAACTACAAGATTCTTTTAAATAATTTTTTGCATACATATTATTTGACAACTAAGCACTTAAAATAGCGGAGGCTAGTATGCAAAATTAAAATTTTTAATTTTTTAGAATTTTTTTTTTTTTTGGAATTAAGTATAACATCATTCCATTTTGTAATAAAAAAAAAAAAACTATTAAATATTTATTAATATTCAACGCGTAATTTATAATATTAAAAAAAAAAAAAAAATTAAAAAGCAATTTAATTATAACAATAAAAAATTATTGACGAAAAGAAATGCATTAAAAATTAAATAATTTTTGTATTATTAGATACATATATATAAAATACCTTATATACTTATATGCCAAAAAAAAAAAAATTAAAAGAGAGAAAGATAAGAGAACTCCCTTGAAAATTTAATGAAGATAAAAAAAGACGAAAAAAATAAAAACAATAAAAAATATTAAATCTCTAGAATCTAATGAAGAGAAATATTCATTTTATATTATATGCAATTTGGAGAAAATTAAATTTAAACAAAAAAAAAAAATTATTTTTATTATACCAATACATAATTCAGTAAAGTTAAGTATCCATGGTCAAATGTGCATAAAATTCGATTTTAATGTGTTTTTCCGCTTAACAGTTTTTTGTGTATTTTCTTATTCTAAAGCCTAGACACATCTCAAACCAAAAAATATATTTTAAAGTGCAAAATAATATAATGAATGACAAAAATAAAAAATTATAGTAGTGTTCAACATTCCATTATACAATACATAGTCCAGTACAACATACATAATGAAAATAATATTGTAAATAAGAAATATAATCCTATAAGTATGCAATTTATATTAATATTATAATGTGTAAGAACATTTTCTAAGGAGATCTTTTGCCATGCCTTAAATAAAAGCCGAGGGTCATACTGGTAATACTAAAGTTTATTGTATAATATTAGTTCAAAATAAATAAATAAAGAAATCTGGATTGACGAATGATTAATCATATTGCACATTAACCAAAGGATTACGCGTTCAAATCATTGTAGGAACAGGTAAAAAGTTTTTTTTTTTTGTTGGAAACAAATCCACCATGCTATTAAATATAATATAATCCTATGTGATTTGTATAATATCAATATAAGTAAAACAAAAAATTAATTGTTCGCACAATGGATTATCTATAAGGAGTAAGGAATTAAGTATACAAAATTATATTGGCTCTGAAATCAAAATTTTTATCTAAAATTAACAAATATATAATAATATTTAAAAACTCGAGAAATTTTCTTTTCGACTAAAGAATACTAAATATAAATACATAACGTTTACTTATAATCTTATCATCTATTATAAAAATTGGAATTTTCATTCTTATATAGGTACATAAGTTTATTATAAAGAAAAAACACTTTCATATTTGTCTGATTTATTATCGGACAGACAATTAAAGCACAAAAGTAAAACTTTTTCTAGATAAAACAAAAGGTAAATTTAAAAAAAAAAAAAAAAAAGAAACATAAAGTAATGAAAATAATTTAAGGACATGAAAGAAAATCCCAAAGAAAAACTAAATATAAAATTTGTTAACAATTTAATGTGTATTACGAGTCCTTATTGAAAATTTATATTATACATATTAAATTTTTATGTTTTTTTTTTGTATACGTATACACAAATATATATACCGTAGCTAAGTGTTTCATGTGTACTAAAAGTTTATATATTAAATTTTATACGAGTAACTTGCTTTATTATTTTACAGTCTAAAAATTGTTAAGATGAAAATCACATTTTAGGATTTATAAGACAAGAAAAATGAAACAAAAATGAGAAATGAAAAATTGTGTTGGAAAATTGAAGAATATTTCATCCTCTATAATAAAATAAAAATCATTTTGATGATTATTATAAACCATAAAAACGAATTATCAAAATTTATTTGTAAGTTTTAATAGATTGTTTTTCTTTTCTTTATTTATTTTTCCTTTTAGTACTTTTGTTGAATTGTACTTTGAATGCTAACAAAAATATTTTTCTTATATTTTGTTTTTTTTGCAATCTAATATTGTCAAAGTTTTTTTTGAATTCTATTAAATAAAAAACTAAAGCAAAAATTAATTATTTTGATTTAATAATGAAAATACGAAGTGATATAATTGAAAAAAGTCTAAAATATAATTTTAAAAAAATTTAAAAAAAAAACAAAAAATGGAGATATTCAAACTTAATTAAAGAAATAATTGATGAGACGAGAAATTACAATATTTTATTCATTTCATTATTTGGAGTTTGGAATTGACTTTTAAAAATTTATTTATCATTTAATTATCATTCTTATACGTCCATATTTAATTATATTTCAAATGAATCAAGTACACTTAAAAATGTTAAAACTTCAATAGTATAAAGAGCTGAAAACATTAAATAGTTGTTACTTTGCATAATTCAATTTATATTTTCATTTATTTGATATTCTAGACTTTTATATTTTTAAACTAAAACTCTTTTAAAAAAAAAAACTAAAAGATGTGAGCCTCTTTACAAATCAGTATGCATTATATTATGTCCTTAATACTTTTAAATCTTTATAAAAATTTCCATTGAAAAGCCACTCAATAACTATTTCGAAGGTGTTTTTAAACCAAATAATATTATTAATATAAAAAAAAAAACAAGTCTTTCAGTTGTATTAAATAAATATTTAGTTTAAAAAATAAATAATATTTAAAATTAATATTATTACTGATGTAAACCAAATTTAAATATTATATAAATAAAAGCAACATACATATAAAGGACAAAAAAATAGAATGGCAATTCATTTATATATTATTTAAAATTTCAATAACTATAAAAGTTAATTATAAAAGACAATCAAAAATGGGTTGGCTACGAAATTTCGCCTTTCAAAATCTTGTGTTTCAAAGTCTCACTTTTTAAAATTTAGCGTTTCTAAAATATAACAGGAAAATTCTTTCTTATTTAGAATCTCAATATACAAATACATAAATATTTTGGAAAAAGCGTATAATCCTTCTTATGAATACAACTCTAAAATCCCTCCTAATTCAGAATCTCGTATATATAATATACTTAAATATTTTCGTAAAAGCGAATAAGTATTCTGATTTTGAATACAACTCTAAAATCCTCCTAATTATATTTTTTTACAAAAATCTTCAAAAATAAACTTAAAATAGTCAAATCACCGCTAAAAAAATTACTGGAATCATGATTTTGTAACCAACTATAAAAACTGTCCCAATAATTTTTTTAGATAGGTATTTATTTCAACAATATAGCTGCCGCCCCCAAACCTCCCGCTAAACATATTATTGGAATCCAAATTTTGTATCCGATTCTATACAATTTTACGCAATTTTGTACAAGCATATTTTGTAATTGCTAAAAATTGATTTTGTAACCAACTCTTTGTTAATCAATCTCTTAGAATACAACTTTTGTAACTGTCGCAATTTTTTTAAACATTCTAACATTAGCTTCTTTTCGGCTAAAATTTTTATATTCAAATATTTTTGGCTATTTGACATTTTTTTATTCTACATTTCAACAGAAGACCATTCCAAATAATTCTTGTATTTTTTTTTATTTATACTTTTTCCCAAGATTTTTTAAAAAATATCGCAAAAACGTGATTTTGACACGCAAGATTTTGAAACACGAGATTTTAATTCACGAGATTTTGATACGCTCCCATCAAAAATACTTAAAATGTATTATTTAATGTGAAACACTGCGAAAATCGTTTCATATCTTATCATATCATTTTTTATTAATTTATATATTTTTAATACCCACAGTTAAAAAAAAAACAGCTATAGTTTTTAAATGGATAAAATTGCATTAAATGTACCACAATTATTACCATTATTATCATCATATAAATGATAATTACATTAATTCGAATTTTTATTACGTGTTTTTAATTATTTTTGTTAAATGAAAATTAAATGAATGTGAGAACATTAATAATAATTAATAAATTTAAAAATAACTATATTTATATATTTAGTATATATATATATATATATATATATATATATATTATATATAAATATTATATAAAACGTAGATTTTTATAATTATATACATAGAAAATTAAAATAAAATTGAGAATTATTTGTATTTATATGATATTTAATAATATATTATTATTATTGGGCCTCTTTTTGCCGAGGAGTCGCTTTCCATGCCATGGTGGAAAACCAAGTGCCGATTGGTGGTGATGGCAAGGTAGTAGAAATTAATGAATCGAAATTTACAAAAAGAAATTTAATATTTGCCACCACATTGTACGCGACAATTGGGTTTTCGGTGAGATTGAGAGGGGAAGTGGAAAAATATTTATGGTAACAGTGGAGGATCGTTCCCGGGAAACGTTAATAAGTATTATTAATAGATGGATCCTCCCTGGTACGAAAATCATATCAGACTGTTGGAGATCGTACGACAGTCTCTCAGGAGAAGGGTACATATACGAAAATGCAAGTAAAATTTATATTTCTTTTTTTTTTCTTTTATTACAATATTCACATATTAATTATAGGTAAACCACTCCCTTCATTTTGTAGATCCTGTAACAGGGGCCCATACAAATAGTATAGAGTCAGCGTGGAATGCGGCAAAAATTTCGATCTCTCCACAAAATAGAAAGACTAATAGTTTAGCTGGCAACCTGGCAAGGTATATGCTAATTAAAAAAGCGAAAGCAGAAGGGCTGGACCCCATTTTATATTTATAAATTAGCAGGTAATTTATTCATATAAAATATATATTATAAACAAATTTTAATGTTTAATCAAATTTTTTTAGGCCAGCTTTACAATCCTTTGTTGGAGAGAGAAGTAGAAATAGGAAGGCCAGGCAGTACGGCAGAAGTGGAAGAAGAAATTGAAAAAAAAAAATTTTCGCGAAAAATAATGCAGAAAAGTTAATTTTTTTGTGAAACTTAGAGTTTAAGGGTAAAAGTTATCGGTTTTCGGCCTATTTTGGGAGCCCCGGGTCACGTGGCCCTTTTTTTGGTGACAGTGATATTAATATATGTACATAAGTAGTTATAAAGTATAAAGCAGTCGCAATATAAATAACATTTGGTTTAAAAAAATATTACAGATAGAAATGGAGATTTAAGTATGTGAAACTACCTATAATCGAATTAACAATTTTATTTAAAAATTATTTGCAATACCACTCTCATTTTTTTTGTCCTAACCCCAAATCAATCTCAATTTTAATATCACTATCGACAATTCGAAATTAAACCTAAAATTAAACAAATCTATTATTTGGCTTCAATAAGAAATAAAAAGTTTAGTTGGTTAATATCCAACATTAAACCAAAAAGGATTCAATCGTTGTTCTAAATTTTACATTTTGACCTTCCCATCTACTTTCGCAGAAAAGATTTTCAACAGGGGCCTCGGTAGCCTAGTGGGTAAGAGGGTATAAAAAAGAAAGTGTGGGTACGATTTCCACACACGTCGTAAGCGTCCCCGTTACGACATTTGCAGTCACACCTGAACAGGAAAGGCTATATAATTTCCTGTCCACATTTATGTGGTAGAGAAAAAAAAAAAAAGGTTTTCAAAAGATTTTTAGAATTAATTTTTTTCTATTTGGCTCGACATTTTATTGAAAGTAAACACTTAATCAATCATGTGCCCTAAAAAGGTAAAATCAATTTCATTATCTAAGTTTTACAAAAATCATAATAAGTAAACTTAGCTTGTCAACACTAAATATATAATTGCGTAAAAGATAATGCATAAAAGTTTGAAGATAAGTATATAAGGATAATTATAAATTTGTCGTATGTTAAATAATATTTTAATTAAATAAATAATCATTTTATTTCAATATAAATTATATATTTACCTACAACCATTATATGATACACCCACAAAAATTATACTTGGAAATTATTACGATTACTAATTTTAAATTCTTAACCAAATTTGTTAAGGCATGCCTGAACTAAATAATTTTATGTTATTTTATCTATCACTAATAATATTCGTTTTTAAAACTAATTAAAATGTAAGTGTTAAAAAAAAATTATATACTAAGTATATAATACATATAGTTAAAATTAAATTTTAGCAAAGGTACCTAATTAAAATGTACAAATATTTTGTTTTAATACTAATTTAAAATTAAATTTAAGAATTTTATAGTTCCCATTAGTAATTAGAATAAAAATTTTTGTAAACGCCTGAATATAGGCAATATATCTTTTTATTAAAAATTAAATAAAAATTTGCTATATTTAATATCAGAAAAAATTGGAGAAACCTAAATATTAAAAGTAATGATAGAACTTTATTAAAACAAACCAAAATAATCAAATATTTAGGATTAATTCACCAATTATTCACCATCATTTAAAATTTAAAGACCATGTAAAGCACATATTAAGTAAAAGTAACAAAGCCTTTATGGCCGCCAGAAATTTGTTTTACGACAAACGCATAAGTCTCAGAGTTAAAATTATTTCATATCAAGCTGTTATAAGACCAATAATGGCATATGCAATCCCTATTTGGTTTAACATAAGTGTTAGCACAATGGAACTTATTAGAAAATTTGAGAGAAAATGCATTAGTAAATGCATAAGTAAAAGCATAAGTAAAACAAGAAAACCAGAATCAAACTTTCAACATTTTTATTCAAACAAAGTAATATATAAAGATGCAAACATAATAAGATTCGATAACTTTGCTATTAAATTATTACGTAACCATTTTAATAGAACTCTACAAGTAACGGAAAATAATCTAGTGTCAAATATTTATTACCACAATTATGAGTATATAAGATACAGCATGAATATAGGATTCATTAGATATATTAGATATATAGGTTAAGATAGGTTAAGATAAGTTAAGTTTTTATTTTAAAACTCAATAGAAATAAATTTGGATTTTTAAATGAAATTTTTACCAAAAAATAATAAATAAAAGGATGTAAATTACCATGGAACATTTAAAGATTTATTGTAATATTAAAATATAAAACCTAAAATTAATATAATAAGAAATTAGACCATCTTAAAATTAATTATTAAATAAAAAATTTTAAATTTTAAATTTTATATAAATTTTTTTTTGTAAGTTATATTTATAAGATCTAAATAAAGAATATAAAAAAAAAAAAAATATTAAATATAGACTGATTTCAAAAAGTATATAGATTTTACATACAAATAAATAAAAAATAAAGTTTATTTATAAATAACTAAAATCTTAAAATTTTTCATTTCAGGAATCATCTAGTTATAAAATATTTTATTAAATCAAATAACACCATAAATATTCAAATCAAAACATCAAATTTTTGTGTTTGATTGATATTTTAAATTTTATCAATTTATCATTTTATCTATTTTTTTATATTAAAATTTATACTTATATGGGTAAGCAAAACAATTCAATAAAAAGTTTAAGTAAGTATAAATAAAAAAAACGAAAAAAAAAAAAAAAAACACAACGCATTTAATATAAAATAAATATTTTCATAGTTCACATTCACTATTCAAATTGAAAATATGGAAACTTTTTTAATAATAAATTTTTTTTTTTTTGTTATTCATATATCATGTATATATATATATATACATCAAGTACCAAAAAGTACTAAAAAAAAAAAGGCAAAATTCAAATTGTAAGTATTTTATACAAAAAATCATAAACATGTAAAACATAGGTTGACCAATATTCAAGTGTTGTAATCGTTTTATTTGTATCCCTCTGATTTCCTTTTTGTATATACTGTTATTTTTTTTTTTTTTAATATTTTAATATTCTATATTCAGGATAATAATACGATAAAGCGAAGCATATCCTTATGATAACAAAAAAAAAAAAAAAAGAGACAAGCCTTTTTATATAAAACGAACAAAAAAAAAAAAAAAAAAACAAAATTAAATTTATTAATAATATTTTATTTTATATTATTTTTATGACATCAAAAAAGGAAAGGAAAAATTATAGTTAGTATAAACAGATACACACAAACGTTTTTCTAGATGTTCTTTTTGATGATCTTTTACTTTATTTTACATTAATTTAATTTTTTTTTTTTTTTTATTATCTCTCATTTTCATGAATATTTGTTTCAAATTTTTGTAATTTTTACTTAAACTTTCCTGTTAAAAATAAATAAATATTTTTATTAAATTTATATTAATGTTTTTATTACATATAATGTATGTTAGTTTTTATTGACGCATCTTGTAGTTTTATATTTTTTAAGTTTTATTATACTCAAAATAAGTAAAGACATGTAGATTATAAATTATTTATTTATTTATTTATATTAATATTAAATATCACATACATAGAATAATGCAATATATAAATCACTTTTACAATAACATTATTTATTTTATTTATAAACCATACCACTCTTTTTGAAAAATATGAAAAATAGAAACTTTTTATTAAAATAAGTACATCTATAAAGAATGAAACATGACATGAATTGATAATTTTATGATTTTTATCAGAAATCAGTATAGAGCATTGAAATATCTTGAAAACGGTTTAATATTCCACATATTATATTAAAATCAGGTTAACCGAACATTTTTGATTTGTTTTGATAGAGAAAGCTAACTGCAAAATCAAAATCATGTTCAGCTATTATTTCATTATAATAGACGGGATACATTTAAAAAAAAATTGAATATAATCTTATAATAATACTTATTAATTGCCAAAGACTAGAGATTTGACACTAACATCCTCTTCAAGGATACTTTAGATAAAAACGTAGTATATATCTAAAAATACACATATTAGTTGTACGAAAAGTTTTAGTTTTTTTCTTTCTATTCTGCAATTAACTTTTAAGTTAAAATGCAAATAAGAAATTATACTGCTTATATAATCATAATAAAAAATAAGAGTAATATATGTACAATCAAAACACGGAAACAAATTTAAAAAAAAAAAAATATTAAATATAAACCTTTAAGGGCAATAATATAAGGTCTTTAAATACAACAAAAACAAAAACGCTATGGGCTTCATCACTCGGCTATTCATATTTAAGTTTAATTAAAATTTACAAGAACTATCTTTTACAATCACAATAAACTTAGCAAATAGCATGGAATTTGCCACAGCCCACCTAAAACTCTCTATTCTATTTTCGTTCTTTATACAAATCATTGCATACTTATAGGCGAATCCATCAATAATTTTTTGTATTTACATGAATTATATAAAATGGACAAAGAATAGATTTTTAATTTTGATAAAAACTTTTAATAAGAAATGAAATAATACAATTTTGTTATCAGTCCTTTTTTTTTATCATGATTTTTCATAAATTACATATTTTTCTACACTTAAACTATTTTTTATAATCTGTTATATATTTCTTCAAAATGTAAAACTAATCCAAGATTATTATAAGATTAAAAAAAAAGAAAAACAAGATTTATTTTTCTTTTTATTTAATAATAACCAATACAAAAAATTTTATCAATAAAATAAAATATATGAGAAAATATTAAGGACTCTTTAAAATAATTTTTGTTTGTATATACACAGCATCGATAAAAAAAAAGAAAAAAATTAATTTTGAAATTTTATACTCCAGTAATCTACATCAAATATGTATACGTATACATATATTAATTTACATATTTCATACATATATAAAAATATTTTTTTCATATATTGTAGTAAGTATGAAAACAAATTTTTTTTAGCGTGTAATAGAAAATTTTAATATTTTTTGATATTATTATTAAGAAAGGAAAAGAAAACTTTTTTTCCTTTATGTTTTTTATATGGTCCTTTTTAAAGCAATGGATTTAAATCTTATATTAAATGTTTGTTACTTATTTTACTTTAAGCATTTAAATAATTGTTAGAATAATCACTAGACTTTAGTATAAAAAAAAATATAGATATAAGTCTATATATACTTATAAATATATATAATTAAGTATATATAAACATGAAAAAAAAATTTTTGTGGAATAAATTTTACCAATTTGTGTATTTGAAGTTACTTACATATATAAATAAAAAATAGGATATATGTTTAAAAAGTTTAGTTTTTCAAAAGAAAAAAAATATAGATAAATTTAAATTTACAAATATTTTGGACACAAAAACATTAAATCTTGTATGAATTTATTTATTTATTTATTTAATATTACAAATCATATAGGATTATGCAATATAACTAAAACCTTCGACTACTAATACTATATGTAAAATAATATTATATATGTATTATTTCCATTATTTCCATTCTATATTTTGGGTGTTGGGCGATAGTGTGCGATTTAAAGTTTCATCATCTACGGTTAACCATTAAAATGAATAAAATTATTATATATTTTTCAATATAATTAGTTGCATAATTTCAATTGCAAATATTATATATAATAGTAAATTATATAATATTTAAAATAGAACTACGGTTAGTATAATTACGATTAAAAATATACATGGTTTCATTATACTTTCCTCAATAAAATAACCAGTTTTATGGAAGTGTTTTACAACCGATAAAAAGGATATTAAATTGTGTATATTATATATTTTTTGTACATATCCAATGCAATACATATTTTTCTATATATATATTTGTATCTATTTATAAATTATCTTCATGGGGGTTTTTGGTTAAAATTTTATAGGTTTTTAGATAGCAAAATTTCCTTATTTTTTCTATATTTTTTTTTTTTTTTGTGTTTTAATTTTTAATTTTTTACTTGAATGGGCCAATCACCCGAAAAGATTATATACATATATGTATATATATTTTATTCTCAAATTTTAAAAATTTAATATTCAAATATTCTTTAAAAATATTTAAATAAATAAATAAAATATGTTTAAAATAAAAAAAAAAAAATAAATAAAATCGTAGTATCGACCGATATCAAAATCTGCAAAACTATAACTTCCCATTCGTGATTGTGAGTTGTTGCAATATGATCTCAATCAATTTGGTTCATGGTGCAGAAACAACAATCTCGAACTAAATGTTGGCAAATGCCTAATTATGAGCTTTTCAAGGTTACGAGCTAACTAAATAATCAATTATGATTACGTTCTCAATGATCAACCTATTAAAAGAACAGTATTATACTCAAAGTAATCTCAAGTTAAAAAAATTTTTGAAATTCACAATATTAGTTGCATGAAGAAATAGCATTTAAACAATCAGTTTGAATCATACTGAAAAGTACCCGACATCCTCAGGATTATTTTCTTGAGAGAATTTATTTATAAAAATGTTTTCAAATTTAGATTCCGTTCAGGTAACAAATCTGAAAACAAAAGTGATGAAGAATACTTGTATTACAATATTTTAGTTAGAGTTGAATGAGAATAAAGTATCCCCTAAGGAAAACCCTATCCCCTAGTTTATTTCTATCTTTAAGATGATACATAATTTTATATTAGATTCCGCATGTCAGAAAGCAATCAGAATGCATTTTAACGAGCGTACAGCAGATTTTTCCGATCAATTACTTCTCTGCGCAATGACAAGAATGATTTTCACATTTTTGCTCTTATAATTACCAAAATTTCACTTCATTCAATATAATCATTATTTATTTCCTTTTTTCAAAAAAAAAAAGCAACCCAATTCTATATAACAGACAGCATTTAAAAAAACAAAAGTACTTATTTAAGTATTTTATCATAAAATAAGATTTAAACTAAAATTCACTGTTTTCGATAAGAAAAACAAAAAAAAATTGTTGTTAAAAAACTGTGGATATTATACTTTCGATAAGAAATATCTTAATTTTTTATAACTAGAAAAAACCTCATTGATTTTCAATTATATTTTGATAAATCAACGATTTATTGACGATAAATCAACGACGAACCAATGATTATGAATAAATGACAATGGTATGATTGTATTTGCACCATTTAATTATTAATAATAATAACTGATAATTAAAAAAATTTTAATATTATATGTTATCAGTATAATATCTAATGTTTATACTACTTAAATATCTTAACTACTTTGAATAAAGTTTATAAGCACGATACACTTTAATCGCTTCTTAAAGCACTTATTATTTTAAAGGGATTTAAACATTATTTTAAGATTTTGGGAACGTTACAAAAATTGTTATAATTCATTTTGCAAATAATGTAATATAAGTACTTTAAGACATTTTAATTAGATTTACATATGAACGCACTTTTCAAGGCTGAAATACAAAAAAAAAAATAATATATTTACTTTTTTTTTTTTTATTTTTCTTTGTTTTTCATTTTTGGTTTCTTATCTTTTCTCTATCTCTTGAGAATTTTTTTTTTCGTTTTAATAAATTCAGTTTTCTTAGAAAATTCTGTTACTTTTCCATATTTATATATATAGAAGAAGTAAAAGTAATTAAGCCTTCTTCAATTTACAAGAAAATTTCCCAAAAATTCTTAGAAAAAACATTAAAAAAAAAAATTGTATGTTTACTTTAAATTTCTTTAATATTTTCTTAATTTTTTTTTTTTTATTTCTAATCCTTAGCATTGTATTATTCAGTTTCATTTTATACCATAGTACATTACTTAAATACTTAACAAGAATTAAAAACACAAGAAAAGAAAAGTTATTCTTCAAGGGTAAGTTAAAATTTTTCTTATCATTAAAGAGGAAATTTTAGATTGAAATAATATTATAAAATTTGAATATAAATTAAATGATTTTTGTAATGAAGAACTAAAAAGTTCGTAATAAAATAAAGTCCAATAAAGACTTATACTGTCTTGAAGATGTTGAAATAGTGATATAACAAAATTTTTCGTAATGAAGTAAACACTGAAAAAATTAAACAACTGGATTTTAATAATAAAAAAAATTTACAAACAAGATGTTGTTGTTCACCAAATTGGTTAAAAATTTTTTTAAATAAAAATAAATATTTCTCTAGAAACATATATATATATATATATACTTGCTATATAAACGTACACAAAAACATAAATCATAAGTACTCTAACCTTTTTTTTTTTTTGTTTTAAACCCTACCACTCTTTAAACAAAATCCATTCTAAGTTGATTATATTTAAACTTGAACAACATCATAAAAAAAAAATATTTACTTTAACGAAAAGATTTTTGAATTATATCTATAGTAGCACGATTTGTATAACAACTGTATAAGTACAATTATTTTGTTATTTAAAATCAAATAAAATAAAAAATAAACAAAAAATACTCATAATTTTACAAGTATGTACACAAAGAATCTGTTGGAACAATTATCGTTTTTATATATTTGTCTACAATAAGAATATCTAAATATAAAATGTCACTATAGCATATATAACAAATATTATATAAAAATGTAAATTTAATGATCTAACGAAGGAAAATAAAATTGAGAATTTCCTTTAATGCATGAAATTTCTGCAGAGCTTAACTCCTGAACTATAAAAAATTTCACGTGCGCAAAATGATATAAAAGTATGTATTTGTACAAAATCGTGTTAGATGGTGAAAATTTAGTGACGCTATTAATTATGAAGAAAAATTTTCGGAACAATTTAAAATTACAGATTAGTTTATTAGGTATACATTAAATTTGACCCCCCCCCCCACCGCTCACTCATGTTTCGAAGAAAATTCCAAAGGAGAAGAACCATAGCAGCGAATTACTGGGAGGACCTCTCCAAAACGAGAACACTTGTGAAGTAAGGTTTCCTTCCAAAATTTGACTGAAACAATTAGTCGCTGTGAAAAACAACCGGCTAATGTACACATTAGATAGCAGGGTTTAGATATAAGTGTTGTCTGTTATCCCACAACCACAACAACAAAAACTTTTGTTGAAACAAATTTAAAATTATACTTTTAAAATTATAACTAAAATGGAGTTCAATCTTAGTATCAATGGCAAGCTTTACATATCAAAATGTTATCTTTTCAAAACAAATCGAATATCAATTATAAATACATATATATACTTATTTACAAAAAATTAGTGCTTTACTTATTAAATGGTATTCAAATTTAAATTTAGCTTTTAACCTTTGAAAATTATAGAACTACTAGGGGCCCCTGTTAATGTGTAGTCAAATTTTATGTGGAATCCCAATTCATATAATAGACAGTTGCAGTTTAGAAAAATAGAATTTTTGGAAAAAGTACAATCCGTAAAAAATCAGAAAGCAAAATCAAATTCGTCAAAGCACTAACTGAAATTATTTTTAAAATAACGCCAAAACAGAATTAAATTGTATAAAGAACCTGTAGTTGGTGTACGTATATTTAGATTATTTGGTATTGTGAGTGAGGACTATTATGTCTATTTATTTATCGAGTTCGAAATAATTGTTTTAAAGGTACGTGGGGAAAACAGAATAGGTATCCATAAAACATTCATAAAATGTACAAAAAAAGTTTGGAGCAAAATTCAGTTAAATTTTTTTATAGGCCACGTTGTCTGTAACAATATTGCCGTTGTTCGTTTTACTTTGCCCTAATGTAAAAAATTTTAAATCTGAAAAAGACCGTATATTTGGCGTACAATACTTGATAAGATTATTCAAATTTAATTTTGGTTGTAAGAACTGCTGTATACTAAAATTTAAGTACTTATATGAGAAAAAATTGAATTCAAAAAAAGAATACAATTAGAAAAGTTTTCTAATTGCTTCAAATAATATACAAACATTCATACATAAATGCAACATTTTAATAGAAAAGTACAAAACCAAAACAATTACATATTTGAACAATTACATATATATATATATTTGACCTCTGCTCGATGGTCATACATAAGTACATACTTAGATACATATTGATTATTAATATCAGATCATTATCATTCATCATCATTATTTAAAATTTCAATACATATTGTGATAAATAATGATTTTTATCAATTTTAAAATTTTTTTCTACATGCATAAGTTAAAGTACAAACTACATTACATACATATAGCCAAAGAATAGTTGAGCCGTTGAGGTCGAGTCGACTCGAGAGGAAAAAAAAAAATACACAATTTTAAAGGGAGTAAGTGAGAATGTCTCTTATAATTTTGGGTTTTTTTTTTTGTTATTCTGTTGTGTACGTTTTGTTACTACTACCGACTATCGTAGATACCATACTACTGTAATTTAAATATGAAATGTATTGTTTATGTTTTATTATTAATATTACGTATAGGTTTTATAGTAGAAAAATCGTAAAAAATATGTAGTTACTGATGTTCAAAGCTTGAAACGGAATTTATAATACGTAGTGTGTGGCTGAAAACTACTAAATTATAATTATAGATTAAAATTGAAAAAAAGAAAAAAAATTAAAATTTCAACTTTTAAAACACTCTGTACGTTAAATGATAGCCATTAAATTTTTTAATTTTTAAATATTTTAAATAAATTATTTTAAAACTAAATATAAGCTTAAAAGAAAATATTTTTTGTTTTGGAAAAACAAAAATTTTTTTTTTTTTTTCAAGAAAATGTAATTAAAATTTCAATGGTAAGATATAATTTTTATATGTCTAAATAAAATTAAGTATAAAAATAAAAATATATATATAAAAATATAATATAATTTTTTTTTAATTGCATTTTTATTTGCGAAATTAAATTTCATTTTTACAATTTCTGTTCGCATTATAAGTACTTATAATTACATTAAATTATTATACTCACATTAAATATAAGTAGTTATAATTATATTTTTTTTTTTAATAAGAAAATCTTATTTTAATATAATACAATTTATACCAAATATTTATATATTTACTTCGATATCACTAATATCTTAAACAGAAACAAATACTTATCAGCATTTTTAATATAATTAATTTTCTATTACAACAAAACGATTAGAGAAAAAATAAATTTAAAGACTTACAATGGAAATTAAATGATAATTACAAATAACTTTTGAAAAAAGTCAATCCTACTCATTGATTATTTTCAAAAAAAATTTAAATGTTACACAAAAGGCATTAAATGCTTTACATATATTGGAAGTACCATAAAAAAAAAATTTTTTTGAAAAACTTTAATAAAATATTTAAAAACGTAAACGCATTCAATTTTTTTCAAACTTTTTTTTTAAAAATCCGCAGTATAACAAAAATTTTGAAGTAAATAAAAAATTGTAGTATCCATAATTTTGTCAATAAATTTTGCTACATTAAAACATAATCAAATTTCAATTTAATTTCTTTTTTCCTTTTTCTAATTAACTTTTCATAAATAAAATACTTCCAATGGTCCACATCCGAATGGAAAACGAGTAGGTACATTTTTTATTTATACCAAATTTAAAAAAAAAAACTACAAAATACTTTCACAGAGGAACCCAAAAATATGCAATTTTTGTTTTTATTACATACTAGGTTTTATGAAAAGTTAAACTAAAAGGGAACTCGGTGGCCTAGTGGTTAAGGACATGGCTTATTAACCGAGGAAGTTGCTGGTTCAAATCCTGCATAGGTAGCAAGTTTTATTAATTGAAAACAAATCCCCCTTGATACCAAATATAGTTAATGTCAATACATGGTATAGTTATAATATAAACAAAATAAATAATATTAGTGGGGGGCTTCGGTAGCCTAGTGGGTAGGTGTGTAGCGTATTAACCGAAGGAGTGTGGGTTCGATCCCTGCACAGGTCGTAAGTGTTTTTTCTTTACATACCTTACTTACGACCAAATATAATGTAAATATATAGTATATATATTATACAAAATAAATAACATTAGTACATAATTTAATAATAGTATAAAAACATATAATGGCCTTTAGTAGCCGATGGTTTTGTAATATTATTCTATGTGGTTTGTAATAAGTATTAATATAATTAAATAAAACTAAACATAGGTGATATAAGCGCAAGTTCAATGGAAAAAATTAAAAGGTTTGAAAGAAAATGTATAAGAACTTGTATATACAAATGGCGTAAACCAGAAACGGATTATAAGCATTACTATTCAAATAAATATATATGTATATAAAGAATCAAATAATTTTAAAATGAAAATATTTCGACAAAGCATTAAAAACCAGAGAAAACGGTCTTATATCACTCATATACACTTAAATACGGGCTTTATAACTCCAGAGTGTTTTATTTACTTCGATAGTAAAGCAAAATAGTAAAAATATCCAAAATGAAAGATAGTAAAATATTCAAAATGAACAGCATGTCCCCCCTTATTATATCACTATAATAAGGCGACTACATGTAAAAAAATAGAGTATGATCCAGTCAATTTATCAAGTATTCATTTGAAATCTGATTTAAATATTCCATATATTCCAGAATATACTCCAGAGATACTCCAGAGATACTCGAATATTCCAGAGATACTCGAATAAGTAAACAATTTTTGTGGTTAAAATTAAAAAAAATTCCTTAGATTTAATTAAGTTTAAGTTAGGTTAGTTAGGTTTAGTTTATCTTTTTTTTTTTTTAAATAAATTTTGGCTTCTTTAAAAACTTTCCAAAAATCATAAAACTGAAACTACATAAATAGCAATAAATACGCATATAAAATATATAATAATAAATAGTAGATAACATAAAAAGAAGAATAAAATTAATAATAAAAATTGTGCACAATTTAAATATTAACCTATTAAATATAAGTCAATTTTTTTTTATAATTTTTTTTTAGAATAAGAAAATTATCGGAAATATATAAATAATATTTAAAAACAAATATATAAATATAGGGCGTTTAGGTTACCAAGGGTGTAAAATATAACACATAGTATAAACAAATACTGAAACATATAATATAATATAATATAGTATAATACATACTAAATAAATAATATTACTGTATAAATTAATATTAGCATTCAACTTATAACGGCCCCTTAGTAGCCAATGATAATTTCAATTTAAATAAATAAATAAATATTATATTTTTAAATTTATTAATAAAAAAAAAAAAATTAACTGTTTCTTTCATTTATTTTATATTAATAAAATATTCTAGTCTTTCTAAAAAAAATAATTGAACCAAAAACATTTAAATTAAAATAATATTCTTAACAAGAAAAGAAAAAAAACAAGGACACTCAATCTTTAAGAACCACGATTATCATGATCAATCGAAGTGATGGCCAAAACACAAAGTAATAATTGTAATAAGATACTGAAATGGTTTAAGAAGAAAATAAATAAATAAATAAATAAAATACGAAATATATAATATGTTTTTGATTCCCTTTATATTTTATATTTATTAATATAAATATACGATAAGTATATACCTATACACATAAATTATATTGTAAATGCATGTGATAATCACATTCATATATTTATATTTCATAGAGTTTTCCTGATTGTAATCATTTTATAGAGATATTATATTACAATACCAGGGGAAAACCAAAAAAAAAAAAAAAAAAAAAATAGAAAAATCCATTTATAGAAAATGAACACCCATCAGAGACAAATTTCTCACAATTTTTATCGTTCTGAAACATTTTCTTTATATTTGTTTTGTTTTCTTTTATTTTTTTTTTTTGTATGTTTGTTTTCGATTTTTATGTGTGTTAAAAACAATATTTCATGATGATAAAAAGAAAAATTTTGAAATATCCTTTTTACCAGGATTAAAATAAAATATTTAACTACTTATTAATACTTATATTAAAGCACACACATATAATATAATATCGAATTTTATGAATAATTAGATAAATTTTATATAAATATAGTAAACATATATAAAAAAGAGATTGTTAAACTGTAAAAGCAAAAAAAATAAACAATTTTCTTTTTAATTTAATAGTACAAAAATTGAAAAGTTTACGTATAACTAACTAATGCATTTTAATTTCAATTTCAATACGTTTATTGTTGGAATTCTGAATTTATTTAAAACTACAAGATTGAAAAAAAAAATTGTTATAAAATAATTTTAAAAAATATTTTAATTCTTAAATTGAAAACATATTTTATATGTCACTCTTAATTTCTTTCATCATTCTTTTATCGACTCCTAAAAACATTACAAATCCTAACCTTTAAGCATATTTTACATTTTAATACTGCTTACAAATTTAATGTCTCTTAGTTATACAAATCAAACTATATACAGAGTGATTCTCTTTCGGTTTTCAATATTTATAGGGTGAATTTCTGAAGCAAAAAAATTTTCTGTAAGGGAAGGTCTATTTTTCTTCGGTTCTTGAAATTATAGGATCTAAAGTTTTTAATTTAATTTGTTTATATATATGAAACATTTGTCATCTAATTAATAAGTTTGAAGCACCATCAGAAAGCTTTTCATTTCAGCTTAGCATTTTCCAAACAATGTCTTTCGATATTTCAGATATGTTCGTTCATAAGTTATGACAATTTTTAAGATTCGTTTTAAATTTTCTTTCTTAAATATTTAATTAAAGATATCATTATTTTGGTATTTTTCGTTATTATTTGCTTAAAAAAAAGCTCTATGATTTTGTGTAAAACTGTTGTATTCTATCTCTTATGTTTTTTGAATTAATTAAAAAAAAAAAAGAAATTTGAAAGGAATAAAAAAAATCTAAAAAATTGGGTATTTTTTCAATTTTTTCTTTTTGTTTAAATGTCTATAACTTTGAACGGAATCTAAAATATCGATAGAGGAAGTGTAAACCTTTTTGACAATGTATCAAACTAATTAATTAGTAGCGCAGTTTTTCAGATTAGTATACCTACTTCAGAAAATTAAATTAAAACCTTAAGGCTCTGTTATCTCAAATACACCCTCCTTACAACACAATTTTATCTTCTTTTTGATCCCCCAAATACACCCTACAAATATTTAAGACCGAAAGAGAATCATCCTGTATTTATTATGTACTTATTATTGCGCGCTGGTTGTTTTTTCTAAATTAAGTATATACAAAAAAAAACATAAGTATTCTAACAACTCAAATTTTTATGATTTTTCATTCATATTTATTGATAAAAGTAATTTTCTTCTCTTTCATATTTGAAAAAAAAAAACAAAAAAGAATGTATATATATATATTTTTTTTTTCATTTCAAAATGGCATCCTTTTATTACTTGTATTGTATTATTATATTTTTATTATTTTAAGTGTATGACAGTCATATAAAAAATTCTTTTGAATTCATAAATAATTAGATATATTTTGTGAAATGTAAGTATTTATGGAAATAATAAATTGATTCATAATTTAATAAGGATAAGAAATCAAATAAAAATAAATAAATTAATTTATTTAATAATAATATGTGTAAGTATTTAATGTAAATCATTTAATAATGAATTTAGTTAATAATTTAATAATGAATTAGTTAATTCAAAATAAAATATCCAATCAATTTAGATTAAATTACTTTCGAACAAATAAAAATTACAACAACTCATTTTGAGGCATGATTGCAAAATTATGGAAGTAAAATTGTAAAATAATGAAAGATTCTTATAAGTAGGTATCATAATATTTAATCTGTAAATGATAGACATTTAAAACTATTTTACTCAATGATTTACCAACCGATTTACACTGTTTTTTTTAAATGATAAATATTCAGTTCAGCTATCCTACAATACCAATATTTTTCCAAAATTTTCCGATTTTCATTATTCATTTTCAATTCCATTCCATTCAAAAAAAAAACCCATATAAAGAATATACATACATATATATATGTATCATATAGTATAATCTATATTTAGTATAAGTATATTCAAATAAGATGCTCTTTTTTTGTTCTTTTGTTTCCATTAAATTTTAAATTTTCCTCTTTTTTTCTTTGCTTTTTTTTCTACATACATACTTAAACAAAATTTTGAAATGATAGTTTGTTATTTTAGGATTTTTTATTTGAGTAAACATTAAATGTAAAATGTTAAATTTAACAAAATTTTCAATATTACTACATAAATCAGATAAATCATAATTACTACATATATCAGATAAAAGATAATGATAACCGTGTTTTTACAAAAAATATCGTTTGCAAAGAAATTTTTAATTCGCAAAGGCATTAATTATTGAATATTGTATTTTTACGTTTTAAATAAAATCATAAAAAACTATATACTGTATACATATGCTATATATACTGTAAGTATATAGTTTCTTTATGATAAAATCAAAAAAAAATTGCTTATTTCGTTTTTTAACTCAAAATGGACATATGAATTAAAATCAAATATAAATAAAGCTCTTTTGAGGGCTACCAAATACTTATTAGTTACAGTAAATTAAAAATATTATAAATATTGGCTCGGATAATTGTGGTTAACCACAGTTATTTATCAAACAATCTCAAATTTCGAGTTCAACTTATAAGTAGGAAAAAAAACAATAATAATACAAACTACTTTTGAGGACGATCATATACATTTGACAGAGTAAATTTAAAAAATGCCGAATATTTGTTATTAATTGCAATTGATTATTAAAACACCTAGAATTTCGAGGGACGGGTGAATGCTAGTACTAGTTTAAATGACAATATTTGCTCTGTAGTAATAATATATAGACTGAGATTTTTTTGAATAGTCAAAATAACCAAGAGTAAAGAGAAGTCCTCCATTTAGTGACATGATATGTATAGAAGAAAAGAGAAGGGAAGGAAAAAATATTTTATAAAATTGTAAAAATTGCAGATAATTGAAAAGATAAGTACACTTAGTTAAGATAGAGGAAATTGAAATTTTCTTGAATACTTATGTAATTAAAAACAAATAATTTTAACAGATTTTTGGATCAGGATTATATCAGGGAGTTAAAAAATCAGGATTATATACTAAAGATTACGTCATACTATGTGTATTGCCATATGACTTAGAATGTGAATTGTACAAATTCCACAATACCAAAGGAGTCATATAGATTATAGAGTGAACGAAAAAAAAATGTTAAGTATTTGACATTCTTATGTTATGTAACATACTTATAGTCAAATGACAAATTTCATTTTACCGATCGTTTTGAAAACCATTTCTAATATCAAATGACAAAAACAAGGTGGAAAGGAAAAAAAAATTTAAATATTCAATTTAATGATTTAATACATATTACAAAATATTGAAAAATTTTTTTTTTCAGCCAAAACAATTAAAATAATTTCAGTTTACATCTTAACTATACTTATAGAAAAAAAAATACCCTATGGCAATGCAATAACAATAAAATACAAATGACCATACAAAAACATTGAACACGAAATAAATTTCTATGGGTATACAATCCACTTTTCAACAACCCAACTGAACATCTGTTTAACATAAGCAATCCATTGCAAAAAATTCATATGACAACTACAAATATTTTGAAGTCGCTTTTACGCATTCTCCATAGAGTATGTATATATGACCATATAAGATTTTGAAATTAAAGAGATTTGATAGTTGGTTAAAAAATCAGGATTTTAATAGATTATTGTTTGGGGATGCCAGTCCCATCATTTTAAATGCAGGGCTGTGAAATATGTATATTGAAAATAATTAAAAGGGATTTTAGAGTTGGTTTCTCAATTTATAACTCGGGTTTAGAAATGTACATGTGCGAATTGTGAATTAGGAGGGCTTTGGAACTGTAATTTTTTTTTTTTTTTTTGTAATATCGTACTCAACTCTTATTGAAAGCAATGATAGATAAATTACTTACATTGAACACCAAAATTATTAAGAAAAATAGTTTTGTTATTCTTGGAAATCGAAGAGAAGCCTATCAAGCAAAACAATTATTTTGTTTTGTTTTTTGTTCAAACATTTTGTTTTGACTCTCATCTTAACAATAAGACTTTATAAACCTGCATTCAACACAGTACTTCTGATAAAAATAACACTTACATAGATTTATATTTACGAAATTTATTACCAAACAAATAATGACTACATCAAACGTTTTATGTTATTTTCGATTTTAATGATATTTTACGTATATGAAATTTAATTTTAATATAATTTGTATGTTCTTTTAATGCATTTCTCTGCCACATAAATGTGGACAATAAATTACACTGAACCCAGTAAATTTTGTAAACACCGACACAAACCATCGGTATTTACAGCTTATTTTATACGCTCTTATCTAATAGGCCATCGAGACCCCTAAATATTATGTGATTTGTAAATATAAAGTTTTAACTGTTTTTTTCTTCCAAAAAAAATAGATATATCGTTTTTGACAAATTCTAGTAAAATAATAATAATTTCTGTAAGATAATTTTAAAATAAGCCAATCTAATAAAATAAATTAAAAAATAATAAAAATAATTAATTTTAAGTATACTTATACATATTAAATAACTTATAAGTGTAATATAAAATCTTATGGAATCGGCAAGTAAAATCGGTCAGTAACAACTTAATTAGTCAATTAATACTACTTCAACTTAATTAAACTTAACAAACAAAAACAGGGCTATAGAAATAAATTTCTATTAGTTTCGTTAAACTTTCTTTTTATTGTTTTTGTTTTTTTTTCCCCCCAAAATTATTTTCTTTAGGAAATTTTCAGATTTTAATTTTTTAAACAAAAAAAAAATATTTATTAAAAAACATTGGAAAATAAAAATAAAAATTATTTATAACTTTCTAACTGATTATTATTAGATATGTACGTACATATTTTTTTTAATTTTTAGCAGTTTTTTATTTTTTTTTCAAACTTTCTTTTATTAATTTTCTTTTTATTGTTTTTCCTTTTTTTTTTACAAATTACCATCATAACCATGCAAATACATTTACACACATAATTAAAATCACGTGTTTTAAATGTTATATCAACTTCTCTAATTCGCCGCACATACTTTTATATGTATGCAAAATGGAACATATATATGACATGAACGTATATATTGTACGCAGTGTAATAAGAGTGGCGGTAAAAAAAACAATTTTTTTTTTTTTATAATGAATGAAAGAAAATTCAAATGAAAATTGTTAGAAAAACGTTAGAAAATTGAAAAAAAAAAAAAAAAAAAAAAAAACTAAAATAAGAAATCGGTTTTCTTTCATTCTCTTATAATATATTTGAATCCTCAAAATTTATATTTACAGTTATGGAAAATATATATATATATGTGTGTACACATTTAGCACTCCTTTTATCATTTCTATTTTTTTTTTTTTATTTATTTGACTATATTTCATTTTTATTTTATTTACATTTTTTTTTTATTTTCATTTCTCTTCTTTATTTGGATCCTTTTTTTTTTGTTTGTTTTGTGTTACTTTTGAAGGTTATAAGTTTTGTTTTTCTTTTGTTTTTTTTTTTTTTTTGTGTTTTGTAAAAGTAAAATTGTGATTTCAAACCACAGTAGAAATGAAAAAGGCGCGTGGAAATTTTGATTGATGCTTCCTATTTTCTTTTAAACAATATAACAGATACATACATATATGTATATATACATTTGTATAATAACGAAATGATAAATTTATTATACATGTAAATATATAAATTACACATACTTTTATATATATAAATTTTTTTTGTACTCTTTTTTTTATTTGGTTATTTGTGCTTTTTTCTTTTAGAAATTGCGCAAATAAATTTATACTCTCCCATTTTTATATTTCTTATATTTTTACTTTTTGCATTTTAATTTATTTATTTCAATTGTTTTTTATTGATATTTAACAGTTTCTTGTCTGTTATATAAAGAAAAAAAAAAGAAAAAAACAAGGAAATAAAAAGAAAAATATTTATTGTTTTTATAGTAAGTATTCGAACTGTAAATAGTCACGTGCAATATTTTCATAAAAAAATTATCTCTTACACATAAGTTCATAATAAAACATAAGTTATAAAGGACATTTTAATAGAATAAGGATGAATAATCTATCAATAATCTGTCAAATTAAAACAATATAACTAATTTGTCAAATAAGAGATCTTACATTTGACAGTTTTCAATTGTAATAAATTAAAAAGATAATTATTTATATATTGTACAAGAATCTTAAGCTAAAATCTAATAATCTTAATCCCCAATTAATTTAAAAGAAAAAAAAATGTAAATATAAATACAGTAAGCTCTTGTTTTATATAACCTCAATAAAAATAGAATTTCGATATAAAAAATTATAGAATTTTTATTATCATACGTCAGTTTCTTTTTTCATTAGAATAATTTTAAATTAAAATCCAGTCTATATGTAAAACGATAAGTATAGAATGATTTTAAAGTATTTATTAATAAATTCATGCAGGTATGATTACATATTAGATACAAAAAGTTTTATCTTTCAAAAACACTCCTGAAAGCAATTTTATTTGATTTTTAGAATTGTTTCAAGGCTATACTGAACTCTTCAATAGGTATATAGTGTTGTCGTACCTAGACAATTTTTATAATTTAAACTTTCAATAAGTCTTATACTTAAATGAAATTCCATGAAACTCATTTGTGAGATAAAAAAAAAAGTAAGAAATAAAGAATCTCCGAAAAACATATTGTAATAATAAAAATTTATTGATAGAAAGAAATATGATTTATAACACATAAAATAATGTGTTCATAAATGTTCAATTCCAAATATTATTTACAACGACAGATTACTTTAATTATTTAAGACTGTTATGTATGAAATTCAGTTATTCTTATTATCATTCAAATAAGACAACTGTAAAATTAAAAACTATAAATTTTGGAGGATGTTTCTGCTTTTTAAAAATGTTAATATATAATGATTTAATGATTTATTAAGAAGTTGTATTCAAAAGAAACTTCAGTATATTGTTTGCTCTTGAAAGGGTACAACAAAGTGTACCCACTTGTAATTTTGTACCCACGACGGTAAATATTTTTGAGAAGTTTTACATGTTTATCAATACCAAGATTTTAATTTTTACAATTTTTGAATCATAAAAATTATCTGAATTTATTTAGTAAAAATCGGAATTCCAAAAAAAAAATCTGAACATATTAAGTAAATACCTTAATATATTTAGCAAAAACCTGAATATATTTAGTAAATACCTGAATTTGACCCGAAAATGCTATATATATATATAATTATTCTGATACAATCTTGCAAAAAAAAATGTCCACATCTTTTATCATTTTAGAAGCCAACATTTATTTAATCAAAAATAATTACCAGGAACATAAAATATCAATGCAATGTGTAAAATTAAAAAGTTTATAAAGATGAATATATTTTCAAAACTTTTATACAATTAAAATATTCTGAAATTACAATTATTTTTACATCCGCTAAATGTAAAACAAATGTAGTTCTCAGGGTATAATAAATTTGCCATTACGTTTGTGACAACATAAACAAGACCAGATAGATATGGAAAAGTACATAAGATAAGTCTCCCTTCATACAAATTTTGAATTGAATTTTTTTCTGTAAAGAAATTTTTTCTCATCATTTTTTAAAATCAAGAGAGACAATTTCTTTAATTTTAAGAAAATTCTATAATTATTATAAAAATATAATGTCCAGTCTTGAAAACATCTGGTTCCAACAAGACGGGGCTATGTGCCACACCGTATGTGCAACAACCGAATTATTGCGAGAAAAGTTTGGAGATTCGATTATTTCAAGAAATTGTGACATTGAATGGCCTCCAAGAAGTTGTGATTTAACACCATAAGACTAATTCTTGTGGGGTTATTTGAAGTCATTGGTCTTTAGTGGGGTTATTTGAAGTTATTGGTCATGACATACGACTTGATTTAGTGGAAAAAGTGCTCGAAAATTGAGTTCATCGAATTTGTTCCTGCAAAAGAAGTCTTGGAGGCCATTTGAATGATATTTTATTCAGAACTTAATTGTATCGATTGTACTTCACATTAAATAAAAAACATTTGAATTTCCTTAACAATTGGTGTGTTTTTTTTTGAAAAGAAATCATATCACTCAAATTGGAAAACCCTTTACTTATTATAAAAAAATTTAAATATTGTTAGACTACTTGATATTCTTATAACTAATCTTGTAACATCAAGTGTCCTTAAAAATCAAGAAAATCATTGTATATCTGTATAAGGTTCAATATATGTGTACACAACTTATGCGTTAAAAAAAACTTCATGAGTAGAGTAGGAACGGCGTTCAAAAGTATACCCTAACACTTGTTTGTCGATTTTTATTGTCCGCATTTTAAAGATCTAAATAAGTTTCTATAACAATATAACTATTAAGAATAAATATAATATTACATTAAATTAATAATAAAACATGTCAAATCTATTGAAAAAAGCTTTAACTACTTATCATTAAAACACAAACTTATCTACATTATATAATGGGTAGATTTATCATTTAACCACAAAGAGGATTAAAAATGTTTTTTTTTTTTTTGTTCAAAAACAAAAATATTTTCCAGTACTTAAGTGTTATATTTAAACAGTTTATTAAATATACATAAGTATATAACAAAAAAAATAAATAAAAATTTGTAAGTATAATTAATAAATTTAGTATTTTAACAATTTTCTTTTGTCCCTCCCACGATCTGCTAAGTTAATAATTATGTAAGAATTTCTATCGTTGCGATTTGTGTCCAATTTTGCATATTTTCATTATGTTTCGTTAACCTGTTCCGGAAAGAGGGTTTAATTAAATTTTTATATATATACATATTTATCGCCCACATTTAATAGTTTGGCCGATTGAATTTAAACTTCGCATAAGTATTGCTTCTTGGAAAAGAGAATTAATTTGACTATAAGCCAATAACCTGTTCTGGTATCCTTTTGGCCACATCCACATCACCAAATCTTTTTCAGCGAATTATCTAATATTTCAGATGGACTTTAAAATTTTATTATTGAGGTGAAAAGCTGTATAAAAGCGTTACTTCTTCCTTAATGTGTAAAACATATTAATGTTTGTTTATATGTTTATATTTATTATTATTTTTCCATATTTTTTCAACTATTTTTTTTTTTTTTTTTTTTGCTTTAAAAAAGCTTTAAATGCCAAATTTTTAATATCAAACTAACAAACTACATACGTAAATAATAATTTTTAAAAATAAAAATGTTTTTAATTTTAACAACAAAATATTTTGAGAAATCTTTATCTTGGTTTTCAAACTTTCAAATCGACCGCCGAAAAAAAAAAAATAATAGTAAATGTATATAATATACAGGGTGCAAGTAAGTGCCTTAACATATACCATACTATGGGAAATATCGTGAGAATAAAATTTTTGTATATGAGGGCTAAGTTATGGGTCCAATAGTTTTAGAACTATAGAGCATTAAAGAAGATTTGGGGTTGTTTTCTTTGTTTTGATTAAAATACCCATAACTTCTGTTCTAAACAAGATTTTGGCATTCTGAAAAAATATTTACGATAAAAAATTGTTAAAGTCACTTTAACAATTGCAATTATAATCGGTTCAATAAGACAATAACAATTACTGTTACAGTCACAGTAACCAATTTTTTTTTTTTCAAAGCACTGACTTGCGAATCACCCTGTATATTTACATTAAATAACAAGAAAAATAAATTTTCAAAAATATTTTTCTATTAAATCTCATGTTTACAGTTTCTTGTCTTTCTGAAAAAATGTTAGGGGTTGTAGGAGGTTTATGAATTTACTAGATCATAATCAAGTGTAGGTATACAGTTATCTCCATAAAAGCAAAACCTATTTAGAATTTCTTCAAAATTTATAAATTAATCTTTTCTAAAAATCAAAAAAAAAAAAAAACAGAAAAAAACAATTCCTAAAAAAAACTTTTAATTTTTTCCAGGTAACACCGATCAATCTGCTCATGGTACATATTATATTATTAGTGTACAAAGATGAATCTGACAACCGATACCACCATGTTTCATAATTTCTTGTTTAAAAGTTACAACTCTATATCATCACTATATACGAGTATATCAATTTAAAGCTATTTTATTAAAATAATTTTTCATTAATTTTAAGAAAAGAAAATGTTTACTAAACTATTCATGTAATAATTTCCTTAAAAATATATTTTTTAGAATAATTCCAGGAAATTGTATTTTTAAATCACTTCTATACTTATATATATTTACATTTAAATTCCTTCAACCACAAAATAATAATAATAATAACAACAACAACAACAAGAATTTTATTAATGACTATAATGAGCCCATCTATTTAAACAAAAAACAAAAACCAAAAAAAAATAAAAAAATTAAAAAGCTAAAAAATCATTTTTGCAATAAAAAATAAAAAATAAAATGACATTATGTAAAATTTATATGGAAATTTAAATAAGAAAATAATTTTTTTATTTTCCCCGTATTCTAAATGTTAATTTTATTTGTGTAAATAGAAAAATTTTATTTATTTGTATATAAGTACATATGTATATAAAAATTAATATACATTTATATACACCTATATATATATATATGTAGATACTTATGTACATATTATAAAGAAATAAGATAACAATAAAAACAAAATGATTATTCTGACAGAATATTTGATTAGGGTCCTATTCCTAGAGGGCTAACATTGTTTTACGTAAAAAAAAAACATGTTTTTATTTATTTTTTTTTTTTTTTTTTTGGGATGAATACCAAAATATAAATTTACAATAATAAAGAGATTTTTATATTTTTTTTTTAAAAGGATTTTTTAAATCATTAAAAGATTTGTTTTTACATTTTACATTATCTTTTTTTTTTTTGATAAAAAAAAAAAAAAAAATTCCAATTCTAATTATAATGATGTGAAAAATGTGACATTTTTAAGTTAAATTAAAGTGACTAAATAAAAAAAAACAAGGGAAAATGTAAACCAACGGTTTTTAAAAGTACACATTTCGAAAAGGCAATACAAACTATTTAAAATTGTGACTTATACCAAAATTTAAAAATTTCCTTAGAATTTCATATAAAAAAATGTTAATAAAAAGCCACTTTATAAAAAACAAAAATGTCTTGTAAAATTATAAAGTTGAAGCGTTAATTTTGTACTTTTATTTTGAAAAAATTTGTACAGGTTATAATTATAACTTATTATACAGTTGTTTAAATATGGAAACATAATGAGCCCTAGTAGTCCTTAAACAGGATGTGATATAGAAAAATTTACTGAGGAAACTTACACTAATTTTAAAAGTAGTCCTTTCTTATCTCAAAATTTCAAGTCTCTATTTCTAAAAGGGTACCAAAGTTATGAAGGAAAAAAAAATCATGCAAAATTTATTTTCACATAATGGTAAATTTAAATACTAAATTTAAAAAAATTGCATAATTTTGATATTGTTTAAAAAAAAAAAAAAAAAAGTCCTGCCGAATAACGATTTTAAATTGAAAAAACACAAACTGAGAAATAGACATTTAGAAATAGGGCTTTTTCAAAGTTTGAGGGGCTGTAACTCCGTAATGAATGGAGCTACATTAAAAAATTGTTCTACAACATTAATTTTTTTTATAAATGGACCTACACGTGGTTAAAATTTAATTTCTCTATCTTTAAGGGTGTAAAAGTTTTGTAAACAGACAAACGGACAAACAAATTGAAAATAAGTAATAGGCACATTTTTTTAAATTTTTTTTGGAAATGTGCCAATAAATCAATAATTTAACTAAGGTTTTATAGTTATAATTTCATAGAATTAATAAAATAAAAATAAGATACATATTTATTTATTTTTTTATATAAGTATGTAAGTAAGTATATAAAATTTAAGTTAATCTTAATTACTCACGATTTTAAATTGTAAGTTAATTTTATTTTTAAAGAAAAATTTAATTCCTTCTTTACTTTTTTTTAACTTTAAAAAACTAAATAAAGAAATGAATTAAAACTTTAAGATATAAAAAAAGTAAAAGAGGAGTCTAATTTATAATATTTTAAGAGCAAAGTATTATACTTCAGGATAATTTCGCAACAATTTGGGACTAAATAATGCGTACAAAATTAATCTCAAAACCTTATTTTTGAATGTCTTCAAAAAATACGAAAATCATCCCCAAAAGCAAAATGAAATTAGATGCCAATTTTGGTGATTAATTGCACACGTAATTTTTCGCTTTTAAAATAACAACAAGATGCTTATGTAAGTATATGAAATTGATTTCAAAAATCTGTTTAGTGGAGATTTGGAGAAACTCTTATTTTGTAACCAATTATAAGAATCCAACAAACTACTTCAAATAGCGGGAACGGTCACTTCCAAACCCCACTTAATCATTTAATGAAATTTAATTTTTTGGCCTTACTTAAGTACTTATAGTTCATTTTTTTTTTGTTTTTAAAAACATTTTCTGTGCGTAGCCAAATTTTGTCTTCAAAAGCGGGGTTTACTGCTTTTCCACAATTTTTACGAAATATTTTCTCTAAAATTTTATTTTTACTTTTATAAAAAAAAAATGTAAGAAAAAAAAAATACCTAGTTACTTATATGTTACCGTACCATTAAAATACAATGAGCCAGAAGTTCAAAGTGATTTTTGGCTTTTTTTTTGGAACTTTTGCCTTACAGTTCTAAGTTAAATTTCAAAATTTTCATGGGGCGTTTGTCTGAAATAGGTAAGCAAAATAGATGTGGTCCCGCAACCACCTACCATTCAGATAAATATTAAAGTAATTAAAGAAAACTAATATATGTATAAATAATAAGCAATAATAAATTTAATTATAACTACAATTCTATCAGTATTTCTTTCATCCTGATAACCAAAACCTACATAAATTTTAAATGTTAAAATTCGAACTAAACTTAAGTTCATTACATTTTTTAACATGTATTAAATATATGTATTTATTATATAAATACAGGGGGCGCTGTAGCTGGTGTGTAAGTATATTTTACCGTGACATCTAAATTACAAAAAATTCCTATAGGATACGAAATTTCTTGATTCCAAAAGAAAACAAAAAAAATCATGATTCTAAACATACATATATGTATGTATGTATGTTATACTTTAATGTAGATTTTGAAATAAAAAATCGTATCCAAATTACGTATTCAAAACTTTGCGGAATGTCATAATACGTAGTGTGTGGCTGAAAACTGCTAAATTATAAATATAGATATTTAACCAGACTAAACTTTTCTTTTTCAATGGTGCAATAAATAAAAAATAAAAATATCTGCTCAATTATATTAAAATTCAATTTTAATTTTTTTATTTTTAATACTAAACGATTGAATTATTAAAAATTTAATGATCCCTAAATCTTTTTTTTTTTATTTTGTTTAATTTTTAATGAAAAAGTTAAATAATCGGAATAAAAACTTTTCATATACTAAATACAAGTATTGAATCGAAAATGAATATAAAATTTAAATTTATTAAAAACAAAATTAAAAAATTAATAAAACCTGAATAATAATTAATTAAAAAAAAAATTAAACAATTAATTCACATTCGCAACAAAATCACATTTTAATTCTAAAAGAAACTATAATTTTTCAATTATTTCTCAAATATACTTTTTTTGGATTTTAAAAATAAATTGAATGTATCTAAAGCGATGACAATTTTAGTTCAACAAAAATATTTATATGCATTTCATTGCTTAACTTTTCAATGAAAAGATTCTAAAATGTCTTTACTTACTATAAGCATTAACTACGAATGGATCTTTGAAAACTGTCTTGGACGTATGAACGGGAAACATATTTTAATCTTCATAATTCCTATAACAATGGCTCCTACTTTTATAATTATAAAAGTAGTATTATAGTAAATGCTATTTTTTTTTTATTTATTTTAGTATTTATATAAAAATAAAACATTGATGTTTACATTAAAAATTTATAATAATAATAATAAAATCAGTTTTATGGTTAAATAATTGAAAATATACGATACGATTTCCATTCGACGGTTATATATACAAAAAGCGGTTGAACATTCAGTCTATTCAACCTCACAATATTGTTTCAAATGTTAAGAATAAGAAATATACAACACAATATAATAATAACGGTTATTTAATAGTTGCTTAATTTTTACAAATTAATTCAACCGTTGGATCGTGTAATAACTGCTTAAGTATTAAATTATTGTAAGTACACAAATGCTTTTGTTTTCTGCATAAAAATAGAAAAAATAACCGAAAATTTTAAAAATCTAAAGCCAAATTTAATAATTAATCTTAAACCGAATTTTATTTCTTTATTACACCCGTATGAACTATATTCAAGGGTATAATAAATTTGCCATTACGTTTGTGACACCATAAAGGAGTCGAGCTAGATGTAGTGTCAAAGGTATAGATCGGCTCAGAATCGAATTCTGAGTCGATTAAGCCATGTACGTCCGTCGGTCCGTCCGCACGATAACTCAAAAAATAAAGGAGCTAGGAGGCTGAATTTTTTTTACGTCATTTTTACAAAATTGTTAGTTTTGCTATTTAAATCCAATATTTTCGGCCGTCGGGTTCGAATAGCTGCCATACAACTTCTTTCTTTATATGGAAATAACTCAGTATCTATTCAAGCTAGGAATCTGAAATTTAGTAAAGAGCTGTCGAGTTACATGCCAACAACTTTTGTAAAATTTGGTTGGTCTAAAGCAGTAGGTTCAGGCTTCTTGCACCTCTTGAAACTTAATGAAGCTAGGCGTCTGAAATCTTGCAAATGATGATCAAGTTTTATGGACACAACTTCTGTAAAAAAAAAAAATACTAAACCGAATAATACTAACCGAATAAGCCTAATTAAACAACAAAATTGCATTAAAAATGCAAAAAGAAAAATTAAATAATAATTCATTCAATTTTCTACGAAAACAAAACTATAAATTTTCTTTTTTCTTATAAACAAATTAAAACCACAACAATTTTTTATAATTCTATTACTTAAGGTGTTTTATTACTTTATTTGAAAAAATACAGAAACTATTGATAATTAATGTCTAATTGATGATTTAACACCTTAGTTATTGAAAAGTAAATGATTTTTGTGAACTTTACGAGTGAACTATAAACAACAATTTTTCAATAACCAGAAAAAAAAGTCTAAAAAAATATTTGACCTACAATAAATTAAAAAGTAATAAAATTATAAAATAAATATTTTTGTACTTACTTTGTATATTACTAAAATACTTATGCACAACTAACATGAATTTAAAACTATTTTCAATGAAATTATTAAAACTGTGTTAATGATTTTTTTTTAAATTTTGTAAGGTAAAAAAAACAGGACATTATGTCGTTATAACAAGTTATATACTAACATTCAATTACATGTACTACATTGTTGGTGTAACATACTCTCTTTCATTTTTATTAAAAATTATAAAAAAGTAATAAAACTTCCTAGCGGGGGCCTCGGTGGCCTAGTGGGTAAGAGCGTATAAAATACGCTGTAAACACCGAGGGAGTGTGGGTTCGAATCCCACACACGTCGTAAGAGTTATACCCCCTTACGACATTTACAGCCACGCCTGAATAGGAAAGGCTGTGTAATTTTCTGTCCACATTTATGTGCCTTATTTGTCTTTTTTTTTAATATGAACAAAAAAAAACCTCAATTTATTAAAATCGCGTTAAAAAATTTCTTTGAAAAGCCCTTGCTCTGAACCTTACAAATAATTTAACAAATCTCCAATAAAATAATTTATTTAAAAAATTATTTTTTGCCTAACGGCGACGAACCGATATGCTCAAATGGTTTAACATATATTTCCTGATATAAGTATTATATTACTTATCTTTTGTTTGGTAAAAACCAAGATATCTAAAAAGTTTGCAGTCAATCAAGGCAAATTATTTAAAATTAAGAGCAAAAAAAACGAAAAACACTTGATAAAGCTTTTGGAAGCTCAAAGAAGTTCTGTATAAAATTGGTCATAATTTACTTGCAAAATATGGTAGGTATATCGGTGTATTGGGAGTCTAAACTAACTACAATGTATTTTTGTTAAATTTACTCAGCGCAGAAATTATTATTCATAAAAAAACATCAAGATTTTTGAGATGCTACCTTTATTTTTCAATAAACCTAACACAATAATGTTTACAAAACACTAAATCCACCATAATAATGTTATGAGCCTCTAGCCATATAATAGCCATATAATATGTCGAGCGATTGAAGACGAAAGATTTAAGAAATGAAGTTAAAGAAGTGAAATTTATAATGGTACAACAAAAACAAAAATGTTGGCTTAACATTAGATTAAAATGAAATCTATATATAGGTATGTTATGTATATATAATAAATCGATTATGTAGTTAATAATACATTATATTTGGAACCAGTTTTCTGTTTAAATGATGTAATAAGGACGGATAACAGATTTTAAAGAAATGTTGAAACATTTTATATGGTACTTAAGACCGAAAATAATTATGTACGAAAGAAATTTTTGTAACCAAGAGTTAAAAAAGAATATACTTTTCACTTATGAAGAATAAATATTTTTTTATCAAAGTGTTTCTCCAATTTTCATTAAATAGGTACTTAAACATATAATTTTTTTTAAATTTTAACGAAAAAATTGCATTTGCATTTTTAACGGTTGGTTTGTGTCTCCAATCGATTTCACCATGATTTCTATTTGGCAGCGCTATAGGGCGTTATACACAAAACTGAATGATAACAGATACATATATGTATACATTACGAAAATTATATTTTTATTTATATATGTAGTTAATATATTAATAATTAAGTATGTAGCGCTTACATATTTTTAAGATTTTTTTTTTAATAAACCGTTTATTGTTTTCTTATTTTTTTTTATAGCAAAAATTTTAGTGTTAAAAAATCAATTTTTTTTTTTTCTAATTGTCAAAATAAAAACAACTTATCCTAGCCTTCCTTTTCTAACTTAAATTACTTAGCTTAAGTATTATTTAAAACCTAATTTAAGTATAAACGAAATACACTCATCTCATTATAGAACTTTTTAATACTTTGTCTTTATCCGGTATACACATGATGTATTTTAAATTTTCTCTATTAATATTGCGCAGACAGTATTTTACAGTTTTGCACGTAGTCCGCCTATTATAGTGATATATGTGTAGTAGCAAGACATAATTTTGACTTTGAATATTGCCATTTTTATTACAAAAAGATGAAATACTCAAGAGCTACATATATAAAGCTTATGATACGGCCAATGGTGTAGTTGTTAAGGTATCAGGGATTTGAACCGATTTCTCGGATTCAAACCCCGGCTGGATTATATAGATTAATAAAAAAGAATAGACATTTTTCTTATAATATATAATTAGTAGAATATAATTAAATTAAATATAAGTATATATGTTCTATATAAATTATAATTAATATCATATTGTATAAGCTCTTTCTTGTATAAGATAATAGATGGCGTAGAAATAAAAGAAACGTCTCATAGTCTTGTACAATATAGCTACAGCCGAGTAATCAACGGCTTAGTGAAATTAATGATTCCAGAAACTGAAACTTAGTCATATATATGAATAATATATGACTTAGTGGATGCCCTTTCCTCCTTATAGGAGTGGCAGGAAAAAAAAATATAAAGCTTACGAGCAACGTTTTGTAATACACTCCTAATTGTGGTAAAATATAAGTATCTGATATTAACCGTTTTCTGAAGTGTTTAGTCCGATTTGGGCTTATATTAGTTTTTTATAGATACTCTTCTCATATATACTTTCTTTCAAATTTACGAAACTTTTCCAAAAGATTGACAGTTATGTTATACCAAATCGAAATGCACTGACATGTAATTTTATATGCATCATATGTAATTTTATTCTAAAAAAGTTTTTTGCATGCTTGAAAAGCTTTTTTACCGTTTTCGATTGCGATTTTTACACATTTCATGTATTTGAGATTTTGTTGTGTGGGACATTTAGGTATTTTACAGTGTTTTTAACTGTTAAAAAACTTAAGTTAGATCCTTTAGTTTTAAAATTATACAATTAGATTTCATATCTGTTTTAAGATATATCATTCTGAACAGTTTTTTTTACATTTCAAGAGATTTACTATATATATATGTAATTAAAACTATATATTGTTAATTTTCCTTCAGTACTTACTTATAGTAAATTTTTCTATTTTTAATGAACGAAGAAAATTGATTTAATATTCTAATTAATTTAATATTCATTAAAACTTTTTTTTTTTTTTTTTATTAATTCTTTTGTTAAAATAAATACAAGTAAAATATAAATTTTACGTAGATATATATTTTTTTTAAGATTTTTTTTTTAATTTCTTCGAAAGGAAAAGGAAATTATTAAAAACAAAAAACGCTAAGTTTTATTATAATATTCAGTAACATATTTACAAAATTACTAAAAATTCACAAAAGTTTTTCCTTATATATTTTGTGTAATATATATACATATATACATACATATATGTATATACATATGTAGGTATATAAATAATATATTAGCATAATAATATTATATAATAGAAAAACTTCTTCTGATAATAATATTAAGACCGTGTAATGTGAACTCAATAAAAACAGAACAAAATTTTGAAAAAAGAAAAAATTATAAGTAAAAATACGAGTATAAAAACAAATGGAAGGCAATATGCATGTTAGTTTTTACTTTTATTTTTCTTTTTATTAATATGTTGTTACTATTTTTCTTGTTTTCTCTTAAATAATCATTTTCATTTTATTTCACTCTTTTTTTTTTTTTGTTTTTTCTTTTAAATTTAAATAGAAAAGTTTTGAAAAAAAAGGAAAAAACCATACATACTTACACACAAAGCTAAAAAATATAATTTATTTGGCATAACCTCTAACAATTATTTACTAGAAAACGAAAAGAAAACTAACAGAGTAAATAACAAAAGGAAAATTTTTAATAGAATGAAATTGTTGTACAGAAAAGGGATAACAAAATAAAAATGCTGCTATCATTCAGCATATAACTGGATACATATGTTTCGTTCCTCGATATACAATTTATTATACAATATTTATTGTAAACATAACCATAAAAAAATTTATATTCAAGTAAGTATATATATATATAGCAACACAAGGGCTCGCAGAGCCTAGGTATAAGGGTAGATTCACTCCTCCCTTTGAAACAAGCACATATAATTTTCTACTGAACTCTAAATATGTTTTTAATTTAGACCTAAAATTAAAAATACATACCTAGTTACAATTAAAAATTATTATTTTTGAAAATAGTAATAAACAACTCGAGAATTCAAAAAATATTTTCTTAATAAAATAAAGCTCATAATTTACTCTATACAAAATTCATTTTGTTACATCTTTCTCATGTAAGCCACTCAAAAGTTAAAAGAATTTTTTAAAAATTAAAAATCCAATATCTTCCATACAATTTTTCCCTTTTCACAATACAATTTTCACCATACAATTTTTTGTTAGATTTTAGCGAAAACGATTGGGTGTCCTACCATTCCTTTGAACAGATTACGGAAAATTCACCAGTCAACAGATAAACGGAAGATTTGAACCTATATATTACGAATGCTAAGTTTAATACCAACTGATTGTCTGAGTTTAAATGTTAAGAAACTAACACTGAAAGTCAGACTTTATGCCAGTATGTGTATGAATATTAAGTCACATCATGAATAATGTAAATTAATAACTGTAGTATATTTTAACATCATCCTAGTTCATATTAGTATATGTATTATGAACTCTCCGTAGAATTTTTAGCTCTAATAGCTTAAAGAAAAATGAATATTAAAATTAAAATTATTCGTAGTCCTTCATCTTATATTAAACTAATAAAACTAACAATTAAGTAGTTTTATTATTAAGTCAACTACTTAATAATATTATTAACTAATTTAATCTGTTACTAGCATCTGTAAATGATAATTAAATTAGTTTAGTTAAGTATAGTTCTCTAAATTGTACAGAAACTTGAATAATAAAGAAACTTGAACAATTATCAATAAAATGCCTAAGAATCATATCCAGTATTCTCTATTTTGATCGAGAACAATAACAAATAATGCTCTGTGGAATATAACAAGTGAGAAATCAATTAAGAAACAAATAAAGCAACGAACATAAACATAGATTATAGGACACATACTTAGAAAACAAACAGAAGATATAGCGAGCATGACCCCAAAATAGAACAGGCAACGCACCAGAAATCGCGGTCAAAACTACTAATAGCTACAAACCGATTTGCGAAAGCGTCTGATAGTTAACAGATTTTTGATAATTATTTAAAAATATTTTTTAAATATTTAATAACTATTTGATATAAGTATTTAGTTTTTTAGGAAGAAGAATAATGATAAAAATTCCTTCTGATAAATAGTTAAGATAATAAAAATATAAGGTTATGTTATATTTAAATACGTAAAATATATTGGCAATAAATTTTCTTATTTTCTTTATGTACTTATGTTATATTATTAACATAATACTGGACATTAACATATAATATTGTTAATATGATGATGCAAGATTTTTATTGAATACAACGAGTTATTCGACATTTATTACTCTTAAAGTAATCGACTATATTTCAAATTATATATGTAGTAATTTAACATCTCTAATCATTTCATATTCACACTATATATTAAATATTTAGTACATTTTAACTTGGTTATATAAATATAGGCTTAAAAATTAATGTAGTTACTTATATAGAATAAAATTAATGGAAACTGAGATGACAACTACATTTCAAAGAAAGTACCTATAAGTAACTACTATACAAATTAAATTTATAATGTATTATAATTAACAATTTTTTAACACAAGACAATTTCATATACATATGTACGCAATATGAATGCAAAAAAAAAAAAGGAAAGGTTTGTCTTCTGCTCCAAATGCTTTAAATTTTCTTCAACTTTTAGAACGAAAATTTTCGCTTTGTGAATTATTTCGCGAAAAAAAAAAACAAAATTAGTTATGAACAATTTTATTTTTTATTTCATTTTGTTGTTTTGTTTTTAATGAATTAAATTTCTGTTAATAATTGAAAGGAACATGTGAATTTTACGCAAACGTATTTAATATTATAATTAATTTTCATTTCGGTACAAAAACAAAAAAAAAAAAACCAAAATAAACAAAATGAACAAATTTTCATTTCATATAAAAAATATAGTAAGTATATTTATAAGAAAATTGAGGAAAATTGTCACAGATGGAATTCATGCATTTAACATTCTAAAACACTATACCTATATATACAAAAAAATCAAAATCATTATAATTAAAAAAAAAAATTAATTATGATATTGCAAGTGAAGAATAAAACAAAGAACAAAACAAAAAAAAAAAATAGAATTTTTAATTATTTTTCTTTTCTAATAAATTTTGCGGTCTAAAAAAAATTGTTTCATTTCCAAATTTCAGGGTTAGTTATTTTTTTTTTTAAATGGAATTAATTAATTTTTTTAATTTTTTGAATAGAACAGAAAATTATTTTTAAATAGTAAATTAGTTGTTGTTATTACAAAAGCAGGTCGAATAGCTGCCTTCACACCTGATCCGTTGTGCTACCCTGCTCAACAATCCGCTCGCCTCTTGCAACGTCTCATCGAGTCCCTCTATACCCTTCATGAAACGTACTATGCCTCACTAATTGAGCATTCTTACTTCAGAAAAGCTTTCCCATTGTTCTTCTCCCAAAAATTCTTCGACTTTGGAACCTCAAGTCCGAGCATTGAGTACTGCGTGGAGTACTGTTTCAGCCTCTTGCCCGCTTCCCCTACATAGATTCGTTTTCGCTATGTCTATTCTTTCGGCGTGAGCTCTTAGCATCAGATGGCATGTGCTCATTTCCAATAAAAAGTCTCAGATCCATTCTATTGACTTTAAGACCTTTTGCTGTTTGGTTCATCCCAGAATTGTATATAATGTATATAAGTAAGTATAGTAAATATTTCTTTATTTTATTTGCTTTTTATAGCACCTATTGCAAGCAAAATTTATTCAAACTCTTCCCAAAAATTTAAAATTTCCTCTTAACTATATTCTCGATATAAAATATAGTTAACTTTATTAAGTATAATACTTTTTATTCTGAAGAAAAAATAACATTGTCAGTTTTTTTCCTTAAAAGCAAAACTTATTAAATTTTAAAACTTATTTTTGATTAAAACTTATATCAAAAATCAAAATAAATTTAATACCGAAATGTATTAGAGCCTCATTATAAGTATTTTGTCTAAATTATATATTATTTTAAATTGCATTTTCCTATAAGTACTTACTTATTTCAAAGAGAAAATAAAATTTTATTTACAAAGTGACTTTAAATGACTTTAAAGTCACGAACATTATCAAGAGAAATTGAACAAAAAGAAGATTTAACCTTCCAATACCAATTGCAACCTAAGTGGACAATTGTGTTGAAAATTTAAATTGAAATGAGACTTTCTAAAGCTTTAACACGTGAATTATTTAAAAAAAAACAAACATAATTATTTGTAATACTTATGTACTTAGACACAATTTTGTTAATTATAAAATCATATGAATTATAAAAATGTTTAAATAAAAAAAAGTTTCTCGATTTAATTAAAAAACAAATATTTATTCCGCATATATATAAAAGTTTAAAGGTCTCTATTAAAATATATAATAAATAGTAAAAAAACACATTCAATAACAATATATAACAAAATTTTTAAAAATGAATTATAATTTAAATATAATTAAAATGTTTATTTTTAAGTGCATTTAATTTGCAACCCGCTTTGTATATACAATACACAAAAGAATGGGCATTTTTAGAAAATGACATTTTTAAGAAATCGGTTATATAAAATAAAAAAAATAAATAAATAAATTTATTTTTGATATTTATATAAGTATATATATGTACATATTTACCTTAGGACACCTATATACTTACACTTAAGTTTATATATATCTACAAGAATTTTATATGATTAAGACAATAAGTAATAACAATCAAATAGAGAGGTGTCTTAAGGTATAGTTTATACCACATAGTATAATTTATACCACATACAATGTGATGAGGAAATATGTAGATGAATTTTCCTCTATTTTGTTTACATTATATAATTACATTTTATATAATATTTTCACCTGACCGAGATTTGAAACCAAAACCTTATGCCTGAAAGATTGTAAGACGCCTAACAGATGTTCACATTGCGTTATTGATCAGATAAACATTACTATGTAACTCTGCGACCAATCAAGATAGTACTAGCAAGATAGTGCACAAATACATGAACACTTTCAACAATACAATAATATACGTAAATTTTTTTAACTATTTTTTGTACTAGCTTGATATTTCCTAGCTAGTAATTCAGTTAGTAATTTGACATTTTGTATATTTCAAAATGGCAAAAAATAAAAAAAGTAATGCTCAACATTCATGTCATAAGTTTTTTTTCTGACATCATATATATGTTGTTTAAGTGTTTCCTCAATTTAAAATAAAATAATTTTTGTATTTGAATTTAAAATAAAATTAAAAATTAAAAATAAACTAAGATACAAATATTTTTTAAAATTGATAAATAAAATAAATTAAATATCTTGTTAGTAAAAATGTCACCTATACGTCACATTTTGACATTTTGTATTGTACATACGCAATATCGTAATACTATCTCGTCTGGCTATTGGATATATAAATAATAAGTGTCTGACCCAAATAAAAACGTAGGACGTAAGTACAACGTATAAACGTCATAAGTTCATACGTTGGCGCCTACCGAAATAAGACGCCCAATTTTATATGTTCAATTTACTTAAATAAAATTATTTTAAATTGATATACAATGTAAACTTTAAAAAAGTAAACAAAAAATAAAATTCAATGAGTATAATTATACGTCGTGTCAAAATTGGAAATTCAAATGTTCACCATTTAACGTCGCGTATTTCTGTGATTTTCATATAAAATGTATCTGCATTAATATATTTTGACAGACGTTATACGTCGAACGTTCTTATTTAGATTAGGCAGTTAGTATGTTTTCAACTTATCAGATGACCGATAGTTTTAATAATATTGCATAATCCTTTATGTGATATGTATATAATAATTATTAAAATAAATAAAATAAAAAATAAATACATAACTAATTAATTACATAAACAATAAATAAATTTCTTATAAAAAAATTTCGAAAATTAATTTATTCTTTTAATTATTTGTTACATTGACCATCATGATGACATCATATTTTGCACATCATGATAAAAAGGAAGCAAAAAATAAATTATGTATTACTATAAAAATGTTTATGTAATTAAGCAATTAAGTAAGGCAAGCGATTGATTCTTTTCATTATTATTATTTTATATTTCAAATTTTTTTTTTTAATTTTTAATTAATAAATAAATAAATTGATTATACTAAACATACTTATTGATAACCAATTTTATAAATTTAATTAACTCTATAGTCTATACAGTTAGTTCTACTTACTAATAATAATATGTATAAAAAGAAAACAAAAGCAATGGAAATTTTTAAATACAAAAGTAAATTGATTTATATATAAATATTATTACATACTTATTAAATTATTAAGGGGTAAATGTCTAAACTACTTATTTTAATTCAAGACTTTTATTGTGTCAATATACAAGATATTGTTTATGAATTAAATATAATCTTGCACAAAAACAACAAGATCCATAGTACTCGCGTACTGCAGGTCTTTTCAACGCAAAGCTATATTTTAAAAACCAGTAACTATTTTTTCGTAAGTATAATGCTCTCCATTTTCCCAGTACCTGTTTTAATATTTTCTGAAACAATAACTGTCATTTTTTAAAGACTTTATTCATATATAACTATATATGTTATGTGAAAAACAGTCTAAGTCCATTCCAACAGTCCAATTTCCTAAAATCTTTATTTTCTTATTTTCTATTTTTTGCTCTAAACACTATTAAAAATGTTTATAATCAACACAAGACTCTAAAATTTAATGAATTTTGGTGTACGTTTACACCAGTTACAAAAAAAAGTATTAAAAATGCAAAATATTAAGTTCAAATATCTTATTTGAATTTTTTGAATTTTTCTTTTCAAAATATCACCTTTCTTTTAAATTTTTATTTTTTGTTAAATAAATGTAATTAAATATATTATAAATCTTTTACATAATTTTTGTAAAAAAAAACTTATGAACTTATATTATCTGAAAAATAATATGAATTATTCAGATAATATTATCTTATATTATTTAACGTACATTTATTTATTTTTAAGTTTGCGTCAGTATGACCCAGATTGAGTACTTATGAAAAAAATATTATGCGAGTACTGTACGGTTAATTATTCAATACACGTAATATACCTAATAAAATAGTAACCAAAATAGTTTATAATGAACCTAATTAAATATTATTCACATGTATGAGATATATTTGAGATTGTAAATTAGGAGGGATTTTAGAATTGGGTTATAAATCAGGATTCCAATAATTTGTTTAACGGTGATTTTGGGAGCGACAGCATCCACTATATTTTAAAGGCTTTCATCTTAGAAAATGTATGAAAAAAACAATTTGGAGGTATTTTAGAGTTGCGACCTCTGACATCCATATTTTGTTTGTTAAAATTGTGCTAAAAATAAAAAACCAAAAAAAAACGAGATTTTAAGAAACGAAATTTTAAGAAACAAGATTTTAAAAAACAAGATTTTGATAAAACGAGTTTTTGAGATCCGAGCATTCGTACTCAACGCTTTATTTCATCCCAAACATTGAAGAATTTGATTTGCGATCTGTAAATTAATTGGGTACTTTGTAACAAAAACGCATCGCAAAATTGTGTTGCCATTGAAAATATTTAAAATTGGCACTTTGACATTTGTTTTTCGTTCTAAAATTTTTAAAATTGACTTTTAGACATTTGTTTTTATTTGTGAAATCGTAAACAATTGAAATTAAATTTTTGTTTTAAATAAAATAAAACATAAGGGGTCTCGGTGGCCTAGTGGGTAAGATCGTATAAAATACGCTGTAAACACCGAGGGAGTGTGGGTTCGAATCCCACACACGTCGTAAGAGTTTTTCCCCCTTATGACATTTACAGCTACGCCTGAACAGGAAAAGCTGTGTAATTTCCTGTCCACATTTATGTGGCAGAGAAATGCATTAAAAAAAAAAAACTTAATTTTAATTTATTTTCTACCATATAGAATGTTTTACATTCGTTTTATTTATATTTAATATAAAAATAGTCAATGTTCAGATATTTTCAATAGTTTTTTTTTTAGTTCCGTACATATTTTAATTTATCACAAAAAAAGTTTAATTAATAAGTATAAAATAGTCTAAATTTAAGTTAGATTCATAAAGTTTCCAAAAAAAAATAATTAATCTCATAACTTTTCTTTTAAATTCACAAAATTCAACAATTAATCTTAACTTTACTTTTAGCTTTAAAAAATTCAAAAAAAGAATTGATCTTAGCTTTAAACAACTTTTCTTCTTAGTGAGGATTCGTTCGCTATTTATAATAGAAAATTGGGATGCCATCGATAAAAAAATATTTTTGAAACAAAGTATAGTTAAAGTAGTTTGTGCTTAAACATTGAACTTTAATTATCATAAATTATTAAATGGCATATGTACTTATATACTTACATGTTTATTAATTTTGTATTATTAATTATTAAAAACTAATTTTATTTATTTTTAAAACTAAATTTATGTAATTAGCAAAAAATTACACCCCCTTCGCAAACAAATTAACAAGCGAATGAAAAAAGTAAAATAAACGTCAAAAATGTTCGCAAGTAGCACACCATGGTACCACTGTTGCTACTTACGAATGCGCTAATTTGCTATATGCGCTCTACATGGTGTCATCATTTTTTGTTTCTCATGCAACTTACGTTTAGCATAAGTAGTAATACAATACATAGTAGCCTAAAGATATATATAATATTTGTTTTTATTATTGTAATAACAATTCCAAATACAATTAAATATAACTTTAATTATAACAAAATAATAGATTAAGAATAAATGTTACACCCTGATGGATTTTTTTTTTTTTCAAATTTTACATACCTAAATAAGAATTTTCTAAAATAATAACCTTTTACTTTATAGTAAAGTATAAGAATTTTGGTGATATGAAAGAACGCAGCAAAAAAATAAAAATAACATCGCAAAAAGAAAACTTGCTAAAATTAAATTAAAATAAAACTAAAACAATGCGAAAATAAGACAAAATAAATTTTTGCAGACAAATTTTTTTCGCATGGTTTTGTGCACAAATATGGAAATTAAAACAATAAAAAATGTTCAATGGCCCCCTGGCCCACCTTATATTTAATTAAAACGCATATATATGGCAAGTAAATCAAAATTTATCAAATCTTTAAATAATTTTATAAAAAAAATAAGGTTTACTAAAATATGTGCAAATGAATTAACACCGTAAAGAAATAAAATAACACCGCAGAAAATTTAAATAACACCATAAAAAAATGAAATAACACTCGAATTTTTGGGCAATTATTTTATTTTTTTGTGCCCTTATATTTTCCATATAAAATTTTGCGGTATTATTTCATTTTATCAATGAAGTGGCATTATTTCATTCAGCAAAGAACTTAATTTCTTATTTTAAAAACTAATTTGTTATATAATTTTATATTGTAATAAACTAATAGATGACATAAACTATATAAGTAAGTGTGGCAATATGCTAAAACTTAAAAGGAATAGCAAAAAGGAAAAAACAATTATCTTTCAAACTTTATTTTTCATTATCTTATATATATATATAGTTATGAATTGTTAAATTGTACCTAAACTATAATAAAAAAAAATAAATATATATTTATTTAAATTCAAAAAACAAATTTAATTTCTATTATCTAATAAGGAGTGATTAAAAAACAAAATCTACTGTAGTAAATAAAAAAAATTTAAAAAACATTTTACTTATTTATTTAATAAAATTTTTTAATATATTTTATTTAATTTCAAAAAATAAAAAATACATTTCTTATAAAAAAAATGTATAGGGAAACATTTGATTTATTCATATCTTATATTACATAATATGTAAATATACAATATAATAATACTTTTACAAATTAAAATAAATTTATTTTATCTTTTAATAGAAAAAAAAAGCATGCACTAATTTTTAACACATTCGCTACCAAATGACATTTACATTATTATTATTATAGAAAATTCAAGTCAATATTATTTATATGACATAATAAAGTGAATATATAGCCGATATATATATTATTTATATGACATATAGCCGATAATATTATTTATATGACATAATAAAGTGAATATATATCACATCATTTATTTATAATTTTAATTTAATTTAAAAATCATACTTTCAGCGTTTTATTGTAACGAAAACTAAAAAAAAAAAATTAAATTGCACTTAAGTACATCTATCAATTTTCTTTTATTTTAAGTGAATTTTTTTAATTTTTAAGTGAACATTTCTTATGAAATAAATTTGAAAAAAAAAAAAAAAAATCAAATAAATAAAATACAATTTCAAATAAAGTAACGCGTTCACTTAAAGTAAAATGCATGCAAACATTCAACTAATTTGAAAAATTTTGATAATTAAATACTTTTGATTTGACTGAATACTTGTTACAGGAGTGTGTTTCGTTCCATACTCTCATGCTGAATTCACCATTTCGAATATTTTAGCCGCACTCATGCTCGCGCATATTTTTTATATGATAATTTGTATTCTTTCATTTTTCAAATTTAGTTCGGAAGTTTTTTTTTTCTCCCCGGAAAAAAAGTTGATTTAACTTTTTGTGCGAAACATTGTCTCTTCTGCCATTTTTTGAAAAAATTTTTTTATTCGATTCATCAAATAAACAAAAATTTAAAATAATTTAAATGTCATTTTTTAATTTTAACTTTTTAAGATTTTTTTCTTCTGCAGAAAAATTATTGTCGTTGGTATTTCTTTTTTTTTAAATAATTCAGAACAAATTTGCCGAACTAAGCATCAGAATGCTACGAGTTAATCTATTACAGATAAAGTTGTTTCAGAATGATCGAAATAGAGTTTAATTAACTCCATGACGTCACAATTTTTTTTTTTTTTTTTTGAAGACTTCATTATTTCTTTGAAATAAATACATATATATATATGTTCCAGTTTGATTTTGACAGTTCAAACTTATATTTAAGTCTAGTCGTTTCCAAAATGGTAGAGGAAAGTTAAATTTGCATGTACTTAAGTATGGATAAACGTATAAACTCTACTCATAGTATAAGAAACGAAACACATTCAAGCCAAACATCGAATCAATTAACAAATTAGAAAAATGTTCATAGTTAAATAACTAATGACTGATTTGACAGGTTTGTTATTTCATGTACAATATGATACAAAAATATAAATTCTATTTCTGACTCAATTTATCGTATATAATTGGCGCATAAAATAACTATAAAAGTTTTGTAACACCGTATTGGTAAATACATATTTAATGTTTTTATAATACTTAATATAGGAATAGCGAAAGTGTTAAAACAAAAATATTATAATAATAAAAATTAGTTATATAAGCTATGTTTTAATTGAATTATGTTAATTGCAATTTTTTTCTAATAAAAATTAGTAATTGTAATTATTTAAATAAAAAACAAAGAATAAAAATAAAAATTTTTTAAAAAAATTTAATTTATTAAAAAGAAAAAATTAAAAGAAAAAAAAAAATTAACAAAATGCTACTTACATGCGGCGATAAATATGTACCGTTGAGCATTTTTTTTATTTTTTTTTTATTTTAAGTAATTTAGTTTTATTTTCGCTTTTCTTTCGAAAAAAAAATAAAACTTAAAAAAAATTTTTTTTTATTCGTTAAAATTTTATTTTATTTTATAAAAAATATAAATAATTTATTTTTTTTTTTTTTTTAAAGAAAGAAAAAAAAAACCGAAAACCAATTCTTGAATTTATTTATCTTTTTGTATTTTTCTTAATCAAAGGGAATATCCAATTTTTTTTTTTTACTTTTATACAAATTATAATATATATATGTAGGTATATATATATATATGTTATTATTATATTTATATCGATATACAATATATTGTGAAATTGTAAAATTTATTTAATTTAAAATTTTTTTTTTTTTTGTGAAAATATGTAATATATAAATATTTTTTTTTTTTTATACTTATAATAAATATGTGTATAATATAAATACAATATAAATAATATGAGAAGATAAAAAATATTACTAAATATAATTTTACTTGTATAATATACAGTAGATTCGTAAAATAGTGACCAAATTATGATAATTTAAATTTTTATTATATACACGTTATAATTCATGGATTTTTATGAATTTAGAAAAAAAAATTAATAATTTTTATATCCCTTCACATTGCAAAATTTCTAAAGTTTTGAGTTTTAAATACTTACTTATAAAATAGAATGTCGAATGTTAATTAAATTTTTGTATATGTATTGTTAAATATAAATAAATATTTTTAATGTTTTAATTATAACTTTAAGTTACATAATTTATTAAAAAAGAAGTTTCTTAATTACAAAAGATAAAAAGATTAGATTTAGTTCTACAAATTTTTTTTTTTTTTTGTTTAATAAAAAATGTTTAATAGAGAAGACTTTTTTTGAAATTAAGTATTCTAAAATATTCTAAAGTAGAAATCCTTTGTATGTAGAACTGCCTTAACTCGAATTCACAAAGACAAATGTAAAATTTTTTCGAGTTATAGAAACAAAAAAAAAATATAACTCTTACATTTGATTGAAAAAGTTTAATTATATTCTAATAACCTTTAATTCACATTTAAGTATGTATCTGTATTACACAAAAATATTAAGTAAAAAACTTAAACAAAAAACAGTTAAAAATTAAATTTTTTTAATAATACCTATAGTATACATTTTCTACTTTTTATAAGTATACGTATTTTCGCAAATTTAATTCAAATAAATAATATTTCGACACTTTTTAAAATTGTGTAAATTTTTAAATTTTTGTAAAAAAATTTTGTAATTGTTTTTTTTTTGTTTAGTTATTAGTTATTTTAACACACATGAATCATACGTATACCACTTAGCTTATCTATTTAAATCGTATGTATTGAATAAGAATAAAATTTATATAAATGTTTATTTTGTTTTTATCATAGATATAATAGTACTTTAGATTGGCTATATAAAAGAAAAATTCAGTCAATTTTGAGTCAGCTGTTTATTGATGCTTTTTTTCGTGTAAATTTAAATTTAGTTTCCTCTGGAAACAGTGCCCGCTAAAAATGGAAATTTTGCGCCAAAAATTCTTTGAAGTAAAATTTTTTATAAGTAGTTCTTAAATGTGAAAATGAAGTAAAAATAAAACAAGTGTTAAAAAATGAAAAATAAAATAATAAATATAAAATAAAAAGTAAGTGTTGAAAACTGAATAGTTACATAAAATAAAAAAAGTGTTTAAAAAATAAAACTAAAAATTTATTATAAAATATTATAAAAGTAAATATAAAATAAAACTAAAAAACATGTACAATTCTCTTCAATCTTGTTGTGTAAAGGGATGTTTAAATACATATTATAAATGTAAGAACATCTCTTTTCACAAGTTTTCGAACGACGAGGATTTAAAAAATAAGTGGATTTTTCATATTAAGTATTTAAATTAACAAAGTGAAGTGAATCGAGATAGATCCTGTGTTTGTAGCGAACATTTCAGTGAGGAATGTCTGTTAAAGTCATTCAGCTTTAGTACGACCAAATTAAAAGAAAAATCAATTCCTTCAAGATTTCCACATTTATCTGAAACGTAAGTACAAAAAATCTTTATTTAGTAACTACGAATTTAGCATCGCCTGAAAAAGTTATTAGTAAAGTTGAATTACCATTAGCAAAATTTTTATTTTATATTCAATATTCATTAATTTTATATATCAAATATAAAAAATATCTAAATTTATATATCCAAATCTATCAATATCTATGAGAGAAACTGTACTGCGATTTTATAATAATTTTAATGAAATTTTATGATTTAAAAACAGCTGGCATCCAACTTACGTCAAATGAACGACATTACTTGGATGTCATATGTTTTATTTTTGACTGAAATTTCTTGTATAGGAAAATACATTAGAGTGAAAGAGAAAGTGCCAATCTAAAGTACTATTATATCTATGGTTTTTATCGTTCAAATTTCTTAATATCTATAATCAAACTAATATATTTTGTATATACATACATACACAAAACTATATCAATTGACATTTACATAATTTTATTAGGTTTTAGACGTTGCACTTGCAGTGCAGTTTTGAGTTTTGAATGTTTTCGTATTTACAACATTTTAATAGCACGCACTCATTCTAGCAACAAAATAAAAAAAAAAATGTAGGTCATTTTGTAGTAAAAATTTCGTAAATTTTTCAAGCTAAAGAAATTTTTGATACGGTAGGTATAATTTTTTATTTCAACTTATGGAGAATTTCGAGTTAACGAAGTTCGAGTTATGGAGTTTTTTTTTAGAACATATTTTATTTGAAGGTTGAAGGGAAAGCGACCTAAAGAAGTTTTCGACTTATAGAAGTTCGAGATAGAGAAGTTTCACTGTATATGTATACGCCTAATTAAAAGTACATAAGAGTACATTAAATGTGTTTATTGATCTTAATTCCATTTCAATAACCTAAAAAAAAAAACATTACTCAAAAAACAAAAATTTTATTTTTATTTGCATAATATAAAGTTACCTATCGATAAATTTAAGGTTATATAAACATAAATAACTGAAAGTAATAAGTACCTAAATAATATTATAGCAGGGATATCAACAAATTTTTTCTTTTAACATCTATTTTGCATCAGTAAAAATGCTGTGCGATTTACTTTTTCTAAAAGTTGACTTTTTAAATTTATATAAAGTATGATTATGATACCTAACCAAAGAGTGTTATCAGTGTTATACACAAAAAAAAAAAAAAAAAACACATTAAGTAATAAGTTTTATTATAATTTTTTTTTTTTTTTGGTTTTTAATATAATTAATCGATTTGGGGTCACAATATCATAATTCTACTGTATACAATAGTATATTATTATTATCTATATCTTTTTTATTAATTTATTTGATATTTTAGTTAAATGTAAAAATTTCGATCGATTTATTACGCTATTTAAAACTTATTTTTAATTTTCATATCATAATATGTAGGTATATATAGATTATAGTTTCATATAATATATATACATATGTATGTTTATATATGTAAATTTTTTTTTATAAAATACATAGGTACCTATATTATATGTATAAACTTAATCTTAATCTAAAAGATACTATACAAGATAGAAAATTAACTAAAAAAAATTATTCTGAATTTTAAAACTATACAAAATAAAATGAATAACTAAGGTATGTATTTTATATAAAAAAAAAAAAAAAAAAAAAACGAAGGATAATTTAGAGATGCCGGAAATAAAAAAAAATAACAAAAAAAAATAACATGTAAACAAAATTTGAATCAAGAAAAATCAATAATAAAAATATAAGTGTGTGGTTGGTTATAAAAGAGCACGCTTATGAGAGTTATGACATTTTCTCTTTAAAATTTTTATACCTATTGTAGTTTTTCTTTTTTTTTTCTTTGATAATATAAAGTATTTAGAATTTAAAATAAATTTAATTTATTAATTTTATTACTATTAAATTAATGTAAAATAATAAATTATGTATTGGATTTATAATAGTACATACATATATTTAAATTGTACTTATTACTGATATATTATGACAAAACTAATCTAGCAAAAAGAATATGATATATTATGTATATATGTATGTATGTATTTTTATTAACTTTTAAAAGCAAAAAGTGTTTTTTTTTTTTTATATTAAATAAGTTAAGTAGAAAAAATTAATATAATATGTATACATATTAAAATTTATTTTTGTAAATAAAATTTAAAATTGTAAAAAAGCCTATTTTTAATAAAAAAAAAAAAAACAAAATAAAGGTTTTTTTTTTCGCATATAGGTACAGATTTTTTATTTTTTTTTTTAAATTGAAACAATAATAAATTAAAGAAACTATGTATAATATAATATAATATATATATATATATTATTTGTATATATGTACATATATAAATAAAAGTATATTTATAGAATATTGGTGTGATTTCTATTAAAAAACAAAAAAAAAACAAATTTTCTAAAAACTATAGGTACATTTTAATGTTTTATATATTTTTTTTTTTTTAATTAAAATTATGCTGCAGCACTTCTCTCCTTCTTGTATACCAAAAGTACCAAAAAAAAAAAAAAAAAATTTAAAAATGAAAAAAAAAAAGAAGGAAAGTAAAAACAGAACTGAAACACTAAATAGATAAATAGATGCTATATGTATTTATGTATATGTATGTATTTATAATATAGTGATATAAGTACATATATATATTTTTATTTCTAAAATGGAAAGGACGAGAAAAGCAGCCAGGACGTTTAAAACGTCCTTGTGATAAAAAATTTTTTTTTTTTTATCAATTCCTACCTCTGTTTACACAATATTTAAATATAGCTTTTAAATGTACATATTTTATTTTTACTTTTCTTATTTTAAAAAATTAGGATTTTTTTTTTGTATTATTTATATTTAATAAATTTTAATACCACTTTTTCTTTTCCATATAAGAAAAAAAAAAAAAAAATTTTCAAGAATTAGCGTAAGCTTTTTTTTTTACCGATCTTTTTTTCTTTTTTTATTTTTACAAAAATTTATATATAATACATATGTAATATATGTATATATTATTATTTTATATCATATCATTTTTGCAATTTTGCAATTTAATGGCAAAAAAAAAAAAAAATATAAGTATGAGATAAGAAATTAGAATTTAGAATGCAAACAGAAAGAAATTAAACGAACAAACCACTTTGTATGAGACTTTTCTTTTTTATATTTTTTTTATTTTCAAAATGAAATAGTTAAATATTTTTATTTATTTGTAATACAATTAAAAATAGGTATTAAAAGGGAAAAAAACTTCACAACTTGAACAAAAAAAAAAAAAAATTCAAACAAGAGAAAAACAAAATAAAATGACACTTGTATTTTAAAACACTAAATAGGATATAAATATTATTGATATTCTATTTCTTTTCTTTATTTTTAATTTGGTTTTTTTCTTTTTTTTTTTTTGTTAATCTTTCTAACTTTTTTTCTCTTATTTTTTTAATTAAAATAACTTTATTTTTCTTTTTAATTTTCTTTCCCCCAAAAAAGAATAAATAGCACGCAACGACGATTCAACTAAACAATCAGAAAGTTGACAATCGAATGATGTTCTTGTGTGTTCTCTGTCTCTCCCTAGAAAAAAAGAAAAAAAATCATAAAAAATTCTGACAGTCCCTAAGTAGCATGTAGCATGTAAAAAATTAAAAAAACCAAGATGATATTTTCAAATAAAATGTGCGCAGAACAGTACAATTTCCAAAGAAATTTATTGTATTCTTTGTTTTGAAAAGCGTTTAGAAATGCGTTATTTTTTAAATGCCATAAAAATTTATTAAAGTGATTTTAAAAGTTTATTTAACTGATTTTTTTTTTCCTTAAAATTTAAACAATTTATTATAGATTATTTTAAGTATGTCTTTATGATAATATGTATATCTGTTTATTAATTTTTTTTTAAAACTAAATATTCGATTATATTTACATAAAAAATATAAATTAATTTAAATTTTAAGTTTAAAAATTTGCATTGCAATTTCGCGTGCATTTGAAATCATTTTTTATGACATTTATTTTTGTATTCTAAACGATTTTTATCTTCTAATTTTTTAACATTTTAAATGTCATTTGTCATTTGTCAATAGTACAAGCAAAGAAGTAAAAAAAAGAAAGTAGTAATATGTTTGTTTACAAAATAGTCATTTAAAAATATTATAATATTAAATGTAAATAAAAAGTTATATTATTTTTACTTTTCAAGTTTATATTAAAAATAAAAGTGAAAAAAAAAATGTCTGAAATCGAATTAAACTTTGAATTAGAAAATGAAATATTAGAATGGTCTGAAGAATTTTATATTAATAATGATGCATTATTTTCATTAATTGAAATTTTAAAAAAAAGAAGTGCATCTAAAGAATTAATAAATACAAAATTTAAAATTGATCAAGAAACTCAAATTGAATTAGATGATTTTTTATCAGATGAAAATGGAACCTTTAATAATTATAATTTAAAAAAATATTTAGAAGATCTAAAATATACTCAAAAAGTTATTTTAAAAGAAATTACAACAATACGAAATGAATCAAATTTTAAACATAATAATATTAATACAAATATAATCACCGTATCTAATAAAAAACAACAAAAAAAATTATTAGATTTTCCAATAAAAAGTTTAAAACATTTTCAACAATTAGAAAATATTTCAGCAAAAAATTACAAATTATGTTCAAAATTGGTGAGAATTTTTATTTTAAAAATTTATATTTTAAATTTTAATTACATAATTATTAAAATAGTTTTTTTTTTATATTTTTAGATAAATATTTTTTTGTCCAATACAAAATATCAGGACTATATAACAATTGAAGATTTTTTTAAAATAAATATCGAAAAATCTTTAGATCAAAAATTAATAACATATTTTGTTTCATGTTTTCATAATGTAAATCAATTAGAAGGATATTTGTTTTTCAAATGTTTAACTGGTGCGAATTTTTACATATTTTAATATACCAAAAAAAGAAAAAAAAAATTTTTTAATCCTTTATTTTTAGATGCTTCATTAGAAAAATTCGCAAATCAAAAACGTTGTATAATTTTAAAATTAATGTTTGATTGTTTAAAAAAACTTTCAGGAAGCGAAGATAATGAAATATCTTCAAAACTTTCTAAAAGGTTTAAAGTTACTATATTTTTTTTTTATTTTAAATGTATTTAAATAAATATTAAAATTCTAGTGATTATTATAGTGAGGCGAATGATTGTAATATATCTGAAGAACATGCTCGTTCTAATTTGGAATTAGTTTCATTGGAGATATTCTTTGATCTACCATGTAATTCAATAAAAGATCTATTAAATTTTGAAGAACAATGTAAAGAGATTGATTATTCAACACTGGTAACAAATTTGTTTATATTACAATAAATATTATTTTTATTATTTTAGAAAAATTATAAAAAAATTGCTATAATTTTAGATTTCAATTTTTAAATCAATTCCTAAATCAGATTGCAAATCATTGATAAATTTCTCAATGAACAAAGTGTTTGGAAATAAAATAATCAACAATATTGTTTGGGAAGATAAAACTGCTTCAAAAACAGAAATAAAGAATTTTAAATTTATTGAAACTTTAACAGGTAATGATGATATAAATTAATAGTTGTTATTATTAATTTAAATTATTTTTGTATAAATTTTACTTTTTAAATAATATGAATTTATATTTTTGTGTAAAAAATCATTTCCTTAAAATTTACAATTAAAAAATTAAAAATACATATTAGCTTATAAAAAAAAATTGTATTTAAGAATTCATATTGCAAAATTTCGATGAAATAATATGGGAAGATATAATTGAATTGATTAAACAATGGTTAAGAGAAGAACAAGAAAAAGCAAAACCAAAACCGTTAGTAATTTTCAATAACAGAAAACCATTTTTAAATTATTAATTTTTTCTTTCTCTTAGCTCAATAAAATTAGAAGTTAATAATGACATAATTGAACTTGAAATAAACGAATCTTCCATTTTTAATGCCAATGAAATTAAAGGAAATGAAACTGATGAGGAAATGTGCACTTATAATGAAGAGTTTTTAGAAGAATATGATGAAAATTTTTATAATTTGTTACCATGCAAAACTATATCATCATTTCGAAAATTTGATGAAATTTGTCGTTCAGATTTTAACTATGAAACAAAATTGGTAAATAAATACACATAGTTTATTTTTATTATCATTAAAAATAATTTGTTTCCAAATTGATTTTTTAATTTATTTAAGAGACAGTTATTTCAATCAAAGCATTATTTAAATTACATTATTGATGTAAAAGAAAATCAATTAAATGAAAGTAAAAACTTTAAAGAATATATTGAAAGTAATTTTGGAAAAATAGCAACTATTGAAGTTATTACAAATTTATCATCACTGTTAGATGAAAAAGTTGAATTTGATGAAAATATTAATTATGCTGATTTATTTGTTTTAAAAATTTTACATGGTAATTAGTTAATTATCATTTAAATTTATATTTAAAGTTTTTTAATTAATTTTTAGAATGTATTCAAGAGAAGTTTCCAAATTTTTGTGATTCTATTATAAAAAAGCATATCATTGCATTCATTGAAAAGACAAAAGGAAATTTTAAAAATTGGAATTCAATAAAATCAGAAGAGTACTATTTTTTTTTTTGTACAAAATAAAATTCTTTAAACTCGAAATTATTGTATATATTTTTAGATGTAGAGTTAAACTTCAAAATATTGCAACACAAGATGTTATAACTCCAGAGTGTCATTCAATTCATTTACAACGAGTTCTAAATCTACCAATAAATAATTTCGATAGTTTTCTAGAATTTAATAAAAAATGTTTGACTGACGCAGAAATGTCTATTCATTTAGTAATTAATTACTTTTAATATATATTTTTGGTAAATTAAATTTTTTTTTGTTATTTTAAGATGACAATGTTTTTACAAGTAACAGAAATTGATTGCAATAAATTTGTTGATAAAAATTTACGTAAATTAATAACAGAAAATATGAGTTCTAAAATTACATGGAATGGAATCCAAGATAATATAGCAGTAAAAGATTTTCATATAATGAAATTGCTAATTGGTAGGATAACCAAATGTCTTATATTATTATATTTATATTGAATTTTATGTTTTTAAACTTTTAACAGATGCGACTAAAAAACATTTTCCACATGATGGTGAAGAAGCAATTATCGAAAGTATTAAATTAGCTTTAAGACGTTTTAAAGATAGAATTCGTAAAAGAAAGTCTAATATTCTGTAAGTATAAACTTAAAACAAAAACTAAAAAAAAAAATAATTTATATTTTTATAGATTGGATGATTTAGATAATGATCATCTAGTTGGAGCATCAAATGACGAGGAAGAATTTAAAAGTGCCAATGAATTATTAGAAATTGATAATGATGTTTTAAATTTAAAGAAAATTCCATGTAGAACAATAGAAGAATTTAAAAATTTAGAAAAATATTGCAGAAAATGTAAAGATTTACAAATTAATTTAAAAGAATTGTTTGATACAAATTCAAATAACGTAGATCCTGTAAAATTCATATCAGAAAACTTAAAAAAAATTGTTGTTGATTCTGTTTTAGTACATTTTTCTTATAATGGTTTAAAAAATAATATAGGAGTCAAATATTATTCAATAATAAGGATATTAATGGGTAAACATTTAAAATATGAAAATTATTTCAATAATTTTATAATTCATTTTATTTAGATTCATTAATAGAAAAATATCCCTACTTATCTGAGGAAGATGTCATTAAAACTTTAAGAAAAGCCTTTCAATTAGCAAAAGATAGGAAAAGATCAATTTTAAAAAAGAAAAGAAAAAGAAAATATTAAATAGAATTTTTTGTATTACATATATATGTTTTAAATTAATTTTAGCATAAGAACATTTGAATTAAATTGTAAAATTTGCAAAAAATCATACATTTTCTTTTTCTATCAGTTGTATAAAAATAACTAAACATAACATTTTAAACTTTCAAGCTTTATTTTCTGAAGAAACGAAGTACAAAAATTGTTTATTTTAGTACGCCCACCTAAAAATAAAAAAAAAATATTTTCATAAAATTTTATTTTTTATATAAAATGTTGTGAAACTTACAGTTTTATATCTTTATCTTTACCAACAGAACCTACTCTTGATCCATCAGGAGCCCAATCAACACCAAATACTTCATCAGCATGACCTGGTAATTCTTGTGATAATTTTTTTGTTGCTACACTCCAAACTTTTAATGTTGAATCTTTGCTGCCACTGACAATTAAACGTGAATCAGCTGACCATGCTAATGTATAAACTGCTTGAACGTGACCTCTAAAAACACATAAAAATCCACCATCATGTGCTCGCCATAATCGTATTGTTTTATCAAATGAAGCGGAAGCAATCATTTTAACATCGGGCGAATATTTCACATCATTTACAACATTTTGATGTCCAGTCATTCTTTGAATACATTGATTTTGATTAGCCCGCCATAAACTTAATGTAAAATCATCAGAACATGAAACTAATGATTCAATTCCATCTGGACATACTTTTTGAAATCTTTCTAAAGCCATTTTTTGTAATTCATCACTGTTACCTTTTTCATAACACTTATAACGATCTATAACTGGATGATATGGGCCAGTACGTAAAACATAATCTGTATTTAATGCTAAATTATTAACCCAATGTCCATGTCCTGTAAATGTCCTACATAAAGCACCATCATCTGCTCGCCACATTTTAATTGTACGATCTTTTGACGATGTATACAATAAACCATTCCCTCCCCAACGAACTGCCGTTACTGATGCGGTATGCCCTGAAATAACCTTATCACATTTTCCTAAAAGTGTATCCCAAATTCTAACATCACCATCTTGACCAGCACTAGCTAATCTACGGCAATCAGGATTTTTATGATACGGTTCCCAACTTAAACAATTAATCCATTTTTTATGTCCTGTAAGTGGTTTACCTACTTGTAAACCAGTTTCAGGATCCCAAATAATTACAACACCCGCCTTACATGCACTTGCTAATTTTGTACCTTCTGGTGACCATACAACACACAAAACCCATTGTTTATGACCTATACATGTATAATATGGTGTTTCAGTATTTAAATCCCAAAGCCGAACACTTGTATCACCAGATCCACTAGCTAAATGTTTTCCATTCGGACTAAAACTAATTGAAACTACTGCTTCAGCATGTCCAGGCATTGAACTTGTACATCTTGTTACTGGTCGCACTTTAAAAACTGCTTGAGGTTGATAAAGAATATCAATTACATTTTCTGTGTCGACTTTTTTTAAATCTATTGTTTTATGTAATGATGATACAATTTCTTCTTCATTGGCAAAGAATTTATAAGGAATAGTTTCGTTGTTTTCCAATAAAGCATTACAAATTAAACCTAATTGTTCAACTGTTACTTCACAAGGTAAATCGAATGGTGCTCCGGCTTCTTCACCAGTATCAGATACAAATCTAGCTTGAATCGTTTGTGGTACTGTATCTTTTTCATTAGATTCATCTAATTTCAACTTCTTAGTTGACATGTTGAAAAAATAAATCAAATAAAAATCTAATAAGTAAAATTTAATTTAATATCTAATCTAATATAAATTTGTCAGAAACATTTGTTTACAATTTTCACGTGTTAGTAGTTGTCAAAATAAGCATTAAGCAAGCAATCATAATAACCATGTTTATTTACTAACTTTTTTATATACATTTACTAACTTTTTTATGGTGCAGACCATAATTTTAATTTTCTTCATATAATTTTGAAAAGCTGAAATTTTTCGAACGTAGTGAATAGTGATTAGAGAAGAATATATTAAAATTTTAATTGTTTCAGCCATGCATTTATTGCAGTATTTATTACAACTTTTTTTTTTTCTATTCAACCATTTTAATTAAATTGAGTTATATAATGTCAGGATGTTTTGATTTCGTACAATTTAAGAAACAAGTACACATGAGTAGACAATAGAACAGATTCTTTTAAAATTACTTCAGATTCAATAAATATAATTTTTTTTTTTTTTTGGCGAAATATGAGCCTTTGTTTTCCTCTTTTTTATTTTTCCCCGAATTTTATGTTTCTATACAATTTGCTATTGCTATACATATAGTTTGAATGTACAAATTGTACATTGAAAATTGTATGAGATTTTTGATTTGTTACAGACAATTATTGAGTTTGTTTATTAGTTTTCAGAACAGATCATGTTAGAACAGAATAAGACAGCAAACAAAAAAAACAAAAAAAAAAAGTTGTCCAAAACAGATCTGAAAAAAAAACTAGAACAGAAAAGTGTAACTTAGAGCAAGTTAGAGCAACTTAATGAACACAAAACTAGAACACTTTCGAACAAAAGAAACACATTTCTAAAACTAATGAACGCCAAAACTTGTACTTTTTTGCTCTAGGTTGTTCTAGGTAGTATTAGAGTAGACTAATAAACACACCTATTGTGTATGAAAGTACATTTTGTAAAAATAAATTAAGCTAAAAAGTGTTTGCATTCTATAGGTATAAAAGTTTGATTTTATTGGAATGAGTACATAATATGTATTTGTGATTATTCTAATAAAAATTCGTCGCTTCCATTGAGGTATGTAATATAATATAAAAAAATGATTTGTTTTTTATTTTAAAAATTGAATTGAATTGTCAACCAGTAAAAAACAAGTGCATATGTATGTATTTTTTAATTTTTTTTTGAGAATAAAATTTAAAGGTAGATTTTTAAAATTTATAATAAATGTAGAAAATAATTTTCATGCAATTCATAAAATTATTTATTGAAATTTGCATCAAAATTAATATTATGATTTATTAATATATCTATTAAAAATTAGAAATCTGATTTCTGAAAATAGAAATGCTTCAAAACCGTTCAATAAGAGGTCTATTTACGTATTAATTGAAATATGTGGCAAAGTTCAAAACATAATGAAAATATTTCGCCGGTCCTTAAATTTTATCTTTAATAAAATTTCAAATCTACTTGTTTAATTTTTATTTGTATATTTATAAATAGTACATATTTATTAACATGGTATTTATAATAATTTTTTAACTATCTTAAAATTTATACTTTTTATAAAAAGAAATTTCTTTTTTCCACACCACCCTAACCTTATTTTTTTTTCATTTAAAAAGTTAAAATAACACGAAATTCTGGGAGAAACTGAACTATGTAAAATAAGTTGTTTACTCAAAAGTGGCTGAAAATTTTTCAAAACTATCAATCTATTTTTCTATAAATCTTTGATAAATTGATTCTCGAATCTCCTTTAAAATCTATTACCCGAAAGAATTTATAAAATTGACCAACAAATTGTTAGTGAAAATGATTTTATTTTTGAATAGTATACCTATCTTGAGTATCTACTATGATTCATGATCAATTGTTTCTGATTGAATTTGATTTTAACTCAACTTAGTTAGGCTAGTGGCTTAGTGCTAATTTCTAATTCATAAGTTTTACTTTGTTTTTCTTTGTCCTAGCTACATATATCCCTAGCTTAACGCTGCTTATTACGTCATTTTTAAACTTATAAGTTGTAATTACTAATTATATAATTTTATTATTACTACACTCTTAATATAAATTTTAAATAATTTTTAAATAATTAAGCACAACGTTTTAAAATGGTTGTGAATATGTTCAAAAACAGTTTTTTTTTTATTCATTTAAAATACGTATATTCTGTTCTGTATGGTTTTATTCAAATTTGAATATTCTGAAATCATTCTTTTTTCTCCATCTAAAATGTCCAATTTAAAAAACGAATGAATAAAAATAAATATTAATGATTAAAATAAAAATTTTGAAAGTCCAATAATAATAGTGTGGCTATTTGCATTGATCTCTTAAGTCTTAACATATTATTCAACTTTTGAAGTAGAATTTCTGCGAGATGGATTGCGCTCATTCTGTTCGCACAATTTAAATTTTAAAAAGTGCTTATTTCTTATAGGCTAAGTGCTTGTTTATCAATCTATTCGCTCTGACGCTCTCTCACCCTATTATGTTCTACCTGTCCTTAATTTGAAATTTTAAAATAATGTCGAATGATAATAAAGAATATTTTCAAAATATTAACATAAACAAAATTGGTAAAATAAATCAAAGTTACATTAAATATTTTATATGTTATAATGAAACATTGCAAAACAATAAAAAATCATCTGCCACCGTTTTTGATGAATTTAATATAAATTTTATACAACAAACAACAGCTGAAAATCTTATTAAAAAAATAAATGAATTAAAAATTGCAACTGATTTTTCAACATGGAGAAGTTCTTTAAAAACAGAATCATATAACAGCAAACAATTTTCAACGTGTAAAACAAAAAATTGTTTATCGTATGAGATTTCAAAAGGCGATGCAAAACGTATATTTCATTATGAACCTATTCCCTTTCATTTGGAGGAAAAAAGGTATTTAAATTCTAAAGAAGATACAAATAAATGGTGTGATACTTCAAAAGGAGAAACTTCAAATAAGAATAATCCACTTCTTGAAGATCATATAGATAAGGGTATATCATATTCATACAGAAAATTTAATTATACAAATTCTGATGAAAAAAGTATTCATCCAAAATGTGAAACAGAAGAATCGAAATTAGGATTTAAAACGGCACGACAAGAATTAACATTACAAAATATGAAAAAATATGGACATAATTCAGAACAAAATTTTGAATATGGAAATGTTAAAAAAACTCTTGGAACAAGGAGAACTCCCAGATCTGAATTTGTGCCTCCAATTAAAAACAAAATTGAGAAAACAAATATAATATTAGATGAACGATTAATTAATATAGATCCAAAAATGATTGAACTTATTAACAATGAAATTTTAAATAATTTGGAAAATATTAGCTGGGATGATGTTGCCGGATTAGAATATGCAAAATCAACAATAAAAGAAACAATAATTTGGCCCATTTTGCGACCAGATATTTTTACTGGAATCAGACGTCCTCCTAAGGGTATTTTACTTTTTGGGCCCCCCGGAACTGGAAAAACCTTAATTGGTAAATGTATTGCATCACAATCCAAATCAAAGTTTTTTAGTATAAGTGCTTCATCCTTAACTTCTAAATGGATTGGAGAAGGTGAGAAAATGGTTAGAGCGTTATTTGCAGTAGCATGTGCCAATCAACCTTCAATAATTTTTATTGATGAAATCGATTCTTTATTATGCCAAAGAACAGAATCAGAACATGAAAGTTCTAGAAGATTAAAAACTGAATTTCTTGTACAATTGGATGGTGCCGGGACCTCAAAAGATGACAGAGTTTTGATAATAGGAGCAACAAACCGACCTCAAGAATTAGATGAAGCAGCAAGAAGAAGGTTTGTAAAACGTTTATACATACCTTTGCCTTGTCAAAATGCAAGAATCCAAATTCTTCAAAATCTATTGAAAAACGTCAAACATAATATTTCTATCTCGGATTTCGAAATAATTGGAAAAATTACTGAAAATTACTCTGGTGCTGATATTGCATCATTATGTCAAGAGGCTTGTATGGAACCATTGCGTGCTATACCAATAAGCGAAATATTATATTTTGATGAGAATAGTGTAAGACCTGTTATTTTAAAGGATTTTCAAGTTTCCGTGAAGAAAATTAGACCAAGCGTATCACTCAACGATTTAACACAACATTTGGAATGGGATAAATTATACGGATCGGGAATTTAAACTTAAAGTTAATTGTAATTATAAAAACTTATTATAAAATATTATCAAGTAAAATCTTTGAATTTTATTACTTAATTCATTGCGTTTTTGTTTTGCTATAATGGAATTATCTAATGAATATTGGCTTAAAAGTTCAGTAATTGAATGAATTCCCAAATTTCGCTTAATATTATTCAGCTCATTTTTATATTATATCGCATATTTATCAGCTCATTCAATACAGCCTTCAGTAAATCTGCACGCAAAAACCAGAAATACCTTCAAATATTAAAGACTGCTTCAAAGTGGATGATTCCTTAGACATGTCCAATATTTTTTAAATACTATTTTTTTTATACAGGTTTCTTTTCTACATCACATCGGCCTCCTACGATCTAAATCTATGCTTTATTCTTTAGATTTTATAAAGTTGATTGGATTGGTTGGTTTGGTGATTAGTGTATTTAGGTTTTTCTAAATTATCCTAAATTTGGTAATTAATCTGCTGAAGGGAAATACTTCATATTTTAGTTTGTTAACATAAAACGATCATTTAATCATAATTTTTGTTCGATTTATTTTTGAACTCTGTTTTTTTTTTTATCACTCTTAATTGTTAATTCTAAAATCAATTGTAGCGCTAAGTTTTGTATTATCGTCTACTTTGACGTACTAATTTTTTTTTCGTGTTTCGTAATATGCCAAATCTCATTTTCTCCGTAATATCAAGATATTCCCATTAATGTAAAACAAAAATAAAAAAAATCTACGAAATAAAAATATTCATAGACGAGTCTAACTGAGTCTAACAATTTTTTATTTAAAATTTTCGCCTTTGTTTATTTTAAAGTTAAATATTTTAAATCTATATGGTTTTTTTTTTTATTCCAAATAAAAAATTTAAAATGTTATTAAAGATTGGTAGAGAAATTTTTTTTTTTTAAATAAAACTAAAATTTTACAAAGTTGTTTTGCTTGTTTTGAATGAAAATTTTGAGATATTCTAACTTGATCAATAATAGACACCTTTATTTAAAAATTTTTAGGTAACTGCTGAACACTTTTGAAATTAAATGTACAGCTGCCACGTTGATATTTTTTCTAGTGTTTTGCTCGAAACTTCATTCAGTAAAAAATGTAATTACTGCGGGCAAACTATTTATATAGGATTCAATCTAAAAAATTTAAATGGATCTTTAATGTCTTCCATTACATGTAATATTTATTATGCATACATATATAGAAATGTTGATTTGTTTACTCAAAAATTTGTTTTAAATATTAAAAGATTAAAATGATTAGGTATTATATATTAATATGTATACAACGATCGATCTTTCAAATCAAAAGGATTATAGGAATTTTAAAGATTTGTTAATGTTGAGATTAAAGTGTTCAAACATTGAGTTGGTCTCTAATAACATAGTAAGGAAAAATTCGGAAAAAAATATAGGTTATCTGTGCAACTAGTTTCGAAAAATAAAATTCATACTAGAGATTCAAATAAAATTCATATTTTTTTTTTTTTAATTTTTAATATTTAATCATTTTAATATATTTTTATATATTTTATTTTAATATATATGTATACGAAATTTTAATATACAAGTACAATTTGTAAATTTTATTTTAAAATTTTACTGTCTTTTATGTTTTTTTTTTTTATAAGTATGTATTTTTGTTTTATAATAATTAATAGTTAAATTTAATCTATTGTTATTTTTTTATTTATTTGGTTATTTTAATTTTTTCCTTAATCTTTTTTTTATTTATTTCGAATTTGTAAGAAAAGCTCTTTCATATTCTAATTAATTTGAATTAAATAATTATTTTAAAATTTTATTAATTAATATTTGAGGATTTTTCTAATTTTCACAAAAATTGTGAGTGAGCGAATAAATTATTTATTTTTTGGTCTTTTTTTGTTGTTGTTTTGAACGGGGGGCTTGTGGGTGCCCTTACATATAGGTCCTGCGACCCGTTGTGCTCCCATGTTCAATGATCAGTTCGCCTCCTATAGTGTCTCATCGAACCAATCTATAATGCCCTTCATGAAACGTATTCTATCATATATGTCTCCCTGATTTGAACAAATTCTCATTTGAGAGAAGCTTTCCCAGTGTTTCTCCCTCAAAATTTTTCGCCTTTATGATCTCACGTCAATTTAGGGCATTAGCACAGAAAGTAAAGAACTGTTTCTACCTCTTGCCCGTTTTAGTATAAAGTTTAGTGTTCTCCAAAAAAAAAAAAAAATCAAAAAGTAAAAATATACTCGTAAATTGGGATTGTAAAAAATAGAAAATTTAAAAAATTTAAAATTAATAAAATTATAAAATTTAGTAATGTTAAGTTTTAAAATTATTAATTATATTGTATAGTCGCAATGCAAACTTGTAGCATATTATAAAGAAAATAGAAGATTCATATTTTTATACGTTTTTATACTTTACCGCCATTTTCTTTTTTTTTTTTTTTGTGGAAATTAGAATAAACTTCTATTTGTTTTTATATTAATTTTAAATTACTTATAAAACTAAATTTATATTTAGTATATAATTATTATTTTTTTTTAACATTTATATTTATTAAATTACTTTTAAAAATTAGTACATATAAATTGGATACAAAATGTTTCATACGTAATTCGCACAATAAATTTTTAAAATATTCGTTTTTTTTTTTTTTGTAAATTTTATTTATTACCGTTATATGAATAAAAAAACGTTTTGTAAAATTTATAAAATTTTATTTAAATTTTTCTTTTTGTTTTTTTTTTTTTTGTATAAAATTTTACTATTAAAATGAAATGAATAATTTTCTTTAAAAAACAAAAAAAAAACGAAAACTTATAATTTTCAAATATTTTATGATGTCGATTTTTAATTTTGGGTGAAAATTTTGTGAAAAAATGCAGTACAATTATCTATATACAATATAATATACCGTCTTTTAATTTACGGGTTGTTTTGATTTCGAGTAATAGAAAAAAAAAATTATCAAGCTATAAGTTATTAAGCTTTAAAAAGCAGCAATGAACGATTAAGAAGCCAAAAAAATATTAAAAAGTTTTAATATTATCCAATTTTTTTTATGGAAATTAAAAAATATTTCTGCAGTTGAGACAATATGAAAGGAAATTGAAAAAAAAAAATAAATATTTTCAATTCCATTTATACGAGATTCTGAATTTATTCTTTTCTCGATTGTTATTAAAATCACAAATTTTGATATATGAGGATTTGAAAAATTTAAATTTTACGTTTTGCAATAATGAAAATTCTGTGATGTGCCCGTAAAAATTCTGTGATGTGGTTTATTTATTTATTTTATTTAAACGATTAAAATCTCTTATTAGATCCTTTTTCCGAGTTACTGTTATAAAACCTGCCCGATAATATTATAATTATAAAATTCTTCTGTTAATATTATTTTGGAAGTAATATTTATTAAAAAAAAAGTAACATTTTCCTTTTGATTTCTTTTTAATAAAAGAAAATAATATAAGAAATGCAATTCATTCAATGACACATTTTGCTATTATGTATATTATTTGTTAAAATAAATTATTATTCTTGATCTGTGTACTCCATAAAATAATTATGTGATTTAAATCTTAATATTTTTGATCAAACATTTAATATACTCAGTTAAATGTTGACAAAACAAAAAAAAATTAATAGGAAACTTTTACATTTTAATGTTTTCCATTGTTCGTAAAGTATAATTTCAAATTCTAAACAATTTGGTAATTTTAAAATGGAAAAGATCTTTGAAAGATTCTCACCTCCATTGGGAGCAAAAAAAAAAATTGTTTTTTATTTTATATGAAGGCATTTCGCAATAAACTTACAGGAACGTACAATCAGACCTAAGAACATAATTAAATTTTTGACTAGCACTGCTATATGGTAACTAATATCTCATAATTTCAAAATTTTCTAAAATCTTTTCTTTTCACGGTCGAATCGGCTTAATTATATATTACAAAACAGATCTTATAACAGAATTTAAAAATTTTTTTTTTTTTTTAAAGATGAAATAAATTTTTGTTGAGTTACGATACATCGGGTATATATCACTTGCCATGCAGTGATGTGCTTTTGTAAAACTAATTTTTTAAATTTGGCAAATATTTATAAAATATCAATATAATGAAATGAAAAATATTTACGACAAAATGATTTGATTTTCCAAAGTTACATTAATATTTTTTATCTAACCATAAATCATTTTTTTTATTGTGATGTTACTAAAATCAGTTTAAACTTCATGAAACTAGTTCCATTAAGATTTTGTTGATTTTTTTTATGGATGATAAATTGTTTGTTTATTTATATTGCAGAACAATACTTTTTTTCTTCGAATGAAATTAAAAACAATAGATGACTTTTGGTACTACATTTTTTTTTTTTTACGTCCTCTTAGTTTAGAAAACATAATTTTATAATTTTTCTCTAATTGTAGAAATCGTATAAATTGCTTTTAATAATACAAATAAAAGATAAGAATCTCAGTTAATATAACAAATAAAATTAATAAAATTGCAAATAAAAATGTTCTTATGGTTCAGTCTTCAAAAAAAAAAAAAAGTGCAAATATAACACCGACTGCTAACTAAATAAAAATAAATAATATTAATATACTCATATCTTGTTAGACTTGTGGTACGTATCATCAAAATTTGTCATTGAATTGGGATTCGAGCCATTAAGCCAAAATACAATTAAAACTTCTATAATTTATTGACAAATTTTGGGTGATATTTATTTATCAGAAGTCTAACACGATATGAGTGATAATCTTTTAAAAAAAAAAAAAAAAATTCAAAACAAAATAAAATTTTTTATTCATTTATTTCGAGGTTTTTTTTTTTTTTTTTTTTGTATTAGTCACTATTACCGATTTCTACTTTATATTTTTGTAATTTTTTCCAATTTTTTTTTTCATTATTTCAATAATATCATTTATATATATGTATATAACAAAAAAAAAGAAAATTATGTACTTTATGCAAAAATTTGTATTATATACATTTTTTACTGTCTTTTCATGATATTAATTAAGAACAAATATTTTTTAAAATAAAATTATTTAAATTTTATGTTTAAAAACTAAATGAAATATTTATTTTTAAAATTTAAAGCAAAATATATAATATTTAATTTAGTTATTTTCAAAAACTATCACAAAAATAATATGTATATACAATTTTTTTTTATTTTATTTATTTTTTATTGGAAGGAAAATTTAAAAATTGGAATTCAATAAAATCAGAAGAGTACTATTTTTTTTTTTGTACAAAATAAAATTCTTTAAACTCGAAATTATTGTATATATTTTTAGATGTAGAGTTAAACTTCAAAATATTGCAACACAAGATGTTATAACTCCAGAGTGTCATTCAATTCATTTACAACGAGTTCTAAATCTACCAATAAATAATTTCGATAGTTTTCTAGAATTTAATAAAAAATGTTTGACTGACGCAGAAATGTCTATTCATTTAGTAATTAATTACTTTTAATATATATTTTTGGTAAATTAAATTTTTTTTTGTTATTTTAAGATGACAATGTTTTTACAAGTAACAGAAATTGATTGCAATAAATTTGTTGATAAAAATTTACGTAAATTAATAACAGAAAATATGAGTTCTAAAATTACATGGAATGGAATCCAAGATAATATATCAGTAAAAGATTTTCATATAATGAAATTGCTAATTGGTAGGATAACCAAATGTCTTATATTATTATATTTATATTGAATTTTATGTTTTTAAACTTTTAACAGATGCGACTAAAAAACATTTTCCACATGATGGTGAAGAAGCAATTATCGAAAGTATTAAATTAGCTTTAAGACGTTTTAAAGATAGAATTCGTAAAAGAAAGTCTAATATTCTGTAAGTATAAACTTAAAACAAAAACTAAAAAAAAAAATAATTTATATTTTTATAGATTGGATGATTTAGATAATGATCATCTAGTTGGAGCCTCAAATGACGAGGAAGAATTTAAAAGTGCCAATGAATTATTAGAAATTGATAATGATGTTTTAAATTTAAAGAAAATTCCATGTAGAACAATAGAAGAATTTAAAAATTTAGAAAAATATTGCAGAAAATGTAAAGATTTACAAATTAATTTAAAAGAATTGTTTGATACAAATTCAAATAACGTAGATCCTGTAAAATTCATATCAGAAAACTTAAAAAAAATTGTTGTTGATTCTGTTTTAGTACATTTTTCTTATAATGGTTTAAAAAATAATATAGGAGTCAAATATTATTCAATAATAAGGATATTAATGGGTAAACATTTAAAATATGAAAATTATTTCAATAATTTTATAATTCATTTTATTTAGATTCATTAATAGAAAAATATCCCTACTTATCTGAGGAAGATGTCATTAAAACTTTAAGAAAAGCCTTTCAATTAGCAAAAGATAGGAAAAGATCAATTTTAAAAAAGAAAAGAAAAAGAAAATATTAAATAGAATTTTTTGTATTACATATATATGTTTTAAATTAATTTTAGCATAAGAACATTTGAATTAAATTGTAAAATTTGCAAAAAATCATACATTTTCTTTTTCTATCAGTTGTATAAAAATAACTAAACATAACATTTTAAACTTTCAAGCTTTATTTTCTGAAGAAACGAAGTACAAAAATTGTTTATTTTAGTACGCCCACCTAAAAATAAAAAAAAAATATTTTCATAAAATTTTATTTTTTATATAAAATGTTGTGAAACTTACATTTATATAAGTTATATCTTTATTTGTACCAACAGAACCTACTCTTGATCCATCAGGAGCCCAATCAACACCAAATACTTCATCAGCATGACCTGGTAATTCTTGTGATAATTTTTTTGTTGCTACACTCCAAACTTTTAATGTTGAATCTTTGCTGCCACTGACAATTAAACGTGAATCAGCTGACCATGCTAATGTATAAACTGCTTGAACGTGACCTCTAAAAACACATAAAAATCCACCATCATGTGCTCGCCATAATCGTATTGTTTTATCAAATGAAGCGGAAGCAATCATTTTAACATCGGGCGAATATTTCACATCATTTACAACATTTTGATGTCCAGTCATTCTTTGAATACATTGATTTTGATTAGCCCGCCATAAACTTAATGTAAAATCATCAGAACATGAAACTAATGATTCAATTCCATCTGGACATACTTTTTGAAATCTTTCTAAAGCCATTTTTTGTAATTCATCACTGTTACCTTTTTCATAACACTTATAACGATCTATAACTGGATGATATGGGCCAGTACGTAAAACATAATCTGTATTTAATGCTAAATTATTAACCCAATGTCCATGTCCTGTAAATGTCCTACATAAAGCACCATCATCTGCTCGCCACATTTTAATTGTACGATCTTTTGACGATGTATACAATAAACCATTCCCTCCCCAACGAACTGCCGTTACTGATGCGGTATGCCCTGAAATAACCTTATCACATTTTCCTAAAAGTGTATCCCAAATTCTAACATCACCATCTTGACCAGCACTAGCTAATCTACGGCAATCAGGATTTTTATGATACGGTTCCCAACTTAAACAATTAATCCATTTTTTATGTCCTGTAAGTGGTTTACCTACTTGTAAACCAGTTTTAGGATCCCAAATAATTACAACACCCGCCTTACATGCACTTGCTAATTTTGTACCTTCTGGTGACCATACAACACACAAAACACATTGTTTATGACCTATACATGTATAATATGGTGTTGAAGGATCTAAATCCCAAAGCCGAACACTTGTATCACCAAATCCACTAGCTAACTGTTTTCCATCCGGACTAAAACTAATTGAAACTACTGCTTCAGCATGTCCAGGCATTGGACTTGTACATCTTGTTACTGGTCGCACTTTAAAAACTGCTTGAGGTTGATAAAGAATATCAATTACATTTTCTGTGTCGACTTTTTTTAAATCTATTGTTTTATGTAATGATGATACAATTTCTTCTTCATTGGCAAAGAATTTATAAGGAATAGTTTCGTTGTTTTCCAATAAAGCATTACAAATTAAACCTAATTGTTCAACTGTTACTTCACAAGGTAAATCGAATGGTGCTCCGGCTTCTTCACCAGTATCAGATACAAATCTAGCTTGAATCGTTTGTGGTACTGTATCTTTTTCATTAGATTCATCTAATTTCAACTTCTTAGTTGACATGTTGAAAAAATAAATCAAATAAAAATCTAATAAGTAAAATTTAATTTAATATCTAATCTAATATAAATTTGTCAGAAACATTTGTTTACAATTTTCACGTGTTAGTAGTTGTCAAAATAAGCATTAAGCAAGCAATCATAATAACCATGTTTATTTACTAACTTTTTTATATACATTTACTAACTTTTTTATGGTGCAGACCATAATTTTAATTTTCTTCATATAATTTTGAAAAGCTGAAATTTTTCGAACGTAGTGAATAGTGATTAGAGAAGAATATATTAAAATTTTAATTGTTTCAGCCATGCATTTATTGCAGTATTTATTACAACTTTTTTTTTTTCTATTCAACCATTTTAATTAAATTGAGTTATATAATGTCAGGATGTTTTGATTTCGTACAATTTAAGAAACAAGTACACATGAGTAGACAATAGAACAGATTCTTTTAAAATTACTTCAGATTCAATAAATATAATTTTTTTTTTTTTTTGGCGAAATATGAGCCTTTGTTTTCCTCTTTTTTATTTTTCCCCGAATTTTATGTTTCTATACAATTTGCTATTGCTATACATATAGTTTGAATGTACAAATTGTACATTGAAAATTGTATGAGATTTTTGATTTGTTACAGACAATTATTGAGTTTGTTTATTAGTTTTCAGAACAGATCATGTTAGAACAGAATAAGACAGCAAACAAAAAAAACAAAAAAAAAAAGTTGTCCAAAACAGATCTGAAAAAAAAACTAGAACAGAAAAGTGTAACTTAGAGCAAGTTAGAGCAACTTAATGAACACAAAACTAGAACACTTTCGAACAAAAGAAACACATTTCTAAAACTAATGAACGCCAAAACTTGTACTTTTTTGCTCTAGGTTGTTCTAGGTAGTATTAGAGTAGACTAATAAACACACCTATTGTGTATGAAAGTACATTTTGTAAAAATAAATTAAGCTAAAAAGTGTTTGCATTCTATAGGTATAAAAGTTTGATTTTATTGGAATGAGTACATAATATGTATTTGTGATTATTCTAATAAAAATTCGTCGCTTCCATTGAGGTATGTAATATAATATAAAAAAATGATTTGTTTTTTATTTTAAAAATTGAATTGAATTGTCAACCAGTAAAAAACAAGTGCATATGTATGTATTTTTTAATTTTTTTTTGAGAATAAAATTTAAAGGTAGATTTTTAAAATTTATAATAAATGTAGAAAATAATTTTCATGCAATTCATAAAATTATTTATTGAAATTTGCATCAAAATTAATATTATGATTTATTAATATATCTATTAAAAATTAGAAATCTGATTTCTGAAAATAGAAATGCTTCAAAACCGTTCAATAAGAGGTCTATTTACGTATTAATTGAAATATGTGGCAAAGTTCAAAACATAATGAAAATATTTCGCCGGTCCTTAAATTTTATCTTTAATAAAATTTCAAATCTACTTGTTTAATTTTTATTTGTATATTTATAAATAGTACATATTTATTAACATGGTATTTATAATAATTTTTTAACTATCTTAAAATTTATACTTTTTATAAAAAGAAATTTCTTTTTTCCACACCACCCTAACCTTATTTTTTTTTCATTTAAAAAGTTAAAATAACACGAAATTCTGGGAGAAACTGAACTATGTAAAATAAGTTGTTTACTCAAAAGTGGCTGAAAATTTTTCAAAACTATCAATCTATTTTTCTATAAATCTTTGATAAATTGATTCTCGAATCTCCTTTAAAATCTATTACCCGAAAGAATTTATAAAATTGACCAACAAATTGTTAGTGAAAATGATTTTATTTTTGAATAGTATACCTATCTTGAGTATCTACTATGATTCATGATCAATTGTTTCTGATTGAATTTGATTTTAACTCAACTTAGTTAGGCTAGTGGCTTAGTGCTAATTTCTAATTCATAAGTTTTACTTTGTTTTTCTTTGTCCTAGCTACATATATCCCTAGCTTAACGCTGCTTATTACGTCATTTTTAAACTTATAAGTTGTAATTACTAATTATATAATTTTATTATTACTACACTCTTAATATAAATTTTAAATAATTTTTAAATAATTAAGCACAACGTTTTAAAATGGTTGTGAATATGTTCAAAAACAGTTTTTTTTTTATTCATTTAAAATACGTATATTCTGTTCTGTATGGTTTTATTCAAATTTGAATATTCTGAAATCATTCTTTTTTCTCCATCTAAAATGTCCAATTTAAAAAACGAATGAATAAAAATAAATATTAATGATTAAAATAAAAATTTTGAAAGTCCAATAATAATAGTGTGGCTATTTGCATTGATCTCTTAAGTCTTAACATATTATTCAACTTTTGAAGTAGAATTTCTGCGAGATGGATTGCGCTCATTCTGTTCGCACAATTTAAATTTTAAAAAGTGCTTATTTCTTATAGGCTAAGTGCTTGTTTATCAATCTATTCGCTCTGACGCTCTCTCACCCTATTATGTTCTACCTGTCCTTAATTTGAAATTTTAAAATAATGTCGAATGATAATAAAGAATATTTTCAAAATATTAACATAAACAAAATTGGTAAAATAAATCAAAGTTACATTAAATATTTTATATGTTATAATGAAACATTGCAAAACAATAAAAAATCATCTGCCACCGTTTTTGATGAATTTAATATAAATTTTATACAACAAACAACAGCTGAAAATCTTATTAAAAAAATAAATGAATTAAAAATTGCAACTGATTTTTCAACATGGAGAAGTTCTTTAAAAACAGAATCATATAACAGCAAACAATTTTCAACGTGTAAAACAAAAAATTGTTTATCGTATGAGATTTCAAAAGGCGATGCAAAACGTATATTTCATTATGAACCTATTCCCTTTCATTTGGAGGAAAAAAGGTATTTAAATTCTAAAGAAGATACAAATAAATGGTGTGATACTTCAAAAGGAGAAACTTCAAATAAGAATAATCCACTTCTTGAAGATCATATAGATAAGGGTATATCATATTCATACAGAAAATTTAATTATACAAATTCTGATGAAAAAAGTATTCATCCAAAATGTGAAACAGAAGAATCGAAATTAGGATTTAAAACGGCACGACAAGAATTAACATTACAAAATATGAAAAAATATGGACATAATTCAGAACAAAATTTTGAATATGGAAATGTTAAAAAAACTCTTGGAACAAGGAGAACTCCCAGATCTGAATTTGTGCCTCCAATTAAAAACAAAATTGAGAAAACAAATATAATATTAGATGAACGATTAATTAATATAGATCCAAAAATGATTGAACTTATTAACAATGAAATTTTAAATAATTTGGAAAATATTAGCTGGGATGATGTTGCCGGATTAGAATATGCAAAATCAACAATAAAAGAAACAATAATTTGGCCCATTTTGCGACCAGATATTTTTACTGGAATCAGACGTCCTCCTAAGGGTATTTTACTTTTTGGGCCCCCCGGAACTGGAAAAACCTTAATTGGTAAATGTATTGCATCACAATCCAAATCAAAGTTTTTTAGTATAAGTGCTTCATCCTTAACTTCTAAATGGATTGGAGAAGGTGAGAAAATGGTTAGAGCGTTATTTGCAGTAGCATGTGCCAATCAACCTTCAATAATTTTTATTGATGAAATCGATTCTTTATTATGCCAAAGAACAGAATCAGAACATGAAAGTTCTAGAAGATTAAAAACTGAATTTCTTGTACAATTGGATGGTGCCGGGACCTCAAAAGATGACAGAGTTTTGATAATAGGAGCAACAAACCGACCTCAAGAATTAGATGAAGCAGCAAGAAGAAGGTTTGTAAAACGTTTATACATACCTTTGCCTTGTCAAAATGCAAGAATCCAAATTCTTCAAAATCTATTGAAAAACGTCAAACATAATATTTCTATCTCGGATTTCGAAATAATTGGAAAAATTACTGAAAATTACTCTGGTGCTGATATTGCATCATTATGTCAAGAGGCTTGTATGGAACCATTGCGTGCTATACCAATAAGCGAAATATTATATTTTGATGAGAATAGTGTAAGACCTGTTATTTTAAAGGATTTTCAAGTTTCCGTGAAGAAAATTAGACCAAGCGTATCACTCAACGATTTAACACAACATTTGGAATGGGATAAATTATACGGATCGGGAATTTAAACTTAAAGTTAATTGTAATTATAAAAACTTATTATAAAATATTATCAAGTAAAATCTTTGAATTTTATTACTTAATTCATTGCGTTTTTGTTTTGCTATAATGGAATTATCTAATGAATATTGGCTTAAAAGTTCAGTAATTGAATGAATTCCCAAATTTCGCTTAATATTATTCAGCTCATTTTTATATTATATCGCATATTTATCAGCTCATTCAATACAGCCTTCAGTAAATCTGCACGCAAAAACCAGAAATACCTTCAAATATTAAAGACTGCTTCAAAGTGGATGATTCCTTAGACATGTCCAATATTTTTTAAATACTATTTTTTTTATACAGGTTTCTTTTCTACATCACATCGGCCTCCTACGATCTAAATCTATGCTTTATTCTTTAGATTTTATAAAGTTGATTGGATTGGTTGGTTTGGTGATTAGTGTATTTAGGTTTTTCTAAATTATCCTAAATTTGGTAATTAATCTGCTGAAGGGAAATACTTCATATTTTAGTTTGTTAACATAAAACGATCATTTAATCATAATTTTTGTTCGATTTATTTTTGAACTCTGTTTTTTTTTTTTATCACTCTTAATTGTTAATTCTAAAATCAATTGTAGCGCTAAGTTTTGTATTATCGTCTACTTTGACGTACTAATTTTTTTTTCGTGTTTCGTAATATGCCAAATCTCATTTTCTCCGTAATATCAAGATATTCCCATTAATGTAAAAAAAAAATAAAAAAAATCTACGAAATAAAAATATTCATAGACGAGTCTAACTGAGTCTAACAATTTTTTATTTAAAATTTTCGCCTTTGTTTATTTTAAAGTTAAATATTTTAAATCTATATGGTTTTTTTTTTTATTCCAAATAAAAAATTTAAAATGTTATTAAAGATTGGTAGAGAAATTTTTTTTTTTTAAATAAAACTAAAATTTTACAAAGTTGTTTTGCTTGTTTTGAATGAAAATTTTGAGATATTCTAACTTGATCAATAATAGACACCTTTATTTAAAAATTTTTAGGTAACTGCTGAACACTTTTGAAATTAAATGTACAGCTGCCACGTTGATATTTTTTCTAGTGTTTTGCTCGAAACTTCATTCAGTAAAAAATGTAATTACTGCGGGTAAACTATTTATATAGGATTCAATCTAAAAAATTTAAATGGATCTTTAATGTCTTCCATTACATGTAATATTTATTATGCATACATATATAGAAATGTTGATTTGTTTACTCAAAAATTTGTTTTAAATATTAAAAGATTAAAATGATTAGGTATTATATATTAATATGTATACAACGATCGATCTTTCAAATCAAAAGGATTATAGGAATTTTAAAGATTTGTTAATGTTGAGATTAAAGTGTTCAAACATTGAGTTGGTCTCTAATAACATAGTAAGGAAAAATTCGGAAAAAAATATAGGTTATCTGTGCAATTAGTTTCGAAAAATAAAATTCATACTAGAGATTCAAATAAAATTCATATTTTTTTTTTTTTAATTTTTAATATTTAATCATTTTAATATATTTTTATATATTTTATTTTAATATATATGTATACGAAATTTTAATATACAAGTACAATTTGTAAATTTTATTTTAAAATTTTACTGTCTTTTATGTTTTTTTTTTTTATAAGTATGTATTTTTGTTTTATAATAATTAATAGTTAAATTTAATCTATTGTTATTTTTTTATTTATTTGGTTATTTTAATTTTTTCCTTAATCTTTTTTTTATTTATTTCGAATTTGTAAGAAAAGCTCTTTCATATTCTAATTAATTTGAATTAAATAATTATTTTAAAATTTTATTAATTAATATTTGAGGATTTTTCTAATTTTCACAAAAATTGTGAGTGAGCGAATAAATTATTTATTTTTTGGTCTTTTTTTGTTGTTGTTTTGAACGGGGGGCTTGTGGGTGCCCTTACATATAGGTCCTGCGACCCGTTGTGCTCCCATGTTCAATGATCAGTTCGCCTCCTATAGTGTCTCATCGAACCAATCTATAATGCCCTTCATGAAACGTATTCTATCATATATGTCTCCCTGATTTGAACAAATTCTCATTTGAGAGAAGCTTTCCCAGTGTTTCTCCCTCAAAATTTTTCGCCTTTATGATCTCACGTCAATTTAGGGCATTAGCACAGAAAGTAAAGAACTGTTTCTACCTCTTGCCCGTTTTAGTATAAAGTTTAGTGTTCTCCAAAAAAAAAAAAAAATCAAAAAGTAAAAATATACTCGTAAATTGGGATTGTAAAAAATAGAAAATTTAAAAAATTTAAAATTAATAAAATTATAAAATTTAGTAATGTTAAGTTTTAAAATTATTAATTATATTGTATAGTCGCAATGCAAACTTGTAGCATATTATAAAGAAAATAGAAGATTCATATTTTTATACGTTTTTATACTTTACCGCCATTTTCTTTTTTTTTTTTTTTTGTGGAAATTAGAATAAACTTCTATTTGTTTTTATATTAATTTTAAATTACTTATAAAACTAAATTTATATTTAGTATATAATTATTATTTTTTTTTAACATTTATATTTATTAAATTACTTTTAAAAATTAGTACATATAAATTGGATACAAAATGTTTCATACGTAATTCGCACAATAAATTTTTAAAATATTCGTTTTTTTTTTTTTTGTAAATTTTATTTATTACCGTTATATGAATAAAAAAACGTTTTGTAAAATTTATAAAATTTTATTTAAATTTTTCTTTTTGTTTTTTTTTTTTTTTTGTATAAAATTTTACTATTAAAATGAAATGAATAATTTTCTTTAAAAAACAAAAAAAAAACGAAAACTTATAATTTTCAAATATTTTATGATGTCGATTTTTAATTTTGGGTGAAAATTTTGTGAAAAAATGCAGTACAATTATCTATATACAATATAATATACCGTCTTTTAATTTACGGGTTGTTTTGATTTCGAGTAATAGAAAAAAAAAATTATCAAGCTATAAGTTATTAAGCTTTAAAAAGCAGCAATGAACGATTAAGAAGCCAAAAAAATATTAAAAAGTTTTAATATTATCCAATTTTTTTTATGGAAATTAAAAAATATTTCTGCAGTTGAGACAATATGAAAGGAAATTGAAAAAAAAAAATAAATATTTTCAATTCCATTTATACGAGATTCTGAATTTATTCTTTTCTCGATTGTTATTAAAATCACAAATTTTGATATATGAGGATTTGAAAAATTTAAATTTTACGTTTTGCAATAATGAAACCGCCCGTAAAAATTCTGTGATGTGGTTTATTTATTTATTTTATTTAAACGATTAAAATCTCTTATTAGATCCTTTTTCCGAGTTACTGTTATAAAACCTGCCCGATAATATTATAATTATAAAATTCTTCTGTTAATATTATTTTGGAAGTAATATTTATTAAAAAAAAAGTAACATTTTCCTTTTGATTTCTTTTTAATAAAAGAAAATAATATAAGAAATGCAATTCATTCAATGACACATTTTGCTATTATGTATATTATTTGTTAAAATAAATTATTATTCTTGATCTGTGTACTCCATAAAATAATTATGTGATTTAAATCTTAATATTTTTGATCAAACATTTAATATACTCAGTTAAATGTTGACAAAACAAAAAAAAATTAATAGGAAACTTTTACATTTTAATGTTTTCCATTGTTCGTAAAGTATAATTTCAAATTCTAAACAATTTGGTAATTTTAAAATGGAAAAGATCTTTGAAAGATTCTCACCTCCATTGGGAGCAAAAAAAAAAATTGTTTTTTATTTTATATGAAGGCATTTCGCAATAAACTTACAGGAACGTACAATCAGACCTAAGAACATAATTAAATTTTTGACTAGCACTGCTATATGGTAACTAATATCTCATAATTTCAAAATTTTCTAAAATCTTTTCTTTTCACGGTCGAATCGGCTTAATTATATATTACAAAACAGATCTTATAACAGAATTTAAAAATTTTTTTTTTTTTTTAAAGATGAAATAAATTTTTGTTGAGTTACGATACATCGGGTATATATCACTTGCCATGCAGTGATGTGCTTTTGTAAAACTAATTTTTTAAATTTGGCAAATATTTATAAAATATCAATATAATGAAATGAAAAATATTTACGACAAAATGATTTGATTTTCCAAAGTTACATTAATATTTTTTATCTAACCATAAATCATTTTTTTTATTGTGATGTTACTAAAATCAGTTTAAACTTCATGAAACTAGTTCCATTAAGATTTTGTTGATTTTTTTTATGGATGATAAATTGTTTGTTTATTTATATTGCAGAACAATACTTTTTTTCTTCGAATGAAATTAAAAACAATAGATGACTTTTGGTACTACATTTTTTTTTTTTTACGTCCTCTTAGTTTAGAAAACATAATTTTATAATTTTTCTCTAATTGTAGAAATCGTATAAATTGCTTTTAATAATACAAATAAAAGATAAGAATCTCAGTTAATATAACAAATAAAATTAATAAAATTGCAAATAAAAATGTTCTTATGGTTCAGTCTTCAAAAAAAAAAAAAAGTGCAAATATAACACCGACTGCTAACTAAATAAAAATAAATAATATTAATATACTCATATCTTGTTAGACTTGTGGTACGTATCATCAAAATTTGTCATTGAATTGGGATTCGAGCCATTAAGCCAAAATACAATTAAAACTTCTATAATTTATTGACAAATTTTGGGTGATATTTATTTATCAGAAGTCTAACACGATATGAGTGATAATCTTTTAAAAAAAAAAAAAAAAATTCAAAACAAAATAAATTTTTTTATTCATTTATTTCGAGGTTTTTTTTTTTTTTTTTTTTGTATTAGTCACTATTACCGATTTCTACTTTATATTTTTGTAATTTTTTCCAATTTTTTTTTTCATTATTTCAATAATATCATTTATATATATGTATATAACAAAAAAAAAGAAAATTATGTACTTTATGCAAAAATTTGTATTATATACATTTTTTACTGTCTTTTCATGATATTAATTAAGAACAAATATTTTTTAAAATAAAATTATTTAAATTTTATGTTGAAAAACTAAATGAAATATTTATTTTTAAAATTTAAAGCAAAATATATAATATTTAATTTAGTTATTTTCAAAAACTATCACAAAAATAATATGTATATACAATTTTTTTTTATTTTATTTATTTTTTATTGGAAGGAAAATTTAAAAATTGGAATTCAATAAAATCAGAAGAGTACTATTTTTTTTTTTGTACAAAATAAAATTCTTTAAACTCGAAATTATTGTATATATTTTTAGATGTAGAGTTAAACTTCAAAATATTGCAACACAAGATGTTATAACTCCAGAGTGTCATTCAATTCATTTACAACGAGTTCTAAATCTACCAATAAATAATTTCGATAGTTTTCTAGAATTTAATAAAAAATGTTTGACTGACGCAGAAATGTCTATTCATTTAGTAATTAATTACTTTTAATATATATTTTTGGTAAATTAAATTTTTTTTTGTTATTTTAAGATGACAATGTTTTTACAAGTAACAGAAATTGATTGCAATAAATTTGTTGATAAAAATTTACGTAAATTAATAACAGAAAATATGAGTTCTAAAATTACATGGAATGGAATCCAAGATAATATAGCAGTAAAAGATTTTCATATAATGAAATTGCTAATTGGTAGGATAACCAAATGTCTTATATTATTATATTTATATTGAATTTTATGTTTTTAAACTTTTAACAGATGCGACTAAAAAACATTAGAATAGAAGAATAGAAGAATTTAAAAATTTAGAAAAATATTGCAGAAAATGTAAAGATTTACAAATTAATTTAAAAGAATTGTTTGATACAAATTCAAATAACGTAGATCCTGTAAAATTCATATCAGAAAACTTAAAAAAAATTGTTGTTGATTCTGTTTTAGTACATTTTTCTTATAATGGTTTAAAAAATAATATAGGAGTCAAATATTATTCAATAATAAGGATATTAATGGGTAAACATTTAAAATATGAAAATTATTTCAATAATTTTATAATTCATTTTATTTAGATTCATTAATAGAAAAATATCCCTACTTATCTGAGGAAGATGTCATTAAAACTTTAAGAAAAGCCTTTCAATTAGCAAAAGATAGGAAAAGATCAATTTTAAAAAAGAAAAGAAACAGAAAATATTAAATAGAATTTTTTGTATTACATATATATGTTTTAAATTAATTTTAGCATAAGAACATTTGAATTAAATTGTAAAATTTGCAAAAAATCATACATTTTCTTTTTCTATCAGTTGTATAAAAATAACTAAACATAACATTTTAAACTTTCAAGCTTTATTTTCTGAAGAAACGAAGTACAAAAATTGTTTATTTTAGTACGCCCACCTAAAAATAAAAAAAAAATATTTTCATAAAATTTTATTTTTTATATAAAATGTTGTGAAACTTACATTTATATAAGTTATATCTTTATTTGTACCAACAGAACCTACTCTTGATCCATCAGGAGCCCAATCAACACCAAATACTTCATCAGCATGACCTGGTAATTCTTGTGATAATTTTTTTGTTGCTACACTCCAAACTTTTAATGTTGAATCTTTGCTGCCACTGACAATTAAACGTGAATCAGCTGACCATGCTAATGTATAAACTGCTTGAACGTGACCTCTAAAAACACATAAAAATCCACCATCATGTGCTCGCCATAATCGTATTGTTTTATCAAATGAAGCGGAAGCAATCATTTTAACATCGGGCGAATATTTCACATCATTTACAACATTTTGATGTCCAGTCATTCTTTGAATACATTGATTTTGATTAGCCCGCCATAAACTTAATGTAAAATCATCAGAACATGAAACTAATGATTCAATTCCATCTGGACATACTTTTTGAAATCTTTCTAAAGCCATTTTTTGTAATTCATCACTGTTACCTTTTTCATAACACTTATAACGATCTATAACTGGATGATATGGGCCAGTACGTAAAACATAATCTGTATTTAATGCTAAATTATTAACCCAATGTCCATGTCCTGTAAATGTCCTACATAAAGCACCATCATCTGCTCGCCACATTTTAATTGTACGATCTTTTGACGATGTATACAATAAACCATTCCCTCCCCAACGAACTGCCGTTACTGATGCGGTATGCCCTGAAATAACCTTATCACATTTTCCTAAAAGTGTATCCCAAATTCTAACATCACCATCTTGACCAGCACTAGCTAATCTACGGCAATCAGGATTTTTATGATACGGTTCCCAACTTAAACAATTAATCCATTTTTTATGTCCTGTAAGTGGTTTACCTACTTGTAAACCAGTTTTAGGATCCCAAATAATTACAACACCCGCCTTACATGCACTTGCTAATTTTGTACCTTCTGGTGACCATACAACACACAAAACACATTGTTTATGACCTATACATGTATAATATGGTGTTGAAGGATCTAAATCCCAAAGCCGAACACTTGTATCACCAAATCCACTAGCTAACTGTTTTCCATCCGGACTAAAACTAATTGAAACTACTGCTTCAGCATGTCCAGGCATTGGACTTGTACATCTTGTTACTGGTCGCACTTTAAAAACTGCTTGAGGTTGATAAAGAATATCAATTACATTTTCTGTGTCGACTTTTTTTAAATCTATTGTTTTATGTAATGATGATACAATTTCTTCTTCATTGGCAAAGAATTTATAAGGAATAGTTTCGTTGTTTTCCAATAAAGCATTACAAATTAAACCTAATTGTTCAACTGTTACTTCACAAGGTAAATCGAATGGTGCTCCGGCTTCTTCACCAGTATCAGATACAAATCTAGCTTGAATCGTTTGTGGTACTGTATCTTTTTCATTAGATTCATCTAATTTCAACTTCTTAGTTGACATGTTGAAAAAATAAATCAAATAAAAATCTAATAAGTAAAATTTAATTTAATATCTAATCTAATATAAATTTGTCAGAAACATTTGTTTACAATTTTCACGTGTTAGTAGTTGTCAAAATAAGCATTAAGCAAGCAATCATAATAACCATGTTTATTTACTAACTTTTTTATATACATTTACTAACTTTTTTATGGTGCAGACCATAATTTTAATTTTCTTCATATAATTTTGAAAAGCTGAAATTTTTCGAACGTAGTGAATAGTGATTAGAGAAGAATATATTAAAATTTTAATTGTTTCAGCCATGCATTTATTGCAGTATTTATTACAACTTTTTTTTTTTCTATTCAACCATTTTAATTAAATTGAGTTATATAATGTCAGGATGTTTTGATTTCGTACAATTTAAGAAACAAGTACACATGAGTAGACAATAGAACAGATTCTTTTAAAATTACTTCAGATTCAATAAATATAATTTTTTTTTTTTTTTGGCGAAATATGAGCCTTTGTTTTCCTCTTTTTTATTTTTCCCCGAATTTTATGTTTCTATACAATTTGCTATTGCTATACATATAGTTTGAATGTACAAATTGTACATTGAAAATTGTATGAGATTTTTGATTTGTTACAGACAATTATTGAGTTTGTTTATTAGTTTTCAGAACAGATCATGTTAGAACAGAATAAGACAGCAAACAAAAAAAACAAAAAAAAAAAGTTGTCCAAAACAGATCTGAAAAAAAAACTAGAACAGAAAAGTGTAACTTAGAGCAAGTTAGAGCAACTTAATGAACACAAAACTAGAACACTTTCGAACAAAAGAAACACATTTCTAAAACTAATGAACGCCAAAACTTGTACTTTTTTGCTCTAGGTTGTTCTAGGTAGTATTAGAGTAGACTAATAAACACACCTATTGTGTATGAAAGTACATTTTGTAAAAATAAATTAAGCTAAAAAGTGTTTGCATTCTATAGGTATAAAAGTTTGATTTTATTGGAATGAGTACATAATATGTATTTGTGATTATTCTAATAAAAATTCGTCGCTTCCATTGAGGTATGTAATATAATATAAAAAAATGATTTGTTTTTTATTTTAAAAATTGAATTGAATTGTCAACCAGTAAAAAACAAGTGCATATGTATGTATTTTTTAATTTTTTTTTGAGAATAAAATTTAAAGGTAGATTTTTAAAATTTATAATAAATGTAGAAAATAATTTTCATGCAATTCATAAAATTATTTATTGAAATTTGCATCAAAATTAATATTATGATTTATTAATATATCTATTAAAAATTAGAAATCTGATTTCTGAAAATAGAAATGCTTCAAAACCGTTCAATAAGAGGTCTATTTACGTATTAATTGAAATATGTGGCAAAGTTCAAAACATAATGAAAATATTTCGCCGGTCCTTAAATTTTATCTTTAATAAAATTTCAAATCTACTTGTTTAATTTTTATTTGTATATTTATAAATAGTACATATTTATTAACATGGTATTTATAATAATTTTTTAACTATCTTAAAATTTATACTTTTTATAAAAAGAAATTTCTTTTTTCCACACCACCCTAACCTTATTTTTTTTTCATTTAAAAAGTTAAAATAACACGAAATTCTGGGAGAAACTGAACTATGTAAAATAAGTTGTTTACTCAAAAGTGGCTGAAAATTTTTCAAAACTATCAATCTATTTTTCTATAAATCTTTGATAAATTGATTCTCGAATCTCCTTTAAAATCTATTACCCGAAAGAATTTATAAAATTGACCAACAAATTGTTAGTGAAAATGATTTTATTTTTGAATAGTATACCTATCTTGAGTATCTACTATGATTCATGATCAATTGTTTCTGATTGAATTTGATTTTAACTCAACTTAGTTAGGCTAGTGGCTTAGTGCTAATTTCTAATTCATAAGTTTTACTTTGTTTTTCTTTGTCCTAGCTACATATATCCCTAGCTTAACGCTGCTTATTACGTCATTTTTAAACTTATAAGTTGTAATTACTAATTATATAATTTTATTATTACTACACTCTTAATATAAATTTTAAATAATTTTTAAATAATTAAGCACAACGTTTTAAAATGGTTGTGAATATGTTCAAAAACAGTTTTTTTTTTATTCATTTAAAATACGTATATTCTGTTCTGTATGGTTTTATTCAAATTTGAATATTCTGAAATCATTCTTTTTTCTCCATCTAAAATGTCCAATTTAAAAAACGAATGAATAAAAATAAATATTAATGATTAAAATAAAAATTTTGAAAGTCCAATAATAATAGTGTGGCTATTTGCATTGATCTCTTAAGTCTTAACATATTATTCAACTTTTGAAGTAGAATTTCTGCGAGATGGATTGCGCTCATTCTGTTCGCACAATTTAAATTTTAAAAAGTGCTTATTTCTTAGGCTAAGTGCTTGTTTATCAATCTATTCGCTCTGACGCTCTCTCACCCTATTATGTTCTACCTGTCCTTAATTTGAAATTTTAAAATAATGTCGAATGATAATAAAGAATATTTTCAAAATATTAACATAAACAAAATTGGTAAAATAAATCAAAGTTACATTAAATATTTTATATGTTATAATGAAACATTGCAAAACAATAAAAAATCATCTGCCACCGTTTTTGATAAATTTAATATAAATTTTATACAACAAACAACAGCTGAAAATCTTATTAAAAAAATAAATGAATTAAAAATTGCAACTGATTTTTCAACATGGAGAAGTTCTTTAAAAACAGAATCATATAACAGCAAACAATTTTCAACGTGTAAAACAAAAAATTGTTTATCGTATGAGATTTCAAAAGGCGATGCAAAACGTATATTTCATTATGAACCTATTCCCTTTCATTTGGAGGAAAAAAGGTATTTAAATTCTAAAGAAGATACAAATAAATGGTGTGATACTTCAAAAGGAGAAACTTCAAATAAGAATAATCCACTTCTTGAAGATCATATAGATAAGGGTATATCATATTCATACAGAAAATTTAATTATACAAATTCTGATGAAAAAAGTATTCATCCAAAATGTGAAACAGAAGAATCGAAATTAGGATTTAAAACGGCACGACAAGAATTAACATTACAAAATATGAAAAAATATGGACATAATTCAGAACAAAATTTTGAATATGGAAATGTTAAAAAAACTCTTGGAACAAGGAGAACTCCCAGATCTGAATTTGTGCCTCCAATTAAAAACAAAATTGAGAAAACAAATATAATATTAGATGAACGATTAATTAATATAGATCCAAAAATGATTGAACTTATTAACAATGAAATTTTAAATAATTTGGAAAATATTAGCTGGGATGATGTTGCCGGATTAGAATATGCAAAATCAACAATAAAAGAAACAATAATTTGGCCCATTTTGCGACCAGATATTTTTACTGGAATCAGACGTCCTCCTAAGGGTATTTTACTTTTTGGGCCCCCCGGAACTGGAAAAACCTTAATTGGTAAATGTATTGCATCACAATCCAAATCAAAGTTTTTTAGTATAAGTGCTTCATCCTTAACTTCTAAATGGATTGGAGAAGGTGAGAAAATGGTTAGAGCGTTATTTGCAGTAGCATGTGCCAATCAACCTTCAATAATTTTTATTGATGAAATCGATTCTTTATTATGCCAAAGAACAGAATCAGAACATGAAAGTTCTAGAAGATTAAAAACTGAATTTCTTGTACAATTGGATGGTGCCGGGACCTCAAAAGATGACAGAGTTTTGATAATAAGAGCAACAAACCGACCTCAAGAATTAGATGAAGCAGCAAGAAGAAGGTTTGTAAAACGTTTATACATACCTTTGCCTTGTCAAAATGCAAGAATCCAAATTCTTCAAAATCTATTGAAAAACGTCAAACATAATATTTCTATCTCGGATTTCGAAATAATTGGAAAAATTACTGAAAATTACTCTGGTGCTGATATTGCATCATTATGTCAAGAGGCTTGTACGGAACCATTGCGTGCTATACCAATAAGCGAAATATTATATTTTGATGAGAATAGTGTAAGACCTGTTATTTTAAAGGATTTTCAAGTTTCCGTGAAGAAAATTAGACCAAGCGTATCACTCAACGATTTAACACAACATTTAGAATGGGATAAATTATACGGATCGGGAATTTAAACTTAAAGTTAATTGTAATTATAAAAACTTATTATAAAATATTATCAAGTAAAATCTTTGAATTTTATTACTTAATTCATTGCGTTTTTGTTTTGCTATAATGGAATTATCTAATGAATATTGGCTTAAAAGTTCAGTAATTGAATGAATTCCCAAATTTCGCTTAATATTATTCAGCTCATTTTTATATTATATCGCATATTTATCAGCTCATTCAATACAGCCTTCAGTAAATCTGCACGCAAAAACCAGAAATACCTTCAAATATTAAAGACTGCTTCAAAGTGGATGATTCCTTAGACATGTCCAATATTTTTTAAATACTATTTTTTTTATACAGGTTTCTTTTCTACATCACATCGGCCTCCTACGATCTAAATCTATGCTTTATTCTTTAGATTTTATAAAGTTGATTGGATTGGTTGGTTTGGTGATTAGTGTATTTAGGTTTTTCTAAATTATCCTAAATTTGGTAATTAATCTGCTGAAGGGAAATACTTCATATTTTAGTTTGTTAACATAAAACGATCATTTAATCATAATTTTTGTTCGATTTATTTTTGAACTCTGTTTTTTTTTTTATCACTCTTAATTGTTAATTCTAAAATCAATTGTAGCGCTAAGTTTTGTATTATCGTCTACTTTGACGTACTAATTTTTTTTTCGTGTTTCGTAATATGCCAAATCTCATTTTCTCCGTAATATCAAGATATTCCCATTAATGTAAAACAAAAATAAAAAAAATCTACGAAATAAAAATATTCATAGACGAGTCTAACTGAGTCTAACAATTTTTTATTTAAAATTTTCGCCTTTGTTTATTTTAAAGTTAAATATTTTAAATCTATATGGTTTTTTTTTTTATTCCAAATAAAAAATTTAAAATGTTATTAAAGATTGGTAGAGAAATTTTTTTTTTTTAAATAAAACTAAAATTTTACAAAGTTGTTTTGCTTGTTTTGAATGAAAATTTTGAGATATTCTAACTTGATCAATAATAGACACCTTTATTTAAAAATTTTTAGGTAACTGCTGAACACTTTTGAAATTAAATGTACAGCTGCCACGTTGATATTTTTTCTAGTGTTTTGCTCGAAACTTCATTCAGTAAAAAATGTAATTACTGCGGGCAAACTATTTATATAGGATTCAATCTAAAAAATTTAAATGGATCTTTAATGTCTTCCATTACATGTAATATTTATTATGCATACATATATAGAAATGTTGATTTGTTTACTCAAAAATTTGTTTTAAATATTAAAAGATTAAAATGATTAGGTATTATATATTAATATGTATACAACGATCGATCTTTCAAATCAAAAGGATTATAGGAATTTTAAAGATTTGTTAATGTTGAGATTAAAGTGTTCAAACATTGAGTTGGTCTCTAATAACATAGTAAGGAAAAATTCGGAAAAAAATATAGGTTATCTGTGCAACTAGTTTCGAAAAATAAAATTCATACTAGAGATTCAAATAAAATTCATATTTTTTTTTTTTTAATTTTTAATATTTAATCATTTTAATATATTTTTATATATTTTATTTTAATATATATGTATACGAAATTTTAATATACAAGTACAATTTGTAAATTTTATTTTAAAATTTTACTGTCTTTTATGTTTTTTTTTTTTATAAGTATGTATTTTTGTTTTATAATAATTAATAGTTAAATTTAATCTATTGTTATTTTTTTATTTATTTGGTTATTTTAATTTTTTCCTTAATCTTTTTTTTATTTATTTCGAATTTGTAAGAAAAGCTCTTTCATATTCTAATTAATTTGAATTAAATAATTATTTTAAAATTTTATTAATTAATATTTGAGGATTTTTCTAATTTTCACAAAAATTGTGAGTGAGCGAATAAATTATTTATTTTTTGGTCTTTTTTTGTTGTTGTTTTGAACGGGGGGCTTGTGGGTGCCCTTACATATAGGTCCTGCGACCCGTTGTGCTCCCATGTTCAATGATCAGTTCGCCTCCTATAGTGTCTCATCGAACCAATCTATAATGCCCTTCATGAAACGTATTCTATCATATATGTCTCCCTGATTTGAACAAATTCTCATTTGAGAGAAGCTTTCCCAGTGTTTCTCCCTCAAAATTTTTCGCCTTTATGATCTCACGTCAATTTAGGGCATTAGCACAGAAAGTAAAGAACTGTTTCTACCTCTTGCACGTTTTAGTATAAAGTTTAGTGTTCTCCAAAAAAAAAAAAAAATCAAAAAGTAAAAATATACTCGTAAATTGGGATTGTAAAAAATAGAAAATTTAAAAAATTTAAAATTAATAAAATTATAAAATTTAGTAATGTTAAGTTTTAAAATTATTAATTATATTGTATAGTCGCAATGCAAACTTGTAGCATATTATAAAGAAAATAGAAGATTCATATTTTTATACGTTTTTATACTTTACCGCCATTTTCTTTTTTTTTTTTTTTTGTGGAAATTAGAATAAACTTCTATTTGTTTTTATATTAATTTTAAATTACTTATAAAACTAAATTTATATTTAGTATATAATTATTATTTTTTTTTAACATTTATATTTATTAAATTACTTTTAAAAATTAGTACATATAAATTGGATACAAAATGTTTCATACGTAATTCGCACAATAAATTTTTAAAATATTCGTTTTTTTTTTTTTTGTAAATTTTATTTATTACCGTTATATGAATAAAAAAACGTTTTGTAAAATTTATAAAATTTTATTTAAATTTTTCTTTTTGTTTTTTTTTTTTTTTGTATAAAATTTTACTATTAAAATGAAATGAATAATTTTCTTTAAAAAACAAAAAAAAAACGAAAACTTATAATTTTCAAATATTTTATGATGTCGATTTTTAATTTTGGGTGAAAATTTTGTGAAAAAATGCAGTACAATTATCTATATACAATATAATATACCGTCTTTTAATTTACGGGTTGTTTTGATTTCGAGTAATAGAAAAAAAAAATTATCAAGCTATAAGTTATTAAGCTTTAAAAAGCAGCAATGAACGATTAAGAAGCCAAAAAAATATTAAAAAGTTTTAATATTATCCAATTTTTTTTATGGAAATTAAAAAATATTTCTGCAGTTGAGACAATATGAAAGGAAATTGAAAAAAAAAAATAAATATTTTCAATTCCATTTATACGAGATTCTGAATTTATTCTTTTCTCGATTGTTATTAAAATCACAAATTTTGATATATGAGGATTTGAAAAATTTAAATTTTACGTTTTGCAATAATGAAACCGCCCGTAAAAATTCTGTGATGTGGTTTATTTATTTATTTTATTTAAACGATTAAAATCTCTTTTTAGATCCTTTTTCCGAGTTACTGTTATAAAACCTGCCCGATAATATTATAATTATAAAATTCTTCTGTTAATATTATTTTGGAAGTAATATTTATTAAAAAAAAAGTAACATTTTCCTTTTGATTTCTTTTTAATAAAAGAAAATAATATAAGAAATGCAATTCATTCAATGACACATTTTGCTATTATGTATATTATTTGTTAAAATAAATTATTATTCTTGATCTGTGTACTCCATAAAATAATTATGTGATTTAAATCTTAATATTTTTGATCAAACATTTAATATACTCAGTTAAATGTTGACAAAACAAAAAAAAATTAATAGGAAACTTTTACATTTTAATGTTTTCCATTGTTCGTAAAGTATAATTTCAAATTCTAAACAATTTGGTAATTTTAAAATGGAAAAGATCTTTGAAAGATTCTCACCTCCATTGGGAGCAAAAAAAAAAATTGTTTTTTATTTTATATGAAGGCATTTCGCAATAAACTTACAGGAACGTACAATCAGACCTAAGAACATAATTAAATTTTTGACTAGCACTGCTATATGGTAACTAATATCTCATAATTTCAAAATTTTCTAAAATCTTTTCTTTTCACGGTCGAATCGGCTTAATTATATATTACAAAACAGATCTTATAACAGAATTTAAAAATTTTTTTTTTTTTTTAAAGATGAAATAAATTTTTGTTGAGTTACGATACATCGGGTATATATCACTTGCCATGCAGTGATGTGCTTTTGTAAAACTAATTTTTTAAATTTGGCAAATATTTATAAAATATCAATATAATGAAATGAAAAATATTTACGACAAAATGATTTGATTTTCCAAAGTTACATTAATATTTTTTATCTAACCATAAATCATTTTTTTTATTGTGATGTTACTAAAATCAGTTTAAACTTCATGAAACTAGTTCCATTAAGATTTTGTTGATTTTTTTTATGGATGATAAATTGTTTGTTTATTTATATTGCAGAACAATACTTTTTTTCTTCGAATGAAATTAAAAACAATAGATGACTTTTGGTACTACATTTTTTTTTTTTTACGTCCTCTTAGTTTAGAAAACATAATTTTATAATTTTTCTCTAATTGTAGAAATCGTATAAATTGCTTTTAATAATACAAATAAAAGATAAGAATCTCAGTTAATATAACAAATAAAATTAATAAAATTGCAAATAAAAATGTTCTTATGGTTCAGTCTTCAAAAAAAAAAAAAAGTGCAAATATAACACCGACTGCTAACTAAATAAAAATAAATAATATTAATATACTCATATCTTGTTAGACTTGTGGTACGTATCATCAAAATTTGTCATTGAATTGGGATTCGAGCCATTAAGCCAAAATACAATTAAAACTTCTATAATTTATTGACAAATTTTGGGTGATATTTATTTATCAGAAGTCTAACACGATATGAGTGATAATCTTTTAAAAAAAAAAAAAAAAATTCAAAACAAAATAAAATTTTTTATTCATTTATTTCGAGGTTTTTTTTTTTTTTTTTTTGTATTAGTCACTATTACCGATTTCTACTTTATATTTTTGTAATTTTTTCCAATTTTTTTTTTCATTATTTCAATAATATCATTTATATATATGTATATAACAAAAAAAAAGAAAATTATGTACTTTATGCAAAAATTTGTATTATATACATTTTTTACTGTCTTTTCATGATATTAATTAAGAACAAATATTTTTTAAAATAAAATTATTTAAATTTTATGTTTAAAAACTAAATGAAATATTTATTTTTAAAATTTAAAGCAAAATATATAATATTTAATTTAGTTATTTTCAAAAACTATCACAAAAATAATATGTATATACAATTTTTTTTTATTTTATTTATTTTTTATTGGAAGGAAAATTTAAAAATTGGAATTCAATAAAATCAGAAGAGTACTATTTTTTTTTTTGTACAAAATAAAATTCTTTAAACTCGAAATTATTGTATATATTTTTAGATGTAGAGTTAAACTTCAAAATATTGCAACACAAGATGTTATAACTCCAGAGTGTCATTCAATTCATTTACAACGAGTTCTAAATCTACCAATAAATAATTTCGATAGTTTTCTAGAATTTAATAAAAAATGTTTGACTGACGCAGAAATGTCTATTCATTTAGTAATTAATTACTTTTAATATATATTTTTGGTAAATTAAATTTTTTTTTGTTATTTTAAGATGACAATGTTTTTACAAGTAACAGAAATTGATTGCAATAAATTTGTTGATAAAAATTTACGTAAATTAATAACAGAAAATATGAGTTCTAAAATTACATGGAATGGAATCCAAGATAATATAGCAGTAAAAGATTTTCATATAATGAAATTGCTAATTGGTAGGATAACCAAATGTCTTATATTATTATATTTATATTGAATTTTATGTTTTTAAACTTTTAACAGATGCGACTAAAAAACATTTTCCACATGATGGTGAAGAAGCAATTATCGAAAGTATTAAATTAGCTTTAAGACGTTTTAAAGATAGAATTCGTAAAAGAAAGTCTAATATTCTGTAAGTATAAACTTAAAACAAAAACTAAAAAAAAAAATAATTTATATTTTTATAGATTGGATGATTTAGATAATGATCATCTAGTTGGAGCCTCAAATGACGAGGAAGAATTTAAAAGTGCCAATGAATTATTAGAAATTGATAATGATGTTTTAAATTTAAAGAAAATTCCATGTAGAACAATAGAAGAATTTAAAAATTTAGAAAAATATTGCAGAAAATGTAAAGATTTACAAATTAATTTAAAAGAATTGTTTGATACAAATTCAAATAACGTAGATCCTGTAAAATTCATATCAGAAAACTTAAAAAAAATTGTTGTTGATTCTGTTTTAGTACATTTTTCTTATAATGGTTTAAAAAATAATATAGGAGTCAAATATTATTCAATAATAAGGATATTAATGGGTAAACATTTAAAATATGAAAATTATTTCAATAATTTTATAATTCATTTTATTTAGATTCATTAATAGAAAAATATCCCTACTTATCTGAGGAAGATGTCATTAAAACTTTAAGAAAAGCCTTTCAATTAGCAAAAGATAGGAAAAGATCAATTTTAAAAAAGAAAAGAAAAAGAAAATATTAAATAGAATTTTTTGTATTACATATATATGTTTTAAATTAATTTTAGCATAAGAACATTTGAATTAAATTGTAAAATTTGCAAAAAATCATACATTTTCTTTTTCTATCAGTTGTATAAAAATAACTAAACATAACATTTTAAACTTTCAAGCTTTATTTTCTGAAGAAACGAAGTACAAAAATTGTTTATTTTAGTACGCCCACCTAAAAATAAAAAAAAAATATTTTCATAAAATTTTATTTTTTATATAAAATGTTGTGAAACTTACATTTATATAAGTTATATCTTTATTTGTACCAACAGAACCTACTCTTGATCCATCAGGAGCCCAATCAACACCAAATACTTCATCAGCATGACCTGGTAATTCTTGTGATAATTTTTTTGTTGCTACACTCCAAACTTTTAATGTTGAATCTTTGCTGCCACTGACAATTAAACGTGAATCAGCTGACCATGCTAATGTATAAACTGCTTGAACGTGACCTCTAAAAACACATAAAAATCCACCATCATGTGCTCGCCATAATCGTATTGTTTTATCAAATGAAGCGGAAGCAATCATTTTAACATCGGGCGAATATTTCACATCATTTACAACATTTTGATGTCCAGTCATTCTTTGAATACATTGATTTTGATTAGCCCGCCATAAACTTAATGTAAAATCATCAGAACATGAAACTAATGATTCAATTCCATCTGGACATACTTTTTGAAATCTTTCTAAAGCCATTTTTTGTAATTCATCACTGTTACCTTTTTCATAACACTTATAACGATCTATAACTGGATGATATGGGCCAGTACGTAAAACATAATCTGTATTTAATGCTAAATTATTAACCCAATGTCCATGTCCTGTAAATGTCCTACATAAAGCACCATCATCTGCTCGCCACATTTTAATTGTACGATCTTTTGACGATGTATACAATAAACCATTCCCTCCCCAACGAACTGCCGTTACTGATGCGGTATGCCCTGAAATAACCTTATCACATTTTCCTAAAAGTGTATCCCAAATTCTAACATCACCATCTTGACCAGCACTAGCTAATCTACGGCAATCAGGATTTTTATGATACGGTTCCCAACTTAAACAATTAATCCATTTTTTATGTCCTGTAAGTGGTTTACCTACTTGTAAACCAGTTTTAGGATCCCAAATAATTACAACACCCGCCTTACATGCACTTGCTAATTTTGTACCTTCTGGTGACCATACAACACACAAAACACATTGTTTATGACCTATACATGTATAATATGGTGTTGAAGGATCTAAATCCCAAAGCCGAACACTTGTATCACCAAATCCACTAGCTAACTGTTTTCCATCCGGACTAAAACTAATTGAAACTACTGCTTCAGCATGTCCAGGCATTGGACTTGTACATCTTGTTACTGGTCGCACTTTAAAAACTGCTTGAGGTTGATAAAGAATATCAATTACATTTTCTGTGTCGACTTTTTTTAAATCTATTGTTTTATGTAATGATGATACAATTTCTTCTTCATTGGCAAAGAATTTATAAGGAATAGTTTCGTTGTTTTCCAATAAAGCATTACAAATTAAACCTAATTGTTCAACTGTTACTTCACAAGGTAAATCGAATGGTGCTCCGGCTTCTTCACCAGTATCAGATACAAATCTAGCTTGAATCGTTTGTGGTACTGTATCTTTTTCATTAGATTCATCTAATTTCAACTTCTTAGTTGACATGTTGAAAAAATAAATCAAATAAAAATCTAATAAGTAAAATTTAATTTAATATCTAATCTAATATAAATTTGTCAGAAACATTTGTTTACAATTTTCACGTGTTAGTAGTTGTCAAAATAAGCATTAAGCAAGCAATCATAATAACCATGTTTATTTACTAACTTTTTTATATACATTTACTAACTTTTTTATGGTGCAGACCATAATTTTAATTTTCTTCATATAATTTTGAAAAGCTGAAATTTTTCGAACGTAGTGAATAGTGATTAGAGAAGAATATATTAAAATTTTAATTGTTTCAGCCATGCATTTATTGCAGTATTTATTACAACTTTTTTTTTTTCTATTCAACCATTTTAATTAAATTGAGTTATATAATGTCAGGATGTTTTGATTTCGTACAATTTAAGAAACAAGTACACATGAGTAGACAATAGAACAGATTCTTTTAAAATTACTTCAGATTCAATAAATATAATTTTTTTTTTTCTTTGGCGAAATATGAGCCTTTGTTTTCCTCTTTTTTATTTTTCCCCGAATTTTATGTTTCTATACAATTTGCTATTGCTATACATATAGTTTGAATGTACAAATTGTACATTGAAAATTGTATGAGATTTTTGATTTGTTACAGACAATTATTGAGTTTGTTTATTAGTTTTCAGAACAGATCATGTTAGAACAGAATAAGACAGCAAACAAAAAAAACAAAAAAAAAAAGTTGTCCAAAACAGATCTGAAAAAAAAACTAGAACAGAAAAGTGTAACTTAGAGCAAGTTAGAGCAACTTAATGAACACAAAACTAGAACACTTTCGAACAAAAGAAACACATTTCTAAAACTAATGAACGCCAAAACTTGTACTTTTTTGCTCTAGGTTGTTCTAGGTAGTATTAGAGTAGACTAATAAACACACCTATTGTGTATGAAAGTACATTTTGTAAAAATAAATTAAGCTAAAAAGTGTTTGCATTCTATAGGTATAAAAGTTTGATTTTATTGGAATGAGTACATAATATGTATTTGTGATTATTCTAATAAAAATTCGTCGCTTCCATTGAGGTATGTAATATAATATAAAAAAATGATTTGTTTTTTATTTTAAAAATTGAATTGAATTGTCAACCAGTAAAAAACAAGTGCATATGTATGTATTTTTTAATTTTTTTTTGAGAATAAAATTTAAAGGTAGATTTTTAAAATTTATAATAAATGTAGAAAATAATTTTCATGCAATTCATAAAATTATTTATTGAAATTTGCATCAAAATTAATATTATGATTTATTAATATATCTATTAAAAATTAGAAATCTGATTTCTGAAAATAGAAATGCTTCAAAACCGTTCAATAAGAGGTCTATTTACGTATTAATTGAAATATGTGGCAAAGTTCAAAACATAATGAAAATATTTCGCCGGTCCTTAAATTTTATCTTTAATAAAATTTCAAATCTACTTGTTTAATTTTTATTTGTATATTTATAAATAGTACATATTTATTAACATGGTATTTATAATAATTTTTTAACTATCTTAAAATTTATACTTTTTATAAAAAGAAATTTCTTTTTTCCACACCACCCTAACCTTATTTTTTTTTCATTTAAAAAGTTAAAATAACACGAAATTCTGGGAGAAACTGAACTATGTAAAATAAGTTGTTTACTCAAAAGTGGCTGAAAATTTTTCAAAACTATCAATCTATTTTTCTATAAATCTTTGATAAATTGATTCTCGAATCTCCTTTAAAATCTATTACCCGAAAGAATTTATAAAATTGACCAACAAATTGTTAGTGAAAATGATTTTATTTTTGAATAGTATACCTATCTTGAGTATCTACTATGATTCATGATCAATTGTTTCTGATTGAATTTGATTTTAACTCAACTTAGTTAGGCTAGTGGCTTAGTGCTAATTTCTAATTCATAAGTTTTACTTTGTTTTTCTTTGTCCTAGCTACATATATCCCTAGCTTAACGCTGCTTATTACGTCATTTTTAAACTTATAAGTTGTAATTACTAATTATATAATTTTATTATTACTACACTCTTAATATAAATTTTAAATAATTTTTAAATAATTAAGCACAACGTTTTAAAATGGTTGTGAATATGTTCAAAAACAGTTTTTTTTTTATTCATTTAAAATACGTATATTCTGTTCTGTATGGTTTTATTCAAATTTGAATATTCTGAAATCATTCTTTTTTCTCCATCTAAAATGTCCAATTTAAAAAACGAATGAATAAAAATAAATATTAATGATTAAAATAAAAATTTTGAAAGTCCAATAATAATAGTGTGGCTATTTGCATTGATCTCTTAAGTCTTAACATATTATTCAACTTTTGAAGTAGAATTTCTGCGAGATGGATTGCGCTCATTCTGTTCGCACAATTTAAATTTTAAAAAGTGCTTATTTCTTATAGGCTAAGTGCTTGTTTATCAATCTATTCGCTCTGACGCTCTCTCACCCTATTATGTTCTACCTGTCCTTAATTTGAAATTTTAAAATAATGTCGAATGATAATAAAGAATATTTTCAAAATATTAACATAAACAAAATTGGTAAAATAAATCAAAGTTACATTAAATATTTTATATGTTATAATGAAACATTGCAAAACAATAAAAAATCATCTGCCACCGTTTTTGATGAATTTAATATAAATTTTATACAACAAACAACAGCTGAAAATCTTATTAAAAAAATAAATGAATTAAAAATTGCAACTGATTTTTCAACATGGAGAAGTTCTTTAAAAACAGAATCATATAACAGCAAACAATTTTCAACGTGTAAAACAAAAAATTGTTTATCGTATGAGATTTCAAAAGGCGATGCAAAACGTATATTTCATTATGAACCTATTCCCTTTCATTTGGAGGAAAAAAGGTATTTAAATTCTAAAGAAGATACAAATAAATGGTGTGATACTTCAAAAGGAGAAACTTCAAATAAGAATAATCCACTTCTTGAAGATCATATAGATAAGGGTATATCATATTCATACAGAAAATTTAATTATACAAATTCTGATGAAAAAAGTATTCATCCAAAATGTGAAACAGAAGAATCGAAATTAGGATTTAAAACGGCACGACAAGAATTAACATTACAAAATATGAAAAAATATGGACATAATTCAGAACAAAATTTTGAATATGGAAATGTTAAAAAAACTCTTGGAACAAGGAGAACTCCCAGATCTGAATTTGTGCCTCCAATTAAAAACAAAATTGAGAAAACAAATATAATATTAGATGAACGATTAATTAATATAGATCCAAAAATGATTGAACTTATTAACAATGAAATTTTAAATAATTTGGAAAATATTAGCTGGGATGATGTTGCCGGATTAGAATATGCAAAATCAACAATAAAAGAAACAATAATTTGGCCCATTTTGCGACCAGATATTTTTACTGGAATCAGACGTCCTCCTAAGGGTATTTTACTTTTTGGGCCCCCCGGAACTGGAAAAACCTTAATTGGTAAATGTATTGCATCACAATCCAAATCAAAGTTTTTTAGTATAAGTGCTTCATCCTTAACTTCTAAATGGATTGGAGAAGGTGAGAAAATGGTTAGAGCGTTATTTGCAGTAGCATGTGCCAATCAACCTTCAATAATTTTTATTGATGAAATCGATTCTTTATTATGCCAAAGAACAGAATCAGAACATGAAAGTTCTAGAAGATTAAAAACTGAATTTCTTGTACAATTGGATGGTGCCGGGACCTCAAAAGATGACAGAGTTTTGATAATAAGAGCAACAAACCGACCTCAAGAATTAGATGAAGCAGCAAGAAGAAGGTTTGTAAAACGTTTATACATACCTTTGCCTTGTCAAAATGCAAGAATCCAAATTCTTCAAAATCTATTGAAAAACGTCAAACATAATATTTCTATCTCGGATTTCGAAATAATTGGAAAAATTACTGAAAATTACTCTGGTGCTGATATTGCATCATTATGTCAAGAGGCTTGTACGGAACCATTGCGTGCTATACCAATAAGCGAAATATTATATTTTGATGAGAATAGTGTAAGACCTGTTATTTTAAAGGATTTTCAAGTTTCCGTGAAGAAAATTAGACCAAGCGTATCACTCAACGATTTAACACAACATTTAGAATGGGATAAATTATACGGATCGGGAATTTAAACTTAAAGTTAATTGTAATTATAAAAACTTATTATAAAATATTATCAAGTAAAATCTTTGAATTTTATTACTTAATTCATTGCGTTTTTGTTTTGCTATAATGGAATTATCTAATGAATATTGGCTTAAAAGTTCAGTAATTGAATGAATTCCCAAATTTCGCTTAATATTATTCAGCTCATTTTTATATTATATCGCATATTTATCAGCTCATTCAATACAGCCTTCAGTAAATCTGCACGCAAAAACCAGAAATACCTTCAAATATTAAAGACTGCTTCAAAGTGGATGATTCCTTAGACATGTCCAATATTTTTTAAATACTATTTTTTTTATACAGGTTTCTTTTCTACATCACATCGGCCTCCTACGATCTAAATCTATGCTTTATTCTTTAGATTTTATAAAGTTGATTGGATTGGTTGGTTTGGTGATTAGTGTATTTAGGTTTTTCTAAATTATCCTAAATTTGGTAATTAATCTGCTGAAGGGAAATACTTCATATTTTAGTTTGTTAACATAAAACGATCATTTAATCATAATTTTTGTTCGATTTATTTTTGAACTCTGTTTTTTTTTTTATCACTCTTAATTGTTAATTCTAAAATCAATTGTAGCGCTAAGTTTTGTATTATCGTCTACTTTGACGTACTAATTTTTTTTTCGTGTTTCGTAATATGCCAAATCTCATTTTCTCCGTAATATCAAGATATTCCCATTAATGTAAAACAAAAATAAAAAAAATCTACGAAATAAAAATATTCATAGACGAGTCTAACTGAGTCTAACAATTTTTTATTTAAAATTTTCGCCTTTGTTTATTTTAAAGTTAAATATTTTAAATCTATATGGTTTTTTTTTTTATTCCAAATAAAAAATTTAAAATGTTATTAAAGATTGGTAGAGAAATTTTTTTTTTTTAAATAAAACTAAAATTTTACAAAGTTGTTTTGCTTGTTTTGAATGAAAATTTTGAGATATTCTAACTTGATCAATAATAGACACCTTTATTTAAAAATTTTTAGGTAACTGCTGAACACTTTTGAAATTAAATGTACAGCTGCCACGTTGATATTTTTTCTAGTGTTTTGCTCGAAACTTCATTCAGTAAAAAATGTAATTACTGCGGGCAAACTATTTATATAGGATTCAATCTAAAAAATTTAAATGGATCTTTAATGTCTTCCATTACATGTAATATTTATTATGCATACATATATAGAAATGTTGATTTGTTTACTCAAAAATTTGTTTTAAATATTAAAAGATTAAAATGATTAGGTATTATATATTAATATGTATACAACGATCGATCTTTCAAATCAAAAGGATTATAGGAATTTTAAAGATTTGTTAATGTTGAGATTAAAGTGTTCAAACATTGAGTTGGTCTCTAATAACATAGTAAGGAAAAATTCGGAAAAAAATATAGGTTATCTGTGCAACTAGTTTCGAAAAATAAAATTCATACTAGAGATTCAAATAAAATTCATATTTTTTTTTTTTTAATTTTTAATATTTAATCATTTTAATATATTTTTATATATTTTATTTTAATATATATGTATACGAAATTTTAATATACAAGTACAATTTGTAAATTTTATTTTAAAATTTTACTGTCTTTTATGTTTTTTTTTTTTATAAGTATGTATTTTTGTTTTATAATAATTAATAGTTAAATTTAATCTATTGTTATTTTTTTATTTATTTGGTTATTTTAATTTTTTCCTTAATCTTTTTTTTATTTATTTCGAATTTGTAAGAAAAGCTCTTTCATATTCTAATTAATTTGAATTAAATAATTATTTTAAAATTTTATTAATTAATATTTGAGGATTTTTCTAATTTTCACAAAAATTGTGAGTGAGCGAATAAATTATTTATTTTTTGGTCTTTTTTTGTTGTTGTTTTGAACGGGGGGCTTGTGGGTGCCCTTACATATAGGTCCTGCGACCCGTTGTGCTCCCATGTTCAATGATCAGTTCGCCTCCTATAGTGTCTCATCGAACCAATCTATAATGCCCTTCATGAAACGTATTCTATCATATATGTCTCCCTGATTTGAACAAATTCTCATTTGAGAGAAGCTTTCCCAGTGTTTCTCCCTCAAAATTTTTCGCCTTTATGATCTCACGTCAATTTAGGGCATTAGCACAGAAAGTAAAGAACTGTTTCTACCTCTTGCCCGTTTTAGTATAAAGTTTAGTGTTCTCCAAAAAAAAAAAAAAATCAAAAAGTAAAAATATACTCGTAAATTGGGATTGTAAAAAATAGAAAATTTAAAAAATTTAAAATTAATAAAATTATAAAATTTAGTAATGTTAAGTTTTAAAATTATTAATTATATTGTATAGTCGCAATGCAAACTTGTAGCATATTATAAAGAAAATAGAAGATTCATATTTTTATACGTTTTTATACTTTACCGCCATTTTCTTTTTTTTTTTTTTTTGTGGAAATTAGAATAAACTTCTATTTGTTTTTATATTAATTTTAAATTACTTATAAAACTAAATTTATATTTAGTATATAATTATTATTTTTTTTTAACATTTATATTTATTAAATTACTTTTAAAAATTAGTACATATAAATTGGATACAAAATGTTTCATACGTAATTCGCACAATAAATTTTTAAAATATTCGTTTTTTTTTTTTTTGTAAATTTTATTTATTACCGTTATATGAATAAAAAAACGTTTTGTAAAATTTATAAAATTTTATTTAAATTTTTCTTTTTGTTTTTTTTTTTTTTTGTATAAAATTTTACTATTAAAATGAAATGAATAATTTTCTTTAAAAAACAAAAAAAAAACGAAAACTTATAATTTTCAAATATTTTATGATGTCGATTTTTAATTTTGGGTGAAAATTTTGTGAAAAAATGCAGTACAATTATCTATATACAATATAATATACCGTCTTTTAATTTACGGGTTGTTTTGATTTCGAGTAATAGAAAAAAAAAATTATCAAGCTATAAGTTATTAAGCTTTAAAAAGCAGCAATGAACGATTAAGAAGCCAAAAAAATATTAAAAAGTTTTAATATTATCCAATTTTTTTTATGGAAATTAAAAAATATTTCTGCAGTTGAGACAATATGAAAGGAAATTGAAAAAAAAAAATAAATATTTTCAATTCCATTTATACGAGATTCTGAATTTATTCTTTTCTCGATTGTTATTAAAATCACAAATTTTGATATATGAGGATTTGAAAAATTTAAATTTTACGTTTTGCAATAATGAAAATTCTGTGATGTGCCCGTAAAAATTCTGTGATGTGGTTTATTTATTTATTTTATTTAAACGATTAAAATCTCTTATTAGATCCTTTTTCCGAGTTACTGTTATAAAACCTGCCCGATAATATTATAATTATAAAATTCTTCTGTTAATATTATTTTGGAAGTAATATTTATTAAAAAAAAAGTAACATTTTCCTTTTGATTTCTTTTTAATAAAAGAAAATAATATAAGAAATGCAATTCATTCAATGACACATTTTGCTATTATGTATATTATTTGTTAAAATAAATTATTATTCTTGATCTGTGTACTCCATAAAATAATTATGTGATTTAAATCTTAATATTTTTGATCAAACATTTAATATACTCAGTTAAATGTTGACAAAACAAAAAAAAATTAATAGGAAACTTTTACATTTTAATGTTTTCCATTGTTCGTAAAGTATAATTTCAAATTCTAAACAATTTGGTAATTTTAAAATGGAAAAGATCTTTGAAAGATTCTCACCTCCATTGGGAGCAAAAAAAAAAATTGTTTTTTATTTTATATGAAGGCATTTCGCAATAAACTTACAGGAACGTACAATCAGACCTAAGAACATAATTAAATTTTTGACTAGCACTGCTATATGGTAACTAATATCTCATAATTTCAAAATTTTCTAAAATCTTTTCTTTTCACGGTCGAATCGGCTTAATTATATATTACAAAACAGATCTTATAACAGAATTTAAAAATTTTTTTTTTTTTTTAAAGATGAAATAAATTTTTGTTGAGTTACGATACATCGGGTATATATCACTTGCCATGCAGTGATGTGCTTTTGTAAAACTAATTTTTTAAATTTGGCAAATATTTATAAAATATCAATATAATGAAATGAAAAATATTTACGACAAAATGATTTGATTTTCCAAAGTTACATTAATATTTTTTATCTAACCATAAATCATTTTTTTTATTGTGATGTTACTAAAATCAGTTTAAACTTCATGAAACTAGTTCCATTAAGATTTTGTTGATTTTTTTTATGGATGATAAATTGTTTGTTTATTTATATTGCAGAACAATACTTTTTTTCTTCGAATGAAATTAAAAACAATAGATGACTTTTGGTACTACATTTTTTTTTTTTTACGTCCTCTTAGTTTAGAAAACATAATTTTATAATTTTTCTCTAATTGTAGAAATCGTATAAATTGCTTTTAATAATACAAATAAAAGATAAGAATCTCAGTTAATATAACAAATAAAATTAATAAAATTGCAAATAAAAATGTTCTTATGGTTCAGTCTTCAAAAAAAAAAAAAAGTGCAAATATAACACCGACTGCTAACTAAATAAAAATAAATAATATTAATATACTCATATCTTGTTAGACTTGTGGTACGTATCATCAAAATTTGTCATTGAATTGGGATTCGAGCCATTAAGCCAAAATACAATTAAAACTTCTATAATTTATTGACAAATTTTGGGTGATATTTATTTATCAGAAGTCTAACACGATATGAGTGATAATCTTTTAAAAAAAAAAAAAAAAATTCAAAACAAAATAAAATTTTTTATTCATTTATTTCGAGGTTTTTTTTTTTTTTTTTTTTGTATTAGTCACTATTACCGATTTCTACTTTATATTTTTGTAATTTTTTCCAATTTTTTTTTTCATTATTTCAATAATATCATTTATATATATGTATATAACAAAAAAAAAGAAAATTATGTACTTTATGCAAAAATTTGTATTATATACATTTTTTACTGTCTTTTCATGATATTAATTAAGAACAAATATTTTTTAAAATAAAATTATTTAAATTTTATGTTTAAAAACTAAATGAAATATTTATTTTTAAAATTTAAAGCAAAATATATAATATTTAATTTAGTTATTTTCAAAAACTATCACAAAAATAATATGTATATACAATTTTTTTTTATTTTATTTATTTTTTATTGGAAGGAAAATTTAAAAATTGGAATTCAATAAAATCAGAAGAGTACTATTTTTTTTTTTGTACAAAATAAAATTCTTTAAACTCGAAATTATTGTATATATTTTTAGATGTAGAGTTAAACTTCAAAATATTGCAACACAAGATGTTATAACTCCAGAGTGTCATTCAATTCATTTACAACGAGTTCTAAATCTACCAATAAATAATTTCGATAGTTTTCTAGAATTTAATAAAAAATGTTTGACTGACGCAGAAATGTCTATTCATTTAGTAATTAATTACTTTTAATATATATTTTTGGTAAATTAAATTTTTTTTTGTTATTTTAAGATGACAATGTTTTTACAAGTAACAGAAATTGATTGCAATAAATTTGTTGATAAAAATTTACGTAAATTAATAACAGAAAATATGAGTTCTAAAATTACATGGAATGGAATCCAAGATAATATAGCAGTAAAAGATTTTCATATAATGAAATTGCTAATTGGTAGGATAACCAAATGTCTTATATTATTATATTTATATTGAATTTTATGTTTTTAAACTTTTAACAGATGCGACTAAAAAACATTTTCCACATGATGGTGAAGAAGCAATTATCGAAAGTATTAAATTAGCTTTAAGACGTTTTAAAGATAGAATTCGTAAAAGAAAGTCTAATATTCTGTAAGTATAAACTTAAAACAAAAACTAAAAAAAAAAATAATTTATATTTTTATAGATTGGATGATTTAGATAATGATCATCTAGTTGGAGCCTCAAATGACGAGGAAGAATTTAAAAGTGCCAATGAATTATTAGAAATTGATAATGATGTTTTAAATTTAAAGAAAATTCCATGTAGAACAATAGAAGAATTTAAAAATTTAGAAAAATATTGCAGAAAATGTAAAGATTTACAAATTAATTTAAAAGAATTGTTTGATACAAATTCAAATAACGTAGATCCTGTAAAATTCATATCAGAAAACTTAAAAAAAATTGTTGTTGATTCTGTTTTAGTACATTTTTCTTATAATGGTTTAAAAAATAATATAGGAGTCAAATATTATTCAATAATAAGGATATTAATGGGTAAACATTTAAAATATGAAAATTATTTCAATAATTTTATAATTCATTTTATTTAGATTCATTAATAGAAAAATATCCCTACTTATCTGAGGAAGATGTCATTAAAACTTTAAGAAAAGCCTTTCAATTAGCAAAAGATAGGAAAAGATCAATTTTAAAAAAGAAAAGAAAAAGAAAATATTAAATAGAATTTTTTGTATTACATATATATGTTTTAAATTAATTTTAGCATAAGAACATTTGAATTAAATTGTAAAATTTGCAAAAAATCATACATTTTCTTTTTCTATCAGTTGTATAAAAATAACTAAACATAACATTTTAAACTTTCAAGCTTTATTTTCTGAAGAAACGAAGTACAAAAATTGTTTATTTTAGTACGCCCACCTAAAAATAAAAAAAAAATATTTTCATAAAATTTTATTTTTTATATAAAATGTTGTGAAACTTACATTTATATAAGTTATATCTTTATTTGTACCAACAGAACCTACTCTTGATCCATCAGGAGCCCAATCAACACCAAATACTTCATCAGCATGACCTGGTAATTCTTGTGATAATTTTTTTGTTGCTACACTCCAAACTTTTAATGTTGAATCTTTGCTGCCACTGACAATTAAACGTGAATCAGCTGACCATGCTAATGTATAAACTGCTTGAACGTGACCTCTAAAAACACATAAAAATCCACCATCATGTGCTCGCCATAATCGTATTGTTTTATCAAATGAAGCGGAAGCAATCATTTTAACATCGGGCGAATATTTCACATCATTTACAACATTTTGATGTCCAGTCATTCTTTGAATACATTGATTTTGATTAGCCCGCCATAAACTTAATGTAAAATCATCAGAACATGAAACTAATGATTCAATTCCATCTGGACATACTTTTTGAAATCTTTCTAAAGCCATTTTTTGTAATTCATCACTGTTACCTTTTTCATAACACTTATAACGATCTATAACTGGATGATATGGGCCAGTACGTAAAACATAATCTGTATTTAATGCTAAATTATTAACCCAATGTCCATGTCCTGTAAATGTCCTACATAAAGCACCATCATCTGCTCGCCACATTTTAATTGTACGATCTTTTGACGATGTATACAATAAACCATTCCCTCCCCAACGAACTGCCGTTACTGATGCGGTATGCCCTGAAATAACCTTATCACATTTTCCTAAAAGTGTATCCCAAATTCTAACATCACCATCTTGACCAGCACTAGCTAATCTACGGCAATCAGGATTTTTATGATACGGTTCCCAACTTAAACAATTAATCCATTTTTTATGTCCTGTAAGTGGTTTACCTACTTGTAAACCAGTTTTAGGATCCCAAATAATTACAACACCCGCCTTACATGCACTTGCTAATTTTGTACCTTCTGGTGACCATACAACACACAAAACACATTGTTTATGACCTATACATGTATAATATGGTGTTGAAGGATCTAAATCCCAAAGCCGAACACTTGTATCACCAAATCCACTAGCTAACTGTTTTCCATCCGGACTAAAACTAATTGAAACTACTGCTTCAGCATGTCCAGGCATTGGACTTGTACATCTTGTTACTGGTCGCACTTTAAAAACTGCTTGAGGTTGATAAAGAATATCAATTACATTTTCTGTGTCGACTTTTTTTAAATCTATTGTTTTATGTAATGATGATACAATTTCTTCTTCATTGGCAAAGAATTTATAAGGAATAGTTTCGTTGTTTTCCAATAAAGCATTACAAATTAAACCTAATTGTTCAACTGTTACTTCACAAGGTAAATCGAATGGTGCTCCGGCTTCTTCACCAGTATCAGATACAAATCTAGCTTGAATCGTTTGTGGTACTGTATCTTTTTCATTAGATTCATCTAATTTCAACTTCTTAGTTGACATGTTGAAAAAATAAATCAAATAAAAATCTAATAAGTAAAATTTAATTTAATATCTAATCTAATATAAATTTGTCAGAAACATTTGTTTACAATTTTCACGTGTTAGTAGTTGTCAAAATAAGCATTAAGCAAGCAATCATAATAACCATGTTTATTTACTAACTTTTTTATATACATTTACTAACTTTTTTATGGTGCAGACCATAATTTTAATTTTCTTCATATAATTTTGAAAAGCTGAAATTTTTCGAACGTAGTGAATAGTGATTAGAGAAGAATATATTAAAATTTTAATTGTTTCAGCCATGCATTTATTGCAGTATTTATTACAACTTTTTTTTTTTCTATTCAACCATTTTAATTAAATTGAGTTATATAATGTCAGGATGTTTTGATTTCGTACAATTTAAGAAACAAGTACACATGAGTAGACAATAGAACAGATTCTTTTAAAATTACTTCAGATTCAATAAATATAATTTTTTTTTTTCTTTGGCGAAATATGAGCCTTTGTTTTCCTCTTTTTTATTTTTCCCCGAATTTTATGTTTCTATACAATTTGCTATTGCTATACATATAGTTTGAATGTACAAATTGTACATTGAAAATTGTATGAGATTTTTGATTTGTTACAGACAATTATTGAGTTTGTTTATTAGTTTTCAGAACAGATCATGTTAGAACAGAATAAGACAGCAAACAAAAAAAACAAAAAAAAAAAGTTGTCCAAAACAGATCTGAAAAAAAAACTAGAACAGAAAAGTGTAACTTAGAGCAAGTTAGAGCAACTTAATGAACACAAAACTAGAACACTTTCGAACAAAAGAAACACATTTCTAAAACTAATGAACGCCAAAACTTGTACTTTTTTGCTCTAGGTTGTTCTAGGTAGTATTAGAGTAGACTAATAAACACACCTATTGTGTATGAAAGTACATTTTGTAAAAATAAATTAAGCTAAAAAGTGTTTGCATTCTATAGGTATAAAAGTTTGATTTTATTGGAATGAGTACATAATATGTATTTGTGATTATTCTAATAAAAATTCGTCGCTTCCATTGAGGTATGTAATATAATATAAAAAAATGATTTGTTTTTTATTTTAAAAATTGAATTGAATTGTCAACCAGTAAAAAACAAGTGCATATGTATGTATTTTTTAATTTTTTTTTGAGAATAAAATTTAAAGGTAGATTTTTAAAATTTATAATAAATGTAGAAAATAATTTTCATGCAATTCATAAAATTATTTATTGAAATTTGCATCAAAATTAATATTATGATTTATTAATATATCTATTAAAAATTAGAAATCTGATTTCTGAAAATAGAAATGCTTCAAAACCGTTCAATAAGAGGTCTATTTACGTATTAATTGAAATATGTGGCAAAGTTCAAAACATAATGAAAATATTTCGCCGATCCTTAAATTTTATCTTTAATAAAATTTCAAATCTACTTGTTTAATTTTTATTTGTATATTTATAAATAGTACATATTTATTAACATGGTATTTATAATAATTTTTTAACTATCTTAAAATTTATACTTTTTATAAAAAGAAATTTCTTTTTTCCACACCACCCTAACCTTATTTTTTTTTCATTTAAAAAGTTAAAATAACACGAAATTCTGGGAGAAACTGAACTATGTAAAATAAGTTGTTTACTCAAAAGTGGCTGAAAATTTTTCAAAACTATCAATCTATTTTTCTATAAATCTTTGATAAATTGATTCTCGAATCTCCTTTAAAATCTATTACCCGAAAGAATTTATAAAATTGACCAACAAATTGTTAGTGAAAATGATTTTATTTTTGAATAGTATACCTATCTTGAGTATCTACTATGATTCATGATCAATTGTTTCTGATTGAATTTGATTTTAACTCAACTTAGTTAGGCTAGTGGCTTAGTGCTAATTTCTAATTCATAAGTTTTACTTTGTTTTTCTTTGTCCTAGCTACATATATCCCTAGCTTAACGCTGCTTATTACGTCATTTTTAAACTTATAAGTTGTAATTACTAATTATATAATTTTATTATTACTACACTCTTAATATAAATTTTAAATAATTTTTAAATAATTAAGCACAACGTTTTAAAATGGTTGTGAATATGTTCAAAAACAGTTTTTTTTTTATTCATTTAAAATACGTATATTCTGTTCTGTATGGTTTTATTCAAATTTGAATATTCTGAAATCATTCTTTTTTCTCCATCTAAAATGTCCAATTTAAAAAACGAATGAATAAAAATAAATATTAATGATTAAAATAAAAATTTTGAAAGTCCAATAATAATAGTGTGGCTATTTGCATTGATCTCTTAAGTCTTAACATATTATTCAACTTTTGAAGTAGAATTTCTGCGAGATGGATTGCGCTCATTCTGTTCGCACAATTTAAATTTTAAAAAGTGCTTATTTCTTAGGCTAAGTGCTTGTTTATCAATCTATTCGCTCTGACGCTCTCTCACCCTATTATGTTCTACCTGTCCTTAATTTGAAATTTTAAAATAATGTCGAATGATAAAGAATATTTTCAAAATATTAACATAAACAAAATTGGTAAAATAAATCAAAGTTACATTAAATATTTTATATGTTATAATGAAACATTGCAAAACAATAAAAAATCATCTGCCACCGTTTTTGATGAATTTAATATAAATTTTATACAACAAACAACAGCTGAAAATCTTATTAAAAAAATAAATGAATTAAAAATTGCAACTGATTTTTCAACATGGAGAAGTTCTTTAAAAACAGAATCATATAACAGCAAACAATTTTCAACGTGTAAAACAAAAAATTGTTTATCGTATGAGATTTCAAAAGGCGATGCAAAACGTATATTTCATTATGAACCTATTCCCTTTCATTTGGAGGAAAAAAGGTATTTAAATTCTAAAGAAGATACAAATAAATGGTGTGATACTTCAAAAGGAGAAACTTCAAATAAGAATAATCCACTTCTTGAAGATCATATAGATAAGGGTATATCATATTCATACAGAAAATTTAATTATACAAATTCTGATGAAAAAAGTATTCATCCAAAATGTGAAACAGAAGAATCGAAATTAGGATTTAAAACGGCACGACAAGAATTAACATTACAAAATATGAAAAAATATGGACATAATTCAGAACAAAATTTTGAATATGGAAATGTTAAAAAAACTCTTGGAACAAGGAGAACTCCCAGATCTGAATTTGTGCCTCCAATTAAAAACAAAATTGAGAAAACAAATATAATATTAGATGAACGATTAATTAATATAGATCCAAAAATGATTGAACTTATTAACAATGAAATTTTAAATAATTTGGAAAATATTAGCTGGGATGATGTTGCCGGATTAGAATATGCAAAATCAACAATAAAAGAAACAATAATTTGGCCCATTTTGCGACCAGATATTTTTACTGGAATCAGACGTCCTCCTAAGGGTATTTTACTTTTTGGGCCCCCCGGAACTGGAAAAACCTTAATTGGTAAATGTATTGCATCACAATCCAAATCAAAGTTTTTTAGTATAAGTGCTTCATCCTTAACTTCTAAATGGATTGGAGAAGGTGAGAAAATGGTTAGAGCGTTATTTGCAGTAGCATGTGCCAATCAACCTTCAATAATTTTTATTGATGAAATCGATTCTTTATTATGCCAAAGAACAGAATCAGAACATGAAAGTTCTAGAAGATTAAAAACTGAATTTCTTGTACAATTGGATGGTGCCGGGACCTCAAAAGATGACAGAGTTTTGATAATAGGAGCAACAAACCGACCTCAAGAATTAGATGAAGCAGCAAGAAGAAGGTTTGTAAAACGTTTATACATACCTTTGCCTTGTCAAAATGCAAGAATCCAAATTCTTCAAAATCTATTGAAAAACGTCAAACATAATATTTCTATCTCGGATTTCGAAATAATTGGAAAAATTACTGAAAATTACTCTGGTGCTGATATTGCATCATTATGTCAAGAGGCTTGTATGGAACCATTGCGTGCTATACCAATAAGCGAAATATTATATTTTGATGAGAATAGTGTAAGACCTGTTATTTTAAAGGATTTTCAAGTTTCCGTGAAGAAAATTAGACCAAGCGTATCACTCAACGATTTAACACAACATTTGGAATGGGATAAATTATACGGATCGGGAATTTAAACTTAAAGTTAATTGTAATTATAAAAACTTATTATAAAATATTATCAAGTAAAATCTTTGAATTTTATTACTTAATTCATTGCGTTTTTGTTTTGCTATAATGGAATTATCTAATGAATATTGGCTTAAAAGTTCAGTAATTGAATGAATTCCCAAATTTCGCTTAATATTATTCAGCTCATTTTTATATTATATCGCATATTTATCAGCTCATTCAATACAGCCTTCAGTAAATCTGCACGCAAAAACCAGAAATACCTTCAAATATTAAAGACTGCTTCAAAGTGGATGATTCCTTAGACATGTCCAATATTTTTTAAATACTATTTTTTTTATACAGGTTTCTTTTCTACATCACATCGGCCTCCTACGATCTAAATCTATGCTTTATTCTTTAGATTTTATAAAGTTGATTGGATTGGTTGGTTTGGTGATTAGTGTATTTAGGTTTTTCTAAATTATCCTAAATTTGGTAATTAATCTGCTGAAGGGAAATACTTCATATTTTAGTTTGTTAACATAAAACGATCATTTAATCATAATTTTTGTTCGATTTATTTTTGAACTCTGTTTTTTTTTTTATCACTCTTAATTGTTAATTCTAAAATCAATTGTAGCGCTAAGTTTTGTATTATCGTCTACTTTGACGTACTAATTTTTTTTTCGTGTTTCGTAATATGCCAAATCTCATTTTCTCCGTAATATCAAGATATTCCCATTAATGTAAAACAAAAATAAAAAAAATCTACGAAATAAAAATATTCATAGACGAGTCTAACTGAGTCTAACAATTTTTTATTTAAAATTTTCGCCTTTGTTTATTTTAAAGTTAAATATTTTAAATCTATATGGTTTTTTTTTTTATTCCAAATAAAAAATTTAAAATATTATTAAAGATTGGTAGAGAAATTTTTTTTTTTTAAATAAAACTAAAATTTTACAAAGTTGTTTTGCTTGTTTTGAATGAAAATTTTGAGATATTCTAACTTGATCAATAATAGACACCTTTATTTAAAAATTTTTAGGTAACTGCTGAACACTTTTGAAATTAAATGTACAGCTGCCACGTTGATATTTTTTCTAGTGTTTTGCTCGAAACTTCATTCAGTAAAAAATGTAATTACTGCGGGCAAACTATTTATATAGGATTCAATCTAAAAAATTTAAATGGATCTTTAATGTCTTCCATTACATGTAATATTTATTATGCATAAATATATAGAAATGTTGATTTGTTTACTCAAAAATTTGTTTTAAATATTAAAAGATTAAAATGATTAGGTATTATATATTAATATGTATACAACGATCGATCTTTCAAATCAAAAGGATTATAGGAATTTTAAAGATTTGTTAATGTTGAGATTAAAGTGTTCAAACATTGAGTTGGTCTCTAATAACATAGTAAGGAAAAATTCGGAAAAAAATATAGGTTATCTGTGCAACTAGTTTCGAAAAATAAAATTCATACTAGAGATTCAAATAAAATTCATATTTTTTTTTTTTTAATTTTTAATATTTAATCATTTTAATATATTTTTATATATTTTATTTTAATATATATGTATACGAAATTTTAATATACAAGTACAATTTGTAAATTTTATTTTAAAATTTTACTGTCTTTTATGTTTTTTTTTTTTATAAGTATGTATTTTTGTTTTATAATAATTAATAGTTAAATTTAATCTATTGTTATTTTTTTATTTATTTGGTTATTTTAATTTTTTCCTTAATCTTTTTTTTATTTATTTCGAATTTGTAAGAAAAGCTCTTTCATATTCTAATTAATTTGAATTAAATAATTATTTTAAAATTTTATTAATTAATATTTGAGGATTTTTCTAATTTTCACAAAAATTGTGAGTGAGCGAATAAATTATTTATTTTTTGGTCTTTTTTTGTTGTTGTTTTGAACGGGGGGCTTGTGGGTGCCCTTACATATAGGTCCTGCGACCCGTTGTGCTCCCATGTTCAATGATCAGTTCGCCTCCTATAGTGTCTCATCGAACCAATCTATAATGCCCTTCATGAAACGTATTCTATCATATATGTCTCCCTGATTTGAACAAATTCTCATTTGAGAGAAGCTTTCCCAGTGTTTCTCCCTCAAAATTTTTCGCCTTTATGATCTCACGTCAATTTAGGGCATTAGCACAGAAAGTAAAGAACTGTTTCTACCTCTTGCCCGTTTTAGTATAAAGTTTAGTGTTCTCCAAAAAAAAAAAAAAATCAAAAAGTAAAAATATACTCGTAAATTGGGATTGTAAAAAATAGAAAATTTAAAAAATTTAAAATTAATAAAATTATAAAATTTAGTAATGTTAAGTTTTAAAATTATTAATTATATTGTATAGTCGCAATGCAAACTTGTAGCATATTATAAAGAAAATAGAAGATTCATATTTTTATACGTTTTTATACTTTACCGCCATTTTCTTTTTTTTTTTTTTTTGTGGAAATTAGAATAAACTTCTATTTGTTTTTATATTAATTTTAAATTACTTATAAAACTAAATTTATATTTAGTATATAATTATTATTTTTTTTTAACATTTATATTTATTAAATTACTTTTAAAAATTAGTACATATAAATTGGATACAAAATGTTTCATACGTAATTCGCACAATAAATTTTTAAAATATTCGTTTTTTTTTTTTTTGTAAATTTTATTTATTACCGTTATATGAATAAAAAAACGTTTTGTAAAATTTATAAAATTTTATTTAAATTTTTCTTTTTGTTTTTTTTTTTTTTTGTATAAAATTTTACTATTAAAATGAAATGAATAATTTTCTTTAAAAAACAAAAAAAAAACGAAAACTTATAATTTTCAAATATTTTATGATGTCGATTTTTAATTTTGGGTGAAAATTTTGTGAAAAAATGCAGTACAATTATCTATATACAATATAATATACCGTCTTTTAATTTACGGGTTGTTTTGATTTCGAGTAATAGAAAAAAAAAATTATCAAGCTATAAGTTATTAAGCTTTAAAAAGCAGCAATGAACGATTAAGAAGCCAAAAAAATTTAAAAAGTTTTAATATTATCCAATTTTTTTTATGGAAATTAAAAAATATTTCTGCAGTTGAGACAATATGAAAGGAAATTGAAAAAAAAAAATAAATATTTTCAATTCCATTTATACGAGATTCTGAATTTATTCTTTTCTCGATTGTTATTAAAATCACAAATTTTGATATATGAGGATTTGAAAAATTTAAATTTTACGTTTTGCAATAATGAAACCGCCCGTAAAAATTCTGTGATGTGGTTTATTTATTTATTTTATTTAAACGATTAAAATCTCTTATTAGATCCTTTTTCCGAGTTACTGTTATAAAACCTGCCCGATAATATTATAATTATAAAATTCTTCTGTTAATATTATTTTGGAAGTAATATTTATTAAAAAAAAAGTAACATTTTCCTTTTGATTTCTTTTTAATAAAAGAAAATAATATAAGAAATGCAATTCATTCAATGACACATTTTGCTATTATGTATATTATTTGTTAAAATAAATTATTATTCTTGATCTGTGTACTCCATAAAATAATTATGTGATTTAAATCTTAATATTTTTGATCAAACATTTAATATACTCAGTTAAATGTTGACAAAACAAAAAAAAATTAATAGGAAACTTTTACATTTTAATGTTTTCCATTGTTCGTAAAGTATAATTTCAAATTCTAAACAATTTGGTAATTTTAAAATGGAAAAGATCTTTGAAAGATTCTCACCTCCATTGGGAGCAAAAAAAAAAATTGTTTTTTATTTTATATGAAGGCATTTCGCAATAAACTTACAGGAACGTACAATCAGACCTAAGAACATAATTAAATTTTTGACTAGCACTGCTATATGGTAACTAATATCTCATAATTTCAAAATTTTCTAAAATCTTTTCTTTTCACGGTCGAATCGGCTTAATTATATATTACAAAACAGATCTTATAACAGAATTTAAAAATTTTTTTTTTTTTTTAAAGATGAAATAAATTTTTGTTGAGTTACGATACATCGGGTATATATCACTTGCCATGCAGTGATGTGCTTTTGTAAAACTAATTTTTTAAATTTGGCAAATATTTATAAAATATCAATATAATGAAATGAAAAATATTTACGACAAAATGATTTGATTTTCCAAAGTTACATTAATATTTTTTATCTAACCATAAATCATTTTTTTTATTGTGATGTTACTAAAATCAGTTTAAACTTCATGAAACTAGTTCCATTAAGATTTTGTTGATTTTTTTTATGGATGATAAATTGTTTGTTTATTTATATTGCAGAACAATACTTTTTTTCTTCGAATGAAATTAAAAACAATAGATGACTTTTGGTACTACATTTTTTTTTTTTTACGTCCTCTTAGTTTAGAAAACATAATTTTATAATTTTTCTCTAATTGTAGAAATCGTATAAATTGCTTTTAATAATACAAATAAAAGATAAGAATCTCAGTTAATATAACAAATAAAATTAATAAAATTGCAAATAAAAATGTTCTTATGGTTCAGTCTTCAAAAAAAAAAAAAAGTGCAAATATAACACCGACTGCTAACTAAATAAAAATAAATAATATTAATATACTCATATCTTGTTAGACTTGTGGTACGTATCATCAAAATTTGTCATTGAATTGGGATTCGAGCCATTAAGCCAAAATACAATTAAAACTTCTATAATTTATTGACAAATTTTGGGTGATATTTATTTATCAGAAGTCTAACACGATATGAGTGATAATCTTTTAAAAAAAAAAAAAAAAATTCAAAACAAAATAAAATTTTTTATTCATTTATTTCGAGGTTTTTTTTTTTTTTTTTTTTGTATTAGTCACTATTACCGATTTCTACTTTATATTTTTGTAATTTTTTCCAATTTTTTTTTTCATTATTTCAATAATATCATTTATATATATGTATATAACAAAAAAAAAGAAAATTATGTACTTTATGCAAAAATTTGTATTATATACATTTTTTACTGTCTTTTCATGATATTAATTAAGAACAAATATTTTTTAAAATAAAATTATTTAAATTTTATGTTTAAAAACTAAATGAAATATTTATTTTTAAAATTTAAAGCAAAATATATAATATTTAATTTAGTTATTTTCAAAAACTATCACAAAAATAATATGTATATACAATTTTTTTTTATTTTATTTATTTTTTATTGGAAGGAAAATTTAAAAATTGGAATTCAATAAAATCAGAAGAGTACTATTTTTTTTTTTGTACAAAATAAAATTCTTTAAACTCGAAATTATTGTATATATTTTTAGATGTAGAGTTAAACTTCAAAATATTGCAACACAAGATGTTATAACTCCAGAGTGTCATTCAATTCATTTACAACGAGTTCTAAATCTACCAATAAATAATTTCGATAGTTTTCTAGAATTTAATAAAAAATGTTTGACTGACGCAGAAATGTCTATTCATTTAGTAATTAATTACTTTTAATATATATTTTTGGTAAATTAAATTTTTTTTTGTTATTTTAAGATGACAATGTTTTTACAAGTAACAGAAATTGATTGCAATAAATTTGTTGATAAAAATTTACGTAAATTAATAACAGAAAATATGAGTTCTAAAATTACATGGAATGGAATCCAAGATAATATAGCAGTAAAAGATTTTCATATAATGAAATTGCTAATTGGTAGGATAACCAAATGTCTTATATTATTATATTTATATTGAATTTTATGTTTTTAAACTTTTAACAGATGCGACTAAAAAACATTTTCCACATGATGGTGAAGAAGCAATTATCGAAAGTATTAAATTAGCTTTAAGACGTTTTAAAGATAGAATTCGTAAAAGAAAGTCTAATATTCTGTAAGTATAAACTTAAAACAAAAACTAAAAAAAAAAATAATTTATATTTTTATAGATTGGATGATTTAGATAATGATCATCTAGTTGGAGCATCAAATGACGAGGAAGAATTTAAAAGTGCCAATGAATTATTAGAAATTGATAATGATGTTTTAAATTTAAAGAAAATTCCATGTAGAACAATAGAAGAATTTAAAAATTTAGAAAAATATTGCAGAAAATGTAAAGATTTACAAATTAATTTAAAAGAATTGTTTGATACAAATTCAAATAACGTAGATCCTGTAAAATTCATATCAGAAAACTTAAAAAAAATTGTTGTTGATTCTGTTTTAGTACATTTTTCTTATAATGGTTTAAAAAATAATATAGGAGTCAAATATTATTCAATAATAAGGATATTAATGGGTAAACATTTAAAATATGAAAATTATTTCAATAATTTTATAATTCATTTTATTTAGATTCATTAATAGAAAAATATCCCTACTTATCTGAGGAAGATGTCATTAAAACTTTAAGAAAAGCCTTTCAATTAGCAAAAGATAGGAAAAGATCAATTTTAAAAAAGAAAAGAAAAAGAAAATATTAAATAGCATTTTTTGTATTACATATATATGTTTTAAATTAATTTTAGCATAAGAACATTTGAATTAAATTGTAAAATTTGCAAAAAATCATACATTTTCTTTTTCTATCAGTTGTATAAAAATAACTAAACATAACATTTTAAACTTTCAAGCTTTATTTTCTGAAGAAACGAAGTACAAAAATTGTTTATTTTAGTACCCCCACCTAAAAATAAAAAAAAAATATTTTCATAAAATTTTATTTTTTATATAAAATGTTGTGAAACTTACAGTTTTATATCTTTATCTTTACCAACAGAACCTACTCTTGATCCATCAGGAGCCCAATCAACACCAAATACTTCATCAGCATGACCTGGTAATTCTTGTGATAATTTTTTTGTTGCTACACTCCAAACTTTTAATGTTGAATCTTTGCTGCCACTGACAATTAAACGTGAATCAGCTGACCATGCTAATGTATAAACTGCTTGAACGTGACCTCTAAAAACACATAAAAATCCACCATCATGTGCTCGCCATAATCGTATTGTTTTATCAAATGAAGCGGAAGCAATCATTTTAACATCGGGCGAATATTTCACATCATTTACAACATTTTGATGTCCAGTCATTCTTTGAATACATTGATTTTGATTAGCCCGCCATAAACTTAATGTAAAATCATCAGAACATGAAACTAATGATTCAATTCCATCTGGACATACTTTTTGAAATCTTTCTAAAGCCATTTTTTGTAATTCATCACTGTTACCTTTTTCATAACACTTATAACGATCTATAACTGGATGATATGGGCCAGTACGTAAAACATAATCTGTATTTAATGCTAAATTATTAACCCAATGTCCATGTCCTGTAAATGTCCTACATAAAGCACCATCATCTGCTCGCCACATTTTAATTGTACGATCTTTTGACGATGTATACAATAAACCATTCCCTCCCCAACGAACTGCCGTTACTGATGCGGTATGCCCTGAAATAACCTTATCACATTTTCCTAAAAGTGTATCCCAAATTCTAACATCACCATCTTGACCAGCACTAGCTAATCTACGGCAATCAGGATTTTTATGATACGGTTCCCAACTTAAACAATTAATCCATTTTTTATGTCCTGTAAGTGGTTTACCTACTTGTAAACCAGTTTCAGGATCCCAAATAATTACAACACCCGCCTTACATGCACTTGCTAATTTTGTACCTTCTGGTGACCATACAACACACAAAACCCATTGTTTATGACCTATACATGTATAATATGGTGTTTCAGTATTTAAATCCCAAAGCCGAACACTTGTATCACCAGATCCACTAGCTAAATGTTTTCCATTCGGACTAAAACTAATTGAAACTACTGCTTCAGCATGTCCAGGCATTGAACTTGTACATCTTGTTACTGGTCGCACTTTAAAAACTGCTTGAGGTTGATAAAGAATATCAATTACATTTTCTGTGTCGACTTTTTTTAAATCTATTGTTTTATGTAATGATGATACAATTTCTTCTTCATTGGCAAAGAATTTATAAGGAATAGTTTCGTTGTTTTCCAATAAAGCATTACAAATTAAACCTAATTGTTCAACTGTTACTTCACAAGGTAAATCGAATGGTGCTCCGGCTTCTTCACCAGTATCAGATACAAATCTAGCTTGAATCGTTTGTGGTACTGTATCTTTTTCATTAGATTCATCTAATTTCAACTTCTTAGTTGACATGTTGAAAAAATAAATCAAATAAAAATCTAATAAGTAAAATTTAATTTAATATCTAATCTAATATAAATTTGTCAGAAACATTTGTTTACAATTTTCACGTGTTAGTAGTTGTCAAAATAAGCATTAAGCAAGCAATCATAATAACCATGTTTATTTACTAACTTTTTTATATACATTTACTAACTTTTTTATGGTGCAGACCATAATTTTAATTTTCTTCATATAATTTTGAAAAGCTGAAATTTTTCGAACGTAGTGAATAGTGATTAGAGAAGAATATATTAAAATTTTAATTGTTTCAGCCATGCATTTATTGCAGTATTTATTACAACTTTTTTTTTTCTATTCAACCATTTTAATTAAATTGAGTTATATAATGTTAGGATGTTTTGATTTCGTACAATTTAAGAAACAAGTACACATGAGTAGACAATAGAACAGATTCTTTTAAAATTACTTCAGATTCAATAAATATAATTTTTTTTTTTTTTGGCGAAATATGAGCCTTTGTTTTCCTCTTTTTTATTTTTCCCCGAATTTTATGTTTCTATACAATTTGCTATTGCTATACATATAGTTTGAATGTACAAATTGTACATTGAAAATTGTATGAGATTTTTGATTTGTTACAGACAATTATTGAGTTTGTTTATTAGTTTTCAGAACAGATCATGTTAGAACAGAATAAGACAGCAAACAAAATAAACAAAAAAAAAAAGTTGTCCAAAACAGATCTGAAAAAAAAACTAGAACAGAAAAGTGTAACTTAGAGCAAGTTAGAGCAACTTAATGAACACAAAACTAGAACACTTTCGAACAAAAGAAACACATTTCTAAAACTAATGAACGCCAAAACTTGTACTTTTTTGCTCTAGGTTGTTCTAGGTAGTATTAGAGTAGACTAATAAACACACCTATTGTGTATGAAAGTACATTTTGTAAAAATAAATTAAGCTAAAAAGTGTTTGCATTCTATAGGTATAAAAGTTTGATTTTATTGGAATGAGTACATAATATGTATTTGTGATTATTCTAATAAAAATTCGTCGCTTCCATTGAGGTATGTAATATAATATAAAAAAATGATTTGTTTTTTATTTTAAAAATTGAATTGAATTGTCAACCAGTAAAAAACAAGTGCATATGTATGTATTTTTTAATTTTTTTTTGAGAATAAAATTTAAAGGTAGATTTTTAAAATTTATAATAAATGTAGAAAATAATTTTCATGCAATTCATAAAATTATTTATTGAAATTTGCATCAAAATTAATATTATGATTTATTAATATATCTATTAAAAATTAGAAATCTGATTTCTGAAAATAGAAATGCTTCAAAACCGTTCAATAAGAGGTCTATTTACGTATTAATTGAAATATGTGGCAAAGTTCAAAACATAATGAAAATATTTCGCCGGTCCTTAAATTTTATCTTTAATAAAATTTCAAATCTACTTGTTTAATTTTTATTTGTATATTTATAAATAGTACATATTTATTAACATGGTATTTATAATAATTTTTTAACTATCTTAAAATTTATACTTTTTATAAAAAGAAATTTCTTTTTTCCACACCACCCTAACCTTATTTTTTTTTCATTTAAAAAGTTAAAATAACACGAAATTCTGGGAGAAACTGAACTATGTAAAATAAGTTGTTTACTCAAAAGTGGCTGAAAATTTTTCAAAACTATCAATCTATTTTTCTATAAATCTTTGATAAATTGATTCTCGAATCTCCTTTAAAATCTATTACCCGAAAGAATTTATAAAATTGACCAACAAATTGTTAGTGAAAATGATTTTATTTTTGAATAGTATACCTATCTTGAGTATCTACTATGATTCATGATCAATTGTTTCTGATTGAATTTGATTTTAACTCAACTTAGTTAGGCTAGTGGCTTAGTGCTAATTTCTAATTCATAAGTTTTACTTTGTTTTTCTTTGTCCTAGCTACATATATCCCTAGCTTAACGCTGCTTATTACGTCATTTTTAAACTTATAAGTTGTAATTACTAATTATATAATTTTATTATTACTACACTCTTAATATAAATTTTAAATAATTTTTAAATAATTAAGCACAACGTTTTAAAATGGTTGTGAATATGTTCAAAAACAGTTTTTTTTTTATTCATTTAAAATACGTATATTCTGTTCTGTATGGTTTTATTCAAATTTGAATATTCTGAAATCATTCTTTTTTCTCCATCTAAAATGTCCAATTTAAAAAACGAATGAATAAAAATAAATATTAATGATTAAAATAAAAATTTTGAAAGTCCAATAATAATAGTGTGGCTATTTGCATTGATCTCTTAAGTCTTAACATATTATTCAACTTTTGAAGTAGAATTTCTGCGAGATGGATTGCGCTCATTCTGTTCGCACAATTTAAATTTTAAAAAGTGCTTATTTCTTAGGCTAAGTGCTTGTTTATCAATCTATTCGCTCTGACGCTCTCTCACCCTATTATGTTCTACCTGTCCTTAATTTGAAATTTTAAAATAATGTCGAATGATAAAGAATATTTTCAAAATATTAACATAAACAAAATTGGTAAAATAAATCAAAGTTACATTAAATATTTTATATGTTATAATGAAACATTGCAAAACAATAAAAAATCATCTGCCACCGTTTTTGATGAATTTAATATAAATTTTATACAACAAACAACAGCTGAAAATCTTATTAAAAAAATAAATGAATTAAAAATTGCAACTGATTTTTCAACATGGAGAAGTTCTTTAAAAACAGAATCATATAACAGCAAACAATTTTCAACGTGTAAAACAAAAAATTGTTTATCGTATGAGATTTCAAAAGGCGATGCAAAACGTATATTTCATTATGAACCTATTCCCTTTCATTTGGAGGAAAAAAGGTATTTAAATTCTAAAGAAGATACAAATAAATGGTGTGATACTTCAAAAGGAGAAACTTCAAATAAGAATAATCCACTTCTTGAAGATCATATAGATAAGGGTATATCATATTCATACAGAAAATTTAATTATACAAATTCTGATGAAAAAAGTATTCATCCAAAATGTGAAACAGAAGAATCGAAATTAGGATTTAAAACGGCACGACAAGAATTAACATTACAAAATATGAAAAAATATGGACATAATTCAGAACAAAATTTTGAATATGGAAATGTTAAAAAAACTCTTGGAACAAGGAGAACTCCCAGATCTGAATTTGTGCCTCCAATTAAAAACAAAATTGAGAAAACAAATATAATATTAGATGAACGATTAATTAATATAGATCCAAAAATGATTGAACTTATTAACAATGAAATTTTAAATAATTTGGAAAATATTAGCTGGGATGATGTTGCCGGATTAGAATATGCAAAATCAACAATAAAAGAAACAATAATTTGGCCCATTTTGCGACCAGATATTTTTACTGGAATCAGACGTCCTCCTAAGGGTATTTTACTTTTTGGGCCCCCCGGAACTGGAAAAACCTTAATTGGTAAATGTATTGCATCACAATCCAAATCAAAGTTTTTTAGTATAAGTGCTTCATCCTTAACTTCTAAATGGATTGGAGAAGGTGAGAAAATGGTTAGAGCGTTATTTGCAGTAGCATGTGCCAATCAACCTTCAATAATTTTTATTGATGAAATCGATTCTTTATTATGCCAAAGAACAGAATCAGAACATGAAAGTTCTAGAAGATTAAAAACTGAATTTCTTGTACAATTGGATGGTGCCGGGACCTCAAAAGATGACAGAGTTTTGATAATAGGAGCAACAAACCGACCTCAAGAATTAGATGAAGCAGCAAGAAGAAGGTTTGTAAAACGTTTATACATACCTTTGCCTTGTCAAAATGCAAGAATCCAAATTCTTCAAAATCTATTGAAAAACGTCAAACATAATATTTCTATCTCGGATTTCGAAATAATTGGAAAAATTACTGAAAATTACTCTGGTGCTGATATTGCATCATTATGTCAAGAGGCTTGTATGGAACCATTGCGTGCTATACCAATAAGCGAAATATTATATTTTGATGAGAATAGTGTAAGACCTGTTATTTTAAAGGATTTTCAAGTTTCCGTGAAGAAAATTAGACCAAGCGTATCACTCAACGATTTAACACAACATTTGGAATGGGATAAATTATACGGATCGGGAATTTAAACTTAAAGTTAATTGTAATTATAAAAACTTATTATAAAATATTATCAAGTAAAATCTTTGAATTTTATTACTTAATTCATTGCGTTTTTGTTTTGCTATAATGGAATTATCTAATGAATATTGGCTTAAAAGTTCAGTAATTGAATGAATTCCCAAATTTCGCTTAATATTATTCAGCTCATTTTTATATTATATCGCATATTTATCAGCTCATTCAATACAGCCTTCAGTAAATCTGCACGCAAAAACCAGAAATACCTTCAAATATTAAAGACTGCTTCAAAGTGGATGATTCCTTAGACATGTCCAATATTTTTTAAATACTATTTTTTTTATACAGGTTTCTTTTCTACATCACATCGGCCTCCTACGATCTAAATCTATGCTTTATTCTTTAGATTTTATAAAGTTGATTGGATTGGTTGGTTTGGTGATTAGTGTATTTAGGTTTTTCTAAATTATCCTAAATTTGGTAATTAATCTGCTGAAGGGAAATACTTCATATTTTAGTTTGTTAACATAAAACGATCATTTAATCATAATTTTTGTTCGATTTATTTTTGAACTCTGTTTTTTTTTTTATCACTCTTAATTGTTAATTCTAAAATCAATTGTAGCGCTAAGTTTTGTATTATCGTCTACTTTGACGTACTAATTTTTTTTTCGTGTTTCGTAATATGCCAAATCTCATTTTCTCCGTAATATCAAGATATTCCCATTAATGTAAAACAAAAATAAAAAAAATCTACGAAATAAAAATATTCATAGACGAGTCTAACTGAGTCTAACAATTTTTTATTTAAAATTTTCGCCTTTGTTTATTTTAAAGTTAAATATTTTAAATCTATATGGTTTTTTTTTTTATTCCAAATAAAAAATTTAAAATATTATTAAAGATTGGTAGAGAAATTTTTTTTTTTTAAATAAAACTAAAATTTTACAAAGTTGTTTTGCTTGTTTTGAATGAAAATTTTGAGATATTCTAACTTGATCAATAATAGACACCTTTATTTAAAAATTTTTAGGTAACTGCTGAACACTTTTGAAATTAAATGTACAGCTGCCACGTTGATATTTTTTCTAGTGTTTTGCTCGAAACTTCATTCAGTAAAAAATGTAATTACTGCGGGCAAACTATTTATATAGGATTCAATCTAAAAAATTTAAATGGATCTTTAATGTCTTCCATTACATGTAATATTTATTATGCATACATATATAGAAATGTTGATTTGTTTACTCAAAAATTTGTTTTAAATATTAAAAGATTAAAATGATTAGGTATTATATATTAATATGTATACAACGATCGATCTTTCAAATCAAAAGGATTATAGGAATTTTAAAGATTTGTTAATGTTGAGATTAAAGTGTTCAAACATTGAGTTGGTCTCTAATAACATAGTAAGGAAAAATTCGGAAAAAAATATAGGTTATCTGTGCAACTAGTTTCGAAAAATAAAATTCATACTAGAGATTCAAATAAAATTCATATTTTTTTTTTTTTAATTTTTAATATTTAATCATTTTAATATATTTTTATATATTTTATTTTAATATATATGTATACGAAATTTTAATATACAAGTACAATTTGTAAATTTTATTTTAAAATTTTACTGTCTTTTATGTTTTTTTTTTTTATAAGTATGTATTTTTGTTTTATAATAATTAATAGTTAAATTTAATCTATTGTTATTTTTTTATTTATTTGGTTATTTTAATTTTTTCCTTAATCTTTTTTTTATTTATTTCGAATTTGTAAGAAAAGCTCTTTCGAAATTTGAATTAAATAATTATTTTAAAATTTTATTAATTAATATTTGAGGATTTTTCTAATTTTCACAAAAATTGTGAGTGAGCGAATAAATTATTTATTTTTTGGTCTTTTTTTGTTGTTGTTTTGAACGGGGGGCTTGTGGGTGCCCTTACATATAGGTCCTGCGACCCGTTGTGCTCCCATGTTCAATGATCAGTTCGCCTCCTATAGTGTCTCATCGAACCAATCTATAATGCCCTTCATGAAACGTATTCTATCATATATGTCTCCCTGATTTGAACAAATTCTCATTTGAGAGAAGCTTTCCCAGTGTTTCTCCCTCAAAATTTTTCGCCTTTATGATCTCACGTCAATTTAGGGCATTAGCACAGAAAGTAAAGAACTGTTTCTACCTCTTGCCCGTTTTAGTATAAAGTTTAGTGTTCTCCAAAAAAAAAAAAAAATCAAAAAGTAAAAATATACTCGTAAATTGGGATTGTAAAAAATAGAAAATTTAAAAAATTTAAAATTAATAAAATTATAAAATTTAGTAATGTTAAGTTTTAAAATTATTAATTATATTGTATAGTCGCAATGCAAACTTGTAGCATATTATAAAGAAAATAGAAGATTCATATTTTTATACGTTTTTATACTTTACCGCCATTTTCTTTTTTTTTTTTTTTTTGTGGAAATTAGAATAAACTTCTATTTGTTTTTATATTAATTTTAAATTACTTATAAAACTAAATTTATATTTAGTATATAATTATTATTTTTTTTTAACATTTATATTTATTAAATTACTTTTAAAAATTAGTACATATAAATTGGATACAAAATGTTTCATACGTAATTCGCACAATAAATTTTTAAAATATTCGTTTTTTTTTTTTTTGTAAATTTTATTTATTACCGTTATATGAATAAAAAAACGTTTTGTAAAATTTATAAAATTTTATTTAAATTTTTCTTTTTGTTTTTTTTTTTTTTTTGTATAAAATTTTACTATTAAAATGAAATGAATAATTTTCTTTAAAAAACAAAAAAAAAACGAAAACTTATAATTTTCAAATATTTTATGATGTCGATTTTTAATTTTGGGTGAAAATTTTGTGAAAAAATGCAGTACAATTATCTATATACAATATAATATACCGTCTTTTAATTTACGGGTTGTTTTGATTTCGAGTAATAGAAAAAAAAAATTATCAAGCTATAAGTTATTAAGCTTTAAAAAGCAGCAATGAACGATTAAGAAGCCAAAAAAATATTAAAAAGTTTTAATATTATCCAATTTTTTTTATGGAAATTAAAAAATATTTCTGCAGTTGAGACAATATGAAAGGAAATTGAAAAAAAAAAATAAATATTTTCAATTCCATTTATACGAGATTCTGAATTTATTCTTTTCTCGATTGTTATTAAAATCACAAATTTTGATATATGAGGATTTGAAAAATTTAAATTTTACGTTTTGCAATAATGAAACCGCCCGTAAAAATTCTGTGATGTGGTTTATTTATTTATTTTATTTAAACGATTAAAATCTCTTATTAGATCCTTTTTCCGAGTTACTGTTATAAAACCTGCCCGATAATATTATAATTATAAAATTCTTCTGTTAATATTATTTTGGAAGTAATATTTATTAAAAAAAAAGTAACATTTTCCTTTTGATTTCTTTTTAATATAAGAAATGCAATTCATTCAATGACACATTTTGCTATTATGTATATTATTTGTTAAAATAAATTATTATTCTTGATCTGTGTACTCCATAAAATAATTATGTGATTTAAATCTTAATATTTTTGATCAAACATTTAATATACTCAGTTAAATGTTGACAAAACAAAAAAAAATTAATAGGAAACTTTTACATTTTAATGTTTTCCATTGTTCGTAAAGTATAATTTCAAATTCTAAACAATTTGGTAATTTTAAAATGGAAAAGATCTTTGAAAGATTCTCACCTCCATTGGGAGCAAAAAAAAAAATTGTTTTTTATTTTATATGAAGGCATTTCGCAATAAACTTACAGGAACGTACAATCAGACCTAAGAACATAATTAAATTTTTGACTAGCACTGCTATATGGTAACTAATATCTCATAATTTCAAAATTTTCTAAAATCTTTTCTTTTCACGGTCGAATCGGCTTAATTATATATTACAAAACAGATCTTATAACAGAATTTAAAAATTTTTTTTTTTTTTTAAAGATGAAATAAATTTTTGTTGAGTTACGATACATCGGGTATATATCACTTGCCATGCAGTGATGTGCTTTTGTAAAACTAATTTTTTAAATTTGGCAAATATTTATAAAATATCAATATAATGAAATGAAAAATATTTACGACAAAATGATTTGATTTTCCAAAGTTACATTAATATTTTTTATCTAACCATAAATCATTTTTTTTATTGTGATGTTACTGTTACTAAAATGATGTTACTTAAACTTCATGAAACTAGTTCCATTAAGATTTTGTTGATTTTTTTTATGGATGATAAATTGTTTGTTTATTTATATTGCAGAACAATACTTTTTTTCTTCGAATGAAATTAAAAACAATAGATGACTTTTGGTACTACATTTTTTTTTTTTTACGTCCTCTTAGTTTAGAAAACATAATTTTATAATTTTTCTCTAATTGTAGAAATCGTATAAATTGCTTTTAATAATACAAATAAAAGATAAGAATCTCAGTTAATATAACAAATAAAATTAATAAAATTGCAAATAAAAATGTTCTTATGGTTCAGTCTTCAAAAAAAAAAAAAAGTGCAAATATAACACCGACTGCTAACTAAATAAAAATAAATAATATTAATATACTCATATCTTGTTAGACTTGTGGTACGTATCATCAAAATTTGTCATTGAATTGGGATTCGAGCCATTAAGCCAAAATACAATTAAAACTTCTATAATTTATTGACAAATTTTGGGTGATATTTATTTATCAGAAGTCTAACACGATATGAGTGATAATCTTTTAAAAAAAAAAAAAAAAATTCAAAACAAAATAAAATTTTTTATTCATTTATTTCGAGGTTTTTTTTTTTTTTTTTTTTGTATTAGTCACTATTACCGATTTCTACTTTATATTTTTGTAATTTTTTCCAATTTTTTTTTTCATTATTTCAATAATATCATTTATATATATGTATATAACAAAAAAAAAGAAAATTATGTACTTTATGCAAAAATTTGTATTATATACATTTTTTACTGTCTTTTCATGATATTAATTAAGAACAAATATTTTTTAAAATAAAATTATTTAAATTTTATGTTTAAAAACTAAATGAAATATTTATTTTTAAAATTTAAAGCAAAATATATAATATTTAACCCTTAACCGCATGAATTTTTTTGTGTACTTGAAAAAATTATTTTTATGTTTGTCACAAGATTCGCTTACAAAAATTATTCAACAGTATATAAATTTTCTTTCGAGTTTTCCGAGAAAATGCGACTTTTCATTACTTGCATATCTGCAAGATCATGCAAATTGAAGCATTATGTGAAAAACTTTTTTATTAGTTTTTTTTTAAATATATTAATGAAAAGCTTTATTTTTAACTTTTAATTTGAGCATTTTATTTATAACAAAAATTTTATTAGATTTATAACATTTCAGTTTTTTATAAAAAATACTAAGTTAAAAATATTTTTTTTTAAATTAATAAATTCATAAAACTTCATAAATAGAAATATATAAATAAAAAGAATATTCATTTTTAGTTATATTATATAACAAGTCTAATTAATTTGATTTGATTTTATATCTACCAATTAAACTGTCCAATTTATCAACTCCTCCCATATAAGAATTATATTCTTTAATAATGCTCGGACATTCGATTACACGTTGTCCTAATTTTTTATCAAACCGTTCCGATGTTTGTAAAGGCAATCGTCCTACGTAATTCGAAATAAGATTTACTATTTTCGTATCTTTCCAAGCAACTGTAGTTATATTTTTTCCATCAATATTTCCCACATATTCTATCGATGTACCTCGTGGATCCTTCTTCATTTCTTTATCATTTGGCAATTTGCAATTCGATATACGATTTCGACGAATCGTACCTAAGCATAGCATTCCATTGTTTGTTAACTCAATTACTAACGGGATTGATGAATAATAATTATCGAAATATACTCGATAATTTAAATACTTTGGCACTGGACGCAATAATCTTATTACTGTATTGGCGCTGGCCCCGAGATCTTCTTCTTCTGCTAAACGTTTTGCTGAGTCATTTTCTTGACCAGTGTATATTTCGAAATTATAAGAGAATCCAGATTCGCCTGAGAGCACAAACAGTTTGTAGCCCCATTTGTGAGGTTTGTTTGCTAGGTATTGTTTTAAATAGTGTTTAGCCTTAGTGGAACAAAGCTGTTCATCCACTGCTAAATACTGTTCCATTGGAACTTTTCGCAAATTTTTCAACAGCATATCAATAGTTGGTCTTAACTTGAAAAGACGGTCATGAGCCTCATGTTCTCTAGGAAGCATATATTCATTATTGTTGAAATGTAAGTTTTGTTTCACTTTATCAAAATTATTCACAGACATTGTATTTTTTATAATTTCATTGCCAGTAATAGTCCCCCAATACCGACGGTAATCTGGTATTTGTATTATAGACATTAGAATACAAATTCCCAAATATTTTCTAATTTCTAAGCTGGTCAAACATTTTGAATTATTCAAATTTGTTTGACAGCTATACAAATTGCTTTCTTCAACAATTTTTTCTACAATAGAATTACCAAAAAGATAGTTAAAACAACTGTATGGAGTAGTTAAATTGCAAATTTCATCGGGTAAATCATTAGTACCCCGGAACATTATTTCATTTTCCGTCGCTAAAAAATCTTGTTGATGCCAAATTATATTTGGATATGTTTTTTTTTTATTGGTTGTAGGAGGCGGTACTGCATTGGGCATTTGAACATTATCTTCAAATACAATAGGAATATTTGCAATGTCAAATAATGATTCATAGTCTTGGTTTTCAATATCATAGTCACTTTGTTGTAGAATTTCCTCAGAGTCTTCCTCAAACTTTCGGTTTATTTGAACATTTACCTCAATATCAGCATCATTATTATCATCAAATTCATCTTCGCTTTCACTCCAATTTGCAATTATAGCTTCAAGTTCTGCTTCTGTCAATACAGGCCGACAAGTCATATTGCTGATAAAACAGAAATTTACTTATATTATGTAGGTAATAAGAAATAAAATAAATCAAAATACTATTGAATATTTAAATTCGTTTCGTTTCTATGCATGTTATTGCATATATGCAATACAAAAATAAAGTTGATTATTGCATGATTATGCATATATGCAAGATAAACTTTTATTTTGTTATAGTACAACTATCATTATCACAAAACTATACTATCATAAACAAAACTGTAGTATATTTAATTATTACCTTGAAATTTATACTTACATAACAAAATAATACAAAAATCTTCTAAAATTACATAAAAATCATGTATCATACTTCAACATCAACATGTAACTCGGCCACTGACAAATATTAATACATTTATTATATTATTAGAATATAGTTAGAACATCGCCTACTTGAATTATAACAAAGAAATACATATATAAATTAGAAAATATTGAATACAACCAAAACATGTGCCTCTAAACATTAATATTACAACAATTATTCTTGTATTGCATATGTGCAATAAGATGCGGTTAAGGGTTAATTTAGTTATTTTCAAAAACTATCACAAAAATAATATGTATATACAATTTTTTTTTATTTTATTTATTTTTTATTGGAAGGAAAATTTAAAAATTGGAATTCAATAAAATCAGAAGAGTACTATTTTTTTTTTGTACAAAATAAAATTCTTTAAACTCGAAATTATTGTATATATTTTTAGATGTAGAGTTAAACTTCAAAATATTGCAACACAAGATGTTATAACTCCAGAGTGTCATTCAATTCATTTACAACGAGTTCTAAATCTACCAATAAATAATTTCGATAGTTTTCTAGAATTTAATAAAAAATGTTTGACTGACGCAGAAATGTCTATTCATTTAGTAATTAATTACTTTTAATATATATTTTTGGTAAATTAAATTTTTTTTTGTTATTTTAAGATGACAATGTTTTTACAAGTAACAGAAATTGATTGCAATAAATTTGTTGATAAAAATTTACGTAAATTAATAACAGAAAATATGAGTTCTAAAATTACATGGAATGGAATCCAAGATAATATAGCAGTAAAAGATTTTCATATAATGAAATTGCTAATTGGTAGGATAACCAAATGTCTTATATTATTATATTTATATTGAATTTTATGTTTTTAAACTTTTAACAGATGCGACTAAAAAACATTTTCCACATGATGGTGAAGAAGCAATTATCGAAAGTATTAAATTAGCTTTAAGACGTTTTAAAGATAGAATTCGTAAAAGAAAGTCTAATATTCTGTAAGTATAAACTTAAAACAAAAACTAAAAAAAAAAATAATTTATATTTTTATAGATTGGATGATTTAGATAATGATCATCTAGTTGGAGCCTCAAATGACGAGGAAGAATTTAAAAGTGCCAATGAATTATTAGAAATTGATAATGATGTTTTAAATTTAAAGAAAATTCCATGTAGAACAATAGAAGAATTTAAAAATTTAGAAAAATATTGCAGAAAATGTAAAGATTTACAAATTAATTTAAAAGAATTGTTTGATACAAATTCAAATAACGTAGATCCTGTAAAATTCATATCAGAAAACTTAAAAAAAATTGTTGTTGATTCTGTTTTAGTACATTTTTCTTATAATGGTTTAAAAAATAATATAGGAGTCAAATATTATTCAATAATAAGGATATTAATGGGTAAACATTTAAAATATGAAAATTATTTCAATAATTTTATAATTCATTTTATTTAGATTCATTAATAGAAAAATATCCCTACTTATCTGAGGAAGATGTCATTAAAACTTTAAGAAAAGCCTTTCAATTAGCAAAAGATAGGAAAAGATCAATTTTAAAAAAGAAAAGAAAAAGAAAATATTAAATAGAATTTTTTGTATTACATATATATGTTTTAAATTAATTTTAGCATAAGAACATTTGAATTAAATTGTAAAATTTGCAAAAAATCATACATTTTCTTTTTCTATCAGTTGTATAAAAATAACTAAACATAACATTTTAAACTTTCAAGCTTTATTTTCTGAAGAAACGAAGTACAAAAATTGTTTATTTTAGTACGCCCACCTAAAAATAAAAAAAAAATATTTTCATAAAATTTTATTTTTTATATAAAATGTTGTGAAACTTACAGTTTTATAACTTTATCTTTACCAACAGAACCTACTCTTGATCCATCAGGAGCCCAATCAACACCAAATACTTCATCAGCATGACCTGGTAATTCTTGTGATAATTTTTTTGTTGCTGCACTCCAAACTTTTAATGTTGAATCTTTGCTGCCACTGACAATTAAACGTGAATCAGCTGACCATGCTAATGTATAAACTGCTTGAACGTGACCTCTAAAAACACATAAAAATCCACCATCATGTGCTCGCCATAATCGTATTGTTTTATCAAATGAAGCGGAAGCAATCATTTTAACATCGGGCGAATATTTCACATCATTTACAACATTTTGATGTCCAGTCATTCTTTGAATACATTGATTTTGATTAGCCCGCCATAAACTTAATGTAAAATCATCAGAACATGAAACTAATGATTCAATTCCATCTGGACATACTTTTTGAAATCTTTCTAAAGCCATTTTTTGTAATTCATCACTGTTACCTTTTTCATAACACTTATAACGATCTATAACTGGATGATATGGGCCAGTACGTAAAACATAATCTGTATTTAATGCTAAATTATTAACCCAATGTCCATGTCCTGTAAATGTCCTACATAAAGCACCATCATCTGCTCGCCACATTTTAATTGTACGATCTTTTGACGATGTATACAATAAACCATTCCCTCCCCAACGAACTGCCGTTACTGATGCGGTATGCCCTGAAATAACCTTATCACATTTTCCTAAAAGTGTATCCCAAATTCTAACATCACCATCTTGACCAGCACTAGCTAATCTACGACAATCAGGATTTTTATGATACGGTTCCCAACTTAAACAATTAATCCATTTTTTATGTCCTGTAAGTGGTTTACCTACTTGTAAACCAGTTTCAGGATCCCAAATAATTACAACACCCGCCTTACATGCACTTGCTAATTTTGTACCTTCTGGTGACCATACAACACACAAAACCCATTGTTTATGACCTATACATGTATAATATGGTGTTTCAGTATTTAAATCCCAAAGCCGAACACTTGTATCACCAGATCCACTAGCTAAATGTTTTCCATTCGGACTAAAACTAATTGAAACTACTGCTTCAGCATGTCCAGGCATTGAACTTGTACATCTTGTTACTGGTCGCACTTTAAAAACTGCTTGAGGTTGATAAAGAATATCAATTACATTTTCTGTGTCGACTTTTTTTAAATCTATTGTTTTATGTAATGATGATACAATTTCTTCTTCATTGGCAAAGAATTTATAAGGAATAGTTTCGTTGTTTTCCAATAAAGCATTACAAATTAAACCTAATTGTTCAACTGTTACTTCACAAGGTAAATCGAATGGTGCTCCGGCTTCTTCACCAGTATCAGATACAAATCTAGCTTGAATCGTTTGTGGTACTGTATCTTTTTCATTAGATTCATCTAATTTCAACTTCTTAGTTGACATGTTGAAAAAATAAATCAAATAAAAATCTAATAAGTAAAATTTAATTTAATATCTAATCTAATATAAATTTGTCAGAAACATTTGTTTACAATTTTCACGTGTTAGTAGTTGTCAAAATAAGCATTAAGCAAGCAATCATAATAACCATGTTTATTTACTAACTTTTTTATATACATTTACTAACTTTTTTATGGTGCAGACCATAATTTTAATTTTCTTCATATAATTTTGAAAAGCTGAAATTTTTCGAACGTAGTGAATAGTGATTAGAGAAGAATATATTAAAATTTTAATTGTTTCAGCCATGCATTTATTGCAGTATTTATTACAACTTTTTTTTTTTCTATTCAACCATTTTAATTAAATTGAGTTATATAATGTCAGGATGTTTTGATTTCGTACAATTTAAGAAACAAGTACACATGAGTAGACAATAGAACAGATTCTTTTAAAATTACTTCAGATTCAATAAATATAATTTTTTTTTTTTTTTGGCGAAATATGAGCCTTTGTTTTCCTCTTTTTTATTTTTCCCCGAATTTTATGTTTCTATACAATTTGCTATTGCTATACATATAGTTTGAATGTACAAATTGTACATTGAAAATTGTATGAGATTTTTGATTTGTTACAGACAATTATTGAGTTTGTTTATTAGTTTTCAGAACAGATCATGTTAGAACAGAATAAGACAGCAAACAAAAAAAACAAAAAAAAAAAGTTTTCCAAAACAGATCTGAAAAAAAAACTAGAACAGAAAAGTGTAACTTAGAGCAAGTTAGAGCAACTTAATGAACACAAAACTAGAACACTTTCGAACAAAAGAAACACATTTCTAAAACTAATGAACGCCAAAACTTGTACTTTTTTGCTCTAGGTTGTTCTAGGTAGTATTAGAGTAGACTAATAAACACACCTATTGTGTATGAAAGTACATTTTGTAAAAATAAATTAAGCTAAAAAGTGTTTGCATTCTATAGGTATAAAAGTTTGATTTTATTGGAATGAGTACATAATATGTATTTGTGATTATTCTAATAAAAATTCGTCGCTTCCATTGAGGTATGTAATATAATATAAAAAAATGATTTGTTTTTTATTTTAAAAATTGAATTGAATTGTCAACCAGTAAAAAACAAGTGCATATGTATGTATTTTTTAATTTTTTTTTGAGAATAAAATTTAAAGGTAGATTTTTAAAATTTATAATAAATGTAGAAAATAATTTTCATGCAATTCATAAAATTATTTATTGAAATTTGCATCAAAATTAATATTATGATTTATTAATATATCTATTAAAAATTAGAAATCTGATTTCTGAAAATAGAAATGCTTCAAAACCGTTCAATAAGAGGTCTATTTACGTATTAATTGAAATATGTGGCAAAGTTCAAAACATAATGAAAATATTTCGCCGGTCCTTAAATTTTATCTTTAATAAAATTTCAAATCTACTTGTTTAATTTTTATTTGTATATTTATAAATAGTACATATTTATTAACATGGTATTTATAATAATTTTTTAACTATCTTAAAATTTATACTTTTTATAAAAAGAAATTTCTTTTTTCCACACCACCCTAACCTTATTTTTTTTTCATTTAAAAAGTTAAAATAACACGAAATTCTGGGAGAAACTGAACTATGTAAAATAAGTTGTTTACTCAAAAGTGGCTGAAAATTTTTCAAAACTATCAATCTATTTTTCTATAAATCTTTGATAAATTGATTCTCGAATCTCCTTTAAAATCTATTACCCGAAAGAATTTATAAAATTGACCAACAAATTGTTAGTGAAAATGATTTTATTTTTGAATAGTATACCTATCTTGAGTATCTACTATGATTCATGATCAATTGTTTCTGATTGAATTTGATTTTAACTCAACTTAGTTAGGCTAGTGGCTTAGTGCTAATTTCTAATTCATAAGTTTTACTTTGTTTTTCTTTGTCCTAGCTACATATATCCCTAGCTTAACGCTGCTTATTACGTCATTTTTAAACTTATAAGTTGTAATTACTAATTATATAATTTTATTATTACTACACTCTTAATATAAATTTTAAATAATTTTTAAATAATTAAGCACAACGTTTTAAAATGGTTGTGAATATGTTCAAAAACAGTTTTTTTTTTATTCATTTAAAATACGTATATTCTGTTCTGTATGGTTTTATTCAAATTTGAATATTCTGAAATCATTCTTTTTTCTCCATCTAAAATGTCCAATTTAAAAAACGAATGAATAAAAATAAATATTAATGATTAAAATAAAAATTTTGAAAGTCCAATAATAATAGTGTGGCTATTTGCATTGATCTCTTAAGTCTTAACATATTATTCAACTTTTGAAGTAGAATTTCTGCGAGATGGATTGCGCTCATTCTGTTCGCACAATTTAAATTTTAAAAAGTGCTTATTTCTTAGGCTAAGTGCTTGTTTATCAATCTATTCGCTCTGACGCTCTCTCACCCTATTATGTTCTACCTGTCCTTAATTTGAAATTTTAAAATAATGTCGAATGATAAAGAATATTTTCAAAATATTAACATAAACAAAATTGGTAAAATAAATCAAAGTTACATTAAATATTTTATATGTTATAATGAAACATTGCAAAACAATAAAAAATCATCTGCCACCGTTTTTGATGAATTTAATATAAATTTTATACAACAAACAACAGCTGAAAATCTTATTAAAAAAATAAATGAATTAAAAATTGCAACTGATTTTTCAACATGGAGAAGTTCTTTAAAAACAGAATCATATAACAGCAAACAATTTTCAACGTGTAAAACAAAAAATTGTTTATCGTATGAGATTTCAAAAGGCGATGCAAAACGTATATTTCATTATGAACCTATTCCCTTTCATTTGGAGGAAAAAAGGTATTTAAATTCTAAAGAAGATACAAATAAATGGTGTGATACTTCAAAAGGAGAAACTTCAAATAAGAATAATCCACTTCTTGAAGATCATATAGATAAGGGTATATCATATTCATACAGAAAATTTAATTATACAAATTCTGATGAAAAAAGTATTCATCCAAAATGTGAAACAGAAGAATCGAAATTAGGATTTAAAACGGCACGACAAGAATTAACATTACAAAATATGAAAAAATATGGACATAATTCAGAACAAAATTTTGAATATGGAAATGTTAAAAAAACTCTTGGAACAAGGAGAACTCCCAGATCTGAATTTGTGCCTCCAATTAAAAACAAAATTGAGAAAACAAATATAATATTAGATGAACGATTAATTAATATAGATCCAAAAATGATTGAACTTATTAACAATGAAATTTTAAATAATTTGGAAAATATTAGCTGGGATGATGTTGCCGGATTAGAATATGCAAAATCAACAATAAAAGAAACAATAATTTGGCCCATTTTGCGACCAGATATTTTTACTGGAATCAGACGTCCTCCTAAGGGTATTTTACTTTTTGGGCCCCCCGGAACTGGAAAAACCTTAATTGGTAAATGTATTGCATCACAATCCAAATCAAAGTTTTTTAGTATAAGTGCTTCATCCTTAACTTCTAAATGGATTGGAGAAGGTGAGAAAATGGTTAGAGCGTTATTTGCAGTAGCATGTGCCAATCAACCTTCAATAATTTTTATTGATGAAATCGATTCTTTATTATGCCAAAGAACAGAATCAGAACATGAAAGTTCTAGAAGATTAAAAACTGAATTTCTTGTACAATTGGATGGTGCCGGGACCTCAAAAGATGACAGAGTTTTGATAATAGGAGCAACAAACCGACCTCAAGAATTAGATGAAGCAGCAAGAAGAAGGTTTGTAAAACGTTTATACATACCTTTGCCTTGTCAAAATGCAAGAATCCAAATTCTTCAAAATCTATTGAAAAACGTCAAACATAATATTTCTATCTCGGATTTCGAAATAATTGGAAAAATTACTGAAAATTACTCTGGTGCTGATATTGCATCATTATGTCAAGAGGCTTGTATGGAACCATTGCGTGCTATACCAATAAGCGAAATATTATATTTTGATGAGAATAGTGTAAGACCTGTTATTTTAAAGGATTTTCAAGTTTCCGTGAAGAAAATTAGACCAAGCGTATCACTCAACGATTTAACACAACATTTAGAATGGGATAAATTATACGGATCGGGAATTTAAACTTAAAGTTAATTGTAATTATAAAAACTTATTATAAAATATTATCAAGTAAAATCTTTGAATTTTATTACTTAATTCATTGCGTTTTTGTTTTGCTATAATGGAATTATCTAATGAATATTGGCTTAAAAGTTCAGTAATTGAATGAATTCCCAAATTTCGCTTAATATTATTCAGCTCATTTTTATATTATATCGCATATTTATCAGCTCATTCAATACAGCCTTCAGTAAATCTGCACGCAAAAACCAGAAATACCTTCAAATATTAAAGACTGCTTCAAAGTGGATGATTCCTTAGACATGTCCAATATTTTTTAAATACTATTTTTTTTATACAGGTTTCTTTTCTACATCACATCGGCCTCCTACGATCTAAATCTATGCTTTATTCTTTAGATTTTATAAAGTTGATTGGATTGGTTGGTTTGGTGATTAGTGTATTTAGGTTTTTCTAAATTATCCTAAATTTGGTAATTAATCTGCTGAAGGGAAATACTTCATATTTTAGTTTGTTAACATAAAACGATCATTTAATCATAATTTTTGTTCGATTTATTTTTGAACTCTGTTTTTTTTTTTATCACTCTTAATTGTTAATTCTAAAATCAATTGTAGCGCTAAGTTTTGTATTATCGTCTACTTTGACGTACTAATTTTTTTTTCGTGTTTCGTAATATGCCAAATCTCATTTTCTCCGTAATATCAAGATATTCCCATTAATGTAAAACAAAAATAAAAAAAATCTACGAAATAAAAATATTCATAGACGAGTCTAACTGAGTCTAACAATTTTTTATTTAAAATTTTCGCCTTTGTTTATTTTAAAGTTAAATATTTTAAATCTATATGGTTTTTTTTTTTATTCCAAATAAAAAATTTAAAATGTTATTAAAGATTGGTAGAGAAATTTTTTTTTTTTAAATAAAACTAAAATTTTACAAAGTTGTTTTGCTTGTTTTGAATGAAAATTTTGAGATATTCTAACTTGATCAATAATAGACACCTTTATTTAAAAATTTTTAGGTAACTGCTGAACACTTTTGAAATTAAATGTACAGCTGCCACGTTGATATTTTTTCTAGTGTTTTGCTCGAAACTTCATTCAGTAAAAAATGTAATTACTGCGGGCAAACTATTTATATAGGATTCAATCTAAAAAATTTAAATGGATCTTTAATGTCTTCCATTACATGTAATATTTATTATGCATACATATATAGAAATGTTGATTTGTTTACTCAAAAATTTGTTTTAAATATTAAAAGATTAAAATGATTAGGTATTATATATTAATATGTATACAACGATCGATCTTTCAAATCAAAAGGATTATAGGAATTTTAAAGATTTGTTAATGTTGAGATTAAAGTGTTCAAACATTGAGTTGGTCTCTAATAACATAGTAAGGAAAAATTCGGAAAAAAATATAGGTTATCTGTGCAACTAGTTTCGAAAAATAAAATTCATACTAGAGATTCAAATAAAATTCATATTTTTTTTTTTTTAATTTTTAATATTTAATCATTTTAATATATTTTTATATATTTTATTTTAATATATATGTATACGAAATTTTAATATACAAGTACAATTTGTAAATTTTATTTTAAAATTTTACTGTCTTTTATGTTTTTTTTTTTTATAAGTATGTATTTTTGTTTTATAATAATTAATAGTTAAATTTAATCTATTGTTATTTTTTTATTTATTTGGTTATTTTAATTTTTTCCTTAATCTTTTTTTTATTTATTTCGAATTTGTAAGAAAAGCTCTTTCATATTCTAATTAATTTGAATTAAATAATTATTTTAAAATTTTATTAATTAATATTTGAGGATTTTTCTAATTTTCACAAAAATTGTGAGTGAGCGAATAAATTATTTATTTTTTGGTCTTTTTTTGTTGTTGTTTTGAACGGGGGGCTTGTGGGTGCCCTTACATATAGGTCCTGCGACCCGTTGTGCTCCCATGTTCAATGATCAGTTCGCCTCCTATAGTGTCTCATCGAACCAATCTATAATGCCCTTCATGAAACGTATTCTATCATATATGTCTCCCTGATTTGAACAAATTCTCATTTGAGAGAAGCTTTCCCAGTGTTTCTCCCTCAAAATTTTTCGCCTTTATGATCTCAGGTCAATTTAGGGCATTAGCACAGAAAGTAAAGAACTGTTTCTACCTCTTGCCCGTTTTAGTATAAAGTTTAGTGTTCTCCAAAAAAAAAAAAAAATCAAAAAGTAAAAATATACTCGTAAATTGGGATTGTAAAAAATAGAAAATTTAAAAAATTTAAAATTAATAAAATTATAAAATTTAGTAATGTTAAGTTTTAAAATTATTAATTATATTGTATAGTCGCAATGCAAACTTGTAGCATATTATAAAGAAAATAGAAGATTCATATTTTTATACGTTTTTATACTTTACCGCCATTTTCTTTTTTTTTTTTTTTTGTGGAAATTAGAATAAACTTCTATTTGTTTTTATATTAATTTTAAATTACTTATAAAACTAAATTTATATTTAGTATATAATTATTATTTTTTTTTAACATTTATATTTATTAAATTACTTTTAAAAATTAGTACATATAAATTGGATACAAAATGTTTCATACGTAATTCGCACAATAAATTTTTAAAATATTCGTTTTTTTTTTTTTTGTAAATTTTATTTATTACCGTTATATGAATAAAAAAACGTTTTGTAAAATTTATAAAATTTTATTTAAATTTTTCTTTTTGTTTTTTTTTTTTTTTTGTATAAAATTTTACTATTAAAATGAAATGAATAATTTTCTTTAAAAAACAAAAAAAAAACGAAAACTTATAATTTTCAAATATTTTATGATGTCGATTTTTAATTTTGGGTGAAAATTTTGTGAAAAAATGCAGTACAATTATCTATATACAATATAATATACCGTCTTTTAATTTACGGGTTGTTTTGATTTCGAGTAATAGAAAAAAAAAATTATCAAGCTATAAGTTATTAAGCTTTAAAAAGCAGCAATGAACGATTAAGAAGCCAAAAAAATATTAAAAAGTTTTAATATTATCCAATTTTTTTTATGGAAATTAAAAAATATTTCTGCAGTTGAGACAATATGAAAGGAAATTGAAAAAAAAAAATAAATATTTTCAATTCCATTTATACGAGATTCTGAATTTATTCTTTTCTCGATTGTTATTAAAATCACAAATTTTGATATATGAGGATTTGAAAAATTTAAATTTTACGTTTTGCAATAATGAAACCGCCCGTAAAAATTCTGTGATGTGGTTTATTTATTTATTTTATTTAAACGATTAAAATCTCTTATTAGATCCTTTTTCCGAGTTACTGTTATAAAACCTGCCCGATAATATTATAATTATAAAATTCTTCTGTTAATATTATTTTGGAAGTAATATTTATTAAAAAAAAAGTAACATTTTCCTTTTGATTTCTTTTTAATAAAAGAAAATAATATAAGAAATGCAATTCATTCAATGACACATTTTGCTATTATGTATATTATTTGTTAAAATAAATTATTATTCTTGATCTGTGTACTCCATAAAATAATTATGTGATTTAAATCTTAATATTTTTGATCAAACATTTAATATACTCAGTTAAATGTTGACAAAACAAAAAAAAATTAATAGGAAACTTTTACATTTTAATGTTTTCCATTGTTCGTAAAGTATAATTTCAAATTCTAAACAATTTGGTAATTTTAAAATGGAAAAGATCTTTGAAAGATTCTCACCTCCATTGGGAGCAAAAAAAAAAATTGTTTTTTATTTTATATGAAGGCATTTCGCAATAAACTTACAGGAACGTACAATCAGACCTAAGAACATAATTAAATTTTTGACTAGCACTGCTATATGGTAACTAATATCTCATAATTTCAAAATTTTCTAAAATCTTTTCTTTTCACGGTCGAATCGGCTTAATTATATATTACAAAACAGATCTTATAACAGAATTTAAAAATTTTTTTTTTTTTTTAAAGATGAAATAAATTTTTGTTGAGTTACGATACATCGGGTATATATCACTTGCCATGCAGTGATGTGCTTTTGTAAAACTAATTTTTTAAATTTGGCAAATATTTATAAAATATCAATATAATGAAATGAAAAATATTTACGACAAAATGATTTGATTTTCCAAAGTTACATTAATATTTTTTATCTAACCATAAATCATTTTTTTTATTGTGATGTTACAAAATCAGTTTAAACTTCATGAAACTAGTTCCATTAAGATTTTGTTGATTTTTTTTATGGATGATAAATTGTTTGTTTATTTATATTGCAGAACAATACTTTTTTTCTTCGAATGAAATTAAAAACAATAGATGACTTTTGGTATTACATTTTTTTTTTTTTACGTCCTCTTAGTTTAGAAAACATAATTTTATAATTTTTCTCTAATTGTAGAAATCGTATAAATTGCTTTTAATAATACAAATAAAAGATAAGAATCTCAGTTAATATAACAAATAAAATTAATAAAATTGCAAATAAAAATGTTCTTATGGTTCAGTCTTCAAAAAAAAAAAAAAGTGCAAATATAACACCGACTGCTAACTAAATAAAAATAAATAATATTAATATACTCATATCTTGTTAGACTTGTGGTACGTATCATCAAAATTTGTCATTGAATTGGGATTCGAGCCATTAAGCCAAAATACAATTAAAACTTCTATAATTTATTGACAAATTTTGGGTGATATTTATTTATCAGAAGTCTAACACGATATGAGTGATAATCTTTTAAAAAAAAAAAAAAAAATTCAAAACAAAATAAAATTTTTTATTCATTTATTTCGAGGTTTTTTTTTTTTTTTTTTTTGTATTAGTCACTATTACCGATTTCTACTTTATATTTTTGTAATTTTTTCCAATTTTTTTTTTCATTATTTCAATAATATCATTTATATATATGTATATAACAAAAAAAAAGAAAATTATGTACTTTATGCAAAAATTTGTATTATATACATTTTTTACTGTCTTTTCATGATATTAATTAAGAACAAATATTTTTTAAAATAAAATTATTTAAATTTTATGTTTAAAAACTAAATGAAATATTTATTTTTAAAATTTAAAGCAAAATATATAATATTTAATTTAGTTATTTTCAAAAACTATCACAAAAATAATATGTATATACAATTTTTTTTTATTTTATTTATTTTTTATTTTTTTTTATTTTTAATGGATGTATTTGAAAGTTAAATATAATTTATGTAATTTCGAATGTGACTTTTTAATTCTTAATCCTATTTTTTTTTATATAATAGTAGACATGATTACAATATAGGAAAACAAAAAAAAAAAAAATAATAAAAAAATTAACATAATTATGATTTTATACAATATTAGAAAATTTTACTCTTTTGATTTTTTTCATGTATATATTCTAAGTAAAATTTTTTTTAAATTATTAAATTGAATTTGTTAGATTTCATTTTTTTTTGAATGAATGAATAAGTTTAATATATTGTATAATAAAAAAGAAAAAAAATTAAAAAGCAATTATTTAAAAAGAAATTAAACAATCATTTTTATTTTTGAATAAAATTAGATTATTTCTATTTGACAAAAAATGGCAAATATAAAAAAAAAAAAAAAAACAAACAGAAGTAGAACAATATTTAAAGTATGTTTGCTAATATATTTAACAAATTTTAAATGCATTTTTATTAGCTATGTATATTTAATAAAAAAAAAAAAATTCTTCTTAGTTTTTTAACTGTTTAAATAATGTCTTATAATACTTTTATTACCACCTGTTTTTTTTTTTTTTTTAATTATCTGAGAACACACATAAGGTAAAAAAAATTACCTTCTTTTCTTTTTTGTTTTTTTATATTCTTTAATATATTCACTTTTTTAATTTAATATATTATTGTAATAAGCGAATACATCTTTGGTCCTGAATCAATTGATTCATTTTATTTGAAAATGTTGGAAGATCCTTAAAAATAAAATTGTAAATTATTAAAAAGTTTTAATATTATAAACAAAACGAAATAAAAAAACTTACAGTTGATAAACAGATATCTTCAATAATTTTTAAATTATTTGCAAATCCAACTGATAAAAATGATTCATGAAGTTTATTTATATTAACTTGACCCATAGTAAACAATACTTGTAATAATAATTCATGATGTATTGCTCCTTCAGGTGATAACAATAAATTAAGTAATGCAAATTGAAATGATTGTAATAAATTTGTTTTGAAAAAATCACGATAATATAATTTCCAACGTTCGTTTAAATTTTGTAATGATATTAAAACAGTTCGAATCAAATGCGGATCATTTGAACAACTAACTAATGCTCTACCATATGATGTTAAAATTGTTGATAATTGTTCAGCATGCTGTGGTAATTCATCAGGTTGTGTAACAAAATCACTTGCACCTGGTGAAAAACCTCTTTGAACTTGAGATTTATAAAAATACTGCCAACGATGTTGTAATATTCTATTATTTAAATATAAAAAGATTATTATGTTTAATTATGATTAAATAAATAAATTCAAAAATATACCCATCAAATAATGTATATAATGCATATGATATTTCAGCAAAATCTAATAAATTTTTTTCATCTAAAAGTAATGGTAAAACATGATCCAAAGATAAAGTCATTATAGATGGGATTAAAGACATTGTTGAATTTCCTGGTTGTTCAACAACTAATAAAACCATTTGTAAAATATTCTCTATAGATTTTAAACGTCTCACAGTTAATTGTTCTCTAAAGAAAAAATAAAACAAATTAATTAAGATTTTTTTTTTTTAAATATTTTCGTATTACCTTGTAGTTGAATCTATAAATATTGTTAGCATTTCTCTTACAAAACTTATACCTAATTGAATTTGTAATGTTCTAAGAACACTTAAACAAAACTCAGATACAGTGGCAGTGATTTCATTACTTGATGCTCCATAATAATTGTATATTGATAAAGCCATTGATATGATTGGCTACGATTAAAAAAATAAATATTTTTTTTTAGTTTTAGCTGGTTTTAGTTTAAATATTTATTTATTTACCTTTATAGCATTAGTTAACATATGTTTCACAGCCGTGCTACATTCACGAAAATAGTCTAAGACATCTTTTAAAATTGGTAAAATAGATGTTGTTATTGTTACAATTTTTTGTTGTTGCCCATTTCCTAATATTGTATAATCTAAATTAATAAAATCATTGCATATACATTTAATGTACTCTTGTAAAGCTATATTTCTTTTTTCAAAATCTTGTTGTTGATTTGGGACATTATGCCATGGCAGAATAAGACAATTTATAATTATTTCATAAATGGCGCAGATTAAAGGTCTTGATAAATGTGGTAAAGCAGAACCACATTGAATAAGTTGTGATATAGAATGACAATCTAGCATAAATTGAGGTCTTATAACTGATGATATACTAAGAAGTAATTGAGCTAAAAAAGTAATTAATTGATATATAACAGTAAAAAATATTTTTAAACGTTCATTTTACCTGCAGCTAACGACACTATTCGAGATTTTTGTTTGGCAGTAGGTAATAAAATAGAACCTACATTTTCTATTAGTTGTTTTAATTCAATTTCTGATTTTAATAATGGTGACCACGGTAAAAGGCTACGAACAGCTGATAATGTTTGACCAAATCTATAAAATAAATTGTTTTTTTTTAAATAAAGCCTCTATTAATTTAAGAACTTACAATTCTACGAAATCAGACATTATTAAGGAATTATCACAATTAAGATAATAAATTTTGTTACTACTTAAAAATTTCACAGTATATAATAAACATTGTGTTATTTGTATTAAATTTTCTGAATATTTTCCAGAACAACCTTCAAGTACTGGAGCTAAACGTACTAATGTTTGACAAAGTGATGATAAATCTCGTAAATTACTATGTATAAAATGGCACTTGGATTGATCATTCAAATCAATTGATGTACTATTATCAATTGACTTTTCTAATAATATTAATGTTTCAAATGGTCGTTGCCATTCATTAAAAACTTGTTCAAATACTGGTATTGGTCTTCCTTCAGCAATATATGCAATAATTTCAATACAAAGCTTTAAATAATGTTGCCATTCAGTCTCCATCTACAAAAAAAAAAATTTTTAAATATTATAATTTATCTTTTTACTAGAACAAGATAAACTATTTTAGAATTTACATTTTCATCAAGAATCTCATTATCTAGGGTATCTAATTCCTGTTCTTGATCATATCTAAATTGCATTTTCTTCAGAATTCCACTAACAAGCAAATGCATAATTTCAGTATAACATCCAAAAGATGTAGGAGTTAAACCTTTTATTATAGGAGCCCAAATTTCCAGCCTTTCAGTAAAAGCAAGAGCACCATTTCCTTAAAGTGATTTATTGTATAATGAATTTTAATATACAATTATATATTTTAATTTACCAACAAATGTGTAATTGTATAATGATAAAAGTAATGAAGGGAATGTTTGCTCATCTACAACAAGTTTTGCCCAACATTTTGCCGTGTACAGTCTTAATAATTCAGTAAATTTATCTTTGTAAATTTCATTTGATTTATATAAACTACTATCATCTAATAAGTCTTTTATGCCTATCATTACAGTTTTAGGTGACGGTATAGCACGTTGAATGTAAAATAATTCATTAATAACACATAGTGACGCACAACTTATTTGTTCCGTATGTTGGTTCCGCCACTTGCTTAAATTGAAAATATTTAAGAGAAAATAATCCGAGATCAAGTTATCTAAAGGAATCCATGAGAAAAAATGTTGTAAACAAGACAATAGATCCATTGCCGAATTGCTAAAAAAAAAAATGTTACTGTAAAATTAAAATAAGTTGAACAATATATTTACTGCATTTGACTGTCATTTGGCAGTGATGCAATCATTATTGGATCTATTCTTATATTAGGATTTAAGCTAATATCATTTCCATTTACGTGATTAACAACGATTATTATAAACTTATCTAGTACATCGATAATTTCGGGTAAACATAAGGAAATACTAAAAAAAAAGTAAATTAAATTACAAATAAGCTTTAAAAAAATACAATTTTTTACCATGATTGGAAATATTTTTTTCTATCAGTTGGTAAATCATCTCTTAAACTTACAACTTCTTCGGAAGTTGTTTTTAATAACGTAATACCCAACGAAAACTTATTTTGCATTAATTGAATAATATGCCTAATATAGTTTGGATGTTCGTCTGGAAATTCACGCTTACCAACTAATGCAATTAACTGCGCTAATGTATCACGTTGTCGACGTGGATAAGTTCCATCTACTGGTAAATTTGCATAAAATGTCCATAATTGTTCCCTTAGCGTACTACGATCTGATGGTCTTAATATTGACCATTTACGAACTATTGTATGCTCTAATGTTGATGCATTGAAAAACCATAAATATGGATTAGAGGTAGAATTATTTGTTAAACTAGCTAAACATTCATGAACTGAATTTGGATTATTTTTATATGCTAATAATTGTGTTTCAATTTCTCTTTTACGTAAATTATTCGTATTTGAAAGGTAAAACTCATTTAGTAAACCTTCTACTATTGATAACGATAACGGTGTAACCTAAAATTTAGAAAAATAATAAAAATTGTTTCTTTTTTGATAAATTTTTTTTTGCCAAATTCAATTATATTAAAATTATTAAAAGAATATAACAAAGGAATTTTAAATAGAAAAAATTTTATTATATGGGCATATTACGAATGTTCAATAACAAATATGACAGCAAACCTTAAAATGGGTATATTGTAAAAAAAAAAGAAAATGTTCTTTGTTCAAAGTAACCTTTTTTTTATTTTTAATACATTAAATAAGTTATTATTTTTAAAGAAAAAATTTAAACTAATTAAAAAACATATTTTAATCTCGATTACAATAAAATTTGAATGATGGTTATATGAATCAAGATATCAAAGTTAATTTTTTAAGGGTGGTGACCAATTTTGTTTGAAATCTTAATGCGAACTTAACTAAATTTTTTTATTTAGTTTCTACAAAATTTATTTATCTTAAAATTAAATACAAAAAAAATAAAATGACAAATAAAGATATGAATAAAGAATGAAAATTATTTAATATCAATTATTTATAATATTAAACGAAAATATTTACTCACCATTTTTAAAATTCAGAATCGTAATTGAACTTCGATTTTATGTTTTTTTATTTTTTGAATTTTTTTTATTCTATAGAAAATTTTTTATTTACTTGAGCTCATAAATAATGTCTTTTTATTATTTTTTATTTTAAATATGAATCTATAAATTAACTTAAAACTAATGGAAATTTCACTTTAATTTTAATAAAAATAATAATCTTGAACTTGACTTGAAAGAAAATCTTAAAAGGAATAAAAAATTTATTTCTTATCTTTTTATATTACCCCTCCGCAGAGTAATTGACAACTGAAATGACATTTAATTTTGACATTTCAAAAGTCATTCATTTAAATAACTAAGAAAAGAGGAGGGTATAATTTGGTATCTATTATCTTGTTCAAATCGTTTAATTTCAAAATTGTACTATACAAAATTTACAAAATAATACCATAATACACAACAGTTAAACAGTAATACACTAGCAGTTAGATGACAGAGGACGATTTTATGTTATTTTTATTCTTTATTTTTTATTCTATGAATAATAAATATTAATTATATTTTGACAATTATACATATAGGTATTAATACAAAAATTTAAATAATTACCAAAAAAATTTTTTTTCCACTGTTATAAGTGATTATCATAAGAATCTATATAAAATATCTCGGTTTTTTAATTAATATTATTCCGTTTCACATTAGAACATCTTAAATCTCAGGTTTTTGAATATGTAATTATTTTCACTAAGCCTTAAGAAGTATTAGAAGCTGTTTACTCGGCTCTGTAATCTAAAATTTTATAATTAATTGAATTTAACAATCTTAAATCGGCTTAAACAAAATTTCATATTCATTTTTTGTTAAATAGGACATATTTATTACATATTTTCTTTTCAATAATATTCAAATAGATTAATACATGGTGGTTGTATCTACCAATACCATAGTCATGATGTCATGACAGTACAGTATAGTACTAACGTGTGTAGCCTTATTGATCATAATAACCTAATTTTATCGGTTTTAGTATAATTTTCAGTTATTTAGTACTTAGTACTCAGTTAAGGGTACTTGGGTACACTGTTGTAAATTCTGTATGGATCAGGATGGAAAACAAATTAAAAGTAATTTTTTTTTAATTTATGAATATTTTTCCAAAGAAAATGAAAAAAATTTAAACATTCATAATTTAATAAATATGTTTTACATATTAAATTACTAGATAATTAATAATACACCGTTGTAAATAAAAACTACCACCATTCTATTGAGAAAATTACATGAATGAAAAATCATGATAAATATGAAATTGTTAAATTTCTTTCAATTGCAAGTCGCTATTTTTACTATTATCCCATTACAAAAAATTTTTTTAAAGATCAATTCAATTATCACCCCGAGTAAAGACTACATTAAATATTATTTTCTAATTATTTTTCAACTTTTAAAATTTCAATTATTTCACACAATTTGATCTAAATAACATCTAAACCGAATTTAAAGTACGTTATTAACAATACAAAAAGTTAAAATTAAATAATATTTTTAAAAAGTAAAAGATTTATTTCGATTTTTAGTATCTCTATCATAAAGATATTATTGAATTGAATTTTGGTTGCATGTACATACATATATAAATAAAATTATATATTAATTATGTATATAAATATGCATATGATGGCATAATATAGGTATTCGGCTTCTAAAGTATTTTATTTATAAGTATATTTTTTTTTAAGAATCTCCCAATTTGAAATTCATATTCCAATGAAGAAAATCTTTTTTTTATAACAAATTATATTTTTAAATTTTAGGGTTAGACAACTAACTATACATATTAAACGAAAGGCTACAACATCATATTAAATAAGATTAAAAATAAATTTTTAAATTTTAAACTGATATAAATTAAACAAATTAAATTAAAATCTGAAAAAAAATATTTTGATTTATTTAATAATTTTTACATAATATGTAATATTATATACAGGCAAAAAATCAAAAAGAAAAAAAATAAAACAAACACTAATTTTCTGTTTACAATTTCCTTTTACAATTTTATATATATATATATACATTGGTATTTATATCTTTAAATAAATATATACCCAAGTGTAATATATACTACATAGAAGAAAAAACTTTAATTTATAATAAATTAATTAATATATATATAGATAGGCCATAGCTGTGTTTGTAATCCTACATTATTTATATACACATTAATTTATATGTTCACATTTACATTAATTTTATACAAATCGAAGTTTGTAAAAAGAAAACAAAAAAACAAAATATAATTTAACTTAATTTGCATATACCGTTATTAATATTTAGTTAGTTAGTAATAATAATTTATAAAAACTTTATAAAATGGTAAACTGCTCAGATACCACAATAATGTTTCATATTATTTATATTACAAAAAAAAAAAAAAAAAATCTAAAACGCGTTTAAGTATTAGTTAAAGTTTAGAGAAGGAAAAAATTATAATGTAGGATCATCATTTAATATTTTATACCTAAAAAGTATGTAAAAGTGAACACAAAATGTTATATATTTTGAAAAGATCAAAAGATCATTAAATGCGAAGGAGGAAATATAGGTATTAAAAGAAATTAAAAGAAAATTTAAAGTTACCAAACTGATGAAATATTTATTTTTTATTTTTATTTTTTTTTTTCTATATGTACAATATTACATTATTTTCGAACAAATTTCGAATTTATATAATTAATAAACATTTAAATATTTTTTATATAATTTTTCAAATTTTACATACAATTTTGTTTTTTTTTTTTTTCTTTTCCTTTTCCAATTATTTTAAAATAAAATTTTTATAATTATCGGTGTATTTATTAAATTAGTTTTTTATTTTTATTTTATAAAACATTCCGTGTTTTAACATAAACAATTTTCGTATTAATTTAATTAAATTTAATTAATTAAATAAAATTTAATTTATTATTTTAAATATTTTCAAAAAAGATTTTGTTGTTAAATTTATATTGAATTTATTTTGCGAGCGAAGTGAAAATGATGTTAAAATAATTTTTTCTTTGTTTTGTTTTTCTTTTTGGTTTTGGTATCCCTTAAAAAAAAACTCAATTTTTTAAAAATATTTTCTATAATAAATTGAATATTTCTGTTTTTGTTTTTTTTTTTCAACAAAAGTTTTAACAAAAAAAAAAAAAAAAAACAAATAAAAATAATAATTAAATATTTATTTCTTTTAAATAAAATTTTTATGTTACAGTTAAAGTAAATATAATTTTTATATAAAAAAAAATTGTATAATATAAATTTTTTAACAGTTGAAAAAAAATATTTTACATTTAATTTTTAAATTTTTGTTTTTTATTTTTTTTACTGCCTTTAAAACAAAATATATATAACTTTAAAATATTATTTAAAATTATTTAATGTTTAAATGCAAATTAATAAATGATGACAAAAAAAAAAAAAAAAAATTATTTCTTTAACTGTATAAACATAATGATCCAAAAAATAAAAATTTTATTTAAAAAAAAAATTATTACAGTTTTTATTTTGATATATTTTCTTTTGTTTTTATTTATTTATTTATTTTTTTTTTTTTGATAATTCTAAAAAGACAATTAATTAATATATAGAGAAAAAAAAACCAACCACAAATAAAAATACAAACATTAAACTTATATTTTATATTTGAAGACAAAAAAAAAAAAAAAGAAAAAGATAAAACAAGAATAAAGTATAAAAAAAATGCGTATTAAATAAATTTTATAAATTCAATATTTATAAAATAAAGAAAAAATATTAATTTTAAATAAAAAACAAAACAAAAAAAAATAGACTAGACAAAACTCAAACATATTTTTTTATATAAATTTCTAAAAAGAAAAAAAATAAAATAATTAATTATTAATTAATTACTGTAAATTTCTTTTAATTCTTTTCCTATTTTTAAAATGATGTCATAAAACTCATTAAACCACATTTTATTTAGATTATACATATATATATATTTTAGAACTTAATTTTAAATATAATGTAATAATATTAGCAAAATATTTATAATAAAAAAAATTTATTAAAGAAAATTATTTCACACAAAAATTCAAAAAAAAAAAATAAAAGATTACTTTTCTAATAATCAGGAAAAAAAAAAAACAAAAACTTATTTGTTAAACAAAATAAACACAACAAACTTTTTTTTTTTTTTTTTTAATTGTTTTTAATTTTTGTTTTCATTTTAAATTTATAATCGATATTACTAAAATGTGCTATAAATTTTATTTGTGAAAATAAAAGTAATATGTCTGTACATAAAATTATTTTTTATTTGTATTTCAAAAACAAATCTTTTGTAATTAATCACTTAAAAAATATATTTTAAATTGTAGCACATTTAAATATAATTAATCAAAAATAACTAAATTTGTTTAAATTTTTTTTTTTTTTTTGTTATTTTGATAATTTGATTATTTGTTTTTTTTTTTTTGAATTACTTTTAGTACTAAAAATATTAAAAAGTAATAATATCAATTAGTGGCATCTCAGTGTATTTTTATTTTTAATTCATTTATACCGTTACCACTAAGAAATTTATTTTTTTTTTTTCATTTCGTTTTTCTTTGTAATAAAAAGTTATTAAAGATATTCGATTAAAAGAGCGTGTTTTTTTTTTTAAGAAATTTAAATTAAAATATAATAAAATATTAAATTAAATGAAAAAGATTTCGTTTTAATATAAAAAAAAGAAGATGGAAACAAAAAACTTCCAAAATTATTTTTTTGGTTGTTGTTTCTGTTTTTGTTGATTCTGTTGTGGTTTACTTCCACCACCACCACCTTGCCCTTGTTGTTTTGTTGGTTGTTGTTGTCCACCACCACCACCAATTTGTTTGCCTGCACCCTGTTGAGGTTTCGGTTGTTGCGGTTTATTTTGTGGTTGTTGTTGCTGTTGTTGATTTGTTGGTTTTGCTGGTGGAAGAGTTTGAGCTGTAGGTGGAGTTGAAACTGCAGCTGGAGTTGCAGGTGTAATGGGAGATGAAGCTGGTGCTGCTGTTTTTGGAGAGGGTGGTGTTGAAGGCTGTTTAACAGGAGATGTTGCATTTTGACCATTAGCTGCACCATCTTTAGATTTTTGTTGTTGTTGCTTTGGTTGCTGTTGTTGTTGTGGTTGTTGACCTTTTGGGCCTTGATTTTGTTTTCCTTGCGCTTGTTGTTGTTGTGGTTTTTGCTGTTGGGGTTGTTGTGGCTTTTGTTGCTGTGGTTGTTGTTGCTGTTGAGGTTTTTGTTGCTGTGGCTGTTGTTGTTGTTGAGTTTTTTGTTGCTGTGGCTGGTGTTGTTGCTGTTGAGATTTTTGCTGTTGTTGTTGCTGATTTTTTGGAGGTTGTTGTTGCTTAGCTGGTCCAGGAGATTTTGATTTAGCTTTTTGTTGTTGAGCTTGTTGTGGTCCTGGAGATTTAGCCTTTTGTTGCCCCGTTTGTTGTGGACCAGGTGATTTAGCTTTTTGTTGTTGTTGACCTTGTTGTGGACCTGGTGATTTAGCCTTTTGAGCGGATGGAGGTCCAGGTGATTTTGATTTAGCTTTTTGTTGTTGAGCTTGTGGAGCTGGTGACTTGGCTTTTTGATTTGTAACTTCAACTGGTTTAATTTCAACTTTTTGAACAGTTTCCTCAACCGCTTTTGGTTGTTCTTTTGGTAATTCAGTTGGAGTTTGGTCTTTTTTAGCTTCTTCAGTCTTAGGAACTTCTTTAAGTTTCTCTTGAGGCTTAGAAGTTTCCTTTGGCGGTTCTTGTGGTTTTGAAACTTCTTTTGATGGTTCTTGTTGTTTAGGTGCTTCTTTTGATGGTTCCTGTTGTTTCGATTCTTCTTGAGATTTCGATGCTTCTTGAGGTTTAAGAGGTTCTTGAGTTTTAGGAGCCTCTTTTGATGATTCTTGCGGTTTAGAAGCCTCTTTTGGGAGTTCTTGACTTTTAGGAGATTGTTTTGGTGGTTCTTGTGGTTTAGGAGCTTCCTTTGGTTGTTCTTGAGCCTTTGCAGTTTCCTGTGATGGTTCTTGAGGTTTAGGAGCTGCTTTTGGTGCTTCTTGTGGTTTAGGAGCTTCTGTTGGTGTTTCTTGTGGTTTAGGAGCTTCCTTTGGTGCTTCTTGTGGTTTAGGAGGTTCTGTTGGAGTTTCTTGTGGTTTAGGAGCTTCTGTTGGTGTTTTTTCCGGTTTAGAAATTTCTTTAGCTTCTTCTTGTGGTTTAGGAGCTTCTTTAGGTTGCTCATCGGGTTTAGAAGCTTCTTTTGGAGATTCTGGTAATTTAGGAGCTTCTTTCGATGGTTCTTGTGGTTTAGGAATTTCCTTTAATGGTTCTTGTGGTTTTGGCGCTTCTTTAGGTTGCTCTTGTGGTTTAGTAATTTCTTTTGGTTGTTCTTGTGGTTTTGGAGCATCTTTTTGTTCTTCTTGAGGTTTAGGAGCTTCCTTTTGTGATTCTGGTGATTTTGGAACTTCTTTAACCGGTTCTTTAGGTTTAGGAGCTTCCTTTGTAGTTTCTTTAGATTTGGGAACTTCCTTTGGTGATTCGTGTTGTTTTGGACCTTCTTTTGGTGGTTCCTGTGCTTTTGGAACTTCCTTAATTTGCTCTTGAGATTTTAGAGCTTCTTTTGATGGTCTCTCTTGTGACTTAGATTTCTCTTGCTTTTTATTATCTTGCTTTTGCTGAGCTTGTTGCTTTTGTTGTTGTTGTTGCTGTTTTTGTTGCTGTTGTTTTCCTTCTTGTTTTTTAGATGCTTCTTGTTGTTTTGGTTGTTCTTTTACTTGTTCTTGCTTTTTAGTCCCATCTTGTACAGCTTGTTCTTGCTTTTTAGTCCCATCTTGTACAGGTTGTTCTTGTTTTTTAGGTGTCTCTTTTTGTTGCTCTTTTGGACCATCTTTCTTTTTATTTTGATTATCCTTCTTTTTATCTTCACCTTTTTGTTTTTCATTTTGTTTTTTACCTTGATCTTGTTTTTTGTTATCTTGTTTTTGCTGTTGTTGTTGTTGTTTCACTTCACCACCAGCATCTTTAGATTTTTGTTGATTTTGTTTTTCTAATGTTACTTTTTTAACATCTTCTTTATTTTCAGAAGAAAGAGAAGCTTTACTTATTTCATCTTTTGACGCATCTTCGAAATTGTCTATTAACAATGGAACATCATCATCTTCTGGCACACTATTCAATGATTTTCCAGCTGCAGCATTAGCAAAACGTCTCAGTTGAACAACAGTGTCTTGCCCTAATTGAGGTAATATTTCTGGTAGCATTTCCATAACTTTTTTATTTTCACCATGACCAGTAATTGCAAAAGTATTAGCTGATAATGATGCTTGTGCTTTTGGATTATTAAAGTGAATAACACTTAAATCATCTTTAATAATATTCACTTCTTCAATACCAGGTATATTACTAACAGTTAATTTTTTTAATGAACTTTGCAATTTCTTATCATCGGTAGCAGCAGTTTGATGTACAACCTTCTTCTTGCGACGTGGGGTACCTTTACCACCGATTCTCACTTGAGATTGTAAACGTTTCAATTTATCTGTATTCATTTTGAATTCTTTTTTAATTAAAATAAGTTTTTTATCCCACTATTTAATTTTTGATAAAATTTTAAGAAATATTCTAAAAATGCAAATAGAGAAAATTATTATTTGTTAAATACTTAAGAATAAATTAAAAAGAAAAATTTTTAATTCAAATTGTTATGTACTATATAAGGATAAATTTTTCAATTGAACTCACTTTACGGCGAAAAATATTTCTTGGTTGGGATGCACCGTTTTTCTTTTAATTTTTTTTAAACTTTCAAAAAATAAAAATCATTTGTATTTTAAAATATTATTTAATATTTATATAGTTAGTTATAAAATGATAAATAATTAAACTTGTAACAAATAAAATTAATTTTGGAAAATTAAAATCCGGTGCACGTGTTTCACAACTTATTTTACCCAATGATGGGAGAAAAGAAAGAATTTTCGCAAAGCTATAGTAAAATTGTAAGATACAATCTTGTATATGTTCGGAAAATTTTTATTGAATGAGAGAAAAAATTCTTTAATTTATTTTATTCGTTACAAAAATAGATTTTTATGTTTTTTTTTTTTTTTTTTTTTATTTAGAAAATGTATTTGCCGCTGTCAAATTTTTACTTTACGGCGAAAATGATCGTTATTAAAAGTAATTAATAATTATCTAATATTGAAATCACAGAACTGTTAATATGAAAAAAAAAAATTAATATAAACTAAACCAAAAACATAAATATAAATTATTTCAAATTATTTTAGAAAAACAATCAATTTTTTTTAGTCTCCATATGAATAATTTCAAAAACTTAAATATAACCAGAGACTACAACATATATACATAAACCATGTCCATTTGAAAATATCCATTTATAGATCACATATTTAATTAAATTCATAAAAAAGCAAAGTATTCATTAATAGATGTAAAATTCACAAAAAGTTATTGAAAAAAAAATCATATTTTAATTTTTAGTTTCTTAAAAGTCTGTATAAAAAAGTGGCGAACTAATATTTTTTTTTTTTTTTTTTACAATTATTTACCATACAATATACATCTTTTAATATTGTGTTGTATTGTAAAAATTTATAAAAAAAGGCTACACTTAATAAATACGGCGAAAACTCAAATTAACACCTCATGTACGTTAGTGTTGAATAACCCTCGAGGATTTCTTTTTCATGTCAAATTAAACAAAAAAAAAAAATCTTTTAGAAAGAGCATATATTTTTTCTCTATGATTAAAAATAGATTGCATGCTTTGACGGATGTTTGGGAGTTCAAATGAGTGCGTTAAATTCATGTTCAAGATTTTTATTTCATTGATTCAACATTATAAAAAAATCAAAATCTATTTTGAAATAAATAGTGCTTTAATTTTATAAATGAATTAAAAATAATTTTTTAATGTTAAAATTTACTTATTTTTTCTTTATATAAAAACAATCGATGTGATTTTATTTTAAGGAAACAGTTAATTATTCTTAGACTACAAAAAAACAATTAATTATACAAATATAATTAAATTTTGGTTTGTTCAAAATGACTTATGTTTCCTATCGTTTCCATCATATTCTCGTTAACAAAATCATCATTGAAAGCTTCCAAAGATTTTTCTAAAATTGCAATCATATGTTTCTCTTTTTGTATAAGTGGTTCAAGTTCTTTATATGTTTCTAATTCTGTTTCCATTGCGAGTAACATATACTTATACTATTAAAAAGAATGAAGAAAAAAATAATCATTTGTTTGTTTTGTAATGTAAAATCAAATTACCTGTTTGAACAATGTTTCTTGTTTTGGAATTTCATTTTTTAAAGTTTCTTCATCAGAACTCGTAAATTTTGATAAATTTTCATCAAAATGATAAACTACATTTTCTGATAGTGTTAGTGTTTTATCAATTAGTTCATCAAATTCCTTAAATTCAGCATCGAATCCATTAAAAATTTTCAAACATAAATTATCAATTGAATAATCCGTAAGTTTTTTTATTGTTTCAGAAGATGATTTAATATTTTTTAATTTTTCAAGTAATTTATTTTTTATACTTTCAACATAATTCTTTAATATAATTTTTGTCATGAGTCTTACTGAAATCGAATATTATATGTTGTATATTTGAAATATAATAAAATGTCTTTGATAAAAAAAAATAATTGTTGTACATACATACATGTGTACATAGCATAAATTTTATTTTAAGTAAATAAAACATAACATCTTACTTTCCGTTTTAAATTGATCCAAACTAATACCATAGCATTCAATTTCTGTTTCATTTTGAATAATTCGATCATCCATTCTAAAATAAAAATTATGTATTTTATAATTTATATATTTTTATTTTACTATTTTGGTTTAATTTTAAATCTCAAAACGTCTTTTAATATTGACTTTTCTTTTTAACGCACGAAAAATCAAATGTCAAATTGACCCATCAAATAAATTAATAATTTGATGTTTGTGTACTTTCCTTTTGTTAATACCCTGTTAGTGAAACGTTGAAACTGTGAAAAAGAAAAAGTATATATTAGGCATTTCAATTATTTGTATTAATAAATATTTCACTAAAAGTAAATTTCCTAGTACAAATGTTGAAAATATGTATCTTTAAACCAAATTTATTTATTTATTTAGATATTCATATATAGAGCTGTCGTTTGTACTCCGATCGAAGTATTTGAGTACAATTTAATAAGGCATACTCCGCAATTACTCCTCTGAGCAAAATATTCCGATTTGTGTATTAAATGTATACAGAATACTCCTTTTTTAATTTTCTCAAAATTTTTAGTAATTTAACCTGATTATGTTATCAAATATAATAAAATTTAAATTGTATATATCTACAATACAAATTACAACATTTCCAAAATTGAACAGAGTATTTTTCTATGTTACATAATGATTGATTGAACAGAGCATTTGTTTTTATGGATGTGTGCATTTTTTATATAAAATATGTCAATTTGTGAATTCTGTGGTCACTCAAATTGACAAATTCAAATTCAATGTTCATTTCATTTCATTTCATTTCATAAAGAGTTGTTTCAAAGATTGGGTTTAATAAATTGGTTGCTTCAAACAATATAATTTTAAATTACAGCAAAAATATTAATAAATAGATATGTTAATAGAAATAATAATTAAAAAAAATTAACTAAAATTAGGATTATGAATTAAGTGATCTCTTTTTATTTTAAATTAGATTTTATTTTAAAAAAAAATGTTTGTAATGTTAAATTTGGCGAAAGAAATCTTAATTATTATTAGTTAAAATTAAAAATGCTTGTTTTGCTTTTAAATAATTTGGATATAAGAACTTTTGCGTTCAAATTTTAAACATAAAAATATATAAATATTTACATATTTCTATAAAATGTAATGTACTCCGTTTTGGTGTAAAAAAAACCTCCGTTTCAAATTCTACCGTACTAGTTTTGAAAATTTTAAAACGACAGCGCTAATTCAAATAATATGTATTGGTACTTACTCCTAAGTCCTTATAGTATGCAATTTATCTCGTATATTAAAAACAAGGTCAAATATAAAACGACAGGTTTTTAAGGACGCACATTTTGCAAAAGACAATGTAAAAAATAGACGTACATGCATCAGTTCGGTAAATATTTTAAGCATTAAATATGGGAAATTATAATAAAAAACTTTGAGTCAAAAATAAAAAAAATGTTATTCTTGTTTGTTTTTCTTTCATATAAAAAAAATTTTAATTTTTACTTTAATATTTCTTGATTAATATTTATCTGCTACACTTATTACAGAAACATAATTTTTTTAATTTAAACCAAAAAATGAATGCATAGACACTAACATCAAATAATCTTAACAACAGATAACTGCAATATTTTACTTATTTTATTTACTTTTGTACGTATTTTAAATTTTATAAATTTCTGAAAAATTAAATTAAATTAATTTAACAAAATGATATAATACATAAATAATATAAGGATACACTACTAGGCTAAGAGATAAATATAACACCGCAGTCACTACATCAAAAGAAGAATAAATATATATGTATGGATGTATACCATAGTAATAAAATAACATTTAGTGACTAAAAGCATCTAAAAGTTAAGAATAAAATTAACAAAATTCGCATTAAAAGAAAAGAAAAATGTTTACTGTAAAAATTGTATTAAATAAAACTGCAGCGCAATATATATTTAAAAATTAATGTTCTAAAAAGTAAAAACGTTTTTCCTCTCGCATTCGAATTTTGCACTAAAAACAAATTCTGAATCTTCTGAATTTTAGAAAAGCTTAATATTTTCTCAACGTGGCACAGTACATATGTACATACATAACCTACAACAAGCTACAACTTTTAAATTTAAAAATAAGTAGTGTATACCTTTGCGAAATTTAAACTTACATTAATTTTTTTGCGCACCAAACAGAACTTACAGCTGAATGACACAATAATTAAAATACTGATACGAATATCGCATATTCTCATTCAAGGAATACAAGTTCGAGTCCTAGTAAAAGCGAAATGTTCTTATCTGGTTTTTGACTCGATTCAGACCATTCAGACAATTTGTCTATTGCATTCAAATTAATGACGAACAATAATTAATTTTATCTATAAAGAAATTATAATTATTAATTTTTATTATATATACTATATAACTATATTATATACTATATAACTATATTATATATACTATATTATACTATATTAATTTTTTCATCAATAAAGAAATATAAAAATATAACCCAAAACAAAGACTCCCAAAACCACCAGTAGAGATGTACAAATTTATACAAAAATTTCTGTAAGTTTTTTTTTTCCACACTACCGTTTACACATTCTGAACTCTGAAGCAATGAAATATCACATTCTTGGATGTTATGTTTTTAATATCAAATATCAAATATCAATCAAATAACATATAAAAAAAAAGAGTATTTATAAGAAAACATGTAGACTTCATCAAAATTTGAAATAAAACTGATACTGATCTAAAGTTAATCTAGATTCACTCTTTTTATCTAATCAAAATTGATTTAACGCAAAGGTTTAAATTGATTGATATTTGACAATATAATTGACAACATGCCATATTGCTTATTCAAAGGTTTAAATTGATTGACAATATAATTGACAACATGTCATATTACTATATTCATATACATATTCAATAATTAATAAAATACGTTGTACATATTTTGAAAAAATAAAATTTCAACTCAAAATATCTTAAGCCACCCATTAAGTGGCGTTAAGTTTGTGCACCCATTTCCCTCCAATTCAATATTTGTTTTCTTTTAAAGTAGATGTATAAGTTATATATTATATTATTAGAAAAATATTATTAAATTTTTAAATTAAATATTTTTAATTTATTCTTTAAATTTTACACAACCTTTATATTTAACATAAAATGCACAACCAGTATTTAATAAAATTAGATTTTCCAAAGTTTGATTACCATTTAAATTTGTTAAATTATATGAAGTTTTATTGTTATTTAAAAATTTATTATCCAAAGTAATATTTTCATTTGAAATGATAAATTGACTATCATTTATAGTTGATGTTGATGTTGAAGATAAATTTTTCAAAAATTTCTGTATATCAAAATTATTTTTTTGTTTTACATCTTTTTTATTCATATTAATAATTTCTGATTTTATTTTTTCTAAATCATCTTTAAATATAAAATCATTTCTTGAGCTTTTTATTAAATTAATATTGCAAAATATAAGCAAAAATGTAATAACATTTAAATATTTAAAATTTCTTGTCATATTTTTTTTCCGTTTTGTTACTTTTACTGTTTAACTGTTAGAGAATAACTAAATAAATTAAAAATTATGATTAATAAAAAAAATCAGGATACCTATTTAAGAAAAAAAAAAAAACAAAACAAAAAATTAAGTTGTTCTTGTTATGAGCAATTCTTAAGAAAACTAGTTCTCTTATTTAAATCATATTTAAATTATATTTCTTTTTACTTTAATACTTTAATACACACATTTATGTGTATATGAAATGATTTATTGTAATTTTTAAGTTATCCCTTATTGTATACAGTTGATTGCAAAAAAACAAAATTAGAATTCTGACAGTTATTTTCAAATTAAATTGATCCTACTCCGAGTTCTGACTTCTGACTACTAATTAATGTACAACCAGGTAGAAATTGAATCTACACCTCCTTATTATACAGTTTTTCTGTTATTGGTTTCTTAATCAATTTATGTAATAGAAATGTTTTTGATATTAAAGTTAGAATTCTTATGTGAAAGTGACAGTAGAAATACATACGTAGATATGTACATATGTAGTTTAAAGTTGCTAACTCTAGGTTTATTCTAAACGGATTACATAGTCCTAACCCCCATTTATTAAAAAAATTACACATTTTTTATTGCTTAATATTTTCATTTATAAATTTATGTTATTAATTCATTGTTTTTTTTTTCTAAGCTGGGAAGATATTTTTTTATTGAATCATTTGATTATTTAAAATAAGAAAATTTTTAACGGTAATTCTTACATTTATGTTATCTTATATGTACATACATAAACTACATAAATATATAAATTTATACACTTATAATACTTAATACATATTATTCATATACAGATCTACTATATGCACACGAAATAAATACCATATCAATTTTTCAAATTAATTTAATTCGCTCACTTTTTTTGTGCTATTAGTGTACACAAATTATTGCTCTCCTCTTTAAAGAGCTTTAAGCTTAAGGAAAAAAAGGAAAAAATATTACAAAATTCGGGTAGACTTTTTTTTATCAACGTTTTTATAAATAAAAAAATTATAAATTCAATTCAGATAGTGTAAAAAATTATGAATTTTAAGGTTTACTTAGAAATTTTTTCAGTAAATAGTGGGGTAAATTGAGCTTTCGTTCTCTTCAGTTCCTATCTTGATAGTTTATGTAGTTTATGTGTACATATATCGGTTTATATATATATAAGCAGAATAGCAGATATGTATAAGATAACATAAATGCAGAAATATTTTAAAATCGTAATATAAATGTAAATAGGTATGTATTAGAAATACATATATACATATTATATATACCACATCACAGCATAATTATAGGCGGCAACCATAGTTGTTTTATTGTAACCATAACATCATAATACGCGACGCGACATTGATAAATATATAATTCACTTTTATATATATTTTATATATATATATTATAATGTATTTTGTTTGTTTTAACATAGATATATAGTACTAATGTTTTCCATACACGTCGGACCTGGTTGTACTCGGACGTGTTTGCGGATCATACGACACACTTATCCAACCTATTATCCAACCATTGTAATTATGTACTTTATATTTTTATTATTTTCTCAAATCAAAAAATCTCAATATTAAAATGACATTTAAGTTGTACAATTTGCCCATGCCCTCATAGTCCATACACGATACAACTCAAACTACAAACCAAAGACTACGCCCACAAAAATGAAAATTTTTTTTATATTCATTCAACCCTGAATCCACTTTCCAACCATCAAAATGGTTTTACAACTTGCCCATACACGATACAACTTATCAAGTTCGCGGACCTAAAATCTAAATGCATTTTTAATTTTTATAAATTTTTGTATCCTTCTTCCAGAAATTTAACTAAACTATTCAACATTTTTATAAGTCTTATTTTTTTTGTTAAAATTTCTTAATTTTAAAATGAAATTTGACTTTTTCTTATGTGCATACATACATACATACATAAGTAGGATGTTTTTGATTTTCGTACTTATGAAATACCGCCATAAATAAATATAAATCAATAATCATATTAAATTTTGCATATAGTAAGGATTTATAATAGAAATTTTTGTTTGTAGAATATCTGGAAGGCATTTATTTTTGCAAAAATTTTGATTTTAATTTCTGGTCAGGTCAGCGCTTTTTATTTGAGTGAACTTTAATACCTTTTTTTTGGAGTAAAGTTAATTAAATAAAGGGTATTATAGTCGAATTTAAAAATGGATTTAAAGTTTATGGACTTTAATACTCTGTTAAACAGATATTAAAATTAAAGTCTTTTCGGATTTAAATTCTTAAAATTTAATAAATACAAACCGTGAACTTTAATTTCTTGAACTTTAATTCACTCGTAACCCAACTATAATTATTATTACATATGCTAATTTAAATTACAAAATTTAAAAAAAATAAATTATTTACAATATTATAAATTTAGATAATAATTAAAATTATAATTAAAATTACGATATAAAATTTTATGTAATCTTTATTTTTTAAATTTGTATGTTAATGAAAATTAAATTATTATTTAAATTTATTATACATAATATAATTATTATTTACATTTATATTATATTAAAGTCAATACGTAAGTATATATACATACATATGTACATATATGTATCTTGTTCCTGTTTAAATCTCGTATTTTGAATAAAATATAATTCATATAATAAATAATTCAATAAATACTAATTCATGACAGAGATAATTTGTAAAAAACGAAGAAGAAGCTTTTGCTCTTGTCAACTCTATACCTGTACGAACCCTTTATTGTTTTCAAAATTAAATATAGTATCACTCACTCTTATAGTATATTTTTTTTTTTTTTTGAATTTTTCATTATTTTAAAATCATTTGGATATGAGTTTTATAATTTCTGGAATTATGGTTTATATAATATGATTCTTCGATTCGAACGCATATTCGAACTTATATTATCTAACGATTATAAATCCAACACTTTTCCAACTATGCTACATCAGTGCCATTTAATACTAACCGGTAAATGTATATTGATTTATGGCTCCTGGAAATAATCCGACAAGAAATAATTCCCCAAAAAAAAAAAAAATGAAATAACACCACAAAATTTTGTATGGAAAATAACGCCGCAAAAATTGGAACGTTATTTCATTTTTTTGCGGTTTTATTTCATATGAAATCTTGATGTACCTTGAGTATCTTGATGATTGTTTTATTTTGACTTATTTATTTTAATAATGATGAACTTTAAAGCCTATAGACTTTGATACCTTTTCATATTTTCAAAATTTCTGAAAAAAGCATATAACCCTGATTTTGAATCCAACTCTAAAATCTCTTCTAAGTCAGAATCTCGCATATATATACATATAAATATTCTGGAAAAAGGGAGTAGCCTGATTTCGTAGCCAACTCTAAAATTTCTTCTATTTTTTTGGTGTTTTTTATTTTTTGTGGATTATTTTGTGGCCTTGATTTATACTTAGTTATTACAAAGACTACATAAAGATGTCCAAATAGCAGTAAAAAACGTGTAGATTCAGCTACATACTCAATTTTCAAATTTAACTTTTTCTATTTTTATTTGGATATTTTTTGCTTTTATAAATGAACTTTCGTATGGTTTGTTTCGTTTGTTTATGCATATATTTTTTGTACAAACTAAAAGGCAGAAACTAAAAATTATTTAGTTATACATCTACATAAGAAGTATATAGAAATGCATTATTAAATGATATCATGAGATATTTTTATTTGTATGCTATTATTATTAATTTAATATAGAAGACTATTATTACAAACGTGAAAATAATTTCTTTATACTTTATTATTCTTTTACAACACAAAAACAAAAAAAACAAAAAATAAGCAAAAAACTTATATAAATTCTTGTCACAAATAAATTTTGAATGAAAAATTAAACTTTTGTGTGAAAAATCTGTAGATGAAAAAGTTAGTTGTTCCATAGCTACCCGAAATTTTCGTCGGATCTCAACCAAAAAAAAAAAAAAATAAGGAGCCTAGAAATTGATCCAAAAATATTTTGTGTTATTTTCAAGAACACAAGCTTTCTTAGTTCTTAAGTTATCGTGCTGATAAATGGAGAAAGCTTAAGAGACTACTTTTTCGATTCTCATTAGATCCATATACTTGAGATAAGCATGCTTATTTCGAGGTGTTACAAACCTCACCCGATCCATACAATTGAGTCTATATCTATGAATCAATTAATACAAATGAGTCTATAGTATGCTTATTTCAAGGTGTTACAAACGGTGGATCAATTTTAATATACCTGAGACTATCGTACGGGTATAAAAACACTAAAGTATAGAAAATAATTCAAAATCCTGACAAAAAAAAAAATTGTTTTTATCTTAATATTAGGTATGTTAATTAATGAAATCAACATTTTATTTCATTTCTGCTAATAAAATGTTGAATACATTTTTAGTATATACATACAAGTATTTTTCCTAAATAAAAAATTTTGCAAAAAATATATACTTATCATATCATACCCATATCTGCTCATATCATGTTAGACTTGTTATACAAAAAACTATCATTGAACTGTGGTTCCAACCATGGAGCTTTTAATTTTGTTTATGGAGCCTGGGTGGCCTAGTGGGTAAGAGTGTATAAAATACGCTGTAAACACCGAGGGAGTGTGGTTTCGAATACCATACACGCCGTAAGAGTTATTCCCTTTTACGACATTTACAGCCACGCCTGAACAGGAAAGGCTGTGTAATATCCTGTCCACATTTATGTAGCAGAGAAATACTTAAAAAAAAAAAAATTTTTTTTTTTTATATTATACAAAAAGCTAAATTGCCATTTGTCATGTTGGTTTACTGCACCAAAATAGAATTATTAAAAATTCTATAATTCGTGCTTTAATTTGATGATAAATTTACGTGATACATTTCCAAAGTCTAATATATGGATAAATGTTATATGTCTCATTCTATCTGTTCGTTCGGGGTTTACTTCGACAAGCGTCCCCTATTGTTTACAAAATTTCTATTCATTAAAAAAAATTCTATTAAATTTTATTCGTTTAGAAAGATCCTTTTTGGCAATTTAAATTTAAAATTTTACTATTATGTAAGACCTTCGTTAAAAATATATTTACACATTACTTGTAATATATATATAAGATATAAAATCATTTTTTTTTTCTGAATAAACTTATATTTATTAATGTGATACTTATAATACAACTCAAATATTCAATTTATATAATGATATTCATACAATATTTTAAATGGTTTCATTGGTTATGTTTAGCTTAATCACGTGCTGTATTTTCTGTCTTTATTATTATTTTAATTTTATTTTAATATTTGTTTTTTTGTTTTAATTAAAACTTGTTGTATACCGCACATAAACAAAATAATATTTTATGAAATTATATTAAATCGTTATTTTTTTATTAATTTATATGTACACATCCTCTATTTTCAACATAAAAAGGACAAGGAACATAACCTAAAGTCTTATCTTCTATAATTAAACTACCATTTAAATTTAATATATGATCAGTATCTAAAGTTGTTAAATTTAAATTTTTTGAATTTGTATCATTTTCTAATGTTAAATTTATATTAGAATTGTTAATTAAAGTATCATTAATTAATGTTGTTGTTGTTGCTGTTGTTGTTGTTGTTGTGTTATTTTTAAAAATTTTAATTATTAGGTCACTTAAACTTGTTGTTGTTTCGGTAGAACTTGATAAAATTCGTGGTAAATTTTTAAAATCATTAATATTTGTTTGATTTTCTTTAAATTTTTTGATATTTAACATTTCTAATTTTATATTTTCCAATTGATCTTTAAATGTAAAATCTTGTTTTAAACATGTAATTAAATTTATCTCATAAAATATAAGAAAAAATATTATTTTTAATAAACAAAAATAATTAATAATTTTTATATCCATTTTATTTTTATCGTTTATACTGTTCTAAAGTTTAAAAACAACTAAATTAATTATCGTATATAAAACAGATGAGTTGAAACAGACAGAGTATTAAAATGGGTCCCTGAAATAAAGCCAAATGACTTTATTTCATTGTCATATTTGAAATAAAGCTCTGAAACGACCATTGTCATATTTGAAATAAAGCCCTAACTTAGTAACTCTACTCTGAGGTTCTAGGATGAAATTATGCAACGATCAGAAAACCTAAGCATTTTAGGTTTGCAGCTAAATCAAAAAATGATATGGAATGATCATATTTTTGATATAGCAAAAAGTGCTGCTAAATGCTTAGGTTTCCTCTTTAGGTGCAAGACATATTTTTCATCCAAGTACTTGCTTAATATTTATAAGGCTTATATACGACCCAAGATGGAGTATAATTCCCATATATAGGCTTCACTTATTTCATTGAATTACTTCGATTGAATTCAAAAACGCGCCATTCGTCTTATTGTTGACTCCGTGGAGATTGCTTGTCTCACTTCTCTTGGCATTTGTTATAATATTGGTGCCCTTTCTCTTTTTTATAGATATTTTGTGGGTTAATCGCTGATGCCATCTCTCAAAACATTCCACCGCACCACTAGAGGAGCCTCAAGTGCTCATGCCTACTATGTGGAACTTCCTAAATGGTACTCTACTGGTTATAGCAATTCGTTTGTTGTCAGAAAAATGTGGAACCTATTACCATCCTCTGTGTTTCTAAAAGTTGACGATTTTTTGATTTACAATTTGCACAAATTGAAAACGAATCTTAACAAATTTATGATGCAATTACCGTCTCATTCCCCTTTATTTGAGTTTAAGCTTAGTTTTATGCATTCGATTCAGTAATTTATTTTACAATGAACGGTAATTTTATAACCAACATACATAGATCATATACTCTTAGTGCATTCTAATTGAAAAACCAAACACAATTTTTATGCTCTTAGAGCTCCGAATTTAAATATGAACACCAATTTGAACATCTTGAGAGATTTTGCTCTGATGTTTCAATTTATTTATGAAAACGTCTATTAATTTATGCATATAAAAGGATTTTTAGAAATCGGATTTCATATAGATTGAAAATTTGCTTATCACAAAAGATTCTGGATTACCCCTCTGAATATCAATAAATTATAATTTTCAAGTTATTATACATCATCAAGTTGGTTTTAATGTATAGTGTAGAATTAAATATACCGTTCATCGGTTCATAAGTACTACTTATTAGTCTTTATATATGAAAAATTCATGGGAAAGAAAATTTTCAATTTGTGCGTTATAATTTAAATTAACAGCTCAAATTTCAAAAATATTTTCAAATTTAAATTAACATCTGAAAAAATGTTTTGAGTTTTGACTATAACTAATAAATTTTCATACAAAAAATAGTTTTGATTTCTTTGAAGCTTAAAATTTGTTTATAACTGAATTTTAGAGGAAAAAAAGTTACTGATTTAAAGCTTCCGAAAATGTATTTTAGTATACCTTGAATATCAATTAATAACCCAATATACCGCTGATTATAAAAAAAAAAAAACTTTTAAATTTTTTAAAAACCATTATGTTTTAAGTTTATGATGAGAGATATTTAGAAATACACACATACCAAATTTAATAACAAATAATTATTAATTTTTTGAAAATCACCGAAATTTTTATAATATGTAGATTAGATTTGATATGAGGTCATTTAAATTTAATTAAAAAAAAAAAAAATATTATTAAAATCTCATAGACACAAAGCGTGATTTCCTATTTAATAACCCAAATTATTTTTTATTTAAATTTTAATGATAAGTCATCGAAAATTTTTAAGATCAGATTAAAATTAAACTTGATAGAATCTCAAACTTGAGATTTTGATATTATGATTAAAAAAAAAAATAAAATAGAACTTGTTTTTAATAGTATATTATTATAAAGGTACTTTAAATTCTGATTTTATTATTGTACAAGTTCAATATGGTAAATATTTATATTCAATATGGTAAATATTAAATTTTGTAAACAATTTAACGTGTTTTTATAATATAAACGAGGAAGAATACAGTTGACTTTGTCAACTCTTAGATACCCGTACGAACCGTTAGTATATTCACAGCCTGTCACTCTGCTTACAATATTATTTTTTTAATATTTCAGTATTTTAAAATAATTTGGGTGAATTTTATAATTTCTAGAACTATGGGTTGTACATATAAACTATATGTTTATATGTACATTCTTCAAAAGCAGATTCTAACCTTTCACATAACGATTATCAATCCAAAACTTTTTCAAATATTCTATAGTACCATTTAATACTAAGCGGTAAATGTATATTAAATTTACTAAGTACAAAACAGTAAATATAATTTTAAATATTATATTATATTATATTTAAATATTGCATTGACAGAATAATTTCTTATAAGTACAATAAAATACATATATGTATGTAAATACGGCGCTATATAATATACATCTATACTCTTATCATTCATTCACTGGTAATACGATATGTAAATAAACATGATATTATATAAGTATGTATATATATCAATATCATATAAATAAAAATTCTTCAAGCAACCGTTATGTTGTTTATTTAATTACATTTTTTTGTACTACGCATTATATCCTCAACAATTTCAAATTATCGAGTAAAACAAAATGGAAAAAATTCGTTAAAGAAATTTGTTAGAAAATTTGAAAAAATCAAGTAACACTTTCGTCAATTATAAAGTAACCCTATATTATTAAACAAAGTTGTTAAGAGAAATAAAAGTATAATGTTGGAGCTTTAATTTTTGTGTATTACTTCAAAAAAATTTTAACAGGTGTTCAAGTTACAGGTGTATAAAAATAGAAAATTTTCAGTTTTTGACCCCTTACAGCTCCTAAACGGGGGGTGATACAAAAAAAATTTCTGAAATGACTCATACTAATTTTCAAAGATCTAACATCTGTCAAAATTTCAAGTTTCCAACTTAAACCGTTTAGAAGATGGAAGGGTTAAAGAATTTTGCAAAATTTGAGTTTCGCATAACGGTAAATTAAGACACCGTATGCCAAAATTATATATTTATTGTATATATACTTTTAAAGCTAATGAAACGTTTGGAGTTTTCAAAATGAAGATATACCTTATACAACTTGTTCTATAACAATTTAAATATAAAGCTTTTTTGAACCTTTGGGGAGCTGTAGCTCCGTAACGGGTGGGGCTACAAAAAAAAGTTATAAAAAATAAAATTAATATTTTTGTGAGATCTATCAGTAGTTAAAATTTCATAGCTCTATTGCAAAAAAAATGTGGGGATCTAAAAGTTAGGTGTTCGAGAGCTACCCTAAGGCTTGGTCCAAACTCAACCAAAAAAAATAGGGAACCTACAAATTACTCCCAAAATATTTTGTGTAAATTTCAAGATTCTAGCTTTCTTAGTTTTTGAGTTACCGTGCTGACGGACGGACGGACGGACGGACGGACGGACGGACATGGCTCAAAAGTCTTAGAATTTTTTTCTGATCCGATCCATACCTTTGAAGGTATATCTAGCTCGCTTATTTCGAGGTGTTACAAACGGAGGAGTAATTTTATTATACCCGATCCTATCGTACGGGTATAAGTACCTATTTTGATTTTACACGCATTTATAAATTATAATTATTAATCTCTTTTGCTTTTTTGAGTCATTATAATATATTGTATATATATACTATGTATGTATATATAAATAAGGGAAGAATATATTTTTTCGATTGCAAAAGTTACCGGAAAATCTCTAAACTTTTTAAGTATGAGAAAAACATATATACATTTTATCTTGAAATCTACTCCAGAAAACAAAAACCAAATAAAACTTACATTGGATAACAGGTTGAATATAATTAAAATATTTTAGGACAGTTGTTCCAGTATCTAAATAAGATACAAAATTAAATTATTAAATAATAAATTATTTTTAAGTTTCAAATTATAAGTTAAGTCATCGTTGAAATGTAGTAGATGCTTAATTTTTCTATAAATATATGTTTTGAATGATGTCTGTCTATACTATGAAATTAAAAGAGTATTATACGAAATTTTCGGCGTAATAGTAAAACCTTAAATATACACGCTAGAGTTTAGTTGCATTAAAATCCAGGAAAGAAATATACAAAAACTTATATTTAACAAGAATACTCTTAAATGACCACCATTTATATTCCTAGATTTATATAATCCACACAGAATTTAATATTCACACTATTGGAGTCCTTATATAATCCCATTCCTCAATATAAGTAAAATATTTCCATTCTTAACAAATTTCATTTTAACTTCCCAGTAACTAACTATAATATATGTGCATATACATATATACATCTGACTCTGACTCATGGCGCAGTGGTTAAGTCGCCAACCTTTCAATCTTGGATTCGCCAACCTTTCAATCTTGGTCTTTTAAACCTGACCGGGGTTTGAACCCAAGACCAAAGTCGCCAACCTATCTTGGTCTTGGGTTCAAACCCCGGTCAGGTCATAAATAAAAAATATGTAGTACTTTTATATCGTAATAATGTATATCGTATAATTAATAGTAGTAATAATAACATTTAATAATATTAATAATAATAATAGTAATAATAACAATAATTGTAATAATAATAGTAATAATAATAATAGCTACTACAGTGGAGCTATCTTTAGTTATATCATGCAAGTAAGGTATTATATACTACTCCACGTTGTAATCCACTGATGGCGCTGACTCTGTAGTAAAATAATAATAATATTAATAAGAATACTAATACCAATAATAGTAACCGCTACAGTGACAGTGGGGGTTGCCTTCAATAATTACCTCATGTAGTTACTATATACTACTACTACATGTTGTAACTGTTGTGACAACTTTAGTCACTGTTAGCAAAATAGTAATAATAAAAGGCGGATTCATTGTTTCCTTACAGTCCCACTCCCAATTCAATGTTTCCGTATCCATTTCCTATCCTTTCCTATCCCTACTCCCTAGCCAATATGCTGCGTTCGCAGGTAAGGGTTTTATCAAATTATATTGGTTAAAGGGGGAGGTGGGTTTAGTCAGTAAGAATCTGACACTACCAAGGGGGACATTCTTGGTGTCCTTGGAAGATTCCCACCTCCCTTAGGCAAAAAAAAAAATATATATATACTGTGAAACAATTAGGGTATTATGGTATTATCATTATATTATTATTATTATTATTATTATTTACATAGAAAGCAGTTCCTTAAATCTGTTTTATATATCTGAGATAATATTATTAATCGGTCTTTCCAAACGGTTTCTCTCGAATCTTATTTTTCCTTTTTTTTTGATTTTTTATTATTTATTTGCAATGTTAATCTTTTTTTATATGAAAAACAAATCACAATTTATTTATTTAATACTATTTATATTATGTTTTGCCTGCATCATTCATCTATGTATGCTGGTTCGATGACAGGAGTGTTGAAATAAACAAGCATATTTCGATCTGTTGTATATTGTTTATATTTTAATTATAGAACGGTGTATTTTAGGTTGAGTTAGATATGAAGTTAAAAGTTAGTGTAAGTAAATTATTAAGTAATTATTATACTACCAGGATGGATACCAGTTTTTAAAAAAAAATAGTGAGCTGCTTACTGAATAATTTGATATAGTTCAAAGTCTTAATGTTAGTGGGCAATTAATTGTAGAGCCTAAATGATGACGCTAATAAAGAATTTTTATGCTGCTGCGTTCTGGATCTAATATTAGTATGTAGAGATTATTAATAAATCTCGTTACGTACATACATATGTATCTTATTTCGCATTCTAATGACGAGATAAGATTTGTAGCGGTTATTAATGAGTTTGTAAAATATAAATGTAATTTCACTTTTTCAATTTGATTAGTTGGTTGAGAGTTAGTACATTACAAAAAGTATACACATTAGCAGTTGGTGTTAAATACGGTAGGCTACACAATATTTTTAGCGACTTAAGTTATGAGAATGCTTATGGTATTTTGGTACAGGATGACTAATGCGTTGTTTATAAATTGATTATAACTGATGTGTGAAAGGATGTGGCGGGTGACCATTATATATTAGATTAGCATATTTATTCAATAACTTTACATTAGTTCTTTTTATGGCACCAAGAAAGGGTATAAGTATAATTATGTTTTTTATTTTAGATAAACGTGGTGTACAAGTAAGTTTATCATCAATGATAATGCCTAAATACTTACATATATTTTTCTACTCTATCGATTCGCTTATTAATAATATATGTAGGTACGGATTCGCAACAGGTTTATTTTTATTTATAAATAACATAAATTTTGTTTTCTGAATATTAATCGTCAATTTATTGCAAGGAATTATGATATATATTTGGGTCTTCATTAATATTATTTTCTAAAACATTTATATTATCACCACAGTAGAACAGACACGTATCATCAGCAAAAATGGTATAGTTAGCTTTTAGGTTTACATGCATCATATTATTTACAAATAACAAGTACCTACTTACGTTTTATTCCTTCTTTTCTATAAATTAATTTTGTAGTTGGAATTCCATTCTTTTTTTTTTTTTTGAATCCATAATTGTATGCGGTTTATGCGGTTTTGAATCCAAAATTTTATGCGAGAAGTGAGAAATTAATACAAAAAGAAAAAATTAAATAAAAATTGTTATGAAGGTCAGGACATTTTTGTGTATAAGTACATAATACCATGCATAAGTAACAAAAATAATTATTTTACGATTGACTTTTATTTTATATATTTCTCGTATCAAAATTTATTTTGTATTCCACATACATAGGTACATATAAAAATGAATCTATACTTCGTGAAAAATCGTGTGGAAGTTCTTTTTTTAAGGAAATGGAAAAATTTTACTTATATTAAGTTTTAGTAAAGTTTTAGTATATTGTGTCTTCTTGAATGGTAGAAAGGGAGTTTAATTATTAGTCTGAACTCAACCTTTAGTTTTGTGCTACTTGCAATTTATGCACATACACATATGACAGCTTATAATATTACAGAAAAGGGGGCAATCGTATATAACTCTATATACTATAGTATTCCCAGGTATTACAGTTAAAAATATTACTTTAATTAAGATCAGTTTCTTTCTCTGAGAAAGTAACGGTCCTCTATATTATTTTATATTTATTTTAAAAATTATTTTATTGGTATGTTCCATAAATGTTAATTTTTTGTTAAAATAAACGCTGAGGTATATTTTACATTGTCTAAATACATTATGTACATACATATTAAGACTCGACTCTACTGATTTAACTTGGTGGTATAGCAATATAACCCCATTTTTTTTTTTTTTTGTAAAATATATTGTACATACTAGTCTTTTGCAACTTATTGAATATTTATATTTTTCATTTATAAAAATATGCAGAAATTGTATTTAAAGCGCTTGGCTTAAATCAGTATAATGAGATTACTATAATATATGACGGTTTATAGAAATCACTCTGGGCACACTCAAATGACATAAAATATTCCGTTGAAAGCACATTAGTGCACAATTTTCCCTATAAATATTGCGCTTCTGTTAACATAACACCGATGTTAGATTAAGTTACCCTTTTATATACAAATATATTTTATTAAATAATTTAAATTAGTTAATATTTCTTGTTATATGCAGTTATAATATTATAGAGATAATTACTATGAATAGAAAATTTTACAAATTTTTTTATGGAAATTGTTGAATAAATTTTGAATGACTCATAGAACAATTTTATAATAAATAATTAAAATATTACGAAATTATTGTGAAATTTATGGTGAAATATAACGTAATTATATTATATATGAGTAAATTTATATGCTTACAATTACTATTATGTAAATTATTTTATTTAAACTTTATATTCTTTATAAAATATATTAGTAATAAAATATATAATTTCAGTGTAAACACATTATTAATTTAATTATTAATCATCATAAAATAACCTGACAAGTAACAATAACATAAGGGTAAAATTACGATTTGTTAAAAAATTTAACTAACTGATTATCAAAATAAAAATATTTATAGTTAATAGGGATTGGTTTTAGCCTAAAAATATACGAACATCATTGTATGTACCATAATTTTTTTATAAATATTACATTTTATTTTTTAACTTTTAAGTGTTCATTTCTACACTGTGGAAATTTCATATAGATAGGGTGTAAAACTGGTTATAGAAACTCATTTATTGTGAGAACTGCTAAAATGTTAAAATGTGGAACATGCTTCCATCAATTGTGTTCGCCTCTGATGGAAATGCGCCATTTTACAATTTACTATTTTTCAAAAAGAACCTATACAGGTTCGTCTCTAATTTACCTCCCAATTCTCTCCTTACATCCTATTTCCCTCCAAATCCTTTTCCTGTTATCCAAACCTACAATAATGTATAAAGGAATCCGTTCCTACCTAGTGTTTGGATATATATAATTGTATCATATCAATTTCTTTTTAATGGAATTCTTTCATATGCTACACTATGTAGTGGTACATGATAGGATTAGGGTTCATAAAGGTTAAACAATATAACTTTATTTTTAATTTAATTTTAACAATGAATTTTCACTTTTCCATTAAAATTAACTATATACATATATCGGAAATTCCATGTTATAGTCTTTCGGACATTTAAAAAAATTTAGAAATTTTCTTTTACCAATTTATCCTAGCCTATCATTAACTCTATATACTGCAAATATTTGCATATTTCAAACCCTTTTATAGAGCAATATTTCACTAATATTTCGGTGTTCCAATAACAAAAACTTAAACGAGAAAAGTAACTTATATTTTCACAAAATGCTGTTAGTCATCGGGATCGTACACTTTTGTTAGTTTTATAATTTTCAATATTATACCATTTTCTGCGGATTCCTTTACAGTAGTAAAAAAAGAAAATCTTACATTTACATTACATTGCATATATGTTTATTGATAAAACATGAACTAAAATCTAATTATAGGCTTTTTATTACAACTTGTAAAAATTACAAGAAAGTATGCGAATGCATTACTCATCAGGAAAATCGGGCATTTAAATAAAAAATTTTCCGCTTCAAGAATGGATTTGAATCGATTTTAAAAACACAATTTAAAAAGGAAAGCAGATGAAGAACTAATACTCACATTATCTAATATTAGAACCTTAAAGAACCGTATAAGATATTATACTTATAGTTCATTTTAAAATTTTCGGTTTTCGGCTAATTTTTCATGGAATTCTTTAGCTTTATTAATTAATGTAACACTGTAAAATGTAAAGTTTCAATATTTTAGATGCATTTTTGTAATAAAAAATCTCATATAAAAAGGATAGATTGTTTTCTTCGACGACTTTTGAAATTAAAGAAACAAATTATTTTTCTTCTAATCAAAAAGTATTAAGTAAATCTCATGTAGCACTACCCATAATCAATAAATTATAAGTTTTATAAAAAATATCTACTACCTACAGCAGTTTACACTTTCTATCTTAAGAATTTTCAGAAGACAACAAGGTAAACCTATTGATAACCCTGAACCTAATAATAACCCTTTCAAACTTATTAGTTATACCCTTTTGGTAAAACGAGATTTCTATTCATTAAAACCACCTTCTTCTGTAGCCAATATTGGGCGTTTTTCTTTTTCTCATCAGAGCAGAGGCAGAGCTGTCAAGCAAAAAAAATTGTGTTTCTTTTTATGCTCAGATTATCCATTTTGTGTTTCTTTTTTAACTCGGAGTGTGATCAGAGCTCGTAAAAATTTCTCAGATTTCACAGAGTTTTCAATAACTATAACGTCAAATTAAGAATAAAATAATAAAAATGTCATCAAAATAAAATTTCGTGCATAGATAAAAATTTTTTTTTAAGTTTTTTTTTTTAAATTATATTAAATGAAATTTTACGTAAAATAACTTTGTTTTATTTTATTTCTTAAATAAATTCCTTTTAAAATTATTTAAAACATTTAAAATAATGAAATAAAATAAAAAAAATACTGACGTTAGAAAATAATTTGGATAAAAATTGACAATTTGTGCTCTGAACGTTTCTTTTTTAACTCAGAACGGTCAGAGTTCAGATAAAAGTTTGCTCTGAGCGCTCGACATCTGCTCTGATCATTGATCTGATGAGAAAAAGAAAAACGCTCATAATGGAATTTTATAAAAATAATGTTATAGAATTTATGTAAAAAACGTATAAATGGTTGTAAATAAAAAATAAATAAAAAAATAATATATTTTCATGAATTCGACCGTAAACATAAGTTTTAAACTCGTTAATTTGGCAAACATTTAGTTTTTGATTTTTAAAAAGTCTCTTTGATATGACAAAACTATATATACATACATACATACATAAGACTGGTTAAAAAATGATTTATGAGAAAATAAGAAATTATAGTTTTTGATATTAAAGTTGAAAAGTTGATATTAAAGTTGGGTTGTAATCTTTTCCAAAGAAATTATTTTCCATTTATGACGAAAAATATCTTTATTTAAATATTTAAAAAATATAAAAAATAAAATTTTAGGTCAAAATCAAATTGTTGTATAGGTATACTGTAATTTTTTAAAATTATAATTTGTTGTGCATTTTATAAAAAATACAAAAATACAAATTTCAATACAAATACAAAATAATAAAACAATCCGTGACATCCAAATTGCATAAAAAAAGCGTCCGATGCAAAGTATTATGATCCAAATTGTAAAACAAAAGCTTTTTACAAAGTATCATGAATCATGATCCAAATTGCATTATTATGACAGTTTGTACACCGCCTACGATGTGAGTTTGTTTAAAATTTTTGCATCTAAAATTTTCCGAACACTTTTAATTTATCTTTGACAATTTGATAGTGAAGTTGAATTTTTAACTGGCGAAAAAGTTGTTTTAAATTGTATTACATTTACATTGCATTTAGACGCGAAACATCGATTTTGCAATGCATTAAAAAACTTCATGTGTATTTGTACCGCATCCAAACGCTTTTTTTATGCAATTTGGATGTCACGGAATATTTCTGTTTAGAGAATAAATTAAAAAAAAAAAATTTAATTTTAAATTTATCTTGTTATTAAACTTGCACAAAAGATTAAGGGAACAAGAAAATGTCAAGAGTTTCGATCGGTTAACACTATAATGATGGAATTAAAAGTAATAGAGAAAATAGTAAATATTCAATTGGAAGAAGATCTTATAAAATTTAGTATGATTCATGAAAATCAATCCGACTTTAGAAAAAATCATAGCTGTAAATTATTACTAAATCTAGTAGCTTTTTTTTTTTTCCTTGCCACTTCTCAAAAGAGCATCATAGAGCATCCACAAAGTCATTTATTATTCATATTTGACTAAGTTCAGTTTCGTGAATCATTAATTTCACTAAGCCCATGATTATTCGGCTGTAGCTATTGTACAAGACTATAGAGACATTTATTTTATTTCCTACGCCATCTATTGTCTTATGCAAAAATTATGGGTTATTATTATTTCATTAGTCATTCATAGTCTTGTACAATAGCTACAGCCGAGTAATTAACGGCTTAGTGAAATTAATGATTCACGAAACTGAAACTTTGTCCGAACTACTTGTACAATAGATTAGTTTACGCCAGTGATATTTTATAAGTATAATTTAAGAAATATATGAAATTTTCGATTAAATTATTTTAGAAATGAAAAAAACTAAGAATATGCTACTGTGTAAAGGTTTAATTAAAACTATTTTAATAACTTACTAAATGAATTAAAATTTGAAAATAATTTGTAAACTTTACAAAAAAGTATTATTGGTTATGATAAGAGAAATTTTTAAATATATTATTGAATTACATATGCTATTTATATAACTAATATTTATTATTATTATTAGGAATGTCTTAGAATGAATGTATATAAATTAATAATTGTATTAAAATACTAATAAAATAAAAAAGAAATATAAAATCCATATTTCTTATTTATTTTCTGAATTTTAGAAAATCAGCAACTTTCTTTTGTTTAAACTTTGGCACTATAAAATCTTAATTAATATAATTATTAATTTAAAAACTAATAATTTTCTTTTTATCGCTTTAGTATATTATCATAAAAAAAACTATATTATTAATATTATAATATATATTTATTACAATTTTTACAGCTGCTGTCGGTCCGCGCATTAATTTGACGTTTAAATAAACTAAGTATAGATATATATTAATTTCAATACGGCTTGTTCAAATAAATGCGGATCATTTCGATCATTCACCTTTAGTTTCCTTTAGTTATAATTTTTTTTTTTTTTGTTTTACATTTTCACACACTTATAAATACCATAACTAATTCTAATATATCTAGGACATTCAGTTAGTCCTATTGTTCTTATATCTAATGTTAAATTTTGATTTAAATTAATAGTATCATTTAAATTTAAATTATCATTTAAAATATTAATAAGACTGTCATTTAAATTTTTTGTTGTCATTGTTTCTTGTAGCGTTGTTGATGAATTTGATAAGATTTGACGAAATTTTTCAAAATTAATTTTATTTGTTTGATTTTTTTTATTATTTTTTTCATCCAGAATTTCTGATTTTATTTTTTCCCATTCATCTTTAAATATGAAATCTTTTTTGTCGCTTGTTATAAAATTTATATTAAAAAATATATTAAAAAATATTATTTTTAATAAAATATAATTAAAATTTTGTTTCATTTGTTTTTTTTTTTTGTTCTACTAATGTAATATAATTCGCACTGCGTTTATAGTGTTTGTTTTATGATGATGATTTGTGAACAACTAAATAATTATTAAATTTTGTTTTAATTTCTTTTGAGTATTTTTTTTTATTTTTCTGCAGATTATAAATTAATTGTTTAATTTATAGTTATATTTAATGAATTTCATGTTATTAAAAAAGAATCTATTTAAGTAAAATAATAGTTAAAAGAATTCTAAATATGTATGTACATATTATAGAATTTTTTAATGAATAATATTTTGTAAAATAAATAAAATGAGTAATTTTAACTATGTATTACTGCTTTATGTATGTATATTACAATATAATACAGGGTGGGCCAACTTGGACTGACTGATTTGAAATATTTTTTTATTTTATTCATTTTGCAGATAATAAAGAATTTTATAAAACTTTATAATGTCGTGGCTATAATATGCTATAATATGCCAATAATGGCTATAATATGCCAATAGACTTATTATGCTTGCGACAGAAAATGCCAACTTTTTAAACGATCAAACAATATTATGAGCGAAGAAGCACATTTTCATTTAAATGGATATGTTAATAAATATAAAACTGCCTAATTTGGGATGGTACGGAGAACACGAGAGTAGTGCATCAGCAACAATTACATTCTCTCAGATGCACTGTTTGTTGTGGGATGGCTGATAGAGTTATCGGTCCAAATTTTTTCGAAAATGAAACTGAGCATCCAGAAATCGTTTGTGGGGCGGCATACTGGACCATGTTAGCAAATTTTTAACGTCCGGTAATTCTCAATACAATAGTGACTTTTCGATGACCAAATAATTTCAAAAAATGCTGATTTCGCATGGCCATTTCATTCCTCAGTTTTGACGACTCCTGATTTTTTGTTTTGTGGGGTTTCTTGAAAGAAAGGGTTTACGTCAACAAACCACAAAATATTCAAGAAACCACAAAATATTCAGGTACATATATAACAATAAATATTATTTCGTTGAATAATAACATTTCATATCTGTGGTAAGAGATATAATATTATATTAATTTAATAAATGACTCACATTGCCATATCAATCAACTATAGAAACAAAACAAAAACATCTTTCTGAATGTGAACAAAAAAAAGAATTAATTTCTTCAACAAAATATTGAAAATAAAGATACCATAAAATACCGTTGAAGATAAAGATGAGTATATTATATTATATGAGTCTTATGAAATAATTAGCATAAATCCATTTCTCAAAAGGAAAATGGCATTAAGACCACTTGAGAAAATGGCATAAAAACCACTTGGCATAAAATCAGTTAACATAAATAGAAATATAGAAAAATTCCATTTATAATTATAAATCTTTTTGCCATTTGACGTAAATTTCACTAATGAGTTTGGGCCAACTGGAGTGCTCCCACATTATATATTATTATTGTAAATGTAAATTGTGCTTGTAGAAATCTTCAAATTAAAAATAAAAGTTTTATTAATAAATTTTTCAAAACTTTGAGCTTTAATTATTAAATTAACTTTTTCTTTTTTATTTATTTTGTTTTTAAAAAGAAAATTTTAATTATTGTTAATTTTTAAATAGAAAAATATTTTTTTTCCAGTTAGAACAATTTTGATTTGAGTTCATAATACATATTATTATTGTTGTTTTAATATGTTTCCTTTTTTATTTAAATTATTACAAATTGAACCTTGATTTTATTTTCTTTTTTTTATATTCAATAAAAAACACTATTTATTTGTTTTTTAATATCTTTTTTAAAATAAGTGTTATTTAAAATTTGGCTGTACCTTTACTTTACAAAAAAAAACCATTCTTCGCACAATCGAAGTCCGGTGTCTCATACTTTCGGATTTTGGTTAAAATCGCCGTGATATCATATGACACTGATTTTTACAATTCTTCGGCAAAAAAAACTTATAAACGTAAAGATATCAATCATATATTAGGGCCTATAGCCCTATACCAATAAGTCTATTTATCCTAAAAAAATATTTCCAATAATAATCCAATTGAATTAAGAATTTAATAAAAATCGTTGTTTGAAGCAACATTTAAATAAAAAACGAAGGATATTAACTTTATAAAGAAAATGATAACTGGAATGGAAGTGCATAGATTTTGGAAAAAAAAAAAACAGTGCTAGACTTCTGGTCATACATATAATGATATATATATCATTAAACATGGTATAGTAGGAGAGAACAGTAGATAATGGTAGTAGCCTCACAGATTTGGATACGGGTGTCAGTGGGAACTAATAGCTATATACTACCCAATCTTTGGGATAGATGTCGAGTTAGTGATTATACAAAATATACATAATAATTACATACATATATATACAGAAATTTTATAAATAGTTAGTATAATATTAATCCTAGTAGAATCGATTTTTATTTATCACCTTATTGATTTCACCTATTTTTTAATAATTGCTGACAAATTTATGGCTGAATTTGAGATAAATTTAAATTAATGAAATTAAATTTATTCCCTAAAATTTGGTTGAGGTATGTGGACGATATTTTCGCCATTGTCAAAAAAACAGAGTTTCTAAACATTTTAAATATTATCAATCGGCAATATACAACCATTAATTTTACATATATAAATTAGAAAAAGACAATACACTACAATTTTTAGACTTGGAACAGAAGAGAAATGGGAACAAAATTGATTTCGTTATTTATCATAAACCAACATCAACTATGAAATATATAACTTCAGATTCGTACTGTCCAATTCAACATAAACATGCCAGTTTCCATTCAATGTTACATCATTTATGTAAATTATCTTTTATCTATTAATAATTTCAAAACAGAATACAATTACATAAAAAAAAATTGCTAATGTTAATGGTTACCCAGAAACATTAGTTGACGAATTAATTGCAATACATTTTAAACGCAATAAGAAAAATAATATTACAACACTATTTTGACAAAATTTAAATATACAAAATAATTTACCTTTCTTTCAATTATATTCCACAGGTCACAAATTACCTTATACACATTTATAAAAAATTTAATATGGATACATACACAATGAGAATAAAAATAAAATTTATAATTTACTTAAATCAACAAAAAACTAACCTAAAAATGTAAATAAATCAGGTGCATACATACATATACATATATAAAATTACATGTAAGGAGTGCAATATAAATTATAATGGACAAACCAAAAGAAAAATAGGTGATAGATTTAAAGAACATTTAAGCTACATATATAAAAAAATGGCCAACATAAAAAATTTGGAGTATCAATCCAAATAACATGCATATGACAAACTAGATTTTAATCTCAATTCATATGAACTTACTCTCTAATTAAACATATTAGGAACCCAGCAAAAATAGATTCATATACGAAACTTTTTACATTAATAAAGAAAACAACAGTATGAATGCAGACAAAGGGAATACTGATACGTTTTTATTTTTTCGTTTCGGTAATTTTTATTTTTTATTTCAATTTTTATGACTTTAATCGTTTATTATTTATGTATTTTAATTTTTTGTTGTTGTTCCTTCTTTTTTAAAATTTCTAAATTGACTTTTTAATTTGCTTTTTATTTATATTTTTGTTTTCTGATTTTGTTATTATTTTTATTTTTTTTAATATTTTTTTTTTTTTGTTTTTGTAATTCCTTTTGATTTCGTTCAATTTATTATTATTTAAAAAAAATTTTTTGATTTAATTTGACGAATGTTTAGAATTTATTTGAATTTGTTCTTTTTTGGACATTTTAAGTTCTTTTTTGGACATTTTTTATTTATTTTTTTGTGTTTTGTAATTTCGTTCAATTTATTATTTAATTTGGGGGCTTCGGTAGCCTACTGGGTAGGCGTGTAGCGTATTAACCGAAGGAGTGTGGGTTCTCGATCCCTGCACAGGTCGTAAGTTTTTTTCTTTACATACCCCCCTTACGACCTAATATAATGTAAATATATAGTATATAATATAAACAAAATACATAATATTAGTATATAATTTAATAATAGTATAAAAACCTATAATGGCCTTAGTAGCCGATTGTTCAATAATATTGCACTACATTAATGTATGTAATATTAATATAAATAAATAAATAAATAAATAATTTAATTTGACAAATGTTTAAAATTAATTGATATTATGACATAATATGATTTATATGGGTTTTCTAATATAATATTTACATATACATATAATTTAAAATAGCAATCGTGCAGTGCTGAAAATGGGCTATGCTCGTAATTCATCCAAAATATAATTAATAATTTTTTTTTTTTATAATAAAAGAATGATAATAAGTTAAATTTAAAATAATTTTGTGTTGTTTTTATTAATTTATTATTTTTGTTATTTGTTATTATTTAAAAATTATTAAAAAAATAGATAGAATCAATAAGGTGATAAAAATGAAAATTTAAAATCAATTTTATAAATAGATTATAATAGGAATAAATAGGTTACATATGTATAGAAGTAAATAGACTATATATGAAATCATTTTTTTGTTTTTTAAATTTTGAATTTTTTTTTTTGTATTTATTTATTTACATACATACATAATTAATTTAAAAAAAAAATTAAATTAGGTACCTATACATATTTCAGAATTATTTAATAAAATGTATTTTTTAGATATTCATTTACTATATGTATATATTCATCATTTATTATTTGATTTATTAAGGATTTATTCAATTATGTACCAAAATTTCACAGCTCAATAAAATTATTTTCTATACTTTTTCAAATGTTTATTTATTTAATTACTTAATGGTTTTAGAAAATTTATTTTTTAAAAAATAAATACATATATTTCATTTATTCACATTTCATTTATATTTTAATTTATTAAAATTAAAAAATGATAATTTTTAAAAATTTATTAATCCAATCAATTGTAATAATAACACTTTTGATTATTTTTTTTTTTTTTCTTTCATATTATGATTTTTTTTTTTTTTTAAATCAAAAAAAAAAAAACACGATTCAAACCAATTTAATTTTAAACTTTTCAATTAAATTTAATATATTTAATTTTTTTTTTTTTTTGTTTTTTTTTTTTATTTCCCAACTGGTATACATCTGAATCTTCCATTTCCAAGATAAATAGATCTAGGACATTGATTATTTGATATAAATCTTATTTCAAATGTTACATTATGATTTGTATCTATTATATTAGTTACAGTTTCATTTTTATTAGATTCTGTATTTGAGAAATTTTCAAAAGTTACTTTTATTATATTATCATTATTTCTTTCCAATTTTAATAATTCTGATTTAGTTTTTTCCCATTCATCAGGAAATATAAAATTATTGTTATTTGTAAATAATCCAGCTCTATTATTAATATTAATTGAAGTTTTTTCTGTTCTTGCAGTTGTTTGTATTGGATGTGATAAGGTTTGAATTAATTTTTCTGTACTACTTTTATAATTTTCATTATTATTTTTTAAATCATCAGATTTTATTATTTCCCATTTATCTTTAAATATAAAATCATTTCCTAAATAACTGGCATTTAATTTTATATTATAAAATATAAAAAAAAATAAAAATTTTAATAAAAAAAAATTTTTCATATTTTTTTTCTATTTTTTAAAAATCAAAGATTATAATAATTATTTATTTCGCTGTCTTAATGGTTCGGCTAAAACTAAATAATTATTATTATGAAAAATATTTTATATTTATTTTTAATTCTAAAAAAAAAAAAAAAAAAGTAGCAAAACAATTAATAATATACGATTTACAGATAATTTTTTAATAATATGTTTTATTTTTAGCACATTTTTCAAACAAAAAAAATTAAAAAAATGTCCCTACTTTTAACTCTATGCGTCTGTCTGGATGTTTACAAAACTTTTACATCGTTTGAAATAGAGTAATGATATTTTATCTACGTATTCGTATTCGACATCACAAAAAACTAAATTTTAATGAAATAATGGAACAACTTTTTTCTGTAGCCCCATCCTTTATGAAATTACAGCTCTCCAAAGTTTAAAAAAGTCCTATATATTTAAATTGTTATAACACAAGTTATATAAGTATAAGGTAAATCTTCAATCTGGAAAGGCTAAACTTTATAAATATATACGAGTATTTTTGCCATACCGTTATGCAAAATTAAATTTTTGTAAAATTCTTCGCCCCCTTTCTTCCAAACGGTTTAACTTAGAAATATGAAATTGAGAGAAGTTAGATTTTTGAAAATGAGTACAAGTATAAGTCATTTCAAAAAATATTTTTGTGTTGTTCTCCGTTTAGGAGCTAAGGATCGTAAGCTATGTAAAGGATCAAAAACTGAAAATTACATATTTTTAAACACCTGGAACACCCTGGAACTTGAACGCGTGTCTAAATATTTTTGAAGCTATACATAAAAATATTTTTATTTCTGTTAAAACAACTTCTCTTAGGGTTACCTTAAATTCGACGAAAATGTGACTTGTAATACTGAAAACGCTTGATTTTTTAATTACTTGTTTTTGGTTTTCTTTGTTTATTTTGTAAAATGTGAAATAAAATATGCCTGTAACAGTTTTTTTTTTTTTTTGTAGAATACTTCTATCGCATAATCAGAGAATATATGTCCCTTTGAGGAATGAATACTGTTATTTTACCCGTCTCAAACAAATGTATCCACCAAACAATCTATAGTCACCATAGAACTAATGTTGAAAATACCACCCAAAATTTTCATATGTTTTAGATTTTCGTAAAAATGAAAAGTCAAATAGAAAAGCAGAAACTGCATTAGTTAGGGAAAATTAAAATATGATAAAAAAATAAAATAAAGAGCAGACACAGTTTAATAGTAATACTAGAAATAGAATGAATCTTAAAGTTATACACTTAGTTTAAAGCACTGAGAATATGAATAACTTAAACGACCACAGATAAAAATTGTTTTGACCTATAGTAACCTGAACCACCTGAACGCGTTAGCAACAAGAATCAAAAACGGTTACACATAGCATTTACCTATTTTTCTTTTGTAGTAGACCTTCCACTTTATTAAAGGAATCGGTTGATTTAATGATGTATACAATAATTATCTACTTACTCAACATTGAACAAAAATATTTGTAGTGCCTTTGTGTAAATCAGACATCCGCTTTTATTCATTAAAGTACATTTATTTAAAAAAAATTTAACTATTTTGTCTTCTTTTGAATATGAATTGTTGATTTCTGATCAATTTCGTTTTTATTGCTTATTTATACTAAAGTTTATAATAAATAACTAATTCATAATTGAAGAAGATAGATTAGGTAGAAACTATATATTACTTATATAGATACTGCTTATATATATGTTAATATGTATTAATATATGTATGTACAATTAGTATAGAGGTAATTTGATTATTCAAAGTGTTTATTAAATTTGTATACTTATGTATATTTATACAGCCGGGTAATCAACGGCTATAAGTAAAATTAAAGATTCCAGAAACTGAAGCTTAGTCAAATTTAAATATGAATAATAAATGACTTAGTGAATGCTTTATGCTTCTCGTAAGAGTGGAAAGTAGAAAAAAAAAATTTACAAAGTGTGGTATCTTCCTCATTTTGAACATCAACAATATGATAATTTGAGTCATTATGAATGTAATGTTTATACCCGTACGATAAGGATCGGATATATTAAAATTGGTCCTCCGTTTGTAACACCTCGAAATAAGCTAGCTAGATATACCTTGAAAGGTATGGATCGGATCAGAATTAAATTCTAAGTTGATTAAGCTTTGCCGGTCCGTCCGTCAGCAAGATAACTCAAAAACTAAGAAAGCTTTGAACGTCATACAATAAAACTAATGTTGAAAATCCCACCCAAAATTTTCATATGTTTTGGATTTTCCTAAAAATAAAAAGCCAAATAGAAAAACAGAAACTTGTCTTGAAATTAACACAAAATATTCTTACATCAATTTGTAGGTTCCCTATTTTTTTTGGTTGAGATCCGACTAAAACTTCGGGTAGCTCTCGAAGAATAAACATTTAGATCCCAACATTTTTTTTGAAATGAAGCAATGAAATTTTAACTGCTGATAGATATCATAAAAATATTAATTTTGTATTAACAACTTTTTTCTGTAGCCCCACCCGTTACGGAGCTACAGCTCCCCAAAGTTCGAAAAAGCTCTACATATTTTTAATTATTCGTAGCTGTATGGGGTTAAAAATTAAAAAAATCGTTTTTTTTAAACACCTGTAACTTGAACACCTGTCAAATTTTTTTGAAGTAATATACAAAAATTAAAGCTCCAATATGATATTTTTATTTCTATTAACAACTTTTCTTAATAATATAGGGTTACCTTAAAATTGACGAAAGTGTGACTTCATTTTTCTAACAAATTATTTTAACGATTCTTTTGCATTTTTTTTACTCAACACAACTAATTGTTGTGATGATACGTAGTACAAATAAAATAAAATAATATAAAAAAATAAATAAAAAATGTAACAGTTGCTTGAAGAATTTATATTTATGTGATATTAGTAAACATACTTGTATAACTCATGTTTATTTACATATCACATATGTCATTGATATGCACTGATGAATGAATGATATATAATACATACATATGTATAGTATAAATTATTATACATTTGCCGCTTAGTATTAAATGGCACTATAGCATATTTGTAAAAAATTTTGGAGTTTGGATAATCGTTATGTGAAAGGTTAGAATCTGCTTTTGAAGAATGTATTAACTTATAGTTTAAATATATGTACAACCCATAGTTCTAAAAATTATAAAATTCACCCAAATTATTTTAAAATATTAAAAAATTAAAAAAATAATATTATAAGCAGTGACAGGCTATGACAAAGGCAACTGTATTCTTCCTCGTTTTCTATTAAAATTATTAAAATTAAATTTTTAATCTTTTAAAAAAGATTTGATTGAATATAGTGCAATTATTTCCTTTTTTCACTTTGAAATTTTAAAAATTTTTTTTTTAAATTTTCATCATGGTGAGAGAGGTGTAAAAAAGGTGCAAGTCTAAGGATTGTCTACTATAATGTCTATCAAACAGCTAGAACAAGTAATTTCTTGGAAAACCCATATTTTTATTAGCTGATTATTATAAGAATGAGAGATAACATTTTATTTTATTTTATATTAAAGGTCACCAAAAAAATGATTAAATTTTAAATCCCATATAAAAACGACTGATTTTTTTTTTTAATTTTTAATAATTTATAAATAATTTAATTTCCTGAAAAATAAAAAAAAAAATGTGTAACTTTAAATTTCAGTACCTAATTTATGATTATACCCGTATGATAAGTACCGGGAATAATAAAATTACCCCTCCGTTTGTAACCCCTCGAAATAAGTGAGCTAGATATACCTTCAAAGGTATGGGTCGGATCAGAATCAAACTCTGAGTGGATTAAGCTTTGTCCGTCCGTCCCTCAGCAGGCTAACTCAAAAACTAAAAAATCTGGAGTATTGAAATTAACACAAAATATTTTTGAATCAATTTGTATAGGTTCCCTATTTTTTTTAGTTGAAATCTGATCAAAACTTCGGGTAGCTCTCGAACAACTAACTTTTTGATCTCCACATTTTTCATACAAATTTTTCAAAAATTCTACATCGTTTTAAGTAGACCCATGAAATTTTAGTTACGGATAGGTGTTTTAAAAAACTTAATTTTATGGCTATGAAGATAGAACTTTTTTTTGTAGCCCTACCTATTACGGAGCTACAACCCCACAAAAGTTCGGAAAATTTCTATGTTTAAATTGTTATAAACACAAGGTATATCTTCAATCTGAAAATGCCAAACGATAGCTACAGTTACGAGATTTACAAATGTTTATATACATATATAATAAAAATATATTTGAAGCATAACCATACGTGGCTTAATTTCCCGATATGCGAAACGAATTATTGCGAAATTCTTTAACCCTTCTATCTTCTAACGGTTTAAATTTTGACAGCGGATCTTTGAAAATGAGTATGAGTCATTTAAAATAAAATTTTTTCTATCGCCCACCGTTTAGGGCCTTAACATCTGTAACTTGAACATATGTTAAAATTTTTTTGAAGTACATATATAATACATAAAAAATAAAACTCCAACATTATACTTTTATTTCTGTTAGCAACTTTTCTTAATAATGTAGGGTTACCAATGGATGAAAGTGTGACTTGATTTTTTCAATTTTTCTAACAAATTTCTTTAACGATTTTTTCGTTTTGAATAAATAAAAATTGACAGTTACTTAAAGAATTTTTATTTATATGATATTGGTATACATACAATATATCATGTTTATTTACATATCATATTAATATGTCACTTATGAATGCATATATAATAACAATATTGACATAATATGTAGCGGCGTATATACGTATTTTCTTGTATTTATAAGAAAATATTCTATGAATGAAATATTTTTAAAGAAATACCGTTATACATATATAAATACATATGCATATTAATATACATATATGTATTTGGTATTTTGTAGTAAGTTTAGTATAAGTTAATATACATTTGCCGCCTAGTATTAAATAGTACTGTACTAGGTATATCTTATTTGAAAAAGTTTTGGATTAATAATTGTTAGGTGGAAAGTTATAAATTGGTTAGAATGTGCTTTTGATGAATGTATAAACATATAGTTTGAATATATGTATGAACATACCATAGTTCTAAAAATTATAAAATTCTCCCAAATTATTTTAAAATGCTGAAAAATTAAAAAATAATATTATGAGCAGAGTGACAGCCTACGAACATACTGACGGATTCTTATGGGTATCTAAAAGTTGACAAAGGCTACTGTATTTTTTCTCGTTTTTTTTTTAGGTTTAAAATTTGCTGAACTTGAAAAACGTGTGGCTATCTGTAAAAAGAAGTTATGCAAAAATTAACATACATACAAGTATATACATACATAATTAAAATAAATAAAATACGATTAACATTATTTGCTAGAATGCTTTAAAATTAATAACAGTAAAATTAAGATTTTGCTAATTGTTAAATAAGAATAACGTATATAAAAACCCATAAAACTTTAATAAGAACTGTGGTTAATGTACTTTAATAAGAACTCTGCTATAAAATATAATAAGCAACAATGAGAAAACTTTAAGGATATTAGAAAGAAAAATTTATTGTTTAATAAAAAAAATCATTTATGAAAAAAAATTAATGTATTTTTAAATCTCTAATAGAAAATGAAGGTACACCGCTTTCATAAAGGATAAAAAAATAAGCTATTTATACTCGAAGTATAATCAAAAGCTAAAATTATATGGTGATTAAAATAATATAAAATAGCAAGATTCAAGTGATCGTAAAACTAATTGCAAACTTAATGACAGACCAAATGATGAAAAAAGTGGCAAGAAGATATGGAGTTAGCGCAACCTAATCAATATGTGATATAAAACATAAAACTTAACTTCTACAAAATCTTAAATAACCAGTTTACATAGATACTAATAAGTTATGCTCATATAAAAAGGAGGTTATATTGTAGCTACGGGAACCTGTTTATGCCAACAAAATTTTGAAGAAGTAAAATAACTTCTTTTAAAAAAATTAGGCACCTTGCAGCTCCAATAGACGCTGAGTTATTTTCATATAAAAGACCGTTGAACTTTCTCAATTTCAATAGGGAAACTAACAATTTTCCAAAATTGAAACGCTAAAAATGTCAGAAGTCTGGCTTTATTTATTTTTTAGTTATCATGCGGGCTAACGGATGTTAATTTAATAATTATTCAATAATTAAAAACGATTCCGGTTAATTCAATCTCGTCTTCCTGTGTTACAAATCTAAAAAGACGGATTAACATCACATAGGTCACAAAAATTTTAATACAGAACATTTATTTGTTTACTAAAATATTATGTTTATTTAGTTATTTATTTTGAGTTATACAAACTAATCAAATATTTTTTTGTACAAATATCTTTACCAATCATTAATGTTAAGATTCTCAACTTCATCGTTGATTCCAACTTTATCCTTCAATTTCTCAATTTTCTTTACTTTTTTCTCTGATTTATTATTTATTTTTTTAACATTTTCTTTAATTTTCTTTGTTGTTTTCACTTTCTTTTTATTCAATTTATTGTTGACTGTTTTTTGATCACTTACGATTTCATCTGCATCTTGATTTATATTATCATTATCATCGTTGTCATCATCTTTGCCAAAGAAATCATCTGAATCATCATCGTCAAGATTAAATTTGATTTCGTCTTTTTCATTATTTGGTTTTTTACGTTTTATAACAGGAATATTATATTCACTAATTTCAGCTGTATTTGAAGCTTGTCTCTTTTTCTTAATTTGATTTGTTTTATTCCAATTTATATAATATATGTTTAAAGGTGTTTCTTTACTTCTAATATTAGCTTCCCAAGCATTAATTTTTTGTGTTTCATTTAATGCAAATTTAACCAAACGTCTTTCATTATCTATATATTTAGCATTTTCTTCTATTTTATCCAAAAGTTGTTTTAATTTACGATTAGCATTACCGTCTTTATTATTTTTAATGAATTTTTTTAATAACATTACTGCGGGTACAATTAAATCAGGAAAAGCTAATGATGCTGATAGATGCTCTAAATATTCTAATGATAGAGCAAAAATCTGTTCAATAACTTCTTTTTTAAAGTTATTGTCATTAACTTGTGCTTTACTAACTCGTAAAATACATGTAAAATCTAATGCTTTCATTGATTCACCAGTACTTGATTTTTTAAAAAGATTTCCTTTCAATACTTCAAAAATAAACGGAAGTATTGGAATATATATATTTGATTGTTTTGATAATGTAATAAGTGCTTTTATGCAGTGAAATCTTAAAGGATAAAATTGAATTGTTGGTGTACATTTAATTAAGCCGATTGTTAAATTAACTAACGGATAAACTAATGGTTTTAAATCTGGATGTTCTTCACTAAAACTTAACATTTCAGCCCAAATTTTTATAGAATTAACATATTGCCAATTATAAATGGCTTGAAAACATTGCTTCTTTTTCAAAATGATAGCATTTCTTAAATGAATTGCTAATTGACGAATATAAAGAAAAGCATGTTGATATGCGAGTTTTGTATCCAATAAAAATATTTCAATCAATGATCTTCTCATAAAATTTATAGCGGGTAATGTATTCGGACTTACAAACTTACAATTTCTTATATAAGAAATGTACATCGCTTTTAGAACATGGTTTATTAAAACTTGTTGTTGACTTCTAGTAATTTTAAGAATACATAAAAATGATAGTACACGAACAGGATCTTCTTGTGAAGTACTCCATAGGTTAATTAAAGTTTTTATTAAAGCTTTCGAAACCACTGTAAAACTTGAAATAAAAGATGACATTTGATGTAAATGTTTTAATAGCAAAGTGCACATATATGAATTAGATATACGTTCAAGAATACCAGCTAAATTGGTAAAATAATTTCTAAGACAATTTTTTAATTTTCGAAATTTTTCACTCTTTTGAAAATTTTTGTTACTTTTTTCATTTATATCCAAATATTTACTTATACTTGGATATAGATATAAAACACATAATTGAATTGAAGCATTAAATACAGCTGGATTTTCAATTTTATATTCAGATTTTTTTTTTTCTTCATCTGATATACTATTAAGAGCAGCATTAAATGCCAGCATAGCATTTCGAATAAATTTTGCAGACGGGGTTGATTTCATTAATTCATTTTGCCATTCTTTAATAATTTTTAATGTTAATTTACCAGCATGTACACCTGATTTAAATTCATCATCGTCATCATCTTCACTATCATCGTCCTCTTCGTCACTGGCAACTTCTAACATAGATGGTGGTATATGAATGTTTTCATGATCAGCATTATCATTATTTATTGAATCCAAATCTTCGTCATCTGAGCCATCTAAATCAAATTGCATTAAATCTTTATCATTGTCATCGATATCAGAGTTATTTAAAATTTCAGTTAACTTTTCTTTATGCAGTTCAGATTTTGATTTTTTCTTTTCAAATTTTTTCTTGTTACTTTTAATAAGTTTTGCCTTTTTAGCAAATGATTTCTTTTTTACATACATTTTTGTATTAAATTTATTGACTATGCTGCAGATATAATTCTTATTTCCTAAAAGTAATGTATTTATGTTTTGTTTTATATTTTTATTGAAGTGACATTTTCTGTTGTATTTTAATATACTTACTTAAAAGTATTTAATACTTTGAAATCTGCCAATTTGTAATTTTTTAGTTATTATTTATTCCCTAACTTCAACACGTGCTTATTAAAGTAATAAAATAACAACAAATTGTTGAAATAAATAAAATGACAACTGTGAATTTTGCAGAAATATAATAGACATGTCATACTCATAGGTCATAACCATGTCATAACATATTGCAGTGCACAGACAAACGCCATAAGCGATGAGTAGATAAAACACTAATAATGCCCCTCCTATTTTTTTTAAACTATTCAATAATTTCTAAGTTTATATTTAAAAAAATTAACCTACCTTTTGTTTTTTTATATCTTTTAATTATTTTTGATTAGAACCAACATTTTTGGTTAATTTCTAATCAAATTTATTATTTAAATAAAATTCAAACTACATTTGACACAACTGCAAAAAGAAATAAAACATATGGAATCAATCAACATTAAACAACACAAGTGACAGTTTATGTCGTCAAAACGCACGTGAAAATAATTTTGTAAACAAAACAAAATAATGCAATATTTTTAAAGTTCAGTTGGTTTTATTTAATTTTTAAGTGTTTTTAAGCATTAAGAAACATGGGTTCAAGATTAATAGTTAAAAATTTACCAAAAAATGTAATTTATAATATATTAATGTCAAACAATTAAAAATTTTAATGTATCTTTAATTTTAGATTACTGAAAGTAAACTTCGTCAACTTTTTGAAGAAAAAGGCACAATAACTGATATACAATTAAAATATACAAAAGATGGTATTTTTAGACAATTTGCTTTTATTGGTTATCAAAATGAAGACGATGCAAATATTGCCCTTAAATATTTTAATAATTCATTTTTACAAACTGCAAGAATTAAAGTAGAACATTGTGAAGCTTTAGGTAGTGAGCAGAAAGCAAAATCATGGAGTAAACATGCGACTGACAGTGATGCATATAGAAAACTTCATGGAATTGTTGAACAAGAACGTCTTGAAAAAGAAAAAAGGTTATTAGAGAAAAAATTAAAAAAGAAAAACAAAATTGAAGAAATTATTGGAGAACATAAAGATGATCCAGAATTTCAAGAGTTTATGAAAGTTCATGATAAAAATCGTAATTTATGGGCAAATGATGAATTTATTAATGATGAACAAAATGCTAATCAAGAAACTGAAAGTTTAAAAGTGAAAGTTGAAAAAGGCCCTGAAGATGATAAGGAAAAAATTCAGTCATCAGAAGTTAATGATTCTGGAAGTGAAGATGAAGGAAGTGAAGAAGAAAGTGACGATGACAGTCAAAATGAAGAAAATGAGGTACAAACACAAAAAAAAATTGCATTAAAAAATGAAATAAGTGATTTGGAGTATATGAAATCTTTAATGCAAAACAAAAATGCAGAAACGGAATCTAAGCTATCTAAAACTAAAACAAAAGCGAAAGTAAAAAACACGCAAGAGTCAATTGATCTACTCACGATCAAGATTCGTAACATACCATTTAAAACTAAGAAACAAGATATAATACAATTTTTTAAACCTCTTAAACCATATTCTATTAGAGTTCCAAGAGGGAAAAAAGGCTTTTGTTATGTAGGGTTTAAACAAGATAAAGATTTTAAAAAAGCGATGTTAAAAGATAAAAGTTTTATAAAAGGAAAACAAGTTTTTCTTTCAAATTTTACAGAACAAAATAAAAAAACAAAATTACAGAAGGAGCAAAATAATGCAGAAAATTTAGATAAAAGTGGTAAATGGACAAAACAGCAAGAAGAATTACAAAATGAAGAAGAAATTTCAGAGTCTGGTAAAATATTTTTTAGAAATTTAGCCTATACTGTTACCGATGATGATATTCAAAAATTATTTGAAAAATTTGGACCTGTTGCTGAAATTAGTTTACCGATAGATCCAGTTACAAGAAAAATTAAAGGATTTGGTACAATAACATTTGTAATGCCGGAACATGCTGTATTAGCTTTTAATGAACTTGATGGATCGACATTTCATGGTCGATTATTACATCTAATACCTGGGAAATCTAAAGATCATGACGAGCAAGATGAAAATTCAGAAGGATTATCATTTAAGGCAAAAAAAGCTTTAAAATTAAAAAAGTCTGCCGGTCAATCTCATAACTGGAATATGCTCTTCATGGGTTCTAATGCTGTTGCTGATATTTTAGCTAAACAATTTAATACTTCTAAAGAAACTGTAAGAAATTAACATTTTATTATATAATTTTTCACTGAATTTCTATTAATTTAAACTTTTTAATAATTCTAGATTTTTGACACAAATGCTGGAGGTTCTAATGCTGCTGTACGGTTAGCCCTTGGGGAAACACAGGTTATTATGGAAATGAAAAAATTCCTTGAAGATAACGATGTTCAATTGAATGTTTTTGAATCAGAACCTAAAAAGCGATCAAAAACAGTAATTTTAGCAAAAAATTTGCCAGCTGAAACAACAGTAGAAGAACTAACACCATTATTTTCTAAATTTGGCCTTTTGGGACGTATTGTTTTACCTCCAAGTGGAGTAACAGCAATTATTGAATATTTAGATCCATCTGAAGCTAAAAAAGCTTTTTATAAATTAGCATACAGTAAATTTAAACATTTGCCACTATATTTGGAATGGGCACCAGAAAATACTTTTAAAGAATCATCTGATTTAGATAGCAAAAGTATTAATACTGAGAAAGAAAAGAATTCCTCAGATAAAAACGAAGAAACTAATGATGAAGAAAATGATAATAGAAAAGAAGAAAGTAAAAAAGAAGAATATAATGTAAATGAAAATGAAGTTGATGATGATGATGAACCACCAGAAATGGGCACCACTTTGTTCTTACATAATTTGAATTTTAGTACAAGGCAAGAAGCTGTTAGAAATCATTTTAAACATTTGGGAAGAATACATATAGTTCAAGTTGCAATGCGTAAAGACCCAAAAAATCCCAATATTGTAACATCTTTAGGTTATGGTTTTATTCAATTTAAAAAGAAAGCTACAACAGAACGTGCACTTAAAGAAATGCAAATGACGACCATAGAGGGTAATACAGTAACACTTAAACGTAGTGATAGGACTTTAAAGTATGTTATTTTTTTTTTTATTAAAAAAAATAGTCCTACAAAAATTAATTATTGTTTTTTAAGATCTGATATTAAAACATCTAGAAAGAAAACTCAACAAACTGCTCAAACTGGTTCTAAACTTTTAATTAGGAATATTCCTTTTCAAGCTAAACCAAAGGAAATTTACGAGATATTTAAGTGAGTTGTAGTAATTTTAAATGAATATTTTCATATTATTTTAATTTTGTCTTTTTTTAGGGCTTTTGGCGAATTGAGATCAGTTAGATTACCTAAAAAATTAACACCTGGCGAACAATCACTTCGTGGTTTTGGTTTTGTAGATTATTTAAGTAAAAGCGATGCAAAAAAAGCTTTTGACAATTGCAGTGGCAGTACACATTTATACGGCAGGCGTTTAGTTTTAGAATGGGCGAAAAATGATGATGAAGATGTTTCAGAATTGAGAAAGAGAACAGCTGAAGGATTTAAAGATACTAGTAGTAAAAAAGTAAAATATTCTAATAAAGCCGTATTTGACAGTAGTCAAATCAAAGAAACAGATAAACAAAATGAGGATGATGAGGATGAAATGGATGATTGATGTATATAATTAAAACTTTATTTAATTGTTAATAAATATTTTAAAATCTATTTTTTCTGGCTTTTTCTTTTTTAAATAGAAATAAACGAAAATCGAAGTTAAGTTTTATTTTTTTTCCTTTAAACTTTTAATTAGAACTAAAACTAGAATCTGAAAAAACACAACTATTCTCTCTAATTACTAAATGCAAATAATATGTAAATAACACATTTTGAAAATCCAAGGAATAAAACTGGTCGGAGATGCAGAAACAATTACGCTATAATACGGTTTCTTTCATGTAGAAATAAACGGTACGAAATCGGTTATGAATTCAGTATTGCTGGTAATTGGTATTGTTCATAAAGTATTTCGTGCATCATTCAGTGATACAAAAACGGATCACTTTTTGAATATAAAAACTAAACTGCTTTCGAATTTTTAAAAATTTTGACAGTTTAATTTTAAATTGCTGTGGTGCGTTTAAGCAAAAAAAATGTTTTGAAGATTTGTATAAAATTAAATATAACTGGTGTTACATTTACGAACTCGTATGTTGGTAGTATTGGTAGTATGTATGAAATATTTTAGAAGAAAAATCATGGAACTTGAATATCTAATAGTTAATACATGAACCATTCTAGTAATTTTTTTGTTTTTGTACAGATTTGACCAGATATTATCCTTTAAAATTATTTCTTTTTTTTTACAAGTGTCAACACCATATGAACAGGGATACAACCTCACTGTCAATTTTTTTAACTTAAGTAAACAATCAACAGGTTGTTGTTTTGTTATAAATTCGATTCGATTTCATAAGTTCATATATGTATGTATACATATGCTTGTGTATGTTTTTATCGGTTTGTATGCTCATAATTTGTTTTGATTCCATTTTCGTTGAATATCCAAACAAAATAAAAGAAAAACCGGTTTCTTATTAGAATTTTTTTTTGTTTATTTTTTTTTATTTTCCTTCCATGTCAACGGATCGGAATATCGGATACTAAAAAATAACAATGTTGCTTCCATAGTAACACTTTGTTTTGGTTTATAAATATGTTTAAGTCAAATTTTAAATTTTAATCTGGTATTTTTCAAGAACAATAATAATTATTAATTAATTATTATTTTAAAGTTAAATATTAAAGCAAAATAAAAACATGACTTTATATTTTGATTCAAAAGTAAAATTTTTTGATAGTGATGCAGTAAGCACTATTGGAAAATGGCATATAAATGAACCAATTTTTGCAGTTGCTTCCTTCAGTCAAGATCGCGGTGGTTCTGTTACTATTTTTGATGATACTGTAAGAAATTTTTTAATAAGTTTAATAAATAGTTAATTTATTAAATATGGTAATCTTAGGGAGAACCATTAAATGAAGTGACATATCCCTATAATCAAGTATCACAAGTGTCAGCTTTAGCATGGCATCCAGAAAAAAAACTATTAATCACTGGTTGGGAAAATGGTGAAATTCATTGTTGGTTTGATGGTAATCGTGAATTTACAAGTATTCAAGGACCACATAAAGTTCCAATTAATTTAATGGAATTTAGTGAAAAAGGTGGAAGATTGGTAACATCCGATTCGGTTAGTAAATACACAATTTATTTCTTAATTTGTATATAAATACCTTTGATTTGAGCTAAATCAAAGGTATAGAGTTAGAATTTTTATTATTAACAGTAATAATATTATAAAACTATTATAAAAACGCCATAGAATTTCCAATAAGCTTTTAATTGCAGATGGGGTTGCTAACAATTTGGCGTTGTGATGGTCAATCTCAATTTTCAACAATGTTTTTACATGAGCTTAAGGATACTTTGTTGCATATAACATTTAGAAGGACTGTAGATAGTCCAGTTAGAACTGAGTTATCGAATTTAGCAAAAGCTGCAGTTGGTAAGTATTTATGTTATTCTAAATAACTATATAAAAAATGTTTAATTAAAATTGGTTTTTTATTAATTTGTTTAATAAATAATAACTGATTTTAGCTGGTGATGAAGATGCATTAGATATTTTAACTAATTGGAGACCAAGAACTGCAGCTAGAAATTTAACACATTCTGGAGTTAAAGATAATCATAGTTTTTATGTTGGAACAAGATCAGGTCTAATTCTTTATTTTAATCAAGCTGGTATATGTACAGAAGCACTGAAAAATAAATCGTCACCAATTACACAAATTTTGTGGCATCCAAAAAGGTATAAATGTAAAAGTAATGTTTCTATTCTCTTTCTATTATGTTTCTTTTTAATATTTATAAATGTATGCGCCTTTCTAGTTAAATTTTAAATAAAAAAATATACTTCCATATTTTTAATTTTAATAAAAACTGTTCAGTTTATTTTTATTTACATAATTACATAATTACATTTTATTTACATAATATGTAATTTCATTATTTTTCTGATTTATTACTTTATTTGTTAGAGATGCTATTGTTTGCCTAATGGAAGACATGACTGTGGCGCATTATTTATCTGAATCATCTGGTTCTTTAACCGAATTAGATCGTGTTAAATTAAGTGGAAAAATTCCTGGTAATAATGGGGAAATTTCATGGGCTGCTAATGCATTAGCAATAATTACTGGTAAGCTACAAAGTAGAGGGGAATCAAAATTATTAAATTTAAGCATATTTACTATTTGAGACATTAAAATCTAATAATTGCAGGTGATTTTAATGTTCGTATATGGGATATTGATACAAGTGATAATTTTTTATTACCAATGTTCTTACCAACTACAGATGGTTAGTTTCTTGTATTGATTTTAAATCTAATAAATTTAATATACATATTAAATAAATAAAAAAAAACTCAAATTACTCAAATTTTAATACTAAAATAATATGAGAGACTATATAGAAATGTACAAATTCATACAAAAATTTGTACTAATTTTTTTTCAAACGAACCAGAAAAACTGGCTACTTAGTGTTAAAAATCTTAAAGCACAGAAATATTTATTTTGTACTCTAGCTAAAAAAATTTAGCGAAAACCTGAATCTTCTGTAAAATTTGATCTAAAATGATCATTCATATATTTTAAGCCATATAACTTTTAAAATATAAAAATAAGCGAAAAATGAAAAAATATATTTAAGAAAATATGTACGAGTATTTAATATATCGAATAGAAATCTAAATTTTCAATATGATAACGAAGACATTCTAAATATCACTTTACAAAAAATAGAGAATATCTAGCTAAATATTTCATATAGAAAAAAATTAAATAAAAATAGGTTATTTTATAATGTTGACTTTTTTAATAACAACAAGAAAAAAAAATTCAAGGTTAATCATTCATATGCATTCAGTATTTCACTACTATAAGCAGAATTTTTTTAATGTATGAGATGATATGGTATGAATAGTATGAAAGTTATCTATTTTATGGAAATCATCTGATTTAACTGCATGATTTATTTAACAGATTTAATATACAGTATCCAGCAAAAGTAATGGTAATTTAAAAAAATATATAAACTACAAACAATAAATATAGAAAAGCAACAAAATAATTTCGGCATTCGATCTAGTGATTTTTTTTAACTTGCTAACTTCAGTGAAAAATAAACAAAAAAATTAACAAAAATTTTTGCTTTATGATTTTATTTTATTTTTTGATCTCATATTGTTATAATGGTAATAGTATACCTGTATATACATATATGTGGATATTTTTTGAACATAATTAATATATTATATAATAATAATATTCAAATAAAAATAACTGAAATAAAAAATAATGCTTTAAAATACTTATAAACATTTTTTAATTAAAAATTATTCCAATTAGAAGAGTGGCATGATTTTTGCTGAATACTGTACATATTCATAAAAATTATGAATATCTGACCAAAGTAAATGCATGAAAATACATATATATGAACCTGGCCAATACAGAACATGGAAGACCAGGTTATTTCAATTTCAAACCAAAGAATTGCCTTTTTTGGTAAATTAATCAAATTATAGAGAATGAAAGAAGTACAACAAAGAAATTTCTAATAATTGCATTAAAAAATGTATTTTTATATAAACAGATTTAAGTACATATTTATGTTAATTGTATTTTTAATAATAAGTTCTGTGTAGTCTCTGATAATATAATATTAAATTGTTGTTGTTAATATTAAATTTAATAAATTTAGATACAATACCATCAGATTCAACAAAACAACAATATATAAATACAAATAGTGGTCATAATCATATATCAAGTACAAAAACAATAAATGAAGTATTTATATGCATTGCTTATTGTCCGGATAATCAAACTTTATGTGCTGGAACCAATCAAGGTAATTTATATACCTGGAAGCGTATAATTACAATGGGAACAACACCAACAACAATATCATTATCTAATTATTCAAATGATATTCCGGAAAATTCTTGGCAATTAAATAATATTTCAGCGGTAAGAGGTGCTATAAAACAATGCTATTGGGGTATAAATGAAACAATGAAACCATGTATATTAGTTAATTGTGTTTCAAATGTGTATGTACTTAAGGTAAGTAAAATTGAACTATTTTATATTTGTAAATATGTATGTATATACAATTACCATAGTAAGATTTATTTAATTAAAATGATTCCCATTTAATTTGAATAAAGATATTTATGTGGTTTGTCACTGTATAAAAAAACTGCTTTTCCTTTTAACGTTTTTATTTTATTGTTATACAATTCGGAAAAGAGAAGAATTTGTTGTTTTTGTATTTTAAACTATTTTAAGTTACTGCTTTAAATTAACTTATAGAAGTTAATTAATAGAATTGATTTTTTTTTAAATAATTTTAGTCGATTTAATTTTTCTTTGTTTGAATATTAAAACATAAATTTTAACATCTTGTTTGACATGAATTTTTTGTGGAAAATTGAATATTGGGAATTATTTGCATATTTTATAAATATAGTTTTCGGAATTTATGATAAAATAACAGAAAACTATTAACAATCTTTAAATGTTTTCGAAAAATTATATTATTTATTGAATTTTAAAATCAAATTTTTTGTTTCTTAACTTTTATTATATAATTTTAAATTAATAAATTATTATTTTTATGTTTTAGTGCCGAAATTATTAATTTGAATTTGATATGTTTACATGTTTCTCAATCTTTTGCTACCAATCTTTTTATGTAACTAGGACTGTTCGGCAAAATAATGTGTGACTCATAGCATTATCAGTGTTAATCGTTTCATTCATTTTTTTATGTAAATTTTTCAGTATCATTTGCATCATTTAAACTCGTTTGTGGTACGAATATTGCAAATGTGGAACCACCACATGCGTTCTCTAATTGTTGAGGATTATACATATCTAAAGTGCAAAGATTTAAGGTGACCTACTAATTTGAAATCAATTTTCATTTCCTAAATTTAGCTTCTCTTGACCAGACTGTACATGAGTACTAAAGGACCCATTTTTTGCTTAAAAAAGGAAGTCGGCAGTCAATATTATTTATAATTATTAAGCCTTTAATTATTTTGTATATTCTATAATTTGATCTGATTTGATCCAATTCTTTTGATTTTAAAATTTTTAAAATTGCTATTTTGTCATTTTCGTGGTATATACTCTTCAAATATCGTATTATATCTCCCTGATTCAGAATTCTCAATTCGGAGAAGCTCTTCGGTGCTCTTCCATCTTCTCTTTTGAAATCTTAAGTTCGAACATTGGCGCAGAATGTGGAGTACTGTTTTATTGCCTTTTACCGCGCATCCTCGGTATAGGTTTGTTTCTACTATGCCTATTTTCTCGGTATGTGCTCTTAGCATCAGATGGTCTGTGTTGAATCCCATAAAATGTCTGATATACAGTCTGTTAGGAATCTTTCTTAACGAAGCATAAAAAAGGTTGGGCTCAAATAGTTATTTTTAAAAATGTTAATGACTTTTTTCTAGTCAAAATGAAAAATTTGTACAGCACAATAAAAGAAAAACGTTTTTAAACTTCGGAATATTTTTGACATTCCGAATTGTTTAATGGACACTAGTTATAGCGAAATGTAAAATCCATATGTGTAATCCTTTGAAGCATATGTAAAATCCATGAAATCCTTTAAAGGATATTGTTTGTATTTATATATTAGGACGAAAAAATCGTGTTAATAACAACAGATAAGTAATATTTGACTTTCATTATATTATGTTGGAAAATATATCGGTAAAAGGTGTAATTGGACAGTTTTCGTATATTTACGCAGTTATGAAATGTTACAGTTCGATAACTTCTACAATAGCAGTTACAACAGCAACTAAATTACAGCCCACGAATTTTTGTTTACTTTGGCTGACTTCAGAATTGCATATATCTGCGATATTACTACAAGATTACTACTTTTACTACAAATGTATAATATAAACCACAAATATACAATGCATTTATTTACATTGCATATAAAATTTTTGAAACATAAACATCTGCTTAAAATTGTCAAAAACTAATTTATTTATTTATTTTTTTGTTAAAAACATCCCATTTCATAATAACTTCAACATAAATAGATAAAAAAGATCAAAATACAAAACGATTTGAAATGTATACTAAAGCAGCTACAAATTTTTGTATACATAAAATACCCACTATGTGCACATTATGTGCGTATAACAAACAATATTGAATGCAAAACTTTGTAAATATCTGTGCATATAAACTTTTTGAACGCTTTGTACAGTACTACTACAGTATATTTATGATTTTGAAGTCAGAGTTTATCTTAGATTTCACGTTTTACTTATTACTTTTTTGCCATGTCATACGAAAAGTCATATAATCTATTGTTTGGCCAAAAAAGGAAGGTGGTGTTTAGTGGGTTAAAGTTTCACACACTTATAGAAGATTCGTGCTCGTTTCACTCTTTTATAGTGCCTTTCGATATGGTTTCCGCACCTACCCTCGTAAAAAAAGATAATTTTTCTTAAATACCAGATTTTTTTTACTGGTATAATTATTATGGTGCTTATTAGTTATCATGCAAAGTGTACGGCTGCTAAACCGTACGTTTCTAGAGATTCGATTTAAGTTTATATTGTGGTTATCATGCAAACCGCAAACGTAAATTTAAACATAAAAGTTTAAACTCGGTATCATGCAAACCTTAAACGTAAATGCTAGTATGAAAACAGCAACCATACCGTTGGATTTTTAAACGTATGTTTTAGCTCGCGGTTCTTTTAGTTTTTTATGTTTTTTTGTTTCTTTTTTGTGTTTTAAAAATTCAAAATAAGCCAAGTTGAATTTATTTTGTTTAAAATATTTAAAAAAGTCATTTTTGAGTATATGCTTTTTGTTTTATTTGCTATTTTTAACATGAATGTATAAGATAGCTATTGTTTTCATACCAAAAACTTTTAACTGCGAAAGAAATATCCACATATGCATTTACATTTATTCCTTTATTTTCTTTTTACTAGAGGCTTTAAGACGCGCTAGATGCTTTAAGAGACCATAGAGGCTTTAAATTTAGTGCTTTTATTTCAAAAATTCAAATAATTAACAATAAAATAAATAGGATGTATATTAAAAATTATTGTAATTTAAAATTAAAATTTTAAGAATAATATAATTAATTTAAAAATAAAAACATACATATGTATGTATATGTTATAATTTATTAGGAACAACCATTATTATCATGTTATCGTCGTAATATATGGGCAATACAACGAAGTGCTAATCAAATTTATGTTGAACATTCAATTGGTAAAGCGGCAACAGTTCATGCTGATATTTCAATAACAAATATTGCATTAACTGAAATAAATTTAATTTTAAGCAATGGTAAAACAATTATTGTTTACCGTATTAATAAAGATGATGATTTTGTTACGGCAACAACAACAATTGGTCCAAATGGTACAGCAATTTCAACAACAGTTACTGGTGAAGAAAATGATAAAATTTTATCGATAAAATTTATGCAAACATTTCAATGTGAATGTTTAGATTTATATGTGCATTATCAAAGTAGTCAAATATATTGTCTTACTAATCGTGATATAAAAATTTATTCATTAGGTGGTGTTGTATTAAAAGAAATTAAATCAAATGATAATGAAGGTATTTATAAATAATTATTAATTAAATATTAAATGATAAAAAATTTTGATATTATTATAAATTTATTTAGATTTTAGTTTTTATTTTATTTTATTGCTTTTTTCTCATCATAACGTTCTTGTTTCCTTCTTTATTTAAATTTTAATTACGAGTCTTGCTTTCTCTGTCAAATTCAATTGAATTGAAGGGCGCTATATTTAATTGGTATTATGGTTGTCACAACGTGACTAACAAAAGATTCAAAAGTGATAAAACACTAAAATAAATCCCAATTTTGTTTTTAAAGCTCTACTCACAATTTTTAGAATATTGTTTTTAATTTTTCAAATAAAAATATAAAGGTATCTTTGTAGTTTAAAAATACAAATTAATTGTAGATAAATATTCAATTATTATTTTACTTTCCATTTTCTAACTCCAACGGATTTTAATTATTTTTCAAAATATCTTCCTTTAATTTTAGAAGAAATTTTCTATTCAGAGTTTCTACCACTAAAATATAATTTCAATGCTGCTAAATGTAACATTACATAGTAAATATCAAACATTTATACCCGTATGAACTATGTTATAATAAATTTGTCATTACGTTTGTGACACCTTAAAGTAGTCGAGCTAAATATAATGTCAAAGGTATGGATCGGCTCAGAATCGAATTCTGAGTCGATTAGGCCATGTACATACGTTGGCCTGTCCGCCCGCACGATAACTCAAAAAGTAAAGGAGGTACGAGACTGAAATTTTTTTACGTCACTTTTGCAAAATTGTTAGTTTTGCTCTTTAAATCCAGCATTTTCGGCCGCCGGATTCAAGTAGCTGCCATATAACTTCTTTATATGGAAATAACTCAGTATTTTTTGAGGCTTGGTTTCTGGAATTTTGCAAAATGGAGTCGAGTTACAGGCCAACAACATCTGTAAAATTTGGTTATGCTCGTGCGAAAGATTCGGGTAACTGCCATACAACTTCTCTTTTTAAATGAAAATAACTCCGAGTCTATTGAAGCTAGGTATTTGAAATTTTGTAAAAGATGTCGAATTGCATGCTAACAACTACTGTGGAATTTAGTTGGGCTAGAGCGGCCGGTTCAGACTTCTTGCACCTCTTGGAATTTTATGAAGCTAGTCGTCTGAAATCTTACAAAAGATGACCAAGTTTTAGAGCAATGACTTCTGTAAAATTTGGTTGTGCTGGTGCAATAGATTCGGGTACTAAAACATAAAACATCTGAACTCATCATCATAAAATATTTGAATTTTTTTAAAAGATGATGAAGTTTTCTAGAAGCAGGATATATTACGTTAATATGGGTATCCCAGAGTTAACCCAGTCTACTCTACTACACTTTTCATCGTTTTTTTATTACGTGGCAATTTTATTTTGTTAAAAATATAAAAACTATTAAGTCTCATTTTTAAATGAAGCAATTATGTTTATTCATTCTTTTGCCAGTCGGAACAATAGATTTTTTTTTCTCATTTCTATAACGCTTATTATTTATATTAGTCTATATTAGATATTAGACCAAAATGGAGCTTTAACTTTTTACGAATCCAAATATATGAATTTATAGCAATACTGATGGCATCTCAACAATATTGTTAAATTGATTTTTTTTTTTTACCGAAGATAAATACATATACGACAAAATAGAGGAAGAGTTTATAAAAGTTTATGGCCTGCACAGAAACGTAAAAACTTTATAAAACTTATAATTCTGTCGTTATAATAAAGAGGAAAGAAACGCAGAATCAACTTCAAAAATAATGGAGCTAAAATTTTGAAATTTTTACCATTTCATTTTTATGTAAATGGCAATTTCGCTATTTTTATCTTTGAGTTGAAGAAATTTGGTCAGTGAATTCTAGTAGCTGTCATACAATTTCTTCTCTTATATGAGCATAACTCAGTCATTAATAAAAAATACTAATTAAGCTAGCTGTCTCAAACAAAAAAAAGTTTAGTTTTATTACAACAATCTCTGCAAAATTTCGTTTGGGTAACAATATAATACAATACAATATAATGCATATCTTATTATGTTCTTGCGGTTATCTTATAGACTTAACACAATCAACTATGCACACTTTTCCTGAGTTTTGTTTAGAATATATTTATTTATAAATTATTTTTAAAAGTTTAAATAAAGTCTAGACCATTAAGATCACTTAAATTTAAGATGTTATCAATATAAAAAATTCTTGAAATCATAATAAAAAAATAAAAATTAAATGTCATATCTATAATATAATCGTCAAAAATCATTGAAAAGCATTATATTTAATTATGTATTACAAAAGCATTTTATTTAGCTTATATATACATATGTATACTTTAGTTTGGATACTTTAGCTTTATATACATATTGAATCTTTATACTTACTTAGGTACTAACAAGAAAGAAAGTTTTTATTTAAAATCAATCTAAAAATTATTCACATTATATATACAGTCAGTTTCAATATTATTTACACACCACGAAATTTTGTTGGGACTATGAACTGAAATCAAAATATCTTCTAAAATTTTAAAAAAATTGAACTCAAATTTAATTCTTTACTATTTTTTCTACAATTCAAAAAAAGAACAACAAATAAACAGTTTAAAAACAAAAAAGTTACAAACAAAAATTTCAAAATTATTTGCACACGTATTAAGTGTTTCAATATTATTTACACATCGTAATAAAAAAAAAAAAATAATGTAATTCTGGAAACTAAGGAGGTATTTCTGATGTAAATGGAATTAATTAATATTTTGTATTTCCGTCCTTTGCAGCTATTACCTGTTGAAGACGTTTCGTCATGGAGTCTAAGAAATTTCTTAACATTTGTGGGTCTATTTCATTGAAAGCCTTCAAAACGTCAGCATGCGCCTCATCTTTTAATTTTGAAATTTTTTAGGGAATTGCAGACTTCATCTTATGCCAAACATTTTCAATTATGTTAAGATCAGAGCTCTGTGGAGGCAATTTTAACATATTTTGTTTAACACTCGATAAAAATTGCGTTATGCATCTTGCTTTATGAATGGGATCATTATCATGTTGCAAAATAAAATCCTGGTCAATCAATTCGGTACCTACAATAAGTGCAACATCATTTAGAATATGCAAATACTCGGCTGCGTTCATCTTTTCTGGGCATGCGACAAGTGGACCAAAACCATTATAAAAAGCACATCCCCACAAAATGATTTTTCCTCCAGTTTAATGACGTGTTGGAATATTTACAGTTGCTTGTTTTTCCTTTGGTGGGAATGATAAAAGCACTTACCATAGGTCCCATCTAATGACGCAGCTGTTTCGTCCGTTCACAATATATGCCTGCAAAATTCTTTAGGTGAATTTTTATACTCCAAAGCAAATTCTAGCCGAAGTGTTTGGTTTTTAGGAGAAATGTAAGGTTGTTTTCGAGACACATACGCTCCAAATTGTTGTTTTGCTTATTTCTTTCTTTTTGTTATGGTTAACATTGTTTCTCAAACTTTCGGTCGGATTTCTCTTTACATATCCAAAAATATAATTATCTTCATTCTCATTTGTTACCCTTTTCCTGCCTCTTTCAGATACATTTGGAAAGCTGTTTTTATTAGTTTTTTTTGGAAAGTTGATAATAAGCCATACGCTTGTGATATTTGTATTTTTTTGAACGCCTAGAAGCCGAAATTTTGTAATCAACAAAGATCGCTAAACGTGTTTCCAAAGTTAACTCTTTACTTCGTGGCATTTTTATTCTTTTTAATTATCTATTATGATAAAAAATAAAACTCGAATATCTATTTCAATAAATAAGTTAGCTGATGTAGTCACACCATGCCTCCTTAGTTTCCAGAATTACATTTTTTTTTTATATTTTTATTACGATGTGTAAATAATATTGAAACAATTAACAAGTGTGCAAATATTTTGAAATTTTTGTTTCTTTTTTAAGTTTTTTGTTTTTAAACTTTTTTTTGTTGTTCCTCTTTCTTGAACAAATAGTAAAGAATTTACAAATTAAATTTGAGTTCAATTTGATAAAAATTGTAGAAGATATTTTGATTTCAGTTCATAGTCCCTACATAATTTGGTGGTGTGCAAATAATATTGAAACTGACTGTATGTATGTACATATACAAAATACAATTCAAGAAAATAAAGAAGAGTAAAAAGAAAGGAAAGGATTACTCTCTCTCTTTCTTTTGTATTTTGTAGTAATATTCAAAGTAATGTAATTTTATTGGGTAACATCCCCTCAATTCATATTATCGTGTATACATATACAATTGAAATCTTTCAAAAAGAAATTATTTGTTATGTGTGATGATGATACAGCATTTATCCGCCTTTTATGTTTTTGTTATTTCAATTTTAAGAATTTTGTTTTTTCTCATATTATTTCCTCTTAAGGAGGAAAATTGGTTTTTTTCTATTTGTATTTGAATTTTTGGAAAATCATATAAGATAATGGTTTTATAGTATAGAATTTCTTATTTAACGTTTTGAATTTTTTTTTGTTAAGAAACGAAGACCTTGTATTAATAGATATTTTTAATTTTTCAAAATCTTTAAATAAGAATCAAGGAAATTTTTTTTAGTTTTTTTTTTGCCAAATGTTATTGTCTATAACTAAGGGTTGTTTTAGAAAATTTAGACTTTCTTGTAAAAATGTTGTAATTTTTAAAATTTCTTTGAAGGTATTGTTTAGGAATTATTTCTTTCTCTGAAAGTGTTTTTAAAGCGTCTTGAGATTATATAATTTTATAAGTTTAACACGTTGAGTCTTACGCGCTCACCAGTGAACATAAAAAAATACTTGCGTCAAGTCCCAATGTGTCACCGGTGAACATTTTTAAAGGTAAAAAGCAGTACATTAAATTGATTTGGCGTTTTGAGAACATTTATTAATGTTGACCTGTGATATACGTGGAACTTAACGCAAAGTGATTTTTATGTTTACTGTTGAGCACGAGATTTTAAATCATTTAAGTGATGTTCACCGGTGATACACGTTGGACTGAGCGTGATAAATTAAAAGTATTTTACAATTTTACACACTTATTAAAAACCTTACTATACTAAATGTCTATAGTAAACCTTACTAAATGTTACTTCTCTATTTCTATAATATTTTCTTTTAATTTTGAAACTGACTTTTGTATTTCCGATACTTTTTACATATTAATTTTCTTTTTTTTGAATTCTCATTTTTTTTTTCTTGATTTTTATTTCTTTATATATTATATAGGAAAAGTGATAGGCTGTGATATTACCAGTCATTATTTAACAATTTTTACAATGAATGGTTACATCAAACTATTTGATATTTCACGGCATGAACCAAAACAAATGATTAATCCAAAAAGTGGCTATGATTTATTTGAAAGTTTTGGTGAAGTTATTTTAGCAAAATGTAATTCAAATGGTAATCATTTGGCATTGATTATTGCTAATGAAAGTTTAATGCCAGATGGTAAAATATATTGTTGGGATTTTGAACGTGATATTATTGGTTCATATGATTTTTTAAAATGTGGTAATAATGATGATGATCATGATGATATTAATATAACATTTGTGAATGGTAATATTAATAATGAAAATGGTATTAAAAATGAAATAAATTCAATAGAAAATGATTTGAAAAAAATGCATCTTCAAAATGGTGATAATAATATTGGTATAAAAAAAAATTATAATAATATTGAAAACAAATGGGTTGCAAGGTAATTAAAAATCTGTTTAAAAGTATTTTAATTTTAATTATTTATATAAATATTTTAATTAGATAATTTTTATATGAGTATATATTTTTGATTATTTTATTGGAACAATATTATCATGGGCAGTATATATTAATATATATATATATATATAAAGTGAAAGCTTCAATAAACGGACACTCAAGGGACCTAAATTTTTGTTCGGTTAAGAGAGATGTCCGGTTATAAGAATATTTTTTAAACATACTTTTTTATTTGCTTTTCTTTTTATTAAGCTTTAATTCAATTTATTACATTTTTTATTTACTTCAAATTAAATACCTCTATTACATACAATTGTAGTATTGTAAATATACATACAATAATACTTCAACTTAAGAATTGTACATTCTAGTATATTGTAAGTCGACTTATACAATATACTAGAATGGAAGGAGCGAAATATTTATAAAATGATTTGTGTAATTTTTGTATGTATTTGTGTTTTGTTGTATTTGTGTAGGCTTAGTGTTTAAAAAACAGAAAAAAAAAGATTATTGAATAAGCTATTTCAATTATTTATTGATAATTGATAAATTATAAAACTCTCTTATATGACAGGACGTTTATTAAAGTTATGTGTCCGCTTATTGGAGATTTTAAACTTCTTAAAGTACAAAATCACTTGTCCGCGTCCGCATATGGAAGAGTCCGCTTATTGGAGCGAAGTTTATATGAAAATGTTATAAAAAAAGTTGGTTACTAAGATTTTGTCCGTCTATAAGAGATGTCCGCTTATTAGAGCTCTCGGTTATGCAAGCTTTCACTGTATATATACATATATACATATATGTATATCGATATAAATACTTTGTTATATTTCTTTTAAAATCCATTTTTTTTTTTAAAGATTTTGATTCCTTAAACGTCTGTATGAATTACCGTACAAGGAACTAAAGTCGAAAAAATTGTCAATTTATTTTTAGACTTTAGTTCATTACATATTTCTTCTATTTTTAGTTCAATTTTTCGAATTTAATCCATTTTTATTTTTTTCGGTTTTAGTTCATATATAATATAGAATTTTTTCGACATAAATACATTTTCTCCAACATAACTAATATTTTTTGATTTTATTTAATTTTTTAATTTGTATTCTTTCGACATTAGTTCATTTAAGCTAAAGTACACATTTTTTTGAATTTAGTTCATCATTTAGGTGTTTTTTACGTTAGTTGCTTCTAAGTTAATTCATACATAACCTAACTTTCGAATTTAGTTCATTTAAGTGTTTTCTACGTTGGTTGCTTCTAAGTTAATTCATACATTACATAACCTACCTTAATATGTAAAATGTTGAGATAGTTGATAGTGTTTTTAAATAATGGGTAAAATTTTATTTAGTCTTTTGAAATCGAAAGAAAAATTTCCTTCCTTGGATATTCTTTGTCATAAATAGCGTGACACCATGTTACTTATGATTCCTCATGAAAATCTTAAATGACGAAATTTTATTTTTGAAAAACTTTTTATTCAAATTTTTTTTCTGTTTTTCAACAAATTGACCATATAGGTATGAGTTCATTTTAAATTTAGCTATGCTTTATCGAATATTCACTATAATGAAAGGTTAAAAATATCAGAAGTGTTGTAATGCTGCTGTTTATTGTAATAAATACTGCAGTAATTGTCTTTAGTTTATTTTTAATATTTTATTCCAATTTATTGTAAACTTTTTATCATTTTTTAATGTTTAATTTTTAACATTTATATGAATGTGGTTTCACCTTTCTAGAATAAATACTTTTCGATATGATTTCATGACATGCCATCGTTTCTTCTTTTTTATGTAGAAATTTTAATTGGAGATTAAAATAAAAAAGAATTTAAAATGTCAATTCAACACTACTGGACTCATCTCATCACTAGAATCATTTCATCATAGAAGCTTTTTGGGAAAAAATTATATAAAGAGTTAGGGTTCTGAAATTTCAAAAATTATTCAGGAGTTCCACACTACAGTTACCTATATATTATTAGTAGTATTGAATGGACGAAACACTCGATTAATACTTTTTATAGTCTTTTTTCAAAAAACAAAAAAAAAATTAAATATGTATAAATAATGGCATGCACAGTCGGGGTTGTCCACAAAATTCCAAATACAAAATACCAAAATTGAAAATTTCAAAATTTCTAAATCTTAAAGTAATTTTCTTAGTATTATTTCTTTTGAATTTTTTTTATTTCGGATGTGAGTCGATTTATTGAAAACAAAAATACTGAATGCAAATTGGTAAAATTGGAAAAAAGATTTAAACAAAAAAGTCTGTTGAATGCTAAAAATGTTGAAAAAAAAATGTAAGAAAGAATATACATATGCTTACATACATATTTATATTTCTTTTTCTAAATATTCCGGAGAAAGTGTATAACTTTGATTTCATATAACCAACTAAAAATCACTCACATTTACATGAACCATATATAAGCGACATCAAAACAATCTGATGGGCTTTTTGGTATTTTTGGATTTTGCAATTTGGGATTTTGATATTTTGAGATTTTGTAATTTGCCATTTTGGAATTTAGGATTTATAGTTAACTGCGATTTTGTCATTTGGGATTTTTGTTTTTGGGATTTCGTGGCGCTCTCGTACAATCATTTGATGAAATGCATTTCTTTTGATAAGGTTAACAGTAAAAGCATATACATATGTAAAAGTGGATAATTATATAATTTTCTTAAATTATTAATTTCAAATACAATATAAAATACATTTTTAAGATGTTCAATACAATAATAATAATAATTTAAATTTCTATTTCTGATAGTTGTGTCATTTTGTTTTAGAAATAGAAAAAAAAATTGGAAAACTTTTGTTTTATTGTGAACATTTTTTTCCTTTTAACCGTAACAACTTCTTTTTCGAACTTTCTATCTGCTCCAATAGTATATAATTAATAGTTAAATATACAATAATCAGTTTTTTCTTTTTAATGATCTCAATTAAGCTTAGTTTTACTTTCGCATAAAAATAAAGTGAATATTAATTACTGTTGCACTGTCTACTTTAACAATTTGAGATTATTTGCGATTTTGTTCTTTTTGTTTTTCATTTTAAAAAATATTCTACTTTAAGATTAAACTTTATTAAAAGATATTGTTTTATTTTCTATCTTTGTTTTTAAAACATATTTTCTAATTATTATTCACCAGGAAATTCAATAAAATCAATAATAACTTATAAAAGAAAAACAAAAAGAATAAATTTAAAAGAAATTAAATAAAAATCATATTAAATAATATATTTTCTTATAATACCTACTGATTTCTGTTCTTCTTTTTTGTTTTTTTATTAAAAAACATTCACAGATTACCAATTAATTTTTACTGGGATACAGATGATAATCGATTATTAGCTGTTGAAGCACGTACCATTCACCAACAAACATCACAACAGAAAAAAAATCTTTTAATGGCTGGTAGTGGTGGTGGTGGTGGTGCTATTGCATCTGGTATTAGTAATAATTTTAGTAATGGTGATAGTCTATTTGGTATTGATTCTAATAAAAAAATAGAAAATAATTCTAAATTGGATGGAAAAATATCAACATTAATAGAACGTGAGAATAAAAATGGTAATATTGTAATTTTTCAAAATACATATCAATAGTATATATTATTATATGATGATGTTGTACTAATGTTATTGAATATATTTAAAAGTAATAATGCCTATATTATTTAAAAATTTTAAAACTATATATATATTTTCAGAAACTACAACTGATACACAAACATTTGTTATGTTTACCACAGAAAAATGTCGTATTAAATTACTTGAAATGGTTAATCTTTCATCTGGAGAGCAATTAATAAATCTTTGTGCACCAAATGTGGTAATTTGGTTTTATAATGGGTTAAATATTTTTAATTTTTTAGCATATTTTCAAAAAAAATTTAAAAAAAATATGTCTATTAGTTTCACTCTGTTCGTCCGTCCGTCCCTCCGTCTTTCTGTTTACAAAACTTTTACACCGTTCAAGATAAAGCAATAAATTTTTTTAAAACCATGGGTAGGTCTCATAAAAAAATTAATGTTGTAGAACAACTTTTTCATGTACGAAAATTACGGATCTATAGCTCCTCAAACTTTGGAAATGCCCTATTTATAAATGTGTATATCTCAAGTTCTGCTTAATATTTTTTCAATTTAAAAACGCCGTTCGACAGAACTTTTACCTTTATAAATATCATAATTAAAAAATTTTTGTTTTTAAATTTAGCATTTAAATTTACCGTTATGTGAGAACTAAATTTTGCATGATTTTTTTTTTTTCATAATTCCGGCACTCTGATAGATAGAGATTTGAAATTTTGAGATAAGAAGGAACTTTTAGAATTAGTATAAATTTGCTCAGAAAATTTGTTTGTACCACCCCATGTTAGGGCGCCCCATTTTCAAATGTATATATCTCAGGTTCTGCGCAAGAGTTTTACAATCTAAAAACGCTAGAAAAAATGGAACTTTTCTTACCTTTATAAAACAAAATATCAAAATTACGCAATATTTTGCAATTTACTATATAAATTTGCCATTATGTGAAGACAAAATTTTTCAAAATATTTTTTCTTTCATAACTCCCGCACGCTTTTTGTTAGAACCTTAAAATTTTTCAAAAAAAACGATCGTTTAGAAATATCGAAAAATTTTTTTGTATCACCTTCCATTTAGGGGCTATTAGGTCTCAAAAATTGAAATTTTCCTATTTTTAAACACCTGTACAAATTTTTTCAATTTCAATTTGAAATTCAAATTAAAATTTTTTCAATTTGCTTTCCTTAATTATGTAGAGTACCCTTAAAATTGATTAAAGTGTGTCTTTATTTTTCACATTTTTCCTTATTATATGAAATTCTAAGAAAATTTTCAAATTTTGGTGCAAGTTGTAATTTTGTATTGACAGTTTGTATTGCCTTTTAGAAATGTGCGTCTTTAAAAACCGTTGGTTTTCATTCTTTCTTGTTTATTTTTCATTTGTTTTCTTTCTTTTGATTTAATTTTAATTTAAAATAAAGTAAGAATTAATTTTCTTTTTATATTAAATTAAAAAGTATATGTATTTATTTAAAAAAAATAAATATATATACTAAATTTCTTGCTTAAAGTAATTTTGTTTATTTAAAAATTTTAATTCTCTTTTCTTGTTTCAAAAAAATTTAAAACAGATAACACTAAATATTAGTATTATTAATCAAACAACATTACGAGACTTTAAAGGATTGGAAAATTGTGATGAAAAAACACGAAAAATGGTTTTAGATTTTAGTTTGAATGTTGCTCTTGGCAATATGGATATGGCATTCCGGTACTATTTTCATTTTATTTTATTTTTATTTTTTGTTTTGTTTTTTTTTTCAAATTCGAAAATTTTTTTTTGAATAAAATAAAGTTAAATATTTTATGGTATAGGTATATTCTAGTAATTCTCAGTAATTTTCCTTTTAGATGCATCCGGTCAATACAATCGGAAGTAGTATGGAACAATTTAGCTAAAATGTGCGTTCAAACCGGACGTTTAGATGTGGCAAAAGTATGTTTAGGACATTTAAAAAAATCACAAAGTGTTAGAGCATTACGTCAGGCAATTGATGATGATACATTAGAAAAGGATGCTAAAACAGCTGTACTGGCGATTGAATTGGGAATGATTGATGAAGCACAAAATTTATATCGGAAATGTGGACGTTTTGATTTGTTGAATAAATTGTTACAAGCATGTGGAAAAATTGATGAGGTAAAAAGAATATTTTTTTTTGTTTTTTTTTTTTTGAAATATGCTTAAAAAAAAATAATAATCTAAAAAGGATTTTAAAAACAAAATTTGTTGTAATTTGATTGTAAATTCTTTTGGTAAATATGATAATAATTATATATATAAAAAAAAATATATGTATTTGTCTTATATTTTAATGCTTCTCAGGCCTTGCAAGTGGCAGAACAAGGTGATAGAGTACATTTGAAGAATACTTATTTTAAAAAGGCTGAAATATTACGTGACAAAGGTGATATTAAAAGTGCCTTGGAATTTTATGAAAAAACTCAAAATAAAGTTCAAAATGTAACGCATTGTTTATTAGAAGATCCAGCTATATTAAAGGTTAAAAATAGAAATTGAATTCTTGTTTAATTTTTTTTTTGTGTTGTGTTTTTGGATTTTAAATTATTTTCTTTTAGAAATATATGCAAAGTACTAAAGATCCTGAAATGCTAAAGTGGTGGGGACAATACATTGAAAGTACTGGTGATATGGATTCTGCATTTAAAGTTTATCAAAAAGCTGAAGATTGGTTTTCTCAGGTTTATTAATTTCAATCTAATAAATCTTATATAAATATTACTAATTGAAATAATAATTAAATATTTAGGTGAAAATTCTTTGTTATCTTGGTCAATTGTCAAAGGCTGACTCAATTGCTCGGCAATCGGGAGATCGTGCAGCATGTTATCATTTGGCACGTCATTATGAAAACATTGGAAAGTATCAAGAAGCAATACATTTTTACACAAGAGCACAAACTTACAGTAATGCTGTTCGTATATGTAAAGAGAATGATTTTCAAGAAGAATTATGGAGTGTTGCTAATTCAGCACGATCACGTGACAAGGCTATTGCAGCTGCCTATTTTGAAGAATGTGGAGTTTATAAAAAAGCGGTTGAGTTATATCATCGTGCTGGAATGCTTCACAAAGCTGTAGAAATGGCTTTTGCATCCAAACAACCTGAAACATTACAAGTGATAGCATCAGAATTGACAGCAGATTCAGATCCAGAATTAGTAAATAGATGTGCAGAATTTTTCATAAGTATTGAACAAGCTCCAAAAGCAGTACAACTTCTAGGAAAATCAAAACAATTTGAACGTGCTATAAATATTTGTAATGATTTTGGGGTACCAATGACAGAAAGTTTATCAGAATTATTAACACCAAATAAAGATGAAATTGATGAAAATTTAAGACAACGTTTATTATTACAAATTGGTGAACTATTACAAGTACAAGGTGATTATCATACTGCGACAAAGAAATTTACACAAGCTGGAGATAAAGTTCGTGCAATGAAAAGTCTTTTGAAATCTGGTGATACAGAAAAAATTATATTTTTTGCTGGTATGTCACGACAACGTGAAGTTTACATTATGGCAGCAAATTATTTACAAGCATTAAATTGGCAAAATGATTCAAAAATATTAAAAAATATCGTTACTTTTTATTCAAAAGGACAAGCATATGATTCATTAGCGAATTTTTATGCAACATGTGCTCAAGTTGAAATTGATGAGTTTCGTGACTATGAAAAAGCTCTAAAAGCAATGCAAGAGGCTTTAAAATGTTTGAGTAAAGTTCCAAATACACAACGTGCTGCAGATAATTTACAAAGTACTATTGCAGAGGTTAAAAATTGTTTAAGTATTCAAGAATCGTTAGAAGCTGGCGATAATCAATCAGTTATTGCTGGTTGTAGAAATATGCTAGGTAAATTCAAAACTATTAATTCTAAAATTAAAATTTTTATTTTTACTTGTTAATTTCAGTTAAACCTGAACGCCCTCCAATTCGTCAATCTGACATATTAGGAATGCTAGTACAAGCTCTTGCTTATTCAAAATTGTATGTTGAAGCTGTTGGTTCCCTAAGAGAATTAGCATTAAAAGATTCATCTTGGAGTAGTCGTGGCCTGTTAGATAAGCAATTAGTACAAAAAATTGCAAAAGAATGTGACATGGATTTCGACGCAATTTGGGCATCAGGTTACAGACATTTGCAAAATGAAGAAGATCAAAATCAAGAAAATGTTGTGGATGCTGAAGAAATTCAAGAACATATTGAATAAATTATAATAAATATGATATATTCTTTTGATATTTACTATTGAATTAAATTTAATTGTCAATATACACTTAATTAATGTAATTGGTTTGATGTTTTGTCATTTTTAAAAATTAATTTATAATATACTTTATTATAAAATATTCAAGTGTTTAAAATTTTCTATAACATTCTATTTTATAGTAAAAACTAAGTCCCATAATATTATCATTTTTTTTTCTTTCTTTTTCTTTTAAGGCTTAGTAATTTTTCTTTTTCAGAATTACCATACCGTTTGCAGCAAATTTTTATTATTCAATATAGAATTTAAGATTTTCTGTCATTTTTATGTTGATTTTGATTGAATTTGAAAAAGTTCTTATAACTTTATAAAAAAAAGAAAAACTCTCAGCATATGCTCTTATTGGTCTAATAAAAATTTCTTTTTGATTCCAATTCAATCATTTTCGTCATCCCTTTTGAATTATTCATGAAAATTAAAAGTTATCAAATAATATTAAAAAGTTTAAAGAAGCTTTAAATTAAAGTCCTTTAAATTTTATCTATGAGTATAACCATTACAAAACTGTTCTACTCATCCAGCACCTTTGAAATCCTTTATTATGCTAAGGACATTTCATTCATCCTTTTGCTTTGTTTTATTTTTGGTTTTTTCTTATCAAATATTTGATTTTGTGAGGCAGGCCTGATGTTAATCTTTTTAATATTCTTAATGTGCTTTCGCTTAAAAAGTAAGTGAATATCCTTAAGGATTCATTTATTATCCATTGGGAAATAAGAATTAATTTTTTGCCTTTCTTTTTTATATTTTTTTCTTTTGCTATTTTCAAAAATATTTTTTTGTTTTTATTTAACGTACGTATGCTTATTGCATTGGGATTTAATGTAATAAAGTAAAACACTTTTTATGTTTTTTTTTTTTTATAAAAGTTGGAAGGGCATTTTTAATTTTATGGATTTATCATAATATCAAAAATATTCCAAATTGTAATGATTCAAGTGTCGCATACTCGATTTTTTTTAATGTTGTAGTTATTCTTTAGATTTTGTAAATAAATAAAAAGTTTACAGTTCATAACACTAACAGAGACTGAAATTATCAGCATGATTAAATTATATTATTTTTTAAAGCTTAAACTGACTTAGAAACATATGAAAATATTATCCAGAGGTATTCTTTAAAATTATCTATATGGCTATTAAAATACAATCCGGCGTTATACTTAACTGATGCATACATTAGAATACATTAGAAAAAGAAAGTCCCTGATTCTCCAATTACTGTTCTGGTTTTCTTGCTAAAGATAAAAGGATCAATAATGTTTTACTTAACATAAGATTTAAAGATAATTTTTGACGCTATTCTGTATCCTTTTATTTGTATTACATATAAATTTGAAGCTTTTCGAAGCTAATATTAACTGCTTACTGCCAATTTAAACGTTAAATAATTTAGCGAGAAAAAACAGCTTTAAAAAAGAATCAGAATTTAATTGAAAAAATAAAGTTAAAGAAAAAAATAAATGAATTATGTAGTAAGGACTAAGGATCATTTGTGTTGTATAAAAAGTTTTAAACATTTAATTAACTAAATCGTGAAACACAAAAAAAGTTTCTTGTAAGAAAAATACAGGCAATTTAACAACCGAAACCTTTTATAAATTGGTGAAAGATGAACGAAAAATTTTACAAAGTTCTTTTCCACTAAGATTTATCAGTTAATTTTAAACTTAAATATATCACGAAAACTTATAAACTTAAATTTACTTATCTAAAAAAAAATTTTCTTTGTTTGAAAATTACACAAAGGAAGTAGAAAATAAAAAAAGAGATAACCGAAAATATTGGGTACTTTGATTTTTTATAATTGATTACTTTTTGCAAAAGGGTCAAAGATATTGATCTGAAAAAAACCTTAACGAAAAGAAAAAATTGTGCCACTTCTTTAATTTTATATTTATTATACTTTTTCTTATGAAAAAATCAAAAATAAAAAAAAAAGGTTCTCTTGTAATTGTTTAGACATCTTTTACAGAAAGAAAACAAAAATAAAAAAAAAAACGCGAATTCTCTTAGAAGTATGAAATTAAATAATATACTATGGAATTTTGTTTATGTATATTTGAAAATATATACTTAATCAGTAAACGATTCATGTTTCTATCTAGTTGTCCATTGGGACATTGATTAAGTAATTCTTCTAATTTATATTATCGTACATGTATGGGAATTGATAAAAAATCTAACCGGCTATTATTTATATAGACAATAATTAAATGAGATTTAAATTTTTTAATTAAATTAAAAAATAAATATTTAATATAAACATTGGAAAATTAAAAAAAAAAAAGAAAAGAAACTTTAGTAAGAAAACTTTCTTTTCTTTTTTTTTTTTAATTTTCCAATTCCACTTTTTATTCAATGCTGGTATTGAAATTTATTTAATTTTCCTTCTGGCTTTCCAGTACAAATGAGTTTTTTTTTGTTTGTTAGTTGCTTTCCAGATTGTTAGTTGTTATTACATCGGAGATTAGATTTAGAAGATGCTGTTCGTCCATTATTTAATTTTTTTTTTGTCTGCATTTTAACTTCTCTTTAATTTTTATTTTGTGAAGTTGACCTGCCAAATAATCAAGTACGAAAGTATAAAAACTATAAATAATCAATTTTATTAAGAGTCCTATATAATTTATAAATTAATTAATTTAAAGAAAAATGTTAGCAGTTAATATGCATACTATATCAATATTATATCAATAGAAAAATTATATTAAAACTTTTTAATAAAAATATTCAGCTAAAAGCAATACCGGTTGGTTCCAATTGGAACGTATATAGAATATTAGAAATGTGAGAGATATAAATTATATACATATAAATAAATTAAAACAAAATCTATGATCTGATAATGCAACATGCACAACCACATTTTTTATAACATTATAGTAACCTAACAAAATCTTTTCCATAATATCACAATTTACAACCTCGTCTTAATGCGAACACTTCTGTTAACAAAACTGAACAAAAGAATTAAACCTTTTTCTTTAGTTATCTTAAACTCTTTAATTTGATTTGTTTAAATTTTTTTCTTAACATAAATTAGAAATAACGTTAAGTATTGTTCCCGAAATTTTTTGGAAGTAAATTAATTGAAAATGCATTCATGCCACGTGAACTGAACTATTTAAAATGTTTACTTTTAAGTTCATTAAATCTTGAACGTCGTCTCAAAACAAAGTAATAGTTTATTAGTTTTAGATATTCAGGGTGATTCACTTTCGGATTTAAATATTAGTTTAGGGTATATTTGGAAGGCCAAAACGAACAATAAAATTACTTTTGTAGTTTTATTTCCACCTGTTTTTCAGATAATGGCATCTACATTTTTTTTTAAAGTGTTTAATATAATTTATTCATATCATAAAAACTACCCAACTGAAAGACCAAACGAACAAAAAATTATTCTAATTTGCTCCCTGGCTGGGGGATTTATTTCCCTAGTTGGCAACGTTTTTCTTTAAATGGTATTTAAACTTTTTTTTAAGGTTTTAATTTAATTTCCTTTTATCTCAAAAACTATACAACTCATTAATAAGTTTCGTATAGAAAGTTTTACACTTTGTTTTTCCATATATTTAAGATACAGATCGTTCAAAAGTGATGAGCATTTAAACGAACAATCCCAAATGTATTTATTAATTGAATTTCTCAGAAGGTTTCGTTTTTTAGTGACAAAAAAGTTTGCTCATCATTCGTTACTTGTTCAGATTTGCTTATGTGTATTAAATTAATATGCTTATGCCTTTCCCTTATGACTATTGATTGCCTGGGACTATGTAAGCCTTAAAAAATTCAGAAATCGTTTAAAATCGTACAATTGTTCTTTCAAACTGCTGTTTCAAATTTTATAACAGTTTTATTACAAATAAAACTATACTTATATACATATGATCAATTACACCAATTTAACCTAATTTTAAAAGTTTTTGTTTTTTGTTTTTGTTAAACGCGGAAGTAAAAATTATAAAAAATTTGCATTTTATTCATATACTTTCATATTCTTTTAAAAATTAATTAAAAATTCCACATTCAAAATGCATTTAGTTATAATTTTGTATTTTTTTTTTGGTTCTCTATTTGTAGGGACGTAATAACGTTATAATTATTATAAGAAGAAGGAAAAAAAAAGAGTTATAAAATTATATTGCAGTTGCATAAAAAAAAAAGGAAAATTGTAAATTACATACGATTATTAATGTCTTTTGTTACAATAAAACGTTATCTTTTTACACATTTTTTTTTTTTTTTTGCTAAGGTTCATTGTCTTTTTCTAAAGAGAAATTTTATCTTCTTTTTTTTTTGTAATTTTAAAATAAAGGCGAAATTGTTGGGAAAAAAGTCGAATCGGTATTTTTTTTTTTTGTCAGTTTCTTTTAAGAACCATATTATTTAATTTTTCTTGCAAAAATGTTATCCAATATGTTGCCATGAAAATTAAACTTTTTTTATTCCTTTTTGTAAAATATCTAAACATACAAATGTTTAAACAATTGAAAATCCTTTAGAAAAGAAAATACTTGGATCAAGAAAGATAAAATTGAAGAATAAAATGATTATTAAAAAATACAGTAAAACTTTAATATTTTTAACTTAATGCTTTCTAAAACAGAAAAGGATAAAGGAAAGTAATTATTTTTACCGAACGCATACAATTATGTATAAGCTAGGTATTGTTTTGGCCCAAAAATTTGTACCAGAGATTTTGGCAAATATGCACTACTCCGGTGCGTAGAAGGCTGTAAATTTTTTTTTAGCGCGATGTCTGGGTGTCCGTGCGTGTGTGTGTTTATGTCTGTGGGTACGTGAACAGCCTAAACGACTGAGCGAAATTTTTTGAAATTTCATATTTAAGGTTCTGATGTAAATATCTCGGATTGATAGCTTTTGGAGCAAATCGGACAACTGGAAGTAGTAGTTTAATTTCTTTAGTTTTCTTTTGATGTTCTGTTGGTATAATCGCGTCAACAATGCGAGACTGTTAAGCGCTTCTTTCGTCTCTTTGTCAGCCAGTTCGTTTCCAGCTATACCGCAGTGAAACCCAAGTTATTTTTATGTTTTTGCTATTGGCAGTGATCATTTCTCTTATATTTTTTATAAGCGGTTGTTTATTGTTTATGTTAGAAATTAGGAACCTTAAACTGTCAAAATGGATCACGATAGTTTCACTTTCCAATGCGCAACATATGTTAATAGTTTCATATAATGCTATTGGTTTTGCGTTATTTGAGTCAAGTTAAGAGAGTTAAGGTGTTTTTTTAAAACAGATAGGTCTCGCCTAGTACTAATAGAGCCACTTCTGCATCCGATTTAGTTGCATCTGTGTTATATTTTTGTCGTATTCGGGCTCGGCCTTTAAAAATATTTTTATTTATTTATTTATTTATATTAATATTACATACATAAATGTAGTGCAATATTATTGAACCATCGGCTACTAAGGCCATTATAGGTTTTTATACTATTATTAAATTATATACTAATATTATTTATTTTGTTTATATTATATACTATATATTTACATTATATTTGGTCGTAAGGGGGTATGTAAAGAAAAAACACTTACGAACTGTGCAGGGATCGAACCCACACTCCTTCGGTTAATATGCCACACGCCTACCCACTAGGCTACCGAAGCCCCCCTTTAAAAATAATTTAATCAATAAAATATTTATAGAAATATTGCATACTTTCAGGTTTTTAAATATAATTATGTTAGTAATAAAATATTTATTTTGTAGCTGTAGAATTGTCTTAAAGTAAATAAAAATAAAAGGTCTATTAAGCGAAACTCTACAGTATATTATATAAACTATAAAATCCTCTAAAGAAGAAAAAAAAATAAAAGTATTTATATAAATGAATAAATATATATTATGTACATATATATTATGTAAATGTTTTTTTGCTGCTTTTTTTTTTTGTGTTAGCAATTTTAATGACATCGGTATTATTTTATAAAACGGTTGTTTTTTATTTTTTTTCTGCTTTAAAACAAAATAAAGAAAAAGAAAATTATGTAGCCCATCTTAAGTACATTTATTATATGTACATATGTATATATACATATTACTTTGTATACCTTTTTATTTAATTCTTGCTCTAAATATTTAGAACAAGTTAAATAATAAAGGACAATTTTTTGTTTATTTCTAAAATGTAATTTTAAAAATAAGTAAAAGCAAATTTTTTTTTTGTTTGCAAACGAATTTTTAGGAATTATCTAAAATTTGGATAATACAAAAGATGCATACGTGAATGTAATCAACAGAAATAAATTAATTCAAAATTTCATATATGTATATAAAATACATAAACTAAACTAAACTAAATTATATATATGTATATATTTTGAAGTTTTAATATTTTTAATTTTTTAATTTTTATAAAATTGAAAATACAAATAAAAAAATTACTATAAATACTCTAGGGTTCGTAGAATTTAAAAAGTTTTAAATTTTGACATCAAATATTTTCTATTAAACTTATAGATCTGACTTTATTTTTTTTTTCATTTTTACAATTTTTAGTACTATTTCTCGTACAGAACAATGTTTTCTTAAATTTTTCTTCAAAGACACCAAGAATGCCCGTTTGGTAGTGTCAGATTCTTACTGACTAAGTTTGCCTCCCACTTTATCCAATATAACGGAATGAAACCATAAAATGCTAAGGCAGTATATTGACTAAGGAGTAAGGATAGGAGAGGATAAAACAAGAATCCGGAAACATTAAATTGGGGAGTTGGTGTTGGACTGTGAGGGAACAATGAATCCAATCAATTAACATTTCAGTTTTTATTATTCTCGAAACGCATTTTACATTTTTTTCGTTTTTCCCAATTCGATCAGCGATATTTAGTTTTTAATTCAGAAATAGTCATAAATTGAGCGATACCCAAAGAAAATCATATATAATAAAATAACTTTAAGTTTTAAAAATGTCATACTAATAATAATAATACACATTTTTAAATAGGTAAGAAAAAACATACTAACATACTATTAAACATACTATTAAACATACTAAGAAAAATTCAAATTAATTTTAAAGTTAATTTTTTTTTTCCTTAGATTAAGTTATAATATCTTAAGTATTGTTCTTTCTATATAGATAAGATTGTTTTTCATTTTGACATCTCATTTAAGATTTACTTTATTTAATTTTTAATATAAAATTTTAATCTTTTACTACATTTTTGAATTAATTTTTTCCACATCAAAAACATCTAAAAATTAACACTGTTTTTTTTTTTTTTTTTTTTTTGTAAATAAAAATATAAAATTTTCTACAAAATAAATATTTTCCAAAATAATAATTTTTCCTTTTCATATGAAATTTTAATAGCGTTTTCTTACGTACCTACATAACATTTAAAAAAATTTTCAATTTGTAAATTTGGAAAAATTCAATAAATTCGAAAAAATATTAGGATATACTAGGGTACATATTAAGGTAAATAGGATACATTTGAAGTACATATATATATATAAAGATTTCTTCCATTAGAAATTTTACAATATTTTTGTATTGTTCATTTTTTAGATATTTTATTACAAAAATTGTATTAAATTTAAACTTTCAGAAAAAAAACAAAACGTTTTTAATTTTGGGTGTTATATGCTAATTTCTTTTTTTATGTAAGCTTTATTTTAAAGAAAATTTTAATAGCAATTGATTTTTATATACATATCTATTGCATCTGGAATCTTGGTAATATTATAATTATTATCTTATAAATTTTCTATATTAAAATTTTGCTCTAAAAATTAGGGTTACGACTTTTAGCTGTTTCGTTTTCTTTTTAAACTGCAATTTTTATCGTTTTCTTTTGAAAAAGTTTGATTAGCTTCTAATTTTATTGTCATGAAATCCTATCATGATATCTCTGAGTTGTGATATGTTTAAATTTTTTTTTATCTAATTTATCTGATAAAAATCTCGGTAGTTTAGTTGGTAAGACCGTATAAAATACGCTGTAAACACAAAAGAAGTCACTCACACCTCACACATTGTAAGAATATTTCTCCTTACGAAATTTACAGTCAAACCTGGAAAGGAAAGGCTTGGTAATTTCCTTGCCACATTTATTTGACAGGGAAATAAACTTAAAAGAAAATATTTAATTTTTTTTTTTTTAATTAAGTTGTATAGATTGGAATTGAAGTAATAGATTATAAACATGTGTGGTATTGACTGTATGCTAGTGATACGATAGTAATTAATAATATCATAAGATTACATGAGTTTGGAAACAAAATCAAGGTCAATTAGATCCTTACAACCAACTTATACAATAATATGTATACTGTTTAAGCGGTCCTATTGAAGTTTATTGAATTTTAACCAAACAAATACATATATATACATATTACATATACATATATAAATACCATAGATATTTTTAATTTAATATTTTACAATAAACTATAATTTTTTATACTTGTATCAATATATTTCAAAGGTATAATAAATTTGTCATTATGTTTGTGATATCTTAAAGGAGAGAATATCTTAGAGGGGAGAATATGTAGATATATGGAAAAGAATATAATATACTCTTACCTAAGATTGATATTTGAGTTGATTTAGCTGAGTACAGATGTCCTTCAGTTCTCATGATAACTTAAAAAATATAGATAATGAAGAATTCTAAATATTCTTGAATTTTTTCAATTAGATTTTTATGTAAATGCCGGTTAAAAATCTATTATGAAAATAAACAAGTTCGGGGGGTTCGAATAGCTATCATACAACATTCTTTTATATAAGCATAACTGACTAGGTATGACTAGGTATATATTTGTCAATTTTGTCAAATGAAATTAAGTTTTATACCAAAGACTTCTGCTAAATCTAGTCGAATCCACTAACGTAATAGTTTTCTGTAGCTACGAAATTTATGTTCTTATATTTTTGTAAGTAAAAAACTAGACATCTGAAATTTTGCATAAGCTGAACTATAGTTTTATAGGAACAATTTCTGATAAATTTGGTTGTTTTGGCATAATAGAGTCAAGTATAGCTTTTATACAACTCCGGAATTAACCTAAATATATCTCAGAACTTATACTTCATTAGGTTAAATTTTTAAAAATGATTACATTTTTTTGGAAACATTATTATTATATTCTTGGGGGTATCCTAGAATTAACACAGTCAACTCTACACTTTTCCTAGATTTTTTGTTAAATTTTCTTTAGAGAAGAAAAACTGTCAACAAAAAAATATCTTCGTATATTTCATTTTTAATTAAACTAATTCCATATAGAGATACTTTTAATCTAGTTATTCAGATTTCAGATAGAAAAATCTCAGTGTATATAACATTTTATATTAGTGCATAATAATATTATATGACGTCAAATCATTTATAAAGACAAAAATATCAAAAGCAGTTTGACGAAATTTATTTTATTTTTTTTTTTCATTTTAAAAGTTATACATCATTTTGTAGGTCTTATTTATATCGTAAACTAAGGATTTTTTTCTATAGTTATTGTAATTGTGTAGAAATAATGATTTAATTTTATTATAAGACTTGTTGTATATTGTGTTGTGATTTACCTATATACATGTTATTATGTTGTACAAGATTTTATGGTAGTCAGTTGCAGTGAAGATGCTTGAGAAAAAAGTATTTTTTTTTTGATTTTTGTTGAATTTTTTTAATTTAAGGGTATAAATTTTTAGAAGACAATATAATATAAAAAATTTAATTTGCAATAGGGAAGGGTTCTATTTTAAATCAAATTTTGCAATAGAAGCAACAAGTTAACAGCAATCGGCCCATAGGTTGTTGCGGGGTTATAACGCCATATTAATGTGGTATGTGGTAACGCCATCATGAATATGGTATTGCTTTTTCCAGAATATTTATAAGAATATGCCAGATTCATAAATTTCGGGAGGAAAAAGGATATATCTCTGATGTATCATAGATGAAGGTCGGGGACTTTTTTTTAAATTCTGTTAATTAAAGTTTTTTTTTAAAATTTTTTGTGAATTATAGGAAGGATTTTAGAGTTGCATTCGAAATCAGGGTATGCCTTTTATCCAAAATATTTGTATATATCCATATATGCTAGATTTTTAATAGAAGGGATTTCAGGGTTAGATTCCGTTTTTCTAGAATATTTACTAGTTGGAAACCTCGCAAAACAATTTTGGTGTCGTGGAGGTAAATTTACAACTTTCATCGGATAACGAAATATGTATAATTTTATAGAAAAAAGTATACCCATTGAAAAATTGTACTCATCTTCGATTTTTCAGGTTTCTCGAGACCTGCTTTAAGTGTGACAAATTTCAAATTTTTAGCAATTATAGCGTTATCATAATTGTGACTCACACTCAGATAAAACGATTTTATTATAATTAGATTAGTCTAGATATGTACGCGAAATTCTGAATAAGGAGGGATTTTAGAGTTGGTTACAAAATCAGGTTTCCAATAATTAGTTTAGTGGGCATTTTGGCACAGTAGTCCTCACAATATTAAATTATTTGTTGTTATAATATCTATAAAAAAAATAATTAAGATGGATTTTAGAGCTGGTAAATTATATTTAATGGATTTTCTTTTAAAATAATTTTAATCGAATGAGTCATAACGCCACTCGTTTGAATGGGTCAAAACATATCTTTAAGACCCCATTCGTGAAACATATCTTTAGGACCTAAGGCTTTAAGTGGAAATGGACACCAAATCTATAAAATCTTTAAATTAAAAATAAAGATTGAAATTTTAAAAATAAAGGCTGGAAAAAATAAAAACTGATTAATTAAATGTTATATTTTCATATAACAAAAGAAAAACGAGTTAGGAAATGAAAAGAAAATCGTAAAAATTATGTAGAAGTATAACATTTATTTTACAAATGACTTTTGTCATCGTTTATTTTTTTAATTTTTTTATATTTTTTGTGATTATCCAGAAGCTTTAAATTTTTTTTTTTTAATTTTATTATGCCTTTGTGGAAATTTTTTAAATTAACTGGATTTTTTTTTGTTGCACAAAATATAGTTTTAAAAGATTGTTTAATTTGTAACTGTCTTTTGCTTACTTGAAATGTTTCTGCATGGAAACTTTTTTGAAATTATTATTTAAAAATTTATTATAGCTATGGGGAATCTTAATTTTAATTAAACTTTTGAAAGAGGTTTTAAATTCTATATATTGATTAAATTATATTAGATTTAAAATTAAAAAAAAAAAAACATTTCTATAGTATGAGTCATCATAATCATATTAAAAATCAATGTGATATTTGTGTTCCATTAATTGAATTGTATTCATTTTTACCATAAATAGTTTTGTGAAATAAATTTTTAAGTATAGATTATTAGATCTGAGATAAAAATTCAGGTGAACATATATTTATATATATTTGTCATATCTATAGCACTTTATCAAGTGCTCAACAATGTTTAGTAGCTCAGCAACAAAACGAAATCTTCTATTCAAATTAAAATCAATCTTATCAAAATCCTTCCTGGAACTTAGAAATATAATAAAAATACATATATAATATGTAAACTAAATTTTAATTTTATTTACTTATTTAAAAACAAAAACAAAGTACACAATAACAAAAATTATATGAAAAATTCTGAATTACACATAAAAAATATTATTTTCTTTCATCCTACAAAAACCAAATACCTTCACACAGGACAACAACTGCAATATAACTAATCTATTGATCGAAATACATATTTAAATATTGGTTATCGTACTTGGTGATATTATAGGGAGTGTATCGAAATGTCGCGAATTAAAATCTCGTGTTTCAAAATTTCATCCTTTAATAAATCTCATTTTTTATTTGATCTTGCGTTTTTAAATTCCGCATGTCAAAATCTCGTGTTTTAAAATCTTGCGTTTTCACGATATTTTTAAAAAGATCTCACGAAAAAGTAGGAATGGCAAAAATGCAAGGATTATTGGAAGTCAGTCTTTTTGTTGAAAACAAATGTCATATAAAAAAAGGCTATTCGACAAAAAAGTTTAAAAATAAAATGTCGAATTTTTTATTTATTTATTTATATACAGTTATCGTGGTACATAAATGTGCCAGGTAGCTATAACCCCTCTTTCTTGGTAGGAATGTGGGGTGTACGAAATATTATGTGATATATTTAAGTATTTATATATTGCGATAATATGAATATTTTTTTTTTTTATATTATAATTATTGTACCCAGCCGGGAATCGAACCTATGTTTAAAAAAAAAAGAGCTGGTTTATAAAATTAATTTTTATCAAACGCGAGATTTTGAGACACAAGATTTTGAAACGCGTAGCCAATCCGATATTATATGATATTTTTTAAGAACATCTAATTTTTTATAGTAAAATGGAGCGGATTTCAAAGTTCTTTATTAATATACTAATATTTCACTTTTTAAAAGATCGCTTTTTTTGTTAATCTCATTAATCTCTTTTTTGTATTTTTTTTTAACTATACACTTTTAACCTGAATTTATAATTTATTAAGATAAATTATATGCTCTATGAAATAGCATCGAAATAAATAACGTCGTAATCTAAAAATGAAATAAAGTCGCAACATTTTTTGTCATTTTTAGCGATATGAAAGCAAAATCAAAGGTGAAATAAAGTTGTAAAAAACTAATAAAAAGAAATAAATTTAAGAGTTAATATAAATATATGTATATATATTTTTATATATATATATAAATATAAATATATAAATAGACTTCTATCAATTTTTTATTTCACAAAAAAATTTACTGTACGTAACAGAAGTTTGTCTCCAAAAGTGGCGTTTACGAGTGTTTCCAGAAGTTTTAGAAACAATTTTTTATTTAGATAATTTTTATTTTATTAAAATGAATGTATATTTGTGTCTTACCGACGAGGGATCTAAATACCAATAATAATTAAATAAGATCTAAAATTAATTTTATGATTTTATTCCATTATTTACTTTTAGATTTATTTCACACCCTGTATTCACGCAAAACATGAAATGAAAAATTTTCGGAAAAAAATTTGGCGATGTTTTTTTATTTCTTGCTCTCGTATTTCATGGAAACATTTCATGTCGTGGTAATTTTTCGACTTTAAATTTCCGAATTATTTCTTTCTTGTGGCGTTATTTTATTTTGATTTACGACATTATTTCTTGCAACGACATTTCATAGAGCCGTATAAATATGTTGTAATTCGATTACAACAATTATGTAAATGATAAAAAATTTATGGTTAATTTTAATTTTCTTCTTGTGAAAATTAAAAACATTCCGTAATTTAATTTTACAAATTTAAAACGCTTTTCCAAATAATATTTAATATTATATTGTAACTTTTGTTGTTTATAATTTTTGTTTTTAACTCCACAATCGCAGCAAAAAATTCTGACATATTTTAAAGTTGACAATACAGACCAGAATTGGGTATAATATGGTGTAATGGTATAATGTATTAATAAAAAAAAAGAAAAACTATAGTAATAAAGAAGATTATTTTTTGAAACCTCAAAGTTTTACAACCCATAAAAATTTATTTTAAAATAAGTTTTATTGTTTTTTTCTTGGATAAAATTTTAATGAATGAAAACTATTTTTAAATGTTTTTTTTTTTTAATTATTTTACTCAAATTGTTTTTAATAAATATTAAACCACAAATTATAGTAGAATTCGAATCGAGTAATTTATTAGTGAACAATTTGATATGCACATGTATATGATAGTTATAATCATTAATAATAATTAAATTTTATTTAACTGTCAGAAACTGTTTATCTGGTTTTATCATATAATTATTGCTATAGTATGTATTTGAGAACCAAACGCAAGAATCAAGCATAGTTCAACAACAGTGAATTCCAGCGCATTCAGGCTATTCAGGCTAATCAGGCTAACGAAATTGCAGGTGCCACAGCAAAGCCTGCACTAAACAGACCGCCTGTGGATATAGTAGAAGTAGGTCTGCCGTACTCCGCAACTAGTAACTAGTAATGCGCAACGATTTACTGGCCAAAAAACAAGTCCGAGGGAAAGTTGGTTTCGATTCAATACGCACGAAAGAATTCTAGGTTGAACTAAACAGCAAAAAGACACAGAAAATTCTATAACTTAATGGAATGGATCTGAGATATTTTACGGGAATCAGCACAAGCCATCTGATGCTAACAGCTCACGCTGAGGGGCATAGAAGAAACAAATCAATGCAAGGGATGCGGGCAAGAGACATGAACAGTACTCCACGTTCTGTGCCAATGCCCGATTTTGAGTTCTCAAAGTGGAAGAACTTTGGTGAAAGAACATTTGGAAAAGTTACTAATAAGTTTGAAACACCGTCATCAGAATGCTTTGAATTTCAACTTTCTAAACAATATCCTTTTATATTTCATATACTTTTCGTTTAAAAGTTATGAGCAAACCAAAAAGAAAAATTGAAAAAATAGCCACGTTTAATATTTTTTTTTTATTTGTTTCAAGGACAAGGTGTATATTTAGGTTTATTTTTCAATTATCTAAAATGTATCATCTGTCATCGTTAATTTTTTCGTTTAAAATTTTGGATGTTTTTAAAATCTTTTACATGTTCTGCTTCTATTAAATATTTACAATAAAATTTCTTGATTTGATTTTTGTTATCTACTCGTATTTCATTCTTATATTTTTCTACCTTAATAAATCTAAGGATTTTTTTGTGCACCTTATTGTGAAACAATAGACTTTTAAAAAGTTTACATTTCTTGCATTTTTTTTTTTTTGAAAATATGTTCCAAATTGATCAATTCATAATTTCTTTTGGAATTTTTTATGTAAGGAACAATGTAATAAATGAAGATTTAAAATTAATTTTGAGGTAAGTACTAAGTACCGATAATTTATGTAAGAAATGTCATTGAAACATGGGATATTAAGGGATATTAAACATGGATAATTAAGTTTAAACTTTAAATTTCATCTTTAAAAACATTATGGGTGACTGTTAAAGTTCCATGTGCCAATAAAATTACATTTTAAACAGTTCTTCTATAAAGATAGTAAAATTATTGCTACCTATATCTGAAAGATGGTATTGAAGTTTTATAAACAGCCCTGATAGCCTGAGTTAAGCAGTTACAACTACATATATAAAAGAATTTTTACACTTTTATATAGTAAAAAAAATGTCTTTGTGTATATTTGTAATGCTGATTATTCAGTACTGGAAAAGCAATGAAAAATTCCTGAAAGGAAGGAGAAAAACTTTCAATGTATTAGTGCAAAAGTGCTGATTTTTTCCCACCTCTTCTATTAATAGCAGTAGAAAGAAGTACTTCCGCTGAGTGGTACAGATGTACTCCAATAGTAGTTTTGGGTTATCAGGGAGACGTATCGATGCATTAAATGTAACTAAAAAGTAAAATTTTTTTAAAATTTTTCAAAAATGTGTTAGAAAAGGTAACATTAATATACACAAGTCTATTTGTTTTTAAATTAAAATTATTTTGTAAAACATTTCCAAAAATTTTTTGTAACAAAATATTTAGGTATGCAAATGAATGATAGTCGGCTAAAATTAATTCAAAATATATATAGTAAGTATCTATATTCTTCTAATAAGATTCAAATCAATCAGATATTATACATAGACGTTTGCTGTTAACCGTAACTCATTTCAACAAAGTTAAATAAATTGTTCAATCGAGAAAAATGTTCTGTTATAGTAAAAAAAAAAAATACAATAATCTGCCTGTAAGTGAATTGGTTTGTTATTTAGTATCGAATAAAAAAACTATAATAAAAAGATAAATTACTAAAGATAACAAACATAGTTTTTCTATATATAATGAGAAACTTTTAATTGTTTTCTATTTATAAATTCTCATTAATATAAAAAAATAAAAAAAAAACATAATATTATTCTTGTTGCAATAGTATTGCATCGTCGTTGTACCGGAAAACAATTAAAACTTGTTGTTGGTAAAAGAAATACCAAAAAAAAAAAACAAAAATAAAAAAGAAAAAGAAAAAAATTAAAATCCTGAAACAAAAGTCTAACATGGAATACAATTTCCTCTTCTGCATCATTTCATTAAATTAAAAATAAAAATAAAAAAAAACAATATTTATTTCTTTTTATTTTATTAAACATATGTAATATGGTAATATATATAAATTTATATATATAATTTTATTGTATATGTATATATTTATTATGTATATATATATTCACATAATATGGTGATGATTAAAATAATTTTTATAATATATGAATTGTACAAGTGTACATGTCATAATAAAATACCATATATACACTATCGAAAAAAACACAATAAACTTTAATCTTTGGTTTTTAATCTTTGAACATTATTGCCAAAAAATATGCAATTTAAAACAACCCTTAAATTAAATTTTATGTATAGTACAAAATTATTTTCAGAGACATTTAGAACAATATAGTCTTTTAGATCTCATTCTTAAAATCAAAATACTAGTAAGAAGTGAAAAGGAGATAAAAAAAGATAAAAAGGATATCTTGGTTGGAGAATTTCAGAATATGGTTCAACGTTTCAATAAAATTATTATTCGGAACAGATATGGAAAAGATTAAAATTTCCCACATAATTTCCCACAGCCAACGTTCGATGATCGAAATGGTACTAAAAGAATATAAAACGAAAGACAGCAGAAACTACAGAAAACGAAAGCAAATAATTAATATATTTGTGTTTTATGAAAATGTTATTTCATTAAAGCCGTTTCCGAATTCATTGCACTAGCACTTGACACTAGCCACTTCACACTTCTTTTCTTAAATGTATTACTCTTTTACTTCCAACATTTAGTTTAGTCGAGTCGAGAGTACACTAAAAAACTGACAGATAATCAAATGCGATCCGACAATTGCGGTATTTTCGAATGCACTAAAAAAATTTCAGAGTTTTTCGGAATTAATTTAGTGCAATTAGCTATTTAGTGTGAAGTGTAATAATAATAATTAATATTTTAGAAAATAGAATAATAATTAAGTATTCATCTTTTTTTATGAAGATGATTAAGCTAAGCTATTATTCGGATGCACAGCTAAGCTATTATACACAGTATTTCGGATGCACAGTATCGGGTATCTTATGGTTTATATATTACAGCAGATTTTAAGAATCCGTCTGATTAGAATTTGTACATAATCCTATATAATATATATTTATACTGACTATAGATTAGTATTTATTTATTTAGCTATAGATTAGCATTTAAAATTGTGTTTGTTAAATTACTTATAATATGCAAAAGATTTGTAAAAATCAAAAGTTCGTTGTCGCTAATCATGTAAGATTCCAGGAGACGCATCTATAAAAATTTAAAGAGAAATAGTGTTGTTTATTTCGAATATAAATTAAACAATTAAACTATAAAAATTTTTAATTTATTTTGACGCGTTATATATTTTTAATAATAACGCGTCATATATTATATTCGTGCAAATATTCTAGAGTTAACTGTTAGTCATAGCATTGTTTTTTAAATGTCATTTGTTTCTTCCTTGCAATAAATGTTATTTGTTAAAACTATTTTGTCTGATATTGTATATTATACGAATAAATATTTAAATAGGTATATGTATATATATATATACATACACCCAATTGTATAAACATATATTATATAAATCATACATGAATTATATTATGTGTAGATATTATATATGACCATACCATATATTAATTAAAAGTGTTATGTTACAAAATAGTTTGTAATTACTAACAAAAAAGAAAAAAAAAAACGGATTTAGAAAATTGTTACTTTTGAAAATAAATTAGAAACATTTTAAAATGATCTGAGTCCATGAATCATTACTTCTATAATATAAAAATATGTATATAATACCATTTTACTATTCTTTATAAATAGATAATTGTAACGGATAATTACTGTGCGGAAAATTAATATATAAAAAATCAAAATTAAAAAAGAAAAATAATTTAATTGAAAAAAGTTGAAATTTATAAATTTATGACATATTTGAGGCCATTACAATATAGGAGGCCAAAATTACTTTATTAGATGGATTTTATTTTAATATTTTATATTAAATCGTAATAGGTTGATCAAAGATTAACTAAAATTAAATTTATATTTTATTTGATCAACCTATTCCATAAACCGAATAAAATCTTTTAAGAACCCTTTTTTTTTTAAGGAAGAATAAAATCGTTTTTAGCACATTTCCAAAAAAATTTTGAAAAAATTTGCTTATTAGTTTCACTCTGTCCGTCCGTCCGTCCGTCTGTTTACAAAACTTCTACACCGTTAAAGATAGAGAAAAAAAATTTTAACCATCGGTAGGTCTCATAAAAAAAATAATTTTGTGGAACAACTTTTTCATGTAGCCCCCCCCCCATTACGGAGCTACAGCCCCTCAAACTTTGAAAAAGCCCTATTTTTAAATGCATATATCTTATGTTCTGCTTAAGATTTTTTCAATCTGAAAACGTCATTCGACAGGTATTTCTTTTATCTTTGTAAATTAATATCAAAATTATTCAATTTTTTTAAATTTAGTATTTAAATTTACCGTTATGTGAAAACCAAATTTTGCATGATTTTTCTACTTTCATAACTCCGGCACGCTTCTAGATAGAAGCTTCAAATTTTGAGGCAAGAAAGAACTTTTAGAATTAGTATAAGTTTGCTCAGAAAATTTTTTCGGACCACCCCCTGTTTATGAGCTATTAGGGCTTAAAAATTGAAAATTTGCTATTTTTAAACACCTGTAACTTAGGAACCTGTACATATTTTACTTCTGCAAGATATAAAAATTAAAGCTACAATAATATATTTTTACGTGTGTTAAAGGTTTATTTTAATTGTAAAGGGTTCCAAAGTTGCAGCTCTTCAAAATTGCGAAAAAGCCCCATTTTCAGATGTATATATCTCGGGTTCTGCGTAATAATTTTGCAATCTAAAACCGCCAGAAGATTGCAAATTTTATTATCTATATAAAACAATATCAAAATTATGTAATATTTTGTAATTTACTATTTAAATTTACCGTTATGTGAAAACCACATTTTGCATGAAATTTCTTTTTTCATAACTTCGGCACCCGTTTAGATAGGAACCTGAAATTTTGAGACAAGAAAGAACTTTTAGAATTAGTATAAGTTTCCTCAGAAAATTTTTTGGTAACACTCCCTCTTTAAGAGTTATTACGCCTCAAAAATTGAAAATTTGCTATTTTTAGACACCTGTAACTTAGGCACCTGTATAAATTTTTCTTCGGCAAGACATGAAAATTAAAGGTTCAATAATATACTTTTACGTGTGTTAACGGCTTTTCTTAGTTATATAGGATTCCAGACTTACGGCCCCTCAAAATTTCAAAAATGTCCTATTTTCACATTTTTTCGTATTACATGAAATTTTCAAATTTTTGTGTAAGTCACACTTCTAAACAGTTTGTATTGAGTTTTGGAAATGTGCGCTTTTAAAAACCGTTGGTTTACATTCTACCTTGTTTTTAATTGTTTCTTTCTTAACATTCTGTTTCTGCGTTTTGTAATTTTTGGCGAAATTTTGAACACTTTTAATAAAATTTAATATCAACTCTAAAAAATAATTACTATATTATTAAAATCATTATTAAAATTTAATTTTTAAATTCGAAGTAAAGTGTTAACCATAATAAACGAAACGAAACGATTACTATTTAACGAACGGAAGTTAGCGTTACTGAAAAGTGACAATTTAAATATAATAAACTTAAGCAAACGTAGAAATTTTCTGTCAAATTTATAACTAATAATAATCAACATCAAAACTAATATTTTTTTGAAAATTTTTAAATAACAAAAATTAGTTTTGTTTAATAATTTTAAAGAATTTGGTAATTTAATGGATTTATATTTTTTATCCTTACTGAACTTAACGTTACGTAAAAATGACATCAAAATTTCAATGAACTTAACGAAACATACAAATGTCTATTGTGGTTCATTAAATATGTTTCCATACTGATGAATTTTTGCGTCTTGTTTCGTTTGATTTCACTTCGTTCATTTTGGTTCTGAATTTAGTAAATAATTTTTAAACAAAATGGGGGACTTATAAATTTTCCTGTTTTCTATAGCAAACGGTAATTTGAAATTGAAAAATTCTTAATTGAAGTAAAAATACGTAATGTCACAATAACGATAGAGTTGTTATGAAGAAAAATATTAGGTATAAATTGTTTAGGTATGTTATATATCATATTGAGATCAAACACCTATATATATTCTTCAAGACGCATCATACAAAAAATATCACTGACGCTATAATTTGTTCTTAAACTGTACCGATGACTATTAAAAGCATCGTATTTAGTATTTTCTTACGAAGCGATAGTCATTTTTATCCTCATTTTTTTTTTTGTTAGTGATAATTATCACTCTTGATTTTAATTGGAGTTTTAATTAAAATATTATTTATTTTTAATTTTTTATTTATATTTATAATTAAATAAATAAAACAAAGTAGAGTTAATTTAAAAGTAAGTACCTAAGTATTAAAAATTATTTTGAATTGTTTTTGTTTACTTTTGTTTTTATTTATTTTTATTCGTTTTAGAAAAAAAATATTACAAATGTAATGCAATTTATTTTTCATCTTGTTATTTTACTTTTAAAAAGTCTGTAGTATATCTTTACAAGGAAAAAAGAAGGATTCTGCAGCAAATATTATACCCACATTGGACAAATTTATATATCTCAAGTATTCTATGGCGCATCTCATCCTTTAAGGACGAGAAAGACAGTTGAAAACATCCTTGTTGTTTTTATGTTTTGTATATAAACCGGTATATTTGTTAATCTATTGATATATATTTGTTCGGTTTTTTTATTTGATAAAATGAAAGTCGTTGTGCGGAGATATTGTAATTAAAAGTTGAACATTTTTGACAAAAAACAATCTTTCATATCTATCTTTTAAAACCTATAATATCTCAAGATTGTGCCAAAAAAACTCCTTAAATCTTTGTACATCGTTAGAAGGGTGTTTTTCTCTTCTATAATTCGTACTTACACACTTGATGTTCATCTCTTAGATTTTGAAATATATAAGCATTTATTTATTTTAAAAAAAATGATCTGTTTTCTAATATACAAAATATTTCTTCTATACAAAAATAATGTTCCGGCTTTTACAAAGTAATATATAAGACAAATACATTTCAAAGTGTAGAGTTACGTTATGATGTCATCAACACCATGGTATTTAATATCGTCACGGTTTCGAAAATATATATAATTGAGTGTGATTTCGCCAACTTGTGGCGAAAAATGCACAACAATTTAAAAAAGAAAAAAAACAGTTTATTATATTCTAACAAATATAACGGTTTATATACAAAAATATAAAAATGATAAAAAGCATGTTTTCAGCTGTCCCCTATCGTTCTTGAAGGACAAGATATGTCATTAAGCACATACATTTTTGGGAAGATGGCAAGAGCAAGTATATACTTGAGATATACTAGTTTGGTCCTATGGGAGGACAACATTTACTATTCGGAAGAACCGAAAAAAGTATTGTTAAAATTCTTAACTATCAAGTACAGTACCGTTAATTACGGCGAATAGTACAAACATTTTAACACATTGTTTTAAAATGTTTATATATTGTTTATATATTGTTTTATTATTTCAAACAATTTATATATTGTTTTATTATTTCAATAATTAAAGTCTAAGAGAATATAACATAAGACAAAGAACATTAATTGAAATCACAAAATGAAAAGTTTAAGAAAATTTCCAATGTTTTCTACTTAAAACTACAATCAATGAATCAACGTTGAGTTATAAAGATTCATTCAATAGATGTCGAAGTACAGAAATACTATGTAATTTTAATTCTTAATAAAAACATTGTCAATAAATAAATATACAAATTGATGTTTTCTAATTGAATTTCTATTATATGGTTCTTTGTGGTAGAAAACTTAGAAATTTGTGGTTTTCTTAGTTTTTTTTTTTTTTTTGTTTTATAAATAGAAAGGAAATAACAAATGTATTTTCCTTAGAATAATTTGTGGTTTTATAATTTTCAAAAAAAAAAAAAATTATCCTAAAAAATCAAATACATATACAGTACAATATGCAAGTAAAATATATCAGATACAATCAAATTCATGTTTTTTTTTTTTAATTTTGTATGTCACCTATATAATATACATCCATATAAGAATAAAGAATAATATATCTAATTTCCTGACTAATATTATAATAAAAGGATCATTTGGTTTTTCGTATTTATTTTAAATTTGTATCATCTTTTTATTTCAGGTATTATCTAATTTAAAATGTATTTCATATTGTACTTCATATTATGACATTTTCAGACTATGTATTAATATTATTTTGATTAAAATCAGACATAATTACATTAAAGTTTATTTTACTTGAAATTGTCTAGATTATATATTTTTAATATAAAAATAAACCATATAATTTTTTTAAATTTTACTTTTTTTCTTTAATTTTTTTTAAGTGAAGTAAGAGAAATGTTTGGTTATTTTTTTTATATTATAAAAATCAAATAAATCCAATTGACTTTGAGATATATAATAAACTTTTTTTTTTCTTACATAGAAAAAAAAAAATAAAAGAGAAAACAAAAAATTTAGATAACCCTCATTAACTTTATGAAGAAAATGAAAATTGAAAAAGAAAAAACAAAAAAATTCCAATATAGATGAATTGAAACTCTAAGATACCTAAAAGTAAAATTAAATGATTTTTTTTTTTTAAAGAAATCAGAGATTTGATACTGTAACCGAAATTAATTAGTTACAGTCAATAAATAAAATGTTAAAATGAAACAAGGGTTACCAGTGCTTAACATATAGAGTTTAACTTTAATACTATTAGCTTGTTGCTTTGTTGCTTTTACTCTTACAAAATCTAGTCAGCAATAAGCACAGTTCAAGGCAGGAAACCGGATAAAAGTTTCCTACAAAAATAAAATTTAAAAAAAACGAGAAGAATGAAAATCACGATGGAGTTCCAAATTATTAGGAACAAGAAATCTTCAACATCTCTAAACCAAACTAATTTATAATTTAGTAAAAACAATTAAAAAAAAAAACGACGTAAAATGCATTCAATTTAGATCTAAGTAAACAATGTAAAAAGAAAGGCACAATAAATTTAACTTTAACTTTAGTACTATCAGTATTGTAATCCAGCCAGGGGTGGAGTGACACCGGTATTACATTGGAAAGGTTTCAGTTTTCATTATCGTTTAAGATTTCTCTTATAATATACATACGCTGCTTTTCAAAACTATAACCGCATTAAAAAATTAGAAGTTTTTTTAGTCAGAAAAATAAATGCATACCAATATCTTTGCCAACCATTTATTTTTCAATTATTTATTATTTGAGAAATCTCCAGGTGCATTTAGTAGCTTTTAGATCTACTATGCTATTGTATTGTTTGTTATCCGCATAAATTTTACGTACAACATAGCCCCAAATATTTTCTATCGGATTCATATCCGGATAAAATGCTGGCCATTCCATAACATCAATGCTATTAGCTCCAAACCATTGTTTTGATTGTGTACTCATCTGAATGCGGGCATTATTCTGCTGGAAAACAATTCCAACATGAGTGTTTAAATAGGGTAGCAAATTTTCCTCTAAGATTTTTATGTAATCTGTACTGTTAATCCGATACAATGTAAAAGCTAAATTGGCAGTACTAGTTCTACTAAATGCACCCCAAACCATAGCAGAGCCACCACCAAAATTTATTTTACTAAAACAAACACTTTTTTATAATATACCTCGTCCCAGTTTCTAGTCATATTTTTACGTCCAAAATATAGCCGAACCTCAATGATTATTAGATGATTAAAGTCTTGGAGCTGTTTTCAATTTTTCTCTAACAATATTTGAATTTTTTTTCACAGCTCTCCAAATGGTTGAAATCGATGCATTTATGTTGCATGTCCGTTTAACTTCGGCAAGACTGATAGTGCTGTTATATATTTTATTGCCGATTGTACGCAAACCTCTATTGCTACGAATTCTTTTTCAAACCGTATTCGAATGGATTTTTCATAAAATTGCGAATTACTCGATCTGATCTGCTCAATCTTCGAGCAATCTGACGAAAAGAGACGCCTTCTCTACAAAACGCAATTATTTGACCTTTCTCCAGCTCGGAAAGGTATGTACTCACGTGTTATAATTAAATAAAATATTTTATTCAAAAATACATTAAATAACGAATGCGACTGACATGATCTGATATGAAAATAATATTAATTTTATTTATAATAATTACATGCAGTTATTGCTTTGAAAAAGCTTGAAAGCTACCTTTTTTACTGTTTGTTTAGTTTATTTACTTTTTAAATAAGCTACAAATTGTAAAAATTCACTTTGAGATTTCTCAAACAATAAATAATTAAAAAATAAATGGTTGGCAAAGATATTGGTATACATTTATTTTTCTGACTATTCTAATTTTTTAATGCGGTTATAGTTTTGAAAAGCAGTGTATAATTAATATAATATAATTAAAAAATAAAATAAGCATATATATATATATATATATATAATATAATATCATATATATATAATATCACATCCATACTAAGATAATTATTTTCTAAATGTTTTGTGAATTTTATTTATTTATTTTCGTAACATACTTGTCGTAAGCATTACCCATAAACCCACATCTTTTATGGGGTTGTCATTCAATTTGTGCTATTATTAAATGTTTTTCATTACATTTATATCAGATTTTCACCATAAATGAGCAAAAGTTACTATATAAAATAAAAATATTAAATTATGATTTTCTTTTTTTGCTCTTTAGCTTTTTAAATTATTATTTTATTTTGTGAAAACATTATTGTACAAATTACTCATGACATTGCGTATAACTTTTATATGGCAGAGAATAATAACAATATGAATTACAACTATAGCTTCGAGCGATGAGGTTATCGGTTTCCGAGATAACGGAAAAGATCCGTGAGTCTTGTTATTATTATTAATATAAAAACAAATAAAATAATTCTTGTATAAGATAATAGATGGCGCAGAATAAAAACTATTTACGTTTCATAGTTTTCTGCAATAGGTATACAGCCGAATAATCAACAGCTTAGTGATTCTAGAAAACTAAAACTTAGTTAAATACGAATAATAAATGATTTAGTCGATGCCTTATGCTCCTTAGCATAGGTGTAGAAAGGAGAAAAACAAAAATTTATCAGTATTATAAAATTTGAATTGTTAAATATTAGTAGATTAAAAATAATGGTAAAGAAAAAGAAGCAAACAATAATAATAATAAACAATATTATTATGTATTTTTATTAAGATGCCAATTTAAAGTATAAACTACCGATAGTCTTTAGATATTTTAGTATTTAAAACTGTATGTAATTTTTGAAATAAGAAGTTACATTTAGTGATTGAAGGATGTTGGAAGTGACAGAAATTGTTGAATTTTTCAATCTTGGTACATTTTTTTCCTTATTATTCCCCTAGGAAACATAGGGCTTGTACATAGCTCCTCCAATTATCTCTATTTTCGACCATTTTCGACCATTTCGACCTCTGTAAACGCATAGGTGGCTTGGCGTTTCAATGATTTTGCCTTAGAATTGGACCAATCCACTTCTTCTTCCTTATTTGGACCTTAATCGTCTCGTCATTACCCAAAGCTCTTCATAATTCGCCTTGGCCAGAATATGCGACATATTATTCTCAGGCATTTATTTACAAAGACTTGCAATTTCTTTATATTATTTCTAGATACAAGACACGTCTCGCTTTAATATAGCAATACCGATTTGCACATATTCACACACGTCTCGAAGATTCTAATTTTCGTTCCACGTGCTATGTGTGCTGACCACAGCCTTCCGAACACATTTCTGGCTTTTGCTATTCCATGTTCTATATCTCTATTTGCACCATCATCAGTTAATACGATTCTCAAGTATTTGAGTATTGGTACTTGGCTTGTGTTGTTGATTCTCATGCACTTGGTCTTATTTAAGTTTATTCGCAGACCTATTCCTTCAGTTTTTTTGCCAATTTATTGATGGTGGTCTGCAGTTCTTCCGCTTAGTGGCTTAGTAGAACAATGTTATCAGCATATTTCAGACTTTGCAGTTTCTGTGAGAGTGGCCAGTTGATTCCTTTGCGTAGTGCTGCTATTTCTCTCATACACTTATCGAGCACTGTGATGAATAACAGTTGCGATAAGAGGCATCCTTGTCTTACTCCTACTGTTGTTCTGATTGGAGTACTCAGCTTATCAGTCTTGGGACATGGTGCGCAGTAAAATAAAAAATGACAAAATATTTACAAGTTTTTTTTTTAGAAATGAGTATTGTATTGCACTGTATTTACAATTGTTCTAAATTTTATAATTTTAAAGAGTACATTTTCAAAAGTTAAGCTATGATATCGCTAAATTGTCATCAATGAACAAAAAGTGATTATCGTCATCAGTCCACCTTAACGTTTTATAAAATGATAAAAGCTCAAAAACTTCAAATAAAATTAATTGTATTTAAAAAAGAAATCATTTAAAATTTTTTACCTATAGACTCAAAAAATATATTACAAAACTAATAACAAATTTTTTATTACTTCTTCAAATTTCTATTTTTTTATTCTTTGATATACGAAAAGATTCACACATTTCATCATCTGGAAGATAAAACAAAAATTTTTTATTTTCGAAATAGAAAATTGTTTACGTTTTCTTTTTCTTTTTCTCTTTTTTTTTTTGTTTTTTATTTGTTTTTTTTTTGTACTTTTTCTCTGACTGACAACAATGTCAGAGACTCAAAGTGGTTATGTAAAAAAGTTCGTATTGGTCTATAGCGACCAATAATATGAATTGTGGTAACATAAAATGTTTATTGAACAAATTTCAACAAAAAGAAACAAAAAAAAAACAAAAAAAATAGAAAAAAGGACAAAATAATATAATAAAAAAAAAAATTGTTTTAAAAAATGGACAAAAGATGTAAGTGAGAAATACCACCAAGAGAGCGATCATCACAAGAATTTGATTCATTCAAAGTTTTTACTATGTAATGATTTAATAAAAAACAAAAAAAAAAAAGAAATAAAATATTTGTATGATTGAATTCTTCTGTTTTATTATTACTTTTGTTTTTATTTTATTTTTATTTTTTAAATTTAAGTTTTAAAACTTTATAAATTTTCGTTTTTGTTTTTTTTTTATTTTTTATTTAAATATTTACTTTTTTAATATTTAAACATAAAACAGGTTGAATTCTCTTAATGATGAATGAATTCTTGGTTATATAAAATCCTTAATGTAAATACGGCATTTTTGAAATGATTTGATAGAGGTTTTTTTGTCTTTATATAATATGTACATATGTAAACAGATTCATTCATCATTAATCGACTCTCATCAGTTATCGACTCTCATCATTCATCGACTCTCATATTTATTTTAAACTATTGAGTCAACAGATTAAAAACATAAAATACAAAGTATTAAAAAGCTGAATTTTACGAAGGAAGAGAAAGAAAAAATTCCGGAAGTTTCTTTTATTCTTTATTATATTGAATAGTTTTATTATTATATTATACATATATTGAAATTTCTAGAATTATTTTTTAATATTGTAAATTATAAGATTAATACCTTAAAAATTACTACAATTAAATTTTTATTTTTTTTTTTTTTTTGAGCACTAATATGACAATAAGAGAATTTTATTGTCAATATTAACTTTTTATGTTTTTTTGTTTTTTAATCTTTTTATATACATACATATGTACTTTATATTATTGTTTAACTTTAATTGTTATTGGAATGTCATATTAAAAGAAATTTTCTTACCAATTGTAAACAGTTCCCTAGACATTTCTTTTGAATTCCGAAATCACTAATAAAAACCTATACAATTTTATTTGTTTAAAAGATATAAAAATAGTTTACATTCTTAAGGATTACCAAACTATCATGTTAAAATATTTTTTTTAATTTTAATTTTTGATAAGTTTTTCATTATGAATAATTTTTCATTTTTAAGGTGCTGTAAAGTAAAATTAGTTCCGATGTTAATTTATAATCAAAGGTTCCGATATATTTCTTTGCTATTTTACACATGAAGTTTATATAAATTGTGAATGTGAAAATTTTGAAAAATCAAGGTACACTTATTCTTCAGTTTTAAGGAAACCCTATATAGAAAAATCATTAACATATATAAAAATATAGTATTGGAGCTTTAATTATTATAGCTTATGAAAAATTTGCAAAGGTGTTTATGTTAGAGGGTCTTAGAAATAGGAAATTTACGAAATACAAATGGTGGAAGTAGAAATGGTTTAAAAGATTGTTAATGAGGAAGATTTCCCTTCAAAACTTCGAGATTCGAACTGAAAGCTTTTCAGAGATGGGGATGAATTAAAATCTTTTAAAATATTGTTTTATGCTACTGTTCAGTACAAAAAATTATATATTTAACAAATGAAAATATTTCTTGTAGTTTGACGTTTTCAAAATGAGTAAATATTAAGCGGAACTTAGAAATAAGTATTTGAAAATAAGAATTTTTTCAATTTGAAATGGGTATGGATCAGTAGTGGATGGGGCTATGTAGAAAAATTGTTCCAAGACATTAATTTTTTTTATGAGAACTCACTATAGTTATAATTTTATAACGCCATTTTAAATAGTAAAGCAGTTTTATAAACAGACGTACAAATGGACGAAGATACAAAAAAAATAGAGGGATGGAAAAGGCAGACTGACAAAGTGAAAATTATTTTATGAAACATGTACTAAAAAGATATAAGAAACTTATAGAAATTCATAAGCATTTTAATTTTTATAAACAAATTTAGATTAGAACGTTTCATTTTTCAAATATAATAGAACGATACAATCGAGTTCTTATCAATTATCCAATTATCTCCCAAGGTGTTGTAAACCTATTAACTTTCAAACTGAACTAAATTATATGTATGTTGTAAAATATTTAGAATCTATATTTAAAAATTATTCCATTTCTGTAATATACTAGAGTATATCGTATATAATAATCCATTTTCAGTAACCAATTTGATTATACATATTTTTTAAAAAAATATATTGTAGATTTCTTTAAAAATTCTTTTTTTTTTTACGAGGGTCGATGCGACATTTTAAAAATTACTCAGAAGAATTGTACGTGATTCTTCCGCATAGTTTTGGACTTTAATCAACTAAAACCATCCCTATTTAAACCAAACTTTACACTAATGTTAATTAATATATGTACTTCTATATCTATGTAAAAAGAAAAAATATAATAGTCAATTATATTTTTATCATTTTCAATAGATAAATCAGGTTGGTTTTATATAGTCAATGGTGTAAGAATGTAAAAAAAACTTAGATGAGATTAGTTCAAAAATAAAAATAATAACAATTATTGTTCATAAATAAATATTATTCGTTTTAAAACAATTAAACAGATGGTTTGGCAACTCTATATACATACATATATATATTGTAAAAACAAATGTTTGTGCGTGTTGGACATAAAAAAAAAAAACAGAAATTATTCAAGAGGATTGGATTTGTTTAGCTTTCACTTTTTCTATAATATTTTCTATATTGTTTCTATAGATTTCAAATGTTTTGTTTTTCTTTTTAATATTGTTTAATCCGTAGAGAGTAACAAATAAACTGAGATTCTTAAGTACAATATACAAATATAGAAACAGAAATATAGAGATAGAAAATAGAAAAAAAATAATATTTGTTAAAGTTTTTGTATTTTTCTTTCTTTTTTTTTTTGCTCTTCTATCAGGGATAATAATGTGGAAAGTTAAAGAAAATAGCAAATAAATGCCAAAGGACTTATTAAGTAAACATTTCAATTTCTTTTATTTTAGATTTGTTTTCAATTTTTTTTTGGGTAATTTTAAGGGTTTTTGATTCTTTAAATTATTTTCATTTTTTAGTAAATTTTTATTATTACAAAGATAGTATAGATTTTTATTTGTTTTTTTTTTTTTTCAAAAATTTTGGTAACCGCGATTATCGGCCAATGAATTTTGACCTGACGATGCGATGATTATCTAATGCAATACTATTTTTATTGTTATCAATATAAATGTGTTGCTGTTTTTGAAACGATAATAATATTATTTTAATAGAATAGTGTTGTCCCAAAAATGTAAAAAAAAAAAACAAGAATAAAAAAGAAAAAATTAAAATTATTGTCAATCAATACCAGATTGAATTTCATTTTGTTTTAATATAACTTTTATATTTCTTTTTTAACTTTTTCTTTTAAATCTATATTGATAAATTCAATGCTATCTTAAAATGGTGGTGGATATCATTCTTTTGATTACTTATGAAAAAACAAACACATTTTCTTTTGACCAACAAAAAAATATAATAAAAAATTAAATGATTCTTACAAAATAATGATTATTTTTTGTAATGGTTCATAAATTTTTGAATTAAAAATAAATTTGTTCAATTACATAGTTCAATTACAAAGGTAATTTATGTTAAGAAAAATCTGTTTATGAAAGAAAAAGGAGAAATGTTAAAAAATTTAATTTAAATTTATAATTATTGGTTGTCCTAGTAACCTCAAAGATCTAATCGCCGTATTAAAGTATTATGTTATATTTTAGATTTTTTCAAGGTGAATACAATTTTTGGTATAGGGACAAAATAATTTGTAACTTTGACCAAATATTAAATACTGGTCTTTTTAGTACTAGAGAGTAATAGAATCGGGATGCATTATTGACCCGATGGTAGCTCGGACCCGCTTTTTAGATTTTGTAATATTATTAGGATGCGAAGAACCCTAAAGTAATTTTCCTAAAATATTTTCTAAAATATTTCTAATAAATACAGGTTGTCCAAAATTCAAAGATGACGAAAAAAGCAACTGATGGAGAAGTTTATAACAAGCAAAAAATTCCTAACGGTTTCCGAGATAACGGCCGTCAAAGTAATTTCGTCAACTTTTTAAAGAAGTAACAACATCTTTTCTGTATAATATAAAAGATTCGTTTAAGTGTCGGTAATTAGCTGAAATTATGGGCTTTCAACTAATATTTCAACTTTTATTTATCTTTCATAGTTAAAGAGTTACAAGATTTTAAATACGAAAAAAATATTAATATTTTTCACTGTTTTTATAAAAAAAACTGTAATATTTGCATAAAAAACCACTATTAATGTACCAATTTTATTTCATTTTCAAAATCATCAATTCCTCAGCTTAATTCCTCAATTTAAGTTAATTCATTTCATTTATCTTATCTTTTACAGTTTTCGAGATAATTATCTAAATATAATCATATTCTTACTTACCAAGTAATTATATATTATTTTTATGTAACAATATGGAAAATAATTTTTGTAACAAAATTTCAATTAAGCATATTTCAATTCATAGCCTTCTAAAATTATATCCCTTCTCTATATTGCAGATCTTTGATAATGAAGAAATTTTTTTAGTAACTTACTAATTTGCTTCCTTAATCATAACTTTTATATAACCATAAATTTTTAAAAACAAAAAGAACATTATATTAGGAGTATTCACGAGTTTTAAATATTTGGCATAGGTTGCGAAAAAATATACATTTTTGCACCATTTAGTGAACAACCCTAGTAAAATTTGTGTTTCAAATATTTGCTATACTTATCACTTTTTATTTTTAACTGTCAAAAATCAAATAAAAGATGTGGCTTATACTTGTTTTGTTGTTACATAAAAATTAGGAATTTAATGTTTTGTGGTAAAGTGGTTTATTTTTTAACAACGAAATTTTATAAAATAGATATAAATAGAAAAAAATTATAAAAAATTTGAATAAAATATTTTTAAATTGTTTAGGAAACTAAATTTTGACAGTTAAAAAAAAAAATTTTAAAAATATGCAATGGTCTTGCAAAAATTTGTAATGGGCAACTATTTATGAAAAATTTTACACTTTTTTGACGCAGATCTTATTTCTCTTTTAACTTTATTTCTTTAATTCTCATATGGACTTTTTCTTATTTATCAATATAATTGTAATAACTAATGTAATAACTAATTATTTATCAATGAGAAAAAACGTTCTAGGGTATTATTTCTCATTAAATGTGAAATAATACACGGGCGACTTTGTTTCACAAGCCCTTAATTCACGTCGGCGTCAAACTAAAAATGAATTGTAAAATTCAAATTTTCTAGATTTGTATGTTCCATATTATGCAAATTGTTTTATTCTTTTAACTTATTAATTAATTTATTTTATTTACTTATTAAAATTATTTTTTATACATATATTTAAATTATTAAACTTAATATTTAACTTAAGGATAATACCATGAAATTTAATATCATAATATTAATTATATACTTTCAGATATACTTGTATATTATATGTATGTTTTGATTAGACAACAATGACGTTGCAAAATACTAAATTTTATAGAAGAAATTGTTTTTTTATACCATTTCGCACTTTTAGTAGAAATGGAAGATTTTCGTTTATAATACATATTCAGATGGTCTGATTTTTTTTTGCTAATTATTAACTTATTATAATGCGCAATAAAACAAACATGGAGGAGGAAAAAATAAAGTAAAAAGAGAAAGTCCCAGAACAAATAAATATATGATTAAATAATATCGAAAGGCAGATCTATAAGATAGGGAATCGTCAAATGATGAAGCTCTACAATGGATTGTATTACAATGTACTACAATGTAATGGATTAAGAACAATAAAATTGCTTCAGGTTAGGGGTACGTAGGTTAGGGTTGTAAAAAAAGTACTGTTTGTTTGGTTTTATTTTAATTTATTTTTTGCTTTTTAAACATTTTTGTATGACAACTCAGCTTTACTTTATATCATTACAGCTGACTCTTTTTTTTATCATATTTTTGTGACGTTTATTATTATAAAATTAAAATTCTTCCTTTTTTAACATTATAATTTGAGATTTTATGTTTTTCATTTTTAGCTAAAAAATGTATTGTCTTTTTATTTATTTAAGAAAATTTCCCTGCCACATGCAATGTGACAGGAAAATGATGGCTGCCTTTCCGTTTCGGGAATAAAATCAAAAAAATTTCAAAATTTCAAAATCCGAAATTACTTAACCCTAAAATTTCAAAATCACAAACACAAAACTCTAAAATTGAAAATTTTCTATGTGAACAAAATTAAAAATTGACAAATTTTCATTTATATAAATTGTAAATGCAATACGTTTGGAATATGCTTGTAAGAAAATAATTAGAATGGATATTTGAATTAGTTGCAAATATAGCGTTACAATATTTGTTTCGCAATGTTTTGGGGCAATAAATCTCTCTATTTTAAATTCTTTGATGTTAAAATATGTATATAAAAAAATAATTAGGTATTTTAGAATAAAAATAATATTTATATACGAGTATTTTAGATGTTTGTTTTCATATTCTTTTAAGTAGTACTTCAATGCGTGAGATAAAGATTTCCAAATTTGGGATTTTGTGATTGAGATTTTGGGAAAAACGATTTCGTACCCAGCCCGTTTGAAATAATTTTAATAATAAAAAATAATTTAACAAGTTACTTGAATTTGAAAATGTTAAAGATTTGCAAAAAAAAATTTATAATCTAGTTAAGTGGCTACTTTGTAAACGGGAGCGCTTAAATAATCCTCTTTCGACTTATACCAAGAATCTATTGTAATAGTTTATAAGCAATTACTTTAAATATAATCTAATTAATTAAATTTTGTATTATTTTTTTAAAAATGCTTCTTGAATTTAATAAACTTTTAATAATCTTATAAGTGTTTAGTTTAACTATTTTTTTTATTTTTTTTGTAACTTGTTTATAATTTGTTTTTTTCGAAATTATCTTTTAAAAACACATTAAAAAAAAAAAACAAATATATAAATAAAAAACAAAAATAAAACTATTAGCGTTGCATGAAAGAAAAAAACATTTAAATTCTGTGTTGAATTTTAAGTATATCTAATCTTATTTAAGTTCTAACTGTATTTGTGTTTATTACCTTTTAACCGATAGTTTTTACAGTAATTTTTTTTTAGTTTTTCTGTTCGCTTGCGGTTGCATCAAATTTAACAAAAAATTTTTTTATTTCTTCTATTTTATTTTTACCTGCGTTTTTTGTTTTTTATTTTTTTGTGTAATGTCTGTAATTAATAGGAAAATTTTGTTTTTTAAAAAAGTTACCATTGTAAAAAAAAAAATTTTTTTTCTTAAAATAAATTGCCGATAACATAGTGTCTGTCAGTTTCATTTTAACATTTAAAGAGTTTCATTTTATTAAATGTATTGTACTTACCTATTTGATCTGATATTTCGGATCTAGTATTGAATTTTAAAAAAGATGACAATGTTGATTATGACTGTATATTTATTCGTAAAAGTTAAGAAATAAGAAATTCAGTGCGCTATGTACATTTATTCTTATTTATTTTAAATTATTTATTTAATAAACCTCTAGTATATTAAGAAAATAATAATAACAAAGCGCCATAAAATATGCAATATTAAACAGTTAAGTTGAAATATTTTTTATTATTATTGTATTTGGGGGGCCTCGGTGGCCTAGCGGTCAAACACGATATTAATATAAATAAATAAATAAATATTGGATTTGGCTTACAATTTAATGTTTATAGCAAAAAAAAAAAAAAAAATCACAGTTGATTCTAAAAATCTGTATATTTGTTAGTTTTAACATATAATTTCTAAAAAAATTTAAATTTGTTACTTTCTTTAATTAAAATATTTTTTACAGAAGCCGAGTTGTTAAATAGATTTTTTTTTAGTTTATTCCCCTGTCACATAATAGTGGCAAGGAAATTAAATAGCCTTTTCTTTTCAGTCGTAGCTGTAAATATCGTAAGGGGGAATTATTCTTAAGATGTGTATGGAATTCGAACTTACACTCTCTGTGTGTTTACATCGTTTTTTATTCTAGAGAATATTACCTAATCCTATATGAAATATTTAATATTAATAAATGAAAATTTTTGACAAATAGACTGTCTAAATAAAACTTAAAAATTACAAATTATTTTATTCAGCTCTTATAAATTACAATTTATTGACAATCGTTAAAAAGTTTTTTTTTTTTAACTAACTCTTTTTGTTGTTTTGATTGAAAAAAAGCATATTATTTTTCTTATTCAACAAAATATTTTAAAAACCAGCAAACAAACACTATTTTGCTTCTGTAAAATTTGTTGACTAGGAAAAAAAAAGAAAAAAGTTGTAATAAAATAGACTGTAAAGTGTTTTTAAAGGTTTGGTAAGTTGAACTCTATAAAAAAAAATAATTGTTTTTTACCTTGTCTAAATTTCATTGTAAGAAACCTCTCTAGAAGATAAAACAAAACAAAAAACCATAGTAAAAACATTTAAATGGTATATTTGAACATGTAGATATGTATACATGCATAGAGTTGTTCTAATGTGGAAAAAAATTGTTTTTACAACATTGAAATGACCAAAAAAAAAAAAAAATACATTGTGGTTAATGTATAATAGCCAAAGGTGGAAAACATTGAAATAATGTTATGTGAAAAACTAAAAAATGTATATATGTATGTATGAAAGAATTGTTGCTCTTCACTATGGGTTCTATTATATATAAATATTATTTATTTACAATAAAATAAGTTAACTTAATACAAGTACTTTAATTTCATTTTAAATTTGGAATTTTTTATTTAAAAACGATTGTAGTTATAAATTTAAAGACCAATTTTAAACTGTTGGCGTTCCAACAAAAAAATAAAAAGGAATGTGGAAATATTCGATTCATATACAACTTTCGAATTGTTAGGTACTTGGAACTAAGTAATGATCATGTAAATACTTTTCATATTTCAGAAGTCATATTGCAAAATATCATCATAGTAAAATAAACTGGAAATGAAAAGTTTAATGTTATCAATTTTGGTACACATTCATAGAATAATAATATAAGTACTATAGAAAAATAACGATGTTATCAACGAAATATAAAGTATAATTTTCCTTTAGGTAATTGTAATTTACTCTCTATTGATTTCACATATGTTATCATTCTGTGCTTTTTTGTTTTTTATAAGAAACAGAATACAATGAAACTAATGTTAAATTACTATCCAATTGGGCACTACTTAACTAAAACTATTCTGATTTTTTAAAATTATATTTAAAAAAATATTTTTGCCCTTGGAATAAAAATGATAAAAAAAATATTGTGACTTGTATTTGATAGTAGTATATATTATATATAACATTATATTGATCCTAATTATTTTTATTGACTATTTGATTAGATAATTTATAGTAACATACAGAGTATTATTAATGAAAACAGTAATTAGTGATAATTAATAAACTCAATGTTCAAAATAGTGAACATAAGAAAAAATTTAAATTATTGAATTATGGTATCGAAATACCGAGGAAAACACCGTAAAAAAAAATTAATACTTTTATTTAAGAAAACTCATGCCGTAATAAAAAAAAAAGTTAATGTTTAACTTTTTGATAACAACATGACATGATTTTATCATGGAAAAAAAAAATGAAGTAATAAAAAACGAAATACATATAAAAAAAAAAAAATTTTGAGGAGTTTGACTCTAGCGGTGAAACGAGATGCACGTGTATATATTGAAAACAAATATAAGTTCATTTTCAAGTGTTGTATTATTGCAACCTCCTGTGTTAAAATGTCTTCGGATAATGAAGACAATAAACTGAAAATTTTTTTTAAAGATAATCTTAAATGTTAAAAACATATTATAAAATTTTTGAAAATTTTGCATACTTTACGGCGACAATTAGTTTATCCTTACAAATCTTTCGAAATTAAATTAAAAATATAACTTTAACGTTAATTTATTTATTTTAATTAATTGTTAAAAATTAAATTTTAATTAAAAATATTATCTTAAAGATGTTAAAATAAAAATTTTCTTTAATTTTAGATTTGATAAATTGATTGTTTGGTTTAAAACAATTAAATTTTTATTTATAAAGTAAAGATATTAGATATTAGATTAATCTTGTCCGTAAACAGAAACCTAAAATACTTAAACTAGATATATCTATTATAAATGATTGTTTACTTTTTTTATTCTTTATTTAATTATTTTAACAAATTTAAATATTTTCTTAAGTTTGCAGTTTTATTGTCTTAAAAACTATACGTTCTCTAAGGGTAATCCAAATTTTTTATTCTTTATTAATATTGATAGATCTTTTGAAGAAGCAAATATAAAAGAGTTTCGTAATTAACATAAATACTGTTATATGGATTTTTAAATTATATTCGCACTCACCATATTTCGTTTTTTAATATATAAAGAAAACTTAATTCATTTTATTTACGAAGGTAATTAAAAAACTCGATGACATGGTTATCGAATATAAATTGAAAAAAAAATGCTTTAAAATACCTTTAATTTTAAATTTTATATCTATAACAAAAATTTTTTTTTTTTTAAAACACGTTTCTTTAATTGTAATTATTAAATTTTGTAATTAAAAGTAACTATAATTATCTTCAAAATAAAATCTACTAAAATTTTTTATTTTCCAACTTTTGAGCAACTTGTTTTTTTTTTTTTTATTTTTTAAATATTTATAAAAACTTATAAAGTCTTTTGGGCATTATAACAATTTCCAATCAAAACTTACCACATTATTTACATACATAAAAGATAGTAAAAAAATATATTTAATGATTAAAGCACGTAATATTAGACAACAGCATGTGTATTTTAAAGAAGAACTGCATACTTTTACAAGTACATAATATATTTGAATAATGATCTGATCTGAATCTATAAGTGGAAATAAATTCAAAATTAACGCACATTCTTTGCTATAATATCATTAATTTTATCATGTATGTACATATATATATATATATATATATATATATATATATATATATATAATACAACATATATATATATATATATTAAAAAACTAAGGTTATGTTTCAATATAACTTTGTTGTATTATATAACGTTTTAAAAGGGGGATTAATTTAAAATAAACTTTTACAATATTGCAGTTATGAGGTACTGAATTAAAAGTTTTTTTTGTTAAGAGGAATATCACCCCTATAGTTTAATACCCGTTATTTTTAAGAAGTTTAAAAAATTATAGTAACAAAACTTGTAAACGATTTGTTTACAATGTGAAATTCTATACACAAAAGAAATGCTTTTGATAAAAGAATAAAATGAAAGGGAGTATAATTTTTACAGTATCTACATGGTGTTTTATTAAATTTTTTTTTTTTTTAAGTCTTATTTAATATTTCACTATCTATAAATTATTTATATCTGTAGATTTTCTATTTAAGATTTAATCATTAGAAACTATTTAGACTATTTTAGTTTAAACTGAACTAAATTGTAAAGAATTGTTCTCAATTATGGGAGAGGTCTCTAGCCTTGTTAAGTTCTATTAGCATATTTTGATATACATCAGCTTAACATTCAAGTTCCGTTAATCTTAATTAGTTCCTTGTGTTCCGAATTTTACTGTTATGACTGTAAAACTGGTAACTGGTGATACATTCGCTTCGTATGCATTTCATTCTGTTTCAATCCCTCTCATGAAATCAAAATTTAGTATTACCATACAGACTAAATAAACTATACAGACGATCAGTTTCATATAAACATTTTCTTGAAGCCAGACTGAGCAGTTAATGGAGCTAGACTAAGCATTTTAGAATATTTAAATTACAAAAATAGAAAATACAAAAGAATATTCTACAAATTCTTGGTTTTGCTATTTAAATATCTAAAATACTTAGTCTGGCTCCAAAAAAATGTTCATGTTGGCTCCTAAAAAAGACTTAAAATTTTTGTATGAAACTGTTCGTTTGTATAATATATTTAGTCTGTGGTTTTGCTTTTTTGTTTGTTCAATCTGGTTCACCTGTTACTTGATAATCTGGTTTACCTGTTAAACATTTTTTTTTTTTAAAATAACTATTCCAATAATTATTACATATATACATATAACTATTAAATATGATTTTACATACAATTTTATTATTTTATATTAATAATCAATAGATGTTTCCAACCAAAATTCATAACAATTTATATGACATAAACATCACACGAGAGTAAGGCAACGTCGAGTTCTTTTGCTAACTTATGTATAAGTAATTATTTGCCATTAATTTTAATGAATGGTAACTAAAACTAATGTCAAAAATCTAATATAAAACTTGACTCCATACTCAGCCATCGCCCTGCAGTTGGACCATTGATCCCCGGTTTTATGGATATCTATATCTTGTAGGAATTAACACTTACTACCTAATATCTAATAAAAATATTGACTCCACTTAGCCATTGCCGTGAATTTGGACCATTGATCCCCTGTTTTATAGGAGTATATAAGCAATACGACAGATGGCCACTTTTATAGACTATAAATATTCTAAGGAGGCGTAACACAGATAATGGAAATTCGTTTCATTATCTGTGTTACGCCAAATTGCACATTTACATTAAGGTCACAACCTAAAGTTTTCTTTAAATACGTGTGGTTTTGTTTGGTTAAAATAAAGTCCAATACTTAGCCGGAAGAATCCTAAGTTGATCGTCTGGGTGAAATTTTAAAATGATCCTTGTAAAAAAAAACAACATTTTAATTTTTACTATGATTCGAAAGTAGTTCTCCTGAATCGAAAGCTTGCATATATAAGCTCTTCGTTTAGTCCTTCGTGTATACCCTATAGCAGTTAATTTTAATTTTAATGTTAATTTGTAAGTTTTATTTGTTATTAGACACCCTGTAAAACCCATAAAACTCTTAAAATTTCTTTTTGTTTCTTTTTATTGAAATAAATAACTGATGGTATCTTTATTACCTATATTTTAGTGTATTATAAAGTTATATTATCATACCAGGACTATGTTAGTTTTTTTATTATTGTGTTATTCTACATATACATAATATGTATATGTTGTAAATTTTTAGTCTAAAAATATAGTCGTGCATTATAAAACAACAATTCATATTCAGTTGACGTTGATTTATGATTCAGTTGCTTGTCTTTATATTAAAGAAAAAGTAGAAAAAAAGAGAAAAAACATTTTTTTTTTAATGTTGTTCGAAGGATTTAAATTGAATTAAAAGCAATAGAAGATTCATACAGTATAATTGAAATCTTTACAAGGTTTTTGTTTTTTTTTCATTCATTCATTTTTACAAAAAAAAAAAAAAAAATTTTTTTTTTTGCTAATAAATATGAGTACGTCAATTGATTTTTTTCTTAATTTTTATTGAAATCAATTAAATGAAATCTCAATTAATTTCTAACAATGTTGCTTTGAAAATGAGATTTATGTAAAAGGATTAGAAAAGATCATCATAAAAAAAAAGGCTAAATTTTTGATTTTTAAAGTGTTCTTTTAATTTGATAATCACTAAAAGTTTTTTTGTCAATTATTTTCAAGTGTTTCCAATTAGTAGTTGGTGTACGCCAATTAAAGAATATATTTTCTAGAACAAAATGAAACAAATGATAAATTTTATATATGTATGTAAATATTTCGTTAATTAAATTTTTTTTTAGAATATTTTTGAGTAATTTAGATTTTAAGAAAATTCAATAGTTAAAAAACAAAAAAAAACTATATTATATTATAAAAAAATTTTCTTTTTTTTTTTTGTAAAATGAAAAAGAAACCCTTAAAAAAAATCATTTCATTTTTAGTTTAATACCAATTATAAATATTAGTTACTTTCTTTCAAATTAAACGCTAAAATTTGGAGCCTTGAATGACTGCTGTATGTTTGTATCTATGTATATGTTTTTGCAACGAAAGCAATATGAGAATCATTGAATTCGTCAAAGAAAAAATATGTATTTATAAATTTGTAAATTGTTTATGTTTATGTAAATTTTAATAAATGAAATTTATGGAAATGAAAATGGAAGTGATTTTCGGTCTTATTTTAATAAGTACCAATTTATTTTGATTCAGACCCAGCTATAATATATGAAATATATGTTCCAGTTTTTTTTCTTTTTTTGAATTTTTATTAAGTTATTTCATTACTTTGCCATTATTACATAATGTTTGTAGTATCTGTAATATTAGTTCATGAAGACTTTAGAAAACTACAACCAATACGGTATAGCAAACAAATATCAAGATAAATCAAGTTCAAGATATGATCAAGTTCAATTCGTGCATTAAATCAACACTATCATATGGAAATTAATCTTGGTTATTAACTAACACCATCTAATAATAAGCTACAGATTTTCGTAAACAAACAATTACGAACATATGCCGAACATATTTCTGATCAAATAGAATCAGCAACAAAGATCTGTGACAATTAACTAACAAATCTTTTGTAAAACAGGTAATAAGAAGAAAATGAAAATATATAGGGCATATATTAAGAAAAACTTAGAAAACCGTAACAAGAATTTCGTTATGCTGGAACTCGCAAGAAGTCTCCAGGGGAAGAGGCAGACCTAGCATTTCATAGTAATGAACTGTACTAGATGAACTATGAAGATGTTATAGCTGTCTTGGAATAATGCAGAAAAATTGGCAAGAAACTTCTAGTTGAAGAGCTATGCTTCATAGTTGAGTAATAGGAAAAAAGAAAAACAAATATTAGTTTATGAGTATTTTTCCCAACATATCCTAATTATGCTGTTATACTTTCCATCACTATTTCAATTTGTTTATGTAGTATTATAAGGTATAAAAATCTTATTCAATAAAAAATAAACTAATAAAAATCAAAATAAACTTTAAATATTCTGTTCTGATTCTTTCTTCTGATAAAGGTATTATTCTATTGCTTTTTTTTTTGCATAATGTTGTGAAGTGGCAGATTAAAAATAAGATTAACCTGTAAGGATATTAAAATTTAAAAACTTATTGTTTTTCATTTATTTTCATTTCATTTATTTTTTTATACCCTAACCCTACATAGGGTATATTAACTTTAGTTTGTAACCACCAAAAAGAAGGGAGTTAGATATGGACATATATATATATTCTGAATCAGGATCACCTACTGAGTCGATTTAACGATGTTCGTCGGTCCGTTCGCACGATAACTCAAAAACTAGTAAAGCTACTTGATAAAATTTATATAGTAGGTTACTTATTACGAAAAGAAGACTAAGTTCGAATCTGAACAAAATCGGTTCATGGGTTCGGATTCTCGAAGCTACCGAATGATTTCGAAGCAAACGAGATTATCTCCAAAACCAACAAAGATAGGTACTTTAAATTTGGTACAGTGGTGTTCTTTTGTGTTTTATTTATGTTTCTGAAATTTGGGAGGATTTGGCTCATGGGTTTGGATCTTGGAAGCTTCCGAATGAGCCCCAGAGCAAACGAGTATATATCCACAACCAACAAAGATAGAACCTTTATTTTTAGTACAAGGGTGTTCTGTTATGTTTCCTTTTCTGTAAATTTGGAAACTGACATTTGAAAGAATTTGAACCATGGGTTCGTATTTTGGAAACTTCCGGACGAGCACAAGAGCAAACGAGCATATCTCCCAAACCAACAAAAGTAGAATCTTTAAATTTAGTAAAAACCTTTAAATTTAGTTTTTTATTGAAATGGATTTGATGAATTGGAGTAGCAATTCGGGTACCTGACACACGCCTCCCAAGGACTAACCAGCATATTTTCGAAATTAATAAAGATAAAAACTTGAAATTTTTTACAAGGGTGTCAAGCATATCCCAAGGGGATGCCTCTTTTACGTTCCTGAAATTCGAGTTGAATAAGAAAGAAAAGGAAAGAAGTTCAAGCAGCTGCCAAAAAACTTATGGATTTTTAATTTAATTGGAATTATTCAGATGTAGGGTATTAATAAGTCGGTTGCATAGACTTACTGTTACGTTTCCTTGTTTTTTTTGTTTGTACTAAAAATCAAATTGTAAAATATTTATTTATTTATATCAATATTACATACATAAATATAATGCAATATTATTGAACCATCGGTTACCTAGGCCATTATAGGTTTTTATACTATTATTAAATTATATACTAATATTATTTATTTTGTTTATATTATATACTATATATTTACATTATATGTGGTGGTAAGGGAGTATGTAAAGAAAAAAACACTTACGACCTGTGCAGGGATCGAACCCACACTCCTTCGGTTAATACGTCACACACCTACCCACTAGGCTACCGAAGCCCCTAAAATATTTGTGTGTTGGTATTCGTTTTTTTGCAAAATGCAAAGTTTTAAATATTCCGTCTTTATATATTAAACATTTTTTAAAGAATTGGTTCTCTTTTTATAATATTTAAATATAAAATATTTTAATGTTAAATTAATAATTTTTTTTTTGTATATAAAAACCTTATTTCAAATGTTAGAAAAAATGTCCTTAAAAATTCAAAAAAAAAGATTTAGATTTTTACAAAAAGCTTAAAATTCAATTGGAAATCGGATAAAAAGCAGTCTTTACCATTTTCCCTTTGACTTATGCACTAGCAAGAAAAAAAAAACAAAATATAACAAAAGTATTATATAAGGATTTACAGGATATTTCTATTTATTATTTGAAAATCTTTTATACAAGAATATTATAGTGGCTACAACGAGTATTACTAAAATTTTCTTTCTTTAATAGAAATTTGGCTTTTGCTTTTTGTTTTCTGTTTTAGTTTTATATTGTTTTATTTCATTTTATTTTATTTTTATACTTTTGTTACTTTTGTTGGTGTATATTGTTCTTTTTATGCAGTTTTTTTTTTTATAGTTCAGATTCACTTTGAAATTGAATTGCAAATTAAATTCAAACTAAATATCATAGAGAACAATTTTTAAATTGAAATAAAATTTAAATTTACATATGAATATTTTAAAAATTTGTATCTATTTCTTTAAAAGTTTAATTTTTTTTTTTTTTTGTATAAATAAGTATAAAGATATATTGTACTGAGGCATAATTAATAAATAGAATTAGGTTTGTCTGTTTGGTTATTTTAGATTTTATTAATCTTATGTTTTTTAAGATATGAAGTAATAATTAAAACCAGTTTTTGAATTTCTTCGTGTTTAAACAATTCTATAAGATATGTAAACTTAATAGTTAGGTCATTGAATTTTTAATAAAAAAATCTTGGATTCTAGTATAGTAATAATTAATATGAATATTAAGTTTCTTTTATTTTATTAGCGCATACATGATTTCCTCCATTTTTTTAACAAAATAATCCCTTTTAAGATGATATCATTTAATAATTTAACCTTCCGTTTAAATATCATATTATTATATATTATATAAAAGATTATTTCACAGTCTATAGAATCTCTGAAAACATTATTTTGATTCTCTATAGATAAAAAAAAATGGTAAGGTTATGAAATAAAAAAATTACATTACATTTTTCAAAATTACAATTACAATTACATAGTTTTACATTTTTTTATGAAGTTCCACAATTTAACTATAGGGTGTTCAAAATTGAGGTATCATTTTAATTTTAATAAAAAAAGACTTTTTTTTTTAAATATTAAATATATTTTTATTTTAATTTATTACAAATAGGTTCGGGTTAATAATGAAAAATTATGTCGGCCAAGTGGCCCCCTCTACTACTTCGGCAGGCTTCCAATCTTTTACCAAAATTCTGAATCACGTTGTTAATAAACTGTTCTCAATGGTTGAAATCTGCTCGATAATGTTGTTTTTAAGCTCTTGAATTGTTGTGGGATTATTGCTGTACACTTTCGATTTCACAAAACCCCACAAAAAAAATCCAACGGTGTCAAATTGCACGATCTTGGTGGCCACATCACTCCTCCTCTACGAGAAATAATGCGATCTTCGAACTTTTTCTTCAAAAGATCCATTGTTTCTCTTGCTGTGTGGCAAGTGGCACCGTCCTGTTGAAACCACATATTCTCTATGTCCAAATCATCAATTTCCCGCCACAAAAAGCTTCGGATCATCTCCCTGTAGTGATTTCCATTGACCGTAATCGCATTTCCATTTGCGTTTTCAAAAAAATATGGTCCGATGATTCCTCTTGACCACAAACCACACCAAACCGTAACTTTTTGTGGATGTACTGGTTGCTCTAAGATAACCCTTGGATTCTCTCCAGCCCAAATGCGGCAATTCTGTTTATTGACTTAGCTATTGAGCTGGAAATGAGCTTCGTCGGTGAAGATTATTTTGTTAAAAAAATTCTCATTTTCTTCTTGTTTTTCGATTGCCCAAGAAACGAATTGCCGACGTACTGCATGGTCAGTTGGTTTTAATTCTTGCGTCAGCTGGATCTTATAAGCCTTTAAATGGAGATCACGATGCAAAATGTTGAATAATGTGGATGGTTTGATGTTTAACTGCTGAACGATGACGAATGGAAGTTTTTGGATCTTCTTCAACACTTCTGCTCACAGCTGCTACATTCTCGGTTGAACGGCCACTATGTTGATAAATGTTGCCTCTGTTATCAAGAACAGATCCAGTTTCTAGAAATTTATCAACCATCAGCTTGATGGCACGATTTGTTGGAGCATTTTCCAAATTTTGTTCGAAATTTCCTAATTACATCTTGAAAACTTTTACCATTTTCAAAAAATGTTGTATTAACAAAAACACGTTGTTCCTTCGTGTAACGTTCCATATTAACTAACCGGAATGTACTTAGAATATACCTAAAGAAACCTCGTATAAAAATTCCAGGTAGAAAAAAATGGCGGCAAAATCAAAATGATACCTCAATTTTGAACACCCATTATATAGTTATATGTACAAAAATGTTTAACGATAAATTATAAAAAAATATTAACAGATTCTTTTAAAAGATACATGACTATTTTGAAAAACTGCAGAATACTTTATTTAATTCCTGAGACTAAATATAGAAAAAAATTGTTTAGAGTGGGAGTCTATTATTAGTGAGTCTATTTTCGAAACATTAGGACTTTTATATTATTTTGTTTTCTATTATTAATTGCTAAATAAAACTTGTCCCACATACTTTACAGCAGTTTATTTCTAGTCTTGTTGAAAGCTTATTCTTTAAGCTATCGTCTACTGAAGGATTTATTGTCTTGGGGTAAATCAACCCATACAATTTTTTTCTAGTTTCAGTCTCTGGAATCATCTCCTGAAATATTTGCACTCGTATGTGGAACCGCCTGTATATTGAATAAATTTCTTTCTTATAAATGGCTAAGTTTTGTATTCTTAATTAACAAGACTATCATTTTTTTGAATACTTATTTATAAACAAATATTTTAAATAAACGCATATTTTCTAAAAATAAAAAACAAAAAAAAAAGAAATTAAATTAATATAACGTTCTGAATTTTTTTAAATAAGTATATATATACCAATAAATACCATTATCAATAAGAGACCTGATGAGAATTTTTAATGGTAAAAAAAAAAAAAACTTTACACGTAGTAAAAATAAATAAACTCTAAAAAAAATTTAAACCAGAGGATCAGAGAATATAAACGAAGAAAATAAAATTGTTTTTTTGTTTTATTTTCGTTATTTTTCTTTTCTCCCTTTTGGTAACAAAATCATACAATTTTATTTTTTTTCTTTTAATGTTTTGGCTATTAAAAATCAATTAACAAAATAAATATTTAAAATAATGTTTCTAATGAAATATTCAATAATTTTCAAATTTATTTTATAGTCTTACGGTTTTACCTTTTAATATCTTAATTTAACGAGATTTAATAACGAAACCATTAAAGTACTGTAAACCCACAAATGTATCTTTAAAATTAATAAAAAAAAAATATTTGTTTTTCACACCTGAATTATAACTTTTTCTTTTCTTTTTTTTTTTGTTTTTATAATAAAGTAGAGGTAGTTTATATTCAATCGTCATATCTTACTAATAGGGTGGAGATTGATGTTTATAGAAATAAAATCATTTTGTTTATGGACCACGCAATATAAAATTGATTCATAAAATACTATTAAATTTATTGTTAAAGGTTTAGGTTTTTAAAAAATGTTTTTCTATAATGAAGTGAAGTAACAGACGAGATGAACCTGAACCTTGGTTTTTTTTTGTTTTTTGATTTTTGATTTCTTTCTGTTTTAAAAATCATCAAAGGTAGTAGGCATTTTTTTTTTTTCTTTCGTATTTTTTGAAAGCATATCACATAGAATCATTCAAATTGATTTTAAAAAGATTTTATTAAATTAAAATTAAAATACAAGCCCTAAGTAATTTTAATTTGATAAAAAAATGATTTGATGAAATAAGAAAATCATTAACTATACTAATATGATGTTTAGTTTACTTTTAAAAAGTTTGCACAATATATATTACAGAAATGTTGAATTTTTTTATTCCATCAAAGTACTAAAAGTGCTGACGGCATGAGTTTTTTTTTCTAAGAAATCTTTTGCCAAATTTTAACCCTTTGCATTACTGCAATGCATTATGCAAAGTAAAATTTGAAATCATTTTCACGATATTACAGTAGCTGGAACATTCTGTTTGTAGATAGCTTTGATTTGCCAATACATAATTTGCAATTGAGCCTAATTTTATAAGACCCATTCATAATATTAAAACAAAAAGTTTTTCAATTGAATGAAATTCGTGCGGGAATCCATTTAGTAGAGATTGCACGCTTCATTTATGGTTTAACTTGGTAACTTCATCTAATGGTTTCAATTAATGTAGCATAGTCATAATCAATTGAAATATTCAAATATAAATGACATAAAAATTAATAATATATTCTAAAATTTGATGTAAAATCATATAGAAGTGCTACATAACAAACTTTAAAAACAAAAAATCAATGTATGAAATTTTAGGCTGTAGCCTCTATGGAAATTTTTGCAATATCGTCATTTGCAAGAGTGTCATTTCAATTTTCAGCTTATTAAATATATTTAGATTTTAAATGTAAAGGGCGCCCTCCACTAGTCTTTTTAAAAATTGTTAATGACTTTTTTCTAGCGACAATGAAAAGAGACAGCATGTAAAATTTTTAAAGTACAGAAAGGTATAAAATTTTCAAGTTTTGGGACAATTTTTAACATTTCGAATTTTTTTGTTAGCTATTCTATTATAATAATTTTATATTATTATTATTTTAAAAATTTGATTTTTAATTTTAAAAATTTTTTTAAAAATTAACACTTTTCATCATAAACAACTGAAATCAACTAAAACGACAAACAAATAAAAATGTCAAAAAAAAGCGTCAACTTTAACTATAACAAGTTATCTCAAATCAATTTTTTTTCTGTTTCACTGATTGTTTGATTCAAACAGTTTTTTTTTCGAAAAAAGTCATTCTTCCGTCTCTATCTCCTTTAATTGCCAGATTTTTCGTATCTTTTATTGCTTCATCTAAAAAAAAGTCATTAAGACTTTTAAAAAGACTAGTGGAGCACGGCTTTTATGTTATAGAAAATTTTAAGCTTAAAAATTTAAAATATTTATTTTTATAGTGTGACTTCTTTTTATCATTCCAATCCTTTTTCGTTTGGACTCTTAAAAATATATTTATAATATAAATTGATATATTATGTATATATATAATTTAATATTTGATATAACCAATAAAATTCATCTATATTAATATCGTCTGATTTGAAAATATTGAGTTTTTTTTTATTTTTATTTTGGGGCAATACCATTACTGTTCCTAATGGGCGACCAACCATAAAAATAGCGAAATAATAAACAAAATTTCACTTAATAAAAATTGATCCTTTTTGTTCGTCTTTTTCCCTTTTGAACATTAACGATTGACTTTATACAGAAAGGGATAAATGATAAATATAAAAGAAGTAAAAGAAGAGAAGAGTATAGAAAATAAAATTTTATTTGTTTAACGAGAAAATAACCGTATCTAATTTTGTTTTTTGTTTTTATTAAATTTATATTACAAGAAATTTAGTAAACATTTACAGAGTAGTAAAAAATTTTAGATTTAAATTAAAATAATACTTTTACATATATAGTTTATTACAAAATTAAATATGTCAGCAAAAAAAAAAAAAAATTAATATATGTTATATAGGTAATCAAAATAGTTTCATTTTAATTTCTTTTAAATTTTAATATCGCCCTTATAACATTATCAGTAATTGTCATCGCACTCATCGAACATTTCAATTTAAGTTCAGAACTTCAACAGAGATTAAAACCTAAAACTGAGGGTATTTTAAAAAGGTAATTTTTGGGGTAGGTATAAATTTAAGTAATTTTTCATACCTTGACAAATGACAACCATGTAAAAGTTTGCAAAAGAGCTAACTAAAAATCGTTTATTTCGATTGTTTCAACCCGAACAAAGTGTAATTCAACGAGACAGGAATAATAACTGAAACTACTACATATAGAAAACAATAATGGAACATGTCACTAAATATAATAATATAATATCACTAAATATAGTATATAATATACTGTCACTTACTTTTTATTATTATTGTAATAATATTAGTCCTTAAAACATCAAGGATTACTGTGTATTTTGTTTTGATTTAAAATTGGTTCATTCATTTCTTGACAGTATGTTTCACTTTGAGAAAGAGGAATTTAAAAAATCGAAGGAAAAACATATTAAATTTACCATTAACGGACCCATCAAAGATCGATTCAGTAAAATTTCGGAAAACATATTTGTTATTATATTTAAAAGTATTAAAAGATTATGGGATGAAAAAGAGACCAATGATAGAAAGACGAAATTAAAATGATAAATCAGAGATTTTAAAAAACTAATTTTGTTTTTCATGTGGAAATTTTATTTTGATAAGTGCTCTCACATTTAGTTGGACATTATGTAACTTAACAATCAGTTTTAATCTAAATATTCGATTTTAAATTATGTTGCCGGCTGCCGTTTAGTATTATTTAATATTTTATTTTTTATAATGCAAAATATTTAATTATTGGATTCATAAAGCTTTTCAATATATTAATGATAAGTAATTATATTCAGTTCTCTGAAAGCGTTGGAGAGCTTACGAAATGTCATTTCAATTTTAAGCTCAATAAAAACACATACACTTCTCCGTGCTAGAGGACGCGCAACGCCAAACCAACCAGCATTGTAAAAGGGCTTAAGAGTTATCGGAATAAACAGGCATGTTTGTTGTGATTGTTGGTTAGGATATGCTCTTCTTCTGGGAATATGTAACTTATTCCACTACCTCGATCTGGAGTCTATTGCACCACTCATCACTAATTAAATAATCAAATATTAATTTTTTTTTTGATAGGTGATTGTTTTTACTAATCAAAATTTTATTGAGCTATTACCAAATATGATTTTGATACAACAAAAACTTATAAAACAAATTGTTATTTGATTGGTGATAATTGGTTGGTGCTTTGTGATCCTACAAATAGTCGGAGCTAGCCATACTTCGGGCCAGGTATTAAATTAACCCGTAATGTACGAAAAGAATAAATTCGGCATGCCAATGTTCTATTGGTTCAAAATTATGACTCAGAAAAAAGATCAATGTAGCAACATGAAAAATTCGATCTTTTCTTAAAACATGAAAACCTGAATTGTTTAGCAATAAAACTTATTAGTCATAATATTGACATATGTGGAATTACCGAAACACAATGAAAATAGTAAGACATAATCTGTTAAGACATAATCAACATAATCTGTTCTTTAGCTTATCTTTTATAATTATCTAATACAAAACATTGTCCTATTTACTTTTCTTTTAATGAGTATATTGATTGTTTTTTTTTTTTAGATCTATGTATAATTTTTCTGTTTCAAGGGATAATTTCAGTATTTTGTACACTGATTTTAGGATATATTTCCTTTGTTTATTTAATGATTTTTACTTTTTATATCGGCTAATTTCCTTTACTTGGATAATTACTTCATTAATGAAAATTTTGATTCGGCTTTTTGATAGGTTTTTATTGGGTTGTGAAACATATCTCAAAAAAGAAAAAAAAAATGAATTTCCAAAATATCATGCAAATTATTTCAAAAAAAAAAAAACACTCCAAAAAAAATTTGCGCCTATAATTGAAAATCTTGTGTATATGTATATATATATCTATACATATAATATATGTATTTTACATGTCTGGTAAAAATCCTACCTAATTACTTTTTATAAATATTTTAACAACCAACCATTTATAATAGTGGGATCTGCCACTTCAAAATGCCAACCAAACCAATTTATTTTAGCTCTGATTGTGCAATCAAATATTAAAACCCTCCTATTTCAAAATCTCAAATGTATACAACAAACTTTAAAATGCTACCTAATATTTTTTTCCTATATCTTAACCTTATATTTCGTTTATAACTTAACCTATTTATCTTATATTTCGATTCAAATATAAGCTAGAATTTTTTTTCTTCAATTGTTTGATTTTCTTTTTTGGAATTATAATACCCATTCCGTTTTATTTCAACCTTTCATTTAATTAAGGTAAAGGATAAATATTTAAACAAAGGTAAATATCGAGTATTGTACGAAATCTCGATATTTTTAATCTCTTTTTCTTTATTGCAATCTTTCTTTATTTGCAAATATAATTGAGATTTAAAAGAAAGCAAAACTAAAGGACGAAACGTCGAGATTTCGTAACGCTCTCTCAAGTGTCAATGTAAAAATAATTCTGAAAGTTATTTTGTTCTACTAGAACTTAAAGAAAACATTTATTTGTATTATAAGGATTTTACCTGAATTTTAATAGATGACTATTATTTATGTTTTTAAACACTCTGATGTTAATTGAATACGAAAGTTATCGAACACATATGTAATCATGATGTTTAAAAAAGAGTATGCTTAAACGAACCCCGCAATTTTTAAGTATAACACTTCATTTATATTTGTTTTTTTTTGAGTGATTGCTTTGATTTTTTATTCATACAAGAAAAGCATTTTTTAATTATTTTTTTCTTTTTTTGTTAATAAAACAAATTCAGGATACAAAAAAATTAAAAATTTTTTCCGGACAAAACTATACCAATAACAAACAAAAAAAAAGTAAAAACAGAAAACTAAAGAAAAAGCAATGTGTATATAATGCAAGAAAATAAGATTGGATCGAAATTTAATAAAGACTGAAGTGATTTTTAATAAAAGAGGAGCATAAATTCAATGATGATTTTATGTACGTACAGAAATAACAAATTACTTTAAAGTTAACTCTGATATGCTTTTTTTTTGTTTTATTTTTATATAACAGTTTATGCAATAATGAATCATATAAATCGTTTTCATACCGTTTTCTTTTTTATCAACCGCATACATGAATGTATTAGGTAGGTATTGTTTTCACATAAAAAATTTGTACCCCAGATTTTAGTAAAAATGCATTACTCTTGTGCGTAAAAAGCTGTAAAAAATGTATGTGTATGTATGTGTATATATGTGTGTGTGTGGCTGTGTTTATGTGGGTACGCGTACAACCTAAACGATTCAGCGGAATTTTTTTGAAATTTCATATTTAAGATTTTGATGTAAATATCTCTCACTGATTAACTTTTGGAGCAAATCGGGCAACCGGAAGTGGTAGTGTATTAGTGTAGTTTTTAAGTTTTTTACGAATATTTCGTTACAGGAAAATATTATGAAAAAAATTATTAAGAAAAAGTTGTTGTAAAGTTGTTATACAAAACATTCAGGAACTAAAGCAGAATATTCGAACAGAAATTACGTAAAGTAATGCAGAATGTCTTAAAAAGAGCCATTAACTGTCAACAGGAAAATATAAGCCATTTAAAGGATGTAATTTTTCACACTTAGCTTAAAAAAAATTTAATAATTTATGCTTTCATTAAAAACAAAAGAATACAATAAAAAAATTATAAGCATTTCAAATCAGTCAGTCCAAGTTGCCTCACCCTGTATATATGAATGTATGTATGAATGTACATAATATTTTGACGATTATTTTATTGCCTATTATTGTTATTGAATAACAAAAAATGTTGTTAAATTGTTAGAAGTTATTTTGCTTTGATATTAATTATTATGTAAAAAATCTATAAAATTTCATAATGCATTTTCGTGTAATAGAGGTCGGTTCTGTGTTGGCGATAACTGATTTTTTAATTTTTTTTTTTATCTTATATAGGTTTTGTTTTAATTTTTTAAACATACGTATATGAAATTTCTTTCCAATAAAATTGGAGCAATACAATTCCATTTGGTATTCAAAAAAAAAAAAAAAAAGTAATCGAAATTTTAATGATAAAATCATTGATATCAAAGCAAATGCAATACGAATTTTTGCTCATATTGTTAATATTAAAGATGGCAAAAAAAGGATTACCATTTTAATTGTTTTGGAGAATCTACTATTAAATTTTATTGGCAAATATCACTTTGGTGATTTTGAATACTTTCTTTTTTTATGTATTTATTTATTTATTTTATTTCTATCACCATTATACAAAGTGATCACGATCAGGAAATAAATTAACCTTTTCTTTTCAGGTGTAGTTGCGTTGCGGCACAAATATTAAATTTTAATTGTATTATTTATTTTGTTTATACATTCTTTATATGGTTTTAATTTTATATAATATTTTAACGGACCGGCGTTTGAACTGAAGAAGAAAGGGGGGAATCCTCAAAGACACTAATCAGATCAACGTGCAAATTCTCTTTGGATAGCACTGGACTTGAAGCAAACAAATTTCAACTCTTTTTTAAAGCAAATATTATAGGTTAAAACCTATAGTACAATGTACTTTTCAATTTTGGAATTGGGTAAAATAGAAATAAAGGATAGCAATTAAGGAAATTAGGAAATATGGAAAATTAATGGATGTTGGGAGAAATGTTTAGAACAAAGATGTTGATTTTCATCTTGAATTGTAAAAAAAAATCAATCTCATCGTTTATTAAGAAATAATTTTTTTTTTAAAGATAATTTCTTTCGTTGCTGACAAGACTGATAAGAATTCGTCGATTCTTTACATTGACTTAGTTAAAAATTGACATACTTTATGATTAAATAAAGAAAAATTGTAATAGAAATTGCAAAAAGGTTTAGATTATTTTTTAATTTTATAAAAATAACGACAAAGCTAAATAATGAATAAATTTGCTTTAGTTATAAAAAAGTCATGAAACTAAACTATCTTTTTTTCGTTTTATATGCCATAATATGCCATATAACATAATATACATACATTTCTTTTAAATAAAAATTTATCAAAAGATATAATCTAAAGATTGATTTATTTTATAATAATTTAAATTACAATATTAGAAAATATTTTTATATATTTAAGATTCTTTTAAAGGACTTCATAAAAATTTTTAATATTTCGAAAGTACATACTATAGTCTTGGCATTTATATTGAATAAATATTAAGTTATAGAATTTGATTGAATGAAATTTAATCTCATAACTAAAAGATTCCAGAAACTTTATAGAAATTTATAAATTTTTAGAAGATCTAAATATGTTTTTGGAATACACACTTACTGATCATTTACCGCAATCAAAATGGCCAGTCAAGACCATATTCAGAGTTTGGCCAAAATATCAGGGCTTCAATAAAAAAAGAAATTGTGGATGTTAGGAGCTATCATCAATTTAAATTTAAATGCTATGTAATAAATTTAGAAGAATATGATTTATAATAAAATCATAGAAGGTAATTATAATTTAATGAATTAGTAAAAATACTTCCTAAAAGAGGTTGAAAAGAAAATTTGAGGTATCAGTACTTCCTTCTTCTCAAGAAGCATTCTTGTTTCCAAGTATTCAAGAAAACTTAAAAATTTAATTAGGTAGTCTGATCTAAAATATGAATTATTACTAGTTTCTTATCATTAAACAAACTGAAAACTACATGTTATTGGCTCAAATCCATAAAACTGAGCATGAACTCAAATTTCACACTTTCAAATATAACCTACACTTGAACTCGTAATTTTTGTTTGAAAAAGTGAAAATTGAATTCATGTTCAGTTGTATGCATGCGACCTATTGTCAAGGTTAACTTCAGTATCATTTGATTTATTTTAAAATTTATTCTGTGAGATATAAGTCATGAAATAAAATTATAATTTTAATTAGGAAATTTTAATTATGATTATAAAACTTTTCGAAGTAAAATTACTTAAATACATGAAAAAAATCATTATGTTTTTAAACAAATAGAAAACAACAGAGATTTGAAAATATTATCATTTTACCAAAATGTATTTTTAGATTGGTAATAAAAAATATTGATAACACTTTTTAACTACATTAAAAATATTCTAGTTTCATATTTTATAATCAAATAAAGTATTTCTAAGAAATATGAAAAAATTATTAATATAATAATTACATAAAATTTTTTTTATAACCAATTCTATTATGTAGGGAATAAAAATAAACTTTGACACGATTAATAAGTTAAAATTTCAAAGTATATTTTGAAAGTAAAATGAATAATATAAGATGAGTTTAATGGTGATTATAATGTTAAATATTATATGTTAACCTATTTTGGACTATATCAGAATTATAATAACTTTTAATCATTTTATGTGAATGTTCTTGCATTTTTATTACTTGTACTTAACCATTGAGAGATTCAAGTAATATTTTATCATAAAAATAATTCCAGTCACTTTACTTTTATATAATTTTCATGGCACAGGCCAGGGTCATATAAAAAATGTTTTACAAAAAATTAATATTTTATATAAACAATAAAAGAAATAAAAAAGAAAAAAAAAACAAAATATATACGAATTTCTTTCTGTGTTCAATGAATTGAATATTTTACTTCTATTCCTCAATTATATACGTAGATATGTATTAGTTTTTTCCCAATTGAACCAACGAAACGCGTCTCTCCTGTATCATTAAACACGGCAAGGCAAAAAAACGAAAAAATAACGTTTTTTTTTTCACATTTCACATGCAATCATAAAATTTTATAAAAACCAGGACAATTCAGGATCACATTTATTTTCAGGTACGTACAGTTACTAGCAAAAAATTTGAAACAACTTGCTTTTGTATTTTGTTTTTTCTTAACTCGAATAAACTTCCAACACTTTTATAAAAGATTTGTCCAAATTACAAGAAAATATTTAAGAAAAATATTGTGTTATATCTTTACTTTTACAGATGTTTTCATTAAAATTATTAGAAAATGTTATCTAGCTTTTTAGTTTTATATTTAAAATTGAATAAAACCGTTTTCTATAATTCTATATTTTCTATGGAATATTTACTTTTTAGAATTGCTAAAATAACCCATTCGTAAGTAATAATTCGTACAAAGGAATCGTTAGTAAGTAATCAGTCGTACAAAGGAAATGCGTCGTTATATAATCACAAAATAAATTCTTGCAATTGTTTCAAGGGAAAGTTTTGCAATATGCTGGTGAGCTAAATATCTTGGGCATGGAGCTAAATCAAAAGTTAAGTTTGTCGAACTATATTTTTGGTATAGCTAAAGATGAAGCTATGGTGTATGGCCAACGTTGGAGTATAATGCACACATTTTGGCGAGAACCTCCAAAACGGCATTGGGATTTCTCAATAAAGTGCAAAATAGAGAATTCGTCTAATAAACGACCCCAATGTCACCTCTACGATCTCTCCTTTTGGTTTCCGTCGCACAATAGGAATGCTTACTCTGTTTTATAGATACTTTATAGAAGTAGGTTCTTGTTCTAACGAAATTAAAAGATTGATGCTTCCTCTGAAATCATTCCAAAAAGAAACAACGAGAACTTCTGCTGTCTACCTCTTTGTAGTTCGAATTCTCAGATGGAATAATTCGGCTTATAGAAATTCGTTTGTAGTACGAACATCACGAATGTGGAACCATCTCACACCTTATGTGCTCTCCAGAATTGGTGATGATTACATTTAAAACGTGCAAAGATTCAAGATGAATATTAACAACTTTGTTCATAATATGCCTGCCAATTTGAAATCAATTTTCATTCCCTAACTTCACTTCCTTTGACCTGACAGTACATGAGCAGTAAAGGTCGTATAACCTGTTGTTTGGTAAAAAAGGAAGGGACTAAGCACCAGTTGGTTAAAGTTTCACATTCTCACAGAGGACTCGTGCTCGTTTTCATTCCTCTATAGTGTCTTTCGATGATTCTCATCTATTCTCGCAAAAAAAAAATTGTTTTGTTTTTCAAGGTCTTTAAGAACATATAGGGTATCCATATAAAATTCGTTTTATTCGAAGAAAATAAGTCTCAGTATCTTGTGGTAATGATATCACTTATGCATTGATTTCTTTGCTATACCTATTGTAAAATAATACATACATATTTTATAGGTTTTTAATAAAAATTGGACACATTTGAACACCATTGTACTTTAATTGAAATCGAAAATACATGATGTAATCTTATAGAAACTCTTATATTAATATGATATAATTAATTAATGTAATTTTAATTCGCTTTGTACTATTTATTTAACGGTTTCCTGAAATAAAGCCGAAACGTACCTTTTTGGTTTTATTTTATTTTCTCATTTGAAATCTTTTAGGCATATTTCATTTTTAAAAAAGAAATAAAGCCAAAATTAAAAAAAAACACTAAAGTCTAAAATATTTTTTTACAGATTTTGATAAAATTTTAATACTAATGTTCTTTTAATACTAACTTTTATTCATCGTTTAAATTATTCAGCTGCAAAGCAAGACTTTTATAATATTTTTGGCTGCTGCTTTCAAACCCCTGCTAAACAAATTATAGAAACTCTGATTTTGTAACGAACTATATTATAAAATACCTCCAATTTATTTGCAATACCTTATTGTTGAAATATATATGCAAAATATATAATTAGAAATGATTTTAAAAAATGGTTACAATCAGAGTTGTATAATAATTCGTTTAACAAGGGTTCGGTCCTCAACAGTCCCCACTCTTTTAAATGTCCTGCCAAGGGGTTTTATTTAAAATTCCAAAATGAATATAAAACAAAAGTTTAAAAACTCGCGATTTTGGATTTATTTGAAATATGAAAGTGAAATAAAGCCAATTGGTTATTATTAACATGTTTACAATTTTTCTTGTATAACTGTATTTATTGTTAAAAAAATAACACATAGGTAAATGTAACATGACATATCTACGAGTATGTTAAAAGATAACTAGAGCTGAACTATATTATAAAAAACGGGTAGGAGTTAAAAAAAAAAAAAAAAAAAATAATATGTTTCGTAGAAGATATTTTATAATGGTTTTTCATCTTCTAGTAAATGTGCATATCACTTTTTTAATAGTAAAAGGACAATCACAACGAAAACAACAACAAAAATAGCGAAACAAACGACCAGGACATCATAATTTATGTTTCATTTAGAAGATGAATTTCTTTAAATTATGCATACCAACCAGTTATATTATACATATATATACATATTATTATAATTTATAAGTACATATGTACATAATACATAATATAGGTGTATGTTCTTGTTTTTTACTATCAAAATTTCTACAAAATGTTTTTTTTATGCGATGGATGACTATGAACAAAAAATTGCAACCACATAAGACATTACATATTGTACATAAAATAAGCACTTATATCTAATAAAAAAAAATATATAATATTAAATAAAGATGTTATTTAACAATAAATATGAGTTATTTAATTTTGACATTATACAGTTATCTAATCGAAATGATTATTAACTAAATTCGAAAAATATAAGTTATATAATCTCTATATGATAATTTTTGAAGTTATATAAGCTATTTTATAGTTTTTTAAAAAAATTTTACTTTCTGAATTTGTCCAATTCTTTCGGTGTTGAAACACATATCATAAATTTAATTTTCTGAAATTAAAAACGATTGTTCTAGATGGTAAAATTAAAGTTTATTCCAAATTCAAATTCCAAATAAAAAACAATCCTTTAAAACTGCAATTAAATTCTCGTGTTAAATCTAAGGTACATACCTATTGATTTGCTACTAATTTTAATTAACTACACAGAGATTTAAAAATTTTGTTATGTTCTCAGCAAATATATTCAGAACCGATGTTCAGAGACCAGAGCTGCAAACCGTACCCGAACCCGAACCCAAAACCGCTCCGGAACAAGCATTTTGACAAACCAGAACCCGAATCTGAACACAGTAAAAAATTTGCATTTGGTTCAGGTTCACCATTTCATTCGTGATCAAATTCAACAATGTTTTTTTATTTTAAACTGAGATAAAAAAAAAATATAAAACAAAATAGTAAAATACTTACATAGCCACATATTTGCGTACTGTGTAAGCACACGTATTATGCTTAGCAATTTAAATATGTACGTACCTAGTAATATATCGACTAGAATTATATGTAAGTAAGTAAATACAACTACAAAAATTATTTAGAGAGATAATATTCTACTTGTATATCCAAATGTGTATTGCTTTTGGTATAGCTGGTCATAGTTTACATATTCCATTCCAAATAGAAAGAAGTAAACACAATTTGTTTTTGTTTTTTCATGTTTCTTCAAGAATTTTTTTCTCTATTTCTAATTTCTATGTCTACCATGCACTTGCAAATAAAGCAAAAAAAAATACATAAGTAAAATTAATAGATTTTGATTTGCAATCAATAATACTGCACTTGTTATGTTGATTAAAAAATTTGAACCCGAACCCGAACCCGGACCGAACCCACTAAAATTATCCAGTTCGAACCCGAACCTGAACCCGATTTTTTGTGGGTTTGCAGCCCTGTCAGAGACTGAAAGTTTTACTTAATTAATATCTAAGTCAAGAATCTTCTTTGCATCCCATGAAAAATTATATATAAAATTTAAGGTTTAAGTAGACCATCGCAACATCTTTTTTCATCATAATACTATAAACATTAAATTTTTATTTCTTAACAGAATATTTTCTTTAAGCAAGGAGTTCTAAATACTATAACTATAATAGTGATAAAGCATTCTTAACCTCTTATTGCCTTAAAAATTAAGGTAATGTGAAATTCCATATTGGTAGAGAAATCCTGTACATTCAGCTCCTCTATAATGTTTTTCGATGGTTCTCATCTACCTAGAAAAAAAATATATATATATACATTCTAATTAAGGTCACACTTGTTAAATTATTAAAAAATTAAGAAAAATGAGAATATAAAATAAAATTAACAAATGAATTAAAGAAAATTATATAAAACATTCTTCGTATGGTATATACGGTGATGATTCGTCTATTTTTTCTAGCAATTGTTCCTTAATTGAATAAAAGATACTTTAAATTTTAAATTTAAGACGTGAATTGTCCCCTTTTACGCTTTACGTCACGTTAAAAATGCTTATTTTTGTATTTTTAAATATTTGAAAAACCTTGTGCCGGAATATGGTTACGTTTTGTACTTAATCAAAGTTTGATTTTTCATAAAATATATTCTGAAAATTGAATCAAAAAATATTTTCCAAATTGAAGTGACTCTTTTTGTTAAAAGAATTGAAACTGAAATTAGTAAAAAGAAGAAATCAAATCTTTTTACCATTGAATGTTAAAGAACTGATTTGAAAAAATATGGTGCAATAAATATTTCAAAATTTTTTAATTTATTTATGAATTTTCATGACACTTGTCTAGAATATTTAAGTCAATGCAGTATCTTCAAGATTTTGAAGAAGTACTTGTTCTACAATAAATTTTTTTACGAAAAAAAAATTACCAAGACGGGACTCTTGGTTTTTGGTGGAAAATTACTTAATTTACGTAATTAAGAAAATAAAGGATATTGACGATTCAGTGTTATTTGATTCAGTTTCGTTTATAAAATCCTGAAAAAGTAGAAAGTTAGAAACAAAAAACCATTTCTGCTGATATACGATGAATTGAAATTACTCAACACTTCAATAAGAAAAAAATTACATACAAATACTTGTTGAAACTCGTTGACTTTACCTTTATTCTTTTTGTTTACCAAAAATTGTTGTTGTAAACAAAACCAAGGTCAACTTAGCAAGTTTTTCGATACTGAATAATATTTGAATTACGTAAAAATCGCGAATGAAAACAAATTTTTATTTTTAAGTAATATTTTTAAGACTTTGCTTTATTTATTCAATTTTTATAATAAATTGTAAAAATAATGTTGTTCCCTATTATAGTCGGCCAAAAACGGTCACCATAGAGCACAAATTTTACATAACTAATTTATAAAGTATCTGAGGTCAAAAATATAATTGATTTTTAAGGTTCGATGAATAAAAAAAAATTTCCTAATTCATATATAGTTTTTCTATTCTCTTTTTTTTTTTTTTGTTTTTTCAATTAAACTTTTAAATCAACATATAAATGAAACTTTTTGATTTATGACCATGAAAGAATCTAAAACAAAAACACAAAAAAAAAAAACAAGGATACCCATTTCCTTAAAAAATATTATGTTATGAATATAGCAATGATTTAATTTGGTTTTTTTTTTTGTAAGGGAAATTACAAAAACTTTTTCAATAAATATGAGGTATATGTGGTTAAAAAAAAAGTTATCGTAAGGTGAAAAGTTATTCTTTTACCTTTTTGTTCACCATATTTTAAATATACAGAGGCTTTTTAGAGGCTCTTCATTTTCTACGAAAAATAGAACAAAAAGCATTCAAACAAATTTAAAGTACTATAGTTGTATTTAAAAATACATATTTTAAGTTAGGTAAATTTATATATTATATATATGTGTTTATATAAATAAGGTGTATATATTATTATAGATATAAAGTTTTAAGGGATATGATGAACTTTGTATTGTACTGACCAATAAGTAAATGATTTATATGATTTTATATTAAATGCATATGTATGTATATAAATATCAATTCAACTGATAATCCAACTATAGATGATTTAATTAAAGTTACCATTCTAATTCAGTCATACAATATAATATACTTATACATACTTATAATATACATACTTATTTTATTTGAAATAACAATAACATAATATGTATTTGACACTAATATGTAGCTTAGAAAAAAATTACAGTTTTAAATAACATTTAAATAATATCTTATAGATTAATATTTAAGTTTTAAGTATAAATACGCTAAAAACAATCGCATTTAAAATGAATGCGTTTGTTACACATCAATTTTCTGGACAAATAGAATATAATTACATAAACCCGGCGTAGCATACCCTAGACTGGTAATCTAGAAATAATAATTTTTTGTAACTTTGACTCATTTTGTCACTTAACTTTTTAATGAAATAAAAAGAATAATCTTTCTGTTCTAATATTGTTTTTATTTATTTTAAAAACGTTTTTTGAGAACTATCTGTTCTCTTCATCAGTATAAAAATACTTTACTTTTTACAATAAGAAGAAGAATAAATTTAAATAAACGTAAAAATTTTGATAACAAGACTAAGAAAACTAAAGAAAAATTTTGTAGTGGTAGTTAGGGGGTGATAGCACCCCGTTCCTTCAACAATAATCTTTGTTATTGTTTCATAAAAATGTCTAAATTCGTATAAAATTTACTATTTTTTAAGTGAAATGTCAAAATTGAATACTTTTGTATGCGGGATTTTCAAAATTAATTATTTTTCATATGGAAATGTGAAAATTTAATTTTTTTTTAATGAAATTGATATATATGCGTGGGCATACTGGAAGTATTAATATGTGGATTCAAAATCAGACTATTCCCGTTTTCCAGAATATTTAAATCCATATATGCATGTCAATGCGAGATTTTGAAATTTCGGAATTTTTAATTTGGGATTTTGATTTTCGGAATTACGTAACCCTATAAATTTTCAATTTTTTTTTCTTTTTTTCTGTTATGTGCAATGAAAAATGTTATTGTTGCAAACGTGTACGGCTTTTATGTAATTGATTATTACTTATATAAAGAAAGTTATTTTATTTTGAAGCTTATTGGCCAATGCTAAAGTACTAAATTTATTTTATTGTAGAGTCATATGGTCACCTTAATTTGATCAAAAACTGGTTAATATTGATTTGTGTGTAATTTTTAACTAACCAAGGACACAATAATTCATTTTTTAGTATTTAGTTTATGTTTTCTGATCTTTCCTTTAAAAAAATTAATATTTGAATGTAGGAAAATATTAAATTATATTATCTTTAGTAGATCATCATTTTGTGAAGCATTAAGGTGTAGGTAATAAGAAAAATAAAAAATCTGTTAAAGTTTATGGCACATATGATCCATAAGTCTTTTTATTTAGTATTTTAGAGTCAGTTTCGTATAATAATATTGGAAATTTGAAGAATGAAATATAGATGAACATAACTTTTAATAACTTGTTTTTTTTTATATTTGATTAATTTTTTTAACTTTTTTCTTTTTTGAACTTGTATTGATTGATCACATCACATTTTAAAAAGGTCATTTTTAAAAGGTTATTTAAAGCATAAAAAATTATTATTCATATATTATCCATGGAATCCATGGAATCGCTAATTTAATTAAAGGATCCTATACATAATTTTATAAAAAAAAAAGGTTAAGTTCATATTGAAAAATATCAGTTAGTAGAAAATGCTATTTGACAAATAATTAGTACACAAAATAATATATCTTTAGATCCCATATAAAACAATATTATATAATTCAGATAAATTTCTACAACTGTTGATTCATCAAAAAATTAGAATTTTACATAACTTAGAATTTTCTACTCACTCAGAAAGTAAAAATAATTTAACTTAATTTTTCTATCACTTAATATAAAAATTTTATTTTGAAAATAGAAAAATATTAATATTATCTACAGACAAATCAAAAATATCACCAACAGTATCTTTTATTTTTGAAGTAATATTGGCTGATCAATAGTGCGTATACAGTTCAGGACAAGATTGTTCAACAGTATGAACAAAGTTTGACCTTTTTATTTAAGCTGGTACAGTAATTCTGACTGTAATTTCGAATAGACCCCGTACCCGTACTCTTTCTAACTTTAGGTATACACTATACAGGTATTCCTTAACTTATATGATGTTTAGATCCTTTTTCGCGCAGTTATCATTAAAGAGTTCTAATTATATTTTGAATATTTAGGTAGAAAATTCACTCATATGAGAATTATAAATATTTCTTGTATAACTGAAACTTAAGCTTTTTTGACACAAAAATGAAGGTCTAGAAATACCTTTTCTGAACAATAAATTTGTTTAGATATACGATCGTATAAAAGGTAAATATTTAAAATAAATAATACAACTTATTCTTGAATGCTTATTTCTAGACCATAAAACTGTTAAAGCAGAAGGGTTTGTTGGGACCATTTTAGAAAGAGCAGGAAAAAAAACAATATATATATATATAACAATACATATAATTTGTGTATATGTACATCCATATATATATTATATACTTGTGATAATTTATGTGGATATGTAGGTACATATATTATACATAATATTATAATTTCGCATATATGTTACATATGTATAATATTGACTTCAGTCCGTGTAGTATGAAGGAATTCAAAGTATATACTATTAAATGGATTTAATCATTTTTCCGCTAACTGGAACTTAGTTAGAAATTGATTAAATCAATATATTATCATGTGTTTAAAATTTAGATAGAAATCAGGCATGGAAGCCCATTCGCAAGAATATCCGTGCAATTTTTTTTATAATTATTTAATCTTCTTATATTTTATATAATATTTTGACTTGACCACGATTTGAATCCGAGACCTTTATTTTCGTTAAAAGTTATCAAAATACAGTACTTAATTATTACTTAATTTTAAATGTTTAAAAGGAAAATTATAAATTAATAAAAAAAAATTTAATCAATTTTTCCTAGGCAAATAAATCGTTTCAGTATCAAAATATAAATAAATTTAAAATTTAAAAGTTAAGTTATTAAGAAAAAGATTTTTTAAAGGGTCTAAAGATAATCTTTCAAATTTATAAAAATGATAAGAAATTTAGCAAATCGTTTTATTAGACCTGCACTTGATGCAATTAAAAAAAATATCCGTAATTATGCATCAAATTACAATTTAACAACAATTCGAACTTTTGAAGAAGATGAAATTGATGCTCATATACATGATTTTCAATATGTTGAATATTTAGAACGTCCTGATATTGATGGTTGGGATATAAGAAGATGTTTTAATGAAATGATGGGTGCAGATGCTGTACCACATCCAAAAGTTATTATAGCTGCATTAAATGCTTGTCGCAGAATAAATGATTTTGCATTAACAATTCGTTTTCTTGAAGGAGCTCGAGATAAATGTGGTTCTAAAATTGATGATATTTGGCCATATGTTATAGGTGAAATTCAACCAACACTAGATGAATTGGGTTGTGTTTCGCCTGAACAAATATGTTGGGATAAACCAGAATTAGCATTACCATTTCCTTATGAATTACCTGCTGTTGATAGAACTGAAATGGAGGGTGGTAGTGGAGGATGTAGTAAAAATTCTAAATAATATATAATTAATTAATAATAAATTAAGATATTTATATGATTTTAAAAGATTGTCAAAAGAATTTAGCAAACTTAAATTTAATTTATTTCGTTAGCCTTGATATATTATGTTTTGCTGTCACCTTTGAAAAAATTCTATTAAAATTTTCAAAAAAAGATTCTGCAATTATAAAATTAATGTTTTATTTTTAATACTTTTTGTTATACAAAGAATTTGAAACAAGTTAAAAATCATACAGAAGTTGAATAAAATTTTTTTCTCATATATGTATGTATGTATGTATATAAAAATTATCGAAAAGGTATTATTGATTTTCGTCTCTGCGACTAGTATGAAATTTGGTTTGTTAAGAGTTTCGATAGTTTTAAATTTCCAAAATTAAAAAATTAAAAAAAAATTTTATAATATATTTTGTTTATTTTTTTTTATTGATAGTGACAATAACGTTTTCACAGAAGACCTACAACCCGATACACAGCAGAAATAATACAATTTGTGAAATTTTATAAAGTCAATACATTGTATTAATAACACAATGTGTAACAAAAGTGTCACTGTTAACACATTGTATCAAACAACTGTCAAATCGTATTTTGTTTTTTGATGTTTTCAATTTTTTACTTAAAAAAAAAACCAAGGTATTATTAAATTATTTTCATACTTACTTAAATTCTTCCATTTCTTTACAAACATTCAAACAAACACAAAGAACTAAAAAAATATAAACATCAAACATTATTTAAATATAAGGTAATATCTATACATTTTTTTGATACAGACATTGACAACTAGGGTTGCAGAAATGTGTATCAAATACATTGTCGAATTAATTCCGATCATGGTACTTCATTGTCAAATTTTTTTACTATACAATTCCGATCTTAATATTTTGTATTCGCGAAGTTATAAATACAATTCTGATGTCAGGGACACTCGAAATCTTGTCCTGCGTGTATCAAATATTATGTACAAAGGGTTAAAACCTTAATACACTTTTTACATAAAATCTTAATGCACAGTATCTATAATATGGGATGTAAACATGAAATTTTCATTCATGGTTGATTTTTTGAGACGTTTAAAAAAGACTTTGATCATGTAAAAAATTTTTATGTTAATGATTTATATGATTTAATATTTTTTAACACTAATAATGAGAATTTAGAATGATGAAAAAGTAATATTAACATATTCAGGCCTATCGTGAGTATCAATTATCACATATCTGATTATTGATAAAATTTATCAAAAATCGTATCGTGAAGTAATATTGATAAATTTTGTGATAAAAATTTACTATTGTGATAAATTTGAAGTTTGTGATATTTAAAAAAAAAAAATATTTAAAGTAAACAAAGAGATTATTGTGTTTAAATTAGGTAAATATTTAGGCAATATCCAAATTTTCCTCCCATTAGTTCAACTAAATGTGTTAGTTGTCTTTTGTTAACTATTTTACTCCTAATGAATAAAATTTTATTTTAAAATTTTAATAAAAAAGAAAATTAAACTTAAGATTCAAGTTTTATTTATTTATTACATTTTTTATAATAAAGAAATAAAATTCTTAACTTTTTCTTTTTAAAATTTCTTTTATTTAAGAATCTTTCATTTATCACATTCAAATTATCTGTTGATAAAATAAACAGATAAATGTCACATATTTCAACATTCGCGATACCAAATTATCAATTGACATTTGATTAAATTCACAATAGATATGCAATTTTTCATCTATTTGATACTCACGATAAGGTTAATAAAATTTTTGAAAGTTTTCGTAAATTGTGATAAATGACAGGTGATAATTGACACTCACGATAGGCCCCTGATTAATTACGAATGTGCTATATAAACGCGGATGTAAAAATATGTAGGAGGGTTAAATAATATAAATGATTTATGCTGTCTTTTACACTGAACCGAAATAAAAATCTAACATATGTATATACTTTTGAATTTTTTTGATATCTTGTGGATTCTAATCTTTTTATAACTTTTTTGCTTTTGTGGGATGAAAATTTTATAGTAGTAACTTTTAATCTATATAAATACTAAAAATATGTCTATAAATTCTTCTTAATATAAGCTATTTTTATTTGAAGACATATAAGTTTAAGCATGAAATCAAATACAATTATGAAAAATAATACATAAAATGTTGCATCAACATTTGTTAAACCTAAGCAAATTTTGCGGTACTCTAATATTGGTATTCTTTCACGACTAATTTTACAATAAATTAACTTCAGTTACAGGTAATTTAGTTTATCCGAATTTTTTTCAAAAAAGATTACAAGAAAATTAAAATTTTTTCGGCATTTAAATTTATTTTTAATTCGGCATTTAAATTTATTTTGTTGGATGGTGGTATCTTATATAAAAGTTATTTAATAAAATGTGTATAGAAAGTGTAAACGGCAACACAAATTATTTTTAATTTTAAAACAAAGTACAACTTCAAAAAAAAAAAAAAAACTTGATTAAAATTGATGGAAAATTAATTAAGAGAATTAACACCTGAACAATATTTATATCTAATAATAATTTAGAGTTAAACAAGAAATTTTTCATATTCACGAATTGCCTTTCATCTCTTGACTTGACCTTTCATCTTCATAGACATTAATAGGAATGTTGTACAAAAAAATGTCAATACAATAAATTAAAACTAATATTTTACATTCGGTTTTTTTTCTTTTAAAAATTTACAATAAATTTGAATTTGAACAAAAAAAAAGTCAAATCAAATTTTAAATGAAAAACTTCAAACAACAGAAAATTTTATGTTGATGAGACTTGTATTTTCGACATCTTCATTTAAATGTTGCTATAACAGTGTTGCGTATGATTTTTGTTTGTTGCTATATGATTAATATTATTAATTGCATGATATTATTAATTCCATAAATTTAAATAATTCGAATGATCTTGCAACACTGTAGCAGTACATACTGTAATATAGTAGAGTTTAATTTTAGATTTCGCCCTTAATTTAAATCACCATACTATGCAACATAAAATTCATATCTACATAAAGTTATTTAACATTATAGCAGTGCTCTCAAACATTAGTGTAAATGTAGCTAAACTTACTAATCCATAGTAGTTTTTCCAAGTCAAAAACGAATTAGCCTTATGCGGTATCTACAACCAACATTGTTACGTTCCTTTAACGTAGGCTACAAAAGAGTGTAGCCACAATGAAATCGGAATTTGTAAAATGTACTTAACATACTTACTTAAGAAAAATAGCTTCTCTTTATCTTTTATTTTAATACTATTCAATTATTTGATACTTATTTAAAGAAAACGAGAAAAATTAAAAGTTAAACAACGACTTTTTTTCATGACTGCGTTACAACAGCGTTTATTGTGAACACGTTCATACAGTTTAATACATTTAACTCTACTTACTGTAATGAATATAGAGAGTATACATTGTAATTTTAGGTGCAGTATTCAAAAAACAATCCTAAATGTTTATTTGTGATCAACTCGATTGAAACTCTTTATGAAAGTTACCCAAGTCAAGTTATTCAATTGAACTAAAAGCAAATTACAGTGTGAAAAAAAAAAATAAAAATAAAATAAAAATTCAATTTTAAAAAAAATTAAATTCGAAGTTGTTTTTTAGTTTTACTGTAGCACCAATCATATACATACACATTTTTAATTATAATCTTTAATTTTTTAACAATTTTTATATTGATCATTTCGGATTATTATATTGTTGGTTGAGGAATTGATGTTGATTGCATCTGTGGTGAATGTATTATTCCATTATAATTATTATTTGAACTAGAACTTGGTCTTGATAAAACAGTTGATGTTAATTCTCTTTCAAGATTATTTTGATATTTTCCTTTATAATCAAATGATGGTTTACGATTTTCAATTACTAATGTTATAATTTTAGCTGATCTCCACCATCTATACCATGGTGCAATTTGTGATTTAACAATAACAAATACATTAACAATATAGACAGCAATAATTATACATAAAAAAACTAAAATAATAAATTGTGACCAGATACGTGAAACACCTAAACGTTCACCTTGTGTTGAAAAATAATGTAAACCTAACATTGCAATACCAACTAAACCAATTGAAACAACACTTAATAATGAACATACAAGAAAATCAGCTTGTAATAAACCATAATTATTTGGATGACGAAACCATAAACGAATTGATTGTACTAATGTATATCTTAATTTTTGTTTTGTTTTAAATTGATAATGACATAATTCACATTGTACCATACCAGATATACTTAACCATCTTTCAAGACAATTTTTATGTACATAAGCTAAGCTACCTTTACATAGACATGGAGATATAAGACGTTCTTCATTTTCTGGTATTTGGCATATACGACATACAGCTGATAAAACTGAACCCATTGAATTTTGTTGATAATTTCTTAATATATTAATATTTTTTGATTTTCTTAATGTATTTTCTTCCATATCAATTTTTGTATTAGATTTAGTTACCATTACTGTATGATTAAAATAAACATCATTTCTATGATCTTCTTCTGATGTGGTTCTTTCAATATTATTATATTCATTTTGTTGATGTTGTTGTTGCTGTTGTTGTTGTTGGTAATATTCATTAGCTATTTTAAAAATATTCATAAATGCTACTACATCTTTACATGTATTTGTAGAATTTCCATTTTGTAAGGTTTCTTCATTATTAGAGGATCTCTGTGAATATTCAGGTTCATCATTTTGCATATTCAAAATTCGACAAAAAAATTATTAAAAAAAAATGTAATAATTAAATAATTTTCTGAAACTCAATTAAAAGCAAAAAAAAAAAACATAAATATGGAGCACAAAAAATTTTACATTTCAATTATCAAATTTGAATGGTATGTCATAAAAATGTATAAAGACATAATTTGATAAATTAAATATTTTATTATAATATATATGTATGTATGAGAATTCGAAACAATTTTTTTTGTCTATGGCAATTTCGTATTTTGTACAAAGGCAATCTTATAAATGAATTTGAAACAAATTTTCTGCTTGTATTTAATTTAAGAAAATTAAAGTTATTTTAAACTTTTGAAAATTCATAGCAAAAACTGAAAATATATTAAAAAGGATTTCTGAAAGGTTAGGATCTAAAATTTAGGGTTAAAAATTTAATATACAACTTAGTTGTTTCGGCCTTATAGTTATGTTATATCAAACAAACATTGAATTATTACATAGAATAAAAATTGACAGTAAAATGACTAGAAACAAGTAAAAGTAACAGTAAGTCGATGCAACCGACTTATTTATACCCTACACCTAAAAAATTCAAATTAAATTAAAAATCCATAAGTTATTTTAGTTAGGTATTTAATATAAGCTAAAAAAAATAAATGTTTTTACAACCTTTGTACAAAATTTCAGGTTTCTATTTTTTATTAAATTCGAAGATATGTTTGTAAGGTCTTGGGAAGTGTGTGAAGGCACCCGGACCACCACCCCAATTCATCTCAAATTTTAGAGACATCATCAGAACAGGGTAGAATACTCTTATATCAAATTTCAAGTTTTTATATTTATTAATTTCGAAGATATGCTTGTTCGGTCTTGGGAGTTGTGTGGAAGATACCCGAACAACCATTCCAATTCATCTGAAATTTTGAGCAAACCAGGGATTCAGGAAACAGCACCCTAGTAGCAAATTTGAAGTTTCTATCTTTATTAATTTCGAATATATGCTTGTTCGGTTTTGGGAGTTGTATGGGAGGTACCCGAACAGCTCCTCCAATTCATCTCAAATTTTCGACAAATAAGGGATTCAGGAAACAACACCCTAGTACCAAATTTGAAGTTTCTATCTTTATTAATTTCGAATATATGCTTGTTCGCTTTTGGGATTTGTATGGGAGGTACCCGAACAACCACTCCAATTCATCTCAAATTTTAGGGATATCAGGGATTCAGGAAAACAAACCCTCGTACAAAATTTTAAGTTTCTATCTTTATTAATTTCGAAGATATGCGTATTCGGTTTTGGGAGTTGTATGGGAGGTACTCGAATGCATGGTCCGATTTCGCCCATTTACAATCCCCGCCTTACTTTAGTCATTGTTAACCTACAGTATAAATTTCATCAAGATAGCATCATTATTTTTTGAGTTATCGTGCGTACGGACGGACGGACATCGCTAAATCGACTCAGGAGGTGATCCTGATTCAGAATATATATACATGTCTATACCTAACTCGCTTCCTTTTGGTGGTTACAAACACCATACCAAAGTTAATATACCCTATACTTAATGTGTAGGGTATAAAAACGAAGACGTGGGTAGAACAACCTAAATTAAATTAGGTTAAGAAAAGACTTTACTTACTATACCTATTATTATAGAGAAAGGGGTTCAAATTTTAATTTATTATTATGAAACATTTTGAAAACGTTCTTATTAAGTAATTAATATCATTAAAAAATATAGATTGTCTTTATTTTATATTCGCTTTGTTTTCTAATAGTAGAAATCAAATTATATACAACGTTTTTCATAATATCTATCTACGATTATTTCCCTCTCTGGAGCCAGTATATAGCTTTAGTTTGTCGTATAGCAAATATCCCCCTGACTAATTACTTGTTTACTGCCACCTTTAGCACATTTTTAAAAAAATTTGGAAAAATTTGCCAATTAGTATCACTCTGTCCGTCTGCCGGTTCGTCTATTTACAAAAATTGTATACCGTTAATGATAGTTAACGATATTAATGTTGTAGAACAAAATTTTTATGTAGCCCTACCACCACCAGGAACTATAGCCCCTAAAAATTTGAAAAGCCCAATTTTTAGATATGTATATCTCAGGTTCTATGTAACATTTTTTCTGTATAAAACTGCCAAGAAAGACAGAATTATCTTTAATAATCAATATCAATATTATACAATATATTTTTATAAATTTAGTATTTAAATTTACTGTTATGTGAAAACTAAATTTTGCAAGATTTTGCTTCCTTTATATCTGCGCAACGCTTTTACGTAGAGTCTTAAGAGAAGAAAGATGTTTCAGAATTAGGATAAATTGCCTCAGAAATTTGTTTTCTCTATTCTCTATGAAAAAAAAACCTTATTTTCTAATGTACATATATCTCAGATTCTAGTTAATATTTTTTTAATCTAAAAACCTCAAACCAGAGAATTTTTTCTTATCTTTATAAATCAATATCAACCTATGATACTACCTTGAACGAACCTACCTTGAAATTTTGAGAAAAAAAAATCTTTCAGAATTAGTTTTCGATGGAATACGTAGAAGGCTTAAAAGAAAGAAGCCGCTAGAACTAGCAGTAAATATAGATCCCTACACGGTTCCTGACATTTATCGCAAAACGAGAGATTTAGCCGGGATTTACCTGGGATTTTCTCGTAACCAATTTATAAAAAAAAAATGAATAGTTAGTCTTCACGACTAGTTTTAATTGCATAAAACTGGGAACGGGTTTTAGTTCGAGTGAAGGCTCTACATATCTGGACAGTCCTACGCTTTGCAGAAGCTTTCAATGCTTTCTCGACCACCAGAAAACCAGACCAGAAAAAAACCAACCAGAAAAAAAAAAGAATTAGTTGCCTCAGAAATTTTTTTTTGTAGCATCCTCTGTTTAGAAGCTTTAAGGCTTTAAAAATGAAAATTTACTATTTTTAGACACCTTTCTCCGAAATTTGTACGAAGTAAAAGTCAAAAATTGAAGTTCCAAGATTATGCTTTTTTATTTAAGATTGTCTTAAAATTGAAGAAATTGTCTCCTCATTTTTAAAAATTTTATATGAAATTCTATGAAAATTAGCAAATTTTAGTGTAAACCACAGTATTCTAAACTTTTTCAATTGTCTTTTGGAAAATGTTCTTTTTTATAAACCCGTTGGTTTTCATTTCAAACCCGTTGCCTTGTCTTCTTTTTATTAAAATTTTTTCGTAAATTACATAATTCATGATATTAATACCATGTTAAAATATCACATTAAAATAATTAAATTACAAAAGTTGTTTAGAAAAATCAGCTACCATTTGACTTCAACAGTTCAATTCAACAATTTTAAAAGAAACTTTTATTTATTTATAAATAATTTGTATATATGTTTGTTATAATTTTACACGAAACGACACAAAAAAAAAACTATTTATTTATAATTTTCATGTAAAAACATTTTTCTTAGTGATTGCACTTCATTAAAACAAAAGAATTAATTTATTAAATATTAAAGATTTTCTGTTAAATATTACTAGACACTACTACATTCCAAAAAAAAAAAAAATAAAAAAAAATAAATAATAATCCTTTAACGGAAAAATATAATAATGCAATAACAAAAATAATAAAAGAAAATAAAAAAAAAAATGAAATTATCTTCATATTTCTTCTTATCATGTTGATGACGATGATGTTTATGATGATGATGATGAAAATGGAAAAGAATAGAGTAAAAAAATTTTTTTTTATATCTAGCACAATGAAAATCTTGTTAAAGATTTTTAACTTTGTCATCTCAATTCTTGTAATCTTGTTAAGATTTTTTCGTTATATTTCCTAATAAAATAAGACAACAGTAGAAAATAAATAGCAGTAATACTAACAACAATAACATTTACAAAAAAATCATGATATTAGAAATTTATATATATATAATAATATATTTGTGTATATATATATACATTATGTATATATTATTTATATAAATTTATTTTTACGCCGTTTATTTTTGGAAGCTTAACAGTTTATCGTGAACTATAAATGTCTTAAATTATTTTCTTATAGTATATTTTTTTTTTTCAGAAGAAAATGTACATTTTTATTTTAACTTTTTGTTTGACCAGTTTTTATTTATTTTTGTGTTATATTCAACCACAACAAATTAATATTGAACAAAACAAATTAATGGAAACTTTAACAAAAACTATTTGAGGCTAGACAATTTTTTAAATTTTTATTTAATTATATTTAATTCGGGGTACGAAAATTTCGTTTGTGATATGAATACTGCAAATGTGGAACTATCTCCCTCCTAATGTGCTTCTGTTCAAAATTGGTGATGATTACATGTACCAAGGTTCAAAGATTCAAGGTGAACATTAACATTTTTGTTCACAATGTTCCTGTTAATTTAAAAGAAATTTTTATTCTGTAATACTTACTTTCTTTAACCAAGCAGAGTACAAAAATACCGAAAGGACGTACAACCTATTGTTTGATTCCACCCATTCATGCTCGTTCCACACCTTTATAATGCCTTTCAATAGGTCAAATGCTTAAAACTGAGCTTGAACTTGTAGGTTTTGTTTGAAAAAATTCATCACCTTACCTTTACCCTTTCAAGCACAAAAAAAATAATGCTTTTCAATAAATTAAAGTTTTTCGATGTTTCCGTCCTATGGTTTTAGAAATTATTATTTTTTTTTTTTGAGTACTGTTTTATATTAAAAACGACTAAGAATAGTTAACTATAATAGTAATTCTTTAAAGAAGGCAAAACATTTTACAATAGTAACTTTATTTTTAATAAATGTTTACAACTCGCACAGTATGAAGAGTTTAGGTTACGAAGTTTTGAAATAAATTTTATTAATAAGAATTCTTGCTCAAATATAAGAAAATTTTAGCATAAGATATATTTCTTAAGCTGTTTATTTTCAGTAATAAAAAAAATGTGGGTAATCATTGCTATTAATCATTGTACAAATCCGTAGATACTTTAGCAAAGTATCTACAGAAATCTGTAGATACTTTAGCTGCTTATACTCTAACTGGTACCATACGGTCTCTCAAGTCCAATTGATTATTTATTTATTTACATATTTATATTAATATTACAAATCGCATAGAATAATTCGGTATTAAAAAAACATCGAAAATTGCTAATTGATTACAATTGTATTTATTTATTTATTTATATTAATATTACATACATAAATGTAATGCAATATTATTGAACCATCGGCTACCATTATTTATAATTAAAATTACTATGATGTTCGTATAAATTGCATACTTATAGGTGATACTACTAACTGTGATTCCAATTACTCTAAAATAATAATTTTCTATGAATTTTTTCAAATTTTCTTTTTATTTTCTTTTTTGGATTTGCTTCATTATCTTGGGAAATAATCTTTGAAGCTTCATCGTCATCAAGTCAAGAAATTGCATGCTTTATTCTTAATTCTTTATTTTGTTACTTTTTTATGTCTGGATCTATATGGAATTTATTTATTTTTCTTATTTATTCATTTACTTATTTTCTTTTTATTTTATTATTTTGTTTGTTATTTTTATTAATAAAAAGAATTGTTAAGGATTTCATGCATTTATTTCTATTTTGTTATTTTATATTAGAATTTTCCGGTTATTATCATTGGCGACACTAAAAAAAAACACAAAAAACGTGTCTAAGTGGATAAAGATTTAAAGATTTACATTAAAAATGAATTGTTATAGATAAATAATAATAAAAGATTTGCAAAGATAATTTGTTTTTTTTATTTAATAAAGTGTTCAACAAACATTATTTTATTTTGTTTAAAATTTAGGCCTCTTTTACAAAAGGATCTTAAAAGAATCGAACAATTATTAAATTGTCCATAGTATTAAAAAATTAATAAAGAATCATGTAATCAAAATGAGTGATCAAAAAATTTATATAAAATGAATTTTTTAAATATTCAAGATGCTCTATTTATAAAATAATGATGTTATATCTTAAGTATTGAACGGTTTTATGACTGCCAGAATAATACAATTGTAAGCATACCTCAAATAATTTAAACAAACTATCAAGAAAAAGCTGATATTACTTGTATTGTAATGAGATCAAATTTAAAATTAAGGAGTTAAACTGCAGATTTTTAGAAATGAATAACAATGAGGAACATTCATTTATACAAAATTTGAATCATTAAGAAAACTTATTTTAAGAAAAAGAAGTGCTTTTATCATATAGATACATCTATAGGTATTAGCAGATTTACGCAGTGTTTTTCGCGAAAATTCTTTTATTTCTTAGGATTATTTTTGAAGGATTTTAAGTTTTTTTTCATCAGTTTCATTAGTTTTTTTAAGGTTTTAAAAGGTTTTTAATAAGATGTTGCACCGATATGAGTTGACGAAACTCAACAAAATTTTTCATAAAATTTTTTTAAAAGAATTTTAAGACAGTTCAAAATTGGATACAATTCGTTTAGGGGTTGTAACCAAATTAATATTAACACCCTTTTAAAAAAGAAAAAAAACTTTTACAAAAATTAAGCAAAATCTTTTAAACGCTTCAGCTAGGACAATGAAAAAACTTCAATAAACTTCAATAGGGTAGATTAATGGATTAATGGTAGATGTATATGACACTTTACAGGTTTCTATAAAATATTCTTCCAATCGGTATTCTATGTTTTAAAGGATTGTCCTGTTAAATAAATAGCTTTTCAATATTTATACATACAAACATAGCTCAAGAGTATAATATATTTACCATTACATTTGTGACACCTTAAAGAAAACGAAATAGATATAGAAAAGTATATATACTCTTCCTTAAAAACAAATGCTGAGTAGATTTATCCATATACGTTCGTGCGTGTTTCCTTCTTCACAATAACTCAAAAACAATAGTGGAGCTGGAATTCTGCAAATTTTGCGATTTCTTTCATCTTTTCATAGATTTGCTATTAAAATTGAGCAATTTCGACGGACGAGTTTGACTAGCTGCTCTACAACTTCTATTTTTATATCAGTATAATTGGGTGACAAATAAAGCTAGGTATCTAAATTTTATGTCAATAATCTCTAAGAAATTTGGTTTATCTAACGCAACAGGTTCGGACAGCTTTAAAAATTTATATGTTCAAATTTTGTTACTTAAAAAAGGTAGCCATCTGAAATATTGTAAAAGATTATCAATTTTTATGGCAATAGATTCTGCGAAAATCTATTTCTGTAGCTGTTATCTATCTAAATCTAGTAGCTGTTATAAAAACTCCGAAATTTACATAAATATATCTTAATATACTTATTAAGTTTGATAATTCAAGAATTTCTAAAAGATTATTAAATGTAATGGAAACAGCATACATGTTAGTGAGAGTATCATACAGCTGAACACCCTACACCCTTTCTTCTTAAAATTGAAGATTATGTATTACAAAAATTATTTTTTCGCTTAATAATATAGTTCAGCTATTAGGATATAATTTATTTTTCGTATAGAAATGGTGTTGTCGTTTTGAGTTTGCTTTAACATTTAATTATTTTTTTTTTGTGTTTTTTTATTTTATTTATTTTTCCTTTCTATTTTAACTTGTAGTGTTTAATTAACATTGCAGATTTATAATCTCACCCTTAGGAAAAAATGCCAAAAACGAATATAAATACTATACAAAAGTTAAAAATGTGAGTGACAAGGCAAATTTGTATTTTAATGTTAATTTATCTGTCTTTAAAATATTTCTTTAAATTTTTAAATGGTTTTATGGTTTTTTTGCTGTTAAAATTGATTCATGCATCTTAAAGTAAGATATTTCAAAGTCATGAAGAGTTAAAAATAATAATTAGGTATAGAATTCAATTTATTTATTTTAAAAATTTTAATTTTTGAAACTAAGAGTAAAAGTTTTTTGCATAAATTCATATATCTTAAAAAAAAAAAATACAGAATTAATTAAGTATACTTGTTTTCCATAAAAAAGCACTGTTTTAAATTTCATTTTTTTGATTTTCTTGTAATTTTAATTATAATTTTAAACTTGTACCAACTTCTGATTACAAAAAATTTTAAATTTCACTTGTACTTATTTTAATTTGTGTTAAACGTTTTATTAAAGATTTTTAAAAATATTTGAGTTAAAAAATTTAAAAGAAATTAAAAAAAATTACAGTCACTTTTAGAAATAAAAAGTAATATTTTAAAAGACAAGGAGTAATTTTGTTAAACCTAAAGAGCATAAATTCTTTTTTTTGATTGTATCTAAGACCAAAAGCGGTAAATTAAAATGTATTCAATTGTTTCCATATAGGATACGTATTAGGATTAAAAACTATTTGAGGTAGCCCGAAATATACAACGTATAAACGTATAAAGCATAATTTTGAATATAGCCAGGAGTAAACTTATGACTATATTTGATTTAACTATTCCAGCCAATAGTGTAATGGTTGAGATTCCGGCATTTCATTCAATAGGTCTTAGGTTTAAACTCCGGCTGGGTCATATAGATGAATAAAAAACAATTTAGATTTTTCTTATAATATATAATTAGTATAATATAATTAAATAAAAAATACGTATATATATGTCCACAAACTGAAGCTTAGTCAAATATGAATAATAAATCACTTAATGGATTCAATATGCTCCTGTTAGGAGTGGGAAGGAATATATTTTATTTATAATTTTACTATAAAATTTACTGACTGCGAGTCTAATTGAGATCATAGTCAGTACAGTTTATTAATTATAGTATAGATAGGGTTTGGGAATATTTTGTTTTTAAAAAACCCATTTCAAAATGATTTTTAAATGTTGCCATATCCTATATAATTGTTTTGAAATAAAATTCTAAATAAGGGGCCTCGGTGGCCTAGTGGGTAAGAACGTATAAAATATGCTGTAAACACCGAGGGAGTGTGAGTTCGAATCCCACACACGTCGTAAGAGTTATTCCCCCTTACGACATTTACAGCCGCGCCTGTAAAGGAAAGGCTGTGTAATTTCCTGTTCACATTTTGTGGCGGAAAAATGCACTAAAAAAAAAAAATATTAAAAATTCTAAATAACTTTTTTTCTAAATAATTTTGATGTTTTAGATGTATTAGTGACTTGTTCCCGATAAATATTTGTTAATGATTTAACGATTATTTATTGAACCAATTTCTTCATTTCTTAAAAATTAATGCTGTTCTGTTAAGTTCTGTTAAGTTCATTACCTTATACCATCTCATAACTTCAGAATACAACACATATCTATCTTCTTAAAAGAAAATGTCTTTACCATTTTATATATAACTTCTAATTCCATAGTTACTAAAAACAAAATCAGATTTTGAAAAATATTACAGAATCTGTATCATTTTCTTCGTATAAACAAAATTTTTATATTAAATAAATATTAAATCTGCATTTAACAATTGTAATTTTAGATAAAAAAAAAAATGAAAATTTACCATTTGAAATTTTTACATTTTGAATTAATTATTAAAGTTAGAAGTAAGCATCTGTGGTTTTATTTACCTTAGAAATAAAAAAAAAAAAATAAAATGTTTAAAAAATGGAATAAAAAAACGAAAAGGTAAATAGTATGTAAATCCAAAAGTTTTTAAATGCTCACATTTTTTAAAAATTAATAAAAAAACTATTAGAATTGGAATTATACTTTTGCATCAAAATTTGTTAGTTTTTTTTCTTTTTTTTTAGTGATAAGGAAATCTTATATTTAAAAAAAACGTTGGTTTGGAGCTTTCATTTTTATGTCGTATTTACAGCAATTTTGCACAGGTGTCTAAATTATTTGTATGTATCTAAAAATAGCAAATTTTCAATTTTTGACGCCTAATAACTCTTAAATGGAGGAAAATACATTTTTCAATCTTTCTAAGCAAACAACGGTGACCAATTTTCCATGGTCTTTCTTCTCTCAAAATATCAAGGTTAAAACTAAAATGATCCGAAGATATGGAGAAGCCACAATTTAACTCGGAGGAGGAAAATTTTGTTTCACTTATATGTATATGTATATTGAATTATAAAACTTTTAATTAGATATTGGTATTTTATAAAATATTTTTTGTCATTTCACGTTTTTAGATAAAATTACATTCCTCTATCATAGCCACTGTGTTAAAAACAGACGAACGGAAAGACACACCGACAGAGTGAAACTAATAAGCAAATTACTAAATATTTTTTTCATAAATGTGCTAAAAATAAAATTGTTATCAAACTTTAAATTGTTGATATGCAACTTGAATTTAAAGTAAACATTGTTCATGAAATAGATTTTAAAATGAGGTTAAACTTAAAAAAAAAAAATTAATTCAGGTACTTTCCGACAAAGCGAAAAAAGAAGAAAAAAATCAAATTTCGCTAGAGGCAATACATAAATATATTGATGGTATGATAGTAATTTATGACTTTAATATATATGGTTGTATATTTTAATAAATGCTTCAAATTAAAGTACAAAATTTAAATAAATAAATGGATATAATTTCAAAATTTAAGAAATTGAACATTATTACACAAGAAGGGGCAATAATGTAAGGGGCAATTATATACAGTAAGGGTATGCAGATTATTATTAAAAAATAACATAAAGTTGAATGTATTTATAGCCAGGTAAGGATAAACACCTGGTCTAAAGAATTAAATAAATATCACTATACCTAAATCAGTATCTCGACTAGCAAGGCATTTAAAATATTTGTCTAACACATCAATTTTTGGTATTTGTAACTCAACTTTTATGATTTTGTTCCTGCCAGTTAATATATGCAAGTGATTTGACATTTCATACAAAACAAATATGGTTGAAAAGTAAAAAAATAGAACTCGTAAAATAAGGTTTTAAATAAAAGTTTTTTGGGATTTTGAAGAAAGAAGATAGACTTACATAATATAAGGTGAAAGAATTTAACAAATTTAAGCGATAACGTAATTTATTTAAATTAAAAAAAAAAAGGATAATTTATATATGTAGATTTTAATATTAATTAAAATTTTAATCTAAAATTTAATTGATAAAATATAATGTATAATTAAAATTTAATCATGTGCGAGGCACTCTAGATTACGATATTTCAAACTTTAAAACATTATGTCTATTTTGACAGTTGACTTTCATCAAAGCAAATCATCCATGGAATTATTTCACAGATAGCTATATATTATATATAAATACACATAATTGTTTGCAAGTCGACACTCATGGTAAAATATAAAAACTTAAACCGAAGTGGTGTACCGGAGGATTCAAACCTAGGGCCAACGTTATATCTACTATAAATCCATAACATCAAATTATACGATTAAATGTCAGATATTTTCGCAGATGATATGTGCTACGTGCAAGGGAAAAAATTCAAAGGAACTGGGAAATACAATTAATATGGACTTATGGAAAATTCATACAATGGTCAAATGGTAATAAACTTACCATTAACGAAACCAAAACTAAATTAATAATCTTTACCGATAAAAATAAGCCGAGAATCATCCCAAAAATTGTTACAAATGGTATAGCGATTGAATAAGTTGACGAAACGAAACACCTTTGAGTAATTATTGATCGTCAATTGCAGTGTTCTACGCTCGTTGAGCTCATATGGCAAAAAATCATCCCGCTAATTGGGGTTACAAAAAGATCGAACATCAAATTAACTCATAATGTAGCAAGAATACTAATTAATGCACCTGTTCTTCCATATATACGTTACAACATCATAAATTGGTCTTCTTGTTCAGATACACTCATAAACAAATGTCAGAAAATCCTAACTAAAGCTGTGAAATACACATTTAACTACAGTAGAGATTACAGCGCAACACGTATGTTCCGGGAAACCAACATCAAAAAAGTAAGTGAACTAATCCTAATTAACTTTCTAATAATATCAAAAACTGTGTCAAAATTAAAAATTTTAAATTATTAGCTATAAGTTATTATTTCGGTCAACATGTTACTATTCATGGGTGTTCAAAATTGAGGTATCATTTTAATTTTAATAAAAAAAGACACTTTTGATTTCACAAAACCCCACAAAAAAAAATCCAACGGTGTCAAATCGCACGATCTTGGTGGCCACATCACTCCTCCTCTACGAGGAATAATGCCATCTTCGAACTTTTCCATCAAAAGATCCATTGTTTCTCTTGCTGTGTGGAAAGTGGCACCGTCCTGTTGAAACCACATATTCTCTACGTCCAAATCATCAATTTCCCGCCACAAAAAGCTTCGGATCATCTCCCTGTAGCGATTTCCATTGACCGTAATCGCATTTCCATTTGCGTTTTCAAAAAAATATGGTCCGATGATTCCTCCTGACCACAAACCACACCAAACCGTAACTTTTTGTGGATGTACTGGTTGCTTTAAGATAGCCCTTGGATTCTCTTCACCCCAAATGCGGCAATTCTGTTTATTGACGTAGCCATTGAGCTGGAAATGAGCTTCGTCGGTGAAGATTATTTTGTTAAAAAAATTCTCATTTTCTTGTTTTTCGATTGCCAGAGAAACGAATTGCCGACGTAATGCATGGTCAGTTGGTTTTAATTCTTGCATCAGCTGAACGATGACGAATGGAAGTTTTTGGATCTTCTTCAACACTTCTGCTCACAGGTGCTACATTCTCGGTTGAACGACCACTACGTTGATAAATGTTGCCTCTGTTATCAAGAACAGATCCAGTTTCTAGAAATTTATCACCCATCAGATTGATGGCACGATTTGTTGGGGCATTTTCTCTACCAAATTTTGTTCGAAATTTCCTAATTACATCTTGAAAACTTTCACCATTTTCAAAAAATGTTGTAATAACAAAAACACGTTGTTCCTTCGTGTAACGTTCCATATTAACTAACCGGAATGTATTTAGAATATACCTAAAGAAACCTCGTATAAAAATTCCAGGTAGAAAAAAAATGGCGGCAAAATCAAAATGATACCTCAATTTTGAACACCCTATATTTACATAATCTACAGTTGATAGTAATAAATTCAGATTTTAAATTGATAATTGACAACACTTTTTATAATAATTACTTGTCAAAATAATTCAGTATCAATTACAAGTTTACAAATCATAGTTAAACTTAATATATGTTTGCAGAAGAATATAATTTCAAAGTATAATTTAAAATATTGTAAAATTTAGATACCCCACCACCAGTTTGCTAATTGTTAGAGGTGTTAACATATTAATAGCAAATAAATTAAAAAAAAAATTTATAACGTAATGAATAAAAATGAAATATTTAATACGTAAATAAGTAAATAAATAAATAAATAAAAAAACAACCAATACTATAGAAGAGTCCTGTCCTTATAATCCTATAATAATTATGTAGATAACTTTTGTAATAGATTTATCATCAGTTATTCCTCAGCATATAACGCTATAATATGACATTGAAATTAATTAAAGACACAAACCAATCATGAAATACACATGACACAACTAAAACATTGAAGAAACTACAAGTGTATTTAATGAAAATTCTGAAATTACTTTGATTGTAAATATAGGAATGATAACAAAATAAGCATTTTTCATTTTTGCCATAGCTTAAAAAATCGACAGATTGAATTAGTCTTATGCACAAGTAAATAGAAAGAATAAATATCTTTATATCAGAGTAAACGTAGTTCTAAGAACAAATTTGGCATTACGTTTGTGACATTGTAAAGTGGATGATAAAGATATAAATTCTATTTTTACAGAATATGTACAAAAGTCCAAGTACTTGATCCGGATTTAATTTTAAATTGATTTAGCTATATGTGCGCATCATAACTCAAAGTATTCAAATGCAGCTGGGATTCTGAACATTTTACAATTTTATTTTTATATAATTGTAACAACAGAAGAAATTCGGATAGCAGTCATACAATTGAAAAATATCTATACTCATATATTGGAAGTTATGAAGAAGTTTTATTGATAGACTTTCTCTAAAATTTGATAAGTTTATCAAAACGAGTTTGAGTTGCTGTCATACAACTCTGAAATTTAGATAAATCTTGTTACTTAATTGAGTCAAACATCTAAAATTTTATAAAAGATAATTAAATTTTATGAAAATACAAGTATTATGTTCGTGCGAGTATCCTAAAGTTGACACAGTCAATTCTACAATCTTATTCGTTTTACATAAAATTACTTGCATAAGTTGTAATTTACTGTTCAAATTTATAAAAATGAAATTAAAATATTTATTAATAAATTTATAATTTATAAATTAATAAAAAAATATTTTAATTTCATTTACCATTTATGAAATAGTTTACTTATAAACTCATTTATTATTTTAAGATTTTGTTTATGATAGGAGGATACTTTGTATAATAGGGACATAGGGACATGCTTGTGTTGTGATGTCTGTTATAATATTTAAGCTTTTTTTTTATCAAAAGCATCTACTTAGTTCGAATAAAGTCAATGCTGCCAACTATTAATCAATTAATATGAAACCTGTTGAAGTGCATATACATATATGTATTTATGTAGATTTCTGCATAACTGGCTGTCTAGATTTCTTAAATAATAAAATATACACATTTGTTATATAAAAATTTCCAAGTCAATTCAATTTGTTTGAAGAATTAGCTTTAGCTCAGTTTTGTGAATTTGAACCTGAAACATTAAAAAAAAAGAAGTATCGACAATTCTAAACATTATACATTAATTCTAGTTCTGCCAGATATTTTTGAGACTGATAATGATTTCCCCTTTTTTTTTTTTTGGTTGTATTTGTTAATTTAATGTTCACATTTCACATTAAATAAGAGATTGGGGCCTTGGTGGCCTAGTGGGTAAGAGCGTATAAAACACGCTGTAAACAACGATTGAGTGTGGGTTCGAAGCCCACACACATCGTAAGAGTTATTCCCCCTTACAACATTTGCAGCCACGTCTGAACAGGAAAGGCTGTGTAAATTCCTGTCAACATGGCAGAGGAATGCATTAAAAAATAAGAGATTAAGGTTTTTGGGTATAAAATAAATTCACCAAAACTAAATTTTGAAAGCTTAATGGATTTACAATTTTTTCTACAGTTCAAAAATTTCAAGTTGTTAAATTCTTTAAAGGTCGAACGGAATCTTTGGGATCTGTTGCTTTATCCAAGATCAGTGCAAAAAATGTGATTTTTCTTTTCAAATCTTTAAAAGATTGATTTAAACAAAGCGGGACATTTTTAGATTTATTAAAAATTACTTATATGTATAACTTTTTGTATATATATACGATAATTTTAATATTTATTTTATTTATATAATATATTTGTAGTTTAAGATAATTTCTTATATAAATATAATATAATAAATTTCCCAAAAATGCACAAACAGAAAACTTTGTAAACTCTTAACTTTTTAATTTTTTTTTCTCTTTCATTCTTTCATCTTTTTGTATAATTTATCTATCGCACGTTAATATCACATTTTTTGTTATCAAAATATTTTTTGTTTGCATTTTTTATTTTTTCTGTTTTTTTTTTCCGCTTCGTCATTCTATTTAATAGATTTGAAAATACGTGGTTAATTTGGCGGTTAAATTTATAATAATCGCTTTAGTTCTTTCGGTAATATTATACCCCTTCTTTCGTCCATTATTCAATCGTTTATACTAACTTTTATAAATAAATCTAAGATAAGTAAAAGTGAATACAAATATGTTTACATACTTTTATACATATAAATTGTATATATACATATGTATATATTTCAATATAAAAATATATATATTTATGTATATTTTGTTTGTTAAAATATAATTTATCATTCCCCCATGTGAATCGGTATTGGGTTTGGGATTACACAGTATATAATAAGAGGATGAACCGTTATCCTGTAATTGTCATGTTTTATTATAATATAGACGCCACATTTGACATTTAAATAGAAAAAAGGTGGAAATTTTTATGAATGGAGTGGAAAAATGTAAAAACACAATAAACAGAACAAATCATATAATAGAGAAAAAATTTCTTTATAAGTGAATTTTTATTTTTAATTTAATAAGAAAGGATGGTGGGGTGAGTATATATTCATGATTATATACTTGTATTAATTTAGATATTATGTGTTTTTATATTTGTGTACAAGTAGAAGAAAAAAGTTTGGAGGGAAGTTAAGTAGGTTAGTAGGTAGATAAGTAATTCATTGTCACATTCCTGAATTGACGTTCTCTTAATCAAACCCCTGTGAGCTTTTCAAGAACGAGGTTATAATTGAAATATGTTATAGTTAAAAAAACTAGAACTAATAAGTTTTATATATACGTTCGTAACTTTATGAAATGTTCTAACTGTTGATGGTTATTTTCACTGATAGTAAAATAGTAATAATATAATAGGCGGATTCATTATTGAATTACAGTCCCAGTTACTTTCATTTCAAAGTTTCTGCAGCCTTGCCTATTCATATTCCTTCGCCAATACATTGACGTTAATTAGGGTTTAATACTATTATATTGGCCAAAGAGCGAGGTGATCAGTAAGCCCAATACTACCCAGAGGAACCTCGTGTGGTTCCTTTGAGTGACATCCGGTGTTTTCCACCGCCCCTAGTAAAGAAAAAAATTAAACACTACACTACCAAAAGGATATTTCTGGTGTCTTTGGAATATTCCTAGCACCCTTAGAAAAAACCAAAAAAAAAAAAACAGATAAATGTTATTCCTAAATTATTATAGCTGCACATAATTAAAAAACAAGTTAAATTACAATTGGAACAAATCACATGATATTTGCTACAGCAAAAAACTCCAAAAATCAAGTCGTACATCATTTATAGACCATAATTGCTTGTAAAATTTGTAATAATATTTTAATTGAAATATAAAATAAACAATCTGAAGGTATTTGAATTGGAATATGTAACAATTTACTTTAATAATTATATTTAATTAAGTTACATATTTGAAATTTGATTTTATTTGTTGTCATGGTAAATTTTTTTTCATATTTTGTGGTTTCTTTTGACAAAGGAAAGAATACGTTAATTTTAATTTTTTTTTTTTATTATATATACATATTTTATGATATAGGAAATGCAAATGGCATATATTATGTAAATAGAGGGTTAAAATAAATATGTGTTATATAAATACATATGTTATACCTTTTGATAATAATAAAAATTTTTAATTCGATTAAGAGAGATAAATAAAGAGTATAAGAAAGTTAAAATGCGATTTTGTATTAACTTTATTGTATTTACAAAAAAAGAAAATTTATTTAATTTTTTAATTACATTTAGAAAAATAACAATTCTGAAATTAAAACTTTGTTTGCCGTCCTTTATTGAAGCAAATTTCTTTATTATATTTTCTAAATTAAGGTTCTGTGCGTTTTGAAATTGTATAGCCAAAGCATCCAATCTCTCCTGTGTCTTAATCAATTTTAATTTTTAAAAGTTTGGTTCTGCACAAAGAACTGTAACCGTTATAGTCTTTCATGACTTCTAAAAGTAATAAACAAAATTGGTAAAAATGCAGCAAGATGATTTGCTGCAATAAACTCTAAAATATCTAGTGCATTATTTACCAGCAAAATGTAAATGATGACTAAAAAATTTCACTTTTTCAAACAAATCAGATCCACATTGTTACTTTTGATCACCATCAGTCAAAAGATTTTCCGCACATTTTTTTCTCAAGCGTTAATCAATTATTTTATCGAAAATATTGTATACATTCCAAATTGTTTGCCGTGAAAAACCGTAACTTCAAATTGATTCTCTATCACTTCAACCATGTTATCTAAGATTGTATAATAAAACAAATTGACTCTAAAATGTTTTTCAGCATCAATTTTTGTATAGTTTCTATTTCGAAAATTTTCGACAAATTTCGGTGCTCCTTCTAATTCTTCTAATTTTTGTAGCTTCTTTCAATACAGTTTTTTACCGGATGGTAAACGTCTGAGATAGTTCAGAAAAAAAAAGAAGGAAAGGAAAAGAAGAATGAATAAGCAGCAGCAGAAACAACATGCTTGTTGCGCTGTAGTTCGTTCATATTTTAAAAATGAAAAATAAAATAATATATAATTCATATAGCGAAAATAAAAATAATTTTTATAGGATGATTTGTCTATTGAAATTTTGGTGGCCGTTTTAGGATTGCAGCTAAAGTTATTGCCTCATTAGATCGCCATGTGAGCCGACTTTGCAGTACATATTACATTTATGCATAAAAACTAAAATTATTAAAAATTGACTTTTAAAAATATCTTAGAGTATATTTTTAGAATTGATTAATTGATTTTAATTTGTGAAAAACTGAATTCTAAATTAAAATATTCTAAATAAGTAATGAATTACTTAAGGCTATTTAATAAAAATTTGTTGATTTAAAAGAAAATAAGATTATGTATAACAAATTAATCAATTAAAAAATCTTTTGATAATATTTTATACATATATACATTTTGCATTAAATTTAAAAGTATTCTTTTCCAATTTTATTTTTTAAATAAAAATATTTAAAAAATTTTGAAATATGTACATATATTTCTATCTTTGTCATAATATTCAAGTACAAACAATATGATTAATGGCAAAGGCCTAGGGAATTTATGAAATTTAAAATTATAAAAGAATTATAATACCTACTATTTTTGATTTATAATTTCTAAATTCACAAATATAATTTATTAATAGAATTAAAAATAAAATAAATAAATGATAATGGTGGGGAATAGTTGTATGTATTATAGTTTTGCAGATTTGACACAGTGAATATAATACAATATGTCAAATACTTAACTTGTTTTGCAGATTTGACACAGTGAATATAATAGAATATGTCAAATACTTAAAGCAATTTGTATAAATTTATACAAATGTTTCTAATATCTTTTGATGTCAGCTATTAATCATTGATAAATTTTATCCTTACATAATATATATGTATATATAAGCATATAGGATTTTGAAAATTTTAATGCAATTTTCTATCAACTAAAAACTAAAAAATCGACAGGTATAGACCATATCTCTAATCTATGTATCAAAAAATTACCTGAAAATGCCAAAAAATGCGTGATTTTGATTTACAATTCATGTTTGAAATTAGGTTATTTTCCTAACGCATGGAAAGAAGCCCTTGTTATTCCAAAGTCAGGAAAATCAATAGAGGAAATAAACAGCTTTCGACCAATCAGCTTACTATGCAGTTTCTCAAAAATTTTTGAAAAACTAATAAAAATTAAATTGGATAAGATAGTTTCAGATAAAAGAATTATTTCAAATGAGCAGTTTGGATTTAGACAAAATCATAGCACTATTCATCCTTTGTTACGTGTTAAAAATTTTGTCAAATCCAACTTACAAGAACGTAACTCTACGGGTCTAGTAGCGCTGGACATAAATTCAGCATTCGATACTGTTTGGCACTCTGGCCTGCTTCATAAATTGGAACTTAATAATTTTCCAATTTACTTAATAAAAATTATACAAAATTTCCTACATGGAAGAGTATTTCGAGTAATGCTAAATAATACGCCTTCTAATCGATACGAAATTAAAGCAGGAGTCCCACAAGGCTCCGTACTAGGACCAATGTTGTACAACATTTACACCGCAGATATCCCGAGATTAAATCACACAAAAATTTCAATATTTGCAGATGACACGGCCATTTATTCCGCTGGCACTAATCCCAATGCTATCTTAAGAAATTTACAAAATTCGCTGGATATTCTGTCTGAATACTTTTCGAAATGGAAAATTAAAATTAATGTTTTGAAAACAGTATCCATCTATTTTACTAAAAAAAGAAAAACCTCTCTCGTGCCATCTACGTTCCTAAAATTAGATAATGCTGAAATAAAATGGTCTGACTGTATAGAATACCTTGGCGTTACCTTTGATAAAAGGTTAACCTTTCAGAAGCACACTTCGATAACTCTTGATAAAGTACATAAATGCACTCGCATATTGTATCCTTTTATTAATAGAAAATCAACTTTGTCAACAGAAAATAAGCTAATTCTTATTAAAACAATTTTTCAGCCAATAATTCTACACGCACCACCAGTCTGGAGTGACTGTGCTGCAACTCACACTAAAAAATTACAAATTGCACAAAATAAACTTTTAAAACTATTGTTTAATCTTCCCAGGTGGTTTCCAACCAATAAGCTGCATAACAAAGCCAGCATTAATACTGTTATAGAAAAAAATTTATATTTAACCGAAAAGTTCTACTCGGAATTAATTACTTCAAATAATCCCTTAGCTAGAAATTTAAATGTAAATAATCAATTAGGCTAGTTTAGTTTTAAGTTTTTCGTTTAAGTTAGCTTAAGTTTTATAAAAAAAAAAAAAAAAAAAATTATTTCAAAAAAAGGTTTTCCCATTTCCTTTAAAATAAATTTTGACAAACAATTCTCACTCAAACAAAAAATTTCATGTTAACTGCAGCAAAAATATATATAACATATCTATATTTAAGTGAAACATTTGTAATAAATTGTACAATTTATGGAGCTTAAAAATAAATAAATAAATAAATAAAATAAAGATTTTGAAAATAACTAAATTTCAGTATTCTGCAGTGTTAATTGATTACTCAGGTGATTAAACTGTTGATTACTCAGTTGTAGGTATACAAGATTTAAGACTATAAAACACGCATAATAAATTTTCAACTTATTTCTACGCTATCTATTATCTGTTACAAGCATTATTAATATTTATTAGAATTTTTTTCAAATAAGATCATATTAAATAATAATATTGCTTATCAAATGTTCTAAACTCTGAACTCTGTACTAGTACAGTACAGTCAATACATTACAAAACAAAATCTCAACTATGATTTAACGATATACGCAGTACATTAAATAATAAGATAATTTTTAATATCAAATTAATTTTTTAAAAAATTTTACACAACCCTATCTGTTTTCAAGTTCAATGACATATAACATACGTCATATTTTCTTTTTTTTCTGAACAGCAACAATTTTATAATAATTATATAATTTTTTGATTTAAATTTTATATGGTATATATAAAATTATATTTTCTTTTAATTTTCATAAATAAATTTAGTATATTATTCGCAGTTTTCATTTCCTTAGGGAAATATGAGTCAATCATATTTCTTAATTTTGTTTTTTTTTTTATTATTTATTTTAAGAAGCGTCTTATTTTCGTTGCTTTTATAAATAAAAGAATTTCAAATTGTTAAAATGTTTTGTTTTTTTTATTTTTTAAACTTAAATTTTATACAATTATTATCTTTTACCATATTTTATTTTAGATATTTAAAAATAATATTATCAAAAAAAAAAAGTTTATTTTTTTACGAGGAATTAACATATAATTTATATTAAAATTTTCATTTTTTTTTTAAACTGATTTTTATATGTGACTTTTAAAATTCTTTTATGAATTTAAATTGAAATTTTAAAATAATTTCATTTAACTTAACTTTTTTTTATTTTTTTATTTTTTTTTCTGTTTTATCTAATTTATAATTCATAAAATTATGGGATTTATATTAATATAAGTATACAATAATATCTCAAATTAAAAATTAAAATTTTAAAAATATAAAATAATGATTTACGAAAAAATAATATGAGTTGTTAGAAGTACTCGTGTATGTATTGTGTACATATACGTATGTATATTTAATTATGTAGGGAGTATATTTAAAATGTTATGTAGATTTTAGTACATTTTTCAAAAAAAAATTCTTAAAAATTTGATTATTAATTTCATTCCGTCCCTCTGTTCGTCCGATTGTTTACAAAAACTTTTACACAGTAGAAGATGAATCATGAAATTTTAACCATATGCATTTTAGGTCTCTTAAAAAACATCAAATTTTGAAAAAGCCCTATTTTGAAATGTGAATATCTCATGTTCTGCTTTACATATTTATCGTAATACACCGAATGGCATGATTTTTCTTTTAACGTTACAAATCAATATGAAAATTATACAAGTTTTTTAAATTTAATTATTATATAAATTTACAGTTATGTGAAGACAAAATTATTCCAGATTTTGATGCCTTCATAATGCGGTACGGTTTTAGATAGAACCTTAAAATTTTGAAAGAAAAAAGAATTAGAATTAGTATAAGTTAGGTACCTCAGAATTTTTTTTTGTACATTCCTCTATTTCTCTAGAGCTATTAGGGCTGGAAAATTTAAGTTTTGCTATTTTTAGACCATTGTAACTGAGTACGTGTACAAAGTAAAATACAAAAATAAAAGCTTCAATCTTAAAATTTTACATGACGTGTTAAAGGTTTTTCTTAACTATTTCGGATTTCATTAAAATTGAAGAAAGGGCGTTTCTATTTTTTCAAATTTTTCTTATATTTTTCTTATGAAATTTTTAAGGTGAAAATTTTAGTGTTAGTCGCAGAGTTTCTAAACTCTTTCATTGTTTTTTCAAAAATATGTATCTTTAAAAACTATTGGTTTACATTCTGCCTTGTTTATCTTAATTTTTTAACTAATAAATTATTATTTCCTAAATTTAAAATAACATAGGAATATATTATATAAATTTTGCAATGGGTAAGAGAAATATTTGGAATCTAAATATGAATAAAGTTAAATAATATTACTAAAATCTAAAGGGCGAAAAAAAAATGTTAAAAATCTTCTTATTGAAAGATTAATTGATACAGTCTTAGACGGAACAAAATCCACATATTTTATGCATTTCAAAAATTATAAAATATGAAGAATATTTCGAAAATGGCAGGAATTCTAGATAACTTATATGATGATATTTTTATTTTATTCAATTTACGAGATATAAAAATGAAATTCCAAAATCTGATATATGACGTATCTACAACCAACGCTCTCGTTATGCTCTCTTAACGCTGCCTGCAAAATATGTTCACAATGCAAACATAGTTTATAAAAATAAAATATACTTACATACTTATTTAACAAAAATGGCTTATCTTTGTATTTAATTTTGATACTATTCCACTATTTAACACATCAATGCGTAAACAAAGCGAAAAATGTTAAAAGTTGATGTTGAAGAATGGCAGCATTTATTGTAAACACTTTAATACATTTAACTCTACTTTGATACTTCGATGCGTGTAAAGAGCGCATGTAGATGCAGGATTATAGAGTGAGGATATTTTTACTTCTAATTCTTTAATTCAATTAAAATATATTTCGTCGTATATATTATTTAAATGTTAAGAGTAACTAGACCTATTTATTAGAATGACAGTTGATTCTACATTCTAGTTGTACAACTAGCCCTTCGAAACAACAACTATACCACAGTTTGAATTATTAGTTCAACTTATAAAAGAGGACAAAAATTTCAATACAGCTATAATTTATGTAAACAATTACTTATAGAAGTTGAATTGGAATAGAAATTCAATGATCAAAATAATATTATAAAGATTGGGTTCATTAGAAGAAAATACCTGTATTATTTAGTCAAAGATAAATATTATTATTTAATTAAATAGCTGCATTTAAAAATATGATTCTATGAACGATTCGTAATGAAATTAAATTTATCCGGAATTTTATTTTCTATTAAAAATGATTTGAGTCTATATGCATGATCTGAGCTCTCATTTTCGGCATTTTAATATTTTAAGATGTTTAACCTATATTGTTTACCATTTATTTCATGTGGAGAAGACGCTGCTTTGGAGAAGATGGCTTTTCTTTTTATCTTTAAGGATTGACATTTAAGTCAGTTTATTAAATTTGTCAGCCTTCAATTTCATTTTATTAATTTTTTCTAACTTTCCTTTTCTGTATTATATTATTATAAAGTTTTTAACAATTTGAATTTAAGTTTTTTAAACTGACATTTTTTGTTTTCAATAGACATGTGTTGTAATATTAAATTTTAAACTCATGAGTAAATAATATAAAATTGTTTTTGAATTTGGGTTAAAACATAAATCGGTGGACCTGATTAAAATTGATTTCTTATAAAATTGTGTTAATGACTTGCCTTTTTGGTTTGGCCTTAACGTATAGACCAAAATAGACGTGACGAGACGATAAAAAAAACATAGAAAATTTCGCGATGTGCAAACGAATAACTAGCTAAAATGAACACGTCACGACGATAAAACATATGATTTTGTTTACAAGTTATGAGTGGAATTAGTACAAATTTAATTTTAAAATTGATCTGAACAGAATTAATTCGTAATAAAAATTTGTATCATAACGTTAGTTACATTCAAATTTTTAAAATAAATTTAAACAAATAGAAGGTTGAAGACAAATAAAAATATATGTATAGTATGTAAATTTATTTGCATTAATATAGTTTTAAGATTTCTCGACTTCTTAAATAAACAACTTCTTACGTAAATACATTTTTATGTTAAATGTAACGTATTGTCATCTTTTTACGGAGACTTTATGTTACATTTCTCCCTTTACATGACTTATCATTTTTCGTGTAGATTTTTAACATTTTTATCGTCTATTTTGGCTATGTCCATTTATTCAAATGTAATGGTAGAATTTTTATTCGTTTCGTTACGTCTCGTTACGTCTATTTTGGACTTAACTTAAATGTAACATATTGCCATTTTGTTACGGATACTTTATGTGACATTTCTCCCAATTTTCGTGCGGTTTTTTGTAATTTTTATTGTCTATTTTGACTATGTCCATATTTTTACATGTAATGGTAGAATTTTTCCTCGTCCCGTTACTTCTATTTTGGGATATTAAGCTATTAAGGGTATTTATGAGTTGGTGCAAAAGTGCAAATATTTTTTTGCACCGTAGCACATATTTGCACGAACTCGTGAACAATCCTAGCATTAATTTTTATTGAACTGTCAAATATCGTTGATGTGCTTGTTTTGTTTACATAAAAATTTAATACGCTTACCAAAAATTTCAGATATTTGTATATCTTCATATGCTTGACTTAATAAATAATCAGAAATAATTTCTTTTCCACTTGTTTTAGGCATTTTTTAAATTTTTATCTAATATAGCGCTTACAAAAAATATATAAACAAACTTTGCAATGGTTTTGCACAAATATGCAATAAAGTTTAGGTCTTGCATAGTCTTGCAAAATTTTGCATTTTTTTATACATGAAAACAACAACAAATTGTGCACTTTAACTGTCAAAAAATTGAAATATGCTACGGTGCAAAATTTTGCACTTTTACAAGACCACTTTGCACCAACTCGTGAATACCCTTATTTATTTATAAGCTCATTTGATATTTTTCATCTGAAATCTGTCTATTAGATAAAACATGTAAAGTTTTTATTATTCAATTTTTGATTTTTATATTTATGTATATGTATGTATATACATAATGTTTTTTATTTATGACATTTTTTTTTAATAAGTTTTTAAATTAATTTTATTTAAACAACAATTATTTTTTTTTTCATTTTAGTAGGATTACGAGTTCATAAGTTTTAAAGTAGAAAAATTAATGTATATAGATTACATATGTACATATATATATTAATTAAATTGACGAATTAACATTTAATGAAATGGTTTAAGTTTCAAAACTATATAAGATTGAAAATTAATAAAAGAAAATTAAATGCAACAAGTTTATTTATTTAATTTATTTTGTTATTTTTTTTTATATTAAAATAAATTTCCGTTATAATAAATTGGTTTTTTGAACTTTAAAATAAAAAATAAATAACTACATAAATATTATATAAATTTGTATATATGTATATGTATATTCCAGAAATGAAAATAAAAAGAAAATTAAATGAGGACAACAATTCTTGCAAACACTAAGTATTTATTTTATATAATTGCATACACATTTTAGTAAAGTTCAAATTTTATTCTAGAAAAACATATGAACATTTCATATACTCGTAACCAAACTGGTAAAATATATAAAGTGTAAAACAAGAGGTAGTGGTGTATAATTTTGTCAAATCGTAGTAAAGACGATTAGAATTGATTGTAATAAAATACATCTTTACAGTGTGCAACATATGGCAATGTGCAATATATGAAATTTTATGATGACAATGTGCATTAGGTGACATGTCATAAGTACCATGGGACTTATGACCCACTGGATTGGAACTTATGACTCTGGGACTTATGACTCTGGGACTTATGACTATGGGACTTATGACTCAATGGACTTATTTTTGTTCCCAATGGGACTTATAACCCTCTGTAAAAAAAAATAAAATAAGGATATTCAAAACAAATACCTGGCTCCATACCAATTCAAAATTTATTATTAAAAATATTTTAAGTGAAAACATTTACAATATTTTGAACAATTGTCCTTCAAAACGGACATAAAATTGGTTGACCCTGTGGTACTCTTGCTGCTATTTCTGTATAGCAAGAATAACTAATTTTAATTTCATTACATGGCTTCAATAATATATTTCCCGGATTTTCAAAACATATGCAACATTTTTGAGGTCGCGGTCAAGGCGGCGGACGCGACTCGACTTGCGAGACGACGCTCCCCGCGTTATGCGATTATTTTCACCTAACTACACTCATTTGCGCTCCATCCTCGCTCAATAATATTTCACTTTACTTACGTGCTCTGAATGTGCAATATAAATTATCATCAATTGTGTATATTCACATTTGGGAACTGTACGAAAAGTTCCATCTAATAAGTAATGACGATTTCCCTCTTCAATTTTTGTACTTATTACACTTATACACTTAACTCCTTTATCAATGAAATCTCGCAATGTATTAATTTTATAACAATAACATCTTTCATAGTTGAAATATGGGCTATAAATGATATATTCTGTTTGAACACAGCTCAATTTTTGCAAAAATATCACTTACTCTTTCACAGAAAAAAAATTAAATTAAATTAAAATTATAATTTAAAAATTATAACCGTAATTCTCAATAAAATAGAGAATTTTAATTGGTAAAAGGAATGGTCGGATCAATAAATATAAATTTGGACAATAAAAAAACAATCAAAGAATATAAATAACAAAAACAAAAATATTTGATGAACTCTTAAAAATTTATTTCATTAACTTAATGGGACTTATGACCTAGTTGTTTTGGGTCGACCTTTGACCCATTGCAGTTGACTCCGTGCATTGTATATAAAACATTATATATTAAAATAGGATATAAAGTATATGATCTTAATTCTTATTAGTTTAGAATGAAACTAATTTCATATAGAAATTATAAAACTGTATATATAATATTATTTATCACCATTCTTATTTAGCGTTAAAACTTTTTTTGAACTGTATAATACTGCCCCTTAATTATCTTTTCATTTAACTAGTCGTGGTCCGGAGAATTGTTTGTAAAAGATCTTTTGCTTCGAAATTCTACTATATTTTCTAATATAATATATTATTATATCTAAAAAGTAAAATTTATTTTAGATTTTTTTTTTTTGTAGTTTATTCACCTGCCACATAAATGTGAAAAGGAAATTACACAGCCTTTCTTTTTCAGACGTGGCTGTAAATATCTTATGAGGAGATTATTCTTACGGCGTGTGCGGGATTCGAACCCACACTTCCCTTGGTGTTTATAACGTATTTTATACGGTCTTACCCACTAAACAAATACAGTACAAATAATTGATCATAATAATTCATCAGAATTCATTCAATTGGTACTGGTTAAAACACAGGCCTTTCATTCGAAAAGTCTCGGGTTAAAGACCCAGTTGGATCATATCCACTAATACAGTATGATATAGATTTTTCTTCTAATATGCTTATTAATATTATAATATAATTAAATAAAAAATAAGTATATATACAGGGTGCTCCAGATAGGAATGCAAATATTTCAGGAGGTGAGACTAAAAGTAAAGAAAAAATTATACGGAAACGGGGTATCTATTATTATTCGCTTTCGACATATTGGGACTATTATGTTATTTTGTTTTATTATTAATTACAAAATAACTCTTAACTCACATTTTCTACATAGCTAACTTAGTCTTATATGAAAGCTTATTCCTCAAGTTTTCGGCTAATATAGAATTTATTATACTTGGTTAATCTAATTTAAAAAGTAATTAATACACGAGATTAAATTCTTGAGCAGATGAAAGCTCGAAAAATAAGCTTTCAAACAAGACTGAAGCTTAGTTCAATATGATTAATAAATGATTTAGTAGATACTCCTTATTATTTAAGAATACCTATTTTTATAATGAGCTTGCATCAATTCATGCATATAACTCGATAAGACCAAATTGAAAATTGTGACAAAATATAAATTTAGATTAACTCAGCTTGTTGTTTTTTAATTTTAAAATTTTAAGATACCTACGTATGTTGTTCATAAAAATAGTTATACATATGTATATGTATATCTAAAATATTCCTAAAATATTTGAAATTGTATATTACGTGACGTAAATGCCCACCAAATTACAAAAAAGTAAAAAATATCCTATAATCGTTCTTATTGGTATTATATATATACATATATAATATATAATATGTATGTATACATAAAATTGAAGAACAAACTTGTTGTATTTTTAAATTTTCAAGGTGCATATATATACAATAGACAAGTTATAAAGTTTTCTAAAAACTACTTTAAAGTTTTGTATACAGAGTTAGAAATTAGTAAGAAAGAGATAGAAATATATACATAGCATTTCTTATGTATAAAATATTAAATTACAATAAAAAAAATATATTTTTTTATTTTTAAGTTTTTGTTAAATTTATTTTTTGTTTGTTTTCAGATCCCAATCACGTTCCATATTGTTAAATGCACTGTCTAACAGGGAATATTTATGACTTAAGTTTTTTTTTTTTGTATATGCATTCGGAAATGCATAAAAAAAAGGTAACAAAAAGGCAAAAAGTAAAATAAAATTTTTTTATAATATTATAGGAATATATACACATATATATATATGTAATTTAAAAAAAATTGTGATAACGAGGTAATGAAAGAAAGAGAGCAAATACCGTTATTTTTCGCATTTGTTATAAATATATACAATGGTAATTTTTCATACCTGTTAAAAAATTCACTTCTAAAAAACCTTAAAACTTAAGTACAAATTTCGGTTACTAGTAAATATATTTGATATATTTCTTTATATATGTATATAATATATATACGTATATAGAAATTTAACATATTTATTTTCGATAAAAAAAAAAAAATCTCATTCATTTTATTTGATTGGATTTTACTTAAGCATTTAAATACTAAATAAAATAAATAAAATGTCAGGTTTGTAAAGTGTGTATTGTATAGGTTGTGAATTGTAATTCTATAAAATAGTGTAGTGCGAAATAATGTCGATTTCAAGATATGAAATAAAGGAATTCATTTGGAATGAAATAAAATCGTAACATTTTTTGTCATTTTTTGTGACTTTATTTCATTATGAAATAAAATCATAAATCAAAAATAACATAAAGTCGCAAACAATGCGACATTATTTCATAATTTAATAAAATGGCAAAATCATAAATAAAATAAATTCGCAAGAATGAAATAATATCGTAAAAATTTAAATATTTAAACATCAAAATAACGCTTTCGGCCGCTTTAACGCTAATTTAATAATAAAAAAAAATTCATTTGAAAAACAACATGAATAATATGTATTGCATATACAAAAATAATTTGCAGAGATTTTAAAGTTGGTGACTAAATAAGACTAATACGCTTTTTCAGAATATGTATATATTATCTTGGTTTTGTAGAGGACTATATAAAATCCCTTCTTCAGAATCTCCCATATACATAGCATACACATTCCGGAAAAACCTCTAACTCATCATACTACAACTCTGATTTTACAACCAACTATAAAATCTCGGCAAATTTAGATTTTGACATATAGTATACATAAAATATTTTTAACAGATACATTTATTTCCCATATTCTGGACAGTCTCATGTTCTGGGTATGTTATTTCATTTTTGATTAGCGGCCTTATTACATAATGATTTTCACCAAATTTGTATAGCAACCAGTATTCATGGACATAAAATATTGGGAGAACATAAGCAAAATGCAAAAAAAATTTAATATTTTTATATTAATTAAATTTGTTTTTTAACCACAGTATATAAATATTCTGGGAAAAGTGGCAATCCTGATTTTGAATTCAAATCTAAAATCCCGTCTAAAAAGTGCATAAACCTTTTAAATCCAACTTTAAAATCTATTACTGAAGATTTGCATCATGCATACAGATTTCTATATAAATTTGGTGAAAATCATTATGAAATAAAGTCGCCAATCAAAAATTAAATAAATTCGTGATATTTTGCCACCTTAAGTTTTCAACATTATTTCCTCTTTACGACATTATTTTGTGCAACTCTATTTTAAAGAGTCGTGAATTGGGATATTCAAAAAAAAAATATATTTTGGAAATTTGAAAGATATGACGTTTAAAAAAGTTCAATTATTCTTTTTTGTAATATAATTTTTAAATTTTTTATTTTATTCTTGGCTTAGAAATTTGTTCTTCGCTTCGTTTTTTTTATTTCTTTCATTAAAAATTGGCTAAATACGATATTTTTAATATTATTTTAAAAGGGAACGGACTGTACTCTAATAGATTGTAGAAGAGATTAAAAAATAAAATAAAAATTTCCATGGCTAATGGTAGCATATTTCTAGTAATTATGTTTTAAGTTTTATTATTTTCTATACCATCTTTTAAAATCATACTGTAGTCCACAATGTCATTACGATTAATTAAAATTAAAATTCTTAATAAGGACAATGGATTTTTGTAGTATTGTTTAAATGATAAAATCGATTCTAACTGAATTTAAAGGTAATAAAAAAAATCAAAAAAAAAAAAAATTCTTAAGCACAGAATGATATAAATTTTGATAATAAATTTTCTTTTTCTTTGCTTATTTTTCAAATGTTTTTTTTCTTCATAATACACTTGACCAATCCAAAGCTAATTTTATATTGCAAAATAAGTATATTGAAAAAAAAAAAAAAACTCAATAAATCTTTGTCCTTTTTCATTATGTTTGAAGCTATCAAATAATTAAGGAAAAAAAAATATTTGTTTTTGTTGCATTTTTTTTTTGTTTTTTTCTTTTTTGTTTTGTATATCCTTTTAGTCGCTCAAATTTTAAGAAGGACAATATACTTTTGAGGATATGAATTCAATAGAAAATGCATATACATTTGTATACATAAAGAAAATTGATATATCTTGCATATACAGTATTGAACAAAATATTTTGAATATTCATATGTTAATGGACGTGAAAAAAATAGAGGTATACCTTAACCTAACGAGAATTAAAATAACATTATTTTATGACACTTTAAAAAATACATAAAATAACATTATGTTAAGTAATTTTTTTAAAAATGACGCAAACTATAACTTATTTTAAGTCAGTTTCGAAAAAATCAAAAAGTGACATATGTATATAGAAATAGTTTATATTAAACAAAAATTGCATATTTTGAAGGGAAACGAAAAATTTTGTTTTATTAAATCTAATTAGTTTAGTCAGGGAGTGTCTCGAAATCCCAAATCACAAAATCCCAAAGTTAGAAATTTTCAATGTAAAAGTTGCAAAGGGTTATTCCGCCTTTTACGGAATATTTATATATATTTATATGCGAGATTCTGAGCAAGGAAGGGTTTTAGAACTATAGTTACAAATTAAGGTATTGCTTTTTCCACAATATTTATACATATTATATAAATATATAATATAAATATTCTGTCAATTTTTTTATAAAATGACATAACCTATAGCATTATTTTAAGTCGTTTTAGAATGTTAGTTTGTGACATTTTTAAAAAATTCCTTAACATAATGTTACTTTATGTCACTTTTTAAAGTGTCGTAACGTAATGTTACGTTAATTCATGTTAGGTTAAAGCACTTTTCCAAAAAAAATTTTGTAATTTGAAGTGTGGTTTGTTTGTAATGAAAAGTGGTGTGAATAAAATACGTTTAAACGTCTGCTGATAGTTTAAATAAAATGATTGATATTTTTTATACTTAGTTAATTGAAAGAACCTATTTTTTTGTTATTCCATATGTATTTTATTTATTACTTTTATCAAACGGTGTGTAAATGATTTAAAATCTAATAATAAAGTACCTATACTATCTTTTTCTATGGAATGCCCAGAAGGTAATATATGACTTGATAAAAGTTTTTTAATTGCATATTGAATAGAATAATTTTTTTTTTTTAAAATAATGCAAACTGATTATTTTGCATGAAATCTTTTTTATAAATTTATTGATCATTAGACCATTAAAGATTACAGAAATTTTAATAATAGTAAAATACAAACCTATATGAGACAAAAATTTGCTACATTAAATAAATTTTGGTGAGAAAATCTAGTCTGATTTCTTTACTATAAAAATCCCGATGCTAAAAAAAGGAAAAGAAAATTGTAAGATAGGTAGTGAATAAATAATCATATCAGGCAAATGAAGGAGTGTTTAAGTCGCCATCCTCCTTACAATCGAAAGGTTTGAGGTTTAAACACCGGTCAGATCATTACTAATATATTAGTAATTTATATCGTAATAATTAATATCGTAATATAAAATAAATAAAAATAATTAATTCTTGTATAAGATTATAGAAAGTGATCAAATATAATATTTTTGGTTCATATTCTTGTACCGTAGCTATAACTGAGAATCAAGGATTTAGTGAAAATAATAATTAAAAAAAAAAAACTGTATTTTAGTCAAATATGAATAATTATATTAGCAAATTAGTTCATGCCCTAGGAAAAGAAATAGGAAGGGTTAGGAATGGGGGAAAAAAAAATTACATACAATTATAAATTTTGTCCAATACTGTACCTTTCAATATGTGGCTTCAAAATCAAATAATATGCAAATTATATTGATTTTGATTAAAACATTGATTTTTTTTTTTTTTTGTTTTAATTTTATACGTACTAAAATTTTGTTTTTTATTTTGTATAAATTGAAATTTAAAATTGATAAAATATTAAATGTACCTATAGTTTATTCAACTAGAAATAATAAAAACATAATTTTATAAAAAATATATTCACAAAATTTTTATCTGTTAATCAATTTATATGAACGTAAAACCAGGACAATAAGGAATTTTTAAAGGATAATGAGTTATATGTTTGTTTATATATTATAATAAAGTTGAATAAATTTTAAAATTTTATTATTTTAAACTATTACTAGCAAAAAAATTAAAAACAATTTCAATTGTTTTTGTTTTTGTTTTCCAATATAAATTTGAAAATGATTTTAATTATATTAAAATTGTATGAAAAAGGATTTCATAAGATTTTATAATAAAAAAAAAAAAAACAAATATATACCAAAGAGCCTTAGCAATCCTATTTTTTATCAAAATTTTGTGAATAATCAATCAAAACATTAATGCATTTTTCAGTCAGGACTCAGAATATTAGACTTCTACCAAAACATCCTATTTTCCTTTTATAATTGCCAGCAAGGATAGCTAATTAGGTTTGGTTAATTTTTTTAAATAATTTCTGTTGTTTTGTTCGTTTTATTGGATATCCTCAATTAAGTTCATACTTAATTTTTTTAAACAAGTAAATATGTGCTGTATCTTTTTGCAAGTACATATTATATATGTGCTGTAACTTTTACTTGTTGTAACTTATTTTACGTTCTCAGTCCTAAACGAGTGTCTTATTGCCTATTCTGTATAAAGGAGGTTATTGAGTAAAATACGTTTAAAATAATGTAATATGCTTTTATGTAAGTGCTTTTAAGTAAAGTACATTTTGTGCTGTTTCTAATTGAAAATTATTTTTTATTTGTTGTTTGATTGTTGTTTTTCACTATATATTGATTTTTTTTTTTACTCTATTTTAATTTGTAAGAGGTTTTATAAACTCATGTAATACGTGTTTTTTTTAAATATTCTACTATGCTTACCTACCATTATACCTAACGTTTTAATTAAATTACTTCATTATTGTGACAAAAGTTCAATTAAGGGTCTAGAGTCTAGAGGTTGGTTCTCGTATATTCAGAAAAAAAAAGTTTTTTGAACAACTCTAAAGTATAAAAATATTTACACAACTCGAATTTCCACTTTGTGTAACACTTTGCACAAAAAATTGTTGTATCCGGTTGGTATAATTTTTAATAAAAGTCAAGGAAAAATTTACCCTTTTCAACCTCCTATTTAATTTTACTTCCTAAATTTAAAACTTTCCTTTTCTCTTTTCTCATCCTAGTTCTAAAACATAATGATTGAGAGTATTAATGCTGCATAATCGGTAAGAGTATTAATTCCAATATTTGCATTCGAGGAGAGCTAGATTTAACATTTAAAATCTTATATAATACCTAAAGGATCTACGATTTTTTTGTATCCTTTTAAAAATTACTATTTTCCTCTAAAAGGAAATTATCTCCTCCTATTTTCCCAAGAAAAAAAAAAAAATTTAATTTCTACAGTTTATTAAATTTAGATATAAATGTTAAATTTTTATCATTTTGTTTTATATATAAGCAACTATAATGTGTTGTAGATCTAAAAAAAAAAATTCAAAAACTATTTCAAAATTTTATAATTAATTAACAAATAAAAATTCTGTACAATGATTTATAAAAAAAAACAAAACAAAAATATCTATTGATTTAATATGTTAATTTTTTATTTAATGTCCTAAAAATTATATATATATATTTTTTTTAAAGTTATGAATAATGTTATCCTACTATCTCTAGCATAACAAAAAACAAAAGTATCTGGTAATAATAAAATACCTATTGAGGAAAAATACCTATATTGGCATTCATTTTTCTTTTTTTTTTTTTTATGTCATATTCAATCTTAATAATAGTATAGTAAATAATCCCAATAGTAAATAAGAATTAACAATAAATTTTATTTTTTTTTTTTTTTATTTATTAATTTCTCTCTGAATATGACCGGATCAGAATGGAATAAATATTCAAGTTGAAAAAAAAAAAAATTAAAATTTTTTACACAATTTTTTAAATATTTAAATGAAGTTCCATGCAATAAAATAATATTTTTAAATTTCATTTTTATTAGGTAAAATGAAATGATTTCATTTTTTAAATAAAAATAAATAAAAAAAAAAAAGAAATACCTACGAAGAGAAAAATATAAAAAAAAAAAAACACATATTTCCTATCTTTTAAATATTTTATTATTTATTCAACTTGTATTGAATTGTTTTTTGTCAAAAAAAAAAAAAAAAACCAAAAATTACAAAAAAAATTAACCATTTTTCATCCCATATTTTTTTTGAATAATTGAGTTTGAGCAAAAATTTTTTTTTTTTGTTTAACTCATAAATCAAATTTTTATTAAAATAAATAAAAGATGAAAAAAAAAAAATAACTATAATTTATATTACCGTTAACTTTACTGGTTAATTTTTTACACGTTAATCCAATTCTTCTATACGAATAGTTAAATATTTCTCCTATAAGTATGCAATGAAATTTACCTTTTTAATTTTATCTTTCGGGGCTTCGGTATAAATATAATGTAAATATATAGTATATAATATAAATAAAATAAATAATATTAGTATATAATTTAGTAATAGTATAAAAACCTATAATGACCTTTAGTAGCCGATGGTTCAATAATATTGCATTACATTTATGTATGTAATATTAATATAAATAAATAAATAAAAAAATTTTACCTTTACTACCTCCTTAGAATAAAATATATAATGTAAAATATATGTAATAAACCAAATAAATAACATTACTATATAAATTAATAATTGTGTTTAACTTGTAATGACTTTAATAGCCGATAGTTTAGTATAATTAGATTGCATTATCCTATGTGATGTACTGATTTGTAATGTAAATATGTATTACTTATACATAAACAGATAAATAAATTATTAAGTTTTTAAATTTATATAGATCCAGTTTCAATATTAAGGATAATATTCGATTTGGATGCATTATTAATTTGAATTTTTTTTTTTTATATTCATTAGCTTCTTAATAAAATCCTATTCCGTATAACTTCCATTTAAACTAGATGTTGTTTCAAAATAGTTAGTGTGGAATTTTTTGAAAAATTAAAAAAAAAAAAAAAAAAAGATACTGCCATTAAAAAAAAAAAAACTTTTTAACGTTATGGGATTTAAATAAATATTTTAATATTAAGTGGGTAATGAAAATTTTCCAAATTGTATACATTTTTTATTAAATCTCACGACAGATATTTTCACCGGCATATATAAAATATTTTCAGAAAATTTTTATTACAATTAATTTTTTTAAATTGAGGATGTTCTATTGTAAAACTTTATTGTCTCAAATGAATATAATAATATTATATAGCATTAAATAATTACTTAAATTATTTTACATCGTTTTTATTTTTTTTTATTTTGATAAAATTGTATTTTATTATATTTTGTATTCGAGAGTTATTCGAGACAATTCATTTAAATTTCGTATAAGTTTTAGTTTTGTCTCTTATATCCAAATTTTAAGGAAGTCTGTGATTGAATTTTAACCTGATTGTATAGTTTTAAAACAGAACTTATAGTTTAAGGTAAAACATTGAAAGTATTATTTTTAAAATTTTTAAAGGATATAGCAATTTCAAGATACAATTGAAAATAAATGTGGAGAATTGTAGTTGTTATCGAAATCAATATTATAATGTTGTATAATTAAATTTGGTGCGTAAAAGAAAATCAGAAATCTCAAAATTAAAAATCTAGCTTTTTGTTCCGTGCAACAATGAAATGCATTGATTAGACGTAAACATTATTACAGTAAAAAACGGCGTTAAGTTTACAAATGAATTAAAATAAAGGTTTCTTAAAAACACTATAATAGAAAAATGACGTATAGCAAAAGCAGATTGAAGATTCTTAGATATCTTTTACATAATTATTTAAAGTTTGTTCTTTTTAGGCCATTCTTATATGATACCTTATTATCAATTTAAAATATTTCAATAAGTAAAACAAAGATTTTGCAGTCAAAACTTTGTAATTTTACAAATCATTTTTTGCTTATTATTAATTTAATTCATATAATAAAAGTTTTTTTTTTTTTAATATTAATAATTTAATCCTTTTTTAAAATTTTTACAAATTAATATTTAAAGTTTATTCGTATATATTGAATTTTTTTTTTTTTTTTATACATGACATAAATTTTTTAAAAACAATGTTTTTTTTTTTTTGTTAAATTTGTTTTACATAAAATAATCAAACAAACGAACAAGAAAAAATTATTGTTTTGCTTTATTTTTTTTTTTTTCGTTCATTCGTTTTCATAAATTAAAAAAATAACTTTCACATCCTTTTATTTAAATTCTGAATAAATAACTCCATATTTTGTAATATACCACAAATAACAGAAATTTATTCAAAATTTATAGAAATCAGAATAAAAAAAAAATTAATGAATTGAAAATATATTAAATTAACTGGACAGAAGCCTTTTCTTTCAGTAAAATATAATTTTTGATTCTTCTTTAAACCTATTCTTTACATCTGTAAAATGAACTCCAAATATTTTATTGTTGACAATGAATGTATATTGAATACAAATAATTCAATAAATGACTTGAGTTTCCAATAGAGTAAATCAAAATAAAGCAAACATCATTAACATTTAATTTTATTGATATTAAATATAATAAAGAAAAAAATAATTATATATAATTTATTATTTAATAAAAATCAAAAGAAAATGCTGGAGTCCTTAAAAAATTCATAAAATTAAACTTTTAATTGCATATTTCCGGGCGCAGTCCTTAGAAAATTCTTTCCAGTATTGGTAAATTAAAAATTTCAATGATATGTAGACAAAGCGCTGAATCAAACAACTGATTTTTATTAATTTAATTTTATTTATTAAGTATATTGTAAGTTTAATTATACTATCGATAGATGATAGATCATAAAATTTAAAAATTATTTTCATATTCAACTGTTTCCTTTTTAAATCTTTATATCTCTGCATAAGATAAAATAAAGTGATTCTGCATAAGATAAAGTAAAGTGATAAAGTGGAAATTTTACATTTTTGATGATTGTAGAAAAAATTAAAAGCAATTCCTTTTTTTTTCTGTAAAATAAATGTTAATAATATCAACATCTACAGTGATATCTTATCTCTCTAAATAGAACGTGTACATTATATTTATCTGTTCATTGGGAGATATCACTTGCGGCTTAAAACATTGGTTTATTGCTAATAATTCTTTTGCTTATTTTCTGATTAATTTATATAGAATGTAGCCAAGGTATAGGTTCTATTGATGCTTAATAATTTTTCAGCATATGATATCTTTTAATCCTTCTTATCTGATCCTCCATCTTCTGAGCTGATTCTCTCATTGTTGATCATTTTTATCGTTCATTGTAGTTTCAAATTTTTTTTTGTAAAACTAGATCAGTTTTATGATTAATTTTTTTGTTAGTGTACAAAATCGGATTTTTAAATATAAAATTTAATTTTCAGAACTTTCAATAAGGTTTTAATAAACACTTTGAGAAATTAACTCGTTTCGTTATCTGTATGTCCGTCTGTTTAAAATAGATGTCAAAATAAAGGTTGTCCTACCTTTTTTATTAGTGCCCTACCCTCACAGAAATACATCTCCCAAAAGCTTGAAATTTTCTATTATAAATTACCTTATCTTTAATTGATTTTTAGGGCGAGGTGTTATATAAAGTTTTTAAGACTTTATTCCACATTGCAATGAGAAATAAGGCCTTATTCGTATAAAGGTTTTTAGCCGAATGTCAGTCTCAGTCCCAGTCGAATATGAAATAAAACCTTATTATTTTTATATGTAAATATAATGGCGGTTAATGTATGTAAAAAATAATTATGGAGTACTTTAGAGTTGGTTACAAAATCGGGATTCCTATAATTTGTTTAGCATGGGTTTTAAATTCTATTATGTATGCAAAAAAAATTATTAGAAAGAGTTAGTTGACCGGTGGTTATACGCTTTTTCCAAAATGCAACTCTAATGGTCATTCTAATTCAAAACGTTGCATATACAAATATGTAAATACTCTGGATAAAGGTAATACCATAACAATGTTGTCAACTATAAAACTCCTTCTAATTCAGAATCTCGCATATACATATTATATCAAATTATACAATAATATTAGTCATATTAGGTAAATCTTTTAATTGAGAAATAAAGAATTAAGGTCCTCTTCGGAAATTTGTCCTTATATTTCGCATCTGAATGTGACATAAAGTCTTAAAGATTTTATAGCACATCACAGATTTGAACAGCTATAACCTGAGCTTTCAAAACTTAAAATCCCTTAATACCAATCCCTATACCCCATTGTAATTTTAAGTATCAAGTGTTGACTTTAATTTGATTTTCTTTTAGATTTGAGTATTAAAATTTATAATTTTTATTAAAGAAAGATGTTTGTCAAACCTATTGAGGAGAGTTTACAGTCTATAGTAATAAATTATAGTCAAAGTCAGAGTTTTTGGTCAATAAATTAGTTGAATTGAAAAATTATAAGTAATTTAATTTCGTATTTTGGTCAATGTTGGAAATTTTTTATGAAACTCATTCTTCTAAATTTAAGACTTTTAATAAAATTCATTAATTTAAAAAAAAAATTAATTAAAATTAACATTAAACATGAAAAGCAAAAGTAAATAAATGTTTTATTCATTAAAACCATAAACAAAACTCAAAACTTTATCAATTAATAATAAAATAAAAAAAATTTTTAAACCATTAAATTAAAATAATTTAAACTAGAAACTATTTTCTATAATTATTATTTTTTTCAGTTTTTACTTTTTAGCCTCTTTCTATCTGTCTATCTTGCTCTAATGAATCCACCATCTGTTCCAATAAAAACAACCACAAGTTAAAAGTTATTTAGGTTTTTGAAAAATTTACTGAATAATTTCTTTAAAATTAAATTTTAAAAATTCTTCAATACTATTAAACTTTTTATTATATAATAAAATATTTTGTAAATTAGTATAATTGGAAAGAAAATAACCTATATAATATTATGGGTATAGGAATGTTTAATTTAGAAATTAATTTTTAATTTTATTTGTAAAAGTGTCTTTTTTTTGTTTTTCCGTTGCATACAGAGTGTTTTATGGCCTTTATTTAATCAAAATCGTCTAAACAAATAATCTCCTCAGATATATCTAAATTGTTTTAATAAGTCCTTTAAAAGCTTTTGAACAGTTTATAAAATACATAAGGATCAAATATAATAAATGAACGTAAAATGCGGAAAATATCGAAAGTCACATGCATTTCAATTCGGCGTCCCTGTTAAAAATTTATTAAACTTTCCTGGCATTTCTGGCATATTTTTAAAAATGTTATATTCAAATATTCCCGTAAATCGCGATCTTTATAAGATTAACTGCAAAATTTTTTCATTTTTTATTAAAAACAAATAAAATGCCATTGAAATTAAAAATTTTAGTTATGTTCGCTTTGAAAAATTTTCATATTCTTCCCAAGTCAACGAAAAGTTAAAAATTTTAACGAAACTTCAAGCATATTTATTATAATCGTTTTCATAACATTATTGTATGTCTACATTGTATGTCTATTTTACTCAAGTCTCACATGTTCATTATGTTTGGCTCTTAACAAAAATCAAGTTCAGTTTTATGTTCTAATATATAAGGAAGTATAAATAAAACAAACAGCTTCAGAGTAGCTTAAAAGTTTAAAAACTATAATTAATTTAGTTTAAACGTCTAGTTCTTTTTTAATCATAAAATTTACACTAAAATATGGCCCACATTTAATAGGAAAGTGTATGAGAAGTTCAAAGCATTTTCTCTCAATAAATTTTAAAAGTTAGCAATAGTCGCACGTTTTCTTAACCGAATTTTTTTTTTTCTTTAAGAGAAAGAATTCCAAAAATCCAAAGAATTCTAGAATGCATGATATTTTTCGCCATTGAACCTACCATATAACACATCAAGTGCCTACAAAGTAAATGACGCACGTAATGAGCTGGCAAGGGAAAAGTTTTAAGTTTGGGAAGTAAATATCTGAAGTTTAAATCAAAGTGTAGACTTTTTTCTTGAATTTTTGAAAATATGCTTTTTATATTAAAACACGTGTACTGACGTAACTTTTTATTGACCTCGGATCTTCTTGAAACTACATTTGAATATTAATCTTAATAATGTCATTTTTATTTTATTGTAGTGTACTGTAACGCATCGACATTTTCGCACATTAACATTGTCATTTCAGTAGAGTAAAATTCTTGGGCATGTTTTTTGTTGTTTATTCATTGTCATCAGTCATATAACATTTCCTGCAGCTATTTTGTGGGCTTATATATTTTATTTTTAAGTTTTAAAAGGCAATCACAAAAATCAACTAATAATTTAACTATATTTTCTTGATTCTATAATTAAGCTTGATTGAAGCAAGGCAAATTAAGTATTTAGGGCAAAAAATTAATTTAATTTATTAGTTTCAAAAATAAAAACAACTTTTCTAAAGCGTTGGAACAAAATTCTTCATTAAAATATTATTAAATTAAACTTTTTTTAATATAAATGTACCATTCATTCAAAATTTTGTTTTCAAAATTTTAAATTCTCTCATAGATAGTACAACACACAGTACTTAATGCATATATTTATCATCTACCTTCTAGAATATAATTTCCCTTATTAAAAACAAAAAAAAAAACTAAAAATTAATAATACAAGGATTATATAAACGCTTCTTCAACATACATTTTCAACTTTTCTTTAATGTCCTAGGTTCGAAAACCAACAACAAACAAAAAAAAAAAAATAATAATAATTCAAAAAGTAAATTTATCTTATTTGCTTCAGTAGGTCAACCGCAAAACTCAGACAACAAACCCAAAATTATTGTTGAAATACGTATAGTTAAATGTGCATTATACACATATATATGCATAATGAAATTTAATATTTGCAGATAACCTATAATATCCTTAGATATATACTCAATTTAAACAATACAATATGCATATACACGAATGAATTCGTTTTTTTTTTTTTTTCTTTAAATAAATATTTCTTTAAGTTCTCATTCATTTTAAAAAGTAAGCATTAAATGTATACATATACATTAAAATTTATTTTTAGTATTGAAGAGCAATCCTATTATTGTGATTTATGTTTATTATATGTTTTATTTTTGGGTGAATATTGCATTTAAGATATCGGTTGTATGGGTAACTTTAAATTTATGGAACAGCGAAAGAGACAAAGAAGGTGAACAAAGAATATTAAAATGGATATTGTCTATTCATACTGTATATGCTACTCGTATAACATTGAAAAGAAAGGAAGTGAAAATAAACCATTAAAAGAAAATGAATCAAAATTAAGAGACGTCGATGGTCAAGTGTTTAAATACGTAATTTATTTACCGAGGGAGTGCTCTGAATGTGCTAGAGTCTAGTAATTAGATTGTATTAGATTATTATTTAAGGGATGTAAGTAACACTGCGATCTTTTGATATACAGGTACTACGAGTTATGAATTACCTCCACTTATAATACTTCTATCAAACCTACTGCCTCTAAAAAAGTAAAGATCTGTAAAGAGTTTATTGCTGGCAATTCATCTTCTGTTAAGCAATATGTTCCTACGTGTCACATATTTTCTCTGACTAAAGCTCTGCAGTTTTTAAGTATATGTTCTGGAGTATCTTCTTCTTTTTGATAGAATCTACATGTACTGTTATTCTCTATTCCAATTTTCTTTGACGTGCCCCTTTAGCCAACAGTGTCCCGACATGAATCCTGACAAAATTCTTAGTTTATTTTTACTGGATTCTATGAGGAAATCTGGTACGAGTATATACTGACTTATGCATTATTTCATCAATAAAAAAAAAAAAATAGCATTAACTTTTAGAACAATGGTCAATAGAAAATATTAATGACAAAACGTGTTAATATTAGAAATTCAAATTGTCTATCGAAACTAAATACCAATGTGGTGATAATGCTAGCACACAAGATCCATCTTATTCTAAGAAATTCAGAAATGGTGATAGAATAAAACTAGGATAAAAATATGGAGTACCTACATCTAAAAAATTACTTATTTTTAATTAATTTAATTTAAATGATTGAATTGTGGGATCGCTCGACAAAAACATATCTTAAATACTGTACAAATAAAATGAAGTATGAGAACGTAAAACCAAATTAAATAATTTAGGTTAAATTTTGGTGCAATAAAAGAAAAAAATTTATTAAATGGCCGTTTATATTACATAGTTGATATAATTTATCGATATATTAAATAAATTCAGTGTTTAATAAATTTTTTAGATAAATTGTATTTTGAAAATTTTAAAAAATGCCTACAATAATTTGCGAAATATAAATACAGAATTTTCAAAAAATTTATAATTTAAAGACTTATCACAATAATACGGAGTCATTTACGTAATCACAGTAACACAGTAGTTTATAGAATAATTTTCCTAGATAAATGGAATAAATTGTAAAACAACAAAAGTATCTAAACTGAAACTACTTCCTTATTACAATAAGATCTTTAGTTTGTAAAAATGAAACTACTTCATTCTGCCTTAAAAATGGTAAAGGTTTTCATAATAGAGAGAAAATTTAAAAATCGCAAAATGAAACTGATCAAATTATCTAATAGCCTAGTGGGTAAGAGCGTATAAAATACGCTGTAAACACCGAGGGAGTGTGGGTTCGATTCCCACACACGTAGTAAGAGATATTCCCCCTTACGACATGTACAGCCACACCTGAACAGGAAAGGCTGTGTAATTTTCTGTTCACATTTATGTGGCAGAGAAATGCATTAAAAAAAAAAAAAAATTATCGAATAGTTGTATGAAAGCAGGATGACATTATTGCTTTTTTTTTTAAACGAATTCCTTTATACAAATGTAGGTAATGAATCTAAAAGTATTCTTTTTGAATAGTTGCAAAGAAGCAAACGCACAGGATGGCAGCATGTTCCACATCTTATTGCAGTTCTCACAACGAATGAGTTTCCAATTAATAAAATCTTTACTTAATTTTTATTCTATTGCAACATATTTAATCCCTTTTTAGTGAACAATTGATCAGAAACAATTATTTTAAGAGGTAGTATTGTAAGAATGTATTTTAAATTTTAAATTTAAGAATTGATTAAATTCGAAGGCAACATCCGCTAAAGAACTAAACAGAGACCATTAAGATTCAGAACAATAAAGTTTTTGCCAGTATCCTAAATCAGGTAGATATAAATTCAGGTAAAAGATAGTCATGTAAAAATACATAATTTGTTTTATTTATTTTAAAAGAAAAATTTTGAACATGTAAAAGTGCAATGAGATTATGGTTAATTTTTAGCACATTTCCAAAAAAATTTTGAAAAAATGTGCCTATTAGTTTCACTCTGTCCGTCCGTCCGTCTGTTTACAAAACTTCTACACCGTTAAAGATGGAGAAAAACAATTTCAACCCTGGGTAGGTCTCATAAAAAACTTCATTTTGTGGAACAACTTTTCATGTAGCCCCATCCATCAGAGAATCCCCTCAAACTTTGAAAAAGTCCTATTTTTAAACTCATATATTTCATGTTCCGCTTAACATTTTTTCAACCTGAAAACCCCATTCGACAGGAATTTTTTTACCTTTATAAATCAATATCAAAATTATATATAATTTTTAAATTGAGTGTTTAAATTTACCGTTATGTGAAAACCAATTTTTGCATGATTTTTATACTTTCGTAACTCCAGCATGCTTTTAGATAGGAACCTGCAATTTTGAGGCAAGAAAGAACTTTTAGAATTAGTATATACGTTGGCTCAGAAAATTTTTTTGTACCACCCCCTGTTTAAGAGTTATTACGCCGCAAAAATTGAAAATTTGCTATTTTTAGACACCTGTAACTTAGGCACCTGTTCAATAATATATTTTTACATGTGTTAACGGTTTTTCTTAGTTATATAGGGTTCCGGACTTACAGCCCCTCAAAATTCCAGAAAAGTCCTATTTTCACGTTTTTTCTTATTACAAAAAATTTTCACAGTTCACACAATTCACGTTTGTATTGTCTTTTGGAAATGTGCGCTTTTAAAAACCGTTGTTTTACATTCTAGATTCTACCTTGTTTTATTTATTTTTTGTTTATATTTGGAAATTTTCAATTCTAAAACATTCAATTAAAGTGGATGTATAAATGTACAAGGCAGATAGTTTTTCGAATATTTTTATATACAAAAAAAAAACTAATCTGTGAGAAATCTATGTAAATTTTAATATTTCTACATTTTTCTTTTGAAATTCTCGCATATAAAAATACCGGAAATGAAAAATGTTTGGTTTTGTTTAAATTAAAATAAAAACTTCACACGGAAATTGTTTTTTGTTATTGTTTTTTTTTTCCTCTTTTTTTTTAATTAAATGTTATGATGCTTGGTGGAAATATTTTTTTATTGTTTTTGAATATTTTAATAATAAAAACTACATATTATGTAATAAAGTAATAAGTTAATAACATATAAACGTATAGAATTTTAAAATATTTTCATTTCAGTTATAATGACAAAAATGAAATTAAATCTCTTTTTAAATGAAACTTATTGTTTGATGATTTCTTATTGTTGTTTTTGAAACAAAACATATTTATACTCATGATCTAAGTAAAATATAACAAAATTTTTCTAATAAAATACCTAAAGTTTCAATATTCCATATAGATTTAAAAATGGAAGAGGCAACAGATTTTTCCTTATTATTAAATATATAATATAGTTAGTTATCGATTCGTTATTTTACAAACAATTGAAAATATTTTTTTAAATACTCTATTATATAATGTATACTTTCATCTAACATCATAGAGCAATGCTTTTAATAAATTTACTTAGATTTATATATTTAAACATCAATACTTTAGATTCATCATTTCATTCCAGAATCGATTCATCGAATTAAATTTTTTTTTTTCGAAAAATTTAATAGTTTTAATGTTAACATGAATTTTATCTACAAATTTTTGATATCTGATATCATTAATTCATGTACAAATTTTTGATACATCCATATTTATCTTGGATCAGCGAGATATCACCAAATGAAATAGCACCCAAAAGTAGAAATAAGTATGAAAAACAATCGAAAGATCAATTTAATCGATTATTTTATTCTTGTTTTGGCCGTATTTGATTTTCGAAAGTAAATTTAAATATATTTTTGTTTCATATTTTATTTTTTAAAATTTATTTAAAGGTTCGAAATATGTATAAAAAAAATTATTAGGATGAATAGTTGTATACATAGTATAAAAAAAGTGTATAACCTTGATTTTGTAATTAATTTTAGAATACCTCCTAATCTCTAACGTGTATATATATCCCTCAGGCCACACAACTCATTTTCGTCAAGAAATACAGCAAATTTTCATATTGCACAAACACGCCGCAAGTTTAGCTGAACCATTTCCACCTGCGTATAAGTGTTCTTGTTTCAGATCGATTGTATAAAAGGTTTCAAGTTCCAAATTTTACAAGTTTTTCTATAAATATTATTAATATATATTTTTTTTTTAGATATTACTTCATTTTATAAAAAATGAATGAAAAATTTATTTGATTTAAACTATCCAATAGCTTTGATAAAAAAATAAGAATTTATTAATAAATAAGAAATAAAAATACCCAGATTTATTTATACCATAGCTTAAAAATAAATTACATATACAAATATTTAAAAATATAATGTATTTTTATATTATATAAACTTCTAAATTCAATAAAAAATAAGAATCAGACGATTGAAAATATAAACAGTATCATTCAAAATTATACAATTTCAAAAAAAAAAAAGGTTTTCTAATTCTTATGTATGTCTAAAATTGAAACTGAACTTATTGAAATGTTTTTTTTTTTAAATATAAATATACTCTCTCATAAATTTCTTAGTTTTTATTGCATAGGCATACATACAAATGTCCTTAATTTTTTTTCGAATTTGCCTTTTCTTTTTTTAGTATTTTAAAATTTTACTCCAAGAATCGACATCGAAGTGTAAAGATAGAAGAGAAGTTGTCACAAAAATGTATTGCAAAATATTCAAATGTATATTGAAAAGTCCCAACAACTTAATTTAAATTTCCTATTTCAAGAAAATTTGTTCGTTATTAACTTTAATATATTTTCGAACCAAATAAGCTTGGAACTAGTACGCAAAATAAAATATAATGAAAGCCTTAATTCTAAAATTTTAAAAATTCAAATCATTATTAGTTTTTCTATAAGTGATTAAAATAAATAAATCAAAAAAAAAAAAAAAAATATTTCAATTCAGATATAAAAAGTTGCAAAACAGAAATGTTTCGGTTTAGCCAAAAAAGGCATAGATAAATTAAATAATCCAATACCAGATATAAGAAATTTTTTTAAATTTTATTGAAAAAATTTAATACAGTACAGTTTTGATTACAACATCAGAAATAACTATGCAACTCATTACAAAACTTAACTAATCAAATTATAAAGTTTTCTTAAGAGGAAAAATTATTTCCCTAAAGGAAAAGTATAAATAGAAGAAATTATATAAATTCCACCTAAAAGTATGCAAATTCATATTTTGAATATTTTTGAGATTTTTTTGGTTTGCATTACAAAATTTAGTAGGTTTTTTAAATAATTAAGTACTGTTACTATTTTATAAATATGTACATCAAAAAAAGTTTTGAAAAAAAAATTCTTTTATTAATATACTTATATATTTATGAATATGAGAGGTTCTTTGGTATAACTTGAAGATTTCAAAATTTATTCATTGCACCTAAAAATTTAGAATATATGGATATAAATTTTAAAGCAATAATAAAAATAAAGTTAAAAATTTTTATTTCAATTAATTTTGATAACCAATAAAAAAAATCTTCTTATAAAGATCAATCATAAAAATATTGAAAAAAAAAAATAAAAATTTTGTTATTTACTTTTGTTATATGTATATATAAATCTAAAAACTCTAAAGCCTCTTGAAAAATAGAACAAATATTTATTTGTTAGATGTTTTCTCAATGATATTAGAATATTTTAAAGTTTTTCTTTGGATTGATGTTTTTATTGATAAAATCTAAGTTTTTTTTTCTATTTTCTTAATTGTAACAAAACTTAAAAGTATAACTTATGGACGTTACACAATAATTAAAGTCATATATAAACCAAGAGTTTTTGGTTATTTATTTGTGCTAAATAATTTTTATTATATATTCGTTTTAAAGAATTATCTTGGTTTATTCGGTGTACAAAACAGTTTCATACTGCAATTATTCAAACGTTCATATTATTCAAATAAGATTTTGTGAAACATAATTAATAGTCCCTGGTATGTTAGCAATATCAATATTCATACGGATTTTAAAAATTATTTAAGAAATTAAGACGAAATTAAGAGTAGTGCAATCAAACATAAAATTAGTCTGTTCAACTCATCAATGTGAAAGCAACGCGATTTATTGACAACCAAAACTTTATTATCAAAATAAAATGAACAAAGCATAGTGTGATCTCATATAAATTCATAATGCATCAAATATTAGAGTATATACTCTTATACTAAATACTAAATAACATCGTGTACGAAAAATTTTTGGTTAGTTAACGTTGGCTAGTTTCAGGTTTTTAAACAAAGGGTGTGGTTTGAAAATCCTCACGTTAATGTTTTAATCGTTGTGACCAAAACGAGTATTCGGTCCTTTCAAGGTTCCCACCCTCCAACTCCAAAATTTTACAAAATAATATTGTTTTGTATTCTTCTAATTCTTTATTTAACATCTAAGCAATATTTATTAAGAAGTAAGAATGACCAAATGAATACTTTGATCTTTAATATATTTCTAAAATGTGAAGTAAAAGATACTTATTATAGCTGAAACATATAGCTTAGCACATTTTTCAAATTAAATGAAATTTTAACTTTGGATGAAAAAAAAAGTCTATAAATTATCATGTCTTGAAAAAAAAATAATGTTGTAGAACATGTTGTCATGTGAAATTATGACCCCACCAATACGGTCCTAAACGCCATATTTTTAAATGTGTATGCTTAATATTTTTTCAATCTAAAAAGTACTGGAATGTTTTTTGTAGATTTGTACATCAAACTTTCTTTTCAAACTTTAGTTAGAACTTTCAAATTTTTAAACAAGCATCTTTTTTGTCACTCCCCCTGTTAATTATTAAGAGGTAAAAGTTATTAGGGGTCGAAAATTGGAAATTTGCTATTTTTAGACACCAGCTGCGTACATCTTTTTCCAAAGTAAAACGCAAAAATTAAAGGTTCAATATAATGTTCTTCTTCAACATGTGGTAACAACTTTTTCTAATTGTATATATGGGCTTTCTTAAAATTGAAGAAAGTTTCTCTTAATTTTTTAACAATCTTTTTCTTATATACAATAGAGAATTTGAAGAAAAGTTAGAAAGTTTGGCGCAAGTCGGAATTCTAAACTGTTTCTATTGTCGCCTTTAAAAAACTGTTGGAAAATGTGCACCTTTAAAAACTCTTGGTTTAACATTCTGCCTTATTTTTGATATGTTTATTGTAGAAACATTTTTAAATATTTTCTATTAAAACAAATTTGGCCATTAAAACATAATAATATTTAAATAATAATAATATTATTTGAATAATAATAATATTTGAAATATGAATAGTGGGCATAATATCTACTCGTTTAAAATTCATGTTATATTTTATAAGTTTTAAAAAATCATATAAATTTTTGATAATGCTATAAAATAAATTCGTTTTTATTTATTTTGAAAAAACAAAAAAAAAAGTATTAAAAAAATTATTTTTATTAATAAACTTAAATAACCAGAATTATATTACCATATTCTTTATATCATTCAATCATTTATCATTAATTTATTATCTTTGATTTTTAGTTAAAAAAATTCTCATATGAGATGGTATATACGAGTAGTAATCACGTTGATATAGTGATCCACTGTACTATTATTGTGCAATATTTATATATTTATATAGATAATTTTTTATGTATATATAATATAGGTAATTTTAACAAATATGGATATATAGGTATTTATATATAGATAAAATGTTAAGAAATATGGAGGATACAAAAGAATGACCATATAAAATATAAAAGTACCATTCATGATCACCAAAAAGAACTATACCTACGAATCACTTGTGTGGTGACCAGCTCTGAAGAAGGAATATATCCGAACCAAACTTTGTAGGGTACATAGAGACACATCTGCAAGCATTACGGGTGCATTAAGATCAACGCCAAGTAATGAACTGCATGTATTTTTCTTCCTCATCCTCGCTGACCTTCATATTAAGCTTCTATAGCCTATTATTGCACGGTCAGATTCAGAAAAAATGGGGCACAAAATCCTATAAACATAGCAATATTCTCTATTCGACAGTTTGTGATCTGTCAGATTACGTAGATTTGTTTCGAAATTGTTAAGAATTTTAAAATCAATATTCCATCAAAAAAGGAATAGAAACGAGAAAATCGTTTGTGTGAAATAGACAGATATCACTCTTTCTGACAGATATCACTCTTCACTCTTCACTGACGGTTCAAAAATTAACTATGTTATCGAATTTTATTTAGAATCTTTCAAAATAAAACATGTCTTCACACTACCTAATAAATCCAGTGTATTTCCATATCTGAAATGCTAGAAATCTGGAAAGCATGCCAAATATCTCTTCCAATACCTTTACATATAATTCTTTCTTCAAACTTTACAATTTTTTTTTTTTTTTTGTAATAGTTACAGTGAAACCATATTAAAAGTTAAAAGTTAAGACGATATATATTTAGGGAATTAGAAAATTTGCCCATTTGATGCTATATTCATTTATTAATCAAATTTATTAAAATATATATTATATAGGTTACCACAGATAACTTAAGCTAACATACTAGTACTATATATGGTATATAAGAGGGTTGTGGGGGTTATATTTTAATGAGGTGAATCATTAGTTTTGCACGTATTTAATGATTTGATTGTGATTTTGATTGATATTGATACAAATGTTATATATTATGTAATTAAAGCAATTCGAGCTTTTATATATTAATATGTTAGTATGGTATAAGGTAGTATGGTTAGTAAATATTCAAGTATTACTCTATATAGTTCCATGCATTTGCAAATACCAATATAGATTTCAGTTGTATTTGTAATAAAAAAAAATTTTTTAAAAATATTTTCTCAACAAAGGAGGACGTTCTACTACTTTATAACCAATAAACGGTTATTCGTATGCTACAAAAAAAAAAAAAAAAAAACCATACAAATATTCTTAAAAATTATTTTTACTTCAGAAAGTACAGAAATATGCAAATTTTACAATGCATGTACTTAAGTGATTCCGGAATTTTTATATCCGTTCAGATATATGTTTTAATATCCAACAGTTAAAGTTTAACTAAAATATACTAAATACATACATACCTACGTACTTGAAATTTAATTTCTCATCTTAGTTATTTATTTTTGTTTTATTTTATTTAACAAAAAAAAAAAAAATTGAACAAATTTTCATTTCAATTTAATGATTATGCCCTTCATTTTGTTCAGATTGTTTTTACAGAAAAAAAAAAATATGTTAAAACCATTTTTTCAAATACCATTTTAAATTTCTTTTAGAATGTTTTTTTTTTGTTTTTTTTTGTAATTTTATCTTACTTTTAAAAGTGGAAAACTTCAGGCAATTTTATTTTTTTCTTTTCACACCATCTTTAATTTTTATGTTTGTGTTTGTGTTTTTATTTTTTTTTTATTTTTCCCTGCCCTTGTACAGAGAGCATTTGTTGAAACTAAATAGACTTGGCTTTCTGTATAATGGTATAAAGGAATTAGTTGCAATTTAAGATAAAAAAAAAAAAATTAAAAAACTAATGTTTTTTTTTTTTTTATACAACAGATTGCAATATTTTTTTTGATCATATTTTGTACTTAGAGAGGAAGAAAAGTAAAATTGCTGGAAGTGCTAACTAGTCATCACTTCACCAACAAAAAAAAAAAAAAGTAAAAACAGAAAAAGAAAACAAAAGAAAAAACTTTCATTCCTTTACACTTCAATTCTATTGTAGAAAAGTTCCGTAATGGAATTTTTTTTTTTTTTTACAATAAAAGTTTTTACAATTTTTTTATTTTTTAAGGTAGCGGTATTTTACCTTCGGTTTAAAAATCTCATCAATTTGTTTCTGGTCATTTCTATGGTTGAACAGTTGAATTAAAAAATATTTTCTCTATTTTTGTTTTTTTTTTTTTGTGTAAAGAAGTTGAATTAAATTTAAGTTGAGGTAATGGATATAATATTCTAAGAATAAAAATTTTTTTTTTTTTGACCTACAATGGTGGAATAAAAAAAAAAAACTTTTTTCAAATAAAAAACAAAAACAAAAAATTTTTCATTATGATTAAGAAAATTTTAAAAATCACAGTTTCTTGAAAAAGTATCTGTAGGTATTTGTAGTTGTTTGTTGTATCTGTTGTTCGAAGATTTAAATGAATAAAAAGAAAAAAAAAAAATTCAATAAAAATATTTTACGATAATAGAAAATATTTTTACAAAAAAAATATTCCAAAAACAAAAAAAAAAAAAAAATTTTAAAAACTGATCAAACTATTAATAGGCTTAAATAATGGTTATAACTTTAACTTTTGTATTTGTAGAAGATGTTTTCTTTTTTTTCATTCCGCTGATAATTTTTAGGTTTTATAATAAAATTACGGTTTTTATTAGTCAAATGGTTGAAAGTTCAGACAAATTCAATTTATTCAGAAAAATTAAAATGCAAATTATTCAATATTCAGGCAATTTAAGATTCAGATAATTTAAAATTCAGAAATTTCTGAAAAAAAAAACCCTTCAAAAGTGCTAAACCCCTGCTAAAGTGTTTCAATAATTTTTTTAGAAGAGGTTTGAAGACGGCAGCCCTTACTATTTTAATCTGAATTACACGAAAAGTGAAAATCTCAATTTTTTTCTGAACATTGGAATGAATTTTGAATTGTCAGCTGAATTTTAAATTGTCTTCATTTTAAAAAATTCGAATTTTAATTTTTCTGAATTTTGATCATCCATATTTAAATTTTCTGAATAATATAATAAATTCAATTTTTATTAATAAGTACATCATAACAAAATACAAATTTTGGGTATACTTTACTTTATAGGTACATTGTCCGATTACCTTGAAATTTTATATAACTTTACCTAATGACGTCACCTATGGTTCATAGAACTTGACAATTGCGCATTTAAAGGTCAAATTAATTATTTGGAAATTTTCCCAACATTTTGTTGTATTTTTCTTAAACCGTTATATTTTCGTCTACGATAGTATACAAGAACCAATTTTTTAGAACATTGTAGGACCTACTATATTGTATTTAATAAATATCTAGTTTTATCTTCATTAGTGTTGTTCAAACGGAAAATTTCGGTATATTGTTTTTATGGTATAATATGTATGTTTATGTGCATATATATGTATGTATGCATTTCCAAACGATTTCAAAAAGAGCTATATTGTATTTATTCAAAAACAAACTATTGAAGATTCAATTTAAAAATTTTTATATGATTTTTATTTAAGAACAATAAAATCTGTCAAAACTTTTTTAAAAATTCTCAAATATACATAGGTATTTATGTACATACTTATGAATGAATGAATCTTTAAAGAGCAGTGCAAAAATTTGCAGTGGGGAAGAATTTATTTATATTTATTTATTTTATTCTAATTTTAAAAGACGGATCAATTAATGGAAAATAATTTGTATTGAACATTTTCAACTTAAAAACAGAAAGTGTGTTTGGTTGTTTGTTTGTCTCAGATTCGCGTGAAAACCGTACGCCCGATTGCAACCACATTTCACATGAACATCCATGAAATCAGATGCCAGATGGCTTGTTAAAGTTCTTAATAAACCGGATGAGGTATCTAAGTATCTAAATGGTTCGACCGATTAAATTCAAAATTTGCACAAGTGTTCCTCTTAGCTTTATGGGTTTATCGAATAAATTTGGTTGCAATATATTAACGCGATTTAGCTCGGCGGGCTTTCAAAAAATTTTTAGTTTCTGATTTATGCCCAATTCTGCAAAATGAATTCACGGTCTTAAAGAACTTATCTGTGATAAATTTTCATTAAGTTCCGGTAATTCGTTCTGGGTCTAATCAATTTTTTTACATTTTTTTTTACTTTGATATAACGTAGTTTAACCGATTGAGTTCAAAATTGGTAAAAGTTTTGTTTCTTCGAAAAGAATTTCACTGAATTAATTTTCTACAATCCATTAATCTTTTTCGAATTCTCTTTGACCAGCTTCTTAGCCACAAACTAACTTTGGGATTTGTAAAACTGGGATATCGCATTTTTATTTCACCGCGTTTAATAGAATTTTGGATATTATTGATATTGCTCAAAATTTCTAATCGTATTCTAAAATTTACTTAAATTTTTTATTCTAAAACTTACTTAAATTAAATTATTGGTACAATCAAATATATATAATTTAAAAGATGATTAGGGAAAATATTTAATAAATTTTTACTTAATGAAATTTAATTTAATGACTAATAATTATAGCTGATGCAGTGCAGCTGCCTTCAATTATTATCACATGCAGGAAGGTGGTAAATACTAGTGATAGAAAAATAATAATAATAGTAGGCGGATTCATTGTTCCCTTACAGTTCAACACTCCCATTCAATTCCAAATTTCCACTTTCCTGTTTTTTGTTTTCCTATCCTTATTCCTATAGACAGTACCCTACGTTGAATTCGAAATTAGAGATTTCATCCTATTATGTTGGCTAAAAGAAGAGGTGGATGTAGTCAGTAAGAATGACTACCAAGGGGACATTGTTGCTTTTGAAGTTTGGATTCTCACCTCCCTGGAAAAAAATATTAAGAATATTGTTGTCAAATATATATTGTATACATAGTGAAGTGAACATACATATCTGGTTTTACATATGATATTCAAACATACAAACAAACATAACATTAGATTAATATGTACATATGTAAATATGTATTTATGTATATACATAGATAAAATAATGATTTTTATTTCAGCATTATTTTCAAGCTATATTCAATTTTGTATTGGCGTATTGGTTTTGAGCTGTATTTAATTTTGTATTATTCGACTTGAAGCTCTGAATTCTGATTTTACTCAATTTACAAAACGCTTCGGCTCTGGTATGTAATTACAAATTTTCATTTTACAATTTATATATGAATGTATGTATATAATAAATAATAATTAATGTATGGGTGCATATTCGTACCATATATTACACAACATTAAATTTTGTTGATAGATAGATGCCTATTTATTTAATTTTTTTTAAAAACACAAATATTATTGATTAATATTCGCAAAAAATTAACCTGCTCATACAAAATTTCCAATCAAAAATCATTAAGTTATTGGAATTATATAAAAAGTACGTACATATGTATGTATATGTAGTTACGTTACGTGTACTTTAACTTCCCAACTGGCCATAACTTTGAAAGTGTCTTTTCAAAAAGAAAGTTCCCAGCAATTTCCGTGTTGAAAAAAAATGTAAAAAGAATTATGTAAGAATTCGATTGAGATTATATTTGTCTTACGAAATTAAAATTTAGAAATTCTGTTGAATTTTCTTGCTTGTTTTGACTTTTACATTGGAAAATGAATTTTATCAAAATTCTGTACAGTTTAGAAATGAGAATATGTAACAGGTTGTTAATGTTTACCTGATGAGAGGTGGCGTTTAGGTGATTCAAGTTCAACACTATTAAAGATTCGCACGTTGATCTTATTGTTGTCTTTCGAGAATTCCACATACCCTACCATATATAAGGATGTACATATTTATATATGTATGTATGTTTTTGTACATAAGTTTGTATAAGCAATAATTTGTGTTATTTATTTGAACACTTTCTTTGATAATTTCTATATTTTGCAGAATAATCCTAAAAATTTCTCTAAAAAGATTAAATTAATAAAGGGAAGTGACGGTAAAAATACCGGAACTTATTTATTTCTTATTTTAATTTATGTTTGCTTAGTATATGTATGTATGTATGTATGTATGTATTTTGAGAAATTATCATTCACTTTTCAATTACAAAATTTTTTTTGGAAAAGTCGGCTAACAATATAATTTAGAAGGCCTAGACCATCTAGCACTAAAATATTTGTTTGTTTAGTAAAATACATAAAAAAAAAATTAGTGGAAAGCTTAAAAAATTACATATCTTTAAAAAAATTTATTTTGATTTTTTTTCTTATTTTTTTTACCCAAAAATATGATTTTTTTACAAAAAAGTATATTATAAGGTTTCGTTATAAAATACTTGCCCAAAAATGTCGAATTTTAATTCAAATTAAAGTTTAGAATATCTTCTACCATCTCACAAAATTTCAGTCTTCAACTCAAAATTTTTAATATACCTTCCATAAAAAATATAGGAATAGGTTTTTTAAGCATTTTAACATGACAGCCATTTTAACACTATCAAAAAAGAATGAGAGTAAAAATTTTTCATGATTTAGTGAATATAACCTAACAATTCAAAAGCTTTAGAATAAATTGTGCACAAATTTAGTTAGTATATTTGAATTAAAATTAAGTTTTTATAATTTTAATTTAAATAAAAATAGATAAAATATATATATGAAAAGAAAGTTTGAAATTTTATCTTTATTATTGTAAAAAAATTAACTTTCTACTCATATTTTTTAATGCTATATTGATAAATTGAAAATCTAGATTACCAAATTCTGATACAGTTAATAAAAAAAAATTAATTGTATAACAGTTATGAGTATAAACTGTAGATATTTATTTTTTTAAATTTTACTTTAAAGAATTAAATAAATAATATTTTTAAAGAATTAAATTATTTAGTTATTAGCATCTTATATTGCCGTTTTTAATTAATTTAAATAAGTTGTTTAAAAAATGTGAAATTCTTGGACTAAACAGTCTTTGACTTTTTGTGTTTTTGCCAAAAAAAGCCTTTAAGAACATTATGGATAAGGGCCGTATTAATATCGGGTTGGCAACCGAAGGCCTATAGTTCCATATGTAAATTACATTTTTCGAAATCATGTTTTTCTTTAAATAACGCTCAAAGGCTGCGTTTGATATCAAATGCAGTTTCCAGTATTTTCTCCAATTACTCTGTATGTTTATTTAAAAAGAAAACCCAAACAGGCAATGATGATTTAATTTTAAACTTTCAAAATTTAATTTTAAAAATTGAAAAAAAAAATTTAAATGGCTGAAATTTATACAAAGCTAAAAACAACAATATACTTTTATATGTTTTATCTGATAATAATTACTTAATTGTAATTTGTATTTTAGAATAACTATTAATTTAAAATTTTTAATAGATTTTAAATTTAGAATAACTATTAATAACGATCTGTTAAGTTAATTAAATATTATTATTGAACAAATTCAACTTTTAAGTTTAAAAACGCAAAAATATTGTTGTAAACCATCGTAATGTAATTTTTAACTTCCGCCCATTCAAGATCTGTTTATTCCATTATTTCTAAATTTATTTCTCTTCCATCTAATTTTAATGAATTGTTTTGTTTTATAATTTTAGTTATTTTTTTTAATTTGTGATATTTTTTATTTAAAATAATTTGAATGGAAAATATTTTTGGATATACGTATTACGTACATATATTAATATATTTTTCATTTCCTAGCTGAAGTGGACTAAGGATACGATTTTAAAAAAAATATTAAGTTAATTATCTAATTGTTTAAATTATTACAATTTTACTACACAAATATAAAATATATTCCACATGCATATAAAATTCATATAAATTCAGATTTTACTGAACTTATTAAATTTCAATTGTCATAAAAATTATGTTGCTAGCAATTTAATTATAATTTTTTTGCTCAGTATTGTACGAAATAAATGCTCTCTCTCAAAGCTTTTAAAACACTTTTTGAAATAAAAAAGTAATTGGAAGCAATTTTTTAAAATTAATATTTATCAACGAAAAAATTAAATTTTTTAAAATTATGTTTTACCAAATAATGTAAAAAAAATGAAATTTTAATACCCCCTTTGGAAGAACTTAAAAAAAATTAATTGTTTTTGAGTTATTTCAAAATTTTTAATAGACCCCTATTTTTTCCCATAAGACTACGTGTATTTTCATGAAAAATAGACCCCTATACAGCTTTTTTTCGCTCAGAGTCCAGGCCTTCTAAATTATTGTTAGCAGTGCGTAGCCAAATCAACTCGGAAAGCTTTTGTGATAAAGATCTTCACTTTTCTAAATTTTCAATTTAATTGGTCAAACCGTTTAAGCGCGACAACAAAGAAATTAAAAAACTTCATTGGACTTTGGTGCCAAAATGGGTAAATGAATCGTATTCAAATCAGCTCAAACTCAGTGAGCTTTTGTGATAAAGAACTACACTTAAATTTTCAACTCAATTGGTGAAACCGCTTAAACGCGACAACAAAGAAATTAAAAAACTTCATTGAGCCCTGGTGCCGAAACGGGTTAATGGTCGTAACCAAATCAACGCAGTGAGCTCCTGTGGTAAAGAGCTACACTATTGTAAATTTTCAACTCATTTGGTCAAACCGTTTAAGCAGGACAACAGAAAATTTTAATGAACTTCATTCGGGTCTCCTGCCCAAACGGGTTACCAGAACTTCATAAAAATTTGTCACAGGTTTTTTTCAGAGCATAAAACCACCATACAAAATTGGACATAAATCGGATAAAATTTTTTTTGGAAGCTCCCCGGGCCGAATCCGGGTAACATATTGTATCCAACTTTTTTCGGTACCCGCCCAAGGCTAAGAAGAACATTTGTACAAATTTTTGCAATTTAATCGATTTAATTTGCAACTTAATCGATCAAACCGTTTAGGCAGGACAACGAAAAAAGGAAATAGCTTTAAATGGCTCTCGGGTCGTAATGGATTAATGAACCGAAACGCGATACAGCCTGTAACTCCTTCCGGGATCGTAGAAATGTTCCTGCAAAATTTGGTTGCAATCGGACTGGTTTTTACGTGAAAAGGGTTCAAACAAACAAATAAACAGAATTTTTTCCTTATTTATTAGACGTACTTATATATGTACATAATATGTAGGTAGATATATTGTATGCATATTATATAAACATATGTACATATTTCATTGTATGGTCTGCCGTATGACTGCTTGTATTTTAAAAATGTATGTACATAAATCTCGTCTGATACAACCTTGAACATCTGTGAATATTGTGATTGATGAGAATTCGTTGGATTCAATTTGATTTTTGCTTCAAATACAATTTGTTTACTTGCAACTTTTCTATATTCATTATCAAATAACTGGGTACGTTTGTATGTATATTTTATGTATAATCTTAATCAAGAGGTTTTATTAATTTCAAAAACAAATATCGTAAAGCACAAAGGCTCACCTTTATTTATGTAGGTAATATTTTGTTTGTCCCTAAAATATGAACAAATGAAGTAGACCATATATAATTATGATTTAAGTATCATTCAAATATACTTGTACTCTTTAAAATATTTCACCGCTAGCAAATTGGAATTATTTAAGAAACTAAATAAAGATTAAACCATTAAACTAAAATTTTTGATAAAAAACGAGACTTATTAATCAAATCTTAGGTAAACAGGTTCAGTATAGCTTAAATGCTGAAATGAAAAATGCCAATTATTTTGATCACAATATTACACTATGTAGCGGCAAAAAGTTACGTTTATACAAATTAATAAATTACAAATCTACAATATTGGATATTTCAATTTTTTTCATTTTATAGAAGATTTTCAACAAAAAAATAATACAATATAGTAATAGTTTATTCCATATTTAATAGTTTATTCCATAAACTGAATATGCTTTTCATAAAAACGTATAACAACTTGAGGGCATATTTCATTTGCTTCCTTTGCCAAGACAAAGTTCATTTCATCGGTATCTTTCCATTTCATTAAAAACAATAAACTGCCACATACATATGATGCCCCAATTATCTGATCTGGTTTAACAGATTTTTTCAAATCTCTGAACTTTTTTAAAGTTGGATATGGAACCATATTCCGCTTTCCTACAAAAAAAAAAAAAAACTATAAACATGCATAAATACATGTAATATGTACATAATAAAAAAAATGTTAATTTAGCGTACTGTTTAACAATAATTCAAAATATGTGACTAATGTTTCATTTAAATTCTCTTGTGGTTCCCAAGTATTTTCACTTCGGTTATAACCAGCCCACTTAATGTAATATTCAACCTAAAATATGCATATGTACATACATGTAAATTACAATTAAGCGTCATTATAGGTTCCAAAATGACGACTTACATGACCATTACGAACTCTTCTTCCTTCAATTTGTTCAATTATAAATATTTCCTCGTCCATTTTACGCTAATATTTACTTTATACAAAACAAAAAAAATCGGAATTTAATTTTTATTTAAACTCGCGTAAGTAAAAGTAAAAGTAACTTTTTAAAACAAAAATAACGGTTCTTTTAACTTTGTTTAATGTTTTGAAGTTTTGTCATTTATTTTGAAGTTTTGAAGTATATATTGTTTTCTACAATACACACATGAGTGCGTTTAGTTTATAACTCTCTGGTATTTAGTTAACAGTTTAAATTACATATAAAAGTCGTTTCGAAATTGGAACATTTATTTATTTGAAAGAAATAATGGAGTTTTCCAAAAACAAAATAAATTTTAGGAAGTATTATAAGTTCAATAGAAGGATTTCGCTTACAACTATTTTAATATGTAAGTTTATAATGTTAAAATTTTTAATAAAAAAACATTAATGGCACTACATAAGACTTTGACATTTGTAACACTCCTTAATTCTCCTCGCGAGTAGGATTAAAAAAATTAACTCTATTAACTCGATTCTGGTCTTTCGAAACAATATTTATGACGTTAGAGAATTTATTTTACTCTACTCTGGCATTTCGAAACGACTTTTAACTGTCATAGTGTTCAATAAACACCAGGAGTGCGTTTCATTTCTTACTCCGAGTAGAGTTTATGCTTGTATAGGATTAACTATCCCACTCACATCCAGAGTTAACTTTACTCTGCCATTTCGAAACGGCTGGAGTTAAATATTTTTTTTTTCTTGTAAGAGTCAAAGCAAAGCCACCTTTATACTGACAAGCCTTAACATTAACGTTTTTTTAAATGGCCACTGTTTCGGTTATGTATGCTTTGTATGAACTTCTTCATACATATATGATTATCCAAAATTTTTTTTTGGCTATTAAAAATATAATAAATTAATTAATTTCTAATTACAAATGTATATAATAATTTCTAATTGGAAATAAAAAAAAAACATTAATTAATAATGAGAAAGTGTTGTGTTAAATTACATTTTATTTACATTTAAAACATATTTAAGGTATTTAGAAAAAATGACTATAGGTAATTATGTAAACAATAAAAAAATATAGAAAAAAAAAAACTTATATTTTTTATTTTCTTTTTACTTTATTATTCATTTGTTTATTATTAATTAATATTTTTTCTTTAATTTTTATTTTCCAATTAGAAATTATCTAATTAAGAATTACTTTATTTTAATTTTTAAATAGTCGAGAAAAAAATGTACCATACCGTAGATATATGAAGAAATTCATACAAACATTAACTTCCATTTTTCATAACAGGAAGGATTTTTGAGTTGGTTGCCGTGATACTGCCAGAAAATAGTTGTGCAAACTTTTAACTTTTTCGTTTTTTTTACGCATTGAAGTATCAAATAGTTACACATTGAATAGTATCAGAATAAAAATAAAGAGAAGCTATTTTTCTGAAAACACATTTTTCTAATTACTATTTAATTGTGGACACCCTTTAGTCTACAGAAGTGAGAAATTAAGGGCGTTTTTCTTTTTGTCATCAGATCAATGCTCAGAGCAGATGTCGAGCGCTCAGAGCAAACTTTTATCTGAGCTCTGACCGCTCTGAGTTAAAAAAGAAACGTTCAGAGCACAAATTGTCAATTTTATCCAAATTATTTTCTAACGTCAGTATTTTTTTTTATTTTATTTCATTATTTTCAATGTTTATTTCATTATTTTAAATGTTTTAAATAGTTTTAAAAGGAATTTATTTAAGAAATAAAATAAAACAAAGTTATTTTACGTAAAATTTAATTTTCATTTAATAAAATTTAAAAAAAAACTTAAAAAAAAAATGTTTATCTATGCACGAAATTTTATTTTGTTGACATTTTTATTATTTTATTCTTAATTTGACGTTATATTTATTGAAAACTCTGTGAAATCTGATAAATTTTTACGAGCTCACAGATCGCGCTCTGATCACACTCCGAGTTAAAAGAGAAACTCAAAATGGATAATCTGGATAATCTGAGCATAAAAACACAATTTTTTTGCTTGACAGCTCTGAATCTGCTCTGATGAGAAAAAGAAAAACGCCCTAAGAGAACATAGCAAGAGCTTTGGTTCTATATACAGTATAAAGCAAGAAGCGTAAAGAATATGGTGATGACCCAATTTTCGAGTCGCAATTCGCAACTAGCATCGCTTTGACGTTTAGGGTAAGTTCACATGGGATGCATGCACCATGCATCCGGATGCAAAAATTTGATTGGTTGAAAATATATATCGCCTTCATGACATGCTCTCCCTTTCGCCCATTTTAAATTCAAAATCCTCTATAATTAGCATACAAATACAAGATGCAAATTTGTTTTAACGTCAAATACAGAGGTAAAATCAAATGTCAAAAATTTTAAACGTTAAATATTTTGAAATATTTTGAAAATCGATATAAAAAGATATTATAATTTTATTAATTAATTTTATATGTGTATTAATAAATTATATTTATATACATGTTAATTAAAATTTTTTACATAAAATCACAATTTTCTCTGGTTTAGCCATTTTGAATTTTGTAAATAAAAAATGTTTTCATCAAATGTCAAAACAATATACACATACTAGCCTACTACTTTCAAATAAAATTTTCAAAATAAAAATTATCAACGCAATACTTCTATTTTGATTTATTTATTTTAATTTAAATAAATACATAGGTACTTAGAGAAATTTTGCATAATTTTTATTTTAAATTGTATATTGATAAATATTTTTGTTAAACATGAAATAAATAAATAATTTAAAATTAATTTATTGTTTTTGTAATTAATAAAAATAGGAAAAAAAACTGTTTCCTGACGTCTCGTCGTCAACTATTCCGTAAAGACATCTGACTTTTGCATATTACGGCAATGCTAAATATAAACGAATATAAAAGAAATATTTTTCTCTATTTAATTTCCCTATTTTCAATCATTAACTTTTTAGAAATCAGGAAGCTTTTATTTATCAATTTAAGGATCCAATAAAATACATTGATTGAAAAAATAAAAAAATAAATAAATATAATTGAAATAATGAAATACGATATATGTACATACATATGTACATATGTATGTAGAATGCATTCTGCCACTTATTATTTTCTTCATTCTTGATGTTCTAACCAATCTAACCAAATAGAAAAAAAACATTTAATAAACCAATAAACTATGAAAGTGGGGGTAATAGGTATGAATTAAATAATAATTGAAATGTCAGAAAAATATAAATTTAAAATTATAAAATGTGTACTATCTATCATTTACAAAATTTAAATTAAAGTTATATACATATGAAATTTATTTATGTATCTATGTAAGTATATTGCTTGTTTTAATTTTCATTTATGTGATTTTATTTTGATGTTTTTAGTAGATTTTTTTACAAAAATTTTGAAGAAATATGCCTATTTATAGTTTTACTCTGTTTTATTAACAGACGGAGAAACTGACGGATAGGTCTGTTAATAAAAGTTAATAAAACTTTCCCCTAAAACTTTCAAAAATATTTTTTTTTTAATATTGTGTATATTTTATGTTCTGCTTAATAATTTTTCAGTTTAAAAACGTCATTCGACAGGACTTTTTCTTACCTTTATAAATCAATATCAAAATTATGCATTTTTTTTAGTATTTAAATTTACCGAAGAGAAAGAAGACCAGAGAAAATTTTGCAAGATTTTTTTGCCTTCATAACACCGGCACGCTTTTAGATAGGGACTTAAAATTTTGAGAGAAGAAAGAACTTTTAGAATTAGTATAAGGATTTCCGCCAAAATCCTTACACTAAGCCTTTCAGTATAAGGCTGAAAAATTGAAAATTTCCTATTTTTAGACAACTGCCAGTAACTTAGACACCATATAAACTTTTCATAAACAATATCAGAATTATGCAATGCTCTACAGCTCCTAAGCGGGAACGATAGAAAAAAAATCATTTTCTGAAATGACTCATACTTATTTTCAGAGACCTAACTTCTCTCAAGATTTCATGTTTCGAACCTAAAACGTTTGGAAGATAGCAAGATTCAAGAATTTTGTAAAATTTGAGTTTCGCATAACGGTAAATTAAAACACCGTATGGCACAACTATATATTTATTGTATATATATTTTTAAAGCTCATAAAAGCAGTAATCGTTTGGCGTTTTCAAATTGAAGATAAAACTTATACATTTTGTTTAAAAAAATTTAAATATAGAGTTTTTTCGAACTTTGCGGGGCTGTAGCTGCGTAACGGGAGAGACTACAGCAAAAAGTTGTTTCATAAAATTAATATTTTTATGATATCTATCAGATCTATCAGCAGTTAAAATTTAATGGCTCTATTTCAAAAAAAATGTGGAGATCTAAAAGTTAGTTGTTTGAGAGCTACCCGAAGTTTTGGTCGGATCTCAACCAAAAAAAATAGGGAACCTACAAATTAATGTAAGAATATTTTGTGTTAATTTCAAGACTCTATAGCTTTCTTAGTTTTTAAGTTATCTTGTTGACGGACAGACGGACGGACAAGGCTTAATCGACTTAGATTTTGATTCTGATCCGATCCAGACCTTTGATGGTATATCTAGCTAGCTTATTTCGAGGTGTTACAAACGGAGGAGCAATTTTAATTATATACCCGGTACTTATCGTACGGGTATAAAAACGAAAAAAAGGGGAAAAACTACTTCTGATAATTATTTTTGACTCTATTGACTCTATATTGTATGTTGAATTGTTGCGTGCTGATGTATATATCCTTAGACCTTAGTGTATGTGTCCCAGTTTAGATTATAAACTCTTTTCAAGGCCCTATTTAGCGTGAGGTGTACTTTCTTTCTGACATATACCGGGCAGATTGACCAGCATGTAATATTATATCTAATATGTGGTATAACATATGAGTTTATTAAAAGATTTGCAACTTTTCTTGTAAGCACTAGCGCTGTTCTCTTGATTGCTTCTTTTAGCGCTGACATTTTGTTATTAAATCTCTCTACATATGCGTTCTAATTTAACTTCTCATCTATATAGAGTCCAAGATAGTTAATATTGATTATCTTTTCCAATTGGTGTTCATTTATTTTTAAATATGGTATAATGTTCTGTGATGTTTTGGGATTGAATATCATGAATTTAGTTTTTTTTTCATTGAGACTTAATTTATTTCCCAGTCTCCATCTCATAATTTTATATAATATGTTAATGGTTTTTTTTTAATTATGTATAGAAGAGGATTCCATTTAAATTGCAGAAAGTGTTTATTTGTCACATTTCTCTTTTATGAAATTCTAACAAAATTTTTAAATTTTGGTGCAAGTCACAATTTTAAAAAGTTTGTATTGTGTTTTGGAAAATGTGCGCCTTTAAAAAGCGTTTGTTTACATTCTGCCTCGTTTAAAATTATTTTCAAACAAAATGGAATCATGTATAATTTATCTATTTTACAAATTAATATATGAGTATATGGATTTCTTTAAGGCTATTTTTACGAAAATCAAAAGAAAATAAAAATATTTTGTTCATTAACTACCTACTATGTATATGTGTATATAGAATTTATTACAATTTAAATCTGTATGTTAATCGGGTAATATTTTAAATATTACTAAGTAAAATATTAAGATTAAAACGTGATCGGTATTATGAAAATTAAATTTTCGATTTTTCGATTTTTTTAATAGCATATAATCTCTTATTTTTTAATATACAAAATATCTTAAAAACTAAAGATTTTATTGTTTTACATATTTTTTATAAGTAACTTAAGCATATACTGGTCATTTATGACACTTAATGATAAATATTTAATACAATGATCCTATCCTATTAATTATAATATTTTTATATTATTTTCAAATTTACAAAAAAAATTATTTGCTTTTTTTAAATTTTAGATACTAAATAAACTTAATCTAAGTAGCTAAAACTCTAAACTAAGCTAGTAATTAATAAAACAAAATATTTATTTCTTTTCGATCTGCCGATATTTTTAGGGCCCTTAAAGCTTGTGGGTCATCTCGGTACAAGTATTAAATTATAATTATATTTAATATTTTGTTTACATTATTTTATTATATTTTGTATATTATTTTTGATCTGACCGGCGTTTGAACCCTAAACCTTTCGTCTGAAAGAACCATAACTTATGCATTGCACCAATGGTCAGATATTTATTTCTTTCTTCAAAACAACTTTAAAATTAAATTAATTTAAATTTTTTTAATTTACCCACCAAAAACTATTTATAGAGTTTATGTAATATGCTATACATATGTATATCAATTCAATGTCATACGTAAGCTCGGTTCTATATAAATTTAATTGATATATTTAGGGAATAGCATTCTCATTTTGTATGTATACTATTTGGAATCTATATAGACAAATGCTACTGTATAGGAACCAACCCGTTTTCCATTGTTATACCCGTACGATAGGATCGGGTATAATAAAATTACTCCTCCGTTTGTAACACCTCGAAATAAGCGATATACCTTCAAAGGTATGGATCGGATCAGAAAAAAATTCTAAGACTTTTGAACCATGTCCGTCCGTCCGTCCGTCCGTCCGTCATCACGCTAACTCAAAAACTAATAAAGCTAGAATCTTGAAATTTACACAAAATATTCTGGGAGTAATTTGTAGGTTCCCTATTTTTTTTGGTTGAGTTTGGACCAAGCCTTAGGGTAGCTCTCGAACACCTAACTTTTAGATCCCCACATTTTTTTTGCAATAGAGCTATGAAATTTTAACTACTGATAGATCTCACAAAAATATTAATTTTTTATAACTTTTTTTTGTAGACCCACCCGTTACGGAGCTACAGCTCCCCAAAGGTTCAAAAAAGCTCTATATTTAAATTGTTATAGCACAAGTTGTGTAAGGCATATCTTCATTTTGAAAACGCCAAACGATTACTACTTTCATTAGCTTTAACAGTATATATACAATAAATATATAATTTTGGCATACGGTGTCTTAATTTACCGTTATGCGAAATTCAAATTTTGCAAAATTCTTTAAACCTTCCATCTTCTAAACGGTTTAAGTTGGAAACTTGAAATTTTGGCAGAAGTTAGATCTTTAAAAATTAGTATGAGTCATTTCAGAAATTTTTTTTGTATCCCCCCCCGTTTAGGAGCTGTAAGGGGTCAAAAACTGAAAATTTCCTATTTTGAAACACCTGTAACTTGAACACCTGTTAAAATTTTTTTGAAGTAATACACAAAAATTAAAGCTCCAACATTATACTTTTATTTTTGTTAACAACTTTTTTTAATAATATAGGGTTACTTTATAATTGACGAAAGTGTTACTTGATTTTTTCAAATTTTCTAACAAATTTCTTTAACGAATTTTTTCCATTTTGTTTTACTCGATAATTTGAAATTGTTGAGGATATAATGCGTAGTACAAAAAAATGTAATTAAATAAACAACATAACGGTTGCTTGAAGAATTTTTATTTATATGATATTGATATATATACATACTTATATAATATCATGTTTATTTACATATCGTATATGTCACTAGTGAATGAATGATAAGAGTATAGATGTATATTATATAGCGCCGTATTTACATACATATATGTATTTTATTGTACTTATAAGAAATTATTCTGTCAATGGAATATTTAAATATAATATAATATAATATTTGAAATTATATTTACTGTTTTGTACTTAGTAAATTTAATATACATTTACCGCTTAGTATTAAATGGTACTATAGAATATTTGAAAAAGTTTTGGATTGATAATCGTTATGTGGAAGGTTAGAATCTGCTTTTGAAGAATGTACATATAAACATATAGTTTGAATATATGTACAACCCATAGTTCTAGAAATTATAAAATTCACTAAAATTATTTTAAAATACTAAAATATTAAAAAAATAATATTGTAAGCAGAGTGACAGGCTGTGAACATACTAACGGTTCGTACGGGTATCTAAGAGTTGACAAAGTCAACTGTATTCTTCCTCGTATTTTTATAATATAACTCGTTTGAATATAAAATATGGGCAATTTGGTTGTTTTCAATATCTGTGATTTTTTTAAAGTGCTTTATGATTAATTTTAATTTACATAAATTGATCAATTCTTTTTATTTTCGGGTTATTGTATGAATACTTGTTCGAATAAATATTTTACAAATTAACTTTACGACGTTCTATATTTATTAATGCACTTTCTTAATATTCTTCTTACTAATTACCTACATATTTTCTCAAAATTGTTTGAATTTATATTGTTATAAGTTTTAACTTACATTAAAATTGGTTCAAATATTTCAAATATCTGTAGGATGAAATGGAATATAAAAAATTTCGCCTGATTTTAAATTTTTTGGTTTCTCCATAAATTTTATTTGCTCTCCAATAGATGGAGGAATGATATTGTCATGAACGACCTATTGAACAAATATAATGGATATAAGCAATTATAATCGGCATGATTGAAGATAATTTTAGATTAATAAAGATAATCTGATTTCTTATGGAAAAAAACATAGTGGACCAATTCCAGGATAATTTTTATAAAGAAAAACCATAAAATGTAAGATTTTTTTTTTGACTGATTCAATATTGAGGTATATCATCTAATAATGATAAAATGACCAAAACTTGACTTATATATTGAAAACTTGGCCTAACAAAAGTAATGAAAAGAGGTTTAACTATGAGGTTTGAAATACAAGACCTTGAAAATCCAAGTTTCATATTCAAATTCAAAAAATAAAATTTTTCAGCCTTTTTATTTTGTAGTAAATCCTTCTCTTACCTAAATAAAGTTTTCATAAAATTTATTGATATGTATTGATTTTTGGCAAGACAGCTTTTTTTAGATTCTTGAATGTTTTATAATTTTGTGAAATTGTGGGTCTTTGAAAAGTCTGGTTTGTAAAATATACTGACTGTGTTATTCTTACCTTGATTAATGCTGTTGTTTATCAATCATGTCAAGGTTATTCTTCATTATTTATCCAGTTAAGTATTCCTATTGTACAGGTATCCCTTTAAACGTCGACAATCCATCTTAATTTGGGACGTTCTCTCATAGAAAAATATCATATAGAGTCTAAAATCTAAACAAAAAAAAATATTTGAAGAGCTAATTAACTTTTTCTTGTAAAGTTTTCAGAATATTTATATTATTAAAGAAATATTCAACACATATTAAAAAAAATATTTGCACATTATTCAATACCAGTCCAAAATACAGTATTCAATACCCAACCTATTGAATATTAACTTATATATACGACTACATGTATAAATGCATGTATATTTGGTATTTTAATCACATATATGAATTCTTATAAGGATGCTAGACAAAACCATTTTTTCTTGTATGTATAAAACTTGAAAAAATTGCAATTGAAAAGAGAAAAAACTAAAAGTAATAAAAAGAAAAGAAACCAAATAATACAATGACTTGTGATTTATTGTTTCGAAAAAAAAAATATTTTTTTTTTCCTGATTTTTGTCCTTTAATGTCGGTTTTTCAAAGAAAACAATAGCCCCGAATCCTCACTTATTACCGCCCTTTAAAAAAAATAAAAAAATTGTAATGAATGTTTTTATTTACTTAACATCGAGTACATAAACAAACAAACAAAAGAAGTGAAAAAAAAAATCCGAAAAAAAGAAAAGGAAAATATCTATTGACCCTTTCATATCATCATCAATATTAATTTTAAATCCCCAAAGTAGACAAATATTTTTTTTTTGTTGTTGTTACTTTCTATTTTCTACTCATGACAATCTAACAATGATAGTGTGGTAATGGTGGTTTTTTTTTTTTTATTTTATTATTTGTTTTTATTTTTCATGATGATTACTATTTCAACTATGATCTGTCCAGTAATATCAAGATGCCCCTTAAAGATTCTATATATTTTGATAAAAGTGAATAAGAGAAAAAGTTTCAAGAAAAGTAATAATAATAATAAATGATAGAATATGGAAACGAATTGCTTAAAATTTCAAATAAACCTGAATATTATAGGATAACACTTCAGATTTATCCGGAAAAAAAAAACAAAAAAATACTTATTCATAACTTATGCAAAAGTTCATATTCAGGTTCCTTTTTGGAAAAAATAGAGCATTTTCTGTAAGATATTTTAAAATCTCGTATTTTATATTAAGATAGTAAAGGTTTGTTTTAGGATTTTAAAAAATTTATAGTACATTCCAACTTTAGGTCTCAAAAGTACTGATAGATTGATAATACATTTTTGTGAATATGAGAGACACTATAAACTATTTTAGCCAAACAAAATGTTATTGTGGTAAAAGAAAAATAAAACTAAGAAAGTATGGTGATTTTTTTTATTGCAACAAGGGAGCTCAAGAAAATTAATATCAGACAATTTAATAAAATAGTAAAGATGGAGAAAGATGAAGAGACTTAATAGTAAAAAACTACATTTTATAATGAACAGTAAACCTGTTAGAAAAAAAAATGGAAGAGAAGAAAGAAAGCTTAAAAAAAAAAAATTAAACTGGATTATTTTTTATGTGTCGAAAAAAAAATGAGTTATATTGATTTGTATTTCCTTTTTATTCCCTTGCCACACAAATCTGATGAGGAAATTATACAGCCTTAACTTTCCATATGTGACTGTAAATATTATAAGAGGAAATAAAAGAGATGGAAATCTTCAAAAGACCCCAGGAATACCCCCTTGGTAGTGCCAGATTCTTACTGACTAAGAATTCCCCTCCACCTTTATACAATATAAAGGGATGAAACTCCGTTAGTAGTTAACGCTAGCTATTGACTAGAGTAGGAATAGGAGAGGCTAGGATAAGAATGCGGAAATTTTAAATTGAGAGTGAGATTGTAACGGAACAATAAATCCGTTTATTATTATTACTTTTTTAGTATCAGTGCTATGCTCACTTACAACAGGCAGTATAAACATCTTCCTTAATGAAGTAATAATTGAAGGCATTTACACTGTCACTGCAGCAGTTATTATGTTAATATTATTATTATTTAATACAAAGTCTTACGACGTGTGCGGAATTCAAACCCTCACTGATTCGGTGTTTATAGCGTATTTTTTTTATACGTTCTAACCCACTATGTCACCGTGGCGTGGCACCTTGATCTATTTATTTTTATTGAAAGGTTTTAGTATTTTTGGATAAATTTCATTAATTCTATTTGAAATTTGAAGCTATTTCTATACATTTTGCGTAAGGAATATTTGAATTTTGAGAATACAATAATTTAGTTCTAAAATTATAGTAAGTAAGTCTAAGTCTATTATAGTAAGTCTAAGAATATTACTTTTATGATTAATTTTTTTTATAAAATATTTTACATTTTACTGTTATTTTTGGCACTGAAGGTATTATTGATGGAATATCTTTGAAGTTGTATTAAATATTTGTTTATTTAACTTTTAAACATTGATTCATATAACTTTAAAAAGGAACGACAAATAAATATAAAACATACAAAAATAAAACGGAAGGAAATTCTAACGTGCAAGTTTGTTGTTATTATTTTTTATTGTATCATCCATTGTCCAGAATTCATTTTTTTTTATTTATACTTTTCTGGAAAAAGGAAGCAAGTACCTACTGGAAATAATAAATAAAAAAAAACATGAAACTGTAAAATCGTTTCTCAAATTGCAGATCATAGCCAAAATTATTATTAAACTATTTTTTTTTTTGTTTGAAGGTTTTTGAGAGAAATTTATTATTAAATAATTAATTAAATATCCAGAAAATCTTCTGGAAAGTATTTTAAAATACAAGTATAACTTCAGTCTGTGATGTCTTTTGCGACTGCTTATGATCAGACACTTACCTATAGCAGATCATTTGGTAGACTGTTTGATTAATTCTTTGTTAGTATGGTTTAGATAGTTAGTATGGCAAATAATTTTTAGATGTTTTTGGGTTAAGTTCTCTCCGTTTAATAGATTTGGCTTTAAATATCTAAAGTATATGAATATTTCCGAAGTACAAATTTAAAAACAATACTGCGAAGATTTTCTTCTATTTTTGAGGGAAATTTCAAAAGTAAAAATTAAAAAAAAAATTGAGGAAGCAAAACCTGTTTTTTTGAGTAGCGTCAAACTTTTTACAAAAGCATTTTTCATTATTCAAAAATCTACTTCGATTATAAGTATATTTTATCAAGAATTTCCTTTTTAAATATTAAAAGATTTAAAAGTTTTACATGAAACTTTTATAAATGGTCCAGTTTTCAGATATAAACAGTTATACCATGTTACCTTAGGATATAAAAATTTAATAAATTTGAAGGAATATATTGATAAGAATGTTTCTATATTTTTGATATGAATAAACAATTTTATTTTATTTTATTTTTTTTTTAATGCATTTCTCTGCAACATAAATGTGAACAGGAAAATTACACAGCCTTTCCTGTTCAGGCATGGCTGTAAATGTCGTAAAGGGGAATAACTCTTACGACATGTGTAAGATTCGAACCCACACTCCCTCGGTGTTTACAGCGTATTTTATACGCTCTTACCTGCTAGGCCACCGAAGCCCCTTAAATAATTTTATTTTCTTAATAAAATTTTTAAAATTCACATTTTATTAAGATAAATAAGAAATAATTGACAAACGGACAATAAATTTATGAATATTTTATAAAATGATGTTATAAAGATAGGAATTTATATATATATACATTTACTACATATTTTATATATATAGTAAATATTTAACTTTAGATGAATTAAAAATACTTGTAAAAAGAGAAAAAGAAAAATAAATAAATATACATATAAATATACAATAATCGGCTAGGAATAAAACAAAAAAAAAGGAAAAAAATAAAAATAACAGTTAGATTATCTGGGAGTTTAAAAATCCTAAAGTAAAATTGACACTGATTTGTGGCTGCTGATAGTGATAGCTTTTTTTTTTTTATCCATCTATGTCCATATTTACTTGTGTGTATATATACATATATATATATATATATATATATATATATATTTATATGTATATATAAGACCTACCTGTACTGTACTGTACTTCTGTACAAAACAAAATGTACACAAATTTTGAAAAGACGTGGTGAAGACGTGGTGCGACGATAATATAATAAAAATACAAAATAGATATATCTCATTTTTTTTTCTTCTTTTAACTTTGTTTGGTTATGCATTAATGTGACATTCACAGACCACCACCAGGTATACATTAGAATGTATAAGTTTTCTTTATTTTTTTTTTCCTGGTTATTTGTTTAAAAATTTCCAAGTGAAACTGATCACATTTGTTATATGAATATCTGAAGTTTTACATTTATGTTTTGTTTTTATTTTTTATTTTCACTTAAAAAAAATAAAAAAAAGCTAAAACCAAAAAAAATAGAGCAGTGATTTTGTTTTATATTGAATAGGATTTGGTTTTTTTTTTTTGTTGTTTTTATTGGGAAAAATTGTCAATACAAAAATTTCCCAGACTTCTCAAACAATGTCATAAAAAAAAAAATGATATTAATGGGTATTAAATCAAAAGCAATTTTAAAATTACATTGAAGTTTTTTTGTATTAATTTTTTTTTATTTTGTTTTTTCTAGAGAAAATTCAGATAAAAAAAAAAAAATTTAAAAGGAATTGAATGATTTGTGAGTTGTAATAGAATATGGTTTATTGGAATATAATATGATAGTGGTTTTTTTCGTTTTTTTTTTTTTAAATTTTTCTTCGTATCCCGTCAATTTCCAGAAAAACAATTCACAGAAAAACAATTTACAGAAAAACGATTTCCAGAAAAACAATTCACAGAAAAAGCAAAAACGACAATTCGTAGAAAATCAAAATTTACAGAAACACAATCAACAGAAACACAATTAACAGAAAAATAAAAAAATTACAAAGGTAAAATTTCAAAGGCAGTGTATTTATTCAAAAGTAAATAAATAAGAATCCTAGATTTGCTATTGAAGCATGGATTGTTCACCAAGCTACAGAAAAGAAAACACCAAGAACAAATAATAATCTCGAGGGATGGCACAATGGCTTCACTAAATTGGTTTCTGCCGAACATCCAACAATTTGGAATTTTCTAGAAAATTTGCAGCTTGAACAATCTAAAAATGAAATAGTTTTGGAACAAATATTTTCTGGAATGCCTATGCCTCCAAAAAAAAACAATATCGCGATTATTACTTGAGAGTAAGAAGAATTGTTTCCAAATATAAAAAGTATGGACGTAATTGAGTTTTTACGTGCAGTTGCTCACAAAATCGTTGTTTAAATTTACAAAAAAACAAATATAAAACTTAATAAAGGTAATTAAATCTAAATTTACAGAAACAATTTAATATTAAAATATAAAAATCGCACGATTTTCTGTGAAATATTATTATTTTTTCTGTAAATTTTGCTGTTAATTGTTTTTCTGTGAATTGTTTTTCTGTGAATTGACGCGAAATCATTTTTTTTTATATCTATAGAACGGAAAAATTCAAACAAAATACATTTATGATTTTTACATTGAAAATATAATCGTAAATTAAAATGAAATGGAATTTAGAGAATATTGTTAAACGAACGGAGAAAATCGTAAATAGAAGAACAAAAAAAAAAAAAAAAAATATTCAAATTGAAATACATGACACGATTGTGTTTTTTATTATTTATTAATATTTTTTTTTTTAGTACCTATATTCATTTAAAAAATCGCTTTTGTATTCGTATACCTTATACCATATTCAATTAAAAAGTGAACTGTTTCAGTTAAACGAATTTGTTAACGTTCTGTTAATAATTTATTGAATTTTTCAAATTTAATTATGGTTTTAAAGAAAAATTGAAAAACTATGATAAGAAATTTATGGTTTGAAAGAAAAATAGGAAAACTATGATAAGAAATTATGATTGTTATGATAAACTTTTTATGCGTTACTATCAGCTAAGAAATTAATTAAAAATTTTGACAATACAAAATGTTATTGTTAATTGATTACATACTTATTGTGCTATTTTACATTAAACACACAATTCTTTAACTAGCTTTATTTTAGATTTTTTGTGATCTATTTAGTTCATTGTTTTATTGCAATGTCGTTCATGGAAAGTTTTTCTATAGTGTGTATTAGTTCTTGTCCAATCCAGCTAATGGTGTAGTGGTTAAGACACCGGTCTTTCATACGAAAGGTCTAGGGTTCAAACCCCGACTGGGTCATATAGATTAATAAAAAATAATATAGATTTTTCTTATAGGTAATATATAATAATTAGTAGAATATAATTAAATTAAAAATAAGTATATATGGCCTATAAATTATAATTAATATCATATTGTAATAGCTATATAATAAAATAATAATAAACCATAACTCTTATACAAGATAATAGATGGCGTAGAAATAAAAAAAAAAACGTCTTAGTCTTGTACAATAGCTATACAGCCGAGTAATCAACGGCTTAGTGAAATTAATGATTCACGAAACTGAAGCTGAGTCAAATATGAATAATAAATGACTTAGTGGATGCGCTTATAGTCCTCATAGAAGTGGCAAGGAAAAAAAAAAATTATTTTTTTGTTATATGTTCATTTGTTAGACGTTTCAAATTTGATCTTTGAATTTAGTTATAGTTATTTTTAATTTTATTTGTTTATTTTATTTATTTATTTTCTTTATTTATTTATTTATTCATTCTAATAATAAAATTTATAATACATGTGCTTTTTTCTATACTTATATTTCTATAGCTAGGCAAAAAGTCAAGTCAAACTCATTATTATATACCTTGGCATTATTTTAGTTTTTAGCGCACATCGAACATTTTGACTCATTTTACAAAATGTCAGGGTGAGTCAAAACGTATTATTAATTCCTAAACCATCATTTAACTTTCAACATGTCAAGCCAAATGAAGATTGTCGCGGTGCATCTATACGAATTCAAATTTAAATTAATAACGTGTCAGTATTCATTCGGCATAAAAAATTTTCTATGCGTTTTTCCTGGTATTTTGTTTTTACAATTTTACAGATCTAAAAAAACAAATTTTTTACACAAATTACAATTTAAATAATGTACATATCGCTTCTACATAAACTTTAAGTTTATGTAGAATGGATAAGAAAATTTGGAGGGGATTTTTGAAGAAAAATATTAAAATTTTTCTTAAACTTTACTAAATCGTACACATATGAGTTGCCAACTTTGGGGAATACGTGCGCAAAGTTATTTGATTCTTCAAAAACGATGTGCACATAACAAACGAATTTTCATAAACTGTGTTTAATAACTAAACAAAATTTTGTAAAAATTCTAATAGCATTTAAGAAAAAAATTAATTCCAAAAAAATAATAATAAAGAAATACTAAATAAAAATTATTTTCAATTTTATTTGTTTTAGAACTTAGTTAGGAAGTTTAAAATAAAAATCACCGACATACAGACTCAAGTTCACAGAGTCTAAGTAAATATAATGGTATTTTTTTTTTTTGTTTTAAACTTTTATATTTTCTTTAAAAACTAAAAAAACTTTTAACATAATTTTTTACTTATTTTAGCTATTTAAAAATTTCTTAAAAAAAAATTATTTCCAAATAAAAATTGTAATAATTTTTAAAGTAAAAACAAAAAGAAAAAAAGAAAATTTTAAGAAAAAATCTGAAGCTTTTCCAATTTATTATATATAAGACTATTCCTGAAAGACTGAAAAAATATTGAATGTAAAACATAGACATATTAATAACATCTATAGGTAAAATTTTCAAATTGAAGTGCGAAATTCGTAGGATAGAAGGGAATATCGAATGTATATGAAATATATTTTCAATAGAAAATAAAAATTTCAATCGAATTGAAGCGTTTTATTATATTTTTAATATCAGAAATTTTAATTTAGAAATTGTATTTTTTATTGTACCGTAACCGAAATAATAAAATAAAAAATATTTTTTCTAGAATAACTTATGTGATTATCTTTATAAATGTTAAAATTCAAACCTATGATGGCTTTATTCGAATTGAACCTTAAAAATGTAAGTCTAATAGAATTGAAGGCTTTAAACTTAAAAACAAAAAGAGTTTATAGTCTGCTGATGAGTTTTTTTTAAAAGTAAGATATTAAATATAAATAACAAAAAAAAACTTTATAATATTTCTTCTAAATTTAATCATAATAACTTTAATTATTTCCTTTTATTATTCAAAACGTTAGTAAATTTTAAGAATACTTCTGAGAGTAGATATAATATATAAATACTTATTGTATGCAGGGTGTTCCGCATAAGAGTGCGGAAATATTTCGTCAGATCATTTCTGAGATGATTCCTAAATAAAATTAGAAAAAAACTGTATGAAAAGTTACTTAGTACAAAATTATGGTAACTTTTCAAGCTTTCATTAAGGATTTCATCCGATTATGGTATCTTTTCAAGCTTCCAATCAATAATTACTTAAAATTTGGAATCCATCAAAGATTTCTAATTTGAAATAATAACGGCATCTTTATAAAATTTTTTTATGTTTTTAGCTTTAATTTTAAAAAATCAAACAAGACTAAATTAGTTTCTGCAGAGCATGTGCGTCAAGAGTTATTTGGCACTTGTAAAATAAAAAAACATTAAAGTCCTAATAATTTGAAAACGAATAATAATAGAGCTTAATGGGGGAGTTTTATACATACAATTTTTTTTTTCTAGTTTTAGTCTCAGAAATCATATTCTGAAATATTTCCATTCTTATACGAAACAACCTGTCTATTATGTGTATGTCTAAATTAAAAAAATAAATTATATTATAATATATGTATGTATATGAAAATATATGTAGTCGTTTTTTCTACATATTTTAACGTAATAACAATTCAATTTTATAATCGGTATTTTTGTCTCTTATAGAAAGTTTTCCATTACTTTCAAAATTTTTTATTTTAATTTTTATTATTTTTATTAATTCTTTTTTATAAAGTTTTGTTTTCTTTTTGTACTTTGCACAATTTTATAATTTATAAAATAGTATGCTTCAAGCATTCAACAAAAAAAAAAAAAAAATACAAAAACTCCAGTAAGTATGCAATTAATGTATATCAGAACTAACATACGCGGCACTTAATTTTCCGAACAGGTTTTCATTAAATATTTGAATATAAAATTTAGAAATATTATGAAAAACTGTGCACACAACATGCACTTTGTTAAATACAAGTTTTGTATAGTGTAAGTATAGTAAACTCTGAAATTAAATTTTAAATATTTAATAGAATTATATTATCTAAGCATTATAGCAAAAAATGTTCGTTGTAAGCAATTTATATGTAATATAAAAATCTAATCTGTACTAAGTATGATATAGGAATTGTAATTCGAACTGATGAAACTTAAACTCACTAAGGGTTATTTTTTTAATATCTTAACGTGATCCTACAGGAAATATAAACTATTGATCTCTAACTTTTTTATTTGGTAAATTTTATTAGAGATTCAAACTATAGTTTTGTCTTACTGAAGAAAATAAATAAAAATAAAAAAAAAAAATTCTGAAAATTAAGTTAAGAAAGGACATATTATATTATACAAGGTAAAATTTTAAAATTAATTTCCATATACAAACTTTAATTACATTTGAGACTTTACGTACAATGATTTCATAATGCCTGACAAAATTTATCAAATAATTAACATACCAGATCAGTTTTTTAACTTTGAAAATCGAAATTATTTAAGCTTGTAGCCTTGTAATTTAAAATTATATTATCAGACAAATGTTTAGGCTAAACATTATAATTTGATATATTATTTTAACATAATAATAAAAAAAAAAAAAAAAAATAGTAACATCATCAAGTGAAAACTCAAAATGATTCAAAGGCCATCAGTTAAACCAATCATAACATCCTCGCATATTATTGAAACATGTTATTGTAGTGGTTAGTACACAAAGAAACTAATAACCACTTAATCAAGCAATAATGTTAGTAAATAATGCTTAATAGTTAGATTTGAGGGTATGGTTAAATCTGAGTTTTGGTCTGGTTTTTAGTAGTATTAGGATGGCAAAATCTGGTTTTGATTTTAAAGATTGAGGTATAAAAAAATTGGTAGATGTATAGTTACTTTCAATAATTTTTTTAAATCGTTTGTAATTTTTTTTTTTTTACATGCTACCCAAACACCAGGATAAATTTCTTTATACAGTGTTCGTGTAGGTTTGACTAAATGGGATATGAAATAGGGGAAGCATATAGGATAACAACAAGAGGTAATTGAATAGTTAATTGGAAATGAACCTAAATAGTTTGAATAGTTGCAAATTGTAGGATGGAATATAATCGACGGATGGAAATGCATTAGATGAAAGCATGTTGCACATTGTAAAAGTTCTCACGATAAATTATTTCTCTCAACCAGTTTTAAACCATCTAGTGATTTTCACGATATAGAAATAGGCACTAGTAGCTTCTCTTGGATTATGTATTGTTTGGATTATGCATGATTGTGAATTATTTGAGAGGAGGTATTATGTATTTTAATTCAATAATGCCTTCAGAAGAAATGTCATTTACTACAAGATATCTATAAAAAAGAGCTAAAGCTTCAATATTTCGGCGAATATTAAGAGAAGTATTTATAATACTTAAGAAGAGTATTTTGCACTACTGCATCACCTATCAGGCGTAAAACGTGAATTTTATCGAGGTAACTCAATAAAGTTTCAGAAACACCAGCCCAAATGTGAGAGTTGTACTTCATCTTAGATCGTATATATGCTTTATAGATATTAGCCAGATCTCTATAGGAGAAAAATAAGCTTTACAACGAGAAATAAAACTCAAACATGTAGCAGCATTCTTATAACTACATCAAATATACGCTCATTCCACAGATGCATCACAGATTCCACAGAACCATAGATGCTAATTAAACGATTTTTTTAGTAACCTTAAGAGCGCTATTAGGTTTTAGTTATTGAGAATTATAGTAACTGATATGAATATTTATGAGTTTAATTTGTATTGAAGTTTCCTTAATAAATTGGGTTATATTCCTATATGTAAAACAATACAATTAATAAAATGTTATTATGATAATTATGAATAATTTTTTTTTTTAACATTTGATTTAAAGAATTGATTTAAAGAACAAGTAAAAGGAAAAAGAAAAGGATATAACGAAAAGAGAAATAATAAATTTGGAAAAATACTATTTTTTTTTCATGTTTACCTTAAATTAATTCGAAATAATACTAATATAAATTTTATTTTAAATTTTAGTTTGTAATATTAAATAAACTTGTTGAACATAATATATTTTGTTGGCTCATATTATTTGATTTTATTGCCTGGAGATCAAGTGTATGTAACATGTAACTTTAAAAGCAAACTATATGATTATGACTATATACTCGTATATATAGCGATAACATTAAAAACAAAATTTAAATGTTAAGAATAATATTATTTTAATAATAATAAAAATAATAATAAATAAAAAAAAAACATGTAAAACTAAAGGTTTTTGAAGGCGCACCATTTTTCAAAAGATAATAAAAACTGTTTTAGAAATATTCTTAGAAATTTATATGTAAGCAAAATTGTATATACATATGTATGTATATATATTATATGTTAAAAACTCAACAGATATTTTCTTAAATTTTAAACAAACTCTATATAATTAAAAAAACTTGCTAACTCCTGCAAAACTTATAGTTTTAAAAATTTAATTTTTGCATTTTACTTTGAAAGAAATGGCCTAGTTTAGAATCTGTGTCTTATAGGTGTCTAACAAGTAAATGTAACAGTAAGTCGATGCAACCGACTTATTAATACCCTACACCTGAATAATTCGAATTAAATTAAAAATCCATAAGTGTTTTTGGCAGCTGCTTGAACTTCTTCCCTTTTTTGTCTTATTCAACTCGAATTTCAAGAACGTAAAAGAGGCATCCGCTTGGATGCTTGACACCCTTGTATAAAATTTTAAGTTTCTATCTTAATTATTTTCGAAGATTGGTAGTCCTTGGGATGTTTGTGTCAGCTACCCGAATTGCCACTCCAATTCATCGAATCCATCTCAGGAACATAAAGAAAACTTGCCAGAACACCATTCTATTAATTTTAAAGGTTCTACTTTTGTTGGTTTTGGAGATATGCTCGTTGCTCTTGTGCTCGTCCGGAAGTTTTCAAAATACGAACCCATGGTTCAAATTCTTTCAAATATCAGTTTCCAATTTTACAGAAAAGGAAACATAACAGAACACCTTTGTACTAAAAATAAAAGTTATATCTTTGTTGGTTGTGGAGATATACTTGTTTGCTCTGGGGCTCGTCCGGAAGCTTCCAAGATTTGAACCCATGGACCAAATCCTCACAAATTTCAGAAACATAAATCAAACATGAAGGAACACCATTCTGCCTAATTTAAAGGTTATATCTTTGTTGCATTTGGAGATAATATCATTTGCTCTGAGGCTCGTTCGGAAGCTTTCAAAATCCGAACCCAAGGACCAAATCCTCTCAAATTTCAGAGGCCTAAATCATACATGAAAGAACACCATTATGCCAAAAGTAAAGCTTATATCTTTATTGGTTTTGGAGATAATCTCATTTGCTCTGGGGCTCGTTCGGAAGCTTCCAAAACCAAACCCATGGACCAAATCCTCTTAAATTTCAGAGACATAAATCAAACACGAAAGAATACCATTGTACCAAATTCAAAGGTTCTACCTTTGTTCGTATTGGATATAATCTCATTTGCTCTGCGGCTCCTTCGGAAGCTTCCAAAATTCGAATCCACGGTTCAAATTCTTTCAAATTTAAACCCATGGCCAAATCCTCTCAAATTTCAGAGACTTAAATCAAACATGAAAAAACACCATTCGGCCAAATTTAAAGGTTATATATTTGTTGTTTTTGGAGATAATCTCATTTGCTCTGGGGCTCGTTCGGAAGCTTCCAAAATCCATACCCATGGACCACATCCTCTTAAATTTTAGAGACATAAATCAAACTGGAAGAAACATCATTATAAAAAATTTAAAGGTTCTATCTTTATTGGTTTTGGAGATAATCTCGTTTGCTCTGGGGCTCGTTCGGAAGTTTCCAAAACCCGAACCCATGGACCAAATCTTCTCACATTTCAGAGACTTAAATAAAACATGAAAGAACACTACCCTGCCAAATTTAAAGGTTATATCTTTGTTGGTTTTGGAGATAATCTCATTTGCTCTGGTGCTCGTTCGGAAGCTTCCAAATCCAAACCCATGGACCAAATCCTCTTAAATTTCAGAGACATAAATCGAACGGGAAGGAACATCATTGTACAAAATTTAAAGGTTCTATCTTTATTGGTTTTGGAGATAATCTCATTTGCTCTAGGGCTCGTTCGGAAGCTTCCAAATCCAAACCCATGGACCAAATCCTCTTAAATTTCAGAGACATAAATCGAACGGGAAGGAACATCATTGTACAAAATTTAAAGGTTCTATCTTTGTTGGTTTTGGAAATAATCTCATTTGCTCTGGTGCTCGTTCGGAAGCTTCCAAAACCCAAACCCATGGACCAAATCCTCTTAAATTTCAGAGACATAAATCGAACGGGAAGAAACATCATTGTACAAAATTTGAAGGTTCTATCTTTGTTGCTTTTGGAGATAATCTCGTTTGCGGAGATTATCTCCAAAAGCCCGGGATCATTCGGAAGCTTCCAGAATCCGAACCCATGGACGGATTTTGTCCAGATTCGAACTTAGCCTTTCTTTCGTAATTAGTAACCTACTATATAAATTTCATCAAGATAGCATCATTATTTTTTGAGTTATCGTGCGTACGGACGGACGGACGGACGGACGGACATCGCTAAATCGACTCCGGCGGTGATCCTGATTCAGAATATATATACATGTCTATACCTAACTCGCTTCCTTTTGGTGGTTACAAACACCATACCAAAGTTAATATACCCTATACTTTAGGTGTAGGGTATAAAAATAGAAAATTTTCATTTTTTAAGGTTTAATAATTCCAAAAAGGGTGACTGAACAATAAAATATATTAATGTCAATTCTTTCTGCTCTCAAAATTGTAAAAATAGATCATTGCAGATAAGCATTGCAGAACAATGAAGAAGGCAAAATTTTTGCAAAATGTTGTTTAACATAACGGTAAATTTAAATATTAAATTGTAAAAAAATTGGATTACTATTTTCATTTTGATTTATAAAGTTAAAAAAATGTTCTGTTTTTTAGCGTCTTCAGATTAAAAAAATATATAGCAGAATTAAATTATTATGTTTTATAGCAGATTTTAATTATGTTCATTAAAAAATGGTGCAGTGACAGAACGCCCGAAGGAATAAAGCCCGCGGGATTTAATTCCTTTTGAATTAAAATTAAGACCCACACTAGTTTTTGTTATTAAAAGAAGAGAATAAAAGAATATGTAGAGTAAACGCATTAGGAGGGATTTTGCAGTTTTGGATAAAAATTGGCGTATCTCCTTTTTCCAGAATATTTACTAATATGTATATGTGCGAGATTCTGAATTGGAAGGGATTTTAGAAATGGTTACAAAATCAAATACTTATATATGTATATAAGTAATACTCGTATTGTCAGGAATTTTGGGATGGATTTTAGAAATGAATTTAAAATCAGGATTATACGCTTCTTACAGAATATTTACATATATGCATATGCGAGTTTTGAATTAGGAGGATTATATACATATTCTGGAAAAAGCGTATAACTCTGATTTTGAATTCAATACTAATATCCCTCATAAAATCCCAGACGCCTTAACAATGAGACAAAAGTTCCATGGGAGTGCTGGCTCATTGAAGTGAGTCAAAAGTGCCAATGTGACTTCTGACATGTCACCAAATAAAATACAGTCAAATGAAATAGAGACTCATGATAGAAATTTTTATGTTACTCAGTGGGCTTTAATTCTTTTTCGAAATGAACTTAAAGTCCACGATCTAGTGGAATTAAGACACGTGGGCTTTAATTCTTTTTTGAAAGGGATTTAAAACCTACGGGCGTTAATTCCTTTCCGCGGGCTTTATTTCTTCGGGCGTCCTGCACCTTCAAAAATATAGCTTTTCAAACTTAGCTCCGTAATAGGTAGAGAGCTAAATAAAAAAAGTTTTTCTATAAAATTAATTTTTGATACATATTCTATCGTTAAAATTTTATTATTCTATATCTTAAAAGAATAGAATAAGTAGAAGAAGAAATTGAAATTTTATGAAGTTTGTAGAAGTTTTATGAAAAAGGGGATGAAGGAAAAGACGGGTGGACAGAGTGAAACCAATAAGGAAATTTTTTGAAAAATGTGCTAAAAAAGAGTTTAATATTTGTATTAGAATCAATATTAAACATAACATGGTGGCTATTGAGGCTAAATATTATACATTTATAAGTATTTGTGCACTAGAACGTATTAAAAAATTTAAATCATAATTTGATTTAATTGAAATTTTAATTTTTAGTTTTTATTTTTAATTTATTTTTCCTGTAACTAAAAAAAAATGTTCTGATGTTCTGCGTATTGAGTTCTTTGATAAACGGTAACACTTTAAAACCTTATTACAATTCAATTGTCTTAAACTAAAAATAACTTTAGTTATAACTTAATCTAGCTTTATGCGAAAAGATCAATAAAAATATAAATAAGATACCTAATAAATAAGATCCTGAACTTTTTGGAAAAAACGATTTTGGAAGATCAATTGAGTAAGGGTGATTAACAGTATTGGAATAAATTAAGAGTATAAATAGAAAAACTGAGTCAGAATTCTTTGAAGAAAATTGAATATTTTGTTGTCTAATAATATCGAAAGAAAAAAGCAAAACTTAAAGTCCCAGTACACCTAAAAATACTAAGAAATTTCAGTACATTGTTTTAAGTCTAACTCATTTAGGATTCTTTGAAAGTTTCTTTTTTTTTTCAGAAACAAAAATTTAAAATTCTTAAATTTAATAATTTAATTCTTTACTACTTTTGGAAAAACACAACTATCGTTTTTTATAAATTTTACAATCTTTCGATTTATCGATTATATTTTAGATTATAAATTTAAACAAGGTAGAATGTAAACCAATGGTTTTTAAAAGAGCACATTTCCAAAAGACAATACAAACTGTTTAGAATTGTGACTTGCACAAAAATTTGAAAATTTTAAAAATAAGAAAAAACGTGAAAATAGGACTTTTCTGGAATTTTGAGGGGTTATAAGTCCGGGACCCTATATAATTAAGAAAAAACGTTAACAGACGTAAATACATATTATTGAACCTTTAATTTTCATGTCTTGCCGAAGAAAATTTTTTACAGGTGCCTAAGTTATATAGGTGTCTAAAAATAGCAAATTTTTAATTTTTGAGGCGTAATAACTCTTAAACAGGGGGGCTTGAAATTTTGAGGGAAGAAAGAACTTTTAGAATTAATATTATATTAGTTATTAGAATTAATATTATATTATTCCGAGGAAACTAATATTAATATTAGTTTTAATATTAATATTAGTTTCCTCGGAAAATTTTTTGGGTGTTACCAGTCTAAAAGGATGGGGCTGCATAAAAAAGTTGTTCCATAAAATTAATTGTTTATGAGACCTACCCATGGTTAAAATTATTTTTCTCTATCTTTAATGGTGTAGAAGTTTTGTAAACAGACGGACAGAGTGAAACTTATAGGCACATTTTTCAAATTTTTTTTTGGAAATGTGCTAAAAAGAAAAAAAAAAAAATTTATATGTTTCTAATAATGTTAGAACACATTGCATACATTTAAGATGAAATGCATTTTTTACTAAAGCTAGACTATACTATTTCTTAATCATTCAGAAGACTTTTCCATATAGAATATCTATATATAAATATGTATTGAAGTATATATTATGAATATGTATATATATAATTTTTTTTTAAAAATATATATAATATATAGTGATTTCCGTTCTCCTATTCAACTCCCATAAATATATTGGATAAAATAAAAAAAATTTATTTAGATGTATTAACATTTTACCAATTACATAAAACTGAACTGTATATAAATGTTTGAAAAGATCAACACAGTATTTTACTTGTTATCTAAAATGTAAACGTGTTATGAATAAATAAAATGTTGTTATATAATACACAGTTGTCTATTTTTTTTTTTTATTTTATTTTATTTTTTTTTTCGTTAGGATGACAACTGCATTTATTTTACAATTTTCAGCAAACTTTAACACAACCAAAAAATTTATATACGATTGAAAACAACAGGATATCATTAGATTTTTTTGATAAATAAAAAGAATTTTAAAATGATTGGATTCAACCGTAGGCGAGATATGTCCATCCATATAGAAATGCTCTAAGGACAGCTAATAGAGTCAAATAATAGTTGTTTTTGTGTTTTTTTTTTGTTTATAGAGATAAAATCATAGAGTGAATTGATATTTGAAGTTGGAACATTAATTTTTTTATTTTTATTTTTTGTTTTATATTTTTGTATCGTTTAAATGTAAGGAAAGTATTGAAATCGTGGAAAAAATTAATTATTATTATTGAAATTTTGTGGTAAAATCAAACTTAAGATATGTTTTTTTTTTTTATGTGTGGGTTGATGGGAATCTTCAAAACTTACAATGCACCCCGTAGCACATGTGCATGCCAACACCCTTCCTCTATTAGAACTATATAGTCAAACTAATTTGCCATTAATTTTATGCTATCTTGTTTGATTATTGGTTTTATGTACTTTCCCTAAGGAAATCTGTACTTTGCGCTAAATCTAAATGTTTTTTTCTTTTAAGCCTTCCGGTAATAATTTGATTATTTATTAATAGAGCAGCTTCAACATTTATATGCTCTTCTAGATGAGCTTTATGCTTTATGACATAACTGTTTATTTCATCCATAACTTTGGGGATTCTTAAATCTCTATTAATTTCACTATTACGTACATACCAAGGAACACTTACTATGTTATGTAGGGCTTTGTTTTGAAAAGCTTGTATTTTTTTAATATGCTTTTGAATGGTACAACCCCAAACCTGAACGCCATATAGCCATATAGGTTTAATTACTTGGTTTGTAAATTAACATTTTATAATATATTGTTAGTTTAGACTTAGGAATTAGGTGTCAGTAATTTTCTTTATATTTATTCTCAAGTTCCAGTTTTTTTCTTTTTAACTTAAGTTCTGATAAAAAAACGGTAACGGTGTATATAAAAAAAAACCAAAACGGACAAAGATTTCTGAAAGGAGCTTATCATCCTTAAAGGAGGAGATATGAGATTAGTGATATATATATTTTAGAAAAGGTGGCGTCACAAAATACAATTATATACACTGACTTTGCCCTACGCTAACGCGGAATTCTTTTATTTACAGAATTCTCTTTATTTTAATTCTACCACCCGCTTCTAAGTTATCCTACCATGTTTTTTTTTTTTGTTTTTGCATTAGATTGTACAAGAAAGTTAAGAAGACAATACTTTTATTTTATATTTTTTGTTTGGTACATTAAGTCTCAGTCAAGTTTTATATTATTACAATGAATTTTCTTTTTAGAAAATGATGACTACGATAATCATTTTACTAATGGTTCCATTCCATTGGCTATTGGTTTTTGTTAAATTCTTGTTTTATTTCTCTTGGCCTTTTACTAAAAACTTTTTCTAATAATAAAAAATAGATATATATATAATAGAAAAATAAATAAATACAAAAAAAAAAAAATTGTCATAAAAAATGATGTTATATACCAGAATTAGTAACACAGGTGCATTCAAATAGTCATCAAATTATTAAATTGTTTTAAAAATGCATCCGAGAAGAAATTGACCTTAATATGAATCGCAAAAACTATATAGCAAATATACATAATATGTATGTACTAACATGTACTTATATATATATATATATATTTTTGGTATAAAAATTAAATATATTTATATTTACAAATTGTTTTGGAATGATAGTTTGAAAGGGACCTTGAATATTTTTTTGGTTTTTTTTTTTGTCCAAATGCATTATGAATACTGATTTAAAGGTCAATTCATGTAATTGTCAATTTTAAGGATCGACACAAAAATGCAAAAAAAAAAAAGAAACAAAAGTTTTTTTTTTTAAAGAAATGGAAATAAAATTTTATTTCATATAGGTTTTAATAACAATTATTTTTACAAACTACTGATTTTTATCGATATCGACTTTATAAAAAAAAAAATCATCGAATAATTATTTGTAATTTTTCAAAAAAAAATAAAATTTTATGTGTAAAAGAAACAAAAATTATAAAATTTAACAATTGCAAAAATACTTTTTTAATTGTTTAATGGGGGAGCGTATCGAAATATCGCGTAATAAATTCTCCTATTTGTAAAATCTCGGGTTTTTAAATCGCGCGCGTTAAAATCTTGTGTCTCAAAATCGCCATATCTTTCAAATCGCTTTTTCGCCATATTTTTAGAAAAAGATCGCGAAAATTTAGATATGGAAGAAATACAAGAATTTTTAAATATTTAAATTAAGCGGGAATTTGGGGGTGCCTAAATGCCTTGTTGTTGAAATATGTATGTAAAAAAAAATAATTTTGAGGAATTTTAGAATTGGTTACAAAATCAGAACAGAATTTCAATGTTTTGTTTAGCGAGGGTTTCTAAGCTATAGTTCTCGCTATTGGTGGTCCTTTTTTGTCCAGGTTATGTTTAAAATATGTATAAATACAAGTTTTCAAAATTATATATAGGTTATTTACCAATAGATTTTTTTTTGGGTTTTTATTTAGATTTACTTATTTGTAATTAATTTTGGAGAATAAGCAAAAAAATTCCAAGTTTTTACTTTTTTCACAGTTTTTTTCCAGATTTTTTTTGTCTAGGTTCACCTCCGATCACCTCTAAATTTGTTTTACAAGTAGCAAACAATTTTGTTGTAAGTTTTATTTAGGGGGCTACAAATCACTCAATTCAGCCTCATATTTGTATTCGTATTATAAATGATATATATAATAACATAAATTTTATTAAATATTTTTTTTATATAAAGATTTCGTAAAATTTATACCACTTTTATATTTAGATAACGCTTAAAGGTTACAGTTAAGAGTTTTAAAACAAATAAAAGCTTTGAAAAAAGTATAAGTACATTCTGAATTATTGTATGACTGAAAATCGAGCCACCTGTAGAAAGATTCCAAATATAGAACTCAAAAATTAAAATTCTAAATATTGAATGTAGTATTGTACCTACCTTTTCTGTTTGGGAGTTTAAACATACTTTTAATAATTAAGTTAATAATATTGATTTTGTTTTGATTTGTATATTATTATGTCAGAAAGATAATGTCAGGAGGAAATTGTATCAATTTAACTTCATTGCATAATTCAAATTGACGCTGTATAATATTAAAAAAACTGGCACAAACTTAAATGAAAAAAAAAGGGTTGAGCTTTACTCTATAATTTTATTTGACCCCCTTTCAATAAAAGCCTAACTTCTCTCAAAATTTCAAGTTTCTAACGGTTTAATTTGGAAGACAAAAGGAGTCAAGAATTTTGCAAAATTTAAGTTTCGCATAACGGTAAATTAAGACACCGTATGCTACAAGTATATATTTATTGTTAAAGCTATATTAGCTTTAAAAGCTTAAAGCTTTATTAGCTTTAAATATATTTTTAAAGCTAATAAAAGCAGTAATCGTTTGGTGTTTTCAAATTGAAGATATACTTATATAACTTGTGTTATAACAATTTATATATAGAGCTTTTTAGAGCTTTGGGGGGCTGTGGCTCCGTAACGGGTGGGGCTACAGAAAAAAGTTGTTAATAATAAAATTAATATTTTTATGATATCTATCAGCAGTTAAAATTTCATGGCTATATTTAAAAAAAAATGTGGGGATCTAAAAGTTAGGTGTTCGAGAGCTACCCAAAGTTTTGGTCGGATCTCAATCAAAACCTACCTACAAATTGTTGTAAAAATATTTTGTGTTTATTTCAAGACTCTAGCTTTCTTAGTTTTTGAGTTATCTTGCTGACGGACGGACGGACAAAGCTTAATCGACTTAGAATGTTTTTCTGATCCGATCCATACCATTGAAGGTATATCTAGCTAGCTTATTTCGAGGTGTTACAAACGGAGGAGCAATTTTAATATACCCGATTCTTATCGTACGGATATAATAAAACTAATAGTAAGTCAATATTTTCAATATTTTTTATTTAAAAATATTTTTAGCATTTTTAGCATAAAAATATTCGGAATATTTGCTTATTAGTTTAAATCTGCCGTATGATCGTTCGTCTGTTTACAAATATTCTACATCGTTTAAGACAGAACAATGCAAATTTAACCATAGATACAGCTCTTAAAAAAATGAATGTTGTAGAACAAATTTTTTTATGAAACTTTACTCATTACGGAACTACAGCCCCTAAAAGTTTTGAAAAGGCTCCCTAAAGTTTTGAAATTGTGTACATATCAGCTTCTGCGTATTACTTGTTCAATCTAAAAACGCCAAACAACAAGGCCGTAGCTTTATTTTAGGTCTAGAAATCAAAATCAAAATTATCCAATTTTTGTCCATTATTATTTACTTTTAAAAACAAAAACAAAATTTTTAATTTTTGAAATTTTGACTTTCTTCATCACTTCGGCACGCTTTTGCATATAACTCGGGAGAAGAAAGATCTTTCAGAATTAGTATAAGTTACCTCAGATAAGTTACTATTAGGGTACAAAAATTGCAAATTTGTTATTTTTAGACATCTGTAACTAAGGAACATTTTTTTATTTATGCAGAGTTTTCTTTAAGTTGTTGAAACTGTCCGTGTGGATTTTTCAGAATTTTGTAAAGAAAATTCTAAGAAAAATTACAAATTTTAGCGCAAATTACAAAAATGTTTTAAGGAAATGCGTGCCTTTAAAATCATTTGGATTTTTTCTTTGTTTTGGTTATTTTTAAATTCTACTTAAATCTTGTTTTAGATAATGGTATTACGATATTCTGAAAATCTATTTAAATTAGTCCATGAAGAATTTGTTTTTATTACAATTTTCATTTTAGAAAAGACTAATTCGCTTTATAAATGCAACAGTCATTATAGTTTGTCAAAAAAAAAAACAAACAAAGAAGAAAATAAATGATAAATTAAAATAAATGCAATTATATGTAAGATTGTGATATCATAAAACTCACTTATACATTATTTAGTTTGAATTTAACATACGAGTACATACGTAAAAAAAGACTAAAATCAAAAAATGACATAACAGATAATTATACATTGCAGTTTTTAAGGGGAAAATGATGAATTTTTTTTTCTTAGTACGCAAGACAGTTTGAACGATGAACAATGAAATGATTTGTCGAATTTTTCGTTAAATATTCTGCAAATTTGACAAAAATTTGTTTGATTGAATGTTTGATATAAAAAAATAAAATGTTTGAAATGATTGTATGAATAAAAGTAGGTATAAGTAAGTTGGTTTTGTTTTATTTATTGGTACAAAAATTATAGTACATATTACTATTTTTACCTACATATTAATTTTTTATTTGTTTGAGAAAATGTTTCAATGCTTACTTTACTTTGTTCAATACTTACGACAGCTGAAATGGTTTACATTATTTTTTAAGGTTATTTGGCTTATTTTCATTTTGATACTTTGCTTTGAACATATTGACATTAGACATATTTTGATAATTTGCTTTAAATATGACGTTATCACATAGTCTAATGATTGTTATAAAGATTTGGCGGAACTTTACAAAAGGTGACAAGGTCGATTGATTCCACTTTTTTCGTGATGAACAATTATAAAGTTCATAAACTCCTGTGTTATGCGGGAGCATTTGTGTGAAAACCTTCATTTAATTACTTAAATAACGGTAAATATATTGGGAATTATTTCGTCTACAGATTTGAATAGAATAGAATTACGTTAGATAGGTCTCATAAAAGCTTTGAAGATGATGTATGTATCATAGTTAAAGGTTATCTTGTTTGAGTACACGACGTCTAAAAAAAAAAGAAAAACACTTTATTTTTAAAAAATATTTTGAATATAAAAAAATATTTTCCATATAACGGTACATTTTAAATCTTCAGTTGAAAAAAATAAAGTTCAAATTAAAATTGAAAAAAGAAGATTAATGGATGAAACAAATATATTTTTATTTAATGAAATGTCGTTTTAAATTTAAGTTCTTAGCAAGTTCTACCGATAATAAATTAACCTTCCTTCTACCTTGATTTTTTTTGAATAGACCTTTAGCTAATCTAGAATATTTTTATACCCGTACGATAGGATCGGGTATAATAAAATTACTCCGCCGTTTGTAACACCTCGAAATAAGCGAGCTAGATATACCTTCAAAGGTATGGATCGGATCAGAAAAAAATTCTAAGACTTTTGAGCCATGTCCGTCCGTCCGTCCGTCCGTCCGTCAGCACGCTAACTCAAAAACTAAGAAGCTAGAATCTTGAAATTTACACAAAATATTCTGGGGGTAATTTGTAGGTTCCCTATTTTTTTTGGTTGAGTTTGGACCAAGCCTTAGGGTAGCTCTCGAACACCTAACTTTTAGATCCCCACATTTTTTTAGCAATAGAGCTATGAAATTTTAACTACTGATATATCTTACAAAAATATTAATTTTATTTTTTATAACTTTTTTTTGTAGCCCCACCCGTTACGGAGCTACAGCTCCCCAAAGGTTCAAAAAAGCTCTATATTTAAATTGTTATAGCACAAGTTGTATAAGGTATATCTTCATTTTGAAAACGCTAAACGATTACTACTTTTATTAGCTTTAAAAGTATATATACAATAAATATATATTTGTGACATACGGTGTCTTAATTTACCGTTATATGAAACTCAAATTTTGCAAAATTATTCAACCCTTCTATCTTCTAAACGGTTTAAGTTGGAACCTTGAAATTTTGACAGAAGTTAGATCTTTTAAAAATTTTTTTGTATCACTCCCCGTTTAGGAGCTGTAAGGAGTCAAAAACTGAAAATTTCCTATTTTTAAACATCTGTAACTTGAACACCTGTTAAAATTTTTTTGAAGTAATACACAAAATTTAAAGCTTCAGCATTATACTCTTATTTCTGTTAACAACTTTTTTTAATAATATAGGGTTACTTTATAATTGACGAAAGTGTTACTTGATTTTTTCAAATTTTCTAACAAATTTCTTTAACGAATTTTTTCCATTTTGTTTTACTCGATAATTTGAAATTGTTGAGGATATAATGCGTAGTACATAAAAATGCAAATAAATAAGCAACATAACGGTTGCTTGAAGAATTTTTATTTATATGATATTAATATATATACATACTTATATAATATCATGTTTATTTACATATCGTATATGTCACTAGTGAATGAATGATAAGAGTATAGATATATTTATATAGCGCCGTATTTACATACATATATGTATTTTATTGTACTTATAAGAAATTATTCTGTCAATGGAATATTTAAATATAATATAATATAATATTTAAAATTATATTTATTATTTTGTACTAAGTAAATTTAATATACATTTACCGCTTAGTATTTAATGGTACAATAGAATATTTGAAAAAGTTTTGGATTGATAATCGTTATGTGGAAGCTTAGAATCTGCTTTTGAAGAATGTACATATAAACATAGTTTGAATATATGTACAACCTATAGTTCTAGAAATTATAAAATTCACCCAAATTATTTTAAAATACTAAAATATTGAAAAAATAATATTGTAGGCAGAGTGGCTGTGAACATACTAACGGTTCGTACGGGTATCTAAGAGTTGACAAAGGCAACTGTATTTTTCCTCGTTTTTTTGTAAAATTAGTAATTTTTTTTTATTTTGGCCATTATTAGTGCCCAAAAACTGTTCTGCAGTCTCATGTTAAATATAAATAATATTTTTTAATGAAAATAGTCATACATATCTCGATTTATGTTTTCATCAATATGGATTTGAATTTGATTACACTTACATTTCTTTATTTTAAAGTGCATCATATGATATGAGTTTTTTAATTTAAGATATATTGATATAATGGTTTGCTGTGTTATATGAAAATGAAGTAATTTCCATAAGGTCATTAACCATTTACATACTCCCGTTTCGAGCGAATATGTTCGATTAATACAAGTTACATTCGCCTGTCCATCTCATTTTTCTTCTTTTAAAACTCTAGAGCTTGTTATGAACTAAAACTTTTGCTATACAATGTTTTTTAATTTTTTTTAAACCATATGTAATGCTATTATATCTTATGACACTTTTTCTTTTATTTCTACGCTTACCTATTCTTTTTTCGTCAATGAAATTTTTTCGAAGATTATTTTAATAACCGTCGTTAAGCATCCATATCCGGCATATTTTTTGATATTAAATAATCTCTTTTTCAAACATTTGTTTAAATTTTATTTGGTTAATTTGTTATTAATATTAAAAATGTTAATTTAAAATGCAAATTATTTGAGCTACCTACTTATCTATTTTAATTTTAGAAATCATGTAGAATAATGCAATATTATTAAACCATCCTCTATTAAGATCAGTAGAGGTAAGGCCGGTTTTCAAATATGTTAAAAACTATTATTATTTTTATATTTACTCTATATTTGGTATTAAGAGGGATTTGTTTTCAATTAAAAAATTTTGGTATCTGTGATTTGAACCCGCAATCCATCGTTTAATAAGTCATAATCTACTCGATCCCTATATTAAAAATTTTTCACATTTATATTTCCATTCTGGCAAAGTTGCATACATATAGGTTTCTTATTTTGTTTTTTTATTAATAAATCAAAATCACCTCATTATTTATGTAATAATCAGCTCATTGTTAAGCAATTAATAAAAAAAATATAATATATATTTTTCTTTTTAAATTTTATTTAATTTAATGGTATAAATTTAATTTTTAATTTAAGTTAAAGGATAATCAAGAAAAAAACTTTTAACAAAATATGCATAAAAAAATGAGTACCAGACGGTGATAATCGATATTAAAATCCCCCAAAACAAAATAAAAAACGGTACGGTAAAAGAGCAGTCATATGATAACACAAGACAATATTTTTTTGTTATGTTATCACCCATTCTGGAAAATATATAGTGAATAAATTATCCAAAAAATATACCACAATAAAAACATAGAATTCCTAGATTTAACTATTGCTGTTTTCATTATTTTCAATGAGTACTTAAAAAGATATGAGTCTCTTTTTACGATTCACATCAATTGTTTGCTCATTTCCATTCCGACCAGACAAATTTACTTTTAACTATTTTTGTCTTGTATAAAGTCATTGACAGTTAAAGACAAAATTAACTCTATTGAAATAAAAAAGTTGAAAGAGAAAATAAACAAATAAATAAGAAAAAAAAAACACTTTAAATAAAAGAAAGTTTTTCTTACATTCACATTTTTGCTACCCCATTCAAATTTTTTTATTTTTCTTGTTTCACTTCTAATTTGATTTCTTTAATATTTTTTTTTTTTTTCATATTTACACCAGTGTGAATTTTTAATAGCATTAGTGGAAAAAAAATTTTATGGTTGGGTAATCGGTTCTACCCAAACCTAATAAAAAATGTATTTTTGCTCTCCCCTTCTATAAATTTTGTTTACCTCTATTAGCATTATAACCCCACGAAAGACTCATTTATTTATTTATTTATTTGGTCGAGATCAGTTGACAGCATTTTTCATAATTTTTTAAAAGAAAATTTTTAACTTTCAATAAGAGAGATTCGAACCATTTTTTTTTATACCTTTAGGGTTTTAGCGACGTTTTTAGTTTTTATTCAAAATTTTGAAGAAAAAATTTAGCTTGACTTGAAAATTCAAGCAAGTTGAATTGAATTGAAAAATTTCCGATACGATTAGTCTTATAAGCAGCAGAGTATTGGAATATAAGAAGTTCATGTTTTGAGAATTATGATTATTATAATTAGGACTCAAGTTAAGATGGCTCCAAAATGACATATATATTGTATTTGAAATAAGAAAAAAAAAAAAATAATTACTGGGTCAAAAAACACTATAAAATAGTTTAATTAACTGTATATCCCCTTCATGACAGTAATATTGATATTATACCTTTTTATACCAAAGAAGTATTGCTATTGTCCTAAATATTTCCCAAAAATATTGTTTGACAGTTTATTAATTTTTTAAAAGTTTTGACGTAATTTTAATAAAAGTTTAATTTCAGTTTAACTCTCTACTTTACTCTTTGTATTTCTATTCTCTGTAATATTATTATTCTTGTATATTCGCTTTCTATTATTCTTAAATGAGAAGTGTATGTTTAATGGTGTTTAAAAAAATAGAAGATAAAAACAAAAAAAAAAAATTAAATAAAAAATCAGTGGGAATTCCTGTTTACGCAGTCATCAAGAACAAAAACAAATAACTTGAGGGAGAAATGATTCTCGTTGAAAAAAAAAGAAAAAAAAAATTACCACTTGAAATGATGAGAGTAGGTGAAGGTTAAAAGTTGATTTCTATAGGGGAAATGAGAGGAAAAATTGAAGAAAGATTGAATATAATTCCAAAAATTTCTTTTTTTATAAATTGAATTTAAAAGTTTTACTTTGAAAATCACTGTACTGTGAATGATATGATGTTGATCATATGAAAATATTAAATTATTAAATTGTGTTATATGTAGTCTTGAATAGTTTTTTCGTTTGGAAGAAATTTATTTTGTTGAAAACTAAATACCTAATCATTTTATTTGTTAAATTATATCTTTTTATATAATTTTTAGAGAAGATATTAGAGCATTATTGTTCCTAAAAAAAAATATTTATTTGTCTATACTAACAAATATATGTAATAACGTAAAGTGCGCCAATCTCAAAACTATCTGTGATATGTATTTTTTAGTAAGGGTAGATAGAAATTATAGAGGAGATCAGAAGATCTAAAATATAGTTGTGAAAAGTTAAAAATTTATTTTAATGCTTAAAATGCCATTGCACATTAATTCTAATATGGTAAATTTTTATTTTTATATTCAATGGATGCAAACAAAAAAAAAAAATTGAAGGCAGAAAAAAAATCTTAAAATTTTTTTTAAGTTAATGTAAAGAAGTAGTAATTTTTATAGAGGGACTCCACATGATATTTTTTGTTCTACTTAATGCTTACTTATCATTTTACATTCTGGAAAAACATACATACATACATATTATATACATATTATATAATACCATAATGTTATTGAAAATTATTTAAGGACATAAACACTTAAAAATGTTCTTATAAAATTCTTATGATATTTTTTTGATTTATTTGTCTTCAAAAAAAAGTCAGTGGGGAGAAAATAAAGAAAAACAAAAAAAAAAAAAAATCAAGTACATTATTCAGATTTTGTTATCCTTAAGGAATTCTGAGAAATAAAAAATTATTTACAGGATTTGTAGGGTGTATTACAAAATAGCAAATGAAAAAGAAAAGGTAAATGAGGAAATAAGGAGGTGACTTTTATTTTTCCTTTGTTGTTTTCAATATTTTTCTTCTTTGGTATAGGCATGATATCATGTAAGTGGAATGAAAACAGGATTGTAAATTATTTCTTTTCTTTTATTGTTTATATCCTTTATATATTATTTATTCAATCTTTGGAAGAATCAACTGAAAACAATAATAATAAAATTTGAATTGGCTCTAAGGAACTTTCGAAAGATAATGTGTAAACAATTTTCAATGAATAATGTGTGTAATCAAAAGGTGTTTAAAATTATATTTCATTTTGAATTTATTGGTAATTTAAAAGTTATTGATGTCAATTTATTGAATTAAATCACTTAAATATCGAAACAAAGTGAAAACAAAGTTAAATAAAATAAATAAGTAAAAAAAAAAAAAATCATTTCATTGGATTTACACATTTTTATGTAGGCAATTTTTTTTTTTTTTTTTCTCGTAAATTATGGAAATTACATGGAAAAATATTGAATAATTTTCCAAAATAAACACAACAATTAAATAAAAAAAGAGTGATAAGGAATGAGAGAATATGATTTGTTTTAAAGTACTACCAACATTTTTATTTCATAATATGAAAATTGGTATATTATTTAGTTGTTAATTGATTTTCTTTGATGAAACAAGCTTAATTTCTTCTAGTCTGGGTAACTTATAAGTTAAATTTTTATAGTTATTTTAATAAAGATAATAACTTATCATACATAGTGGAAAACTGGTTATATTCATCCAATTTCTAAGAAGACAATCTCTGAAGCAATTCCTTTAACTATAGGTCTATTGCTTTAACTTCAGTCAAATATTTTAAACAAAATAAATTCTTACATATCATAACATTTAATCTGTAAATGATAGACATTTAAAAACCTTTTACTCAATGATTTTCCAACCGATTTACACTGTTTTTTTTTAAATGATAAATATTCAGTTCAGCTATCCTACTATACCAATATTTTTCCAAAATTTTCGGATTTTTATTATTAATTTTCCATTTTTATAAAAAAAAACTCATATAAAAAATATCCATACATACATATGTATCATATAGTATAATCTATAGCTATTATATATTCAAATAATACGCTCTTTTTTTGTTCTTTTGTTTCCATTAAATTTTAAATTTTCCTTTTTTTTCTTTGCTTTTCTTTCTACATACATAAACAAAATTTTAAAATGATAGTTTGTCATTTTATGATTTTTTATTTGAGTAAACAAGAAATGTAACATGTAAAATTTAATAAAATTTTCAATATTACTACATAAATCAAGGACATCTTATAAAATGCATCTTATAATATAAATAATAGGTATACATATATTGAGTTTCCAATGTTCAATAAATCAGGGGCATCTTCTAAAAGATAATAATAACTGTGTTTTTACAAAAAATATTGTTTGCAAAGAAAGTTTACAAAGAAATCATAAAGGCATTAATTATTGAAAATTGTATTTTTACGTTTTAAATAAAATCATAAAAAAAACTAAGTATATACTGTATATAGTTTCTTTATAACAAAATTTCAAAAATCAAAAAAAAATTGCTTATTTCGTTTTTTAACTCAAAATGGACATATGAATTAAAATCAAATATAAATAAAGCTCTTTTGAGGGCTACCATATACTTATTAGTTAGAGTAAATTAAAAAAATCATAAATATTGGCTACGGATAATTGTGGTTAACCACAATTATTTATCAAGCAACCTCAAATTTCGAGTTCAACGTAAAAAAAAACAATAATAATATTCAATTAAAAACATTAAACAATAAAAAATCCTTTTGAGGACTATCATATACATTTGATAGAGTCGATTTAAAAATTCCAAATATCTGTTATTGATTGCGTTAATTGCAATTGTTTATTAAAACACCCCGAAGGGGCGGGCGAATACTAGTTAATAATAAATCTCCAACTCGAGAAGTATCTAAAGAGTAACGGTTACAAAAATGATTGCTAATACTTTACATCAAAAAGATCAAGAGACCTGAACCTAAAAAGAGTACTTTTGCTTTGATAAATATAATGTAACCAATGTATATCTGCTCTCTGTGTTATATAACAAATATTTAAAATTGATGCTAATATCTCTGAAGGCTTTATGTTTTCATCTAGTCAGTTCATATCTTCAATGTTTTCTATCCTCTACGCCAAATTAAACTAACAACTTTGTGGGAGACAACCACAAATTTTTGTTTATTTTTATTTATTTGAAGAGGTCACTGAAGTGTCACCGATGACATATGAACAATATTTTTAGTTAACAAAACAGTAACCTTAAAACTTAAAAATGCGGAAATGTTAACAGGGTAAGTAATAATCCCTCGAAAACCAAAAGTTGCTTGTTATTAACAAAGCAAACCACTTTTTATTTTATTTTATAATATAAATGTTGAAAACTCCGGATCATTAGAAATGTTGGATTCAAAGGTAAACAATAAACTTGTCTGAAAAGATCAGATTTCTCCGATAGCAAAAAAAGCAACGAACTTTTAAGTCGGGGTAAAAAATATTTTATATCTTCAAATCTTTTCCAAATGTATAAAAAAAATTCGACAACCGCTTGAATATAATTTAAAATATTTATTTTACATATGCAATGTACCCAGCATCTAAGAAAGATACAAAATCATGTTATTTAAATCGAAAATGATATTGAAGTTGAACCGATTGAACGGATGATGGCTTATAAATATCTTTTGCTTCCTATATGAATTTGAAAATATTATGCATAAAATTCAACACTTCTAGCGTAATACTGGTAGGGCAGCTCAAGCTCATTAATATATGTTAGAGATTATTTAAACTAGAAAACGGAAAGTCAAAAACTTATACATAATAAGGACCTCTAACTTGTGGAACACAATTACATAATTTCCATGATTAATAAGACTCATAATTCAAGGAAAAAGTCAACATTTTCCTATAACAATCATTATCCTATCCAAATATAATATCACTTCACAATTTTTAACTACTTACTTCCTAATTACTAAACTGCAAAAGGAGCAAGAGTATTATGTAAATATATTGATTATAGAAGGAGGCGGGTTTAGTTAGTAAAAATCTTACATTACAAAGGGGATAAAGATTTTTTGCTGTCTTTTGAAGACTCCCACCATCTTTAAGAAAATAAAACCAGAACCAGATAAAATTAACTTCAAAAACAAAATAAATTTCAAAATAAAATAAACAATAAATATCAGAATACCAAAGAGACTATTGTGGTCATTAAGTAAATACCTATAGGTATAACTACAATAGTATATCTTTAAAGAAGTTAGAAAGTTTTGGCGTTAACAATTTAATTTTGTACTTCTTTCTCCAATTTTAGGAAACTCTTAAGGTAACTTAGGGAATTGGTATTCTAAACTTCAAATATTTAAAATAAACTCTAAATAAAATTTTATAATAAATTATGTAGAAATATTATAGGGGATGAATAAAATAAGTAAGCGCTGGCTAGAGCCAGAAGAGGAAATCTGGGTAGTCATAAACTCAACGATCTTAGTGATCTAGCGGTTAAGCAACCTGCAGAAATGGTAAGGTTTCTGAACGCAACAAAATGGATCTAAAATAAAACCTAATATAACCCTATTATAAGTCTTGTGGTCACGGAAGTGGTAGCAAAACAGCGCTAACGCGCTAATTGGGGTTACTGTCATGAGCGGCGGTGGCCAGCCACCTACACCAACCAACAAACCAAAATAAGTAATTTGTGTACTTAAAATAGATTCTATAAAAATTAAAAAAAAGGTGTTTTTATATATTCTGTTTGGTTTACAAGTATCAAAAATATGAAAGTTCGAAAATACTAAGGATTTAGAAGGAAAAATAAAAATTATAAATATAAAAATTTCTTTCTTAAAAATAAAATACGTAATTTTTTAAATAATAAATTTTGTGTGCGAACAATTAACAGTTGATAATTAAAAATGAAGAATTTTTTATTTATTGCCTGTCAAAAGGGAAGGAAAGTTCATATCATTTCTAATTTCAGAATTTTAATGAGAGTACAATGATTCTTTTAGAAAACAAAATGAAAAAAAAAGTTTCTAAATATATATTTCGTTTCTTATTATTTTTATTTTTAGGTTCAGATCTTCCTTTTTTTTGCCAAAGAAAATGCCATTGTAATCTCAATTTGTCTATTAGTCCGTCTGGTGTTTTTGTTTCCTGTTGTAAAAAAAACTTATAATAAGATAACAATTAATTAAAAGACAACAAGTTAAAAATCATTTTTCACATTAGTTATGACTCTCTGTTTTTGGTATCAAATTAAAAAAAAAGTATATTTCCACTTTTTGACATAACAATAATTTATATGCTTTCTAATGTGGCACGAAATTTAAATTAAATTTCTAACTCATCAGAAAGAGACATTTTGTCTTGACTATTTTAAACTACAAAATTTTGACCTCCATTATTATCCTGCCCAAAGAAAAAACCGAAAAAATGATTCATTAACTCGTTCTGTTCCCCAATAGTCACTATAAGATGCAATGCTATTTCTAAAATATTATTTTAAAATGCAGTTATTAAATGTCTGCAAATATAAAGAAATGTTGACATGTCTTACAGGAGAAAATGAAGAAAGGCAAATTTCTTATAGAAATCTAAAATTACCAGAATGTGACACAGTAAAAAGTAAGATTTTTTATAAAAAGGGTCTGATTTCTGATCGACATATACGAGTATAATAATCTGGTTATTGCATTTGAAGTGTAACAATATTCAGTATTTTTAATTTCTAAAAAGATTTAAATTTTAAAAATTATAGGATTAAAATTAAATGAAAACTTGATTATAGGAATAAAAATTTGATAGCTTTTTACTGACGTCATTTCAATAAAACTTGTGGTTAAACAATACTTTAAAAAAAGAAACAACTGTTGGGTATTGTATTAATATAACGGTTAATATATTTTCTTATACTTTTTTTTTGTCTTTCAGTGACGAAATAAAGCCTGAATGTCATCTTTTGACAAGTAATTTCTCATTTGTAACTATTTTTTTTTTTTTTTGTTTAGTTTTCCATATCCTAACTAATAAATCAAATTTTCGAACTTCAAAAATATTTTTTTTTTTAGAAAAAACAAGGAAACAAAACATAAAAGAAAACAAAATATAACAAAGGAGTAAAAATAAAAGAGAAAAATATATATTTTCCGTATACTAATCATCGGCTTACCATTTTTATTACAAAAAAAAACAAAAAAAAACACGGAAAACGCAGGGACTAAAAACATATGTAAGTTTTTACAATTGTATACCTTTTTAATGTTCTCAGGTACTTTATCTATTTACCTGGTACATACAATATACAAGCGTAAAATATAACTCAGTATAAAATATATATAGAGTTTTCTGACTTTGTGGTTTATTTTACTTGTGTACCAATATTTTGTTCTGGTTCGGTTGTAAGATTTGAAGTTTTTTTTTTGTTGCTAGAAAATAAAAATTAAAGTGGTTTTTTTTGTTAAATTCTATGTTATTTTTATGCAACAACTATAGGATCATTTTGCTTTTTATATTATTAAATTTAGTGCATATCATGTGGCAAAAATTTGGAATTGATTAAAAAAATTAGATATAATGTCAGATTATTTTGTAAATTTGTACAATGAAAATTCAATAAAAATAACGAATATCTGTGAGGGCTGCGATTGGCAATGAAGGCTTTAAAGAGCTCTAACGGTACTTTGAAAATTGTACGTATATGCTTAAATAACGGTAAATATCTTAGAATTTGTTAGATCTATATAAACCGTTATAGTCCCAAAAGATAGGTCAGTAAACAACCCTTAAGGGGATATACATATAATTAGTACAGGTTGTCTCATTTAAGTACAGAGCACCTAAAACAAAACAAAATTTTAAAAGTATTTTCATTGTGGAAAATTTCAACGGAATAGGATAATGTACGTCTATTAAAAACTGAAGTTGATTCTATAATATTTTTTGAAAAATTTGTTAACTATTTCTGAAAGCTTGTTATATTTTCTCAAGATGAGTTTTTAATTTCAAAATTCAGGATAAATAATTGAGATCTTCTTAGGTCATTGTAAGAACAAAGTTATGCATTATAATTTATATTAAATCCTGAAATTTAAATCAAATTTCTAGGTCATTAGAATATAAATGAGATATTTTGCCTTCACTATTTTGTATTCCACTAATTTTGTAGTGTATTCTTTTACTTTCCCACAAAAAACTGAAAAAAAAACGATTAATATACTCGCCCTGTCCACCAAAAGTCATTATAAGATACAATGCTATCTTTAAAATATTATTTCAAAAATATCTACAAATGTGTAATGTTAACTTGTCTTACAGGAGTTACACAGAATAAAGAAAGGCAAATCTCTTGTAGAAAACTAGAAAGTTAAAGAAGAAAGATTATTAAAATGGTTTGAAGATTACAAGAAGGTGACACAATAAAAATTAAGATTTTTCAAGGGATCAAAAGGGTCAAATTTCTATCGACAATCTAGAAAATTGAATTTGAAGTGTAACAATATTCAGTATTTTTAAAAACCTGGCTGGTTAATAAAAAATATAATATGTAACTCTGAACTGTGGAATATATCAATGATGAGCAACCAATTTGGAGTACTACAAAAAAAAGGAAGAAAATTAGAGCCTATATAGAATATTTACATTCCATATTTTAAAGATTGCGCTTAATAAAACATGAGAAATCGTACATCATAGAGAGGATTTGTAGTGGCTTTACGCTTATTGAACGACAAAGAAAATCCATTTGCTATAATCCAGTTGCTAACAAGAAGGGTACGAATTAAAGAAGAGGTAAACAATTTCTTTATTCACTTTATATCTAAAACTTTTCAAAATAAAAATTTAATTCATACATTTTATACGAATCACCCTTTTTATACTTAGTCTAAAAAATTGTGCTATAACTAAAAAGTTAAAAAAAAGAAAAACGAAAAAAAAGAGATTTTCATTTCGAAAATAGTTGAAATTAGTTTTCTTGAACTGTCAGATTTTTTATTTGTTTTTATTTTTTTGGCTTTTTAATTTTCTTTTGTTTTTTTTTGTTTTTGGTTTTGTTCTATGAAGATAACATGTTAGAAAATTTTTCCTTCTGATAAAATAAAAGTCATACGTATATTAGTCATATATATGTATGTAATGTACTACATTATGTTGTAAATCTTGTAAGAACTGAAAAATTAAAATACAATAAAAAGATTAAAAAAATTAAGTCAAACTTTTTAAAATCATTACTAATGGAACATTTTTTATTTTATGTTTTTACTTTTTTTAATATATACCTGTATTCAATTAGTTTTTGTTTTATTTTTTTTATATAACATTAAAATGAAATAATTTTTTAGAATTAAATAAAGCTTTTTTAAATTTTTTTTAAATTATTTTTGAGAATTAAAGATAAATTTGAAATTAGACTATAGATAAGTTTTAAGATAAAAGTAACTAATTAATCTGGTTATTAACGCAAGGCTAAGGTTTTTGAGAATCTGATTCAACTCAATTTATTGACTCAAAATTATAAATCTTATTAATTTATAATTTTCTTTGGATTTTTCTTCAAACTACTTTTGTTTCTACAAACTTATATATGTTCTTTTCGCAAGCGCCACGAAACCCCAGAAAAAAAAATCGCGAATTCCACAATCAGAAAATATCAAGATCCCAAATTGCAAAATCTCAAAATATTAAAAAGAACTTTTAAGATTATTAAGAAAAAAATTAATTTGGTGCGTTGGCTGATGTCACTTATAAATGTATAGATATGTACATACATTTGTGTATGTAAATGCGAATTTCTAAATTAGGAGAGAATTTAAAGGATTCAAAATCAGAGTTTCAATCAATTGTTTAGCATGGATTTGGCGGCGGGTGCCTTTATTATATATTTAAATATATGTAAAATAAATAACTACTGAGGGACTTTCTAATTGGTTACAAAATCAGAGTTTTATGTCTTTTGCAAAATATTTACATATATATATTTATATGCGATATTCTGAATTTAGAGTGATTTTTAGTTGGTTATAAAAAAAAATTATACGCTTTTTCGAGAATATTTAGGAAAAGAAATATAAATAATGTACTATGTAGCACAATTTTTTTTCAGCATTTTTCGTATTCAATATTTTTTTTTTCATCGATCCGCATCCGAAATAAAAAAATCAAAAGAAATTATGCTAAGAAAACTGCTTTGAAATTTTGGTATTTCTTATTTTTTTGGTAAGTCTTATCTTAAATCAAAATTGTGTATAGTTTATTAAAAATATTATCAATAAAGTATAGTGACAAGTAATTTATTCTTATATTTCAACTGTTTTCCCATTTATAAATAAAATCTGTTCATATATAGTCATTAGTTCGCGTGTAAAAATAAAATTAAATGTTGTGCTCATGTTATATGATCAAAATATTTTCACTTTTTAATTTTAAAGTATAGTTTAGTTGAAAATAATATAATCCAATTGATTGAAATTCAGTCCACTTTAAACATAAACTTTAAACATACACACATTTCTCCCATTGCTTGAAAAAGATCAAATGAAATAAAAGAGGATTTCCTTAAAAAAAATTTAAATAACTTGACACCTCAATGTATTAACACAAGTTTAATAGAAATATTCTGACTTATTGGAACAAGAAACTAAGAATAAAGTGGGATATAAAAGGAGAATTGAGAAGGGATATACTTTACTTTAGGTACATTGTCCAATTACCTTAAAATATTAGATAACGGTACCTAGTGAGGTCACATATATTTTATAGAACATGACTTTTGGCGGAAAGGTCATTTAGAGGTCAAATTGATTATTTTGAAATTTTCCTAACATTTTGTAGCATTTTACTTAAACTGCATATTTGTGTCTGCTTATCGCATATTTGTGTCTGCGATAGTGAATTGGAACCAATTTTTTACAACATTATCGGACCTACTATTGTCTTTAATAAATATCTTGTTTCATCTTAATTAATGCTAGTATCCCAGAAACATACTACAGTTTAAACGGATAATTTTGGTATAAAAAAAATAAATTTCTCTAGACTTTCTAAAAACCACTATAATTTTCAAAGACACTCTATATTATTTTTATACTGTTAGTTTTCTTTGTATCCTTTCGAGCGGTATATAATAAGTATGGTGTGCCTTGATAAATAGTCGCAATAGAGGTTAGAAATACGAAATTGAAACAACAATTTTAATAAAAAATACTATTTAATACTTTACATGCTTAAATAACGGAAAATATCGCAAAAATTGTTAGATCTATAAAAACTGTTGTAGTCCCAAAACATAAGTCTGTAAACAACCCTTAAGATAAGTTAAGTATGTAATTTTTTCAATATACAAAAACATTTTATAACACCTTTAACGTTTTAAACAAAATATAAATTAAAGAAAAAACTTTAATTTATGAACGAATACATTTCAACATGATATTCATGCCATCATTAACATTCTTATTTTTTTTAACTTTAAAATGAGTTAATTTTGAAGTGTTTCGTCCAAACAATATTAGGTTAGGTTACTCCTCAGTAGGTAACTTGTAGTATTGGCCTACCTAGACAACTCCAACTAAATTTTTATTTACCGCAGTGCTTTATCTAAAATTTTAATACAATTAACTGCGAGATGTAAAAAGAGATTAAAAATTCAAATTTTGTTTTTAGTATATATGCGAGATGTAATAAAATAGAATAAAAATTTAGGAAAAAAAACTTTAAGGTGATATACTTAAAATTAGTACAGGTTGTTTCATTTGAGTACAGAGTGTTTAAACCAAAAACAAAATCTTTTTAATATGCACTTATAAAATAAATATAACGGTACCTTTTTTGTAAACAATTTTTTTTCTCTCTTTCTTCCTCTTTCTAGGAAGTCCTTATTGGTTACTGTGGTTCTTTTTGTTTTTGAGTTATGGTAAAATGCTTTTTGGTAGAATGATAAAAAATAAGTCAATGTTTCATATAAAAATGTGATTAAAATCTCATTTTTTTCAAAGTTGTTATGCTTCTTCCAGGGGGGTTTGGGGCGGCAGCCTCCATTATATTAAATACAATGTTATTGAAATATATATGTGAAAATATAATTAGGAAGGACTTTAGAGTTGCTTACAAAATCTGAATTATACGCTTTTTCCTGAATATTTACATACTATATATTGTATATATGCGAGATTCTGAATTAGGAGGAATTTTAGAGTTGCATTCAACTTTAGGGTATTTCCTTTTTCTAGAATTTTTCGTACTTTCAGAATTGTTCCACAATATTGTAAAAAATTGGTTCCTGTATACTATCGTAGGCGAAAATATAACGGTTTAAGTAAAATACTACAAAATGTTAGGAAAATTTCAAAATAATCAATGTTTCCGCCAAAGTCATGTTCTATGAAATATAGGTGACGTCACTAGGTACCGTTATATAAAATTTCAAGGCAACCGGACAATGTACCTAAAGTAAAATATACCCTTGAGATGAAAGATTTATTGTAGTTAATCATTTATCTACTAAAATATGTTTGAAAGATTTAATTAAAAATTTTCCATGATTGCTGAATAAGTTCTGATACTGGAACATATGTTTATACTTTCCAAATTACTTCTCATTTATAAATAACATATTTCATTATATAATATATATAAAAATATATATATATATATATATTTTATATGCATCCATAAAATTTTCATACCTTGATGTCTATTTAACTTTAATGTCATATTACAAAATATGAAATATTTTGGAAATTAAAAATATATTTATAACTTTTATTTTCTATTTTATTGACTTCTGTTACATCATGTTTCAATTAATTACTTTTGAACATTATTTTAGATAGATAAAAATTATAAGAAAAGAAGATGTTAATATTCTTTTATGTGAAAGGAATTTTTTAAGATTACAATTTTTACATTATCATATAAATGTTCTATTTTCAAAGTATAAAAATTTGAAGCCTCAAATAAATCATTTAGTCCCTTGCGGATTCTACTATAAACATTTTTTCTTTTTTGACCTAAAAAACTCTTGTATATCAGTTTAATTGAACATAATTAATTGGTCAATGGTAATTTAGGTTTTAAAAAATTTCCGACTTTATCTGTACAAAATATTGAAACTAGAAATTTTTTTACCGTTAATCAAATTACAGTCTTAGGTAATAGGGTATATATTATAAAAATAACTGAAGTAACATGAACGTTACAATTAAATGAACGTCAACAAGCACCATATTGTAATAATCAATGTAATAGTATATTTAAATGTATATTTTTATAATCATTTAAACTTTTTTTCTTACAGCATTTTTTACAGCGTGGACATTTTTTGTTACTAATCTATTTAGATATTTTAAATAGGGGCCGGTTTTTTTGCTGAACAAAAAATATTGATTAAAAAACTGTTGAAAATAAAATGTCAAAAAAAAAAAATAAATGGGGGAAATACTAAAATTGTTAAAAAAAAAAAATTGTCGAATTTCTATGTTGAAAAACGAAATTTTTGACATTTTTTAAATGTATGTTTTAGGAGGGAATGAAGTATATTTCTATGTAACAAAAATAGTTATCTATAAAATGGATTTTACAGTTGGTTTTAAAATCGTAGGGTTATTATATTATCTTCTATGATATCTATAATTGTAATAGTGTATCTATAATTATAATAGTGTAATTATCATACTGTGAAATATGAGCGTATAAAAAATGAAATAAGTACGAATAATTAAATGAAAATCTCTTAAATCTTGTAATAATTAATTAAAAGTAAGGAAACAATTTCCAAATTAAAGAAATTCTATGTAATCCATAGAATAAAATAAAACATTTTTTTATTTTATTCTATGTTTTTATTCTATGTTTTTTTATTTTATTCTATTTTTTTTATTAGATTGTAAATTAGACTTATGTTTATATATAATATATGTATATTAATATGTAATATGTATATAATAATATATATAATACATATATTATGCAGAATATACATATATTAATTATTATCCTCCTCCTCCTATTGTATAAAATGTTAGAAAATCGTTAGAAAATCAGGATTATTTGCATTTTCCAGATTATGGATATATGTATGACAGATTTTAAATTAGGAGGGATTTTATAGTTGGATATACAGAGTTAGGGTTTCAATAATAATTGGCTTAACGGTTTTTTTTTCCTAAAAACGACTGACCATTACATTTATATCTAAGACTAATATACATATTATAAAAACAACAAAATTATATTCATATATAATCTAATATTTAAACACGTGTAACAAATTTTATTTATTTATTTATTTTTTTTTTATTTATTTATTAGAATAATAAGGTAGTGAAGGTAAATAATTAGGTGAAGTCAAAATTCTAAATTAATGTAAATAATAGAGCTATTATAAATATTATTTGAGTTAAAAAAAACCGTTGATGAAATGAAAAAAATTGTTATTGAATTGAAAATTTTTTATTTGAAAATAAAAGTTTTTTTTTTGAAAATGACTAATTGTTTTTAAAATTCATTTTTCGCTATTCAACATTGTTTTTTTCAACTTTTTTTTTCGACATTTTGTTTTTCAACATTTTTAACATTTTTTTTTTCAACAAATCGACCCACATCGATTTTAGATAAATCTACCGTTTAACTAGAGATTTGCAATTTTGAACACAATTTGCTTTTCGATGATAACTAATTATTTTTCTATGATTATAAATATTAGATTAACTATTCTTACTCTACTATAAATTTGGAAAATATAATAAAATCATAATGCATCATAAGAATTTTTTAGTGAAAATCAGTGAAAGTCTAAAATAACACAAAACTATGATGATGAAAATTTAAAGATACACATAATATATGATTTTTCTGTTATTTCTCTTATACTGAAAAAAGAGCGGTTTTAAAATCGCTTTTAAATTTACTTTTATCTTTTTTTCTAATTTAGTTAAATTTTAAATTTTTTTAAAACTTAAATCAAATTAAAAAGTTAAAAGTTGAACATTAAGGTAATATTATGTAAGTAGTTACATATGTTGAAAATTGTCATAATTCTTTAATTTATTTATTAAAATTTTTATGTGCCCAAGGATTTTCTAACAAAAATAATATGTATGTACTTTAAACGTTCCAAGTGAGTACATTTGATATTAATTCATTTTTCTTTTTAATTGAAAGAAGCGTATAATTGTGGCTCTATGAAATAAAATCAAACGAAATAACTACGAAACGTCAAAAATGAAATAAGTACGAAAAAAAGCCCATATTTTTTTCGGATTTATTTCACCTTAACATTTTTCGAACTTATTTCATTTCTGGTTTCGTACTTATTGCGTTCGATTTTATTACATATAACCTATAACTGTGAAATATGAGCGTATAAAAAATGAAATAAGTACGAATAATTAAATGAAAAATCTCTTAAATCTTGTAATAATTAATTAAAAGTAAGGAAATAATTTCCTAATTAAAGAAATTCTATATAATCCATAGAATAAAATAAAACATTTTTTTTCTTTTCGCGGCGGCGCGGCGGCGTTGACAGACAAAGGTTTTGTTTTGTTTGAAAGAGATTCATATTATTCGATAGATTCAAATAAATTCTACAACTTTATTTAAATTTTAAATAAAAAATCGCGGCGTCATGGCGATTTTAGTTGTTTTAGAAGGGCGAAAATTCAAAAAAATCAAAAATAATAATCAAACAAATTTGTCGAAAATTAGGTAATTTTTAATATGTAATTTTTAATTGAACACTTGAATTGAGTCTTTTTTACAATTACTCTGCAAAATGAACATAAATAATTGTTTGGCTTTGTGCAATTGCTTTACCTTGTAGTAATATATGACACTGATTGCAGATTTTAAGATTTCGCCACGGCAAAAAAACAATGCTTGACGGATTTGTTAAACAATTTACAGTAATGTTAAATACCAATAAGAATTTTTTAAATTTCCAAATCTGTTCTTTTGAAAAAAAAAATTTTTAAATTAATTTTGATTATTGTAACTTTATTTAAGATTTTTATTTAAAATTTCTAAATTTTTCGTATTTATTTAATTTATGATATTTTCGTACTTATTTCATTATGAAATAAAATCGAAAGTTCGAACTTATTTCATTTTTGATTTCGTACTTATTGTGTTCGATCTTATTTCATAGAGCCTATAATATTGTGAAATATTGATAATAAAAAAGCATTTACATACACTATAAAACATATTGAAATAATTTTTAAAAGAGTGTAAAAATCTTATGACAATATTTATGTAAGTCAAACATAAATAATTAAACAAATAAAAAAAAGGTACCTACTTTATTTTTTAAAACTCTTTTTGATCCTTTTCAAAATTCATCTAAAAGATTTTAACATTTTGTAAACTTAAAGAAAATGAAAAATGAATTTTTAAATCAAATTGTTTGATAACTGTTTGTCATTTTATGAGTAGGATATTTTTAAAAAATGAAATTTAATTAAAGCATACGTGCTCATATTATACAGGTTTACTTTTGTATGCAATAATTATGGAAACGGTATATGATTTCATATAAATAACGCTAGATTTTCTAATAAATAGGCTCTATGCAATAAGTTCGAAAAAATTTCTTTTTCTTATTATATATTATGTTTCCTTAAAATATATCTCCGTACTTATGCCATAAAATTGCTTAGGATACATGTACCAAACACAAAAATGATATAATTTCGAATATTAAAAAAACAAGGTAGAATGTAAACCAATGGTTTTTAAAAGCGTACTTTTCCAAAAGACAATACAAACAGTTGAGAATTGTGACTTGCACAAAAATTTGAAAATTTAAGCAATAGAATTTAAAAAAATGTGGTTTTCACATAACAGTAAATTTAAATAGTAAATTACAAAATATTGCATAATTTTTATATTGCTTTATGGATATAACAAAATTTTTGGTCTTCTAGCGATTTTAGATTGTAAAATTATTACGCAGAGCCTGAGATATATACAATTGAAAATGGGGCTTTTTTGCAATTTTAAGGGGCTGAAACTCTGAAACCCTATACAATTAAAAAAAACCTTTAACACACGTAAAATATTACTCAAGCTTTTATTTTTGTACCTTGCCGAAGTAAAATATGTAAAGGTGCCTAAGTTAAATGTGTTAAAAAAGAGCAAATTTTCAATTTTTGAGCCCTAAAAATTCATAAACAGGGGGTGGTCCAAAAAAAATTTCGGAGAAAACTTATACTAATCCTAAAAGTTCTTTCTGTCCTCAAAATTTCAAGTCCCTATTTGAAAGCGTTCCGGAGTTATGAGGGTAGAAAATCATGCAAAATTTGGTTTCTACATAACTGTAAATTTGAATACTAAATTTAAAATAGTTGTATAGTTTTGATATTAATTTTCAAAGCTAATAAGAGTAGCTGTCGAATGATTGAAAAAATGTTAAGCAGAACATGCGATATAAGCATTTAAAAATAGGGCTTTTTCAAGGTTTGAGGGGCTGTAGCTCCGTAATGAATGAGCTTACATGAGAAAGTTGTTCCACAAAATTAATTTTTTTATGAGACCTACCGATAGTTAAAATTTTTTTTTCTGTATTTTTAACGGTGTAGAAGTTTTGTAAACAGACGGACGAACAGACGGACAGAGTGAAACTAATAAGCACATTTTTTCAAAATTTGTTTGGAAATGTGCTAAAAACGACATAAGTAGATATATATCTTCTGGAAATAGCGTAAAATCCTGATATTGTAACTAACCATAAAATTCTATAATAAAAATATTTGAACCATAAAATTATTTTTCTTACATACATATTTCAAAAGCAAGGCGGCCTAATAATTCAAATTGGACTTATGTCCGTTAGGACAGTTACAGTTTATTACGATTTGTTTTATTAAACAAAATAAAATTTCTTAAATATAGGATCCCTTTTTCCCGAAAATATACCGTAAAAAAATAACTTTTGGAAAAGGAAAATATGGTTATGGCTGCTTTTTCTTGATTTAGAATCAATTTTATTGTTGGTTAAAAAATCAGAATTATTCACTTTTCCAGAATATATATATATATATACGGATTTCGTAATTATATCTTTTGACCTTATGGTGTAGCGTCGTACTGATGCCATATGTTATTATAAAAATGAAAGTTTTTTATGACGCAAGAACAAAATTTCAATTTTTGTCGTACTTATGTCATATAATGTAGCGCAATTAAAAAAATCAAAGTAAAATAAAGGTACATAATTTAAATTTAAAATACTTGAAATTTTACATTATTCTTCAAATTCTAAAATTCTTCATTTTTTTAAATTAATATTGTAACTATTAGGTTTTATAATAACAGTAAGTCAACTTTAACTTAGTTTAAGATAAAATCAAAAAATATTTTTTTTGCTTTATGTTTTATTTAATTATAAATTGTCTAATATATTATATAAATGTATAAAGTGTAATTTAATTTTAAGATTAGATTAAGATTAATATGAAGGTATGATAATGGCGACTTTCCGGATAAAGTTTTAATTTCTCGAATTATTATTGTTACAAAGTCGTGGATTACTGAGCTGTAGCTATTATATAAGATTCTATAATACAAATATGTATTATATTTGTACCCCATCTATTATTTTATACAAGAATTATTTATGTATTTTTATATTACTATACTAACTATAACAATATAAATTTTTAATATTGGATATGCATATGACTTGACCGAGATTTGAATATATTGCAGACCTGATATGAGAGATTTAAAACATGGATAAAAATGACTCAATTAATTACATATAAAAAACAAATAATATTTTCAAATTTTCATTATTTTTGTTCTTATTCGGTTTCCTTTTTATTTTAGATGTTAAAAAAATTACCATTGTCGCTGACATTTATTTGTCTTAAATTTACCATGAACTGTCAAATATTAAATGTAAAAAAGTAAAAAATCATAAAAAATACCTTTATATTTTTTTTACTGTATTATGTACTACCTATATAGTACGTAAATTTAAAAGTCAAATTAGTAACAAATTTATCAATAAATTTAACCAGGAAAAAAAGGTTGACGTAAATTTAAATTAAAATTAATTTCAAGGGATAGAAATAATATAGTAATCTTATATGTTTAAAATTTCCTTTTAAATTTCTAATTAGAAAAAGAAAATTTATAATAAATTTAGTAATAAGGCATTCAAAAAATTTAAATTCAATTTAAAAAATTTTTGTTTGATTTTTTTGATAATTTTTAGTACATTTCCAAAAAAAATTTGAAAAATTGTGCCTATTAATTCCGTCTATTTACAAAACTTCTACACAGTTAAAGATAGAGCAAAAAAATTTTAACCATGGGTAGGTCTCATAAAAAAATTAATTTTGTGGAACAACTTTTTTATGTAGCCCCATCCATTACGAAGCTACAGCCCCTCAAATTTTGAAAAAGCCCTATTTTTGAATTTCATGTTCCGTTTAACATTTTTAGCACATTTCCAAAAAAATTTTGAAAAAAATGTGCCTATTAGTTTCACTCTGTCCGTCTGTTTACAAAATTTCTACACCGTTAAAGATAGAGCAAAAAAATTTTAACCATTGGTAGGTCTCATAAAAAAAATAATTTTGTGGAACAACGTTTTTATGTAGCCCCATCCATTACGGAGCTACAGCCCCTCAAACTTTGAAAAAGCCCTATTTTTAAATGCATATATATCTTCTGTTTTGCTTAAGATTTTTGCAATCTGAAAAAGTCATTCGACAGGTATTTTTTTAACTTTGTAAATTAATATCAAAATTATACAAGTTTTTTTAAATTTAGTATTTAAATTTACCGTTATGTGAAAACCAAATTTTGCATGATTTTTCTACCTTCATAACTCCGGCACGATTTTAGATAGGGGCTTGCAATTTTGAGGCAAGAAAGAACTTTAAGAATTAGTATAAGTTTGCTCAGAATTTTTTTTGTACCACCCTCTGTTTATGAGCTATTAGGGCTCAAAATTTGAAAATTTGCTATTTTTAAACACCTATAACTTAGGCACCTGTACACATTTTTCTTCTTCAAAACAAAAAAATTAAAGCTCTAGTAATATATTTTTATGTGTGTTAATGGTTTCTTTTAATTGTGTACGGTTTCAAAGTTACAGCCCCCCAAAATTGCAAAAAAGCCCTATTTTCAGCTGTATATATCTCAGGCTCTGCGTAGTAGTTTTACAATCTAAAAACACTAAAAGGCCGTAAATTTTCTTACTTCTATAAAGCATTATCAAAATTATGCAATATTATGTTATTTATTATTTAAATTTATCGTTATGTGAAAACCAAATTTTGCATGATATTTCTTTTTTCATAACTCCGGAACGCTTTGAGATAGGAACCTGAAATTTTGAGACAAGAAAGAACTTTTAGAATTAATATAAGTTTTCCTTAAAAAATTTTTCGTTCCGGTCCCTGCTTAAGAACTATTAGGGCTCAAAAATTGAAAATTTGCTATTTTTAGGCACCTGCTCAAATTTTTCTTCGGTAAGACATAAAAATTAAAGCTCCAGTAATATATTTTTACGTGTGTTAACGGTTTTTCTTAGTTATATAGGGTTTCGGACTTACAGCCTCTCAAAATTCCAGAAAAGTCCTGTTCTCACGTTTTTTCTTATTACATGAAATTTTCAAATTTTTGCGGAAGTCACAATTCTAAACAGTTTGTATTGCCATTTGAAAATGTGCGCTTTTAAAAACCGTTGGTTTACATTTTACCTTGTTTCTTATTACATGAAATTTTCAAATTTTTGTGCAAGTCACAAATTCTTAACAGTTTTGTATTTTGTATTTGGAAATGTGAATTCTTTTAAAAACCGTTAGTTTACATTCTGCCTAGTTTAATTTTATTTTGTGTGACAAGAGAAAGTAAATCGTTTTAACTTTTTACACATTTGCTATATTTATTCATTAAAAATTGTTTCCACTAGTTAAAAAGATTTGATACTTCTTACATGATGTACTAGTAGTTGAGCAAAAATGAGGAATTTAAAAGGAAAATTTAACTAGTTTTTTTTTTTTTTAAAATAATTAATTTGCTTTGAATATAGGGTAGATTTTTAAATTAATTTGATATATATTTATATGTATATTGGTTTTACATTTTATATTTAAATATCAAAAATCGGATATTGGATATCAATACTCGATACTCGCGAAATTTGTTTCACCCAACTATTTGTCTTCAAATGACGCAAAAATAAACAATACATTTTTTTAATTTTTGTTGCTTACAGAGGAATTTTTTATACGACCATCAGCCAAAAAAAAATTGATAATATATTAATCACATCAGCGACAACCGAAAACTCATGACGATTTTTGATTCGTTCGTTGATTGTCACAATTGTGAGTAAAATACATAAAATATAAATAAATAAAATAAATAAAATAAATAAAATAAATAAAATAAATAAATTTGATATTTTTAAACTAATATAATCAAAAGAAAAATATTGAAATTTCTCCCTCAGTGATTGCTCATTAATTTAATTATTATTCATATCCTATGAATAAATATACAATATTATTAAATATTTATGTTTAGTGACACTGAATATTAATTGTTGCATATTTTTAAATTTATTTTTACCAATACGGATGAATAAAATATTGAATATCTGTTCCTAACAAAAAAAAAAAAATAATTGTTGATTTGGAACAGTTTGTATAATAGTTAATAATATTATTGAAAAATTACTAATCATTTACTAATGTATTTGGCGAAAATTTTTATCTAAATTACAATTTCTATAAAATATCTACAACGTTACTATAAAACTTTAAAAAATATTTATTTATTTATTTATATACAGTTACCGTGATACATAAATGTGGCAGGTAGCTAAATATAACGCCTGTTTCCTGGTAGGAATGTGGGGTGTACGAGATATTATCTGATTTACTGAATTCAGAAATTATTAATCAAACAGTTATAGTAAAGAAAATAAAAACTGTTGGAAAAATTCGAAGAATTTTAATTCTGATTTTATTTGTTTTACGGGGGTAGGTGGAAATCATCGAACATTGTAAAAGAGCAGTATCAGAACAATTCCTCTATCAATGTGTGAATCATTAACGCACTAAACACCACCTCCTTTTTTGACCAAACAAATGATGAATGGGTCTTTGGTATTGTTATACTGTTTGGGCAAGGGAAGATTCTATTATGAGGTTTGTAGGAATATAATGCACAAAGATATTGATTTTCTCCTCTCCTTAAAACTATATAAATTGAGAATATAATCATACTCAATTTTAAGGAACATATGTGGTTGAAGAAGATTTCATTTTCGCGATATTCGAGTTACAAACAAATTGCTATATGCTGAATTTTGTCATTTGGAAATTTGAACTATGTACGGGTGAACAGCAGATGCTCTCTTCCTTTCTTTTTGAAAAACTTAGAGTGTATGTGGATATTTCATCAGAAAAAATTTATAGTTGTAACAGATATTCTGTAAAATAGAGAAGGAGAACCTACTAAGCGCGGAATACCCAATGAAGAGAGCATTTAGTTGACATTGGGATCATTTATTAAATGAATTGCTCTACTTTGTACTTTTATCGAGAAATGCTAACGTCGTTTTAAAGGCTTCTGCCCAATTAAGTGAATTATACTCCATCTTTAGTTGTATAAATTCTTTGTAGATATTGATAAGATCACAAGATTAGAAGAAGGTTTAAAATCAAAAAATCTAATTGTATCTTTTGCTGCACCGAAAATATGGTTGGTCCAATTTCATTTTTGATTTACCTCCAAGCCCAAAATGTTTACGTCTTCAGCAGCTCCCCAAACTACTCCTTTAAATGTTAAGCTAGAGATCGTAGCGTTAATTTGCCGCGTTGCAAAACAGCACTGATTTTATTTGGAATTAAAATCGACTCTGTTTAATTTAAATATTTTAATGGCGATTAAAAGTTATTCTATATAAATTTAAATATATTTTTGTAAGACATAGATAAAAAAAAACTTTACAGCTTAAAATTCTTAAAATATTTTTGATATATTCGAAAATAATAAAACTACAATAGAACTAAAAAACAAAGGCTTTTAAATAAATTAAACAAATTTAATAAAACATTTTTATGAGTTTTCTGTAAGAAGTAGGTTTCCTTTTCCTAAGTACTAAACTTTTTAAAATTTTTTCATATTTAAATTGCTTTGATTTTTTTTTTGTTTACAAGCTGCTATCATTTTATAGAAGATGTTACACAAAGAGTCACACCTATTATTGTATAGGATATTTGCAACAACATTTCACTTCTTTATTTTAAATTATGGACAAATTTAATGGATAAATGTTTTTTAAATTATATTAACTTATTTTTTTTTTCATTGTTGAGTTTTTTTTCTTCGTAAGCTTCAAAGTAATAAAGTTGTCATAATAGTTTTTTGCTAGAGCTAACATAGTTGTTTAATAAGAAACTAAAAATCAACTGGGAAATCTGACACTTTTACCTTAGTTTTGTGATTATTATTTGTTGTATGTAGTTTTGAGATATTGTGTTAATTACAGTAAAATGTAGAATACATACACAATTACTAAATTTTGACAATGCAGCAAATAATAGAGAAGAGTGGAAACGTGAAGTTGAAGCCCTATGCTCTCTAGTGGAGTAACAGGAAAACAAAAAAAAAAAAAAATTATCAAAAAAACTAATATGGACAATATTTTAGACGCTAAGCTCATTTTTTTTTTTTTTTTGTAAAATTAAAACTAATTAACTATGTAAAATTAATTATTGACTGGTATGGTTTTTTGTAACCATCAAAAGCAAGCGAATTAGATATGCGGACATCTATATATATTCTGAATCAGAATCACCTCCTCAGTCGATTTAACGATGTCCGTCAGTCCGTCCATCCTTTCGCACGATAACTCAAAAACTAATAAAGCTATCTTGATTAAATTTTTATAGTAGGTTACTAATTACGAAAGGAAGGCGGGGATTGCATCTGGATAGAAGCTTAAAATTTGGTACAATCATGTTCCTTTATGTTTGATTTATGTCTCTAAAATTTCGAAGGAGCCCCAGAACAAACTAACATATCTCCAAAACCAATAAAGATGGAACCTTTATATGTATTTGGTACAAGAGTGTTCTTTTAAATTGAAAACTGCCAATTGAGATGATTTGGACCGTGGACCATTTTGGAAGCCTGCGAATTAGCCAAAGAGCAAACGAGCATACCTCCAAAACCAATAAAGATAGAACCTTTAAATTTGATACAAGAGTGTTCTGTAATATTTACTCTATGTCCCTGAAATTTGAGATGAACGGGTAGCTGACACACGCCTCCCAACCTCTAACAAGCATATCTTCGAAATTAATAAAAATAGAAACTTGAAATTTTGTACAAGGGTGTTATAGCATGCCTCTTTTACATTCTTGAAAGGAAGAAAAGAGAGGCTGTTCAAGCAGCTGTCAAAAAACTTATGGATTTTTAATTTAGGGTATAATTAAGTCGGTTGCATCGAAATTGTTACATTTAGTTGTTTTCCTGTTGCTTTGGTTTGTTTTTGTACGTGGAGAGTTATTTAAAATTAAGTGAGATAGAGTTGCTGCATTCTTTATGAGTCATGTGTAATTCTTCTAAATTTTATTTTGGAAAGTAAAAATAAGACATTTAGAGACTCTTTTCGAAAATGTATTCAAAACATTTTTATTTTTATAACCATAAATGTATTCTTTTAAATTTGTATATTTGGTATTTATGAATGTTATATTTTCCATTAAAAATAAAACATATTATGTATTTAAAATAAAATTTTGGAATAAAAAAAAAAACTAGATATATTTTTGGTTTTTTAATTGTATGTTTACTTTTTCTTTAATAATAATTATCGTTTATTTTATGTTTTACACAAAAACAATTAAAATTTATAATTTTAGATATACATATACATAGATAATTTTTCTATGTAAATATAAAAACATAAAATTTTATGTGGATATCCTTTTAAAATTGTATATATGTATATATGTATATAATACAATTGTATTATACTTGTTTATATTTTATATTTTGTGGTTAGTTGTGTTTTAATTTTAATTTTGTAACCAATAGATGTCATGAAAAACAATATAAATAAGTAAATGTTATATATGTATATATAAATATATATATATATAGTTCAATATTTTAATTTTCTAGTATATAATATTATGGGTTAATAAAATCAAAATATTTATATATATGTATGTATGGATATGTATATAACATTTATAAATAAATGAATTTATATAAATGACATTTTATGTTGTTTTTAATTGACGTAAAAAAAAAAAAAATTCAAACTATTTGGAAACCATTTTGTTTTTACTTTTTTTTTTTTTGTAGATGCTTCTTTTTTTTTTTTATATTTTAAATACATTTCTAATATTTGCAGCATAAATGATTCAATTAAAGAATTATAAATTATTCAAATAAGAATTATAATTTATTCCCGAAATTTTTGTTCTAGATAACTAAAAGTTATACGAATACATACTTACATATGTATATGTGCATAATTACTATGATATGGAATACGAATGACTACTGCATTAAATGCAAATTCATTAAATTAATTGAGATCAAATTAAATTTTCAGAATTATTAATTTTTATATGGTCTGAATCGGATTTATTAACCAAAAGGAGAACGATCTTTAAAAAAAAAAAAAGAGGAAAGTTAATTTCAAGATTTTTGAGGAATTTGTTAGAGGTAGACAGGTAGACTTATTTCGGATTATTCAAAATTAGAATTTTAGATTATCCTTGTTCCTTTATATGTAAGGAATAACAGATAAATAGATGCGTATAAGATTATTAGCTTAAGTTGGGTTGGTAACCGACCAAATGTTTACTAATAAAACGTAGATAGTATTCATATTTTATTCATTTTGTTCTTCATTATCTGCAACACAATAACTGCTAAGTGATCCTAAGCACATCGATTTTAATTAATGTGACAGCACTTTTTTAATGCAGCGTTATACAGATGTTACGTATTGACCATGTTACGTATGACCAATGACCTGTTACGTATTAAATATAGGTAAATGATATTTTAAAATTTAGTTTTAAAGAGTTATAATTTTTATATGCGGGCGAAACCTTCGATGAAATTTTTATTGTTACTTAGATGTTATATAAGTGATATTATATATTATATAATATGTTATATAATACTGATATTATATATTTGTTGTGAAGATGATTTGTTATAATAAAATTACCAAAAAATAAACTTGTTAATTATCGTTTTAATTAAAAATTATTACGACCTGTGGAACATTTAAATTCGCACTCTTTTGTTTTATACACCATATGTTTAATGTCAGATACTGAGGTTTCATTTATATTCATTCATTTATTTTATTTATTTATTTATATGAATATTTAATATTAGCATATGAGCGTAATGCAATATTATTAAATAATTGATTATTAAGATCATTTTGGATTGAATATTATTTTTATTTTTGGGGTTTATTTTCAATTTAAAGAGCTTGCTTTCTGTGCATGATTTAAAATTACACTAACCTATGTACATAAACGTTTGACTATCAAGTTTTTTTTTTTTTTGTTTTAAATTAAATTTTTATTTTTACCCACTACAATCTTAAACTACTTAACCTTAAAAAAATTTACAAAACCATCGAGATCTCTATATTTATATTCAGTTTCGATTTAATAGATTCATAATTAAAAATCATTGCATATTTTAAGGAGTTTTTATTATTATTTAATGATAAAATACATAATACATATAGAGAATGTGGAAAAGAGCATTAAAATTATTTGTTTTATAAACTAAAAAATACTATAAATTAAAAATCTATTATATAATAATATATATTTTATAAGACATTTTATACTTTGAAGATATAAATAGCTAAAATTTAGTGAAATTATAAATATTGGACATAACTAAAAAAATATTTTTAATAACACAAGTTAATTACATATAGATTCTGTATATATTCATTTTATATTCACTTCTATTTTAATATAGTTTTCTATATTATGTATATTTATATAATAATATGGTATATATGTATATATAAACATTTTAATAATTATTTAAACCAATTAGATTTCTAAAAATTAAATGATACCGGCCAAATAAGTTTTAGTTATATCAAAAATAAATATTTAAGGTAAAATATTTTTTGAAAATATAAAAACTATTTTTTAAAACAAAATATTGATTAAATCTGATAAATAATTGAATTTGAATATAGATATATAGTATATAAAATATTAAAAAAAAAAACAAAAAAAAAAAAAAATCATTGCGGTTTATAGGTTTTTTAGGTTGTTTTGCAAAAAAAATAACAAAATAAAATCTCGGTTTTTCCCCTAATGATAATTATTAGTAAAAAAAAAATTTTTTTTTTATGTGGCTGTTGGGTTAATGATTGCTATTTTATTGGAAAATTTTATGTGCCTTAAATGATTTTGGCCGAATTTCAAAGGGTTTTTTTTATTTTTTCTTTCTGATTTGCTTAATTAGTTTTATATTAGTTTAATATTTATTTTCTTTTTTTTTTTTTTTGTGTTTATTTTTATAACTCATGTGGTTTTGAATTTAGTACATCAAAAATTTACAAAACAAAAATTAAATTGTTTTAAATAATTATTTAATATTTTGTAAAAAAAAAAATTATTTAAAATGCAAATATATTTTTTTGGGAATTTTATAGTAAATTATTTTTAATTATTATCTTTAATAAGAATTTTTAGTAGTTAATTATTTAAAAAATAATATTATGTATATATAAAAATGCGATTATAGAATGAAAAAGTTTTGTTTGGATTATGTTGAATATATATGTATTTCTATATGTATATATATGTAAATATATTAACTAGAATAGATTAGCTAATTAAATTAGTTCACTTTTTCTAATTTATAATATTTTTAAATCAATATTAGTAGGATATGCTATATAAGTAAGGAATGGTACAAAAAGTAAGGTTTCAACAAGAAGGTCGGTATTATTTTGTCTAAAACAAATAGTGTAAGTGTAATATTTTTTTCTCATTTAAAAATATGTATTAAATTATAATTATATTATTGATTTTGTTTATGTTATTTAATATTAATAGAAAATATTGACCTGATCTGGTTTGTGTCATTCATTGGGCAGATGAGTATAATATTGTTCTTATATATCTCTATTATATAAAGTAGAAAGTGTATTTTGTTTGGTTGTTATTTATACATTCCTACACGTTTACTATTTTTTTTTTTTAATCCAGCAACTTGTTCCGGCACTAGAAACCTTTAAGCGTTTTGGGTTTCTTCTCGAATTCTTCTCGAATCATGTCTAATTTTGTAGCGTGCTTTAATGATTTTAAAGAACAAGATTGAAATTTTTTTCGAAAGATCTGTTCGAACCCGTTTCGGTGTTATGCTGTTTTCAAGAAATATTCGTTTTTAGCACATTTCCAAAAAAATTTTGAAAAAATGTGCTTATTAGTTTCACTCTGTCCGTCCTCCGTCTGTTTACAAAACTTCTACACCGTCAAAGATAGAGAAAAAAACTTTAACCATGGGTAGGTCTCATAAAAAAAATAATTTTGTGGTACAACTTTTTCATGTAGCTCCATCCATTACGGAACTACAGCCCCTCAAACTTTGAAAAAGCCCTATTTTTAAATGCATATATCTTATATTCTGCTTAAGATTTTTTCAATCTGAAAACGTCATGCGACAGGTATTTTTTTTGAACACCTGTAACTTAGGAATCTGTACAAAATTTTTCTTCGGCAAAACATAAAAATTAAAGCTCCAGTAATATATTTTTACATATGTTAACAGTTTTTCTTATAAAGGGTTCCGGACTTACAGCTCCTCAAATTTCCAGTAAAGTGTTATTTTCACATATTTTCTTATTACAAAAAATTTCTTAAATTTTTTTTTTTAAATTTTTAAATTTTTGTGCAAGTCACAATTCTAAACAGTTTGTATTGTGTTTTGGAAATGTGCGCTTTTAGAAACCGTTCGTTTACATTCTACCTTGTTTGATGATCATGTCTATACTGTTTGATCGATTGAGTTCAAATTTTGTGAAAACCTAGTATTTATATAATATATCTATTATTTATTTTTAAATTATTAATTTTATTTTAAATATAATTAAAGAAGTAATTAAAAAATATTAACTAAAAACATTGATTTAAAAAGCGAATAAAAATGAAATTAGTATAGAAAGTTGAAAAAAAAAAAATTATGAAAGGAAATTTCTTTTAAATAATTGTGAAGGTATCGGTTTTTAGTGTTTTGATTAAAAGTTTTATTTTTTGTTTTTTCCCCTATTACATAAATGTGACAAGGAAATTACATAGCCTTTTTTTCCAGATGTGGCTGTAAATGTCGTAAGGGGAAATTATTCTTACGACGTTTCTGGGATCAAACCCACATTCCCTTGGTATTTATAACGTATTTCATACGCTCTTACCCACTAGCCTACCGGGGCCCCAACTAAAGGTTTTTTATGAGTTCTCATTATAAAAAAAAAAACAAAAGTTATTAGAATTCTAATTCTATTCTTTTAACTCGAAATTGTTCGGAAAAGAACTTTATTTTCAATTTGAATTCGTTCTTTGCAAAATTGTTGATGTTTTCTCCGGAACAAAATTAATAAAAATCTTTGCTTTCCACTGTTAAAAGCTATTATGGGTCGAAAATTTAAAATCTCTGACATCTCTCAAATCTCTGACATGTCTAAAATCTCTGACCTGGGCATCTGTGTTTAAATCAAAAGAACAAAAAACTTATAAGATCTAAGATTTCATTTTTACATGTTTTTACATGTTTTTACATATTTCCTTATTTATATCCCGTTTCTTTAAAGTTGACAAAAGTTTTTCTTGCATAAAAAAATTTTAATAAAATTACAAAAGTTGGTAAATGGAGTTACAATTTCAAAATCCTTTTATTGTCTTTTTGAAAATATATGCCATTAAAAATTTTTAATTTTATATACTACTTTGTTAATATATGAAATAATATTTTTAGATAGAATATATACTTATTTGAAAAATAGATAAGTACATTTAGTACATAATATATTAACACCACAACAGCTTTTTTGTATTGCTAATTGAAAAATATTAAGAAATTTTTTTTTAATTCTTTAAATTTTTTAAAGCGAAGAGAATCCTTTTTCCTTTTTTTTTTTTGCAATTATCAATTTGTTAAATACTAAAATGTATTTTTAGGATCATTAATTTTACTTTTAAGGAAATCTACAGTAATGTAATTTAGGACGGGTAGATTAAATATTCTTTTTTCCAATTTTCTATGAAAAAAGAAGTGTAAATTTGTTTTTATTACATAAAGGATCACAATAAAATTTCTTTTTTTCTTTGATATAAGAAGCATAAACACTGGATTGGATGAACCTAAATATTAAAATAAAATATATACATTAATTCATTTATATTCAAATGTTAAGATATAACCTTTAATTTATAGGTTATTTAAGGATTTTTTGTTTTTTTTTTATTTTGTAGTTAATCCTTGAAGAAATTTGAATTTAAGATATTATATTCGTATATATATCTTAATTGAGAAAACCGATTTATGTTTTCCTTTCTATATTTGTACCTATCTATATGTGCATATACAATATGTATTACCTTATATTTACTATTTTTTCGTTTTTAATTTTCACGTTTTATTTTTATTAAGTCTAATTTAATACGAATAAACATATCCTTAATAGGATTGAAATTTAAATAAACTTTGTAACATAAATAGTTTGTTGGTTAATAATTTTATTTTAATGTTAGTGTGAATAAAAAAAATATTCATACATAAATAAGAATTCTATTAGCTTTATGGATTAGTTTTTGAGAATACCACAAAAAAAAAAAAATACCTGGAAGCTATATATAAGTGTACTTAAGATATCCTTAAGTTCTTTTTAATAAATTATGTGCATATAGTATCATTTTTTCAAAACTTTTTTAAAATAGAAACTTTAAAGTAAAATATGTAGGTTTAAAAAACATTAAAAGTTATTAATGGTACATAAGAACTGTTATTTAAGACGTTTGATTAATTGATTAAAGTTAAAGAGATTACAAAAATTAAATTCTTGACCAGCAGTTCAGTGTTGAAGGTTAACATAATGAAACTAAAGTTTATTAGAGCCGTATGAACATAATGTTCAAAGGTATAATAAATTTGATATTACGTTTGCGATACCTTAAGAGGCTCGAGATAGATATAGACTCAAGTATATGTATTGGATCAAAATCGAAAAATTAGTTGATTAAGCCATATAATTCCGTCCGTCCGCATGATAACTCAAAAAATAAAGAAACTAGAATTCTCAAATTTTTACCATGTCATTTTTGTAAAATTGTCTATTAACAAGTTTTGCTAAATTTGATTGTGCTAGAGTAGCAAATTCAAGTACAGCTTACATATCTTGAAATTTTATTAAGCAAGGTGTCTGAAATCTTATAAAAGATGATTAAGTTTTATAACTATAACTTCTGTAAAATGTGATTGGTCCGGTGTATAACAGGTTTGAGTAGTTGTCATACAATTTCAAAATGTAGATAAATATATCTTGGTACTTAATTAAATAAAAACATCTGAAATTTTGTAAAATATAATCAAGATTTTTTGAAAACAGCATATATTATATTCATACGGATATCCCAGTGTTGACACTTAGATATACTAAGTCTACTCCACAATCACCTCGTATGTGTTTTAAAAAGTACTTTGCAATTGAGGTTTGTTATGTGATAATGTTATGATGTCGAGCTAAAAAAAAAAATAGATAACAAACTAAATAATATTTTTCAAAAATGAACAGTTTCTAACTTAACTATTACAATTTTTTTTTCTCTTTTCCACCCTTATAGGGCATAGGAGCATAAGGCATTCACTAAGTCATTTATTATTCATATTTGACTAAGGGTCAGTTTCTGGTTTCATTATTTTCATTAAACCATTAATCATACAACTGTAGTTATGTTTTTGTACCATAAAACACAAAAATTTCTATTGCTATGCCATCTATTATTAGATACAATAATTATTTTAGTTATTTTTATTTTACTATTATTTATTATGATATGATATTAATTATATGATGGACGAAGTGATTCCAGTCTTGCTTGAAATGGGCGATTCTTCAAGTGTTTTATGTAGATGGAAAACCAGTTTTGTTTTTAAATAAAAAAATTATTATAAAGATTACTTGCAATTTTTATCGTACAAGATTTAATTTAAAAAAAAAAAATTTAAATTTAGTTAACTTTATAAAATAAAATTCAGGAATTAGGGCTAAAGTTATAGTTTTTGCTTTATAACTTGTAAAGTTTTTAAGTTAGAAAAAGGTGCTAGTATAGTCAAAATGTAGGGAAAGAGACGGGTAATATTTTATTAATATAATAAAAGAACTATTATGTTAATACCGTTATTTTCTTGATAAAAGGGGTTTAATTGATAATACCTTGTTAAAAATATTTGACATTAAGCCATTATAACCTCAGACTGGGAATATCTAGAGTAATGTTTGAAAACGATTTAGAAAGCTGCTTTAAAATGGTATAATCATTTTTTTTTTTCCTGTCTTATCTGATTCTAATTTTGGATAATAAAATTATCAAATTTTGATAATTTTGATTATGGTTGAAAAATAGTTAACGCCTCATAATTTCTAAAGCAGTGAATATATACTAATTTTATATTAGAAGAAAACTCTATATTTTTTTTTTTAATCTATATGACCCAGCCGAATTTTTTGCTTGAGACATTTTTTTTTTGTTGTATAAATGAGTTATTTTTATTAATTTATTTTTATTTTATATATTTAGAGTTAATATTATTTTATTTGTGTACTAACATTGCCTTGTATATTTAAATAGGCCGGTATTCTGAAATTAAATATTTTCCAAACATTAATTTCGGATTATTTTTGGCTTGAATTACAATAACAAAAAAATATAACTTTTGTCTTTTTGTTTTTATTTTTTTATTATACTTTTAAATAATAATTTTTTTATTTTCTCATTTTTCTCAAAAATTTTTTTTTTGATTATTTAAGTTGGTAGGTAAGTTCGTTAATTAATGGCATATGCTTTAATTAGTTATACCACTTCGTTTTTAGTGTGAAAAAAGAGTTTTTCATAATAGATAAGTTGATAAAAAATAAATTTTAACCAAAAATACCAAATAATCTGTGGCAGAAGGTTAGTATTTGAATTTATTCCCGTAGTGAACCTGCTAATAATACTTATCGCGAATTTTTTTTTAAATTTTTCAAACATTTAATTAAAAAATATTAAAAATATTAATGAATAAATTTTACTTAACAAACGGAATAATAGGAACATCTTATAATTAACATCAACCACCCCTAAAATTGATACAAGCATTTAGACACTTTAAATCTTGTTTTAATTTTCGTTGTTTTTTATATTATTTATGTAAATACTAAAATATTTTTAGTTCCGAAAAATATGGAATATTTTTTCTTATTGGTAACCGATAAATTAAATTTATTTTGTTTTTATTATTTTAATTATTTTATATAAAACCAAAATAGAAAAAAAAATCATGATTTTTGTTGTTCTACCCGTTCTACATTTTTATTTTTTTCAGTGATGCCAATAACATAAACTTTACCTTATAAACAAAAAAATGTTTAAAAAAACTAATTTAAAAAAAAAACAAAAATAATATTTATTTAGTATTCTTTTCGAACTTGAAGTGGAAGCATGAAAATAGCAAAACTTTTCTGATGATCTTTTTTAATTTTTTAAATTTATGAATAAAAAATAAAAATGTCAAAATTTTTTAATACGGATCTAGATATTTATAGATTATATTCTACCCTTCCATATTGGTAAATTAAATTTAAACCTTGCTAGAAATAATATCATAATAATACCTAGTGGATAAGAACGTATAAAATACGCTGTAAAACACCGGGGGATTGTGGGTTCGAATCCCAGATACGTTGTAAGAATTATTCCCCCTTACGACATTTACGACCACACCTGAAAAGGAAAAGCTGTTTAATTTCCTGTTCACATTTACGTGGCACAGAAAAATGCACTAAAAAAAAAAAAATTTGAAACTTAAATTAAATTAAATGAAATGGTTGGTGTCTTAACTAATTTGCACTATTTATTAACTTTGCCATAAAAAAACAAAATTACTTAATTTTGTATTAAAGTATTAGAAGATTAAAATAAACCTCTTTAATATTTTATTATTTTTGCAACATTGTTTAAATTAAATAAAATTTAAATTTAAGTGTTAAAATAATCACTTTTTATACAATTATTATTAATTTAAGATATAAAATAAATACAATGTCTTTTAATAATTAATTTGTTCATCTCATATGGTTTTTATTTAATTTTCAATGTTTATTGATTAAAACCGTATAACAGTTTTATTTATTTATTTTATATATGTATTATGTACCTACAGGTCATTTTATTTATCCAAATTAACTTATAATTAACTTTTGTTTTTTTTTTTTTTTTTTGTTTTACTTTATATAAAATTATTTATTTAAATTTATTTATTTATTTTTTACGTGTTACATACAAAACAACAAAAAAAAAAAAAAATTCTTTATAATTTTATTTGGGTGATGAAATAAACTCATTAATCGTTATAAAAACTATTTACTTACCTGTGTAAAACGTTTACATTATATATAATATGAACTGCTATATAATGAAAATAAAATATTATGTCAATTTGTTTTTCCTCTTATATATTTTAATAATAAATGTTAATATAAATAAATAGATATCTATCTAAATATATGTATATATGAATGTTGAAAATTACTATTAAGATATATATATATATATATATATATATGTATGTATATAAAATATAATAATAGAAGGAATTTTTAATTTACCTTCAAGGGAATTTTTGTTATAAGAAAATTATACTGTCATTTGAGTTTATTATTTAATTAAAATGATTAACAAAGATAATAAGTTTTAAGGTAAAGATTTATTAATGTTTATATATATAAATATAAATTTATAAATTCTAATGTTGTGGTTTATTTGTATAATTCTTTTATATTTATTACAGTTATACTAGATTAACCAACAAAATACATGAAGAGTAACAACAGCTGTATCAAAGTTTGATCAAAAAAACAAGAATTTGATTTAATTTAATAAGAAAAGTTGGTGTACGTGTTGGTTAGCGGCAATTTCTGTTATAATAAGAAATACATTTTTTTAAATTTTCACTAATAAATTTATTCAAATCTCATAGAAAACTTTTAATAATTTGTTAAAATTTATAATATATTGTTTTTTTTTTAATGCATTTTTCTGCCACATAAATGTGGACAGAAAATTACACAGCCTTTCATGTTCAGGAGTGGCTGTAAATGTCGTAAGGAGGAATAACTCTTACGACGTGTGTGGGATTTGAACCCACACTCCCTCGGTGTTTACATCGTATTTTATACCGCTCTTAGCCGATAGGACACCGAGGGCCCTATTTATAATATTTTTTTTATTTATGATTAACTTCAAAATAAATTGTGATGTTTGGTATGAAAAAAAAACAAATAATATGCTTAGACTAGAGTAGGGGTAAAGAGATGAGAGGTGCGGATGGATGAAATTTTAAGCTCTTGATTGAACAAAAATTATTAATTTTCTATTAAACTTTTCCATATTATGTATATGTACGAATTAACATATTTTTGATAGGAATACAATAAAATAATAATAAAATCCCTGAGGGATATTCTGGTGATGAACAAAAAGGTACTGTAATTATCTTTGTTCAGATATGCATTCCCACTACGTAAGAATGAGCATTTTCTTCTCCAAAAGTTTTTAAATAAAGGAAGAGGTATATTATTTTAGTAGAATAAAGATTATCAGCTACAAAATGCGTTTAAAAAAACTGAGAGTACTTCAACATTTTGTCGAACACCAAAATTGATTAAGTTATTAGTTGCATTTGGGGCGTCTAAGTTTTAAATACGCAACTAAATGTGAAAATTATAATCCGAATAATGTGAGAATAATATTCCGAATAATTTGAGAATTATACTCCGAATAATGTGAGAATAATATTCCGAATAATTTGAGAATTATACTCCGAATAATGTGAGAATAATATTCCGAATAATTTGAGAATTATGCTCCGAATAATGTAAGAATTATACACTCCGTAAATTTTATTGAGTCAAATATAAAATTTATAAATATATTAAAATAACACCACAAGAAGGGATAAAAATGCTTTGTATCGTCTGTTGACTCAGAAGACCTATATACATTTTGTGACAAATATTCAAACTATTGGATTCATATTTTTGTTTTGATTAAGCAGCTTTGGCTCTTTGGCTTTTTTTGATTTTTGAGATTGAGGAGATTAAGGAGAATTGAATAGAATTCAATTTATTTTACTCTTCATGATTCAATTCCAATAAATTTATTTACGATTAGAAAAATGAATAATTTTATATTAATATACATATTGACCGATAAAAACAGTTAGTATTAATAGGTATAAAGATTGGTAATTATGCATATTAATTGTATTGTGTACAGATTTACCACAAAATGTATATATACGTACTATACATATTAAATCTATATGTATAAGTTTATATTAATTTTGTACATATACGATATAAAATTTAATAAAATTAAGTAGAAAATCAATAAATTAGAAACCGTGACATTTTATATTGTACGTATAAATGCATTTCATATGGATATACATACACATATTTTTATATAATATGTAGTTGATTAGTTGCTAATATATATTGGGGATACATAATATTATGTTAGGTTATGTTTGATTTTTTTATTAAATATTATTTAACGAAAAATAAAAATGTATTATAATTAAAAGAAATTAAACAGACATTTTATATTTAGTTGATCATGTGACTTTATTAAAATTTATGTTTTTGTTTAATTTTATTTTTTTGTAAATATTTAGTTTTCATTTAAGTTAAACATTTTTTACTTTTATTATAAGTATTAATTCTTTTGGTTCTTTTTTAATGTCGGGAAGCATATTTTGTGAATAGACTTTATCTACAAAATTTTTAATGTCTATATTAAATTATCATAATTTTCATAAAGTTGAAAATCCAGTATAGTTACATATATATAAATACAACACATTGAGTAGAAGATTTTGCTATATGTATATAGATAATATAATATTATGTAATTTCTTTTTATATTATTTATATTTATTTAATATAAGTATATGTTATGAATATGATTTAAAATATTTATAATTCATTGCTCTGAATCGAAACTGAATATTTTAAATATTGTAAATCGATTTTAAATTTAATATAATTAAATGTCTTGGAGATCATTTAACTTAATATGGTATATTTGTAATCATAGAAACAGCAACAGCAACAGCAACAGCAACAGCAACAGCAACAGCATTTATCTATTGCCTCTAAGAAACTAAAGATCTGTAAAAGGTTCATTACTGACAGTGCATCCCGAGTAAAGCAATATGCTGCTAGTTTTTTTTTACCTTACTCGGAGTAAAGCTACGCAGTTTTTGGAAGGGATTAGTTAATCTAAATCGAATTACAATTCAATCTATATAGGAACAAAAGTTGAATATTGATACCTATGTTATGTTAGTTACCTCAAGTTTGGCTAAATAAAGAAAAATTCCGAAAAAAATTACGATTTACTTAAGATTTACATACATATATGTAGGTACAAATTTATTTAGTTTTTTCTTATGTTTACTGAATTGATTTTGGCAGATAATTTATAGACCTATAATAAAAACTATTATCTTCAAATATATCAAAAGTTTTGCTACGATAATTTTTATTTAATGTATCCATAGCACATACAAATTTATTTATAAATACATATATGTATATATCTCATTTATGTGAGTAGAAATTAAAACAAACAAGTAATTATAGGAAGGGGTAAATGCATTTTTTTTAAATAAAAATGTTCAATACCATCTTAAGAGTAAAATAAAGTTTTTATATATTGATTCTTTAACGGTAATCGTTAATCATGTTAAAAGTGAACAATTTTTTCTTTAGCTTGTTTCGATGTCGATTCCTTATAATCTTTTACATAATCTGTATATTTCTAAATTTATAGAATTTAAAAACTTTGAAACATTTAAATTTTGATTTGTTGAACAAAACAATTAACAACTTTCCAGCCGAATAATATAAAGTTCTTACAGTTAAATATATCCTTCTTTTTTTGATAATTAATGTTGTCTCTAAAGGTTTTTGTCATGGTTAAAAGTTTCATCGCCTCAGAGTGTCTTTATAGAGTTAAAAGTCCCATTAAATTACAATTTCTGACCTACATCCGTTTCACAGACTCCCAAAAAAAAAGTGACTTCTAATTCATTGTTGTGAGCCAGATGTTTCAATAGTAATATCTTGTTTTTTTTTTTACAAATATCAAAATATGTCAAAAGTCCTATAAGTTTTCTAACTTATTGATGTGAGTCAGATGTTATACGTTGGTAGTATTTGTCCATTTACAAATATCAAAATATATAATTATTTTTCTCTGTCATAAGCAACGTGTCATAAGCCGATTATGGCGTAGGATGACATGGCTCAATCATAAGTATACAATTTCATTATGGTTATTTACCATTGCATTTTTGAGACATGAATTTACTTATATCAATATTATATTTTTTTCAATTATATTTTGTTTTTATTAAAATAAAAGTTAATTGAGTAAAAAATTTTTGTTAAATTTCTGGAAAAACGGTAAATTCCCCTTTGGTAGATAAATATCTGATTCGCACAGAAAATATTTTTTGTTGTATATAATAATAAGCTGTGAATATTTAAACCACAAAATATGAGTTTCAATTTTCTCCCAATTCTCCGTTTAACACGTTATTGAAAATCTTATTTTGCAAACAACTTTAAAAGACACTCTATTTAACATGTTTAACTCACTTTAATGCAAGTCAAAAGTCCGATTAATGGTCTCTGCATCATCTTTTTTTATCTTGTATGGTATTATTTTTAACTATGCATCATCTCAAATATTTTACTTGTAAAAAAAAAATTAAATGATAATATCTCATTAATTTTAATTAAAAATACTTATCAATTAAACTAATTCTTGCCTAAAGTGGAATTCTTTTTGTTTTTTTTGTTTATTTTAACTTTTTTTTAAGTTATTAGATTATTCCTTTGCGGTCTAATCCGGTTTAAATAACTTTTATATTATATATAGAGAATAAGTATAGAAGAAAAACAAAACAGTAATTGGAAAAATTTGACCAAATGGTGCATGATGAAACAAATAATCCTTCTAATAAAACTGTGTAAATATTCATAGACATACACAATATATTGTGTTCCTTAAGAATTTAGAAATAAAGTTATAATTTATTTGAAAGAAAATCTTACAAAAACGGAAAAGTAAAAGATTTTTTTTTTTTTTTTAAATACCCTATACTACCTTAATACTGTATTTTATATATGTACATATATCAATTCTAAATACAATCATAATAAATCATTAGAAAAGAAATTGTAGTAACAAATTAACCACCATAAGTAAACAAAGAAATAAATATTATTTAAAGTTCATAGTTTTATTGACATCTTAATTAACGTATATTTCATTTTGTTGTTGTTAGCTATATTGTTAATCGTATTCCTTACAAAATTTTTATTAAAAAAGTTACAAAAAGTATTTGATGCTTCCTTGTAAAGTTGGAGTATTATTTAAAGAAAAATGATTTGGAAGATTTAAATAACAGAACGCTTAAACTGATTATGGGAACACATTTGTTAGAATACCTACTAAAATGCGGGATATGCTTTAATCAAAATTTTTATGTACTGGGTCGATAGTATTCCATTGTACGATAGTATTCGATTTTCAAGTTCGTTTTTAATTTACCTTTCAACGCTTACCAGTCACCTTATTTTTCGCTTTCACTTTCTTCTCCATTTAGTCAAATCTATATTAAAAATGTGCAAATCGATTCTATCCTAGAATTTGGATAGGATTTAGATATCCTTAATTATGATGGTGATTATAAAAATTATGTAAGACCTAAGAAATGGTACCTACAGGTTTGTTCTATAATAAAGTTTGACTTAAATTTACGTTGCCTATATGAATATATTATAAAAGGCTGAAAATGATTTTAATTATAGTAAAAAAACAACCTCTAGTAAAAATTGATATCATAAAGTTTAAGGAAACGTGTTTCTATGGAATTTATTCAAGGAACATCACATCATAACAGCAGCGGATATTGTATTTGAAGAAGTATAACAGTTATACTGGACTTTAAGCTATACTGATGATGATAATCTGAAAAATGAAATATGAAATAGGATAAAATTATTTAGAAGCAATTAGGACATGCAATTTGGTCAAAATGAATTAATATTCGCCATCATAAAAAAAAACAATTTTTATTTGCTGGATTAAGAATATCATATTTCATTTATTTTAAAAATAATTGAAATTTACTTTCACTTCATTAGAAAAGTTAACAACAGACTGACATAATAGACTTTATATAGCACATATTCTACTTTAGTATATTTTTATATAGCAAAACAAAAAAAAAATTGTTCAAAAAGTGAACCAATTATTATAGAAATCCTTCCAATTTTTCCATGTACTAATATTTAAAGACACTTTTTTTTTTGATTCTTCTTTTCCTTATAATATAAATCAGCATTTGCTAGGGCTGTACAAAAATCTTACTGAACCTCTCAAAATCCAACAACAAGTTAAAATATTACTCTAACAACAACAAGAGGGTTTTATTTAGAAAGCTTAGGTATTGAAAAACTCAAAAAAAAAAAAAAAATGATATTCTCAATAATTGTGAATATCTGTAGATACATATCTCTGCGAGTATACATACATATAATATCTTATGTGTATATGTACTGTAGAATCAAAAGTAAAAATATATATACATATATGAAAAAAGCGAAAACAAATAGAAAATTGGGAGTTAAGTATAAAATTTTTCCATGTACCATCGAAACGTAATAAATTACATAAAATTCTTTTAATTCTAAACGAAAAGTTTTTAAGAGTGTTAAATATTTAATCGTTTCAAACCTATGATATCATACTATTATATATATATATATATATATCTATTCTATTGGTAGTATTAGATTCATTGAATACTATATACCATGTAAAACAGAGAAATAAAACATTGTTTTGAACAAAAAAAAAAAAAAAAAAACTAGAACCAAATGTTAAACGGATATGTTGGTGTTAATTTTTACCATTAAGATGGTCCTAAAATGAATGAATTGTTTCTTTTTTATTTTTAGTTTTTCTTTTCATTTCTTACTTTACCATTTTTGCGTAGATTAATTTATTTTAATGAGAAGATTTCATCTGTAACGATCCATTCATGAGAAAATGAAGGATACAAAAAAAAAAAAAACAAAAAAACAGAAAATGAATTAAAAACAAAATTAAAAGGTTTAAGAAAAATCTTTATAACTTTTGAAAGGCGTTCTATGGATCTTAACAATCTTTTTTTGCCTGCCTGCCATATATTGTGTTTTTTTTTTTTTTTCTTTTTGAAGAAGAAGAAGATAACCAACTAATTTAGTTCAACTAATTTAAAACTTTTGTTTTTTTTTTTCTTTTTTTTTATCATAATACAGTTTGGCAAATGATTATTCGAATAGTTTTTTATAAAAGTATAAAAAAAAATTATTTTTTGTATTTCATTAGCTTGTAAATTGCTTGTAAACAAACGTTTTATTATACTAAAAATCAACCGCTAAATAATAATAGCGTAGATTGATCCATTGATACTAGATCACATTGAAATAATATAAAAAAAAAAAAAATAAAATGAATGAAGAGGAATATCGACTACACTTACTACAGTGGTTATAATTTTTTTTACATCTTTTGCAATCGGTCAACCGGATTATAATTTTTTGTTGTTGGTTTGTAATAGGACTTTGTAGTTCGTACAAAGTGACATTTTTTTTTACCAATGACACTTAAAAACGAAATTGTATTAACAAATTTTGAATCGCCTTTGTTCGAATTGTTTTGTAACCAATTGTATTAATTTGTTATCTACATGTATGTATTTTATTATTTTATTATGAAAAGGTTACTCCGTTAATGGTTGTTGTCTTTGATACTTAAAAGAATAGTGCCTAATAAATATGGCACGTTCATCTTTTATTTTAACACGTAATTTCTGTGGGAAAACTTTTAATTGTTTGGTCATTATTTTCATCTGATGTTTTTTTTTTTTTTTGTTTTTTCTTTCTTCATTTAATGTTTTTCATTTGGAAAAATAAAAGGCGACTACAATCATACTATAAACAAAATATTCTAATAAATAAAAATGTTACAGTGGGAAAAAAAAATTTTTTTTTTTATATAGAAAACAATGGAAAATATTTTAAAGGAGAAAAACATTTTTTAAATCGTGTATCATAATGATAAAAGATTGAAAGATTGATAAAAGTTTTAGATTTGTTTCAATTTTCAACTGGAAAAAATTGTTTTTTTTTTTATTTTTTAATTTGAAGAATAAAAAAAAAATTTTTTTTTTAATTGATTTTAATATTAAACTTAATGACTGTTGAAGTATGCTTTAATATTAATTTATAACTTCTACGAAAAATACGAAGTTATGAATACTTGTACCAAGTTGTGGTTATATTAGAATTGTTTATTCGTTTAGAACACAAACACGCTTAGTTCTATACTAGGCATGATAAATATAGACTCAGGTGTTGGATGATTAAAATATGAAGGTTTTAATATCATTTTTGGTTGAAATCGGGCCACATTTTCGGGTAACTGTCATACAAATTCTTGGACTCAGTTTGCAGTTGTAATCACGAGAATTTATCTTTAAAACTAATAAAAACTGAGAGCTTGCAAATTAAATTGTAACAGGACAAGAACTTTTGTAAAGTTTTAAATCATTAAGACCATATTTTTGGGTAGCAGTTATATAAATATCTAAGAATCAAAGAAGTTACGAAGTTACGAAGTTAAAATTTGAAATAGTCAAGTAAGATAACAGGGCAAATGCACTTGCAAAGCTTGGAATTATTTGGACCAAGGCTTGAAATAACTGCGATTTAAATTTTTGGGCCCTCAGGTTAAAAAATTTTCAACACTAACAAAATCTGTCAATTATAATTTCTTTATAATATTATAAGCAGATTGAGAGTATGCTGTATTTTAAACAGTATAAGAGATTCATAAGGTTATTTTAGAGTTGATAAGTGCAACTATATCCTTACTTATTTTTATTTTTTTTTTATAGTAGGAGGAAAACAGTAATGCAACTTTAAAAATTGGTATCAAAATATCATCATTATATATGATTGATACAGTTAACATAAAATAAATTTGATTGTATGATACATCTATGGATAAAAGCGTTAAAATAAATTAAAAAAATCTCAGAAAAATCGGTTAAAATCTATTGTGTCCTAATTAAATGGATTATTGTTATTATTTTGAGTCTTATGGTTTAACAACGTAAAATGTTTTACTGAGTTAATAATTCAAGTACATATTACGATAGAACAACTTTCTGTATTTAATATGAAATGTGTTTGTCTATACACATGTTTGTAATAAATGTCTAAAATATTTGAAATTAAAATTTGAAATTAAAAGTTCAAAGCTAAATATAAATATAAGAATTAAATTATACTATACCAATTTTAATAAATATAAAATATTATTAAGTGGTTTGAAAAGTACCTGACCTTAAAATAAATAAGAAATTTAAAAAAAATCAAAGAACTAGAAAATTTATTAATAATCATAGATACAAGTTATACATGTTATACATGTATCTATGATTATTATACTCATTTCAAAGACAAAGGTTCTTAAAGAGCGTTGTATACATATATGTTAAATAGAACAAAATGAACAGTTTTTTCTTGTAGTCTTTGTGTCCTTAAAAAAAGAAGAATAATAAAATACAAAATATGAACCATATAAGATTTAAATCAGTTTTATTAATATTAGAAAAATTTTTTAATCTCATAAATAATATATTGAAAATTTGTTGCTATGCTGACAAGATTCTGATGCTTTTCTAGCAGGTTGATATTTATATTTTCCAAAATTTTTTATTAGAATGCAGAAAGTTTATAATTTTTCCAAAACGCGAAACATACATACACAATCATAATGTGACTATGTAAGATAAAATTAAAGATGGTTAAAAAAAAATTATGGTGATGGTAAAATTTCGTTGCTATTCACAAAGTGTGTCCAGAAAAAGTCTAGACCATTTTATCTTTACATATCTACTTCAAAAGGTCGGTTGTCATAAAGCCATATTTCACGAATATGTCTTTATGACCCATTCAAATGACCCAGACCCATTCAAAGTCTAGACCATTTTATCTTTACATATCTACTTCAAAAGGTCGGATGTCATAAAGCCATATTTCACGAATATGTCTTTATGACCCATTCAAATGAGTCATAAAGTCATATTTGAATATGGCATAAAGCCATATTTTTATAAAACATTTTGTGTTATAAAGCCATAGTTAATTCTCTTAATTTAAAATATGGCTTTAAGATACCCCACCACCTCAAAAAATGTTTAGTGTCAAATTTCTGGCAAGATAAAATTAAGAGAACGTCAACCTATCAAGGGAACTTAATACAATTATAATACAGTTAAACAATGGTTATACTAAGTTAAGTTACGGGTATGAGGGTATCTTTTTAATTGTTTACAGCTATTAATAATGATTATATATATCTCGATTGTTATATATATTATTAATAATGGAGTTTCAATGGTTGTACTAAGTTGAGTTACTACGAGTAGAACATTTGATTTTTTGTACACATTATGACAAACATAAATATTTTATTTCGAGAGATTTATTCTCAATACTAACAGTCAAATAAATTGCAAACTATTAATAATGGACTCTCAGTTTTGAAATATGGGGGCAACCATAATAAAATAAAATTGAAGTTTCAATACGGTACGAAAACTTGTTTAAGATCTGTTTTAAAAATTAACCTGGCTAGTTTAATCAAATAGGTAATCGATTTCGTTTTGAAAAACTGTTTATTATTAAAAAAATTATAGATAAATTTGTTTTTTATTTAAAAGTTAAGAATTTTTTTTTTAATGGTATAAGATAATGTTAATTCTCTATAAAAAAATGTATTTTAAGAGCCATTCATAAGTATTGGACAATCGGGCAAAATAAACAAAAAATGAGAAACTTTTTTATTAAAAAATTATGATAGAATTTGTTGAAAAAAATAATAATAACAATAATAATAATAATAACAATAATAATGATGATTAAAAAGACACAAATTAAGAAAAAACCACAAAATTTAATTAAGCTTAATGAAAGGTCGAAATTTTTTTTTTTTTGTTCATTTTCATTTAATTTTTCTAAAATTGTTTATATTGTTCTCCACAAGAATCAGTGTCCTAATATATACATATATAAAAATTCATATAGATACATTTTAAAAGATGAAACAAGCCTCTTAGTTGGGTTAGCTATATTGAATATTTTCATGTCTATATACTTTTTAATATGAAAGATACCCTTTTTTAAATTTTTAAATTTCAACAAAAAAAAAGAAACAAACATTATAAAAAAAAAATAGTTTCTTCTACTTGACTATTACTTGTTAGTTTGTCTTTGTTTATTTTAGTTTGTCTGATACTTTTATAAGTGTCTATAAGGAGGGTCTTTTATTTAAGAAAGATTAATGATTTTAAACTATATTAAATATAAAGGAAATTTGACTTTATGTTCCCTATTAACACTTATAATACCATTAATTCATTCAATTATATATAAAATATAATAATATTGAGGTCGCCTAAAAATATTCAATACCGCTAATTCATTCAAGTATTATCATAAAGAAATCATATATGGTATTATTTAATAATATTTAGTTCGCCCAAAAATATGCAATTCAATGAGCAAAATAAGTAATATTACAATCACCACCTTTTATAAAAGTGTAACCTGGTGTAACTTTACATATTATATAACATAATAATGATATTTGCTTTAAGATGTTGAGAGGTTTAATAATATATGACTTCATTCCTATGTGATAGTATATTATTAAATAAATAAAAATACTTATAATATAAAGAAATATAAGAAATAATATTGTAAAATTGCTCTTAACAAATAACTTATTTTAAAAATAATTTATTTCCTATTCAAAATACATACAAGCATATAATTAGAAAATACTTAAGTTTTTTTTTTATATTTATTTTTGTGATGAAAAAAGGGTTCATTGTATTTTCACTAAAACCACAATTCTTGTATCATTTTCATGATATGTATGGTATCATAAGAATATTTAATTTGAGGGTTAATATACTCTTATGTTTACACAGAACAATATAAATTAGATATTGTACAAAGTTGATGGGAGCGTAATTAAGTAAAATATAATTTAAAAATAAATAATAATTATTAAATTAGAAATTAAAGTAACCACCTAGAAAAAAAAAAGAATTACATAATTTAAATTCTTTAAATTTTTATCTAAATAATTTAATTTTGTATTTAAGAATTAAAATGCGAATTCATTGTAAATTCTTTAATTCTTTCTGTAATTAATTTTTGTTAAAATAAAAGCTTAATCAAAGTAAAAAAAATGGTATAGTAAAAGGTTTTTTTTTCATGATCTCAGAGATCTAAAACTTTTTAAGACTATTCTAATATAAAATATAGCGAACCGAAAAATTCGTGTTTAAAAATTATTTTCATTGTATTTCATTTCATTGTTTCAATTATTTCAATTTTAGGTTTTTAAGTCAATACTAATCAATATTGTCTTCTATATGGTCTAGAGGGATCTCTCTCTGTATCTGCATTTGAATATTTGAATTTTGAACATTAAATAACTTTAACATTAAATAACTTTTTAAATTTGTAAAAATGTTCCTACCAGTTTTACCCTGTCCATCTCCGTCTGCTTACAAAACTTCTACACCGTTAAAGATAGAGCAATGAAATTTTAACTAAGGGTGTAGGTCTCACAAAAATAAATTAATGTTGTAGAACAACTTTTTTATATAGCCCTATCTATTAAGGAGCTACAGCCCCTTAAACTTTGGAAAAGCCCTATTTTTAAATGTAGTATATTTTTATAATTTAAAAACGTCAGAAGATCAGACATTTTCTTACCTTTATAAAATAATATCAAAATTGTGCAATATATAGCAATTTACTATTTAAATTTACTGTTAAGTAAAGACAAAATTTTGGAAGATTTTTCTTCCTTCATAACTCCGACATGATTTTAGTTAGATCTTTTAAATTTTAAGAGAAGAAACATCTTCAAGAATTAGAGTAAGTTGTCTTAGAAAATTTTTTGTACTACCCCCTGTTTATGGACTATTACCGCTCAAAAATTTTAATTTTACTATTTTTAAACACCTGTAATTTGGGCACCTGAACTAATTTTTTGAAAATAAAATGCAAACATTAAAGCTTCTTCTTAAAGCTTTTTCTTAATTATGCAGTTCCTTTAAAATTTAAAAACGTAAATGTAACAGTAAGCCGATACAACCGACTTATTTATACTCTACACCTAAAAAATTCAAATTAAATTAAAAATCCATAAGTTATTTTAGTTAGGTATTTAATATAAGCTAAAAAATAAATGCTTTTACAAACTTTGTACAAAATTTCAGGTTCCTATCTTTATTAAATTCGAAGATATGCTTGTTAGGTCTTGGGAATTGTGTGAAGGTACCCGGACCACCACTCCAATTCATCTCAAATTTTAGGGATATCAGGGATTCAGGAAAAACACCCTTGCACGAAATTTTAAGTTTCTATCTTTATTAATTTCGAAGATATGTGTGTTTGGTTTTGGCTGTTGTATAGGAGGTACCCGAATCCATGGTCCGATTTCTCCCATTTGCAACCCGCGCCTTTCTTTAGTCATTGTTAACCTACAGTATAAATTTCATCAAGATAGTATCATTATTTTTTGAGTTATCGTGTGTACGGACGGACGGATATCGCTAAATCGACTCAGGAGGTGATGCTGATTCAGAATATATACACATGTCCATCTAACTCGCTTCCTTTTGGTGGCTGCAAACACCATACCAAAATTAATACACCCTATACTTTAGGTGTAGGGTATAAAAAGTATCTTTTATTTTTAACATTTTTCTTTACTATATGCAATTCTAAAAAATTTACAAATTTTGGTGCAATTCAGAGTTCTAAACAGTTTATATAGTATTTTGGAAATGTGTAAAAACCGTTGGTTTACATTCTTTCTAATTTATTTTACTTCAATTTTCCAGATTTAATGGTTTCAAAGATTAATTTTTAAAAAAATGTGTCAAGTCTTTTCGGCTCGGCGAAATCGATGCCCTAGAATTGCGTTAACGAATCGTATCCAAATTAATACAGCGAACTGCTTTGGTAAGTAAAGTACATAATAATTTTACCCATAGTTTGAACCCAATCGATTGAACCGCAACAACTAGAGAACAAAAAAAGATATAATTTTTGAAAAAATGTGCTAAGTCTTTTCGGCTTCTGTTTGACAGATCTATACAGCGAACTGCTTTGGTAAATAAAGTACATAATAATTTTACCCATAGTTTGAACTCAATCGATTGCACCGTAAAGACAAGAGAACAAAAAAAAGATATATTTTTAAAAGTCTTCCAGATGCACAAGGGTTAATGACTATTAATAACATTTTGTTATGTGCTTTCTCTTATACTATAAAACACTCCAATCAATTCAGTTATACAAACGCAAAGCAAAAATCGAAACGAATGTCTTCTTTGATAAGAGGAATATTGCAAATTCTGAAACTAATCTGTAGGACTTTTAAAAAATTTTCATAACGAACCGGATGAACGGAAATTTTCTAACAATTAAGCAAAATTACGTTACAATTGAATTTACCATGTAGAAATGTTATGTGGGAAAACAAACAAGAAAACACACTTTTTGCTTAGTATACCAGATTTATTAGCGAACGAATTAATTGCTGATTAAAATAACATCAATAATTCATAATATTATGGTCATTCATTTTATGAATCTTGAACTTTTGACTCATTACTAATTATTTAATTGACATAAATGTTTTTTATAATCTATTTTGAAGTAACTTTAAATTTCTTATCAATAACATTAAAGCATTGAAATATTTTTTATGTATTATGCTCTGATTTAAGTAATATGACATTTTGCTTTTTAATTTTTTATTATAATGTAGAAAATCAGTAATTTTTTGTTTAGCTGAGTTTTTGAGGAAATACATTTTGAGCTTTCGTTATCTTAAATAAAAAATAAATTAATGTGATTATTATTTTGAATATAAATATTTTCTATACATACTTCTATTTTATTATTGAATAAACAGAAATGTTTTTAAAAAAACAAACATATTATTGTTTCAGTGTCTATTGATTATTGAAGCTAGGTATCTGATGTTTTTTGAAAAGATGCCATGTTTTATACCAAAAACTTCTCAAAAATTTGCTTAGTATAAAGTAGGTAGCGGGTCTTAGTATAGAGTAGGAGTCATACAACTCAAATATTTACATAAATATATGTCGGTATGCCTAATTAACTGAAATTTCTCATAATATAATCAAGTTTTATGGCAATAACTTTTGTAAAGTGGTTGTTCTAGCACAACAAATTTAGGTGGCTATTACACTTATCTTCTCATACAACTACAAAATTCGCATAAAATTGATACTTAATTAAGTCAGTCAGATATCTTGATTTTTCTAAAAGATTATTACACCTAATGGAACTATCATATTTTATGTTCGTGCCGGTATCCTAAAGTTGATACAATCTGCTTTACGCTCTTCCTCGTTTTATATGTGCTTTTATGTATTCGATTTGTATAGTACGTGGCCATTTTAATAATAATGTTTTTATAATAATCTTTGAATCCCTAATAACTCCGTTTTAAATCCAAGTTTCATTTCTACCTCACTAAATTTTTTCTTAATCTTTAGTAGACAAAAAAAAAAATGGTTATATAAAGCTCGAAATTTAAATGATATCTCGGGAGCTAATATATTTTTGCAACAGGTGTTCATAGTTGGTTTCAGTTATTAAATAACATTAACAAAATTATAACATGGTTTAATAACAAAATATGTATTTGTATCTAGCATATACAAATCTATCTACTTTGTACAGACAAAAGTAGCAGTAGTTAAAGTTAAATTTTGGTATCTAATCCAATATCCTAAAAAAATTGACAGCTGCTCTAAATACTGTTAACTGATTTCCGAATAATTTTAACAAATTCACCATGTCGATTTTTTTTTAAAATACTGAATCAAATAAATATAAAAGTAGAGCAAATTTCGAGTTTACAAAATTCTTTATTTTAATTAGATTTTCTTTAGTTACTTGTAAAAACGTCATTAAATTTCAGATCGATAAAATTTAAGCAGCTAAAAATTTATATCAGTAGGAGTTTAAAAGGAGTTTCGTAGTAAAACAAAAAAATGTTTTCATATTCATATAAAACGAGGAAGATTTAGTTGTCCTTGTCAACTGTTAAATATCCGTACAAATCTTTTTAGTCTTCAATATACTATCCTTTTGTTTCTAATACTAATTTTTTAAATTTTCATTATTTTTAAAATAAACTATTGTACGGGTATAAATAAAAAAGTTAAACTCTCCCGGTGCAGATTCGAATCTACCACCAAACCATTATCAATCTTTATCTTTATCAATTACCTACATTATATAAAACCATTTATCTAATACTAAGCGGCAAATGCATATTTTATACTTATACAAATTAACAATTAATATATAATATATAATTTATTTATTTATATCCAGGTACCATGGTACATAAATGTGCCAGGTAGCTATAACCCCTGTTTTCTGGTAAGAATATGGGGTATACGAGATATTATGATATATAAAGTATTTATATATTGCGATATATGAATATTTTTTTTTTTATATTATAATTATTGTACCCAGCCGGGAATCGAACACGAGACCTCTCATTTCCTTATGAATGAGAAGCGGTGCTTCAACCACTGCACTAATGGCTGGATAAATATATAATACGTATAATGTATAATGCATAATAAAAATAGAGAGTTCGCCAAACATCGCAATTTTTCTTGAAAAATATTTCATAAATCAGAATTTCTTTTTATAAGTGCACAAAATACGTATACGACTATACGCACGTAGCTTTAATTTTTGAGTTATTGTGCTGATGGAAGCGACAAGCTTAATCAACTAATTTTTCGATTCTGATCCGATCTATATACAAAAGAATTTATACATATTTATATCGAGCTTATTCAGATATGTTACAAACGGGGTATGTATGGGTATAAAAAGAACTTAAAGAATCTGCAAAACCAGATTTTATGCAAAATCTTTCAGTCTTAATGCAAATGTCACATAATGATAAAATTTTTGCAAACAAAAAAAAAAAAACAAAAATGATTAAAATATAAATATCGTTAATACTTTTAAAGAACAACTAGTTAAAATGTCTTTAAAATGATTTAAAATTGATCAATTTAGTTTAAAAAAATACTGGCCAAATTTGCAAAATGTTTTAAATTTTTTTTATATTTGTATTCATTCATATGTACTCTTAAATGCATAGACTAAAATTAAATGTGATTAAATTGAGTATATTATTCTAAAATAAGTAAATGTAACAGTAAGTCGATGCAACCGACTTATTTATACTCTACACTTAAAAAATTCAAATTAAATTAAAAATCCATAAGTTATTTTAGTTAGATTTTACAACATTTGCATAAAATTTCAGGTTTTTATTTTTATTAAATTCGAAGATATGCTTGTTAGGTCTTGGGAAGTGTGTGAAAGTATATCTAACTCGCTTCATTGGTGGTTACAAACACCATACCAAAGTTAATATACTCTATACTTTAGGTGTAGGGTATAAAAAAAAGTACCTATCTATTTTGGTTTTGCAAAATTTAATGTGTAACTATTTGATAATCGAAATAAGAGGAAGTATACATATATTTGTATCTAATATCCATATTATATTTGTTGTTTTTTTTTCGTTTTTTTGCGAGAATAGGTGGGTATCTTGAAAGGCACCAATGAAATCAACGGGCGATTTATCTTTGGTAGGTATACAACTTTAACCATCTTTTGGTTTGCGGATTGGAAAAATGGGAATAAAGAATTATTGGAAAATATAAGTAGTTATTGGATGTTGGAAGGATTTTTTAGAACAAAGATATTGATGTTCTTCTTCAATTTATCATATCATATCAGATCATACACGTTATAGTTGTCACTTTTAGCGAATTCTTCCGACGCAAGCTGTTCTATATTCGCGCTATGCGCATTACAAACAAATTTCCATGTTCAATCAGATGTGCAATCTGTGGATTTTTAATAAAATATCATAGAAGTTAGCCCTCCTTTTATCACAGTTGAAACTTTGAAGAGATTAGTCAAATATTATTTAGAATTATATAAATTTATTTGGAGTACTGTGTTATATATTTGAATAATGTACAATTCATGCTCACACATAAGTACTGTGTTATATAATTGAATAATGTACAACTCAATTTTAAACTTAAAAAAAAAAAAGAAGAAGCCATTACACAATTCATAAAAAAAAAACGCACAAAGGTCACAATAATCAGGTTATGAATCTTCAAATGCAAAAAAACAAAAAACGAAAAATTCAACAATAAATAACAAAAAACTTTAGGAAATAATAAAACTTTAAAAATGCATTGAAAACAAGGTAGAATGTAAACTAACGGTTTTTAAAAGCACACATTTCCAAAAAACAAACTGTTTAGAGTTGTGACTTGCACAAAAATTTGAAAATTTCATGTAATAAGAAAAAACGTGAAAATAGGACTTTTATAGAATTTTGAGAGGCTGTGAGTCCGGAACCTTATGTATAATTAAGAAAAACCGCATAAGTTGCAGGTGTCTAAAAATAGCAAATTTTCAATTTTTAAGGCGTAATAACTCTTACAGAAGAGGTGCTACCAAAAAATTTTCTTTCTTTGCCTCAAAATTTCTTTCTTGCGTCAAAATTTCAAGCCCATATCTAAAAACGTGCCGGAGTTATGCAGGTAGAAAAATCACGCAAAATTTGGGTTTCACATAACGGTAATTTTAAAAACTAATTATAAAAACTATGTATAATTTTGATATTGATTTATAAAGGTAAAAAAAATTCCTGTCGAATGGCGTTTTCAGATTGAAAAAATGTGGAACATAAAATATACGTGTTTAAAAATAGAGCTTTTTGAAAGTTTGAGGGGCTGTAGTTCCCTGATGGATGGGGCTACATGAAAAAGTTGTTCCCCAAAATTAAATTTTTTATGAGACCTACCCATGGTTAAAATTTTTTTTTTTGTCTATCTTTAACGGTGTAGAAGTTTTGTAAACAGGCGGACCAACGGACGGACAGAGTGAAACTAATAAGTATCATTTTTTCAAAATTTTTTTGAAAATGTGCTAAAAAGTTATAGTAGAGTGGAAGAAAACTTATCAGGCTCACTAGTTAATTTTAATATCAATAAAGAAAACAAAAAAAAACGATTTTTTTCAAAATTAATAACTCATAGTTGTTTTTTTTTTATTCATGGTTATTTTATTGTTAATAGTTTTTAAAAATAAAAAATATTTTGTAAATATTTTTTCAAAATTCTTTCTAAGAGGATTTTTTATACTTTTTCAACACTTTTTTTTTTTAACCTTTCTCTATTAGTTATGTTTTAATTTTTTGTTTTCTATGGTCATAATTTTTGTGAATAAATTGAATTTTAAATGAAAAAAAAATTAAATTTAAGTTTTTAATTTTTTGTTTTTTTTTTTAAAAATTTGATTAAATATTTTTATAAAATATAAAAATTTTTGATATTGAATTTAGAAAATTATCAAAGATTTTTATATTTTTTCTTTTACTGCAGAATTTTTTTTTTGGGAAATTTTTCTCAAGAGATAATAAAATATTTGAAATTTTTTTGGTAATTCAAAAATGAAAACTAAATTTATTTAAAAATTAGTTAAAAATACTTTTTTTTTTTTTTGTTCTTATTTTGTTTTATTATTTTATTTATTTTCATTCTTTAGAAATGTACTTGAAAAAAAAATATATAAAAGGAAAAAAAAAAATATTAAAAAAACTTTTTTAAATTACATTTTTTTTTTTTTCCTTAAGTACTTTACAAAGAGATTTGCAGTGGTTACTTATAAAACTACTATGTTGCTAGTACTAACTACTACTGCAGTTCTATACATATATATTAAAAATTTTATTTATTTATTTTGAAAATTTTTACTTTTTGACTGCATGATATTTTATGAAAACCAAAAACTGTACACAAATAAATAAATATGCATCAAAAAATAAATTTTTTTTTTATTTCGCTCTCTCTTGAATTTACAGTTTTAATTTATTTTCCCCCAGTTGGTCACTAAAAAAAAATTTTATTTGCTTATCATTTCCGTTTCCTTTATCATTATTTTAGTTTTCTAATCATCATTCAAATATTGATGGTTATAAATATGAGTATGATATGATGATGATTATGATGATGATGATGATGATGATGATGCTAATTGATACTTAAAAAATGAAACTATGAAGTTGGTAATTGTGATATGTTTTATACAAATAAAAACAAAAAATATAGGTATATATATAATATATACATATATATATGTATATATATTATATGTATTTTAATGATTAAAAAGTCAAAAATTTTTTGAAATCAAAGTTCACGTTGGATTGTGGTGCCTTTTTATATTTCTTTAATTAATATTGAATTATTTCAACTGATCTGCAAAGTTAAATGAACACTTAGTGCATTTCATATTTATTTTTTCTTTAATAACGATTTGAATTTTTGATTATGCTTTTCTTATTTTTTGTAACTTATATTTAAGTTTGATTGTAGTTTGAATTTTACATCGTTTGTTTTTTATATGCTTTTATATTAACTCGGCGGTGTCGGTTTATTTTTTTGAATAATTTCTTCTTGCGATTTTGTTAGAAGTATTTTAATCATATTGAAACGAATGCATAAAATTAAGCTAAAACTCAAATGTCATATTTTCAGACACAAACTACGAGTTCAAGTGTAGATGTTTGTATGAAAAATTAAGATTTGAGTTCAAGTTCAATTTTATGCATTCGGTTCATAGAGAATGGTTTGACCAATACTATTAATTTGCTATATAGATTTTTGCGGTGTTCTATAATCATTCGATCCGATCTAATACGTTTGCAGTGAAAAGAGGTCGAATACGAAACCACGTCATACTTAAATCTTGCTTTTGATAATATCGGTTTTCTAAATTTCGTTTTTTAAAATCTCACTTTTCAATTCTCGCTTTTTAAAGATTTCGTTTTTTAAAATCTTTATTTTTAAAATCTCAAATAAATAAGTAAAAAAGTTAATATTAAATAAATTTTTCTGACAGGGGCCTCGGTGGCCTAGTGGGTAAGAGCGTATAAAATACGCTGTAAAAACCGAGGAAATATGGGTTCGAATCCCTCACACATCATAAGAATTATTCCCCTTACGACATTTAAAGCCACGCCTGAACAGGAAAGCCTATGTAATTTCTTGTCCACATTTATGTGGCAGAGAAATGCATAAAAAAATGTTTTTTCTGACAATTTGCTTAAATTTGTCCGACAATCTGGTCATTAGCACATTTCCAAAATTAAGAAAAATTAAAAAAATGTGTCTGTTAGTTTTACTCTGGCCGTCTATTTTTAAAACTTCTACTCCGTTAAAAATAGAGCAATTAAATTTCAACCATGTGGAGGTCTAGTAAGAAAATTAATTTTGCTCCATTTATTACAGATGCCCAACAGCCCCTAAAACTGTGAAAAATTGCTATTTTTAAATGAAGTTCTGCTTAACATTTTTTTAAATTTAAAAACGCTATTCGACATACTTTTAGTTAGAACCTTAAGATTTTAAGAGAAGAAACATCTTTTAGAATTTGTGTAAGTTATCTCAGAAAATTGTTTTCTACCACCCTCCCTTTAAGAGCTATGAGGGCTAAAATATTAAATATTTGCTATTTTTAGACCCCTGTAACTTAGTCTCCAGTACAAATTTTTTCAAATTAAAGCTTCAACTTTATAATTTTACATGTGTTAATCGTGTTTCTTAATTATGTAGCGCTTGGCGCTCACTTAAAATTAGTGAAAGTATCTATTTCTTTTTAACACTTTTTTTTATTATATGAATATCTAAAAAAATTTTCAAATTTTGGCGCAAGTTACAATTCTAAACTGTTTGTATAGTCTTTTTTGAAAAATGTCCGACCGTTTAAAAACCGTTGGTTTCCATTCTGCCTTGTTTATGTTTGTTTTAAATGGTATTTTACCTTAAGACAATATCATTAAATTTCCTATCTTAAAATCATATTATCTAAATTCTTAGAATTTTTCACTTTTTTCATCAGTTTTAATATGTTTGATGATGCAATATACGATTTATATTCTTTTAATTTCATATAAAAGATCTACAGATAAAACTATAATTACTGATTTAAATTTTATGTTGATATAATTATTTTAAATCAATCTAAAAGTTTATGGGGTTGTTAAGCCCCATATTGGTGTATATAGATTGGTGACAGGGATGGAGAAATAACTTAAAATTGCTCTGACAAGGTTGAACAAAATGGAAAAAAGAAAAATAAGTAACGCAAAAAAGAGGGCTGCTATAAAATAAAAATGAAAAAATAAAGAGAATGATAAACAGACAAAAAAATTAGAAAACGTTTAAAAACGAATAACACAGCAACTACATAAATGTAAACTAAATTAGAGAAAACTTGGTTTTGTCTTTGTTTATAATATGTACGATAAAAGAACGACATTTTAAAAGACATGATTTTCAAAAGTGAAATTTTAAAAAGCCAGATTAAAAAAGTTGAGATTTCGCACTGCTTTTGGTCAAAAGACTGATATATTCAAGTTAAATGTCAATTAAGTTTTCCCTTCATTAAAACAAATATAGCATGTTAAGTTTTTTAGCATTTAAGAGTGATTCAGTGCTAACTAACAAATATCTACAAAGACCAAAATTCATGTAAGTTAGATTTTAAATTCATTGCTTAAATTCAATATAACTACTAATTTTGAATATTCTTCCACAAAGGAGTTACGTGTTACGAGCTATTAAGAGACGGTCATCACATAACGGTACTTTATATCTCCAAATTTCCTAATATATAGGACAGTATACAGTTTGTATATTAAAATTATTATTCCATAATACTATGCTCTACAAGTTGTAGAAAATTGGTTCCTATTATGCTGTCGTAGAGGAAAAATAGAACTGTTTAAGTAAAGTACTACAAAATCTTAAGACAATTTTGTAATGCATTTTTCGGCTCCTAAATATCGGCATCGGTCCTAATAGCATATATAATCGGAAACTTGGAGGTATAAAGTATCATTATCAAAGTAAATAAGTATCAAAAATTACTCTAAGTACAATGACTGACAAAATATTTGGTATAAAATGTGAATGAAATGTTATTGCTAGAAAATATATAAATCCAATTTTGAACCTTCATATCCTTTTCATATTTGGAATATAACCTTTGGAAAATTATCATAAATATTTCAAAAACTCTAACATTTAATTAAAATTCTTTTATTCTCCTTGCTCCTTTGTTTTTTTGTCAAAATTAAATTTTTGGTGAGGTAAAAAAGGCAAGAGGTGGCATTTTTCTTATTTGAATATTTTTCACTCTCGTGTCTAGAAAATGTCTATATTCTCTTTAGCTGGAAAGATATAAAAAAAAAATTTTTATTAATAATTTGAATGATTTTAAATAAAAAAAATTTTGATTAAAAAAAAAAAACTATTCAAAATTTTAAAAAACTTAAGTTGAAAAAAAAAACAGTCTATTATTAAAATTAATTAAATTAAATAATTTAAAATAGTTTTTAATAAATTAATTATTCTATTTTTGGAGATTCTTTTCATCCAGTATTTTATTAAAGTTTTATGGATAAAAGCAAGTAGTTGGAGTTTTACTCTTAATCAATTAAAATGATGAATATAAACAACTTCTTATTCTTCTCTTTATTCTTTGTTAAAAAAGTAAAAAATATTATGAACGTATGTTCAAGGTTATAATAAATTTGCGATAACGTCTGTGACACCTTAAATGAGTCAAATTAGATATAGGTTCAAGTGTATGGAATCGGATCAGAATCGAATTCTGAGTCGATTAAGCCATGTTCGGCCGACAGTAATTCCGCACAATGACTTAAAAAATAAACGAGCTAGGATTCTGAAAGTTTTTTTACCTCACTTTTGTAAAATTGTTAGTTTCGTTATTTAAATGCAGCAAGATCGAAAGCCGGCTTCGAGTAGCTGCCATACAACTTCTTTCTTTATATATAAATAACTCAATGTCTATTGCAGCTAGGCATCTGCTTACAAGATGATAAAGTTTTATGACAATAACTTCTGTAAAATTTGGTTGTGCTGGTACAACAGGTTCAGGTAGCTGTCATACAATTTCAAAATTTACGTAAATATATTTCGGCACTGAATTAAGTAAAACATCTGAAATTTTGTAAAAGATGATCAAGTTTTATTGAAACAGCATATAATATATTCGTACGGGTATCTCAGAGTTGACACGGTTTACTCTACTCCACTTTTCCTCATTTTAATTCAAATAAGAGAACATTAGTTGGCTTTATGGCAATTGCGTGAGTTTCCAAAAATTAACATTAAAACTTTTATTTGGATTAAATGCTTAAAACTATGAGCTTAAACTAAAATTTCACCATTTCGAACAAAACTGCAAGTTCCGGTTTAGCTTTTGTTTGAAAATGTAATAACTTTAAAAGTGATGTGTTCCATAAAGAAAAAGTTGAGTTATAGCAATTTAAATATTATTACATATTATACGTGAAACTTCAATGTTATATACAAAAATCATTAACTATGGATCATTTCACATATGTTTAAGAAATTGCAAAGAACAGTTAAAAAGACGCAAAGTGTAAGGAAATGAAACTGTCTTTGTGAACGTTTAAAATTCGAATATCGAAGTAGGTACTGAGTAAGAGAAAATAGTGACTGTGTATAGTAAGTATTCTATTAGGAGAAAAAAGTTAGTAAAATTTAAGATGGATAAGAATATGTAAACATTCTGAATCAATAATAAAGAGGCCTTCTTCAGCATTTGTGAAAATTTCGTGTCCACGATAAGCAGTTTATGGTACAATCAGTTAATAGTTTGAAATGCAGATATTGCTGCAGATAAAATTTATCGAAAGTTAGTAATTTTGTTGTTGTTTTAGTACATTTTTTTTTATCAGCTTTAACTAAAGTTGTTACTATTATTTAAAATATAATTGTATATATAGAGTAATGCAACAGTTGACGATTAATTAATACTTCCATATTCTTTATTTATGTATCTATAAAATGAATACATAAGAACATAGTAATAAATTCAATATCTAAGTTCGAAAAACTTTGAGATGTAAATATATTCTTTGAGATGTAAATAAAACAGAACACCTGTTGTAGTATCAACAGGTTGTTGGATTAAATCACAGAAACATAACATTTATTTATACCTGTTGTTATTTAAAATTGTTTTGTTGCTAGTAACATTTGCAGAGGAATGTCGAATAAATGTAAACAAAACTTACACGCTTATTTTGTAAATAAAAGTTCATTACTGAGGTATATTTGTATTCGGTACTATTATCAGATACCAAGGATACTTCCTTTTTCGATATCGATCAAACTCATTAAAAAATCAACAAAGTTTTGAAAACATAACGTAGTGGAAGGAATTAGAGAAAAGAATGAAATTTTTTAGTAAGATTTTTCGAAAGAAAAAACCAGAATTAAAACCTGGAGCAATATTAGATCAAGTGATATCACAGTCATCATCCAGTGCAAATCAATGTCTTCTTTATAAGCTTGCAAATTATAAAAGGGGTGATATGCAATTATCGATTACATAACAAATCAAAAATATTTTTAATATACTTTAAAATTTTTTATTAGGTGGTGATTTAATTGATGCAATTCAAACTGGTGGACAAATAGCTGTTGAACAATTAATCCGTGAGCAATTTGGTGTATTTATGTATAATAATGGTAAAGGACAAGTTATAAATCGAGCTGAATTTTTACGTTGGAAATATCGTGATAATCATCAAGTTGTTATACCAATTGAAGCATCATTATCATCGCATGATCCATTAGGAAAGTGGATTGATCATAAAGCATGCTGGCAAATGCAATATCGTGGTTCATTGGGCGAAAGTTTATTACATGTATTAATAATATGTGATACTAAAGTTCATACAAAATTGGCACGTATTCTTTTAAGAGTATTTCCATGTTTAGCTTTAGATGTTATGGAAGGTGAAGAATATTTGGGTGCAAGTGCTTTGCATTTAAGCATTGCATACAGCAATAATGAATTAGTAGCTGATTTACTTGAAGCTGGTGCATTGATTAATCAAAGAGCAAATGGTAGTTTTTTCTTGCCAAGAGATCAACAACGTAATCAGCCATCAAAAACAACTGATTATGAAGGTTTAGCATATATGGGTGAATATCCATTAGCTTGGGCTGCATGTTGTGCTAATGAAAGTGTTTATAATATATTAATTGATGCTGGTGCTGATCCCGATGCCCAAGATTCATTTGGAAATATGATTTTGCATATGGTCGTTGTATGTGATAAATTGGTATAATTTGATTTTACAAAATTGTACTTCTATTTTGATATAATATGATTTTGAAGGATATGTTCGGATATGCATTAAGACATCCGAGAACTCCAGCAAGAAATGGAATTGCTAATGACCAAGGTTTAACACCATTAACTTTAGCATGCAAATTAGGCAGAGCAGAAGTATTCAGAGAAATGTTGGAGTTATCAGCTAGAGAATTTTGGAGATATAGCAATATAACTTGTTCAGGTTATCCACTGAATGCATTAGATACTTTATTACCGGATGGCAGAACTAGTAAGATCAATTATTTATTATTTGTTTTATCGAATTCTACATGTGATTTCAGATTTTTTATAAATTAGGTACGTCTTTCATCAAAATGGATAAGACTTATCATATTTAGTAAGTTTAATACTAATGGTAAATTTTAGGGCAGCACTGCAAGTTTTTGATTCAAAGTTTTGTGTTTCACAATGCTCACTAGATTAATACCATTGTATATAAAAATGTATAAAAACTTTCTGTCTAGATCTATTGCGATTGTTTACTATACTCTTAAAATGGTAATACAGAGTTTTTGTCTTTTTGCTATAGTTAGGAAAGATTAGGTAAAAATTTTGTGATATAAACTAGGAAAAGCTGCAATTTCAACAAGTGTAAAAAGATTTTTTGGTTTTAATGGCTTTGTGGATAGTGCACGTTTCCAATGTATATAATATTTTGAATAATTTTGAGTTTTCGTCCTCAATATATAAAATTTTATAGCTTCTTTATCTAATGCAAACTATTTTTTTTCTTAGATTGGAACTCAGCTCTGTTCATTATTTTAAATGGAACTAAAGAAGAACATTTAGATATGCTTGATGGTGGTATTATACAACGTTTATTGGAGGAAAAATGGAAAACATTTGCTCAAAATCAATTTTTGAAACGTTTATTAATTCTTTTCGTTCATTTATTTTTTCTATCACTATCTGTGTATTTACGACCAGAGAATAATGATACTGCAAATGCAGAGCGGGAAAAATCAAATGCAGAAGAAAACAATTATGATATAATTACAATCGCTCGATATATTTCTGAACTTGCTACATTAGCAGGAGTACTGAGTTATGTAATATTTCAACAAGGTGATGAAATAAAAAATCAAGGATTTTCAGCATTTGTCAAGCAGTTAGGGAAAGATCCAGCAAAAGCAATATTTTTGATATCAAATTTATTGATTTTATCTTGCATTCCATGCCGTCTAATGGGTGATGTAGAAACTGAAGAAGCCATTTTAATATTTGCAGTACCAGGTAGTTGGTTTTTGCTTATGTTCTTTGCTGGTGCAATTCGTTTAACTGGACCATTTGTTACAATGATTTATTCTATGATTACTGGTGATATGTTTACATTCGGTATAATTTATACCATAATCCTCTTTGGGTTTTCTCAGGCGTTTTATTTTTTATTCAAAGGCCATCCAACTGGAGAAGCAAGTTTATTTAATAATTATTTTACAACTTGGATGGCTCTTTTCCAAACAACATTGGGTGATTATAATTATCAAGAATTAAATCAAACATCATATCCAAATTTGGCGAAAACTGTTTTTGTTACTTTTATGATTTTTGTACCCATTCTATTATTAAACATGTTAATAGCTATGATGGGTAATACTTATTCACAAGTTATTGAACGTTCCGAAAAAGAATGGATGAAGCAATGGGCAAAAATTGTTGTTACACTTGAACGAGCTGTTCCTCAAGCTGATGCTCAAAAATATTTAGAAGCTTATTCTATACCTTTAGGTATGACTGATGATGGAACAGAACAACGTGGTGTTATGGTGATTAAAAGTAAAAGTAAAACTAGAGCCCGACAACGAAAAGGTGCCGTTAACAATTGGAAACGCGTTGGACGTGTTACTTTACAAGCATTAAAAAAACGTGGGATGACCGGAGAGGAAATGCGTCGGCAAATGTGGGGCCGTGCATCCATAACTAGCCCTACTAAGGTTGCAAAAAAGAAAAGTGCGGACCCATATAATGTTTATAATGAAACGAATAGTGCTGTAGGTGCTGCTATGGGTGTTATGACATTCACACAAGATATCTTAATATCACCAGATTTGCCGACGGAACCAGTAATACCATTAGACCAAAAGAAAAAGAAAAAAACAACTACTGTAAGTACTGTTAAAACAGTTATTAAAACAGATCCAAGTTCTACAGTTGCATCAACCACTAAAATACCAGCGCTAGATGACCCATTACGTGAATTAGTATTAATTTCAGAAACTGTACCTCCTGATGATGAAACTTTTATAACTAATGTTCAAAAATTAGCTGTTCAAGCATCAACAATGAGTGATGCACAAGATTCTAATCAAACTCAAACAAAATCTAATTTAAATGTTCCAAAAGTGCCGGATCCAGCTAATATTGCATTACCCAAAGCTGGCCAAGAAATTACAAGTTTTCAAGAAATGTTTGCCGCACCTACTGTTGATCCTGAAAAGGAAAAAGCATTTTATAAAAAATTGGAAGCCCTTGATGATACTGAGGATAGTGATGGTTTTATTGAAAGGCCTGTTCTTGGAAAAATTTCTTTAATTCGTCGAGCTAAATCCGCTGTGTCAAAAACATCCGCCAATAGAAATTTTAATGATGAACGTTTTCCTCTTTTTAATTTTGCATGGGAACCTCAGGTATATTTTTAATTTTTTTTTTATAATAAATTATTTTAATTTATTTATAATGCAAAATTTCTCAGTCCCAACATTCTCTTGTAAATGGAATAAAAAATGAAGGATTTATGGATATTAACAGTGATGAAATTATTCAAATTGAAACGGAAGCTATTGAAGAAGCTGAAAATGAATCTATACCTACAAGAAATGACGATGAACCAACGGTTGAAGAGGTTAAACAAAAAATGGCCGAATTTCATTTAAGACGACGTCCCGATTTGGAAAGAATTGAAAGGAAAAAACGTGAAAAGAGTGGAAAAAATAGAAGATATAAAAATAAGTTCGAAAATTTGTTTGATTATAATAATTTTTTTTATAGATAATATTTTGTTTTAAGAATATCACCTGACAATACCGTTGATGATGATTCCAAAAGAAAATCAAGTCGTCATCGATCAGCTCCACTTAAATATACATCACAACGTTCACAAAGAGTTTGTGAAGATTCACCGCCAGATCCTCTTGAACCATGGAGTACACGAGAATTACAAAATATTAATCAAATTTTAAAATCAGACAAATCAGAAAAATCTGACTACTAAAACTAAACTAAAACTTTAATTTACGTTTAAATATTCAAAAAATTAAACTCACTGTTTAAAATCACAATATTTACTTGTTATTTGTTTTGAATATTCAATAAAATTGGATTTTCTCTCGTTTCTTGCACTAATTAAGTATACTATTAGTTTTATTCGAAATTGTTTACCTTTTCAGAGTTAATAGTCTAGATTTGAATTTTGATTTAAGATCAGAACAATGGTTGGAGTTCTGTCGCTTTTACTATATTGCTTTAAAAACCAATTGCAAACTTTACTATATTGAATTTTCGTTTAGCTTGGAAATAATTGCACAATGATAAGAGTTTTCAGTAAAAGTTATCTGGACAGTGTTAGATTTCAGTTTATTTCCGTAATAACAAAGTTCAATAACCTCATAAAAAAAGAAATCTATAATAATAAAATTGTCCAAAAATTTAATATTTTTCGATTAGAAAAGAAATTTTAAATTAATGTTTTACTTATCTAAGAGATATGAAATAAAATAACATATAAGTCTAGTATACTCTCTAGTAACAATATTCCTTGTTATGGGAAATTGTTTTTGATTTTTTTTTTATTCAAAACTTTAGAAGTATGGAAAAATAAAATAGAAAAAGTTTTTGATGCAGGTGTGTTATTATATACAGAAATAAAGAAAAATTATATTTCTTACCACAATATACAATATTTGTTTTTATTGAAATTATTTAAACAGTTAGATTAGTTCTTAGCTGAGTTTTTCTTTTTTTTTTGTGTTAACTATATTTTCTTATTGAAAATCTGTAAAAAATTTTTCTGTTTAAAAAATTGTAATCCTAGATTTGTTGACAGTGTTAAAAAATGTTTGTTGACCAGACTTTAAGTATTATATTTGTTATGAAAACAAAAATTTTATTGTTATTACGGAAATCCGATTATATTTTTGTGAAGCCCCTATAAGTATGCATTTTTTTTTTTTTTTTGTTCCCAAAATATTTTTATTGATTTTCTTATTGATTAAATGAAAGTTTGAAATTGTTTTTGGTTGTGAATGTGTTGAAATTTAAATTTAAAATTAATTGGAATTTCCATATTTATCATTTTTTTCTTATTAACTTTGAATTGTTTTCAATTTATAGTGGTTGAACATTGGATTTTTATTTTCTTTATAATATAAGATCGAACAATTCAATATAAGTTTTTCACCTCAACTATTTTTGTATACCAATTATTTCTTTCTTGTATCAGACAGATCTTTTGAAAGACTGAGAAAATTTTTTAAAATTAAAGAAAAAAATTTTTTCAAAATTTTTTTTTTCAAAAGTTTGCAATAAAAAAGACAGAAAATTTAATAAATATAGAAACATAACCGAAAACTGAAAAAACAATTGTTAAGGTTTTATATATTTATGTTAAAGTTATTTAATATTTTATGAATATATAAATTTTTGAAACAAAGTTTTTATTAATGATTTGGGAATATAAAGATTAAAAAAAAAATCATTTATAGAATTTCTTTTTGTAGAAATTAATGTTATTATATTATTGTATTTTTGTATAATATTCGGATGATAATCGAATGCATCGGTAAATTTGTTTTTGTTTTCCAATAAATGCATTCAAGTGGTTGAATTTTCTATGATTTTTTCTTTACTCTAAAAAATGTTCTAAATAATTTTGAAAGAACAGTCTGATAATTTTTATCTATTAATAAATAAATAGGAAAATGTAAAAAAATTGAATAAAAATACACTAAGTGAATACAAGGATTAGTTGTCTCATTAATTGTTCAAATTAAAAAAAAAAAAAATTATGATTTTTAGAGCTATTGAAACGAAATTAGACTTGAGAATAAAATCGTTTTAGGGGCAAGCTCAGATCCAATGAACAATTGGAGTATTGAATATTATAGGAATTAACTATCTTTTATTCTGCTAACAGTTTTAAATCAGAAATCCTAGTTGTAATTTATTGGTTGATGAAAAGTTTTAGGAAGGATATTATAAATCTTTTAATATAATTCATTCGACACAATTAAATATGGGGTGCCTCGGTGGCCTAATGGGTAAGAGCGTATAAAATACGCTGTAAACACTGAGGCCCACACTCCCTCGAATTCCACACAAATCATAAGAGTTTTTCCCCCCTTACGATATTTACAGTCACGTTTGAAAAGGAAAGGCTGTGTAATTTCCTGTTCACATTTATGTGCCAGAGAAATGCACTAAAAAAAAACAAAAAAAAAAAAAAAATTAAATACGGTTTTATTTAGATATCGTTGTATAAATTGAAACAAAATCAAAAAAATTATAGGTACTAAGTTGACGGTTAGTACCTATACAAATTATGAATAATTTGAAACCAATTGTGAAATGTAATATAAGTGACATATATATATTAATAATTTTTAAGATCAGATTTTTAATACATTTATTAAGTTTTATTAATAAAATTCATCGAACAGAAAAATGTCTCGGAATTTCAAGGTTTTAATTTTATATTGGATTTAAAGAAAATTTCTTTTAAAGAAAGACTTTAATTCATTATAAATTAAAATTTTCATTAAAAAGTGTTTTAATTTTTTTTTTGTTTATTTAAAAATAGACATAATTATATTATAATAGAATAAATTTTTTTCTCTAAAAAGATTAACCTATATATATATATATATATAGATATATATATATAAATATGAGATAATAGTTATCTTTAGATTTTTAATCCTAATATACAATTAATAAAGCACTTTGATATTAAATTAATTTTTATGTATAGTAATAAAAAGATGTCCCTTATGGAATAACATGAAAAAAAAAGAAAAATTATATTTTTAATATCTTTTAATAACTTTTTTTTTTGTTTTTATATTTCTTTTTAAGGTATAGATTTTTATTTTAAATGTCTCTATATAATAATTTTTTATTATGTTCTAATAATTAATAATATTTTTTAACTAATTTTAAAAAAGTGTATGATAAAATTAAAATTACGATTATAGTTTAATTTTTTTTTTATATTATATCGTCCAGACATAAATTTGTGCCGATATTTTTAGGGCATTTTTGCCAAAAGCATGTGGGCCATCTCGATAAAAGTATTCAATTATAATTATATTTAATATTTTATTTACATTATTTTATGATATTTTATACATTATTTTTGACCTGACCGGGGTTTGAACCCGAGACCTTTCGTTCTGAAAGACGGGTAACTTATACACTGCACCAATGGTCAGATAATTAGTTTAATTATTATACCCTACACTTAAAGTATAGGGTATATTAACTTTGGTATGGTGTTTGTAACCATCAAAAGGAAGCGAGTTAGATATGGAGATGTGTATGTATTCTGAATCAGGATCACCTCCTGAGTCGATTTAGCGATGTCCGTCCGTCCGTACGCACGATAACTCAAAAAATAATGATGCTATCTTGATGAAATTTATACTGTAAGTTAACAATGACTAAAGAAAGGCGGGGATTGCAAATGGGCGAAATCGAACCATGGATTCGTGTACCTCCCATACAACTCCCAAAATCGAATACGCATATCTTCGAAATTAATAAAGATAGAAACTTAAAATTTTGTACGAGGGCGTATTTTCCTGAATCCCTGATATTTCTAAAATTTGAGATAAATTGGAGTGGTTGTTCGGGTACCTCCCATATAACTCCTAAAACCGAATAAGCATATCTTCGAATTTAATAAACATAGAAACCTGAAATTTTGTACAAAGGTTGTAACAGCATTTATTTTTTTAGTTTATATTAAATACCTAACTAAAATAACTTTAACTTTAATTTTTTAGGTGTAGGGTATAAATAAGTCGGTTGCATTCGACTTACTGTTACATTTACTTATTTTTTTTAGTTATCTTTAGTTTTGGAAGCTTTTTCTGGAAGCAGCTTCTGCAAAAATTATATAAAGGAAGCCGTAGCCTTTTCTCCTGTTCTATTACATTACCGATATATTTAGGGCGATTTAGGGATAGGAGTCTAGTTAATCCTTTAAGATCTAATGTAGCCCAGCTTTGAGTATATTGGCTTTTTGTTCAGACCTATATTTACAGGTTGTAATAAGAACCCCGACATTCTTCTTTTCTTAGAAAATTTGAATCTTCTAGCAAGTTCATTCTCCTGTCCAATTTCTTTCTCTAATTTCGTGCATCTAAATATCTTTTAATGTATGTGGTTCATTAAATCGCATTAAGAAGAACGCACACTATTAAGTAGGACGCAAATCGTCTTGATGTCAAAAATAACCTACCTATAAAAACTTGGTAGTACACAAAATTCTATACCATATAAAAAATGAGTTATTAAAAAAAGATTTTGTATTTTTTTGTTTTTTTTATAAAGTCCTTGAATTTTTAGAACCGTATATTATTTGTATAATCTTCGTGAACAAATAAAAATTTCAAGATTTATTATCAAAAAAAATAATTATTAATATTATATAAAATAAATCCTATAATGTGAAAGAATAACTTTCAATTTAAAAATATAATTCTCTTTAATATCATAAAAAAAAAAAAGAAAATTGTACCAATAAACAAAACTCTTGAGCTTTTCTTTTTTAAATATATTATCTTTTTTCTTTAAAGAATTTAAAAATTACAACATGTTATACATACATATATGTATGTACATTTATGTATATACATATTTTTTCTTTTTTATTATTTGTTATTTCTTAACTCTTTAACTTTTTTATGTCTTCTTAATAAATAAAAACATATAAAATAACATACATGCATACATTTAAATTCTGAATGTACTTTATTAAAAAGGAAAAATAAAGGATTCAATTTTTTTCCTGTATTTTCTCCTTTATTTCTGATTTTAGAATTCATAAAATTCTTAAAAAAAAAAAGCAAAAACATTTATTTGATAGCCCCTTTATATAGTCTATACAATATGACATTATCCTGTTAATATTATAACAAAACAAAAAAATCAAAAAAACAACAACAAAAAAAAAAATTATTACATGAACATCAATACATGTGTTATAAATGAATTTTCTGTATTCTGATTTTAAATCCTTTCTCATCCTTTCATTTCACCTGTTTTATCCTTATATTTTCTGTTTATTTTTAATATTTTCAGTTTCTTTTTTTAGTTTAGTAAATTTTTTATTGGATGTTGACTTATTTTAAATTTAATTTGTTCTGTCTGTCATTCTGTGGCTTAATCTTTTAATCAGTTCAGTTAGAAATAATGTTATAGTTTATAGTTTAAAGTGGTGACCGGTAATAATGACCCAACATATAAGACCGAATCGGCTTTATTTCCCTCCCGAAATTGAGCCACGCGAATTTTGAGAATTAGGCCTTATTACCATTTTGAAAAGGAAATAATGCCGAAATTGAAAAGAAAATATAGTCGAATTCCTATTCCATTAGTGTTAAATACATACTTCAAAAACTTCAATATTTTCACTATCTATAGCTCACTATTCACTAATTATAGCTATATTTTCACTATTTATAGCTAAAAAGCGGCTAATATTGATTTTGTAGCCGATTATAAAATGCGGTCTGCGGTCCGGTCCGATGGGCGAGACAGCCGCATCAAGTAGCCGGTAGGCTGTTCGGGTACTTCTCTGCAGGCGGGTACTTCCCTACGCGGTTGACAAACACCTCCACTAATGATAATATCAAAAAATTATTCAAGTTCCTAGAAATGACATTAGAAATAAATAAAATAATAAATAAAAAAAAATAAAATAACACATTTTTAATACATTAAATAAATTAGGAGGGATATTAGAGTTGGTTACAAAATCAGTCTTGCCCCTTTTTCCAAAGTAAATTTGTTCTGGAAAAAGCGAATACTCTGATCTCGTATCCAAGTCTAAAATCCCTGCTAATTATTTTTTATACATACTTCAACAGAAATCCCTTATATACTGATGTCAAAATCAAAAGAAAAAATGAAATATTTGTAAAACGGAAATAATGTCGATTCAATTTTTTTTCCTTTTTAAAGCGGTAATAAAGCGGAATTTTAGAAATTCGTGATTTCAACATTATTTCCACATCGGAAGAGCAATAAAGCCGAATCAATATTGGGGCAATATTTCGTAGCACCGTTTAAAATCTTCAATATATTAAGACAACACACACTTTATATTATATTGCAGATCTTAATAAAAGTCACAAAAGTAGTAATAGAAAAGATCTGAAGGGAAAATATTAAAAGAAAACTTGTTAAAGTTTGTGAATCAATAAAAAAAAAATTTCACTTATTAAAACTCGTTACAAGTATATCGTCGAAGGTAGTTTTTTAAAGAATTTACAAAGGCAGACTATACTAAATTAATAAAAAAGTTATTTCATGCTGATTCTAAATAAAAAATAAATTAAAGGATAGAAGGATAGAAAAAATCTAATAAATATCTTGTGTAATTATAAAAATTTTTGTCTAAACTCAAAATCGAAATAAAAATAATAAGCTGTAGTAATGCATTTTTGTGAATATTAGGCAGTACACACAAAAGCAATAACACTTTAAAGATATTGATCTATGATTATAGTTCAGAATAAAAAATAAACCACTTATCTTTTGATCTTCTAGGATAACACCGATTCTTGTTTTCGCATATCCAAACATTTAAAGAAAGTCTGTAAAGGGTTTACGATGGCCTTTAAAAGAAAAAAACAACGAAGAATACAGTAGACTGTATCAACTTTGGATTACCCGTATGAACGTAATATATACTGTGTCCATAAAACTTGATCATCTTTTAAAAAATTTCAGATGTTTTACTTAATTAAGTTATACCGAGATATATTTATGTAAATGTTGCAGTTATATGACAGCTATTAGAATCTGTTGCCTCCGACCACCCCCATTCTACAGAAGTTATTGCCATAAACTTTACTCATATTTTACAATATTTAAGATTCCTAGTTTAATTATGTTCCAATATAAAAAAGCTATCTTTACCAGTTATTCTAGAACAACAAAATTTTACAAAAGTTATTACCATGCAACTCGACATATTCTCACACAATTGCAGATACCTAGCTTCAATAGACACTTGGTTATTGACGTATAAAGGAAGAACTTGTATGGCAGCTATTTGAACCCGCCGAACATGCTAGATTTAAATAACAAAACAAACAATTTTTTCAGAGTCCTAGCTTCTTTAATTTTTGAGTTATCTTATGGACAGACGGACGTTCACGGCTTAATCGACTCAAAATTCGATTTTGAGCCTATCTATACACTTGAGTGTATATCTATGTGGATTCTTTTAAAGCGTCACAAACGTAATGGTATGTTAATTATACCCTTGAACATACGTTCATACGGGTATAAGTTATTTTAATTACAAGTACGATCAGGTGGAAATATTTCAACTTTTATATTGAAAAAATTGAAATAAGAGGAGAAAATATGGAATCACATATAAAATAATAATAAAATATTACAGAATCATTAGAAAATGGATTCGGACATGTAAGATACTGTTTATATTATGCCTGTAATTATATTAAATTTACCGAAATCTAAAAATTTCTATAATACAAAATTAAATAAATCCAAGCTAATCCAAAATAATGAGAAAAACGAAAATGTGCTGATATTTTAAAGATAAGAATTTTAATAACTAAATCAATATCAACTTCAGACTTTAGAATCATATAGAAAAAAGTCCAAAGAAAGGGGATTTGCACAAAAGTAAAATTATCACAACTGTTTTATATATATGAAGAAAATTAAAACTATATTTTGTTCTATTTAAAATTCTATTTAGTTTTTGAAACGATTGCAATTATTATATCGACATAAAACAGTTTACTTGTATTTTATTTTCTGTTGTTGTTATTATGTCTTTATGTTTTCAAATAGAATATTCAGACATTGTATATACAATTTAAAATTTATGTTATACCCAATATTTACTTTTTTTTTCCCCCCTTTGTATAAAGAAATATCGTAAGGGGAAGGAGGGTTAAGTTAAATAGTTAAAAATAAGATTTTTAGGTGTATAATCCAACATCTGTAATCCATTTATACAATTGAACTCTAAAAAGAAAAAAAAAAAAGAAAAAAAGAACAAAACGCACTAAAAATAAAGAAAAAAAAAAAAATTCTTAAGGTGAGCTTTAATATGTATATAATAATGTACGTGTCTTATAGACGGGTTATTGTAATTTTTTTTTTTTTTTGTATGATATAAAAAGCATGAAATGGAGTTCAAATCGAAAGTTATTCAATGCATAAAAATGAGGTAATTTTTTTTTTTCTTCTTACATTTAAATGTTTTGTACGTTAAGATTTAAACTAAGATCCTTTAAAGAATATCAATTCAATTCAAATGGGTATAGACAGTTAAATAGTAGTAAGGAAGTATTGAATTTTACTTTTATATATTGTTTTTCTTTCTTCTTCTTTTTTTTTTGTTCGGATATTATCACATATTAAATGAAGATTTGAGAAGTGAATTAATAAAAGTTTAATAAAAAAAAAAAAACAAGAAAAAAAAAAATTAAAATTTGAAGAAAGTATGAGTGTTTTTTTTTTTTGTATGGTTTAAGATCAAACAAATGGGTATGAGAAAAAAAAAAAAAAAGACGAATCCTAAACATTAAAAATACATAGGTTCTGATCTGTGTCAATTTTACTAAAATGATATTTTTAACAAAGAAAGAAAACTTATTCAAAAGATATTAAAGTGTTTTGTTAAAAGAAAATCAATTGAATTGAATTGAAATTTATTTGAAGCATATTAATTTTTTATAATATTTAGAAAGAAATAAAAACTTACTTTTAACATCTTTAAAGTTACAAAATCTAAAAGACAATTTAAAGAAAGTTTAAAATAAAAAAAAACAAAAAAAGGTTCTAATGTCGTAAAATATCCTTTCATTAAATTAAAAAAATTTCTTTGAAAGTTATTTGACCCGTTATTAGATGTTGTCTCTAGAATAAATTTTCAATTGATTTAGAATTGAAACGGATTTAATTCAAATAATTAGATAGGCGCGTAGCAATTGTGTTGTTTTTTTGTCTAAATCGTAAACTTTTAGGGGCAATTATATTTTTTTTTTGTTGACATTCTATTATAATATTGATTGGACGTTTTTATTCTATATCATTTTTAAGTTATTTGTGAACTTGTTTTTTTTTTTTTTTAACTAATTTTTTGAAATGGGGAATCAACATAAACTGGGGACCTCGGTGGGTTTGGGGGTCTAGTGGGTAATAGCGAATAAACACCGCTGTAAATACCGAGGAAGTGTGGGTTAGAATCCCACAGATGTTGCAAGAATAATTTCCCCTTACAACATTTACAGTGACGCCTAAAAAGGAAAAGCTGTGAAATTTTCTTGTCACATTTATATGACAGGGGAATACATTAAAAAAAAAAAATACTGAAACAACTAATTATAATTAAGAAATAAATTAATTTACACAAGACTACAAGTGGTTTCTTTTGAATTGGGAAAACTTAAAATCGCCAAGTTGAATTGAATCTCTCAATATACATATCACCTGTATAGTTAATTGTTAGTAAAAATTAAAAATTATTAAATTTATCTCTTAGGATAATATTAAAGAATAAATAACTTAAAATTACAATTGTTCGGTTTTGTTAATTATCATGCACAGGTTATTTTTAAAAAGTTTTTACAATTTGATATTTAAAATTAACGTTATTTGAAGCACAAATTTTGTAAAATTCTATTAAAAAAGTGCAGCTTAAAAATGTTTAGTTGATACTATGTAAAGTTTATTTTTATTTTTATTGAATACAATTTGAAATTTTTTATATAGATTTTCAAAAGATATTAAAAACACCTGCATCACATTGGTAGTGTGGGATTTTCATCAATCTGCATTGATGATTTTCATCTTTCATCCTAACTGCAAAATAAAAATGACTGGGCAATAAGGTGAGAAAAGGAAAAAGGAGGAGAAATTTTAAACTTAAATTGTGTATAGGAGTGGGATTAAATGAGAATTTCAGTAGATGCATGTTGAATGATTACTTGAACTTCTGTATATTATAACATAAACCTAGCAATACCTATGGTACATTATCAACAATTTGGAGGTGCAAGCTAAGAGTCAGTTTCTATATTTCATTGTTCTAGTTCTAATAGATTCCATTATGAAATTATAAGATAAAACTACTCTACGTTTATTACGTTCGATCGATTGTTGTTTAGGCATGGTACTTTTAATTTCGCAAGAGATTGTTGCCAACAAAAAAAAGATGTGATATAAATTAATTTTGTTTTATGTCATGTAGTAGTTTATCCCTACATTATAAAAAAAATTGGATAGATCTTTCCATATTGCTTTTTTTTATTGGGATTTAATTAATTATAACTGCTAATATCTCCGTTGTCTTTATTCAAAATAAATCATATTATTAGTATAAAATTTGTTAATTGAAAGATATAAACATATTTATTCGCTTTATTTCTGAATCTTTACCACAAAATCTGTAATAATAACAATTAGAAAATGTCAGTCAGTGATAATCTTAAAATATTATTAAATAATAGTACATATAGATATGATTTTATGAATATCATTAATATCAAATTTTAAATAATTAATTTATATAATTTGAATTGCATCTTTAATCATTAAACCATGGTACTTTTTTACTTTTATATAAATTAAATTCAGAAAGAGGTTTCAACTGTAGTGTATAATATTAAATAAATGAGAAACCGATGTATCGTGATTAATTGGAATAAAAGGAGCGTTACAGTACTTACTGAAAAAAAAATTACAATATATTTTGAATTGGGTACGTTTTTTAAATAAGTTATGTAGATAGGTTGGTTGGTGGATATTGAGAGCTGCTAAGTGGGGATACAAACTTATACAACACTTACCTTAGATATGATCCTTAGATCAATCTCCTCCTCGTTTAATTAAACAATAGTGAGCTTTTTACTCAGCATTATATATCGATTATTATTGTTATTACCTAAAATACAAAAAATATAGGAAATATAAGTGACTTTTGATAAAAATAAAAATTATTTTCATGGTAATTTTCAAGAATACCTCATTGGAAGTGGCAGATTCTTACTGACGCAACCCATATCCACTTTTAATTAATATAATGGGATGAAACCCCTAACTGCATAACTGCATGCAGTATATTGGCTAGGGAGTAGGGATAGAAAAGGATAGTACAAGGATGAGGAAAAATTGAATGCGGAGTTAGACTGTAAGAGAACAATGAACCCGCTTAGTATTACTATTTTACTATTAGTCACAAAGTCATCGACAATTATTATTAGTATATATCACCTTCCTTCATGAAGCATCAGGTAAAACTAGGAACACTGTAGCAGCTATTACTATTAATAATATTAGTATTAGTTTTATTATTATTATTAGTATTAGTTTTATTTTCCAATTAAAAGGTTGGCCACACTTCAGGAGTCAGATAATTAATATACTAAAACAGAAAATTTTCGTGTACTAATTGTTGAACGGTTAAGCTGATCAGCATGCCAGCGACATAATTACCTGTTATAACATAAGTAAAGACATGTTAGGAAAATGAGGATATTATATGGCTAATGAATAAGAGATGTTGTGTGGGACTTTGGGTATATTATTATTTTAATTGATCTTAATGTATTCGGATTCCATTACAATCTGTTACAATACTAAATAATATTATCATATTGTGTAGAATGCTTGTTTACTTAAATAATCGATCCTTTTTTAATTTGTTTATATTGTGTTATAAATTTTATATTTGAGTTATATTATAAGGTATAATAGAAATTGTTGGTTCTCTTTGGATATTTAGAATATCTAATAGTATAATAATTTAATTAAATTATTAGTATAATAATATAATATAGTTAGAACATTTGAATATCTAGGAGTTAAAATTATAAAAATAAAATTGTGCAAAATTGGGGATTGTGTAAAGGAACTTATATTTAATTGGTTATAAAAACAGTTATTATACTTTAAATTAATTTAACATAATATGTATCGGTGCAGTGATAGACCCTCCCAGACCCACTTTATTTTTTGTTATTAAAAGAAGAGAGTAATAGAATATGTAGAGCAAACGCATTAGGAGCGACTTTAGAGTTTTGGATAAAAATTGGGGTATCCCCTTTTTCCAGAATATTTACTAATATGTGTTTGTGCGAGATTCTGAATTGGGAGGGATTTTAGAGTTGGTTACAAAAGGAGGGTTATATGCTTTTTCCAAAATATATATATAAGTAATACTCCTTATATTAGGGATTTTTGGAGTGATTTTAGAATTGAATTCGAAATCAGGATTACTTTATATACATATTCTGGAAAAAGCGTATAACCCTAATTTTGTAAACAACTCTAAAATCTGTCCTAATCCAGAAACTCGCATATGCATACATCTAAATATTTTGTAAAAGGCGTATAATCCTGATTTTGAATTCAATTCTAAAATCCCTCACAAAATCCCTGTCGCCTTAACAATGAGATAAAAGTTCCATGGGAATTCTGGGTCATTGAAGTCAGTCAAAAATGGGACTTCTGATAATGGGACTACTGACATGTTACCAAATAAAATACAGTCAAATGAAATACGGAATCATGATAGTAACCTTTGTGTTACTCAGTGGACTTTAATTCTTTTTTGAAATGGAGTTAAAGCCCACGGGCGTTATTTCCTCGGGCGTTCTGTCACTGCACCATATGTATCATACTAATTTTATAAAGTACTGTATGTTAAATTTCTTAATTTATTATTACATTAAATGTTAATATTTATATATGTATATATGTATAATGTATATATATATATGTGTATGTATACTCTAATTATATCATGATAAATGTTAATATATTTATATACATACATATACATGTATATAAAATTTATGATCTTAAATCATTGTCATAAAACAATAATGTAATTTTTTAAAGATTTTCAAAATATGTAGGTATTTGTAGTTATTTGTAGGTAGCTATGGTTATAATTTATATATTCAACCTGTTATGAATAACAGCAAATTAAACTTGTTAAAATAATCTCCTCAATTTATATTACGTTAATTATTATTATAAATTGTAAGTATGTATATAAAGAAAATATTAGTATATAGGAAAAAAAATGTGTACGCATTACATATTTTTAAATAATGCACTTTGGATTTATAATTTAGTTAAATGAAAATCATTAGATTTTAAATTAATGAAAAATAATTAATAAATAAAAATTTAACGGAAATTAAAAATAATACAAATGTTAAAAAATAAAAATTTTGTTTTATTTTATTTAAAATTTAAAAATGCAATTAATAATAGTTTTATATTGGAAGATTATAAATAAATATATAATTACAGATATAATTTATAATAAATCTGATGAATTTTCTTAAGATTTTAAATTTTTTAACCGACCGCATAGATGAATGTATTGTTATAAGGTAGGTATTGTTTTAATACCAAAAATTTGAACCCGGGATTTTTTCAGATGTGCATTACTTCTTCGCGTAGAAACCTGAAAAAAGTATTTTTGATTTGATGTCTATGTGTGTATGTGTGGAAGCACATGTACGGCCTAAAAGACCAAACGGAATTTTTTGAAATTTCATATTTAAGGTTTTGACATAAAGATATCGGATTGATAATATTTTGGAGCAAATCGGACAATCGCAACTGATAGTTTACTGGTGTAACTTTTAAGATTTTTACGAATATTTCGTAACAGGAAAATTTTATGAGAAAAATTATTAAGAAATATGTGTTACAGAAGAAAAGAGCAACAACCTTCGACTAACCCATTAATTTTAAGTTTAATTTAACTAAATAATATATTTTTCTGAATTCAAATTTAATACATATTATTTAAGACATATGCATTTTCTAAACAATTTTTTTTTGTTGTTTTTCTTTTTATATCTATAAATATTTATATTATATTTAAGCATATATTCTCTTGGGGGCGTAACACTTGGCACAACTCGAATGAGAAACATCTATTTCGCCTAAGACCACTTATCAAAAAACTTACAATGCAAAAAAATCAATTAGCAAATTTCTCACTTAACAAATATACAATTCGCAAATATCTATTCTAAATATCTATTAAAATCTAATTATCTAAAAAATAATGTATTTATTTGAATAGAAATGAATTTGACATTAAATTGGCGATACGAAATAAGTTCGATAAATTAAAAATGAATGATTATGAAATAAGTTTGAAAGAATAAAAATCACCATTGCCTGTTTCAAGTGGTTTTTGTTGTTGAAATATGTAACAAATATGTATCTAATAAAAAAAAATCAGATGTCTTCACCACAGGACCGACCGCCATTACACGAAAAGTACAACGCCAAAATTTATAGATTTTTTACATACATAATAATTTATGTCAAAGCAAAGATAACTTCTAATAATTTAACAATATTTGTTTAATTCAATAACAATAATAAGCAATGAAATCGTAAAAATATATGTGCATTCATTCATACACCCATTTACATTATTATGTAATGTACATGATTTTTTTTTCATTCAAAAATATTAGAAGTAAAAAATAATAAAAACTGTACAAAACAAACATAAGATTAATATTGAATCTGCTAACAAAAATTTTACCGTTTTAATTTTATGTCATCAACAAAAGAATAATATGCATAGATATAAGTACATATGTATATAAATTTTTGGAGATATAAGAAAAAAACAAAAAAAAAATTGTTCGTATAAATTCATATGTGTTATGTATGAAATTTAGACTTAGAAAAAAAAAAATTAAATAAAAGTAAAAGTTAGTCGGATCAAAAAATGTTCTATGGCAAAGTTGTTGCTCATTACTTGTTGTAACAACTTTTTCTTAATAATTTTTCTCATAAAATTTTTCTGTTACGAAATATTCGTAAAAAACTTAAAAAGTACACTAGTAAACAACCACTTGTGGTTGTTCGATTTGCTCCAAAAGCTTATCAATCCGACATATTTACGTCAAAACCTTAAATATGAAATTGCAAAAATTCCGATCAGTCGTTTAAGCTGTACTCGTGTCCATACACATACCCACACACACAAGCAGACATCATGCTAAACATTGTTTTACATCCTTCTCCACACCGGAGTAGTTCATATTTGCCAAAATCTTGGGTACAAATTTTTAGTATGAAAACAATACCTACCATATACATAATTGTATGCGGTCGGTAAAAATTAAGAGAGTATTTTAAAGTAGGATATAAAATCACCAGGAGTTCAATAATATGTTCAGCGAACGTTTATGATTTGTTATTAAAATGCCTCTGTAACAATAATAATGAAAAGGAATTTTACAGTTGAGTTTGTTACAAAATCAGGGTTATTTGCCTTTTTCATAATATGCATAATCTGTTTACTTTTTGTGAATTTTGTCTTTAAAATATTTATTTCGGGATTTCTGTTTGTGGATTCTATTGCCAACACTTAATTTTAATATTTAGGGATTTCTGTTTGTGAATTATATTATCAAAACTTAATTTTAACAATTTGAAACCAATTTTAATTAAAGATTGATGATTTCATTTTTAATTTTAACAAATTTGTCGAACTTACTTCTTTATGAAATAAATTCGTCAAAATAAAACCGAAATAATGTCGAAAAAAATCAAAGTTTTCTGTCGAAGTTATTTCATTTTTTGGTTTCAAAAATATTTTGTAGCGCCGACATTACAATTGTTACTATATAGTTTGTAGTACTTATAAAAGTAAATAAGGTAGAATGTAAACCAACGGTTTTTAAAAGCGCACATTTCCAAAACTCAATAAAAACTGTTTAGAAGTGTGATTTGCACAAAAATTTGGAAATTTCATTTAATAAGAAAAAATGTGAAAATAGGACATTTTTGAAATTTTGAGGGGCCGTAATTCCGGAATCCTATATAACTAAGAAAAGCCATTAACACACGTAAAAATATATTATTGAACCTTTAATTTTCATGTCTTGCCGAAGAAAAATTTGTACAGGTGCCTAAGTTACAGGTGTCTAAAAATAGCAAATTTTCAATTTTAGAGGCGTTATAACTCTTAAAGAGGGGGCGCTACCAAAACATTTTATAAATGTTTTGGTAACTTATGCTAATTCTAAACTTTTTAAACTTATACTAATTCTAAAAGTTCTTTGTTGTCTCAAAATTTCAGGTTCCTATCTAAAGGCGTGCCGGAGTTATGAAAAAAGAAATTTCATGCAAAATGTGGTTTTTACATAACGGTAAATTTAAATAGTAAATTACAAAATATTACATAATTTTGATACTGTTTTATATAGATAATAAAATTTTCGATCTTCTTGCGGTTTTAGATTGCAAAACTATTACGCAGAGCCTGAGATATATACATCTGAAAATGGGGCTTTTTCAAAATTTTGAAGAGCTGCAACTTTGGAACCCTCTACAACTAAAATAAGATATATGCATTTAAAAATAGGGCTTTTTCAAAGTTTGAGGGGCTGTAGCTCCGTAATGGGTGGGGCTACATGAAAAAGTTGTTCCACAAAATAATTTTTTTTATGAGACCTACCCATAGTTAAAAATTTTTTTCTCTATCTTTAACGGTGTAGAAGTTTTGTAAACAGACGGACGGACGGACAGAGTGAAACTAATAAGCACATTTTTTCAAAATTTTTTTGGAAATGTGCTAAAAAATAATTAATTAAAATGTTAATTTTTAGTCAACAATTTAAAAGCAGTACTTCAATTTAAATTTTAAATTAATCATTAGAAAATAGATACTTTTTATTTAAACAAATAAAAAATGAAGAATTTTAGATATTAAGCATTGATTATTAAGATTTTGTTACTATTACACATTGTTTCTCCAACTGTTCGTGATTCCCACTCATTTTTTTATTTTGGTTTTTTCTTTTAAATTTACGAAGGTTAAGCTAAAGTGTCAATAATCACAAAACTTTAGGTTCGTAATGTACCTTTAATATGTAGGGCGAACATTTTTGACAAGAGTTAGCTTTAAATTCTCTTAAATTCATGTTACAATAATACCACTTTGACGGAAAAATATTTTTTCGACTCATGAATGAATTATTAATTTTTCATCGAAAACTTTTAAATGTGCAAGTTATATATGTGGTAAGTGTTCTTAATATTAGATGTCCATTTGATTATATAATATAGGCTGTATAGCTTTTACCGTTTGTTGCGTTTAATATTATAGATTTCTTTATATTTTTGTTTTTTGGTTTTGTATCTGAGTGACTTCAAAAATGTTTTGTGAAAAGAAAACTGAAATCCCATGACAAATTTCTTTTATAAAAATTTTAGCTCTCAGTTAACTACTCAATATTTATTTAGTTATGAGTAGGCTAGAAAAATTTTTTTTTTTTTTTTATAAAATTGAAAAGCATTCATAAAAATTTAAACAGATATTAATTAATTTTGAAATAAAATTCATTTATCATTTTATTCTGTTAAACAAGGATGTTATACATGATATATGATGTTATAGTTTTATTTAATTGTAATTGAAATTTTCTAAAGGTAAAATTCTTAAGTAAAATTTTTCATTTTATTCATCAGAATCTAAAATCATTTTCAAATAATGTAATAAGGCAATTCATAATTCCTTGATAAATGATCATATAAAAAATAAAAAATTTTCATCCTTTTTACCGACCGCATACATTAATGTATAAGATAGGTATTGTTTTCATACTAAAAATTTGTACCCGAGATTTTCGCAAAAATGCACTACTCCGGTGTGGAGAAGGCTGTAAAAAAATTTTCAGCATGATGTCCGTCTGTGTGTGTGTGTGTTGGTGCGTGTGTGCATGTGTGGGTATGTCTGTGGGCACGTGTACAGCTTAAACGACTGAGCGGAATTTTTTGAAATAATTCTGATAATAATTCTTGATAATAATTCTGAGCGGAATTTTCATATGCCAATGCATATTATTCATTTGTTGATGACATAAAATTAAAACCGTAAAATTTTTGTTAGCAGATTTAATATTAATCTTATGTTTGTTTTGTATTTGTTTACAGTTTTTATTATTTTTTACTTTTAATATTATTTTTTGAATGAAAAAAAAATCATGTATCTACATTACAATAATAATAATAATAAATGGATGTATGAATGAATGTACATATATTTTTACGATTTCATTGCTTATAATTATTGTTATTGAATAAAACAAAATGTTATTAAATTATTAGAAGTTATTTTGCTTTGATATAAATTATTATGTAAAAAATCTATAAATTTTGGCATTGTACTTTTTGTGTAATGGCAGTCGGACCTGTGGTGGAGACAGCTGATTTTTTATTTTTTGTTTATTTTTATTTAAGTCCGTATTCCTTTTAAATGTTCTGAATATTTGCATTCAATTTCCTTTACAGTTTTTTTTTTTTGTTTTTTTTGTTTGTTTGGTATATTTGGGATATTTTGGTAAATCAATAACATATTGAGGAAATACAAAAATATAGATCAAAATATTTCATTTAGTATCAAAAAAAAAAAAAATCAATAGTTAATCTTTAGATATTGTGTAACAATAATATGAACACAAATTTCTTTATTTTTTTCCTGTATCCTTTAAAATATATATGTATAATGTATAATGTACATATATATGTATGAAATTTAAAAATTTTCACTTTTAATCAAATTTTAGTTTAGTCATGATGGATAACATATAAGAGCATTGTAAAAAATTTTTTTGAAAAATCTATTAAATCCTATGTAGGTTTTATTTTGTTTTTTTTTTTTTCGTTTGAATATTAAAAAAAAACAGAAATTTTTTTTTTTTTTTACAAAATGGTATTTTGGGTTAGTTGTAAGGATTTTACAAATTGGTATATACAGTAACTGATTTCAATTTATTTGTCTGGCATTTTGTTATAAAGGTAGTCATAAAAATAAGATTTTGATTTCTTATTTTCAGTTTTTATTTTTTTTATTTTTCTTTCACTAAAATTTAACAGAAATTCAATATTGATGAAAAGAAAAAGGGTCAGATATTGATTGAAAGATCAATAGTTTTATTCTTTTTATTTAAATTTTTGGTTTATGATATTTTAAAATTCTATATTTGCTTTTTTTTTTTTCAAGAATTTTTAATTTTGTTTTAAATCACTATAAAGGAAATTATTTGATACTGGATCCTTGTAAGTTTTTCCGTAAATCATAACAGCTTAAAAATCTTATTAACATAAGATAAAAGAAGTGACGTAATATTACTTTTGTACTTAGAGACAAATAGAAAGGTTGGGGTTGTAAATAAATTTTTTATATAATTATATTTTTTGAGTACAATATTAAAGTTTTGAAGATGTTATTTTTTTGTCATGGTAAAATATAATATATTTAATGTTTTATTAAAAGCTACAAAATGTAACACAAAACCAAACTAAATGAATATCTATTATAAATGCCGCAAACATTTGCAAGAATAACATTTTTCATAGCAAAAACTAATACTGCATATAACAGAAAAAAATAATAAAAACAAGGAATGTAAACCTTTTAAAAGTGCACATTTCCAAAAGATAATACAAACTGTTTAGAATCGTGACTTGCAAAAAAATTTGAAAATTTCATATACATAATAAGAAAAAACGTGAAAATAGGACTTTTCTGGAATTTTGAGGGGCTGTAAGTCCGGAAACCTTTATAATAATTCTAAAAGTTCTTTCTTGTCTCAAAATTTCAGGTTCCTATCTTAAAGCGTGCCGGAGTTATGAAAAAAGAAATATCATGCAAAATTTGGTTTTAGCATAACGGTAATTTTAGCATAATAGTAAATTACAAAATATTGCATAATTTTGATATTGATTTATGAAGATAATAAAATTTTCGGTCTTCTAGTGGTTTTGATTGTAAAACTATTACGCAGAGCCTGAGATATATACATCTGAAAATTGGGCTGTAACTCTGAAACCCTATGCAACTAAAAGAAACCTTTAATGCACTTTAAATTATATTGTAGCTTTAATTTTTATATCTTGCCGAAGTAAAATGTGTACAGGTAATTTTGATATTGATTTATAAAGATAAAAAAAATTCCTGTTGAATGGCGTTTTCAGATTGAAAAAATGTAAAGCGGGACTTGAAATATACGCGTTTAAAAATAGGGCTTTTTCAAATTTTGAGGGGCTGTAGTTTTGTAATGGAGGGGGCTACATGAAAAAGTTGTTGAATTATACAAAATTAATTTTTTTATGAGACCTATCCATGGTTAACATTTGTTTTCTCTATCGTTAACGGTGTAGAAGTTTTGTAAACAGACAGACAGATGGACGGACGGACGGACAGAGAGAAACTAATAAGCCCATTTTTTCAAAATTTTTTTGGAAATGTGCTAAAGATTGAAAATTTATAGGGTTAGGTATGTAATCCCAAAAATCAAAATCCCAAATTCGAAATCCCGAATACAAAATCCCGAAAAATTAAAATCTTAAAAATCAAAATCCCGAAAATTTAAGTCCCGATATTACTAAATTCCGAAAAATAAAATCTCGAAATTTCAAAATCTTGCAGAGACATACATGTATGGATATAAATATTCCGGAAAAGGGGAATACTCTGATTTTGAATTCAACTACTAATAGTTACAGTATGCCTACACATACATATATACCAATTTAATTCAAAAAAAATTAAATATTCATATTTACATATGAAAATTAATTAATTTTGAAAAGTCCGCATACAAAAGTATTTCATTTTGACATTTCCCTTAACAAATGAAGTGCATTTTATACGAATTTTATAGATTACGAGACTGGCGTATGCTACGCCAGGTTTCTAGTTTAAATTAAGTGATATAGTTTTATTTTTTCAAATGATTTTAATTCGAAATAATAAAATAGTAGAATGGTAGTTTTTAATTGATCTTTCCCTAGAAATGTTTATTCTTAAATGAATGAAATATGAATTAAATGATGAATGATGAATTAAGTAGAATCTTAAAGTAATATGACAGTTTTTGAGCAGAAAACTTCCCAAGTCACTTTAAAAATATTTGCTACTTGATGTGCATAAAAGCTGTTGGTAAAAACTACCTAATTAAATATTATTTTAAGTATTTTAAAGTGAGTGAATTATTGAATTTAAGGTTAATTCAAGCAAAATAAACAAACAGATTAATACTTTTGCATAGGTACCTTACACAAGAAGCAAGTGTATTACAACAACCCGTAAAAAATGTTTTTTTTTTTTATTTTGAATTCGAATCACATAAAAAGCCTAACAACTTAAAACAAAAAAAATTTAAAAAAAATTTAACTAATAATATACCTTAACTCTATTCTGGTGCTAGACCTATCCATTTACACTAATATTCGTTTAAACATCAAAGGTGTTTTTTTTATTATACAGTTATCTCTTTCTGGACTGAACATGTTATATATTTAAACGATTTTTTTCCTATATTATTTATATGGATTATATTCTATGCAACTTGTATGTGACCCGTTTATTATAATAAAATAATGCGGGTGGCATACTTATGGTATATTAAATATAACCCTTCGTCGTTAATATAAAGTAAATGTTATGAAACGCTTTTATTCAGACGGTATTATTGGAAAAAAAATAGGATCTACTCGTATCGTATTACATCATATTTTTTGTTGTTAATATTTACTTATTTAGTTCATGAAATCATCCAAATGCATTTATCATATGAGATAATAGGTCTGATACATTTTTGTTGTTAAGATTTCTTATTTCCTCCATTAGTTTGCCATTATGTTGAATCAACTCGATTGAGAAAATAAAATAATAGCTCTAATAACACTTTTTGTCTAACAAAACATGTTTACTATTTCAACGATAATTCTTTTATTACAGAAAAGTTTCTTGGACATCTTAAAAATATTTTTGAATTAACGAAGGAATTCTTTTTATAATGTACAGATTCACTGTACTGCGTTTTCAAAATACAATATATCTCTTAGGATCCTCGGTGGCCTAGTGGGTAAGAACGTATAAAATACGCTGTAAACACCAAGGGAGTATGGGTTCGAATCGCACAATCCGTCATAAGAGTAATTCCCTCTAACGACACTGTAGCCACTGCTGAAAACGGAAGTCTGTGTAATTTGCTTGTCATATTTATGTTGCAGGGGAATAAATAAAAAAAAAATAAATATATGTATATCTTTTTATTTTTAATGAAACATCAGTGTGCTTTCTTTTATCTATGCAATGGTAAAGGTTGAATAGGCTTTTTTTGAAATAATATAGTTTTCCATCCAAAGATCTTGTATCTAAAGCTAGGTCAGGTCAAATCCAACAGTAGTAATTCATATCGTAGTAATTAAATATCGTAGTATAAAATAAACAAAATAATATTATCTTCTTAATTCTTGTATAATATAATAGATGGCGCGCATATTAGATAATATTTATCTTTCAACAATTGTACATGATAATAGCTATATAATATTTATTGTACATGATAATAGCTATATTCGAGTAATCAACGGCATAATGAAAATAATGATTCCAAAAATTGAAACTTACTCTAATATGAATAATAAACAAGCTAGTGGTTGCACTAAGCTCCTTAAATGAATGGAAAGAAGGAAAACAAAAAAAAAAATGGCTATGTAGATTAGATTTATTTTGAGCAAAAATTTTGTAGAAATGATTTGTAAATGTCATGTTAATTTCTAATATTTTAATTTTTCTAATTTAAGTTAACAACAACTATTATATAGAATTCGTGAAAAATTCCATTAAAACTATTGACTTTGACATTTTAATTGAACTTTGAATGAAATTTTGTTGTTTTAAATTGAAATTAAAATATTATGAAGAAAAGCAGAACAAAAAAAAAATGTCTAATCATTATATTTGTTGTCGGTTTTAAGTATTTTTCAGTTATATAATATTAATATAACCTAAATTTTTTCTTTTTTACCAAATTGTTATTTGTAAAAATTTTTAACTATTATTTTTATGTCTAAAGGCTGTACAGGAAATCATTATAAGCCTAACATTTAATCGGAAATAATTTTTATTTTTTTTTTCTTGTTTTCTGTTATAGTAGGTGTTGTATTTATATTAAACAACAGTTAAAAAATATAAAAATTTTACCGTTGTATTCCTAGGACAAAATACATTTTATGAAACATTTACAGTAAAATCTTTTTTTAAACGATTTTCTTTTTTAAAAATATTGTTATAAAAGTCTAAGCAGGATCATTTCAAAAATAATTAATAAATATATAACGGTATTTAGAGAGTTCTTAAGATAAGACTGAAATATTCTTGCAATTTTTTAATATGCTATATAATATACTAAAATTTCGAAATGTTATCGAATCGTTTAAAACTTCGATTTGTATTTAGTTAAAATCGATTAGCAATGAAAATATTTTGGCAAAACCTTAAGTTAGAAACTGAATGTTTTTAAACGTTTTTGAAAATAAAAATAGTTGTTTTAATATTAAATTTAATTCGGTTCCTCTTTTTCTTCCTTTAATTCGGTTGAGGTTCCTCTAGGTTGTGAACTTTTTTTTATTTCCTTGCCACTCCAATGAGTAGTATTGGGCATCCCTTAAGATATTTATTATTAATATTTGACTAAGCTTCAGTTTCGTGGATCATTAATTTCATAAAGCCGTTGATTACTCGGCTATAGCTATTGTGCAAGACTAAGATGTTTCTTTTTTTTTTGTTTTTTCTCCTACGCCATCTATTATCTTATACAAGAATTATCGTTTTATTATTATTTTATTATATAGCTATTACAATAAGATATTAATTATAATTTATAGTGTGAAAGGCCGGAGTCTTAACCACTACATCATTGACTGGAGATATTAAATTAGGTTGTGAACATTAACCAACCAAAACCAATACACCTTCAAAACCAAACTTTAGCATTGACTTTTAATACAAATGTACTGTTTTGTTTTCGGATTAGAGCTAGATAGCAAGGATACTTGTAGGGAAAACCTAGAAGGAACATTTTAAATAAAGATTTAACTTACTTTTTACAAAATGTATTTTAAACAAAAATTATAATAATATAATTTTAATACTAATATCGTTTTAACAAATTTGCCTAGAGCATATTAAATATTAAGTTAAACAATTTCTAGTTATATTATTTTTTATTTAAACTTGTAGGAAAACAAGCTCCAATAGTAATTCAATAATATTTGAAGAATATTGTACTAATTTTTTCACTTCCAGTAATAAATTCTTAATAAATTTATTGTAAAAACTTACTATGCTGTGAAATCACTTAAGAACTTACCTTTATTTATTAGAAAAATGTCCATTAATTTTTTGACACCACCATCTACTAACTTTTATTAAAGGTAAGTTTACTTTATCTCTAATTTATTTGAATGGGTGGTAACGTTTAATGAATGTTTTGTATTTGTTATGTTGTTATAAGAATGAAATAATTTGTATATGATGATTGCAAAAAATTGTTTAGAAATTCTTAGGAATAGTTGCATGTATATTGAAGTAATATATGGGAATTTCATATATTTAGCACATTTCCAAAAAACAATTTGACAGAATGTGCTTATTAGTTTCACTCTGTCCGTCGATCCATTCGTTTTGAAAATTTCTATGCCGTGAAAGATAGATAGCGCAATGGAATTTTAACCATGGGTAAGCGTCATAAAAAAATTAATGTTGCAGAACAACTTTTCCAAATAGCGCCATTAATTATGGGGCTACAGCTTCTTAAACTTTGAAAAAGCCCTATTCGTAAATGTGAATATTTCAAGTTCTGTTAAAATTTTTTGGATTGAAAATACCATTCAATAGGTCTTTTAGAGACCTTTTTACCAAAGGTAAAAACCTTTATAAATAATATCAAATTATACATTTTTTTGAAATTTAGTATTTAAATTTACCGTTATGTGGAACTAAATTTTGCATGATTTTTCTTTCTTCATAACTCCGGCGTGCTTTTAGTTAGAACTTTAATATTTTAAGAGAAATAAGATCTTTTAGAATTACTGTACATTATCTAAGAAAAGATTTTTCTTGTACGTCCCAGGCTGTTTAAGGACTATTAGGGCTTAAAAATTTTAAACTTGAAAATTTTAAACACCTGTTAACTTAAGCACCTGTACTTTTTGAAAATAAAAGGCAAAACTGAATCTTCAAATTTATAATTTTATATATTGTGTTAATGGTTTTGCTTAATTATGTAGAGTTCCCTTAAAATTGATGAAAGTGTTTCTTTATTTTTGACATTTTTTCTATATGAAATTCTAAAAAAATTTTGGTGCAAGTCACAATTCTAAACAGTTTGTAATGTCTTTTGAAAAATGTCCGCCTTTAATAACCGTTAATTTGCATTCTGCTTTGTTTTTTTTTTCATTTTAAACTGGATAGTGTATCTTATTATTATTTTATAAAATAATTTTTAATAAAATATTATGTAAGGAATTAACAATTAATGGTTCTGAAAAGAGCATCAGTTTATCAAACGAATCAAAAGGATTTTTTGTAACTAATAAAGAGTAAATGGCCTGATTTCAAAATTTACAATTACACGAATGGAGTATGAATAACTACGAAAAATGTGGAGTTTTTTAAAAAATTTCTTTTAAAAGTAAGTTATATTCGATGCTAGAAATTTGATAACTGACTAAACTACAAAGAACAAAAAAATTGAGCTGAATCATAAATAAAGATCCAATTAAATTTAAGTAATTAAAACCTCTTCTATAAGCTAACATATTTAAAAGTTATAAATATCATTTTGTAAAGTATTGCAATTGTCTAAAATTTAAATGAAACATTTTATCTTGTCTGCTTGTCATAAATTGTCATAAATAAAAAAAAAAAAAACTAACTGCAAATCTAAAATCAGATTTTAAATTTTATTAAATTAAAAATGGCTATTAAATTCTTATAAAATTATAATGAGAACATTTAAAAATTTTCTTTTTGAGTTTATGAACCTTCCCAATAAATGTTTTTCTATTCAATGTTTATGGTCAATGCACTTTTTAAGTAACTCTAAAATAATCTGTCATTATGGTATTAAAACTTTTTTTTTTCAATTAAATTTTTGATTTCTTTAAGTTTTGTTTTATTAAATTTTTGTTGACATTATAAGCAAAAAAAAAACAAAATTTTTAGCGCTATCTATGAACAAATACAAAAAGTTTTTAAGTGAAATACTTAAAGTACTCAAAAATCGCATTATGCGTAAAACTTTTTAAAAATAAAAAAAATTAAATATTTGGCGTGAAAAAAAAAAAAACTTAAATGCAATAAAATTTTTTTGTTTTTTTTTTAAACTTTTATAACTTATTTGGCAGTTCCTCCAAATATGGGTTTAATATAATAAATTTTATATATTAAGTTATAAAACTCATATAAAATGTAAATACTATAAATCGTAATTTAGTGAATTCAATGACTTTATTCCCATTCCTAATTCCTTTTGCATAGAGACAGTTACAGCACATGTCCAAAATTTAAAAGTCAATCTGTTATACCATTTGTCAGCAGCAGTGCTGGATTAACCTATAAGCAAACTAAGCACTTATTTAGGGCATCATGATAATTGGGGCACCACAGAAGTTCAACAATGACGAACAGTGTCATTTTTTTTCTCCAGTAAAAAAATTGCATACAAATATATTTTATACAGATTGTTCAATCCTACACTGGCTTTAGCCTATTGTAAGCTACCCTAGCATTCTTCTACACTTTTACTCTGCCTTCTGATTCTCAAGATAAGAAGAAATTTTTGCAAAATGTAGTGTTTTTTTTAGACGGCTAGCTAAACTTTGGCTAATACTACAAGAGTGCGTTCACGAATCAAGATGGCTAATGTAAAATGTTGTTAATTTTTTTTTGTAGTGCTTAAGGCATTTATGGGTCTTAATCCGCCCCTGGTCAGCAGCATTGTTAAAGGTGTTGTACCGAAAAAAATTCACAAATCGAAATCAAATTAAATCTTTTCAAAGCTAAGAGAAACATTCCTGCAAAATTTGATTTCAAACGAATGATCGCTGAAGAATGATTGAAAATTTGATGAATATATTTTTTCTCTACTTACTCCTTTTCGGTGGTATCGCTTCGTATGTTTTTTTTTTTTGTAAAATGTGAAATTTCTTTTTTAGTTAATGTTCCCATGGACTTTGAATTGTTAAAAAAACTTTTATCTAAAAAGAAAAAAAATAAAAAATAAAAATTTAAATTTTTAAACAAGAAAATAAACTTTAAAAGTTACAAACTAAATATAGGAATGAAATAGAATTGTTTTTAGAGAAGAATAGAAAAATATGGAAGAAAGAAAAAGGGAAGCCACATTTTATTGAATCAATTCCTTCAGGATAATATTAACTGTTCTTAAAATATAGCAGAATATAATAATTATGTGAAATTAAATTATTATAATGGCGATTCTTAGATTTAATGTTTTGTGTGATTAAGAAATATTTAAGATGAAACATTTTTATTGTTAGTTGTATTATTCAGTTTAGGGTTATATTAAATAAAAAACATATAATTCTGATGTAGTATTATTCATATCTAGTATTTCATGGAAAATTTGCTGTTGTTAAAATATTTTTAATATTTTAAGACAAATAGAAGATTTACCTATCACGAAGTAACAATAAAGAATAAACTGGGTTGTAAAAAGCTCAAATTTCAAAACAACTCATAACTCAACTCAAATTTTGAGTTAGCTTAAATTCTCATCTAGCTCATAATTTGAGTTATACGCATAAGCTCAAATATTGAACTGACTCATGCTTGAGCTATACACATAAGCATAGTTTGAGCTATACACATAAGATTCATTAACATTGAATTTTTCAATGATATTGCAAATTCTTAATTCAATGATAATGCTTAAACGCTCATGTGTGATTATTTGCTATATCTGGTAAATTAAATGAATTTAAGCTGATTTGAGTCGCGCTTAACTCACGCTCAACTCAAAATTTGAGTTAGCTCAACGTGTGAGCTTAAATGTGTAAAGCTCAAACTATGAACTAGCTCCAGCTTGAGTCATCTCACCATTTGAGCTTATGCGTATAGCTTAAACTATGAGCTAGCTCAACATTTGGGTTGAGCTTTGAGTTGAGCTTTACATTTAAGTTCGCTCTTTAACAACCCTGAAAATAAATATAATTAATTATTAAAAATCAAATTGGTGTAATTTATAGTTAAAAGTACATATACCAAAATGTACACTTAAATTACGAAGACTTTCTTATCGAAATTATTTAGAAAGAAGAATATTTAGCACTTTCGAGTATAGAAAAGTGATTAGGTTAATTAAAATGTACGTTTAATTAAGATTTTGTAAATGCTGTTGAAAACAATATTAAAACTAGAGCGGGTACATTTTCCAACATGTCCTTGCAGATTCGTTTCATTTCAGTTAAAAACTGGGTTTGCTGGCTGTAGTAAAAATTCAATTTCTAAAAATATTGAATAAGTAGGTAATGGATCGTATTCTACAAAAAAAAATTAGTAGCAGATTTAATTTCTATCTTCAAGAGACAAACTGAATGTTGCTGAATGGAGGCATGGAAATTCTAAAAAAAAACTCTATTATATTTTTTTAAAATTCAGAAATCAACATCAAGATTTAAAGGTTAACTAATATATAAAATACAGAATTATTTTATAATGTTTTTCAATATCTTACTAGTGGATATTCGACATGGCGCAAAAGTATTAATGAAAATTTAAAAACGAAAATTTTAACATAAGTATAGTGTAAAAATCATACAGAGTTCAAATTAATAAAATTATCAGTAGGTACTATTTCAATTATTTAGATTATTGTTAGTATAGGGATGTATCTAAGTATAACAATGCGATCTTTTAATGTAGATTTATTGCGCTCCGCCTTATTTGCTCTACTGCTTTTAAGATACTAAAGATCTGTAGACGGTTTATTGCTGGCAGTTTATATTCTAGCAATTTATTTTGGCAGTTCAAGATCTTTCAGTGGGTTTAATTGTTTAGAGAGCTAGTAGTATAGCAATATACTCCTAAGTAACACTGCGATATTTTGATCCAGGTCTACTATATTCCACTGGTGCTACTTATTGTGGATTTTGCCCTACTGCCTTTAAGAAACTAAAGATCTGTAGATGGTTTATTGCTAGCAGTTCATCTTCTGGCAGTTTATTTTAACAATTCAAAATCTTTTAGAGCGTTTATTGCTGGCAGTATATAGCAATATACTCTTAGGTGTACATATCTTGCTCGGATTAAATATCCGCACGTTTTTAAGTATGTGTTCTAGGGACCTTTCATTTTCTTGACAGAATCTACATATACCGTCATTATCTTTTCCAATTTTCTATCAGTGTCGCTTTAGCCGATAGTGTACCGACAGGATTCCTGTTAGAATTCTCAGTTTATATTTACTGAATCCTATGGTTTTTTCATACCTTTTCCGGTTATAGTTTCCAAGAAACTTCTTATTTGAGCCAGAAATTTTCCCTCCATATAGTTTGCTCTTACAGTTTTCCTTTTTAATTTTTATTACTTCTCTTATTTTGTGTTTACCTATGTAGCAAAAAAGTTCGATACCTATAAAGGAAGATGCAGTTTCTTTTTTTGCAAGTAGATTCGCTTCCTCATTTCCTTCTATACGAAGATGTTCAGGCACCAAGAAGGTTGAATAGTATTTTGAATAGGTTGGAATGTACTATTTATAGACAGATAATGGAAAGTATACTTGAGATTAAGATAAATATATGTAAAGATACTTACTATTTTTGGATATAAACAAGTGTATTAAAAGAATTTTAAAGAGCTTCAAAATTATATTAGATTTTGTTTTGAAATAAAATTAGTGTAAAAAAAATTTGAACAATAAAAATAAAATAAGAAACAAAAACATCAATACATTTACAGATATAAAGGGAAAAAAAATATATCTGTGCTTTTTTATTGTTTTAAAATTCAATCGGATCTTTTTGTATTATTGATATAAAAATATATAAAAATTTTTTTTTTTTTGTTAAGTTTAAATTAAATCCTGTCAAAATTTCAATTTGTATGACTGTATAAGGATTGTATGTATGTGATTTTTTTTTTTTTTAAATTTTAATGAAATTTTTTTATTGATTCTGTAAGCAATTTAATAAATCATAAAGCAACAAATGTATTTTATTATATTTTATTTTTATTATTTATTTTTATATGTAATAAAAAACATACTTTCAAAATATTTACATCCAAATTTTAACCCATTACCAATTTATAGGTGTGAAGTATATTATCCTTGTATTATTGTATATAAAATATATTTATTTGTATGAAAAGTTACTTAAAATTTAAAATAAAATGTGATAACGGTTGGGGTTAAATTGTTATATACATACATAATATGTCGTATCAAAAGTGGTAGTGTGGATATATGTCCTGTATAGGTCGTTAGCATTTTTAATAGGAAATAAAATTATTAAAAAAATCAATTTTTTTTTTTTTTTTTTATAAAAATACAAATTACAATATATGTATGCGTTAAAAAGTATTATTAATATAACAATTAAATTAAAGAGAATAATAAAATAAAATAAAAAAAAGTTTTAAATACAAAGATATTGTTATTATATAGAATAATTATAAATTTATTAAAAATTTTATAATGATAAATTTTTAAAATTAACTAGAACTTTATTTTTCTAATTTTCTTTGTATAAAATAGTTATAATAGTTATAACTACTTTTGTAATATATCTCATAAATGTGTCCATTTATGTGCTAATTTTAATGTTGGTTAAATTTAGTTTTAAATCATTCTTTTGTTAAGACAAATTATTTTTGTGCATTGCTATTAGGAGCTACTAAGACATTTATTATTCATATTTAATTAAGGTTCAGTTTTTGAAATTATTAATTTCGGTAAGCCATTGATTTCTCATTTGTAGCCATTATAGGCTATGTCGATATGAAAGAATATTTTTTCTTTTATTTGTGCGTCATCTATTATCTTGTACAAGAATTATTTTATTTTTGTTTATTTAATTTTGTTAATTTATTTTAATTAATATAGTATAATTACAATATGACATTAATTATAGGATTTAAAAATATATACTTATTTTTAATTAAATTATATTATATACACATTATATAGGTACTATAAAAAAAAGTTTATATAATTTTTTCTTAATTTATATGAAACAGTAGAGATTTCATCTTGAGCCGTTTCGAATGAAAGAAGTGTGTCTTAGCCATCTTTAACTGAATTAGACAAATAATATTTATATTATATCAGATATTTTTTAATGCATTTTTTAAATGTTTTTTTTTTGAATAATTTGTTTATTAGTTCTAATTTGCTATTCGTTCGTCCTTCTGTTTCTAAAACTTGTAAATTGTTTAAAATGAAGCAATCAAATTTTAATCATAGATTAACGATTCCTTTTTTATATAACTGTACTTATATTACGGAGAGAAAGTCCATAAAATTTAGAAAAATACTTTTTCTAAAATATTACAAACCTGAAGTTCTGTTTAAAATTTTTTCAATCTAGACACAATATGATATATAAAATTTTTTAAGCTTTATAAATTAATATAAAAATTATATAATATTTTGCTATTTGTTTCAATTAACCGTTATATTAAAGCATAATTTTGCCAAATTTTGATTTCTTCGTATCTCTAGAAGAATTAAGAAATGGAAAATCTTTGAAAATCAGTATAAGTTCACACACAAAAATTCTTAAATGCACTGCCTCCTGTTTAAGAAGAGTTCATCAAATTTTGAAAATATACTTTTTTTTCCGATAAATGTATTTTAGACACCTGTGAAAATTTGTCTTAAATATGACATAAAAAATTAAAACTTTTTACATATTATGTATTAATATCGTTTCTTCTTAACTATATCGGGTTCCGTTATAATTGAAGGAAGTGTCTCTTGATTTTTTACATTATTTTTCTTACAAAATAAAAATAAAAAATGGCAAATTTTGATGTAAAACTAGACTATATTATTTTTTATACCCGTACTATAAGGATCGGGTATATTAAAATTGCTCCTTCGTTTGTAACACCTCGAAATAAGTTAGCTAGATATACCTTCACAGGTATGGATCAGATCAGAATCAAATTCTAAATCGATTGAGCTTTGTCCGTCAGTCCGTTAGCAAGATAACTCAAAAACTAAGAAAACTATAGTCTTGAAATTAACACAAAATATTCTTACAACAATTTGTAGGTTCCTTATGTTTTTTTGGTTGAGATCCGACCAAAACTTCAGATAGCTCTCGAACACCTAACTTTTAGATCCCCAAATTCTTTTTGAAATAGAGCCATGAAATTTTAAATGCTGATAGATATAAAAATATTAATTTTGTTATAACAACTTTTTTCTGTAGCTCCACCCGTTACGGAACTGCAGCTCCCCAAAGTTTGAAAAAGCTATATATTTAAATTGTTTTAACACAAGTTCTATAAGGTATATTTTCAATATGAAAACGCCAAACGATTATTGCTTTTATTAGCTTTAAAAATATATATACAATAAATATATTCTTGTGCCATATGGCGTCTTAATTTACCGTTATGCGAAACTCAAATTTTGCAAAATCTAGATCTAAGAGTTGACAAAGGTAACTGTATTCTGTTTTTATCATATTTGAAAAAGAGCGCTTTTAAGGATATTTGATTTTACTTTTCTATTCCAAATTTATAGTTTCAAAAGAAAAAAGTCATAATGTCAGAGAAAACTTTGATTGAATTAAATTCAATAAAAATTATGAATGTCCATTCGTCGTTACTCATCAGTCATTACAACATTTCATTAGTTATAATATTGAGTAAATGAAAACAATTTAAAAGAAGTCAATTGAAATTTATGTTATAATTTATTGGTCATTTAAGAATTTTCCAGGATTATTGTGCAAAATTTTCATATTAAATGTATATGTTTACATATTTTTCGTTCTTGTAAGATTTATATTCTGAAAATAAATTATTATTTTTTAACACTTTTTATCTAAAATAATTTTTAATAAAAAAAACTTTTAATTTTTAATTCATAACATGATTTCCATTTTTATCCTATCTATTTTTCTTTTTGTATCTATCTCTATATATAAATGTAGTTCTTCTATACACAAAATTATTATTCTAGTAAGTAAGTAAGCAAGGAATTTTAGTAAGGAAGTGTTTTTTGATTATTTTAGAAAACTACCTGACATGACCATGAATATGTAATCTCAAAAGTAATCAAAGTTTTCATTATTTTACTAGAGAGCCAATACTATACGCTTTATATAATTTTCTATTCACTCCTATAGAAAAAAAAAAAAGAAGTAGGAATAAAAAATATTTTTCAAAATATAGAAAAATATATTTATAAAAAACCTCTGCTGGGAAAAACTTCAAATCAAATTAATCAAAACTTTAAAACGTGATGTAATTATAGTTTTTACAAAAAAAATTATTTGTTATAATTAATGTAGATTTTTAGCTGTAATTTGTTGTGGTTTTATAAATTTTTTATGAAATTTATTTATTTTTTTTGAAATTTCCATCAATAAATGGAATATAACAAAGATTAAATAAAGCTATTGTTTCTTTCTATTGATTTTTTCATATTATTAGATGGAATGATAGTAATATTTGCAACGACAATGATAAAATAAATTATATATTAATATCAAAATAATATTTTATAGAATAATAATATGTAACCAGCACTCGAAATTCGAGCAAATATCACCAAGGGTTCGACATATGAACCGGATTGAGTTATTTTTTCCACGGGAGGTGGACCCCCACTCTTGGTAGAGGGGAGTTTTTGTCCGCTGAACACCCTTTCTACGTAGTCATAATATTTAAATAAGCATCCTAACTTTAAATCCTCAGGAACACTGAAATAATAATCGCTCAAGAACACTGAAACGAATCCTAGATTTTTTTTATATGTATATAACACATATTATTTATAATGTGATGTGATGTGATATGTAATATTAATATAAATAAATAAATAAATAAATAACATTTTATAGAATATTATGTATAGATGTATTAATTTCTATGTAAATATGTAAAATTTTTCCTATTTAAAATAACTTAAATCAATTTCCCCTATGATGTACACGGGCAAATACATATATGATTTTCTTTTTAAAAGCATACATGTAAAAGTTTGAACAGCATTATCTAGAAAACCGTTAAATATAATCCTCCCCCTTATAGTTATCTTCCTTTTAGGGCACCGACTGTTGTTTCTTTCGATATGATCTCTCTTTTTTAAAAAAATACCATTTGCAGTCAAGCACCTTATATATATATTTCAACAATCTACAAATTCTGATATTCCCAATGAATAATTTTACTCGTAGTTGTGCAATATAGTACTTCAGATTTCTAAGAGTGCGTTTATTTTGGAACTGCGATAATCGATCAAATCGACGATATTAGAGAAGTGTAGAAAATTTTTAACTAGTGAAGTGTTTATGTTGGAGTAATACCTCAAGTGTTGATTATCAATAAACGAAAAGATTTCTAAAACTAATCCTTAAAAATAATTAAGTTAAATTAATATAATATCAAGTAGAAGTAGTATAAGTAGAAATATTTACTAGAACTATAAATATTAAAATATTTATAAAGGAAGTTATTGCACGATCCTCGTTATAGGACCAAAAACACTAAAGCTATCATTAGAGAAACTATAAAAAATTTGTGTACCACAGCAATTGCAGCATATTTTTTCTAGTTTTTTTGTCAGTGTTTGGTAGTAATGTATAATCCAAAAATGTAATATGTAATCAATCTAATCTTCATTCTAATATCTTTCTGGATTCATGAAATGGTTACAAAATTCACATCCCCGCCTTAAATATTTGTCAATGTAACATTTAGTAGCAGTTGAGTTGAAGATAATAAAAACATTTTCTCGCTTTAGTCTTAGCTTAAGTATAGCCTTAGCCTGGCCTAAAAATTTGTTTCTATTAAAACCAAATTTTTATTCTCTATAGTCTTTATAATTTTTATACAATCACTGATATAAATACCACATAAAAGCATATACATATATGTATATGTATGTAGACAAAAGCTTTTGATGGTTTTATTTACTTTTATCTTTATTTCAATCATCACTATTATCACTTATTACAGCTGCAATAAAAACGAAATTTATTATAATGTTGATATATTCTAATAGCTGTTTTATTTTCTAATAGCGTTTTTAGCTGTAGATTAGCGCATACATTAATGTATGTATGTATAAGGTAGGTATTGTTGTCATACTAAAAATTTGTACCAGAGATTTTGGCAAATATGCACTACTTTGGTGTGGAGAAGGCTGTAAAATATTTTGTTAGCATGATGTCTGTCTGTGTGTGTTGGGGGGGGGGGTGTCGTGTGTGGGTTTATGTCCAAAAATGTTTTATGTCCAAAAATTTATAGTTTTGTATTTGTTTTTATTATTTTTTACTGCTAATATTTTTGAATGAAAAAAAAATCATGTATGTAGATACATTACATAATAATGTAAATGGATGTATGAATGAATGCACATACATACATATGTATATATTTTTACAATTTCATTGCTTATTATTGTTATTGAATAAAACAAAATGTTATTGAATAAATCCATTTAACTGTTATACAAATACATTTTTATTTGATTTAATTTTCAAATCTTATTATATTAGATATTAGTTTGTTTTTAAGATATGTATATCTTCGTATTGATCAATATACATATCTTCGTATTGATCCAGATCTATCAAACCCAACAGTTCTAAAATTTAATTTATAAAAATAAGAATTTTTTTTCTTTTTTTAATTTACCTTTAAAATAAAATTTTAAAATAATTTTATGATACCTATACCTATATAGATGTACAAATAATTAATTTGTCATACAATAATTATTTAATTTTATATACGATTTTTTTGTCTAAACCATGTCCATCTAAACTGCTTTAAATTAAAACATTATTTTTTTAAAAATAGAATTAAAAAGGAATTTATTTTATAAATAAAATTAGATGTGTATGGTATGGTGTCTAGTCAATTTAAATAAAATAAATAAAAATTTGAAAATAAAAAAAAACCATTATGTACATGTGTATATATAAACAAGTATTGAAATAACCAAGTGTTTTTAAAAAAGCACATTTCCAAAATTAATAAATATTCCATAATAAAGAGTAGATACGAGTATGTTTGAAAAATAAATTTTAAAAAACATAAAAAAATTTAAAAAACACGTTAGAAAAATTTGTTAGAAAAAATTGGGAAAAATCAAGTCACACTTTCGCCAGTTTTAACAGCAATAAAAATATGATCCTATATTATTACTATTTGTTTTTTTTTTAATGCATTTCTCTGTCACATAAATGTGGACAGGAAATTGTGTGGGTGTGGGATACGAACCCACACTCCCTCGGTGTTTACAGCGTATTTTATACGCTCTTACCCAGTAAGCTACTGAGGCCCCTTATTACTATTTTGTTAACAGAAATAAAAATTATGTTACAGCTTTTAATTTTTATATATTATTTTAAAAATACAAATATTTGTACAAGTGTTCAACTTACAGGTGTAAAATAAGAAATTTTCAGTTTTAGACCCCATACAGTTGCTAAACGGGGGGGCGACCAAAAATATTTTCTGAAAAGTCATATTTTCATAAAGATCTAACTACTCTTAACATTTCAAGTTTCTAATTTAAACCATTTGGGTGGGTAAACATTTTTGTATAAGGCTGTATAACTTCGTAACGGCTAGGCTATAGAAAAAAATTGTTCAGCAAAATTAATTTTTTTGCCGTAGTTAAAATTGCATTGATTTATTTTAAACAGTGTAGAAGTTTAATAATCATCCAGGCGGACAGAGTGAAATTAATAGGCACATTTAAAAAAAAATTATTTTTTTTTTTGAAAATCTGCTAAAAATAATATTAAGTAAGCTCTAGAAGTTGTTTATATAAATTGTTTTTTTTTTGGTTGGTAATACTTTGTGGACAGTGGTATTTTGTTAATTAAATTTTTAATTTTAAATTAATTTATTATTTATTTTAAAATGTTTGTAAAAAAAAAAATGTGAAAATAATTTATTAATATGGTATAATGTCAGTGATTTTTATGTGATAAATAACAAATAAAAAATGGATGGTTGAATATATTTTTTTAATATGTAAATACATATACAGTTTTAAAGTTTTGATTAATTTTTAATTTATAGTTCAAAATAAATTTTTTCATTATTTAATTGTTATTAGTTATTTATTAATAACAATATTACTTATATTAATATGACATTAAAAAAGTTAGCTATGTTCACCACAGAACCGATCGCCGCTATTACTTGAAAAACATAATTCGAACTTTTTACATAATAATTTAATATTTTTTCTTATTTAATATCAATAATAGGCAATGAATTGATCATAATCGTAAAAATATGTACATTCATACATAATATGGACATGATTTTTTTTTCTTTCAAAAATATTAGAAGTTATAGTACTTTTAGAATAGGTATATATGTACATTTGTATGTGCATAAGTATGTACAAAACAAACATAAATTTTTATGTGTATGTATAATATAAATCATAATATTTAATCTGTAAATGACAGACATTTAAAACCATTTTACTCAATGATTTACCAACCAACTTTCATTTTTTTCTTTTTAAATGATAAATATTCAGTATAGCCATCTTACAAAATTAATATTTTTCCAAAATTTTCTAATTTTCATTAATAATTTTCCATTTTTATAAAAAACCCATGTAAAGTATATACATATGTATCATATAATATGTATAATCTATACCTATAATATACATATTCAAAAACGACGCTCTTTTATTCCGTTGAATTTTAAATTTTGTTTTGTTGTTTTTGCTTTTTGTTTTTTTTCTAAAAACATAAAAAAAATTTTAAAATATATTTTGCATGGTAGGAAATAGAAATTTCACAATAAAATCGAATATAAACGTCAAAACTTCAGTGTACCTATATTATACATTTTTAAAAAAGACGGTCTTTGATTCCGTTAAATTTTTGTTTTATTTTTCTTTTCGATTAAAAATTTTAAAATATTGGTTGTATGGTAGGAGTAGGAATTTCACAATATAACTGATTATAAAGATTAAAATTTTAGTTTAGTGTTTAGTACAGTGGTAGAGTGTGGGGTTATTAATACTTGCTTTTTGATTTTGCAAGTTCGATTCAGTCCTGTTTTTTTTTTTGTTTTTTTTTTTATATTTTAAACGAAATAAATTCTTACATATCATAATATCATAATAATATTTAATCTGTATAAAATAGATATTTAAAACCCTTTTACTCAATGATTTATCATCTTAGGCTTCTTATAATATATACATATATAATAGGTATATATTGAGTTTCCAATACTCAATAAATCAAGGGCAACTTCTAAAAGATAATAATAATCGTGTTTTTACAAAAAATATTATTTACAAAGAAATTTTAAATTCATAAAGGCTTTAATTATTGAAAATTGTATTTTTACATTTTAAATAAAATCATAAAGAAACTATACTGTATATATTGTATTGTAATTGCTAATTAAAACACCTCGAATTTCGAGGGGCGGGCGAATACTAGTTAATATTGAATCTGTTAACAAAAATTTTACTGTTTGAATTTTGCGTTTTTGAAAAAACAAAAAAAAATTGTTCATATAATGCACATGGCGTCTTAGAAAACATACATATGTTATTTTATTAACTAAAACTTAAAGTTGGTCGGATCAAAAAATGTTTTATGGCAAAGTTATTGCTCTTTACTTGTGTAACAACTTTTTCTTAATACCTTTTCTCATAATATTTTCCTGTTACGAAATATTCGTAAAAAATTAAAAAAATACACTACTATACTAGGTACCACTTGCGGTTGCCCAATTTACTCCAAAAGCTTATCATTCCGAGATACATAGTTATTTTAGAACCTTAAAATATGAAATTTCAAATAGTTTCGTTCATTCGTTTAAGCTGTACACGTGCCCACAGACATACCCACACACAATACGCTAAAATAAAGTTTTTCAGGCTTCTACGCACTGGAGTAGTGCATATTTGCAAAAATCTCGGGTACAAATTTTGAATATGAAAACAATACCTAGATATCTTATACATACATTCATACATTCAACTCATATAAATTTTTATTATATAGAAATTTTGTATGAACAAGGTGGAGATGAATACGTTAGTTGTTCGAGAGCTAAGTTTTAGTCGAATTTCAACCAAAATAGAATAATATGTAAAAAAAAATATTTTTTAAAATATACTTTTAGCAAAACCGAAGTCGCCCCTAAAAAGTAGAAAATAAAATTGATTGCAAAACTTTAGCTTTTTGGACTGTTTAATATAAAAGTGAATTGTTAGTGCAAGCATTTTGGACTGTTATAATATAAAAGTAAATTGCTGTAGTATATCGTATATCCAAACAAACATCTAACCTTGAACACCTACCTAGTACCTACTTAATCGCTTAATAAGATCATGCAGTAAAAATTGTTGACAAATATCTTGAAATTATAAACAAATGGAGCGGAACAAAATAATTTAGGAAATTAGTTTAACATAATATTATGTATATACGGACGTACATATTTACATACGTAGTTTTAATTTTTTGTTGTTGCGCAAAAGTATAATTTTGTAATGATCTTTACTTTTTATATTCTTTACTATGTACATACAAAAATATATTAAGGGTATTCACGAGTTGGTGCAAAGTGGTCTTGCACAAGTGCAAAATTTCGCACCGTAGCATATTTAAATTTTTTGACAGTTAAAGTGCACAATTTGTTGTTGTTTTCATGTATAAAAAAGTGCAAAATTTGGCAAGACTATGCAAGACCTAAACCCTATTGCATATTTGTGCAAGACCATTGGAAAGTTTGTTTATGTATTTTTTGTAAGCGCTTATATTAGATAAAAATTTAAAAAATGCCTAAAAAAAGTAGAAAAAAAATTATTTCTGATTATTTATTAAGTCAAGCATATGAAGATATACAAATATCTGAAATTTTTGGTAAGGATATTAAATTTTTATGTAAACAAAACAAGCACATCAACGATATTTGACAGTTCAATAAAAATTCATGCTAGGGTTGTTCACGAGTTGGTGCAAATATGTGCTAGGGTGCAAATAAAATTTGCACTTTTTCACCAACTCGTGAATACCCTTATTATGTAGGTATGTAGTTTGAATTAGGCAATTGGAATTTTTTTAAATAAAATTTTATATGTATATACACACTATCTACATACACAATATACATAATAAATATTCCTAAATAAAACACATAAAACATTAATTTTTAACGCCATGCATATTCAATATGCAATAAAGAATGTTGACAACAAATGTTCTGATTTAAATCCTAAACAAATGTTTTAAAACAAAATAATTTAGCAACATAAAAATATTGTACCTATATATTTTGTGTTTTGCTAAATCCTAATACAAAACACATGTGCACATCAAGAATGATTGAACTAAATTATCATAGGAGGAAAGATCAAATAATATGTGTATATTATACATAAAATTTTATTAAAAAAATGTTGATGAATACAGTTAACAAAAAAAAAACATGTACGTACACGAATTGGATTCGAACCAAATTACTCTTACTTTCAAAACCTGTACACTCTCCTCTCCTCTCCTCTGCATAAAACACTTAAATATTCAATGAACATATTACGAACATAAAATCTTAATTTTTAACCATGCATATTCAATATGCATTAAAGAATGTTGACAGCAAATATTTTGATTTAAATACTAAACAAATGTTGTAAACAAAATAATTTAGCAACATACATAAAAATATTGTATGTATTTTGTGTTTTGCTAATACAAAACACCATGTGCAATGAACATCAATATTATACTATTATAGGAGAAAAGATCAAAAATATATTGCGTGTGTATTGTATGCATGAATTTAGAGATAAAAATTTAAGTTTTAAATTCATATATACAAAATATATACATATTTTATTCAAAAAATGTTGTAATCGACTAATTTTTCGATTTTGATCTGATCCATTCACTTAAGTCTATATCTGGCATGCTTATTTCAAGCTACTTTATGCACAAGAAAAATCAATTATAAAATTATTCAGTTTTTCTGCAATATTTCCCTTTTAATGTATTACTAGTATTCGCCCGCCCCTCGAAATTCGAGGTGTTTTAATTACCAATTGCGATACAGTATATACAGTACAGTTTCTTTATGATTTTATTTAAAATGTAAAAATACAATTTTCAATAATTAAAGCTTTTATGAATTTAAAATTTCTTTGCAAATGATATTTGTTGTAAAAAAAAACGGTTATTATTATCGTTTAGAAGTTGCCCTTGATTTATTGAGTATTGGAAACTCAATATATACCTATTATATATAAATTATAAGAAGCCTAAGATGGTAAATCATTGAGTAAAAGGGTTTTAAATGTCTGTCAAAACAGATTAAATATTATGATGATATTATGATATCTAAGAATTAATTTCGTTTAAAATATAAAAAAAAAGAAAAAAAAAAAAAACAGGACTGAATCGAACTTGCATGATTAAAAAGCAACTATTAATAACCCCACACTCTACCGCTGTATTAAAACCTAAACTGAAATCTGAATGTTTATATTCAGTTATATTGTGAAATTTTTATTTCCTACCATACATATTTTAAAATTTTATTTATGAATTTAGAAAAAAAAATAAAAAGTAAAAACAAAAAGGCAAAATTTAAAATTCAACGGAATAAAAGAGCGTCGTTTTTGAATATATATGTTATACGTATAGATTATACATACTATATGATACATATGTATATACTTTACATGGATTTTTTATAAAAATGGAAAATTATTAATGAAAATCAGAAAATTTTGGAAAAATATTAATCTTGTAAGATGGCTGTACTGAATGTTTATCATTTAAAAAGAAAAAAATGAAAGTTGGTTGGTAAATCATTGAGTAAAAGGGTTTTAAATTTCTGTCATTTACAGATTAAATATTATGATAAGTATAATAACAAATGTCTGATTTTTTGTTTTTCATGGTTAAGTGCATTTTTATTTAGTCTTGAAAAAGTGTGTGATAAATATTTATTAGTTATATTAACTCATTGCAGCACTAGAATCTTTTAAATGTTTTAATTTTTTTTATTTTCCGATTATATGCTAATACGTTTCTTGTCAATCCATCAATATTTCTTTGTAATGAAATTAAAATAATGAATTTATACATTTTTTAAGAATTGAATATCAAGAAATTTTAGATTTTATAAACTTACATTATTACAATTCTTTCTGATCAGCCTATTTCAATTTAATATTTAATTTTCAGAATATTTTTTTTTTTCAATTCAAGACGTCAACGTTTTTCTATAATCACCGAAATAACCGTTCTAGAATGTCAGTTGTAAAAATAACAGTAATAAAATAACGACATCTGTAATAAATTAATGATATTTAATACTTAAGAGACTTTGGGTACTTATTTGTATATTAATTGGAAAAAATTTAAAAAGAGTCGTCTCAGTGTATACAGTGGTTTGCAATGAAATCCGAATAGTTTGAATATTTTAAAAATTTTGTTGAAAATTTAGATAGAATTGATTTTTGCCACTTTTTGCGTTGTATTGCATACTTCAGTAAATAACGCTATTTTAAATCATTTCCTTTTTTATTATTGTATAGAAATTATACAGAAATTATACAGTGATAAATAGTTAAATAAGTGTATTTAATCCTAAAAGTATTCGTTAAAAATCTTTGCTTTAGGGAAGAAAAAATTTCCTTCCGTAATATTGTAGTAAAAACCAACCATTTTCTGTTGTCAAACTTAAAAAAAAACTTAAAATAAATGGCATTACAAAACGGTTTAAGAAAAGAAAAAACGAATAACTATACTATACTAAAACTTACTTCATATATAGTTTAATATTTTTATAATTATATAATTTTTACGTAAACTGTTTTAAGTAGTTATTGGAAGCAAAAATTAAAGTATAAGTCGTTCGGTACAAATCATATTCTTAAAGTTTCTTCGAAAGTTACTCGAATGCAAGAATGGACTCAGGAACATTTCAATAGATGCAAAGAGGTGTAGATTCGTATAATGCTTCCCTATACAGGAGCAAATTAAATTTATATGTCGGAGGTTGATGGTGTGCAAAAATGTATGTATGTATTTAACAACTATACCTTAAAAAATTAACATATACCTAATAGATCCAAAATTATTCACCAATAGTGGTTTAAACTTGAATTTAGAAGTAGAAAAATAACCTATTATAATATATTCCTTGGTATTTTTTAGAGTTTAATTGTCTGGTTTTTGTTGCATACAACTGTACATTATTTGAATTATTTAAGGCAAATTAATTAAAGACAAAGTAAATATAGGCATTGTATTATTACATTATGTAAAGTAGGTAATCTATTAGTTTGTTCTTGGAAATAAATTTAAACTTTAAACTTTTATTTACAATTAATCTCATGTTGTCTTGAGGTTTTAAACTGTATTTTTTTCTCTTAGCTCTTCTTTTAACAAGTGTTTTTCAAAAATTATATTTTAACATATGTTTGAAATATATAATTATCAGGCCTATCTGAACTATATAGTAAATTTTCTTGACAAAAGTTATTTTTTTTGAAAAACAATCGCAATTTTTACAAATGATTTGAATGAGATGCATGTTTAAAAACATTTAGTTCTATATACTTCCTCGTTTGTTTTGATATTATCAATCTTTAAAAATTCTTTTAGTGTTGACTCAAGTGAATTCTAGAATCTATTTAAAAAATTTTTATGTCTTCATTTGAGTAGTTTTAGCACATTTTGAAAAAAAATTTAAAACATGTGCCTATTAGTTTCACTCTGTTGGTCCGTCCGTCTATTTACAAAATTTCTACACCATTAAAGATAGAGCAATGAAATTTTAACCATGTATAGATTTACAAAAAAATTAATGTTGTCATAAAAGTTTTTCATGTAGCCATCACCATTACGGAACTAGCGCGGGAAGTCCCTCAAACTTTGTAAAATCCGTATTTTTAATTGTCTATATTTTAAGTTCTCCTTAACATTTTTTAAATTTAAAACACCATTCAACTGGACTTTTTTATCTTTATTGCAATATTAAAATTATGCATTTCTTTTAAATTTAGTATTTAAATTTAGCGTTATGTGAAAATTAAATTTTGCATGATTTTTCTTCCTTCATAACTCTAGCAAACTTTGCTTAGCTTTTAGATAGAGACTTACAATTTTGAGATAAGAAAAACTGATTAGTATAAGTTTCCTCAGAAAATTTTTTTGTACCAGCTCCTGTTTAAGGGCTATTAGGGCTCAAAAATTAACATTTTTCTATATTTATATAACTGTAGCTTATGCACCTGTAGAAATTTTTTTAAAATAAAAGACAAAAGTTAATGCTTAAATTTTTTAATTTGGTGTTAATGTAAACATGTGTTAATGGTTTTTCTTAATTATGTAAAGTTCCCTTAAAAATTATGAAACTGTCTAATTATTATATGCTTTTATATTTTTCAATTTTTTCTTATTATATGAAATTCTAAGAACATTTTTAAATTTTGGTGCACAGGCATAATTCTAAATAATTTATATTGGTCTTTTGAAAAATGTATGCATTTAAAAGCCGTTGGTTCAAATTCTGCCTTGTTTATTTTAAAGTAATTTAAATTTTAATTTTAATCTGTCTGTCTAGTTAACTTATTATGTTCTTTAATACACTTAGCACATATATATGTACATTATTTATTTTTGTATAAATTGATTTTTATTTTTTAATTTTGATATTCAGTTAATTTAATCAGAGCAATAAAGTGTCTCTTAGTTTTAAGTTTCCTTTTAATAAGATCTCTAATGCTCTGAGTGATTTAACTGTAGCATATTATTTAATGGGGATCATAATAATTTAAGTAATTTTAGTGACAATTCAATAAATTGTAAATAATAAACAGAATTATATTCACATGTAATATTTATTTTTATTTACTATGTACATAATATGTATATTATAGGAATAATATAATAAATTACCTTAAAAATTCATAGAATTTTTGTGAAGAAAAATCAACTTGAAATATAAACCAGCAGTTATAAAAATTTTTGTTAGCTAATAATAATGGATAAGACTAAATAAATAAATAATAAATTAATATATGATAAATATATTTTTTAGATTTTCTTTTTATTATTTATTTTACTACATATTTACATACTTAAAATTAAAAAAATTAAACTATCATTTAAAAAAAAAAATAAAAATGTACATAATATAATATAATACAAACATAATACATAAATATTAAAAATTTAATATATATATATATATATATATATTTCATTAAAATATTCTTTTTTGTACATATGGCGAAATAACTTTTGTCATGAAAAAATAATTTCCTGATATTCTTTCTGAGTGAATACCAAAACGACTTTGCCTTTGAAATTTACATAAACCAAAAATATATGATCGATAACCTGAACAATGCCATCCATTGAATGGATATTCTGGATTTAATGAAATTTCAAAATATTTAACTGCCATTGAATGACTACAACCAACTGGATCTAAAATTAAATAAAATTAAAATTAAATATTATATATATAATATTGTATTAAATGTTCAGAATTCCAATATATTAGAGGGAAAAAATATAGATTATTAAACCCGAACTATAATGACATAACAGTGCATAGCTAAATATAATTTTTTTTTAACGAATCAACATAACTAAATGTCAAAACATAACTAAAACATAACTGGACCCATAATAATATAAAGTCGCGTCGAAAGAAATCGTTTCCTATAGTGTTTAGGTATAGCGTGTGAAAAAAAAAAATTGTATTTTGATTTTGGTTTTCACTTTGACTTGTAAATTGACAGATATTTCTTATGTTAATTTCCAAATATTTCGTTAACATAGCTTATTATTTAACAAATACTAAACGAAAAAAAATATATAAAAAAAAAAATTGATATATGTTAGTTACGTACATATGTCATTTTGGGCAATTGTATTGTTTTCCTATAAGTGGAAATTTACATGTGCCAATTTTGAAGTTTATTTATGTGTTGTTATGTCATTATTAGTTCGGACTTTATTTTTAAACATATATGCGAAATCCTACTCCCATGATACGATTTTTAACCACCCTGATTACCATTCTAAAATTTTGGAAAAATCATATAACCCTGATTTTATAAACAAGTTTTAAATACCTTAATACATACAAAGTAATGCTAATTTATGAAAATGACGGTTTTGTGGCTTAAATCTTATATTCACAGTGAAGTAGAATGTAATGTAATAATAAAGCTTGAACATTTTGAGTATTATTCATCTATTCAATTTATGAGAAATGCTGAAATGTTAAACATAATACTGAATCTACGAACAGGGGTATGAGAATCGTATTGAAACTTAAAAGATATAATTCAGTGAAAATTATGTTGAATACTTTACTTGAGAGTTGAACAGGAAATAAACAGGAATATTTTTTTATAATAGTATTTAAAGTAAAACATTATCTAATGTCGGTGTATTTTACCGAAATGTTAGTTTACCCGCGACAAAATTGATGGTTATATCTTGTGGTTACAAACAAATCTTTAAATAACATTTTTTTAATAATCAAAGAACGGAAGATATATTATTACATAAAGGATTTAAATAATTTATTGAATTATTTGTGAAGATTTGTAATTAATTTGGAAGAATTGTAGGTGTGCAAATAATTTTAAAAGATTCAAACGAAATATAGTAATAGTAATATATAAATTTTAACAATATGTGATGCATATACGTATCTAATGTAAAAAAAATGTTGTAACTTAAATAATAATTACTAAATAAATAAATGAAATAAAAAAAAAAATGTATCTTTTGCGATAACGTCAGATAAAATGCACTTGATTTTAAAACGTGAGATTTTATTAAAACTATATTTTCAAAAAACACAAGATTTTATACTCCTCTTATGTTTATTTATTTAAAGAATAAAATTATTTTTCAGTTTAGTCCTTATTAAACTTTTTTTTCAAAATTCTTTTTTTTTTTCTATTTCTCGAAAACTACCTTTATAATTTTAAACATTTGTTTTGAACTATTTTTATTTATTTTTTAACAGTTATTAAATTTTTAATTAAATATTAATATAATATTTTAAATAAATTATGATGTTTTTTTTTTTGTTTTACTCACTTGTATTTGGTTCATTTGTAAATTTTGTAAAAACACAATTTGTTTGTGGTGAAACACCACCATTTGGATAAAAATCAGCATGACCACATTTTAATGATGTACCTAAAGTACCACCAGATGTATGTATAACTTGAACAAATTTTGCATCTGTTTTATCTAAACGATAATCAGTTCCAACATCTGATGGTAATGAAAATAATGGTCCAGCTGGATCTAAACCAATTATTTCATTTATACGACCATTTAAAAGTTTTCCAGTAAAACCGGCTGCATGTGCACCCAATGAATAACCAACTAATGTTATATTTTCTGGTAGAAAACCATATGAACTTAAATTTAATATTAAATTTGATATTGTTAAACCAACATCGAATATACTTAACATTGAACGTTTATAATTTCCATTTGCCATTGTACCCCAATCAACGGTACATACATTAAAATCTTGATATTTAACCCATTCTATAAATAAATAATAATAAATATATTTTTATTTATTTTTAATTGGATTTTTTTTTTTTTTTTTTTTATAAAATTATTAAATTTTCACACTATGCATCAAAATGTATGTAGAAAAACTATACGTGAAGTCACTACTTACTACTTAAAAACTGAGTTTGAGCATAATATTTAAACCCAAAGAAGTGACACTACTCCAGTATTTCCAATTTTTTTCATTATTTACTAACTCTAATCCAATTTCTTACTACCACTTAAATAGAAAAATCACCTTAGTTAAAAGACCTGAACAGCACAATAATAAAATGGTATTGTAAATTACAATAAGAGTGAATCGTGTACCTATATTTGCAACTATGGTTCAGTGGGGCACTGCAGTCTTTTTACAGTGTATTTTTAAAGACGATTTTATTTTTCGATCATTGAAAATAGTACGCATGGAGCGATAAAATTGACATATGAATTTTTGTATTTTGAAATGAAATTAAAATTTAAAAGTGATATTTTAAAATCTTCATTAGTAGTGTTTTTTATACATAATTTTTTTTAAAAAATATAATGCTGGATTCAATGCTTTGGATATTTAGGGCACTCATGCGCGCGCATGTTTTTTATATGAAAATTTGAGTTCTTTAATTTTTGAAATTTAGTTCGAAAGTTTTTTTTTTCTCCAGAAAAAAAGTTGATTTAACTTCCACTTTTTCTGCGGAACTCTTTTTCATCCTTTGATTCATTTTTTGAAGAATTTTTTATTCGATTCATCAAATAAACAAATATTTTAAATAATTATTTTCAAATTTGAGCTGTTTAAATATTTTTCTTCTGCAGAAAAATTGTTTTGAAGCGGTGAATCGTTGTTTGAGGGAATTCTCTGTTTTTTGAAATAGTTCAGAAGAAATACGCCGAAGCGATGAACTATACATAAGGAGACATTATTATATTATATATGAAGTGTTTAGTATGTGCTGAGCCCGGTTCTAGTTGATTTTTGTGTGAAGGCGAGATGCAAATTTGCGGCCCAAAAAAAAATGCATTAATTTTTAAGTTGATGGAAAATAGAAAAACATTGAAAATCTAAACTTAATTTACTTTATTAGGAAAAATAAAGTAAATAAATATTTATACAAAAATATAACGCAAACAAAATAAAATTAAAAGTGAATTTTGTTGGCTTTTAATTCTGCCAAATTTTGAAATTCTGCAAAACTTCCATATCTAATTGATCAGCAATTTTTTTTTCGATGGAAATCGTAGCTAGTCTAGCTAAACGATCTTGACACATTTGTGATTTTAAATACGATTTTATTATTTTCAGCTTTAGAAAACTTCTTTCAGCACTAGCAACTGTGACAGGTAACGTTAGTAGTATGCGAAGAGCTGTAGAGAGGTTGGGGAATGCACATTATTTTTATCCCAAAGTTCAACCCCATTGATATATCTGATTGGCCATCAAACGAAAGAGCTAACTGCAAGTCCTTAAAGTGTTTCAATAATTCGTCATCCGTAAAACGCCTGCTGTCAATATTATAAAAACGGCCAAATAACTCGTTATATTCCGATAATTGCGTAAATATTTCATTTGTTGCTTGAATTGCGATGTCCAACATGTGATTAAAAAAAAAAAATCTGAAATTTTGTTGGCGACTCATCAAATCCTTCAAAATTTCTAGTTCAACTGTTAATTTTTTAGCCTTTTTAGCCATCGCTGCATCACGGCATATTGAAATCCACAGATAATCGAATCCTTCATCACAGCAATAATCGTGTAGGAAAGATTTAGTAAAGTTTAAATGCTCTAGAGCCAGAAACAATTCTAAAGTCTGTAATTTCAGCATTTTGCTGATAATGTTAATTTGGAATAAAATTTCATACCACAATAGAAGCAAACAAAAATGTAATCAGAAATTTGATTTTTTACTTATTACAAAACAAAAAAACAAAAATGTGCAAAGAAATGCTGTTCTAGAAAAATGCCGCCGACGACATTGCCTAGACCTAAAACTGGGCCTGTATGTGGTATTAAAAATGAGTTGTTATGTATTGAAAAATTCAAATTTCATCAATACTGCTTACTGAAAAGAAAATGCATTTAATTTTTTGTTTTAAATTAAATTGTGCTGACATATAAATATTTTAATTTTTGAATCTTTAAAATATGATTTTGGTTATAATTATTATAATAAATATGATAATCATTATTTTATAAAACTATTTATTAGAGTAAGAATTTATTATATAGGTAATTAAAAATTTTTTTATAAAAATATTAAAGAATTTAATATATACAAGATATACAATTTTAAGTACACATATTATATAAAAAGTTTTTAATAAAAATTATTAAAACAAAATAATTTGATTTTTTTTTTGTTCTATATTGGAAATCGAAATATATATCGAAAATACTTAAATTTATAGTTAATTAAATATCATCAACATTTACAAATAGTAATTTTGACTTTACATTTTTGATACACTTTGTATTTTTTTTTCGATTTTTTGTTCTTGTTTCGCATTCAATTATATCTACTTCTACCAAAATTTTGGAATTTAATAAAAATTATAATTTTCAAAAAATGAGATCTACGATCTACATGACAAGATCGATTTTTTTTAAATGTTTAAATGGAATGAGTGCCCCTTCTTATTATACATATATATATATATTTTTTGATTCTAATGTACAAAATATTTGAATTTTTCTTCAGTCAATGTTTTTTTACGATACGAAACAAAAAAAAAAAAAAAAACGGAAACAGTAGGAAGTAGTAGTAGTAGTAGTAGTAGTAGTAGTAGAACAGTAGTAGAATCAAAAAAAAAATTAATATTAAATGTAATTTTTAAAAATTTTATTCACCTGTTTGTAAATTTTTCAAATAACCACTTTCACCATCATCTTGCCATCCATGTAATATAAATGCAAGTGGTAATGTTGAATTTAAAAGATAAAATGAATCTAATTCCAATAAACTCATTTCAAATAATTCATTTCGATAACTAAAAATAAATTTTAAATAAATATATATTTAAATATTCAATATTTTTTTCATTTTATATTATTTTATTCAAATTAATTATTAATTAAAAAAAAAAATAAAAAAAATATTATTACGTACCTATTTGTACAAAGAAAATTAACTTCTGATCGAACTTTTGCTATTTCAACTTGTGCTTCTAAAATTGTTTCTTGAAATACTTTAAAAATATGTAAAAATTCTTTCCAATGATATAAATATGATCGAAATGGTGCTGTTATCGCAAATAATTCTAATAAAAGAGCAATATTCATTTTAAAATACAGAAAAAAAAAAATAAAAAAAAAAAAAGATGATCCACAATAAAATAATTATTAAAATATTAAAGGTTTGATTCTATTGAATGATCAAAAAATACTAAAGAATATTTCAAAGTTTAAACTAATAAGAACTATCTACTTTTTTTTTCTTTTTTTTTTTAACTTTTATTTTATGTTGATACAAGTGCAAGTCAATGCAATTAACTTGGCCATGACTATAATATCCGAAATTAATTTCAATTTCAATAAATTACCATAGGTATAAAATATATAAAATGAAATTGTTGTTGTTAAAACTGTTGTGTAAATATAAATAAAGAGAAAATAAAAGAAAAGAAAAGGAAAACCACGAATATTTCATACAGTTTGATTAAACATAATTTATAAAGTATATTCAAACATTTTGTATTATACGGTTATTTAAAATTTAATGATTGTTTTGTATTTAAATGTGTTGGTTTTATTAATATTAAATATAAATTATTATTTTTTTTTTTTCAAAATAAAAATAAACCGACAATATCTTATGTTTGACCTTCACCTATTATTTAATCTAAAGATAAAATATGAATAATATTATGAATAAGATAATTTTTTGAATTATGTAGATATGCGATTTAAAACATGAATGAAATATAATTTGATATATCCGATCAGTTCTTGTGTTTAAAAAACGTGAACAAAATCAGTTGTATAAGAAATCAAACTTAGAAAAATTATCAAAAAAAAAAAAGAGTAAAATTTCTGTGCCACATAAATGTGGATAGGAAATTACACAATCTTTCCTGGTCAGACGTGGCTGTAAATGTCGTAAGGGGGAATAACTCTTACGACGTGTGTGAGATTCGAACGAACTCCCTCGGTGTTTACAGTTTATTTTATACGGTCTTATCCACTAAGCCACCGAGATCCCAGAATAAAATATTGTATAATTTGAATTCTACTTTTTTTTTTTTAATTTTTTCTCCGAAATAATAATAGGATTATTTCATTTTAATTTAAAAAAATTTATAATTTTGCAACTAAGATAAGATAACGAGAAAGTTTTATTGATGTTTTATAAGAAAGTCGATAATTTGAAATTAATTTCCAATGTGTAGAGGGCAAAAAATATATAATTTCTAGCACTTTTTCGAAAAAAAAAAAAAAATTGTATAATTTGCTTATTAGTTTTAATCTGTCCATCCGTCTTTTTGCCTGTTTACAAAACTCTTTACTCAGTTAAAAATAGAAGAATGATGTTTTAACCTAGGGTTTATCTTATAAAAAAAATTAGTGTTACGAAAAACTCATCACGGAGTTACAGCGCCTTAAAATTTAAAAAATGCCCTTTTTTCAAATGTCTATATATCTCAAGTTCTGCTTAACATTTTTGCTATCTAAAAATACCAAACAACAGGACAATTATATTTAATTTCATAAATTAATAACAAAATTATACAATACAATTTTGTATTTAAATTTACCGTTATGTGAAAATAATATTTTCTAAAATTTTGGTTTCTTCCTATCTCGGCAACGCTTCTAGATAATATCTTTAAATATTTTTTTTGTGAGAAAGAAGATCTTTCAGAATTAGTAGAAGTTCAAAAATAAAAAAAAAATCATTCAAAATTTGATAATCTCCTATTAAGCACTTAAACATATTTTTACTATAGGTAAAACACAAAACTTAAACTTAAATTATAATTCTAGAAGTGTTAATAACTTTTCTTAATTATGCGGGGTTTTCTTAATTTTTCATAATTTTTGTTTATAGTCTTTTATAGAAATTGAATGTCTTTAAAAAAAATTGTTAGTTTTATTTTCTGCCATGTTTTTTTTTTTATAGATATGTAAAAGATATGTAAAACTTTAAATACAGCTGTCATTTTGAAAACCGTTAGAAATAAATGGTTAAATTACTAAATGTAAAATAAAGTCAATAAACTTATATCAACTACATTTATTTGATCAATGATATTGTGGTTACTTTGCCAGTCTTTTAACAAAAAGGTTCAAATGTTGATCAAATGTTGATCAAATAAATTGATATAAATTATATTTTGGTTTTTAGTATTAGTTATTTTGTATTATGCACGTTATGCAATTAGATGGCATATATTTTAAATGTTAAAAAATTCGTATTGATTATTAGAATTTTGAAAATAAAGTACGTAAAAATTAAGCAATCATAAATTTTATAATTTTGTAATACGTTGATATATATCTACGTTGTAAACACCGATAGAGTGTGGGTACGAATTCCACACATGTCGTAAAAATAATTCCCCTTTATACGATATTTTAAAAATTTTGCTCTCTATTTTCTTTAGTTTTACAAAAAAAATGTTTATGTCAATAAAAAACAGCTGTTTTGGTCGCGAAATTTTCGACCCGAAATTCGTCCACCGTAATCGGTCGCCGCCCTGTATGTATTTTTACATTTTAGCTCTAGCTGAAACTTTATGTTTTCCATGTGGAAATTCACACGAAATTTAAAAGAATAATGACACTTGGACACCTTTTAAATAATTAGTGTTATTTTTTTTTTGAATTTATTTTATTTAAATGTGCTATGGAAGAGGTCTTTGGTATGTAGAATAATTATTTTATTTGGAAATTTTGAGCAATTTTAATTTTTTACCTTAAGTTTTCGATTTTTATTTGTAAAATTTAAAATATTTTATTTGCAAGAAAATTATTTAAAACAATTCATTCATAAATATTTGATATTTCCATTAAGATGACTTAAAATCTTTGGGTATAAGAATGTGGATAAAAATATAATTGAAGTTGAAGTTGAAACTTTTTAAAATACCAAAAAAGCAGCAACATAAGCTTTAATATATCAAAATACTCTAATTACTCTATTAATAACTCATTTGAAAACTGAAAAAATCAATATAGCAAAAAAAAAATATTAAGTAACGGTGAATTGCACAAGTACCTAAAACAAATGTTAATCTTTGTCATTTTTCATTAACCCTTTAATACGTATATCATGTATTATTTATAGCCTGCAATATTAAAATAAATTTTTCCTTAATATTATTTTTATATTATTATTTGCAGATTTAGAAACCTGGAATTTGTTACTATTCAAAATATTTGTACATATTTAAGAATGTAAATTTTTAGTTTTATTTTAAGTTTTGAATTTTGTGTATGTATGTGAGTTGTTTTAACAATTTATTCCAATTTTAATATTTTACGTTTTTGTTTTTTTTCAAAAAAAAGAAAAAAAAAACATTTATACCTATCTTACATTGTATAAAAAAATATATTAACTGCATAATGGTGATTTTGCTTAATTTAAACTTAATAATTAATAACTTAAAAAGTATAAAATAAATTCTTTTTATTTTGCTTTTATATAAATTTAATTAAATAATTAAATTAAAATTTTAAACAATATTACTAGGAGAAACATTAAAATTATGTGGATAATATGCTTTGGTGACCTCGTGCATTGTTCCATGGTGTATTGTTCCACTTTTTTTACCAATATCTGGTACTAATATAACACGAGTTATTCCTGGTTTTCCAGGAAGTCCCGGTAGTCCTGGAGGTCCTGGAGGTCCTGGTATTCCTGGTCTTCCTGGTTCGCCCACTGGACCTTCTGGTCCTGGTGGTCCAATTAGTCCTGGATTTCCACTTTGACCACGTGGTCCTGGTAATCCTGAAGGTCCCGGTAAACCTTGAGGTCCCTGTTGAGGTACATTAACTGGTCCCTTTGGATAATGGCCCCAAATGCATGTAATATTAACTTTAAAAAAATATATATTTTATATTATGTAAACATATTATTAAAAATATTAAAATTATGATTAAAATATACTTGAAATGAAATCTTACTTAAAACAAAACAAAAAATTAATTTAAAAAAAAAATGCATAGCGATTTAGTATTTATATATTAAGAATGAAATTTAAAATAATATTGACTGATTATTTCTTCTATTTATATAGAGGAGATGATGAAGGTTTTAAATTGATTTTTATATGATTATTTTTTTATTTATTAATGTAATAATAATTTTGATTTGATTTGAAAAAACAAAATCAAAAAAAAAAAAAAACGAGGAAAAGTGTATTAGAGTAGGATGTGTCAATGTCAACTCTGGAATACCAGTATGAAGATAATAAATGATGTTTTCATAAAACTTGATAACATTTTACAAAATTTCAGATATTTTAGTACCGACTTAAGTACTGAGATATATTTATGCAAATTTTGAAGTTGTATGAGAGCTACTCGGACCTGTTGCACCAGCACAACAATTTTACAGAAGTTTTTGCCATAACACTTGATCATCTTTTAAAAGATTTCAGACGGCTATCTTTATTAAGTTCGGAGATGTGCAAGAAGTCTGAACCTGTTGGGCTAGAGTAACCAAACTTCACAAAAGTTATTGCCTTTTTACAAATACCGTTCGAATCCGCCGGCCGAAGATACTGAATTTAATCGGCGGCCGAAAATGCTGAATAGGGAAACAACAAATTTAGCAAAAGTGGTATAAACAAATTTCAGGCTCCTAGCTCTTTTATTTTTTGAGTTATCGTGCAAACGGACGGACGGGTGGACAGACGTGCATGGCTTAATCGACTTAGAATTTGATTCTGAGTCGATCCATACATGTGAGTCTATATCTAGCTCGACTCCTTTAAGGTGTCACAAACGTAATGGCAAATTTAGTGTACCCTTTAACATATACAGATATAAAAATCCACCATTAATAAATCGATTATTGATTGATTGAATTGATCTTATTGTTAATAAAAAATTCGTTTTTTAAACCATTTTTACAATAATATGATGTTTTGTTTGAGAAATATTATTTATGTTGAATTTTTATTGTAAGATTATCAGTATTTATTAAGAAAATTTATAGGTTTTTAAGTAAAACATATTAGAATTATTAAAAAAATTTAAATGGTGGGAGGACTACGACTTTTTTTTATGTTTTATGTTTCACAATTAACTTTTATAGCCTATTTTCATTATAATTAAATAAGGGTCTTGAAAGACATATTTTCATTCAGTAGAACTCTTTGTATTTTGTGTCTTTAACTAAAATTACAAATTATTTGAAAATTATGTTTAATATATAAATTGTTAAGTTTCTAGATTTTATTTATCGATTAGTTATTGCGATATCGTTATTAGATGTCATCGAAAAAAATAATAGCAATTAGTTTTAGTAATTTTTTTTAGATGAAAAGATATAATTAGTTACCCATTTAAATGTTCTTAATATTATGTACACACATATTATATAGCATCTATTTATTACGTATCTTTATAATAATCTTATAATGGATATTTTTTATTTTGTACTATTTAAAATTTCATTAGATTTTAATGAAGGGATATGAATTTTTTAAAATCAAAAATATTTTCCAATTTTTTTTTTACACATTTTTAAAATTTCAAAACCTTAAATTTTGACACGATATTAATAATAACATAAAAAAAACGAAACTTGCTGTTAGAAACGTCAAAAAAATAATACTAAAATCACAATATATTTTTGACATTTGATTAGTCTTTAAACAAAATAATTGTTTACACCATAAAATAAATATGAAGTAGTATAGCAATTATTAAAAATAGAGTTACGAAAAAGTTAATCTAAACGACAAGTTCTGCATTTATCATTCAAATTTTTACTATATGTTTTACAATATTTGTATTTGATTTATTCTTTTAATTTTTAAAATGGCAATTAAATCGTATAATCAATATTTTTTTAATTAATCAGAAATGGCGAAGTTTTTTTTTACCTTTTAAAAAAAAGAAAAGTAAAATTTGTACAGGTGCCTAAAAATAGCAAATTTTCAAATTTTCAGTAATACCTAATACCTCTTAAACAGGGGGTGGTGCAAAAAAATTTTCTAAGGAAACTTATAGTAATTCTAAAAGTTCTTTCTTGTCTCAAAATTTCAGGTTCCTATATAAAAGCGTGCCGGAGTTATGAAAAAATAAATTTCATGGAAAATGTGGTTTTCACATAACGGTAAATTTAAATATTAAATTTAAAAAAATTGTATAACTTTGATATTAATTTACAAAGTTAAAAAAAATAGCTGTAGCATGACGTTTTCAGATTGAAACAAATAAATGTAACAGTAAGTCGATGCAACCGACTTATTAATACCCTACACCTGAATAATTCGAATTAAATTAAAAATCCATAAGTGTTTTTGGCAGCTGCTTGACCTTCTTCCCTTTTCTGTCTTATTCAACTCGAATTTCAAGAACGTAAAAGAGGCATCCGCTTGGGATATGCTTGACACCCTTGTATAAAATTTTAAGTTTCTATCTTAATTATTTTCGAAGTTTGGTAGTCCTTGGGAGGTTTGTGTCAGCTACCCGAATTGCCACTCCAATTCATCGAATCCATCTCAGGAACATAAAGAAAACTTGCCAGAACACCATTCTATTAAATTTAAAGGTTCTACTTTTGTTGGTTTTGGAGATATGCTCGTTGCTCTTGTGCTCGTCCGGAAGTTTCCAAAATACGAACCCATGGTTCAAATTCTTTCAAATGTCAGTTTCCAATTTTACAGAAAAGGAAACATAACAGAACACCTTTGTACTAAAAATAAAAGTTCTATCTTTGTTCGTTGTGGAGATATACTCGTTTGCTCTGGGGCTCGTCCGGAAGCTTCCAAAATTTGAACCCATGGACCAAATCCTCTTAAATTTCAAAGACATAAATCAAACACGAAAGAACACCATTGTACCAAATTCAAAGGTTCTACCTTTGTTCGTATTGGATATAATCTCATTTGCTCTGCGGCTCGTTCGGAAGCTTCCAAAATTCGAATCCACGGTTCAAATTCTTTCAAATTTAAACCCATGGCCAAATCCTCTCAAATTTCAGAGACCTAAATCAAACATGAAAAAACACCATTCGGCCAAATTTAAAGGTTATATAAATGTTGTTTTTGGAGATAATCTCATTTGCTCTGGGGCTCGTTCGGAAGCTTCCAAAATCCAAATCCATGGACCACATCCTCTTAAATTTTAGAGACATAAATCAAACTGGAAGAAACATCATTATAAAAAATTTAAGGGGTCTATCTTTATTGGTTTTGGAGATAATCTCGTTTGCTCTGGGGCTCGTTCGGAAGCTTCCAAAACCCGAACCCATGGACCAAATCTTCTCACATTTCAGAGACTTAAATAAAACATGAAAGAACACCACCCTGCTAAATTTAAAGGTTATATCTTTGTTGGTTTTGGAGATAATCTCATTTGCTCTGGTGCTCGTTCGGAAGCTTCCAAATCCAAACCCATGGACCAAATCCTCTTAAATTTCAGAGGCCTAAATCATACATGAAAGAACACCATTCTGCCAAAAGCAAAGGTTATATCTTTATTGGTTTTGGAGATAATCTCATTTGCTCTGTGGCTCGTTCGGAAGCTTCCAAATCCAAACCCATGGACCAAATCCTCTTAAATTTCAGAGACATAAATCGAACGGGAAGAAACATCATTGTACAAAATTTGAAGGTTCTATCTTTGTTGGTTTTGGAGATAATCTCATTTGCTCTGGTGCTCGTTCGGAAACTTCCAAAACCCAAACCCATGGACCAAATCCTCTTAAATTTCAGAGACATAAATCGAACGGGAAGAAACATCATTGTACAAAATTTGAAGGTTCTATCTTTGTTGCTTTTGGAGATAATCTCGTTTGCTCCGGAATCATTCGGAAGCTTCCAGAATCCGAACCCATGGACGGATTTTGTCCAGATTCGAACTTAGCCTTTCTTTCGTAATTAGTAACCTACTATATAAATTTCATCAAGATAGCATCATTATTTTTTGAGTTATCGTGCGTACGGACGGACGGACGGACGGACATCGATAAATCGACTCCGGCGGTGATCCTGATTCAGAATATATATACATGTCTATACCTAACTCGCTTCCTTTTGGTGGTTACAAACCCCATACCAAAGTTAATATACCCTATACTTTAGGTGTAGGGTATAAAAATCTTAAGCAGAACATAAGATATATGTATTTAAAAATAGGGATTTTTCAAAGTTTGAGGGGCTATAGCTCCGTAATGAATGGGGTTACATGAAAAAGTTGTTCAGCAAAATTATTTTTTTTATGAGACCTACCCATGGTTAAAATTTTTTTTCTCTATCTTTAATGGTGTAGAAGTTTTGTAAACAGACGGACGGACGGACGGACAGAGTGAAACTAATAAGCACATTTTTTCAAAATTTTTTTGGAAATGTGCTGAAAAGTATTTATTAATTTTCTTCACATATATTTTTATTAATTAGTCGATATGTAGGTATATATACATATGGTTATATTTATTTATGTGTATGGTTTATTTTACAGTTATGGAACAAATAAAACAATTTCCTTAACATTTCAAGTGGTTTACTGGTTTATACTTTATTCAACACTTTATTCAACTTTACACTTTATTCAACTTTAAACAATAAACATTTGTTTAAAAACATTAAATGTTGAAGAACTATATATTTACTTTTATTTTTAAAATTATTTTAAAATTTATAAAATTAAAAGAGGATAAATCGTATTTTTAGCACATTTTGTATTTTTAGCACTCTGCCCGTCCGTCCGCCTCTCCGTCTATTTACGAAACTTCTAAGGATAGAGAAAAAAAATTTTAATAATGGGTAGTTCTCATAAAAAAAATAATGTTGTAGAACAACTTTTTCATGTAGCCCCCTCCATTACGGAGTTACAGCCCCTCAAACTTTGAAAAACCCCCATTTTTAAATTCGTATTCGTATAATTCGTAGTGTTTAAACTTACCGTTATGTGAAACTAAATTTTTCATAGTTTTTCTATCATCATAACTCCGGCGCGCTTTTAGATAGGAACTTGAAATTTTAAGGTAAGAAAGAACTTTTACAATTAGTATAAGTTTCCTCAGAAATTGTTTTTGGATCACCTCCTGTTTATGAGTTATTATGACTCAAAAATTGAAAATTTGTTATTTTTGGACATCTGCAACTTAATTTAGAACACCTGCACCTGTACAAATTTTTCTTCGGCAAGACATACAAATTAAAGGTTCAATAATATATTTTTTTGTGTGTTAACGGTTTTTCTTAGTTATATAGGGTTCCGAACTTACAGCTTTTCAAAATTGCGATTTTTTATTTTTTCAATCAATCAGCATTTTTTCGATTTCTGAAAGGTTCACAGTCACTGCAGATCTTTTAAAATTTGTTTTAAAGTCATTTTAAACATTTTCGATATAATAAAGATGTTCCAACGTTTGAAGAAGATTTTCATGATTTAATTGTTTACTCTAAAATTTGTATATGTAAATTTATATACATAAAATGTAAAATTGTTTTTGTCCCTAACTGTATTTCTAATCAATATTTATAGAAATTAATATAATATATGTGATTATCTCAAAATTTATGTTGAACCAATTATGTTTTGAATGAAATCGATTGTTAAAAGTGCATATAACATATTTTTTTCTTATCATGTCATTACGCATTTTGTTATACAGAAAAAAAAAACAACTACAAAGTAGAAATTGTGTTCAAAAGAAAAGTGACCCATATCTTTTTATTGTTTTAATAATTAAAACTATAACATTCCTATAAAAATATTTTCTACAATAATGCAATTATACTAACATATTTTGTTATTAAATTTATTTTTGCTTTAAAATTTGATTAATATTTTGTATATTTCTGGTACTCCATGGTTCTAATGGATTTGGTACATCATCACTTGAATAAGATCGTGGAGCCGATTTGCATCGTTTATCGTCATCCATTGTATTTTCAGGTGAAACTCTATTTTAAATTTTTTATAAAATTTATAATAATTTTAAAGACTAATTAATTTATCTTAATAAAACTTACTTGTTTTTGTATCTTGGACCTTTTGTCTTTTTTGAAGTTCTATATTCACGTTCAAGATCTGGTCTTCTTCTTAAATGAAATTCAGCCATTTTTTGTTTAACTTCATCTACAGTTGTAATATCGTTATTATCATTTATAGGATATTTTAATATTGTATCATTTTCAATTTGTATAAATGAATCATGAATAGGTCGTACAGTTATTGGAGCCTTTTATTGTAAAGTCAGTTATAAAAAAAATAATATTAATATCATGTTAAATGTTATAAATTGTTACCTGTGAATCCCATGCAAAATTAAAATTGTTTGTTAATTTATTATCTGTTATTTGTCTTTCTTTTGAACTTTTTGTAATAGCTGATTTAGCTCGACGTATTAATGAAACTTTACCAAGAACAGGACGCTCAATTAATGCATCACTATCATCAGTGTCTTCAAGAGCTTCAAGTTTTCTGTAAAATTCTTTTTCTTTTTCTGGATCTAAAGTTGCTTCAGTGAACATAGCATGTAAATTATCAGTCATTTCATTTTCAGGTAAATCAGGAGATTTAGTTGTTTTTGTAATTGCCGTTTGCTTAGTAGCTGGTGTTGTTGTAATTGTTGGTGGTGGTGTTTGCGGTAATTGTGCTGGTGGGATAAAAGTAGGAGTTTGAGGTGGAGCTAAACTTGTTGGAGTTGATGGTTGACTTGGTTCAATAACTGGAGCATTAATTTGTAATTTTATATCTTCGCTTCCTATTAATGATGCTCTATGAGCTAAAGTTTTGACCAAAATAGGATCATCTTGTGCTCCTTCTTTTTCTGACATTAAAACTAAATCTCGAAGAGGATCTCCAATTATTTCTGTTGTTTTCTTAAGTTCACCCGTATTGGGATCAACATTGAACGTAGTTTTGGTTGCCTGTAAATTAATTTTATTTGCTTGTTTTCCTTTTTTTTTTTTCTTTTTTTCTTCTTCAGTTAGAATTGGCTGTTCTTTCGGAGTTTCAGGTACTATAAGTATATCATGAGTAAAAAGACAAGAATCAGCTGCAGCGTACATTGCACTGTTTGTTTCATAAAATATATCTTTGGGGTCTCTAGCTTTACGTGAACTGGCTTTAGTTGGAGAAGTGTTAGAATCTGTGCCCCACATTTGATGCCGCATTTGTTCCCCAGTTAAATTTTTTTTTCTTAAAGCAGCTAGTGTCACACGACCAACTCGTTTCCAATTATTAAGAGCACCTTTTCGTTGTTTTGCTCTAGTTTTACTTTTACTCTTAATAACCATTACACCTCGCTGTTCTTGACCATCTTCTGTTGTACCTAATGGTATAGAATAAGCTTCCAAATATTTTTGAGCATCTGCTTGTGGTACAGCTCTTTCTAAAGTTACAACAATTTTTGCCCATTGTTTCATCCACTCTTTCTCTGATCTCTCAATGACTAAAGCATATGTGTTACCCATCATAGCAATTAACATATTAAGTAAAAGAATTGGGACAAAAATGACAAAAATAACAAATACAGTCTTTGCTAAATTAGGATATGAAGTTTGATTCAGTTCAGGATAATTATAATCACCTAAAGTTGTATGAAACAAAGCCATCCATGTACTCGCATAGTTATTAAATAACGACTTTTCTCTTTCTGGATTTCCTTTGAATAGAAAATAAAAAGCTTGAGAAAAACCGACCAAAAGAATGGAATAAATTATCCCAAAAGTAAACATGTCACCAGTTAACATTGAATATATCATTGTAACAAATGGCCCAGTTAAACGAATTGCCCCCGCAAAAAACATTAAAAGAAACCAACTTCCTGGTACCGCTAAAATAAGAATTGATTCTTCTGTTTCGATGTCGCCCATTATACGAAATGGTATGCATGAAATGATTAATAAGTTTGATACTAAAAAGATGGCTTTCGCTGGCGCATTTCTTAATTGTTTAAAGAATGCTTGGAATCCCTGATTTTTTATTTCGTCTCCTTGTTGAAATACCACAAAGCTAATAACTCCAGCTAACGTTGTAATTTCGCAAGCATATCTCATTAGCTGTTGAAGATCCCATTTGTCTTCTTTAGCTCTTTGAGCGTTAGCTGTTTCATTATTTTCTGGTCTTAAGTAAACTGAACATGATAAGAAAAATAAATGAACAAATAAAATTAGAAGACGTTTCATAAATTGCCGCTGAGCAAAAGTTTTCCACTTTTCTTCCAAAAGACGTTGAATAATTCCACCGTCCAGCATATCAAGATGTTCTTCTTTAGTTCCGTTTAAAATAATAAAAAGGGCAGAGTTCCAATCTAAATAAAAGGATTAAAAAATTCAATGAAACAATTATTAAATATAGTGCTAACTTGTTCGTCCATCTGGTAAAAGCGTGTCCAAAGCGGCTAAAGGATAACCCGAGCAAGTAATATTACTGTATCTCCAAAATTCTCTTGATGAAAGTTCTAACATTTCACGGAAAACTTCAGCTCTACCAAGCTTGCAAGCTAATGTTAATGGTGTTAACCCTTGATGGTTTGATACACCGTTTTTAGCCGAAGTTATTGGATGACGCAAGGCATATCCAAACATATCCTACATGGTTTTTTTTTAAAACTAATAATAACTATTATTATAACATTTGTATCAATAATTACCAATTTATCGCAAACAACAACCATATGTAATATCATATTCCCAAAAGTATCTTGAGCATCTGGATCAGCACCAGCATCAATAAGTAAATTATAAACTGTTTCTTCAGCACAACTTGCAGCCCATGCTAAAGGATATTCACCCATATAAGCCAATCCTTCATAATCAGTATGTTTTGCAGGATGTTCTCGTTGTTGATCTCTTGGTAAAAAGAAACTTCCTGTTGCACGTTGATGAACATTTGCACCAGCGGCGATTAGATCGGCAACCAATTCACTATTACTATAGGCAATAGCTAAATGTAGAGCACTTGCACCTAAATATTCCTCTCCTTCAATAATATCAAGTGCCATGCGAGGAAATGATTTCAGAAGTATACGGGCTAATTTTGTATGTGTTTTTGTATCACATATTATTAGAATGTGTAATAAAGTTTCACCTAATGAACCACGATATTGCATTTGCCAACATGCTTTATGATTTGTCCACTTTCCTAATGGATCATGAGCTGATAATGATTTTTCTATTGGTATTACAACTTTATTATTGTCACGATACTTCCATTTTAAATATTCAGCTCTGTTAATCATTTGACCTTTCCCATTATTGTAAAGAAAAACTCCAAATTGTTCTCTAATTAATTGTTCTGTAGCAAGAGATCCAGAAGTTTGAATTGCATCTATAAGATCGCCACCTTAAACCAAAGTTTTACGATATTAAATTGAAACAAAAAGAAAGTAGTAGTTAAAAAGTTCATAATTTTATAAACCTCGTTTGTAATCAGCTAACTTATATAGTAAACATTCTGATGTTGTTGATTGAGATATGACTTGATCAAGAATTTCTCCAGGTTTAAGCTGTTTTTTCTTACGACAAAACTTATTAAAAAATTTATTCAAATTAACCATTTTTAATAGACGTGTAAAATTACAAATGAATATTTGAAGACTGTACAAAGAATTCTTAACACTTCAAAAACAAAAACAAAAATTATTTTCAATCAAATTTGATTGAATGTTTGATCAATAAATTGAATCACAATTTTTATGCTAAAAATATATCATATAACTTATAATTAGTGACACTTGAAGAAATGTTATAAAGAAAGAGTATAACAAGCGTAAAATTTTTTTTTATATGTCATTTAAATATTTTTTTTCAGGTGGTGTAGGTGTTGGGGTTTGAAAATTCTGATTTTCTATTAAAAAAAACTAAAGAGAGCATATAAACTATGTATATGTATAAAACAAAAACCATATATGTATGTACAAGGTTAGAAAAAAGTTGGAATCCTTTAACAATCTGAAATGGGTATAGTATTTATATATAAGTATTAAAAAAAAAAATCCTATTGAAGAATTTCTTATTCCTTATTTCTACAATCATAATGAAACTAAGAAAACAAATGGCGGTATGACGAGTACTAAAATGTTTTTGTCTAACCTATGAAACTCTTCGAATTCGAACATTTCAAATTAAAAAAAATAACAAAAAGTTTATTTGTTTGTTTTCTTGAGTCGCTGAGAACTAAACTGATGTTTGTGGTATAACATTTGAAATTTGAGAAATGTTTCTAAGTGTTTTTGCCATTTAAATGGTCTTGAGAAACCAAACTAAACCTTAAAAATACAGTGAGAATAACAGCCTGATAATGAAAAGTGAAAGTAATGAAATGAAATAATGAAAAAACCAAGGGTTTTCAATAAAGCACATTACCAAAATTAAAAAATATTCCATAATAATAAGAGAATTTTCAGTTTTTGACTCCTTATAGCTCCTAAACGGGGGCGACACAAAAATATTTCCTGAAATGACTCATCTTTTTTTTTCCTAAGGCAGGTATAATGGCTATACGAAAGGGATACGAAAGGATAGGGAATTTATACGGAAACATTGAATTGGGAGTGGGATTGTAAGGAAACAATGAATCCGCCTATTATTATTACTATTTTGCTAATAGTGACTATAGCCGTTACAACAGTTACAACATGCAGTAGTATATAACACCTTACTGCATGAGATAATTATTGAAGGGAACCACCACTGTCACTGTAGCAGCTATTATTATTGGTATTAGTGTTTTTAATAATATTATTATTACTTTACTGCAGAGTCAGGGCTATCAGTGGATTACAACATGCAGTAGTATATAACACCTTCCTGCATGATATAACCAAAGATAGCTCCACTGTAGCAGCTATTATGATTATTATTGTTACTGTTATTATTATTTCTATTATTGTTATTATTATTATTACTATTAATTATACGATATACATTATTACGATATGAAATTACTACATATTTTTTATTTATATGACCTGACCGGGGTTTAAACCGAAGACCCTCCGATTGAAAAGTTGGCAACTTAACCATTACGCTATGGGTCAGATTAGTATTTTTAAAGATCTAACTCTTCTCAAAGTCATGAGTCAGTATTTTTAAAGATCGAAAATTTCTCCTCTAGAAATTTCAAGCTCTTAAGTTAAACCGTTTAAAAGATAGACGGCGGTCCAAATTTTTGATAAAATTGAGTTTCAGATAACGGTATATTAAAATACGGCATGGCAAAGCCACATATTTATTAACAGCTTTTTATTAACTTGGTTGGGTAAAGGATGGAATCTTAGAAGCCATTTTAAGCACACTTCCCGTTGAGCTAGAGACTTGAAATTTTCTTCATTAGATCAGATCTCGATGACAATACATGATTTTAAAATAATAATATCAAAAAACATTAGAGAATAGCTTAATTTCAAAATTAAATTTTCATACAAAGATATAATAGAATTTTTAACAGAATTATTACAGAACCAAAATAAAACATTTTATCTAAATTTACTAAACTCCCCAACACCAACACCAATGCCAATACCAATACGTATACATAATACATAAATGTTTTTTTTTTCTATAAAAGACTATTGTTTTTTATGTAGCCCATTGCATTGGATGCGTACATATACATAGGTACATACTTCAAAATATGTAATAATATGTGCTTCGAAAATATTTTTGGTTTGATATGAATGTGGTTAAGGTTAAAGGTTAAATTTATTATGCCCTTTTTTTACATTGTTTACTTAACTCTAAATTTAATGCAGATTACATTGTTTTTTTTTTTTTTTTTATTTTTACTAAATTATAATGTTTGATTTAGTGATGTTGAAGATTTGTTGTTCCTGACAATCTGGAATTACATTGAGATTTTTTTATTTTATCTGGTTTATCCTTTTTTTTTTTTTAGAAGACTTGCACCCGGTCTCCTGCCTTGAACTGTGCTAAGTGCTGACTAGATTTTGAAAAAGTAAAAGCAACATAGAAAACAACACAAAAATTAAAATAATGAAAATTCTAAGTATTTAAGTCAAGCAGTTTCGTTTTTATTTTTTTCCTTTTCTCTATTTTTTTTTTTTAATTAATTCGAAATCTTTATTCATAGATGAATATTACATTGAGACCTTTTCGCAAATTAATCAACCTCGATGTTGATTTTTTGTTTGGTTGCCATATATATAGAAGTTGGCCAAACATTTAATATTGTCAATATTTTTAAACACGGCGCTGCAGTTCTCGTTTTTAATAACACAAGGTGATAAATAGTACTTATCTCTAAAATTAAAGTTCTCTTCATTTTCAAAAATATTGTTAATTATTGTGTTTGGATGTATTTGTGATTTATTTAAGTATTTTTCCGCGATTGATATCATATATGACATTAAAGAATTTACCTTAGAGTTCTCGTAGATGAAGACGTTAGAATATCGCTTTTGTTGAGTTTCAAAATTTTTTCCAATACAGTTCCTAAGAATTTTTCTTTCGAACAATTGTAACTTTTCCGCGAACGTAGGAGAGATTGTAAACCATATTGGAAATGCGTATGTTAGAATTGGACGTATCATTTATTTATACATTAGTAATTTTGTGTTAGTTGTTAAGTATTCGTGAATGCAGAGGCCCCTTAATTTGGAATAAGTCATTGCTGCTTTTGCAATCGATTTTTTGGCATGTTGGTTAGATTTAAATAGATTGTTGAAGTTAACACATAAGTACTTAAGATTTTCTTGTAGCAGAACAGAAGAACCACCAATTTCTAAAGACAGCAGTCTACTTTTTTTTGCTATATTTCTTGGACCTTTCCCACTTGCATTTCTTATGCAAATAAGGGCTGATTTCTCCCCATTAATTGTGATATTCCTTTTTTTAAAATAATTGAATATTAAGTTTGAGTGGAATTTAATATGTTGAAGAGCTTCTTGCGGGTCTCTTGCGTGACTTACAATTGAAGTATCATCAGCCTACAATAGTGTAAATGATACTTCTTTATTATGGTTCATTATTCTGTGAGGAAAATCATGTACATAATAATTAAAAAGTTTAGGTCCCATTATTGACCCTTGCGGTACTCCTCGGTTTACTTGTACCATTTCTGAATTTTTTCCTTCGATTGAGACCTGGAGATATCTTTCACTTAAAAAACTAAACATCATTTTTACCAATTCCAAAGACGCATTTCTAGACAATAGAGATATGAATGTGTAAACAAATTAATGTGCCGCACTTGAGAAGACAGTGTAAAATATAATATGCATTTACTTAAAATTTAGTTAGGAAGTGTTAAATTTAAGTTTTTTTTCATCAAATCAATTGATTTTTAGTATACATTTTATTTATAAAAGCAATGTGTTTATTTATAATATTTATATAGATATGTGTTTTTCCTTTCTTAATTATAATTAAAATAGGGCTTTTCTTTCGAAACTCTTAACATATTAAAATCGCATATTATGGCCCTAACATTGATATCTAAATTGGGAGCTGCCTTTAAATTAAGATCTATTAAGGAATGAGGATCTGCACCACTAATGCCTTTTTCTGAAGTATAAAAACTAAGAATATATTTCCAATTATGTAAAAACATTAAACAACAAAAAGAATATATTAAAAATAAGAAATCCAGTCTTTTTTAAAAATAGTAAATAACAACAATATTTTTCTTTTCAATAGCAATAATTATGAATTAATCATAAAATATATGTTATGTACATACATACATATATATATACATCGTCTAGAAAAAGCAAAATAATTTTTTTTTAATTCAAAAAGATTAGCATTTAGAAGTAAGCAATTTAATATATTTTCAATTACATACTTTTAAAACCAAATTTTTTTACTACATATGTAGGTACAAACATGTACAAAAATGGTATGCATATTTTTATGTGTGCTTGTACTATTAAAAATCGGCTAACGCAGTCACACCAAATTCCCAAATTCCCAACTATTATTATTTAGTTGATTCATCGATTTATTATTTTTTAATATGTAGGCAACAGTTATATTTATATGAATGGACGGTAAACATAAACGAACAAAAAAAAATTTTATGTATGCATATGATTGGACGGTTAACATAAACGAACAAAAAAAAAATTCAGAATGTTCTATAGCTAATAATTTCTATTTTTTAAATAGACTGTATGCATAAATTTAAATTTAAAAAAAAAAATAAGTTCTTAGCGTACCTAAATAACAGAAAAAAAAAGTAAAATGTAATACTGGAAGAAAAATAAAAACGAATAGAAAAAAAATAGAACAAAAAATGTTACTTTGATTGTTTTTAAATATTTTTAAAGGCTATTTCTTATGTACATATATGTGCACATCTGATATTTACACACATAACAGATAGAAAAAAAGAAATATTAAAATATCATGCTATAAAAGAAAGAAAAAAACAAGGCAGTATATGAATCAAAGTTTTTAAAGAGTCGCATTTTTAAGTGGAAATAAAGAACATTATAAAATTGCAATATTTTTTTGCAATATTTAAATTTTGAATTTAGCTATGCAACGTTTTCTTATTTTTTTAAAAATTTTGCCACAATAAATTAATAATAAAAAAATTCAATATATTCTATATTATAACAGGTAATAATATAATTATAGATTGCAAGGCCAACTGTAAAAATTCAAAATTAAACAAGGAAAAAAAAAAATATCAATTTAATACTTATATTTGTCGTTACTAAAAAGAATAAAATAAAATAAATAAAAAAATTTTTTAAAAAAACAGCTTTTTTGAACTAAAAAGTAGAAAATAAATTTTTAATAGCAAATTTTTCTGTAATTTTCTAAACTATATTTTTACAATCGAGATTTCTTTGAAAAATTTATTTCAATATGTCAAATATATATATAAATATAAGTATATATACGTTTTAAAGTCTGTGAAATTAAAATAAAAGCTGGAGGCAACAAACGCATAACTATAAACTTATATTTTTAAATTTTGCCTCCAGCTTTTATATTAATTTCACAGATTTTAAAACTTATATACATATATTTATATTTATATATATATTTGACATATTGAAATAAACTTTTTCAAAGAAATCTCGATTGTAACAATATAGTTTAGAAAATTACAGAAAAATTTGTTATTAAAAATTTATTTTCTACTTTTTAGTTCAAAAAAGCTGTTTTTTTAAAAATTTTTTTTTATTTATTTTATTTTATAAATATTTATAAAGTTTTTAAAACCAGCTATCGTTTGGGGTTTTCAGATTGAAAATATGTCTTATAGAACCTGTGTTATAACAATTTAAAAATAGGGTTCTTTCGAACTTTGTATGGCTGTAGCTCCGTAACGGGTGAGGTTGTTCCAGAAAATTGGTTTTTGGTGATGCCTATCCGTAGTTAAAATTTCCTTCATTTATTTCAAAAGGTGAAGAACTTTTGTAAACACCCAGACGGATGGACAGACGAACGGACAGACAGGCAGAGTGAAACTAATAGACACTTTTTTTTTTAAAATTTTATGAAAATGTGCTAAAAGTGTAACGATGTGGTCAATTTGTTTCTTTAGAAACTGATATTTCATCCGTTTAGAAATGAAATATTGTGAATGAAACAATTGATTATAGAGAAATTGACCTTTAATATTCATGTATATAATTTTGATTGTTGGTTGTAGAAACCAAAAGGTTTTCAATAGAGTTCAGTACATAGACAATACTAGGGTCGGTTTTGATTACTCTATAGTCGATTTGTTTTTCTGAATTTGCTTCTTATTTTTAGCTCCTATCTTTAAAAGGCATCTACTTGAATCTGCCGGACGAACTTGCTGAAAATAAATAGCGAAACTAACAATTTTACAAAAGTCATGTAGTAAAAATTTAAGAATACTAGGTCTCTTATTTTTTTTTTATCATTCGGAAGGACTTTGTCTGTCTGCCTGTTTACAAAACTTCTAACCGTTAAACTTTGAAAAAGCTTTATTTTTGAATGTATATATCTCAAGTTTTGCCTAACATTATTTTAATATAAAAACTCCATACAACAGGTGACATTATAAATCAGAATTTAACATTTCAAGTTATGTAAAAACAAAATTTTTCAAGATTTTACTTCCTTGATTTCTCCGTAATCCAGATGGAACTTTGAAAATTTTTTTTGTGTCACCTTCTGTTGAAGAGTTATTATCGGTCTAAAAATCAAAATATGCTATTTTTAAATACCTATAACTTAAGCATCTGTTAAAATTTTTGCAAATTAATACGCAAACTTAGCGATACCTTGAAATTAATTGTGATATTTCACAATCTTTTCTTTATAGGTACACATATATAGAATTCTAAGAAAAATTTCAAAATTTGGTGCAAGTTCGGTAGACGTTTAGTTATAGAACTTTTAAATTTTGAGAGTAAAAGGATCCTTTTGCATAAGTTACCTCAGAAATTTTTTTTGAATCTTCCCCCGTTTAAGGGCTATGATGGGTAAAGTATTTAAAATTTACTTTTTTTTAAACCATTTAACTTTGACACATATACAAATTTTTCCAAAATAAAACCTAAATATTCAAACTCCAACAATATGATTTTACATGCGTTAATAGTTTTTCTTAATTATAAAGGGTTTCCTTAAAACTAAAGAAAATATAGCTTGACTTTTAACAGTTTTCCAAACATAATATATAGGATTCAAAGAAAACTTAAAAATTTTGGTTCAAGTCACTTTTATAATACGGTTTCTATTGTCTTTTGAAAAATGTGCACCTTTAAAAAGATTTGGTTTACATTCTACCTTATTAAAAATTAATATAAGATATACTTAATCTTTCAAATAACAATTCACGTAAATCAAAAACTCAATAGCATCAAATAATTCTTTTGAATAATATAAGGTAACTAGATAAATCCGGGGTAGCATTCGCCAGTCTGATGATCTAAAAATAATATTGGTTAATAATACTGGTATTTTAGTAATCTAGAAAGTAGAAATAATATTGGTTTTTTGTCACTTTCGCTCATTTTGTCACTTAACTTTTTAATGAAATAAAAAGAAATATCTTTCTGTTGTAATATAGTTGTTATTTGTCTTAAAAACGTTTTTTGAGAACTATGTTCCCTTCATCAGTAAAAATATTTAACTTTTTACAATAATAATAAGAATAAGTTTAAATAAACGTAAAAACGTAGATAATAACACTAAGAAAACTAAAGAAAAATTTTGTTTTTGGGGCCATAGCCCCCCGTTCCTTCAACAATAATCTTTGTTTCATAAAAATGTCTAAATTCGTATAAAATTCAATATTTTTTAAGTGGAATGTCAAAATTGAATATTTTTGTATGCGGGGTTTTCAAAATTAATTATTTTTCATATGGAAATGTAAAAATTTAATTTTTTTTGAATTGGTATATATGTGTAGGAATACTGTAACTATAGTTGGATTCAGAATCAGAGTATTCCCCTTTTCCGGCATATTTATATCCATAAGTATATGTCTATGCGAGATTTTATTTTCGGAATTTTGATTTTTTGGGATTTGGAACTAGGGATTTTGATTTTCGGAATTACGTACCCAAGCTATAAATTTTCAATTTTTTTTATTCTTTTTTTCCGTTATGTGCAGTATTAGTTTTTGCTATCAAAAATATTATTGTTGCAAACGTTTACGGTTTTTATATATAATAGATATATTGATATGTAATTCTATAATTATTTTGTGAATTATTACCGTTATTAAAAAAACACATTGTTTTAACATTAATAAAATTTAAAAAATTATTTTTGAAACATTCTGAAGTTAATTCATTTAATATAATTGGTATAATGAATAAATAACTGGTAATGATGAATCTATAAAATTCTTCAAAATATTTACAAAATAATGAAAAATTTAACTGAATCGTAAAGTAAAAAATGTAAATTTGATAACGAGTTATTTAACTAATCTTACAATGGTATAGTATTGTTTAATGCGCATTCACTAAGTCATTTATTATTCATATTTGTTTAGTTTTAGGAATTATTAATTTCACTAAGCCGTTGATTACTCAGCTGTATACTATTGAGTATGTTATGAGACTATGACACGTTTTTTTTTATTTCTACGCCATCTATTATATTGTACCAGAATTATGTTTTATTATTATTTTATTATACAGGGTAAACAAAAAAATGGTTCTAGAGAGATGGGCTTTCACAATAATATTCCAACTTTTATTTATCTTTCATAGTTGAAGAGTTACAAGGTTTTAAATACGAAAAATATTGATATTTTACACTGTTTTTATAAAATAACTGTAATTTTTGAATAAAAAACCGTTAGTAATGTATCAATTTTATTTTATTTTCAAAATCATCTATACGTCAGCTTCAATTTGAGTTCATACATCTTTTACCATTTTCGAGATAATTATCTAAATATAACCATGTACTTCCTTATCAAGCACATAATCATATTATTACTTATGTAACAATATCGAAAATAATTTTTTTAAAAAAAATTTGAGTTAAGCACTACCGACATGTAACTGAATATTTTATGTTATACAGGCGCAAATTATATTGTTATTTCTTTAAAAAGTTAACGAAACTATTTTGAAGAGCGTTATCTCGGAAATCGTTTAGAAACAGACCAACCTCCAAAATAATTTTTTGTTTGTTATGAACTTCAGTATCAACTCCGTTCTTCGTGACCTTTGAGTTACGAACACCCTGTATATTACAATATAGTATTAATTCTAATTTATAAAACATATAATACTTATTTTTTAATTTAATTATATTATACTAATTATATATTATAAGAAAACCCTAGATTATTTTTTTATTAATCTATATGACCTAGCCGGTGTTTAAACCCGTGCGAAAGGCCGATGGGAAAAGTCGATGTCTTAACCACTATACCATAAGCTGAATAAATATTAAAAATATCAATTTTTTTTTCTTTTAAATATTAAAAATTAATAAAGTAAAAAATATTATTATTTTTAACAATTTTATTAAATGTATTAATTTTTGGATTGAAATATTGGTTTAATTAAATAATTATTTAAGAGTTATAAAATTAAATAAAAAAAAAAAAAATAAAAATATAAAAAATAATTATTGTATATATTATATAGTATCTAGTAGATTTACTAATATCTAAAATATCATTAATCATATAATTTCTAAATATATTTATTATCATAAATACATATTATAATAATATATTTATAGTTATTATAATTAAAAACCATAAATTTAATTTGAATGATCGTATTAAATATTCATAATATAATGATATGGTATTTCATTACTTTAGGGTATCATTAATTTTCAATTTAATAATGATTCTGGATTTTTATATTATATTATATATATTATGTTAAATTTGTTCAAAGATTTATTAAAAATTGATATAAACCTATTGAAAAAAAAATATATTATACAAATTTTTTTTTTTTTTTTATATTAAATCAATATTAAAATTAAGTTTCCATTCATTTGCTTCAAAAATATCTTTTGTGCTATTAATATATAACAAGTATGCTATTAATATAATATTTAAAAATATTCAATATAAAACTGCATTTATTAATTTAATTTATTGATTTCTACAATAAATAAAGAAAAAAATTAAAAAAATTTTTTTTTTTTTTAAATACATAAATAAAAGTAATTAATAAAAATTAATAATCGAAATAATATAATTTTAAATAGATCGAGATATAATTTATATAAATGTTTATGATGAAAAATTAAGGCTAAACTTTTTATTTGTTTTAATTTGTTTTAATTTTAAAATACAATAGAAGTGTAAGTTTAAAAAACATCTTTTTATACCCTACACATTAAGTATAGGGTATATTAACTTTGGTATGGTGTTTGTAACCGCCAAAAGGAAGCGAGTTAGGTATAGACATGTATATATATTCTGAATCAGGATCACCTCAGGAGTCGATTTAGCGATGTCCGTCCGTCCGTCCGTACGCACGATAACTCAAAAAATAATGATGCTATCTTGATGAAATTTATACTGTAGGTTAACAATGACTAAGGTAAGGCGGGGATTGTAAATGGGCGAAATCGGACCATGCGTTCGAGTACCTCCCATACAACTCCCAAAATCGAATACGCATATCTTCGAAATTATTAAAGATAGAAACTTAAAATTTTGTACGAGGGTGTGTTTTCCTAAATCCCTGATATGCCTAAAATTTGAGATGAATTGAAGTGGTTGTTCGGGTACCTCCCATACAAATCTCAAAACCGAACAAGCATATATTCGAAATTAATAAAGATAGAAACTTCAAATTTGGTACTAGGGTGTTGTGTCCTGAATTCCTTATTTGTTGAAAATTTGAGATGAATTGGAGGAGCTGTTCGGGTACCTCCCATACAACTCCCAAAACCGAACAAGTATATCTTCGAAATTAATAAAGATAGGAACTTCAAATTTGATACGAGGGTGCTGTTTCCTAAATTCCTGACTTGCCTAAAATTTGAGATGAATTGGAGTGGTCGTTCGGGTACCTCCCATACAACTCCCAAAACCGAACAAGCATATCTTCGAAATTAATAAAGATAGAAACTTTAAATTTGGTACTAGGGTGTTGTTTCCTGAATCCCTCATTTGTCCAAAAATTTAAGATGAATTAGAATGGTTGTTCGGGTATCTGCCACACAACTCCCAAGACCAAACAAGCATATCTTCGAAATTAATAAATATATAAACTTAAAATTTGATATAAGAATATTCTACTCTGTTGATGTCTCTAAAATTTGAGATGAATTGGGGTGGTGGTCCGAGTGCCTTCACACACTTCGCAAGACCTAAGAAGCTTATTTTCGAATTTAATAAAGATAGAAATCTGAAATTTTGTACAAAGGTTGTAAAAGCATTTATTTTTTTAGCTTAGTTATATTAAATACTTAACTAAAATAACTTATGGATTTTTAATTTAATTTGAATTTTTTAGGTCTAGGGTATAAATAAGTCGGTTACATCGACTTACTGTTACTTTTACTTGTTTAATTTATAATTTATTTAATTTTTTTCAATATTTAATGTGCATTTTTAAATGTTTAAATTCATATGTGACAAAATTTAAAACAAAATTTTTATTTTTGAGATAAATCATAAATTAAACATAAATTTTTTTCAATTGTTAAGTAATTCTAATATAACTCAAATTTTTTATAGCCCTGATAAAGTTTAAAAATTAAACGAAACGTTGATTAAAAATTAAAAACAAAAGGTTTTTTTTTTATTTAGAAAATTTAAGTCCAAATACCAAAAAAATAAAACAATAGTATAAATTTAACACGAAAACATTTCGACAAAGCATTCAAAATTACAGAAAATCTTCTTATATCACACATATACTATCATAACGAAGAATATATCTTGTAGAAAAAACACTTCAAAAGGGCTTTATAGCTCCGATGTATTTTATTTATTTAGATAGTAAGGGTTATATTCAAAATGAACAGCATATCCCTCTATTATATCATAATAATAGGCGGGCTGACATGTAAAAAAATATAGTATAATCCGGCCACCTTATCAAACATTAATTTGAAATATGATTTAAGTACCCCATATGGATTATGAAGATACTCTAATAAGTTAATTTGGGAGTTAGATAGTAAGTACATTGTAACAATAAAATAAAATAAAAAAAAAAAAATAAATATAGATTCCCCGCTGGGTACAATAATTATAATATAAAAAATAAAAATATTCATATATCGCAACATTCATATATTCAATATACTTAATATATCACATAATATCTCGTACACCCCACATTCCTATCAAGAAACAGGGGTTATAGCTACCTGACACATTTATGTACCACGGTACCTGTATATAAATAAATAAATAAAAAATAAATATATTATAAAAATCTGTAGATTTAGCTAGGCTTAAGTTAGATTAGTTAAGTTTATTTTATTTTTGTTTTCTAGAAATAAATTTTGGTTTTTTTGAAAACTTTCCAAAAACCATAAAAATGAAACTACATAGCCAATACATATATAAAACAAAATAATAATAATCAGTAACATAAAAATAATAATAAAATTAATAATACAAATTGTGCGCAATTTAAATATTACGTAATCTATTAAATATAAGTAAATTTTTTTTTGTAACTTTTTTAGAATAAGAAAATTATCGAAATTAAAGGTTAAGTTTATATATTTAACATAAAAACAAAAAAAATTCAAAAATTTTTATTTATATAGAAATTAATTATAATATTATGTATATAATTCTTGTTTATTAATTATTTGAATAATAAATATATATTAAATATATTTTAAAATTGATTATTCCAACAGACATTTATATAACGATTTAAAATGCCCTTATTTTTTTTTAAAATTATTATTTAAATATAATATTATACATATGTATATATTTTGTAATATGATTTTTTTTTTTTCAATTCATTAAATTAAATTAATTTAATATATTTATATTATTTATTAATATTAATTAATTGATATTAATACGTATAAATTCTTCTTTTTTAATAATTTAATAAAAAATATATTTTTGATCAGTTTTTTATTACAAAATAATATTACTTATATAAAATAAAATATATAATATGTATCATTTAATAAAATATTATTAAATATTATTAAAGATTATTATAATTTTGATATATTAATAATTTTAAAATATAACAAGAATTTATGTATAATTAATATTAAAAGTATTATAATATTTTATTAATATTAATATATAAATAAAATAAATTTAAGAAACAGCAATTGTATATTAAGGGAATAAATAATAAAATGAATAAATAAATATTAATATATGTTTAAACGAATTTTAAATGAAATTTGAATAATTTAATTTTTTTTTTTCAAAAATAACATATTTTGTTTTTTTTTATACCCGTACGATAGGATCGGGTATAATAAAATTACTCCTCCGTTTGTAACACCTCGAAATAAGCGAGCTAGATATACCTTCAAAGGTATGGATCGGATCAGAAAAAAATTCTAAGACTTTTGAGCCATGTCCGTCCGTCCGTCCGTCCGTCCGTCCGTCAGCACGCTAACTCAAAAACTAAGAAAGCTAGAATCTTGAAATTTACAAAAAATATTTTGGGAGTAATTTGTAGGTTCCCTATGTTTTTTGGTTGAGTTTGGACCAAGCCTTAGAGTAGCTCTCGAACACCTAACTTTTAGATCTCCACATTTTTTTTGCAATAGAGCTATGAAATTTTAACTACAGATAGATTTCACAAAAATATTAATTTTATTTTTTATAACTTTTTTCTGTAGCCCCACCCGTTACGGAGCTACAGCTCCCCAAAGGTTCAAAAAAGCTCTATATTTAAATTGTTATAGCACAAGTTGTATAAGGTATATCTTCATTTTGAAAACGCCAAACGATTACTACTTTTATTAGCTTTAAAAGTATATATACAATAAATATATATTTTTGGCATACGGTGTCTTAATTTACCGTTATGCGAAACTCAAATTTTGCAAAATTCTTTAACCCTTCCATCTTCTAAACTGTTAAAGTTGGAAACTTGAAATTTTGACAGAAGTTAGATCTTTGAAAATTAGTATGAGTCATTTCAGAAATTTTTTTGTATAATTCCCCGTTTAGGAGCTGTAAGGGGTCAAAAACTGAAAATTTCCAATTTTTAAACACCTGTAACTTGAACACCTGTTAAAATTTTTTTGAAGTAATACACAAAAATTAAAGCTTCAATATTATACTCTTATTTCTGTTAACAACTTTATTTAATAATATATAGTTACTTTACAATTGACGAAAGAGTTACTTGATTTTTTCAAATTTTCTAACAAATTTCTTTAACGAATTTTTTCCAGTTTGTTTTATTCGATAATTTGAAATTGTTGAGGAATGCGTAGTACAAAAAAATGTAATTAAATAAACAACATAACGGTTGCTTGAAGAATTTTTATTATTATTTATATGATATTGATATATATACATACTTATATAATATCATGTTTATTTACATATCGTATATGTCACTAGTGAATGAATGATAAGAGTATAGATGTATATTATATAGCGCCGTATTTACATACATATATGTATTTTATTGTACTTATAAGAAATTATTCTGTCAATGGAATATTTAAATATAATATAATATTTAAAATTATATTTACTGTTTTGTACTTAGTAAATTTAATATACATTTACCGCTTAGTATTAAATGGTACTATAGAATATTTGAAAAAGTTTTGGATTGATAATCGTTATGTGGAAGGTTAGAATCTGCTTTTGAAGAATGTACATATAAACATATAGTTTGAATATATGTACAACCCATAGTTCTAGAAATTATAAAATTCACCCAAATTATTTTAAAATACTAAAATATTAAAAAAATAATATTGTAAGCAGAGTGACAGGCTGTGAACATACTAACGGTTCGTACGGGTATCTAAGAGTTGACAAAGTCAACTGTATTCTTCCTCGTTTATTTAACATTTTTCCAATCTGACAACCCGGGTCGACAGGATTTTTTCTTATCTTTGTAAATCGATATTAAAATTATGTATATATTTTTTAAATTTACTATTTAAATTTACAGTTATGTGAACTTGGGTTTTGCATGATTTTTCTACTTTCATAACTCCGGTACGGTTTTAGATAGGGATTTGAAATTTTGAGGTAAGAAAGTACTTTAAGAATTAGTATAAATTTCCTCAGAAAATTTTGTTGGATCGGCTTTGAATTTTTTTTGAATTTTGCTGCAAATTTTGTTTTGCATTTTACGAATGTGTTACGGATCTGTTCCATTTTCTCCACGTACTTTTAAAACATTTATTTCGAATTCCATAGATAAATAGACATAATAGTTCTCTCTCACAAAACCAATTAACCTAAACATTCGTAAATCAACTACAGGCTCTTTATGCAATTTAGTTTTTGCGCTATTTTAGAAATAATTTCAGTTACTGTTTTGACGAACGTGGTTTTGCTTTCAGATTTTTTACAGATTGTTCTTTTTCCATAAATTCTATACTGCAACGATCGATTATATGAATTAAGATTTTGTGTGCCACACATGATAATAAAATATTACTAAACCATCGGCTAATAACATCATTATAGATTGAACACTATTATTAATTTATACAGTATAATCTTATTTATATTGATTATATTACATATAATTATTATATAGAAATATTTTGTAGTAAGGAAAGTTTGTTAAGAAAAATTGCTTTTCCTTCCAATTTAAACAAACTATCAAAAATTTGAACTTCGGATTTCTTCGGTTAATATGCTATTTGCTTAATCTGTCGTCCATCCCCTTTGAACAATTAGAAAATTGAAATTTCATAATAACGTCAAGCAATATATTGCATATTTTTAGGGTTTAATAAAATCTTGGGGTGCAGTATACACACAGACAATAAAATTATATAACTATATGTACCTACCTATTATAAATTTGTTCTTTGTTTATTAGACATCATGAAATAATAATGTTTTTTTAGCAATTTGTGGAACAAAAACAGATTTTATCATCGAATTTACAGTAAAATAATATTAAAATAAAAGTGAGTAAATCAATTTGTTAGAAAATGGAATGTTAGAAAACAGAATCTATATTATATGATTTTTAACGAATAGAGCTTTTGTATAAAAAAAAACTAAACACATCAGAGTATAATTTTATAACTATTAATTTTTTTTTAAATTAACTGGGGAATTATTTCGGTATATTCATTTTATTTTCCGTAAAACAGAAATGCATAACAATTTTTTTTTAAATAATTTTAGCATAGTTTTAGGTTTTGACATTTTAAAGAGTTAACAATATTAAATAATATGCTTTTTAAAATTAAAATATATTAAATAACACACAATAAATCGATCGAAACTTTAAAATGTATTTTGTTGCATCAACAGATTTTTGGCAAGCAAAAAATCATGCTTATTTGAAATTGATTAAATCACCAGACCTAATCAAAGGATAATTTTTGGTTGAATAATAGAATATTTTAATGTTCCATTTGGACAATATAAAAAATATGCATTCAATTTTTGAAATATCGAGTATCATTAACGAGTATTTTTCTCAGAATCCTCAAGTAGGTAAGTAGGTAGGAGCTGCAGGTGCAAACTTGGTTAGTTTAGCCCCATCGAGATGTCTGGATCAGTGTAGTTAATTTTATTAGATCAGAGTAATTAAAAGAATTTTTATATTGTTTTAATACATACATATATTTATTTATTATGTAATAAAATGCTATAGTTAATGATTATAAGCATTATGAGTACTTTTATTTTTTTAGTAACAAATCTTTTATAAATCTGAAACATTAACTTAGGGAGGCCGGATTTATATCGTACAGGGGTGATAAGAATTTTTAAAAGAAAATATTTAACTTGATACAAAAATAAGTAAATCATGCCATATACTTGAAGTAGATCAAATACGCATTTTCGGGATGTTTTTCTAAGGAGGAGAATTATAAAAGGCATATTATACCTATACCATATTGACATACAATCAGAATATGAACTTTCTAAAAAAATCTTTCTTTACCATTTGATTTTTATTTTTATTTAATATTAGATTAGAGATTAGATTTATTTCACAGGTATAAATGACTGAAATCTTTTGATTTAGATCTATGTGCTGTAGAGTTTGCTTTCACCTATAATATTTCTGTCACCTCTACTGCCATTAAGAAAGTAGAGATTTGTATAGGGTTTATTGCTGGCGGTTCATCTTCAGCAAAGAAATATGCTCCTAGGTGCATATATCTTGCTCCGAGTAAATTTCCACAGTTTTTGAGTATGTGATCCGGTGTTTTATTTAATATACATACCTGTAACATTTTGCTTTCGACTAAATATTATTTTTATTTGTTTTATTGAAAGTCATTATAAACTTAGAAAATTTTACTTTAATATAATAAAAATAATATTTTAATCGATATCCCAAGCTATTCAGAATCTCCCAAATGGACCCAAAGATCAATATTATCAAGTAGAAAATAATATACTAAAAGTAAAACTATGTAATATTTTAAAAGTTTGGCAATTATTGGTTTGTTAAAAGTGTTATTATTATATGTTAGTAGAAAAAAAAAAACAAGTGGCCCATATAATGTTAATGACATTGAAGATATAAAATAATTTTGTAAAAAATATGATTCTCATATATTATCGTCTTTTAAAAACAGATTGCTAATTTTATAAAATTAAAGATATTTTTTTTTAATTATTGGGATACCTTATAGTAAATTTAAGGAAACAATTAGAAAAATTTCGAGATAAATTTAAAATTAAGCTTAAAATTAAATTGTTTTGCCTACAAATACTTCAGAACTTAGAAAACTTCAATTTTTATACTTTTATTTTGCTATTTAATTATTGTTCGTGTAATTTTTTTTTCCTTAATTAAATTTTAGTTTATTTTCATCAATTTTCATTCTAATCCTTATCCTATGTAATTCATTCATTGCATGATTTTATCTGTTCTGGCAGTCAAATACTTTTGTTTTTGTAATCAAAATATAAATTACAAAAACTATATAATTATTAATAAATAATAATAACTAAAATATAAATAACAAAAAAAAAAGGAGATTATGAACCTTATATTTAGGGAAAAAAGAAAAATAAATTTAATTTCATTAGGATGGTAAAGATAATTAAAATTTGTAAATTTATTTTTGTATTGTTTTTTTTTCTAAACTTTATAGTATTCCTTTTATGACATACTTTTAAAGAGTTAAAAGAGTTTCAATTATTTTTTATTCTTTTTTATATAGATATTTTTATTTTTATTTTTTATATTTTGCATATTTTATCTTTGTCAAAATAACATATAGTTACAGAAAATCAGCAAGTTTATTTTTATTTCAATCTTTCTAATAAGGTTTATTGTACTAGAAATGCAATATTATTAAGCTATCAGTTATAAGTTCATTATATATTGAAATACTATTAATAATTTATACTGTACTGTTATTTATTTTGTTTATATCAAGTCGCTTAATAAAGTTTATTGTAATGAAAAAGGACCAATGTGTTTGTTACAAAAAGAAAAAAATAATTGCATATTTTTTGGCGAATTATAATGCAAATTTAACGAAATCGCTTGTCTATCACTAACTAGCAAATCTCAAAGAGAAAAGCAAAAAAATATAAATGTGAATTATGTTGTAACGATGATTTTAAACTATTTACAAGATGGTTTTAAATATTTGTGATAATTTATATCAGTTGAACTTATATTTTATATGTATAAACGTAGGACAGACTAAAAAAAGTTTTAACAATACAAAAAAAAAAAAAAAACCGTTTATGATCAATAATTTTTTATTTCCATTTTCAATTAAATTAATTTCGTATATCCTATCCATAATTTTTGGTTGGGTTTTTGATTTTATTATTAATTAAATCTTAGGTATTAGCTAATAATCTTTAACATATTTTTTATTTGGTTAACATCTAAAAATTATAATAAATATTTTTTTTATGAGCAATAAAATTTTAAAAGGGTACCAAATTTAATTAAAAAATTTTTATATTAATTTTCTTAATCTTGAATTGATTCTCTTATTGTCCTAAAATATTATTTAATTTTAAAATTTGTTATATTCCAAAATTGTTTTGTCTCAAAATTGTTTATTAATATGCTCAACCTAAATAAAAATATTTTAGAAATATTTTTAGTAAGTTTAAGTTTTTTGAAACTTATTTCAGCAAAAACATAAAATTAAATTTCATTGTCTGAGTGAATTTAGTTATAATGTTAGTAAATATATTTCTATAGAATCATAATTAACATATTATATGTATTTTTTTAATTTTACTGAAACTGATGACGTTTTTTTCTCAGTATTAATAAAACTTAAACCAGAAAAGATCAATAAAACTTTTGTTAACTTTGTCAAAGATACATAATGTGTTAATCAAAATTGCGTAATTTGGTAGTAAAATCAAGAACCAAAATGAGTAATTGTATGTCAAGTTGTGTATGTGTCCAGTTGTATTTTTTCTTGTTTTTTTTTTTTTAAAGAAATATAAATTAAAAGAAAAGTTTTATACAAATAGTGCGTCATAGTTCGTTACATTTTAAAAAAATAAACATTTATTTAAATTAATGTACAGACATTTCAATAAAAAATCGTTAATTATAAATAATAAATGAATAATGATAAATAATATTAATAAAAAAATGATAAATATTAAGATTTGTTTAATTTATTATCAAACTTATACAGAATATACAAACATGTTTGAACGCTTTTGCTGTATTTTATTATATAGAATGGGAAATAATTTTATATTTTAATAAATAATTTTATTAAATCGATTTTCATAAGATAATTTCTATTGTCTGTTTTGGTTGGATTCAAACATAATAAAACTAAAAACAAAAATAAACAAAAAACAAAAAAAACAGAAAAACAGAAACAAAGTAAGAAAAGAAAATAATTTTTTTCATAAAAACAATGAAGCACACTTGTTGTTTACTCCGAATATAGGATAAAAATAAAAATGACACCGACATCATAAATAACAAAAAAAAAAAAAAACTTGTTTCGTAAAGTTCATTAAAATATAAATTCATTTGTTTTTTTTTTTTTTTTCGTTAAAATTAATTTAAATTTTTCTCCAACACTTTAAAACTATACCTATTTTAAGAATATTTTAAAACAAAAAAATTATTGGTATAGGTAGAAAATTTCAATACATTTTCAAAACAATCAAACATATATATCAAACATATTATATTAAACATTTGCAGAGAGTTTGATAACATTATACATGTGCTTATTGTTTTCTTATTACACTTATATACTTTTGTTATTGTATAGCTATACTTACCAAAACACAATACAATTTTCATATTTTTTTTTTGTTTTTTAATGTATTACAGTTATTTTTAGTATAACGGTATTAGTAACATTTATACAGTTAGGATATTTATGTTTCGTTTTTTTTATTTTTTGTTCACTAGAAATTTTTACAGTTATTTGTTGAAATCATTGTTTTTTCTTTTTATTTTCGTTTTGTTTTTTTTTTTTTTGTTTTTGCCTTTTAATTCAAATCATTTACACATAAAAAAAAAAAAAAAAATAATAGTCCTTTTTTGATTTTCGAACGGTAAAGGTTTAATTCGTCGTATGCGGATAAAATTGCAAAATAATTTTCCGTTAAATTTTTTTCTTTAATATTTGATTTTCTAATTCAGTTTAAAAATGAAAAATTTTTAAACAAAAAATAAAATGTAAATAAAAAAAAAAAAAAAAAAAATTTCAAAAAGATTAAAAAATATTTGAATTAAATTAGAAAATAATTGTTGTTGTTTTGACAACAAATTGAATTTTTTTTTTTGAATTTACCGTTATGAAAATAATATCGTTTCTTATACTATTCATTTTTTTACATCTACATATATACATAAAAGTAGTATAATATATAAAATAAAAAATAGCAGAATATTTAAAAAAAAAAAGTATTTTTTAATTCATATTGTTTTTTTATAAAATTAAAATTTTTATTATTTTTATATAAAAGATTTTAAAAATGTGGATACATAAAGTGCATTTTTGTACTTTATTAATTTTTTTTTTTTTTTTTTTGGTTTGGTTTTAAATAGGTTTTAAGTAATTTTAGTGGTTAAATATAAATATATAGATACATATATATGAAGATATGTTTGTATTTTTTCTTATATTGGAATAGAAATAAAATGTATTAAAATATTTTGATGCAATTTTATTTTAAAAAGAAAAAGTAAAGAAAATAAAAGAAGATAAAATTATTTTTATAAAATTAAAGAAAAATAAAGAAGTGTGTGATAAAAAATGATAGAAAATAAAAAAAAAAAAAAACATTTTTTTTTTGTATACTAAAAAGTGATTAAATATTATTAAAAAAATTTAATTTTAAATTTAAATTCTAAATTAAATTAAACAATTTTGATAGTTATATAATAATTATTTTATTATATCCACTTAACTTCAAGTACTATATTTAAAAGAGAAAATTAATTCTTATATATTGCAATGTTTATTTTTTTTTTATTATTATATTATTACAAAATTTTTTATTAAAGTTTCAATTACATACTACATCATTAAATATGGGTTTTTTTCTTTTGAACAATTTGGAATTTTTTTTTTTTTTTTTTTTTGTAGGTCAAACACATTCAGAAAATATTCATTTAATTATAACAAAAAAAACAATTAATTTAATTATAATAAATAAAAAAAAAAAAACAAATGCGGCGAATTTGAAAGTTGATAAAGTTAAAAAAAAATTTTTTATGGATTTTTTAACTTTCAACTTTTACTAATAAATTGAATTTAATGTATTTTAAGTTATAAATTAAAATTTTACACATTACTACTATAAAACATAAAAAAAAATAATAAAATAAACAAACATATACTAGAAAACTTCTTAACTTAAACACTCCATTCCATAATGATCACGTTAATACAATTTTATTGAAATCAGATCATAAATAATTTGTAGAATAAAAATGCGCGGCGTTTATAAAACAAACTTTAGAAATTATAGATCAAAAATATATGATTAATTATAATAAAATACGTGTATGTGAATATAAGTGATAAGAATAAGATGGCTGGGAGAACGTTTTCCGATGCAGTGAAATAATGCCCCAAGTAATAATGCTTGAAATCAAAATTCTTCAAATCAAAGGTGACATTAAATCGAATCGGCGATATTTACATTTTCCATATATTGTGTTTTCTACGTTTACCCATTCTATTTATATTTAGAAGATGTTGTTTTTTTTTTTCGATTATTCTAGACACATTTTTTTATCGTTTTCCGGAAATTTTTCAAAAAAGATGTCCAACTTTTTGATTGTGTGACTGAATGTTTCTATAAGGGTATATTTTCTAATTCTGAAAGTCTTATAATAATTAAGAGGAATTAAAAATCATCAATAGTTTTATTTTTTAATATTTTTATAGCTATGTTTTGTCTATATTTTTATAATTGGCGTTTGCCCATATTTTTTAAAAATGAAAGATATTTGATCTCCTTTTAAATTGACTAGAAATTCATAACAATTAAACAAGTAAAAATTAAATAAAAATAAAATTTTAAAATTTTTCAAATCAGCAGTAGTAATTTGTGTTATAAGTGCTTAATTTTAGTTACCCTAAAAGTAAAGGTTGTTTTTGCGTAAAACAAAAATTTTAAGAAAAAATGAAATAAGATTAGGAATCCTTTTAAAAATTTTAAAAAATAAAATTAAAAAAGCTAGGGTCTCGTTACGATCCGTTCGTATATCACTAATGTAAAATGTATTTCAATAAATCAAATTAAAACGAGGAAGAATATAGTTGCCTTTGTCAACTCTTAGATACCCGTACGAACCGTTAGTATATTCACAACCTGTCACTTTGCTTACAATATTATTTTTTTAATATTTTAGTATTTTAAAATAATTTGGGTGAATTTTATAATTTCTAGAACTATGGGTTGTACATATATTCAAACTATATGTTTATACATTCTTCAAAAGCAGATTTTAACCTTTCACATAACGATTATCAATCCAAAACTTTTTCAAATATTCTATAGTACCATTTAATACTAAGCGGTAAATGTATATTAAATTTACTTAGTACAAAATAGTAAATATAATTTTAAATATTATATTATATTATATTTAAATATTCCATTGACAGAATAATTTCTTATAAGTACAATAAAATACATATATGTATGTAAATACGGTGCTATATAATATACATCTATACTCTTATCATTCATTCACTAGTGACATATACGATATGTAAATAAACATGATATTATATAAGTATGTATATATATCAATATCATATAAATAAAAATTCTTCAAGCAACCGTTATGTTGTTTATTTATTTACATTTTTTTGTACTACGCATTATATCCTCAACAATTTCAAATTATCGAATAAAACAAATGCAAAAAATTTGTTGAAGAAATTTGTTAGAAAATTTGAAAAAATCAAGTAACACTTTCGTCAATTATAACGTAACCCTATATTATTAAAAAGAGTTGTTAACAGAAATAAGAGTATAATGTTGAAGCTTTAATTTTTGTGTATTATTTCAAAAAAATTTTAACAGGTGTTCAAGTTACAGATGTTTAAAAATAGGAAATTTTCAGTTTTTGACCCCTTACAGCTCCTAAACGGGGGGTGATACAAAAAAAATTTTTGAAATAACTCATACTTATTTTCAAAGGTCTAACTTCTGTCAAAATTTCAAGTTTCCAACTTAAACCGTTTAGAAGATAGAAGGGTTGAAGGATTTTGCAAAATTTGAGTTTCACATAACGGTAAATTAAGACACCGTATGCCACAAATATATATTTATTGTATATATACTTTTAAAGCTAATAAAAGTTGTAATCGTTTGGCGTTTTCAAAATGAAGATATACTTTATACAACTTGTGCTATAATAATTTAAATATAGAGCTTTTTTGAACCTTTGGGGAGCTGTAGCTCCGTAACGGGTGGGGCTACAAAAAAAAGTTATTAAAAATAAAAATAATATTTTTGTGAGATCTATCAGTAGTTAAAATTTTATAGCTCTATTGCAAAAAAAATGTGGGGATCTAAAAGTTAGGTGTTCTTGGTCCAAACTCAACCAAAAAAAATAGGGAACTTACAAATTACTCCCAGAATATTTTGTGTAAATTTCAAGATTCTAGCTTTCTTAGTTTTTGAGTTAGCGTGCTGACGGATGGACGGACGGACGGACTGACGGACATGGCTCAAAAGTCTTAGAATTTTTTTCTGATCCGATCCATACCTTTGAAGGTATATCTAGCTCGCTTATTTCGAGGTGTTACAAACGGAGGAGTAATTTTATTATACCCGATCCTATCGTACGGGTATAAAAACTCTAGATTCAAATTGTAACACTTCATAATAATGTAACAAAGTATACTTAGTTTTCTTTTCAAAGAAACATCTCATAGCTTATCTCATACCAAGAGTTCTGAAGAACAATTAGTCAATAAAAACAAATTACTAAATTTCCGATGATAATTAAACAGTACATTAAATACAAAAGTTGTGTTTTATAATAATTTTATAATTAAGGATCAAACGGTCACTATAAAAATTCCTTATAATACATTCGTCAATATCTTCAAAACATTTAACTTAATTTGCAACACTGATGGGTCTTATATTTAAATCCTTAGGCAATTATGAAATGCATTACAAACATCAATTAGATATCATCTCTTTATGTCTCAAGAGTAATAGAGTAAGTTGATTCCCAATACGAGAGCAAATGATATTGATATTAGTCGTTTCATAAAAATACACACTGGACAACAACGACAACAACACCGACGTTCCGGGATTTAAAATGCCGTTGTCAGTGATATTCTTTTTTTACCGGCAAAAAATCGTCATGTCGTCATTGTTGGTATAGTATGAATATATATTAATAAAAATAAAAAATTAAAAATAAAGTCAAGTTGACATCGTCGTTATATATGTGTATGCATATATAACAACGTGACGAAAATGTGATTTTAATATTATTTAATGTCGATTTTCTCTACAATGGCACATGACCACACCGTGACGATAACGTGACATAATTTTTATTTTTATTAGGGATTTTCTGTGAATATATTCCTACTGTACGATAACGACACCAACAATGATGTAGCGGCACCATACCATAATTTACAATATCATTTTCAATGATATTTCTCTTTTGTCTACAAAATTTCGTTGGATCATTTTTGGTGATATAGTGGTGAATATGATGCACATAAGATAAAATTAAATATTAAAAAATAAAATTAAATATACGTTGTCGTTGTGGTGAATATGACAACTAATTTAATATTATTTATAAACAATTTTATAAATAAACATGTAAATGTAACAGTAAGTCGATGCAACCGACTTATTAATACCCTACACCTGAATAATTCTAATTAAATTGAAAATCAATAAGATTTTGGCAGCTGGTTGAACCGCTCCCATTTCTTTCCTTATTCAACTCGAATTTCATGAACGTACAGAGGCATAATTTTACATGCTTGTACAAAATTTCAAGTTTCTATCATTATTTATTTCGAAGATATGCTTGTTAGGTCTTGGAAGGCGTGTGTTAGCTACCCGAATCGCCACCAAATTTAAAGGCTCTGCATTTGTTGATTTTGAATATGTGCTCGTTTGCTCTTGTGCACGTTCGGTAATTTCCAAAATCCGAACCCATGGTCAAAATTCTCTCAAATGTCAGTTTTCAATTTAAAAAAAAATTAAACATAACAGAACACCTTTGTACCAAAAATATGATATAAACAAAACGTGAAAGAACGCCATTGTACCAAATTTAAAGGTTCTAACTTTGTTGGTTTTGAAGATATGCTCGTTTGCTCCGGAATCATTCGGAAGCTTCCAGAATTCGAACCCATGGATCGCTACCCAGATGCAATCCCCACCTTCCTTTTATAATTAGTAACCTACTATATAAATTTGATCAAGATAGCTTTATTAATTTTTGAGTTAATCTGCGGACATCATTAAATCGATTCAGGAGGTTCGATCCTGATTAAGAATATTTATACCTGGTATACCTGTATACCTGGGGGTTCGATCCTCATTAAGAACTTACTTACTTTAGGTGTAGGGTATAAAAATTTGGTTTCGTCACCCCTTTATGAGTATAGAGTGAGTATAAATACATTGCCGACACGGCACATCGTCGTCATAACATCAACCTTTCCAAAAATTATTATATTAAATTTCCTTTTTTATTGAACATTTCAGTTTCTACAACAACGTAAAAAGTAAAGTAAAATGTAATAACTAGAGCTAAACTCCATCACTGTTGTAACCCCAACAAGTAATCATAACCTCATCATTTTTACTCTATAGCATTTCTTACCTAAAATTGCGAATTTTACTTAAAAATTCTCATTGTATCAAAATATTTAGGTCAAACTAAAAGGGGATTGATATTATTTAGCTTTCATTAAATTACATATTATATTACAAATATTTTAAAATTTTCTTTTAAATTCAAGTTTTTTGTTTTTAACCAAATATTTCTATAGATATTTTAATTCCTCTGGTTAGATTAAATATAAAAAGAAAAAAAAAATCTTAAATTTATGCAAATTTATTTATTGTTAAATAGATACTTATACAAAAACATATATTCTATACCTAATGTATTCTATATATACGAAATTGTACTTAAATATATTTTTGCATAACATTATATTGTTTTATTTTTAAAGTGATTAAAGTGTTCAAAATACATTAAAAATATTTTGTACTTGTATAAAAGATAATTTTTAAAAATATAATGCCAATATTTGATTTTAGAGTATATTCTTAAGATGGACAACAACTCAAGTATTATTGTTAAATATGTATCTATAGATAAAAATTTATAATATTGAAATATTATATTTGATTGTAGCATTTAATACGAATATTTGGTCTATTCTATATTACAAACTATATGTATATAATGTATATGTATAAACTATATTTATATTTGTTATGGCTAATATTAGCTTAACGTTAAATAAGAAATTGTTTAGAAAATTTATTATATTTCAACCTTTAGATTTAAAATCATAATATTTAATCTGTAAATGACAGACATTTAAAACCATTTTACTCAATGATTTACCAACCAACTTTCATTTTTTTCTTTTTAAATGATAAATATTCAGTACAGCCATCTTACAAGATTAATATTTTTCCAAAATTTTCTGATTTTCATTAATAATTTTCCATTTTTATAAAAAACCCATGTAAAGTATATACATATGTATCATATAGTATGTATAATCTATACCTATAATATACATAGTCAAAAACGACGCTCTTTTATTCAGTTAAATTTTTGTTTTATTTTTTCTTTTCGATTAAAAATTTTAAATTATTGGTTGTATGGTAGGAGTAGGAATTTCACAATATAACTGAATATAAACATTCAGATTTCAGTTTAGGTTTTAGTACAGCGGTAGAGTGTGGGGTTATTAATAGTTGCTTTTTAATCTTGTAAGTTCGATTCAGTCCTGTTTTGTTTTTTTTGTTTTTTTTTTTTTATATTTTAAACGAAATAAATTCTTACATATCATAATATCATCATAATATTTAATCTGTATTGACAGACATTTAAAACCCTTTTACTCAATGATTTACCATCTCAGGCTTCTTATAATATATATATAATAGGTATATATTGAGTTTCCAATACTCAATAAATCAAGGACAACTTCTAAACGATAATAATAACCGTTTTTTTTACAAAAAATATCATTTGCAAAGAAATTTTAAATTCATAAAGGCTTTAATTATTGAAAATTGTATTTTTACATTTTAAATAAAATCATAAAGAAACTGTACTGTATATACTGTATTGCAATTGCTAATTAAAACACCTCGAATTTCGAGGGGCGGGCGAATACTAGTATCTTTTTAAAATAGGAAATCAACATAATATAAATTGCAAAAATGATCCTTTTATTGGTTTATTTCTAGATCGAAACATTTTTTATTGTTTAGTATCTAATCGTTAGTTAAAAAAAAAAAAAGAAAAAAAACAATTTGAAAAAATTTCTTATTAGTTTCAATTTGCTGTTCCGTTTGTCTGTCGCTTACAAAACTTCTACATTGTTTAAGATAGAACATTGCATTTTTAGGTAAAAAAAAATAATGTTTTATAACAACTTTTTTGTGTAGCCAAAATCATTAAGGAGCTGCATCTGCAGCATAACCCTATTTTCAAATGTTATGTCCTGCATATGGACATTTTATTTAACTTTTATAAATTTAAATCATAATTATATTATTTTTTACAATTAAGTATTTAAATTTACCGCTTTCATCTTATCTCCTCATCGCTTCATATTGAATATTGGAATCTTGAGTGAAGTGAAATGTTTCGAAAGAAATTCGTATATATATGGCTATTACGGCTTAAAAATTGAAAACTTACTATTTTTAAACACGTTTAAATGCAATTTGAGTACCTAAAAGTAAAACGCAAAAATTAAAGCTTTAACATTATATTTTTACATGTCGTAACAGCTCTTCTTAATTATATACGGTTTTCTTAAAATTGAAACTGTCCCTAGATTTTGTGCACTTTTTTCTTACATATAAAGTTCATTATATGTTACATTCCAAAATTTATAAATTTTGGTGTAAGTCACACTATTTTAAATTATTTTTGCTGTATTTTGGAAATTGTTTTACGGCTGTAAAAACTCTTGGTTTTACATTCTGCCTTGTTAAAATATATTTTTAAAATTTCGTATGTGCATAAAAGGTGGAATTTTGTTACAACTTCTTTAAAAACTAATTTTTAGTTTTTTGCCCGGGTAGGTGGGAATTTTGAACTACACCAATCAGCCAAACCACACTAGTATTTAAGGGGAACATTTTACACTTCGTTTCATACCCTCTTTCCATAAACTAGAAAATTAGTTTGTAAGAAAGAGGGTATGACACGAAGAGTAAAATGTTCCTCATAAATACTAGTGTGGCTTGCCTGAGAGAAATCAACGTAAAAATTTTCTTTGGTAATGTTGGATTTTAATTAACCAAACGCCACCTCCCTTTTAGACAAAATATTAGGTTAGAACCTATATAGTACACAATATACTGTTTGATTCAAACATTGGAAAAATTGAGTTGTTGCTCATGCTGTAGGTGTAGGTTATCACTTATGAAAATAGTACTTCATCATGTTCCTGTTGTGGTTGTTGATTTTCACAAACATCATCTAGTACGGTTGTGGTCGTGGTAGAATTCTCAGAGAGCACAAATTGAGAATATAACTGAACAGCTGAAGATGCATTTGTAGTTAGAGAATTAATTTTACTTATATGCATATCAGATGAGTGCATTGACAAACGGAGACACATGGTGCATTTCGGGCAACGAAAATGTTGTTTATTTAAAACAAAATAGTCAATATCCATTTCCAGCAAATTAACACACACACCATAATAATATAATTTGCAATCGCTGCAAACAATTTTTTCATCTTTACGATCTACTTTTTTATTACATGTGCAAGACATTATAAAAAAATAGGATGTAAAGTATTACTCAAAGTATGTCTTCACCCCAATATTACCAAGAGAACACTGAAATTTCATTATAATAAGACTATTGCGGTATAAATTATACTACTGTTGAATATGATTTGAAACTGACTCGAACCAAAGACCTTTCGTTTGGAAGCCCTTTTGATATACTACACTTATAAGATTCAATAAATCGTGTTAGAATATTGACCTTGAAAATCATTCATTTCAAAATAAATATCTCTGAAGTAATTTATAGTATTATTTCTTAGAGTTTATAAATACGTGTGTGTGTCAAAACATATTTATTGACTAGTTAAATGATTATTCTTTAAAATATGCCTTAATATTGATATTGTTATCAAACAAAAGAAAATTAACCCTACTTAAATATTTAGTTAGTTCGATTGACTACTGTTGCCAACAGTTTGATGTTGGTGTTATAGTTACTTATTGTGGAATTTTAAAATATTTTTAGTTAAAAAAAAGTTTATAATTGCAGAGTAAAGAGTTTGATAAGTACAATTATTATAATAAGCATAACTATATTTATATTTTTTTATTAAATTCTTCTTCAATTTTTTTCTTAAATACAATTCAAAACAAATACATATTTCTTTAAAATCTTACGTGTTATTAAAATTTTGTATTATTTAAATTTGCATTAAACACGTCTGCCAAGGTCTAACAAGTTATCTTTGAATTTAATAAAGATTTAAACTTGAAATTTTATAACAAGGGTTGTAAAAGCGTTTATGTTTTTAGCTTATATTAAATACCTAACTAAAATAACATGGATTTTTAATTTAATTTAAATTTTTCAGGTGTAGTGTATCAATAAGTCGGTTGCGCCGACTTACTGTTACAATAACTTGTTATTTTTCGTTCCGCTACAACTATGTTTCATTTAACGAAAAATAATTGGGCGAACGGAGTTTCGTCGGAATTCCATGGTCGGAATTATGTTTATTAGTTAATGAACATTTTTATTTCTATATCGCATATAAAAATTATTTTTTTATTTTATTATATGTTACCATTATATAATATTAATTATATGATATTAATTAATCATATTAATTTACCAAATCAGTTAATCGAAATTTAACAATTTTTTTCTGGTGGGTCAAATTTACTTGCAGAGTATTTATGTCGACTGTTAGTTGACGGTATATTAATTTTTCTAAGCTAGGTCTAAATTAGTTATCGCAATTTTAATATTTTTTATTTTTTAATTACCAGTTCAACCATAGGTTAGGTTTTAAAGCTGTTTAAAACAGAGCAAAATGTTGCAACATAAGGAAACAAACAAAAGGGAAGTTTGGAAGAGCGATGGATATACTTCGGCCGTATATCTTATTAAAATTAGTCTCAAGTACTCACTCCATTAATTAAAATTTACTTTTACACGATACTTATTTTCTGTTGAAGTATTTGCAGGGGTGTGTATGGGAAAATAATATAGAAAATAATTATTCAGGTAAATTTCATCTTTCTTCAATTTAAATAGTCTTTTTTGACTATGTTACATGAATTTCAATGCCCATAGTTAAGTTTAAAGTCAAATGAAGTAGAAGATTTTTTTTATAGTTTAATTTAAAATTTTTTAATATAAATAATATTTAAAAATAGTTTTAGATATTTTAAATAAACTTTAGTATTTAAATATGAATATAATATTATATCAGAAATTATTTTTTGACCATTCTACTTTCATAAAAGTCATACCAACCTACTTAACCATATACCTACATTACCAAAATAAGAAAATAAATTAAATTTAAAAGTTTTTCAATCAATTCTGATTAGTTTAGAATATTTATTTTACTTTTTCGAATAGAACAAAAAAAATATTAGGAATTAAGTTATTGTAAAAACTCATTTAATCTTAAGAAGAAAAAAATATTTCAATTGTTTTATTTTTATTTAAAAATCACTCAAAAAACTTTGAATTAAAAATTTAATTTAAATTTTGATTAAATTTGAAATAGAAATTTTTATAAAAATTCTTTATATCATGTTAAATTTTTATTTTTGTAGATTATGATTATTTGCACAGGTATTATTGAAAAATCTTATGCAACTTATACCTTCTAAATAAATTTTAAATAAAACTATTATATCTAGATTCTTTAAAAGATAGGCAATAGGCATGTATAAATATTGAAAGTATAAAGAAATTATTTAAGAATCAACATTAAAGACAATTTCTTTTAGATGTTCAAAAAACGATGAATTGCAAGTACAATTTGAAGAATAACAATATGATCGAATTTAAGTTAAGAAAGATAAAGATCCAAGTTAATAACTCTTGCTCTCTAGACCTAAAATAAAACAATTGATTGGGTTATTATTTCCAATTTGTATATAAAATAAACAATTGATTGGGTATGCATTAGGATCATAACTGTAAGGCCTTAAAGATGCGTATAACAGTTTTTTTACACCTACTACAATTTTTATATATAAATGAAGATAGTTCAAGGATATAATAAATTTACCATATTATTTGTGACAGCTTAAAGATGACGATCTAGATATGATAAAGAATGCATAATATTCTTGTTCAGAATCAAATTCTGAATTGATTTAGCCATATACGTCTGTCCGCTCGAAGATAATTCAAAAACTAAAGGAGCTGGGATTCTTAAATTTTTACCATTTAATCATTGTAAAGTTTTTAGTTTCGCTATTTAAATTAAGCAAGTTCGATCGACTCGTTTGAACAGCTACCATACAATTTCCTTGTTTATGTCAAAAATGCCAACAACTTCTGTAAAATTTGTGTAAAATTTCGTTGGTCTAGAGCAGCAGGTTCGGATTGACTTCCTTTTTTATATTATTATAATGTAACTCATAAAAAGAGTATATAGACATAATTGATATTCTCACATCTTGGTATTTAATTAAGTTAGATATCTGAAATTTTCTTAAAAAATATCAAGTTTTATCGCAATACTTTCTATAAAGTTTGGCTGCAAATTGAACTCAACAAGTTTTAAGCTGCACGTGCACTACGGATCTAGAGTCTAGTGATTACTGCTATGATAATAAATAGCTAAGCTTTTATCAGTAATTTTAATAAATATATTAAGTATTTTTAAATGACCATAAATACTATATTAAAGGAACTATTCTGAAGAATTTTGTTCTCAAATACTAGGTGAGATAGCTCTATACCTTATCTTATTATATTTTATTAAATTAAAATCAGTAGGATAGTTTTTGCTATAATTTTTAATATAATTTTATATTATAAATTATAAGATTTGAATTAAAATTGCAATAAATATTTAGAAAAAAAATTATTAATCAAGCATTTGTCAATCAAGCGAAATTAGCGTATGTTCATGCGTTTAAGTTATATGCGTAAAACTTCATGAAATTATTAATAATGTTAAAATTTATATCCGTACAGATGGCATCGAACAAAGCAAATTTTATACGAAACATCCAAAAATATATTAGGAGAAGAAAAAATGATATTTTGAAAATGATGGATGAAAGAAGATCATTCTAAAATAAGAATATGACAGAATATAAACATATTCAAAGTAAAATTGGATCCAAAATAAGATTAGAAAAACTAAAATGGCTTAAAAATGAGTGTAACGAAATAGAAAACCTTCAACAGTCTCATGATGACTTCAACCTTCACAAAAAAATCAAAGAAGTATCAGGAGCATATAGGAAAACAAATTTCGCTTCACTACTCAATGATAATGGTCAAATCATTTTGGATAGCGAAGAAAAGAGAAAGGTATGGGAGGAATATATAGAAAACTTATTTTCAGACCCGACCAAGCCACAGAATACTAATGAATCGTCAGTACAATTGTCAGGCCCCATCATAACTAAAGACGAAATTGCATTGCAAAATGCAAAAAACAAAAAGGCCACAATGTCCGATGACGTACCATCAGAAATAATTAAATTAATTGATGACCAAAACATAGATGTGTTGCACAAAATCTTCAACAAAGTATATGATACCGGTATTTTTCCTTCAGATTGGCTTTTATCAATATTTATCGCTCTACCAAAGAAAGTTAACGCTAAATCATGCAGTGACCATAGACTGATAAGTTTAACGAGTCATGTACCCAAAATCTTTCTTAAAGTGCTCCACAATCGCATGTACTCAAAAGCTGAAATACATATGGGTAAGACACAATTTGGGTTTAAGCGAGGAACGGGCACAAGAGAAGCCCTTTTTTGTGTTCAAGTACTCGTACAAAATTGTTGTAATGTCAAGAAAGATGTTTTCCTATGTTTTCTTGACTAGAAGAAAGCGTTTGATAAAGTCCAACATCATAAACTTGTGGAAATATTAAGCACGATAGATATTGATGATAAAACTATTAGATGCATTGAAAATTTGTACTGGCATCAAACAGCCAACATAAAAACTTCAGGTGGGCTAACCGAAAACATTTTAGTCAAGCGTGGTGTTCGACAGGGTTCTATCTTATCACCTCTGCTTTTCAATCTGTATGCAGAGAAGATATGCCAAGAAGCATTAGAATCAGTTGAAATAGGTGTGAAAGTAAACGGTACCTATCTTAATAACATCAGATATGCTAATGACACAACCCTTTTGGCAGATAATTTAAGTGATTTACAACATTTAATAGATAAAGTTAATCATCATAGCATAAACCTTGGTTTAAAAATCAATGCGATAAAAACCAAGTTCATGATCATAAGTAGATGTAAAACACCATATACCACGTGTTTCTAGCTACAAGTATCTTGGGTGTTGGCTAAATGAGCAGCAGACATGTAAACAAGAAATAAGATATCGTATTGAACAAGCGAGAGGTGCATTTATTAAGTACAAAAAAGTTTTTGCTGCAGAGATCTGAATTTAGATCTTCGTTTACGTTTTTTGAAATGCTATGTATGGTCTGTTCTATTATATGGAGTAGAGACTTGGACCTTGACAACCACCTATATGATTAAACTCGAAGCCTTTGAAATGTGGCTCTATAGAAGAATACTAAACATTTCATGGGTAAATCGTGTCACAAATATTGAAGTTCTCCGAAGAATAAAGAAAGACCGAGAACTTCTCACTGATATCAAAAGAAGAAAAATATCATATTTTGGACATGTAATTCTAGGTCAAAAATACGAACTCTTACAGCTTATTGTGCAAGGAAAAATTGAAGGTAAAAGAGGTGTTGGCCGAAAACAAATATCGTAGTTATGCAACATCATGAACTGGACAGGTATATCAAGTATTGGTGATTTAGTACACATAGCGATGGATCGAAATGAATACAGAAGCATTTTATCTAGATTTTAACTCAACTTTCAGGACATATGACCGCTAACATCCAGTAGTGGATAGGCATCGAAGAGAGAGAGAGAGAGACAGATATTGTTCTATAGTTATAATAAATTTGCTCTTAACTTTTACGACATCTTAAACGAGACGAGAAAAGTATAAAAATTTATATACTATAATATCTTTTTGCTCAAGATTAAATTTTGAGTCGGTTTTGCTATGAGTTTCCATTCGTTCATAATGAAGAACCCAACTCAGTTTCTATATAAGCTGGGTAAAATTTTCTCAATAAATGTTAAGTTTTATACCAACTATAGTTAAGTAAAGTTAAAGTTACATGAAGTAACCAAAGCTATTTCCAATGAAGTACCTATGATTATTATTAATATTAGACTACGATATAAAATTATACTACTTATTTTTCTCAATGACCAGGCCAGAATTTGAACCGAACACCTTCCTATATTTAATATTTTCATATATAAGGCCAGGATTTTTCTAGAATTCGGAACGTTCAAAGATTCATGATGAACATTAACAACATTGTTCACAACATTCCTCTTAATTTGAAAACAATTTTTAATCTCTAAACTTAGATTAGATTATTATAACTAATTATTTGGTCAAAATTGGGAGGAGGGGTTTCTTGAGTTAAAGTTCCACACATTTGTGTAGGGATCGTACTCATTCCAATTCTCTATAGCTTTTATCAATCATTCCGACCTACCATTGCACAAAGAGAAAAATCAATTCGTAGTTACCTAGGAAGATCCAAATACTTAGAGAGGTTTTCAAATTTATTCGTTCTATAGAAAGACTATAAAATGCCATAATTCAAAAACTATTGGCTTTAGATTAATGATACTAACTATAAGTGCTGACTATTAAAAAATTTTTTTAACATTAAATTATAAGTGAGATCAATCAAATTGTAAACTATTATTTCGGCAATTAATTCGAAACTCAAACATTATTAATTCGAAAGGACCATATTTTATGTACCATCATTTTTAAAATTAACTTTCCATAGCATTTTTACACTACTGTTGTTAATATAACTTTGTCAACACTTCGAACTTTTAAACTTGACTCCGAATGGAAAATTCTTTAAAGTATCTTATTAATATACGAATAGATCCAATATAGCCATTGTAATATTTCTCGTTGTTATGTTTGATTGTTACCATATGAAGTGAATTTTTCACAGCCAGAATACAGCACACTTCAAATTATTTTTACTGGGAATTAAAATTTAGATGATTATTCTTAGGAATGTAAATATAATGAAGCATTTAAATATAAAAAAGCGCGACTGGTTTTAAATGATGCCTTAATGGCGAAATATGTTAAGAGTCTGTTTCAAATAATAGATTTTGAAATTATTTAAAATCTCTTTTTACTAGTACTGATGAAAACATCACATTACAGTTAGAGTTTATTCGTCATTACAATAAGGTAAATGTATTTGAAATTATGGAAATTGTGCAGTTGGGCAGGGGTTTTCCTAGTATATTTAATTGTTATTTAATTGGTTTTTAATTTACCGATGCTAGATTTAATAAATGCTAGATCATAAATTGCCTTTTTAACATTATATTTGCTTGCTGGAATTGAATATTTATACCCGTACGATAGGATCGGGTATAATAAAATTACTCCTCCGTTTGTAACACCTAGAAATAAGTGAGCTAGATATACCTTCAAAGGTATGGATCGGATCAGAAAAAAATTCTAAGACGTTTGAGTCATGTCCGTCCGTTCGTCCGCCCGTCAGCACGCTAACTCAAAAACTAAGAAAGCTAGAATCTTGAAATTTACACAAAATATTCTGGGAGTAATTTGTAGGTTTCCTATTTTTTTTGGTTGAGTTTGGACCAAAACTTAGGGTAGCTCTCGAACATCTAACTTTTAGATCCCCACATTTTTTTTTAAATAGAGCTATGAAATTTTAACTGCTGATAGATCTTACAAAAATATAAATTTTATTTTTAATAACTTTTTTTTGTAGCCCCACCCGTTTCGGAGCTACACCTCCCCAAAGGTTCAAAAAAGCTCTATATTTGAATTGTTATAGCACAAGTTGTATAAGGTATATCTTCATTTTGAAACAGCCCAACAATTACTACTTTTATTAGCTTTACAAGTATATATACAATAAAAATATATTTGTGGCATACGGTGTCTTAATTTACCGTTATGCGAAACTCAAATTTTGCAAAATCCTTTAACACTTCTATCTTCTAAACGGTTTAAGTTGGAAACTTGCGTCATTTCAGAAATTTTTTTTGTATCACCCCCGTTTAGGAGCTGTAAGGGGTCAAAAACTGAAAATTTCCTATTTTGAAACACCTGTTAAAATTTTTTTGAAGTAATACACAAAAATTAAAGCTTCAATATTATACTCTTGTCTCTGTTAACAATTTTTTTTAATAATATAGGGTTACTTTATAATTGACGAAAGTGTTACTTGATTTTTTCACATTTTCTAACAAATTTCTTCAACAAATTTTTTGCATTTGTTTTACTCGATAATTTGAAATTGTTGAGGATATAATGCGTAGTACAAAAAAATGTAAATAAATATACAACATAACGGTTGCTTGAAGAATTTTTATTTATATGATATTGATATATATACATACTTATATAATATCATGTTTATTTACATATCGTATATGTCACTAGTGAATGAATGATAAGAGTATAGATGTATATTATATAGCGCCATATTTACATACATATATGTATTTTATTGTACTTATAAGAAATTATTCTGGCAATGGAATATTTAAATATAATATAATTTAATATTTAAAATTATATTTACTATTTTGTACAAAGTAAATTTAATATACATTTACCGCTTAGTATTAAATGGTACTATAGAATATTTGAAAAAGGTTTGGATTGATAATCGTTATGTGGAAGGTTAGAATCTGCTTTTGAAGAATGTACATATAAACATATAGTTTGAATATATGTACAACCCATAGTGCTAGAAAATATAAAATTTACCCAAATTATTTTAAAATACTAAAATATTAAAAAAATAATATTGTAAGCAAAGTGACAGGCTGTGAACATACTAACGGTTCGTACGGGTATCTAAGAGTTGACAAAGGCGACTGTATTCTTCCTCGTTTTTATTTTAAAAGTATGATTTTGTATGTGGAGAAATTTTGTTATCACTAGTTTTCGAGTTCAGTGGTAAAATTTGTTATTTGATAGAACGAATATTCAACTAGACCCAATAACCCTTTGCGGAAAGAGTACAAATCAATGTTGTATTATTTTAATTTTTGAATTTCGGTTGGAAATTATATCAAACTTTAAATTTAATATGAAAGAAAATTAAGTTTTTCAAATTTGAAAAGTTTTAATTCATTGTAGAATACAAAAATGATTTTTTTTCCAAGAGAAAAATAATAATTAAAAATTTATTGTTTTCTTTTTTATTTGTTTTTTTTTTAAATTATTTTCTTAAAGATTTAATTCATTAGAAATTATTTTGTATATTAAAAATAGTCTTTAAATTGAACTCTCCTATAATATTAAAAAAGAAATTGCGGCTTTTACAATACGTACATTATGTTGTACAATACTTTGCTTTTAATGATTCGATTTTATGTTACAATTTTAGTGATAATTTTAAGAGTCTCATTAAATTTTAGAGACTATTTAATTTCTGTTAAAACTTAAAGAAAATAACGTGCTGTACAATAGCGGGTATAAATTTTATTAAAGTTTTATATGGAAGTATTATAATTGTATTAATTCGATTATATAATTTTTACAGCAATATATTATTTATACACAATGACTAGTGATGTATCATACACTTGCAGGCTAGACGAAATTAGAAACTTTCTCCGAAACAAATAAATATAATTGCTTAATAATAAATGATTTGTTATTGAAATATGTTTCAACATAAATAATTATGGGAGCCTCGGTGGCCTAGTGGGTGAGAGCATATAAAATACGCTGTACGCTGTATTCCCCTTACGACATTTACAGCCACGCCTGAACAAGAAAGGCTGTGTAATTTTCTGTCCACATTTATGTGGCAGATAAATGCATTAAAAAAAAAATAAAAAAAAAAATAAATAATTATGATAGATTTTAGAGTTGATCGCAAAATCAGGGTTTTACCGTTTTTGCAAAATCCAACTCCAGAAATCGGTTATTTGAAATAAATTCGAAACGCACTTCACATTTGAAATAAAACAAAAATCATTAACTTTTGGTTTTCGGCTTTATTAATCAAAATTAAAACGAGGAAGAATACAGTTGACTTTGTCAACTCTTAGATACCCGTACGAACCGTTAGTATGTTAACAGCCTGTCACTCTGCTTACAATATTATTTTTTTAATATTTTAGTATTTTAAAATAATTTGGGTGAATTTTATAATTTCTAGAACTAGGGGTTGTACATATATTCAAACTATATGTTTATATGTACATTCTTCAAAAGCAGATTCTAACCTTTCACATAACGATTATCAATCCAAAACTTTTTAAAATATTCTATAGTACCATTTAATACTAAGCGGTAAATGTATATTAAATTTACTTAGTACAAAATAGTAAATATAATTTTAAATATTATATTATATTATATTTAAATATTCCATTGACAGAATAATTTCTATAAGTACAATAAAATACATATATGTATGTAAATACGGCGCTATATAATATACATATATACTCTTATCATTCATTCACTAGTGACATATACGATATGTAAATAAACATGATATTATATAAGTATGTATATATATTAATATCATATAAATAAAAATTCTTCAAGCAACCGTTATGTTGTATATTTATTTACATTTTTATGTACTACGCATTATATTATCAACAATTTCAAATTATCGAATAAAACAAATGCAAAAAATTTGTTGAAGAAATTTGTTAGAAAATTTGAAAAAATCAAGTAACACTTTCGTCAATTATAAAGTAACCCTATATTATTAAAAAAAGTTGTTAACAAAAATAAGAGTATGATGTTGAAGCTTTAAGTTTTGTGTATTACTTCATAAAAATGTTAACAGGTGTTCAAGTTACAGGTGTTTAAAAATAGGAAATTTTCAGTTTTTGACTCCTTACAGCTCCTAAACGGGGGGTGATACAAAAACAATTTCTGAAATGACTCATACTTATTTTCAAAGATCTAACTTCTGTCAAAATTTCAAGTTTCCAACTTAAACCGTTTAGAAGATAGAAGGGTTAAAGGATTTTGCAAAATTTGAGTTTCGCATAACGGTAAATTAAGACACCGTATGCTACAAATATATATTTATTGTATATATACTTTGAAAGCTAATAAAAGTAGTAATCGTTTGACGTTTTCAAAATGAGGATATAACTTATACAACTTGTGTTATAACAATTTAAATATAGAGCTTTTTTGAACCTTTGGGGAGCTGTAGATCCGTAACGGGTGGGGCTACAAAAAAAAGTTATTAAAAATAAAATTAATATTTTTGTAAGATCTATCAGTAGTTAAAATTTCATAGCTCTATTTCAAAAAAAATGTGGGGATCTAAAAGTTAGATGTTCGAGAGCTACCCTAAGTTTTCGTCCAAACTCAACCAAAGAAAATAGGGAACCTACAAATTACTCTCAAAATATTTTGTGTTAATTTCAAGATTCTAGTTTTCTTAGTTTTTGAGTTAGCGTACTGATGGACGGACGGACGGACGGATGGACATGGCTCAAACGTCTTAAAATTTTTTTCTGATCCGATCCATACCTTTGAAGGTATATCTAGCTCGCTTATTGCGAGGTGTTACAAACACCTCGAGGAGTAATTTTATTATACCCGATCCTATCGTACGGGTATAATAAAGTTAAAAATATATTTTAACAGCTATTTTTTGACAAATTCTAATTCTCTTTTATTATTTATCGTTTACATTATTCCGCTGCAAGACAAATAAAAACAATGAGGGCTACCGTTTTTTAGCCCCTATTTGAGTCGGGTGTTGAAGCCATGATTTTCTAACTAACTCTAAAAGCTGATATTGAAATTTATTTGTTTCTTAATAAACTTTATTAAATTGTATAATATGCCAGTTTCACTAACTAACAGACTGATACAGACAATCAACTCAACGAACATTTCAGCTTCTGGCATACACGCACTTTAAAAATGATTATTGTATTTATAGATAAACATATTTTTATGATTAGTGAAAGCGTGAGTATCCAAACAATTAATAAAAATAATTTTTTCTTTTTAATTATTTTAAATATAAATACAAACATTTACAATTGTGACTTTGCTTTGAAAATTTTATATAAGAAAAGATGTGAAAATAGGCCTTTTTTGCAATTTTGAGGAACTGTAAAGGCTCCGGATCGTTAAGGAGACCCTACATAACTAAGAAAAACCATTAACACACGTAAATATACTACTGAAGCTTTCATTTTTATGTCTTGCCGAAGAAAAATTTGTAGAGGTGCCTAAGTTACAAAGGTCTAAAAATAGCAAATTTTCAATATTTGAGCCCTCATAGCTCTTAAACAGAAGGTGGTACAAAAATATTTTCTGAAGTAACGTATTCTAATTCTAAAATTTCTTTCGTTCTTCAAAATTTCAAGTCCCTATCTAAAAGCGTGCTGGAGTTATGAAGGTAGAAAATCATGCAAAATTTGGTTTTAACATAACGGTAAATTTAAATACTAAATTAAAAAAAATTGTATAATTTGATATTGACAAACAAAGGTAAAAAATATTCCTGTCGAATGGCGTTTTCAGAAAGAAAAAAATGTTAAATAAAACATGAGATATTCGCATAGGGCTTTTTCAAAATTTTTTTAGGAATGTGCTGAAAAGGTTTAGTTTATTATACCCTACACCTTAAAGTATAGGTCAGGGTACATTGACTTTGGTATGGGTAACCACTAAAAGGAAGCAAGTTAGAGTCGATTTAACGATGTCCGTTCGTTCGTCTGGTCACAGTCAAAAACTAATAAAGCTATCTTGATGAAATTTATGTAGTAATTTATTAATTAGTAATTACGATAGAAAAGCGGGATTGCATCTGGGTAAAATCGGTCCATGGGTTCGAATTTTGGAAGCTTACAAATGAGTCTGTAGCAAACGAGGCAGCAAAACCTCGTTATCCTCCAAAACTAACAAAGGTAGAATCTTTGAATTTAGTACAATGTTGTTCTGTCATGTCTTTATGTCTCTGAAATTGGAGAGGATTTGGACCATGAGTTCGGATTTTTGAAGCTTGTGAACGAGTCCCAGAGCAAACGAGCATATCTCCAAAATCAATAAATATAGAACCTTTATATTTGGTACAAGGGTGTTCTGTTATATCTTCTTAAAAGATTGATGGTAGTATAACATTTTTAGATTTAAAAAATAATAAAAGGAACTTGAGAAGCTGTTGGTTTGTTCAACTTTTAAAACAGTTATTCCACAAAATTATTTTTTATAAGACATATTAATGGTTACATTTTTATTGCACCATCTTAAATATCGTGTATAAGTTTTATAAAGAGAAGAACAGGTCCGTCTTGTTGAGAGAAATTAATAAAAAAGGAGGAAGAATACAGTTGCCTTTGTCAACTCTTAGATACCCGTATGAACGCGTTAGTATGTTCATAGTTTGTCACTCTGCTTATAATATTATATTTTTAATTTTTCGATATTTTAAAATAATTTGGGTGAAGTTTATAAATTCTAGAACTATTGTTTTTACATATGTATGTATGTATATTCAAACTGCATATGCATTCATTCATATGTACATACTATATTTTTTTATATAGCCATACATTGCAATATTTCTTTAAAAATATTTCATTCATTGAATAATTTCTTATAACTACAATAAAACACGTATAAATACGCCATTATATACATACATACATATACATATGTATATAGGAGTATATCTATATGTACTCTTATATATCATTCATTCGCCAGTGACATATACGATATGTAAATTAACATGATATTATATAAGTATGTATGTATGTATATCAATATCATATAAATAAAAATTCTTCAAGCAACCGTTATGTTGTTTATTTATTTACATTTTTTTGTACTACGCATTATATCCTCAACAAATTTTAAATTATCAAGTAAAAAAATATTCAAAAAAATCATTAAAGAAATTTGTTAGAAAATTTGAAAAGATCTAGTCACACTTTCGTCAATTTTGAAGGTAACGCTATTAAGGTAACGCTAGAAGGTAGGTATTAAGAAAAATTGCTAACAGAAATAAAAGTATAATGTTGCAACTTTAATTTGTATGCATTATTTCAAAAAAATAATAATTTGTGTTTTGTGTTTAATAATTTAATTTAAGGAATTTTCAGTTTTAACGCCTTACAACTCTTAAACGGGGGGCGATACAAAAATATTTTCTGAAAAGGCTCATACTTATTTTCAAAGATATAACTCCTCACAAAACTTCAAGTTTCTAACTTAAACTGTTTAGAAGATAGAAGGGTTAAAGAATTTCGCAATAATTCAGTTACCACATGTATGCATTATACTCCATTTTCGGCCTAATGTACGTTTATAGATATTGAGAAAATCAGATGCAACAAAGTACGTTTTGCAGCGATACAAAAACCAACATTTAGTTGCATCTTTAGCTATACCAAAATATATATATACTTTAAATATACCAAAATGTGATTTGACCAAGTCAATTTTTGATTTAACTCGATACCCAGCATGTTTGAATCTGTTGAATACTGCAAAACTTCTGCCTGAAGTAGTAGGTTGGGAATAGTAGTGGCAATTTTTTTTTTATTTCCAATTTGTCAGATGAATATCCATCGACCAGTACACGAATAGTACGATTCGAAAAGAAATCGCCAATCCATTTTATGAAGACCCTACTTAGACCTAATGCTTTGCATTTTGACAACAGAGCATCGTGCCAAACTCTGTCGAAATCCATAGAAATATTAAGAGCCACAACATCGGATTCACCATAATGATTCTCACATGGGTAGATCATAAGATCACTGATTGAATGACGGGCTCTGAACCCGTATTGTCGGTCATGAAACAAATCTTTGTGATTCAGATATTTAAGAAACTTTTAGTTCACAATTTTTTACATTACTTTGGAAAGGACTGAAGTTATAGCAATAACGTGGTAGTTAGACGGATCGCTTTTCATACCTTTTTCATCACCGCCCGCGTCTTAAAGTAAATTTTACCGAAGCAGGAACCAACTTTAGGAACGGAGTGTGACATTTGATCTAACTGTAGCAGTGTCGAATTGGAAGCGAGCTGCTTGCCAAATACTTTAGGTTTTCAACCAAATAACTTTAGGTTGAACAAGAATTTTTGCTTGTTGATAACTCTCTTGTATCTGTTTCTAACCACTATATACCTAGTTGGCCCTGTGAGCCTCCGACTTGTTGCTTTGATGCAGATTAAAATCCACCTCTTTTCTAAACATGACTTCCTTGTAAATGCAATAAAACCAAGATTTGGGCCTCCTCTTGACAGTTTTCATGAAATGAGGAATGAATAATCTCATTTCAAGTAAAATAGTTTCACTAATCGCATTTGCAGCAAAGTTGACATTTCTGTTACGGAGGCAGAATGACCAATCAAAGGTTCGAAAAAAGTTGTTAAGGCCCTCCCAGTCAGCATGCCTGTAACGAGAAACTAATTTTTGGAAGGAGACCTCTGATTGGAGATTGGGATTATTTGGAAACTTGTTTTAACCAAACAATGTTTGGAATTATCCCGGGGCAACCAACTAAAACCACATATTTTTCAGGGTATGTGGTGAGAAACAGAACCAAGAGGTAGTTTTCTTGATCAGCATGGTCCGGGATCCTCGTGGGATTTTTAAAAAGTTGAGAAAGGTGAAACATTGAACAGAATAGTTCAACTTGTTTCTCAATTCAGTTTTGACTCGGAGAAGTGTTGCTACAGAAATAAAGCAACTGCTTGGTATGAATGTTGAAATCCCCCACCAGAACAATTTCAGTTTCTATAGGTGTGTCCAAAATTTCATTGATCTGGTTCGAAAGATTTTACGTTTCTTTTCGTGTATCTTTAAAAAACTTTGGTTTTACATACTACTTCTTTGTTTATATTTAATTTTATATTTTTTACTATTCGCAAGTATTTTAGTGTATTAGTTTATAGTTTACCTTACAATTAAGAAATATTCAGTCATTGCTTATTTATGGAAAAATTATAGTAATATAAAATATTAAATATCAAGAAGTTAACATTAGACCATGTCTAATAAACAAATAAAATAAAATTTTTGAGGAGCAAATAAGCTGTGCCAAATAATTATTTACTTAAGCATTACATTTGCATAATGTTTTTGTCATTTGATCCTTTCTTTATTTTGATTCCCCAACATTCCGGCAACTTTTTTTACTTAAAGAATTTTTTTTTATGACAAAATTCACAAAAATTTTATTCGCAATTTTCAATTTCTGCACATTTTACTTTTTTTATTTTGATTGACTTTTGTATTTTTGTTATTTTACATAATATTATATTATATAGTTACTATATATTTATTTCACTATATTTCACTATATTTTCTTTAATTTTATTTCTAGGACTTATATTTTAGTACACATACATATCAGAAAATTTTATATATATATAATATATATGCATATCTTTAGGTAATTTAGAAATTGATTCCATTTAAAAAAAAAAAATACAACAAAAAAATATACAAGTGATAACTAAAATAGTGAAAAATAAAGTTTTTTTGTTTTTTTTTTATAAATAAGAAAAGCGTAGAATAATCAAGAAATAAGTGAAATGTAAAAAAAATAAAACAACCAAAAATAATAAAAAAAAAAAAAAAAACATTTTAAGAAATAAAGTAAATGTATATTAAAATATATATAATATATATACATTGTAATATAGAAACAGTATAATAAACAGTAATACAAAGTAGAGAAAAAAAATAAATGATATAATATAACAAAAATAATATAAATAAAAATACAAAAAAAAAAAATTCTTCTTACTTCTAAATTCATCTCTTCTTCTAATTTTTCATTTTGTTTTTCTTTTTTTATTAAGAATTCAAAATTTTTTAAACAAAGTGGACATAAGAAAGAAACTGAAAAAAGAAACGCTAAAAGTAAAATAAACGGAAAAAATTTTTTAAATAATAAAAAGAAAAACAAAGCAATAAATACAATTTGAATGTAACTGGCAACACTGTTGTTTAAATTTACTCTTGTAATGCTGTTGTTGACATTAATTCAGTCTAATTTAAAAGTCAAAAAACATGGGAGACTAGAATCCATTTATAATCATACTAATTTTTATCTTTATCATAATATTTATATTAGTATTTTTTTAAGCAGTTGCATTAGTATTAGTATTTTGTAGTAAGAACTGTATTTAAAAAAAAAATAAAATTAACAGTGCAGTAAGGATAAGTAAAAAATAAACAGAACATTTTATTAAGAAAGCTGAACTTGTATAATCTATGATATAACGGTAAAAAAATCATTCTTTTGAGAAAATAAAACAAAATATAATAGGTATTCTAATGAATGAAACTATAACAATAAGAAGTAGAAAGAGAAAAATAGAGAACTAAATTACAAATAATAATAAAAATAAAAAAAAAAAGAGTAACATTTTTTTTTTTTTTAAGGAAACAAAATATAATAAGTTTGGAAAAAAAAAAAATAAAAATATTGTAAAAAGTGGAAATAAATAAAAAAAAAAAAAAATAAAACAAATAAATAAAAAAGAAAATAAAAGCAAATTGGACGAAGAACAACTTATTGCATTAAAAGAGAAGAAAATAATAATAAAAAGAAAAAATATAATAAAATAAAAAATAAATAAATAAAAGAAAAAGAAAGAAAAAAAAAAAACAAAAAACGAAATGGATATTGTAACATTTTCATTTTTATTTTGTTTCATTCTTCTGTTAAGAACACAAGGTAAGTAACCAAAATTACAAAAAAAAAAATATTTTTTAAGACTTAACTTTAATTTTATATTATATAAGAGAGTCTTGTTTTTTTTTTTCCGTTTCTGGTATAACGATTTTAAGAACTTAAATTTATATAAGTGTTTATTAAAGAATTTTGTCCTTTTTTGTTTTATTCCTTACCAAATCTTACAAATTAAGTTTTAAACTCACAGTTTCTTTACTATTATACCAGTTTTTTTTTTATTATCTTATATTTATTGTTTTTTTTTTTTTTTGCTAAGATTTAATTTTTTCAGGTTTTTATAATAAAACTTAGATGCGGCTTGAATTGGTTTTCATGTTAAAAAAATTTAGTTTTTTTTTGATTATTAGAACTTCATAGCTATATATAAGGTCCGTATGCATAAAACTGGGCTTAAACTTAAACCTAATTTTTTCAAACAAAACTTGGTCTTGAACTCATAGTTTTTTTTTTTTTGAAAAAGTTAAATTTGAGTTTAAGCTCAGTTTTATGCATTCGACCGAACCATAGATGATTCATCTGAGATATTTTTTTTATTTTTTTTCTTTTTCCTAATTGTTTATTTATCTGGGGTTAGCTTTTCTTGATCGTATAAGCACCAGAATATTCTCATAATTTAAACATATTTTACTGTTTATTGTGGTTTTGTACTTTTTTGATTCATATTGCCGCGCGGTTTACTCCTGTTTTTTACGTTTTAAAATAGCGTCATAATTGTTTCATAGGGTGTGTTTCTAAACAGCACATCACGTGACTCACGTGACTCCTCCATTTGTATTTTTCTGTATAGTATTTTCGTCTTAAATTTATGATGAATAAATTATTAGTGTATTCTTTATTTTATTTTATATTTTTTTTTGAATTAAAGCAATCATTTTATTTTATAACTTTCGGTATAATCCTTTCGCGAAATTAAATTATTCATGAAATTGAAGTTTTAAAATCTATTGATATGATAGTGTATTTTTTTTTTTTTATATATTATATATATCATTTTTTAAAAGCCAAATTTTCGGCGTAATCTGGGTAATTTAGAATTAAATAAAAAAAAAAAATGATTCTTGATTATGTATTTTTGTTATAATCGTTACTTTAATTAAAAATTGTTCAGTATAGTTTCAAAAACTTTCATATTAAAATTTCAAATTAAAATTTATATATGGTTTTTGAAATTAAAGGTATAATTAGATTTAAATTTTTCATAAAATTATGGAATCTAGCTGAATTTTTCAAATATTTTGTAGATTATATCCTTAACTATTTTAATTTAATTTTATTTTACTGAAAATTTCTATTTACATTTAATTATAATTTTTCCATTTCCTTTTTTTTTTTTTGAAAGTTTTGAAATAAAAAAACAACTAAAAAAATATTAAGGATTATAAAATGGACGAATACGTTAAAAAGAAAAAAATAAACTTAAGAATTCATAATGAATTTGTGCAAAACTTTTTTCATATCTAAAAAAAAAAAAAAAACTATAAATTATTTGTTTTGCTTTTTAGTTTTTTTTTAGTGTTTCAGTGTTTGTATTATATAAAATGTATTTTTATTTTATGATCTACTTTTTAATATTCTTTTATTGTTATTATGGCTTAACTGAATTTATAGTGAAACTATTATTGGTTTTAAATTAATTATGTAGTTAGCTCTAATAACAATTTAAAAATAAATGACGTGCTTGATTCAACAATGAAATTTCTTTTTTTTTGTTTTATTTACAGAAGTTGTTGCCATAAAATTCAATATTGTCATAAAGTACCAAAATAGGAGCATGTAAATTTTAACTACCGTACTTGTTGTTGTTGTTTCTCAGGGGGGCGTCTAACCACCCTTACACCTAGGCCCTGCGACCCGTTGTGCTCCCCTGCTCAACGATCCGCACACTACCTACAGCGTCTCGTCGAGCCACTCTATACCCTTCATGAATCTCACTAAGTCGCCCTTATTGAGCATTCTCACTTCGGAAAAGTTTTCCCATATGTCTTCTCCCAAGGTGTTTCGCCTTTGGTTTCTCAGGTTTGGGAATTGGCACAGAACGTGAAGTACTGTCTCTGCCTCCCGCACACATCCCCTGCATAGGTTCGACTCCGTTAGGCCTATTCTTTCAGTGTGTGCTCTTAGCAACAGATGTCCTGTGCTAATTAACTACCGTACTTAGTTACGTTAAACTAACGAAATTTGCGAAAAGGCTGAAGTCGTTGGCTTAAAACTTAACTTCTATTGATTGAAAATTTGAAATACCCAACTAAATTATACTGGAATTACGCTCACATAACAAAATAAGTCATATGTCAGCTACTCAAACCTGATCTCTTTAACCTAAAAAGTTTGCAGAGGCCATTTTTCATTTTTTTTTTTAGCAAAATTTCATATATCTAACTTAATTAGACTACTATTTTATACTCATATACTTATACTTTTTTTTTATATTATATATAAAAAAAAAAAGTGGTATGGCAGCAATTCGAACCCATCAACGAAAAAGAACTTTTCGAAGATTGCTAGCATAAAACTTAACTTCATATCGCAAAGTTTCATCTTCATATAATTTAACTTAGTCAGATACTGATTTATTCTCATGTAAAGAGAAAAGTTGTACGCCAGCTAAACAAACCTGCCGATCCAATTTGCAAAAATTTCAATAACAAAACTGACATAAAATGATCAAAAATTTGAGAATCCTTGCTCGACTATCTTTTAAATTATTTTACAGTGGGCGGATGGGCATACATAGCTAAATCGATTCAGAACTTAGTCCTGATCAAGAATATATATATAGTTTTCCATATTTATTTCGTCTCCAGTAATTTTCAAAGGGATCATAAATGAAATGGAAAATAAATTATTCCCTTAGAACTATGTTTGTACAGATATGAAAATGCTGTTTAGTATTTTAAGTTTTATAAAACCAATCACATTTATTTTTGAAAAATAACATTTTTTTAAATTCTTATGAAGTTTTTTTTTTTTTGCATTCATTCACTCCTAGTTAGCTTTTCTTTCACTTCTTGCATTTATTCGTTTTATTTTTAATAAAAATAAAATAAACTGAAGATGCAATGATCATAGACCCATAACTGATCTATATTCTTTTATATTTGGATTTAAAACAGGATCTCAAATGGATTATTTCGGTCGGTTTTACCAGATCTTAAATTTCTTTCAACATAAGAAAAAAAAAGAGAATTGAAATTAAAAACTCATTTGAAATATAAGGAAAACTATTAGCAAAGATATAAATATACTTGTTATAAACTATATTTTACTAAAGAAGATTTATGAAAGTAGTTTTTCTTATTTCGACTAAAAAAGTAGTATTCATTTTATAAATAAATAAAACAACATAAATCAGATTGTAAATAGAGAGATAAGAAATATTTATTTATTTTTTATTCATGTACAGTTTTTTTTTCTATTGACCATGAAAATAATTGCAGTTCTAAGAATTGTGCCTATACAAAGGAAAATAGGATCTTAAAAAGGTAGAAATTTGAAGAAACAATGATATACCATACTTCCATGCTTTGTAATGATACTCTGCTTTGTGAGTCGATAATATGCTATTTATTAGGAAAGAACACTTTTTAATTTCTGTGTCATTGTTTTAAAGATACTCATTGTGTCTCATTGTTTTAAAGGATCAAAATAATGAGGAATTTTTGTGTAAAACAAAGTACATTGATTTTGCGCAAATAAAAGAAAACAAAAACCCAATTTTTAGATTCTTAAGATTATTGAATTGGATTAAAATTTATTGATTGTTTGATATGCTCCAAAAAGGTTTAGAAATATTAAATAAGATTAATTTTGCAGATGTATGAAGTTGAAGTATATTGTAATGGGAAATCCTTAAACTAGCGGATATAAGATAAATGCATAAGAAGTTAAATTATTTTCTTTACAGAAAACATCTAATCTTAGCAGAGGAAAATATTTAATAAATATTAAATAACGAAGTACTTTTACATTGTTTTAGTTTTATTAATTTTTATACCCGTACGATAGGATCGGGTATAATAAAATTACTCCTCCGTTTGTAACACCTCGAAATAAGCGAGCTAGATATACCTTCAAAGGTATGGATTGGATCAGAAAAAAATTCTAAGACTTTTGAGCCATGTCCGTCCGTCCGTCCGTCCGTCCGTCAGCACGCTAACTCAAAAACTAAGAAAGCTAGAATCTTGAAATTTACACAAAATATTCTTGGAGTAATTTGTAGGTTCCCTATTTTTTTGGTTGAGTTTGGACCAAACCTTAAGGTAGCTCTCGAACACCTAACTTTTAGATCCCCACATTTTTTTTGAAATAGAGCTATGAAATTTTAACTGCTGATAGAACTCACAAAAATATTAATTTTATTTTTAATAACTTTTTTTTGTAGACCCACCCGTTACGGAGCTACAGCTCCCCAAAGGTTCAAAAAAGCTCTATATTTAAATTGTTATAGCACAAGTTGTATAAGGTATATGTCCATTTTGAAAACGCCAAACGATTACTACTCTTATTAGCTTTAAAAGTGTATATACAATAAATATATAGTTGTGGCATACGGTGCCTTAATTTACCGTTATGCGAAACTCAAATTTTGTAAAATCTTTTAACCCTTCTATCTTCTAAACGGTTTAAGGTGGAAACTTGAAATTTTGACAGAAGTTAGATCTTTGAAAATAAGTATGAGTCATTTCAGAAATTTTTTTGTATCACCCCCGGTTTGGGAGCTGTAAGGGGTCAAAAACTGAAAATTTCCTATTTTTAAACACCTGTAACTTGAACACCTGTTAAAATTTTTGTGAAATAATACACAAAAATTAAAGCTTCAATATTATACTCTTATTTCTGTTAACAACTTTTTTTAATAATATAGGGTTACTTTATAATTGACGAAAGTGTTACTTGATTTTTTCAAATTTTCTAACAAATTTCTTCAACAAATTTTTTGCATTTGTTTTATTCGATAATTTGAAATTGTTGAGGATATAATGCGTAGTACATAAAAATGTAAATAAATATACAACATAACGGTTGCTTGAAGAATTTTTATTTATATGATATTAATATATATAGATACTTATATAATATCATGTTTATTTACATATCGTATATGTCACTAGTGAATGAATGATAAGAGTATTATATGTATATTATATAGCGCCGTATTTATATACATATATGTATTTTATTGTACTTATAAGAAATTATTCTGTTAATGGAATATTTAAATATAATATAATATAATTTTTAAAATTATATTTACTGTTTTGTACTAAGTAAATTTAATATTAGTATTAAATGGTACTATAGAATATTTTAAAAAGTTTTGGATTGATAATCGTTATGTGGAAAGTTACAATCTGCTTTTGAAGAATGTACATATAAACATATAGTTTGAATATATGTCCAACCCATAGTTCTAGAAATTATAAAATTCACCCAAATTATTTTAAAATACTAAAATATTAAAAAAATAATATTGTAAGCAGAGTGACAGGCTGTGAACATACTAACGGTTCGTACGGGTATCTAAGAGTTGACAAAGGCAACTGTATTCTTCCTCGTTTATGTACGGGATTGCTTTAAGAATATTTACAAAAAAAAAAAAATTAAAATACAATATTTTTCTTTAGGATTTTCTTTTAGGATTTCTTTTATTTTTTTTTTTTTTACTAAATAAGTATTTACAAAGCCTTAAGAAGCAGTGGTTTATCTATACATGTTTTAAAATAATGTAAATTTCTAAATAGAATAAGAAAAAGTTAAGTTGTAAAGTAGAAGAAAAGTGCATCATCCATGAAATTGAACTAACACAACTACAATTTCATTTGTTTTTTTTTTTTTTCATTTACGTTAAGTTGTGTAAAAATGTAAAGAGTGACTATAGTAGCAAAGTGATTGTAAAATTGCATTTCACGATATTTAAATAACATTTTTTAAACGTTCAATTAAATAGCTAGTTTTCATTATATATTTTTTGATTTTGGATTTGAAAGACAAATATTACGAAATCTAATATAATATGTATAAAATGAAGGTAATTATGTGTATCAAGAAAATTCATTACATTTCAAATTAACATAATTTTATTGAATTTTTTTATGCTTTTAAATAAATAAAGTATTACTACAAATACTTCGGGTAGTGTTTGACATTAACCAACCAAAACTACTCACTTTAAAATGAAACTTCAGGATGGATCCTTTAATAAATAGTGAAATATGTAATGTACAGTTTGGTTTTGGAGATAAGAATGTGGACAGGATGCTTAGGAAACTGGATTTGCGATAATTGGAATTATGGACGATGAAGAGTAAAATTGGTTTATTTTAGTTTATTCTATAACTCGAGATTATATTCAATAATCAAATGTTTATGATTGCATCAAATTTAAGCTTGCATAACGATGCCGTAAAATAAAAGTTGTCTAATGCTTTAGAAAATAAAATAACTCTCACTTAAAAATTCAATTCATTATCTGCAATTTTAAATTTAACTTTATCATTTTGTTATTACTCTTTCGGTCAGCCTTATTTAATTGATAGCTCCGACGTAACCTAAATGACGGAACTAAAATAAACAAATATTTTATTTGCTGCTCATTAGAGTTTTTATTCTTAATTTTTCCTTTATATTTTTTTTTTTAGTTTATTATCACTGTTAAAAAATGTTAAATGCAACATAAATATTATGATAATGAAATTACACAGCGTTTCCTGTTCAGGTTTAGCTGTAAACGTTGTAAGGAGAAATGATTCAGATTAGAATCTACACTTCCTTCGTATTTTATACGCTCTTATCTAATCTTTTCATTTTTATTGAACATAAACAAGTTTTCCAAAGTTTTAATGGTTTTAGTCTAATGATTGGTTACTAAAACCACTAGACTTGGTTTGTGCCTATTATTGAATTATTGTTGAATAGTTTTTGTCTCCAATTCATTTTACAGCTATTTCACAAATAAATAATTGACAAAAAACAATACTGTCATGTACATTTGACTGAAGACAGGTATATTATTTCGAAAATTATATATATTATCCTTTTTTTTGTAAATATATTAATATATATGTATGTCGATATGTAATTTATAATTTTAAAAAATATATTCTATATATATTCTCCCAATAATTCTAATTTTAAATGAAATATTGAGAAAATTTAATTAGATGTATTATTTTATTATTCTCAAAGATGTCTGAATATGAAAATAAAATGTGTTAATAGAAATTTTTATTTTATTAAAAATGAATTTAAAATAAATATAGACATTTTTCAAGTGAAAATATTTAAATTTCACAGATGAATTGAATTTTACGTATTTATTCTTGTTTTTTTATTTGAATTTATTTATACCACATTTAAAGTCATAAACAACGAAGAAAATCCGAAATGGAAATTCTTTATTTCCCCAAGTACAAACATATGTACCTATTTGTTTTTTATATTTCTCTTTTCTTTTCTTTTTCTTTTTTTTTTAATATAAATAAAAGAAATATTTTGCATGGATATAATATAGTGAATGATAAAAATGTTTTGCTATAATATATTTTTTGAAAGAAAAAAAAAATTAATACATAAGTAATATAAAAATTTTAATCATGAATTCGAAGAGACTTGGAGCCTCGGTAACCTAGTGGGTAAGACCGTATAAAATACGCGGTAAAAACCGAAAACAACATTTGCAGGCACGCCTGAAAAGGAAAGGTTGGGTAATTTCCTTGTCACATTTTTGTGTCAGGGGAATAAAATAAAAACAATTCCAACGGTGTAAAAAGAGGGCAGTTCTATATTATATTTGATAGCAGTTAATTTAAAAAAAAAGATTTCAATATCAATCACGTCCTTAAACTTTAGACTTTATAATCTAAGTTGTTCGTATGATCCTGACAAATATTTCTAAACCACAATCTCAACAATTTCGTCATTTTTGTAACGAAAGTTTAAAATTTAATATTCCAGAAGTCCACAAAACTTTCACAATAGATTCATTGCAAATAATAAATTAAAATTTTCAAATCCTTCCAAAAATGAATTTAATAAATCAAATTTTTTATAACCCATTTCAAATATAAATTTTATAATTCAAATTCTAACCATCTCTTTCTTTCACACTATATTTTCATAATATAATTCTGAATTAAGATCTCAGTATGTTATTAGTTTGAGAATAAAAGTTCAGAGCAACACGTAACAAATAACTTTAAAATCTTGGAGGCAGTGTTTTACGAACTAAAACTTTGATCCTTGTGATGCGGTTTTAATTTCTCATTTGTAATATGAGATACCAAAACATATTATTTGAAAATATACCGAAAAAAAATGTAAAGCCTGTTACCACCATTACATTTTTGATTTGCTGAGAAAAGACTTGAAATGTATCAAAACAGACAATATTCCAGTCTTCTATTGGAATCCTTAGTATAGAATTATTTTTGGCCAAATTTGATTGAATACTACAATTCTGGATATCATAAATAACCCAAATATTTCTATTAATTGCTTTAAAATTGTTATTTTGTAAAAGGTAATCAAAATACCTAAATCATCATCATCATTAGATCATCATTTTTATTACAACGATAAGGTAACGAATACCAAAGATAGGTAACGTATACCTACCTTAGTTAGTAAGATGGTGACCTTTATGATGCTGTATGAAAGCTGCATTTAGCACTAGGTTGCGCCATATTTTCATCCCACTGCACTCACGTGACTTGTCTTTTATAGTTGTTATCAGTTTTATATCCAACCGAGATACGGAACGAATTTTATTCAACCAAGATATTTGCAAATATCTGGACATCTGCAAAGAAAATGTTCAAGATTTTCCGTAAGAGACGATTAAAAAAAAAAAAGTTGTCAGAGCAAATTCTTTCATAGAAGAAAATATACTAACATACCGTTCTTTTAAATATTTTTGTATAAAACTGTATATTTATCATATATGTACATATTTTTTACATAACATAACTAGATATAGTAAATTCAAATATGTAATTTGGCAAAGAAAATTATATTTTCTCTTTTTAAATATTTATTTTAATAAAATTCATATTTTCAGATATAAATTTGACACTTATTATGGGTTTAAAAGTTTCTGAAAAGGAAAAAATAAAGGTTTTTTTTTTTGTTTAATCGTATAAAATAGTATATATGTACATACGTATATAAATATATGTATGTATAAATCCCAATACATTAAAACACTTCATATACAGAAGAAACGATTCACATTTATATCGGGAATTTCCTTTAGAATTTTAAAAAGTTGTGAAAAGTTTAAAACAAAATGAAAAATTAAAATAAATTGAAAAAATATGACAAGCAATTTACAAAATATTCGAAAAATTATTTCAACTTAAATAAAAAAAAAAATAATTTTAATAAAAGCAAAAAGAAAATAAAATATACAAATAGTAATTTTTAATTAATTTTTTATTGAAATAATAATTTCAAATTGTTTTTAAACAGGATTTTAATTTAAGTATTAGTAAAGATCTACTTATTAAGCTAGGTTCTAGTTTTTGACTAAAATTTTATTTTAAGCGTTTGTTGAATTTGAAGAAAACTTTGAATTAATGCGATTTAAATCAATCTAAATACGAGTCTAATTTTAGAATTAACTTGTAGTTTAAAACAATAATCTTGTATTAAACTATATTTGCATTTAATCACTATAATTAGTGTAAAACATACGGTTCCCTGAATTAGATCCGTCTGAATCTGATTCTTCATGCGGACCGAAAAAATTCAAAATTAATGAACTTCTTTATTTTGCGAGAAATAAAATCGTTTTTGGAATGCGTTTTCATTTATAAAACGTTTTCATTCATTTTTAAAATAAATTTTCTTATTCTTATTTTCTTAGAATAGGACAGTAACAATAACAATAAATTTTATTTGCGCGAACAAATTTAATTTATTATATACGGAAAAATTCATATCGGAAATGAATTATTTCCGCTGAAAAATTATTATTATTAAATTGCTCTGGAGAAAGCGCAAAAAATCAAAGTCGAGTGATTTAGCAAAACTACATAAAAATATATAAATATTACCGCCTTACGAATCCCCACTGAACAAATTATTGAAACCCGGAGTTTATTGTTTAGTTCTTGTTAACGCACACAAAATTATTTTATGAAAAGAACTGGTTTGACGGAGAAAATTCATTTGCCTTCGCATTCATTAAATTAATTAATTTCGCCATACAAAAGTGACGTCTGATTCGGGCGGAATTAATTCGATGCCCGAAAATATAGTATAGTAGTTTTTTTTCTCCGTCAAGGAGAAGGTGCAAGGAAGGTGCAAATCTTCTAAAGAAATCACCAAGACATTGATAGTATCAGATTCTTAATGACTAGACCACCTTTTATTTTAGCCAATATAATGGAATGGAACCCTTAACTGTTAATGCAGTATATTAGCTAGGGGTGATGATAGGAGGCAAATAGAACAAGGATGCGAAAACTTTGAAATAGGAATTGCGACGTGTAAAAATAAAATAGCATTAAAAAATATCTGCTATTTGGAAGTTATTAAAGATGAACATGTAGGAGACGTGGGACAAATTATCTGAGCGGTATACATATTGTATTATAGAATGAATGTAAAAATGCTTCAATAAATCAATTTAGAAAAGAAAACATGGCGAACAAAATCAATTTAACTGTGATTAGCGCTTTAAATGTTATTGAAAAGATTTTATTTCTATTTATCACTGTTGACCTTATCATAAAGTGCTATAAATTTTTTTTCTTTTTTCATGGTATCTGTTTTAGAATTAAATCACTTCGGATCCAATATTTTTATAAAGAATAACAATAATTATGGAAATTAATTTGTAAATTTGAACACATTCAAAAAATTGGTACACTAAAAAGTTTTTAAATTGAAAAAAAAAAAGTATAATTATATTAAAGAAAATATATTTTGAATAAAAAAAAATAGAAATTACAAAACAATAAACAATTTAAAAAATAAAAAAAACAGTTGAAAAATTTAATTGAAAATAATTTTTTGTCAAAAATTTTTCTTTTGTTTTAGACGAAAAAATGTTTATATTATGTCTAGATTCGACACATGACATAGCGACATAAAGTTGACCATTTGTAAAAATAGGATGTTCCAAAAAGACGGCCATTGTTCCATTATGGTCATTGTGTAAGCAGGTCTACTTGGAAATTGTTGATGGTGTAACTTAAAAGGTATCACCTAAGCACTTAAGGTGTTAAATTTTTAACACATTTTCAAAAAATTTTGAAAAAATGTATCTATTAGTTTCATTTGGTCCGACTGTCTGTCTGTGCGGGCGTTTACAAAAGTTCTGGACAATTTGGAATAGAGCAATGAAATTTTAGTTACAAATAGACGTCACAAAAAAATTAATTTTATGGAACAACTTTTTTCTTTAGGAATACCTATAACGGAGCTACAGCTGCCAAAAGTTCGAAAAAGTCTTAAATTGTTTTAAATTGTTATGAGACAAGTTCTATAAGGTACATCTTCAATTTAAAATGATAGCTGGCTTTTATAAGCTCTACAAATATGTATATAATAAATATATACTTTTGCCATACAGTATTTTAATTTACCGTTATGCCAAACTCAATTTTTGCTAAATTCTTGATTTCTTTTATCTAATTAGACACTTCAAATTTCGAGAAATTAGATCTTTAAAAGTAAGCATATGTCATTTCGCCCCCCGTTTAGATGCCTGTAAGAGGTCAAAATTCTCTATTTTTAAACACCTGTAACTGTAATACCTGTCCAAATTTTTTTGAAGTAATATACAAAACTTAAAGCTCCTAACATTTAATTTTTATTTCCATTAACAACTTTTCTTAATGGGTTACTTTAAAATTGACGAAAATGTGACTATAGCTTTTCCCTAATTTTTTCCGAGAAAACTTTTCTAACTATTTCTTTCAATTTTTATATTATTATAAATTTATTTTATTCAATATACAGTACTTTTTACATAAAACTTATTATGTAATATTTTTTGGAAATTTATTTTGGAAATGTGCTTTTTTGAAAACCCTTGTTTTTTATTACTTATTTTTAATTAAGTACATATTAAAATATTATTTAATATTCTTTAATATAACAATATATTAATTTAATATTTCATGAATTATTTTTGTTTTTGGTTTTTCCTTTTTTTTTTTTTTCAATTTCAAAATTAATAATTTATTTAATGAATATTATTAATTTTTTAGTACTCTGTAGTTTTAGCACTTCTTTGTTAATTCAATAAAAGAAATTTATTCAAAATTAATTATTAATATATTATGCAAATCTTAATGGAACTGATGACATTGAAAGTTTTATTTAAATACATTTTTATATTATTAATTATTATTAATTAGTAATAAATTTTTTTGTTTTTGTCATTTATATAAAATTTTCATTATTCATATAGAAAATATACAAAAGTATTCTCTCAGTTTTTTTTTTTTTTTGAAAATTAATTAAAATGTATCGTAAATTTTTAATATTAATATGTTTGATTAATTAATAATTTATTTATTACGCCAATTAATAATATAACTTTATATATTATTATAAATATTTGTATTTTATTTTCTTTAAATTATTTAAAATTAATTATTATTAAATATGCATTATAATTTAATAAAAACAAAATAATTCATTTAAGAAAACGTGTTTATAGTTGGAAAATAATTCATATTTTAAATAATTTATTTATTAATAAATTAATTAATATACCTAAAAATATTCAATTAAAAATTTGTTTATTTAAAAACTGAAATAAGTTTATTAAATTTATATTATCTACTGTTTTATTTTTTTTTTTAATTGAAATAATAATTTAAGCGGTAATTATTTAATAATAATTATATTTCTCGTCAATTGATATAAATTTTTTTTATTGATTAATTTGCACTTAATTTTTTTAATTAAAAATTAAAAAAAAATTTTTTTTATTAAATTGAAAAAAATATTGACTGTCTTTATAGAAACAAAATATATGAGTGAAAATGAATTATTTGTATTCTTATAACGAATAAGTAAACGGTTAAAATGGAAAATAAAAATGTGTTTTACTCGTAAATAAAGACAAAACAATTCTAACACACCACTAAGGTAGTGGGTAATGGGTGTACAAATCACCCATGTATAGTTGTATATTTTCTGTAATATACGTTCTGTCAGTGAACAAAAAATGTGTATTTTCCTTTGTTACTCGTATATCATCTTTTAATACAAAAAAACGCTTTATAATTTATAAAATACCAGTTTATATGCGATCCCAAATTTATAACCGATGTCAGTTGGCAGTTTAGGCAATTTAGTAGCAGTTTTCAGTCTTATTAGTTTAAAAAAAAAAACTGTTAGCAGAAGCACAAACTGTTTTTGCGTAATATACACAAGCGTAATATTTTGTTAAATACTGTAAAAAAAAAACCTAATAAGGTTTAAATAAACCTTAGACGTTTAACTGTTCTCACAGTTTGTTTTCGGTAATTTTCTCGCTAAAAAAAAAGAATTACAGTTTCATTGTTGGAGATTCATATAGGATTGCTATAAAAGTTTTATTTTTTTTTTATATACAGAACTGTACCAGTTAAATATTTTTGTATTTCATCTTAAAAATTAAATTATTCTAATAGCATCATTTGAATAAATTTTGGCCAAATTGTATGTGAAACAATATTGTATATATGAAAAAAAAAGCATTTTAGGGTACGTCCACAACATGGGATGCATACCTCTGGATAGAAAATTTTGATTGGCTGAAAATATATATCGTATTCATTACAGGCTCTCTCTTTTGCATATTTAAGAACCAAAAAATTTAGCATCCGCTGTAAGATGCAAAGATAGGCTTATTATTCAAACCTCAAAACGTCAAATAATAAATTTTGTTTTTAAAATTGTTTTTTTTTTTGTATGTTTTGTTTAAATATATATTACGTACTTAATTTCTTAATTAAAAAATCCAAAATAATCGCCTTGTAGTAATGTCAAAACAATAAAAGAAAAAATAAAATTCAAACAAAATATGTCAAAATAAAAATTTGTCTGCTTACCTGTAGCCTATGAATGAGCGGATGCATGTTGAATGCAATATAACATTTTTTGATCAAATTCAGGTATTTACTAAATATTCTCAGGTACTTACTAAATATATTCAATTTTTTGCTAAATATATTCAGGTATTTACTTAATAAATAGTGTTTTTTTTTGAAATTCAAGGTTTTATTAAATTAATTCAGATTTTTACTAAATAATTTTAGATTTTTATACCCGTATGAACTATGTTCAATGGTATAATAAATTTGCCATTACGTTTGTGACACCTTAAAGGAGTCGAGCTAGATATAGTGTCAAAGGTATGGATCGGCTCAGAATCGAATTCTGAGTCGATTAACCCATGTACGTCCGTCCGTCTGCACGATAACTCAAAAAATAAAAGAGCAGCATTTTCGGCCGTCGGGTTCGATTAGCTGCCATACAATTTCTTTCTTTAAATGGAAATAATCCAGTGTCTATTCAATCTAGGTATCTGAAATTTTGCGAATGATGATAGAGTTTTATGGCTACAACTTTTGTAAAATTTGGTTGGTTTGATGATATGACAGGTTCGGATAGTTGCCATACAACTTCTTTTTTTAAATGAAAATAACTAAGAGTCTATTGAAGCTAGCTATCTGAAATTTAGTGAAAAAGTGTCGAGTTGCATGCCAAAAACTTTTGTCACATTTGATTGGTCTAAAGCAGCCGGTTCAGGCTTCTTGCATTTCTTGGAACTTAATGAAGCTAGGCGCAATAGATTCGGGTAGCTGTCATACAGGTCCACAATTTACATAAATATATCTCTGTAGTTCGGTACTAAAATATCTGAATGTTTTTAAAAGATGATCAAGTTTTATAGAAACAGGATATATTACGTTCATACGGGTATCCCAGAGTTGACACAGTCTACTCTACTGCACTCTTCCTCGTTTTTTTTAGAATTCCGATTTATACTAAACAAACTTTCTATTGGTAAACATGTAAAAATTCTCAAAAATATTTATCGTCGACTTATAAACGTACCCAAAATTTATTAAAAGAAATTAGAAACCCGAGATTTTAAAACAGCGGGATTTTTGAAACACGAAATTTTGAAACGGGAGATATTGTAGCCAACACGTTTAATTGAATTATTATTTAAAAATAACATATTTTTAAATGCATAAAAACTTTTGGATCTGGTGAAACATGTTAACTATTACTCTATTATGCGTAGTTCAATGGATAAATGTGTTACTTCTATATCGTATCGCTTATAAATTAATTGTTGATGCTAGATTTTCATCAAATTTTCTGTCAAATTTCTAACCAGTTTATATTCTGTTAAAAGGAAAAACTTAATTAAATATTACATATATATTTAAACATTTAACAATAAATAATTTTATTTTATTCTTTTATTTAAAAATATAACACAAAAATTGTTAAGAATCGTATACAGAAACAAAAAAAAAATTTTATGCAATTCATGTAAAAAAAAAAAAAAATTTTTATAAAGATATAAAATTAAAGTTATAACCTTGGTTGGTAAATGTATTATTGTTGGTCTTAGCATAAAATTTTATTTCTTCTAATTTAATTATAACATCATTTTTCCACTATATACTTCATTCTATATATATACATATATATAGTCTGGCTACAAATATAACATAATTTTATTATCTTAAGCATAAAAGTATTATGAAATTACATTTCAAGTGGAAGGATAAGATTTAAAAAGAATATCCTGTTTTTTTTTTTTTTTTTTTTTTTATTATAATTTTTATATAATATATAGATGTAGTGTATAATAAGTAAGAAACAAAAAAAGACACAATGAATGTGTAAGGATTATATTTATAATTTATTTAGAGAATAAAAAAAAAAGGATGCCTTTATTAGAAGAAGAGAACTTTACTTATCAAATTAGAATAGTGTACATATAAATAAAATATTGTCTTAATGTTATCATTGCCACGAAATTTTTTTTTTTTTTTTTTTTTCTTTGTAACTTTAATGTTTTCAAAAGAATGATGAGTGCTTTTCCACCCTCATAAAGTTATTATGAAAATCCTTTTTAATTTTTTTTTTGTTTTGTAATTTTATTCTACGTCACGTGAATTCTAGATCTTATTTCAAAAAAAAAACTTACAAGTACTGTAGTGTAAATAAAACAAAAAATAATTTTTTTATTCTATATTTATTAAGATTAGAATGTAAAGTTTTAATAAAAGTTTTTTTTTTTTTTGGTAAGATAATTTTACTTCATAGTTTAAGGTAAATTTTTATATTTTAATATACTGATACCTACAGTCTATCTATACAAAATGGATATGGGTTATTTTATTAAAGGCATATTGCAAAAATACCTTTCATCAAAAGTCATTTTACAAAAGTTTATTTCGCAAATTTTCCGTTTGACAAGAAAGCTATTTCACAAATTTCCATTTCACAAAAAAAGCTATATTAAGTAAAACTCGCATATTTTGCAAAAAGGACTTTACCAAAAAGAATATTTTACAAAAGACGATTCATATAAGAAAATTTGATTTTAAGATTCGACTCTATGTATATATAAATATTCTGGAAAAAGGGAAATCCGGTTTTAAATTAAGCTCTAAAATGCATCGTAATTCAGAATCTCGCATACATACATGTTACATACATATTCTGCAAAATGCGTATAATCCTGATTTTGAACCCTGCAAACATTTAATTTTTGAAATGGCTTTTTGTAATGTATCTTCAACTTTGCAAAGTGTACTTTTTGTAAAATGTACTCTTCGTAATATGTAGTTTTGTGAAATAGATCTTTTGTTCAAATGTTCATTTTGCAAAGTGTATATTATTTCCAATTGAGCTGTTTATAAAATGTATTTTTTTGAGAAAGAGCCTGTGATGAAATGGTTTTTTGTAAAACAACTTATGTAATGTATCGTTCTCCCATACAAAACTGTATGTTTTTTTGCCAACAATCTTTAAAATTTTTAATACTTAAATGTAATGAAAAATTTTATATACAAGGAATTATACTTCATTTTTATTATAAGCGTAAGCTATTCATCATAATTAGTTTCTTTAAAAATTCTTTTCTTCTATTTATTATCCCCTATTTTTTTTTACTTTATGGTAACTCTACTTTTCTTTTATATCATTGAAATTTGTTTTGAGTTATTAAAGACTTACTGACTTTAATTTGGAGCTTCTAAAATGCAATAATCTACCATATATTCTATAGTTTTGATATCCCAACAAACATAGGTTCTGCAAACATTTTATTGTTGACTTTGATTTATAGCAACGTTGCTATAAATCAAAATCAAAGTAGTTAATTTTTTGAAAAAATGATTTAATCCTTTTAAGATTGCGTCATGTTGGTACTTAATATATTTGTGCACAAAATTAATTGTATAAAGTCTTTCTACAATAATTTCTAATATTAGTTATTTTGTTGGCAATAAAAACTTAATTAATTTGGTTTCCTGTCAATCGATTCATTGTATTTTTGATTTAAAAAATTTATTTTTTTTTTTTAAATTTATTAGATTCATTAAAGATTTGTGGTATCAATCAATGTCATTCAATTTATTCAAAATTATTTTCAAGGTAATTCCAAAAATTAGTATAAAGTAAAAATAATATTATAATTATGTTATTAAATTGATACATGGTTCGTTACAAGTTGCATCTTTTTAAAATTATTTGAAAAGTTTAAAGAGATTAGAAGTTGAATGGTAAATATTCGGCATTCTTTCGCCAATCATTAATCAAAAGAATATCCTTACTACTATTTTAAGATTTTCCGCGAAAATGTAATATTTTCTGGGTACTCAATGATGGGTCTCGAAATACCATGAACCATCCTGAGAATTTCTGCAGAGTTCAAACAAAATGCTATTTGATAAATGTCATTGATTTTCAGTACGCATTTGTAAGAATGTTTCGTTTCCAAATTTTAAGATATGAGAGTTAATGAAGTTCCTTTTTAGTTTTCGTAATTTTAAATATCTTTCTTTTTATAGAAAAATGAGGGGATTAAGCTGTGAGTCTGAAATTTATTTGACGTGTTAAAAATTAAATTTGAATAGGTTAGTTAAGTCTTTTTACTTAATATTATGTTCTGAGCCATAGGTACAATATGAAGTCCCCTGCAGGAATATTATCTGAAGCGTTTACTTTGTTAATTTTCATGTTCTTATTATTTTTTTTAAGGATCGTTTTTTCTCTCTGTACAGTTAATTTAGAAAAGTTATTTTTAATAGTATTCTATCCAACAGTTTTTAAACTTCTTCTTTTATGACTAAAAAAGGGCAAAGCAACCCTTCTATTACATTTGTATCATAATTTTAAGTAGTTACTTAAGTATTCTTTTCTCTTGGATTCTTCTCATCTTGGTTATAGTATGCGTTAATTTTTGTTTTTTGTGTATTTATTTTATAGAGTGTGAAAATTTGTAGAGAAGACATGATAAATTAGAATGGATTTTAACTAACTTTATTGAATTTGTTTGTTAGTTTCAAGCACAAAATTAAATACGAGTACTAGATTTATTATAACGAATATCGTAAAAATTGCAATGGTTTTTGCAAACTGATATTTTAAATTTATTTTAAAATCGAATTTCATTCGAAAAAACAATCGATGACTTTAATTTTTTTGCAAGCTTATATATCTGATTAAGACATTATCTAAAATATTATTTTAATACTTTAATAGCAGTAACAAAGAATATTCGCTATACGTAAGTTAACGATTTTCTTTCACAAAATAAATTATCGTATAAACAATGTAATAGGTATAAATTAATATAGAAGGTGTCTATTTCGAAATATCATTTTGAGTTTTACTTTTGTTGTTTTTTTTTTTTTTTTTTATAGGATTGTTTGATCCATGCATTTAAAAGGATTCATTTTATTGAATAAATATTTTTTTTTCTTGCCACTCCTATAACGAGCATAGGGCATCCACTAAGTCATTTATTATTCATATTTGACTAAGTTTCAGTTTCTGGAATCATTAATTTCACTAAGCCGTTAATTACTCAGCTGTAGCTATTGTATAAGACTATGAGACATTTCTTTTATTTCTACGCCATAACAGATAAGATAAGATAAGATATACAAGAATATAAGATAATAGATACAAGAATATTATTGTTTATTATTATTTTATTATATAGCTAATACAATATGATATTAATTGTATTTTTATAGGACATATATATATATATTTATTTTTAATTTAATTATATTCTACTAATTATATATTATAAGAAAAATGTCTATTAAAATAATCTATATGACCCAGCCGGAGTTTGAACCCTATGAAAGGCCGGTGTCTTAACAACTATACCATTGGCTATTGAATAAATAGTAGTAGATAAATAATTTAAAATCTTTTGAGAATGAGGTGGGAATCTGCTTCAGATGCCATGAGTATCGCTTCTTACTAATTAAATCCAGCTTCCAGTTTAGTCAATATAATTATATTGGCAGTAGATTGGTTAGAGAGTATGGCGATATCAATAGCGGCATTATTATAAAATCTTTTACATTAAAGGAATTTCTACGTGTAATTCTATTAATTCATACTTTATATATCAAGCATTTAAAGTAAACTAATCGTCAATAAGTGGTTCCTATTAATTCAAAAAAAAGAAAAGAATGCATTGTAGAAAGTATACCGGTGATACCTACTAATATGGTAAATGTATTTGCGATTATGTTTCCAACTGTCTTATTATAAATAGTTTTTAAATTTTTGGCTGGATACCAAAAGTGATGATTTACCGATCTATAACAATATTTAGAATATCATATATTGTGAATTTTCAAATTCCTGTTGCTATGGACTTGAACTAGAAAAAAAAGGAATTTGTCTTATTATATATGTACCTGTTCAAATTAAGATAAAAAACCTTTGACATTCAGGCATCGTATTTGCTCTTAAAGTTCATCAGAAACCAAATTTTTAAAATAAGTTTGAACACTTTTAATAAAAATAGAATAAATCTAAAACAGAACTGATGAAAATCTCATAGCAAAGAATAATAAAAATTGTAGACATAAATGAGCTGTAGTCCATGAAGGAAAACAAATACCAATTTCATCATTATGATAGATTAAGTGAAAATAATTACTGAATATATTATTTTCAATAATAGTTAAATATCTTATCTTATATCTTAGCATTTTATGGATAATCCTTTTTATATGCCACTTCATATTAGTGCGATTTTTGAAAATTAAGGCGAAGAAAAGTTTAAACAAATTGTATTAGAAAATAATTTATTGATTTTTTTGAGATGGCTTTTGTTAATTAATTGAAAAAATTGTGCAATTTATTATGCAAAACTGTAATATTGTTACTTAATGCATAACAAACTATAGAAAACATAATATATAGATATAAGTTATTAAGTTTTCTTTAATTTCATTGAAGATTTTTTTTTTCTATATAGCAGATAAGATAAAAAAAAATTTGTATATGATGGTATTATAAACGTCATTAAAAAACATTATATTTTTCATGTACAAATTTAGATCAATCTAAAAATTTATAAACGACCTTAAACCATTTATCAAGTTCTTGTCAATCGTCATGGCTCTATATATTGCATAATATTTCCATAGTGTTTTTTTTCTTATCACATATATACAAAATGTATATTTGGTTTAATAACTCTATACATGAGTCTGTATGTTATGTAGATATACAAAATTTTTATTATTATTTTGTTTTTATTATTTTAATTCACCACGTTTTATTTACTTTTTTTTTATTTTTATGATTTTGTTATGTAAAAAAAATAAAAAAAAAAAACAAAAAAAAAGCAATAAAAAAATGAATAACAGTAGTAATAAAATAGTCTGCCATCCTTGACGATGTCCTTTTTTTTTTTTTATTTCATAAGATTTTCAATTTCGTGTTGTATTCTAGTCGTTTATACGTAAATTGTACGTTAAAACTGTAATTGTGTTTTTTTTTTTTTCTTGTTGTAGTTTTTATTATTTTATTTTTATTTTATTTTTTGTTATATACAATAACGATATGGTAAAATTATATCATGCAATAATATTACCTATATTCATTTATACTAACGAAATCTTACTAATATAATATTGAATCCTTTTCTTCTTGCTGTATAATTTTGTTAAGTATATAAAATATTTAAGAGTTTCCAAAATCGGTTGAAAAAAGTTATAATTGAAAATGGAATAAAAGAAGTTTTTTTCTTCTTTGAAAATATTTTAAGTAGATTTATGCAAATAAATCTCAGATAAAGGCATACGAAAATTGTTGTGATATCATTTTTATTGTCATGTTTATTAAGCCTCTCGGTTGTATATGTTTTTAAATGCGGACTTGACATTTAACCAGACTGATTGACTTTCAGGATCATATTTTTGTTAAATATTTAATATTTTGAATTAAATAAATAAAAATAAATTAATGAAATGTGTAAATGAATATGCATTATACTAAGTATAATTTTTTTTTTTTTTAATGCATTTCTCTGCCACATAGTAAATGTGAACAGGAAATTACACAGGCTTTCCTTTTCAGACGTGGCTGTAAATGTCGTAAGGGGGAATAACACTTACGACGTGTGTGGGATTTGAACAAACACTACCTCGGTGTTTACAGCGTATTTTATACGCTCTTACCCATTAGAACATCGAGACCCCGCTAAGTATAAATATATCTTCATATTAATCTGTTTTATTTTGTATGATTTTTGCCGTTTTTCAAATAATTTTAATTCCGTTTAATTCAACAGATAGTAGTTGCATACTAGTGTGGTCGCCATTATCTGTAATTTTTAAATAATTTACATTTTATTAATATTCTACGAGAAGAATTTTTTTGAAAACATACGATAATTTGATGAGCAGTTCAAATGCTAATATAAATTTCAAATATAAGTTTCCAATAGGTTAATTAAATTAAAAGCGGATAGCTTATAAATGGGTATAGTTGCGCAGTTGACCTAAACTCACGTTGCAAACATAACATTGCAAAAAATCATTTGGCAAAAACTGGTTTCGTAAAAACGCATTTGTCAATAAGGGTAGATGTTAAATTCTTACTTTGTAAAACATCAATTTGGTAAATTTTCACATAACATAGGTATATGTATATGGGGCACATTTAGGTATACATATTCTGGAAAAAGCATATAACTAGCTCTGATTTTGAAAGCCCTCTTAATTCAGAATCTTACGTATGAAATATATATAAATATTCTGGAAAAAGGAGCAACTCTGATTTTGTAACCTATTATCTCTATACAAATTAGCTAAAGAGACATGTTTGTTAATTGCTTGACAAATGGATATTTTCGAATTGCAAATTTTTTAAGCGAGAAATTTGCTAATTATTGATTTTTTGCATTGTATTTTTTGTTTGATAAGTGGACTTAGGCGAAATAGATGTTTGTCATCCAAGTGTCAGGCCGCCTTTATAAATATTGCATTGGTTGCAAGAAAAATTGATGTCCGGATAGTTTATTGCAATAACAAATCTATTGAAAAGCTCAACGTAAGCAATTTATCATAACGAAATATTCATCACAGAGTTCAACATAAACAAATAATTGGAATGAAATGTTACAGCATTATTGCTTGAATTGAATGAATTCATCCACGATGAGATGCTTACAATGAAATGTTTCCGATTAATTGATTCATGATAAATTACTTTTTATAAACTAATCTAGAATTGAAAGTAAAATTTTTATTTTTTATTACAAAATACACGAGTACATAAATTTACAATCAAAGTTGTTTTACGCCCATTTGCGCTGATTTGTGCAGTGTATAAAAATTGCTGGCACAATGAAAACTTTTTAGAAGTGTAAAAATGACATTTATTTTTGTGTTGAGATTTGTTTTGTTTAAAAAGCTTGTGTACATTCTTATATCATAGTTGAAGAAAGAAATTAAAATAAAGAATATGAAATATCAATATTATATGTAAATATTAATGTGAATATGCAATAGATAACACAACACATTTAATATTTCAAAACGTATTGAAAACGAAAAAGTAAAAAGTTGATCAAGTTTTTTTCTTAGCTGACAAGTAAGCGTTATGTCATAACTATGTTAATTGTAGCATTTTCAATCATACAATTCAATACATTTAAAAATTTTTTGACAGTACTTGAGTCATGGCAACACAAAATTGTGTTTGATTTCACAAGTAGCTATTTTAAATACACTAATTAAAACAATAAAAACAATTATTTGACGCACAAATAAACAGGTACTATAATTTCTAAAATAAAACTATTTAGAATCTAAAAAATTTATTGAAATAGATATATATATTTTGTTGTTATTCGCATAAATAATTCAATACCACAGAAAAAAAAAATTTAAGTAAAAAAGCATTATCAAAAACATTCTATTTCTACGGTATATTTTATTTTTTTAATTCCATTTTTAAAGACAGAATAAAATATAATTGTCATAGTTGTCACAGTAAAAATGGCCTTATATAGGTTAAAGATGTGTATATAGATTTTTAGTTTTCATGGTTGTAACATGGTTGATTTAAGACACTGATATTTTAGATAATGTATAAAATGTCTTTAGTTTTTTGTTCCGCCTAATCTAGTTATAGATTCAAAATTTCGCAATTTCTTCTCTATTTTGTATAATATAACTTCTTAATGTGATACATAGTGATAGTCTTACAACATTGTAAAATTACATTAGATATTTTTCTTAACCTCACTTGTTTTAATAACATGCTATTTAGTTAACAACTGTCGTTTAACTGTTATCATATAAACGTCAATATATTTTGATGTATAAATATTTATATTTCTATTACGATTTTTGGTATGTTTTTTTTTAATTGTGTATTATTATATGTATTATATACATATTATGTAGTTTAATAATATTTTTTTTTGTGTATTGTAATATTGAATTGTTTTTAGTAATTTTGTTATTGATATTATGTGATTTTCTATGATATTTGAAGCTTGCTTGTATAATCAATTTAAGGTTGACATGTCGTTGAATAAAATAAAAATATAAATAATATTAATAATATACTGATAATAAAAGACAAAAATATTAATATAAATTTATTTTTATTGTGAAACGACTATATTTTTTAATGTTAATTGTTGTTAAATTGTTATTTTGGTGTTTCATTAGTAGCGGTAATTCTAATAATGACACGAATTTAGGGCTTTCTTATGTTACATATTTTATTTTGAAAGAAATAAAGTTAAACAAAAAATGAAATGTAAAAGTAATGAATTCGCATTCATAAAAGATATAAAGAAAACAAATATTCCCGTTGATAATTTGAGATTTTTACGCATTAAACTAATCTTCCCCTGTAGCCAATGTCATATGCTTTATTGATATTTAGTGATGATATCCTATTGTTTTTGCAGTATAATGTATATAGAATAAAAAAGGGATAGATAGGAAAATGTTTGGGGACATTTTTTCTTGAAATTGGGAATTGATCCTAGGTAGCATTCTTTTTTATTAAATTCAGTAAGCCTGTCAGTTAGTAAGTGTTTATGCCTACATTATCCTTGTCAGTAAAGAATTTTAATTATTAGTCTCATGATGAGTACTTCTGCAATTAAAAAAAGAGAAATAATGCTATCTAAAAAATTTAATCAAGAATTTATAGAAAAATCAATTAAAGTAATAATTTTTAAAAAACAGTAAACGGTAAAAACATTTTCATATTGTCTTCGTTATCATAATGCGGGATGTTACTAAATTACATCATTGTTCAAGGGGTATAGTTAAAAAACACTATGACACATTGATGTAGATCTATATTGTTTTCCCTCTTACAACATGTTGTGGATTTTGCCTAAACTTATAGTACTTTTGTCAGTCATATACTGCCTCTAAGAAAATAAAGAAATGTAGAAGGTTTGTTATTACTGACAGTTCGTTTTTGACAAAACAATATGCTCCTAAGTGCACATATATAGCTCAAAATAAAGGCAAAATATTAAAAGCACATATAAAGCTTGAAAAAGTCAATTTTACGACTAATTAAAATAAAATACTTTGTAATATTTAGCTCGCATCCTTTAATCTTTTTCTATTTAAACATAAAGAAAGAGCTATATAAGAGATTTATCTAGGATTCCTACATGTCTTCAATATAAATTCATTTCGGAGATTACCCTTAAAAAAACTAATTGATTATTATAAAAACTTAACGTGTGAGAAAGAAATATTTTAGTTAATAAATTAATATTACGCAAAATACGAATATAAAAATAAAAAAAAAAACAAAAAAGAAAGTAAAAAACAAAAGGGTTAGATACTATAAAGATAAACTTTACTTGAAATAATGTTGATTGATTTTTAATATGATTGCTTTATAATTGAGTGCTTTATTAATATTTCAATAAAACAAAAAAAAAAAAAAAAATATTATTTTATAAGAATATTAAATATTAAAAATCAAATAATAAATAAACCATTTTCATAGGTACTACGTTATAATTAAATAAAGATAAGAATTACATTACAACTAGCAGAATATTAAATCTTTAAGATATTTAAGGTATAATAGAAATTGTTAAGTAAAAATAAAATTTTATATTTTGGATAGCGTGAACATAAATGCATGTTAAAAGTTAAAACTGGTCATTGAGCTTTCATAATTTGATTATTAAATTACAAATTTTGATGAACTAAACCTAAAGGACTTAAGAGTCTAAAAAATAACTCCTTAGAAAAAAAATTTAATTTTAAATAGAAAAATTTATATATTTTGTTAAAATAAATGTTATTACAATCTCATTTTCGCCTTTCTTGATTGACAAAACTTTATTTTTCTTCGAATCCCATCATATCATTCCATTTTTTCTTCGAATCCCATCATCAATTATTCCGTTTTTTCTTTCTTTCTTGTACATTATAATAAAGATTTTATTCTATTTTAAAGAAGTGGTGATTTTAATCGAAATCACAATTAAAAAATCAAAACCTTTGGTATTCGTTTAATTTTACCCGAGAAATTCTATTTCCCCTCCCAAAAACAAAACAGAATGGAACCAATTTGATTATATAAGTATCTATAGTAGAAAATTGATTTGATTATTCAATTACTGAGAATAAATCTAATGTTTTTTCTACTTAAATTAAATTTTGAGGATTATTTTAAGCTTTCAAGTAGTATGCATTTTTATTAACATAAAAATGGCAAAAATTTACCAAAGATTTAAAAATAAAATTATTTCCATTTTATAAAACAAAATATTGAGTTAGCTTATAGTGAATTTCAATTATTATGAATGTTCTTAATTAGTTTTGAATTATTCAACTTGAATGAATTTTTTCATTTTCATTAAGTCAAATTGTATTAGCGTTTCATCAGCCAAAAATTTTGTTATTATTCATTCAGTGACATAATATAGCTATTTTATGAAAAAAACCAAATCAAATCTGTCAAACATAATAAAAAAAAAAAAAAACAAAGAAACAAATATTTTAAAATTTTAAATTATTTTTCTGTTGTTTTTACCTAAAAAACGTAGCAATGCAATGCAATGCTAAAAACGTAACTATGGCAACATATTCAAAGTAAAGTGTTAAGTTTTTTAGAACTAAATTTTATGTATCTTTACTCTACTCATATTTTTGTGAATCGTATTGGAAGAGCTAACATCTATCAATCCTTTTATGTTTAGTCTTGTTTGACGTTTCTATATATATATATAAAAAAAAAAAAAAAATAATAATAATTGAGAATCCATAATTAAAATTCAAAGTTCGCAAAAATATATTCTAATACTAAACGTGATTGACGCATTCTATTTCAATCCATTGGAATCCAATCCATTTTAAAGTGAAATGTGACCTGATCAGAATTGTATACATTTTGTATTAAAAATGAAAAATATAGTAAAAAGGATTTTTTTTTTTTCAATAAAAAACTATACCTACTACTGAATGTGGTATTCGTTTTATCGTATATTAAGATTTACAAATCATTTGACTTAATATGAAATATTGAAATGATGAAAATGATGATTTAGGTTTTTTTTTTCGGTTATAATTTAAAATTTTCTTTTATTTGATTCTTCAAATATTTCCTTTATTTAATACCAGTATGAACATAGTTTAAGCGTATAATAAATTTGTTATTACGTCTATGATACCTTAAAGGAGTTGAACTGGATATAACACAGTATAAATATAATTGCTACGTTCGTTCGTTCGTCCGTTTAACCCGCAGCCCGCACGCATAACTCAAAAAATAAAAGAAAATTTTTACGACTTCATCTTTATAAAATTGTTAGTTTTGCTATTTATATTTCACAAGTATGATCCGTGCGTTCGAGTAGCTGCCCTAAAACTTCTGTTTTTTATATGAAAATAAAAAAGTGCCTATTAAAGCTAGGTATTAAACATTTTGTGAAAATTTTCATAAAATTTGGTTGGTCTAGAACAGCAGGTTCAAGTAGCAGAATAATTTATATCATTATATTTTGGTACTTAATAAAGGTAGCGAAATCTAAAACTTTCTAAGAAAATATCAAGTTTTTTCACAATAACTTGTATAAAGTTTGGTGGGTGAAACCCAACAGGTTTAGGTAACTTGCATATCTTGAATTTTAATTGAGCTAGGCTTCTGAAATTTTCTTAAAGATTATCAACTTTAATGGTAAAAACTTCTGAAAAATGTGGTTGTTTCTTGCCAACATATTCGAATAGCTGTCATACAACTCCGAAATTTACATAGATATATATTTCGGTACTTAATTAGGTCAAACATCTGAAATTTTGTAAAAGATGATCAAGTTTTAGAAAATGGTTCATGTGGGCAACCTATAGTTGACATAGTCTACTTTACACTCTTCATCGTTTTTGGTTTTAGATTTTTTTATTTTATGAAATGTATTTGTGCATTTTGTTAAAGAATAAAAAAAAAAAAAAATTATATTTTTCCATGAAAATTGATATTCAACTTCTTTTTTGTATTGAAATTCTATAGATATTAGATTATATCTTCTTTTTAATGACTATATACTAAAAATTTTTAAAAATTGATCAACAAAAGTGAAATAAAATTCAAAATGAAATTAAGGACTTCTTAGACCATTATTTATCATTGGATCAATAATTTTAAATTAGAATTAGTGATATAAAGAGAATAAAACAAAAATAATACATTTTACTCTTATAGTGAGAAGAGTTTTTAAATCAATTCAAAGAAAATTCAAAATGTATAATACAAAAAGATTTCTTTGTCTACTACGGTTGAATTGAATTAATTTCAAAACATGAATATTGAAAAATTTTATAGAAAATAATTTGAAATTTAAGAAATATTTTAAATTCCTAAAAGTAAAAATAAGATTTAAAAGAAATATTATATCGTTTTCGAATATTTGTAAATGAGAAATAAAATCGGTTTAGTTAGACAAAGTAACAATATAATAAGAATCATCATAATGCAACATATTATGGTAACAGCTAGACATCTATTGAGAAATTTAGTATAATAGTAGATTTGTCGTTAAGGATATAAGAAACTGATGAGATATAAAAAATAAAAAAAAAGATTAATATATACCATTTAAGATTAACCTATTACACCATTGTCTTCACATACTGGATTTATATTTTTCATAGCGAGTACATCTTTATCTTGGGAGTAGAAATTAAGAAATAACATTTAATTGCTCTAAGTACTAGAGACTCTGAATATGTGACACTGTCAAAAAAAAGATACAAAAAAGGCAGTGTATTTACAAAATTTTTTGAACCAATTACCTGATTAATGAATCAATTATTGAGTTAATTATCAATTCTAATCTGTGTTGACAATATAAGTGCTCACAATTTTATTTACAGTTAAACTTACCGACTAATGATGTTTGCTTAAAACACAAATACAAAAACAAATGTTTAATTCAAATGTTCAAAATTAATAACGCACTGTTATGTTTTTTTATTATAATAAAACGCACTGTTTTATTTTCAATTTACTTTATTTCAACAATCTTTCTTTTACGACTCTACGATAACGATTGATTAAAATTCATAAAATTTGGGTTTATATAAACTTGAGTTAAACGGTTCAGGACTAACGTTTAACTCAAGTTCAGTAACCTTGAATTTAAAGTACATAATAAAAATGAAAAAAAACCAAAGTATATAAAAAACATATGTAGTGTATATAAAAAGTTGAAATCATTGAATATATAAAAAATATAAAATTATTGTGAATTAAATTAATTTTAGTGAATGTAACTGACATCTTGTGTCCCAAAATTAAAACAATTATATTTTGACAATTTCTATCTAACATTGTGAATTTGTTTGGTTTTGACAATTAATGTAAGTATCAATAATACTTTTTTTTTAAAAACAAATTTTTTTTATGTACAAAATTTTAGATATTTTTAATTTTTAGAATTTTAGATATATAAACAAAAAATATGAATGATGTTTCAAGGTGCTGCATGTTGATTGCCACCAGGACCCAACCATCACTGAGGAACCAGGATTCACCTTTACTCAGATAAGTACAAAAATAATTTTAATTTGAAATTGATTCTTTGTTTCTCCGTTTTTTTATTTTTAGATGAACAAGAAACCAGCAAAACATAATAGCTGCAGAAACAAATGATAAATAAATCTTTTCCATAATATGTCTATATACCTATTAATAATTGATCTTATTTAATATTTTGCAAAATTGATGTTTGCAAATAATAAATAAATTAAATAACATTTGATGTTACTTCTATCTTCCAAAATATAATTAATTTATACCTGGTAGATATAACATAAAATATACAACGATAAGAAAATAAAGTTGCACCAATTACACTTTAAATAATTTTCCATATGATAAAGACTAGTACCTACTGTCCAACGTAGTAATATTTACCGTAAATAACCTTTTAATAAATTAACCTAGAAGAAATAAATATTTTGAAATTCAATTGAAATTCAATTAATTACTTAACAATTTTTTTTTATTTTAATTCTTTACTTATCGTTATCAAAAAAGAGTTTGGTGTTACTCTTAATGAATTCTGAAAAATTTACTTTATAGTTTCACTCAATCCTTCCCACCGTCTATTTATAAAACTTCTTCACGGCTTAAGATAGAGCAATGATATTTTAACCATGGCCAGTTCTAATAAAAATTAATGTTGCAGGACAAATTTTGTAATTAAAACAAAATTAATTTATCGTTATTTGCTAAATTGAGTTTTTCAGTATATTTGAAACGCTTTTAATCAAAGGCTTGAAATTTTAAAAGTAGAAATGCCTTTAAGAATTAGTAGATAATAGTATAGGTATATTAGTATAATAGTAAGGTATATTAGTATAATATACCTTAAAAAAAAATTTTTGTACATTTACCCAATTAAGACGTAATAAAGATCAAAATTAAAGCTTATTTTTACATTTTTAACTGCTTTTATTAATTATATATCGTTTCTTAAAAATTGGAAAACATTGTGGTTTTACAAACTGTCTGTCTTTTTGTTGTTTTATATTTTTAAATATCTCTTATAGCGAAATCTTGAATTTGCACTATAACAATATTGTCAGGAAGATTCAGCTGTATGTTTTGAGCTATGATGGCCAATATGTTTTAATTCAAAAAACTTTCCCAAATGTTATTTCTTGGCGTTTCATCTTTTTCATTTATTTCATATTTTTCAGATTCTTCGAGCCATTTTCTATTTTATTTATTGTAGATATTTAAATTTTGTAATAAAAAATTTAATAGTTATTAAGTTTTTTAATATAAAAAAGTACAAAATACCTACAGAAAGCGGATAATTATATAACTATAACGCGAAACTTTTTAAGAAAATCAAATTGAATATTTTTTCGCATAATCCTTTAACTTATCCTTAATCATAATTTAACATAATTTAACATAATCCTTAATCCTTTTTAACGTATATACATATTCTAATATGTTTTGATTAATGATTTTAAAACTATATCATCCTTTTTAAGAACAACAAAAAATTAATCTTTCAATTAACCCTCAAGTGATTTAATATACTCTTCTTTTCCTTAAAAGATTTCCATTATTCTGGTTAGTTCCTATATAATAAATTGTATGTCCAGATTATCATTTCAATCATGTCATTATCTTTGATAAAATATATTTGTATTAATTTTTATGAACTTTTAAGGCGCCTATACTTTTCTCATTTCCTTATTTACTTGTTATACTGATATCTTATTACATTTATTTATTCATTTATAAAATGTAAGACAAAATATTATATTTATTATTAGCATGGGAATTTTCACATTTCAATTTAACTTCTAAAGTGATTTTCTTACTAAAAAAAAAAAAAATATCATTTTATATTGTAAAATTTCATTCTTAATTTTTTAATGGATTTATTTAGCACAGATTCAATTTATATACAACAAAAAAACAAAAACAACAACAACAATTATTTAACGCCTTATTTAACGTGTAATTTAATTATATAGTGTCGCGTACATGAAAGACAACAAAATTGATTTATTTTGACAAGATAAAATAGAATATATAAAAATCTTTACCCACAAGGACATATCAGTATATCCTTTTAGTATAATTTTCTTATTCTATATTTATATTTTTACATATTATGTATGTATGTTCGTATATCGATAAAAATAAATGATATATTTTTTTTCTTGTATTTATTTTTACATATTATATTATATTTTCCATTTAGATACGACAGACATTGAAAATATATGTGGTTTTTTTTTTTTTTTTGTTTCATTAATATCCTCAGAATCCATGTTAAATATCTTAAAGATACATTTTTAGTATGTAAAATTTTATAGTTTGTGACAGTTTAATACAAATAATAAAATATTCTTTATATGTGGAAATATTGTGCATACATAAATTAATATATGTATACATATATAAAATTTATATAATATATAGTATTAATATAAATTTGTATTTTATTACAACATAAGAATAAAAATAGGGTATTTAAAAAAGATATTACATAAGTATACATATCTGTATTAAAAAAAAAAAGTATGTTAAATTGAAATGAAAGACTGTATCAAATCAAATCATGTTTATCACTTATTTATTTACAATATTCACTTGCCCCTTGTACATGAGGAAATATGTATATATATTATATTATATATCATTATTTATATCTTTTTATATATGGATACAATATATAAATATGTAAGTATATTATATCAATGTTTTTTTTTTATAATATAATTCATTTGTATTTAGGACAAGATGAAAGCAAATTAAAAACAAATAATATTAAATATTTAATTTACCGTTTATACAATAAAATAACGGATTTATATGTATAAGAATAGATTTTAAAGATTTTGTTTCTTAATTAAATAATATAAATTAAATTCGTGTAAAGACTAATGACTAATAAGTGATTATTTACAAATATTTTTAACAATGTCTAACATTTTACCGCAGGTAAAATTCCTTAATAGTTTAGAGACTTGGGGATTTATGCAAATGAAATTTATAATTTATTTTATAGAAGTAAATGTTTATTTTAATGAAATTATTAAAAAGGGTATAGTTTTTTACAGTAATTTAAAAAGAACATACAGTAAATATCAAAAAGATTCGAAGTTTTGTAGATTGTTTCAATAGGTATCAAAAATATAAACAAATAATAAAAATAAATTTTAATGCTCGCTTAACCTATAACGTGCCTATTGTTGGAATATGATTCAAAAGTTAACATAAAATTCATTTAAGTTAACATAAAACAAGAATTAAATTATTTTTAAGTTATTATGTTTCGACCTTCAATTTATAATTTATATGGAAGTTCATCTTATTGTAATTGTTGGATCTTCTCTATATTTCTTTCATAACTAATAAACACCGATCAAAATTGCTCTGCCAAATTTCCAACTAATTTCGTTAAGTCATTTGTGAAATGTTGTCGTACACACATAATTTCTTAATTTACATACATACAGACACTTGTCATTAAACATGTTTTTTTTGAACGGTACTTGGCGAAACTACTTTATCTTATCAAGAACCGTGAAAACTACTTTATCTTATTCTCGATTTACGATTGATTACTGTACTTTTAAAGAATATATTTAAAAAAGTGAAAATTTATCTCTTTACGAAAAGTATTCTGAAGAAAATAATTGAACAAGGCTTATAGAAGGCATATGTTCAGTCAATGCTTCTTCTTATAAAAATAATTAATATTTTTAATGAATTTTTATGACTATTAAATAGTTGATTGGTATAGAAACTGATTATATAATAAAATCGTATTGAAACAACTTCAATTGATTAACTATTGACTAATAACAAAATACGTTAGCGCAACAAAAGATTTTTTTTATAAAAAAAGAAACAAATTTCATTTTCTTTATTTCAGGAAATTCTCATATAAAATTCTTATTAAAAACTTATATAATAAATTGACAATTTGAAAATGTAGATTGTCTCATCTCACCAGAATTTGTTTCTATTGTAATGTTTTTTTTTTTTTTTTGCTTTGTGTTTGGTTTCACACGTATATAAATATTACATTTATATATACATATATTATTATGGTATTTTTATACCAAATCATAAATAAGTTTAATAATATTATCAATATATACATATATACTTATATATAATGGTATATTCAATTTTACTGTTATAACACAAATAACATTTTATAAATTACAGAACAAATGTTATGTCTATGTCATGTTTCAATATTTTTTCCATAGATTAAACATCAGGTATAAAAAATATAAATTTTAATGCCAAGATTCACTTGAAAAATACAAAAAACCGAAGGAGAAAGAGAGATGGATAGATTTGGATTTTAAGTTGAAGAAATAATTCAGTTATTCAAATGTGTTTCAATTATTTTAAAACATTTTATTTACATGCATAAATTTAGTAAGATACTAGAAATTGTTACGTTAAATATCTGAAAATATAATGTAATTTATATGTTGTAAACATATAACATAATTTTAGGCAAATAGTTTAAAAGAGGATTTTAATAAATTGATTGGATGGGATTTGAAAGTGGCGCAACACTTCTATGTGTTGATGTATTTTGATGTCACAATATTTTACGTTTAGAAAATAAAATTAATAAATAAAAAATTATATATATATATATATATATATATATATATATATATATATATAAATTTTATGTATTGAAATATTGAAGTATTGAAGGTCGTAGCCATGCATTAGCCATGCAACTTCGAAACTACACTAAATAATTTATTAAAATTCTATATAATATTATTAATATTAAGTAGAATTATATGACTATAAAAACTAATTTCCTACAAAAAACTATATGTCTACCCAATACAATATAAATTTAGAGATCTAGGTAGGTACAGTGAAGTTCAAAACATTTCATTCAATAGATTATTAAATAAATAAATTTAAGAAAATACTGTGCCGTCATATTAGTAAATATAAACCGCTTTTTGAATTGGTTGGGTATGAAATTTCAAGAAAAAAAAACATTCCACTTAAAAAAAAATTCTAAAATTCTAAACTTAATGAGAATAAGTTTAAATGGTTCAAACCCCTGCTTAATAAATTATTGAAACCCTGATTTTAAATCACATATATATGGGAATTTTCACGGAAAGGGGAATACCCTGATTTTCTAACCACCCGTTTAATAATTTTTTTTGCATCCATATTATATAATTATTATGCGGAGTTTTTAAAATAGAACATTGCCTTATGGAATTTGTTTTGTGGAATTTTTTTTTTTGAAATTATAACAGCATCTTTTTTTAAATGAGAAAATAGAAAAATTAGATTGTAGCGAGAGTGTTATTTAAGTATCTTAATCCCATATCAAGCCATGACAAAAAAATAAGAAGCGAAACATGAAATAGGACGAAATATAATAAAAACCTTTAAAAGATTAAAATATATTTTAAAAAATTTTCAAGGGTTAATTTGAAATACTACTGGGAAAAGTCCTGAGACTTTGTTGTTGTTGTATTGGCGTGAATTTTTAACATCTATTTTAATTATAAGTTTGAAAATGCTTAATAATATCCGTAAACCTTCTTTATTAATAGCTTATAAGTACTACCAAAGATTTAAAATAACACATTAATTTTTATGGAAGGAATACGACATTTGTATTAGAACATGTTATATTTTAGAAGTTGATTATTTAATAGAGCTGACAAATATAGGTTAGATTAAGATATTCTGTTTCAATTAAAGAACAAAACATTTTTAATATATGAAGAAGTTTCAATTATTTCATATTTCACCACCACACCATCAACCACAATATCAACATGATTTCTACGTCCTTTTAATAAAATTAGATATGATATAGCTGATGGTCTTGCGAATTATTATGTACCTTTATGAAAGTTTGGTTTGAGCTATATATCGTTTTGTTTTCCACACTTGCATAGAATTTATTTTTTATGTATATCCACCCTTTTCAAAAAAAAAACATTTCAAATTTAACAATGAATAATAATTTTCGAAATATTTTCTTTAAAATCCTACTGATTTCAATATTTTTTCATTGACTATATTAAAAGTTTTAAGTACCCCGTATAGATGCATTAATAATTCAGGTGATTGTAATGCAATATATTGATTCGTTGTTCTTCTTTAAATGCACGTGTACAACAATAGGATAACAAAAATAGAAAAATAAAATAAAATAAAATAGAAAAAGGCTTAAAACTAAAATTGAAAATGTTCAATATAATGAACTAATATTGAAAATAAATGAATAAAATGAAAAATGTTAACATAATATTTAATTTAAGAGAGATTTATCGCTTCTTAGCATTTAATAACATTTTTAAATACATTTTATGTATGTCATATGATATTTATTTCAATTAAAAATGTTAAAGTGATTTAATTTAATTTAACTATCAAAATTTTGTTTTTTTTTTAACTATTAAAGATAAACTTAAACTTTAAGTGTTAAATAATAATTTAATAACGGAAAGTTTAATAACACTTTAAGAAAAAATCATTAAACAAAGTAGAATATAAACAAACGGTTTTTAAAAGCGCACATTTCGAAAAAACCATACAAACTACTTAGAATTGTGATTTGCACAAAAATTTTATGATATTATGAAAAATTTGATAATTTTAAAATTTCAGTTAATAAGAAAAAATGTGAAAATAGGACTTTTCTGGAATTTGTGAGGCTGTAAGTCCGGAACCTTATATAATTTAGAAAAACCGTTAACACACGTAAAACTATTTTACCGGAGCTTTAATTTTTATGTCTTTCCGAAGACAAATTTGTACAGGTGCCTAAAAATAGCAAATTTTCAATTTTTCAGACCAAATAGCTCTTAAGGTGCAAAAAAATTTTCCAAAGAAATTTATACTAATTCTAAAAGTTCTTTCTTATCTAAAATTTCAGGTTCCTATCTAAAGGCGTGCTGGAGTTATGAAAAAATAAAATTTCATGCAAAATGTGATTTTCACATAACGGTAAATTTAAATAGTATATTACAAAATATTGCATAATTTTGATATTGATTTATGAAAAATCAGAAAATATTCGGTCTTCTAGTGGTTTTAGATTGTAAAACTATTGCGCAGAGCCTAAGATATATACAGCCTGAAAAGTGGGCTGTAACTCTGGAACCACTTTAAAATATGTTACTGTAGCTTTAATTTTTATACCTTGCCGAAGTAAAATCTGTACGTGTCTAAGTTACAGGTATTTAAAAATAGCACATTTTCAATTCTTGAGCCCTAATAGCTCATAAACAGGGGGTGGTCCAAAAAAATTTTCTGAGAGACTTCTACTAATTCTAAAAGTTCTTTCTGCTCTCAAAATTTCAAGTCCCTACTTAAAAGCGTTCCGGAGTTATGTGGGTTGAAAAATCTTGCAAAATTTGGTTTTCACATAACGGTAAATTTAAATACTAAATTTAAAAACTATATATAATTTTGATATTGATTTATAATGATAAAAAAAAATTCCTGTCGAATGGCATTTTCAGATTGAAAAAATGTTAAGCGGAACATGAAATATACGCGTTTAAAAATAAGGCTTTTTCAAAGTTTGAGGGGCTGTAGTTCCTTGATGGATCTGGCTAGATGAAAAAGTTGTTCTACAAAATTAATTTTTTTATGAGATCTACCCTTGGCTAACCTTTTTTTTCTCAATCTTTAACGGTGGAGAAGGTTTCTAAACAGACGGGCAAACGGACGGACGGACAGAGTGAAACTAATAGGAATATTTTTTTAAATTTTTTTTGGAAATGTGCTAAAAAAGGGTTGAGGTAAATTAAACGGAAGTTTTTTGAGAAACATACGATTTGTTCAAAAAATGTAATAAAATTTTTTTTAATTTTCTAATTAATAAATTGTTATCTAACTCCGTTTCTATATGACCATATATGAAAATTTCGGTCAATAGCAGGGTAGGTACATATAGTAGTTTAGTTATTAGAAAACAGCCTGTATGTAAAAGGTTATAAGACGAATGATTCATGTATAAATATGTTATGAATATATTGTCTTATTAGAATTGATCTTGATTCTTTTCAGTTAATTACTACGTGAAGCAGTACTAGACCTTAGTATAATCAAAGAACATATAAGAAGTGTCATCTCATACAAATTTTGAAAATATTTTTTTTTCATTTGTGTGTTGTGATATGACGACCAACATCAGGAATTTTTTTTTTCTGATTTTGTTTTTATTTTCTCTCTCTCATCAAATCCGCTCTTAAAATATATATTATATTTGTACCATTTACCATTTAAAACCAATAATCAAAAAAAAAGAAAAAAGTAAAATACAAAATTTTAAAGAGAATAAGAGAATGCTCTTTTATTTTATTTTTTTTCCCGACCGTATGCATCATAGATGTAAAAATTGAAAAAGTGTTCTGATGAGACTACCTATAATTATATGTTCTTTGCTATAATATATTTGTAAAATTGCTTAAATTATAATGAATATAATACTCTTAATTCTATTGATTTCAATTTAATCTAAAACATAAAGGTCCAAATATCTCGGAAACGACTAAGAATAGACCACCATCCTAACCCATGCGATAATTTTGTTTTTTTAGCCTTAGAAATCGCTCTCTCAAATATTTGAAATCTTATGCAAAATAGTCTGTGTGTAATAAAAGTAAATAAAATAAATGTTTTGGATAAAATAAATGCCTCTTTGTTATTTCGATTTTAAAAATTCGGACTAAGATTCGGATTAACTGTGCCCAATATCTATAAAGGAAATGAAAAAAATGTGTATCTATGATACTAAAATGTATAATTATTTACCAATTGAATGATTTAATGTTGCATCTTTTAAGCTTTTTTTAAGAAAATAATGTGATAATTAAAATCAGATAATAAATAAAAAAGAAATTAAAAGTTATATATTTAATAGAATCTGTATGTTTAAATTTGCTTTTAAATTAATTATTTAATCAAATTAAATATCTGTTATGAAAAGATAACTGCAATTCTTCCGTATATTAATTCTGTATTTATAAATTTTTGATTTTTTTTTTTTTTGTTATTAATAAAGATAATTTTATACAACTTGGTAGAATAAAATAAATACCACATAATATGTATGTAGACCACAAAAACCATTTTTTTTTTAAATTTAATTTCAAAGTTCGTTTTATAAAAATCATTTTTTATATTATTTTGATATATTATACTGAAAATTATATAAATTCTATATATATGTTAATAAATAATATATATAAATAATATTATGTTCTTTATATATGAAAAAAAAAAAAAAAATAATAATAAATAAATACCTATAGATATTTTTTAGACAGCATATCCTGGAAATATTAAATTTATTTAAAATTTTATTTTTTTTTTTAATTTTCAAATGAATTTGTTTTTATATCAATCTTTTTGAATATTATGTTGTTCTTAAAAATTAGGTACTTTAAACTTTTTTTTTAATATTTGTTCTGATCACTTGACTTGATCTTATTTACAAATAATGTCAGCTTGATCTTGTCTTTTCCAAAAATTGTTTGGTATTATAGCACATGATTCGTTACAATTAAATATAAAAGGTTTTTCATGACATGTTCTTTGTTTTTGATTCCAGTTATTACATGTTTTTTGGCTGTATTCAAAATCACCCAAAAACAAACCATCAAAATTCCAAAGATGTCGTATCGTTCAAAAAAATTGAAGCGATTTGTAAATTGATTTTTAGATGGTTTTGTTTTCAAATTTTTGAGCAATTTTCCATTATGCAAATACCAAAGGCTGGATACAAAACCGTTCAAACTAAAGTATCCAAAACTCAAAAATCATAAATCATCCAAAAAAAAATTTGGGCTAATTTTAATTTTTACAAAAAGTCAAAAAAAAAAATTTCCCAAAAAAAATAGCTCAAAATGAAATGACGGAAAGTCAAAAAAAGTCGTACACAAAACCGTCCAAACAAAACCATTAAAAAATAAAAAAAAAAAAATCATCCAAAATATTTTGGGTAATTTTCAATTTTTCAAAATATTCAAATAGTTTTAGAGTTGGATTCAGCATTCTGAAAAAAGTATGCATGTACATATATATATATTATAATAAATATTCTGATTTTTAGACAATTTGTTTTTGGGTGATTTTGAACACAGTCGTTTTTTGTACTTTTGAAAGTCACGTTGTTGTAGTTCAGTACAAATGACAGACAACACATATGCTAGATTTATAGTCAAGGTTTTAAAGTTAATTTTTGATTTTTGGATGGTTTTTTTTGGACGTTGAATACAACCTTTTTGGACTTTCCGTCAGTTTGTTTTTATCCCAAGGATCTGTCACCTACCTTTTGTTTTTAAATTTTTTTTTTTTTTACGAGGGTTGGTGGAAAACTCGAAAGTCACCAAGAGGAACTGCACGTGCTTCCTCAGGATAGTGTTGGACTTTAACCAACCAAAACCACCCCACTTTTAAAACCAAACTTTAGGATGGAAACTTTAATACAAATGTACAGTTTGGTTTTGGGGATAGCGATGTGGGAAGGATAATTGGAGAAGTTGGAATTAGGAAATTTGGATTATGGGGAATAAGTAGGATCCCTCATAATTTGGAGGGACATTTTGAAGGAAGATGTAAATGTTCTTCTTAAACTTAAATTAATCGTACTAATATGAACTACTAACTTTAGGGAACACATGCGATGGTATATGGTTCCACAAACGGGACGTGCGCATGACAAACGAATTTCCATAAGCTGTATTTCGCCATCTTGATAACTCGTTGAAAAACTTTGAGTGGAGGCATTAACGGTTTTATTTCTTTGGAACAGGTGTTAATCCCTATACGAGATATCTATAAAACAAGGTCAGTGATCCAACTGTGCGACGATGACTGAGTGGAGTAACACCTGTAAACATTGAAGTTACACTGGGGTCTTTGATAAGATGAATAACTCTGTTTTGCACATTATCTAAATATCCCAGTGCTGTTTAAGAGCCTGCAGCCCAAATGTGTGCATTATACTCTATTTTCGCCATAATGTACGTTTTATAGATATTGAGAAGATTAGATGCGGAAAAGTAAGTTTTGCAGCGATACAAAAAAACCTCATACAAGTTTAACAAAATTAGAGAATTTTTAATTTTTTCTAAATATTTTATTATTTTTAACAATTTGGTCATGCAATTGTACCATCTAAAATAATATTAAAGAATTATTAAGGGGAATATGAGGTCTAACGTCTAAGATCTGAGTGTAACTGCACTAGAATATTGAAGAACAATATGATTTACTGTTTAATATATGATGATAGTAAGGTCATATTCTTAACTGCTTAACTTGTCCATATAATTTAAAAGATCCTGAAATTATAGTATAATTATTCAAAATATTTTGTATATAGAATATAGATACATAAAAAAGTGAATTTTTGATTATGTTAAAATTTTTTAAATATACTGTTATTGCTTTAACGTTAAAATTTTATTAATATTAATTAAATTATATTTTATTTATGTGATAATAAATAATAATAAATTTATTAATTCTTTAAAAATACATTTTCAAGAAAGATGTGCTTTCAAAATATATGTTGTATTAAATTTAATAACTAATTGCCTTAAACGAATATATAATAATTTAGTTCTAATATATTATTTAATATTATTATATTATTTACTTTTTAAATATATATTATCAAATATTACATAAGTTTATAATAACTAAAATGGAAATCGGCAAAATGTACAAAATTTAAGAAACATGCAAAGTTTTAGAAATTTTCAAGAAAATTTGATACTTTAATGCAATGTTCTTTATGCTTTCTTTTTGTTATTTTGATATTTTAAAGCTTAGTTGGAACATTCTGAATTTTATTAATATAATATAAATAAGTTTAGATTGAAAAAAGTTTCCTTTACAGTATACTAAGCATATTTCAGAGTATACGAAATATATACTATGTACAAAGTATGTAAAATTACGATTTGTGTTAAAATTTTATTGATTTGTTTTTTTTTTCTTTTTTAGCAATGAGGAGAATAAACCTTTTTGTAGTAAGTCAAATTTTTATAATAAGTCAAAATACAAACCGAAATCCATAAATAAAAATCCAAAAGCCAAAGTCCACAAAAAAACCATCCACAAAAAAACCATCCACAAAAAAACCATCCACAAAAAAAATCCATAAAATTTACAAAAATGAAATGTGCAAAAATTAATCATGGTGATTTTGAATTTCTGAAATTAAAGCAACGAAGAAAAAATAGCCATCTATGAAATCCCTCCTAATTTTCAAAATCGTGTATACATGAGAGTATACATAAATTATCTGTAAAGGGCGAATCTAACTCAAATATCCTTCCTCACTCAGAATCTGGCACATTCATATATATATATGAAAGCGAATGTTTGCCTGTTTGTCCGACTATTTATAGAATCCTAAACTGCTCAGTCGATCATCATGAAAATTTATATATAAAATTTTTTGGGTATTCGGAGTGTTTCTGAGCTAACTATATAGCTTTAACATCAAGTTGTGGCTGTGGTCCACATATTTAAACTTCTTCGATAAAAAAAAAAAAAACGGTTTGACCGATTGACTTAAAATTTTTGTATACGTGTTTCTTTTTGACAGTAGAGTTGACTTTTGTCATAGACTTGGACGGCTAGTATATATATATATAAACATTCTGGAAAAAGCGGCAATCCTGATTTTGAATCCAACTCTGAAATCCCTCCTAATTTAAAATATCATATATACATTTATATAAATATTCTGGAAAAAGCGCATAATTCTGATTTTGTAACCAACTATGAAATCCCATCTAGTTATCTTCTAAATTTTCTTAGTTAGTTACTTTTTCTAAATTGAACTGATTTTGTTTTTATTTTTATAATTTTCTGCATGTTTATTTCTGCGATTTCTGCAACTTTTGTGTTTTTGGATTATTTTCCCTGAATTTTTTTTTGTGGCAAAAATCATTATGGATTTTATTTTTGGTCGATTTTGGGACTCATCCGCTAAATTAACCTTATACATGTAAACCATAGTTTGATTCGTTTGATCGCCTTGCTAACATTATAATCATCTGAAAATGATTTTCACATATTTTAAACTTTTTCGAAGATAAAAGAAAAAATTCATGAAATTAATTTTAGAAAGTAGGATTGTATTGACTAACAAAATATGATAGAAACGAGATACTGCAAGAAATCAAAATGTAAAATAAAATATTTAAGGGTTAAATCTCACCTGTTTCAAAATTTCAAAAACATAGTTGTGAGATAATTTAATAGTGTCCTGAAGGTAGTTTGTAAGGTAATGTTTGTAATATCACATTTTACTTATATTATAGTTAAAAAATACAAAACGGTGATCTGTAGTAAAATTTTAAAACAATTTAAAATTGCATTGACATCATCTTAACAAATAATTTAGAATAGATTATATTATGACATATGACAGAAAATTGCAACGAATTAACAAAATTACCGAAAATCAATTTTAATTACCATGAATTCACTTAAAGTTTTTCGTCATTTAAATTATATGGTATAAAATAATAGAATCTGCAAAATTAGAAAAGTAATATTTTATATTAAAAACTCAAAAACAAAAAAATAAAAACAGTTTTCAAATAAAATTAATTTGTTTTTCTTTTGCATTTTTTTTTTCTATCTTTCCCTCTCTTCCTCCTGAATTTTACATTTTCGTGTTTAGATTAATTCTTTTCGCATCTTTTTTTTGTTTCAACATATTTCTTTTTTTTTTCTTTTCTTTTTTTTTGTACTCTTTTTCACCTCAATTTAACAATTTGATTACTAATGCCTTTTATTTTAGTAAAGGTGTGTCTACACGTTTCAATGTTTATATTAAAAATGTGAATACGAAAAATAAGAGACAGATATAGCAAAGACATTTTATACGATAAATTATTATCATTTGATAGAATAATAAAATAAAATAAAAAAAAAACAAAAACATAAAAACAAACGACATTAAAAGAAAGAGAAAGAAGATTGAAATGGACAACCATGTAAACACATTGACGGTATTGTTTAACAACACAACAGTATACAATATAATATAAATTTGATACGAGGATTAAATGGTAAAACAAAGACCAAACAAAAATAATGAAAAAAATAAAAGAAAGTATAAAAGAAAATAACAAGAGAAATAAATATATAAAAAAAAGTTAGTCTTGTCATTTATCGGATATTTATTTTTTTTTATATCGGTTATTTATCGGAAATTTTTAATTTAATACAATATATATACGTACATATTATTGTATATATTATATTAGGAATAAATTTTAAACTAATATTTTTTATGCAGTATAGTTTGTATAAATTATAGTATATAATTTGTTAAATCCCTTAGTCTGTATAAATTCCTCTTAATTTATTCATTAAACAAAAAAAAAGATTTTTTGTGTGAGTTAAAAGAATCAAATGAAATTCTTAATATTAAGAATTAATAGTACCTTTGTTTTATGTAAAAAAATCCCTTACTTCACTAATAAATTTATTCTAATGTACTGCCTCACAAATCATTTTCTATAAATTCTAATTTCATAATTTTTGCTAAGGCTTGCATTTATGTAATATTTTTAAATTTTAACGAATATAGCAAAGAAACTAAAAGTGCATGTCATAAAACGTAAAAGAAATATCAATCTTGCATTTAAATAAAAAATATTTGCTTTAGATTATATTATTGGTGTAGATGATCTGCGGCTTTTTGATTTAGGTTTATCGTGCTCACCCTATTACTACGTGCCGTGGATTTTACCTGAAATTATAATACTTTTGTCAAATCTACTGCCTCTAAGAAAGTAAAGATCCGAATAGGGATTATTATTAGTAGTTCATCTTAGGCAAAGCAATATGCTCCTAGATGTACATATCTTGCTCGGAGTAAAGCTCAATATCCGATTCTTAACAGAATCTACATGTACCGTTATTTTCTATTCCGATTTTCTTTAAGGGTCTTTTTAGCCGGAACTGTTCCGACAGGAATTCTGTTAGAATTCTCAGTTTAATTTTACTGAATCGTATGATTTTTTCCTATATTTTCTGAATATAGTTTTCTAGAAGATCTTCAGATTGTCTAAGCCCGGATTTTCACTTGCATAACTTGCTCCTACACATTTCCTTTTTGATTTTGAGTGTTTCTCTTATTTTGTGTTTACCTATGTTGCAAAATGGTTCGGAATCGTAAAGGATGTTGCAGCTTTTTCTTTTACAAAACAATCCGCTTCCACATTTTTGTAAAAACGTAATTCTTTATAACAACCTTATAAACAAAACATTTGATACATTTCAAACAACACATTTTTACTATTTTTTACAAAATAAAAATAAATTACAAAAATATATTTAAAAAAAAAAAAAAAACATCAGTGTTAGAATTGAAGGCAAAGAGTACAAAATTTATATATTTGATGGGCTAGGCAAATGCTATTATCTTTAACTTGATTTGTGTTGTTAACTTGATAGTTTTTACATTGATACTTTCATTGGACAACCAAATAAATATATTTGTATTCAAGCAATAAAAAAACATAAACATAAGGCGACCTCAAAATAAGAAATTCAGAAAAAAAAAAGATATAAGAAATCAAAAAAAAAAATTATATGTATAATGAAAAATAAAATCTAAATTGAAAAAGCTGCTCCCTCTAAAAATATTTAAACAAAAGGTTAAAAAAAAAAATTAGGACATTGTGAATATTTCGCTTAAAATAAATAAATAAATAAAAGAAAAAAATAACACAATGTTTTTGTAAAGCAAACGAATAAAAAAGAAAAAGGAAAAACAATATAGCATAGATAGTATAAAGAAAATGATAAAAAGATTTTCATTAGTTTATTTATAGCTTCACTTTTAAATGAGGAGTTCCGGTGTTAAATATAAAATATTTTCATATACCTAGTTTATATAACAACATTATTGTTTTTCTTTTTTTGCAACATTAATTTTCTGAATCACAAACATATAATTAGTTTGATTATCATTATTGTTGTTATACAATTTTATTTTAATTTTCATATTTATTTTAATTAGAAAAATATTTCATAAAACTTTAAAAGAAATTAAAAATATATATAGAAAATTATTGATTGTTTATAGAGAAAGGAAAAAAATTTTAATATTTGTGCTATATATATATTGTTAAAGCTTTTTAGGATAAGATATATATAGTAAAATATATATTTAGTTAGGATATATTTTTACTATAAATATATAAACATTTGTTTTATATATTTATCTTTAGTCGCTTCTGTTTGTTTCATTTTATTATTTGATTTCATCGATTTCTATTTTTCAATTCATCAATTTGAATTCATTCTAATTATCTGGCAATTCTATCTACCCATTTCTCTATAAATTACATATTTGTAAAAACGTGGTTAAATCGATTGGAGACACAAACCATGATTGTCAATGTAAATCAAAATACATATTCCATTTTATTATTTTGAATTTTTTTAAAATCACGACTAAAATTTTTTTTTTTTAATGAATTTCTCTGCCACATAAATGTACACAGGCAATTACGCAGCCTTTCCTGTAAAAAACTTAAAAATTACACTAGTAAACTACTACTTCCGGTTGTCTGATTTGCTCCAAAAGCTTATCAATTTGAGATATTTACGTCAAAACCTTAAATATAAAATTTCAAAGAATTGCGTTCAGCCGTTTGGACTGCACACGTGCCCACAGACACACACACACAGACAAGCATCACGCTAAACATTTTTTTACGCACCGAAGTAGTAAATATTTGCTAAAATCTCGGGTACAAATTTTTGGTATGAAAACAATACCTACCTAATACATTATAATGCCATGGGTAAAAATTGAAAATTTATAGTGTTGGGTGCGGAATCCCGAAAATCAAAATTGCAAATTCAAAATTCCGAAAAACAAAAATTCTGAAAATTTAAATCCCGAAATTACAAAATTCCAAAAATCAAAATACCGAAATTTCAACATCTCGCATAGCCATATATGGATATAAATACTCCGTAAAAGGGGAATACATTACAGTAATTCCACACATATATACCAATTTCATTCAAAAGTAATTAAATTTTCATATTCCCATAATATCAAAAATAATTAATTTTGAAAATCCCGCATACAAAAGTTTTCAATTTCGACATTTCACTTAAAAAATAATAAATTTTATACGAATTTAGACATTTTATGAAAAAAAGATTATTTTTGGAAGAACCGGGGGCTCTCGCCGAAAAACAAAATTTTTCTTTAGTTTTCTTATAGTCTTGTTATCTATGTTTTTACGTTTATTTAAATTTATTATTATTCTTATTGTAAAAAGTTAGGTATTCTTACTGATGAAAGGAACATAGTTCTCAAGAACGTTTTTAAGATAAATAAAAACTATATTAGAACAGAAATATATTTCTTTTTATTTCATTAAAAAGTTAAGTGACAGAAGACCAATATTATTTCTAGATTACCAGACTGGCATATTCAACGCCGGATTTATTTAGTATAAACCTTATATTTTTCTAAGGCTGAAGCAAAGCTTCAGATGGACATATAATTCTTGAAAATTTAGATTATTGCGTATCATATTTGAGTTTGGGTCTAGGATAATTTTCTTTTGTTTTGAATATATTTCCATCATACAAAAAATTGTGTTTTTGAAGCTATTTAATGCGGTAACCAGATATAAGACGACAGGTCCATTATAGTATTTTGATCCACCTACATGTATAATAACACCATGCATTTCATGGGATATTACACCATAATATTTTTTTCTTGCAGGATATGAGAATAGAATTTTCGGCTAAAAACAATATTGTAGTATTGTGTTTTTAAAGATATAAAGAAGAAATAAAAGAAACCCCTTACGCTTAGTTTTTATAAAACTTTCTGGAAAAGCGAAAATTTTTTCCAGCTATTTTACAAAAAATATCTTTCAATTGTGTTAAATTTTTTTATATGTATATTATCATAGCTATTATTTATATAACACAATTTTAAAAGCACATTACGAAACAAACGCGGACGAAAATATTAAATTTAATAGGTATATAGAGAAATATAATTCGTCCCGCCCAAATTTGTCATAAGATTATTATGGTTTTATGAACTGTGGTCCTATATTCTTTCATTATTTTAAGCATTTTCAGCCACAATTTAAAGCAATTTGACTTAGCATTTTATTTAAAAATTATTGATTTCTTAAATTTTTTTTATCCAAAAAATCAGTTATATAAAAAAAGAAAATTTAATTCCAAAAATTATTTATAAAAGAAAATCCATATTAGAATATTTAATGGATAAAAATATGTTTTAAATAACGGCTAAACAGTACAAAACTTAATGAAATACAAAAAAAAAAAAAAAATAAAATAAATACTTTTGTTCTTATATTATGTATACCTTTAAGTTTAACCTTAATAAATTTAAATTTTTACCAACCCACGAATTTTATTTAAATATTATTTTTTGCCACCCCGTAATGTGCTTTATTACTACAAAAATTTTCTCAATAAGGAAAGGAGAAAAAGGAAACTACTAACAATTTGTTCTCGTCCTGTTCCGAAAATAAAAAAAAAAAAAACAAAAAAATTACAATTATATCCGAAATTGCAAACAATTAATAATACAGTCGAATAATGTTGGCAGATTAGCTGCCGGCAATAAAGTAAAAATTATAACTTAAAAAAATGAACAACAATATAATAAAAAAAAAATAAAATGTGCTCCTTCCATAGCGATTCCAAAATAAATGAAAAAAAAAAAAATTAAGTCTAAAACAAAAGAGAGTATATTTTTCATCACCTGTTCAAAAATCGAAAAAAAATTTTTTTTTTTATATAAAAAATATCCCCCTGCTAATGAAACTTATAGCACCTCATCTAATGACCAATATTCCCAATTGTCATTTAATGCTAATGACCCTCGTACTTTGCGTAAAAATAATGTTCTGAAAAAAACAGGGCTGGGCACAAGGTGAAGTAAATCTTCCAATACATATTTTTATTTATTTTAATTCAATATTCAAGCCATTATATGAACGGTTAAAATTTTCCAAATTCTATAATAGATCAGGAATAATGAATTTTTCAACTAGCATCTTTTGAAACTTTCTAAATACATAGTAAAATATAGATCAAATAACCATTAGATACAAATTTATAAACATTTTGTAAAATACTAAGTGGCTAAGTGGCACTAAGTGGCTTTTTGTTTCAAAAGCTATTATATAAATTTTATACAAATTGACGAGAGGAATGAACATTAGATGTAGTCATAAAATTTTTATGAATTTGCTAAAATTTAGAAAAAAAACTGGCACTATTTTTCAATTTTATCACTAATACCACCCCTGTATAATGAAATACATACACATATATAATATTAATAGTGTTAATATTTACTTGTAAATAGCTTAAATATATATATTTTACAGTTGTTTTCCTTTTTTTCATTTTTAAACTGCATGCCAATAAAAAAAAATCCAAATTTACACCGCATTATTTGCGAAAAAAAAAAAATTAAAAAAAAATTAAAAAACAAAATATTACATGACATAAAAATATGAATTGCGTGCAATAAATTGCTAGTAATTATTTCATCATAATAAATTAACGGGAATAAAATGTCACCCTCCCATATTGTTAACAATTACTGTAATCATAAATACAACTATCGCCATCTTCATTTTTATTCATCTATCACCATCATTCATCTATCAAACCAGTTCTATCATCACCCCACTACCATTAACATCACCCCAACAATCACTAAATGGATCCAAACCCATCTGATTCGATCAGAGATATATAACGAAATAAAATTGTTATAAAATGGCACTTAAGAGATTACATAAGTATAACGGTAAACAGAATAATCAAAATTAAAAGGAGGATAAAAAAATGAAAATTAAAATGTAAACGTTATAAATTACTGTACAAGTCGAATGGAAATTCAAATTATTTTGACAATTATTATTAAATTCCTTTTGTTTTGTTTTATTTTGTTTGATTTTCTTTTTTGCGATTCTATTGTGAATTTTTCAGAATTATTTTTGTATGTTTGAGAGAAATGTTAAACAAAAAAATTAAAAACCATATTCCCAATGTAGAATATCGGATCAAAAATGAATTATAAAATCATTTAAATTGTGAGTGAAATTTTATGACTGATATTTGAACATAAATAATATAAAAAATTTTTTTTTTTTTAATTTTATTCTTATCGAAATCAAACTAATATTAAAATTTTGCAGTAATATATAATATCTGTTAAAAAATACGAAACTATAAGAATATAGAGCTTATTTGTCGTTTTTCCCGGAAGCAATTTTTTAAAATAACATAAAGAACATTTTCATTCAACATTAGGTAACATTTAATTACATATTTTACGAAATTAATTTAGCAATCGAATTGTTTTAAACTAGATGGGTTTTTATATTCCGTTAATTTGAGAAAAAGTGCAGTGCCATAGTAATGTGCTGCCATATTTTAAGTTTAAACTCCATTTTCCGTTTCGTCAGCTGATTGATCATAATAACATAGACTTCGAAGGATATAGAAAAAAAAAATTGATAGTGCAGTAATCGTAATAAAGTAAATCCATGTAAAGGATATCCAAGAGAAGGATATTTTTCACCCCGTCATATAAAATTATTTAAAAGTATACGAGTATAATAAAGCTGTTCAATAAATTTCTGTATTATCTGACTAATGTTGCTGTTCGTAAGGTTGGCACCTTTTAAATAAATTATTTTAGGTTCAGCCTCTGATCATGTCAAAATATTATATAAAATTTATAAGATACTAAAATAAATAAATGCAATTATAATTTAATACTTGTATCGCAACCACATCTCTAAAGGAAAGGTTGATTTATTTCCTCATTATTATATGGAATCCAATATAAAAAACTAAAACAAAAAAAAGTTTGAATACCTATCTAAAAAGTTTGGAACTCCTTTAAATTTCTTACATTAAATGTTAATTTAAGTAATCTGTATTAAATCTGATAGAGTAGTATAAATATATTCAAACAGAATAAGTCTTAGGTAAATACATTTGTTTTTTTTTTCGATGATCGAGGGAACTTCAAAAGTCACCTACAGAAATTGCACTTGCTTCCTCCGGATAGTGCTGTACCTTCACTAACCAATATTACAGCCTTTAAAATCAGATTTTAGTGTGGGATCTTTAATACAAATGCAAAGTTTGATTTTCAGGATAAGAATGTTGGAAGCATTCTTCCGGAAATGTGGTTTAGAACATTTATAATTATGGAGAATGGGTAAAAAATTTGGAGGGAGAATTTGAAGAAACATGTCAAAGTTCTTCTTAAACATCCTACAGATATCACTTACTTCTAAATCGTATACATATGAGTTGCTAAATTTTGAAAACACATAAAATGGCATAGGGTTTTATATACGCGAAATGCGCAAGACAAACGAATTTCCATAAGTTGTGTTAAGATAAGTTCTATAGTGTAGGGATGGCATCTGTCGCGCTCTTTGTTTCTTGTAGCAAAACTTTGAGTGTAGGCATCAACAATTTTATTTCTTTAGAACATGTATATATTCCTACAAAAAGATAGGATCAATGGCCAACTTTACGCCCAGGGCTCGGTAAAGTGAGCTATGAGATAAGACTGGTATCGTAAATAAATCGAATAGCTCTGTATTCGAGTTAACTCTGTATTCGAGTTAACGAACAGTAATTCCTTGTTGTAGGAAATTTGTGAGGTATGCATTAACAAACAGGGATTCTCTCTTATAGGAAGTTTTTGAAACATATATTAAAATAATGTGCTGTAACATATATTACACGGTTAAAATTTGAAAATAAAAAGTAGTTTATTTAAAATGCGGTGTTTTTGGGGTAGTTTATATTGAAATTTTTAATACTTGTAATAATAATAGTAATTTAAAATTGAGTATTCCAGTAATTATAATGAATTGTAATTAACTGCTATATACTTTTACCTTGTACAGATACTTAAATTGACCATTTTATGCTTAATACTATATTATGATATAGAATAAAAATATAAACTTTTTTATAAAATGTTATAAATCAAAACTAGCCGAAAGTTTAATCATATTTCTTTAAAGTAAAATATATAATTAAAGTAACCTAATAAAGAAATTATAATATTCTTTTTTATAAAAGTATTGTTAGTAGGTACCTACTGTTGAAAAAAATTATTGTACGTTAAATAAATTGAGTGCAAGGATCTTCGGTGCATTTTTTTTTTAATGTCCTTAATAATTAAAAATATATTCATGAAATTAATAAAAAAATGTTAAATGGCAGGTACGAAAATAATAAAAATATAAAGCAATTAATTGTATTTTTATTTAGTAGTGTTTTCCTACTGACTGTTTTGTCAAATCTTCGACTTTTTTGAAAAGAATAACCACTTTCTGTTACTGAAAAAAAGATACTTTTCCTACATGTGTAAGTTTATGATTTCATGGATTTAGTTGTTATCATATATATAATACACAAGACCTTGGAGAGAACTTGCCAACATATAAAAAACAATATTTTATTTCTATAATAAACCATACACACTCTTTATAAATTATCCTGGCAATAATATTTCAATGTATCTCTTTAATCATTACCAAAAAATTTAGCAAATTTTATTATCAGAGACTCCAGATCATATACTCAAAAACGGAGGTTTAGTCCGAGCAAGATATGTGCCTCTCGGAGCATACTACTTTGCCGAAGATGAAATGCTAGCAATAAATCCTATACAAATCTTTACTTTTTTAGAGACAGTAGGGCTGACAGAAGTATTATAAGTTGATGCAGGATCCACAACACGTAGTAACAAGGGGAGTACAATAGATTTATAACAAAAAGTCGCAGTGTCATTTATATCTCTTTAATAAATCTAATCTTATCTATTATCAGAGACAGAAAACTTTCATTAAAAGTAGGAATTTCAAGATTTTTTATTTTCAATGCAAATAAATTTAGCAAATTTTTAATTTGTTATTTTCATCATCACCACGACCATCACGATCAATATAATTGGCTGCAGCACGGTACGCAAAAAAAATAAACGCTAAACCCTTAAAAGTAATTTTGTTAAATAATAAATTAAAATTTTGATATGCGATGTAGAAAAAATTCGAAATTTTATTTTAATATAAAATTCGGCAGATTTGGCAAAGTGTTTTATAACATAAATTTATTACGAAAACAATTTTTAAACTAGAACGATATAAAAAAGTGTTCATGGAATTAAGATGTCATTAGATGTGGAAAAAAAATAGCATTTTATTAGATGTCATATGGTTTTAAATTACTTAGGTGTGAGCTAAAAAATTAATAAAAAGTGATTTTTCAATTATAAATAGGCATCAGTTAAATAGGTGATATTATCTTAAAAGAAAGTTTTTCAAACAATTTCAGAGTACTTGAAATTTATTTTTGGAGGAAAACTATAATTTAGGTGATTTTTCTTAGGAACTTAGATATTGTGACGTATTAAAATATAAGGAAGAGTATGGTTAAAAAATGCACTTTTAAGAAGTTTATTCATCATCCTAGGATTAAATTGAATTGAATTATTAAGCTTTAGAATTTATTTTGAATTTTAAAAAGCACTTTTAAATAAAAAATTTTACTTTTGGTATTTGAATTTTGAAACAACTAAAATTCAAGGAATTTAAAGGAAAGTAACACTTATCACATGTTTATAAAGAAATGTACATAAATATCCATGGAAAAGTTGCTTTTAGATTTCCCAAAATTCTAAAATCGAATTTTTTCCAGTATTCCAATACATTCCTTATACGAAAATCTCAAAATAAATAAAATATTTTAATAGGAAAATTTCATGTTCACGTAATTTAAATATTTTCTAATTTTGAATGAATTAATAACTGGAAGATGTTATTAAAATGGTCATAATATTAAAACTTTGACTTCGCAAAAGTATCTTTGTGTATAAAATATTAGATTCTCATAATTATTTATAATATATCTTGTATACACTAAAATTTTACTTAACGTTCAAATAGTCTTGGGAAAAACTTTTGATTTTGAAAAGTCGAAAAAAAAAAAGTATTTATAATGTACAAAAAAGTAATTATTGAAAGTTTTCATTATTGTGTCCATAATTGAAAAACTTTTACAGTTCCATTTTAGATAAAATTGGTATAAAAAAAAAGGAAAAAAAAAAAATGGTAAGCTCTATCTGAAAAAATAGAGCTCAAAATGAAAAGACCATCTCGGAAGAAGTGACTTTGAAATTATTAACGGTGATTGAAAAACAAATGAATGTTGAATCAATGACAGACAACTTTTTCGAGTTTCATTATTTTTGTAGAATAATTGCAATCTTCTAGTTTAGTAAATTAATGCATTATTTCGAAGTTAATACTCAAAGAAACTAAATAATGTCATTGTGCGGAATCTCTTTACATTTAAAACGGAATGAAACTGATATAAAAATTTTTAAAAATTGTATTGGCTATATCTGACTATAATGATAGCAGTTTTTAAAATTAAGTTGTCAATTTTTCAATTAAATAAGGTAATAATAATAATATCATATTATAAAAATTATGATTTTATTAATTTGACTGACAGTTTTCAATTTTTCATTCCTCTATTTTCTGCTTTTTTAAAATGTAATCAAAATTTTTTATTTTAATCATAAAAAAATAATATGTAAAAAAAATATTTTTTAAAATATGCTTTTATCGAAACCAAATTCGCCCCCTAAAAAGTAGAAAATAAAATTGATTGCAAAACTTTAGCTTTTTTGACTGTTATAATATAAAAGTGAATTGCTAGTGCAAGCATTTTGGACTGTTATAATATAAAAGTAAATTGCTGGAATAAAGTTAAATAAAAATCTAGGAAATTTGAGGTTCGTGTTTCTTTTTTATTCCAGCAATTTACTTTTATATTATAACAGTCCAAAATGCTTGCACTAGCAATTCACTTTTATATTATAACAGTCAAAAAAGCTAAAGTTTTGCAATCAATTTTATTTTCTACTTTTTAGGGGGCGAATTTGGTTTCGATAAAAGCATATTTTAAAAAATATTTTTTTTACATATTATTTTATTTTATACTTTTTAGTTTTAAATGAAACACATAATTTGAATTTAAAAATATGGGATATTTTTTATTCATACATAAATTAATTATTGTTTCTGATATAAAATACGTTTTATAATTTTATACCAAATGTTTAAGTAAATTAAGAGATGTTAAATCGATTCCATTACAGCAAGAGTAAAAATTTTTTATTCCAGTATGTAATTCATAAATAAAGAAAGTACCTCGCAGGGTAAAATATGTACCAAAATACTGTGATTACATAAATATTACAATCCAACAACATAACTCGAATGAAAATGATATACATAAATGTACTTTACTGTATATTTCTATAGTATACTATTAGTAGTATATCGTATATCCAAACAAACATCTAACCTTGAACACCTACCTACCTAATCGCTTAATAAGATCATGCAGTAAAAAATGTTGACAAATATCTTGATTTAAATTATAAACAAATGGAGCGGAACAAAATAATTTAGGAAATTAGTTTAACATAATATTATGTGTATCCAGCCATTGGTGCAGTGGTTGACGCACCGCTTCTCATTCATAAGGGAATCAGAGGTCACGGGTTCGATTCCCGGCTGGTTACAATAAAAATATTCATATATCGCAATATGTAAATACTTTATAATATATCATTATATCACGTACACATTCCTACCAGGAAACAAGGGTTATAGCTACCACATTTATGTACCACGGTACCTGAATATAAATAAATAAATAAATATTATGTACATACGTACGTACATATTTACATACGTAGTTTTAATTTTTTGTGTTGACAAATCATAATGCGTAATAGATTTTTTGTTTGTAAATCATAATGCGTAATGCGCAAAAGCATAATTTTGTAATGATCTTTACTTTTTATATTCTTTTCTATGTACAAAAATAATATTATGTAGGTACATAAAATTTTATTTAAAAAATATTGATGAATAGAGTTAAAAAAAAAAAAAATAAAATTATACATGTATACGAATTGGATTCGAACCCCAGTCCACACATTAACACTCACTTTCAAGGCCTGTACACTTTCCTCTGCACCATATATGCATTAATTCAATATGCATTAAAGAATGTTGACAGCAAATATTTTGATTTAAATACTAAACAAATGTTGTAAACAAAATAACTTAGCAACATACATAAAAATATTATATGTATGGATTGTGTTTTGCTAATTATGCTAATACAAAACACCAGGAAAGATCAAAAATATAATGTGTATGTTTGTATGCATGAATAAGAGATAAAAATGTAAGTTTTAAATTGATATATACAAAAATGTATACATATTTAATTCAAAAAATGTTGATGAATAGATAGTTAAAAAAAAAAAAATGTTGCATGTGAACTGTATTCGAACAACATGATCCCCACTTTTGAAACCTGTACACTATCCTCTGCACCATACTACACTTACAAATGTTGCTAACAGATTACGAAGATAATAAAAAGCGTGACAGAATGACAAATAAATAAATAAATAAATAAATAAATAAATAAATAAATAAATAAATAAATAAATAAATAAATAAATAAATAAACCGACAGCGACGAGTTAATATAAAAGCATATAAAATTAGTATTTATTTGAAATTAATTTTTGTTAAATTACTTAAAAAAAATCCAAAGGACATTTTATATAAAATTAAATACATACCCAATTAAGCATTCTCATTTTCCTACTTCGTCCTTTCTCTTCCCTCTTCTCCTCCTTCTAGTATATTTTAAATTTCAATATGTAAATCACATATTTCATATGTCATATACTTAAAGTTTTTTTTTCTTATTTTTTCATGAAATTTATTTTAAAAATAAACAATCAAAACCCCTTCAAATTGGAGTTAAGGTTTAATGCCTTGAAAATTATTTAATGGTATTAAATATTTAAACATTCAAGGTTGCAATGAAAATTGTGAACAAAAAAAAATTATCCTTGTAAAGCTTTTTCAAACATAACAAAATTTTATTTATGTATTAATTCAAAAAAAATTTTATGTTTTTATTATTATACAACTCCCCTTTGAAAACTTATAATTCTTTTATAAATATGCAGCCTTTAAACAATAACAGAGGAAACAAAAATACCATTAACTGAAGAAAAATAAAAACAATAAACAAAAAAAAAAAAACATATTTTATACTGTCAGCAGTACAAAAATATGACTTCCGGTCAGATTTTCACTTGTATTTCATTTTTTTTTTCGTTTTTTAATTTTTAAAAAAAAATTGCGCCTATAAAAGCCAACGATAATTGCTTCCTTGATTTTAACGCTACTGTTTACCTTAACGATTTTAAACAGTAATGTAATTAGGTTAATTTTTGACACACATATCTATTATATGGTTTTATTTAAACCCACAACCTTCAAAAATTGAAGTAAGTTTTCTTTTGAAAGATTTACTATAAGTAAAGGTAATGCAAATAAATCTGAAATATTTTATTTAATTTTTAATCATAGCTATCATTGAAAACCCATTACAACTGGGGATCATACATTTTTTTGAAAATATTGACAATTTTCTATTCACAGTGATTTTATTACATAAAACGTTGAGATTGTCAATTGTACCTATTGTTTACATACTTATATATTTTTCAGCCGCAGTTGCATCTGCCATTTTTAGGAATAGACATTATGTAATTTAATTTTATCAATCTAAATTGAAGATTATCCTTAGATTAGATTTTTAACTAAAGTAATGGAATGGAATCGTTTTAAAATAATGCAATTGAATCGTCATATCAAAATTGGATTAGTAAAATTGAAAAATGAAATTGAGATTCACAATAAGGCTAAGATTTGTTGTTGCGAAAATATTCTGTTTGTAGAAATTTACAAGTTCCTTCATTTTACCTATATCCAAAAGTGTACATAACAGTTGTTTTAGTGACTGAAGCCTTCCTTATTTATTACAATATGTTACTATTCTATATTTTACCTCAATTTTTTTTATTACCTTTAAATATTTTTTTTTTTTTGTTTTCATTTTATTTCTTAATGTTTTCCTCTTTATAAACAAATTTTTTATTTCAATATAGAATGTATTTTTACACCTTAACTTATGTTATACCAACAGTTGAAGCTTAAAATGACCTTTAAATTAGAAAATTTTCAAGAACAAAATGAAAGGCAAAAAATAAAATATATAAAAAAAATTGTTGCAAATCCGGATATAAAACATAAAAATGAGTTGTTTCTTTCTTTATTTCTAATATTAAATGGTAATTTTTAAACAGTTTATGTTATTTTCAATTTAAAAAAAATCTGCAATCCAATATTGAAAAAGGAAAATATAACTAAAAAGAAAAAAAGAGAATTATATAGAAATTTTATAAATTTTTAATATTAGATATTTGATTATTTTATTACGTATTTTATTCATAACATTTCAACCTATCGATTTTGAATTAATCTAATGATATTTATGTTTTTGATACTTCTATAAAGGAAATTCAGATTGAAAAAAATGAAAATTTTGGATTACTAAGAAAATTAAATTTAATTAAAAGCAACTGGGCGTATGATGTTTAAAATTGATTGAATATATATATTAAGTTGGGGCATAGCATATAGCTAGAATCCATATACTAATCCATTTGCATCCATTTGACCATAGATTTTACTTAGTCATTAAATAAAAGAAAATAATTTCAAATTTAAAGTGAATTATTTGAGAAATAAAAAGATTGCCCCGTAATATATGCAATTTTTTGTAGGTGTGGTGTATTAACCGAAGAAGTGTGGGTTCGATCCCTGCACAGGTCGTAAGTGTTTTTTTCTTTACTTACCCCCTTACGACCAAATATAATGTAAACATATAGTATATAATATAAACAAAATAAATAATATTAGTATATAATTTAATAATAGTATAAAAATCTATAATGGCCTAAAGTAGCCGATGGTTCAATAATATTGCATTACATTTATGTATGTAATATTAATATAAATAAATAAATAAATAAATAGTATATGTTGAAGGGTGGGGCTTCGGTAGCCTAGTGGGTAGGCGTGTGGCGTATTAGCCGAAGGAGTGTGGGTTCGATCCCTGCACAGGTCGTAAGTGTTTTTTTCTTTACATACCCCCATTACAACCTAATATAATGTAAATATATAGTATATAATATAAACAAAATAAATAATATTAGTATATAATTTAATAATAGTATAAAAATCTATAATGGCCTTAGTAGCCGATGGTTCAATAATATTGCACTACATTAATGTATGTAATATTAATATAAATAAATAAATAAATGTTCAAGGGTCTTAGGGTTAATTTAAGAATGTTAAAATGAGTAAAATAAAATTTAGAAAAAAAAGGATCTTAGAGTTTGAATGCTTAAGGATTTGACGTATAAAAAAGGGTGTTTGGATTCAAATGATGCACAGATTGTAAGCAGTTTTAAGAAAGGAAAGGATCTTACTGATCCAATTTTATTTATAAAATTCTCTTTTAGGATCTTTACTATTATTTAAAATAATAATTTACTATAATATATAAGGCACCGAGGTGGTCTAGTAGGTTTAAAGTAAAATCCTGCACAGGTAGAAAATTTATTAATTCAAAACAATTCCCGGCTTACTACCAAATATAATATAAATAAATAAATAATATATAAGTTGCAATGTTATGAATATAACCAGAGAAATTAGTTATTATAGTATTGAATCTATGTTAATTTAAAATACGACTTCATTAAACGAAGTAAACGATATTTCAAAAAATATTCTATTGACTGCTTAAAGTGTTTGATTAGCTCATTAAGTTCACTAAACTTTGATTAGCTAACTAAGTTTGATTAGCTCACTTAGTGTTTAATTAGCTTAATTTACCTCACTAAATTAATTATATTGTTTCAAGTTGTAGAATATCTCTTGCTTCAAAGGTAGTCATATACAAAAGTTTAAAATTTATGTCTCTAGTTTTCTTTTATAGGGAAGAAAAAACCTAGAGTATAGGTACAAGATTATAAGATAGGTTTCTTCACGTTGGACTACAACATTTACATTTCGAACTATTGAATTCTACAATTTCGAATGCACATGGAAATCGTATATATTCTAACCTATATTGAAACATTTTAACAGCTGGTATGTATTCTACTTGGCTGAACTTTGGTAACTACATATTATATAGCTGTTATATATAAAATTTCTTGAATACCATATAAAATAATATTTCTAGACGTTTTCCAAGAAGAAAGGAAATATTATGTCGATCATATTTTATTTAAATTGTTTTTAACTCTTTTTGTTTTTTTTTCTTTTATTATGATTTTTTTTTATTTCTGACCTCATTTTAATCGTTTTAACCTATAGTTTTAAGAATTCTTTTGATCCCAAATAAGAAAACAAAATTAAGGATTTTCTTTTTCTGAATTTAATAAAACAAAAACTAAAATTTAAAAGAAAAAAAAAATAGGGTTCAATATACTGATATTAAACAGCTTTAAAGCAACAATTAAATTTGTAAAGTTTTACCATCATAATATAAAAGTACGTTACAATACACCAACAACACACAAATATTATTGTAATGTTAAGAAGTGATGAAAAGATTCATGCCCAGAAGGCGTATCAAATATGTAAAAATAAAAAGAAAAATTTAACAAAAAAAAAAACCCATAAAAAAAACAAATCCTTTAATTCCCTGTTTTTATTTTTTTTTTAAATTTTTTTAATAATAAAAAATGCAAAGAAAAACTTGGTGTTGCTTGAATAATTTTATGTATATGTAACGCCATCTCGCAGTCTAAATTGCAATGAAATAAAACACTTACATTAAAAATACAAGAGATTGAATGTGGGTGAAAACAGAGTAAAAAAAAAAAAAAATTTTGTAAATATTTTATTCGTTTTCCTTTTTTTTTCTTTTAAAGGTTTAGGCGAGGTTTGCAAGTTAAAGCACTTGTTTTTTTTTTTTTTTTTTTGTACTTTAAAATTTAACTTTTACCATTACGTTTTTCCGATGTATATGCATAAATACACAAACATAGAAATTTATGTATGTAAATATATATATGCTTGTCTATTCCGAATAACGGTGTATCAAATAAGGCTAAGGACTAAAAAATCAAATTAGTACCATCAGGACAATAAAAAACAAAAAAAAAAACAAGGAAAAAATGAAAGAAATAGTATCAAAACAAAAAAGCAAATGAATTTTTCTTAAAAAGGTGGAGGTGAAATAAAATAAAAACGAAAACAAACAAAAAAGACGTGAAATAAAATAAAAACAAAAACAATTTTAATAAAGGTGTGTTTCAAACTGTTTAAAAGTAGAAAATAAAGGAAATAGGAAGTATTTTAGTAAAAAAATTATGGTGTTTTGTTTTTAATTTTTTTTAGTTGCTTTTGTTTGTTTTTTTGTTGTTATTTTGTAAATCAATGGAAAAGAAAATTTACTTGATAATTTTATTGAGAAAAATAGTCGAAAAGACAATTAGAAGTAAAAAAAAAAAAATTAAATAATTGTAAAATTCAACAACAAAAAAGGTACAAATATTGTTTAAGAGAAGGAGAAAAAGAGTTTTCTAATTGCTTTTAATTTGCTATTTTTTGATCTTTTTACAAAAATAAAACAATATGTTAACTTTATTGACATTGGACTGTCAGCTTAAGAAGACATATAAACATATACATATATGAGATTTCTTCTTTTTTAATTGCTATGCATAAATTTTCATTTTCGTTTTGCAAAATTACGTTAAATATTTTTGTTGAAAGTCTGTTGTTTTTACAACAAATATTATTTCACTACTCTGTACACCAATTTAAATCAAGAACTTCAATAGAAAGTAATTAAAATAACATGGTATAAAGTTGTGTCATCTCTCATCTTGTCACAAGAAGTAAAATTCATAATTTTGCAACATTCCGAATTCACTATTTATACTACCAACTAAAAGAATTCTGCCCTTTTTAAAAAATGATGCGATTGCATTTTACTGAAATTAATGAAACTAATTTAGAAAGTTGAAAGCTGAAAAAGAGGACATTTTTATTGTTCGTTTATGTGTTATTTTGCCTAAAGAATGCATGCATCAAATTCCGACCAACTTTTGTGAGGAGTTTTTCTTTGAATTCGGAAAAGTGGCGGTACTTGTCTATCAGGTGCTTTTCTCCGTTTCAAAACGATAAAATAAGTTTCAAAGAGCTTTCATGTATTTTCGTTTTATTGTTAAAAAAAATATGACCGGTTAGGTTAGGTAGAATTTTTGACAAACTGTTCATTACTTTATGTCAAAAAGGGTAAATTGTCATAGGACATCTACGACTTTTGCGAGCAATGCGGTGGAAAACTGCATGTATTAAAGTAGAATTGAATATTTCATAAAACCATGGAAATTAATATGCAATAATGATAAAAGGAAAATTATGTATTTTCTAAGCAAATAAAACTATTGTGGGTTTTAATTTCAAATTATTGAATTTAATACAACGCATGTTGAAAATAAAGAATTTTAATTAAAATCTTAAAGGATTTCTTTATAAAATTTTAATAAGATTTATTTGTAAATATCCCTTTCTTCCTGTATTTTAATCCTTTTCATGTTAAGTTGTGTTGTGTAGAATTAATGTTGATTACTGATTATTTTACTAATTGATTTTATTAATTTTATATTTTATTAAAAAATTGTTCAATATAGAATAACAAAATTTTGAATTTTTATTATTCCTAAAGTAATGTAGTGGTTTGTATTAACTTTGTAATTTATTATAAAAATAATTTAATCTATAATAATTCCAAACAGAAACTATATTATATATTACCTAATATTTTATTATATCAAACAAGTATAATATGTATTTTAAATTTTAAAAACAATAAAAACATTTTAAAACATATAATTTAATGGGGGCCTCGGTGGCCTTGTAGATAAGAGCGTATAAAATACGCTGTAAACATTGAGGGAGTGTGGGATCGAATCTCACACACGTCGTTAGAGTTATTTCCCCTTACGACATTTACATCCACGCCTGAACACGAAAAGGTGTGTGCAGAGAAATGCATTAAAAAAAATATATATATATAATTTAATGATTCCGGATCAGAATGTGGCAAGTAAAAACTTCGGAAGCAATAATGTTGTGTTAAAAATATCGCATTGAGAAAATGTAGGGGACAAAATGTCGCGATAATCAATTTAATTTTAATTAAAAATGTTTTGGAAAAAGGGAATATAGCTCTGATTTTAAATCCAACACTAAAATTCCTTAATTATTCTCTAACAACCGTATAACTCTAATTTTGAATTCAACTCTAAAATCCCTCCTCCCGGCATTTTGTCCGACGAAATTTTATTAATGTAATATTTTTGACTCGACATTTTCATTTTCGACTTTTTGCCGCTTTTGGGATGTTGCATAATTTAATAGAATTTATTTAAGGGTTTGTTTTGATTGTTTAAACGGTTAATAAGAATTTGTTTAATATAGTCATGGTATCTCATGGTGGATGCATATAAAATTAAATAAGTAAATATTGCTACCAATACAAAAATAGTTCTCCACACATATGTAGCGTTCCGATAGTGAATTATCAACTGATCAAGCATGAGATTAATTAGGATGAAGTATGAATAAATTAGTTTCGAGTACAATAGATTGTGTAAATTTGTCAATTTTCTTTATTTATTTAAAACTATAATATTAAAAAAAAAAATCATTTTGATATTGATATTGCACTTAACTAGTTAGTACATTACAAGCGAGTACTTTTGATTCATACAATTATTATTATTATTTGTTTACTTTTTACATTTTTGTACTTTAATTTTTTTTCCAAATATTTTATTTAATAACAAGTGGTGTTGCATTATTCCTAGATAAGACGGAACAACTACAAAATGTTTTTTTTTTCTTTTAAATTAAGCATTAATTTACCTTTTTAATAATCAGGAACCTAATTTGGTAAAAATTTACAAAAACAGATTTATTGCTTATCATAACATAACATTTAATCTAGAGATATAATTTTCATCTCAATTTTGTGTATTAATATTCTTAATAATTTATTTCATTGAAGTTTCAATTGATCTCATTGGTGTCTTTCGAAATAGACACTTATCGCCAAGAAAACAAAAATATGGTACTTATAGATAATAATGTATTTTTATAATTTTTATATTTTTCATATTGGAAAAAATTAAATATTTAAAACTAATAATGATGTTTGTAATAAGATTTAAATTTAACCTAACTTAACCAAACTTGAGCTGGCTTAAACTATTTAATCTACTTAAAAATTATATAATAAATATTTAGCACTGTTCATAAGTATTTTCCAACTATAAAATAATTTCCGCTATAAACATGTCCAATTTCAGATTTCTTCGTTTATATTGTCCGGTTTGTATTTTATAAGTTCACATGTAACCCTTCTATTATAGTGGTATATTATAGTTTTGAATATAACCATTTTTATCTAAAAAGACGAGGAAGAATACAGTTGCCTTTGTCAACTTTTAGATACCCGTACGAACCGTTAGTATGTTCACAGCCACTCTTCCTACAATATTATTTTTTTAATATTTTAGTATTTTAAAATAATTTGGGTGAATTTTATAATTTCTAGAACTATGGGTTGTACATATATTTAAACTATATGTTTATATGTACATTCTTCAAAAGCAGATTCTCACCTTCCACATAACGATTATCAATCCAAAACTTTTTCAAATATTCTATAGTACCATTTAATACTAAGCGGTAAATGTATATTAAATTTACTTAGTACAAAATAGTAAATATAATTTTAAATATTATATTATATTATATTTAAATATTCCATTGACAGAATAATTTCTTATAAGTACAATAAAATACATATATGTATGTAAATACGGCGCTATATAATATACATATATACTCTTATCATTCATTCACTAGTGACATATACGATATGTAAATAAACATGATATTATATAAGTATGTATATATATCAATATCATATAAATAATAATAAAAATTCTTCAAGCAACCGTTATATTGTTTATTTATTTACATTTTTATGTACTACGCATTATATCCTCAACAATTTCAAATTATCGAGTAAAACAAAATGGAAAAAATTCGTTTTAAAGAAATTTGTTAGAAAATTTGAAAAAATCAAGTAACACTTTCGTCAATTATAAAGTAACCCTATATTATTAAAAAAACTTATTAACAGAAATAAGAGTATAATATTAAAGCTTTAATTTTTGTGTATTACTTCAAAAAAATTTTAACAGGTGTTCAAGTTACAGGTGTTTAAAAATAGGAAATTTTCAGTTTTTGACCCCTTACAGCTCCTAAACGGGGGGTGATACAAAAAAAATTTCTGAAATGACTCATACTAATTTTCAAAGATCTAACTTCTGTCAAAATTTGAAGTTTCCAACTTTAACCGTTTAGGAGATGGAAGGGTTAAAGGATTTTGCAAAATTTGAGTTTTGTATAACGGTAAATTAAGACACTGTATGCCACAAATATATATTTATTGTATATATACTTTTAAAGCTAATGAAAGTAGTAATCGTTTGGCGTTTTCAAAATGAAGATATACCTTATACAACTTGTGCTATAACAATTGAAATATAGAGCTTTTTTGAACCTTTGGGGAGCTGTAGCTCCGTAACGGGTGGGGCTACAAAAAAAAGTTATTAAAAATAAAATTAATGTTTTGTGAGATCTATCAGTAGTTGAAATTTCATAGCTCTATTGCAAAAAAAATGTGGGGATCTAAAAGTTAGGTGTTCGAGAGCTACCCTAAGGCTTGGTCCAAACTCAACCAAAAAAAATAGGGAACCTACAAATTACTCCCAAAATATTTTGTGTAAATTTCAAGATTCTAGCTTTCTTAGTTTTTGAGTTAGCGTGCTGACGGACGGACGGACGGACGGACGGACATGGCTCAAAAGTCTTAGAATTTTTTTCTGATCCGATCCATACCTTTGAAGGTATATCTAGCTCGCTTATTTCGAGGTGTTACAAACGGAGGAGTAATTTTATTATACCCGATCCTATCGTACGGGTATAATAAAATGCTCAGGAGATATAAATCCCGTATACTGCTAATTCTGGTAGAATATATGTGATATTAAACTATTTTCCGGAGTGCAAAAATACACCCTTTAATATATTTCACTTTTTTTTTAAAAAATTTGCATATATTTAGGCTGATTTAATTAATAAGCATTTTGTAATTCATTTTATTTATTTATTTATTTATTTTAATATCATAAATCAAAGGTGATAATTCAATATTACTAAATCCATCATATACTATAAGTTAATATCCACAATAGGTTGAACACTAGTGTTGTAAGTCAAACAAGTAAGTGAAGAAACCCAGTTATTTTACATTTTTATATATTTATACTTTTATAAGTTCGGCAGCTTTTATCCAATAATTGGGTGCTTTTGGTACTGTTAATAATTTGAAATTTAATAATTGAAAGGTCATGATACTGTTCTATAATAATCTAGCGTGAGATAAGATAGTATGCAAACTTTCAACTGATTTGAAGTTCGATGAATTGAGATATAACCATTCAAGGGTGATGGGGGCGGAAAATACACATAAACAAAGCCAATGGAAGTGAAATTGAAATAAAATGTGAGATAAAATTAAATAATAACCCTATTTAATTATTAAAAATAATATTTTACATTTTTTTTTTGTTTGAAATTTCTGAAATTTAATTTATGATTACATTATATTTGAGTATCTAAACTAAAATTTCTAATTGATTGATTTTTTTTTTCGATATAAAAATAAAAACTGGAAAACATTTTTTTTTTACTTGGGGGTAACTAAAAGTTGGGGTTTTCTATAGTGAAATTATTGAATGCTTTCTAATTTTCTATTATATTATTAATTTATATTAAAAATTAACTATATTAATAAAAGTATTTACTAATTTGTATTTTTTTTTTGTACTCAAATCAAAACAGTCAATATCCTTTTAATATAAGGACTTTTGCTTAATTTGAACCTTCTTATGATATATGATAACGCAATATTATTATAATCTATCTAGAAAATTGCATTTAGTAAATTTTTTATAATCATTTTTTTTTTTATATATTTTTTTGATATTCTATTTGAAAGCATAAATGGAAATGACATGGTAATAACAGTAATTTACAAAAAAAAAAAAATGGAAAAAAGGAATCAACTATAACAATCATTCAAATATTAATTTGAAAAAAAAAAAAAAAATTACAACCATTATTATTTCAATTGGTAATGTCAACATTAAAATATAAAAAACGATAATTTAAGAATAGAAAGAAAATAAAAAATAAACTGTAGATATAAAATAAATTTTAATATTTAACCAATCGATAAAAGATTGATTTTTTTTTTTTTTTTGTTTTTTTTTAATAAATATATCAAACCAAACAATAATCACATTTGAATTAAAATTTTAGATTGATAGGTTAAAATACGAAAAAGAAAAAATTATGAATTTTTTATAAAGTCATAGTGAAAATTTCTATTAAAAGAGTCAAAAAAAAAAAAAACAAAAGGAAACAAAACATGACATTTTACTATTTAAATTTTCAATTTACATTTGTTTTTTTTTTTTTTGTGATAATACAGTGAAGTTTAAAAATTATAGAACAAATTTAATTTTTGAATACTTGAACGGTCTTCGCCTCGAAGCATATTTATTTATAATTCTAAGAATTGCTAAAATTCTTTGATTGCGATTTTTAAGCGAAATTATTTATACCGTAAATTAATATACCGTAATTTAATGTAAGATTAAATTACGGTATATTTAAGCGCCGATTTATATTGTAATATTGATTTCTGTTGTATTATAAGTCAAAATGATAGTATTTTAATTCTAGTAGAAAAAATCGAAAGCTAAGTTTTAATTTATTCATAATTAATTGGTTACAGTTTAATTAAATAAATTTTTTTCGTTCGATAGATGAATGGATAGAGTTAAAACTTATAGAGGAGAGAACTAGAGCTGTACAAAGTCTTTAATTTAAAAGTCTGATCGTGTTTTGAAATTTTCGTGTTTTAAAATCTTATGTTTTAAAAACTTTAACTATTTATCTGTTGCTTCGGAATATTTTTCAAACAAAAATGACAATGGAAAAACAATATAAGTTTTATGATGACTCACGGAAGTTGTACCAAAACGGTGTTAACGTGATCTTTGTCACGACCGATCGAAATAACTTCACTTATACGAACCAAATAACGAATCAAAATTGGTATGAAAGTTTTCATTAATTTGTTTATCGGGAGTTCGAAAATCTCTACATATTTTTAGGATTTTATAATTGAAATATCGTGTAAGTCGGAAATTTTGATTTATGGAATCAAGAGATTTTATTGTTGGAATATTTAAAATGAGATTAATTTTAAAATGTTAGATTTTAAAATACACTAGATTTTAAAATACAGATTACTAGATAATTAAATGCGATGATTTAAAAACAATGATTTTTTAGTTGAACTTGAACCTTTAACTAACCTGATTCTTAGTTCTTTAGTATACTTAGTAAGAGGAATAAATGTTATTGAATGTTTAGTATATTTTTAATATTCCTAAACTATTCATATAAATTATACCGAAAGGAAATTTTTTATAGAGAAAATTTTGTTCAATTCTGTATATAATATAATAATTTGTCCAATTTAACAGTACTGATTCTTCATATATACTTTTGTTATAATTAAAAATTTTCTATAAATTCTATAAATTTCCACACGCTCTTCGTCACAAAAATTCATTAATAATGCATTAAAAAGTCACGATAAAATTATTTTAACTGTAGGTTAAAGTATTCGTTTAATATTTTTGTTTTTGTTTTTTTTTTTTTAAAGTGGTTGGGAAGAATAAAAATTGATTTTTCAACAAAATAAAAAAAAAATGTAATAAATTTGTTAAATTTTTCTCCCAAAAAAAAAACAAAAAACACGTAAAAAAATATGAACTTAATAATAATAACAATTTTCAAGTCAAAAAAAAATATTACAAATGCTATCACACAAATCAAAAATTTTTACAACTTTTTATAAAATTTATAGTAAATGCATTAGAAATAGAAAAAAATGCAAATACTGCAAGATCTTCCTTTAACATTCTTAAGTGAAAATGAAATTTGATTTTATTTAAATTTTCCTATAGTCTTAATATTGCATACTTATAGCTACAGTTCTTATAGCTAATATTAATGCTTTTGACTACATGCTTTCCACAAAAAAATTGTTTCCCAGAATATCTTATTATAATAAAAATCAGTAATCCACAAATAATGAATAAAAAAATTAAGCTAGATTGGTCATTATGTTGATTAAAACTGGGTTTCGATATAAAATAATTGCTGCTTTTTAGCACATTTTCAAAAAAAAATTTGAACAAAAATTGCATATTCAGTTCACTCTGCTCGTTTGTCTGTCTGTGCGGGTGTTTACAAAAGTTTTAGATTGTTTAAAGTAGAGGATTGAACTTTTAACTACGGATAGACATCGAAAATAAAAATTAATTTTATAAAATTAAATGTATTTTATGTAGTCCCACACGTTATGCAGCTTACAGCTACAACACCCCAAAATTCGATAACCTTATATACCTTTTAAAATTTGTTATATAACACAAGTTCTACAAGATAATCTTCAGACTGAAAATGCGAAACGACAGTGAATTTTTGCCATATGGTATTTTAATTTACCGTTATGCTACACTCAATTTTTGACTAAAATTCTTGACCATAAATTTGTTTGTTATATAAATTTTTTATTTTGGGAATGTGCTTTTTTTATTATTTATTTCCTGGTCTTATCGATTTTGTATTATAATGTGTGTCTAAAGGATGTCGAACATCGCCGTTTTTGTTTTATTTTACACTACATTTCGGCTTGAATTGTTTTAATATTTCCTTAGTGCCTAGCAATTTTTATTTTTTCTTTATTTTCTATTATTATTTGTTTCCTCAGTTTAGGTTCCAGTTCTAATGTGTTTAGATATTTTTGTTGCGGTTGTTGGTGGACCAGAATATTTACTGCCTTTGTAATTCAATTCAGTAAAGAAAAATAAAAACGATAATTTTATTTTTTACTCTCTTGAAAATTAGCAGGCAATTGATGTAAAAAGAAAATTTGTAGAACAAAATATGAAAAGTAAAATTTCTTATACATTTTCATATTGTAACAAAAATTTCCTATAGTTTACAAGAATTATTTTAGAATTTTTTGTTTCTTCGTTCACTCAAATAATTCCTATTAAAAAGAAATTTGTTTAAAAACGTAAGTACCTACATCAAAATATAATTAAACTTTTTTTTTTTTTTTTTTTTATTTCAAATTAGAGTTGCTATTTATAAAATGAACAAATTATTATTTTGTTTTAACCTAAAGACATTTTGAATTTGAATTCAAATCAAATGAAATTAGATATATTTATAATATTTTTACTTTAGCTATGAGCAATAAAAATATTTGTGTATTTATTAACTTTTCTGATATAATTGAAATTTTATTTTTAAAACGTTAGTTAGTTAAAATATTCAATATTTATTGTTAAAATTGTTATAAAAAAAAATTAATTCATTCAATACCATATTAAAAGTGGTCCTAGATAATAATTTTTAATTTGTCCTAAATAACTCTCAGATGATTACTGTAGAAATTCAATTTAAAGAATTAGGGTAAATGTTTAGGTAATGGTAGGTAATGTGTGAACAGGAGTTATCTAGACAATTTCAACATGACCATGCCTACTGATGAGCCTGATAATACTGAAGTAGTGAAACACTCATAGTATATTGAAAAAATGTGTAGCTTTCTCAAGCGACTTCTTAAATACAATTTTTGATACATCCAACTATACATCTTTTTCATTGAAATGAGAGTTTTTATTTGTAAATAAGAAAAACCATGACGTGGTTTAATTTACTTAATTTTTTAACTAAATATTTTGTTGAGAAACATTTTTTCTTGTAATAGTCCATAAATTTAACTAAATTAGCATAGATTAGAAATATATACGTATTTCTAATACTAAAGAGTGCTCCAAGGTGCTTTTTTTTTTTTTTTTTTTTTAATTTATTCGTCTGTCACATAAATGTGATAAAAAAATTACACAACCCAGATTTCCTTTACCAGGTCTGAAAATGTCGTAAGGGTGCATTAATCTGAGGAGTTGTCGAATCAACACTCCATAGGTGTTTATAGCATATTTTATATGCTTTTATCTACTAGGTTAACAAAGTCCTGCTTTTAATTGCATAGTTGTAGGCGCAATTTGAAATTATATAGTTATGACGTTTTCTTTTCTGTTAAGAAAAGTATTTCAGTTTTATAGTTCGTAGTAAGTTTGAAAATGTTAATTTATTTGATTCTACATAGTTTGATCTAAATAAGCAACACATTCTTAAAATTTCTTTATCTATCTTATTGGATTTAATTCTCTGCTGTCTATTTGATATTTTTTCGTATACGTATTATAAAATATTTGGTACATTATAATTTTTAAAACTTAAATTTCTGTTATTATTGACTAGATGTTCTCAATAAACTTCGTGAAATTTCTTTGTATTCGAAATATACTAGAATGTTTGTCAGTTTGTTCTATGTAGTTTACTAGTGTTACCTATTATAAAAGTTATTTTAATTTGTTGTACAAACACAGACTAATAAATGCCAGCCAAACAAATAAAAACGAATAAATAAAATCTTTTTTTAAACTTTCAAAAAAAAAAAAAAAAAATTTAGATTTTCATTAAAACTTTATTTTTATTTTTAAATTGTAGCAAAAAAAAAAAAGAAAAGTTTTTCTTTTATTGGTTAATTAATTTGCAAAATTTTTTTATCCATATATTTTTTTTTTTTTTGTCTGAGTTTTCCCTGAATGCAATTTCAATTAAATTGACTGAAAAGAATTGATTTTATAATTATTTTTCTCTTATTTTGCTTTTCCTTAAATGTTTTGTTGAAATAACTAATGAATAAAATTAAACTCTTATAATTGTATAAAACTTGATTTTTCAAATCTAAAATATAAATCAATAAAAAATGTATTTGCTACAAATGGAATTTAAAAGAGAAAAACACAAAAAAAAAAAAAAATTTCGAAATTAATAGTCGCAATATTTAAAAAAAAAAAAAAAGAAAAAATTATAATAATTATAACAACATTTTATTTATACCAAAATAAAGTTTTTATGTTTATTCTTTTGCTTTTCTTTTCAATGGTTTTCAGCGAGAAACAAACATTTCACCAAAATTATACCACCAAATTGAAAAGTAATCAAAAAGTTCAGTTTTTTTTTATTATTCATGGTAATTAAGGGTATAGTTAATAAAAGTTTAAATTATAGGGATTTTCAAATAGAATTTTCTTTTTAAAAATAATTTAAACTTGTATATACATAAATAATATATATGTATATGTAAAAAGTTTATAAAAATATAATTTATACTGTCAAAGATAATGAATCTAAGTAAAATTACTTTATGTTTTTTGATCAAATTTTTGATTATGAGAATAAAATTGGTTGGTTAGTTTGAATTAAGGACTGAGAAGGATTTTTGAATTTATATGGAAATTTTTGAACGGCTGGATGGTACAATGCAGATTAAAATTCTGAACTTTTATTTGAAGGATCCAGGTTCGAGCCCCAGTAAAACAATTTTTTATTCACAGCTTGCTTTCCGTATTACTATACTGTGTTGAAGATTCAACACAAGATCTAAGAAATGAAAGATATGTAGAGGATTTACTATTATTGGCAGTTTAATTATTTTCATCAGTAAACCAGTATCTATACTTCTCCAGTAAAGCAGTATATTCCTAGGCGCAAATATCTTACTTGTATAGTATAACTCCGTAGTTTTTGAGTTATGTGTTTTTGAGATTCTTTTTCTTCTTGCCAGAATCAGCATGTATCGTCTTTCTTTTTTCTAATTTTCTTTACGTGCTCTTTGACCCGGTAGTGTCCAGACACGAAGCCAATTGAAATTTTAGATTTATTTATACTGATAAAGAAGGAAAAAAAAAAAATGCCACAAAAAAGATCGAGAATTATAAAGTGACTTGTAACTTCTTATTTTGCAAGTAGATCTGTTTTCTTAATTTTCGTTTATATCTTGATGTCCAGGTACTCAGTGGAGAGTTACTTTATAATTTTTCCTAAAACTTGTAAACTCAAGTTTAATACCGTTATGGTTTATTGACTGTCTGATAGAATAGCAATTTGTTTATTTCTATATCCTCTGTTGAAAGATTTAGTTATAGCTTATAACTTAAAAATAGAAAATTATACCACCTTCTGAATTATACCATACCATCGCTTTGTTTCAATATGTATCTATGGTATTGATAGTCTTATTAGAGTAATAGTTAAACTATTAGCAATAGAAAAAATCATTTAGTTTAAATATTTTTGGCACAATTTATTAAAAGTACCCATAAAGCTAGAAGTTGACTTAGTATATATGTTATTATTTCTTAGGAATATTTGTGAAATACAATCTATAAAACCCAATAAGGTTGTTTTACTCGACTAGAAAATTTAAAGTTTACAATTAGAATCCATCTCACCAACTCACATATCGTTGTAAGTACATTTGCAAAAATCCCGTTTACAAAAAAACATTATTTGTATTATATGGTAACATTTTTTTTGTGTAAATTCACTGAAATGGAAACTTTGTCAAGCTATTTATTCTTAATGTTTACAATTTAGAGGATTTATAAATTTATTATACTTAGCGAGGGAAGAAAGAGAAGAAATGTTCCTAAAAGATCTGTATAGATTTTTAATATCTTATGTTAAAATTTACATTATAGTTAATTGGTTAGAAATTTTGATTTACCAACATATAGTTCGTCCTTTTAACTTTCAACATAATACATTTAAGATTTTAATTAGGAATTTTTGATTCAAATGTATTTGTTTTTCGCTAAATTGTTGGTATATTAATTTGTTAAATAAAATCGATTTCATTTCTAATTAGGTTCTCTTTTGATACCGCAGAAAACAAAGAATTAAGAATGAATTAAGAAACTTTTTTTAAAATGGAAATGTAACTTAATGCAATTTTAAATCTATTAGTAATTTTTATTACTATTAAACAATATCAAAAGAAAAACTTTTTTTTTTTTATATTAATTAATTAATTTATTAAAGATATTAGACCAAATAAATTATTCTTACAATAGTTCTTATAATATACTGACATTTTATTGTCCTGCAATTAATATTAATTTTATTCCGTTTTTAATTGTACAAAAAAAAAAAGAAAAAGGAAAGCATCTAAAAAATTGTAATATATTGTTATAAAAAAAGCATTAAATTTAATTTGCCGCAAGTTATGCAATTAAATAATTTTTTTTATTTTACATACTTGCTTTAAACCAATAACAAAACTTATGTCTGATTTAACGTGGCATATAAATAAGCAAGAAAGCGTTGCAGCATGCTTCATTGACTTGGAAAAAGCTTTCAACTTAGTCTGGGTAAATGGACTTATTTATAAGCTAAAGAATTATAGCTTTCCTAGTAAATTAGTGGCTTTAATATTTGATATGATATCAGGTAATAGGTTTGTTATTTCTAACGATTCAAACATTATAAGTAGAACATTTGCTGTTAAAAATGGGCTTCTGCAGGGGACAATTAATTCCCCGATATTATTTTGTATCTACATCTCAGAACTTCTCGAGCTATTTCAATCTATTAAAGGCAGTAACTATGCATTAGCATTTGCTGATGATATAGTTTTTTACTCGGCAGGTGACACAATAGAACATATACAGTTCTACTTGCAAAAAATGTTCAATTTGTCATTAGATTGCTGTAAAATTTGGCAAATTAAAATCAATACTGATAAATGTGAAACAATACTTTTTCGAAACACTGTTGATAAAGTTAATCACAATATCAGAAAAAATTGAAGGAACCTAAATATTAAAAGTAATGATAGAACTTTATTAAAACAAACCAAAATAATCAAATATTTAGGAGTGCAAGTTCACCATCATTTAAAATTTAAAGACCATGTAAAGTACATATTAAGTAAAAGTAACAAAGCCTTTATGGCCGCCAGAAATTTGTTTTACGACAAACGCATAAGTCCCAGAGTTAAAATTATTTCATATCAAGCTCTTATAAGACCAATAATGGCATATGCCATCCCTATTTGGTTTAACATAAGTGCTAGCACAATGGAACTTATTAGAAAATTTAAGAGAAAATGCATTAGGGTCTGCATAAGTAAAACAAGAAAACCAAAATCAAATTTTCAACATTTTTATTCTAACAAAGTAATATATAAAGATGCAAACATAATAAGATTCGATAACTTTGCTATTAAATTAATACGTAACCATTTTAATAGAACTCTACAAGTAACGGAAAATAATCTAGTGTCAAATATTTATTACCACAATTATGAGTATATAAGATACAGCATGAATACAGGATTCATTGCACCAGAATTTTTTATATACCTAGATTCAAATGGTTACATTCAAGATCAAAACCATGTTCCCTTATTATTTCATTATAATAGGCGGGCCACGTGCAAGATCATTGAATATATTCCGCGAAACGTAGATTATTCGATGTTGAAATTTGATAGACATATACCAGAAAGGGACAAAAACATTAGTGTAAATTATTGGTGGTTAGAAAACACCTACATAGAAGATTAAAATTATTTTTAATTATTTAGGATAAGTAGGATAGTATAGGGTAAATTAGATTAGATATATAGGTTAAGATAGGTTAAGATATGTTAAGATAGGTTAAGATAAGTTAAGTTTTATTTTAAAACTCAATAGAAATAAATTTGGATTTTTAAATGAAATTTTTACCAAAAAATAATAAATATAAGGTTGTAAAATACCATGGAACATTCAAAGATTTAATGTAATATTGAAATATAAAACCTAAAATTAATAAAATAAGAAACCATGCCATCGTAAAATTAATTATAAAACAAAGAAGTAAACTGATATTTTTAAATTTTTTTTTGTAAGTTATATTTATAAAATCTAAATAAAGAATAAATTTTATTCCAATAAATTTTGTAAAAATATTCTTATTATGGTAATATTAATTTACCTCAAAAAAAAAAAAAAAGGAAGTAGCATGATTTTGAAATTAACATTAAATATATTTAATTGGTTTCATAATTAAATATGAAGGTATGAACGTGAATGATTAAATACAATGTATTTAGATAATAAAATTAGAATTAAAATAATTTAAAATTCTCGCTTTAGTTCAAATTTTGAGCCTGACGACCTGTAATACAAAAAGAAATACAATACAAATTATATGCCATATTGCAAAATGGAAAGAACATGATCCTATACGCAAAAACATGGAAAATTACCCAATTAAACCCTTATTTTCTCTTTTTTTGAATAAACAATATTAGCTGAAAAAACATTGGTATTGTTGTTATGATGTTTGGGCAAGATGTTGGGACTTTAAGGGTTAAAAATATATTATAAATTGGATGACATATTGTTATGGTGTACGTAAAATGATATGTCGTTCTCCTTGAAATTTCGAATTTTGTGCTTTCAAATGAAACACTTTCGATTAGTATATTCTTCGGAAGTATATTCTATCACTTTGGCTAAGTTCCAGTCACAAAATAATTGTCTATATGCTGAATTGTACTGATCCTAGAATTTGATTGTGATAGGAATGGCTGATTATGTCTGTTTATGTTTTTCTTACTTTAGATAATCTAAAATGGAAATATTATATTTTTTTTTTTTAAGAACAATAGCATTTTATTCTACCTTGTTAGTGCATATATCCACCTTTCGAGATATCTTGTAAATGCACATATATATGAATATAGAAAAAAAAAAAACAAATGATGCACAAATATAGAATATTATTTAAATTTTGAAGAAAAGTTCAAAAACAAACTTCTTCAAATTTTCTTTAATTTATTTCAAGCCAAAATTTTCCTTAGGCATTTCAAATAAATTTTCAATAACTAAATAATCAATTGTTTTTCTGAGAACAAAAAAAGAAAAAACAAAAACAAAATTATTATTTTTTATATCCGGTTTATAAGGAAGTGATCTGAAAAGAAAACACAAATAATATAAAATAATAAAACTTAAATTTAATTTAATAGAAATAACTTAAAAACTTTCGTCTACACCAGAATTAATTTCAAATTTTTTTTTATTGTTATTATTATTTATCTTTTAAATTTTGGTTTTCTTCGTTTTTCCTTCCTTTTTTCACAAAAAAAAAAAATTCTGTTTTAGTTCTAAGAATTTATAGTTCAGGAGGGTTATAGAGGGTTTATTTTTTCCATTTCAAAATTATAGTTGACTCTGAATATCTTAAATTAAAAAAAAAAGTTTAAAGTATTTTTAAAATTTTTGAATGAAAAATTGATAATGGCATGAAATTAACTAAATTATATATTTTTAAATATATTTTATGGTATATTTTAATTATTCTTTTTTATTTCATTACTTTTAGAAGGTTTGAAGGATCCACCTTCATATTTTTAGTTTTTTTTGGTACAAGAGTTGTACTTATTTTTTCTAAATACATTTCTCTGCCATATAAATCCTACACAGCCTTTCCTGTTCAGGCGTGGCTGTAAATATCGTAAGACGGAATAACTCTTACGACGTGTGTAGGATTCGAACTCACACACCCTCGGTGTTTACAGCGTATTTGATACGCTCTTACCCACTAAGCCACCGAGGTCCCCAGTTGTACTTATTAATACATTTGTTTTTTTCGTTTATATTGATCCAAAAAGTAACGGCTGCGTTGTTATATTGATACAACCGATAATGGCTGCCAGGAAAATAAGGTCGAATCACACGAAAAATGGAAACCTTTTTTATCTGATATTTAATCTGATCCACCTACAATTTGTCATTGGATTCAAAAATTAATGGATTCAAATAATAAATAAATACTTCAATACTTTACTTTAGAAGGCAACCACAAATCAATGCAGTAAAACCTTACAAAAATGAAAAGTGATCGCAGACATCCAGTAGTGAATAAGTAGGTAAAAAAGTTATTGCTATACAATTTTTTTATATTTCTTAGTTATAAAATGGCTAAAGTTGAAAATCAAATTGTATAAAAAAAATATTGTCTGTTGTTTAACTGAACACAATTTCTTTTTCGAATATAATTTAATATTATTGATTTCTCGTGGAACAGTGTTTCTATTAGAGGACGAAAATGTTTATAAATTTTTAGCAACAATGAGAGAAAGACGTGACATCACATTATAGGCAAATAATCGAAGATATATATTATTCTACTTCTGTAGTATGGAAAGACAAGACTGATTAAATTGTTTTGTAGAAAGATAAATTTGATTTACAAAAGCACATTTACAAAAAGGTGCATTAGACAAACCAAATAATATTAGTCATATTCTTCATAAAACATCGCTTTTAAAATTCATGATTAAATTATTTATATATTATGTTCCTACCTAAGAAAACTCCATTTTCCACTTTATTACAGTAACATCATACATTATATTTATTTATAACATTATTTTCTATTCCACATAACTACACTATATTTACATCACTATACCAAAGTTTTTTTTTACTTCTACAATTCAATTTATTCGTTTCTATTTTTATATTTTTATTTTTTTTTTTATTTTTAAATTTTCTTAAAAAAATATGAAAATGTAAAACTAAAAAGTGGAAAATAAATTTTCGATTTGCAATTACTTTAGTTTTATTTTTTCTTCAAAAAAACAAATTATCGAAATCTACTTGAAAAAAAAAACTAAAAAATAAAACAAAAATAAGGATAAACTCCAAACATGAGAGAGTTATGAAAAAGAGGTGAATAACAAATCTAGCAGAAATGGCACTGCAAATATCGTCCAATGAAATAACGTCTAAAAGTAAAAAATTAAATAACATCATTTTTTTCTTCCGGGAAAAGTGGATAGGTTCGAAAACGACCCAATTGGGAAATTGGGAATTATGCGGGATATGGAAAAAAAATGTTATATTCTTTGTTGTTATAAGATTTTTGTTCTTGTTATGAAAAGTTTTAGGAGTCTTGAAAATGAGCAAATGAGCTCGAAACGCGTCGCTCAGTAAAATTTAAAGTTAATAATAAAATGATTAATGAAACGAAGACTATAACGTTGTTTAATTTAAAAATATATAAATTAAAAATAAAAATCAAATGTCTAATGTTTAAAACTCTTTGATGTTAAAGTATGTATGTGAAAAAATTATAAGTATGATTTTAGATTTGGCTGATCGAGTTTTGACAATCACACATGAAATGTAGCCATCTTTGTGGGCATTACAACCTTAAAGCTTTTTAGGAAGTGTCAAGAGGAATTTGCCATAAGAAGCGAAAAGCTAAACATAACTCTCAAATGGATGCCTGGACATAGTAATAATGATGGAAACGAAAAAGCTGCCGGACTAACAAAGAAAGGAGCCATTCTGAACACTAACTTTCGTGAAAGGGTCAGTTGTCCAATAAGGGCCGTAAAGGAACGGATCTTGTTTTTGTATTTAGCGAAATCGCAACAGAGGTGGAATAATTTGAGTAATTGCACCATCTTTAGAACGTTGTGACCCACCCACAACAAAAGAGATAAAATGAGTTGATATATCCAATCCAGGCATTGACATCACCGCGTTAGTGATAATCATTACAGGTCACTGGCCAGTAGGCACGCATGCAGCTAAACTAGGAATCTCTCACAACAGCTCCTACAGGAGTTGCAAACAAGCAAACAAAAGTGAGAACTTTGAGCACTTTCTTTGCAGATGTCCAGCCCTAGCTAAAGCCACACTTCGTCACTCGGCAAACCATTCTATAAAACTGATTTGGATATAAAACTGAAAACAACTACAAAACATAGGTCACGTGAGTGGAATGAGATCAAAATGGCGCAACCTAGTGCTAATTGAGATCTTCACGCAGCATCGTGAAGGCCATCATCATACCTACCTACTTAACTTAGATTTAGTTGCAAAATTAGCATTTCAATAATTTGTTTAGTGGGAGTTTGGGGGCAGGTTTTCGCATTATTTTAAATTCTTTGATGTGTGTAAAAAAAAATTAGGAACGATTTTAGAGGTGATTTCAAAATCATCATTATGTACTTTTGCAAAATTTGTTTTATAATATATGGGATTGTGTTTTATATAGGGCATTTTGTGTTTGAAATTTCGAGAAATATAAATTTAGGCAAACAACTTAGTAGACAGAACTTCAACGACCTAAATTCTTGTCCGACCTACCGAGCCACTGTATTTGCAAGTTTTTATACCCTACACCTAAAGTATATTGTATATTAACTTTGGTATGGTGTTTGTAACCACCAAAAGGAAGCGAGTTAGGTATAGACATGTATATATATTCTGAATCAGGATCACCGCCGGAGTCGATTTAGCGATGTCCGTCCGTCCGTCCGTCCGTCCGTCCGTACGCACGATAACTCAAAAAATAATGATGCTATCTTGATGAAATTTATATAGTAGGTTACTAATTACGAAAGAAAGGCTAAGTTCGAATCTGGACAAAATCCGTCCATGGGTTCGGATTCTGGAAGCTTCCGAATGATTCCGGGCTTTTGGAGATAATCTCCGCAAACGAGATTATCTCCAAAAGCAACAAAGATAGAACCTTCAAATTTTGTACAATGATGTTTCTTCCCGTTCGATTTATGTCTCTGAAATTTAAGAGGATTTGGTCCATGGGTTTGGGTTTTGGAAGCTTCCGAACGAGCACCAGAGCAAATGAGATTATTTCCAAAACCCACAAAGATAGAACCTTTAAATTTTATACAATGATGTTCCTTCCCGTTCGATTTATGTCTCTGAAATTTAAGAGGATTTGGTCCATGGGTTTGGAAGCTTCCGAACGAGCCCCAGAGCAAATGAGATTATCTCCAAAACCAATAAAGATAGAACCTTTACTTTTGGCAGAATGGTGTTCTTTCATGTATGATTTAGGCCTCTGAAATTTAAGAGGATTTGGTCCATGGGTTTGGATTTGGAAGCTTCCGAACGAGCACCAGAGCAAATGAGATTATCTCCAAAACCAACAAAGATATAACCTTTAAATTTGGCAGGGTGGTGTTCTTTCATGTTTTATTTAAGTCTCTGAAATGTGAGAAGATTTGGTCCATGGGTTCGGGTTTTGGAAACTTCCGAACGAGCCCCAGAGCAAACAAGATTATCTCCAAAACCAATAAAGATAGAACCTTTAAATTTTTTATAATGATGTTTCTTCCAGTTTGATTTATGTCTCTAAAATTTAAGAGGATGTGGTCCATGGGTTTGGATTTTGGAAGCTTCCGAACGAGCCCCAGAGCAAATGAGATTATCTCCAAAAACAACAAATATATAACCTTTAAATTTGGCCGAATGGTGTTTTTTCATGTTTGATTTAAGTCTCTGAAATTTGAGAGGATTTGGCCATGGGTTTAAATTTGAAAGAATTTGAACGGTGGATTCGAATTTTGGAAGCTTCCGAACGAGCCGCAGAGCAAATGAGATTATATCCAATACGAACAAAGGTAGAACCTTTGAATTTGGTACAATGGTGTTCTTTCGTGTTTGATTTATGTCTCTGAAATTTAAGAGGATTTGGTCCATGGGTTTGGTTTTGGAAGCTTCCGAACGAGCCCCAGAGCAAATGAGATTATCTCCAAAACCAATAAAGATATAACCTTTACTTTTGGCATAATGGTGTTCTTTCATGTATGATTTAGGCCTCTGAAATTTGAGAGGATTTGGTCCTTGGGTTCGGATTTTGAAAGCTTCCGAACGAGCCTCAGAGCAAACGAGTATATCTCCACAACCAACAAAGATAGAACTTTTATTTTTAGTACAAAGGTGTTCTGTTATGTTTCCTTTTCTGTAAAATTGGAAACTGACATTTGAAAGAATTTGAACCATGGGTTCGTATTTTGGAAACTTCCCGACGAGCACAAGAGCAACGAGCATATCTCCAAAACCAACAAAAGTAGAACCTTTAAATTTAATAGAATGGTGTTCTGGCAAGTTTTCTTTATGTTCCTGAGATGGATTCGATGAATTGGAGTGGCAATTCGTGTAGCTGACACAAACATCCCAAGGACTACCAATCTTCGAAAATAATTAAGATAGAAACTTAAAATTTTATACAAGGGTGTCAAGCATATCCCAAGCGGATGCCTCTTTTACGTTCTTGAAATTCGAGTTGAATAAGACAGAAAAGGGAAGAAGTTCAAGCAGCTGCCAAAAACACTTATGGATTTTTAATTTAATTCGAGTTATTCAGGTGTAGGGTATTAATAAGTCGGTTGCATCGACTTACTGTTACATTTACTTGTTTTTATATAAAATAGTAACATAAAATTTTGGTTTTGTTTTGATTTTTGGAAAATAAATTTTGTTTTAGATCTTAATGCACATTTTAATTACTTTTTAGATTTCATTTCATTTCATAATTAGATCTTATTTCATCAAAATTTTTAGATGTTTATTCATTGCAAAATATAACCCAAAAAACAGAAAAATTTTATATGTTATTCCATTTTTTTTATTTTTAAACGCTATTTTTTTTAGACGTTATTTCGCAGTGCCCAAAAGAAATGAGCAAGAAAAGACAAACAATTTGGAAATAACTCTCAATTTTTCTCCAGATGGAGTCTATAACTTCTTTTTTTCTTTTTTTTTTTTTGTAATATAAACTTCTTCGTAAAATTTATGTTTCCTTCCTTATAACGATATTAAATTCTTTTAAAATTCAATTCACCCATCTTTTTATATACACCAATTCAAAAGTAGTTATTAAGAAAAATGAAAAGGATGCCGGCGAAATTTTTTTATTTTTAAGTTTTCATATTTTTTATTATTAGTGTTTTTTTTTTTTATAAAAAAGCATATTTTATGATTGGGAGTACAGTAACAGGTAGCGTGTTATAATCATCTTTTCACAAAAGTTTCCGGTTAACGGAATTTGTGTTTTTATTTTGTTTCTCTGTTTTTTTTTTTTTATTTTTCTCTTAAATGAGTTAAAAGAATATTGAAAAAAAAAAAGAATAAAGTAATAAGTGTTGTAATAGAAAGATTACACAAAACATATACATACGTGTTGTATATGTATATAGAAAAATTTGGAAATTCATATTATTTCTGTTAATTATAGGATATTAATAAACATTAAAATAAGCTAAAAGAGACAAGAACTATTATTTTTTTTTTTTGCTAATAATACAACCTCAAAAAAAAAGACAAACGATTTGATTTTATAGATAAGTAGAAAAAGTTTATTCTGATATGATCCGTTACAACCATAAGTTCAATAAGAAACGAGGGTATAATACATCGTAAGGTAAATTCTCTAATTATATGTAATTGAAAGGGCTTTAAATTGGTTATGTAAATTTATAAAAACACAACAGTATCCTTCAAAATAAAAGATCAAAATTCCAAAAACTGTGTTTCGAAGTGTACTTATGTATCATTTAAAATATTTAAAAACAATACATTCGGATAAATGTATATGATCGCTTCGATAAATATTCAAGGCAGAATATTTAAGAGTATCCATTTTCTAAAAGGTAATAAAAACGTTTAAAAATTGTAGCTATGTCCACTACTTTTACAACAAAATTTATATAAGAGAAAATAGTAAAAAATGAACCAAACCAAATCTTTTAGTTTCGCATAAAGGTAAATTTATTCAGCAGTAAAATAATCTGAACTTAAGATATAAACATTTGAAACATTTAATTTTTGCTTACTTTTAGGTGCTGTAACTATTTAATGGTTGTGACTACATAAAAAAATTATTCAAAAAAATAATTTTTTTTTATGAGAACTATCTATTTTCAAAATACCATTGCTCCTCTTTGAATGAGATATAGAAGTTACGTTAAGGAGGGCAATTATTTCTTAAAATAAAAAAAAAAATTATTTTAGTTTATTGTATTTTAATAGTTTTGCACTATATTTTTTATAATTTTATAATTTGATGTTCTTCAAATGTCATTACTAGGCATTTTAAGGATTAAATTCTCTGTTTTCCTATTTTGATTAGTATTTTGTATTCGATAAATAAAAATCCTTTTAATTATTTTCATTTTCATCATTTCACAATGATTGTTTTCAGCAGCTTCTTTAATTGTCCCCCTTAGAATTTTTAAGGCTATTAATTCTCATTTTACATAAATTAAGGTTCCAATTTTAATTTAATTTTTTTTTCAAACTTAATGTAACGTCCTTCTTTCGAAAAGATGAAAATAAATAAGAAATGCTTATTCTTTAGAAGAAGTTCGAAATTTATCGGACATCTAACACTAATTATTTAAACCCAATATTAAATAAAACAAATACAAGTTAATTTGTAAATTGTATATTCTAATTATTGTTTATTGTATCTTAATTATTATATCTGATTTTTGACGATATAATGTAAATATTATTTTCTCAGCTTTTATAGTTCTTTATTTATGTACTTCACTGTTAAAAAAAAAAAAAAAAATTTACATTTATGCTTATATTATTATTTGCTATTTATAAGTACCAAAAGATTCCTTTAATAATCTTCAAAATAGAAGTGAGTAAAACTATTAAACCTATTATAGTCCATATAAAATCATATAATAAACGTAATAATATTAAAAATTTGTAAATAGTACCTATCTTAAACAATTACAGTCGAGTAATCAACGATTTACTGAAACTAATGATTCCAGAACCGGAAGCTTAGGCTAGTTTTTTGTTTCTTTTTTAGTTGATTCCCCTACCACATAAATGTGATACAGCCTTTTCTTTTCAGGCGTGGCTATAAATGTAATAAGGGGGAATTATTCTTACGAGATGTGTGGAATTCTAATCCACACTCCCTCGGTATTTACAGCGTAGTTTATATGCTCTTAACAATGGCGGCTTAACAAGAGGACCCTCTTATGCTTCTTATAAGAGTCGAAAAGAAAAAAAAAAAATATTATGTTAAACAAACACATTTAAAATGATTAAAAACGTTATTTAAGATATTTAACATTAACTTTGATTACAACAACTGATAAAATAAAATAAAAAATGTTCGACAAGTTTTCTACAAAAAAAAAAAAAAATAAATGGAAAATATTTAAAACTTCATTTGAACCCTTCACTCAATTTTCAAATTAAAATATTTTTTTTTTAAATTGTTATAAATATAATATGAATTTTTAGTTTATTATGTTATACTTAATATTATGCATACATACATACCATATACATATATATATATATATATATTTTAACTTAAGAACAGGAAAATATATGTATGTATATTAAAACATGTGTAATAGTAGACAAAAATTTCCTTTACAAGCCTCATAAAAGAAAAACAAAAAACAAAAAAAAAAAAAAAACAGTAAAGGAAGAAAAATAATTATTCTGGGAAGTGGAAAATTGTTTTTTTTGTTTGTTTTTGTTCTTCTGTTATTTGAAAGATTGCTTGCAGGAAAATAAAGTTTCTTTTGTTCATTATATAGATATATTTTATAATATTACATTGATAATCTGATAATGTTGGTAAAATATGCTAATATACTCGTATAATATTATACTGTTATTAAGTAATTTAATATAACGCTTTGTTTCGACTAAATGAAGTGAATAACCTGTATACAAATTTAAATTAATTTAAAAAAAAAAAAGGATTTTGAATTAAATTAAATTAAGTGACGTTTTGTTATTCTTATGTTAAGATTTTCTTTTTACTAGCAAGCTTACATTTAATACACATATTAAATAAAGTAAATTTTATCTTAGATTTTATAAAACGATTGTCTAGAAAATTTGACAACCAATACATTACAAAATCTCTATAATATACGACTTTAGTTCGTTCTATTCTTGAGTGTGCAAACCAAGTATGATCTTGATATTATAAAATCAACATATTGTTAAAATTGAAGCAGAATGAAAAAAATTTTCTAAGATTTGTTTTAAGAAATCGCTTAATGAAAATAAATGATTAATAAATTTGGTTAATCTCCTCCTTACATATCTGCTTTCATATGTTAATGGATTTAAATTACTTAATATGCGAATACTTTAGAATACAGAAGAACAGTAATATGGGTATTGTTTTTATTACTCAAGTATTTCATAACCATGTATATACATACTACATTAACATTATATTACGAAATTCAATAAACACAAGGACATGTTTGAAAATACTTTTCCATTAAATTTCATAAGATTAACAAGGATATGTGCTGATTGTTGACGAATGTGAGTCAATACAAAACAATAATAAATGTAAAATGGGTAAAAATATGGCGGGATAATCTGATATCTTTTTACCAACACTAATATTTGGTTTTGTATTACTTTAAGTAAATTATAATTTTTAGTAAATAGGAATTTTTTATAAATGCTGGAATTAAGTAAAAATAAATAAATAAATAAATATTACATAATTCAAAATAAAATTTATCATAAATATTTTATTTGCAATTTTTCTTTTCCCTTAATTCATCAACTTCTAGGCGGTATATTGACACGTTTACGAATTAATTTTTCACATATTTAATTTAAATAAATATTTAGTTTTTGTGATTCTCAAAGTAAAGTTTTAACTTTGCCAGATTTTCTCTTGTATTTCGAAATTTACTTTACTTTCTTATGTAAATTTTTTTTTTGCTCCTATTAATTTCTAGTTTGTTTAAAATCTATAGCGTCATGTTAATAATTCCCTCACAATAATAGAACGTTGAAAAAATGAAGGCAGACGTGTTATATGATATGCAAATATTTCAAAAATTAAAAATTACATCAACAGAAAAAAGAATTAGAAGAAGTATAAATTGTATTGTTTGATTAAAACTCAAGACTACCTCTCAGACTCTAGAATGATTTGTTTGTTTTTTGTGTCCATTTTGCGATGGAACATATGGCTTCAATTTGACATTTCTATCTTACACGGTTTCCTGCTAATGTTTTTGCATTCTCCCACGTCCGATTGTATGGCTAAGTTCGCTAATTATGGGACGTCTCAATATGTTATTAGGACGCCCACGCCTTCTGTTTCTTTGGGGGTTCCATTCCAAGGCCATGTGACTTATATTGTTAGAATGTTTTCTAAGCGCGTGGCCTATCTATCTCCATTTTTGGTTTCCCTCCAGTAAGTTTCCATAGATCTTCGTTTCTTATTATTACAAGCCAGAATATTCTGCATATGATGCGTAAACATCGGCTAGTGAACACCTGTAATTTCTGGATGAGAGTGTTAGACTTTAGAGTTTAATATTAAAAAATTTCTTTAACTAAATCTTGAAGAAAATTAGGTGAGTCTGCTATTAACTTTAGCCTTTATAATAATATTTCATGTAAATGATTATAAAGCTTAAATTAATTTAAAGTATTTTTACAAATGTTGAAAAGGTTTTAAACTAATTACTACTGATTACTTATAAAAAAATACCATATATATATATTCTAAAAAATTAATTACTTGATCATTTAGTTTCTAATTGTTTCTAACATAATATACTCTAATTATCTTGTTCTTTCTTTGATAGCATTTATAGTAATTAGAATTTCTGTGTAATTTAAAAACAAAAACATATTCTTTTTCTATTTAACTAAATTTGTTAAAATATCTATAGATACTATCCAAATATATATATGTATTTCAATTTAATTATTATATCCAATAAATGAAATACTGAAGCTATTATTTAAGTTTAATTACGTGAAAATTTGGAACAAATTAAATTCATTTAAATTGATCTTTTAAATTATTTAAAATTGATTAAAATGTATTTTGCCAAAAAACAAAACAAAAAAAAAAAAGGATATTGAAGTAAAATTGAAATCTTACAATTTAAATTGAAAAAAAAATCAAATCAATGCTTTTAATTAAATGCATTTGAAAATTTTAAGAATTATATAACATTTTTTTTCTTTCAACAAAATTTTATTTTATAATTGATTCAAACTCTAAATTATTTTGTTTTTTTTGTTTTTTAAATTGGTCTAAAAAAGTTCTAATGTATATCTATATATAACTTGTGCAAATGTTTTATAAAAATTATAAAAACTTACTTTAAAAATCAAAAACTTTTTCCACCTTAGTTCCATCAAATTTTTGTTTTTTGAAATTTATTTCTTTAAAGTAAAGATAACAAATACTTCCTAGAATCTGATACTGCTAAAAAAAAAAATTAAATTCAGGGAATTTGAAATTGTTGAAATGAAATAAAACTAGTTTTGATCTTTAACTACAAATTTATAGAAATTCATTCATTGCCTGTATGTAACACCCTAATACACTCTATGTCTAACACCATATTACTTTTTATATTTTTTACAAAATGATCAAAAAAGCTTACTGATTGTAACTCGCCATGTCTCTAACAAAATCTTAAAAAAAGCTTATAGATTAAATTGCACTCTATGAATCATATTAATATAGTGTCCGGGTCATGGTTGGTTGATTGATGTGAGTGGCTGGCCACCGCTGCTCCTGGCAGTGACGCCAATTAGCGCGTTAGCATCGTTTTGCTACCACTTCCGTGACCACAAGGCTTATAATTGGGCTATATTAGTTTAATTTTATATCCATTTCGTTGCGTTAAGAAACCTTACCATTTCTGCAGGTTGCTTAACCGCTAGATCACTAAGATCGTTGAATTGATGGCTACCCAGAATTGCTATTCTGGCCCTCGCCAGCGCTGGGCACTTACAGGTGAAGTGTGTAATGGATTCTTTTTCATTCTGTTCACCACAGTCCGGGTCATAATGAAAAAATGTTGCCTAAGAAAATGTCGACTGAAATGTTGTCTAAGAAAATGTTGATTGAGAAAATACTGCGCAGTATTTTCTCAATCAATATTTTCTTACATTTTCTTTTTACATAACAACTTTGTTTAAAAAGTAAAATAATTAAATATTTTACCAAGGTATTTTTATTCAAATTATTAAGTACAGTTCAGGTTAATATTTGTGAATGAGGTGTGCATATAGAACAATAAATGTTTGTTTGTTTGTGTGTTTATATTACTTAATTGAAACTTATAAAAATACAGCCAAGGAAAAGGTCCTTTTTCTTTCGGATGTTAGCTTAAAATTACATAATATTTTAAGATAATTTTTATTTTCATCAAAATTCAATTAAGTTCTATATCTATTAAAAAGTTCAAAAGGATTGGATTTACAAGGACGAAACAATTTCTAATAAGAAATTGATTGAGAAAATAAGAAATTGTTTCGTCCTTGTAAATCCAATCCTATTGAACTTTTTAATTTGGATTGGATTTACAAGGACGAAACAATTTCTAATAAAAAATTGATTGAGAAAATAAGAAATTGTTTCGTCCTTGTAAATCCAATCCTATTGGACTTTTTAATAGATATAGAACTTTTGATAGTTAGTTATTAACTTTTGATAGTTTATAGATTATAACATGTTATTTTATAGATTATTATTAACTAATAGATAGTTTATTAACTTTTGTTATTTTTAAGTTATTTTTGAAAGTTTAATCAAAATAGATATCGAATAGATTTATTTACATTCAATCAAAATATGATTTTGATAAACTAAAACAGTCCTTATTAGACTTATTAGACTATATTGTGATTTACCTTAATATTCCAGTTTGTTAATTGCTTACAGTTAGTGTTTAAAATAATGTTAAAGTTTTTTTTAAATTTTATTTTTAATTATTTAATTTACAGCAAAATTACTTTAAATAGTTTTGATTTTTGTTTTTAACTAGGTAACTGAAATGGGTAAATGGTATAATTGAAAATAATATTATTAGAAACAATAGTATTTCATCTTGGTAATTGTAAATTTTGCACAATAACGTAAAATTTATATATACGAAAATAAAACTTTGTAAATTCTAATATTGTCTTTTATTTAACATTATTATGTATATATGTATTACGAGTATATTAATATGTATGTAAATATTTTAACAAAAATAAAAGAGAAATTACTTACAAAACCTTTTTTTTTTAATTTTATTTATTCTTTAATTTACTAAAATAATTCTTTAAATTATTTTCTAGGTAATAAATAAAAATTCAAAAAAAACTTTATTGTCATTTAATCGATTATGGTTTTATAAATAAATACTTAAAATGTATTTTAAATTAAAACTAAAATTGTTTATACCGTTATAATAATTGTTATATGTTAAAATAAATCGATAAGTTTTAATTTAGTACCAACTGATTTTAATGTGAATGAAAATAATTAATGATCCCTAAAATTATGCAATTTAAGATTATAGACTTTTTTTCTTAATATGTAAATGTGTAATTTATTTAAATTGTACCTTAATTAAGGTATAAAAGCTAATTGGAAAAATTTTAAAATTAAAGAACCTAACTCGAGTTATTTAGCAGTTAAAAACTCTATGAAATATCTAAGTGCCGAACTTCAGCATTCAAAAAGCTTTTCAAGCATTCAAAAAGCTTTTCTATAATAAAATAATGAACCTAAGAGTGAAGGTCATAGTCTAGCAATTTTTTATAACACCAACATTGAAATATGGCATGGATACGGTATAAAATAAGTGGCAGCGTTATGGAAAAGTTTCGCAAATTTAAAAGAAATTGCATAAGAGTATGTATAAACGAGTCATGTAAGTCCGAATCTGACTACAAGCACTTCTACTCCAACAAATACTTATACAAAGAACCATATATAAACAGAATCTATAGTTTTACGATAAAACTAATTGGAAATCATTATGATAGATTACTAAACACTAAATGTGAAAATGTGAGTACTATTTATGAGATACTAAACAATGGTTTAGTATCACATTTATTCTAGCAAAATGAGGAGTACATTGCAAAGACTTTTCTTACAGGATTTATAGCTCCTCAGCATTTCATCTTTTTAGATAAAAAAAAAACTCATGTCCCACCATTATTCCACTATAATAGGCGAGCTAATCTAAAGCCATAAAATATAGCCCAGGCAATATCAACGGAGAATATTTATACTATTTTCTATTTAAATTGAATATTTAAAGTCATAATTAAATTGATTCGAAAGCATTTTGACTGAGCAATTAACACTCCTGATAATGGTTTACTATATGGCATATTATATAAAATCGATGAATAAAAACTACATTAAAATCGGTTTTTATAGCCCCCCTGAACATTTCATCTACCTATAGATAAAGAAGGTTTTAAAAAAAAACCAAAGCTATGTCCCACTAACTATTTCATTATAGTCGAAGGGATTTATGCACAAAAATTAATTTTGGTCCAAGTAGTGTTGACATTATAGCATCTTAAAATTTGGCACTCATGTCTCCATAAAGGACATGTTTGAATATAGAGATTATTAGTAAACAGTTTATTTGATTTAATAATAACTTCATATTATAAGTATTTTAGTTGAAAGGTAAGTTAAATAGGTTAATTTAGTTTCAAGTTTTTATCTTATATATAAATAAAAATAAATTGATTTTATATAATATTTTTTTTTTTACAATTAAGCATAGTCAAAAGACGAAATAACATAATTGTTTTAATATTTCTATAAATCTAGAAATTAGCAAACGAAAAGAAATTAACAAAAAAAAAAAAAATTTTATTTATTTTAATCAAATATTAACAATAAATTGTAGTTAATATCATTGAGAGTCTAGCTACTAAGCTCTAGCTAAATCTGACTACTAAGATTTAAATTTTAATATATTCCATTATATTATATTCAAGTTTCAAGTATTCAAGTATTTAAGTAGTTCAGTATTTTACTAGTGCCTTTTTTATTGCTTAGCATTCCAGAATTATATCTTTCATGGACATAAGTAAATAAATGTGTTATGATTTCATTTGGGTTTAAGTTTGTATTTAAAATTTTGTATCGAAATAATTCACTATTTATTAAATATTTTACTGGTAAAGGAAGTTAAGGATTTTAATTTGATTATTATCAAATGAATATCAAACGTGTACATAAGCATTAATTTTTTATAAGTTTATATGATTTTTTTTTTATAATCTTCTTGCTTTGCACATAAATAAACCATTGAAATAGTAAGGACTTCATTACCGATTATTTTATGACTCATGTTCTTTAACAACAATTTTCCATTTTCATCTTCAATCGTAAAAATGTCTTCTTAATATTTTAATTTCTAAAGAATTTATTGTAATATACTCAATATATTTCAATCAGGATTAGATTTAGTGTTGATATTTGTTAAGAACAATAATTGGACTTCCATTTCATTTTTGCTTTAAAAATTGAATGAAAATCGGTACATAAAAATTTCTCATTTTTATCAATTCTATTTACTTTACAATAGCAGTTATAAAGAAAATTTTAAAAATTATTAAGACAATAATAATGAATAGTAAATAAAAAAATTTTTATTAAATTTTTAAAAGGTTTTGTATTGTTCTGACAATTCTTTGTAACCCTTTTGTGTCCTCTTCTTTATTTTTTTAACATTTATACTGTAATAAAATTTCAAAACTGAAAAGTATTTTATTTAAAATTGCTTAATATTTCAGTATATATGTAATCTTCTTTTTTTTTTTTAAAGCAATAATTGCATTTCTGAAATTCATTTTATATTCCCCAAAATCATAAATTAAATCTTTTTAATATACACATACAATATATACATACATTAAAATATAAATGCAGACATTATTGCTTTTTTTTCTTTTATCAAAATCGGGCGTGAACCCATTTTCAACAAAAAAAAAAAAAATTAAACTAAATTTTAAACTAACAAATTTAAGTATTATAGATGTAGAAAGGAAGAAGAATAGATTTAAATAGAATATAAACAATATTGTTATCGCTGGAGGAGTTGCCGTTTTTATAATAATAAAATATTGATGGTTTTTGTTAATGTAATAGTGAAAATTATAATTTTCTTATGGGCAATTAAAAGTTAATGGTGAAAATAAATAAATATACAAAAAATAAATGTAAATGTAAAAAATAAATGTACAAAAAATTTAACTACATTCAAAATTTTATTATTTTTTTTTTAATGCATTTCTCTGCTACATAAATGTGGACAAGAAATTACACAGCCTTTCCTGTTCAGCAGTGGCTGTAAATGTCGTAAGGGGGAATAACTCTTACAACGTGTCTGGTATTCGAACCCACACTCGGTCGGTATTTACAGCGTATTTTATAGGCTCTTACCAACTACGCCACTGAGGACCCTAAATTTTATTAATTGTTCTAAATATAGTTTCAAACATTTTAATTAAGAAAGAATTTCACAAAGTGGAATCGAAAAATAATTGAATATTATACATAGAATTTTTAGAAGTTATTTGAAACTATATAGAAAAATAAAAAATTATATTAAGTTGCCTCATCTGTTAATTTTTTTTTTGTTTTGCGAGGGTTGATTGGAGTCTCGAAAAATACCAATGAGATCAACAGATGAGTTCTTTTTAATACTATTGAACTTCAACCAACTAAATGTCGCTTCCCAACTCTAACCAAACATAATATTAAAACCTATAGTACAGTGCGCTGTTTGGTTTGGAGATTTTGGAAAAATAAAATTGGCAAATACAAAAATGCCAATTGGAATTTTATAAAATGTTGAGATGACTGCTTAGAACATAGATGTTGGTGTTCTTCTCCTTGGATTAATAATATGGTATATGTTATGGTTGCTAACTTTTGGAAATACTTCCGTTGGCAAGTTGGTATTACAAATGAATTTACAAATCAATTACAAAACAGAAAACAATTTTATTAATAATTATTTTTGTTTCCTCATCTTCAATATTTCTCGAATTCTAAAATTTTCGATAGACGTATTATATTTCGTATTTATAGACGTCATTTTCGATAGACGGCTTATTGCAACATCAGCAGATCCTATTTTTCTTTAATTCATAGTTTTAATCGATAAAATGAAAAATTAATTAAAAAAATTTTAGAAAACTAACCATAAAAACAGCTTGACAAGCATTTTAAATCAATGGTCCCCAATTGTATTCGATATATCGAAAAATTACTGAACAATTTATTTGTATTTTTAATAAGATATAAATAGAATAAAAATAACAATGAAGTTTTTATTATTGCAATGCAATAATTTATTACAATTTCTTATACAATTATTGTATTCATACATTTTCGAAATAAAAAAACGATTATTTTCGAAAATAAATTACTTTAAATAAAAAGTAAAGAATTCTAAGATGAAGTCATTATTTTCTTATTTTATAGACAATTTTTATATGAATTGAATTCTCTAAATAATATCTCTTTTCTTTTGAAAAGATTTTTTTTTTTTTTGGAAAAATAAATTTTATTAATTTTTTATTTATTTTGAAAAAAAAAAAAAAATTTTTTTTATCATTGATTATTAGCCAATCTAAATTTTAGTTAAGTTATATAATATTAGATCAACAACTGATTCATATGTTAGAGCCACCAAAAATCATTTTAAATCTAATGCTAACAATTTCAAATAAAATGACTATTCTTTAAATAACATAAGTCTATCACTGACAGATAAATGTAAATGTTAAATTAACACTTAAGAAAATCTTGGCGGACTTTTACCAATTTAAAACAAAAAGTGAAAAGAAAACGGACATTATCAAAATAATAATCAAACAGAAGCTTCTTAATATTTTTTGGTTATCACTCCTATAAGTCTTAATATTAATGCTGTTCGAATGAGTTCTTGACACCAATTACGAAATAATTGTTAAATTAATTATTGATTTGGATATACTTTACTTTAGGGACATTGTTAGACTCTTCACAAACTTTATTAAGAGATACTTTAGTTTACCTGATGAAAAACTATATACGATATATATGCACATAATATTATATCTGTACATAATTCAAATATATAAAATTATGTCTCTTTTAAATGCATTTTCTCATAGGTTTATATGAAATTCTTATATTTTATGATGTATCTCACATATTAATTTTAATAACTTAAAAATTATACTAGGGAGAAGAGTTATTGGAACAATTTTAGAAAGAGAAGAAAAAAGGTAAGCTAATGCCGTTATAAAAAATGTACCATTATATCGTTATTTTTTATTTAATTTAATAAAACCTACAATTTATTTTTTAATTTATGGCTTCTTAAATACTCTTTACAGAAACCGTTGAATATCTGATTATATTACGTAATTAAAAAGAAAATTTTCAGGGCTTTCATTTAAACCTTGTAAGTGGGCCGTAGTTCCCATAAGCAGGTATTACGGTTTTTTAAATAAGTTGTCTCCATCATTTTTCAAAAGACTTTTTGAAGCCCTTAGTGTACCCATCGCTTAGTTGGGTCTATACAACGTTTTATCACGTGATCCAAGGTATATATCAGTAAACTTTGAAAAAAATTTAACAATGTACCTCAAGTAAAATGTACACATTGATTTTGAAATTTATATATATATATAATATATTTATGTATATGTATATATTTATTATGGAATTTAATTAATTTAATTTAATATTGTAATAAATTAATAAAAAAAATTATAAAAAAAAGAAAAATTTTAAAATATAGAACAAATGATATTTTATTAATTAGCTCATTTTGTATGTATGCGTAAATAAAGTTTTCTTCAAATATATAATTAAAACAATTTTTTTTTTATTTTCTAAAGAATATTAAATTTCAACATTTTAAAATAATTAAAGTAAATACCCTATAAATATTGTAATAAATTAAAATTTTATTAAATTTCTCATTTTAATGATTAGACAGTAAACTAAAATGACCAAATATAATATTTAAAATTCTTTAACCCTTTTCTGTATAAATTTGATTTGATTTTTAATAAACTTTTAAATTTTGTTACAGTTGTTTTTGAAACAGTATTTCACTTCAAAAATTTTTTAAGGTTTTATCTTTTGTATTTAGTATATAATGAACTATAGGAAAACTGCACAGGATCTTCACGAGTTCTTTCAAATAATATTTGTTACAAAATATAATATTGCACTCACTCTATATGAGCGAAAGATCTTTTTGACATTCAAATAAACACATAATATAAAAAAATGATCAGAAAAAAAGTCGTTATTTAATTAAAAAAACAATCTTTTTTTCCCCTAATAAATATGCAGAAATGGGTTAACAGATTTTAACATGTTATTTAACACAAAGGTTATTTTTGGCATAGGAGAAGAAATTAATTGGTTAAACCATTTGGAAAAGAAAGCGAAAAAACAAAAAAGTAAAAGGCTCTTTTGCCGCAATAAGTTAACGGAATTTGACAAGAGCTCATATCAAAATGTGTTAACGAATTCTAAAATGATTATTAAAGTCAACTCCACTGGCTAGAAGCAACATATATTTATACAAAATTTAAAGTCTCAAACAAATCTACCAAACTGTGGTTTTAGTTGAGTAACAGTTCAATGGTATTCAACCGCTTTTTCCCACATTAAATTACTTTTACATACAGCTAACATATACACAAAGTTTGAAGTCAATCGGTCGTAACATATAAACGAGGAGAACAAAAAAGAAAAACGTTAAAGCTTTAGTATCGAAAAGGCTTAAAAAATTAAAAACAAAATGGTATTTTTGAAGTTCACAGGAACATTTTTTCAAAGTTTGATTCTGATTCTAATAGGTTCTATATAATGTATCAACAATGTATTATGTAAAAACAATCGGGAACTGCACCTACTTTAAATAATAGATTAAAATTAAAAAGAATCGCACAAAACTAAGTAATTTTTTATTTCGTATCAAATTTTAGTTCATTTCTTATTTACCTTTCAATTTTCGCTAATTATCCTATTTTTTACCCTTAATTGTTCAACTTCTAAAATGTTACAGTTATATAAATAAACAGTTAAAAAATATTTGGATAAAAAACCATTATAATTTTAAAGAACACTAAAATCTTTCATTTGTTAAAAAAGTTTAAAAAAAAAAAATTGCGTACAGAAGGGTTAAAAATAAATTTCATTCTTCTCTAAAATGAAAGTTTTGTCAAATTTTAATCATTGTTTTGATTAGTTTGAAAAATTACTATAGAATAAATTGACCCCATGAGATTTTATTATTCAAATTTTTTTTTTATTGTTCCAAATCTAAATACTAAATTTTGCAGATCAAAAACAGTGATTTATTTTTATAATTTTTTTTTTTTTCCTATTTTATTAAAGAGTCCACTTAGAACAGCGGTGGTATCACACCAATTTGTTTTTTTTTTTCTTTTTTTTTTGGTGAGATTTTTGTGGATAATTGTAGAATCATTTAAAATGTATGGCAATCGTAATAAAATTTATACTTTTTTTTTTTATTGTGATGTTTTATTACCTCGCTTTAATATGTGATGACAATTATTTGACAATTTTGAAAAAAGTTTCTAAAAAAAAAAGAGTGTAGTATTTGTTTTTTTTTTTTTTTTGTAAATTTACGGTGTGGTTATTCGTTGGTTAAACCATGATTGCATATAAAATAAACTTTATTTAAATTTTAGTAAAATTAAATTATAAATTCTAATGAAACCATATGTCAGAAAATTATTTTAATAGATCTATAAAATATTTAAATAGTAAATAAATATTATTCTGACTAAAAATTGATGATTTACATTTTATTTTTGGCAATGAATGTGATTAACAATGATATAGTGTCAATAATTAAAAAAAATTTTAATAATAAATTTTTTTTTTTGCTTTTGTTTTTTTGTGAATGAAAAATGTTTACGTTGTACAATGACAATGTTGAGTCATATAAATTGAGAATATTCATTTCGTTTATAATGTTGTTAATTTTAAATTTTAACTAATCTTATTTCTTTAGTTATACCCTACACCTAAAGTATAGGGTATATTAACTTTGGTATGGTGTTTGTAACCACCAAAAGGAAGCGAGTTAGATATGGACATGTATATATAAATTCTGAATCAGGATCATTTCCTGAGTCGATTTAACGATGTCCGTCCGTACAACAAAGATAGAACCAGCAAAGATAGAATCTTTAAATTTTGTACAATGATGTTCCTTTCCATTCGATTTATGTCTCTGAAATTTAAGAAGATTTGGTCCATGGGTTTGGATTTTGGAAACTTCCGAACGAGCACCAGAGCAAATGAGATTATCTCCACAACCAACAAAGATAGAACCTTTATTTTTAATACAAGAGTGTGCTGTTATGTTTCCTTTTCTATAAAATTGGAAACTGACATTTGAAAGAATTTGAACCATGGGTTGGTTCGTATTTTGGAAACTTCCGGACGAGCACAAGAGCAACGAGCATATCTCCAAAACCAACAAAAGTAGAACCTTTAAATTTAGTACAATGGTGTTCTGGCATGTTTTCTTTATGTTCCTGAGATGGATTCGATGAATTGGAGTGGCAATTCGGGTACCTGACACACACCTCCCAAGAACTAACAATCTTCGAAATTAATAAATATAGAAACTTAAAATTTTTTACAAAGGTTTCAAGCATATCCCAAGAGGATGCTTCTTTTACGTTCCTGAAATTCGAGTTGAATAAAACAGAAAAGGGAAGAAGTTCAAGCAGTTGCCAAAAAAACTTATGGATTTTTAATTTAATTCGAATTATTCAGGTGTAGGGTATTAATAAGTCGGTTGCATCGACTTACTTTTACATTTACTTGTTTTTATAACACTTTGTCCGTTCGATCATCCATCTGTTTATAAAACTTTTACCCAATTCCACTTTAACCAAAATAATGCGATGAAACCCCGATTTGCTAACGCAGTATATTAATGGTAATGGTATTAGTTATTACTACAGAGTCGGGTCATCAGTGGATTACAACGTGCAGTAGTATATAACACCTTGTACCTTTGATATAACCAAAGATAGCTCCACTGTACCAGCTATTATTTTTATTATTAATTAAACGATATATGTTACTACAATATAAAATGAATACATTTTTTTTTTTTATATACCTGAACAGGGTTTATACCCAAAACCTTCTGATTGAAAAACTGGTAACTTAACCACTAGGGCATGAGTTCTCCGTAAAGCTTTTGAAGTTTGAAATTTTTTTCAGAACATGTTTTATAGCACCTATTGGACATACATAGCCAAGTAAATTGAAACAATATCACTTAATTTTTTATAATTTTTTCTTATTTATGAAATTATATTGTCTTTTCAAAAATCTTCAGAAATGTTTTGTTTTCATGTTGCCTTGTTCTTTTTAATTCTAATTTTTATAGGGATATATAGTTGCTCTGAAAATCTGATCATCAAAAATTCGATTTTCGTCAGGAATTTCCAATATTACAATAGATAAAAATTAAATAACATATTATATAAATTTCAATAATCAATAATAATAATAAAAAAATTTTAATTCATTTGTTATAACTCACTGCGTATCCAGTTTAATATCTAATTTATTAAAACCTTAAAATCCCTTAAATGTTATGCTTTAGTAATAAATCCTTAAAAAAACTGTAATGAATGATGTGTGTTCTTTATTGATCTATCACATATTAATGACATATTTCTTTAATCATATTGTAGATTAACTGTTTCAGGATCAAGTTTACGTGCTTTGTTTATACTTACTTTTATGTCCTTTTTTTTACAAAATTTCTGATTTTTCCCCTCATGTTGGCGTACAATAATTTTTACACTGTTCTTCAGTGTCTCATTGTAAAATAAATGTTGCAGTTATGGACTGCTTTTGTACCATTTTCTATAACACTTTTGACATGATGTTGAAATTTTTTTTTAGGTGAATTTCTGGGTATTATAAAATTTTTTTATTTCTTATCTCATTCCTGTCATGTTCTGTTCTGTAACTATGAACCGTTTCCAGTTTTTTTTTTTAAATATCTGAACTCCGATGATAATGTGTTTCTAAATAGCATGGTTTCGTACTTCTTAAAATTAATTTTTAGCAGCCAGCCCTTACAAAAATCAATGATTAGGTACTTTTTTAGCATGTTCCATTTTATATATGGAGAAAGTCTTTTATATTGAAATCTAAGTATCCATCGCTACAAATCTTTGATTTTTTCGTTAACTTACGATATATGTAAGAGATAAATTGAAATTATTTGTTTAAATTTTATTCGTTTCTTTGTAAAAAAAACTTTTAATATCATTTTTCTGATGGAAACTTTTTATTTTCATTAATTTAAAGTTATTTAAGAAATGGTCGTAGAAAATCGTATGAGCAATACACAGAAATGTTTAGCTTTTGGTCCTTATAAACAAAAAACTTCTGAGTTATTTGATCACTTTTTTTATTTATTACTTTTGTCATTTTCAATTTTTTAATATTTTTAAAACTGCATCAACAATGATTTAAATTTATTTTCATAGAAAATAAAAAAAAAAAATTTACACTTATTAATTTAACACTTTGTTCATATTAAGAATGAAACGATTTTTTTGTCATTTTAATACAGATAATATAAACAGATATAAAAAATAAAATACAAATAGTTTATTTCCATTTAAAAGGTCATAGAACTTAGAATGATTTAGTAGAAGTTTAATATCCAAAATAAAATAAAAATTGCCAACTGACAATTTTAATTACATTTTTGAACTCACACTTGATTTATATAATTGCGAAAAGTGATGAAATAAAAAAAAAAAATTGTATAGAATTATTGTTATTCTGTTTGTAGTCATTTTTTTAATTGGTTTACAATATGAAAATGCACTTTTGAACTATAGTACTACTATTATCAAAAGAATGATCAAACTGACATATAGTAGTTATTTATGGCAGTAATAATACTATAATATTGTATATATTTATATATATGTACGTATTAGATTATGTAGATGCAGAAATAAGAAGGGCCGTGAAATAAGGTCATGCGAAGTAATACCCTCATGATGTTATTTCTTATTGGTAAATAAGACCCCGTGATGTTATTTCTCTTTGAATTTAATATTCGATTTCTTGAGAAATAAAGCCCCCATGATTTTATTTCGCATTAAATATGTAATAAAATCCACTTTTAAAATCCACACACAACAGATAAAAATTCAAAAATAAAAACTTCATAGTAAAGTAATAAACCACATTTAACTAAAGAAATGGTAATTCTGAATTAAAAAAAATATATATTATCCTTTTCCAGAATATAGATAGATAATAGATATGGTGTTGTATCAAAATTATAAATAAATACGAGTAGAATAAATAAGACCGCAAAATATGAGAATTAACACCCCGGAACTTTATTTCTCAAAAAGTCGAAAGTAAAAGACAAATAACACTCTAGAGTTTTATTTCTCATATTTTGTGTTCTTATTTTTCAATTACATATAAAAAGTAAGACCTCTGGATGGTATTTTTCATTGATTATGAAATAACACAATAGCGGCATTATTTAACAGGGCCTTTTATCACGGAGCCTATGTAGATGTAAACAAGGATATTAAATTTTTGTGTTGTATTAAAAGGACTTCTATTAGAAAATATACCACTATTCATGTTTGATTATACACATATAGTTAAAAAAAAATGTGAAAAACTATTTTAGGATTCATTATTGAATAATTCATTATAATTCAAATGTTATAAATTTTACTGCTTATAAATTTATTTTTTCAGTAGTCAGTTCTAAATTATTGAATTTTTGCACTTTTATAAATCGTTTATGAGTTTGTGTATACATATACCTAAATTATACATATATTTTTAAAGTTACTTATTATTTTTTTAAATTTTTTGTTCTTATAATTAACAAAAACAAGAGTCACTATTTTCCAATATGAATGAGGTTAGCCTTACTAATTGCTACAATAATTAAGAATGGTTGTTTGTTTTTGTCTAATTATGAGGTTACGGTTGTTTGTATCACGTAAACTTGATGAAATAATTCAGAGATGTGCATTAAAGTTATAATAGGGACATTTAGGTGTCCAGTAGGTGTCAAACGTTTAAATACACTATAAAGAAATAAATTAAAGGGTTGTTGAAAAAAAAATTAAAAAGAAGCAGTGAATAAAACTTCAAGTATTCTTTTTGAAGCAGTTTTAGATAACACATTCGAAAAACTCAAGTGAATGCATATTTAGATTTTCTAGCTAACTTTCTTCGGATATTATTATAAAACATGGTAAGAGTTACAATTTGAGTTCGGTGATCAAGTAAAGTGAGCGTGAATAAAGGATTCTGAGTGTATAATTCTGTACATTACTTTAATCTGCTTGAAGACACAACACATATTTTAATACACTTGATTTAAATAACTTTAAAGAATATCCTCACTACATATTCATCACGTTCTCTCAATAAATTATTATTTCTACGTATTTCGGTTAAAAACATCTGCTAAAATTACAATAATATACTTTTAAAACTTGCAGAAAGTTTGATGACAATTCCAATTTATTTTTTTACTTTTCTCAGTCTGTTCTTTCGTCAAAAAGCTTAGCACTTTAATAAGTATCTAATAATATTAAACTTGAAAATATGAAAATTTAAAAAAGCCAAATAAACAATTGATTAACCAATTTTTTTCACTATTTTTTAATCATACTTTTTTTTTAAATGAAATGAATACAAGAAAAAGAATAAGTATCTGCCGCATTAGAGGACTACTATTTTGACCCGTTTTGGTCTAAGTAGGTAGGTAGGAACTGCAGATACACACTTAGGCCATTTCAGGTGCGTTTTCAGTGATTATCCTGCTTCTTACAAAGTGCTGTAAATTTGTTAAGTTCATCTCTGACGGATCGAAAAGGTTGTTTAATAAAAATTTCCGCAGAAACTTTTTTCTTTTTAGAGCAAGAGTCAGGCATTTACACAGTAGGTGAAAGATTGATTTCTCTTCTTCTTCTTCATCTTTGCAGCTTCTGCAAAAATTCTATGAGGGTAATCCTAGTCTTCTGGCATGTTTGTCGATCGAACAATGACCTGTTAAAACTGCTATTATATTACCGATATTGCAGCGATTTAGGGATAAAAGTTTATCCGACCGTTTGAGGTCTAAATGTAGGCCAGATTTATTTGGCCGCAGCACAAGTGGTAATAGAGAACACGCGGTCTGCGAGTGTATTGGTTTCTTGTTCGGATCAACATTTATAGGTTGTGATAGGAGTCCCGAGATTTTCCTTTTATTGGAAAATTTGAAGGTTTGTATTACTGTTTGTTCAATTTCCAGTCAAGCCAATGTCACAAGGTGGATGTAGACAACTCCATCATGTTCTTTTAAAGATGAAAGGCAATTACTGACGGCCATTAAGCTAATAGGATTTCAAGCTTGACTATCTTTCTAGTGGAGACGACGTTTCCTTTTAGCAGATTCACTGCCTCATTTATATTGTTTGAACTTTATTGATTTATGTATTGTAATGTACATAAATCAATAAAGTTGAAAACATTTTTTTTTATAAAAATAACTTTATAAATAAATAATGCAAATAATGTTATGTATAAATTCAAAATCAAAAGTCACTCAAGTATAATATGATATTTAAAACAATGTTAATATCATAATTTTTTACAACTCGTTGTTAAGGTCGTTTAAAATTAAACAAATAAGGTTAAGAAAACAAAAAAGTATACATTCTTAAATAAAAATACATTCAATCAATTTGATTTTGTAGTAAAGTAAATAAAAAGTAAAATATTTTAATGGTAAAAGAAAAGTTTTAATGGTAAAGAAAAAAATTTATACATATTATACTTTAACCTGACCTCTTAAACAAAAAAAAAATCCCATAATTAGTTGGAAAATATATCGTATCATTATTTTTAAAAGTATTTATTTTGGTGTACAATTTATTTTTATTTTCTTTAAAGAAAGAGAAAAGCTAAAAACTTTTATAAAAGTTTTGTGTCTTTATTTCTCTTAAATTCATGCCTATCAGGAAAAAAGAAAATTTTTATTTGAGTTTTACTTGGGCACTTATTGATAGGATTTAAAATTAAACTTCCATAAAATAAAACAAACAAAACATTATATGTTAAAAATTAAATGCTAAAAAAACAATTGTATATGTTTCTTCAATCGTATCAATCGTTTCTTTAATTATATTTTACTTTTTTATAAAAAAAAAAATTTGTTATCCTAAAAGTATGCAATAAGTACAAAAGTTTTTATATAAAATTTAAAAGGTGATTGGAAAAAGTCTTCTTTTTAGAAATTTTGTAATTTAAATAGTATAATTTATATAGTATAGTAGTATATAATAGTATAATTGTGATAATCATAGTTATAATGTTACAAAAATGTGTTAATTTTTTTTTAAGCTATTAAGCTTAAAGGTGTTTCCAGGGCTGGGTGTTTGCTTTTGTTTTTCCAATCACCTTGTTTTTCGAAGTTGTATGATTAAAATTTAATCTTTAAAAATGGATTTGATAAATTGAAAAAAAAATTGTAAAGCATATGAAAAAATTTAACAAAAAAATTGTATTTTGTATATGTTAATTTAATATTTTGAAAATGATCCTGTTTTTTGACCAAATTTTATAGGTTTTAATTAGAATGTAAACAATTATTTAAAAATTAAATAAAAAAAAAGAAACTTTTGAAGACTTAATTCTTTGTTTACTACATTGTCACTGGTAAGTTAAAAATATTAGTGTATAAATACACGTTTTTTAATTAATAAATCTGTGTTTTGTTATAGGCGATTTTTATAAGGCTTGCAAATTCCTATTTCAAAATGAAATTCAGGTTCGCAATTTCAATTTCCTAGTTCAAAGTGTTAATGGCGTATCTTTATAAAAAACTGGATAATAAAATTTTCCAAAACAGAGGACTGGACCAACACAATTCGCAGCCGAAAATATAATTTAAAAATTCCAAATAATTTTTGTGAAAAAAGAAATATTCATATAAATCAAGGTTTTCTCAGAGTATTTTTAAGTATGCGATCGACCACAAAAGTTTGATTTATTTTTAAACAAAGGTATATATTTTTATTTTTATCCTTGGAAGTTTTTTTTTTTTTGCAGAAATTTATAAAGTTGACCATTTATAAGAAGAGGAATATTTGTAGTATGAAATAAACCAATATTTTATAGTAATGCGATACACGAACATGAGAAGTATAAAAATGTTCGATCATTTCATAATTTAGAAGATTTTGAAATTTTAAGAAATGTATTGAATTAAATCATTGAAAAATCAACTCGTGTCCTGAGATAATCTAACAACTTTTTAATTCCTCTATTGTTTGTTGTTTATCTTTTCTTAAATGTTACTTTCACATATTTATGCTCAAAAAAAATTTACTAAAAATATAAATATTTTGATAGAGACCTTTTCGAAAATTAAGACCAAAGTTATTTATATAAAAATTAAGAAATATTTCTTAACTAAAATCATTATTCAATATAAATTAAAATATGCCATACAAGTAAATTTAAACTCTATTAGATTTATCTTTTGTTAACCAAAAATTTAAGTAAAAATTTTACATTTTTTTAAACTCTTATCGTAGATGATTTCATTTTAATTCAAAATTTATATTATGTTGTATTAAATTTTATGTCGATATTCTTGTTCTTCATTTTCTTTCTTCCAAAAATAACTTTTTCGAGAGTTTCTACTTTACACATTAATTTTTTTAATTAGTACCGTTTATTCTTTTTATTAGTAATCAGTATTACTTAATGTAGCCTATATAATGCAGAATCTTCGAAACACTTCATGGGCCAAACTCTACTGGCATATACTTGCAGGTAGTTTACTCTACTGGCATATACTTGCTTACTTATAAAAAAAAAAAATGAACAATATTTTCTTTCATCCTCGCTGGCCTGGCCTCGTCCTTTGTTGAAGAAACTTTTTACAAAGTCGGACTTCTACGTTCAAAGTACAAATAATTATCTATAAATGATAATTAGATCAAAGTTTAACTCAATATTTATATAAAATCATATAAAATCCTATACACCTACATATATACCTAAAAAATGTCAACCATAGGAAATTGATTAATATTCGATTTATAAAGTATTATATATATATTTTTTTATTAATAATAAAAACTGGTTTGTGTTACTAAAACTGGTCACTATAGATCAACCATCAGTTTAATTTTAACAATAAATTCTTAAAACTATTAACATTCAGATACTGTATGATATTAGGCCTCCTAGCATTTTAGGAGCGCAAAAATATTTTGTTGTTGAGGTAGTAAGTTTAGATTAGATGCAGGAGTTTAACTCGTTTCAGCCGCCTAGCCGTCAATGTTGAGAAGTTTGAATTGATTCAATGTTGGCATACTTTTGTAGTCTAATAAAGTAAATATAAAATGCTAATTTGGTTCTTGAATTTATTGTTATCTGAAAAAATTAAAAATTGGAGATACGCTTAGTGTTAGTAAATTTAGTTCTGAAAGAAATTTTAAGATAAATTCACAATAATCATATGTTAAACAAAGACACATTTTTGCCATCTTGTAGTGCCGAAAAACTAATAATAATTTGAAGGCTGAAAAATTAAAAAGCTTTAAATTTAATTTTAAATGATATTAACAACTTTTAAGAACTATCAAGTTTGCTCTGATTCCTTTGCTTTGATTTTCCACAATTTCCTAAAAAAAAAAATTGTAAAAATATTGACATTTTTATAAAAAAAAAATAATAATTGCAATTTTCTCACATTTTTGATAAAATTGTTAAGAATTATTCTTTAAAGAAAAGGAGAGTAGGCGGAATATCCACGCAGAATTTTCCAAATCTGTTATATCTTTCCGATTTCATTATTTACATACAATTACTCTGTATTTAACCACTAAACGACAATTAATGATGAACACTACTAAATTGCAGTTAAATGGATTATTAATTTATTAAACAATAGTTTCTTTTATTTATTTTATTACTTTTAAATAAAATAAAACTGAAATAAATATCCCATAGCGAATACATAAAATTCCTAAAATATGTCATTGTTACAATATAACAAGTCTTCACCAATCAACATTTATTTTGTACGCTGCTTACTGTTTTCATCATCGTTATATCTAATATATTTGTATGTATATTTATGTAACATATTTGTATTGGTATATGATAAAAATATAAATTTATATAAAAATATTGGTTTATGTGCAGTTAATCGAATTTTAAATTTCAACCCTTCATTCCGTCTAATATCTTTTGACAAAGGCAGCATTTTGTTCCTTTTGATTCGGCATAATGATAAACTTTGCAAAAATATGTTTGACAAATGTTATATACATATTCTGATAAAAAAGCGTGTAACCCTGATTTTGTAACCAACTATAAAATACCTGTAAAATCCGTTATAACCAATTACAAATTTTTTTACATAAATACTTCAAGAGTAAAACATATGTTTTGTCTTTTAAACACTATTTTGTTATAAGTCTTTTTGTGAAGTGTACCTTTTGTTAAAAGTCATTTTTTGAAATGACAGTTTGCTATAAGTTTTTTTATTCAAGTACCATTAAGAGAATTGTCCTTTTAAGAAATGGATTTAGTCAAACTGATAAGCTTCCAAAATATTGTATTTGAATTATAAAAGAAATATATCAAATAATATTTATTTCAAATGTTAAAAAAGTGTAACATACCAAATGTCAACAACTTTCTAACCACAAAAAAAAAATTGCTTTTTCCACCACCAAAAAATAAAAAAACAACAATAACAACTGTCTTAGCGATAACTAGTGAAGTAAAGAATATTACAACAAAAAAAAAGCCAAAGCCCTCCTTCGCGTTTTTCCTTTATATTTTCATTACAAAATATCCTTTTCATTCAGATAACGGATTTCTTCTTTAACTCAAACAATTTTTATTTTTAAAATCAAATAACAAAATATAACTGTTTACAAAATCTTGTCACAATCAAACAGATTTTAAAAAGAAAAGAGAAAAATAAAAAAACAAAAAATAGAGATAAAAAATTGTTGTTTTAACATCTCATCTTTTAATTTTATTCAATTTATAAAGTGGCCAATACACTTAAATGTTAAAAACAGCAATTTTTTTTAAATAAAGTTAATATTTTTATTACCTATCTTTTATTTAAAATGTTTTTATAGAATCTATGATTTTTCTCAAAAATTTTTATATCACGTGCACGTAAGCGGTTAGAGTGATCATGAAAATCACAATTTGTTTGCAATGAAAAATTGGTGTTTAGTTCAAGAAAATTCAAATATTGAATTGCAGCACCTCCACTTTACGGAATTCAACATATGATAAGATGCATAGTGTACTGTCTCATGTAGCATTGAATAATTGAATGCAAATTTATTGAGATTAATTTTAAAAAGAATAAAAGCTAAGAGTATATGACCACATCCCATTTCTCTTATCCATTATTCATAATATTCTAATTTTTCTAGTTTACCTTTCCTCTTCTTACAATCAATACCTGTGATGCAGACAATTTTTATTAAAATTTTTGTTTGGTAGAGAAGCTTTAAAAGATGAACTACTTTAAGACCTAAACTCTGGTTTTCTACATCCAATTGGTGGCTCGCTAGTTACTTACATGGCATCATCGAACCAAACTACTCCCTTCATGTATCTTTTAATTTTTCCCTTAATTTTATTCACTCCGGAAAAGTTCTCTCAGTATCTTTCTCCTAAGGTTCTGTCTTAAATTATACAAAAACTATGTATTGGCACAGAACGTGTAGAACGATTTTTTTCTCTTATCCGTATATTCTAAATAGGTTAGTCTCTGTTTTGTCGACTTTATTGTAGACTTTACTAAAGACTTTCCTGTTGTATCTGGAATTTCATTTCATCAGAAACTTGCCTGTGTTTCGCTCTATAATTTCTTTCAAGCACTGCGGCGTTTTTTTTAGACTTTTGCAAACTCTCTTTCATGATCAGTTTGCTATCCGTATGTAAATTTTGTCATAATATATATACAAAATATATATATACATATTCTGAACTTTATTATTTAATACATCTGTTTACTTTTTTTACTTTTGAAATATATTTAAAAAATGCTGTGCTTCTAGATCTTGAACAAAAACAAAAAAATGTAAAAGGGAATCAGAATTGCAAAAAAAATCAAAAGTTTAACATTTGTGTGTAAATTTTAGTAAATTGATGTATAGCAAAAGACATCCAGTTACATAGAAAAATATTGTTTTTCTTTAATCTTTTTTTTTTTGTGTTTATTAATTTATCTATAACTGTGTATGACTGGTACATGTGGTATTTATTGGATTAAAAATGTCTTGATGTTTGCTTGTCCCATGAAGCATTGATGAAATTTGAAATAGCAAATCTAACCATTCCTGTAACTTTATCGATAAAAAGAAAATATATATAAAATATATATGTATAAAGAAAATTTCACGTAAGAAGAAAGAAAATGAAAAGAAAATCAGACAATAACTGTTATATGTAACCATGCGGTTATAATCGAAAATTTATAACATCTACTGTTCATGTTTTTATTTTTAGTTTTTTTATTTTTGTTCATTGACAGATCAATAAAAAGACTTTTCAACTATTTCATCATAGAAAATATATTATAAAAATAAAATTTTAGAAATATTTTTATTTCAAAAAAATTAAAGTTGCGTCAAGAGATGTAATTATGTTATTATAAACAAAAAAAAACTGATTTTAATTAGACTTCCCCATTTTATACTTCCCGATTTAAATTTTCACTTTTTCTGTTGGTTTCATACTTTTTTTTAAGTCATTAGTCATATAGGTTAGAAAATTTGTCTAAAGAACATTTGCACGTGATAGCACTAATTAATTCATTTAATAGGTTTTGAAAATAACTGAATTAGATAAAAAAAAAATGTATTCAGTCAAAAGAAAATTAAAACTGCAATAAAATGATTGGTAATCAGAAACACACGTCGATTTTAAAATAAATAATAAAAAAGGTGAAATGAAAATCAATGGTTTTTAAATGTGCATATTATCCAGAAAACAAAAAAAAAACTATTAAACTGTGACTGTTACTGCGACTGTTACTGTTAATGTGACTTTTATATTAAAAATTTGCAATGTATGAGCTGACTGATATAACTCATACTAATTCTGAAAAAACCTTTTTATTTCCAAATATTTAAAGTTCTTTCTAAAACACATTACTGAAGGAAGGTTCTATCTATAAGTGTTCTAAGGAAATTTTGTAAATTTGGTATTGATTTATAAAGGTCAAAAAAAGATTGAACAAATATAAAGGGAAATCTTAGTTAAACATATTTGAAAATAAAATATTTTAAAATTTTTAGGGTAGTAACTCCGCAATGGCTGGCTGTGTATTCTATATTATTAATTTTTTTAAGAAACCTATCCATAGTTAAAATTTGATTCTTCACCTTATTAACCGTGTAGAAATTTTAAACTTGATTTAAGTAATTAAGATTTTTTTTTTTTCTAAATATTTATTCAGTTTCTTTTTTAAATTTTTTTTTATGTATATTCTCTGCATTTTCAAATATTCTTTACCTAAAAATATAACCATACAACATTGAATGGACATAGATTACATTAACATGTGTAAAACACTTGTCAATAAAATATCAAATCAATAAATAAAATCATCGTAATTACATAATTTTAAAAAGGATCAATTTTGTTTGAAATCCTTTTCAAAAGAAGGAAACAAATGTCATGTCTCACAAAATACTTTTTATGATTTTAAATGATTGATACTTAAACCTATATTATTTTAGCTAAATAACTTAGAAAATGTTTCCAAATGAATAAGCAAATAAGTCAGAATGTAATCCAACGGTTTTTAAAAACGCACATTTTCCAAAAGAGCATACAAACTGTTTAGAATTGAGACTTGCACTAAGATTTATTATTTTTACTCTTAGAATTTCATATTGTAAGAAAAAATGTGAAAAATACAGAAACATTTTATTCAATTTTACGGGAATCCTGCATAATTAAAAAAAACCATCAACACATTTAAAATTATAATGTTAAGGCTTTAATTTTTGCGTTTAATTTTTTAAAAATTTTGTAGATGTAGGTACCTAGGTTTCCATGTACAGAAAAATGTATACATGTACCTACAAGTACTTAAAAATAATAAATTAATTTTTCAGCTCTAATAGTTCTTAAACAGGTTAATTGGTACATAAACACTTTTTGAGACACCCTACACTAATTTTAAAAGATTTTTCTTCTTTCAAAATTTTAAAGTTCTAACTAGAAGCGTGCCGGAGTTAAGAAGCAAGAAAAATCTTGCAAAATTTTTTCCACATAACGGTCAATTTAAATACTAAATTTAATAAAATGTATAATTTTGATATTAATTTATAAAGGTTCTGTTGTATGACGTTTTTATATTGAAAAGATGTTAAGCAGTACTTAAGATATCCACATTTAAAAAGAGATCTTTTTCAAAGTTTGAGGAGCTGTAGCTTCGTAATTAGTAAAGGCTATGTATAAAAAGGTGATCTACAACATTAATTTTTTTATTAAATCTACCCATGTTTTAAATTTCATTACTCTATCTTTAACGGTACAGAAGTTTTGTAAACAGACGGTCGCACCGTACGGACCGAGTGAAACTAATAGACAAATTTTTTAAAAATTTTTTTTGAAAAATGTACTAAAAAGACCTTAGACCAAAATTTAATAAAAAAAAATTAAAACTTTATAAATACGTACAACGGTAAGGATTAAAACAAAAAAATAACAGTTAGAATTTTCTTTGTTTTCTTATTAAAATATATCTTATATCTTTAATCATTTCCTTGAAAATTCATATGAAACTTTAAAATTTTATAATTTATTTTTGATTTTCCTGTTTTTTTTTTTATTTATAAAATTAAATAAAATATAATATTTATTTAACTTTTAAACTTTTTTCAACCATATCATTAATCACTTTTAATACATCCTAAGTAAATCATTTTCCATAAGAATAATTTTAAATTACTACCTCCAACATATATATACATACATATTACATATAAATATATGTCACTTGAATGTCCTTTTTTCTGTATATACACCCAGAATCATTTCACCAAATTAAATAAATATTTTCATTTTAAACTAAATTTATTTCCGCTGTTTTCGGAAATGTTAAATTTTATTTTCTTCGTAAATAAAAAAAAAAAAATAAAAAAAAACAACAAACTAAGAAAAAAAAAAAAAAAAAAGGAAAAGTCAAGATGATGATCTTGAAAATGTCTAAGTGAAATTAAAATAAATAGAAAATTTTTTCATTGTGATTAATGAACCGTTTTGATTAAATTTAATCAAATTGTTGGTAAATTTTAAAAGTTAAAACTTGAATCAACATATACTTAGACGTATATAATATTATTATATTATTATACAACAACTAACTATACAAGTGGCAAAAAAAAAATGAAAAATCAATTTTAAAATATCTTAAGTTAAGAAAATATTAAATTGAAGATGAGGAAACGATGTAATTTAGCATGAAAAATTATATTTTGAATTGAAAAGATTCTTTTATCAATTTTTTTTTTTTTTTTTTTTTCATTTTCGAAATGCAATGTCATTCAATCATTTACTATTGGTACTTTAATCATTCAAGTATATTGAAGCAATGAATTGAATATAAGGAAATGTAAACATCTACATATATATATATATATACATATAAAGTTAACGAGTAAGATATAATTTCATGTGGCAATCTTAATAAAAATAGTAGTTCAAGGTTCAAAAATAGTAGTTCAAGATAGAAGTAACGACAAAAAAAAAATGTTTTATTTTATTAAAAGATTTAAATTGTTCCTCTTATTATGAGATTATTTCAATGTTTTAACAATTAATGGTAGCATAAAATAAAGTTTTATTCTAGAATTTCTCAAAAGAATACCTTAAATTATTTTGGATATACCTAGCTAGTTATTGTTATGAACAAGAAATAACTCCCCAATCCAAAAATGAAATAATTCTTCAAACATTTATTAATTTTTTTTCATTATGAAATAAGTCAACAAATAAAACCATAAATTGACTTTTAGCAGAATTATTTAATTTATATTTCTTTTTTTCCATATTTTTCTTATTTTTATTTTATTTTATCGAAGTTAGCTTAATAATATGTGTATATTCATATATGCGATTGTCGTATATAATCCTTCGATTTCGTGACCAAATCTAAAATTTCTACTAATTATTTTCTTTCCTACATATGTCAACATTAAAGCTTGTAAAATAGGATGGGAGCTGCCACTCAGAAACCTCTACTAAATCAATAACTGAAAACGTGATTTTGCAATTGATAGTATATGTATCTATAGTATATATTAGAAAAATAAAGAGGGATTTTAGGTTAGGCTACGTCAAAGTGGTTTTGGAAAAGGCACACTTAGACTGTATTTGTTCCATTGTGATACCACATACAAAACTTTTCTATCCCATTCGTTAAAATCAATTTCAGATTTTTGCAAAGCGAAAAGTGCTCTTCATATTTTTACCTGCTGGATCGCTGAGATTGTTGAAAAGATATTGCCGTATATGGGTTGCGGGCATTTACAAATGTGATGAAGAGTGGTTTCCTTTTCTTCTTCATCTTTGCATTTGCAGTAGTCGTTTGCGGATAAGCTAAATCTTTTAGCATGCTTTCCTATTAGACAGTGACCGGTCACTAAACCAATTGTCATTCCAATAAGAAGGGATATTAGAGTTGATAAGAAAATTTATACTTCATTCAAAATATTTATAAATATGTATATGCAAAATACTGCATTTGGCGGGAAATTTAGAGTTAACATTTATAGGTTAACAATATATAGGTATATCTGGTTATTTTCATTATATATAATTTATTTCATTTTTATTTTGCAAACTTATTTCGTTTTTTTACAGAATTATTTCTTGATAGTGATGATGATTTTTATTTCGTCCTGTTAATTTCTATCGATCAGATGGCTATTCCTATTGATCAAATGGCTATTCCTCTTGTTTTCAAATATCAAATATTATATGGTATATTGATTTAAAGTACAGAATGCCGAAATACTATAAGAAAAATAAATAAGGATTTAGATAATTAAAACTTAGCTTTAGAATCAAATATATTTTATGATTAATATTGACATGTTCTTATAATGAATCTTTATCCAAAAAAATCTTTACATTCAGTTTACTTAAATTTTACATTCACCATTCAATTAAAATAACCAAACTTAAAAAATTTAGATGAATTCCGACAATTATATTGTATTTTACCTAAAATAACGAAAAAATTACAACATTTTGAATGAAATTTTTAATATTATAAACGTATTTTCTTATAGTTTACATAACAAAAAAAAAATGTTCAATATCGTTGTATTTTTTATTTGAAATAAATAGGGAAATATTTCAATTTATTCAATATTCAAAAAAAGAAAAAAAAAAGTAAAAAAAAAAATTTATGTAAATTTTACTATTTGAAAATAAGTAAAAGTCAGTAAAAGACGAAAAATATTAAATGACATTTCAAATATTTATTTAAAAACTTATTCCAAGTAAAATTTTTAAGGTTAGATGTAATGTATTGCAGTTTTGTGTTTTTTAATTTTCCAAATAACTTTTAAAATCTATTCACCTCCCCTTCAAAAGTGCAATACTATTTATAATATTTGTTTAATATTTAGATCAAAAAGTCATAATATTAAATAAATTTTAAAAATATTTTTTTATCTAATTAAAAAATAAATTTAATTAATTTTTATTTTATATAACCTATAAAAAATTTTATTACTTATCTAATTATAAAATTAAATTATTTACGACAGGAGGTTTCTAATTAGGTTTATCAAAAAAAAAAAACAAAAAAAAAACTAAAGAAGTTCGTTAAGTTTATTAGATTTTGAATAAATATTTTTAAAAAATATATAATTTAATTATCATATTAGTTTACCGTTTTGCAAGGAATAAAATAGTATATAGTTTACTTACATATGATATAATTTATATTTTCCTATATTTTCCGTCCTTACATTAATGTTTTAATTTTTCTTTTTTCTTTAAAAAGGATTTTAAATTAAATTAAACATTAAACATGATAATATTATATAGAATTTTACAGGATCATTAAATCGATTGAATTTTTAGTGTACCCAGATAGATTTATTTATTTAAGAGGTGTAAATGACATTGCGACCTTTTGATGTAGATCCAATTTACTTCCTCTAGAAAAGTAAATATTTGTATAGGGTTTATTGCTAGTAGTTCATCTTCGGCAAAACAATAAGCTCCGCAATTTTTGAGTATATGACCTTGTAGTTTTCTCTTATTCTGGACAGAATCTGTATGTATCGTCATTTTCTATTACAATTTTGAAAGATTTATATCGACTAAATATATGAATTTCTAGAATGAAAGTCTGATTTGCCATTGTAATTTCTCACGTATTACAACTTTAATTGAAATTAAAACAATTTTTAAATTATTTTCAATTATATGAGAAGATGCAACTTTGAAATTTTAACAAGAGCTAATATAGTTTTGTTTCCGAACTTCAATGCAGTTCAAGTAATTTTACATATTATATAAGATCTAGTACTGTCTCACTTAAAAATTGAATGCAAATTTTTTGAGATCAATTCACCTAAATACTTTGATACCTAACTGATGAAAGCTGTTGTTGTCTTCTCGAAAGTGGTCTAATCGTCACTTAAAGCGCCTTATCTAGCCCAATTATTACCTTCATATATCTTTTAATTTTTTCCTGGTCTTCTCACTCGAGAGAAACAGTTATGTCACCCTGTAATAAAACAATGTTTTGAATATATTTTTATTTTCTTTCACACGCGCAAACTTACTTTTGCGCGCGTCAACATATTATTGTAACTTGTAACATGATCCTATCTTAAAATAACTGTACATTCCAAACTTCAATAATAATTTTCTCAGCACGTTGCATTGCAACGTGACTTATTAAGAATGTAAATATTCTAATATAAAAATGCATTGATTCTGCTACTGGACGTTGGTTCGATCAGAAGTTGTTTTGTTATATAAAAAGTTGAATAAATAAAAAGAAATTGTTTTGTTATATATAAAAATAAATAAATAAATAAAAATCTAATGTAAAACAAAATAATGTTATATATAAAAATAAATAAATAAATAAAAGTCAAGTATAAAACAAAACAAACATTATTTTTATTATTTCGCTTAATTATAAAAATATAAATGGCGCAGTCGGTAGGATGCGTCAACTAGTGCATACTTAAAAAATAACAAAAACAATAAATGAACGAAAATCATAAAATAATAAGTGAATGAAAATCACAAAATAATAAGTGAACGAAAATCACCAAAAAACAAAAATTGTACATACTATACAAAGTGCACCAGTTAGTATATGTCAATATACTCAAGGACGCAGAAAAAGAAAAACCTAGCAATCATCCGGCCGAAACAACAACAACAACCAATAGCTGAATCGAAGAGTACCAGGGCAACAACACCAGCAGTACAACAACCAACAAACCGTGAGTTTTTATTTTTCCAAGTTTTACCAATATAATAGATTAAATTAATAGAAGAAGTATATTTAAGTAAATCAAAATTCTTTGTGTTTTAAAGAGAATATTTTTTTTTATATATATAAACGTGCTTTAAATATCATCTGGGTAAAACTAAATTAAAGTCTATTTGAATCAAATAAATTTAAAGTAAAAGAATTAAATTTAAAACACCTAAGTATATAAATAATTTTTCATTGTTTTAAAATATTGCTAAAGACTATTATTTTGCAAAAGTTTGTTTAACTTTTTTCGTAATCACTATTAGCAGTAGCACTAAAATTATAAAAGAAAATATATTTTTTATATTACATCAAATTTATTTTTTTTTCGTACGATAAAATCAAATAACCCAGTGTTAACTTATTAAATAAATTTTTCCAAGCGAATATATTACCTGAAAGAAAAAAAGAATAAAATTAAAATCAAATAATAAAATATTAAAACCATATGAAATATTAAATAAGTAATAAGTAGATATTAAATAAAAAAAAAAAAAGGGAAGCGTAAAATAATAAAAGAAATAAGTAGTATTAACTTCCAAAAAATAAATAAAACAATTTTTTCTTCATACTATTACTAATAATACAATTTTGTTTTCATATTAATAATTACTTTAAAATACATATTCCAAAATATATATATGTTCGAAAATTTACAATCTAGCAAAAAAAATTATAATAAAAATAAAGCTTAAATAAATATTACAAAAAATAATTACATACTTATAAAAAAAATTTATACAATAAACAATTTTTAATCAAAAAAAAAACTATTAAATAAAAAAAAATAAAATAAGAAAAGAAAATACCTAAATTACCTAATTTTAAATTTATACTTTTGATGAGAAGTAAACAAGAATTACAACCAGTCAAATTAAATAAAAATTACATTTCATAAATAAATTTTGTATAAATCGAATTTCCTTTTCATATAGTACTAAACTTTCATTTTGCCGTTTATGTCACAACATTTCGTAGCTATCGGAGTTGTTGACATACTTATAGAAGAATTATCGAAATTAAATTTAAATAGAAATACAGAAAATCGAATCATGACAGACCCAAAAAGCCTTACAATTGACCCACTTAAATATTTAGTACGTGTACCTGAATTTAATGGGAAATTCGGTACCTTACAAACTTTTATCGATTTAGTAGATCGGATCACACCTTTACTACTCCAATACGACGAATTCTCAAAAGGAATTTTCTCTGACATAATTAAATCAAAATTAACTGGAAGTGCCAGAGAAGTTATCGAAATCAATCATCAAGCTACCACCTGGGATGAAATTAAAAAAGTACTTAATAACAATTTTGGCGATAGGCTATCCGCTGACCAACTTTTTGACCAGTTAAGGGGCCAAACTTTTAAGACGAATGCTGTCGAATTTTACAACGACGTGAAAGCTATACTTAGAAGACTAAATACAAAAACACAGTTGGAATACCAAAACAATAACGACGAATTAGAAAGATATTTAAAAGCTAACGTTCAAAGTGCTTTAGATACTTTTAAAAATAAAGTTCCTGAACCCTTGAAATCAATCCTATCTTGCAGAGATCCTAAGACGTTAGAAGATGCAATGAAAATTTTATACGAATCGGGCTACGCTTTTTCGAATATCAATGTCAATCATAACTATACCCAAAATAACCATAACAGTAATCGTAATCGCCATAATAACAATAATCGTTACATTAGTAACAAAACATCCCAAAATCGTTCAAATAACATTCAAGACAATCCAAATCGTGATAATAATCGTAATTCTATTCGAAACCCCTCTAATAATATTAATAATAATGGTAATCGCTCAATCAGATATTTCAACAATAATACATCTCCAAATACAACGCACCAAAACGGTACCTCTAATCCCAACATTCTTCATAATAATAACAGAAGCCCACCTGGTGTGTACAATCATATAAATAATCAACGACCATTTTACAATAATTGGCAACCAAACCAGAACAGAAATTCTCACTACAACCCCAACTACCAAAACAATTACAATTCGCAAGTAGAACCCATGGATGTTAATAATCAGCAAACCATCGATATAGGAAATTTTCGGGAGACTGGCCAAACCGACTCACCTACATAAAAATAAAGGAATACAATTTTCTAATCGACAGTGGCGCTTCAAGCTCAATAATCCGACCAGACACTTTCAAAGAAATACCTAGAATACAACTAAAAAATTCAAAAATTTTGAGAGCATTGAAAAAAGATGTCTTAATAAATCAAGCAATAAGTATAAATATTTTTGAGGAATTCAAACCAAACAATAATGAAAAATTTGTATTTTTGGTTCATGATTTTCATGAAAAATACCATGGCCTTATAGGTAATGATATACTAATGCAAGGTAACGCTGTTATCGACTACAAAAATAAAATTCTCATGATGAACGACACTCCAATAAAATTATACTTTAGTCACCAACCAGAAAATACCATATACCAAATCGAACCTGGGGAATATTATTATAAAATCCCTGTCAAACAACAAAAAGGTGACGCAATGATAGAAGAAACTAATTTAAATGCCGACGTTCGAATTCTAGAAGGTATTTATGAAGTAAACGACTTTCAAGCAAGAGCCAAAATACTTAACGTATGTGACCAACCTAAAATGTTCAATTTCAACGAACCATTCCCGTCCGCAGAAATAGACGAAATCTTAGATTTCAATAATTACGAAACAAACGAATACTTAACGTACAAAGACAGTAAAATTATTCCAGAAAAAATTAAAACCGACCACTTAAATAAAGAAGAAAAACTTCAATTAAATCATCTTATATCTGAATTTAATGAAATATTTTCTGAACAAATACCTCTCTCAGTTACCAACAAAATCAGACACAAAATTAATACTATAGACAACATACCAATAAAAAGCAAAATTTACAGATACCCATATATCCACAAAATAGAGATACAAAAGCAAATTCAGGAAATGTTGGAAAATGGAATTATCCAACATAGCAATAGTCCGTACAACAGCCCAGTTTGGGTTATTCCCAAAAAATTAGATTCCTCTGGCGAGCGGAAATACCGTCTTGTCATAGACTACCGTAAACTTAATGAAAAGACAATTGACGACTCTTATCCAATCCCTAATATTGAAGAAATATTGGACAAATTAGGGAAAAGTACGTATTTCTCTGTAATAGATTTAAAATCCGGATTCCATCAAATAGAAATGGAACCGGAAGACATACAAAAGACTGCATTCTCTGTTGACAACGGACACTACGAATTTAGTAGAATGCCTTTTGGGCTGAAAAATGCCCCTAGTACCTTTCAACGCCTGATGGACAATATATTGAGGGAAAATATAGGCAAAGAATGTCTAACGTACATGGACGACATTGTAGTGTTCTCAAACGGTTTAGAAGAACACATAAAAAACTTAAAAAAAATTTTCACAAAAATAAAATCAGCTCGACTTCGAGTACAACTAGACAAATGCGACTTTCTAAGAAAAGAAGTCGAATTTTTAGGACACGTTATCAATGAACACGGAATACATCCCAACCAAAAGAAAATAGAGGTAATTAAAAACTACCAAATTCCAAAAACTCCAAAGGAAATAAAAAGATTCCTAGGTATCGCAGGATACTATAGGAAATTCATAAAAAATTTCGCCGAGATAGCAAAACCCATGACTCTATTCTTAAAGAAAAATTCTAAAGTAGACATAAATAACCACAAATACATCCAAAGTTTCAACGATCTAAAAAAGAAATTAATATCAGCACCAATTCTTATCTACCCCGATTTTGAAAAAAATTTCGAAATAACCACAGATGCGAGTCATTATGCCATAGGTGGCGTACTATCTCAAGAAGGAAAACCAATCTCATACGTGTCTCGCACACTAAATGAGCACGAAATTAATTATTCAACAATCGAGAAAGAGCTTCTCAGTATTGTATGGTCACTTAAACAATTCAGACCATATGTTTTCAGTAGAAAAATTAAACTCTTCACAGATCACAAGCCCTTAGTTTGGTTACACAGTCTTAAAGAACCAAACAGCAAATTAATAAGATGGAAATTGCAAATTCAAGAATATGACTATGACATATCATACAAAAAAGGTTGTGAAAATAAGGTAGCTGATTTCCTAAGTAGAATAGACATAAACCAAAACGAAAATATCCCATTCCAAACTAATATTATAGAAACAGTTACGCCTTTAAATTTACACAAAAATCAAATTATAATAAACAAAATTAATTCGGGCTCTTTGCAAATCAAAACACGAAATATATTTAACAAAACCCTTAAAACAATATCCATAAAAGTCTTAGACGATATCACATTAAAAATGATTATCAAGAATCATTTTGACCCAAAACGAACTAACGCCATATATGTAAACGACGAAATATTTGATAAAATAAATCCTATCCTTCGCGAACATTTTATAAATTACAAAATTATTAGGAGTAAAAAATTACTGAAAAATATTACCAATGACGAAGAACTAGAAAATCTCATTCAAACAAAGCACTTGGAAAACAATCACCGTGGCATTAACGAAATTAACGAAGAAATGAAAAACGAATTCTATCACCCAAATTTAAAACTTAAGATATCAGAATTTATAAATAACTGCGAAGTGTGCATTCTAGAAAAATATGAAAGAAAACCCCCACAGATTCCGTTAAAAATATCCGAAACTCCGAATAAACCTAACCAAATAATCCATATGGACATATTCTATTCCATAAACAAGTCATTATTTGTCACTATGATCGATAAATTCAGTAAAATCGCCATGTTTACTAAAGTACAAAATAGAAGTGAGGCAGAATTCAGAAGAGCAATTGCAAAGTATATTAGCACATACGGTAACATAGCGAAAATAGTTACTGATAACGAATTAGGAATGAAATCCCATTTAATGAGAAAATTTTTGGAAGAAAATAATATCACAATCCACTACACTTCCAATTCAAATCACAACAGTAACGCAGACATAGAGCGCTTGCATAACACCATCAACGAGCACCTCAGACTATTAAAACATACAAAGAAAAATCTACCAATCGAAGAGCAAATGATTTTAATAAACGGGTATTACAACAATACGATACACTCCTCAACAAACAAGAAACCAATAGATTTCATTCAAGGTACAATAACAGAAAGCGAATACGAACAAATCTACAACAAAATATTAGAAAAGAAAAACCGCGTTATTGAAAAAGCAAACGAAAACAAAGTCGACATATCTTTAGAAGCAGGAATCAACTACATTAAAGAAATAAGGGGAGGAAAAAATCATTCAAAATTCCGAAAAATAGACACCGAATTAACTGATGAAGAACACGTAGTCGACAAAGACACTGGCCATAAATATTATAAAACCCACGTTAGAAAACGAAAAAAGTTCCAAAACCCATTACATATCAGACTTAAAGTAAACACCAAAGGAAACTTAACAAAACATAGAAGTAAAATGAAAAATCTTATCTCAGGTCATTCAAGACAGAATAACAATTTATAAAATCCTACAAAATAACTATAAATTACTATTTACTAATATTTCCTTTTTTAAAAAAAAAAAAAACAAATCTCTTTTTAGGACCTTTCCACCATGAAAAAGTACAGCATACTAAGTCTCTACATTCTCTTCGAATTTGTCAATCTATCAACATCTCAGATAATAGATATTCAAGACTTGAACAATAATAAAAACGGACATATTAACTTAAAACTAGGAGAAGTAAAACTTATAACCAACTATAACAAAATCCTACACATAATCAACATTACAAAGTACGAAGAAACCCTTCAAGACATATGGACCAACATACAACCATTTTCAACTGAACTGAGTTCGAACGGACCAATATTTAATACAATAACTCACAACTACAAATCACTAGTCTCTAAAATAAAAAACATTATTCCTCACAAAAGAAACAAAAGAGGACTTGTAAACGGAATAGGAAAAGTGCTAAAGTACATAACAGGCACAATGGACAGCGACGATGAAATTCAAATACGTAACAAACTACAAGCTTTAACAGATAACAACAAAATGTTAATAACAGAAAACAATAAACAAGTTAAAATAAACTCTGACCTAATTGAACAAACTTACAACATTACAGAACATATCAAGAATCAACAACACACAATAAGAAAATTCGTAACAAATTTAACTAATGAACTCAACAATAAAATATCTAAAATGGAACACCAAATGGCACTTATGGAGTGCATGTATCAAATTAATTACGACATTACCTTACTCAGAAATCACATTGACGATATTGAACAGACACTACTAATGAGCAGATTAGGAATACTATCAAAAAATATACTAACAGACGAAGAATTTAACATAATACAAAACTTGGACATTCTGACAAATATCAAAATTAATATAATAACATTCGGAAACGAAATAGTCATAATACTATTAATACCAAATTTTACTAATAAACTCTATTCTAAAATCTTAATAGAACCTTTACCTACTAAAGACAATAAAATTTTATATATAGGAGAAAAGGAAATTCTGATTGATGAAAATAAAAATATTTATCACTCAAATGTAATTCAAAATCTAAAGAAAAACTTAAAAGATATAAAAGATAACTGTACATATAATATTTTTAATAATAAGGAAGCTAATTGTATGTTTAAAAATTTTTTCGAACAATCTATTACAGAAATTAAAAATGGTCTTATAATTATAAAAAATATTAAAAGAACACAGATATTCCATAATTGTAATAATTTTGAAACCTTCATTGAAGGTACTAATTTAATAAGATTCGAAAAATGTCAAATTAGAATTAATAATTTAACATATAAAAATTTTGAAATCGAAATAAAAGACCATATAATTTTACCTACTTTAAATGTAATTATAAAAAGAAATGTCAATAATAATGAATTGTTAAACTTTGAAGAACTGCATGTAAAAAACATTAAAAATAACAGAGAACAAATTAAAGAAATCTTGTATACTAATAAAATTGGAAATATTGTAAATTATGTAACTAAAATAATAATAGTAATAATTATAATTGTACTATTAATTCAAATTGTAAAGTTAAAAAATTGTTATAAAAACAAAACAATCAAGATAACTTCGTCGGAGCCTCCGTCAAAGGGTGGGGAAGTTATGTCACCCTGTAATAAAACAATGTTTTGAATATATTTTTATTTTCTTTCACACGCGCAAACTTACTTTTGCGCGCGTCAACATATTATTGTAACTTGTAACATGATCCTATCTTAAAATAACTGTACATTCCAAACTTCAATAATAATTTTCTCAGCACGTTGCATTGCAACGTGACTTATTAAGAATGTAAATATTCTAATATAAAAATGCATTGATTCTGCTACTGGACGTTGGTTCGATCAGAAGTTGTTTTGTTATATAAAAAGTTGAATAAATAAAAAGAAATTGTTTTGTTATATATAAAAATAAATAAATAAATAAAAATCTAATGTAAAACAAAATAATGTTATATATAAAAATAAATAAATAAATAAAAGTCAAGTATAAAACAAAACAAACAATATTTTTATTATTTCGCTTAATTATAAAAATATAAATAGAAACCTCCCTAGTATCCTTCTTTCTAAATATTTCTACTTTTAAATGAAGGGATGAGATGAACGATGATTCTAATAATATATCAAAATTTAGCTTTATATACAGTAGCTATCACAACAACATTTAAAATAAAAATCATTGTATTCATTGTAAACATTTTATAAAAAAAAAGATTTACATTTATAAAAAATGTATAAATTATGCAAAAAGTTTAAAAAAGAAACTAATGAATTCCTAGTAGTTTTTCTGCTGATTCATTTTTTTTTAAATTAAAATATTTCAGACATGTTTTTGATATAATTTTTGGAGACCTTATCAATTTTCGGATCTCTAAACTATTTCATAGATAATGTATATGTGTTGTTTTTAATAATACTTATTACGTTTTTCTTTCATAGTTTATCGTTTTTCTTTATTACGATAAACTAAAGATAGTATTTATTTGCTACCCCAAAAATTAATATTATTTTTAAAACTTTGACTATCCAACTTCAAAATTAATTATTTAAATTGGCAGTTAGTACTTATGAACATATTTATACATAAAACTTATTTCAAGAATTTTTTTTAAATAGATATGGCAGTAATGATAGACCTAGCACATTCATCATAGGTTTTGATAAAAAAAAAATCTTTCTTCCTTTAAATCTTTAACATCAAATCTTCAATCTTCAAATTGTTGACTTTGTTATTAATTGACGTTAAAGAGTTTATATGCCAAGGCCCTTCCCAAACCAGTCCTGTTATAGACAAAAAAATTTTATTATTTAATTTTTTATAGCTTATATTATATATTAAAGTTATTAAAATAAAAAATTAAAACAAAATAATCTAAGAAAATGTAAATTATTTTTATTCTTTCAGTTGCCCTAACAGTTAGTTGGGAAGAATGGTGGACATATGATGGTATATCAGGACCATCATTTTGGGGTTTAATTAATCCAGAATGGTCATTATGTAATAAAGGACGAAGACAATCACCAGTTAATTTAGAACCTCAACGATTATTATTTGATCCTAATTTAAGACCTTTACATATCGATAAGCATAGGGTAAGTAAACCAATTATTTTGTAGTAATAATTGTTAAAATTTTAACTTTAAAGATTATTTTAAAGAAATTACCTAATTTTTATTTGTAATTCTATAATTTTGAATTTTAAATTTAAAGATTTTTTTAAAGAAATTAATTTGTATGCAGTTACGTTTAAATTTTGTGTCAAATTTAAAGTCTCTCGATAATTAATTTTTTTTTTTTACATTTTATTTAAAAGGTTTTTCTATTTAAAATTTTTGTATAATTTTTTTGATTTGCCTACATACATATACATTTAAAAAAAATTTGAAATTGGAAAACAGAATTCTTTGTGGTCTCTATCTCTAGATATTTAAAATTCTTTGACCAAAAAATATTATATTGACATTGTAGTTTTATTTTGTTTTAAATGACACATGTTAAACAATTGACACATTTTTTAGTTCTTTATTTTTATTTTTGTTGCTTATTTGTAATTTCCTTTTAATACCAATTTGATTTAAAATTATTGTTTTTAAAAATTTGCTTATCAGTGTCACTCTGTCCGTCCGTATCAGTCTTTTTACAAAACTTCTATACAGTTTGAGATAAAAAATAAGGCATTAACACCACGGATAGATTTCATTAAAAAAATTATTTTGTATTAGACTTTTTTTATGTAGCCCTAACCTATACGAAGCTACAACCTCTCGAAGTTAAAAGGAGACCATTTTTAAATGTTTATATATCCTAATTTTTGCTCAATAGTTTTTAATCTAAAAACGTCTAACGACAGAAAATTGATTGAAAAATTATATTATAAGTTTTTGCAATTTAATATTCAAATTTACCGTTATATGAAACTTTTGCAAATATACATACGTATTTAGGCAGAATCTTGACATTTTGAAAGGATCCAGATCTTTCAGAATAAACATAATCTTCCCCAGAGAAAAATTTTGAACTTTCCCCCGTTAAAGAGCTATTAGTTCTCAAAATTTGAAAACAACATTGCATATTTTAATATAGTAGTTTCCTAATTAAAAAAATTACCTCTTGATTTTGCACTTTCTTACATAAAATATTTATATATAAAATATTACTAAACATTTTTTATTGTATTTTTAAAAATGTGCACCTTGAAAAATTTTTGCTTTTCCATACTACCTTGTTTGTTTTTTGTTTCCAATTTGGAAATTTCTTTTTTAAAAAATAATGTTTTTTTTTTTATTTTTTTAATTCATTTTGTATTCTTTTTTTTTAACTTTTTTTTTCAGATTAGTGGTACCATAACTAATACTGGACATAGTGTTATATTTACAGCTGGTAACGACACAGAAGCAAATTATGATGGTATACAAACTCCTATTAATATATCAGGTGGACCGTTATCGTATCGATATCGTTTCCATGAAATTCATATACATTATGGATTACATGACCAATTTGGGTCAGAGCATAGTGTAGAAGGATATACATTTCCAGCTGAGGTAAAAAAAATTTTTTTTTTTTTTTCATATATTTTATTTTTTTTTATATATTTTTGTTGTATTTATTTGTTATTAATGATTATGTTGTTGAAAGCTGTAATGAATCAGTGGTTTCCTACTATACAGTTGTATAATATTTTATTTTATAAAATTGTTGCTGCATTTGTAATTACTTTGTAGTATTGTAAAATATAAAGTATGGTTTTTAGAAGTTATGGTTTTATCAATTTTGTTAATAAAAAAATATATGAAGGATTTTTTTTTAATTTAAAACCATTAAAACATACAAATGTTATTTGAAAAATAAACTTCAATTACAAAGTTTTGTAAAAAACACTTCAAAACCTCAACTTCAAAATCTCAAATTTTAGCTAGTGAGTCATTGCGGAGGATTAATATAATATGTAATAATATCTTGTGTGGTTAATTTTTCAGATTCTTAGTTTTCATTCTTAACATATTACTAGAAACCATTCAAAGCTCAAAATGTGAGAATTGGATAATTAGGGCAAACGCCCTTCAAGTTTTAAACCTACAAAAATAATTAATAAGAAAAAAAATTGATCCACTTCATCTGGGTGCTAGAAACAATCTATCCTCGAAAACCATTCAAAGGTCAAAATTTGAGGATTGGATAATTGCTTGCAAACGTCCTCCAAGTTTAGAACCTACAAAATTAATAAAATTAATAAAAAAAAAAATTGAATTACTGCATCTGGATGGCACGATGGTCAAAGTGCCGACCCTCTTATTGAGGGCGTCCATCTTCAAATCTCAGGAAAAATTAAAACTTTTTTATATAGTTTTCGACCTGATACTGCTAGGTTTCTTTATTGGGTTCAAATAACAAAAAGATTAAAAATATTTTAGACATAGTTATCAAATAATATTAAATAAAAACAAACAATTTTATTTAATACTTATAACTCACAGATATTCCAACATCCTAATATAAGTATTATACATTAATCAATTTTCATTAAATCTTATAACTCGAATAGTTATAACAGTATAACTTTCCGAAAATATTTTCACTTTCTTGCATTATCCATCATATGGCCATTTCTTATATATATGTTGCCTCTTGTTCGACTTTGCACCTGTGGTACAGGCAGTTATAGAACCATCAAGCTAACAGACAAAACAATTTACTACATTTTCAAATCAAACTAAAATTAATATTCAACATATTCATACATACATAATTTTGTTTTCAAAATAATATGAAACAATGGATTCTACTTTAGTAAATACCTACGGCAATTCATATTTTTTTTTTACAAACTGTAATGCTTAAAATTATTTAATTAAGGTGAATAATGTAATTTATATAATAAATAACAATCATTAATTAACCAAACAGGAAATGTTGCAGATAATTTATTTTAAATTAATAAAAAAATTAAAATTGTTTAATAAATTTAACATTTTTAAATGTAAATTTCAAGAATTACCATAAAGAACCATATATACAGGGTGGTTCTTTTTTAATCTTAAATATTTGAGATATAAGCAAGAGTTTTTAAGATATAAGCAAATTAGGCATATTAGGCAAAATATTTAGGCACATTTACTCAAGAACGGAGGAAAATAGACCCTCACACCTGCTCCTTTAGAAAATGTTTTTATTCGTTTTGGTTCCCCCAAATACACCCTACAAATATGCAAAACTAAAAGAGAATCATCCAGTATATTTACTGTATGCTACAAAAATATAATCATATGTATATATTTTCTTTATTGCATTACACAATACTGAAAATTAGCTACCTACTCTGAAATTTTTCACTAGGTGCAATTAAAATTAATAAAACAATATACAATGTAAGATGATTAATAAAACAGAATTAAACTTTGACAACTTTGGTTATTATAGACTTGGATATTATCCAGATTTTGCACTTTATATTCTTTCTTTTATTACCATGGATTCTCTTCTTCTGTTTAAGTACTCAAAATATTTCGCCACCAATATATAATTGGTACCTCAAGCATTGGAATAATGTCCCGATTAATCAATAATTAAACTTTCAAAAATAACATAAGAAATTTTTTAAGGACTCCGAATTTTTAAATTGATTTTTAAGATAATTAATATTTTTAAAACATTAGTGATTTTGTAATTTGGAAAGTTTGAAAAGTTTCAGTCTTCCAGACAGAATGTTTTCACTATTGTAATTTTCTTTTATTAAAATGAAAAACGATCAAGAGTAAATTGTTTTATTAAGCATAATAAATGGTACATAAATGTTTCCGAATTTCATAGTTTCAGAATTTGACTTAAAAATGGTGAAGAATTAAAGTGGGATAAAGCACTTCTTACTTAGTATTTATGAGGAAAAGAAAAAATCATTTCTTAAATAAATCACTAACAGTGGAGATTGAAGTATGATTGTAAGGTCTCAAGTATGATTGTATATACATTTTAAAATTAGTGAAACATTTTGTTTATATTATAGGCACATATATTATAAAATAACATTATTTATATATTTGGTCATAAAGGAGATTTATTAAGTAAAATTATATTTTAAGTAATTAATAAAATTAAATTGTAATATTTATAATATAAAATTAAATTTTAAGTAATTAAGTTTTATTTAAGACCTGTACTTGATTTGAACCATTACTCCTACAGTTAATAAGCCATGTAATAAAGCATCTAGACGCCCTTCTAAAAAATGAACACTGAATTCTTTTCAAAAAAAAAATTTAAAAATATCAGTTAACTTCTTTGTTTTTGTAATTAATTTTAAGATGGCATGTTTGCTTATTTTATTAATTTTAGGTCTTAGACTACTTTAAGTATGTCGTGCAAGTAACTTCCTTATTATTAGTTTTTTTTTTTTCTTTGTGCGATATTCGTGATGTGACAATATTGTCTTTGAAAATTCAGCGACAATTTATGACGTGGGAAAAACTGAAATAGTTGAATGATATGTTATGGTTTTGTTAGCAGCGTGTCTGTTGAAGTGGTATAGTATTTTGGTATGTATTCTATTTTCGTTTTGAATGCAATTTTTTTCATCTAGATAATATAAAAGTTGCGGACGGTATGAATCAAGTTGCTAATTCGTATTATTTTCGACTTGTTATATAATTGCTGGTTTGAAAAATAAGCTTGAAGTTCGTTTAATTTTTTTTATGTTTGTTTAAGCAAGCTCTCAGACATTTTTCCTTAAATACTATTATTTTTTCCATTGAGTTGCTTACATTGAACCAAAACAGGACATCCATAAGTGAGAAAAGGCCTTATTAGTTATTGGTATAGTCCTGTAAAACTTGAAAATAAATCTGCGAAATATTTAACCCTAAAATTACATTACACTTCTTTTTTTTGTTTATTTTTTTTCTTCTTTTTTGAAATTTTTAAAATTATGCTTTTAATTATGATTATGATAAAAAAAAAATTTAATTAAAAAAAAATTTCCACATTACCAATTGAACAATACAAAAAAAAAATTAGTTCTCATTATTAATACTTAAATGCAATATGAATCTAAGCAGTATGTAATAACACAAGTATTGTAATTTTATAATAATGTCACAATCTGTGATAAAAATTCTCAATTTATTGAATTGTCTTTTAACATTGTGTGTATTTATAAATATAAAAATTTATATTAATAATTATAAACTTTTTATAAAATACACTTATAAATGCATATACAATATAAACCGGAATCAGGATAATAATACAATACATACGTTTTATTTAAGCAAAAATAATTTTCTTTTTTCTCTCTTTTCTCTATTTTTATATTGCGATTTACTATTTAGAGCAACATAAGGATAATAATTTCATTATCTTTTTATTTTAAGATTGTCTTTTTCTTATTTTTTCGCATTCTTTTAGTGTGAACATGAAATTAAGTTATGCTTGACTATGTTGATAAAAAAAAACACCCATATGATAAGTAGCTATTCCAAGTGATATTAAAATTGAATTGCAAGGAGAAGAGTGAAAATAGAAAAGAAATTTTACGGTTTTATTGAAAATTATTAGAATCTGTTATATAGTGAATAGATACAGAAAACAGATGATGATACATTAGTAAATTTATACCATTATTATATAAAGTTAAGTTTTTTTCAACTGCTTATGTTTAATTTTAGATCCATTTCGTTGCGTTCAGAAACCTTATCATTTCTGCTGATTGCTTAACCACTAGATCACTAAGATCATTGAGTTGAGTTTATGGGCTGCCCAGAGTTAGTCTCCTAGCCGTAGCCAGCGCTGGCCACTTACATGTGAAGTGTATGTTGATTTCTTTCTCATTCTGTTCACCACAACTGCGGCATGATGAATTGAATATACCTAGTCTGGTTCAACAATTGCCCAGTATGCCGTGAACACACCTATTGTTTTTACTATACTCCGGCGGTATAGCTTCAATAGAAGCGGTTCTTTTTTTTTGTCATACGATGGCCAGACTTTCCTGACCTTACAGCATTTGGCTAGTTCATTCCACTTTCGATTTGCTAAAAACAAAAGGTGGAGGAAGATATTTCATTTAACGCTGTTTAACGCTGTCACCTGTTCTTCCAGTGAATCATTTAGGCTAGAACCTCTCGTTGCCTAACTCATCAGTACGTTCATTTCCTGCAATGTTCTTATTTCCGGAATCCACAGTAATTTAACATTATATTGATTGCTTACATTGTTAAGCTCATTAAAGCATTTTCTTACGAGCTTAGATGTTTAGATTAAAAGATAGTATTGATAGTTAATTCTTTTATATATTTCAGAAAAAAAAGAATAATTAATGTGGTACAATTTATATGGTATCACTTAAGGTGTTAAAAAGATCAGACATGACAAAAGTCAAAAGAATTAAAAACATATATCGGAATTTTGACATCACGAGTAGCGACTTTGATTTCATGGTGATTCGTATCACAAATGGATTTAAAAGTTTCTAAAAAACTAAAATAGTTGTTATAAATAATTCAACTTTAGTTTAAGCTTATGATTTTATGAAAATAATCATATATTCATATAATTTTTGGAAAAGGGATGCAAAGAAGTGAGCTAAAAAGAATTATGAAGTTAAACAAAAAAGAGAATAATAAAATAATTTTGTGTCTTCTTTTGGTCTTTTGGTTTTATTTTGTAATTTTTGTAATCCTAGAAGATTTTACATCCCGCCAGCATTACTAATACAATTCAGTTGAGAGATATAAAAACTTATTTTTAGTGTGAAATTTTTTTTTTTCTTTTTTTCTCATAAAAAAAAATCAACTTATAAAGAAAAAGAAAGAGATAAAAAAAAATGAAATAGAGAAGCAAAAGAAAAAAACAAAATTATTATATTATTTTCTTATACAATGGAATGGACTGTACTGTGATGACTACAACATTCAATGTTATATGTACATAAAACGTATACGTCGTATATGTGCATTAATTCAATATGAAAACAACTTGACAAACAAAACTTGAAAGTTATCTACGATACGATGTGACTGCTTTTTAAAGAGTTATTTATTTTTTCCTACAAAGATAAATTTTCATTCATTCATTCTTTTTTTTGGCACATTTTCGTTAAATATTTTGAAAATATGCTTATAAATTGCATTTTATCTGTCCTTTGTCTTCTTTCGTCAATCTGTTTGTTTATAAAACGTCATTAACGTTTGAAAAACGGAAAAGAAATGATGACGTAAATAGATCTCATAAAAGAATAACAGTTGAAGAACAATTCTTTTTTAAGTAGCTCTACCGATTAATAAGGAAGAGATCTACATTGTTAGAAAAAACACTGTATTAAAATGGTTAAATGGTTGTAACTCAAATTTTACTGAATATTTGTTTAATATGAGAATATTAAAGATCAAGATGAAATTTGCTTAATTTTGATTTCAATTAAGATAAAAATAATTCGACATTTAAATTTACCATTATGTGAAGAAATATTTTGTAAAATTTTCTAAGCCCTATATTATTTTCTAAACCATTAAATTATTTAAAGTTAAAAACTTGAGATGCAAGATCTGCAGGAACAAATTTAAGCTACATCAGAAAAAAATAAATGTTATGTTACCTTTCCCCTCATTTCTTTTTACCTAAAGGAGGTTCGAATCATTCAAAGACACCAAGAAATCCTCCTTGGTAGTGTCAGAGTCTTACACTGGCTAAAGCCACCTTCTCATCCTTTAGCCAATGGGATGAAATCCCACCCTGCTAACGCAGTATATTAGCTGTTTAATATCTATATGGTAATACTTAGAAACTGGACGCTTTTGATGCGAGACACAAATTTTTCAAAGTTAAGATGTAAAAATTACAACTCAAACAAAATATTTTTACATACGTTAATGGCTTGCATTATAGTTATTGATGCAAATTGGATATTAAAGTAGTCACCAATCAAGAATGTTTTCTATTGTAGTTTTAAAAATGTGCGGCTTAAAAAAAATTGGGTATTAAAAATTGCCTTGTATTTTTTTAAAGTCATATTTTGTTGCACAATGTCTGTTTTGTTTTGTTTTTTTTTTTTTTGAATAACGGATAAGTAACAAAAACAATAAAACAAGAGGTAAATAACAAAAATAAAAAACGAATTACATGGCTTCATTGCGAATGAATTAAAGAATTGCATACCAGTTAAGATTACATTGTATAAAATACCTACAGAGTACATTGTTTTGCATAATAATGTTAAATTATTGAAAATAAGATTGAAATTTTACCGTTATTATAACAGTAGTATAGTTATATACATAATATCTATATAATATAAGATAAGTATAATGAATAATTATTATGTAAACTTTAATTTGTTCTTTAAAGGTATGCAAATATTTTTTTTATATACTATTATTAATATGCCATTTTGGAGCGCTATAGTATTTGTTATAGATTGTAAAATTTTTCTTTTCCTTAGACAATATAATTTGAATTTCTTTATTATTTATCGGTTTTTATCTTTTATTCAAAGGATATTCACAAAAGTATATTTGTTAAAACAGTTAATTTCTATTTGTAATGATTAATTTTTTTATTAAATAGATAAACAGCTTTGATAACAATTATTATGATTTTATAGAAGGATTTCATATGTTTCCTTAAATATACCATAAAGAAACATTCAATTTTAAATTTTTCGCTTGATTTTAAATTTTAAACTATACATAAAAAATAAATATTGTTATATTGTTAAGGATTTACATATTTAATATATGTAAATCCTTAACAATATAACAATATTTAAGGATACAGCAATAAAAAAAAAATTTATTAAAAAAGTTAATCTCACTTTAGTAACTCTTTAGAGATATTCAAATTTTAAACTGTGCACATATTATTTTCAAAAGTATCAAGTTTTATATTAATGTAAATTTACTAGAAAATCCTTGTGCTATTGTAAAATTGCCATAGATGCAAATGCATTTACGTTATATTTTACTGACGAAAAAATTGCCTAAAAGTTTGGTTGTTTAACGTAGCACCAGTGAAAAAGAGATTTTAAATCATTTGGAAACTTATTTTTTAAAATGAATGCATACATTTATTCATGACACATTTTTTTCTTTATGCCTGCAATCAGAACCAATCGCTTTTTTATGTTTTAATGCCTTACAATAGTCTTAAGAAAAATCAAAAATTGTTTTCTGATAAAAAATAATTTGAAGTGCCCATGTTTTCCGGCTTTAAAAAATTTCTTCTAGGTATGAAGAAACCTCCATGGGTAAGATAATTTTTCTACTATATTTTTAATATAAAATATGACTGTGTTCTAAGAATTTTAATAAAGGTTTGCCTTTTAATTGAATTTAAATTTTGTTAAATCTGAATGAATTGCCTGTTCTTTGTAAAACAAAAAAAAATTTAGCTATTATGATTTAATATACCTAACATATTTGTTGTTGTTACCAACACTTTTACTTTTTTACTTTTCTACTGCATTAAGGTTGTACCTAAACAAACTTTGCATTTGTTTTGGAAGGGCACACCTTTCGAAATTTGAATATATAACTAGCTGAAGCGTTTCTTATTATACTGTTGGGAACAAAGTTTATTTTTTGCAAAATACTTTTAGAATTCCACATTGAATTAAAACAATTAAAATATAACTAGCATTCGCCCGCCTCTGGAAATCTGAGGTATTTTAATAAGCAATTGCAATTCACGCAATCAATAACTAATATTCGGGATTTTGTAAATTTAGTCTATTAAATGTAGATGATAGTCCTGAAAAGGATTTTTGTATTATTCTTGTTTTTTTGTTTAATTATACGTTGAACACGAAATTTGAGGTTGTTTGATAAATAACTGAGGTTAACCACAATTATCCGTAGCCAATATTTATAACTTTTTTAATTTACTCTAACTGATAAGTATTTGGTAGCCCTCAAAACGGCTTTATTTATTTTGATTCTAATTGATATGTTCATTTTGAGTTAAAAAACGAAATAAGCAATTTTCTTTTGATTTTATCATAAAAAAATTATTTACAGTATATTAATAGTTTCTTTATAATTTTATTTAAAACGTAAAAATACAATTTTCAATAATTAATGCTTTTATTAATTTAAAATTTCTTTGTAAACGATATTTTTTGAAAAAACACGGTTGTTATTATCTTTTAGAAGATGCCCCTGATTTATTGAATATTGAAAATTGTTCATGTTTATTCAAATAAAAAATTCTAAAATGACAAACTATCATTTCAAAATTTTATTTATGTATCTAGAAAAAAACCAAAGAAAAAAAAAGGAAAATTTAAAATTTAACGGAAACAAAAGAACAAAAAAAGAGCGTATTATTTGAATATAATACTGCACCAAAAACTCAACTGAAAATTGTACGTTCCTACAATGCCAACTATAATTTTCAAATTTTGTTTATGTATTTAGAGAGAAAAGAAAAAGCAAAAGAAAAAAAGCAAAATTTAAAATTTAACGGAATCAAAAGAGCGCTTTATTTGAATGTATTATAGATATAGAATATACTATATGATACATGCATATGTATATTTTTTACATAGGTTTCTTATAAAAATGGAAAATTAATAATGAAAATCAGAAAATTTTGGAAAAATATTGATATTGTAAGATGGCTGTACTAAATACTTAACATTTAAAAAAAAATGTATTTATTAGATTTTAAATGTATATCATTTACAGATTAAATATTATGATATTATATGTATGCATTGACCCAACAACTAATCATTGGATGATCATATTGTTTTACTTAAAAAAAATATATAATTATTTTATATAAAAATTTTGAATAATAAACTATTTATTAATTTATCTAACAAAAACAAAAATTATTTTATTTTTATAGATTCAAATATACGGATATAATTCACAACTTTATCAAAATTTCTCAGAGGCTTTAAATCAAGTACAGGGAATTGTCGGTGTTGCTGTACTTCTACAGGTCAATATTTAAATTTTTTCATATTGTATTAATAAATTTTTGATTTGTTTTGTTTTTTGTTAGCTCGGTGATTTATCAAATGCTGAATTAAGAATATTAACCGATCAATTAGATAGAATACGTTTTGGTGGTAATGAAGTTTTAATTAAACGTTTATCGGTACGTAGCCTTCTGCCAGATACAGAACATTATATGACATATGAAGGTTCAACAACGTCACCAGCATGTTTTGAAACAGTGACGTGGATTGTTGCAAATAGACCAGTTTATATTACAAAACAACAAGTAAGTTTTATTTATTAAGTTTGAACATTCATTACAAAAAAAACTACATAATATAATTTATTATCTAAAAATTTAAGTTGAAGTATTATATTTTTTTTAAATTCACTTTCCAAATTCTATTCTTATTAATTAACATAATATTATTTATAATGAAATTTACACTAAATCATCGAATTTCTGCCTGTTTTATTATATTGTATTGGAATCGTGATAAAAGTCTGAGGTTTTGATGAATTTTGAAATTTTATCCTTCTCCGATTCCAAATTAACAATATTTCGAAATAAAATCCGTGGACCGTATATATGTATATATATTAAGCAAGTTAAATCGTCCACGATTGTCAATTAAAATGGACGTATTTAATTTACATAAAAGATATAGTTTCAATCAAATATTGAGGTCAATCTAATAATTTGAAGTGAAAACTCTTTAACGTTTTATCAGCGTATATTAAAATTAATAACGGATGTGTTCAGCACGAATTAAATTTTTCATAAAATTTTTAGCTCTTACCTCTTTTATTTATTGAGTTATTGTGAGTACTGATGGACGGAAAAACAGAAGTTATGTACATCTGTTCAGATGCCTAATCGACTCAAAATTCAATTCTGATTCCATCCTTACACTTGTCTATATCTAACTTGACTTCTTTAAGGTGTAACGTAATGGCAAATTTATTTTATCCTTGAACTATTTTCATACGGGTGTAAAAAGTAAAACGACACGCAAAGATTGAACAAGAATTAAAATACAAAACGTGCACATAGAAACTATAAAAACAAAAATTTTTAAAAATTACAGAAGGATATTATATTAAGCTATAGCATATACAGGGTTTTCCAATTTGAGTGATATGATTTCTAAGTGACGTTTCGGCCATTTGTAGTATGTCATGATCTGTCTTTTTTTTCATTGTATTCAGTAATGTTTATAATTTCATCATGGACCACCGTAAACGTCGTGAATTTGTTGATTTTGTCTTGGAACAACTTGAAAACGCTTTTTTTAAGAAAATCATCTTCTCCGATGAGGCTCACTTTCATCTGAGTGGTGCGGTAATAAACAAAACTGTCGATTCTGGTGCGAAGAAAACCCACAAATTATTCATAAACAACCATTACATTCACCTAAATTGACAGTTTGGTGTGGTTTTTGGTCTGGTGGAATCATCGGTCCGTACTTCTTTCGAAATGAAGCTGGTAACATCGTTACTGTCAATGGAGAGCGGTATAGATCGATGATAACTAACTTTTTATGGCCGAAATTGAAAGAAGTTGATCTTGACAACATCTGGTTCCAACAAAACGGGGCTACGTGCCACACAGCCCGTGCAACAACCGAATTATTGCGAGAAAAGTTTGGAGATTCGATTATTTCAAGAAATTGTGACATTGAATGGCCTCCAAGAAGTTGTGATTTAACACCATTAGACTATTTCTGGTGGGGTTATTTGAAGTCATTCGTCTTTAGCAATAAACCAGACTCTCTTCAAGCTTTAGAAGTAAATATTGAACGTGCTATTCATGACATACGACTTGATTTAGTGGAAAAAGTGCTAGAAAATTGGGTTCATCGAATTCGTTCCTGCAAAACAAGCCGTGGAGGCCCTTTGAATGACGTTTTATTCAGAACTTAATTGTATCAATTGTACTTTACATTAAATAAAAAACATTTGAATTTCCTTAACAATTAGTGTGTTTTTTTTTTAAAAGAAATCATATCACTCAAATTGGTAAACCCGTTGTATTATAGCTATAATTGTATGTTAAAAGATTTTCTATCTCATTTTTTGCGTAAAAATAATAGTACCTTAAAAAATATCCGAAAATGTTTAACAAAAATAACAATAAAATCATCAGTGCTATGGTGCAGTGCCAAGTCATGGTCTTTCAGACGAAACTACGAAAGGTCTTTGTCAAAAATAATATATAAAATATAATAAAATAATGTAAACAAAATTTTAAATATAATCATAATTTAATATACTTGTACCGAGATGGCCCATATGCTTTAAAGCAAAATGGTCTTCAAAATATCAGCTGATGTAATAAAAAAAAAAATAAAAAAAATTCGTATAAGTCATTATTTTCGATTTTCCAATATTACAAAAAATATTTACTTACTTAATACTTACTTAATACTACTAAATACTTACATACTTTAAAATATTTTGTTTTATTTTTGTGTATATTTAAGTGAATTTTTAATGATTTGTAAAAGGAAGAAAGTATTAAATTATAGCTGTAGGGAGTTTGATTGATCTGCTATTTTAAAATTCTACTGTAATATTATTATATAGACATACAGGATGTTTCGACTTGATGGTCGAATTTAGTTAACTTTATGAAATAAATTTTAAAAATAAGGGCTAAAATTAAAGTTTTTGCTTTATAATTTGCAAAGTTTTTAAGCTAGAAAGGTGCTAGTATAGTAAAAATATAGGGAAAGAGAAAGGTTATATTAATAGTAATAAAAAAACTATTATGTTAATATCTACAGTTATTTTCTTGATAAAAGGTCTTTAATTGATACTGTGTTCAAAATGTTTGACTTTATAACCTTAGACTGGGAAATTCCAGAGTAAAATGATTGATGATGATGGTTCTAATTTTATCGAAATAAAACTAAATTATGGTTGAAAAATAATAATTTCTCATAATTTCTAAAGCAGTGATAATAGACCCTTCCCCCTCTTCCATACATTTTTTTGTTCGTTTCGACATGGCCGGTACATTAATTGATGAAGGTTGAACTAACAAATAAGTAATCATTAGACTCTAGGTTTGCAGTTCACCCTCAAACGTAGGAGAACCTATTCGACCAGAGTTGGTGTAAAGTGCTCTGATCGAAAGAAGATGTGCTGAAAATATTTTTAATACTTCTTGGCAACCCTGTCATTACAATTTTTAATTTTTCATGTCAGAAAAAATTATTACGTATAAATGCTTAATATTAAAAACATCCACTAATCTAATAGTTTTAGTTCAGCAGTTACAATTACATACAAAAGAATTTTTACATTTTTATATCATAAAAAAATTGTTTTTGTATAGGTACATAATTTTAAATGCTGTTTATTCAGCGCTGAAACAGAACTGAATAAATTCTGAAGTTCCGTAGAAGTAGTGAAACAACAATATAGTAGTATATTTTCTCTCTATATCGCTCTCTTTTTATAACTGAATATTGACAAGTACAGAGAAGAGAAATTATTTTATTCCACCATTAGAGATTGTAGGTGGTACACTGAATTACTTCAATTTTAAATTTATTTTACTTTAACCATATTATTTTATGACTAAAATTCTGTGAATTAATTCTATTATAAAATAAATATAAAATTAATAATTTATTTCATCTGTCTTTATATTTGGTATGGAGTTCTAAAAAGTTCTAAATCAGTTCTGAAAAGAACTTCTTTTGTTCAGTATTGAATAATGAAAAAGCTCTGAATGGAAGTAGAAAAACGTTCAATGTATTAGTGCAAAATACCTTATTTTCACACCTCTCCTATTAATTTCAGTAGAAAAGAAGTACTTCCATTTAGTGATGCAAAAGTACTTTAATAGTACTTCTGAGTTTTCAGGGTTATTAACCAAAAAAAAAATAAAACTCAATTTCCTAAATCACCTTGAAAATTAATAAATCTGGACATCTGAAATCTTATATAAGATGATGAAGTTTTATGGTAATAACTTCGGTAAAATGTGGTTTGCTTGGGGAAACATATTCGAGTACCTACAATACAACTTCTCTTTTTAAATGAATATAATTCAGTGTCTATTGAGATTAGAAAAGATTTCGAATTTCTTTTCTAGCCTCAATAGACATTGAAAAGATTGCGACAATAGTAGGTTCATGTAGCTTGCACATCTTGGATGTTAATCAACCTAGTCATCTAAAATCTTAGAAAATATGATGAACTTTAAGGGCAATAATTTTTATACAGTTTAGTTGTGCTAGTCCAACAGGTCCAGGAAGCTGTCATACAACTTCAAAATTTATTTTAAATATATCGCGGTACTTAAACATCTGAAAATATTTTGTAAAAGATGATCAAGTTTTATCGAGACAGCATATATTACGTTTATAGGGGTTTCCCAGAGTTGACACAGTTTACTCCACTGCACTGTTCCTTGTTTTAAATATAAATTGAAACGTCCTAAAAATAATTCAAAAAATAATTATTAACAAACATACTCGAATGAATAAATAAATAAATAATATTTTTTAATAAATTAAAGAAATAAATTATTTTACTTTCAAAAATATAAAAAAAAAACAATAACAATTCTTACAATTATAATATATATATAAACTCTTACATAATAATATTTATAATTCAATTAACGAAAAGAATAACCATATATAATTTATAAAATTATTTGAAGTACTTACTAATCTTTTTTTACAATTTTAATTTAAATACCACAGAGATTTTTATCATTATTCAAAAATTCATATCCTTGCAAAAAATATGCAGATTTGAAGTAGAATTTTCTGAATTTTATTACCATACAACATTTCCGTACAAAATAGCAAAAAAAAATAAACTCCAATAATCTCCAATAAAAATAAACTTTTATTTTAATATAAAATGTATTTAAAAAAGAAACATTTCCTAATACTTGACTATTTAAATCGACACTACTGCTAATAATAATGGTTTCATTTTGAGGACCATTGAGGACTATTAAAAAGAAACTGAACGAATACGAGACCATTAATTAAAAGAAGATGAAAAAATACGATTTTTCTTTGAATGTTTTTGGCTTAGCTACGTCAAAAACACCATTTCCTTTATTTGAACAAATAAAGTAGTGCGAAATTATCTGCATTGGTTATTTAAATAAAAAAAATATTTTGGATTAAATGCAAGAATAATTTTTGATTTAAAAATAATTGCTTTTAACACAGTTTAACATTTAACTCATTAATTACTTTGCACATGCAATGAGGCACCGAGAAAATATCACTTTCTTCATCTTATCTTACAATGAAAAAATTGAAAAAAGAAGAGCTCGCGGGAGTTCATGGCTGAAAAATCTTAGAACATGATTTAACATTTCTTCCAAAACCCCATGTAGAGCTGCTATTAATATTATCCAATTCAAGTAGCCAACATCATAGTCAACGTTTGCTAACGGATACGGCACTTAAAGAAGAACACAGGTTTAAGATTCTTCCTCGATCTTTTAAATGTTATACGATACACACAAATATTATCAATTTCAAAACATATAATAAAAAAAACTTTTTCATATCCTCGATTTTGATATTACAAATGAATTTTTCAATAATTTTTTTACTGCATTTTACCGTTTTATGATTTTATGAAGTCTTATTGTAACGATTGCTGTTACTACTATATAATTTGACCATAATTACAAAAAATTTACCAAAAAAATTTAGCAGAATAAATTCAAAAAGTTTTCATTAATGATATTAAAAATACCATATATGTTGGAAGTTTGGAATATATATTTAAACATTCATATAAAAATTGGTTTAAAAATTTTACAACCACAAAAATGTTTAGATTGCTTTCAAAAATGTACTGAAATTGATTTTGAATTTAAACATAACTATTAATATCATGTTGATAAAAGGAAGTAGACCGTATATAAACATACAAGACGGATTCTTGTTTTTTATTTAAGGTTAGTTTTTTATACCCGTTTTTTATATATATTCGAACGTAGTTTTGAGTGTACAATAAACTTTCCATTACATTTGTGACAATTTAAAGGACATAATTTAGCTATGAAAAAGTATATATATATTCTTGCTTAGAATCGAACTAAGCATGTAACTTGAACCATGTACTTCCACGAGTCCTCACTATAACTCAAAAATTAAAGGAACTTGGATTCTGCCATTTCACCTTTTTTAAATTTTTAGTTCTGCTATTGAAATTCCGAGTTTGATCCGCGGGCTCAATTAGCTGCCATACAAATTTTTTCTTTATATAAAAATAACTCAGTATCTATTGAATCTAGATATATGAAAATTTAAATAATAAGTTTTTAGGCAACTTTTGTAAAATTTGCTACTCAAGCACAACAGGAGCTACCATACAATTTTGTTTTTTATATGAAAGTAAGGTAGTGTCTATTGAAAGTATGTTATCTGAGGAAGGTGTGTCTATTGAGAAAAGTATCTTGATATCTGAAATTTCAAGAAAAGAAGTCAAGTTTCATATCAAAAACTTCTTTAAAATTTGGTTTCTTTTTAGCAAAATAAGTTTTATGGCAATATTTTCTGTAAAACGATTTTATTACTTAAGAGAACAACCAATATAAATTTTATTTAACAAAAGTTGAAACTCAAATTTTCTAATAATAATCTGATTGATATTTGTTTTAAATTAAAACTTTAGAAAACAAAAAGTATTCCTTTAAAATTTAAAAAATTATAATCCTGTTTTCAAATTAGCAGTTTTTAACAGGAAACATTAACTGTTAACATTTTATATAACTGATCTGTACCTCAAAATATTTTTTCAAATAACAAATTGATTATGAATTATTTCAGCAAAAGTGTGTGAAATTATAATTTCTATGGTATTATATAATAATTATTGTTGTAAAACAACTTTTTTATATAGTCCCATCCATTACGGACCTACAACCCCTTAAACTTTGAAAAGCCTTTTTTTTAAATAAATGTATATCTTATATTCGGCTCAGTATTTTTTCAATTTAAAAACAGGATAGGACTTTTTTTTACCTATACAAATCAATATCAAAATTAAAGATTCTCTTTATATTTACCGTTATGTGAAAACAAAATTTTGCAAGATTTTTCTTCCTTCATAACTTCGGCACTCTTTTAGTTAGAACACTAAACTTTAAAGAGAAGAAAGATCTTTTAGAATTAGTATAAATTGTCTTAGAATATTTGTTTGTACCATCCCCTGTTTAAGGGCTATTAGTGCTCAAAAATTGAGCTTTTGGTATTTTTAAATTCCTGTAACTTAGGTAAGTGTAAACATTTTTTCAAAATAAAAGACAATAATTAGAGCTTCAACTTTATAACTTTACATGTATTAATAGTCTTTCTTAATTATGTAGAGATCCCTTAAAACTGGAGAAAGTTTCACTTTATTTTCTCATTTTTTCTTATTATATGAAATTCTAAGAAAATTTTTAAATTTTAGTGCAAGTTACAATTCTAAACAGTTTATATTGTCTTTTGGAAAATGTACGCCTTAAAAAACCGTTAGTTTACATTCTGCCTTATTTTTTAAATAGTTTTTGTGATAGATTAGTATGATAAAGTTGAAAAATAAAATTGGTGCAAATAGCATACCATGTACCTACCATCTTGTTAAAATTATTATCGCCACTGAATAATAAATAATCGGTTTGTTATACCCGTATGAACTATGTTCAAGGATTGATTTAATAAATTTGCCATTACGTTTCTGACACCTTAAAGTAATCAAATTCTGAGTCTGTACGTCCGCCTGTACGTCCGTCCGTTCGTCTGTTCATCCGTCCGTCCACACGTAAATTCAAAAAATAAAGGTGCTAGGAGACTGAAATTTTTTTACATCACTTTTGCAAAATTGTTAGACGGAACGATCGAAATTTAGGAATTTGAATTAATGAATCTAGGGGTCTGAAATCTTACAAAAGATGATCAAGTTTTATGGCCACAACTTCTGTTTTTCTGTTATGCTTGTGCAATAGATTCGGGTAGCTGTCATACAACTCCACAATTTATATAAATATATCTCTGTAGTTAACGTCGGTACTAAAACATCTGAAAGTTTTTAAAAGATGATAGTTTTATAGAAACAAGGTATATTACCTTCATACGGGTATCTTAGAGTTGACACAGTCTACTCTACTGCCCTCTTCCTCGTTTTAATCTTAAAATCATAAAAAATTTATCTTATATGAACATTTAAAAAAATAAACCAATTTTAAACTATCCTATAGCTGGTAATAATAACCGATATTATAAAAAACATAATTATAGGTATAATATATAGGTATATAAATGTATTTTTTTTTTATTTTTTTATTTTTATTTTTTAATCTCAAATGTTATTATAATTTAAATTTTTCAGTTTAAAAACATATTACTACATAATATTAAATTTATAGTAGTATTACTATTAAAAATCTCATATTAAAGGGATATACTTACGATTAAGAAACAAAACATTTCATTTTACGTATAATTTGTATACCACTTTTTATATAAGGTTCAATACTTTATTTAATACAATATAAAAAAATACTATATTCAATCAAAATTAATATTAGCATTTTTTTATTACAATTATAGAGGCAAGATTCCAATATATTACAAGTTCTGTATCATTTTTTTATAATACAACAAGGGACGGGAAATTGGTTGTGGTACTTATTATTATTATTATAATGACAATGGGCCGAATGCATAAAATTGAGTTTGAACTCAAATTAAATTTTTTCAAACAAAAAATACTGGTCCAAGTGTAGTTTTTATTTGAAAAAATGAAAACTTAGTCCCAGCTCAGTTTTATGCATTTGACCCAATATGAAATTACTTTAGTATTCCTCTAAGCGGTTTTCTGAGTTTACCAAAGTTTACTGCAATCTCAAAAAATATAAAAAATAATCAGTTTTATATATAGTTAAAACAAAAAATCTCATAAACAGAAAAGTTTCAACAGCTAAGTGATATAACAGTGATTAGAGTACTCATGTCTCAGTCAAGATCCAGATTCAAGTCAACCGAAAATTTATTTTAATTGGTTTTCGACCTGATGCAGCTATACGATTAGTTCATTCTATTTAAATGAATTGAAAAAATAACTAACTCTATTTTATTTAATATCAAAGATTTAAAAATATAAAGAAACAATAAATATCTTATATAAACAAAGATTTTATATATATGTACCTTATGTATTATATATATCCAAATTTCCGCATATAAACAACAAAATATCTAAATATAAAAAAACTAGAATATTTAATTCCACCTTATAAATCAAATATACTATACTATAAAGAAAATATTATAACATCGACTTTAATTTAAAAAACTAAACCCGAAATTGATGAATGAAATAATAATGAAATAACGTCCAAATGAAATAAACCCCATTATTACTTATGACCTTAATCGTCTAAGAAAATCATCTAATCTCCATAAATATTTTTCAAATTTTTAGGCTTTATTTCTTATGAATTAATTAGCAAAGTCTAAAAATGAACTGACTATCAAAAAGATTTAACTAATTCACAAAAAAAAAAAAGAAAAAACTACTCCCTAAAAAAGAATGAACTTATAAATGAAATAAATTAATTCACAAGTTAAATTTTAGCAAAAATAATAGGGGTTAGTTCATTTTTGTCTTTGGAGTTTACTGATTTGGGATTTAATTCACAGCACCATATCCCACTGTCCTTATTGATTATCAATAATATTTGAATTTTCCTATCAATTACTTCCCTTTTGTTTTAACATGTACTTATGGTACATAGAAGTTAGATCAATCTAACAATAATAAGCAGGCACAAAAAAAAATAGATTTCAAACATCTTAAAGGTCATTCTATTGTATTTATATTAGGTAATGTAAATGTGAAGTTATTTAAAAACAAATTTAATAAATTTTTAAAAGAAAGGTTAAGTGATTTAATTTTTTTCACTTCATTTACAAAAGATAACATTAAAGTAAACCTTTATGGTTATATTTTTAAATATTCATTCAATTAGAAAACAAATTCTCTTCAATAAGTTTGTTAAATTTTGAGAAAAAAGGAAAGAAGATAAGATATTTTTAAAATGTTATTTTTAGAATAAATTTTATTTTTATGGACCATTTGTTTCACTATAACGATTTGTGTACCTATTGGTTTTTATAAAAGTTTCTTACTATATTTTTGCTATATAACTTAAATTCTCTTATGAAAAATATTGATAAAAATGATTTTATTAATTCTAAACTTCAAAATAAATGATGAATAATTAAAATTGTAAAATAATCAACCATTGATTGTTGGATGGCTAACAAGAACGACTTGTTTAAACATTAATTTCTTAATGGTTATCAAGAGCGACCAATGGCCATTTTCAATTGGTTCATCAAAAGGAAAAGACTAAACGTTAACGAATATTGTGAACAACGGTACCATTATTTTCATTATTGTCATAAGGGAGAATTTGTACCATTGTTTCCATCTACGGAAAAGAATGAATATTTTTTTCTTCGACAGCAAATATATCCGTATCCTTATTGGTGTCATAACGGGACACTTTTAAGCACTATTTTAAAAAAGATGGACATCTCACTTTCAATTTAAATCTCTTAATATAGCCTCCTATGAATTTTTCTTTTATATATTACATAGGGTGTTCCGCATAAGAATTGTATAGGTTCTGAGACCGGTAGAAGAAGTGAAAAGTTGTTAAATGAATTCGGCTCGAATTCTGCATATCTCATGCTTGAAACGATAAAATCACTTCAAATCTTCATAAATTTGTAACTTCTGGACATATGAAAATCATGAATAGTTTAAAATTTGTTCTTTGCTCTACAACATGAATTTTGTTACATCCCCTAGGCATCTTATATATTTCTAATATTTAACTCTAATTCAATTTTAAAACGCTTTTATATTTTATTATAGTTTGCTTTAACTAGAACTAATTAAACTCAAATTTGACTAATTCCATCATTATTTTAGCAAGTTACAATCGTCAGTTTTAGGGCATAAAGCCCTATGTAAAACAATGTGCAATAATAATTATAATTAAATAAATCCAAAAACTGTTTTCAAATTGTTTTTCATAATCTAATTTATTTAAATCTTGTTATTTTATAACTTATTTTACCTAAAATTCCTTGTCTTACCGAGCTTGGTCCTACATCAGTCAGACAGAAAACAAAAAAACAATTTTTTTTTTATAAATTATTTCTTAAAAACATATTCTTATACCGGGGCCTCGGTGGCCTAGTGGGTAAGAGCGTATAAAATACGCTGTAAACACCGAGAGAGTGTGGTTTCGAATCCCACACACGTCGTAAGAGTTACTCCCCTTACGACATTTACAGCCACGCCTGAACAGGAAAGGTTGTGTAATTTCCTGTCCATATTTATGTGGCAGAGAAATGCATTAAAAAAAAGGAATATCCTCATACCACACAAATACCTAATATAAACCCAAAAAAAAAATAATTAAATTGGTATTCATATTTCAGAGTAGTGTATGTGCACTCCTTTTTTAGAATAATTTTATAAGCTGTTTTAGAAGAAATTTCCCGAATTAATACTATTAAGTGATATAAGATATTATGTATGATATCAAATTGTCTCTTTTTCTCAAATTAAAGTGTCTGTCATATTAATGGATTAATACTTTAATTTTTGTATATTTTTTTTTGTTTTACCTAATAATAATTTTACTAATGTTTTTTTTTTTTATTTTATTTAAATTGTAATAAATAAAAAAGATTTAGTTTTTGTTACTATAAATTGTACACGGTTACTTAATACTGCGTACTTAAAATTTATAGAAATAATAACATAATTTTTTGGAATGACAATGTTAAACTTGTGAATAACTCATAAATTTTTATTTTATATTTATATTTTTAGAACATTTTCAAAAAAATGTTCATAAAATTTGCCTATTAGTTTCATACCGTTCGTCCGTCCGTCCATCCTTCTGTTTACAAAACTTTTATAACGTTAATGATAGAACAATGATATTTTACTCATGGATAGGCCGGATAACCATAGTGCAGAACCATTTCTTTTATGTAACCCTATCCATTACGTAGCTGTAGCTTCTTAAACTTAAAAAAAAACCATATCTTTAAATGTGTAAATCTCAAGTTCTGCTAAACATTTCTTCAATTTAAAAACAGAATTCGACAGGACTTTTTGTTTAAATCAGTATCAATATTATACATTCTTTTTAAATTTAGTAATTTAGTAATGGTTTTTCAATTTGAGTGATATGATTTCTAAGTAATGTTTCGGCCATTTGTAGTATGTCATAATCTGTGTTTTTTTTTCATTGTATTCAGTAATGTTTACAATTTCATCATGGACCACCGTAAATGTCGTGAATTTGCTGATTTTGTCTTGGAACAACTTGAAAACGATTTTTTTAAGAAAATCATCTTCTCCGATGAGGTTCACTTTCATCTAAGTGGTGCGGTAAATAAACAAAACTGTCGATTCTGGTGCGAAGAAAATCTACAAATTATTCATGAACTACAAATATATTCACAACCATTACATTCACCTAAATTGACAGTTTGGTGTGGTTTTTGGTCTGGTGGAATCATCGGTCCGTACTTCATTCTAAATGAAGCTGGTAACACCGTTACTATCAATGGTAGAGCGGTATAAATCGATGATAAAAAACTTTTTATGGCCGAAATTGGAAAAAGTTGATATTAACAACATCTGGTACCAATAAGACGGGGTTACGTGCCACACAGCACGTGCAACAACCGAATTATTGCGAGAAAAGTTTGGAGATTCGATTATTTCAAGAATTTGTGATATTGAATGGCTTCCAAGAAGTTGTGATTTAACACCATTAGACTATTTCTTGCGGGGTTATTTGAAGTCAGTGGTCTTTAGCAATAAACCAGACTCTCTTCAAGCTTTAGAAGTCAATATTGAACGTGCTATTCATGACATACGACTTAATTTAGTGCAAAAAGTGCTCGAAAATTGGGTTCATCGAATTCGTTCCTGCAAAAGAGGTTGTGGAGGCCATTTGAATGACATTTTATTCAGAACTTAATTGTATCGATTGTACTTCACATTAAATAAAAAAACATTTGAATTTTCTTAACAATTAGTGTGTCATATCACTTAAATTGGAAACCCCTTTACTTTATATTCAGAATAATAATTTTATATAATATTATAAAGTTTAGTCTTACACTTACATTTTCTTATGAATCATTAACTACTACATATTCAGTGAAGTTTTATTTTTTTTTTTTGCAATAAATCACTTTATTTATACAAAATACACAAATTATAATATTAAAAAGTTATTTATCTTCAGTGATGTAAAAAAAAAAAAAAAATAGTTTCTATATAATTTGCTTTGTTTTAACTTTATTATAATAATTCTGAAATTGCATATGAATTAAATGATACTGTATGACATCCTTAAAAATTTTATTATTATATAATATATACTATATATACTTAACTAACTTTAATAAAAAATTTTTATTCTAATATTCACAATAAATTTCTTCTTTCAAATAAATCATAATATAATTCTCAAGAAAATAATTACAATAATAAAAAAAAAAAAAAAAAGAAAGAAAGAACGTACTAAGTATGTAAAATCAAAGGTGTTTTAAAGATTCACATTTTTCAAAACGTCAATAAAAATATTTCAGAATATTGTGTAACACTTTAAATAATGAAATATTTTGAAAGATCAAGGATCATTTCCCTCCATTTTAAAAACATCCTATATAATTTAAAAAGCCATTAACATATTTCAAAATATAATTATGACTTTTTAAATTTTTTCTACAAAAATTTATGATAAGTCCTTAAGTTTTACTACAAAATTGTATGATAAGTCCGCATTTTCCAACGTTACAAGTGCCTAAAAATAGGGAACATTCAAATTTTTAACCCCCAATAGCTCTTAAATAGGGAGAAGTACAAACATTTTTCCTAAGCTTTTTGAGTACTCAAAAGTTTTCAACCTTAAAATTTTTAAGATTTTCTGACTCAAAGTATTCAGAAGATACGGAAAGGCTAAAAATTTACAAAATTTTGGTTTCAGAACACAGTGAATTTAAATTCTAAATTGGAAAAATTTTATACAGATATATAAAGCGTTTGACGTTTAGATATAAACATTTGAAAATAGAACTTTTTTCCACTTTGTAGTATTGGATGTGGGGGTTTACCTAAAAAGCATCTTCCAGTCTAAATGAATGTTTCAATGAGATCTTTCAATTTTCTTCATTAATCTCAAAATTCCATTGTTTCATCTCAAACGGTGTAGAAATTTTATAAATAGACGGACGGATGAAAGAACAGCCGAATGTGAAAGTGAAACTAATAAGCATTTTTTAATATTAAAAGGTTTTGAAAAATAGAAAAATAACTGTAAAAAAGTGTGCAATTTTTGTTAGAAGATTAGTTTTTGAATACAAGAAAAAGATAAAGACTAGGTGCTTAAAATTTAGAAAATATTAAACAAACAACAATAAAATGTAACTAAGAAAATATTTAAAAAAATTTTTACATGTAGTTCAAATTTTTTTTTTTTTTGGAAAAGCAAAGCAATTTTTTTTTTGTTGATGGAAAACGTAAAAATGTTTTCTTCTTTATTCAGAAAGAATTGTAACAATTATAGGTTTTCGAAATGATTTCTTTAATTACGTTCTTCTGAGCTCTGTTATTCGAAAATTTAACTCTTTTTATATGTTATCAGTTCATCAATGTTATGTTTCATATCAAATGAACTATGAGCAACTAAATGAGGAACAATTGTAGAAGAGATTTATATAAAACAAAAGATATTAACTCTAAATTACATTTCATAACCAGTTTTTTAATACAACTGTTTACAATACAACAATAAGGGTCCTCGGTGGCCTAGTTGGTAAGAGCGTATAAAATACGCTGTAAACATCGAGAGAGTGTGGGTTCGTATCCCACACATGTTGCAAGAGTGATTCCCGCTTACGACATGTACAGTCACACCTGAAAATGAAAGGCTGTGTGATTTCCTTGTCACATTTATGTGGCAGGGAAATGCACTAAAAAAAAAAATAAATAAAAGTTGTCAATAGCACTTTGGCTCTATATTTAATACTTAACATAATAATTACATCCTAACATAAGGTATTCTTAATTATTATCTAAACATTCTTCTGCTTCTTTCTATTCTGACACCATCTACTCATATTTTAATTTTTATTTAGTCACTCAATTAAAATTGAAATAAATTCAAATTTAAAATTGAATGAAATAATTAAGCATCCATTAAACTTTAAGTTTAAGCAGAGAAAAATTAAGAATCAGTACAGAGAAAAAAAAAATGAAAAATTGGAATCATTAACCTCTTATTAAAAAAAAAAAGAAAAAAACATTTAATATAATTTTTATACCACAATATTGTAATCAGTAAATTGAAAACTCTCTTGAAAATTCATAAATTGTATATATGTACTTTCATATTATAAGCAAATCCCATATGAATTATTGTATATCTTACAGTTACAACTGTAAGCTGTTAACTCTTTTAGACAATATTATATATTGTATAAAACTTGAATGGAAAAATAGAAAAACCGGAAAAAAGAACAAACAATGAAGATAAATATGTGACATATGTTAAAATTACAAAAAAAAAAAAACCTCTTTATAATATTTAAGCAACAAAAATAATTTAAAATGGTGGCAACTTGCTGATACTAAGGACAAATAACTGTGTTCTTTTTTTTGTTTTTTCATTTTGTCTCCTTTTTACTCCTTTGAGTTCTATTTAGAAAATTTTATTTTGGTTTTTTTTTTTTTTTTTATCTAGAGAGACTTACAAAAGATCAACATTAACAATAATGTTAGGTGCTATAACAGTTTTAAAGATAAAAAAAAATTTTACAAAATAAAAAAAACTAATAAAATAAATGAAAAAAAAATATAACTGTAAACGATAAATATTTAAATACATTTATATGTGTGCATGTATTATACATAAGTAAATTTATGTAACTGTAATAACTGCCGTAAAACAAAATTTATTCTTTTAGTGTTTAATTCTCCAGACACATAATATGCTACAATAATGTTAAAAAAAGGTAACAAATATTTTATATTTTTACTGTTACATATAATATACACACAAATAATATTAATATAATCTGTTATATATAACTGTACATTTCTTTCTTTTATTGTTACTTTGCTTTATTCTTTGTTTTTATCTAAAACAAAAAAAAAAAAAAAAAACAAAAAATGGAAAATGAAAAACCAAAAAGAATTAAAATAAAAAAAAAAATATAGAAGGAGTTAAAAAATAAGAAAAAATAGTATTTAGATATTTATATAAAATGTATGTATGTAGAAGTATTTGTAAAAAAAATACTACTTTTTCTCTCGTGTCAACAAAAACAAAAAAAAAAAACACAAAAATATTGCATACTTTTAGGTTATTTATATAGGTAGATATTATTATTATATTTTGTTTTTTTAATTTTCATGAAATGTTAAATCAGACATGAGACATTGAACATAATGAATTACTCTGAACTTTAATTTAAATTTCATACACTTAGAGCTACATACATAATATTATTCTTTATAATATATTATGTACTTCCATTTAAGTTATTTAATTGCATCATACTATCGGACAAAATAAAAAGAACGCAAGTTAATGTTAACAATGATGTTAACATTAAATTAATATTGTAACATTAACCCTTTCAGCAACTTAATAATGTAACTAACCATTTCAGTACACATTTAATCACATGAACAATGCAATTTTATTTTGCTGAATAACGTGAACATTCAGTATATAGTGAAAATGTTAAAACGAATAGGTTAAATATATCATTTAAAAATCTTTAACCAGTAAAAAATTAAGACTTTCGAGTATAAGCATTTTATAATTTTAATTTGAAAAAAATTTAAATTCGGATCAAAGGTTTGAGGTATTGAACTAATTAAATAAGTGAACTTTAAGTAGTGCCTAAACATAAACAAAAGACAATTTAAAACTTAAAGTCTTCATACTTAAGTCAAGATATGTCACTCCATCCCTTCAAGAGGAAGAATTAATTGTTAAAATTGTTAAAATGATATATGCATATTCTAAGAATTTCAGTATTCTTCAAATATACATAGCTCAGTATTTGCTGTATAGTGTATATAACAAAGATATAAAAATTTAATTTAAATTTTATTATATTTTATTTGAAAGGTTTTTAATTTAACGTTGATAATTTAATTTCGGTTAGAATACCTTTCTTTAATTATAGTATATATGAATTTATCTTATAAGAAATTTTTGTTTCTGAAATTGCTTCGTTTCTGTTCTACATAAGAGCTTTAATATTTAGTAAAAAAAATTGTATTCCTCCTACGATTGGGTATTTTAAAAAAAACTCTCTATTTAAGAATAATTCGAGTACATTTTATTTTCATTTATCTTTATTGAATGAAATGAAAAAAACTAATCTTTTACTTCCAATTAGTTACAATTACAATGTTATAACAAAAAGAAAATTCTAAACAAAATTAAAACTTTTTGTATATTTTTAAATCAAGTATTTTTATATCGAGCATGGTGAATTCCACAGGAATTTAAATACGTATTTTAATTCATCAATAAAATATCAATCAATAATAATACCATTCTAGCTTTTTAAAAAAAAAAATTTTTTTCATTACAAGAATCAAGAAAAAATCTAACAGTATTTTGGATTTCCAAGTTTTCCTTAATTTTCAAGCTGAGCTCGTGTAATTTAAACCGAATTAAATGTGCTACATGTTGTTAACAATGTGAATCAAATGCAGTTGCTTGACTGTAAATTACCTCCGAATATTTTAGATTGAAAAAATGTTTTGGTGTTTCACTTTTATTCAAACAATGTGATACATAATATTAATTGTCTGAAAGAGTCTATTTATAATCAAATTTATTAATTTAATGTTATACAATTATAATGATTAATAATTGTTTCCAACTTTTATTGTGACCAGTAAAAAAACCGATATTTTTCGGTCCGATTTCTTTTTGTTCCTTGCTTACTTTATGTCTCTACCAATCTGTTTTTTTTTTGATTTTACCGATAAGTTTCAATTGAGCTAATAATATTGTGAGAATGGTTTTGGTTAGACTTTGGATAATATTAGTTCTCTTGAATTCTTAAATCACCTGAACAAATTTTTTCTAAACATCGCGGTTATATAAAATAAAACCAAATCGGTAATTTTTAAATTTTGGTCTTATTTTCATTGTGAACAAGACCTTTATTTCATTTTCCTAATTTTTGTTATGTGCAAATGCATAATTGAAATGTTTTTTTCCACAATTTTATTATAGGAAAATTTCTATTTATAATTATAAAACATACATATTTGGGAAAAGAGGGAAAATTGTGACTTGTAAAAATATAAAACCTTCATTAATTATTTTTGTTTTTACATACATACATCAACAACAAGAAATTGAAAATAGTGGAATTTTGCATAAATCTTCCAACAACATGGTTTTTAAAATGGGTTCAGTGTAAACTTCCGAAAAGAAAATTCCATTTCTAAAAACCAATTACATAATTCAAAAAAAAAAATTTACAGAAAAAACAATTCAAAAATTAATGGCAAGCACTTTTTATTAATGGAAAGCTGCCACCCCCGAATGCTTAACAAACTATTGATACCTATTCTGATTTTGTAAGCAACTATAAAATCTCTCCTAATTCAAAATATCTCGAATACAGATTTATATATATATATACATATATGAATATATATGTATATTATGTATATGTATATATACTATTTATAAATATATATGTATATATACTAATTCTAAAAGATTTTTTCTTGCCTCAAAATTTCAAGCCCCTATCAAAAAGCGTACCGGAGTTATGAAAATAGAAAAATCATGGTAGGTAGATTTTCACATAACTATAAATTAAAATACAAAACGTATATAATTTTGATATTGATTTATAAAGGTAAGAAAAATGTCTGTTGAATGGCGTTTTCAGATTGAAAAAATATTAAGTGGAACATGAAATATACCCGTTTTAAAATAGGGCTTTCTCAAAGTTTGAGGAGCTGTAGTTCCCTGATGGATGAGGCTACATGAAAAAGTTATTTCACAAAATCAATTTTTTAATGAGACTATGGGTAGGTTAAAATTTTGTTTTCTCTATCTTTAGCGGTGTAGAAGTTTTGTAAACAGACGGAGGGACGCACGGACACAGTGAAACTAATAGGCATATTTTTTCAAAATTTTTTAATTTTAAAATAATTCAAAATGTGCTTAAAAGAGGAAATTTTATGATGAAATTCTATGATATGTATATTACAAATAAATAACTAAATTTAAAAAGAAATTTTTTTCTATAGTTAAATAATCCCTATAAAAAAATATAATATGACCAGCTCTATGCTTAGATCTCAATCTATTTATTATGCATGTATTGATAAAATAAATTATGTATAATTAATTTTATATTGCAAATTAAGAAAAAAAAATAATAATAATTTATTATTAGGTTTCAATAATTTGTTTATTTTGGCTTGTTTATATTTTTAACACCTTGTAATTGTAATATATATATCTAAAGTAAACAATTAGGAAGGATTGTATATTTTAAAAAAGGCAACTAGAATTAAAATTTCATCAAAGCTTTTTTTCCGTTGCCATGCCACTCCTATAAGGAGCACACACTATAGAAAAGTGTGTTATTTTCAAAAGTGTGCTAACACATTTTGTTTCTTATAACACACTTTCTATTCTTTATATCTCAAAAATGGTTATAGAGATAGATAAAAAGTTATTATAGGTACTAATTATACGGCTTGAAAAGCTGTTTCGAAATATGCTATAAAAAGTAACCCAAAAAAAAAAAAAAAGAAAAAGTGTTTCAAAAGAAAATTGAGTTTTTAACATATTTTTTTCATTTTAAATCATTTTGACCCTTCATAACTTTGTAACTGTTATGATATGGGAATCATCAGTACACAAAAATTAAATCTGACAACTTACTCTACAAAACGCATTTTTTTATATCCCTATAGCAAGCCGTTCAAAAGTTATACATTTTTTTATGAAAAGTCGCTAAAACATCTTTAACCCCTCATATCTCGAAAAGGGTTCAGAATAAACCCTCCCCCTCCAATACAATTTTTTGTTCGTCTCGAAATGCCCGTTCACCCATTTCAACGAAGACCATCGAGTCGGAAACACCCTGAATAGTATAAGAAAACTCGATAACATTTATTGTCAATCAATATGACCCAACCTGGGTTTGAACCACTATTTACACCATAATATTTTAACCACTACATCCATCGGCTGAATAAATTTATTAATTACCTATATAATATATTAATTTCCATATAAAATATTTTCTTTTCAGGTGACATAATATAAAATTTATTAAACACTTAATTAAATTAATCCGAGTCCTATATTAAAAAAAATTTTTTTTTTTTTTAAATAATATTAAATCTTTAAAATAATAACAATCTGTTAACAAATTTTTAAATTATTTTATCCATAATTAAATACTAATTCAATGTTTTATATTATATCAATCTAACATATTAAAAAACAACACAAAAAAACAAAAATGAATAAATACCAATTAATTAAGAAAGTTTTATTCAAAATATTTAATACGTGACAAGGCATATTTAAAAGTTTTTATTAAAACAAAAATATTATAAATATTATGTGCATATTAAATTTAAAAATTATATAGGTATGTATAGTATAGGTATTATTAAGTGCGTGTATAATATAAAAAACTTATAAAATGTCATTCAGAGTTTTTTTTTTTTTTTTCACCGTTTGTGTAATATCAGTATTTTACGTCATGTTTGTTTTTAAATTGTCAATTGTCAAAAATTAAATTAAATTGTCAAAAAATGTGTCAATTTTTATTGCTCAAAAATATTTTGATCCAATCTATATGAGATTAGAAAATTTATTAGCTTACTTTAATTTTATATACTTTTGAAATTAAAAATTTGATTAAAGTGAAATGAAGTAAGGAAAATTTTATATTTCAGAAAAACTTATCAATTTACTAAACGTTTATATTCATTGCAAAGTTAACGCTGCATTTACACAACTAACATTAATATTTTTTTTTAAATATATGTGCTTTTTATTTGTATTTGTGGCATGATTTTTTTGGCATATGGTTATTTTCACATATATATTTTAAAAGCTCAAAATAACAAAAGTCAGAAACGTTTTCGATACAATTCGTTTTTGACAGAAAATAATCAACATTTTAAGAATGATATTTCAGCGTAATTAAAATTTTGATTAAAAAATGACAATTAATACGAGTATAAAATTTCAACACATACATGAAAAAAGTAAAAAATTATTCTTAAAGAATCATGATTTCAATCTGGTGTAAACGGCCGGTAAGTGAAGGTTAAATCACGAGTCAGAGTAATTGTCAAAACGCCTTTTTTTATAAAAATAAAAAATATATCGAAGATGGTATTTGGAAGGTCGACTAGACTTAATAAATCGATTTAATTAAAATATTTTATTTAATTTTTTATTTTTGCAAGAAAAGGTATCAAATTTTGTTTTCGTTATGTTTTTTGAGTCTTTTCGAAAAAGACTCTTGAGAGACTTGTAGAAGTTTCGTTTTTTAGATGTTTTGTTTTTATTTTTCTTAAAATTTAATTGATTTTTTTTTTAAAGACGTATTTAGTGTTTCTGTACTATTTATTGTTCAATAGAAGATGATAAATATATTTCCAAACATTTCTTATTAAATGAAGCAAATCTGACTAGCTGTCAGAATCTAGAAAGAATCTAAACTTAATAACTGCATATATCATTTCATTTAACAAGCAAAAAATTAAAGTTAACATTTAATTTTGACCAGAAACCTCATACCTTTTTAATTATTAATTATTTTATATACAAGAATTTAAATATGTTATTATTATTATTAATTATATTTTTATAAAAAAATACAATTTTCACCAACTGTCAGAGGTATCAGCTAACTTAAATATAGAAACTGTCATTCTTTTTATTATTGATATGAAGACATTATTTTTTGAAGATATTTTTCAGGATCAGTTATCAATCATTAAAAAAAAATAAAATTGTTCGCATCTAACGCCCACTTAAAGCACCAACTAAATTAAATATAATATGTAAATATATAATTATTTTTCTGCTTTTAGTACATTAAAAATTCTTAAAATTTCATCAGTTTTTAAAGTTATTTTTAATTTAAAAATTTTGGCGGCAATAAAAACAGACATGTGACAGATAATCAAATTTAAAAAGAATGTTTTTTTAATTATGTCTTTTTTTAAACGGAACAAAAAATTCTCATTTTTTTTTTCTTTTATAACATTGTATTTAAGCTTTTAAATAAATTTGAATTTTTTTTTACCTTTTTATTACCTGACCAATTTTATTTTTTTTACCTTACCTGACCAATTTTATTTTGTAAATTTGTATAAATAAATATAAACAAAAAATGGATTTAATTCAATACGTTTTTTTTTTATTTTGTTTCACACAAATATTTTTACATTCGATTTTTTTTTAAATATTTTTTTTTTTAAATTAGTTATTAGTTTCACTACGTTCGTGCTTCTATCTATCCACCTATGTGTGTGTCCATTTTTCGGTTTCTCAGTTAACAAAAATTTTACACGTTGAAATTTTTGGCTATCGAAAATATTCCGTTTTTGTACAATACAGTTTTTTGTCAAGGTACAGTTCCTCAAAATTAGAAAATGTCCTTACATCTCAAGTTTTTCTGAATATTTGTCCAATCTAAAACTGTCAAACGACAGAGAATTTTTAGAGTTTTATAAATTAATATAAACATTTTATATTTCGTTGCAATTTAGCATTTAAATGTAAACCGTTAAATATATGTGTATATTAAATATTTTGTGTATCACCGGAAGCTTCTTTACCTGAGTGGCATACTTGTTCCTACCCCTGTTTAAGATCTTTTGGCGACTTAAAAATGAAAAAGTTGCGAGAAATCCGTTATTTGGATTATTCGAAAAATTTGTCGTAAATAAGACATAATTAATGGTGCAATATTATATTTTTAACGGTTTTTCCTTAATATATAGGAATTTTTTTTTGAAATTAAAGAAAATGCCTCTTGATTTTTCCCAATTTTTTTTTAACAAAAAATGCTAAAAATGTTGGTGGAAAAATAATCTTAAAATACTTTTTGTTGTCTTCTTCAAAAACTTTTGATTTTAAAAAATTATGCTTCTTTACCTTTTTCTTGTACTTGTCATACAACGAATGAATATTTATTCTGTCAAAATTTGTGACGATAGATATATTAAGCTCTTTACGAAATTTCTTAATAAGTAAAATTGTGATATACGGTTTACTATAGAATTCAAATGAAACTATTAAAATCACAAATCAGATAATAGAGTCGTATGTCGGTAAATGAGATAATAAGAATAACAGAGAGATTTTTTATGTCATTTTTTTTTTTGATTCAGTTGAAAATATGTCACTATACTTTTAATAATTTGTACTGCACTATAATTGAAATAATAGCATCGAACCAGATGCGAATCTGTTTATTTTATCATAAGTTTAACTAATAATTATTCCTAACACCATAAATAATCCTCGTTTTATACTTGTTAATTAGACCGGAAATTCATTCATATATTTAAAAATAAATTTAGTTAAAGACCTTTTAGGGATCCGAAAATGAAAAGTTGCAACACAAAAAAAATTAACCTTCTTGTAAGTATTGTAAAAAAATTCCACCTCAGTAGCCTAGAATTTCACTGCAATAATCTTGGGAATGTTATAAGAACCAGAGTATAATAAGAAAACAAAGCAGAACGTAAATCAACAGTTTTTAAAAGCGCACATTTACAAAAGATAATGCAAACTGTTTAGAATTGTGACTTGCATCAAAATTTGAAAATTTTGTATAAGAAAAAATGTGAAAATAAGACTTTTTTGCAATTTTAAAAGGCTGTAAGTCCGGAAACCTATAGAACTATGAAAAACAGTTAACATACGCGTGCCGGAGTTATGAAGATAGAAAAATCATACAAAATTTGGTTTTCACATAACGGTAAATTTAAATACTAAATTGAAAAAACCTTTATAATTTTGATATTGATTTATAAATGTAAAAAAAAGTCCAGTCGATGCTGTTTTCAGATTGAAAAAATGTTAAGTAGAATATGAAATATACAAATTTAAAAATCGGATTTTTTCAAAGTTTGAGGGGCTGTAACTCCGTAATGGAGGAGACTATATGGAAGAGTTGTTCTACAATATTATTTTTTTATGCGACCTACCCATGATTAAAATTTTTTTTCTCTATCCTTAACGGTGTAAAAGTTTTGTAAACAGACGGACAGACGGTCGGATGGACGGACAGAGTAAAACTAATAGGCACATATTTTCAAATTTTTTTTGAAAATGTACTAAAAATATCTGTTCTATCATTTTTATATTGAATTCATCAATCTACTGCGGTTCTTCTAAAGTTTAAAATAATTGAATTTAGCAAAAATTTATCTAGAGTTTATTTGCTGTAGGTGAATTCAATCTAACCTATGACCATAGAAATTGTTTACAATTTGAAGTTAAGTAATTTATTTCCTACTGCAATCAGGGTAATGTTAAAAATTTTGAAAAAAATATTTCGTTATGAATTTTCAATAATCCTTAAATTTAAGTTCAATTTATACTATGGAGATTAACATATTGCGGATTTATTTGTTCGAAATATACTTTTATTCTTATAAAATTGTCATAAAATTTTGTATTAAAACAAAAAAATACCCCTTTAATAATGATAAAATATTTATATTGCATGATTAACAAAAAAAAACTGATGGGTTTAATAGAATATAGAAAATTTTTTAATACATCATTGATATATTCATGCTAGCAAGTTTGTTTAATTTATTTTCTAAATTATAAATAGCGAACAAAAATTTAAAGGTACATGAGTATTCTTTAACATTTTATTTACGTGAGAAATTTTATACCACATCGTATTTATGGAATTGCTATTATGTCCTTTTATTTTGTTGTAATATTTTTTCTTTAACCTTGCTGTAAATCTTTAAAATTATATTTAAAATAGTAAAGATTTTCCTAAAGGATCTACCAAAAATACTCCTTTGATATTGTCTGATTCTTACTGACTAAACCCATCTGTCCCTTTAGACAAACTAAACTCCTAAGCTGTTAACGCTGTATATTGGATAAAGAATAGGGATGTATAGAAAAAAAATAGACCAGTGATGCGGGAACTTAAAATTTGGGAGTGGGGTTGAAAGAGGACAATGAATCCACCTATTATTATTATTATTTGCTATAGTATTAACTGTAGTTGTAAATGACATCTTCAGTAGCTCCTTCCTGCTGGTTACTAATGAGGTGACCAAAGGCAGCTCAACTATAGCAGTTATTATTATTACTATTTTTATTATTATTTACACATTATTATATTTTAATATTATAATAATATAAAATTACTACTCATTTTTTTTATATGATCTGACCACCTTTTGGATCCAAAACCCTTCTGGTGACTTAGTTACTACGTTATGAGTTTGATCAACTTATCAACATAAAATTAAAGATACAGTCACATTGAAACTTTTATTAAAGACAACATTGTAAACTCTTTGAAAGAAACTTGTTTTATGATTTTAATGAAATTAAAATTCTGGATGTACTGCTATAATTTTTGCTATTCGAATCGTTTATTTCAATTTCTGATATTTATTAAACCTCTAACACAAATTTAAATCTGCTGCTAAAGAACTTGTAAAATAAATTGTAACACTATAACGTACTAATCTAAGAGAAATTCAAGAGTTTATTAAGAAAGTGTTAAAAAGCAATCAGCAAAGATGGAACAAAATTTATAACCAATACTAATATTGAAATATCGGTATCGTAGTTTGATGTTTTAAACTTATATAATGTAAAAATAAAGATGAAGATTAAAATGGAGTCTGTAAATTCATACTACTGAATATACAATTAAATCTAGTTCTACCAATTAATAATTTGGAATAAACCAAATTAAATTTAAATTGAACAACAGTAAAAGGAAGGCAGAATGTAAACCAACCATTTTTAAAAGCGCACATTTCCAAAAGATAATACAAACTGTTTAGAATCGTGACTTGCACAAAAATTTGAAAATTTTATGTAATAAGAAAAATGTGAAAATAGAACTTTTTTACAATTTTAAGAGGCTGTACGTCCGGAACCCTATATAACTTACAAAAACCATTAACACACATAAAAATATATTACTGAAGCATTCATTTTTCTGTCTTGCCGAAGAAAAATTTGTACAGGTGCTTAAAAATAGCAAATTTTTATTTTTTGAGCCATAATAGCTCTTAAACAGGAGGCGGTACAAAAAAATTTTCTAATGAAACTTATACTAATTCTAAAAGGTTTTTCTTGTCTCAAAATTTCAGGTTCCTATCTAAAGACGTGTGTTACATATATGAACATAATGTAAATGTTAATGTTATGTAATATTAACATTATAATAATGTTAACCTAAATATCAGTTATTAGCTGATTCACCTTTTATAATAATAAAGTGTTTTAGTCAAAGAATAACAGGAAATGCAATTTAGCATTTCTATTAATTAATTTTTCATTAATAAATTTAATATAAATGTACATGGCTATTTGCTAAACATTTCATAATTAGTATTAAGCAATATTATTATTTTTATATTAAGAAATGCTAATCTTAGCATTAAGTAATTCTAAAATGTTTAAAATAAATAAATCAACATATGAAATAAAAATCAGTCTTAAGACGACACCAAAAAAACTGAATTATTTTAATTAAATAAAAAACATAACTCGTACCGGAGTTTTGAAAAAAGAAATTTCATGCAAAATGTGGTTTTGACTTAACGGTAAATTTAAATAGTAAATTACAAAATATTACATAATTTTGATATCGTTTTATAGAGATAACAAAATTTTTGATCTTAAATTAGGCGGTTTTAGATTGTAAAATTATTACGCAGAGCCTAAGATATATACATCTGAAAAAGGGTTTTTTTTTGCAATTTTGAGCGCCTGTAACTCTGAAACCCTTGGGAAATTTTCAATTTTTGAGGCCAAATAGCTCATAAACAGGGGGTGGTCCAAAAAAATTTTCTGAGATAACTTATACTAATTCTAAAACTTCTTTATGCCCTCAAAATTTGAAGTGCATATCTAAATGCGTTCCGGAGTTATGAGGATAGAAAAATCAAACAAAATTTGGTTTTCACATAACGGTAAATTTAAATACCAAATTTAAAAAAAAAATGTATAGTTTTTATATTTATTTATAAAGATAAAAACAAATCCTGTCAAATAGCATTTTCAGATTGAAAAAAGGTTAAGCAGAACATGAGATATACAAATTTAAAAATAATGACTTTTTCAAAGTTTGAGGGGCTGTGGCTCCGTAATGGATTGGCCTACATGAAAATGTTGTTCCACAAAATTAATTTTTTTATGAGATCTACCTATGGTTAACATTTTTTTTATCTACCTTTAACGGTGTTTTATCTAATGTTTAACGGAAACAGACGGACGGATGTACGGACAGAGTGAAACTAAATAAGCACATTTTTTCAAAATTTTTTTGGAAATGTGCTAAAAATCTTTTTCATATTATACACAATAGAATAATAACAAATCCAAGTTTCCAACCAGTGCCACCAGTTTTTATATCTCTTTTATTATAGCAAAAATTTAGCTATCATTTTTCTTTTTTGTTTATACCCGTATGAACTATGTTCAAGGGTATAAAAAATTTACTAATCCATAATCCATAATATAAATTTTAAAATCCATTACGTTTGCGACACCTTAAAGGAGTCGAGCTAGATATAGTGCCAAAGGTATGGATCGACTCAGAATCGAATTCTTCAAGAAATAAAGGAGCTAGGAAGTTAAACATTGTCACTTTTGCAAAATTGTTAGTTTTGCTATTTATATCCAGCTTGTTTGGCAACACCTATAAAATTTTGTTGTGCTGGGAAGACAATTACGGGTAACTGCCATACAACTTCTCTTTTTAAATGTAAATAACTGTTTAACAGTGTCTATTAAAGCTAGGTATCTGAAATGTGAATTGTGAAGGGGTGTCGAGTTACATGCCAAAAACTTTTGTAAATTTTGGTTGGTCTAGAGCAGGCGGTTCAGTCTTCTTGCACTTCTTGTAACTTAATGAAGCTAGGCGTCTGCAATCTTACAAATGAAGATGAAGTTTTATGGCAACACTTCTGTAAAATTTGGTTGTGCTGGTGCAATAGATTTGGGTATCTGTCATACAACTCCACAAATTTACATAAATATATCTCGGTAGTTATAACGTCGGTACTAGAACATCTGAAATTGTTTGAAAGATGATCAAGTTATATAGAAACAGAATATATTACGTTCATACGGGTATCCCAGAGTTGACATAGTCAACTCTACTGCATTCTTCCTCGTTTTATATTGAACTTAACATATAATTAACTAATTATTAAAATATTTGAAGTGTTAATAATATATTCCAAAATTACATTATTATAAAATTTTTAATTATATCTATAATATAATTAAAAAAACAAAAATTAAATTATTTTCAGTTTGTGAAAAGAATATTTTTTCTTTTATTTACAATTTGAACGAAAAAAAAATTAATTAACATATATACTAAAAAAAATAAATTAGAGATTCATCACAGTATGGAACTACAAATTAATTTAAATTTATGATCAGTATGTAATGAGATGAAATTTAAAAAAATAAATTCTTTTGTTTTATTTTATAATTTTAAGTTCCAATATTTATCTGAAAAAATTTTTTAAAACAAAATAATTTTCCTGAAAACAAATACATATTTTACTACAAGTAATCCAATGGATTTTTATACCCGAACGAAATATAATTCAAGGGTATAATAAATCTTTCATTACGTTTGTGACAACTTAACCCTGTAGAATACTAATGCTAGTAGATTATTGACTAACACATAAGACATTTTTTGCTCTCTTTCTCTCTGGTTCTCTCTGATTGTCAAATGAATCATTAAGATTTTTTTTTTTGTAATATCATTCAGTATTCATCTGTACCTATTACAGTATAGGCATATTTATTAGATAAGTATGTGGATTTTCGAGTTATGTTGTTATCATAGATCTAATTAATATTGAAAAAAATAAGACTGAAGTTCAAATCTGTAAAGGAGGAATCATTTCTATTTTTGTTACTTTTTATTTTTTTAGTTTTAATAAACAATTAAATTTATAATAATATATTTTTATTTTACACTACACCTAAAGTATAGAGTATATTAACTTTGGTATGGTGTTTGTAACCACCAAAAGGAAGCGAATTAGATATGAACATATATGTATATTCTGAATCAGGATCACCTCCAAGGTCGATTTAACGATGTCCCGGGCGGACGATGTGCGTCCGTTCGCAAGAACTCTCAAAAACGAATAAAGCTATCTTCATAAAATTTATATAATAGGTTACTAATTACGAACGGAAGATGGCGATTGCATCTGGACAAAATCGGTTCATGGGTTCGGATTCTGAAAGCTTCCGAATGATTCCGGAGCACTCGAGATTATCTTCAAAACCAACAAAGATAGAACCTTTAAATTTGGTACAATGGCGTTCTTTTTTGTTTGATTTATGTCTCTGAAATTTGAGAGCATTTGGTCCATAAGTTCGGATTTTGGAAGCTACAAGGGTGTTCTGTCATGTTTTCTTTATGTCTCTGAAATTTAAAAAGATTTGGTCCATCATGGGCTCGAATTTTGGAAGCTTCTGAACGAACCCCAGAACAAACGAGATTATCTTCAAAACCAACAAAGATAGAATCTTTGAATTTGGCACAATGGTGTTCTTTCGTGTTTGATTTATGTCAAGGTTCAGTGTTTGATTTGTGTTAAGGTTCAGTTATGTTTTCTTTTCTTTAAAATTGAAAACTGACATTTGAGATGATTTGTGTTTGGATTTTGGAAGCCTTTGAGTTAGTCAAAGAGCAAACGACCATACTTCCAACACCAATAAAGATAGAACATTTAAACTTAATACAAGATTTATAATGTCTCCTCTATGTCTCTGAAATTTGAGATGAATTGGAGTGGCGATTCGTGTACCTGACACACGCCTCCCATGCCCTAACAAACATATCTTCGAAATTAATAAAAATAGAAACTTTACATTTTGTACAAGAGTGTTAAAGTATGCATCTTTTACGTTCTTCACATTCGAGTTGAAAAAAGGATTTTTAATTTAATTCGAATTATTCAGGTGTAGGATATTAATAAGTCTGTTTCATCGACTTACTGTTACATTTACTTGTTTTTCTTTTTTTTGACTCCTCAATAATACCTTATTAAAGTTTTGAACAACAAACACAGATTTACTCTGTCAAACAAGAATTTTTTGGATCGCTAGTGACTAATATATAGTATTAATGTCTGAAAAATAAAATATAAAAATTTTAAGTCTCCCTCTGTTTAAAAATTTTCCATAATTCAGTGCATAATAAAAATGTCTACTATTTTTATAAGTAAGATTATCAAGATAAAGCCTTTTTATTGAGTTTTATATTTATATTTTTTGCCGAAATAATATTTTTTATCATCAGTTTAAAAATTTTACCAATATTAAAATGATTAATTTTCAGTTAAAGATTTAGTTAGTTTTGATCACTTAGATATTTATTAAAAAATAACATAAAATATAATATTCTAAAAGTAAATATTTAATGCCAATTGAAGTTATTTAAAATTTAATCATTTTCACAGTCCACAATTCTATATAGAAAAGTTTTAATTATGACAATACATAAAGATTATTATAACTTTACACAGATTTCATTAAAATTAAATAAACCAAATACGTCAAACTTAAAAATTACCATACAGGAGAATGAAAATTTAATAGTCATTAACATTCCTAAAATCGAAAAAATAAATTTCTAAAATGAAAATGAGTATTAAAATATTTTCATACTACTTGCAAGTTACAATATTCATAATTACATATAAAATACTTAGTTTAATAAAACTTAACATTCGTTATTTACAATAGTTAAAAAAAAACATGACTCAATTGCATTCGACTTTGCTAAATAAAATGACCTGTTATATACAGGGTGTTGTAAAAGCGAGTATTACGTAGAAATAATATGATAAAATGAGGAAAGAACGAAATAAGCTAAAAATTGTTCAGGACAGGGGTCTATTCTAAACAGTTTTTGAGATAACGGTGTTGAAAGTTTTTCGTAAATTGTAATTTACGCTTCATATGGGATAAAAATTTAGGTGATAAGATGAGGAAAGGACGAAACAAGCAAAAAATTGTTCAGGACAGGGGTCTATTTTAAACGGTTTTAGAGATAACGGTGTTGAAAGTTTTTCGTATATTGTAATTTTCGTATCTTATGGCAAAAACATTTTTTTAACAAAATTTGAATGAAGCATCAGGTGATTATTATTCATTAATTATGAAGCATCAGGTATTCATTATTTTTTTTTTTTGAAAACGTTAAAAGATACAATAAAAATGATAAGGACTTAAATTAAAGTTATGATTTTGATAAGTATATACCTAACTGAATTTTTATACAAAAATTATGACTTTAAAAGTTTATAGTTATTCAATTGCTGAAAGCTAAACTGTAAGAATTTAAGATATTAGTATAAAATCGCATAGTTTCAGCTGTATATCGACCTTTGTAACAAATTTTGTATGTTATACCAGAGGCGAAGAATTTATTATGTTTTTAAGAATTTAACGAATACACTTTAAATGCCTTCATCTTGGAAACCTTTATTAATAAATCATAAGTTCCGAAACAAGTTTTAGTTTTTTTCGACCTGCCCTAACAATTCTTTTTTCTTTGTGAACTCCAAGCACCTTGTATAAATACATTATCACTAGAGTTATATAAAATCTAATATATTATAATACATAGGAATTTATTCAGTAATTCTCAAAATGTAATTTGGAAAATGTATCGATTTAAATATTTATCTAGTCTTTTAAATGAAGTACTTTGATCTTCAAAAGTTTATTTTTAGCATGGATATGCATATCGTGCGCTTAGCATATGGTATGCTAAGGAACAAAAATTAATTAACTACCATGTATAAATTTGTTGTTTAGATTTTATAGAATAATTTTATAGATAAAGATACTATTTATAAAAGAATACATACCTATTACAAAAAATTTTATATTATCTTATTTATTTCCAAAAACTCCTTAAATATCTTAACTTAAAATATCCAATTACTTTATCTTCTTTCACGATTCTTCTTTGCAACAGACATAATTATACTAAACCGTTATTCTTATAGTTAGTTAGTTAAATTATTATTTTGTTAGATTTGATATTTTTTAAATATATCGGTATATCTATTCGTTTTTGATGGGCAAAAGAAAAATTCTAAATTAAATAAAAACTCAGCAAGTTATTACAAAAAAAAATATATATTTTAAAGATTTAATAGGTACTTAGAAATATCTTACAAAAATTTCTTCAAAAGTTTATAAAACACTTTAATATATTGTATTAACATTTCCGACAACTTAATTAGTATCTCATGAATTTATGACAATATTGCGTGTTTTAAACAGGTAAAAAAAAAAAAAAAACTTTAAAAGTATATAATTAAAAAAAAAATGTTTCATAAATATAACAATACAAAAATGTATATACATATCATATAACATATAAGTTAAATAAGCATTACAATTATTGAAAAATAATATGAATGCATCATTCAGCAGGATATATTCATATAACATATATATATATATGTGTATAAAGGTACACAAAATAAGTAACAAAATAATTTTTTGCAGTTATTTAAATGAATTGAATAAAAAATTAATTATATTATCAACGCATACATTGTAGAAAAATAAGGTATTTTGCATTTTTCGCATTTTAAACAATTCCAATTTATTATACTGGTATAAAAGAATTTATATATGTATGTATATACATACACAAAAAAAAAAACATGAAATGTTAGTATGAGATCTTGAAAAATAATCCATTTTTAGAATATTTCCAACAAAAATTTTGAAAAATATGCGCCTATTAGTTTCACTCTGCCCGTCTGTCCGTCTGTTTACAAAACTTACAATAGAACAATGAAATTTTAACCATGCGTAAGTAAGGCTCATAAAAAATTAATGTTGTAGAATAACTTTTTCATTTAGCCCCATCCATTATGGAGATAACACCCTATTTTTAACTGTATATTATGGACCTACAGCGCCTTAAACTTTTAAAAAGTCCTATTTTTAAATGTATATGATATCTCAAGTTATGTGAAAACCAAATGATTTTTATTTTTTTCATAACTCCGACAGACTTCTAGATAGGAACTTGAAGTTTTGAGAGAAGAAAGATCTTTTAGAATTATTTTTGTACCACCCATACTGTTTAAGAACTATTATGGCGGAAAAATTGAGATTTTGCTATTTTTAAACACCATTTTTAATTTAGGTACCTGATTTTTCTTATTGTATGAAATTCTAAGAAAATTTTTAAATTTTTGTTCAAGTCACAGTAAAACAGAAAATAAACAGTTCAAATTGTCTTCTAAACAGTTCAAATACCGTCTTTTGGAAAATGTACGCCTTCAGAAACCTTTCATTTACATTCTGATTTTTTTAGTGATGTCTTTATAATACTGAACATTGAAAGTATATTGAATTTAAACTGAAGGTACAGGTAATCCTAATTTAAACTTAAATTTACTTTAAAGATTTCTATTGTTATTAGAAAGATATTCAAAAATCGGTGTAATTGAAAGTATTTTTTTAATAATTTTAAATTTATTTTTCTCTTTATTGCAATGATTTGATTGTCATGACTTTTTAAAAAAAGAAAATCTGAATTATAATTCTATTTTTTATAAGTTAATAACCATATTAATGATTATACACAATGTATTTACTATTTATATTTGGTACTTTTAACTTTACTCCTGTACATAAATTTTCTACAGTTTCCTTTTTTACTGATTGGTACATATTTTTATCAAGCAAGATACATATATATATTTAAGGTGTTATAGTAACCCTTAAAAAAATACGTTAATGATAACTGTAAAAGCTGTTTGCTTTGATACTTACTTATTTATGAGCAAGATTAAATGCTTTCTGTAAAATATTTTTATAAGTGTAATTAAGGAGCTTTCTAAATTTATTCATTTAAATCTCATTTTTTTTATAGTTTTTTTATAGTTCTAAAATGATTTGAAGTTAAGAAATTGAAATTGTTTGATAGAAGAAAATGTCATTTTTCTTAGTGAAATTACACGAATCATCTTTTAGAGGTTGAAAAATTCAAATATGTTTCGGTTCTTCATTTTCAAACCATGTTTTTATTATTCTAACCAAATTTTAAATTTTTTTCAACTTTGAAGCGTATGAAAGAGTTCAGAAGCAGTTTGTCGTACCCTTTATTTATTTTACAAAATAATTCTTCTCTAATTTCTATTGATTTGGAATAGAAGGTATTTCTCAGCTAACCCCATAAAAAAATTGAATGTCGTTAAGTTATGAGATCTTCTAAGCTAAAAAATAGATAGTTCCTATTTTCAATTTAAATAATGTTTTACAGTTAATCAAAAAACGGTAAATGACAGTTTAATTACAGTTAATCAAAAATCGTCATAAATGAAATACATATATCTTCTTATTTACAATGGAATATTTCTTGAAAGTCATTTTCACGGAAATTTAAATAGGTATCTCTACCAATTAATCTACCTAAAAACATATTTGACTTTCACGCTAGGATGAGATGTCTACTCCAGACAGAAGTGATCCAGGGTATCACAACGGGCCTAAGCTGGCCTAAGTGTGCAACTGCCGATATTTTTATCATCCTTTTGCCTTTAGTATATGGGCCATCTCGGTACAAATATTCAATTCTAATTGTATTTAATATTTTATTTATATTATATTTTATATATTATTTTTGACATGACCGGGGTTTGAACCCTTATTAATTGTATTTTGTTTTTAAAACCAAACTACCTACAATTAAATATAATTAATTATTAATTACATGAGGTTTTTTCGTATTTAAATTTTTATATGCTTAAAAAGTTATTGTCGGACCAAGTTAAAATTAATAATTTTACTATGAGTGGTTTCATATCAATTTTATGATTTAATTTTGTATTTATCTGAGTTGACCTGTTCTAAAGTTTACCATTTAAAAAAAGTTCTTTTAACTGATTTCAGAATGAGATAATATAAAAACAAGGCAGAATGTAAACCAAAGATTTTTAAAGGGATACATTTTTACAATACAAACTGTTTAGAATTGTGACTTGTATCAAAAATTTGAAAATTTTCTTATCATTTCATATAATAAGAAAAAATGTTAAAAATAAATAGATATTTTCATCAATTATAAGGCAACTATACATAATTAAGGAAAACCATTACACATTTAAAATTACAAAGGTAAAACTTTAGTTTTTGCCTTTTATATTGAAAAAATGTTTACAGGTGTTTAAAAATAGCAAAATTTCAATTTTTTAACACCAATAGTCCTTAGCCAGGGGTTGATACAAAAAAAATTGCTGAGACAACTAATACTAACTCTAAAAGATCTTTCTCCTCTTCCTTGAATTTCAAGTCCCTATTTAAAAGCACGTAATTGTAATTAGTTTTCATATAATGGTAATTTTAAGTTTTAATTTAAAAAAAAAATTTTAATTTTGATATTGATCTAGAAAGGAAAAAAAATGTCCTGTCGAATGGCGTTTGTAAATTGAAAAAGAAAATGTTAAGCAGAACTTGAGAAATAGACATTTGAAAATAGGATTTATAAAATCAAAGTTTGAGAGGCTCCGTAACATTTCTTTATTTTAAAGACATTTAAAGACAGACGGACAGACAGAGTGAAATTAATTGCCACAATTTTTCAAAATTTTTTTAGAAATGTGCTAAAAAAGTTAACTTTTTTAATATACGTATCTAGACATAATATTTTTTTTCTATTTTTCTTCTTTTTTTTTTTTTTTTGTAATAAAAACTTTATTTATTAAATTACATAATTTTTTTTACTATTTTTATGTAAATAATAATCGTTTTCATAGTATATAATGTAACCATCATAATATAACTTAAACTTAAAATATAAAAGTTTTATTGAAAAGTAAAAATTCTGATTTAATGACTTTAAACTAGAAACAAAAAATATATTATAAAAATTAACAATGTAACTTTAATTGAAAGGGTATAATCTTTAGAAATCAACTTAACAATTAATATAATATTTTTAAAATAAAGGAAGAGTAATTTAATGTGGTTAAATTTGAATATTGAACATTATTATAAAAGTTACATTTTTACTTTTTTTATGAAATTAAAATATAATGTAATGAAACTACATATTTTTTAGATAATATTTTAATATATAAATTTAAAAAAAAAAACGAGGAAAAGTAGAGTAGAGTAGACTATGTTAACTCTGGGATATCGGTATGAACGTAATATATGTTGTTTATTTTACAAAATGTCATCATCTTTAACAAAATTTCAGTAGTTTAGTACCGATGTTAAGAACAGAGATAATATTTATATAAATTTTGAAGTTATATGACAGCTAAGCGAATCTGCTGCTCTAGCATAATCAAATTTTATAGCAGTTATTAGCATGAAACTCGACATCTTTTGCAAACTCAGATACCTATAGCTTTAATAGTCACTGAGTTATTTCAATATAAAGAAAGAGAAGTTGTATGTCAGGTACTCGCCCCTCCCCCTCCTTGGCGAAAATGTTGGATTTAAATAGCAAAATTAACAATTTTGAAAAAGTGACGTAGTAAAAATTTCAGAATGCTAGCTAATTTATTTTTTTGAATTATCGTGCGGATGGCTTAATTGACTTAGAAATCGATTCTAAGCCGATCTATACACTTATAGCTAGCTCAACTCTTTTAAGGTGTTACAAACGTAATGGCAAATTTATTATATGCTTAAATATATGTTCAGACGGGTATAATGATACTGCGACTAATCGAAATTTTATATTTTTAGTACGCTTTGAAGATTTTATATTTAGTTTTCTTATTCCCACCACATCTGTGAAGAAAAGGTAAACTTCCTTCCTCTATAACACATTGTATGTGTTAGGGTAATAAAAAGTAAATAAATAAATAAATAAATATCTTTCTTAAAGCGTCATTTTTGAGCAAGTTGTATGGTTTTGGAAATCAAATAATTAAAATAATTAGTTTTAATTTATGTAGCAGGTCAGGTTGTATACTTCTATACGAAATTATGATTTTCGAAGAGCTTTTAAGTCAAAAAGAAGAAAAATATCACAACCATTTAATTTTATTTTCAATTTGATAAACGTTAATCTATATATTATTAGATTATATGTATATATATATATATCGAATAATATACATATTATTCAAATCAAATTTCAAATTTCAACAATTTATACCAAATATTATTTCTCTTATGTATTTTTAGAAAATTTCTTAAAATTTATTTTTAATGTATTTGTAACTACTCAATGAACATATTTATGGTTTATAAATTCATTCATATATTCGTAATTAATGAATTAACAATTGAAAACTTTATTTATTATTTATTTATTTTTAATAAGCCACGTGTTTAACCATTAGGCCACCGAGGCCCCTGAAAACTTGAATTTATATATTTTAATAAAAAAAAGAGAAAAAAATTGCATACCTTCAGGATGTATTATAATTTTTCTTTTCGTTTTTCATACTTTTTCCTATAAAATAAAGAGGAACAAACTTTACAAAAGTAAAATTTTTACTTATACACGTATTTGCTTATTTTGTTTTTTTTTTTATAAATATCCAGACAATTTGAAATGAAAATTCATCAGTATCCTTCAAACAGTACACCCACCCACACATACGCATGCACACACATAAATACAAGATAACTGGTGCAAAATAATCTAGAGATTGTATTCATAGAAAAAAAAAATTACATACTATTTTTTTTGTTTTCTCATTTTTATTCTGTTCCTGTTTTATCATCCCTGATGAGTCCCTGAAAAAAAAGGAAAAAAAAAACGGGTTAAAGTTAAACCACTTTAATTATTTGCTTACTTTATTAATTAATCGCTTTCACCCTTGAGATGTTGTTTTAGTAATTTAAGTTAATTAAAACACTCTCAGTTTAATTTGTATGCTTTTTTATATGCTTATTTTTTTTTTTCTTTGTTTAATTTTTTCTTTTTGTTTCTTTTTGTCCTATATAATATATATATATCTATATGTAAGAAAGGATAATTGATAGTATTATGAGAAAATAATGTTAGAACAAATGAATGAAAACGAACATTTTTGAAAAAGAAGGTGGGGGGAGAGACGTAACAGTACCTAACTGAATTGAGTTGAAAGAAAAATTGGGATGAAAAAACTAAAAGGGATAGATGAAAAAATAAAAAATAATAATAATTTGGCTAAAGTTGGAATGAATCAACCAACACAAAAAAAAAAAATTTTTAAATAAGGTTGTTTTTCTTTTTGCTGGTTCCTGGATAAAATCAAATTATTTTGCTTGTTGGATCCATAAAATCCATTGTTTTTTTTTTTTTTCTTTTGTTCTGTGTATTAGTATTTACATAGTAATTTATATTTTTAAACAAAAGTTTCCATTATAAAATATTTAACTTAAGCATATTTACAAGAATATCCAATTATCGTGGTATTATGTAGTTTTACTGTGAAGTAACAGCTCAACTACATAATACCACAGTCATAGTTGTATTAACTCATATTTTATTTATGCGATTTTTGAAAATTAACGAATTATAGTAATTTTGTTAGGTTCCAAAAATTAATAGTGGCTACAAACTTTAATTGAAGCTTTAAAATAAAAAATTAGATCATACATACTTTAGGACTCCTAATTTGACTAAGATCATGAAAAACATATAAATGTAGTTTAATGAGTTTATGCACCAATATTGTTTATAAGATCTTTAGACTAGTATTTATTTAACCCTAAATAGACAGTAAAAAAATTCTATTAAAATAGATAAAAATAGTTTTAGATTGTATTAAAATCTATTTAGATAAGCAGATTTTCAATACCACTATCTAACTCTAGTTCTCTATTTTTCGGCCCTGCGTTGATACTACAGTCGAATTTCGAAACTAGCTCTAGCACAAGCTTCTCTAGAAGTAGAGTAGAAATATCTCTAATACAAGTTCCTATGGTAGTAAAGTAGAAACTACTTCTACTACAGGCTCATATGGTGGTAGAGTAGAAACTACCTCTTCTACAAGTTCCTATGGTAGTAAAGTATAAATTACTTCTTGCACAGGCTCCTATGGTAGTAGAGTAGAAACTACCTCTAATGCAAGTTCCTATTGTAGTAAAGTAAAAACTACTTCTACTACAGGCTCCTATGATGGTCGAGTAGAAACTACCTCTAATACAAGTTCCTATGGTAGTAAAGTAGAAATTACTTCTAGTACAGGATCCTATTGTATAGTATAGTAGAAATTACCTCCTATGGCAGTAGAGTAAAAACTACTTTTACGTTTGTGATACTTTTCTCTCTAGCACTGGTACATTTTTATTTTGATTCTACTAACTGGTACTTTTCTATTTCAAAAATTTTTCAGTTGGTCAATGTGATTGTAAATGTGATTATTTGAAGCCATATTTATTTTTTCTCTAATTCAAGTGTTATTAACTTTGACTTTTTATAACATTTTTTCTAACATATATATCAAAAGAAATTTTTTTTAAATTTTATTTCATTTTTAATGTTTAGTTGCATGCCTTAAGACGTCTCATGCAAGGTGGCCCTGAACATCCAAAAGCACCACTAGGTAATAATTTTAGACCACCACAAGCGTTACTTCACCGACCAATTAGGACGAATATCGATTTTAAAACAAAACAAAATGGTAAAGTTTGTCCTACAATGTACAAGGAAATGCACTATAAAGGTAATTCTACAATAATAAAAATAATTTTTTAAATAAATTTATTTTTATTTTTTTTTTAACGAAAAATACGATTATATTGTATATAAGGCCAGATTTATGGCAATTATTTAGCTTTTTAATTTTGAACGATTGTATTTACTTTTAAGATACATCTTAAGTATGTGACAAATTCTTATATTTATTATAATATCTTCAACAAAATCGAATAGTACACATTTTAATGGTATCTAATGCTTCTAAAATAAACGTAAAAGAAGTGTAAAACAAAACAAATAAAATACATATTGACAATATATTTAAAAGTATAAAATTTTTGTTAAAAATTAAGACTTTTGAAGAATTTTCTTTAAAATATTTTTAAAGTATATTTATCCATCTTTTTTATTTGTATTTTTTTCTTTTTGTAAAAAGTTAAAACATAAAAAAAACTTCCTTATTTTTAAAGAAATCTTGATTTTGTAAATACAAAGTTTCAATACAAAAAATGCAACAAAATTGCAATAACGTTGTTTTGCGAACAACAATTTAGAACTATCTCTGTAGTAATAAAATTTCATTACTGCATTAACATTGTATGTATGTAAAACTAAATTATGGGTATTCTTCCGAATTATGAACAAAAATTTCATATTATTTAAAAACGTTCATATTATCTAAAATTAGTTAATTGGTAAATGAAAATGCTGTGTGACCCAGAGCACACGTGTCAGGAAGTACTAGTTATTTCAAAATATAAAAAAGATGTTATTAACTAAATCGGAGGTGTTATATTGATTGGTAATATTATTAACTTCCCGAAAGGGTCGCAAATGAAGTTTTTAAATCGTAAATTCACCTAAATCTAGATTTTTAACAGGGGGGAGGCGTATTTTTCAATGCAAATCGGATTCTACGTCAAAAAATAAGAAATTTTTTTTTCTGTTCAAATTAAAATAAATTTAAAATTAATAAAAATTAATCAAATTAATAAAAATCTTTAATTTTTTCCTTGCAAATTGAAAACTGACACGCATGATCTGATATACCCTGTATATATAATACATTGATTTTGATATAACAATTTAATATTTTGAATTTATTAAATCTGTAGTTAATTACCAAAATCTGTAAGGACTTCTTAACATTTTTTTTAGCATGATAAAATTTTTAACAAAATACCAACATTTATAGGCATAAAATCCCAAATTATAAAGTCCTAAAATACAAAGTCTTAAATTGTGAAATGTCATTCTCGCACATTGAAATACTCTATCATCAAGTATTATATTCTGGAAAAAGCGTATAACCCTGATTTTATAACCAACTCTAAAATATCTTCTATAAATTTTTTTTTTAATAAAGTATTGAATAGCTGCTGCACCAAACTTCCGTTAAATAAATCACTAAAACTCAGATTTTGTAAACAACTAAAAAAACCTCCTAATTATTTTTTTTTTGTATACCTACATACATACACCTACAGAGCATTTCAAATACTAGGTCTTGCCGCCCAAAACTTCCGCGAAACCAATTACTGAAACCTTGATTTGGTAACCAACTCTAACATCTCATTTATTATTTTGTTTACATATTATTCCAATATGAAAATTTCCAATTTTTGGATTTTGTAAATTTGGGATTTTGGGAAATGGAATTTCGGGCCACTCCCTAATTAACATCATTAAGAATTATATTTAAAAATAATCACTAAATACAATACAAAAGTCCTTTTAATATAAAGTAGCTTAAAATATTTAAAGAGCTATTAGAACTTTTATTAAATAATAACTTTTAAATTCATGCAATGGCAACACTCTTTGTTATTCTTTTGAAAATTACCAAGAAATAAACATAATATATTTTTATTACTTATATAATTTTTAACGCCCTTATTTTTTGTCACAATATTTATTATGCTATTACTGTTATACTATTAATGTCAAAATAATTTTTTTTATTTTCTTCTTCTTGTTTTTTTTTTTTTGTTTTGTAGCAAACAGTTGGAAACAACACTTAAATTAAGCGAATGCGACTGGAGCTTCCAAGTAACAATTAAAACACAAAAAAGAAAAAAAAAAACAAATTTTTTTAAATATATATATATAATATTTAGTATATAAATTAATAATAAAATAATTAGAAAAATAAATAAAATTGTAAAATTGTACTAAAAAAGCCATAAAAAAAAAAACCAAAATCACTAAAAGTGTAACAAAGAAATTACTGAATAACAGTAACCAAAATTAAATTATATAATATGAAACAAAAAAATTTTATTCAAAATGATTTGTTAGATATGCTATAGTGTGATGAAATAAATAAAATGTACGAAAAAAAAAAGGAAAAACAATATGTTATTGAAAAATTACCAAAGTCGATTTATGATCAATTTTATCTCACTATTTTGTCACTTAATTTAGAATTTTTTCAAGGTCTTAATATGATTAAGGCTTTCCGAGATAAGACTAGAAATAGTAAAGTTAAACTAAATTCAATTTATACAGAATTTTTGGAAAATGTATAAAAAATATTTGACACGAATTCTAAAAAAAATAAAAACAAAACAGTATAATATATAAGTCATTGGATTATTAAAGGTAGACATTTTTAATCAGTATTCGAGATTTTTTACGGTACTTCTGCTATATTAAAACTTTTTTTTTGTTTTTTAATTTTTTTGTAGATGTATTCTGCAATATTAAGCAAACACTGTATAAGTATATACCTACAATTAAAAAAAAAAAATTTTAATTCCATATTGAAAGTATTGTCAATTAATTGACAGTAAAACTGACTAAGATGTCACTTAGTTTAGAAGATGTCAAACCAAATATTTTTGAATATTATGTTGAAATACGTTTTTATACAATACACCTAAATTATATGGTATATCAACTTTGGCATGCTGTTTGTAACCACCAAAAAGAAGCAAGTTAGATATGAACATGTATATAATATATTCTTAATCAGTGTTACTTCCTGAGTCGATTATTAACTATGTCCGAACGTCCGCCTGTCTGCCCGTTCGCACGATAACTTAAAAACTAGTAAAGCTATCTTGATAAAATTGATATAGTACGTTACTAATAACGAAAGTTGTACGGGGATTGTACCTGGGAAAATTCAGTCAATACAACGTTGGATCTTTAATTTATGAGTTTTACAGGTGTTCAAGTTACAGATATCTAAAAATAGTAAATTTTCAAATATTGACTCGTAATAGCTGCTATTACATAGTTGGGAAATAGAAAGTTTTTTTTTCTCTATAAGCTTTTGTTTATTGCCAAAGATCTACTCAAAAATTCAAGAATCTGACTAAAAGAATTTCGGAAATTCGGGGGGACAGCATAATTTTATAAAATTTTATTTTCAAAAAAATTATATACCTAATTTTTTTTATTAATTTATAAAGCTTATAACAGCTTTCCTGTCGTACCTAGTATTAAAGTCGCTTTTAGATTAAAAAAAAAAATAATTTGCACAACTAGTGATGTAAACATTTAACAAGGAATTTTAGCTCTTTATTGAGTGTAATCTTCTACGAAATTAATTATTTAATGACCATGGTTAAAATTTCAATCCATGGTTAAAATTTTATTACTTTATTTTAAATCATGTAGATTTTTAATAAACAGTAACAGCCGGATGACAGAACAAAAAATTTAAATAAAAAGCTAAAAAAAAAACGTTTTATAATTACATTTTTTTTTTTATATTTGTTAAATTTCAAAAATATAACATTGACCTTTGTTTTTTTAATCTCTTCATAAAAGATTACAACTTTTAAAATTAATAAAAATTATTAACATTGGAATTTCGATATAATATTTTATTTTTATACTTACTTAGAGTTACAATATATTGAAATATAATTAAATACTTGGGGGGAAAAGGATCATAACCCCAAGAATGTGTTAATCTCAACATAGTTCTTATAAAAACTTATTATCTATACCATTCAATTAATTAGGTATCATTTAAAATGTTGTTTTAATTTATTTTTTATATTATTAGGAATTAATAAAAGTAATAACAGCAAAAAGCTAAGAAATTAAATGATTATTCCAAGAAAAATGATTAATTTGATTTAACCCAAAGTAATTTGATAAATTATTCCGAATTATCTGTTTTTTTTTTTTTTAATTTTTTTTTTACTTTGTCACTTTTTAATTTTATTTGACTTTCAACTAAACTTTGAACTAAATAATAATATTTCCGAAAATTACTTTAAAATTAATCTTAGACCAGCTTACTTACACATCAAAGTGTTTTCAAGAATCGCTTTAGTTGGGATTTGTTAAAGGAATTTCTGAATTTCTGAAGTCATTTCATTAAAGACTTTTGCAAGAGTGTAACTAATTATTATTGTATTGTGAAATAATCGAATACCCTTATAGTTAGTTATTTGGTTTATAATAATTTTTTTAATCATATAATACTTTGATTTATAATAGTTTTTAACCAATGCTTAAAATTATGAACAATTAAGCAATATAGATTTATGAAGAGCAAACATGTCAAGATTTATTTGTTTTTAGATGGTTGGGTTACAAAAAGCGGTATAGAAAATATACCGTTTCTATATAACACTTCCTCTTGATCTTGGTTATCAACTATTATTTTAAACCCAGCTTGAAACCCTAAAAAGCTAGTAAAATAATTTTATATTTTGTTTTAAATAATTTATGTTTACTATAGATTTTAATTACAATAGAAACGAGTTATCAAACATAACATGTACATGTTATATATCTTAGATAAACACCAGATCAAATCTTAGAATATAATTTTACATTTTGCTAACATATTATATGAAAATATCTGACATTATACTAATACTAATGGTAAAAAAGTTAATAATTAACAGAAAAAAACCAATAGGTAACGTTCTTTTAATATAATGTATATCTTATCAGAACTTAATGTCCTTGAAATATTACTCATATTGCACATATCAAAATAATATCAAAATAAAATGATATAACATTTAATATTTATTTATCGAAAATACCTAATTTAAAAAATCAATAAGTATAAAAAAAAAAAAAAACAATTTTTTCATAAAATAAACTAATAAATAAAAAAAACATATTCTTAATCAGGAAAAAATAAAAAATGAATTTTTTATTGATTTACATAAGTTGAATAACCTTATAAATGTTAAGGTTAATGTTAATGTTAATGTTAATGTTAAATGAACGTTAGTTACTTACATTTATTGAATTATTTCTTAATTCTAACTATGCGTTATAATATGTTTATATAATGGTGGTATGATGGTATACTATTAGAACTGATTATATTGTTCATAAGGAAATTTTTTTTTGAATCTCCCATTTGCTTTAGACAATACTCTAAAATGTCGTAATATAATATAAATTACCTATCAAATGTTTAAAAATTTTACACAGATGTCAAATTTAAAAAAAAAATGCTAATTTTTCATAAATAATAATTCAAAGCATTTAATATTATATAGGTTATAATTATTATGTTTTGGGGTTACGTAATAAAATTCGGTGACTTTTAAAATAGACGGGTAGAATAAAACTCACATTTTTTTTTTAATTTTTTTAATGTAAATTACATAAAAAATATGTTTAAAGTACCAAAACAGCTTTAAAATCCGTAAAAAAAAAATTTTAATGCAAAATTTTTATATTAAATAATTATAAATTTGTAGTAATTATGTAATAATAATTTGTTTATTATCAGTTCCCAATTCCCACAGACGCAAACACCTACCTGGTGGTGCGGGAGGTCCAGATAGTACTCGAAATCTTTGCATTCCAAGTCCACGCGAATATTCCAGAAAATTCCTAATTATATTAATATTTTAAATAAAACTATAAGTTACGTGTAAATATTAAAAAATAAAATAATAATAAATTAAATAAAAGGAGAAGAACATTGAATGAGAAGCAATTAGGAGAGCTTCTCTAAAGTGAGAATGCTCAACCAGAGAGAAATGAAAAGTCGCGATGAAACGCTCTAAGTAATGGACGTATCAATGAACTGGGAAACACAACGGGTCGGTCTGGTGTTCTCTAGACCTGTTTTCAGATGCTTATACGGAATATAAATAACTTTCGGTGGCTTTTTCTGACAAGGCATAAGATATAGTGGGAGACTACCGTCGCCAAACTACCGCTAACAAAATTACTCAAACCTTGAAACCAACTTAAAGTTCCTTCCTAATTCAGAATTTCCCATATACTAATAACATATGTATAAATATTCCAGAAAAAGGAAATACCCTAGTTTTGATTTTAAATCTAAAATTCTTCCTAATTCATAATATCGCATATTCATGTATATAAATATTCTGCAAAAGACATATAACCCTGATTTTGAATTCAACTCTAAACTTCCTCCTAATCCATAATGTCGGATATACATTTATATATAAATATTCTGATAAAAGCGTATAACTCAGTTTTTAAATATAAATCTAAAATCCCTTTTAATTCAGAATTTCGCATATACATTATCAATATTCTGAAAAAAGCTTAAGTGCACCGCTTTTTATTTAAGTGAACTATAAAAAGGTATTATACTTGTTTTTGGAATTAAAGTTCATGGACTTTATTAACCTTTTACAAAATAATGTATTAAATTTCATGGACTTTAATTCTCCTGAAGTTTAGGATTTTTTTATTCACGTCACGATATAAATATTCTGGAAAAAGCGAATAATCCTGATTTTGTAATCAAAACTCTTAAATCCTTTCATAATTATTCGCTTCTTTCAGATATTTATACATACGTACCTATATGTCTGATTCCACTTTTTATTTGAGTGGATTTATTATCTTTTTAAATGCTCAAAAAAAATGAACTAATGCCTGAATTAAATGAACGATCGAATAAAAGTTTATCGGGTGTTAGTTTATTTTTTTTCGGGCTTCAATTCATAAACTAACGCCCGAAATAAAAACAACAAAAAATTCGTGCTTTACTTCATTTACGATTCAAGTGTTAGTTCGTAGAGCCATAATTATCAGCATTAAATTTTTTTTTTTTTTTTAAATATTTATTTACTATTACATAAGTACCTATAAATAAAGGTTCAAAAAGTTAAAACAAACCTCTGATTCTATGCTATCTTTATAAAATTTTATTATTTGTTTTTAAATGAACTATCTAAATATAATAAAACACAAGCTGCTGCTGCTGTTGCTGCTGATTAGCGTGGCCTACTGTGTTATGTTAAATGTTAATTTAATATGTATGAAAAAAAATTAAAAAGTTCTTAACGTTGATAACAGAAAAATAGAAAAAAAAAAGCAAATGTAATACTACAAAGAAAAATAAAAAAGGAAAAGAAGAACAAAAAATGTTACTTTGATTGTTTTTAAATATTTTCGATTCGGTTCGAGTCGATTTCTTACATATCCGAATACATCTGATATTTACCTACATAACAGATAGAAAAAAAACTATTAAAATGTTATGTTATAAAAAGAAAGAAACATACATTTGATATTTAGGTACATAACAGATACAAAAAAAAAAGAAGTATTAAAATGTTATGCTATGAAAAGAAAGAAAAAATAAGGCAGTGTATAAACCAAAGTTTTCAAAGGATCGCATTTTTAAGTAGAAATAAAGAACATTATAAAATTTTAATAATATTTTTATATAAATTTTGAATTTTCCTATGTAACGTTTTCTTAATTTTTTAAAAATTTTGCCACAATATAATAATACTGTAATACAATGTAAAAACCAACTCGAACAAAAAAAAAATTTTGAACGTTCTATATTATAGGTATTAAATTTCTATTTCTTAAACAGACTGTATATATTTGCTGCTGTAAATATTTAAAATTTAAAAAAAAAAAAAAATAAAAGAAGTACTAAATTTTTCAAAATTTTTTTACATAATATTATTAGTATTTGAATAAATTTACTAAAAATTAAATTGTTCATAAAACTGAGGAAACTTTCACAAAATCTACATTTTTTACTTATACCCGTCGTATGACGGACTTTTTTATTAGTATATAAAATAAAATAAAAAAAAAATTTTTTTTTCAAAAATTTTCAATTTTATATTAAATTTTATTGATCGGTATTCCTTTTGACATAGCTCGGATATTCCTGATAATCTGTTTCATTTATTTCAGAAAATTCCAACTCTTTGCTATTTATTTCATTTTTTGAAAAATCTTTTGACAATAAAAAATTTAAATTGATTTATAGAAAAGATTATGAAATTATTACTAATATTATACCTGTTGATTTTGCTGATCCATTAAAAACTACTATATTAATTATTCCTGGATTAATAAAGTAAATATTTTTAAAAATTTCTTGAATTCCTTTCCTTCTTGGAAGTCCTGCTAATTGATATGTTTCATTTTCTTCTATTTTCTTGACTAAGTTTAAATTTTCATTTAGTTCTGGATATACACTATCATCCTTATTTACAGGTAAACCGATAGTAATATCGTCTAACACAGTATCTTCAATATCTTTTTTATTTTTAGATAAACTGTTTAAATCAAATCTTGGAAAACCTATTGAAGAAATCAAAATAATTAAAAAAAGAAAAACTTGAATTTTTTAAAATATTATACCTGTTAGTGTTGTCGGGTTGGCAAATAATGCTAAGTTTATGATTTTTGAGTTAACAAAATAATTATTATTTAAAATGCCTTTTATCTTGTTCTCTTCTGTAAGTTCAAGTGTCTCATTATTTCTTTTATTCTCAGGTGACTCTAGGTTTTCAGTTGCGGCTGAAAATTCAGCTACTGGATTGTAAATATTATTAAAAATTACTGGTAATTTGTTATGGATTGGAGGACCTAATAATTTTATTATTTCGTTGTTTTTGTTGTTTTCAGATGAACTAAATTTTTCTGGTATTTGAGGAACGTCATCTAACATAGGTTTATAAATATTATTAAAAACTACTGGAGCCCCATTTTGTTCTGGTGAACCTGTCAATACTATTTTTCCACTATCCCCTTTCTTTCCTGGTGGTCCAGGATTTCCAGGCGGTCCTGGTTTTCCTTCTGGACCAGGAAATCCAATATCACCTTTATTTCCAGGCAAACCAGGTATTCCAGGAAATCCGGTATTCCCAAACTCGCCCATAATTCCTCGTGCTCCTGGAATACCATCTTGCCCAGGAAGTCCAATAGTTCCCGGTAGTCCAATAGTTCCTGGTAGTCCGGGCATTCCATCTTTTCCAGGTAATCCAGTTTCACCTTTACTCCCATTTAAGCCGGGGAAGCCATTCTCGCCCCTCATTCCGGGTAACCCAACATTTCCAGGATACCCTTTTTCGCCCTTTATGGCTTTAGTTACAAGTGATCCAGAATTTCCAGGATATCCACGATCTCCCTTCATTCCGGGTAATCCAGCATATCCTGGATATCCACTATCACCCTTGTTTCCTTTAACTCCAAGTGATCCAGTGTTTCCTAGATTTCCACGTTCTCCCTTTTTTCCATGTGGTCCACGTATTCCAGGTGGTCCAGGTGGTCCAGGGTCTCCTTCACTTCCTGGTAATCCGGGTAAACCATGTAATCCCCTATCTCCTCGCAATCCCTTCTTTCCAGGTGATCCTACTTTTCCAGGATATCCCAGCTCTCCTTTATCTCCCTTTATTCCAGGAATTCCAATATATCCATCTTCCCCTTTATCTCCTTTTAATAAATATTTATGGCAGATACAGTCAACTAATACTAAAAATTTTATATCGGGCACTAAAAAGAAATATTTTTTTGAATAATAAATCAAAACTATAAAACTATAAAACTAAAAAATCTTACTAAAAATAAATATTAGAAATAAATATAAAATTAGTTTCATTTTGTAAAACAACATTCCAAACTAATATTAAATCATTTTAACGTCTTGTATTTATACTGAAAATAAATTATTTAAATTTATATACATACATACATAGATATAAGTATATTTATATTTTTTTTTATCTGTTTAATAATGCGGAATATTATTGTTTTGAATTTCTTTTTCCTACATTTTCAAAAGAAATTTGTAAAATATGCTTATTACTTTCATTCAGTCCGTCTGCCGACTTTAAGAGGTGTTAGAGCTTAAAAATTGAAGGCATTTTGTGACACCTGTACAAATTTTATCAAAATAAAAATCAAAAATGAAAGCTTCAACATTATAATTTTACATGAGTTAATGGTTTTTCTCAATTGTATCCTTATACAATTGTATCTTTTTTCCTTAAAACTGTCTTTCTTTATATTATTTTAAAATTCTAAAAATAAAGTCAAAACATTTGGTGAAAATCACAGTAACTAAACTATTTGTACCTATTGTCTTTTGAAAAATGTGCCCCTTTAAAAACCATTGGTTTTCATTCTACCTTGATTTATAAAAAAACAAAATCATTAAAAGTATTGTCACTTGAACATAAAATGGTATCATTTATGTTCAAATAATAATTCAGTATGATAATTGGAATTTTCATCAGAAAGTACGTCCGAATTACTAAAAGATTAAAAAAAAAATAATTATTTCTTTTTACCGACCGCATACTTGAGTGTATTATGTATTATAGCTTCACACCAAAAATTGTTACCCTAGATTTTTGCAAAAATGTATTGCTCCCGTGCGTAAAAATTTATAAAATTTTTTTAAAGTTCTTGCCCATCAACTGAATTTAATGAAATTTCATATTTAAAGTTTTAACGTAAATAGGATGGATTGATATGCTTTCGGAGCTATTCGGACATCTGCAAGTAGTAGTTTACTAGTGTAATTTTTAAGTTTTATAAGTATATTTCGTAATAAGAAAATATTAAGGGTAAATGATTAAGGAAAGTTGTTACATTAGTAAAGAGCAACAACTTTCTCGTACAATATTTTTTGATCCGACCAACTTTAAGGTTTATTTATATACATAAATAACATATTTTCTCTAGGTCCAAATTTCATACATATTAGATACAAGACGCCATATGACATGAATTACCGCTTAGTATTAAATGGTACTATAGAATTAAATTACAAAATAGTAAATATAATTTTAAATATTATATTAATGCGTACATAGTATATTTATATTGTTATAAGTATATCGCCATACATTGCAATATTTCTTTAAAAATATTTCCATTCCATTCATAGAATAATTTCTTATAAATACAATAAAATACATATATGTATGTAGATACGGCGCTATATAATATACATCTATACTCTTACAAGTATCATTCATTCATCAGTGACATATACGATATGTAAATAAACATGATGTTATATAAGTATGTATGTATACCAATATCATATAAATAAAAATTCTTGAAGCAACCGTTATGTTGTTTATTTATTTACATTTTTTTGTACTACGCATTATATCTTCAACAATTTTAAATTATCGAGTAAAACAAAGTGCAAAAAATTCGTTAAAGAAATTTGTTAGAAAGTTTGAAAAAATCAAGTAACACTTTCGTCAATTATAAAGTAACCCTATATTATTGAAAAAAATTGTCAACAGAAATAAAAGTATAATATTGAAGCTTTAACTTTTGTGTATTACTTCAAAAAAAATTTAACAGGTGCTCAAGTTACAAGTGTTTAAAAATAGGAAATTTTCAGTTTTTGACCCCTTACAGCTCCTAAACGGGGAGTGATACAAAAAAAATTTCTAAAATGACTCATACTTATTTTCAAAGATCTAACTTCTGTCAAAATTTCAAATTTCCAACTTAAACCGTTTAGAAGATAGAAGGGTTAAAGGATTTTGCAAAATTTGAGTTTCGCATAACGGTAAATTAAGACACCGTATGCCACAAATATATATTTATTGTATATATACTTTTAAAGCTAATAAAAGTAGTAATCGTTTGTCGTTTTCAAAATACCTTATACAACTTGTGCTATAACAAGTTAAATATAGAGCTTTTTTGAACCTTTGTGGAGCTGTAGCTCCGTAACGGGTGGGTCTACAAAAAAAAGTTATTAAAAATAAAATTAATATTTTTGTGAGTTCTATTAACAGTTAAAATTTCATAGCTCTATTTCAAAAAAAATGTAGGGATCTAAAAGTTAGGTGTTCGAGAGCTACTCTAAGGCTTGGTCCAAACTCAACCAAAAAAAATAGGGAACCTACAAATTACTCCCAGAATATTTTGTGTAAATTTCAAGATTCTAGCTTTCTTAGTTTTTGAGTTAGCGTGCTGACGGCTGAAATATGTACAACCCATAGTTCTAGAAATTATAAAATTCACCCAAATTATTTTAAAATACTAAAATATTAAAAAAATAATATTGTAAGCAAAGTGACAGGCTGTGAACATACTAACGGTTCGTACGGGTATCTAAGAGTTGACAAAGGCAACTGTATTCTTTCTCGTTTTCTTTACAATTCAATTTAGTTTCGTGTGACTCGGCTAATTTGTTGAATCGCAACCGCAAATGAATTCCTTTTATACAATATGTTTCTGGTAAAAAAAAATTGAGCCGCGATCGAAAATGTATACCTGTTTTCATCTAAAATAACGCGAGAATATAAAAAAAAAAACATGGTTACCTGAAGAATAAGATAAGCTTTTTTGGGCTGTTCATTTCACTAAAATTAGTTAAGTAGATTTTGATTATTACAGGATTTTCTTTGGAATCACAGAATTAAATTCGAATATTTTAAGTTATTCAAATAGCATAACATTTTGATAATATTGAACTTGACTCTTTTGTTTTATCCATATATAGTCTCATCTATTAATATAGCGTTTGATGTAACTTCTGATATTCTAAAAGAAACGATAAATGTCACCGTAGTGTTGCTGTCAGCAAAAATATAGATTGATCTAAAGGTTAACGATAGAAGATCGATGATTAAAATCAAATAGAAACTATATAAAACTATCTACTAGGACACTCGAATACAACAGATTGAAAGTAAATTATATTCACTTTTTGAAAAATTTATTAGATTTTAATATACACATGTATTGTCCTTTTCATTCAATTGAAAATATAAAATTTTTATTGCACATACAACTATTGCATTGCAACTATGTTTGAAAAGATATATCAAAATAATATACGTATAGTATCTATAACAATTGTATCAATATATTGTTATATTTAACTTTCTTTATATTTTACAAACGTGAGGAATTTAAAAAAAATATATATAAATTATTTTGAACGAAACTCAAGTTCAAGTTGGAAAACTTCAACCAAATTTGCATAAGTTCCCAACTTACAAGTATAAAAAAACGAATTTTCAATTTCTTAACCCTAATAGCTCTTAAACAGGGGGAGTAAAAAATTTTATCTTATACTACACGCCTTCCTCCTTTTAAAATTTTAAGGTTATGAGTTAACTTTAAGAACAGTTTTCTCAGATACGACATAACCATAAGTATTGCTTAATGGTAAATTTAAATACTAATTGTAAAAAATTATACAATTTTTATATTTTCCTATCATATGGCATTTTTGAATTGCAAAATATTAAGCAGAACTTAAAATATAATCATTTGAAAATAAGGCTTTTCCTAATTTTGGGGGCTATAATTCAGTAATGGGTGGAGCTAAGCTATTCATGTTAAAAATTTTTTTATAAACCTCATTTTTAACGGTTTAAAAGTTTTAGAAGCAGAAGATTGATGGGCTAGAATACAGATTGAAATTGACAGCAAAAGTTCTGAACAATCGAAATCATAGAAAATCTACTGATCTCGATGAAATTTCCGACACGCTTTTGAAAAATTCTGCTTTCTCAATTTCGAAACCTTTACGCAACTTTTTCTATCTTTCATTTTCAACTGAAAAAAATCCTAGTCAATGGAAGGTTGCTAATGTGCGACCCTCGAACTAAACCTATATAGCTAAGATTTCGATAATTTCTAAAGTTATGGAAAACATCATTAACTCTATGCTAAAGTAATAATATCTCGACAGTAGGTGTACCTTACATCGCCAATATTGATTTAAAAGCATTAGATCCAGCACCATTCATAACTATCGTAAAAGTTCTGTTATAGTTCTTTATATTTTGAAAGTTTTTGATCAAGTAAGGTATGCAGCTCTTCTGAGTAAGTGTCAAGCTATTAGTCTTGGTACGATCTCCAACAATTCGATTGAAGACTTTTTTTCGAATCGTTGTATTGGAATTCTAGTAGACGGTTATACGTCCGACAAATTCCAAATAAATGATGGCGTTCCAAAAGGATTCGTCCTTGCACCAACTCTCTCCTTGAATCGCAATATTTTCATCAACTTATCTACGATCTCCTATCTTCAACGTTCAATCCAATTCAGAATTTTTCTGCCGACAGTATACTCTAGTGGCATCTTACAACTTTCGTAGAAAATCAAACGCCACGCCGACCACTGTCACTTATCGAGAATATCTACCGTTGAATCGGTCAACCTCAATTGCTAATTTGGAAACTAATAATGCGGTTGAGTTCAATACAACCTTATACTAAATGCTGTCTCATATCATTCAAATTGCTAGATTTTAATCCAATTCTGAAGTTCCAGGGAGAAATCGTGTAACGGTCGGCAAGTCTAAGCATCTTAGGTATATGCATCTAAATCAAAAAATGTTTTTGAGTGATCATAATTTTTATATAACAAGGAGCGCTGCCAAATGTTTAGGTTTCCTCTTCCGATATAGATCGTATTTTTCTTTCAAGGACCTCATCAATATCTATAAAGTATATATACGATCCAAAATGGAATACAACGCACACATATGGTCTGGCTTTTCATTTTCTTCTTTGTGTTATCTCGACGAACTCAAAATCGAGCTATTCGTCTTATTGCCGAAACTGTCGAGACTAATACTTTTACTTCTCTTGATATCGATTTCGTGAAGTAATCGATTTTTTTTTATATTATATAAATTAAAAATGTATGAAGCATAATTATTTAAATTAACAGAATCATACTATACCATATAAATCTGTATAAAAAATAATTCAAAATAATGTAAGATAAATCGTTAACATTTTATGCTTTTAAAGTTTATTTTATTTAAAAAATTATTGAAAAATATAATATGAGCGTAAAATTAGAAATAACAAAATAATTAAATCAACTATCTAGATATTTATAATAATTATTTTCAATTTAAAAGTTTTATTTACATAAGATTTGATAATTTCAATTAAATAATTAAATTAAATATAGTAAACAGAATCAAAATAAATTTATTTTGTTACATTATACAAATAACTGAGTTTAAAATCATGAATTTAAGGAAACAAAATATTTTTTTTAAATTTTTTTTTTTTTTTCTACAAAATTTCAATAATTAATTTGATTACCAAAATAAAAATAAGTTAAAATTTAAAATGAAATAATAGACTAACTATTAAATCTAAAATTTTAACTTCTATAAATGGCATTCATCGAATCAACAACTTTATTTCAGTAGAGTTAAGGTTCTATTGTTTAATATTTCTCGGAAAAATCTTATTCCATGAAATACGCTATGAAATTGTTATCCTAACATTAAATACCCATAATACCCAAATCTTATTTACAACCCATATTACGTTACAAATTCTTTTTTGTTGATTTACAATAATTTAATAATACTAGAAAATCCCCTGTGCAATTGCACAATTTCTATAGATTCAAAAACATTTCCGTTATCATACTGACTCCCTTAATAAACTACCTAAAAATTTCATTTTTACATCAGCACCATTAAAAAAACGTTGGAATCACTAACTTACTTGATGTAATAGAAAAAAAATATAAAACAAATCTAAACACATAAAAATAAAAATGTTAGGTAGCAGTTTATTAATTTTTTCTCGCCGTTTTTTCGTGGCGGTAATTTTTGACAGTTTTTAATCATTGAGAAAAAATGGTCCAAGCTAAAAACACATTCAGGGTAAAAGCTCGTGCCGATATCTCAAGAATTGTTTGAAACACATGTATAAAGTGCACAATAAAAACCGGCGAAAAACCAACCAACACCAACCGCTACGACATTTTTTTTGTTACATTTAAAACAATCCCAATAATCGAAATAATTTTAATATGTGTTAAAATTTTACTCTCTATTTTTCTTTAGTTTTAAAAAAAATTTTTATGCCGATGAAAAATAGTTGTTTTCGCCGTGAAATTACTTTAATTATCAAAACTACTTTCAAGTCTTTTGCGTTTATTTTTTTTTGCTTGAAAAAAATTTGCTGAATTTATTTTATTTAAATGTACTTTAGAAGAGGTCTTTGGTATATTTAATAAAAGATTCACGTCTCTGATAATGAAATTTCATAAATTTTCGGGGGCTTTTTTTTTGTGACGGTCGTTTTCGACAGCATTTTAATTTAATGGTCTAATAATAAATTAGTACAAAATTATGAATCTATTATGAGAGAAGGCTTCTAAAATGATATTTTCTATGTTAGTTTTTTTTTTTTTTAAAGAAAAATATCCATTTTTATAATATTTGGTAAGTTCCAGACTTCTGTTATGAAATATGATTATTTAAGTCTGCCGAATTTTATATTAATAAAAAAATTTCGAATATTTTATGTTATACCAGTTATACCGAAAATTTAGCTTAAAAATCTAAATTTCAACCTAAATAAACAAAACTACTTTAAAGTCTGTTACGAAGCTTTTACCAGCTTTTATACTAATGAAAACAAAATCAAGAATAAAATCGGCCTATTATTTTTTCTTACAAATATGAGGCTTACTATAAACTTTGCTCTTTTCACCTTCAAGCGTTTTAATTTTATTAAGAGTACCTATTTTTATTATTTTTTTCCAAAACAAAGATTGAAAACGCCAACAGAAGATTAATAATTTATTTTTAATTTACCGCTGCGACCAGTTCATAATGGACGTGGCGGTCAAATTTAAAAATTAAAAATTTGCTGAATTTATTTTTATTGAAAATGTGTTTTTTAAGTATGTGTTCCTTTTTTGACTGTACTCACTTTTAATGAACGGTTTGTGTCTCTGATAATACTTCTAGTGGAAAATTTGGTCACTCGTAATAATATTTACTAAATTTATTTATATTTTTAATGAACGGTTTGTGTCTCTTGATAATACTTTGAGTCAAAGATTTGTATCTCTGGTAATAAAATTTTAAATTATTAAATAAATATACAGAAATATCATCATTGCCAGTTTAGGTTACATTCAGTGTGAGTGTTTTATTATAGATATAAAATATATTTTTTTACATGTTGGCAAGGTCTCGCCAACATCTTGTGTATTATATTATAGACTAGAAAATCCCCTGTGCAATTGCACAAATTCTATAGATTCAAAAACATTTACGTTATCATACTGACTCCCTTAATAAACTACCTAAAAATTTCATTTTTACATCAGCACCATTAAAAAAAACGTTGAAATCACTTACTTACTTGTAATAGAAAAAAAACATAAAACAAATCTAAACACATAAAATTAAAAATGTTAGGTACACTTTATTAATTTATTCTCGCCGTTTTTTCGTGGCGATAATTTTTGACAGTTTTTTAATTATTGAGAAAAAATGGTCCAAGCTAAAAACACATTCAGGGTAAAAGTTCGTGTAATTTCTATAAATATTGTATATTCGATTTTTATTATAAAATTCCAAAAGATCAAATTTTCCAATATCGAGAAAATAGAAAATATTCAAAATAAAATTTTTAAATTAATTAAATTATAATTAAGTGCAAAATGCTTTAAATTGATTGACGTGCAGCGAAAAGTAAAATTAAAAACTAAATTAACGTAAAATTGACCACTAAATTAATTAATTTATTATTGTAACAATATTTAATTTTTTTTTTTTTTTTTTGAATGTATTTCTCTGCCACATAAATGTGGACAGGAAATTACACAGCCTTTCGTGTTGAGGTGTGGCGGTACATGTCGTAAGGGGTAATAGAACCCACACTCCCTCGGTGTTTACATCATATTTTAGACCCCTTTATTTAATTGTTATTTTGTCTGTTAATTTTTGAGAATATTAAAAAAATAAAAATTGTTTTATTAAATTTCCGTTTATCCATCGTTTCGTCGTTTGCTTAAAAACCTGATACACCATCTAAAATTGTAATAATGGAATTTTAATTATTTTCATCATTTTTAACCCCATAAACTTTAAACCTTACCTCATAAACTTTTACCTCATAAAAAAAATTAATATTGTGGAACAAATCCTTTTATGCAACACAACCAATTTAAAATTGAGAAAGGTTCAAATGTTTTTATCTCAAATTCTGATTAATATTTTGTCAAACTAAAAATATAAAACAACAAAATATTTTTTTTTCAACTTTTTAAATTAATATATCTAAAAAATTTATAATTTTTTGAAATTTAGTAGGTATATAAATTTATTGTTCTATGAAATATTTTAAAATTTTACAAAATTTTTCTTTCACTGCGTATCTCTGAAACACTTGAGAAAGATTTTATGATAATAAAAATTATCTAATAAATAAGGAAGAAATTCTGTTTGTTTGTTTGTTTGTTTGTTTGTTTGTTTGTTTGTGCCCTTTTCACGTAAAAACCACCAGTCCGATTGCAACCAAATTTTGCAGGAACGTTCCTACGACCCCGGAAAGTGTTATAGGCTATATCGCGTTTCGGTTCATTAACCCATTGCGGCCCGAGGGCCATTTAAAGCCGTTTCTTTTTTTCGTTGTCCTGACTAAACGGTTTGATCGATTGAGTTGAAAATTTGGACAAATATTCTTCTTATCATTGGACGGGTACCGAAGAAATTTGGATTCAATATGTTACCCGGATTCGGCCCGGCGGGCTTCCAAAAAATTTTTTGTTTCCGATTTATGTCCAATTTTGTATGGTGGTTTTATGGTCTGAAAAAAACCCTGTGACAAATTTTTATGAAGATCCGGTAACCCGTTTGGGCACGAGAGCCGAACAAAGTTCATTAAATTTTTCTGTTGTCCTGCTAAAACGGTTTGACCAATTGAGTTGAAAATTTATCAAAGTGTAGCTCTTTACCGCAGGAGCTCACTGAGTTGATTTGGTTACGATCCATTAACCCGTTTCGGCACCAGGACTCAATGAAGTTTTTCAATTTCTTTGTTGTCGCGCTTAAACGGTTTTGCCAATTGATTTGAAAATTTACAAAAGTGTAGCTCTTTACCACAGGAGCTCACTGAGGACATTTGGTTACGATCCATTAACCCGTTTCGGCACCAGGGCTCAATAAAAATTTTTAATTTCTTTGTTGTCGCACTTAAACGGTTTTACCAATTGAGTTGAAAATTTGCAAAAGTGTAGGTCTTTATAACAAAAGCTTTCTGAGTTCATTTGGTTCCGATACATTAACCCATCAGGCTTCAGGCCATGAAATTCTCATTTTTTGTTGTTGTGCTTAAACGGTTTGACCAATTGAAAATTTGCACAAGTACTGCACTTTGGCACACAAACTCATTCAATAAATTTTGTTCTGATACATTAACACATTTCGACACGATAGACTGTAAAAAAAAATTTTTGTTTCTAATTTCTGTCTAATTTGGCAGGATGAATTTATGGTTCTAAATTAAGCCTGTGATAAAATGTTTGTTAACGTTTGTTAACCCATTTCCGCACGAGTACTTATTAATAATATTTTGCCTAATTTTGTGTATTGTTATTATTATTAAAAAGATATTTCCAACACTCTTTACTTTTGTCTATATGTTTCTAATATTCCATAAAAACCTTTCAATGCAAATTTCTAATATAGAACAGTAATTAAACTAACCTTATTAAGTATCTTAAGAATACTGTGTTTAAGTCTTAACAACATAACATTTTCGGCCGTTGTTAAAAAACAGAAACAATCTCCTACATTAGACAATCATCATGCCATCATTCAGAAATGCATTACTTACATGTGGTGATCTACCTATATAAGATGCACGTGTATAACATGTTTCCCATAAAATATCATTGAAATATGTACATATAGTATGTATAATATCCGTATATTTAAAAATACTATAAACTTAATCAATCAAATTAGAAAAGATATTCACATTTCTGTACATCATTTAATCAAAAATGAGCACATACATATTTAAAGAACAGAAAACCTTACATTCTTATCCATATACAATTTTTACACATATTTTTAGCCAATCACTTTGGAAACATAATTAGAAAAACTAAAGGTAAAAAAATTCTGCTTGATTTATAAAGGTAAAAAACAATCATATATTTTTTATATTGAAAATATGTTAAACAGAACCTGAAATGTACGCATTTAAAAAGAAGTTTTTTCAAAATTTGAAGAGCTGTCGGTGCTGTAGGATCACTAACGGTGAGAGTACATAAAGAAGTTGTTCTACAACAATTCTCTTTTAAGAGACCTATGCATAGTTAATATTTCATTGCTCTTTATTAAACAGTATATAAGTTTTAACAGACGGAGGGACAGAGCGAACTTAATAACAAATTTTTCAAAATGTGCTTAAAAGGATAATTCACCAAAACATGAAGTGACATTACTTACAAGAAAAAATTGATTACAATATGGTCTTTTATAATTTAAATACGATTTTATGTTTCGGTATTAACGAATATTAACGAATATACAAGTTTTGAAAACAGACGGAGGGACAGAGCGAACCTAATAGCAAATTTTTCAAAATATGCTGAAAAGGATAATTCACAAAAACATGAAGTGACATTACTTACGAAAAAAAATGTACTACATTATGGTCATAATTGAAATGCGATTTTATGTCTCGGTATTAAAGAATATATTGTGGAAATTCACTTCGCCGTAATTGTGTACTCAATAGATTACTGATTCCTTTAAAAAATTTTTGTAGAAGAATTGTCTCTAATTCTTGGCTCTGTTTATTAACTAAATCTAATAAAAAATAGAATATAAACTACCAGCATCTGTAAATGCATAGTAATAAGTTAACTATATTAATTAAATTACATTAACGCAGAAACAAAAGCTAATAATTTTTATTTCACAAAGCCAATAAAATACTGCGGGCAACGCCGGGTACTCTGCTAGTTCTTTAATAAAAAAAAAAATGTTGTTCTCTACCCTATTTCTATTAGGAATTGCCTAAAAGCTATTAGGAGTTCAAATATCCATATATAATACTTTTAGACATTTGTCAACATTTTTTTTAAATTTTTCTAAAATTAAAGTCACACAACATCATATTTTTATATAGATTAAAGAAATTTTAGTATTTCTTTAAAAATTCAAAAAAAAAACTCTCTTGCTTTGCCACAAAATTTTGTCACAAATAAAAAATTATAAATTTTGATGCATAGATTTTGTAATTTCAAAATGTTTTAATTCTCTGTCTGAAAATTTGCACCTTTAGAAACCTATACTTTAACATATTACCTTATTTTAACTTCTTTTGCAAATAAATTGAAAAAAAAAAAAATATATTTTTGAAATAAAAATAAAATTATATATATAGGTAGTGTTTTTTTTATTTATTTGTTATTCAGTAAATCAAAATATAAAATAAAATAAAATCAAAATAAAATAAAAAAAAAAAATTATTAGATCTCAATAAAAAATTAAAAACAAATTACTGATAAAATACATGACATTAATTTATTTAAATTTTCAGAACATTTAAAATATCCTTTTTCATAAAGTACACGAGAATTTTTGTAATAAATATTGTCTTCATGTCACTAATATAAAATGTATTTATTTATTTTTATTTTTTTTTATTTTATTTACATAATATAAATTTTATAAAAAAAAACATATTATGCTTAAAAGAATTAAGAGCACTAACTGCATGGTCTTTGGCTCGTATTTTGTTCTGTTATCAGAAAGTTAATAACAAAAAATTTTTTCTTTTTTTTTCTTTTTTCTGAATAACATTCTATATACAAATAATATTAACAAAAGAAAAAAATTACAAAAATAAAATCAAAAATAAGAATTTTCTAAAATATAAATAAAAAATATGCATATTATTTTATGCTTTGTTAATTAATTTGTTACATTTTTTTTTTTTTTTTATTATAATAACTGTATGTTACAATTGAATTATTTTTATTTTTAACGAAGTGCAGCTGGAAAGTTTACAAACATTTTTAATTAGTATACAAAATAATTAAAGCATGTGAAATAGATTTGTTAGTTTTAAAAATTTGTTTATTAGAATAATATTTTCTGTAGTTGTAGCTTTGAGAAGTTCTGTAGGGTCATTTGAAAAAAGTTTTTTCCTGTGATTATCAAAATATCGACAACTATTAAGAAAGTGTTCTATTGTTATAGGTGTTTTGCAAAGTTGACAAGTTGATTTAATTATTGGTTTTGAGAACAGGTAATCTTTGGTTAGTTTTGTGTGGCCTAGTCGAAGACGAATAAAGTTTGTAATTTCCTTTTTACTTAGCTGCGTGGGAAAATTAGCCTTGATTTTATTTGGGTTTATTGAATTGTAGTGTTGATTGCAGTTTACACAGTTTATATTACTGAACTGTTGTTTAAGAAACCTTTTCATATCTTGTTTATTTAGGGACCAGTCTGCTGTAATTATTGGCGCTATAGTTGAATATTTTGCTTCCTTGTCAGCTGTGTTATTGCCAAGAATATTAGCATGGCCAGGAATCCAGAGAAGTTGAAGTTTTGTACGATTTTTGATTAGAATATCTCTGATGGAATTAATTATTGGAGTGTGATTCTTGAGATTTGTTATGGCTTTTAGTACTGAAAGGCTGTCAGAGCAAACACAAAATTTGCCTTTAAGTTTTGATGTTACCAGTAGGGCTGACAAAATGCCATGACTTTCAGCGTGGAATATAGATGCGTCTGGGTGTAATCTACCAAGCGTTGTTACTTGGTTTTTGTCATTTATGACTGCGTAACCGGTTGCATTTTTTGTTTTTGATCCATCAGTGTAGTAAATTTTCCATCCTTTGTTGTGTAGGTCAAGCGAAATTTCTAGGAATACTTGTCTGAATATTGAATTGTCGGTTGATTCTTTTGGATAATTTGCAAGTGTAAGATTAACTGCATTATTACACAAGTTCCATGGAGGATAGATAGAAACTGATTTTTTGGGAATCTTTAGTGGAACTTGTTGCTTCTTAGCTAGATCCGTGGCAAGTGAGATTGCAGATTCAATTTTTGAGCATTTTTTCCTTTTCAAAATATTCTTTAATTCATTTTGTATGGGAGAGTTATAAGAATACAATAGTTTAGGTATAATTCTCATTGTGAGTATTCTACAACGGTTTTTTAAGGATGGAAGTCCAGTTTCAATTAACATATTGGCCACAGGTGTTGTACGAAAAGCGCCAGTAGCTATACGAATTGCTGCGTGGTAGACCGCATTTAGTTGCTGCAAATGTGTTTTGGATTTGCTCTTTCCGTATATTGGTAAGCCGTAGTCGATTTTTGATAATATTAGGTTCTGTATTATGTTGATTTTGGAGTTGATATGTGCTAAGCTTTTATTGTTAGAAAAAAATTTTACAATGTTTAGCCTAATTAATATTGATTTTTTTAAATTTTCAATGTGACTTTTCCAGCTGTACTTTCTATCGAATAATAGACCTAAAATTTTTAGTTCTGATACGTTAGGTATCAAATGGTTTTCTATATAAAATTTTAAATCATTGCATTTTTGTTTTTTGCAAATATGAAGATGTTTGCATTTGCTTAAGGAGATAGTCGCACCTGAGTTATTGGACCAATCAGAAATTTTATTAAAAATATTAAGTAAAATAGATTTTATATTATCAATATCATTTATTTTGAAAATTAAATAGAGATCGTCGGCATACAGCGTATGTTTAATTGTTGAGTTATATTGGGAAATAATTTCGCTTAGTTTGTTAAATGCAATAAGAAATAGAGTCACCGATAAAGGTGAGCCTTGGGGAATGCCGTTATTTAAGGAAAATATATTTGAATAGTTGTTGTGAATTTTTACTCTAAATTTCCGGCTGCTTAAATAGGATTTTACAAGTTTAATAATTTTACTGCCCATTCCCCAAATTTTAAGTTGATTGCAAACGACGTGCATACCGATACGATCAAAAGCTTTTTTGAAATCTATAGATAAAATTGAAATATGGTTTTTTGTTGATAGAGAGTTTGATACTAGGTGATCGATATATAAGAGGGAGTCCATTGTACCTTTTGAGGGTTTGAAGGCCACTTGGTTATCTTTTATTAGTTTTTTTTTCTCAAGATACCAAAGTATCCGAGTAGAAACAATTTTTTCTAGAACTTTACTTAGACAAGGCAGTAGTGAAATTGGCCTGTAACTTTCTAATTGGTCTATTGGTTTATTTGGTTTAGGAATGGGGATGATTGTGGCTACTTTCCAGTCTTGAGGGATGTAACCGGTGCTGAATATTTTATTGTATAAGGTACATAGGAACTTTTTCCCCTCAGGTGGCATATTTTTAATCATTGGATATGATATACGGTCAAAACCTGGTGTATCACCTTTTAATGTGTTAAGCGTAGATTCCAATTCTAACATATTAATTTTGTTCTCTATCCTTCCCGCCAATGGATCGACATAAATATCGGATAATTCTACTGATAAGCATTCAGATTTTTCATTAACAAAGGCACTAGAGAAATTGTCATCTTCAGAGGCGGAGGACCATTCTTGACCAAAGAGATTTGCAATGTCCATAGAGTTGGTAGTTATAATGTTGTTATTGTTTATTATTCTAATTATTTTACTTTTGAAATTACCAGTTAGGGATTGTATGTTTTTCCAGATGTTTGAAATAGGTGTGGATGGGTTTATTTCGGCGGTTATTTTAACAAAAAATTCTGATTTGGTTGTTTTAAGTTTACGTCTGAAAATAGCTCTATTTTTTTTAAAGTTAATAAGGTTCTCGGTTGTAGGCTGTCGTCGTAGAAGATTAAAAGAACGCTTTTTTAATGTGCATAGAGAAGCCAGCTCTTTAGTCCACCATGGTAAGTGCTTTACTGAATTATGAGGCGTGGTTTGAGGTATTGCATTGGTAGCAGAAACTCGAATAACTTTTTTCAGTTTTGCTGCATCTCGATTAATATTTCCAGAAGCGGAAATATTAGAGAGCGATGTGTTAATATTGTCTTGATATTTTTTCCAATTAGCCAAATGTAATTTAAATTTAGGAATAAAATTAGGTAATTGGTTTGATTGATTGAGTATTTTAATTGAAATTGGGAAATGATCACTGCCATGAAGATCTTCGATTGTATTCCAGGTGCATTTTGGCGCCAAAATACTTGAACAAATTGATAAATCAACGTGTGTGAAGGAGTTGTGGGTAGAAAAATGTGTTGGATTGCCGTTGTTTAAAATTAAGAGATCAGAAGCTAATATGAAATTTTCTATTATTGTTCCTCTTTGATTAGTAATTTCTGAACCCCAAAGCGGGTTCCAACCGTTAAAGTCACCTGTGATTAAATGTGGACCAGGAATAGTGTGAATGATTTGTTCAAGGTCATATGATGAAATCTTGATGCTAGGTGGGTAATATGCTGAGACTATTTTAAAATTTGTGTTTGAACGAATTTCTGCTGTTATAGTATATTGCGTAGTGGATATTATTTTGTAAGGAATTGTTTTTTTGATCAGTAGACCAACTCCATGTTTAGAGCTTATATTGTTTTGAGAATTTTGTGAATGTACCATCGTACATTCTTGGTACGTAAATTTTTTATTTAATGGGATATGTGTCTCTTGTAATGTTATGATATCTGGTTGATATTTATTAATTAAAATTTGAAGATTATTGTAATTGTTCTGAAAACCATTGATATTCCATTGTAAAATTATTAAATTCATATTTAAAAAAAAAAAAAAAAAAAAAAAAAAAAAAAAAATAATGAAATTAAAGAAAAATTATTAATTACTGTGAGAATTATTGATTAAATTACTTGGTATTATAAATCTTAATTAAGTTCCATATGGAAAGAATCGTTTTCAATATTTGGAAGATTTGTATTACTTGCTGCGTTTAAAGGAATTTGGAAATTGGAAGTTAAAGTTGTATTTATATTTGATTCTGATGTTGTTTTATATTGAATATTTTTTAGATTTAAAGTGGAGTTGTTTTGATTGTTCTGAGATGTGTTAGGTGATATAAGTTTTTCATTTGAAATATTATTGACTGAGTAATTTTTTTGAGTGTTTGTTTGTTGGGTGTTGTTATAATTAACTGAGTTTTGTGGATTAATTTGTTTATTTTCATTATTGGCTAAGTATTTTTTTTGTAAATTTTGTTTTTCTTTTACTAAATTTATAGCAGTAGAAAGTTCTTCTTTAGGAGTATCAGAATTATTAAATTGATATTGATTTTTGTTTACGAAGTCTATGGCAGTTTTATAGGAACATTTGTTTATAGTTTTATGTTTTAAAATTGCTTTTTTTTTTTGAAAAGCTGGACATTTTATGTTGGTAGATCTATGTTCGTTTTTGCAATTGCTACAAGAAACTTTTTCACAGTTTTCAGGTTCATGATAACTTGATCCACAAATTTCACACTTTTTATCATTTGTGCATCTTTTAGTTGTATGATTTAACATAAAACAATTTTTACACTGAATTGGTTTAGGTATGTAATGTTCAACAGAAAATATCATGAAACCAATTTTAGCTTTTTTAGGAAGTTCATATGAGTCGAAAGTAAGTATGTGTAAAGGTGTATTTACAACTGAACCGTTTGCAAATTTGGTTAGCTTTTTACAAGCTACAACTCCTTGATCTGCCATACCTTCTACAATTTCATTCTCAGACAAATCTGTAATTATAGGGGCATATATAACACCTCTACATGAATTTAGTGTAGGATGTAGGACTGCTTCAATTTCACATAAATTGGCCAATACTTTTGTTTTTATAAATTTGCTTGCTTGATATTCGTTTTTACAAAGTACTAACAAGTGACCTTCTCTAGTGAAAGACATGCTTTCTATGTTTTCTACCACACCTTGAATGGCCTTTGTTAAGGCAAAAATGTTTAGGTTTTTTAATGGTTTTGATGGATCTTTGTTTTTAATTAAAATAAACTTTGGTTGATTCTTACTATTGTTTGTGAAATTAATTTTTATATCTGGTTTTTTTAACACTGGAAAGTTGATTACTGAGTCTAAATTGGGTGATTGTGAAAGTTTTTTTTGTTTTCTTTTAGGTTTATCTATAGGATCCAGAATGTTGAAGTAGTTTGAACTACCCCCTGGGTCTTCACCCAGTACCCCCATTTTCGGAAGATGACAATTACTTAAGTTTTAACGCTTACCTGTTTACAGTCAAATATGTACGAATCCAAAAATAAAAAGAAGAAAAAACAAAATCAAAATATGATCAAAGCAATAAGGTTAAAATTATATTTCAAATAATAAAACAACAACTATAAAACTTAGATTGAAGAAGATAAAATATTAAAACAAAGCGAAATAGAATGAATACGTCTGGACTCTACGAGAATCAAAGAGCGACTCAATATATAAAATGTAATTATTCAATTTTTTGAGTTTAATTTTTTTTTTTTTTACTATAATTAATTAAAATAAATATAAAAATTGAAAGTAAGTACAATAGAAAAATGTGGCAAAATTCTAATGTCCTTGTCAACTGTTAAATACTCGTACAAAACTTTTTAAAATAAACTATTTTAAGGATATAAATAAAAATAAGTAAGTTTGAAATTTTATTAAAAATAAAATTTAAGGACTGGCGAAATATTTTCTAGTATGTTTTGAACTTTCCCACATCATAATATTTAATCTGTAAATGACAGACATTTAAAACCCTTTTACTCAATGATTTACCAACCAACTTTCATTTTTTTCTTTTTAAATGATAAACATTCAGTACAGCCATCTTACAAGATTAATATTTTTCCAAAATTTTCTGATTTTCATTAATAATTTTCCATTTTTATAAAAAAACCCATGTAAAGTATATACATATGTATCTATAGTATGTATAATCTATACCTATAATATATATATTCAAAAACGACGCTCTTTTATTCCGTTGAATTTTAAATTTTGCGTTTTTGTTTTTGCTTTTTGTTTTTTTTTCTAAATTCATAAATAAAATTTTAAAATATGTATGGTAGGAAATAAAAATTTCACAATATAACTGAATATAAACATTCAGATTTCAGTTTAGGTTTTAATACAGCGGTAGAGTGTAGGGTTATTAATAGTTGCTTTTTAATCTTGCAAGTTCGATTCAGTCCTGTTTTTTTTTTGTTTTTTTTTTTTTATATTTTAAACGAAAGTTCTTACATATTATAATATCATCATAATATTTAATCTGTATTGATAGACATTTAAAACCCTTTTACTCAATGATTTACCATCTTAGGCTTCTTATAATATATACATATATAATACGTATATATTGAGTTTCCAATACTCAATAAATCAAGGGCAACTTCTAAAAGATAATAATAATCGTGTTTTTACAAAAAATATCATTTGTAAAGAAATTTTAAATTCATAAAGGCATTAATTATTGAAAATTGTATTTTTACATTTTAAATAAAATCATAAAGAAACTATACTGTATAGACTCTATTGCAATTGCTAATTAAAACACCTCGAATTTCGAGGGGCGGGCGAATACTAGTATTTCAATTAATACGTAAATAGACCTCTTATTGAACTGTTATTTTTTAGCATTTCTATTTTCAGAAATTATTTTTCTAATTTTTAATAGATTTTTAGGAAAAAAAAATATTTGATTTGAATGAAAAAAATGCAATATTATGCATATGCTTGTATAACAATGCATACATAATATTTATGTAGTATATAAATCATAATATTAATTTTTTATGCAAATTTCAACAAATAATTTTGTGAATTGCATGAAAATTATTTTGTACATTTATTATAAATTTTCAAAAATCTACCCTTATTTTATTCTTAAAAAATATTCTAAAATACATACATACATACATACATATGTATATACTTGTTTTTTACTGATTTACAATTCAATTGAATTTTTAAAATAAAAAATACAAATCATTTTTCATATTTTATTACATACCTCAATAGAAGCGACGAATTTTTATTAGAATAATCACAAATCCATATGTACTCATTCCAATAATATCAAACTTTTATATAGAATACACATATTTTTTTAGCTTAAATTATTTTTACAAAATGTACTTTCATACACAATAATTGGTCTGTAACAAATCAAAAAATCTCATACAATTTTCAATGTATAATTTGTACATCACCGACATACATACATACATATGTAGCTAGACAATATCGTATAATTTATTTCTGTTCTATGTACAATATACATACATATTATTGATTAGCTCTACAAGTATATCATTCATATTCAAACTAAACTATATGTATAGCAATAGCATAAGCAATAAGTATGTATTGTATAGAAACGTAAACAAAATAAAACTAAAAATACGTAGCTATGGATACCTAACACTACATAGCTTGATTAATACAATAATGTATAGATATTATCATTCATATATTTGAATATGATTCATATTCAAACTTATATGTATAGCAATAGCAAATTGTATAGAAACATAAATTTCGGTAAAAAAAGAAAAAAGGAGGAAAACAAAGGCTCATATATTTCGCCAAAAATAGCATGACGGGTACCTTAAGATTCGGTTTAATAATTTCAGCTTTAATCATTTAATCGAATTAAAGATATGTAAATTATATATAGTTATTAACAAAAATAAAAAAAATATTAGTATATACCTTACACATAAAGTGTATAACAAAAAACTTAAACTACGCATACGCATAAATGGAGGGACAGACGTACAAAATGTGATCGACTAATTTTTCAATTTTAATCTACCTATATATATAAATATATTAGACTTATTTCGATGTGTTACAAACGGAGCAGCAATTTTAATATACCCGGAACTATTACATAAATCCAAAAATATTTTTGGAAATTATAGTTAATATAAATTCTAAGTCAAATTCTAAAAATTATCTAATCACAAAAAAAAATGTTACTTTATAGCATCAAGTTAAAAAATTGATACTAAATTTTAGCAAAAATAAATTGGGGTTAAATAATATTTGTTTTGACTAATAAAATGATTTTAGGTAAGCATTTAATAAATATCTATGTTTTTGTTGTTCAATAATCTCAATTATATTATTTTGCATTTTTACTTTTTTAGACCTCCTTACAACTCATTCTTTTGACTCTCTTTTATCTATTTTAGGGCATATTTTAAATAATAAAAGATAATATCAAAACGAGTATCGATTGATTTAAATGAATTAATATTTCTATGAATACACATTATACGAACAGTGGACATAAAAAATTAAAACAAATAAGAAAGTCGTTATTTAGTTTCATAAACCTAAAATCTAAGAGTTTTATTTTCACTGTTTAATATCGAAAGTAATTAAAAAATTTCTCAATTTTTCGAACGTATTTTTTTTTATTTTTAGTTTGTTTCCCTGCCACATAAATGTGACAATGAAATTACACAGCCTTTCTTTTTTTTTACGTAGCTGCAAATATCGTAAGGGGGAATTATCCTTACGAAATGTATGGGCTTCGATATACCCTCTTACTCACTAGACCACCGACATCCCTCGAAGATATTCAAAATTATGTGTACTTCCAATTTTTTGAAGTTTATTGTACAAATATTTCAAAAATTTTTATAAATTTCTAATATAAAACCTTTAGAGTTTTCTTAGAACATTGAATAATATATCTATATACAAAATAAAATCATTTCAGTATTTTAGATAATATACAAATAACCTGTAAACTTTACAAAATTGTTACAATGAAACAGAAACCTAAAAAAAGGGATATATGTACATCTTTTTTTCTTTGTTTTTTAGTTTACTCCCGTAAGGGGGAATTATTCTTACGACGTATGTAGGATTCGAACTCTACATACACTTCGAACCCTATGTATTTTAAAGCGTATTTTATACACTCCTACACACTAAACCACTGAGACACATCATAATGGGTAAATCTATATATTATGTGTAATTTGTGAAAGTTCTAAAAAATTGGGGCCTCGGTGGCCTAATGGGTAAGAGTGTATGAAATATGTTTTAAACTCCGAGGAAGTGTGGGTTCGAATCCCCCATAAGTCATTTACAGCCACACCTGAAAAGGAAAGGCTAATTATAATACTTTAATAATTTGGTTGCAGGCATGATTTTTTTATAGTTTCCGTATATGGTATGACCTATATTTAACTTATTCAAAAGTTTACTACTGTTCTTAATAAAAATTGAATTAACTGATAAATATTTAAAAAAAAAAATAAATAAATAAATAAAAATAACACCCCTTTTAAAATGAATAATATAAATTCCATTTATAATTTATTTTTGGACCAAGAACTAAAAGGTAACAAGCTAGAATGTAAACCAACGGTTTTTAAAATTGCACATTTTCAAAAAATAATACAAACTGTTTAAAACCGTGACTTGTACCCGAATTTGAAAAATTTCATATAACAAAAAATATTAAAATAATACTTTTTTATAATTTTAAGGGGCTGTAAGTCCGGAATTCTATATAAATAAGAAAACCCGTTAACACACGTAAAAATATATTACTGAAGTTTTAATTTTTATGTTTTACCGACGAAAAATTTATGCAGGTGGATAAATTACAGGTGTCTAAAAAAAAGCAAATTTCCAATTTTTGAGTCCTAATAGCTCATAAATAAAGGGTGGTCCGAACAATGTTTCTAAGAAAACTTATACTAATTCTAAAAATTCTTTCTTACCTCAAAATTTCAAGTCCCTATCCAAAAGCATGCTGGAGTTATCAAGATAGAGAAACCATGCAAAATTTGGTTTTTACATAACGTTAAATTTAAATACTAAATTTAAAAAAAAGTTGTATAATTTTGTTGTAAAAAGTTGTAAAAATTCCTGCCGAATGACGTTTTTGGATTGAAAAAATGTTAAGTAGAACATGAGATATATGCATTTAAAAATAAGTTTTTTTTAAAGATGGAGAGGCTGCATCTGCATAATGAATGGGGGTACATGAACAAGTTGTTCGACAACATTAATTTTTTTATGACACTTACCCATGGTTAAAATAGTTTTTTCTATCTTTAACGGTGTAGAAGTTTTAGAAAAAGACAGACGAACAGACGAACGGACATAGTCAAATCAGTAGGCACATTTTTTTAAATTTTTTTGGGAAAAAGTGCTAAAAATTAAAGCAAATTAACACCCTTTCATTATTCTGATAAATAATTCACGAAATTTTGATTAATTATCGTAAAGGTAATTAATTATTGATAAACAAAAATAAAGAATGGAAAATATATATATTTTTTTTTTACTTACTTCGTATATATATACATATTATATATATATTATTTGAGTTAAATAATGAAATTTTTTTTTTTTTTTTTAAATCAATTATGAATTTATTATTCCCCATAAAAAACAATAACAGCAACACAAAAGGAAGTTTTTTTAAACTTTAATAAATTCATAACAATTTTTTATTTCATTTATTTATATACTAATGTATATGTACATCTATAATTATAATATATTTCAATTATGTCCAATTTAATAAAAAATATAAATATGTTTTTTTTTTGTTTATATTTTTACCGCATAGATGATTTTAAAAAGTTTATTTTTCCTATCTATAAAAATTTATATATAGAGGTATCGAAATTGAAAAATAATAAATGAAAAATTTTTCTTCAATATTTTTTCGTTTCTGAAAGTGGAATAAACCTGACGTTTATTTGTAAAGATTTTCATTTATATTATCTATATTATGTAAATTAATGCATTGATGCAGTTCGATGCAAAATTTTATTTTTCTTCACTTATTTCTTTTATACTTTTTCATTTTAGTATGAATCGAATCTATATTTTTTTGTTGACATTAAATCATTTCTGTATTTTTGATATAAATCAGATATAAATACAATTATATTGTTTGTCTTTTCCGACATTAAAAATTTTAGTAACGAAGATCATTATAATATTTTGGAAATCCGGAAGAAACCATATTTTTGTAGGCATACTTTTAAAAATCTAATAAAAACACAATATATACAATAAATTTAGACGAAATGATGTTCTATTTTCATAGCACACAGATATTCACCTAAAAATATGCAATTTTTTACGGAAAAATTTAAACATTTATACGGGACCCCGGAGCTTCGGTAGCCTAGTGGGTAGGTGTGTGGCGTATTAACCGAAGGAGTGTGGGTTCGATCCCTGCACAGGTTGTAAGTTTTTTTCTTTACATACCCCCCTTACGACCTAATATAATGTAAATATATAGTATATAATATAAACAAAATAAATAATATTAGTATATAATTTAATAATAGTATAAAAATCTATAATGGACTTAGTAGCCGATGGTTCAATAATATTGCACTACATTAATGTATGTAATATTAATATAAATAAATAAATAAATAAATATACGGGACCCTAAATCGGCTTATTATCTTACATTATATAAGATCTTGAAATAATAAAAAAAAAGTTAAATTTAAAAAAAAAAAAAAAACGGGCTTATTAACTTATGTACCGAGATAGATAATGTGTGTTCAAATCTTTTACACGTAGCATATAATATCTTTAATTGGAAGGAAAATAAATTACTGAAAAAGTAATTTTTCTTAATAAAACCCTTCCCCTCCTTCTTCCCAAATAAATAATTTAATTATATATTACTATAAAATTTTAGTAGCTGAATTGAAAATCCTATATAGCTGAAAGTCTTACTGATATTACTAAAATTACTTTGTTTAATATTAGATTAAAATAAATAAACACCTACATAATATTATACAACCAAAATAAATAATATTACTGTACCTATATACAGGCTGATTCGTATGTGCATTAATATAAACCATCGTGTAGGGGATAGTGTTTAAACAAAAGTTTTCTATAGTGGTTAGAATATAACAAAGCCCAATAATTTTGGAGCTTTGAAGCCTTAAACGCCGTTTGGTACAATTTTGATTAAAATTACCATAACGTCTGTTACAAGGAAAATTAAAGCATTCTGAAAAATATTCTTAAAAGTATGAGAAACGAATTTTTCTAATTCTTTTCTAATCATTTAAATCTCGACATTTTTTGTTTTTTACTTTAAAAAGTTTTAATAAAAGAAATAGATTTTGATTTTTAATAGAAGAAAATGTCATTTTGCTAGTAACTTAATATTGAAATTGTTTTAGATGTTTAAAGCTTCAAATAGCTTCTTCCCCAAGTTTTAATTTGATATACCATACGTTAAATTAGCTTTTACCGTTCAGGATATAAAAATATTTTGAGATTTGTAATTTTAATATTTAACGTTTACCTAAAAAACTAAATATTTTTTTTTTTTTTTCAGGTCTATTTTTAATATAGAATAATTCAAATTCAATAACTAAAACAAAGTCATAAAAAAGAAAAATTATATTTCATATTATATAATTTATATTTTCATATAAAAATCAAATTGTTAATGGGAATATAAAATATAATATGCTATGTAAACTAAAGGTTTTTTATATTTTGATACATATCTACTTTTGATTTTTACAAATTTCTTCTCTGTTTTTCTATATTTTGTCAGATAACATTTTCGTGAATGGTATTTTCTAACTCTAGACACCAAAAATTTAAAATCTTTTTTTTCATTTGTAAATTGATTTTGTACATATTTATTATATACTACTTATTATAATATATAACATTAAATTGCTGTATGTTTTATAACAATAGTTTTTTTTTTTTCATACATTATAAAAGTACATTTATTTAAAACGGATAAAAGGACATTGAAATAAATTCACACGGATAATAACATAATATTGAGATATAATAACTTTTTTTTTTTTTTTTTTACATCAAAACGATTACTGCTAAAAATTCAATAAAAAATATTTTATAAAATATATTCCAAAAAATAAATAAATCAATATATAGAAATTATGAAAACAAAAAATAATATAATGACAACAATATTGTGGTATTTTTAAAGATCAATATTTGAGAAAAAAACAAAAATTATTTATTATAAACTTATTATTTATAATATTTATATTTTCAATAAATTAAAAACTTACATGGAAAATAGGAAATTGGTCTGAAAATTAAAATATTTTATGCATGCAACTAAATCAAAAAATACTTTCACATGAGCATATACTTGAGCATATAAAAATACTTTCACATGAGCATGAGCATATAAAAATACTTTCACATTTTAATGTAGCGAAGAAAGCTGTATAAATGTTTGAGTTTTCCTTCTCTTTGTTAAGCAGCTTCGTTTTCCTTCTAGAGGTCTATCTAATATCTATTGAGCATATATTGGAGCTAAGATGGATTAAAACTCCTACATATAGGCTCGTGTCATCCCATCTTTATTCAGTTACCTAGTTATAATCCAAAATTGCACCTTATATCTAATTAGCCGATTCTATTATTCATGTAATTTTTACTGCTCTTAACAAACATCGAAAAATTGAAGCATTATATTATTGTCTTATAGGCAATTATGACAATTAATCTATTTAACTGAAATCTATTATGCCTCTTTTTAAACAATTACAAAACAACACTAAAGCTTAAGCTTAAAACTGAAACTTACGGAAACTAATTTATTGTGTCAACCGCCAAATTGTGAAGCATACTTTTCTATTCAATATGTCTGATAGATTATGGTCTGTTATAAAGTTTTCAATTATAAAAAAAAAAAAAAACTGTACAGATTCACTTCCAATTCTAATACCACTCAACTTTTCTTTATTTTCCTATTTTCGTCCAATTCCTCTTCCCAGTATCTAATTTTTTAATAACCTTATATAAAAAAATCATTTCCTAGGGCTTGGGAAGTTTCTGAAGAAAAAAGCGCTTCAGAGTAAGTTCTTATCCTTTACGGAAAACTTAACTTTAGTTCTAAATTTTAAATTTAAAAAAAAAAAAGAATAATTTACGCATAAAATACTAATTCTCTGACTATTAACGATTCAAATGAAACTAAAAGAAATTAAATGTTTGTTAACATAAATATCATAAACATACAATGGTAATTAGATAAATATCATAAAACCTTAATTAAACACTACTACCAAAACTGCTAATTAAAAGTTCCACTTTAATTAATAAATGATTAGACATCATAATTTGTAATTAATTGAAAGAAACATAATTTGTAAATAGTTCAACTTTTATTGGCTTTAAATAAATACATACATAACTATGAAAAACTTAGACAAATATCTTAAATGTTTTAATATTAAAGAAAAGGATATGTTAACGGGTTACCACACACGGTTTAATTTATCACTTTAATTAAATTCGTTTTTTTTACCTAAATTAAACCCTTCATCTTATAAACTTTCTGATGTCCCCATCTTATAAACAGATATTTGACTCAATAGCTGATCAAATTGACCCATTAGTTTAAATTTTTCGCGACTTTTTTGCAATAATTAACCATGGATAAGAGAGCGAACTAAAAATAAACAAAATATCCTTACAAAAATTTTTTTAATAAATGCAGATCTTTGAAATAGAAGGATATACTTTACCGTCATCATTTTTTAGTTACAACATACATATAAAATAATAATTTAACAGCAAATGTGATTAATAACATCTCAGCGAAATACCACCAAACTAAATAACATCCAAAGTTGTTTCATTTTTTTTTTTTTTTCATTTTTCTAAATTTCAAAATTTTTATGTTACAATATTATCGTTCTTATAACAAAGAAATACTTTTAAATATCTATGATCTATATTGTACAATCATCATAGTTTTACATATAATTCTATTTTTAATTCTGATTTATTTAAGCAGCTTGAAATGATCAGAAATATTATTAAATAATTTTATTACTGTATACATTATTGTTAATATACCGAATCTTTACGACTTTAAATGACTCATACAAATTAGTCTTCAAAATAATAAACGAAATTAATCCTCAAAATTTATATGAAATTTATATGGACAGAAAAATTTTTGTAATAAATGAAGATCATAAAATCAGGGTTTCAATAACATTGTTAGAGGAGATTTGATATATGTATAATAAAAAAATTATTAGGATGGTTGATGGTCACAAAATCAGGCTTATATGTTTTTTCCAATATATATGTACTTTCGAGATTATAAAATAGGAAGAATTTTAATAATAGTTGGGTTACATAATGAGGATTATATATACAATTTGAAAAAAAAAAACGTATAACCCTGATTTTGTAACTAATTATAAAAACTCTGCTAATCTGCATCGCATTCGTAATATTTTATTTTATATAAATATTACTATAATTTTTTGTTTTCTTTTTGGATTTAAAATTATATTTGGTTCAAACCCCGGTCAGGTCAAAAAAAAAATACATAAAATATAATAAAGTAATATAAACAAAATATTAAATATAATTATAATTTAATACTTGTACCGAGATGGCCAACATGCTAAAGGCAAAATGCCTTATATTTAAAAACAAAAAATTTTTTATGATTATTTTGAACGATATTTTATTGAATTTTGAACTTATTTGACCTGAATTTTTTGATGTTATTGCATTGTTGAATAAATAAAAAAATAAATAAATGCATTTCAGACCTTATTTCACATTTTTTACTTTTGGGTGTTATTTTATTTTACGCTATTTCGCTGAGCCAATATTAACAATACAGAAATAATATATTTAAAAATTTATTACTATATAATTTCATTAAAAACAATAAAAATAAAATGACCCGTTTTGCAATCCAACTCCATGAAAATAGCTCGTTTATTACAGCATCTTATCAAGCTACTTATCAAACCAGTTAAAGCTCCTCAATATCATATTTAACTAACAAAATCAAAAAATAAAAAATATCCTTACTTAACAGTATTAAGAGGACAGATTGTGAAATGAAGCATTTAAATTTTTCAAAATACATATTATTACTACTTAGGAAAATCAAGGAATAAAAATCCTTTTAATCCTTTTAATTTCTTTAAAATTTTTTTGGGTTTTTTTTTTTCCACTTTCAATATACATATAAAATATATATTGAACTTTAAGAATACCAATACCCGTCTCTCTTAATGAAATTGTGTATATGATTTATTTTGTACATGAGTATCGGAGAATTGAATTTTACAACCTAAATTTTATCAGAAAAACTTTTCCACTTCTTCATTTTTGTTTTCCATTGTCACTGTTTTTATAGCGAAAAAATTGAAACATTGTATATGCAAAAAAACAAATAATTAAGGTGAGTAAAAAAGTAGTGTAAAAAATGTATCTCTTTTACATTTCTCCAATTATTTTTTTTTTTTGTTAATAAATGAAAATTGGTACACAATTTATACATAATTTTAAAATGAAAATATACATACTATATTCGAATAATTTTAGAAAAAATTTAAATAATTTATACATAATATCATTTTTTATGGTTCTAGTTAATACGAAGTACAATAAAAAATGAAATGGTATTTCTCATATAGAAATGAAATGATGTAAAAGATCATAATATGAAACTGAACAATAAATGATTATACGTTATTTAATAAACAATTTTACTTTGATATTCTTATTACTATAACTAAATTACATTTAACAATTTTCAAATCAAGAAATTGTACTTTAAAAACTATAGTTTTTCATATACACTATTTCATTACTAAAGAGACAACATACTATAAAATTATAATTTAAAGAAGAATTGCATATCAAAAGACTTAACAATAAAATTAAATACTATATATACATAATATATACATAAAATATATAAATAATATAATTTTTAAGTTATATAATATTAAACATAAAATGCATATTTTATTTAAAATAAAAATGTAAAATTATAATTTTATTTGAAAATAATTTATAAATGATATTATATATTACATATATAGCATTTTCTGGTCAAATACAAGTATTTACTTAATATTCTCAGGTATTTACTATATATATTTAGGTTTTTGCTAAATTAATTCAGGTATTTACTAAATAAATTCAGATTTTTTTTTTTTTTTTTGGGATTCAGAGTTTTACTAAATGAATTCAGATTTTTACTAAATAATTTCAGATTTTTTTTTTTTAGAATTCCGATTTTTACTAAAAATATTCAGATAATTTTTTTGATTCAAAAATTATAAAAATTAAAACTTTTCTATTGATAAACATGTAAAAATGCTTAAAAATATTTATCGTCGACTTGCGTCTAACTTTGACTAGGTCTAACTTTGACTTGTCTAACATTGACATTGATCGAAAAAATTAAATTGTTTTCTCATAAATAATTAAAACCACAAATTTTCACTGGTGTTATTCAAACTTTTACCACCTGTTTTCTCATAGTTGATTAAAACTATTAACGTTGACTGGAGCTTATTACTTAGTTATTCTAACTTTGACCAACGCTTTTTTCTTAATATTTTTATACTGGTCAAAATTAACTTTCACCACCTGGTTTTTATCATAAAAATGGCCTTAAAACACATATTTTCACTTTTATTTTTTTTATTTTAGAATATAAGAACTCATGGAGCACTTTAATTTTTATTACACTTTTAATGTTAAAAAGTGGTCAATGACAAGTCGACGGGAAATATTTTTGAGAATTTTTGCATGTTTATCAATAAAAAATTTTTAATTTTTACAATTTTTGATTAAAAAAAATTATCTGAAATTATTTAGTAAAAATCGGAATTAAAAAAAAAAAAATCTGAAATAATTTAGTAAAAATCTGAATTCATTTAATAGATCTCTGAATTCTAAAAAAAAAAAATCTGATTTTATTTAGTAAATACCTGAATATATTTAGCAAAAACCTGAATATATTTAGCAAAAACCTGAATATATTTAGTAAATACCTGAATTTGACCAGAAAATGGCTATATATTAAAAAAACAAAAATGTATACTTTAATAGACTAATCATATATATGTGCATGTATATATATATATATAGTATATATATATATGTATACAAAATAATAATTGAAGACTAATTATAAATATATATATATTAAAATTAGTATACATTTAACAATATTATTATTTAGTTAACAATAAAAAAAAAACAAAAAACAAACAAAAATGATATTAAGTATATTCAAAAAAAAAAAAAAAATAAGTATTATAAAAATTTGCTAAATTTAAATTATAAGTTACAAATATTAAAAAATAAAATAAATTTTTTTTTTTATTTTATTTTTGTAAATACATATTATAATAATTTATAAAATAAAAAAATCAAAAATAATAAAATAAAAGTATATAAATACATATAAAATTAAATGAAAAATTAAATATTTAATTATATAAAAAAGAAAAAATTAAAATAAAAAAACAAAAAAATTGCTATTACAAATTTAGACAAACACTTAATTATAATATGAAACTTGTTATATAAATGAAAAAAATAAAATAAAAAAAAAAAACATAAATTAAGAAAAATAAGCATTTAAAATTAGGCGGAAAAATTATATAAAAGGCAATAAAAAATTAATAAAAATGCATTACAAAAAAAAAAAAAACCAAATAAGATTTCTTTTTCAAAATTATTTTTTTATTTTTTTTTTTTTTCTAGGATTCTAGGAGAATAGATAGGAATCTTCGAAAAATACCAATGAGATCAATACGGTAATTCTTTTTGATAAGTGTTGTACTTGAATCAACAAAATGTCATCACCTTCTCTTTTAAATCCAAACATTAGGTCGGAAGCTCTACGAATTCTCGTATCATCTGAAAAACTTGTTTTATCAAAATTTTTAAAATCTCGTTTTATCGAAATATCGTTTTTTAATTTTGGTAAATCTCTTTTTTTTTTAGAAAATGCAGAAAAAATATGAAATTGTAATTTTTTAATTTTTATTGAATAAAAATAAGGAGAGATTTTAGAGTTTAATTTAAAATCAGGGTTTTAAGCTTTTCTCCAAATATTTATATATATATATTACGTATAAGTGGGATTCTTAGTTAGGATAAATTTTAGAATTGGATTCGAAATCATTACAGTATTCTCTTTTTCCAAAATATTATATTGTGTGTGATTGTGAATTAGGAGGGATTTTAGAATTAGGTTCAAAATCAGTATTGCCCGTCTTTTCAAGAATATTTATATATAAGTATATGTGATATTCTGAATTAGAAGGAATTTTAAAGTCGGATTCAAAAGGAGGATGCCAATAATTTGTTTAGCGAGGGTTTAAGGGTTTCACCCCTTAAGGCCAACCTTTATTATATTTAAAGAAAAAACAATTAAGAGATATTTTAGAGTTTAAATATCCGACCTCTGGTATCCATATCTTCGTTTTAAAAATGTACTAATAAAAGTAAAAAAAAAAAAATGAAATTTTGATCAAATAATATTTCAGAAGGGGAGATTTGATAAAACGAGCTTTAAGACACGAGCATTCGTACTCAACCCTATAGATTGGGAATTGGCGGCAATAGCAATAAAGGAAATTGAAAAATATATGAGAAGGGGGCTCATGATGTTTAGAGGAATGTTTAAAAAAAGGAGATTGTTATTGGCCTCCTACAACTTAAATTAATATTGTAATAATATAACTTTTTTACTTTAAGAAAAATTAGTATTTCCATTTTAAGTGTACAGATTGATTTTCTTTTTAAACGCCCAAGCACAGTGTTTCCTTTTTTAATTGCAAATATATTTTTGTATTTGAAGCAAAACAAAAATTATTGTTAACTGAATCTTTATTTTATCATTTATTTTAAATTTTTCCAACCCAAAAAAAACCTCTTATCGTCTGCGCGAAAAAGTTTTAAATGATTAATCTACATACGATTATACGAGTATTATATACATACAAATCACTTATAACAAATTATACGTAAATATAAAAACTTGCATTTGAAAAGGAAATACTAGAACTTAAAAAAAAAAATGTTTGCACATTAAAATTAAATTAGATATATGCATTAAAAAAAAAAAAAAACTTGCACTTAAAGTGAAAATCCTTTTTCTTGAAGTAAAAATGTTATATGTATTTAAAAAACTTTTACATTTTACTTATTTTTTACAAACCGCACTTATTTGCTTATTGACTCTTACCATGCTATAAGTCAAACAATGCGCGTATTCAAATAATAAATTTCGATATGTTATAAAATGAATAAGAAACATTTCATTTTGGAAAGGATTCGTAAAATAAAAACAAAATGGAAAGAAAATGGAATTTTATAAAGAAAATCTAATAAATATAACACAACAAAAAAAAAATTTAAAATAATTTCGAAATGTACCGACATGTTCGAAAGATATAGCTTCTGTTTAACTAAACAAAAATACATTATGGATTTTATTTTAACGCTATGGAACATTTATCAAATATTTCTCCGAATTTGCCGAATTTCAAAAGACACTTTCTTCAATTTGAAGAGTATATAATAAGGAAAACCCATTGCATATTGTAAAAGTGTAATGTTGAAGTTTTAATTTTTGCATTTTACTTTGAAAAATTGTGTGCTTAGGTTACAGGTGTCTAAAAATAGTAAATTTTCAATTTTCGATAATTAGTAGATCTTAAACAGGGGAAGGTAGGTACAAAAAAAAATTTCTGTGGTAAGTAAGGCCGAATAAATTATTCGTTCTAAAACTATTTTTCTTATCTCAAGATTTCAAAAATCTAACTAAAAGTGTTCCGGAGTTCTGAAAGAAGCCAAATTTTGGAAATTTTCTCCAAGTAACAGTAAATTGCCCAAGTAACATTTGCCAAAGTAAAACTCTAGAAAATTGGGAAAAGTTCTCATAAGACTCTCATAACACACTTGAAGACTCTCATAACATAATTCTAATTATAGCAAATTAATTTACTCTTATAAAGCTCTTCTTATGAGATAGCAATACTTATATTGTTAAAAATACTTTTACTCTTTTTATAAGAATTAAATTAACTCTTATAGAGTACTTATTATAAGATATCAACACTTACAGGGCTAAAAATTCTTTCACTCTTATAGTAAAACTATTTTTATACACTTCCATTAATCGCAAGAAAATTTATATTCTCATAAAGCCTTTTTTATGAGGTTTCAACTCTTATAGAATTGTGTTCTTAAAAAGATTCCTTTATGAGAATTAAACTTTAATAACTACTTGTAATAAAATTGTTGTTAAAGTTTAAATATAAAAATAAGGTCTGGAAATAGAAGTCAACAAAACAAAATAGAAGTAAATATAGATAGATGTCCTAACTAAGGTAGTTTCAGGTATTTAAATCAAAAGAAAAATAGGTTTTTGAATAATTGAAGTATATTTGTTAGCATGATTATCTTAATAAACGGGATAATGATAGCGTTTATGATGAGGATGATAAAAATCAGCTGATCGACAGCGAACTTTAAAAGGATGAAGTTTTTAGAACTGATTAAATTACGTTTAACATAAGACAGCTAACACAAAAGTAAACGAAATATTTAATAAACAAAAGATTAGATTGTCCGGCGCATTGGAAAGCTTTGGAATACCGTACATTTCTATATTATATAGAAATTGTATTATTGAAAGATGGTTTTCCTAAGATATACAAGCATTTCTATTCCCTTACTTTGTACAATTAAGTAAATAATCATATAATAAAATTATGGCAAAAGATAAACTTTATTTTTAAAGACAATTATTAAAAATAAAACAAAAAAAATAACAAAAATTCATTAAAAAAAATGAACAGTCTTTTTTTCGACTAATACAATTCGATGTTTAAAATCTAAAAAAAGTTAGCAGCCTTTTTTCGACTAAAACAATTTGATGTTTAAAATCTAAAAACTTGGAAAAAGAATGTAAATCTTATTATAAGAGTTATGGCTTTATAATAAAACTTAAACTCTCATTATAATGAAATTAATCTCATAAGAAGACCAATACTCTTGTAATAAGACCAATATTCTGATATCAAGAGTAAAAAGACTTGATTTAGTTCATCAAACATAATTGTTTTTAAAAAACATGTAAAACTAAAAAGAATTAGTTGCCCTTGTCAACACTAAATATTTAAAACAATTTATACTATAACTTTTGCATAAGTGAGGAAGTCAAAACAAGCAAAAAATTGAGATATAGGTTTTAAAGACATTTGTTTCTTCTACCCAATATTACTATTACAATTTCTTCTACAATATGACAATAATAATATTATGTAGGTAATTTATATATGTGTGTATGTATATTTATATGTATAGCACATGTACTCCAATTTTTATATCAAATATTTTTATAATTCAGAGTTTATATTCGAGAGTTATCAATATTAATATAATAAGTTCTAGTTGTTACAAACGGAAGATACATTTTTATATACCAGTCACTATTGTTCGTACAGGTATTAAGAATACAATAATAATTTTCTGATAAAAAGAAATATGTTGTACACTGAAAAAACTTTTTTCTACAATACGTTATCTAGAAGAATTTAAAAATTAGTAAAAATAAAAATGTAGCAAGTGTTTTTTTTTGTATCTGACATTGGTATTAATCCAAGCATCAGTTAAATTGTTCATTTAGTGAACTATTACAAACAATTAATTATTATTATTAGCGATGTGAATAATAATATCCTAACTAATCTGAAGTAATATAAAAATCTTTAAAGCATCAAAAAAGAATCTAGCATTGCAAAAAATTTAAGTAAAATTGTCATGCTCTCTTAATAATTTGTACAAAAATTAAATTTTAATATAATAATATATAAACTAATATTTATAAATTATGTTTTTAAAGAGATTTAATAATTAAAAACATGAAAAATTTACATCGAAGTCTTTACCAATTTTGTTCTTTAATTCCGTTTAATAAATAATTACTTTTTACAGCATTGCACGAGTTTAAAATAAATTCAAGAATTTTTTAATTTTATTCATAAATTTAATAATTTCATAAACTAATTCTATGAACAAAATCATAATAATATTATTTATAACAAAATTATAAATTTTGTGAACCTCGTTTTATATTAAACTTATTTATAATTTTAATCAATTATGTCATTTTTATGAACAGGACGGCAGTCAAAAATGTGAAAAGTTTCATAAATTATTTCATATTGTGTACCTACATTTTTTTCAGTGTACTTATTCTCATATGAAGAGTTTTGTTCTTATAAGAAAACTTATCAATCAGCGGCCATATTATTGACATCTTCTTTATTTTTCTCAATCTTAACCCTTATGTTATTAAGTAATTTTATTAAATAAAAAAATATGAAAAAATATTTATTGTAAAAATGATTAAATTTAAATTATTAAAACGCAAAATTATAGCTTAAGTTCAATATAACTTAGCTTTAATTGAAATTTATATGTACTATTACATTTAGTTTTACTCAAATTATCAGATATATGGTTAAAAGTAGCATAATAAGACTCTAAAGGGTTAAAAAAGAATTACTTAAATTTTTTTAATTTAGATTATTTTTAGTGCGCGTTACTTTTTTCGACCTAAAATGCTTACTTTTATTAATAAAATTTCAATGGCAGTATAATTTTGGCTTATATTCTTGACGAAAAAGTTATTTTAGTTTTCTATAATTTTATGTTCATATTAAATTCTTACATATGTACTTATTTATGATATTAAACACACACATATAATTATTCATACATATTATACTTTGTTTAATCGCCACAATAATTCTAAAAAGTAAAACGGATACATTTATATTATAATATGTTGGTTTCTCTTTCTAACAACACTCCTAAGGCGAAACCAGCACTCATAACAAGAATAAGCTACTATTATAACACCCTTTTGAGTATCTTATGAGAGTTTTTCAATACTCTCATAGTAATTTTCTTATGAGAGTTATATACTTTTAAAACTCTTAAAATGAGAGCAGAAGGCTTGTTATGAGTGTTAATTTACTCTTATAACTGCGCCCTTTAACTCTTATAACAATCTCATAAGACACTTATAGAATTCTTCAAGAGTAAATTATGAGAGTAATACTCCCATAATTAACTCTCATAGCACTCTACTAGAGTCTTATGAGATAAATTTTGTTACTTGGGTGACGTACAAAATTGTAGCATTTTTGAAATGATTTATAAAATAATCTTCGATTATATCAACAATATGAATAATAGTCTTAATCTATTGATTCGTCGCCGTCTATAAACTTTTACAACTTTTGAGATAAAACCAGAGATTGAAACAAATCAATTTTGTAAAATCTTAAGTAGTTTTAGAACTATAGCCCAAAAAAAATTATTGAAAGTGTAATATTTAAATGGTTATAACGTAAGTTCTACTAAACATTTTTTTCAAAAAATAATATGAGTTTTTACAATTTGGTATTTTAATTTATCACTATCATAAACAAACATTTTAAATCCCCAGATCCCTTCTTAAAGCTAAGGAATAGAAATGTTAATCTAAGATTTTTATAAATTATTTATATAATTTGCATGAAAAAGAAAACTGTTTCCTTATTCAATTCATTTCAAATTTTTTGGCCAGGTGAACTTGGTGACCAGCGCCAATTTTAGAGTGGTAAAATGCGAAAATTAAAATCAAAATAAATGCTACATTTATATATGAATAAAAAAACTTTCATAATTATATTTCGTTTCCTTAAAATTTAAGATATTTCTCTTGATTTTTGCTATTATCCTGTCTAATAAAAATAATAATTTTTATGCATATTGAAAGTGAAATGAACAGAATTTCAATAAGATTTAGATTAAATATAAATACAATTAGTGAGACAAAAAAACTTATAATTAGTAAAATTACAAACAACGCGGAAATGTCAGATTTATACAAAAGTTATTAAAGGATATTGAAAGGAAAGTACCACAAAAATTGTACTCAAAAAATTAAAAGAAATAACGAATTCTTTTTAATCCTTTAACACTTAGAAAATCAAGGAACCACAAAAACCAGAGGACTATTTTAGAAAAATTTATAAGCTATTATTGTGCAGAAATTAACTATTAGAATAAAATGACAATAATATCTGCACATTTGACATTTGCTACAATTAAATATTTTCTTTTAATTAGAGGAAGATTAAAAATTTTTAAAATGGTTACAAAGGTAAAATTATCGAAAAGTATTAATAACAAAATAAGGTAAGTAGAAATATTGAAATATGATTATTTTTAAATAAAAAAAAATAAAAATAATAGTTGAATACGAAAAAGTTAATTTAAATTTTGGTCATAGACCTCAGCAGTCTTAAAAACATTTTTTTCAGCGGTATAGTTAGTAATAATATTGCATTTTCACATATTTCACATCGATTTTAAGACATAATTGATGAAAAATGACTACTCCAGTGTTATGTCCCAATTATACCAAACACATTTTTTCAAACATCGTTCGCACATCCTTATGCACAAAAACAAACTGTATATTTGGTCACTATGTATTAAAGCCGCCATCCTACTAGTTAATGACTTTCGCTGTTTTCCATAATTCCTTAAAAATAAAAACGAAAAAATTATAAGTAATAGTGACTCTTAGGATGGAAAAAAGATATTATCTTACCACTTTTAGAACAAAAACACTCTGCATATAAAGCTAAAAGCATATAATGTCATTTACCGTAATTTACATCTGTTGAAAACTAATTACATCTGAATTTAAAACTGTAAAATGTAAAAATATAAATCTTGGTTTAATTCTTTTAGTTTAAAATGGATATCAGTTCTCAGATGATTTGATAATAAGGAAGTTTTTATATTTTATAAATTTTTATTACCAATTCCACATATTCATTATAAGCTATAACAAAAGAAGAAAAGAGAGGTCATTTATTTTGAAAAAACACCAATACAAAGATTTTTTTTTTAGTTTTTAGTTTCTTTAAATTCAGAATTTTCTAACAAATCTTTTCATCAAAAATTTAAAGGACTTAAAATCAGTAACAGAAACATTTTGCTTTTGCTAAATACAAAATTTATCTAATAAATATCTGAAAATTATATAACTAAATATTGAAGAAATTTTCCAACTTTTCTATATATATTTTGTTTTTCCCAAAAACAAAAAAAAAAAACAAAAACCTTTTTATTTTGTAAGGCAAAAAACTCATATATACCGATTTACAATATTACATCTCAAATGACATCTTTTATCCTTATATATTAAGATTTAGATTCTTTAGCGAATCATTTGAAGCAATTCTGTAAGCAGAAAAAAGTCAAAAATAATAAATTTATAAGTCAGACAAAAGTAAATTCTTTTTTTTATTGTTATTTAGTAGCGAAAATTTAAAAATAAAAACTAAATTTTAGTGAACTGTTATGGAACCTACAATTTTTATTCCATTCAGTAATAAGAATAAATATGAAACAAAAAAAACAAAAAAATAATAGTCTTAGAACGTTACAAGGAACTGTTTTCTTACAATATAAATAACTTAATTTTTAACTTAGTAATATTTTGACCTTAAAAATAAAATAAAAAAGTATAGAACTTTAAGATTATTTTTCAATTTTTATTTATTATTTATTTATTTATATTAATATTACATACATAAATGTAATGCAATATTATGAGCCATCAGCTACTAAAGGCCATTATAGGTTTTTTTTTTTATACTATTATTAAATTATATACTAATATTATTTATTTTGTTTATATTATATACTATATATTTACATTATATTTGGTCGTAAGGGGGGTATGTAAAGAAAAAACACTTACAACCTGTGCAGGGATCGAACCCACACTTCTTCGGTTAATACGCCACACGCCTACCCGCTAGGCCACCGAAGCCCCTTTTCAGTTTTTATAAAATTATCAAAAATAAAAATGATATATGATACATCCCAATTAACAGCTATTTCTACAACTATTAGCTCTTCACTGCCTTATAGAATTGGGTTGTGCTTTTTGGAGACGAAATCACAAAATTTTCTTACAATTTATTTTTTTCAAATTAATTTTAAAATTTCAAAATATTCAAGAATTGCATACTTTTAGGTAACAAATTTGATATAGAATAAAATATGAAATATTAAGGATAGGTATAATGGATGTAAAATAAGAAAGTAAAATAAAAAATGCAAAAAATACCTTAATTTTAAATTTTATCTTGGTATTTTATTATTTTTATTATAATTTTTTTTTTTTTTTGGAACTGTGGAATATATTGATAACACAAAAAAAAAAGGGTTGGTACCTATTAAAAACAAAATTAGGCTTTTTTCACTTTTTTCATTTTTATTATTCTTATACAAAGCATATATTTTTATTGAAATATTTTCATCATTATCTTGTTTTATAAATTTCTACACCAAAGTAAAATGTACTAGAACTTCCTTTTTATTTTTTATGAAATGTTGAATTAAGAAAAAATTACCTTAGTAAAATGAAAAAACAACAAAAAAAGGATTTTAAAAATACATAATACTTATTTATTCTTTTTTTTTTTATTCCTATTAATTTAGTTATCATAGTGAAAGAAGTTGTAAAGGTATGATAATTTCAACCATTAATGTTTCTTTTTTTTTTTTTTTTGTTTTTTTGTAGTACATTAAGATAGCAGGAAAAGAAAGAACAGGAATATAATATTAAAGATATTGAATAGAAATAGATAGATGTGATTTTTTTTCCATGTTTTTTTTTTCTTTATTATTTGGTATAAATTTTACATTTTACTTAAGATTTTAAAAGAAATGGTAGATTTCATATGTTAGTCATAGGTAGGATCAATGAAACTAATTTAAAATATGTATATTAATAATACTATTAATAGTGACAATTTCATTCAATAAAAATGGTTTAAAAATGATTTAAAAATTGCTTTAAATAGAAAATATAAATTTTTTTTCAACTAAAATATTTTTTATTTCTTGTTTCATATAATAGGATGTATTTTATCTGTTGAAAAATAATCTTATATGAATATTTATTGTATACATTGAAAAACTTCTTTGTTTTTTCAAAGATAACGTATAGCTAGTGTTCTTCTTTGGTTTTCCTTTATGTCCTTTTTTTGATTCGATATGTTTAACGAGGTAAAAGAGAGGGAAACAATATTTACAATATAGTAAAAAAGTAATAACGAAAAATAAAATTATCTCCTAATATTTATCAAAAAAAATTATATATGTAGCAATATATGCAGTACATCAAAGAAATGGCCAACCAAGAAGTATCTAAAAATTACAAATATCAATGAGCTTGCAGCATTTGAAATGTAATTAAATATATCATAGAGTATATTGAAAAGGCTAGTAGGCAAGCTTGCAGTCAAACTGGCAATTCCTCAAAAGAACTCCTACAGAAATTGTAAAAAAGCAAACGAAAGTGAAACCTTGAACACTTTCTTTATAAATGCCCGGTATTAGCTAGAGCCAGACTCCTCTCACTCGGCAAACCGTTCTATGACAACCTTAGCGAACATTCCAAACACAAAATCAAGAATTGATTACGTATCTGAATTCCTGGTGTTACAAAACCGATAATAACTACAAAACCCAGGTCACGTAAGTGCACTGGGATCCAAATGGCGTAACCTAGTGCTACTTGAAGCCGTCATGCAGTATTGTAAAAATCACCACCTTACCTACCTACGTACCTACCATATTGAAAATATCATGGGTAGAAAGAGTGAGTAATAATGGAGTTCTAAGTAGAATAAAGAGAGATCGTTAGTTGTTGCAATCAAGGGCAGAAAAAGAATAAGACCTAGGTCATATACTACAACGTCATATAATGTAGAAATATGAAATGTTGAATAAGATTTATTTCATAATATTATTAATAAGGATAAATTTAATTTTGATACAATTAACTTTATAAAACATAAAAAAAAGCTCTTGAACTTTTTGACTTTATCTTGCATCTAAAATAGAGAGGGATATGTAATAAATAGTATTTATGTACTTTGGTAAAACATGGCATAAAACTAGGATTTATATATTTTGTCACTTTAACTTTGTTATTTAAAAAAATGATTTTGCTGTTAATAAAGATGGTAAAGTAGATGTTATTGCTGACAACTCCTATTTTACTGTAGAAGTAGCTTTAAACTTTTTAACTTAACTTAAAAAAGAAATGCTAGGATGCAATTCATATTGATAATACTAAGACAATTAAATATACGAATATACCGAAATATCCAAAGTTGTGTAATTCAATATATGTACCCACATCAAATGAAGAAATCGAAATCTAAAACATTGGAAAACATCAAAAACCTACTAAAATTTTAAGTTATTAAAAGTTCTAAAATTTAACGACTTACCAAATTTTAAAATGATTGTTGACCATCATTTTTCAGCGGAAAGGAGTTAAAAAAAATGCCTAAGATTGTATCGTCCCAACGTCAGATTATCTGCGAGAAACATACTAATTTGAATATTGCCATTTACATAAGTCCTTTAACCGATCGCATACATGGAATGTATAAAGATGGTATTGTGTTGGCACCAAACTTTTGAACCTCACGTTTTTCCATATATCCATTTCTCCGGTACATAGAACCTGAAATATGTTTGTCAATATGGGCATATCTGTTGACACGTGACAGCTCGAATGTTTAAACGGAATTCAATAAAATTTCATGTTTAAGATTTTGATTTAAATATCTTGAATGAAAAACTTATAAGTACATTTCAGATTTAAAATTAATATTGAAGAAGTATTTGTAATACATAAAATATACAAATACATAGATACTATAGCTATGAGTATATATACATGTTTCGTATACATATTTTTTTAACATCATATTAAGTTTTGTTGTTCCTGCGATCGGTTCAGTGGCAAACACAGTTGATTTTTCATTCTCTACAAAAACAGCAGATCTAAAATTTGAAAATATTAATTACTATAAAATTAAATTAAAATAACATAATATAAAAAAAAAAATTATATAGATATACCTAATAAAAAATTTTGTTTAGAAATCTTTAAAAACACAATAATTATTTCAAATTTTAATATTCATATATATATTTTAACAATTTCCAATTCAATTTTTTATGACACGTCAAAAAAATATAAATTTTTCCCCAAAAATTTTTTTCCCAATGCATTTTCTTCTGTCAAGGTATTCTGACAACTCAATTTTCCCAATACCCAATCTGAATATTATACTAGTGTTCAGTCAATATTATTAAACTTTAAATTTTTATTTTGATGGGGCGCCTTTACCATAATTTATGAAAATATTATTTTTTTGTTTTTACGAGGAAGGGTGGAAAACATCGAAAGCCACGAAATTCCTTTGGTTGTTGTTTGATTTTAACCAACCAAAACTACCCCCCCCCCCTTTCAAAACCAAACTTTAGGATGGGTCTGTCACTGGGTAATACATAGTGACATAATGTTCAGTTTGGTTTTGGGAATACGGATGTGAGATGGATACTTGGAAAATTGGGTTTGGGAATATGAAGGATGATGGGAAAATTTTAAAGAGTTATTTTATAGAAAGATGTTAGCGTTTTTCTTAAATTTCGTTAAATCGTACACATATGAATTTCTAACTTTTGGGAACACAATATGTGCTGTCATAAAGGTTTAAAAATGTTACGTGCGCAAGAGAATTCTATAGTATAACGGTAAGTATATGTTGCCCTCTTTGTATCTTGTTTGAAAACTTGAAAACTGAAGGCATTAATAAAATAAATTATAACTTAAATACTTATTTAACACAATAATGAGAATTTTTTCTGAATAAATGTAATTTAAAAAAAAAATTTATCGATTATTTATATTATTGCGCAATAAACTTTACTTTAAATATAAGAGTTAGGCGAAAAAATATGTGATGTTTAATAATTTGGTTACTAGAGCTTCGAGAATGTCAGCCTTCACTTTTGTTCCACCTATAAGTTTAATAGAACAGAATGTTATAATATTGTATTTTTAGGTATTAGGTATTTTTAGGTATTAGGTCAGAAAAATAGGATTCTGAATAACAACTAAAACAGATTAAGAGATATAATGGTTGTTAACGCCTGGTAACTCTCTTCTAATTAACATTTTTCTATAAAATGTAGTAGAAAAAACATATTAATGGTCGAATGTCTGGCTGTCAAACAAAATCACCTTATCATGTAACATATTAAAGCGATATATATCTAATATAATAAAATTGTAATATTATAAAAAAAACTCTTTTGCAAATAATTACGGAGGTGGATAGAATACACAGGATATTTTAGTGATATTTTGATTTGTTTTGGTTGTAAAGCTGCACTGACCGTACTTTTATCTACCAGAATCCGAGTCAATCAATTTCAGCTATAATTCAAAAATTTCCATTTATTTGTTTTTTATTATTAATTATTGTATTTACATTCCTATTTTATATTATCTAATGACCATTTAAAAAAATTAATAAATTATAATATGTAATAATATTTCTTTTTTTTTTAATTTTTAGATGTGATCATTACTTAGGATTTGTTACTTTCAGTCAAGCTTTTTAATGTGTCAAAACACTCTACAGACTACACAAATTTGAACCTATTTCGTGTATGTTGAGAGAGACTAACTCAGGATCGATCTTTTTGATAATAAAGTTTATAAATTCGCACTGACAGTCAAATTTTTTGCGAGCATTGTAAATTATGCAGATCGTATAATTTCCATAATTAAATAATCGTTCATTTCAATTTAACTTGTATGCTTTCAATTCTATAGATTATTTTTGCTGTATTCAGTTTTTCTAATATTTAACATAATTTACTAACATACCAACCCTTCTAAATTATAAATTTTTTAATTAATTGTGATTTAGTTCACTAAATGAAAAAGATAACGGATGATGCTTAATCCAAGGAAAATATCTTATACAATAAATGATAACTTATACATTATGGGTCGCTGTTTGAATCTTCTTCTAGTTTTTCCATTTTACTCATCTGGTAACTTCTCTGCAATATCTAAGGTATGATTGACTGAGTTATTTATAATAGATACCTAAATTTTATACAATGAATCTTAAATTTTTATATTATGTATTTTTTTTTTTTTCAGAGATGTCATTAGTAAATAAAGTGAAAAGAATTGTATTTAAAAGAAAATAGAAGTTCTTCTTTTCTTTTTCGGGTGATTTAAATTATAATAAAAGCCGTTTTTTTTTCTTTATATTCAGAACACAAATTTTATACAATATAAATATAATAGTATTTTCTTTCTTATTTTTTATTTTTATTAATTTAATTATAGTTTATAGTAAAAGAAGCTGATAAGGCTTGACAATATTTACCATTAATGTTTTTCTTTTTTGTTGCTTCTTTATGCAATATATTTTCATTTGATATTTTCGTAATTTTCTAAAGGATTTAAAAAAAAAAAATGAATAAAAGAATTTATTGATAAAATAAAATGATTTTATTATAAATCTTTAAAAGTGTCAATTTATTTGTCAATATTTCATACTACATATAACTAGATTGCTCAAATCCTTTTTCCTTGGAAAATCTTTTTTTTTGGTGTAAAAATTAGAGATTTATAAGCCTATATATAGGTTTGAAAAAGCTATACAAATTTGTTTGAAAAAGTTCAACATAATTTGACTTATGATGTAGTGGTTAAGCCGATATCCTTTCAATCGGATGGTCTTGGGTTGAAACTCATACCAATAGTAAATCCAAATCATATAATAATAAAAAATATGAAGTAATTTTATATCATAATAAAAATAACAATAACGACAATAGCTGCTACAGTGAATCTATCTTTGATTAGATCATGCAGGAAGATGTTATATATACAGCACGTTGTAATCCACTGATGGCCCTGACTCTGTAGTAAAATAATAATAATATTAATAAGTAATACCAATACCAATAATAATTGTTGCTACAGTGATAGTGAAGTTGCCTTTAATATTACCTAATACAGCAAGGTGTTATATACTACTGCATGTTGAAACTGTTGATCACTATAGTCATTAGTTAGCAAAATAGGAATAATAATAGGAGGATTCCTTTCTCTCTTACAATCCCACTCCCAATTCAATGTTTCCACGTCCTTGTCTAATAATTTCCTATTCCTATTCCCTAGCCAATATACTGTGTTAACAGGTAAGTGTTTCATCGCATTATATTGGCTAAAGGGGGAGGTGGGTTTAGTCAGTAAGAATCTGGCATTACCAAGGAGGAATTCTTGGTGTCTTTGGAAGATTCAAACCTTCATTAGGAAAAAACAAAAAAAAAAATTAAATATTTCGCTGATAGAAATATAATATTTCTTGAAATAACATATAATCTCATAATCATCATAAACATAATCTGAAACATAAATTTTTTGGTATTTTATTTTTTACGAATACGAAGAATCTGTTGAAAGATCAAGAATTTTATTTTTATAAACTTTTGTTACGTATATAAATATTTTTTAAAGGTATTATATAGTTAAGATGCAAAACATAAAATATTTAAAAAATTTTTATGTAAAATATGAGTAAAAGAGATTTATTTCATAAATTTTAATTTTTATTTTTTTTTTTTTTACATTCTTTGTATTTTAAGATTAATTTTTTGATCAGTTGGTTTGAAGTAATTTTTGAACTTAGGAATTTGAATATAATATGTATTAAAATTTTATTAAAATCAACTAATAAAAAATTTTTTTTTTCTTAATATATATTTTTATAAGAATACATTTTTTCGTCTTTATTTTTCCTTTCAATTGTGAATCATTAAAAATTCTTTTAATGAAAATTATTGTCTTTTTGTTTCAATTCGACTCTCTTCAGGACATAGTGACAAGTATTTTATATACTTTATTTATATAAAGTATAAAATATTTAAAAAAAATTTTTTAATATTTATGTCATTTGTTAAGTTAATTAATCTTGACGATACATATTATACCAGAGATTATCAATGATCTTCAAAATTTTTAAAACAGTTTGAAAATTTACCATAAATTTTTGTATTGTCATTTGTGAATCTGAAAAGAAAAAAATTAAAATAAATTAAACTATTAATTTTTAAAGAAAATGCAATTGATCTTACCAGAAATTGAACACAAGAATAGAGCAAAACAACTGGCAAATATTAAACTTGATTCGCCTATGATAAAATCTATAATATTTAAAAGTATATAATTTTATTAATAGTATATAATATTTATTTTATATAAATGTACTTACAAAATAGAATAATTGAACATGTTACAATGATCGCACCTGAAAAAATATTTTAAATATTAATTTTTTTATTTATTAAAGTATCTGGTAATTTTAGGGTGTTTTCTAGATGTTTCCTATTAATGAATCATTTCAATATTAATTATCAATGTTATTAATGATAATAATATTGTAAAGTTCTTATATGATTAAAAAAAAGTAGCTAAATCGTAGTATTTATAATACAATATTTCAAGATTTACAATTTCGATTAAATTTTAACATTATAAATTCAAATTACAACTAATAACTGTATGAGCTATTCGTCTTGTGAACGACCCCAGTCTAACTTCAATGCTCACTCCACTCAGCCATCGTCGCACAGTTAGTTGGGTCACTAATCTTGTTTTATAGATATCTCGTAGGGATTAACACCTGTTCCAATGAAATAAAAGAGTTAATACCTCCACTCAAAGTTTTCCAACGAGAAACAAGGACGGTAACTTCAAAATCCAAATTTCCTAATTCCAATTTCCTCAATTATCCTTCCCACAGCCCTATCCACAAAACCAAACTGTACATTTGTATTAAAGGTTCCATTCTAAAGTTTGGTTTTAAAAGGGGGGTGGTTTTGGTTGGTTAAAGTCCAACACTACCCTGAGGAAACACGTGCAGTTCCTCTTGGTGACTTTCGTGTTTTCCACCAACCCTCGCACAAAAAAAAAAAAAAACAAAATACAAAAGTGTTTTGTTTTAAATATAAAACGAAATAATTCAACTTTTTAAACATAGGTAACACAAAAATTGATTCAAACATCGAAATATTTGGTTTATTTATGACGTGTTCAATTAATAATATCTTTAGTAATGTTCGATTTAAATGATTTAAAATATTTATCTTTTGCCGAATCTAATTTTAAAGTATATATATATATTACAAAAAGTAATTTTTTTTTTTTTTTTTAATAAAATATCTGCATTAAATTACTTACATTTTGTATTTTCACAATATAATTGATATAAATTTTGCAATGCGCTAATTAAAATAGCAACGCGTTTACGAGTTAAATTATCCATTTTGTTCCAATTGATTCTTCGTTTGAAAAGAATAAATTTTCAATGAAAACAAAATGAAAATTCGGAAATAAAGCGGGAAAAGTTTATCAAAACTTAGATATCTATGTAAAATGACATTTTGTAAATTAGAGTAGAGTTCACTATTAACAAGAATAAAGTCTGTTTAAAGTAATTTGAGTTGAGTTGGATGGAAAAAAAATTTTTAAATTATTGTAAATCTACTATTTAAATCTTCTTAATTTAACTTAATTCAAACATTTTTCTAAATATTTTTTTTTTTATTACCCTGTGCCCTAATTATTACACGCTTACTAAACAGCTAAACACTATATTCTAAAACAAATATCCAAGGATTTTCCATAATATTTAAGCGATTTCAAGTTTTCATATTTTCACAAATTAAGATACTACACTTCTTTTAATTAGATGGCCGCCCCGCCATTTTCAAAGGGTGATTTAAAGCTCTTAATGAGCTCCAATGATGACAGGAAATAAAGAATCTAATGTTGAATTTAGTTTATAGAAATATTTTTTTTTTTGAACTATAGTTATTTACAAACTTTAAAAAATTTATGATAAAAAGAAAAACAAATATTTAAAAGAAAATCATGGAAATGCCAAATAAATATTCCTCCTTGTACCTAATTTATAATATTATATTATCTAAAAACATTGATCGCTATGTTACAACTTTTTTGTTACTACGAGTACATTTTTTTTTCTTTTCTAAAATTTTTTTCATTCAACATTTTTATATTCAACAAAAAGATTGAATCCTACTAACAAATAAGGTGAGATATATTTAAATAGGAACTCAATTTTCAACCATCAAGAAACAAGAAGACCATAACAATACATTTTGCGCAGAAATATTCACCAAGAACTGGCTAAATGTAACATCTTCTGGGATTAATATCAAAATATCAGGCCCAAACCTCATAAGAAAAAGCTATCGCAAATGGAAGCCCTATGAGTGAAATCTCAAAATGAGTAAAAAAAAAAAAGATAAAAAAATTATTATTAAAAGTATAGAATTTAATAATCGTATAGATATGGGAAATAAAATTGATTCACTATTAAAAGAAATTAATAAATAAACTCAGTTTGTTTAAACTAAAGTTTTTAAAAGTTTAAAATGTCAAAATTATAGACATTGAAAATGAAAATGCGATTTTCCTCTAAGTTAAATGTCAAAAGGGAAAAAAGAAAATATAAAAGATATGTCAAAATATTCTAATATCTAAAGATTAATCAGCCTTCATAATCAAAAAATGAAGGTAAAAAATCAAAATGTGTAAAATATGAAATTAATAAAAAAAAAAAAAAAAAATTGTAAAATAAATAAAATAAATATAATAAATTCACATTACTTAAAAAAAATAAAAAAATTATGTGAAAATTGTGAAAATATAATAGATATGCATTATTAAAAACATAACTGCAAAAACATACCACATACATAATTAAAAATCTCTTAAATAAAGAAACTTATTCTAATAATATTATATTCTAGAAATTGATAATTTTAAAATCTTTAATTCAGATACTAAATTGCTATAATTTATTATTTTTAATGATATCAATCCTGAGAAAGGACTTATTGAATAATGAAAGTTTTACATCTGAAACTATAAGTGGTTATGAATTACTTTCAATTAATCACTAGAAGATCACTCAAAGACTCTGGATGTTATTATCAGATAATGATTTAAAAAAAAAAAAATTTTATATTGAAGATGTTCTTGCACATACATTTAATAAAAAAGTTTTTACTGGTAAGTAGACCTAAATAATTAAAAATTAGAAAGATTATTGAAAAATGTTTAATGAACAACTAAAACATTATTAAAAAAAAAAAATTGTTTATTTGATTTCAAAAATTATAGAAATATCCATTACCATCATTACCATCTGTTAAAGTGTAAAATTGATCATTCTAGAGAATAAGAATCTATAACCTTATCTACAGTTAAAATTACATTTCTCCATCTTAGACGATGTAGAAATTTTGTAACCAGACGGACGAATAGGACAAACAAACGTGAAAAGTGAAACTATTTTTTTTTTTTTTTTTTTTTTTTTAATGCATTTTTTTGCCACATAAATGTGGACAAGAAATTACACAGCCTTTCCTGTTCAGGTGTGACTGTAAATGTCGTAAGGGGAAATAACTGTTACGACGTGTGTGACGTGTAGGCCACCAAGGCCCCGTGAAATTAATACCTATTCTAATTTTATAATTTTTTTTTTTTTGAAAATGTGCTAAAAAGACGATTAGGTAAAATTATTTGATAAATTTTGACATGCACATGCACAAGATCCGAACTCATCAACATCATAACAATTTTATACTAGTTTCATATACAACGGTTTCGCAAAAATTAATTAATTAATATTTACAAAACTTAATGTTTAACTTTAAGTTTATATATAAATAAGATAAATATGCATTATATCTAGAGTAAATCTATGGGACTAATATGGCTAACTGTATTCCTAATTGCTTTGTTATTGAAAATGTATGTTTTAATTTAGACACATAAACTTGTTAATTGATTCTAATTTGGATTCGTCTAAGCATACGATTCATTTCACAAATTATTTACATATTTATAGTATATAGAATCATATTGTTCTATTAAAATCTCTACCAAGATTTTCTACTCTACTATACCATATTTCATTTTAAACTACATTATGGAATAAAGTTTTGGAGAGCAGCTGACCATAATATCAAAAAGAATTTTATTATATTAATATACTAAAATAGAAAATTTACCAAGTATAATCCAAGTAAGACATTATAAACGAATAAAATTGTATATAAGAAAAACATGAAATATGTTTATATCGCGCAATCAATTTTGGAAAGAAATACAAAACAAAATTCTTAAAGACTTATTGTTTACATGACTATGTAGGGAAAATGAAATACCACGATAGAAAATTTTTTCATGATACAAATAAAGCCTTAAAACAATCAGTTGTAAGTATACGTCCTATAGTTAAAAAACAGTGTACACTGAAAAAGAAAAATCAATAAGATTAAAAAAAAATTTCAAAGCTGTACATAGTTATTCAGTATAATAAATTAGGTGACCAAACTCGAAAAAGGTTAAAAACCATTAAAGATGCAGGGTATATGATAATATTTAATGTTGTAATCCAAAATATATTATTGCTAAATTATGAAAAGCTTAAGAACTCACGACCAAAACCGAAGAACAATAATACTAATTACATATCTTCTTCTCTTCTAGATCATTTAACCCTTAATTGATACAGATTAAGGATCCATAGCACGTCTGCACGTCTGTTGAGGCCACGTTTTATATTGCGCTTGTACTTCAGTTAAAACAGTCCTTCTCCATGTTTTTCTTGGTTTACCAACTTTCCCGCTACCTTGTGGATTCCATTTAAAGCAAAGCTTAGCAATGTTGTTGTTTGGCTTTCTCAAGTTGTCTCCGATCCACCGTCACTTTCTCGTCCGGATTTTGACTTCAATCATTTTTTTGATTCATTTTTTCTCACAATAATGTCTTGTTAATAGTTTGTGGTCAGTGAATTTCCAAGATACAGCGTTGACATTTGTTTATATATGTCTGAAACTTTTCAGTGGTACTGGAGGATCCATATAGGGATTAAATAATAATTATATCAGCATTCCTCCGAGTTTATCTAAACAAAAGTGTATAAAAACAAAACTAATAGCGAAAAAATATACTCAATTATTTTAAAGGAAAAGGAAATATATTGAATATATAATTCAAAAATATTAATTTTTAGCTCAAAACAGCTGTACTATCAGTGCATTAGTGAATATTAACTTCAAAAAATTAAAAAATTATTTAATAAAAAAAATTTTGTACACATACGCTATTGTTAGATCCTAAAAAAAAGGAGTTGATACTAAAAACATTAAGAATTCATACATAAATAATTTATTTAAGTTTTATTTTTAAGTGGTAGGGGCTAGTGAGTAAGAGCGTATAAAATACGCTGTAAACACCGAGGGACTGTGGGAAGAATATTTAACTAATATTGATGACGCTCAAGAATCTGTTTTTGGTCCCATATTGATTTTTAGCAATATAAAATGTTCTGTTCATTGTTCAATGCACTGTTCTCGTGACTCAATGTGTACAATTGCATTGATAAATGAATATTTACAAGTACATATTTATATTAAATTTATAAGCACTAGTTACAAAAATATTAAGTAAAAAAATGTAATATAATAAAAAGAATTTATTTAAAACCATAAGTGTACCTATTTCCAAAATCTATATAAGTAAAGAATAAGTAAAGTTGATCATATATATATTATAATAATATTCACTTTTGTTGAAATATAAAAAAACAAAATTTCAGAATTAATTCACGCATTCAAAACTAGGTGAAATGAAAGTTTTAGATTAAAATTATTTTTTTTTAAATTATATTTAAATTTTCAAAAGAAATATATATTATAAAACTGAATAGCGATGTTTTTACTTTAACTAAGAAACTATTCAGCGTACGAATACTTCTAATAGCTGCTGGCAATTGATTAAATAATCTTGGTCCACATATAGTAAAAGAACGTGTTTTATTAAACCTAGGTATAGCCACTAAATTCTGAAAGTTGCCACGTAAATTATAAGTGCTATTGAAAGCTCTTTACTGACAACATCTGTTATAAAAATATTTTAGAACTTCATAAAAATACAAATACCTTAAAGGTTGAATGCATAGTTTACAAAAAATACCAAAACTATTATAAAAACGATTAATAAATTTTAAATTAAAAGAGGTTGCAGTTTGTTAATATTTGTTAATGTAAAATACCATATTGCATTTTAGAATGCACCAGAAGAATAATTATTAAGATGATAGAAACTGCGAACAGTAGATAGAAAATACTTTTTCAAATTATTAGTATTTAGACCATATTAATTTATTGTCTATCCAGAATCCTAAGTATTTAAACGAATCAACAAAGTCAACTAAAAAAACAAATTCCTGCTGCACATTTTATCAACATTAAACGTAGAAATAGAGTAAGTTCCATCAGAAATTTTACTTAGGTACAGTATTTATACGCATAAACTTTTCACAATTAATAGAATGAAACCATATCGGGCATTCGTCGGAGGAGGAGTCAGATAAATTCAACAACATGACTTTTGTTTTATTACTAATTACTAGGTTATGTTTACGAAACCAATAACATAAATTTTCAATATCATTGTTAATATCAGCAACAACATTTAAAAGAGAATTTCCCTGAAAACAACAATCGAAGTCATCAGTAAACGCAAATTGAATACTTTTAAAATTAATTTCAAAAAAAGAGTTCTTAAAAATTAGGAACCAAATAGGTCCTAAGACGGAACTCCTATGCAAAGAGATTTTTCATCACTACAACTGTCGAATATTTTAACTGTTTGAACTTTATCTTTAAGATATAATCTAAACCAAACATGAATAAAATCTCTAAAATCTAAATTAAAAGGTTTACATAGTAAGATGGCATGGTTAACTGCATGAAAAGCCTTGGTAATGTCGACAAACAAAGGCGCAGTGACTTTGTCTTTGTCCACACCTCTATGTATACACTTGCAAAATTCCAATAAGCCTCTCTCAGTCAATTTATCTTCTCTAAACCCAAATTGCTTAGGGTTCAGAAAATTAGACTTATTAAAAAACTTAAGAATTCTCTTTTTAATCAGTTTTTCGAAAATGTTTGAGCAAACTGCGATAAGATTGAAATAGCTCAATAATTGGTTAATTCACTGTGATCACCTTTCTTAAACAGAGGCAATACATCAACGCTTTTTAAAGCATTCGGAAAAATACCAGAATAAATACTCTTATTAAAAATATATTTAAGAACATCGACTATGTTAAAAGAAATATTTTTTGAAAGCGTGCTGGAAAATTCTTCGCTAGTAGAAGCCTTTGAGATTTTAAATGAATAAATACATTGAAGAATTTCAGAAGAAGAAAAAGCATCAATGAAGAAACTATCACGTTCCAATAGTTCAAAACTAAGCCTACTATCATTAAAAGAATTAAATAAGTTCTCCGATGGCATAATATATCACTAGCAATTGAGGAGAAAAAGTTGTTGAAATTATTAGCAATAGTATAAGGATCATTAACAATAGCACCTTGAACCTTGATAGAATTTATACTATGATGATTAGTATTACGATTCAAAATACTATTTACAATTCTCTATTTAGTCTTAATGTCACCAGAACTACATGCGAATTGATTTTTGTAAAACTCTTCTTTACGTAAGGCAACTTCCCGCGTAATTTCAGAACATAGATTTTTATAACGGCGTAGTAAACTAAAATTATTGGCATGTTTTTTAGAATTTCAAATATAATTTGTTCTTTAGGTCTATTTTTTTAATAAACTAAGTGACAGCCATAGTTTGAATCTTTTAACTTTAGTTTAGTAATTTAAAGCTTAAACCAAATAACTTAGAAAATAATTAAAATTAACAAATTTTGATTCTTGATACTGAATAATATAAAGAAAATTAATCCTTAACTAATAAGAAAAAATTAATAGTGATTACTTAATTACAATAAATATAAATTTTAAAACTTTCGAAAACTTTATACCTAAGTAGTTTTAAACAATTGATCAATTATAATTTGAATCCATATCATGATAAACAAAGAATCAATTTTGAAATATAAATAAATAATTTCAAACTCTTAACCTTGCATTCAAAAAAAAATATATAAAATAAAAAAAATACATGAACTATACATACGAGTAGTAGTGTCGACATCAAATTAGATAATCCTGTTCCTTCACATTATTGACCATAACACCATTTTGGTTATCCTAAAATAATTAGAAATCATATTTTAGATAAAAATTATTAATAAAATTATAAGCAATATATTTTTGTTAAAAAGTGAAGAAATTATAGAATAATACAAAATAATAATAACAAAATTTAGAATGACTTGTACCAATAAGTAAATGACTTTATAATCAATCTCGATTTGGTATTATTCATGTTTATTAGTTATTATTTTAATATCTAATAAAAACGTAGGTTCTTAATTATTAATGAAGAACGAATATAACAAGTTTTTAATTTTATTTTTTTTACGGCAGTAGATGGGAATCATCGAAAAACGTTAAAGGGTAGGACGTATACGAGCAATATTCCTCTATCAACATGTCATTGGTACTTTAATCTACTAAATAACAGCACTTTAACTCACTAAAAAATAGGCGCGAGAAGCTTTAGTACTATTCTACCGTTTGGGCAAGGGAAGCTTGCTATAATTTTAAAATATGTTAAGGGTTCGTAAGAATGTTATGAACGAAGGTGTTAAAATTCTCCTTAAATCTACGTATAAATAGAAAATGTTTTTATCCACATTTTTAAGGATCAAATGAGGTGGAAGATAATTGCAGTGTGTAGCCAATTCAAAATTTTGTCCAGTCAGATTTGACTGGAAAAAATCATTCAATTTAAATATAAATAACGCACATGTACGTATAAATATAAACGCAAATAAGAAATAAATAAAAAATGGTAAATTATTTTCCAAAATTAAATTCAAAAACAAAACTTATATTTAAATACTAGGATCTCTCATTACACCAATGCTAGCGCAACTAAGTTTTTTGTTCAAAGTATCACATCTTGAAAAATCTCCTAGGTAAGCAGACCGTCTTCATTATAATTACAATTTATAACTATAAAATAGCTAATTTTATTTTATGGTGAAATATTTTCTCCAACTGAAATTTTTAACAAAAATAAAATGTTTTTTCTTTGTTTTTTATTTTACTTTTATCTTTGTTTACTTACTTTGACACAACATCGTTAACTTTTTGCATGTGAAATATACTCGTATGAAGCGTGAAGCGAATACAGAATTCACACTGATATTAACAAACTTTTGTAAATTTATACTATAGGTGTAAAGAAATAACATTTTAAAAATTGGTTTCAAGTATTTATAAAATGTATATAAAAAGAACAAGTGGAAAAAGTATAAAAAATTTCAAATATTACAATCCAATCCAAAAAACAACCGGCTGGATTTCAAAATAATTTTCAGTCAACGATATGCTCACGACGTTGGAATACAGTTAAATCTGACTGGAAACCGGTCAAATTGGTCACACTACAACATGCTCGATATTCAAACTACAAAATAATTCCTGTATGCTAAATTTTACCATCTAGAAATTTTAACTACATAGCGGATATTCTCCTTGTGTCTCTGCGAATGGAGAATTTGAGTTTTGATTTCAACAGAACAAGTTCTCACTATACTACTGGATATCTGTAAAATAGAGTATGTATAATTAAATGTTATAAATTATAACGTTTTAGCATTAGCGAACCAATTTTAAAACAATAGAGGAAGAAATTTAAATTTTCTTGACCTGCGAAAATTCATTTTCGGACGACTGAACTAATGAACTAAACATCAAATAATTGTTTCTTTTTAAAAATTTTTATCTACTATTTTTTTTTTTTAACTATAACGACAACACAGTGAAAAACGGTAAAAAAAAAACTGATAATATTTTAAAATCAAATACGATATTTCAATACTCGAGATAAAAATATATTATTATATTTTGTCTTGAATAAAAGCTTTTTTAAAGCTTTTAAAATAAGAAATATTTTCTATTGTACAGTGACGTGCCTGTTTAATTTATTTTCATTCAAAATTTATAATATTTTATTTTAAAATATAATAATTATTATTGTTTGTTATTATTATTTAAATAATATTTTAAATTCAATTTCCTACAAATAATTATTTGTTATTGCAACAAAAGAATTAACAAAAGAAATGATGGAGAAATATACACTTTTGTTACATTAACATTAATAGAACATTTTGATATTTTTTGATATTTTAGACATTTCTGATCATGATAAGACGTTTTTGAAAAAATTAGACATTTTTTTGAAAAAATTACAAAGAATCAGATTCTTTTTTGAAAAAAATTTATGTAAATTGTAGAAAACTTTAGGCTAAGAAAGTTCATTCTTTTTAAAAAAAAAATTTTTTTTTAGAATTTGTGATAAGTAGGTACCTAGTACCTACTATTACGATACGGTATTTCAATATTTCCTAAGATTTATTTGTAAAAATACAGAAAAACTTGCATTCTTCTCTCTATTCCTTTTCTCCGCTACAAAGTTTATCATTAAAACTCTCAAGGAAAAACTTCATATTAGATTTTTTTTTATAGGCTAATTAAAAACTCAAAACAGAATCTTTTATACTAACGTAGGTTTAACTAAATGGCAGAAGGACAACAGGAGAGAAATAGGATAGGATATTAAGGTCTCAGGAAAGTAAGTTGGAAAGTAAATTAAGAACGAACCTAAAGAACTTCTGTTTGATTAATTGCAAATTCAGAATGGAACATTATTGTAAGAGGGAAACACACCGAATGGAAGCATATTCCATATCTTAACAGTTGTCACAATAAATGCGTTTCGATAATCAGTTTTACACTACCTACAAATTTGCAACGTATGAAAATGAGTTCTTACTGCCTTTCTCGTTCAATAGAACAGCAGTCATTACCTACAAGAAATCTATAAAAAAAAATTAAATCACTGCTATATTTCGATGAATATTGAGAGGAGTCAGCGTCACTAGCTCGACTAGGTCTCCAATCAAGTGTAAGGCGCTGTTTTAGACATTTTCAAGATAATTCAAAGAAGTTTAGGGGGCAGAAATCCATATATGAGGGTTGTATTGCGTCTTAGGTAGAAAGCTAACAGTCACTTTACAGATATTTAACAGTTCTTTATGGGAGAAAAGCAAGTTTTACAACGGCAAAGAAACCTAAAACATTTGGATACAGTCTTAGCTATATCAAAATTATACGCTCATTCGACAGCATTTTTAATTTAGCTGCAATAAAATTTTTAAACTGTTCGCTGTATAATTTCTCCTTGAAATTGGTAATTAACTTCTTTTTTTTTGGCAGAAATCAAACTTTAAGTTTTGGAGCTGTTTTGAACTCAATTCTGATTGCTCTACCTCAATCTGTTATTTAAACTAAATCAAAAGCCAGCCAACCATCATTTTCCTTTTAAGCTAACTGCGGTTGATGTAACATTTAATTTTCTCACAAAACGTAGATTAATCTAATTTAAACAGATGTCAATTTAAACAATAAATCAAAACATGTTTGTTAAAACAAAAAGGAAATACAATATTTGTAATTAAATGAAACAATTAATAGATAAGATCCGCTTTTAAAATGATGACATAAGTTAAATGAGATCTAATATTTCGTCAGCTCGTTGTTACTGAAAAATATACAAAATGAATGATTTGTGGTTAGAAATGTACTAAACATATTCATTGATTTTTTTGATTTTTGTTTATTCTTTTGTTTTTTTATTTTTGCTTTTTTAATAAGAATTACCAAAATCCGGTGTGATAAATTTTGTCGTCATTATTCTTCTATTCTTTTTATAAATATAACAAAGTCATTATTCTGACGTCGTCAGTTTTATCTTTGCGAAAAGGTGTGTGTCTTTATTATTAAAAAAAAATACAAATAGATAATAAAATTAATGATATAATGTTACTTCTCTCTGAGCTTATTTAATCTTATCATTAAAAACTGTAAGGTAAATATCATTAGAATTATTAAAATATAAAACAAAAAAAAAATGGTATTTTATGCGTCTGTATGGCGGCTTCAATTAAAATATAGCGCCTCATTCATTGATAAATAAGAAAAAAATTCCATTACGTTTTTACAAGTTGTATAAAATATACGTTACACATTTATTATAAATAATGGCAACTATAAGATAATTTATTTACAAAATTAGATTTCATTTTATCATTTAAACGTTAGGACGTTAGATGTTACCCATATTAACACCGAATATGCCTAATATCATGGTATAAATAATGTTTTTACATTTTACAAATAAACAACCAGAAAAACTTTTTTTTAAGACTAACTGAAAGAAGTTTTAATAGTTGAAAAATTTCTTACAAATTAGATAAGACGATGTGAATGACAATTAAAAATTGATTGAATGTTTCTTTAAAAGCGAATAATTTTATATTTTGCTAAGATTTTTTTTAGATTTGCTTTTTTTTTTTTGGTGCAAAACTTAGCATTGATTTTTACTGTATTAAATTTAATTTTCCACTTATTGTACTATTCGCTAAGTATGTTTAGATATAGTTGTAAGTTTTCCATAAGTTTTTTTCCATAATTTTCTGGGGAGATAAGTGGGAAAGGAAGTGTAGATAGCAGTGTCATCAGCAAAAATTTAAATATGACTATGCTCTAAAGTAGAAACATAATAGGCATAGATATTGTAAAATATTGGGCTAAGTACCGAACCTTGGGGGACACCTGCCCTTTGGGCAACCTACACCTGGATCGAAATTTGTGTACAAGAACTTTGTGCCAAACTGTATTAAATGCAGCTTCAATATTTATTTCGTTTATATTATAAGAAATATAATTGATAATGTATAGAAATGCGAGAATATACTAGTAATATATTCTTACGATGATTCTAATTCTAATCTCAATTAAGTAACACTGAATTATATAATACAGTACTAGACAATAATATCAAATGTACAATTGCTTAAATGGCAATTGATTCAAATTTTACTTGTTTATATTTTGTTATATTTTTAAATTTCGATTATAACACATAATGAAAATTATTTACATTATAATATTTTGATATCGGGGCCTCGGTGACCTAGTGGGTAAGAGCGTATAAAATACGTTGTAAACACCAAGGAAGTGTGGGTTCGAATCCCACACACGTCGTAAGAGTTATTCCTCCTTATGACATGTACAGCCACGCCTGAACAGGAAAGGCTGCTGTCCACATTTATGTGACAGAGAAATGCAATAAAAAAAAAAAATTCGATATCTGTTCGAAATTCGAAGATATAAGCTTAAATCGTTTGTTTATTTTTAATATACATATATGTATTTTGTTATATATGTATAAGAATTTCTTTAATTGATAAAAAAATCATTAATTATTATATTATTTTCTATTAATATGAACCTTATGAATAACAAATAGTAGCATGAATTAGGTCAAAAACCAACTAAAAATTGATTTTATTTTTCCTAAAAGTTGAAAATTTTTCCATTAGAATGAAAATTCGATACAACAGCCAATGGGCCGAGCCACTTCCGAACAAATTTTGCTATGTTCACAGAGTTCAAAAGTGTAAAATATGCGTGGAAAAAGTCAAATTGAATTTTAAACTATATGTAATATTATGTTTTATTCTAAAGTTTTTTTTTTTTTTCATTCTATTGTAAAGCCAAAATTCATAAACTACAATCTAAAGAAGAATTTAACAACAGATTATAAAAGTTAAAGTTAAAATCCTTCTGGGTTTCTTTTCTTTACATAAATAATGGCCTTCTTTTCTTTACATAAATAATTTAATCAATTTTAATTAATTTAAAAAAAAAAAAAATGTAACTATTATATTAAATTTCAAAATATTACTAAACTATCAATAATATCTAAAGAATTTCATTGATAAAACTACTGTCTTACAGGAAATTAACAAATTGTTTTAGGTGCGAATCACAATAAAAATTCTTTCTGGATCAATCATGCATGATTATGTTATTTTTTTTTTTTTTTTTTTTTGATGATTAAAACGTATTTATTTAACCTTTGATTCTTTCGTTTTTATATTGATTTTGTCTTTTTGTTGTTGGTTTTTTTTTTTTAATCAAACAATCGCGAATTGTGGCATCACATATTTGAAAAAACAAAACCTTTTTCTTTCACTTTATAGAGATATTTTTTTTTTACATTTTATGATATACATATAAATATATCTAAATATAAATAAAAATTGAAATTTCATAATTTCGATAGATAATTTATGAAATTTTTTTCATAAATTTCACATTAACAATAAATTTTAGGCAGTACTTGACCAATTTAGCCAATATACATAATATGTACATTTGATGTTTTAAAATTTTTAAACTTATTTAGAATATTTTTTTTTTTTCAATTAAGCAGTATATAACCAGTATATTCTTCTCTTAATGATTTTAATTAGGTATGAATTGCTTGGTAGCAGTTAAATTCAGTTTTTTATTTAGTCACTCAAATTGTTGATAAAAATATTAATCATATAGTTACCTTTTTTGAAATGGTCTTATGGTCTTATGAAATAAAACCATAATATTACAAAAAAAAAAAAAATGATATCTTATTTACAAAATAAAGGTGGTTTAATTCCCATATCTCCCATCCGCACTTTAAACATACATGTTCAATCAGTATATTATCTAATACACTTTCATATAAAATGGAAAAATATTTTTCGTGAACTCCAAAAATTTATTATAGAAATTGTTTGTTTTTTTTCACTTCTATTGGAGTCTTCAATAAGTGTAGAATAGAACTTTACCTAAACAACTTATAAAAAATTTTTTTAACTGACGAATCTTTATATTAAAAAAAACAAGGTAGAATGTAAACCAACGGTTTTTAAAAGCGCACATTTCCAAAACTCAATACAAATTGTTTAGAAGTGTGACTTACACAAAAATTTGAAAAATTTCATGTAATAAGAAAAAATGTGAAAATAGGACTCTTTTGAAATTTTGAGAGGCCGTAAGTCCGGAATCCTATATAACTAAGAAAAGCTGTTAACACACGTAAAAATATATTATTGAAGCTTTAATTTTTATGTCTTGCCGAAGAAAAGTTTTTACAGGTGCCTAAGTTACAGGTGTCTAAAAATAGCAAATTTTCAATTTTTGAGGCGTAATAACTCTTAAAGAGGGGGCGTTACCAAAAAATTTTCTGAGGAAACTTATACTAATTCTAAAAGTTCTTTCTTGTCTCAAAATTTCAGGTTCCTATCTAAAGGGGTGCCGGAGTTATGAAAAAAGAAATTTCATGCAAAATGTGGTTTTCACATAACGGTAAATTTAAATCGTAAATTACAAAATATTACATAATTTTGATATTGTTTTATATAGATAATAAAATTTTCGATCTTCTACCGGTTTTAGATTGCAAAACTATTACGCAAAGCCCGAGATATATACATCTGAAAATGGAGCTTCTTTACAATTTTGAAGAGCTGCAGCTTTGGAACCCTTTACAACTAAAATAAACCTTTCCCACACGTAAAAATATATTATTGTAGCTTTCATTTTTACATCTTGTAGAAGTAAAATGTGTGCAGGTTCCTAAGTTACAGGTGTTTAAAAATAGCAAATTTTCAATTTTTAAGCCCTAATAGCTCATAAACAGGGGGTGGTCCGAAAAAATTTTCTGAGCAAACTTATACTAATTCTAAAAGTTCTTTCTTGCCTCAAAATTTCAAGCTTGTATCTAGAAGCGTGCCGGAGTTATGAAAGTAGAAAAATCATGCAAAATTTGGTTTTCACATAACGGTAAATTTAAATACTAAATTTAAAAAAATTGTATAATTTTGATATTAATTTACAAAGATAAATGAAATACCTGTCGAATGACGTTTTCAGATTGAAAAAATCTTAAGCAGAACATAAGATATATGCATTTAAAAATAGGGATTTTTCAAAGTTTGAGGGGGTGTAGCTCCGTAATGGGGGGGCTACATGAAAAAGTTGTTCCACAAAATTATTTTTTTTATGAGACCTATCTATGGTTAAAATTTTTTTTCTCTATCTTTAACGGTGTAGAAGTTTTGTAAACAGACGGACGGACGGACGGACGGACGGACAGAGTGAAACTAATAAGCACATTTTTTCAAAATTTTTTTGGAAATGTGCTAAAAAACGAGGAAGAGTATAGAGTAAAGTGTGTTATGTAAACTATGTAGACAAATACTCGAACCTGTTGTCCCAAACAAAGCAAAATTTAAAAGAAGTTGTGACCCTAACACTTGATTATACTCGAACTTGTTGTCCCAAACCAAGCAAAATTTAAAAGAAGTTATTCCCATGACACTTAAACATCATTTACAAGATTTCATATGTCTAACTTAATTAAGTTCCAAAATAATATAGAAAATGCCTGATATCTGTTGGGATTGGAGTAATTAAACTTTATAGATGTTATTGTGATAAAATTTGTTCAATTTCAAATGGCTAGCTTTATTAAGTACCAAGATATATGACGATATAAATTATGCTTATATTTAAAAAGAAGTTATTTGGTAGTTAACCGAACCTACTACTTTAGACGTAACACAAACAAAAGTTGTTGACATGCAATTTGACATCTTTTAATAAAATATCAGGTACCCGATAGCTTCAATTGACACTAATTTATTTTCATTTAAATCTGGAAGTTAAAGCCAGACGCACTAGGTCATATTGATTAAGAATTTTATTCTGAGCAAGAATATATACATATAGATACTTTGTCATTAAAGTGTCACAAATTTAATGACAAATATATTATAGGTACCTAAATTAAAAGTTATTAACCTAAAATTAAAAGTTAAATTAACCTAAACAAAGTTATTTTTATATCAACACAACGTTTTTTGTTTTTGTATTATAATAATATCTTATGACAATTTAATAAATTTTAATCATATACCTATATATTTTATAAAAATAATTTGTCACGTTTCTATTATGTGATTATTATCAAATTTGTCTCAAATTTAACTTTTAGCCAATCTTTTGATGTCAGTAACGTTCATAAAGGCCAATATTAAAATTTAATGTTATCAATGAATAAAAAAAAAATTAATAAAACTTTAAGCTTTGAATTTTTGTTTTTTTTTTTTTTTTTTTTTTTAAGTTTTAAGAGATTGCGCATAATATAAGAGAACATTAAATTTTTAATTGACAGTTTAAAATTAATACTGACACAGTTAAGACAAAATTCGTATTATTAAAACGGAATATAAAATCACCGGTTGATTTATTAAATATTTTTATTTTTTTTAAATATATATATATATACATTTATATTAAAAAATAAAATAAAAAACAAAATGAATTTTAATATTTTTATATCAATATTATTATTTTGTATCTTAATTATAAATTTAAATTATACGGAAGGAAAACGTGTTGTTTTTTTTGGTGGCAGTGATGATAATGAAATAATTAATGATAATGAAAATTCAATAGAAAATCAAATAAATACAGCACAACTTTTAAAAACAGATAAACAATCTAAACCATGTCCACCATGTCATAATAAGGATCATAGGGGTAAATGTCGAAAAGCTGTTACATTTGGTGGTAAGTTATATTATATTGTTATATTGTTATATATGTTATATTGTTATATTGTTATATTATATTGCTATAAAGTAAAAATTTAATAAGCAAAAAAAAAAAAAAATGTCAAAAAATTTGAAATTAATGTAAAACATTTAATTTTAATATTATTTTTTTCATTTTAAAGTTTGTATTTATAGTTTTTATTTACATTCCGAAATTAAATATTTTTTTTTTTTTCTAAAATAAAATCAAATAAATATTAAAATTTTATTGAGTCATTATTGAAATTTAATCATTTCACAATTATTTATTATAAAGACTATTTTTGTAATATTTTGTCTCATACATTATTTTTTTTAAATAAAAAATTATCTCTTGACTCTTAAATATTTCTAAAGTAAAAGAAGGAGTTTATTATTTCTTTTGAATAGTTTTTAAAAAAAAAAAATTTTTTTTTTTGTTATCTTTTAGCTCTTTCGTTTCGTATAAACACATTTTTTGATTGATTGATTGATTGATTTATTATTAAGTACAAAAATTGAAATAAATATGTAAATGTTTTTTTTTTTTTTTTTGACAAAGTTAACAAGGCCTTTATTATTTCTTTTTTAAATTTATCTTTAAAATTCATGGAAATTCTAAAAAAATTTTAATATTTTACAAATAAAACCTTAGATTTGTTCGCTTTAAAATAGATAATATTTGGGGCTTGATTGAAATTTTATTTTTTAAACTTTTTATATTACTATGTATACGCAAGCTACGTTATAAACATAAATATACATACATATATGTAACATATGAAATATTAAAAAGTCTGAAAACTTTAAATACTAATAATTTATTTTAAAATTCTTAAGATATAAATTAAAATCTTAAATGTTTTTAACATAATAATAATATATTGAAACTGTTACTAATCAGTCATCGTTTCGGATTCAGAAACAGTTACCGTCTCGGATTCAGAGCTATGTCTTTCAGATGTGATCTGAATGGATACTCAGTCTCAATTAAATATTTCACAGTTTGATATCTAAAAATCAAGATATAAGAATTTAAGCAAAATAAAAGCAATTATTTTTTAGTTTTTAAGGTTATAAAACTTTGAATAGTCATGAACTTTAAAATATTTAATTTTAAAATTCAAAATGTTTAAATTTTGTAATTATACTAGAAAATTTTATTATAAAATACAATTTTTTTTTTTTTTTTTGCGATTTAAATTCATATTAATACAAATTATATTAATCAATTTTCTTATCAGAAAATTCTATTTTTATTCATTTTATTTATTTTCCTTTTCAAACCCCTCTTTATTTATATAAACATTAAAAATTATAAATTAATTTTTTAAAGAAATTCATAGAAAATAATATAAAATAATTTAATAAATCAATCTTGATTTTTTTTTACTGACCGCATACATTAATGTATAAGGTAGGTATTGTTTTCATACTAAAAATTTGTACCCGAGATTTTCGCAAAAATGCACTACTCCGGTGTGGAGAAGGCTGTAAAAAAATGTTCAGCATGATCCGTCTGTGTGTGTGTGTATGGGTGCGTGTGTGGGTATATCTGTGGGCACGTGTACAACTTAAACGACTGAGCGGAATTTTTTGAAATTTCATATTTAAGGTTTTGACGTAAATATCTCGGATTGATAAGCTTTTGGAGCAAATCGGACAACCGCAAGTGGTAGTTTTCTAGTGTACTTTTTAAGTTTTTTACGAATATTTCGTAACAGAAAAATTTTGTGAGAAAAATTATTAAGAAAAAGTTGTTACACAAGTAAAGAGGAACAACTTTGCCATAGAACATTTTTTGATCCGACTAACTTTAACTTTTATTTAATTTTTTTTCTAAGTCCAAATTTCATACGTAGCACTCCATATGAATTTATATGAACAATTTTTTTTTGTTTTTTTTTTATATCTCTAAAAATTTTTATACATACATCTGTATGTACTTATATCTATGCCAATGCATATTATTCATTTGTTGATGACATAAAATTAAAACGGTAAAATTTTTGTTAGCAGATTTAATATTAATCTTATGTTTGTTTTGTATTTGTTTACAGTTTTTATTATTTTTTACTTTTAATATTATTTTTTGAATGAAAAAAAAATCATGTACATACATAATAATGTAAATGGATGTATGAATGAATGCACATATATTTTTACGATTTCATTGCATATAATTATTTTTATTGAATAAAACAAAATGTTATTAAATTATTAGATGTTATTTTGGTTTGATATAAATTATTATGTAAAAAATCTATAAATTTTGGCATTGTACTTTTTGTGTAGTGGCGGTCGGTCCTGTGGTGGAGATAGCTGATTTTTTTTTCTTTATTTAATAATATTAAATAATTAACATAAAATTGAGAATTATTACGAAATTTTTCTATAAAGAAAATATATACATGATGAATAAATTTACAATTTTATTTAATATCAAAATAAAATAAAAAGGGAATTACAAACTTTTTATGATCAATTCCATTATAAAAGACGATTTTTTTTTTTTATATCATTGTTATTTTTATATTGAATAATATTTTTTTTAATTATAAACATTTTATATAAATTTTATTTCAATTGTTTTTTCTTTTCTTTTAATTTTTAGGTTCCGGAAAATGTAAAAAATAGGAACTTTTGGAAAATGAATTTAAAAGAAAAAAAATTATTACAGATTACAGAATAATGTAATCATGTGACTATATAATGCCAACAGTATTAGAACATTTACAATAACTATCATCAATCAATTAATATAAGTTAATTTATTTATTTTTTAATATTAAGTTAATTAAGTTTTAATATTAAGTTAAATAAATTATTAATAAATAAAAAATATTTATAAATGAGTTTTAATTCAGTATATATAATAATATATGTATTTTTTGTTAAGTATATTATACTATAGGTACTTCCAAGAATTAATTTTGAAATTGTATTATAATCTTTATAAATATATAATCTTATAAATCCACAAATTTAAATGAAAGTGATATATCAATTTTTACAGACGGTTTTAAAGGTATGGTAATGGCAATTTTTTTGTAATGGTGAAACCAATCTTGAAGTCTGAGAAATTAAATTGTAGTGTTTCGGTGAGATTATATTTTTCATTGTTTTCCGAGCAGAAATTCTACAAATGCATATAGGCTGCTAACATTATATTAGCTAAAAGACTTTTAAATAACAGAATTAAATTTTATTGTGATAATCAAGCTGCAATCAAATCTTTAGGAGCAACAGTAACCAAAACTGTATTAAAAATAGTGTCAGTACTGAGAAATAACAATTTGTTTTGGGTTTGCCAGATCATAATGATTAACACAAGAAACAAGTTGCCGGATGAACAAACAAAGCACAGATCGGAGCGACAGCTAAGCATTGAGAATACCTTATATCTATTCACGTACCTGTACAAATCTAAATTTAATATTAAGAAAAGGATCTATGAATTGGACAAAGAGCGATATGGATTGCAAATACAACTATGTTGCCCGATTTGAATTAAAAAAATATCCTACTTTCCCTCTCTAAACTTAAAAAGACAATTTATTGGTATTATCATTAGCAGTTCTCTTATCAGTAGCATATCTACTCTTATCAGTAGAAGATAATATATAGATAATGTATACATGTGGATTTTAACTGTAGATTTTTCAGAGAAATTGACGTTATATAAAGCGCTGAGCACTTTCTCCACATCTGTCCATCCAGCGTGTTTTGTTTCTTTAGAGTGATATTAGTGGTGGCATAAATCTAGAGAATTTTAACACCAAATCTGGTCGAATACTCCTACATTTTTGAAAGTGCACTACAAACATAAAGTTTAGTGATTTGATTACTGACACGTTAGCCCAGCCTTCATCAATAAACAAAAAAAGATCTTTAAGATTTGGAAACAAACAATTTTTATGATCAATGAAAAATTTTGAATATGATTTTTTTCGTTACGCAATATTTTATATAACAATTATCTCAGAAAGTCTTATCAATAAGTACATTCGAATACATTTTCTAATTACATATGATAAATTTTGAATACAAAATATATTTTACTTAAATATTTTATAATTTTATTAATTCTGTTTTTTTTTATTTTTATGACAAAAATATCTATAATGAAAAATCGAACAAACCCCCATACCTGAAATTCTCACTCTCTTTTACTTATACGTTTATATCTTATCACTCAAATATAATAAAATTTAATATTATAACCTAAATAAACTATTCAGAAATATGATAATCAATATGTTAATTAATTTCAAATTGTAATAAATAAAATTTTTCAGGAATAGATTATAACTTTATATACTTCCTAGTATAATTTATTCAATCAACTATTACTATGCTTAATATTAAATTTAAACCCCCAATGAATATAAAAAAATCAAAATAAAAAAATATTCCTATCATACTAATTAAGATTAATACTTAAGATTAGATTTTGTTAAAAATCAATCAAATATAATTTTTTTTTTTTCTTCGTTAATTTTAAATTTTGATAAAATTTAACAATCTTAAATAATTAAATGTTTGGATGATTAATTAAATTGTGTAAATTTAAATTTTCACATTTCGAAATTCAAGCTTTAACGTATATGTCATATATTGTATATTTTGTAATGAAAAACTTTTATGAAATTTGGTTGCTCTAGCCCAGCAGGTTTAGGCTTCAGACATTTTGTAAAAAGATGTCGAGTTGCATGCTAACTTCTCTAAAATTAGGTTGGGCTAGAACAGCAGGTTAAGGTAGCTTTTACATCTTGGAAGTTAATGGAACTTGGCATTTGAAATTTTACGAAAGATGATCAAGTTTTATGACAATAACATCTGTAAAATTTTGTTGTGCTGGTGCAACATCTTCGAATAGTTATGATATAGCTCCAAAATTTTCAAAAATATATCCCGGTACTTGACATCGCTACTAAAACATCTGAAATTTTGTAAAAGATGTTCAAATTTTATGGAAACAGTATATATTATATTCATACGGGTATCTCAGAGTTGACGTAGTCTACTCTACTGCACTTTCCTCGTTTTTGTATAAAATTAAAAATTGTCCTTTTGAAATTTTTTAACAACTTAAGCATGGTATGGTATTAGATTACATGGTACAGATTAACTATTGGATCGAATGAATAAACATACATATTTTAAACCTAAGCCTGAGTGATTTTAATTAGTTTACATAATTAATTGACCGAATGCATAAAACTGAGCTTAAACTCAAATTTTACATTTTCAAACAAAATCTACTAGTTACGAAATCAAAATCTACAAAGGTTTCAGTTCAAACTCCCTCACCAGCTCAACCAAATTTTTATGCATTCGACCCAATTTCTTTAAGTTTCAACACCTATAAAGTTTTGAATTTACATTTAATAATTTCAACCAATTTACTTTAATTCAAAGATTTAAAAATTCTATTATTCCGAATCCTAAAATTCCGATTCAATTTATTGTTATCGAAATAAAATATTTTTCGAAATGAAATAATTAAATTTAAAAATTTTAAAAAATCAATGATGTAATGATGTACTAAAAAGACAAACAGGCTACTACCGCATATATGATAATATTAAAAATTAAAATTCAACTAGGCTTAAATATTTCCAATATCATTTAATCTTGTAATCTAGGGGAATAACCACACTTAAAGCAAAATCAAAACAAATAATAATTTTGACCGCATGCTATTTATCATTATAAAAAAGCATGTCAACTCCTATACATACATACATAATAATAGGTACAATAAATAATAGGTACTGCGCCTTTTCTAAAAATAAACATTTAAATATAAAATTCAATAAAAATTCATTAATAAAATATGAATCAACATTTAAATCATCTATTGATAACTAATGTTTTTTTTTTTTTTTAATAATTAAAGACATCATGTATGTACGGTTGCTATATATGTATATATGTTGTTTATATTATATATATGTATATTATTTATTAATTGAATACAAATTTTTATTAGATTTGTACTTCTATTAATTTAAAATTTCAAGGCTATAATGTATAGATAGTATGTACCTATACTTTTGTTAATACTTTTTAGTAGTTTTGAATTTTTTTTTTTATCTAATTTTCTACCTATTTATAAAAGTTTTATAAAGCTTTTTCTAAAGCTTCTTATATTATTATTTGATTTTCACAGTTATTTTATATATGTGCGCCTAAACGTATGCAATTTTAAAGATTGAAAATGTTAACGTTGATTCTCATCTTTTAAGGCGTTTTTTTTTTACCATTTCTCAAACAATTACCAATTTCAATACTGCAATAGAAACTAATCTAGAAAATAACATAACCGTAACTAAATTCAACAATAGCCTACTATCAAATAAACCTATAGCAAACACAAGATTCAGTAACTATTTCACAACACCCGAAATCATTAAAGAAATAATTAGCGGCTTAAAAAATAAAACTTCATCGGGAATAGACGAAATCCCTGTAATAGCACTCAAACATATCTCAGATGGCTTAATTGATAAATTTTGCATAATATTTAACAATTGCTTAAATCTGAGCTACTTTCCAAAATCATGGAAAATAGCCCAAGTTGTTATGATTAAGAAACCGGGTAAAAATAAATCAAATGTTAATAGCTACCGTCCTATCAGCTTACTTCCTAATATTAGTAAAATATTTGAAATAGTGATAAATAAATTTCTCATTAGTGAATCCGAAGATAAAAAAATAATACCAAACAATCAATTTGGATTCCGCCATATGCATAGCACTATTCACGCCATGACCAAATTGTCTTCGGACATTTGCAGATATGTAAACAACAATAACTGTGTAGCCACCTGCTTTATCGATTTAGAACGGGCATTTGATACAGTCTGGTTAGACGGTTTAATTTATAAATTGCTCAAGTACAACTTCCCTTTACACGTGGTGTCTTTAATTAACAACATGATTCGCGGTAAATCTTTTAGAGTTTTGTCAGCGAATACAAAATGTTCTAAAAAATTTCCAATACATAATGGTTTACAGCAAAGAACTGTTAACTCACCGCTACTTTTTATCATATATACAAGCGACTTGCTTGATTGCCTAAATAAAAGTTTAGGTCCCAATCACTGCATTGCATTTGCGGATGACTTAACAGTATATTCAGCTAATCGTAACCCCAAAATTGCAGAATACCTTTTGCAAAATCTGTTTAATAAAATAGTCAATTATTGCAATACGTGGAAACTTAAAATCAACTTTAACAAATGCGAAACTGTGCTATTTAGAGACACCACTATTAAAGCCAATAATGACATAAAGAGAAATTGGAGAAAATTCATGATTAAAACACCAGACAACACAACACTCCCCAATAAAAGTTACACAAAATATCTAGGAGTACACTTCCACTATCTCCTAAACTTCAAAGTCCATACCTACAAAACTATTGAAAAAGCTAATAAAGCATTTGGTAGCCTCAACAAACTATTTCATTCACGAACTTTAAACAGTAAAGTAAAAATCTTGTGTTATAAAACTCTCATAAGACCAATCCTTGTATATGGCTCTCCCATTTGGTTTGACATAAGCGCTTCCTTGATGGAAAAACTTAGGTTATTCGAAAGTAAGTGTCTAAGAGCATGTACCAATCTTTTTAGAAAACCGTCAACAAATTTTCTACATTACTATTCTAATAAAATTGTATATGAAACCGTTAACAAATGTTATTAGAATCGACAATTTTATCATCCGATTAATACGTAATCATATTCAACGTAGCAGCCAAGTAGAAAATAATTCTCTTATAAGCCACCCTTTTCACGAAAACGAAGAGTACATTAAAAGCGCAATTAGAAACGGCTTCATACCACCAGAAGGATTTGTGTTTTTAGATAAATATAAATATATTGAAAATAATAACTTCATTCCCATAATTTATCATTTTAAAAGACATGCTAATTTAAAATCTTTACCGCATAACCTAAACACACTGGACATAACAGATAGAAATCTATTTAAATTTGATAAAAACATAATATTTAATAAAAAACCAATAAGTTCTAAACCCTATTTTTGGGATAACTAATATTAAGATAGGTTAATTTTTTTTTTCTTTTTTGATTATTATTATTATTTTTTTTTTTTTTTTTTTCTTCTTTAATTTTGTTTTTTTAATTTAATTTAAGTTTTATCATAAAATTTTTTTACAAGATATTAAAACTGTGTTTTTTGCTACTCAATTTTTTCACAGTAAAAATAGAAACTTATTTGTTAATTTAGAATAAAATCATATTCTTTGTACACAAAATAATAACTTTACAATTAAGCATTAACTTAAACTTAAATTCTATAATATATATGAATGAGAGTGCTGATAATTATTAACATCAGCCACGTGCATTTTTTTTTGTATATATGCATTATGAATTATTGTTGTTTTAGTTTTATTTACAACTTAGCTTTTGTAATCGATGAAATAAATAAATAAAACATTAAAAAAAAAAAGGCGTTTTTTTTTTCTCAATAATTTATTTATTTACATTCATTACTTATCCTAAATAAAACTAAAGAATATTCCAATATTATGACATTTTAATGTACATGGCTACAATAATAACTCTCTCATTTAAATTTGTGATAACTATATTAATAAAAGAAACTCTTATTTATACTTGATTTAAAATTAATATATAACTATTATAATAAATACTAGAAAATCCCCTGTGCAATTGCACAAATTCTATAGATTCAAAAACATTTACGTTATCATACTGACTCCCTTAATAAACTACCTAAAAATTTCATTTTTACATCAGCACCATTAAAAAAACGTTGAAATCACTTACTTACTTGTAATAGAAAAAAAACATAAAACAAATCTAAACACATAAAATTAAAAATGTTAGGTACAGTTTATTAATTTATTCTCGCCGTTTTTTCGTGGCGATAATTTTTGACAGTTTTTTAATTATTGAGAAAAAATGGTCCAAGCTAAAAACACATTCAGGGTAAAAGTTCGTGCCGATATCTCAAAAATTGTTTGAAACACATGTATAAAGTGCACAATAAAAACCGGCGAAAAACCAACCAACACCAACCGCTACCACATTTTTTTTTTTGTTACATTTAAAACACTCCCAATAATCGAAATAATTTTAATATTTGTTAAAATTTTACTCTCTATTTTTCTTTAGTTTTAAAAAAAAAATTTTTATTTAGATGAAAAACAGTTGTTTTCGCCGCGAAATTACTGCAATTACCAAAACTACTTTCAAGTCTTTTGCGTTTATTTTTTTTTTTGCTTGAAAAAAATTTGCTGAATTTATTTTATTTAAATGTACTTTGGAAGAAGTCTTTGGTATATTTAATAAAAGATTCGTGTCTCTGATAATGTAATTTCATAAATTTTCGGGGGCTTTTTTTTGTGCGGTCGTTTTCGACAGCTTTTTAATTTAATGGTCTAATAATAAATTAGTACAAAATTATGAATCTATGTGAGAAAAGGCGTCTAAAATGATATTTTCTATGTTATTTTTTCTTTTTTTTTTTAAGAAAAATATCCATTTCTATAATATTTAGTAAGTTTCTGATTTCTGTTATGAAATATAATTATTTAAGTCTGCCGAATTTTATATTAATAAAAAAATTTCGAATATTTTATGTTATACCAGTTCTACCGAAAATTTAGCTTAAAAATCTAAATTTCAACCTAAATAAACAAAACTATTTTAAAGTATGTTACGAAGCTTTTACCAGCTTTTATACTAATGAAAACAAAATCAAGAATAAAATCGGCCTATAATTTTTTTCTTATAAATATGAGGTTTACTATAAACTTTGCTCACTCTCACTTTTTCATTTTCAGGCGTTTTAATTTTATTAAGAGTAAATATTTTTATTTTTTTTTTCCAAAACAAAGATTGAAAATGCCAACATAAGATTAATAATTTATTTTTAATTTACCGCTGCGACCAGTTCATAATGGACGTGGCGGTCAAATTTAAAAATTAAAAATTTGCTGAATTTATTTTGATTGAAAATGTGTTTTTTAAGTATGTACTTTTCCTTTTTTGACTGTACTCACTTTTAATGAACGGTTTGTGTCTCTGATAATACTTCTAGTGAAAAATTTGGTCTCTGGTAATAATATTTACTAAATTTATTTATATTTTTAATGAATGGTTTGTGTCTCTTGATAATACTTTGAGTCAAAAATTTGTGTCTCTGGTAATAAAATTTGAAATTATTAAATAAATACACAGAAATATTATCATTGCCAGTTTAGTTTACATTCAGTGTGACTGTTTTATTATAGATATAAAATATATTTTTTTACATGTTGGCAAGGTCTCGCCAACATCTTGTGTATTATATTATAGATTTACATTTTTTGTATTTTTAATAGTATATTTTGTGTTGTAAAAAACAATTCATCGGCTTCGCTGAAAAGGAGAACAAACAACTTTAGTAATTTTTGTTTTAAAATAAAACTTATAACTACTTAAAACAAACTTAAAACTAACTACCCTAAAGAACTAATCTAAAAGCTTAAATTGTGGCTTTATTGCCCTTCTTAATAATTTATTTCCAAAAGTAAATTATTTTTTGCTTAAGTTGATCTTTGTTAGGAATGAATTGATCATAAAACATTTCATTTGATCATACAACATCATTTACTTGAAATTGTAAGAATCGTTAATGCTTTTATTTAAATTTAAGGGAATTTTTTTATTTGAGGCATTTCTTTTATAGTGATATATAAGAGAAATTTTTTTTATGTTTTCAATATAATTATGTTTATCTAAGAAAACAAATGCTTCCGGAGAAATGAAGCCTGAAAGCAAATTTTTTTCTATATAAAATTCGTTTTCATACCACGGGTGACAAATTAGTGAATTTTGGTTTGTCTCAATACTTCTTTGGATGTGATTTCTTATTAAATTAATTATAAAATTATCTATTCTAACAATTTTAGCCTCATTATAGGTAGATTTATTTGAGTAGTACTGTTGATAATTTCTGGCGGGGTTGATACGTAAATTTGTGCAAGTTCTAATGCAGTGTCCTTCAAAAATCTTTATTCTTTTCATGATTTAAGCGCTGATGTTAAACCATATAGGGCAGTCATATGTGTTAAGGCGTTGTTTTAGTAAAAACACCAGATTTTAAGTATTTGTGCGAAACACAGCTCAAATATAAACATCAGCTTAATATAGATAAATCTAATATATAAAGCAGAAATTCTGTTTGTTTGTTTGTTTGTGCCCTTTTCACGAAAAAACCACCAGTCCGATTGCAACCAAATTTTGCAGGAACATTTCTACGACCCCGGAAAGTGTTATATGCTACATGATGTTTTGGTTCATTAATCCATTGCCGCCCGAGAGTTATTTAAAGCTTTTTCGTTTTTTCGTTGTCCTGCCTAAATGGTTCGATCGATTGAGTTGAAAATTTGTACAAATGTTCTTCTCAGCTTTGGACGGGTGCCGAAGAAATTTCGATACCATTTGTTAGCCGGATTCGGCCCGGCGGACTTCCAAAAAAAATTTTGTTTCCGATTTATGTCCAATTTTGTATGTCGGCTTTATGGTTCGAAAAAAAGCTTGTGAGAAATTTTTATGAAGTTCCGTTAACTCGTTTGGGCAAGGGAGCCGAACGAAGTTCATTAAATTTTTCTGTTGTCCTGTTTAAACGGTTTGACCAATTGAGTTGAAAATTTACAAAAGTGTAGCTCTTTACCACAGGAGCTCACTGAGTTGATTTGGTTACGATCCATTAACCTGTTTCGGCACCAGGGGTCAGTGAAGTTTTGTAATTTACTTAGTTGTCGCACTTAAACTGTTCGACCAATTGAGTTAAAATTTATCAAAGTGTAGCTCTTTACAACAGAAGCTTACTGAGTTGATTTGGTTAGGATCCATTAACCCGTTTCGGCACCAGGGCTCAATGAAATTTTTCAATTTCTTTGTTGTCGCGCTTAAACGGTTTTGTCAATTGAATTGAAAATTTACAAAAGTGTAGCTCTTTACCACAGGAGGTCACTGAGGTGATTTTTTTTACGATCCATTAACCCGTTTCGGCACCAGGGCTCAATAACATTTTTTAATTTCTTTGCTGACGCACTTGAACAGTTTTACCAATTGAGTTGAAAATTTACAAAAGTGTAGGTTTTTATAACAAAAGCTTTCTGAGTTGATTTGGTTACGATACATTAACCCACCAGCCTTCAGGCCATGAAATTCTCATTTTTTGTTGTTGTGCTTAAACGATTTGACCAATTGAAAATTTGCACAAGTATTGCACTTTGGCAGACAAACTCATTCAATGAATTTTGTTGTGATACATTAACACATTTCGACACGATAGACTGTCAAAAAAAAATTTTGTTTCTAATTTCTGTCTAATTTGGCAGGATGAATTTATGGTTCTAAATTAAGCCTGTGACAAAATGTTTGTTAACGTTTATTAACACATTTCCGCACGAGCACTTATTAATAATATTTTTCCTAATTTTGTGTATTGTTATTATTATTAAAAAGATATTTCCAACATTCTTTACTTTTATCTATACCGTTTCTAATATTCCATAAAAACCTTTCAATGTAAATTTCTAATATAGAACAGTAATTAAAGTAACCTTATTAAGTATCTTAAGAATACTGTGTTTAAGTCTTAACAACATAACATTTTCGGCCGTTGTTTAAAAACAGAAACAATCTCCTACATTAGACAATCATCGTGTCATCATTCAGAAATGCATTACTTACATGTGGCCTTTACATGTGATCTACCTATATAAGATGCATGTGTATAACATGTTTCCCATAAAATATCATTGAAATATGCACATATAGTATGTATAATATCCGTATATTTAAAAATACTATAAACTTAATCAATTAAATTAGAAAACATATTCACATTTCTGTACATCATTTAATCAAAAATGAGTACATACATATTTAAAGAACAGAAAACCTTATATTCTTATCCATATACAATTTTTACACATATTTTTAGCCAATCAATTTGGAAACATAATTAGAAAAATTAAAGGTAAAAAAATTCTGGTTGATTTATAAAGGTAAAAAACAATCATGTATTTTTTATTTTGAAAATATGTCAAACAGAACCTGAAATGTACGCATTTAAAAAGAAGTTTTTTCAAAATTTGAACATCTGTCGGTGCTGTAGGATCTCCAACGGTGAGGGTACATAAAAAAGTTGTTCTACAACATTACTCTTTTAAGAGACCTATGCATAGTTAATATTTCATTGCTCTTTATTAAACAGTATATAAGTTTTAACAGACGGAGGACCAGAGCGAACTTAATAACAAATTTTTCAAAATGTGCTTAAAAGGATAATTCACCTAAACATGAAGTGACATTACTTACAAAAAAAAAATTGATTACATTATGGTCTTTTATAATTTAAATAAGATTTTATGTTTCGGTATCAAGGAATATTATCGAATATATAAGTTTTGTAAGCAGATGGTGGGACAGAGCGAACCTAATAGCAAATTTTTCAAAATGTGCTAAAAGGATAATTCACAAAACATGAAGTGACATTACTTACGAAATAAAATGTACTACATTATGGTCATAATTGAATTGCGATTTTATGTCTCGGTATTAAAGAATATATTGTGGATATTCACTTCGCCGTAATTGTGTACTCAATAGATTATTGATTCCTTTAAAAAAATTTTGTAGAAGAATTGTCTCTAATTCTTGGCTCTGTTTATTCAATTTAACTAAATCTAATAAAAAATAGAATATAAACTACCAGCATCTGTAAACGCATAATAATAAGTTAACTATATTAATTAAATTATATTAACGCAGAAACAAAAGTTAATAATTTTTATTTCATAAAGCCAATAAAATACTCCAGGCAACGCCGGGTACTCTGCTAGTATAATATAATAAGAACTGACAGAAAATTTTAAGAAGAAGGCGGTGGTATTAATTGCCATATGTGTCAAAAATAAAATAAAATATAATAAAATAAAAGAATATTCCTTTGATAATTTTATCTGTTTAGAAACTTGCATTATTTGTATGAAACTCCCAAACAATAAAAATCTATATATTATATCCGTCCCCAAAAAAGCGCGCATTACTTCATCAATGAATTTACAAAAATTTTTGAAATATTATGCTTAGACAATCCGAATAATTATTTCATAATATGTGGCGATTTTAACGCTAAACATTGTGATTGGCTTAACCCAAATAATTTATAGTAGAGGGATATGTAAAGGTAATTTGAAAAAGGAATGGTCGTTGGTTAACAATATCTCAAATAAATCATCTAACAAAAGTAGATCTATTGTGTTAACTAAAAATGGGTCTTTCATGTTTGATGAAACATTAATAGCTAATGAATTTAAAGATTTTTTTGTGTCGGTCGCTGTTAATCAAACACACATTATTAATCACTCTGTATGTAATTGTTGCGAAATTTAGGTCTTATAGCTGATTCTATTAATATTAGTAGTCCCCGACTTACGACCGTTCGACTTACGACTATTCGCACTTCCGACCAATTTTATTCGTACAAAATGCTAAAAGAAAACGAACAGATAAAATATATATGTATATGTACTATTTGAATTTTTTTAACTAAGAAAAAGGATTTATTATAAGATTTTTTATCACAACATTCTTAATTTACGGTTGCTAAGGAAATATTTCATAACAACACAAAAACTAAAAAAATATGATCCATATTTTTTTAAATTAATAATACGCAATTGTTTAGTTTTACATTACATATTTTAATTCTTGTGTTACAGTCGCAATTTTTTTAAGTGAATAATTTTATATCATCCTAAAAATGGCTGGAACGAATAAAAATAGAAATAAAAGAAGTGTTATAGACTTGGAAACCAAACATAAATTAATTGTGCAATTTGAAAATGGTAAAAAAGTGAAAGATATAGCACATGATCTTAAACTATCTCATTCAACAATATCCACGATTTTAAAGAATAAAAAACGAATTTTGCAATCTGTTCAAGAATCGGCATCTATGAAATCTACAATAATAACCAAAAATAGACAAGGCCCGATACATGATATGGAAAAACTATTAGTGATTTGGATGGAAGATTTAATTCAAAAACGAATTCCTCTAAGTCTCGCAATCATCCAAAATAAAGCACTTAGTCTTTTCGAAATGTTAAAATTAAAGGCAGATAAAGACTATAATCAGACTTTTAGTGCAAGCCATGGCTGGTTTCAAAGATTTAGAAAGAGAGCAAATTTTCAAAATGTAAAAATTAGTGGAGAGGCAGCCAGCGCTGATAATAAAGCTGCTGAGGAGTTTGTACTTAAATTCGACGAGTTTCTACAAGAGAATAATTATACAAAGGAACAAATATTTAATGTAGATGAGACCGGTCTATATTGGAAGAAGATGCCTGAACATACGTACATTCATAAGAACGAAAAAAGTATGCCAGGGTTCAAAGCTTTTAAGGACCGAATAACGGTTTTATTAGGTGGAAATATTGCTGGTTACAAATTGAAACCTTTTGTAATACATCGCGCTAAAAATCCAAGAGCATTTAAAGGTGTAAATATTAAAATGTTACCAGTGCATTACGAATCAAATAAAAATGCATGGATGACACAATTACTTTTTGAGCACTGGTTTACGAAAATATTTGCAACAGAAGTAAAAGAATATTGTAATCAACAAAAGATTCCTTTTAAAATACTTTTATTGCTAGATAATGCACCTGGACATCCACCGCACCTATGCGACTTACATCCGAACATTCAAATTATGTATCTGCCTCCAAATACTACCAGTATTTTCCAACCCATGGATCAGGGTGCTATAGCTACATTTAAGGCCTATTATTTAAAAATTACATTTTCTCAAGCAATTATGGCTCTTGAAGAGGGGATGTCTTTAAAAGAATTTTGGTCCAAGTATAATATTCTTCAAGGAATCAAAAATATAGGTAGTGGATGGGAAGAAGTCACGCCTTCCTGTATGAGCGGAATATGGAAAAAATTAACAAAACGATTTGAAGAATCTACTAGTTCGTCCATTGAAAATGAAGTTGATATTGAGCAAATTACAGATCAAATCGTAGAGCTTGGCCAGCAGCTAGAACTTGATGTTGACAGTGAAGATATTAACCAACTTATTGCATACGAAGTGGATGACCTAACGAACGAAGATCTATTGGGAATTGAAGAACAATGTGTTGCAGAAGGCCAAGATAAAAGCAAACCAGATGAGGAAGAAAGCCAACAAAAAAAATTCTCAACAAAAGAAATGAGTGCTGCTTTTCACCAAATTAATAAGGGAATGTTAAAATTAGAACAAATGGATGCAAATGAAGAGCGATTCTCAAAAGTAAATAAGTTAGTTCAGGAAAACTTGGCTTGTTATCAAGAAATTTACCGGAAAATGAAAGCTCAGACTGTTCAAACGACATTACATAGATATGTTGAAAAAACCGGCACTGGATGTTCTGTTGCTGAAGACAACGCAATGGATTGCACTCATGTAATAAGTTCAGATGATGAAGACATGTAAATAACTTTAAATATAATATATTTTTGTTGAATTGAATTTTTTTATTATTATGTATATTTTTGTTTTAATATGTATGTACATATTTTTGAATTCTGTAATATTATTTCAATATATTTTTGTGTTTATTATTATTATTATTTTAAATAAAAATTGAACTATGAATATCAATTTTGTGTAGTTTAATTTTTCTCTAATAACATTAATATTAGGTAGTGTTAGGAATTTAGTATTTCTAAGTTTTTCTTGTTGTTTTTCTATATGACACTCGACTTACGACTTAATCGACTTACGACCGACGTCCAGGAACCTATCTCGGTCGTAAGTCGAGGAATACCTTTGTACCAATAGTTTTGTTTTTAACCAAATTTCATCTTTTGAATTACATAAAATTATTATGTCTTTAAATAATTCTAATTCATGTCGTGTTGATGGTTTATCTAACCATTAAAAAATATATGTTCGAATGTTGTGGATATTTTAGCGTACATTTTCAATTTGAGTGTTATATCTGGAGTATTTCCAGAACAGCTCAAAAAGGCAATTATTTTACTATTATTTAAGAAAGGCCATGTAAAAGATATTGTGAACTACAGACCAATTTCCATACTATCATCAATTTCAAAAATTTTTGAAAAAGGTATCAAAAATAAAGTGTTGTGTTTCTTAAATAAATCTAATTTTTTTAGTTCAATGCAATTTGGTTTTCTGAAGGGATTATCCACAAAAGATGCACTTTTAGAGTTTTGTACTAGTGTGCAAAAAGGGCTTGATAATAAGAAGTGTTGTGCAGGTCTCTTTGTGGATATTACTAAAGCTTTCGACATGGTAAACCACGAAATTCTCTTAAAAAACTGTACTCAGCCGGCTTTATATATTATTGGTTCCGATCATATTTATATTGCAGATCTCAGCGGGTAAAAATTGGTGAATCCTTCAGCAATAGTACAATTATAGGAACGGGAGTTCCACAAGGGTCTGTATTAGGGCCGATCCTTTTTTTAATTTATATCAATTCACTTTCCAAACAAAAATTTTCCGGTAAAGTAACTGCGTTTGCTGATGATCTTGCTTACTCATTTGCCCCTGATAACCTAGTCAATTTAACTGCTAATATAATAAAGATCTACCTACACTTAGGCTTTGGTTTTCTGAACATAATCTGGTAATAAGCAAAAAAAGAAAATTAATGTATTTTAATATTACCCAGCAATTGACTTCCAAACCTGATGTATATTTTCATGCTTCTGAGTGTGAACGATTTACCTTAAGAAATAACAATTGCCTTTCTAATTTAAACTATAAGTAGTTTGATGTCAATATTAACTGTAATGATAACTGTTTTAAAATTGATATTGTTAATCACTTTAAATATCTTGGCATTACTATTGGTGCTAACATAAACTGGTCTGAGCATACAAAATTATTAAGACAATATTTTCTATCTAATTTACGGCAGTTTTATCAACTAAAAAATCTATGCTTTCGCAATACTCTAAAAACATTTTACTATGGAATCTTTCATTCTAAGCTGCAATATGGCATTAGTTCTTGGGGGAGTGCTTATTATAATAAAATCCATCCATTATTTATTCTGCAGTGTGTAGTTAGAAGAATATTTAGTGTGTAGTTAGAAGAACATGCAATAAAAGCCATCTATACCCTTCAGTTGATTTATTTAAAGAATTAAAAATTACCTGTACGCCAGTTGTTATACCCTGCACATTAAGTATAGGGTATATTAACTTTGGTATGGTTTTTGTAACCACCAAAAGGAAGCGAGTTAGGTATAGACATGTATATAAATTCTGAATCAAGATCACCTCCTGAGTCGATTTAGCGATGTCCGTCCGTCCGTCCGTACGCACGATAACTCAAAAAATAATGATGCTTATACTGTAGGTTAATGATGATGAAATAATGATGAAATATGATGTTAATAATGATGAAATTTATACTGTAGGTTAACAATGACTGAGGTAAGGCGGGGATTATAAATGGGCGAAATCGGACCATGCGTTCGGGTACCTCCCATACAACTCCCAAAACCGAATACGCATATCTTCGAAATTAATAAAGATAGAAACTTAAAATTTTGTACGAGGCTGTGTTTTTCTGAATCCCTGATATCCCTAAAATTTGAGATGAATTGGAGGGGTTGTTCGTTCCCATACAACTTTCAAAACCGAACAAGCATATCTTCGAAATTAATAAAGATAAAAACTTCAAATTTAGTACTAGGGTGTTGTTTCCTGAATCCCTTATTTGTCCAAAATTTTAGATGAATTGGAGGAGCTATTCGAGTACCTCCCATACAACTCCCAAAACCGAACAAACATATCTTCGAAATTAATAAAGAAAGGAACTTCAAAATTGATACGAGGGTGCTGTTTCCTAAATCCCTGATTTGCCTAAAATTTGAGATGAATTGGAGTGATCGTTCGGGTACCTCCCATACAACTCCCAAAACCGAACAAGCATATCTTCGAAATTAATAAAGATACAAAATGCAAATTTGTTACCAGGGTGTTGTTTCTTGAATCCCTGATTTGCCTAAAATTTCAGATGAATTGGGGTGGTGGTCCGGGTACCTTCACACACTTCCCAAGACCTTACAAGCATATCTTCGAATTTAATAAAGATAAAAACCTGAAATTTTGTACAAAGGTTGTAAAAGCATTTATTTTTTTTAGCTTATATTAAATACCTAACTAAAATAACTTATGGATTTTTAATTTAATTTGAATTTTTTAGGTGTTTAGGGTATAAATAAGTCGGTTGCATCGACTTACTGTTACATTTACTTGTTTTATTTTAAAATTTCAAAAATATTTTTTATTAAGTGCGGATATTTGAATAGTAGAATTTCAAATGATTATAACTTACGTATTAATAATAGCCAGTTTGTTTACATTCCGTCGTTCTGTACAACTAATTGCCGTAATTGTTACAAGATCGTATCAGCCCGACTTTTCAATAAATTTCCTGAATCGTTAAGGTATACGCGAAACCTAAACAAATTTTTGAGATTATTAAAATCTTGCCTTCTAAATTTTGGGCATAAAGAAATAGAAATTTTGCTAGAGAATCCTTTTTAGTTTATAGTTTATTTTTTACCATTCATTTCCTACTTGTATTTTTTGCATTATATAATTCTAATTAAGAAATTTCATACTAATTAATTTAATTTATATTTTTCACCTTACATAACTTTTTAAAATTTTTAGTTTATAATATTATTGTTATTTTAATTAATACAAATATGAATTGAAGTGACATTTAACACTATTTTTTGTACTACAGTAAAATAAAAATGTCACTATAACTATTTCCTTTTTATATTATAATAATTATTAATATTACTTTGTAATCCTGGTAAAATTAAATAATTTTTCTGTATTTAATTGAATTATGTATTATATATTATATTTGAATTGTAGCTATTTATAAAAGGAAATAAAGAAAACATCTAAATATAAAAATCTAATCTAAATCTAAAGGAACTAGGATTCTAAAATTTTTACTACCTATTTTTACTACTAAAATTTTTATTTCACTTTTGTAAAACTGTTAGTTTCGCTATTTAAATTCAGTAAGATCGACAGATGCGTTCGGATAGCTGTCATACAACTTCTTTATTTATATGAAAATAACTGTTTAGTGTCTATTGAAGCTTGGTATCTAAATTTTTGTGAAAAGATATCAAGTTGCATGCCAACAACTTCTATAAAATTTCGTTGGTCTAGTATAGCAGGCATAAAACTCCAAAATTTACATAAACATATCTTGGTACTTAATTAAGTCAAACATTTGGAATTGTGTAAAAGATGATCAAGTTTTATGGAAACAACTTATATTATATTCCTACGAGTATCTTAATGTTCACACAGTCTACTTTACACTGTTCCTCGTTAATATACATATGTTGATCAATTTTTAAAAAAATTTGTCCAAAAACTAGTTTGATAAATTGTAAAGGTTAATTTTCCTCTGCGACTTAAATTTAGTATTAAAATTTAATAATCATTAACGACCATATATTTCAAGTTTTTATACCGGTATGAACTATGTTCAAGGGTATAATAAATTTACCATTACGTTTGTGACACCTTCAATGTGTCGAGCTAGATATAGTGTCAAAAGTATGGATCGGCTCAGAATTGAATTCTGGGTCAATTAAACTGAATCATCGGTCCGCACGATAACTTAAAAAATAAAGGAGTTAAGAGGCCGAAATTCACTTTTGAAAAATTGCTAGTTTTGCTATTTAAATCCAACATTTTCGGTAGGCGGTTCGAGTAGCTGCCATACAACTTCTTTTTTTTTATGGAAATAACTCAGTACCTATTAAAGCTAGGTTTCTGAAATTTTGCAAATGATGGTCAAGTTTTATGCCAACAACTTCTGTAAAATTTGGTTGTGGTGGTAAGACGGGTTCGGGCAGCTGCCATACAACTTATCCGTTTAAATGAGAATAACTCAGTGTTTATTGAAGCTAGTAATCTGAAATTTAGTAAAGAGGTGTCGAGTTACATGCCAACAACTTTAGTAAAATTTGGTTGGTGTAGAGCACCTCTGGAACCTGCACCTCTTGGAAGTTAATGAAGCTAGGGATCTGAAAACTTACAAATAATGATCAAGTTTTATGGCCACAACTTCTGTAAAATTTTCTTGTGCTGGTGCAACAGGTTCGGATACCTGCCATACAACTTCGTTTTTTAAATGAAAATAACTCAGTGTCTATTGAAGCTAGGTATCTGAAGTTTAGTGAAAAGTTGTCGAGTTACCTGCCAAAAACTTTTGTAAAATTTGATTGGTCTAAAGTAGCCGGTTCAGGTTTCTCTCATTTCTTGGTACTTAATGAAGCTAGATGCAATAGATTCGGGTAGTTGTCATACAACTCCACTATTTACATAAATATATCTTTGTAGTTAACGTCAGTACTAAAACATCTGAATGATTTTAAAAGATGATCAAGTTTTGTAGAAAAGGATATATTACATTCATACCGGTATCCTGAAGTTGACACAGTCTACTCTACTGCACTCTTCCTCGTTTATTTATACAATTAGCCTTTAACCTGCTCCGGCGCGTTGTTTTTTTTAAAGATTTTTTCATAATTCATATACTTATATTGGCTAAATTACACATATTGCCATTATATGTAGAGCATAACACGCAATCTACATAGCATCATATGACAAAAGAGATTAGTAACTAAAAAACACCTCTATATAAGGATGTTTAACCTACATTGTTACTAAGATAATAGCGAACCTTAAAGAATTTTTCTTCTCTAAGAGTTGATTAAAATTTCTTGCATTAACTTATATAAATTATATTTTAAAACGTTAAAAATCAAAACAAAGAAAGAACTCTTATACTTCCTAAAATATTAAAAATTAAAAAAAAAATGACTTTATCAGTATTTTTCAATATTTTTATTACAAATCTTTTATATACATGGCTGGTGGCGCACTGATAATAAATTAAAAAGTCAAATGAAAAAAATGTTGGGTCACTTTAATAATTCTTATAGATTGTTTTATTTTTAAATGGAAAAATGGAATTTTTAAGATAAAATATATAAAGAGAACAACTCGGCTGCGTTAATTTCAAACTGGGCTGTTTACTTTAATGTTTAATTTTTATTAAGAATAAATTGGAATTGCTAACTTTTTGATTTTATTTATAATGGTTACATTGAAATAATTTTATAGGACCTTATATAACGAAAGGTTGGACAAAATTTAATTCACAATATTTATTTTATTTATTTATTCGTAATATACATTGAGACGATAAGTCTCTAAAATGTATGTATATATGTAGTAAATGTTTCAAATGACGAAATGAACTAAGTTCCAAGTCCCTAACACCCAAAAGCAAAAATAAATTAACCCCGTAATTTTTATATTACTTCCTGGTACGCTACGTAGTTCGAAAGAAATACAAAATCTGTTAATTACAAAATATTTTAAGTGTTTTCTGATATAAAAAAAAATAATTAAGAGGGACTCTATATTTGATTATAAAATGAGGGTTTTATATTCTTATGACGTGTGTGGGATTCACACTCCCACTTCCTCAGTGTTTACAATGTATTTCATACGCTCTTACCCACAAGACCATCGAGGCCCCACTATTTTAAATTCTTTGATATTAAAATAATAAGTATGTAAAAATATAATTAGAAGAAATTTTAGAGTTTGAAAAAATCAAGTATTTACACTTCATCGAAAATATTTTGAATAATACTTATATATGATTCCAAAAAAAATTTTGAATACTTTGAATAATATGTGTACGCGGCGTTAGTTTAATTTTGCTGAAATCGCGTTACTTTATAGTATTAAAAACTGCACACAAGTTCTTAGCATACGCAACATATGTTTATTATATTCATTAGCCAATAGGATATGGCATCAACCTAATTATTCATTTTGGCAAGTTATTATGCAAAATGGTAGTTCATAAATATCTAAACGTCATTAGCATATAGTTCGTAGAGAAGTTTTCATTTGTATTGCATTTATGAAATTTGAACCTCTTACTTATACATATTATTGGAACCCAAAGTTTCTATCCTATTATAAAATTCCACGTAATTTGGTATACATACATATTTTGTATTGATAAAAGCTGATTTTTTAACCAACTCTAAAATATATACTTTAAAAATAACTGACGAAATTTTTCATCAAAATTCATCTTTTTTTCGACATTTTATATTGTAATTTTTTTGGCTATTCGACATATTTTTATTCTACATTTTTTGTATTTCATCAAAAGACAGGCGTGTATAACTCTTGTATTTTTTCAATTTCCACTTTTTTTCGAGATTTTCATTTACTTAAAAAATTAAATATTTACATAACATAAATTACTAAAGTAAAAATTCTTCACTTAAAGTAAAAATGTCTTCACTTAAAGTAAAAATTTTCTCACTTAAAGTAAAAAAAATGTTCATTTACTTAAAATATTAAATATTTACAGAACACAAGTTACTAAAGTCAAAATTGTTCACTTAAAGTAAAAATATCTTCACTGAAAGTAAAAATTTCTTCACTTAAAGTAAACAATGTCCATTTACTTAAAATAAAAAGAATTTCACTTAAAGTAAACATTTTTTTAGAAATTAAATAAAGGTATCTATTATGTGTGCACTTTCAATTTATTTCTACTTTAGTTAATTTCAATTTAATTTCTAAATTTTCAAAAATCACTAGGTAAAATCCCAGGTTTAATTTCACGTGCGATCAATTCAACTTTTTATTTGTCAAATACATTTAGAGTTGAAAACCGCAGCATTCAATGGAATTTTGATTAGTATAGAATTATATGATCTGTGAAATTGTTCTAGTGGAATCAGACGATTACCATAAAAAATTTAAATTATACAAACATTGTTTTAATAAAAATTTCTAAAAAATATCTGTCCCACATCCGAAGAGAAAAGGGCCATTCAAATTAAATTGTAACATTTATATTACACATTTAATAAAAAATAAATAAATATAATATAATATAAATAATAAAAAATATTTTTAATTTATAATAATTTCATCAGAATAACGAAAATATAACGGGATAACACCGTATATTATAATTTATATATACATACATTATTTTATTTACTTCATTTTTATTTTATTTATTTATGATTTTAAATTTATTTTTAACTTTTCATCTCTTTTATTATTTAAAATGAAAAATTTTAATAATCATTTTAGATGTTTATTCTCACTCAAATATGCATCTGGTATATGAATGTGCTTGATAATGTATTTTTAGACTTGGCTGTTATACTGAAATTCTTTTAAGAAATTTTAAAGTGTATTTTTTTCCGATTCGACTAGACTATGCCATATTTAATAAAAAACTAAAATTAAAAAAAAAAAATTATTATAAAAAAATAAAAATAATTTTAAAAATTTTTAAATTAAAAAAAAAATTTAAATACGCACATCTTTAAAAACACAAATACACCTACCAAAACATTTATTTCTTTTTGTTCTCTATTCATTCCTAAATAAATAATACGTCCGATAAACTGAAATACAAATACTAGAGATACAAATTTTTGATCTTAAAACTAAACTTAATTATATTAATAATAATATTTTTGTATAAAAAAAAACAAAGGAATTAAATCAAACTTATAGTAGGTATTTATTTGTATTTTCTCAATTATTATAATGATAAGAGAACATTACTAGTATGTATTTGTGTTTCATAATATAATACAATATTTATTTATTTCATAAAATTTGTTCATTGGTACAAAATGCTATAAATACGTGTTTTTAAAAAAAATAAAGATCATTTTATACGAATCATTTGTTATGAACACATGTTAACATGGCGACGAATTAAATTCAAATTCAGATTTCCCAAAAAACAACATAACATTTTCCAGTGAAAACCACTTTTAATTGATAATGAAAATGAATATAATGATTGCAGTGATAAAGAAAAATATGCAGAAATCCATTAAAATTTTTTTTGAATTTTTTATTTTTCATATTTTATTTTAAATTATTATAAATTTGAAATTTGTTTCGTTGAATTTATTTCATTTTTAATTTTTAAAAATATAAAGTATTTTTTGAAGAAATGTTGCATCACCAGTTAGAAATTGTAAGTAGTCAAAAATTGGAAATTCCCCATTTTTCCATATTATAATACCTGTAACTTAAACACCTGTCCACATTTTTTTTTTGTTGTAATATAGAAAAATTAAAGTTCCAACATTATATTTTTATTTCTCTTAACAACTTTTGTGTGACTTGATTTTTGCCAATTTTTTTTTAAAAATTTTTCTAACAATTTTTTTTTATTTTTTATTTTTCATCGACCGCATACATGAATGTATAAGATAGGTATAGTTTTCATACCAAAAATTTGTACCCGAGATTTTTACAAATATGCATTACTCCATGTAACGTGATGTCCGGCTATGTGTATGACTTATCTGACTAAGTTTTATATAATTGAATAACATATTTTTTGCTAAGACCAAATTATTATGTATGTACATATTATAAACATCTTTTTTTTTGTTTTCTTAACTATGCATATGTGTACATGGTGTACATATTCTCTTGTTGATGACGTAAAATTTAAATTGAAAATTTTTGTTAGTAGATTCAATATTAATGTGTTTGTTTTGGATTTGTTTACAGTTTTTATTATTTTTTACTTTTAATATTTCAGTATTAAAAAAATAAGGCAGAATGTAAACCAACAGTTTTTAAAAGCGCACATTTTCAAAATATAATATAATGTGTTTGTTTTGGATTTGTTTACAGTTTTTATTATTTTTTACTTTTAATATTTCAGTATGAAAAAAATAAGGCAGAATGTAAACCAACAGTTTTTAAAAGCGCACATTTCCAAAATATAATATAAACTGTTTAGAATTGTAACTTGCACCAAAATTTTAAAATTTCATATAAGAAAAATGTGAAAATAGGATTTTTTTGCAATTTTAAGAGGCTGTAAATCTGGAACCCTATATAACTAAGAAAAACCGTTAATACAAGTAAAATATATATTACTGGAGCTTTAATTTTTATATCTTGCCGAAGAAATATTTGTACTGGTGCCTAAGTTACAGGTGTCTAAAAATAGCATATTTTCAATTTTTGAGCCCTAATAGGTCTTAAACAGGAAGTGGTACAAAAATATTTTCTGAGAAAACTTATACTAATTCTAAAAATTCTTTCTTGTCTCAATTTCAAGTTCCTATCTCAAATCGTGCCGGAGTTATGAAAACAGCAATATCATACAAAATTTGGTTTTCACATAACAGTAAAATTTAAATAGTAAATTACGTAATGCTGCATAATTTTGATATTGTTTTATATAGGTATGAAAATTTCCGGTCTTCTAGTATTTTTATACCCGTATGAACTATGTTCAAGGGTATAATAAATTTGCCATTACGACTGTGACACCTTAAAAGAGTCGAGCTAGATATAGTGTCAAAGATTGGCTCAGAATCAAATTCTGAGTCGATTAAACCATGTACGTCCGTCCGATAACTCAAAAAATAAAGGAACTAGGAGGCTGAAATATTTTTTACGTCACTTTTGCAAAATTGTTAGTTTTGCTATTTAAATCCAGCATTTTCGGCCGCCGGTATCGAGTAGCTGCTATACAACTTCTTTCTTTAAATGGAAATAACTCAGTGACTATTCAAGATAGGTATCTGAAATTTTGCAAATGATGTTGATGACAAGTTCGGGTAGCTGCTATACAACTTCTCTTTTTAAGTCTGACTCATGGCGCAGTAGTTAAGTCGCCAACCTTTCAATCGAAGGGTCTTGGGTTCAAACCCTGGTCAGGTCATAAATAAAAAATATGTAGTACTTTTATATCGTAATAATGTATATCGTATAATTAATAGTAGTAATAATAACAATAATAATATTAATAATAATGAAAGTAATAGTAATAATATCAATAATTATAATAATAATAATAGCTGCTACAGTAGGGCTATCTTTGATTATATCATACAAGTAAGGTGTTATATACTGCTGCACGTTGTAATTCACGGATGGCGCTGATTCTGTAGTAAAATAATAAATATAATAATAATAGAAATAATAATAATAATAATAATAATAATAGTAATAGTAATAATAACAATAATTATATTAATAATAATAATAATAGTAATAATAATAATAGCTGCTACAGTGGAGCCATCTTTGGTTATATCATGCAAGTAAGATGTTATATACTGCTGCATGCAAAAACTTTTGTAAAATTTGATTGGTCTAAAGCAGCCGGTTCAGGCTTCTTGCATTTCTTCGAACTTAATGAAGATTCGAAGATGCGCGTAATAGATTCGAATAGCTGTCATACAACTCCACAATTTACATAAATATATATCTATATTTAACGTCGGTACTAAAACATCTGAATGTTTTTAAAAGATGGTCAAGTTTTATAGAAACAGGATATATTACGTTCATACGGGTATCTCAGAGTTGACACAGTCTACTCTACTGCACTCTTTCTCGTTAGATTGTAAAACTACTATGCAAAGAGTGAGATATATAGATCTGAAAAAAGGGCTTTTTTGTAATTTTGGGTGGCTGTAACTCTGGAACCATATACAATTAAAAGAAACCATTAACACATGTAAAAATATATTACTGAAGCTTTAATTTTTTTGTCTTGCTGAAGAAAAATGTATATAGGTGCCTAAGTTACAGGTGTTTGAAAATAGCAAATTTTCTATTTTTGAGCTCTAATAGCTAATAAAGCGGGGGTGATCCAAAAAAACATTCTGAGGAAACTTATACTAATCCAAAAAGTTTTATCTTGCCTCAAAATTTCAAGCCCCAATTTAACAGCACCGAACAGTACCGAAATTAATATAAATAATTACCGAAATTTTGTTTCTCGCTTTTTCTAAAGGAAATTCTTACTGTAATTTCACAATTATATAATAATTTTAATAATAATTAACAAAATTCTCTTTCTCTTTTTAATAAAGGTAATTATTATTAATATTTCATATTGTAACATATAGTATAATAGTAAATTAATTTTATTCTTAATTCTACTCGTCACAACTTCTTGTGACTTCTACTCAGTCACACATTCTACTCAGCAGATGTCATCGTCATAGTATGATATATTAATTTAACTAATTTCTAATCATCGCTTTGGATAGATTTCTTATGTACTAAGATCATATGTCCCTTTTGTAATATCGAATATCTTTAATTTACTATATTATAAAATGTAATTTGTTACTGCTGAGTTCAATGAACTATATTACATAAGGAACTATATGATTATAGTGTTATAGTATTTTTGTCAGTTTGAATAAATGTTATTATGCTATATTTTAACTTTTAAATTTTAATCGTAACCGAACCGCCTAATTGTTAGCATTATAATTTAAATTTCTAAATTAAACTATATTCTTAAATTAAATTACTCTTTTAACGTATAGACATTTTACAAAATAATTAATATTGAATTTTTTAGAACTGTTGTAATAATTGAATTCTTTTTTTGAGTTGTAGAACATTATAATAAGTTTTTTTTTTTTTAAATATAAACATAAATTTTTTCCGAAATCAAATTAAACAAGGTAGAATGTAAACCAACGGTTTTTAAAAGCGCACATTTTCAAAACACAATACAAACTGTTGAGAATTGTGACTTGCACAAAAATTTGATAATTTTTAAAAATAAAATTTAAGAAATTTTTTGTAATAAGAAAATATGTGAAAATAACACTTTGCTGCAATTTTGAGGGGTTGTAAATCCGGAACCCTTTATAACAAAGAAAAACCGTTAACACACGTAAAAATATATTACTGGAACTTTAATTTTTATGTCTTGCCGAAGAAAAATTTGTGCAGGTGCCTAAAAATAGCGAATTTTCAATTTTTCAGCCCTTATAGCTCATAAACAGGAAAAAATTTTTGAGCAAACTATACTAATTCTAAAAGTTCTTTCTTGCCGCAAAATTTCAAGCCCCTATCTAAAAGCGTGCCGGAGTTATGAAAAATCATGCAAAATTTGGTTTTCACATAACGGTAAATTTAAATTTTAATTTTGATATTTATTTATAAAGTTAAAAAAAATACCTGTCGCATGACGTTTTCAGATTGAAAAAATGTTAAGCAGATCATGAAATATGCACATTTAAAAATGTAAAGCTTTTTCAAAGTTTTAGGGGCTGTAGTTCCTTGATGGATGGGGCTACATGAAAAAGTGGTTCCACAAAATTAATTTTTTTATAAGACCTACCCATGGTTAAAAGTTTTTTTCTCTATATTTAACGGTGTAGAAGTTTTGTAAACTGACGGATAGAAGGACGGACGGACAAAGTGAAACTAATAGGCACATTTGTTTTGGAAATGTGCAAAACAATCATGTACAATATGTATGAAATATGAAAGTATTTATGAAGTATGAATGAATGTACATATTTCTATGATTAATTCATTGGCTATTATTGGTCCTGTTTCCACGTGTCAATAAGAGTATGCCTTTTTTAGCACATTTCCAAAAAAAATTTGAAAAAATGTGCTTATTAGTTTCACTCTGTCCGTCCGTCCGTCTGTTTACAAAACTTCTACACCGTTAAAGATAGAGAAAAAAAATGGGTAGGTTTAACCATAGGTAGGTCTCATAAAAAAAAATAATTTTGTGGAACAACTTTTTCATGTAGCCCTCCCATTACGGAGCTACACCCCCTCAAACTTTTAAAAAGCCCTATTTTTAAATGCATATATCTTATGTTCTGCTAAAGATTTTTTCAATCTGATAACGTCATTCGACAGCTATTTTTTTTATCTCTTAAATTAGTATCAAAATTATACAATTTTTCTAAATTTAGTATTTAAATTTACCATTATGTGAAAACCAAATTTTGCATGATTTTTCTACTTTCATAACTCCGGCACGCTTCTAGATAGAGGCTTGCAATTTTGAGACAAGAAAGAACTTTTATAATTAGTATAAGTTTGCTCAGAAAATTTTTTTGGACCACCCCCTGTTTATGAGCTACTAGGGCTTAAAAATTAAAAATTTGCTATTTTTAAACACCTGTAACTTAGGAAGGTGTACACATTTTACTTCTGCAAGATATAAAAATTAAAGCTACAGTAATATATTTTTACGTGTGTTAAAGGTTTATTTTAGTTGTAAAGGGTTCCAAAGTTGCAGCTCTTCAAAATTGCGAAAAAGCCCCATTTTCAGATGTATATATCTCAGGCTCTGCGTAATAATTTTGCAATCTAAAACCGCCAGAAGATCGAAAATTTTATTACCTATATAAAACAATATCAAAATTATGTAATATTTTGTAATTTACGATTTAAATTTACCGTTATGTGAAAACCACATTTTGCATGAAATTTCTTTTTTCATAACTCCGGCACGCCTTTAGATAGGAACCTGAAATTTTGAGACAAGAAAGAACTTTTAGAATTTGTATAACTTTCCTCAGAAAATTTTTTGGTGGTACCTCCTCTTTAAGAGTTATTACGTCTCAAAAATTGAAAATTTGCTATTTTTAGACACCTGTAACTTAGGCACCTGTACAAATTTTTCTTCGGCAAGGCCTGAAAATTAAAAGTTCAATAATATATTTTTACGTGTGTTAACGGCTTTTCTTAGTTATATAGGATTCTGGAATTACGGCCCATCAAAATTTCAAAAATATCCTATTTTCACATTTTTTCTTATTACATGAAATTTTCAAATTTTTGTGTAAGTCACACTTCTAAACAGTTTCAATTGAGTTTTGGAAATGTGCGCTTTTAAAAACCGTTGGTTTACATTCTACCTTGTTTTAATTTAACATAATATGTATGTACGTTTCATACGGCCTGACCAACAAACTAATTTTATGGAGAGGATTTTCTGTCATTACTAAAAAGAGAATTTTCAACCTAAAATTTTAGCACTGATTGAATCATATATTCTCGAATTTATACATAGATAATAAAAGAATTTTTAGTAGAAAAGTCAGAAAAAATTTTATGGATTTTACACATGATTTATTCCTGTTTAAATAATGAAAGAAAAGTAATTTAAAAAAAAAAATTGGAAGAAAATATGTTTTGGAAGTTTAAAATTGAAATTGATCTTGTTTAATAATTATGAAATTAATTTATTATGAATATGAATTTAATTATTTACTTTTTCCTTTTTAAGAATATTTAAAAAAAAAAAAGTTCAAAAAATTTCCTTATTAGTTGCACCGTATCCGTTTGCTTGCAAAACTTCTACACCTTTAAAAATAGAACAATGAAATTTTAACTACTTAAAAAAATTAATGAAATAAAACTTAAGTGTCTTATTATAGAATTTAAAATAAAAAAGAATTACAAAATTTTTGTGCAAATCATCACAGTATTCAAAAATATTTTTATTATTTTTTGAAAAATATGCATCTTTAAAAATCTTTGGTTTCATTCTACCTTGTTATACCCTACACCTAAAGTATAGAGTATATTAACTTTGGTATGGAGCTTGTAACCATCAAAAGGAAGCGAGTTAGATATGAACATGTATATATATTCTGAATCAGGATCACCTCCTGAGTCGATTTAACCTTATCCGTCCGTTCGCACGATAACTCAAAAACTAGTAAAGCTATCTTGATGAAATTTATATAGTAGATTACTAATTACGAAATGAAGGCTAAGTTCGAATCTGGTGAAAATCGGTCCATGGGTTCGGATTCTGGAAGCTACCGAATGATTCCGGAGCAAACTAGAAATTTTGTAAACAGATGAACGGTCGGACCAACGGACGAACAGAATGAAATTATAATAGACATATATATTTTCAAAATTTTTTTTGGAAATGAGTTAAAAACAATGAACTTAAAATCATACAGATAAAAGAAAATTTAATTTTCCAAGTTATTATTATTTCCTTGTTATAATTGTTAAATTTTATATAATACACTACACTTCCATATACATATATATGTATATTGCATTTATATGTATTGTATATATACTTTACTTCATTGTTCATTTTTTCTTTTCTTTTTTTTGTATTACACGAAAAAAATCTAATGTCATCACAAAGTAAAAATTATATTAATATTCAGTATACAATCTAATGTTTATTGCACAACACAAGTTCGTTTCTCACTTTTTCCACATTACAATTTATTTTTCTCTTAAAAATTCTTGTAAAATGTAAACAGAAAGAATAAAAGGATTCAAAATATATTGTCTACAAGTACAGTTAGTCGCATTAAAAAATATACATTTAAACAAAAAAATTATAATATCTTAAACACTATTAACTTTGTTGAATCTTTTTTTTTTTAAATCATGTTTGTTATATATACATATACACTCTTATGTATATACTTTTTAATTTTCTTCAAAGAAACAACTCTGTTATTAACAGATAAACTACCTTGTAAAGTTACCTACCAAAGATTATATTATGTTTCAGTATAATATCAGTAACTGTCTTATAACTACAATCTTTTTCTAATAAAATATCTATCTTAATAACTAAATGATCAAACAAAGCTCATAATACATTGTCTCCACTGAAAAATTCCACTGAAACTAATGATTTTAAATTTCAATGCTTTGAATTACAAGTATTTATGATTTAGACAAAAATGATTTTCTTTTTTCGATGTAAAGCAAAATTAACTTTATCAAAGACAAAATTTTACATTTACCATAGCTACAGAGGATAGCTAACAATGAGTAAAAAATTTTATTAAGTGTGACTTATTATTACTATTAAATTGATGATTATATGGTGCTATGAATTAAGATAAAATGAAATTAAGTTAGAAAAAAAAGGAACTAAGTTAGATTAAATTTGTCAATAAACTACGTCAAAACTATTTAGAAAAGTGTTTAAAATGCAACTAACTCCGAAAACAACAAAATGGAAATAAGTGAGAATTTTTTTTTATTTTCTAACTTAATTCATAATGAACTAAGTTAAAAAAATTTAAAAATGAATTAAGTAAAAAAATTAAAAATAAAAAACAACATGAATTGAGATCTCGGTGGCCTAGTGGGTTAGAGCGTATGAAATACGTTGTAAACATCGAAGGAGTTTGGGTTCGAATCCCACAAACATCGTAAGAATAATTCCCCCTTATGACATTTACGATCACGCCTGAAAAATGTAAGTCTGTGTAATTTTCTTGACACATTTATTTGGCAGGGGAACCAACTAAAAAAAAACATGAATTTTACAAGTTTTTAATAATGTAAATTTATTTAAATTAACAATATTTAATATAATTTACGTAAATACTTGGAATGGCATTTTCAACAATTTCTCTATAATACGGATAGAGGTAATTGTTGTTTTGTCTATCTGCAAGTACTTCAACTTGTAGCAACATTTTACATAAGTGATATATTTTAAAGATAACGACACGGAAGCAAAATAATATTGAAGGAATTTGCCAAACAAACGTACTGTATGCATTTAAGAGGGTCTCCTGTGATTGGTTAAGAGATGAGGACTTAGGTTCACTTTCGAATTTACTTGAATATATATCGGATTCACTTTCATAATCGTAATCGTCTCCAAACTCATAACTATTTGTAAATATTTATTAGAGTTTAGATTTTCAAGTTGGATTCAAAAAAGAAGGTACATATTTTCTTTTTCTAGAATATTTATATATCTGTATGTAATTCCGAGTTTTTGTACTAGCAGGGTTATATATATTAACTAGAAAGACATAAATTTGATTTTGTAACAAAACTCCAAAATCTCTCCCAATTAAGAATATGGCATATACATATATATAAATATTCTACAAAAAGGAAATATCGTCTTTTTAAATCCAACTCTAAAATCCCTCCTAATTCAGAATCTCGCATATACATGTATACTTTCTGTAAAAGGCGTATAACCCTGATTTTGAAAATTCCTCCCGATTTTAATTTTTGAAAAACTGAAATTACTTAAAATTATTTTTATGATTTTAATTTTTTTGTATTTTTCTCAATTAATTATGAATGAAGTTCGAAAAATTAAAAATTAAATAAATTAGCAAAAAAAAAACACGAAATTTTTCTAAATTAGTTCTTTTCTAACTTAGTTCATTCTAATTTAATTCATAGCGCTGATTATTTTAAAATGTTATATATAATATGTATATAATATATTATTATGTTGTATGTATATAATACATAAAATATTCTATATAAATTGTCTAGTTTATTTTAATATAAGTGAATATTTTTTACCGACCGTATACATTAATGTAATAAGGTAGGTATTATTTTCATAATAAAATTTTGTACCCGAGATTTTGGCAAATATGCACTACTCCAGTGTGGAGAAGGCTGTAAAAAATTTTTTAGCATGATGTCTGTCTGCCTCTGTGTTTGTGTGTGTGTGGGTATATCTGTGGGCACGTGTACAGCTTAAACGACTGAGCGGAATTTTTTGCAATTTCATATTTAAGGTTTTGACGTAAAAAGTTGTTACACAAGTAAAGAGCAACAACTTTGCCATAGAATATTTTTTGATCCGACTAACTTTAACTTTTATTTAATTTTTTTTCTAAGTCCAAATTTCATACATAACACTCCAAATAAATTTATATGAACAATTTATTTTTGTTTTTTGTTTTATATCTCTAAAAATTTATTTACATAATATGTACTTGTATCTGAGCATATTGTTAATGACATAAAATTCAAACGGAAAAATTTTTGTTAGCAGATTCAATATTAATCTTATGTTTGTTTTGTACAGTTTTTAATATTTTTTACTTCTAATATTTTAGAATGAAAAAGTAATCATGTACATTACATAATAATGTAAATGGATGCATGAATGAATGCACATATATTTTTACGATATCATTGCTTATTATTGTTATTGAATTAAACAAACATTGTTAAATTATTAGAACTTATTTTGCTTTAATATAAATTATTATGTAAAAAATCTATAAATTTTGGAATTATACTTTTCGTGTAGTGGCGGTCGGTCCTGTGGTGGAGACAGCTCTTTTTTTTATTTTACTTAAATTATATATTTTATAATATCACGTACATTCTTAAATGTTATATGTTATAAAATTTATAACATAACATAACAGAATACTATAGACAATTTTACTATGAATAACAAAAGAAACAAAATAAATAGAAAACAAAAATAACATTTTATTATTATAAAATAAAAAAATCTGAACACGTAAAATAAAAATGTAATTCTAGATTTAAGTATATTAAAGTATATTAAAAAAGTAATAAAAAACAATAAAATATATTATAAAAACTTAAGTTTTACTTTAAAGTTTTGAATCATACAAGTTAAAATTTAATAAAAAAAACAACAAAAATACAAATTCATAGAGGTTTTAATTTCTTATATTAATATTACAAACCACAAAGGATATTTACAATATTACAAGAAAAATCGGCTACTAAGGCCATTATAGGTCGAATACTATTATTAAATTATACACTAATATTATTTATTTTGTTTATTTATTATATATCATATATTTACACTATATTTGGTAGCAAGGAGGATTTATTTTGAACCCGCACTCCTCCTCAGTTAATAAACCTCGTGATTAAGCACTAGGCCACCAGGGCCCCTAAGTTTTTTTTTTTTTTGCTTTTTTTTCTTTATTTAATTTCTTCTTTAACTTATAATTAAAAAAAAGTCTTATAAAACTAATATTTATCCAAAATTACTTAATAACTAAATCTTAAAGCTATGTTTTATTTTTTAGTACATATGTATATCTCTTTTTATTTTTAATTTACCATATCTGTATTTTTCTAGTTAGTTTCTTTTTTTTTAGTTAGTTTAAATTATTTATCTTTATTTTGTACAAACTTAAAACTAACTTAACCTACTTACAACTACCTTACACTAATTTATTCTATTACTAGATCAATTTTCTACTTATTCTATTAATTTAAGCACCAGTAGTGAGTTTTATTTATTTTTTTATCCCTTTCTGATATAAACATGTCATATTTAAATAAAATTGTCTCTATATTATAAGGGTTATATTCTATGCACTTGCACGTGGCCCGTCTATTAATATATAATAGGGAGACATGCTCGTATTATATATGATATGATAAATTAGGATGACATGCTCGTTGTTTTGAATATAACGCTTTGAATCAAGATAAATGAAGTGTTCGGGTGCTATAAATCCCGTTTTTAAACTTTTTTTAATATACTCGTCGTTATGGTAATATATATGGCATATTAAACCATTTTCGAACGTTTTCAGAGATCTATCAAAATGATTTCGTGTTAGTTTTATTAAAAAGTTATCGATTCTGACAATATTAGCTTTACGGTACATCCAAACATTTATTGGAATAAAAATGTTTGTAATCCGTTTCGGATTTTCTATGTAGATTTACGCAGGCTCTTATGCATTTTCCTTCAAATTTTCTTATTTTCTCCATTAGACTTGCACTTATTTTGAACCAAATGGGTTCAGCATATGAGATGACAGATCTAATGAGAGTTTGGTATGCTAAAATTTTTACTCTTTCATTGATTATTTTATTATAGAAAAGTTTTCTGGATGCTATAAATCCTTTTGTCCCCTTTTCTAAATTTTTTTTAACATTATCAATGTAATTTAAATGTTGATTCAAAACAACACCTAAGTATTTGACTGATTTTTTTCCGTCAATTATAGTGAAACTTGAAAAGTTTTTATTTGAAAATTTTTCCAAAATCTTATAATATTACTGTTGGTTTTATCAACAGTGTTACGAAAAAGAATTGTTTCACATTTATCTACATTCAGCTTAAGTAACCAATCATCGATTGTAAGGTTGAACTGTTTCTGAACATTTAATATTATTTGCGCAACGTTATTGCCAGCAGCATAAATAATTAGATCGCCCTAATTTTTTCTATTTTATTTATTTATTTATATTTAATACATTAAATATAAATAAATAACATACATACATATATACAAATAACATATATACATATAAATAAATAACATTACATACATTAAATGTAATGCAATATTATTGAACCATCGGCTACTGAGGCCATTATAGGTTTTTTATACTATTATTAAATTATATATGTACTAATATTATTTATTTTGTTTATATTATATACTATATATTTACATTATATTTGGTCGTAAGGGGGGTATGTAAAGAAAAAACACTTACGACCTGTGCAGGGATCGAATCCACACTCCTTCGGTTAATACGCCACACGCCTACCCATTAGGCTACCGAAGCTCCAAAAATTTTTTCTTTTTTTTTTTTTTTTTTTATTTTATTCAATATCTCAAAGTTTACAATTAGGAAAAAAAGTTTACAAAACTAATATTTATTCTTACATTATTTATGACTAAAACCTTAAATACTATATTTTTATTTTTTTTAGTTTTTATCTAGTAACATTATTAATATTCTTTTGTTTATTTAATATTTCATGTCGAAAAAGTTTTTATAATAATTATGTTTTGGAAAATTTGTATTAAAAACCAAAATTTGTTTCCATTTTTATTTTATTTAAAACTTATGTTAAATTAAAACTTATACTACTTAAACTAAAACTAAATCTACACCTAACTAACTTAATATAAACCTAATCCTATTATTAATTTTTTTTAACCACAAAAAAAAACTATTATTTATACATTTCACAAAGTATCCAACCACCAATAATTCTTAGATAAATGTTTGTCCTTTTCAGAAATAAACATATCATATTTTAACAAACTAGTCTCAATGTTGTTTGGGTTATATTCTATGCACTTGCATGTGGCCCGTCTATTATAGTGATATAATAGCGGGACATGTTCGTGGTTTTGAATATACCCCTTAGAATCCAGATATATAAAATGTTCGGGAGCAATAAAACCCGTTTTTAAACTATTTTTAATATACTCTTCATTGTGGTAATAAATTTTGGATATTAGACCATTTTCATTTGTGTTAAGAGATCTTTCAAAGTGGTTGCGAACAATTTTTATTAAAAAATTGTCGAATCTGATTATATTTGCTTTACGGTACAAACATTTATTGGAGTAAAAATGCTTGTAATCCGTTTCGGGTTTTCTGTGTAGGTTTACGCAGGCTCTTATGCATTTTCGTTCAAATTTTCTTATTTTCTCCATTAGACTTGCACTTATGTTGAACCAAATGGGTCCAGCATATGAGATGACAGGTCTAACAAGAGTTTGATATGCTAAAATTTTTACTCTTTCATCGATAATTTTATTATAAAAAAGTTTTTTGGACGCCATGAAAGCTTTTGTCCCCTTTTCTAAATTTGTTTTAACATTATCAATGTAGTTTAAATGTTGGTTTAAAACAACACCTAGATATTTGACTGATTTTTTTCTGTCAATTTTGGTGGAGTTCAAAGCTTTTATGTGGAAATTTTTCCAGTATTTTCTAATATTACTGTTTGTTTTATCAACAGTATTACGAAATAGTATTGCTTCACATTTATCTACGTTCATTTTGAGTAACCAAACCTTGCAATAATCAATGACAAGGTTGAATTGTTTCTGAACGTTTGCTGTAATTTCCGCTATTTTATTACCAGCGAAATAAATTATAAGGTCATCAGCAAATGCAATCGAGTAACTGCTTCCTTTACTACTTCCAAGTAAATTTAACAGTTCTGTTAAATAGATTGAAAACAGTATCGGGGAGTTTACTGTGCCCTGCTGCAAACCGTTATTTATCACAAATTTGTGTTCGATATTTGAGCTATTGGCTATAGTAAATTCGTTGTTGGATATCATATCCATTATTAATCTTATTAATGGGTTAGGAAAATTGTAGTTTAATAGCTTGTAAAGCAAGCCATCTATTCAAACACTATTAAATGCTTTTTCTAAATCGATAAGACACGCGCCTACCGCTTCTTCTTTGTTTATGTGCCAGCATATATCGGATGTTAATTTATTAATAGCATGTACAGAGCTATGTTTGTACCTGAAACCAAATTGGTTTTCAGTTAACAGCTGGTTTTCATTTACGAAATTTACTATTTTGTCATTAATTATAGATTCAAAAACTTTACTGATGTTTGGTAGTAAGCTTATTGGTCTATAGTTATTAGGATTTGTAGAGTCTTTACCCGGTTTTTTTAGCATGATCACTTTTGCTATTTTCCATGGTATAGGAAAGTAGCAGTAGTTTAATGCATTGTTAAATAAAATAACATATTTTTGTATGACCTTAACTGATAAGTTTTTTAGAACCACATTGGGAATACCGTCTATGCCAGCTGAAGTTTTGTTTTTCAAATTCTTAATTTTTGAGTCTAGTTCATTAAAGTTTGTAAGGTAGCTGTTTCTGTTTAGTGTATTGTAGGCTGTGTTTGTGCTGTCAAATGTAAATAAGCTGATATTATTTCGCTTTAGTTCATTGCTTGTTCGTCTAAAAGATTGAATTTTGTGGCGTACTCTAGTATGAAAATGATTGTTATTTGATACTGTAACATTGTGGCTCCTTTCCAGGTATGTACCAAATATTTTACAAATGTCTTCTTTATTTTTCACTACGTATTTATTTGTAGATGTTTTGTCTAGTTTTGTATAGTCAATATTGTTATTTATTAAAATGTCCAAGTCATTATTGGCAATATGTACGTGCTTTATATTGTTCTCTGGTCTATTTCGAAAAAGTTTTTTAATTTTAGGAAACATGTTTCGATTGTCTTTAGGAGTAATATTTCTTATTCTATTATGCCAGTATTTATTTTTTTCGTTATTTATTTGTTGTTTGATGAGGCTGTTTATGTTATTTAGTAAGCTTTTAAGTAGAGTATGTTCTTGTGGTAAGAATATTAAATTTCTTTTGTGTATGTTATGTATATCGTTTAGCAATTTGCTTTTGTGTCTTAGTAAGTTTTTGAGTTTAGTAGAAGTGTATTTGTTCAAATGGTTTACTTGTTTGGCTATTGGTATGGTTTCGTCCATGGTCTGCGTTAGAATTTTGTTTATTTTGTTTATATGCATGTCTATTTTGTCTATGGTAATGTTATTTTCACTTGTTATGTAGTTGTTTGCAGTTTGGTAATCTTTGTCAAAATTGTAATCCAGTTTTTTTCTAAATTTATTCCAATTAGTTTTGTGAAATAAATACTTTTTTCTGGATCGATGTTGATTTTCGGTTATTATATTTTCTCTAACTACCGATAAGTTGGCATATATGGCTTTGTGATCACTGTCATAAGGTAAGGTCAATAGTCTATTATGTGCAGATTCTAATCTTATATCTATTATTGCTAGATCTAAATAAGAGTTGCATCTGGGATATGTTGGTAAATCTGGTGTTAACAAGTTACATTTATATTGTATTTTGTTAACACCCAACCAATTATATAACGCAACCCCTCGATTGTTATTATTATCATTGTGCCAAGAGATGTGTTTGGCGTTGAAATCTCCAGCTATAACATAATAATGATTAATATTAGCCAGATCTAAAGCTTCAAATATTTTTTGAAATTCTTCTACAAATTTGTTTTGGTTTCTGTGGGAAGCATAAATTGAAATTACAAATAATTTTTCTAAATTTCTTAAATTTAATTTTATGACACTCATTTCAATGCATTGAAATGTGTCATAAAGGTTTTTTTGTAACAAATTGTATTGTATATTTTTTTTTATACAAATTGCTGTGCCACTACCTTCTTGGTTGGAACGATCTTGTCGTACTATATTGTATCCATCCAATTGAAGGTAGTGTTTATTTTGTAATTTAGTTTCGCAAAGACAGCGAATATCTGCCTTTGTTTCTTATACGAAATGCATCAGAGAAAATTTGTTGTTAATGACATGTCTAATAATTATTGGGTATGTTAAATGTATCAAAAATATATTTTATATCATTGGAATTTTGTGTAATTTTTGTTTCTAAAGAATTCATTTTTTGTATAAGTACAAGTATGTCATTATTTAAATTTTCTAGTAAGTTACTATTAATATCATTATTAAAACTATTATTGCTATTGTTAGTATTATTATTGTTATTAAAAGTATTTTTATTGCTATTATTATTTCCTACTGCATTTGCATAGGTAATATTTTTGTTAGTAAAATTATGAAACATATTGTACCTGTTAGTAATTTTTTCTTTTAATATTTTTTTTGCTTCTTCCTTTTGTTGTTCTCTTTTTTTGTGCTCAGGGCAGTTCCTATAAGACGCTGGATGGCCATGTTGGTTGCAAAGCACACAAAACAACGTACTTCTTTCATCTTCCTTATTTATTTTGCATTCTCCTGGAATATGACTCTCACCACATTTAACGCAACGGTAGTCCATATTGCAGTTTACGGCTGAGTGCGAAAATCTTTGGCATCTTGTACATTGGAGAGATTTATGCTTTATCAAGCTCTCCCAGTGAACTATTGTATTATCAATGGCTTTGATTTTTTTTACTTCGTTAATTTTAGTGTCAGCAGATGCTTGTATAATAAAATATGACAAGGTTTTATTATTTTCTTGTGACTTCTTGGTTTTTAATCTGGTTGCAGATTCAAAATTAATTTCATTATTATTGAAACCTTTTAGTATGGTTAATACTTCCTCTTCTTTGTATGAAGCATCCAAACCTTTGAGTAGGAGGCTCATTTTTTTTTCCTCTTTTGGGGTGTATGTATAAAAATTCGTCTGGGTTTGTTTTAGAATTTCTATAATTGTTTTGAAATTCGTAATATCACTTGTATATATGATTATATGTGTTTCCGAAATTTTTTTTGTCAGGAAACTGTTTGTTTTTATTTTAATTGTTTTTTTTAGAAATTCAAATTCTGTGTTGAACACACTTATAGGTGGCATTTTTTTATTTTTAATAGAAGTATTATTACTTTCAATATTGTTATTATTGCTATTATCAGCAAAGTTTTTGTTGGTCACATTATTTGGTTTGATTATTGTTTTTGTTTGTATTATTATTATTATTATTGTTATTGTTTTTATTGTTTATATTCAAAATGTTTCCCGCACGTTTTTTATCGAAATTTTTTTTCGAGAGTACTTCAATTTGTTTTTCAAATTCTTGTTTGTCTGTAATACACGTTTGTGCTGTATCGTTTTCGTTCTCAGCTTCGTTGATTTGAGAATCTTCTTTGTCGATGTCTTCGTATTCCATTGATTCGGAGGAACGATTATTATTTTTTTTTTTTTCTGATGCACATGCTTTTTTTATTTCACCATGCGTTTTTGTTGTTAGTGTTTTTATCATTTTTTCTAATTCTTTTAATTTTTTTTTCAAATTCGTATTTTCACTTCTCAACAATTTAAGTTTTTTATTTTCAGACATTTTGAATTTATTATTTTGCTTTGCTGTTTTAAGTTTAGCTAATTCATTAAGTTTTTTATTTATATGATTTTTTAAGTCATTTTTTTTTTCACAAATTTTTTCGGATTGCGTTAAGCAATCCATTATAAAAAACTCACTAAAACTTTGTTTTTTTTTTTTCTGTTTTTTATTTTTATGAATATTATATTATGTGTACTTATTTATTTTTTTTCTTTTTAACGCTAAATAATATATTCAAAATATATTAATTTTATAATATAATTAAATTTTATAATATAATATATTCAAAATATATTTATTTAATTCACAGAATAAACACGTCTCAAAAATTTTTTCTTAATAAGCCATGATTAATATTATTGTATTGTATTATATTGCATAAATTAAGGCTGAAAAAATTCATTCATAAATTAAATATAAAAAAAAATAAATAAATAAAAAACAATTTTAAAAAACTGGTTTTTTTTTTATATATCTGAACTAAAAATAGAAAATAAATGTTTAATGGCGAATTATATTCTTACAATCAAGGATTTCTAAAGTTACCTCTATGTGTAGAGCTCTATATAAACTCTTTATGTTTTGCTGTATATAATCAAAAATGAAAAACTTGAAGGCGATTTTCTAGAAAGTTAAGTTTTGTTATGTTGTTATATTTTTTTTTTTTTTGATTTTCCAGATTTTACTAAATATAACTTAAAACTTCTTTTTATTCTTTCTTCATATTCTTTAGCATTATCTATATTTATAAAGATTATACTTATCAGTTATTATATTTTAATATAATGAAAATTCAAAAAATATTATTTTTGAATTTTAACCCTTTTAAAAACAACGGGAACTTATACCTTTAAATCTTTTAGGCAAAAAATTAATATTCTGTCTTAAATTATATTTTATTCTAAATAAGTCTCAACCAAGTTCCATAACCGAGCTTAAGAGCATTTAAATATCATATAGGAACATTATTGGTGTAAAAAACTTGGGATAATAATTTTTTCTATTAATTTTTATAATTTTTTAAATAAAACTTTAACAGGGATAATTAAATAATCTTTTTCATGATTTAGTTTTAAACTTTAAATATCTCCTAAAAATGAAACAATTAAATCTACGTTTACTTCTTTTATATTATATTTATATAAGTATCTTCTATTTATAGATTGACATAATATATAAAATTTATATAAAATTAATCAATGTATTATGACCATGTCATGGCCATTACTAGCGTATATTTGCACTTGGTTGAAATAAAGTTAATTATAATAATGTCAACATATTTCTATTGTAAAAACGGAATTTCATCATAAATTCTCTAAAGGACACTTAAAAACAATTTTATTTATGATATACTTCCGTTTAAATTTTTTAGTAAGACATTTCATCAAAACACGGGAGCCAGTAAAGGTAGGAAAATGGTTGAGCCCATTTTGGAAAAATCGGACGAAAGTAAAATAAATGGATAACACAAAATGTACCGTTATACAAATTTTTTTTTTTTTTGTAATTAAACATAAAGCAAAAATTTATGTTAAACATTTTTTGTTTGATGCCACCCTGTATAGCTAAACCAGTCTATAGATCCGAAATTAAATATATATGGTCGGAACGATAATTTTTAGGTCTTTCTTTTGTTGTTGAAAAAACTTTAGTAGCTCTCTTAGTTTAGAAGATATTTGCATGTAAGTGAACTTACTATTGAAATTTTCAAAATATAGTTAGAGCTCTTTAATGACGTTTGAACCGACTGGGATGCGGATAAAAATTCATAAAACGAGCCAAAGTATATGTGTGTAAAGTTAGAAAAATCGGGCACGAGAGTTAATCGGAAGTACAAGCTTAATTTATACTTAGCTACAATTATTTTTTTAACTATAAGTCATGTATACTTAAAATAGATTTTCAGTTCAAATATATTTTTAAAAAATCATTATTAATTTTATGTTACTGTTAATAAAATTTTATTCATTTACTTAAAACTTAAAACTACAATATAAACAATATTTTTTATTTTATAATACATGCACTATTAAAATTTCTTTAAAATAAAAACAAAATTTTTTATTTTATATTTTAAATAATAATATATACATTTTTGTTTTATATATTTTATGAAATCTAACATAATTTTTAAACTATTATCAATTATCCATATTCTCTACATTTTCCTCTTTTGTCATAAATAACACATTTTGATACAAGTGCACTTCTATTAGGTTCCTCTTCTACCACTGTTTCCTTTACAGGTATATGTTTAATTGAAGGTGGAGAATTATCATCATCATCATCTTTTGGGAATTCAACATCACCCTTTACATTAGTAGTTAGTAACGATATTAATAAAATTAAAATTGAAAAAATGAAAAAAAATCTCATATTATTTTATAAAAAAAAAAAGAAAAATAATTCGCGATAATATAATATCAAAATGATCGAAGTGAAGATATTAACCCTCGGAAATGAATAAATAAACTGTTTTTTTTTTATATTTTTATAAAAATATAAAATTTTTACAAAGTCACCATTAAATAAAAAATAAAGATAAAAATAATAGTATCGTTACTATAAATGCAGTTGTTGCAATTTTTGCTTTTTTTTTTCTTTAATTGTTGTAATATAAGAGTATCAAAAAACGTTCTTTTTGTTTTTTATAGAAAAATTTGAAAAAAAAAAAAAATGTTTCTATGGGGTGATAAAAAATGTTAATTATATACGCAACTTAAAATTCAAAGAAGTGCTTAAGAAATGTTTATTTTTTAGACGGCCTGGAACTTTAGTAAAGTGAGTTCTAAAGGGCAAATGAAATCAAAATTAAATATACATATACAGAAATAATAATATTAACAAATACGTTATTTAATAATTGTCTTCTTTTTATTATATTCACTCAAAGTCCAAAAAAAATCAGCTGTCTCCGTCACCGGACCGACCGCCATTATTCGAAAAGTATAAAGCCAAAATTCATAGACGTAATATTTAATTTTAAACAAAGCAAAATAACTTCTAATAATTTAATATCATCTTTTTTTTATTCAATAGCAATAATAAGCAATGAATTAATTATAAAAATTATTGTACATTGTAAGTACCTACATGATTTTTTTTTTTCATTCAAAAATATTAGAAGTAAAAAATAATAAAAACTGTAAACAAATACAAAACTATAAATTTTTGGACATAAAAAATTCATATGGCATGTTATAATAATATGTATGAAATTTGGTCTAGCAAAAAAAAAATTAAACAAAAGTTAAAGTTGGTCGGATCAAAAAATGTTCTATGACAAAGTTGTTGCTCTTTACTTGTGTAACAACTTTTTCTTAATAATTTTTCTCATAATATTTTCCTGCTACGAAATATTTGTAAAAAACTTAAAAATGACATTAGTAAACTACAAAAGTGTCACTTTATTTTCCACATTTTCTCTTATATACATATATAAAATTGTGAGAAAAATTACAAATTTTAGTGAAAGTCAAAGACAGTGTATTTTTTGGAAAGTATGCATCTTTAAAAACTGATAGTTTTTATTTTGCATTGTTTCATTTTGATATGATCACTATATCAAAGCATAATGTAAGGCAGAGTGCAAGTGATATGTCAAATATAAAAGTAAATAAAATACTCATATGATATTTAAGTGTAGTGCTTACTTTATCCTCACATTTCAATTTTAGTATCACCGAATCCTGCTTAAAAGTAATGATAGGTAAAAAGGAAAAAAATAGAAAAAGTTGAGAACTCACAACATACACAAAATATTCCAACGGAAGTAGTCAAAAAATGGAGATCTAAAATTGTGCTCATTAAAAAAAATAATAACAGACTGACGGTTTTATAGTATATTATGACTTTAATTTAAAAAAAAATATTTCTTGAAAGTTGTTAATATTTATTTTTTTTTTTTGATTATTTTTAATACAAATTTAATTAAGTTGTTATTCAATAAAAACCGGATTTTCTTATTTAAATAAAATGTTAATTCATTTTGGTTACAAACAAAGTAAAGCTTTATAATATTTTAAATTAGTAATTTTTATAACAAATATATACATATATATATACCTACATATATATTAATTTTAAGGGAACATAATCAATTTTTCAAATGTGTTAAAACTATAGAAATCTCTCTTTGCAAAATTATTGAATTACTGGTATCGTAACCGTCATAATGGAAGTAAAATAAATCCAAATGTTTTTTTTTTTTTATTAGAATTTTTTTTCTAAAATTCATAAAAATTCTATTTTACAATGCCTTTATTTAAAAATAAAATTTTTAGTCAAAAATTGAAAATAGTGTAAAGTTGTATAAGCATCAAACGTCAAAATTTATATGGTTTGAATCTATAATGGAATTCACTATACGATATCACAAATAAGTAATTTAAAGCAAAGTAATGTCGGTCGAAAATGGCAATTAATAAAAATTGACGAAAAGTAACTATAATGGCAACACTGTAGCATTAATAATGTAAATATTACAGATATGTTTAAATAAAATTTTGCGAAAGATATTTAACGTATAAATCAATATGACCGATATTAGGGATAAACAGATGAAATTTATTAAATATGTCGGAAATTGGGAGATTTTATGGGAACTCAAAAAAGATGATTTTTTTTTTGTACCACTTTACCAAATAATTATTTTGCTTCGAAATTTTATATGGACATTTTTAAATTAATACCAAAAAATAAAAACATATAAACATTATGCAACATTTTACATAACATAAAAATTATTATTTTAAAGTACCCAAGAACTTACATAATTTTTTTAAATACTATATTTCTAAGTTTTCAAAAATTTTAACGTAATACAAATATTTTTTTCATTTGCACGTTTTTCAAAAAAAAAAAAATTATAAAATTTGTTTATTATATAATAGTTCCACTCTGCGCCTCTGAATGTCCGTCTGTATACAAAATCTCTACATGTTCAAAATGGAGCAGTGAAATTTTAACCATAGATATTTATCATGTACAACTAAAAGAATTTATTTTCAATAATCCTTTTGATAAAATTGTGATTGTCAAAAAATGAAATTAGTCATTTGTATACATAGTGAGACATAATTTAGAAAGTAATTAAAAAGTCTAAGATCTGTTATTAATTCGACTGAAAAAGAAAACCAAAATAGAAAAATATAATTGTATGAACATATTATGTTTAAGGGTATAATAAATTTGCCATTACTTTTATGGCACCCTAAAAGGGTCAAGCTAGATATAGAATCAAGTGCATGGATCGGCTCAGAATCGAATTCTGAGTCGATTAAACCATGTACGTCCGTCCGTTCGTCCGTCCGCACGATAACTCAAAAAATAAAGGAGCCAGGAGTCTGAAATTTTTTTACCCCATTTTTGCAAAATTGTTAATTTCGCTATTTAAATCCAGAATTCGGCCAGCGGATTCGAGTAGCTGCCATACAACTTCTTTCTTTGTTTATATGGAACTCAGTGTCTATTAAAGCTAGGTAACTTGTAAAACTTGGTTGGCCTAGAGCAGGAGGTTCAGAGGGCTGCCATACAACTCCTTTTTTCATTTGATTGCTCCAGCACAGCAGGTTCAGGTAGCTTGTACATCTTGGAAACTAGGCATCCGAAATCTAATAAAAGATTATGAAGTTTTAGGGCAATAACTTCAGTAAAATTTGGTTGTGTTGGTGCAACAGGTTCGGGTAGCTGTCATACAACTCCAAAATTTACATAAATATATCTCGGTATTTAACTTTCTTACTAAAACATCTGAAATTTTGTAAAAGATGGTCAAGTTTTATAGAAACAGCATATATTACGTTGATACGTGTATCCCAGAGTTTACACAGTTGACACAGTCTACTCTACCGCACTCTGCCTCGTTTTTAATTTAAAATTTCCTTTTTTTCATACACTTTACAGTTTAAATTTCATTGATTATTATTGATACATTATTTGGAAATAAAATTAATATTTAAAAATGTACATTATTATATAACAGAAGATAATTGATACTACCTTAAATATGTTTTTTTACTTCAATTGTTCCGATAGAAATAAAAAAATAACCATTTTAGGAGTAATATATCACAAAAACTAAAAATTACACCAGCAATTACAATACCACAATAAGTTTTTTTTTTAGTACATTCCCCTGACACACAAATGTGACAAAGAAATTACACAGCCTTTCTTTTTCAGGCGTAACTGTAAATGTTATAAGGGGAAATTATTCTTACGACGTATGTGGGTTTCAAACGCACATTCCCCGGTGTTTACAGGATATTTTATTTATTTATTTATTTATTTATTTATTTATACTGCTTAGCACAAACAGTTTACATAAAATTTATAATATATATAATAACTAGTAAACAATAATAAATTGTTAAATACAATAAAAGTTATAATAAAAATTACATAATTGTTAAGTATAAATAAACTTAGAACTAAGATTAAAATTAAAAATCATATACATAGGTATATACTTTACAGTGCAACAAAAAACAAAAACAAAAAAAAAATCCTAATATTAATAGCGATTGTATAATTTTTGTTTTTGGGAATGTTTTGAAAGTGTAAAGTCAATGTTAAGTTTATTACCTATAACCTATATAAATGTTAAGTTTATTACCGTTAAGTTAAGTTTGTTACCTATAATAAGCATCCTATTAATAGGTTTAAATTTGCCAATTAGTCCTATGATTATAGGTTTTAAACAAATTGCAAGAGCGAAGGCGTTGAAGATTTCTAATATTAATTTTACTAGAAATTAAAGTAGATTTAACATAACTCTTGACAATCACTATAATGAAAATAACACCAGAAACCTCACGTCTAAAATTTAAAGTACACAAATCAATTAACTTTAGCCTTGGTTCATATCGTGGCGAAATAATAGGATTTGACCGTGGCAAGTGGCGTAAGGCAAATCTAAGAAAGTTTTTCTGTACTGCCTCGATCCTATCAATGTGTACCATGTAAAATGCAGACCAAACCTGACTAGCATATTCCAGGTTCGGCCTTACAAGGCAAGTGTACAACGATTTAAGAACATAGGGATCTGAAAATTCCTTAGAAGAACGTTTAACAAACCCCAATAATGAATTTAATTTATTTATAATATTATTATAATGAATTTTAAAACTAAAAAGTTGGGAATCAAAATACACACCTAAGTCTTTTATTGAAGTAACTTTAGGTAAGCTAATACCATCTAAGTTATAGTTAAAATAAATAGAACTAGAACGACGTGTATAAGATAACAATGCGCATTTATTTACATTAAGTAGTAGACAATTATTAACGCACCAATTGTTAAAGTTTTGAAGATCATTCTGCATAGGGACGGCGTCCTTATTAGATGTAATCTTTTTAAAGATTTTCATATCATCAGCGTAAACTTGAACCTCACAATTAGAAATGGTAGAAGTAACATCATTTACAGATAAAATAAAAAGTAAAAGACCAAGGTGGCTACCTTGTGGAACACCGGAATTTGCCACGAATGGTTCTGAAATCACATTTTCGAATATAACACTATAAGAGCGAACACACAAATAAGAATATATCCACTTTAGGAAAAACTCTGGGAAGCCATATTTTTTTAGTTTTAGTTATAAAATACTATGTGGCAATAGATCAAATGCTTTACTAAAATCAGTATAAACAACATCTGTTTGAAAACCTTCTTCCATGTTATTGAGGAGGAGGGACGTTGTTTCAACTAAGTTTGTTACAGTAGATTTTTGTTTTACAAAACCATGTTGGTTATCAATTAAAAGATTAAAACAGTGATTATAAATTGAAACCGTTATAATTAGTTCAAATAATTTTGAAATAGAAGATAATTTGGCTATGGGACGATAGTTAGTAATTTCATTTTTAGCATTCTTTTTGTGAATTGGTCTGATATAAGACATTTTCCAAAAAGGAGGGAAAAGTCCGGAATTTAATGAGTTTTTGAAGAGTAATGTTTAAGGCGTAGTGAGAATGTTAGAACACTTGCTCAGAATTATTTCCGGTATACCATCAGGGCCGGAAAAAGTATTATCACCGAGTTTATTTAAATATTTGGAAACTATGTCTTCATTTATATTTATGTCATTAAGAGACGTTTTTTGACAACTGTCCATAAAGGAGAAATAATTTTCATTTGGCGAAAAGGAAGAATCACTATATGAAGTACTGAAAAACTCACGAAAATACTTCGAAATAACTAAAGAATAATTACTTGAAAGAGAATTGAAATTCATAAATGTAGGGTAATCATCACAATTACGTTTAGAATTTATGAATTTCCAAAAATTTTTCGGATCAGATTTTAGTTTACTTGCCATTTGATTAATATAATTATTGTAAAGAATATCGGATGACGTTTTAAAATTATAAAAAAATATGACAAAATTGTTATAAAGGGTCTTCAAAATTGAGGTATCATTTTAATTTTAATAAAAAAAGACTTTTTTTTTTGAAATATTAAATATATTTTTATTTTAATTTATTACAAATAGGTTCCGGTTAATAATGAAAAATTATGTCAGCTAAGTGGCCCCCTCTACTACTTCGGCAGGCTTCGAATCTTTTACCAAAATTCTGAATCACGTTGTTCAATAAACTCAATGGTTGAAATCTGCTCGATAATGTTGTTTTTAAGCTCTTGAACTGTTGTGGGATTATTGCTGTACACTTTCAATTTCACAAAACCCCACAAAAAAAAGTCAAACGATGTCAAATCGCACGATCTTGGTGGCCACATGACTCCTCCTCTACGACAAATAATGCGATCTTCGAACTTTTCCTTCAAAAGATCCATTGTTTCTCTTCCTGTGTGGCAAGTGGCACCGTCCTGTTGAAACCACATATTCTCTACGTCCAAATCATCAATTTCCCGCCACAAAAATAGAAATTTTTGGGGGCGCCACGAATAAAAAATAAAAATAAAAAAAAATCCGAAAATGTAAATTCCAAAATCGCAAAATCGCAAAATTCCAAAAACCCAAATTATCAAAATCTTAAAGTAGATTTAATATTATAGTTCGTTTTGAATAATTTAAAGTTGGATTCAAAACCAGGATTGCCGCGTTTTCCAAAATATGTATATAGATGTATATGCCAGATTCTGAATTAGAAAGGATTTTAGTGTTGGATTCAAAATGAGGTTTGTGCTGTCATTATGAATATCGATTTTTCTACTTTTAAATTGAAGCTATGTTTTAATTGGGTTTTACTAATTCGAAAGCCGCTAAAAGAAGTTCATATTTAACATATCAATTAGTATATAAAAGTTGCGATGAATAAAAAATAAGTAAGTAACAGTTCAATAATTTTTAAACATTTTTTGGGTACTATTTTAATTAAATAATACATATGAGATTTAATATATGACAAGTAAATTACAAAAATTGTTTTATTTAATAAGAAATTACAAAGTTTTTTTATTATAAAAATATCGGCAGAATTTTTTTTTTATAATTTCTTCAATATGGTAACTCTAATTTGAAAGTATTTAGCACTATCCAATATTAGCCCTAACTAATCAATTTTTCATCAATTTTTTATGACTCGGTTTTATACCGACTTTTATTTTCAATAATGAAGACTTTGTTTACAATCAACATAACTTTTGTTTGCTGACTGTTTAGAACAAAACAATGTTTTGCTAGCCATTTCTCAACCATATGAAGATCGTGACAAATTGAATTGCCAATGTCTTATGGTTAATGTCTGCATGTTTTAAGACCACTTCATTTACGTATAGCTGAATTTCAAACTTTAACTATAGTTGTGTAAAATTATCCACATAGAGTTTAAAAAGAAGGGGTCCTAAGATTTAACCCTGCCGTACACCTATAGAAATGATTTTCTGCGCTAAGAGAATTGTTAATATGAATACAGAATGTTCGGTCCTTAAGGTATGTTTTAACTTCACTAAATAAATACAGAAATTATTTATTCTATATTTTTTGCATTTTTTTTTTTAATTTGAAAACTACTATTACCAATTTTGCTGCAAAAGACAATTCTGCAGTCTGCTGCAAAAATTAGAAAAACTATAGGAAAAAATGTGGAAAGGATCGTTGAAATAATGATTGCAAAATTAGTAGGAAAAGTTACAGCAAATATTTTAAGAATAATTATGGAAATAAATTTGTGAATCGTTTGAAATTTTTTTGAAATTGTAGTATGACAACTATGGAATAAAAGTTGAAAAAGTAGTAAGTGTAATAACAATTCTAACTAGGTTCGACAATATTCAAAAACTATACCCATATAAGAAAAACTATTGAAAACTAATTGATTTTTATTCGAATTTTAATTTTGTCATTCTGCATATAACAATATTTACTTTTAATTAAAATCAAATGTTTTTAAAGCGCACGTGTTCCAAAAGAATATTAAAACAATATAGATACTAATTGTGATTTGCACCAAAATTTGTAAATGTTTTAAAAATTTATATATAAGAAAAAATTGTGAAAAATCAAGGGACAAATTGCTCAGTTTTAAGGGAACCGTATAAAACCGTAACAAGGCAATAAAAGTTAAATGTTTAAGTTTTACGTTTTATTTTGAAAAATTGAGAGTGCAAGTGTCTAAGTAAAAGGATGTGTCTAATTTTTGACTCCTAATATTTCTTAAATAGGTGGAATTACAGAAAAATTTAACTTATCCTAATTCTTGGAAAATATTTCTCTTCTCTCAAAATTTTAAAGTTCATCTAAAAGTATGTGAGCGTTATGAAGGAAGCAATGTGTTGCAAAATTTTGTCTTCACAATATAACGGCAAAATTTAAATATTAAATTGCAAAAACTTTTCTTATTTTAATATTCATTTATAAACCTAAAAAAGTGTCAAGCAGAACCTGAGATATACAAATTTGAAATTTGAAAATAGGGCTTTTTCGGACTTTGAGAGTGGATAATAGAGCTACATAAAAGGATAAAGCTACATAAGGTTGATAATCGTTATGTGGAAGGTCAGAATCTGCTTTTGAAAAATGTATAAACAAATAGTTTGAATATATGTACAACCCATATAGTTCTAGAAATTATAAAATTCACCCAAATTATTTTAAAATGCTAAAAAATTGAAAAAATAATATTATAAGCAGAGTGACAGGCTATGAACATACTAACGGTTCGTACGGATATCTAAGAGTTGACAAAGGCAGCTGTATTCTTCCTCGTTTCTTATTACATGAAATTTTCAAATTTTTTTGCAAGTTACAATCCTAAACAGTTTGTATTGTCTTTTGGAAATGTGCGCTTTTAAAAACCGTTAGTTTACATTCTACCTTGTTTTTTTTTTTAAATTTGTTTTCTTTGATATAATAATTATAAATATAAACTTATAAATACTGTAAAAACATATCTTAAAAAATTTTGTTTACATAAAAAATTAATGAAAAAGAAAATCTTTTAATAAATATATTGAAAAATTAATAAACAAATAATATAACGTGGAAAAAAAAGCCGTATAATACAATAGACTCAAAATAGTACCATGTTAATTTATTGATGCTCTATTTCATTGAAATTCAATAAGTATATGTGAAAATTATATCTTCTAGTTTTAATATTTTTATTGTTCTGATATATATATTTTGGGTTATACATTTTTTTCCCAACACACTAATATTTAAAATCTTGAAAGGTTTCACAATTGATTATTTTTTTTTATATATAAACTAGTAATGTGTTCTTGCCTTGCAAACGTTCAAACAGTTAATTACATTGCACGACATTTTAAAAGAGCATTGTATCACTGACTTTTGTAGTAAGTACTTAAAAAATCCCTGCGCAACCGAACAAAGCAACCTAGAAGCATGATTCTAAAACAAAAGTTGTAGAACTCGCTAAAATACTTTTAATGACACCCCTCATTATAACATATATCGCTGACTTTTACAGTACGGATATGAAAATTTTCTCAGCATCGAAATAGGGTATTTTCTCAGATCTGAAAACATCATCCCCAAAGAAAAGTTTTAGAGCTCGCCAAAATCTTTTCAATAATATTCCACATAATGATATATAGCTGACTTTTACAGTAAGGGCTTAAAAATTTTTTCAGCATCGAAACAGCGCCATCTAGAAGCATCATCTCCAAAGAAAATTTGTACAGATCGACAAGATCTTTTCAGTGATATGCCACATGATGATATATTGCTGAAAAGGGCGCCTTTGAAACCCAAAAGTTTTCACTGTCAGATTTTTCTCGATGATTTTTTTTCTCTAAGGGAGGTGGGAATTTTCCAAAGACATCAAGAATTTCCCCTTGGTAGTGTCAGATTCTTACTAACTATCCCCCTTTAACCAATATAATGGGATGAAACCCTTACCTGTTAACACAATATATTAGCTTGGCAGTATAGGAATAGGAGAGGATAGAAAATGGATACGAAAACATTGAATTGGGAATGTGACTATAAGGAAACAATGAATCCGCCTATTATTATTACTATTTTGTTAACAGTGACTATCGCCGCTGCAACAGTTACAAAATGTAGTAGTATATAACACCTTACTGCATGAGATAATTATTGAAGGCAACCCCACAGTCATTGTAGCAGCTATTATTATTGGTATTAGTATTCCTATTAATAATATTATTATTTTACTACAGAGTCAGAGCTATCAGTTGATTACAACGTGCAGTAGTATATAACACCTTCCTACATGATATAATCAAAGATAGTTCCAATGTAGCAGCTATTATTATTATTATTATTTTAATTATTACAATTTATTACAAATATTATTATTATTATTATTATTAGTATTATTATTCTCGATGGTTACATACTAAAATCTATCGAATGCCGACGACAAATCTCTAACACATCTAGAAATGTTAAAATTTTAATTTTAACATTTTAGATTTAGTTTAAGTTTAAGTTTTAAATTTTAGATTAAAGTTTATACAGAAAAAATTCTAAATTGTAATTATTTTATAACAACATATATTTTTATACCCGTATGAACTATGTTCAAGGGTATAATAAATTTGCCATTACGTTTGTGACACCTTAAAGGAGTCGAGCTAGATATAGTGTCAAAGGTATGGATCGGCTCAGAATCGAATTCTGAGTCGATTAAGCCATGTACGTCCGTCCGTCCGTCCGTCCGTCCGTCCGCACGATAACTCAAAAAATAAAGGAGCTAGGGGGCTGAAATTTTTTTTACGTCACTTTTGCAAAATTGTTAGTTTTGCTATTTAAATCCAACATTTTCGGTCGGCGGGTTCGAGTAGCTGCCATACAACTTCTATCTTTATATAGAAATAACTCAGTATTTATTCAAGCTAGGTTTCTGAAATTTTGCAAATGATGATCAAGTTTTATGGCAACAACTTCTGTAAAATTTGGTTGTGCTGGTGCAGCGGGTTCGGGTAGCTGCCATACAACTTCTCCGTTTAAATGAGAATAACTCAGTGTTTATTGAAGCTAGGAATCTGAAATTTAGTAAAGAGGTGTCGAGTTACATGCCAACAACTTTTGTAAAATTTGGTTGGTCTAGAGCAGCCGGTTCAGACTTCTTGCACCTCTTGGAACCTAATGAAGCTAGGCGTCTGAAATTTTGCAAATGATGATCAAGTTTTATGGCAACAACTTTTGTAAAATTTGGTTGTGGTGGTGCGGCGGGTTCGGGTAGCTGCCATACAACTTATCCGGTTAAATGAGAATAACTCAGTGTTTATTGAAGCTAGGAATCTGAAATTTAGTAAAGAAGTGTCGAGTTATATGCCAACAACTTTTGTAAAATTTGTTTGGTCTAGAGCAGCCGGTTCAGACTTCTTGCACCTCTTGGAACCTAATGAAGCTAGGCGTCTGAAATTTTGCAAATGATGATCAAGTTTTATGGCAACAACTTCTACAAAATTTGGTTGTGCTGGTGCGACGGGTTCGGGTAGCTGCCATACAAAATCTCTTTTTAAATGAAAAGAACTCAGTGTCCGTCCGCACGATAACTCAAAAAATAGAGGAGCTAGGAGGCTGAAAATTTTTTTACGTCACTTTTGTAAAATTGTTAGTTTTGCTATTTAACTCCACCATTTTCTGTCCCCGGGTTCGGGTAGCTGCCATACAACTTCTTTCTTTAAATAGAAATAACCCAGTGTCTGTTCAATCTAGGTATCTGAAATTTTGCGAATGATGATCAAGTTTTATGGCAACAACTTCTACAAAATTTGGTTGTGCTGGTGCGACGGGTTCGGGTAGCTGCCATACAAAATCTATTTTTAAATGAAAAGAACTCAGTGTCCGTCCGCACGATAACTCAAAAAATAAAGGAGCTAGGAGGCTGAAATTTTTTTTACGTCACTCTTGCAAAATTGTTAGTTTTGCTATTTAACTCCAGCATTTTCGGCCGCCGGGTTCGAGTAGCTGCCATACAACTTCTTTCTTTAAATAGAAATAACCCAGTGTCTGTTCAATCTAGGTATCTGAAATTTTGCAAATGATGATCAAGTTTTATGGCAACAACTTCTACAAAATTTGGTTGTGCTGGTGCGACGGGTTCGGGTAGCTGCCATACAAAATCTCTTTTTAAATGAAAAGAACTCAGTGTCCGTCCGCACGATAACTCAAAAAATAAAGGAGCTAGGAGGCTGAAATTTTTTTTACGTCACTCTTGCAAAATTGTTAGTTTTCCTATTTAACTCCAGCATTTTCGGCCGCCGGGTTCGAGTAGCTGCCATACAACTTCTTTCTTTAAATAGAAATAACCCAGTGTCTGTTCAATCTAGGTATCTGAAATTTTGCGAATGATGATCAAGTTTTATGGCAACAACTTCTGCAAAATTTGGTTGTGGTGGTGTGACGGGTTCGGGTAGCTGCCATACAAAATCTCTTTTTAAATGAAAGAACTCAGTGTCCGTCCGCACGATAACTCAAAAAATAAAGGAGTTAGAAGGCTGCAATTTTTTTTACATCACTTTTACAAAATTGTTAGTTTTGCTATTTAACTCCAGCATTTTCGGCCGCCGGGTTCGAGTAGCTGCCATACAACTTCTTTCTTTAAATAGAAATAACCCAGTGTCTGTTCAATCTAGGTATCTGAAATTTTGCAAATGATGATCAAGTTTTATGGCAACAACTTCTACAAAATTTGGTTGTGCTGGTGCGACGGGTTCGGGTAGCTGCCATACAAAATCTCTTTTTAAATGAAAAGAACTCAGTGTCCGTCCGCACGATAACTCAAAAAATAAAGGAGCTAGGAGGCTGAAATTTTTTTTACGTCACTCTTGCAAAATTGTTAGTTTTGCTATTTAACTCCAGCATTTTCGGCCGCCGGGTTCGAGTAGCTGCCATACAACTTCTTTCTTTAAATGGAAATAACCCAGTGTCTATTCAATCTAGGTATCTGAAATTTTGCAAATGATGATCGAGTTTTAATGCAACAACTTCTGTAAAATTTTAGTGTGATGATATGACAGGTTCGGATAGTTGCCATACAACTTCTCTTTTTAAATGAAAATAACTCAGTGTCTATTGAAACTAGGTATCTGAAATTTAGTGAAAAAGTGTCGAGTTGCATGCCAAAAACTTTTGTAAAATTTGAATGGTCTAAAGCAGCCGGTTCAGGCTTTTTGCATTTCTTGGAACTTAATGAAGCTAGGCGCAATAGATTCGGGTAGCTATCATACAACTCCACAATTTACATAAATATATCTCTGTAGTTCGGTACTAAAACTCTGAATGTTTTTAAAAGATGATCAAGTTTTATAGAAACAGGATATATTACGTTCATACGGGTATCCCAGAGTTGACACAGTCTACTCTACTGCACTCTTCCTCGTATTGTATATTTTTATTTTTTTTTGTTTTGTATTACTTTAAAATAAAAATTACAGTTGTGGTAAATAAAATAGTAAAATTAAATTTAGAATAATTAACCGTTTTTATGAACTTTTATAGATATAATACTAATTGGTTAAAATTATAATTTTTCAAAACTATGTACCGAAAAGTTTTCAATAATTGCATTGTATTGGACTTTTATAAAAATTTGGAGCTGCCGAAAATAGTCCTGAAAAAAATAATCCCTCAAAAGAAATGAAATAACACCCAAAAAAAATTGACGATTATTTCATTTCTATTTGTTTATAAAACTTTGTTTATATAAAGAAAAACATGTTTTCTTAAGCTAAAAATGTTTAAAGAAATTAATTGTATATGTTATTATTTATAAGATGTTTACACCTTAAAAATTTAAACAAAATTTAATAAGAGAAAAATATTATCCATAAAATCTTTTATAATATAAAAAGAAATTTCATAAGGTAAACTTTTGTACTTTTGATTTTTAAATAAAATTTGATTTTTAAAAAGTAAAAATTTGAATTTTTTAGACAACATTTAACAAAATGGAAAAACTATTATAGATATAGAATTTGTTTAATTCAAATGGAACCCCGGTGTCCTAGCTTGAGTAACAGCATATAAAAATTGCTATAAAGACCAAGAGAATGTGTGTTCGAATCACACGCATTTCGTAAGAATACAATTCACTCTTACGACATTTACAGGCACAGCTGGAAAGGAAAGACTGTGTAATTTTCTTGTCAAATATATGTGAAAGGGGGGAATACCCTAAAAAAAATATAAATAAAAACATAATTTATACACAGCCATACATAATTACATACATACATATATAGTATTTTAGAGATACTCTTTAATGATGAAAATACTATATGTATATTTTCGGCAGGGGGTAATAAAGTTTATAGCAATAAGACCTAATTGGCCTTATTTCCAAATTGAATTAAGCAATTTGTAGCCGATTGTAAAATTCAAATATTTTCAACAGGTTTCAAACAATTTTCTATATTGTAGAAAGCCCCGCGACCTTCGTGCCCCTCTTAGTTACTGCCTTCGTTCTTCTCTTGAAGGAATAGCCTCATAGGAACAGCCTCTGCTACCAGGGCAGCCGTACTCATTCCTTCAAAACTAATTTTTTTCATCAACATGTTTAAATTTGACTATATGAAATAAGGTAGAGAAATTAAAAATGAAATAAGTTCAAAAAGAAATGAGGTAAATTAAGAGAGATTTTAGAATTGGTTTCAAAATCTGAGTTATATCCTTTTTTCAGAATATTTATAATATTCTGCAAAAAGCGATAACCCAAATTTTATAACCAATTCTAATGACTGAACTAAGTTCCACCGAACTGAAATGAGTTCGATGAAATTATCAATTTAAAAAAGTTAAATAAATTCGAATGTTGAATTTAATCGAAATCATTTCATTTCTAACTTGTTGAAGTTATTGCATTATGAAAAACAACTGACTTTTTTTTAAAAAATGTTATTATTGGAATAATAAATTATAATGAGGCTTTATTTCCATTATTTTAAAAAATAATTAGGCCTCATTTCCATTTATGGAATGAGAAATAATGCCTATTCGCGGCATTAATACCTATTTACTATCCAAATGGAAATATATCCTGTTAGGCTTTATTGTTATAGGCTTTATTGCACCGTGCCGTATATGTCATGTATTTCCGTATATGCATTCTTTAGCATTCTTTAGTATAAATACCCCGAAAAGAAGGAAAGCTTATACGGAGGAATTGTTGCATGAGCTACGCTGCCAAAAAAACGAGGTAATTCCATTGAGAGCCATGCAAGTTTATACAGCAAAGCATACTGTCTTAGTTGCTATAATAAGGCTCATTAAATTTATTTTCATTCTATTGTTATACTAAAGTATAATATACTATCTATTCATTCATCTTTGTTTCAAGTATTTATGAATTTTCGTTTATTTTTGTTGTCAAATAAAAAACTGAGAAAAAGATTGATTCATTATTATATCCCCACATTTTTTTGAAATAGAGCCATTCAATTTTAACTGCTGATAGATATTAACTGCTATTTTTAAATGCATATGTCTCATGTTCTGCTCAAGATTTTTTCAATCAGAAAACGTCATTCGACAGCAATTTTTTTTTAATTTGTAAATTAGTATCAAAATTATAAAAAAATTTTAAATTTAGTATTAAAATTTACCGTTATTTGAAAACCAAATTTTGCATGATATTTATACCTTCATAACTCCGGCACGCTTTTAAATAGGGACTTTTTGAGGGGCTGAAATTTTGAGAGCAGAAAGAACTTTTCGAATTAGTATAAGTTTGCTCAGAAATTTTTTTTGTAGCACCTCCTGTTTATGAGCTATTAGCGCTCAAAAATTGAAAATTTGCTATTTGTAGGCATAACTTAAGCATCTGTACAAATTTTTCTTCGGCAATACATAAAAATTAAAGCTCCAGTAATATCTGTTTATGTGTGTCAACGGTTTTTCTTAGTTGTACAGGATTCCGGACTTACAGCCCCTCAAAATTCCAGAAAAGTCCAATTTTCACATTTGATATGATAAAAATATTAATTTTATTATTAACAACTTTTTTTCTGTAACCTCACCCTTTACGGAGGTACAGCTCCCCAAAGTTCGTAAAAGCTCTATATTTAAATTGTTATAACACAAGTTGTATATTTATTTACCGTTATGCGAAACTCAAATTTTTCTAAATGCTTAATTTCTTCTATCTTCCAAACGGTTTAAGTTAGAAACTTGAAATTTTGAGAGAAGTTAAGTCTTTGAAAATAAGTATGAGGCATTTCAAAAAATATTTTTGTATCGCGCCCCGTTTAGGAGCTGTGATGGGGTCGAAAACTAAAAAAATCCTTATTTTTAAACACCTGTCCAAATTTTTTTGATGTAATATACAAAATTTAAAGCTCCAACATTATATTTTTATTTTATTTCTTAACAACTTTTCTTAATAATATAGGGTTGCTATAAAATTGACGAAAATGGGACTTCATTTTTCTAAATTTGCGTAGTACAAAAAAATTAAATAAATAAAAAATATAACGGTTGATTGAAGAATTTATATTTATATGATATTAGTATACATATTTATATAACTCATTATTTACATATCGTATATGTCACTGATGAATGAATGATAAGAGTATAGATATATATTATATAGCACCGTATTTACCTAGATATATGTATTTTATTGTACTTATAAGAAATTATTCTATGAATGGAAATATGAAAGAAATATTGCAATGTATGGCGATATACTTATAACAATATAAATATACTATGTCAAATTATATTTACTATTTTCTAATTTATTATACATTTGCCGCTTAGTATAAAACGGTACTATAGCATATTTGGAAAAGTTTTGGATTGATAATCGTTATGTGGAAGGTTAGAATCTGCTTTTGAAGAATGTGTAAACATATAGTTTGTATATATGTACAACCCAATGCTTCTAGAAATTATAAAATTCACCCAAATTATTTTAAAATACTAAAAAATTATAAAAATATTATTATAAGAAGAGTGACAGGCTATGAACATACTAACGGTTCGTACGGGTATCCAAGAGTTGACAAAGGCAACTGTATTCTTCTTCTTCCTAAAAATCAAATCGCCCAGTTTATTTTTTTTATTATGTTTTTTAGGACATTACCCACACATCCACATACATAAGTATTCAAATAGCTAGCTAAGTTTAAAAAATATTTTAGTGTAAATTTCCAACTATTTATGAATCACATATGATTCATGAGCGTACAAAATATGGTACAAAATTTCAAATTTGTATCATATGACATGTTAAAAGATCGAAACTAGAAGATCATTAGAATTAGATAGAACTAAAATTATTAATTTTAAATCAGCTTGACAGTTGAACAATTAACAAGCAAATAAGCAATTTATAATTTTTTCATAAACTTAAAACAAAACAAAAATTCAAAGTATTTCGCTTCATTATTCGTATAATAATATTATGTATGTCAAAAAGTCAAAAAGACAAGTTCGTAGAAAGATTTTTATATAAAAAAAAGTAGGTACTATCTTACTCATTTTATAATTATAATTTAGAAGTCAAAAAATTAAGAGTTTTTAGTATTGAAAACCTTCAGTTTTAAAATATTACTCTTATGAAAATTTATTTTGATTTCGATATCTTGTTAATCTTTTTAACACCAAAAAAAATTACACTTCCTATTCCTATTATAAAATTATACTTTTAAGAATTAGGCTTATTATTTGGTCATTATACATTCAACTACACTGAATATCACAATAGATATGCATTTACATTTATGTAACATACCTACAAAAATGTATATATGTTTAACGAACAACTAACTGTATACTCGGTTGAAATGAATCCAAATGTATAGATGTAAAATGAGTTATTAAATTTTGGAAACAAAAAAATTAATAAATTCCATCCCAAAATTCCAAATTACTATCGATCAAATTTTGTTATACAAGAAAAAATCCACAAAAAATCCAAAATTATAAATAAATTCTTTATTATTGTATACGACTTAATCTATATTATATTATTTTAAAATTTTACATCTTAATAAAATTTCACAATAACTATACATTTTATTTTGCACTAGCACGACATTTTCCTCCACGTCCAGTTTTACCTTTACATTTATTCAGATTAACTGTTCTTTCATCTGAAGTGATAACAGTATTCTCATCACTAAAATGTGCACGATTTATAACTCTTACTTTTGAGCCTCTTACTAATAAAGGATTTTGAACATCATCTTCTCCACTTGATCCAAAATCTATATCTCCATATACCGAAATTAATACAGTTAATATAGTTATTAAAAATATAAATATAAAATTTGTATAAAATTTCATTTTCTATTATAATATTGTATTAAAAAATTAAATATTTTTTTTTTTTAATATTACTGTATTCAGAACCAATTATAAACTGATAATTAAAATTATTTAAATTATCAGTTATTGTGTTTTTAATTTTTTTATTGCGTCTATTTTTACAAAATTTTTAAAAAAACGAGAAAGAATACAGTTGCCTTTGTCAACTCTTAGATACCCGTACGAACCGTTAGTATGTCCACAGCCTGTCACTCTGCTTACAATATTATTTTTTTAATATTTTAGTATTTTAAAATAATTTGGTGGCCTCGGTAGCCTAGTGGGTAAGAGTGTATAAAATACGCTATAAACACCGAGGGAGTGTGGGTTCGAATCCCACACATGTCGTAAGAGTTATTCCCCCTTACGACATTTACAGCCACGCCTGTAAAGGAAAAGCTGTGTAATTTCCTGTTCACATTTATGTGACGGAGAAATGCACTAAAAAAAAAAAAAAAATAATTCAGTTTCGGATAACGGTAAATTAAGACACCGTATAGCATATATTTATTTTTAGTATATATTTATTATATACATGTTTGTAAAGCTCATAATAGCACCTATCGTTTGGAATTTTCAGATTGAAAATAGCACCTTATAGAGCTTGTGTTATAACAATTTAAATATAGAAAGTTTTCGATCTTTGGGGGGCTGTAGCTCCTTAACGTGTGGAGCTTCAGAAAAATTAATATAGTCATAAAATTAATATTTTTATGATATCTATCAGCAGTTAAAATTTCATGGCTCTATTTCAAAAAAATTGTGGAAATCTAAAAGTTAGTTGTTCTGGAGCTACCCGAAGTTTTGGTCGGAACTCAACCAAAAAAAATAGGGAACCCACAAATTGCTCCCAGAATATTTTCTGTAAATTTCAAGATTCTAGCTTTCTTAGTATTTGAGTTAGCTGACGGGCGGACGGACGAACATGGCTTAATTGACTCAGAATTTGATTCTGATCCGATCCATACCTTTGAAGGTATATCTAGCTCGTTTATTTCGAGGTGTTACAAACGGAGGAGTCATTTTATTATACCCGATACTTATCGTACGGGTATAAACACAAAAATAATCGAAAATAATCAGAAAATTAATACATAGAAAAATTTATATAAAAACAAATTCAATAAAACGCAAATCTTTAAAAAGAAATTTATATTTAAAAAATTTACAACGTTATTAGAATAATAGTCATATTATTTATTTTTATATTATATTTTTAATAAAATAAATTATTGTTAAAAACATATAAGTATGTATAACATTTTCAAAAAAACAAAAAGCATAACTTCTTAAGATCATCAAAATCCACAAAAAATTCCAAAAAAAAAAAATTATCTAGTTAGTCTAAGAAATTTGTCCAGGTCAAGCCAGTTATTAAAGGTGGGCATATTTACAAAATTCGATAGCAAAATTGGCCTTGTCTTTTCGCTTTACTGACATCATACATTAAAATAAACTGGAAAACATACCATACCGTATATACTATTCATAAAAGTTTTTTTTTTCCTTCCCACTCCTATAAGGAGCATAGGGCATCCACTAAACTTCGCACTTCGCACTAAACACTATTTTATCGCACTATTTTTTCATCCAAAAACTGCCAAACTGCCAATAGTACCAAGTGCTGTCCGGAATTTATCGCAAACATATTATCACACAAACACATTATCTGTCAAACAATTAGTGTTTTGAAAACCACACTAGATGAATGCACTTGCACTAAAAATAATTCTTTTTTGCTTTTGTTAAAAGTATAGCGAATATAAAATACTATAAAAATGAATAATAATGCAAGAAATAAAAGAAAAAGAAAGATAATAAATATTATTCTGTCAAATAATATTTTTTTATTATTAAATAATAGAACTTTTTTCAAAAATAATAGAATTCTAAGTTAATTTTTGGTTATTGTAACAATTTAACTAATGTAGAAAAGTTATACCTACCTATATTATATTATACAGCTTCCATATTTCTTCTTTTCACAAAAAATTTAAAAATTCAAATAGCAACTGACAATTAATGATATGTACATTCAAAATTTACTCAATATTGCCATAGTAATCCTAAATAATTCTAAATATAGTTAAATAATGCTAGAATAAAATGCTTTTTCCACCGGTCAAAATAAATTTGACATAAAAATGCTACAAAAATATGACTATTCTACTCCTAAAATTTTTTTAACTGTCATAAATTTGTAATCCGAACCGAAATTTAGTGCGATATTTAGTGCGATAATCAAGTATTTTCGGAAAGTACAAGTGCGAAGTGCTAGGGTCAAGTGATAGTGGAAAAATTCGAAAACGGCCTTCATTTTAATATACTATCCTTTAAAAAAAAAATTGTATATAACTAGTAATTTTTATTGTATTTAATATTATTTAATTATAATTGAATTTTATGTAAGTGCAATATTTTTTTTGAAAATGTATCTTTTATTCTCAATTAAATGGAGTATAAAACACTAGGAACATGTACAGTGTATTGTTGTCAATGTCAATAAATAAAATACGAAAAATCTAATAAAGGTTGTTAATAGTATTAGGTAATATTAATTAAATGTATTTTAGCAATGGAGTATAGTGATAAAAATTGTCGACCTTTCAATCGAAACATCTTGGGTTCAAAGCCCGGTCTGCTTCATATTGAATATTTATATCGTATTTTATATCGCAATAGTTTATATTATATAATAATTTAATTATTAATAAATAAATAATTTTTGTATAAGATAACAGATGGCGCACAAATATAATGTTTGTATTTTATAATCTGGTACAATAGCTTACAACTGAGTAAATTATACAGCTTAGTGAAAATAATAAGTAACAAAAAACTGAAGCTTAGCTTAATATGATTAAAAGGAGATTGACTGGATATCATATACTCATTAAACGTGTATGTAAACTAAAAAAACTTGTATCAAATGAATATAATATTATTTGTATAAAATAAATTTAATCATAAAACCATATAAAATAATTTTTTTTTGGAAATTTTTGATTTATTTTTAAAATATATTTGAATATATAATGCCAATTTTATTGTCATTATGTATTGTCAAATTAGTATGTTGATCATTTTGTACCTTTTTTGCTGTATGAATGAAGAAAATTGTAACCCCGACTCAACAGATTACATTTTTTATTGCAAAAACTTTTATTGACAATTTTTTTTTAAAGTTAACAATTGTTTTTAAAGCCTCTATGTAATTAAGTAACAGACAGACATACAAATTTTGTATTTCCATTAAATTAAAATATAGAAAAAAAAATTAAAATTAAAATAATCTTGACAACAAATTAAATAGTACTAATAAACTTGAATATCTTCTAATGAATAAAAACACAGTTCAGAGTTGAAGTAAAAATAAAATATTAACACATATTAAAAATTATTCTAAAATTCCCATAATTATAACCTTATTTTATAGCTATTAACAATTTTTATTGCATTTAGAAATACAAAATATAAGATTCGGCAACACACACTTCTTTTATATTCCAGAAGTTTCCTTAAACTTTTTTAATAATTTATGATAAATTAAAACGTATTTTTTATTTGTAAAATTCTATAAGATCAGACCAGCCTCAACTATAACAGTCAAAATTATTTTCAACTTTTTATATCGAATTTATATGTATTGATATAACTGTTAATAAAGAAAAAAAAAACCTACTGAAAGAGATATATTTAGGGATTATATTAGGTTTTTACTAAAGTACTTTAAGAGACCTTGCAATGCATCTCTTTATTTTATTAAATCATTTAACAATAATTACTAGATTCTATGGTAAATACAATATTTATTGATAGCCTTAATATAGTCTTGATCTGTATCAGATTAGTTCTGTTACTAAAAAATTAAGCAGACAACTTAAGCTTAATTTCACTTCAGACAATGAACACTTTTGGATAGCTTCGATTAATTAACCTTACATCATTATAGATTGCCCTTCAATTCACATAATATTCTCTACCAAGTCTCTAACAATATTTCTGTGATAATCTGTGTACCAGTGATGATTCAATTTTTCTGATAATCAGCTAAATTTTGGATTTTGTTAAAACTAATTTCAGTTTTTTTAAGTTCTGTCATGACATTTGTCATTCTGCCTAAAACATTTTTATGAACAGCTAGCAAATTCTATTCGCTTGGCATTTCTCATAAAGTCTCATAAGAATTACAACAAATCAGTTCCATAATCATCCAATGTATTATGTTGTCTGAGAAACAAATGAAATTCTGCATGGAAAAGTACATTGAAACAAATTGTATTGACTTCTATAATAAATTCCTTAGATATTTATGAAAGGCATAATAATCTATCTGATAGTCTTTACAAAACTTATTTTAGCTTTTTAGTTAACTAATAGTTAGTTTTCTTAACTAATGCTTGTCCTAAGCATTCCCCCTAACCAATAATCATCGCTTATGGTAATCATCCAACCTCGTGCTTAATTTTGTTGCTGTTCTTGTTCAAAAATACCATGTTTCAGCATGTAACTTTCCGATTACCGATTACCTTGGCGGTCTGGGAGGGGAATTGTTCGTGGCACTTATTATTATTATATTGACAGAATAAAATCGCAATTGTTTTCTTAGTCACAAAAATTTCTCAATTTTGCTAATAGTATTGGCCTGATGGTTATTCACCAGCCTTTCGCTACAAGGAAAAACATCTGATGATTCCCAGATTATTTTCAATTTTTTTGCAACATTATTTTTCAAAACATATCCAATAGTTTTAAAATACTGTGTCCGATTACTATTCATAAATTGGTCAATTCAAAGCGGCTTTTCCCAGAGTCTTCGATATCTTCATTTGGAAAATAACATCTGCAATAAAAAATTTGCTCTTTTAAAATTCACTAATTTTTAACATTATTATGCTCTATCACCTATCATATGGATTCAAAACTCTGTTAAAATACAATATTATGTGACTCTAACTAAGTAGCACTGGTAAAAGTTTTTAATCCTAAAATAGTTTATAAAAATTTAGATTCTGCAAACATCTATTTAATCATCTTACAATTTTCCATTCTTTATACAATTATATTTGATGCTTTATTGCATTCAATGTATTTATTGTATATCTTTCTGTCTTAATTTTCAAAAATACTATTACTTCACAAATCTCATATAAACGATGAAAGTGTGTTTTTTCAATCGCTGTGCTATTTTCAAGCACAATAGATTCAAAAGTGTGTTAACAAATTTTGTGTGTTATAACACACTTTTCTATTCATTATATCTCCAAAATGGTTAGAGATAGAGAAAAATATTAACTTATAAGCTACTAATTATAGAGCTTCAAAAGTTGTTTCGAAATGTGCTACAAAAAGTGCCCCAAATACGGGCGGTTTTAAAAGGAAATGAAGTTTGAAATATAATTTTTTCATTTTAAATTATTTTAAAACTTCATAACTTTGTAACTGTTGGGTATATGGGGATCATTTGAACACAAAAATTAAAGCTGACAAATTACTCTTCAAAATGCTCTACAAATCTATCTATAGCAAGCCGTTCAAAGATTATACACCCCCCAGAGTCCAGAATACACCCCCCCCATAGAATTTTCGTTCCTTGTGATGCTCCCCATCACCCCCTGCTCTATGTGAAAGTTTACGCGGGACACCCTGTATATTATCTTTATACAACTACAGAGCGATTTTGAATACCAAGAAAGAATTAAATAAAATTATTCATTATTTTTATTTTTAAATATTATAATTACAACTATAAATATATTACAAATTTAATTTTAAAAAAAAAAAAAATTTTAATTAAAAATCAACATTATTAATTACTTATTAGGATTACGACATCTTCCACCACGACCACCAACTACACATTTAACAAGATTAACATTTCTATTCTCATCATTATTATCATAATTGTCACTTTGAATATTCTCCGAATTATTATTTCTTATGTCAGAAGATTTCGATATACGAATTTTATTTTTTAGTAGAGGATTTCTAATATTATATTCTTCATCCGATTCCGAAGTAGGAAATTCAATTTCTCCCAATACAAATGATAATAAAAATAAAATTGAAAATATAAAAATTGTAAATTTTAATTTCATTTTCTGCTTCTTTTCAAAAGAATCGAATACGAATTAAACAATACGAATTGCATCAATCAACTGAAAGTCATATCTAAAAAAAATTTATATTTTTCTTTTTGTTTATTTAAAATATGTCAAGATTTTATATTTATTAATTTCCTATATAAATATATTTTAAATAATAAGAAATATATTGTAATAAATTAATTAATGCATTTTTGATTAAAACGCTTTCCTTTAAAAGAAAAATAAGAAGGCAGAATTTAAAACCAACGGTTTTTAAAAGGACATATTTTTCAAAAGACAATAAAAACAGTTTAGAATTGTGACTATAGTAGCAAAATTTGTTATTTCTCTTAGAATTTTATATATACGAAAAAACTGTGAAAAATCAACTGGTAATAGATATGTAAAAACAGGTCTATGACAGTTCGCCTAAAGCCATTTGACAAAAAACACTTATTGCAAAATGCCCTTTGACAAAAAGAACTTTAACAAAAGGGTCACTTCGCAAAAAGACTTTTAACAAACTAATATTTAATAAATAAACTTTTTTATAATATATTATAATATTTATTAAAGAAAATATAGTATTTATATTTCTTTAGGTATACATGAACATATGTACATATATGTAGCTGGGGATGATGGTACATATACATATGTTAAATGAAAAAACAAAATATATACAATATATGAATTAAAAACAAGTAAATGTAACAGTAAATCGATGCAACCGACTTATTTATACCCTACATCTAAAAAATTCAAATTAAATTAAAAATCCATATCCAAAATCCAAATTCATAATTAGGTATTTAATATAAGCTAAAAAAATAAATGCTTTTACACCTTTGTACAAAATTTCAGGTTTCTATCTTTATTAAATTCGAAGATATGCTTGTTAGATCTTAGGAAGTGTGTGAAGGTACCCGGACAACCACCCCAATTCATCTCAAATTTTAGAGACTTCATCAGAACAAGGTAGAATACTCTTATATCAAATATAAAGTTTTTATCTTTATTAATTTCGAAGATATGCTTGTTCGGTCTTGGGAGTTGTGGGGGAGGTACCCGAACAACCATTCCAATTCATTCTAAATTTTAGGCAAATTAGGGAGTCAGGAAACAGCATCTTCGTACAAAATTTTAAGTTTCTATCTTTATTAATTTCGAATATATGCTTGTTGGGTTCTGGGAGTTGTGTGGGAGATACTCGAACAACCACTCCAATTCATCTCAAATTTTAGGGATATCAGGGATTGAGGAAAAACCACCCTCGTACAAAATGCTAAATTTCTATCTTTATTAATTTCGAAAATATGCGTATTCGATTTTGGGAATTGTATGGAAGGTACCCGGCCCCAAGATCCGATTTCGCCCATTTTCAATCCCCGCCTTTCCTTAGTCATTGTTAACCTACAGTATAAATTTATAAATTTCATCAAGATAGCATCATTATTTTTTCAGTTATCGTGCGTACAGACAGGTGATCGGACAACGCTAAATAGACTCAGGAGATGATCCTAATTCAGAATATAAATATATATGTACATGTCCATATCTAACTCGCTTCCTTTTGGTGGTTACAAACACCATGCCAAAGCTAATATATCCTATACTTTAGGTGTAGGGTATCCTATACTTTAGGTGTAGAGTATATTTATATAAACATAAATAGTTTTTATATCAAAGTTTGTACGCATACATATATGCATATTATATAATTATAGTCTAGTCTCCAAAGAAAAAAATATGGACAAAATGAAAAATTTTCTTTGGAAATATATACAGAAATTTTGGCCTTAAGTATTTTACCACATAATTCCATTCCGCAATATTATAACAAACTATTAAAAGAAGTGAACGATGATGGAAAAAGAGTAATGAATCGGTTTTGGACAACATATATTTTTGGAAAAGAATTTTGTAAAAAGTAAAAATTAATAACTACTGATTTCTAAAATCAAAAATTAATTACAAATTTTATTATTCTATATTAAAAATGAATTATTAATTCTATTACAATATTTCTGTTTATTTATTGATCAGATATTAAAAAGAGTGAATTCTATATGTGAATTCTATATGTGTAATATGAAATTTAGTCTCAAACTTCATATTCCTCACAATTCAGAATTTGTCATGTGAGGAATATGTCATTGTCATGTCAGATACATATATAAATATTCTGGAAAAAAACGAATAACCTGATTTTGTAATCCACTCTAAACTCACTCGTCTAATTATATTTTCTACATATATATTTTTCATTTGATTTTTCAAACTTAGGAATGAAAAGAGGATTCACAATTGAGGTACATGAAACCATTAAACGGCAAGACAACGGAACACCACAAATACAACTTTTAAAATAGGTTAAAAAGCTGCCGCCCTCAAAACTCCCGCTAAACAAATTATTAAAACTCTGATTTTGAAACCAACTAATATCTCTCCTAATATACATAAATCTATAATATAATATGTAGTATATCTTTTTAATAAATACTTATTACAAAAATATTTATTTGTTAAAAGTTTTTTTGTGAAGTGCCACTTTTGTTCAAAGTCTTTTTGCAATAAGTCTTTTTTGTCAACTCGCATTACGCAAAATATCTTTTTGCGAACTGCATTTAGGCAAACTGGGATACTCCCGTAAAAAAATAATGTTGCAGTTTTAATTTTTTTAAAAAAAATTTACACAGATGCCTGAGTTACAGGGTGTCTAAAAATAGGAAAATTTCAATTTTTGACCTCTAATAGCTCTTAAACACGGGAAGGTACAAAACAATTTTCTGATGTAACTAATGTTAAAGGGGAGTTTCAAAATTCTATAGTTAAAAGTGTATCAGAGTTTTGCAGAAAGAAAATTCTTGAAAAATTTTCTCTTCCCATAACGGTAAATTGATTAGTTTGATTATTAGTGATATTGATTTAAAAAACTAAAAAAAAGTCCTGTTATTTAGCTTTTTAGATAGAACGAAAAATTTTAAGCAAAAATTGAGGTATAAATATTTGAAAATCCTATTTTGAAAGGTCGTAGCTCTGTAATGGGTGTGGCTATCTAAAAATGATTTTCTACAATATTAATTAAGTACATATCTATGGTTTAAATTTCATTGTTCTATATTAAATGTTGTAAAAGTTTTGAAAACGTACGAACGGCGGAACAAAGTAAAACTACAAGGCAAATTTTTAAAAAATAAATTTCAATAAAGGTTCTAAAAACACCATAATAAAACATAGTATCTATGTAGAAATTAAATGAAATATAATATGAGTATTAAATCTTAATCAGCTATTTCTGTTCAGTTTTCTTTCCGTATAAATGGAAACAAAAAAAAAATTCCCCAAAACGAACTCGATACATAAGTATATTATATTAAATATGATATCGCACTATGTGAATTTTATATACCGCAACGAAAATATATACCGCATATATACCGCATATTGTTAAATACATGCTTACTGTTAGTAATTTCCCATTATATACTTACGAGTAGTTGTCCAACTTTTCTTATTTATCGTTATCAATACATGTTTTCACAGTGTTTTAACGGTCACTTTTTATTTATTCTTTTATGTTCTTCTACTTGAAGGCAATAGGAATAGGAAATCTATAACAACTTTCTATTTTAATTTTATTTGTAACAAAAGTTTTATTTCTATATTGTAAGATAGATTTAAAATAACTTTTGAATTTTACGTACTTACATTTACTGCACCTATTGATAAGGTTATTTTAATATAGATCTGAGTCTATATAATGTGACATTTAAGTTTAATTCTGATATAATCATAAGATTCAGCAACTTTTGTTTGTTTCACTAATTATTGTGAGATTGAAAAATGAGATTTTTTTTTAGATATTAATTTTTAATCGTTTCGATTTTCTCTCACGTGTTAATTTTTATACTCTTAAAGACACAAATAAACATTATGGTTTTCTTATTATCAAACAATTATATTTTATTTTATATTTAAGATTTTTATATTTATTTTTAAATTATAAAATTAATTATCTATATACTATTATATTTCTTGAAATTAACTTCTACATATATTTATTAATATTTTTTCTTAATTTATTTTTAAAAATGAATCCAAAGCTAAAACAAAAAAATTTCAATTTTTAGAAATTTTTAGAAATTCCTGCACGCCTATACGAGTATGTAATTTCCTGCACGACTATACGAGTATGTAACACTTCTTCTAGGTGTATATCCTACCATTCTATGACTTATTTCGTGCATATCATTATCTTTCTTTATTTCGTTATTTTTATTTGATTTGTGTAATGGTTCTATTTCATTTGTATCTTTTTCTTCTTCACTAGATTTAAAAATTATTTCTGCACAAACAAAACTCAATAAAGTTAAAAATGTTATTAAAAAAATAATAAAATGTTGATTAATCTTCATTTTTTTTTTTTTTGTATTAAATTTTAAAAAAGTTTTCTTTGAATTTCATTCAACTTTATCGGAACAAAATATAAACTAAAAATATTAATGAAATTTGTTTAATTATTGTAACAAAAGAAAAATTGTAGGATGAATGAAGAAGAGTGTAGATTAGACTGTGTCAACTCTAGGATATCCAAACATAATTATATGCTTTTTAAATCAAATTGAATAATTTTTTAGAAAATTTAAGATATCTGACTATCTAAAAAATATATTTGTGAACTTTAGTGTTGAACCGAACCCATTGCCCCGACCCGACCATTTTCACAAAGGATATTTCCATAAAACTTGATTATCTTTTACCAAATGTCTGGTGTCTAACCTAATTAATTGTCAAGATATGATAGTTTGCCAAGATATGAACCTGAACCTATTGAGGTAGATCAACCAAACTTGACAGAAGTTATTGTTTTATCTTTTACATAATTTCATATGTCTAACTTAATTAAGTAGTGAAATAAATTTATATAAATTTTCGAGTTATATAACAACTACTTGAATCCGTTACCCCGAACTAACTCAATTTTCACAAGAGATATTGTCATAAAACTTAATCGTCTTATATAAAATTTCAGATGTCTAGGAACTTAACTAATTCTAATATACGCAAGCTAGCTGAACCTGTTGCCCTATAGCATCCAAGCTTCATAGAAGTTATTGAGATAAAACTTGATCGTTTTTTAAAATTTTCAGATGTCTAGCTTAATTAAGTTTACAGATATAAGGATGATTATATAATAGGCTTATATAAAAACCGAAATTTTATGGCAGCTACCCAAACCAACTACTCTAGGCCAAGCAAATTTTAAATAAGTTATTGGCATAAGATTTGACTTCCTTTAACAAAATTTCAAATAGATAGCTACTATTAAATATAGTGACTGAGTTATTTCCATATAAAGAAAAAATTTGTATGGCAGCTATTCGAACAATCGAACTTGCTGGATTACAATAGCGAAACTAACAATTTTATAAAGGTGAAATGGTAAAATTTCGGAATTATAGGTTTTATTTTTTGAGTTATCGTGCGGTCAGATTTATATGGCTTAATCGACTAAGAATTCAATCCTAAGTAATAATATACTTTTCTATATCGATCTCGTCATCTTTAAGTTGTCACAAACGTAATGACAATTTTTATATAGTCTGAGAGTTACGTTCGTACGGATATAAAAAATTATTTCTAAACATTAATTTTTCGTGTTTTTTTTTTGTTTTTTTTTTTTTTTTTATTACTATCAAAAAAATAAAATGGAAATATCTTCCTCTTGACTTTTTCTTATATTTAAATGTGAAGACAAATAAATAATATTATCATATACAAGAATAGAAAGAATTAGAATAAAGGAATAGAATAAAAGAAACTTTCGCGTTATCAAAACTTAGATTGCTTGAATCAAAATTATTTTAACATTTCGCATGAAAATTTATTTTTATATATGATAAAAAATCTTAATATGGAAACCTTTAACAATTGATAGTCGATACTCAAGTAATCTGATTTCCTCTTAAATATTGTTGAAAAACTGAGCTTTAAGTGTCAATAATTTTATTATTAACTTTTATCTTAATATCTTATAATATCTCATACACTCGTACATATGGAGTACATAAATACAAAAAATAGTTTAGTTATATATTTAAAATCAACCTTTTTTTTGTTGCAGACATTTAAAAGACACAAAATTATTTCTTTTCTTTTTGGATTATTGTTATAGCAATTGTTAGCACCAATTAAACTCCTATCCATTCAAGAAATCTGGAACCGGAAACAATATTTTTATTTGATTTTCAATAACTTTTGATATTTTATGAAACAAAATTAGGTTCTTTCATTATGTTTATAAAAATTATCAATATCCTCTATTTGTGGTTTGTACATAGACTTGTATCTTCAGCTTACAACAAAAGTTACTCACTCTTAACTCTGTCATATTTTTAGTTTATACAATATGAATTCTGTGTTAATGAAATCGACATCATATTTTGTCGAATTTCAATTTACTTTAGAGTACAAAATATTTTCTAATTTCACTATAAGATATTTTTACCAATATTTGCTGCATTTCTTTATGAAGGCAATCTTCTCGCATCCTAGAATCAACAAGAGTGAATGAGAAATTTAAGCGATCGTATACATTTTACTCACTTTGTATAATAAGTTGTTTAAGCTTCACATATTTTATTTATTGATTGCGAATTTTTAACATTGCTAAAAGATAATGAGCAAGTTTCTTGGATATTTATCCAAGAAGATAATATCATATTAGGTTATTCCACCAAAATTGAATCTATATTGCTTTATTTTTCTGCAAACAGTTACTTAAATTTTGTACAAATGACCCAATTGTGGATAAAAAGTTAATGTAATTAAATGAGAACAGGAATTTACACAGTGTTTTTTTTCAGGCGTGGGTGTAAATGTCGTAAGGGAGAATAACTCTTACGATGTGTGAGGGATTCGAACCCACACTCCCTCGGTGTTTACAGCGTATTTCATACGATCTTACTGACTAGGCCACCGAGGCCGCAAATTATATTTATCTACATACCCAAATAGTTTTAGAGCTTTTTTGGGTCTAAGTAAATTTTCTTTCTTCAAATCCAATACTTTCATCAATTCCATTATAATTTCATAATAATATTAAAAATAAAATCAGAAAAATTAAAAAAAAAAACAGTAAATTAAAAAAAAATAATTTATTACAAATTTCATCCTATTATAATTCATTTACTAGCAAATATTTAATTTATGACTTAAATTGTGAATCAGTAAAATGACGCACGAAATTTTCGATGTGTGTGAGTTGCGCTAAAATTACACGTAAAAGAATTTTTAATAATTTTTAGATATATTTTTGAATGTAGTGCACATTCTTACAAACAATTCACCATAATCATATTAGTAATTAGTTGAATCAGTAATAATAATAAGCAATTTTTTTCTCCATTGCCACTTCTATAAGGAGCATAGGGAATCCACTAAGTTATTTATTATTCATATGACTAAGTTTCAGTTTCGCGAAACATTAATTTCACTTAGCCGCTGATTACTCGGCTGTAGCTATTGTACAAGACTAAGAACTTTATATGGTTAAGCTATACTCTTACTTTATATCGCTCTTATTGCCGAAAATAAAATCTTAAACTTTTATAAAAACTTTAAATTATTTTTTTTTGTAAATTTTTTCAGTTCGTAACAGAAAAAAGGTCGTAATTTTCCCAAATTATCTTTTTCAAAATAATCAAACATAAAAATAAGATAATATAAAATTTCTGTTTCAAAAATAAAAATTGTTTGAATTGAAATGTAACCGCCGTTCTTTAGTTATTTTTAATAGTGTGACAATTAAATAGTGTTATAATTGATAGTGTTGCAATTAAATATCTTGTAGCTGTATTTTGGATATCTTTTTTATATTTGTTTAAATGAAAATACAAAACTAATTCTAAAAATGCGTAAATAAAATGAAGATTGTATAAAAATATCATTTATGTTATTTTATTTTAGAAAATTTGTCTAAAGAATCAATGTATTCTAAAATTTTTGCATAGTTTTATTGAATTCATTATATTTATTGAGCAGGGCAATACAATTCTGTCAGTTTTGCATTCCTTATAACTAAAATTACTTCGACTATTGAATACCAGACACAAAGATTGAATGCAAAAATTTATTATAAAAAATAATAGAAAATTTACTTTACAAACAAAATTTCTTTGGTTTCTTTTAATATATCATAATATATATATAATATATATATATATATATATATATATATATATATATATATATATATATATATATATATTACTTTTCCAATATTTGTACTAAGCTCACACGATAAATACTTCTAAAACGAGAATTAAAAACAAAAATACTTTAATACTCTTTGTGCGTCATCTATTATCAGGTATAAGAATTATTTTTTATTAACTTATTTTTAATATTTTTTACATCATATTTTAGTTTTTATTGTAATATATATATTCTTTTAAGATATACTTATTAAATATTTTTATTATAAAACTCCAAATATAATTCCAATCCATGAGACTTTAACTTCAAATTAATTTCAGAGCGAAAACCATAAATCATGTACGATATAGTGCTGATAGGATAGGAAAAAGAATTTAAAATTTTAGATTGACTTAAAAACATGAAAGTCATAAATAAAATAAAAACTAAATACATTATTTGACTTCACAATCATGTTCAATGTACTTACATAATTCACAAACACATCGGACCTCTGACACAAAAAAATTTAAATTGTTGAATACATCTTATTTAAATTTGAATTTAGCCTGTTACAAAATAATCTTAATCAAGATTTTCATTAAATATTGTTAAAGTTTCTAATTTTAGAGAAAATAATTTTATTCGGGTTTAACCAAATTATTATTCTGAATATTGTTCATATTCGTTATTTCCTTGGGAATTTTATTTAAATCTTATTATTTATATTTGCTTATCTTTATAATAAAGCTAATGGGTCAAGCCTCAAGTAAACTAATTATATGATAATCTGTAAAACAATTTTATATCAAAAATGTTTATTTTTTTAAATCATATAGCGTAACATTATTAACCCTTATGTCAAACCCTTGGTACAAATGTAACAATTTTAAGTTTAAATTTCCAACACTTTTTGAAATGCAAATCTGTAACTTCGTGACATCTTCAATAAAAGTGTTATGAATCAAAGACATACTAAATATATGTATATGTATATAGTTCGGTGGAGATAATTAGGACTTGGCGAACTTAAACGATGTCAATTACGTTGCTTTGCTTTGCTAAATATTGCTTTGATTGCAATGCTTCTCAAAATTAAAATTTTTTTTTTTAATTTTTCTTTTATTTTCTTTTCTTATTCTTTTTATTCTTTTCTTATTTAAATTAAATTATGAAATTTTTTTTTTAAAGTTAAGTTTTATGAATTAAAGTTATAAAAAACAAAAACATTTTATTTTTCACATATTATTTCTTAAACAAATTATGTAGTTTGCAAATGTAGTTTTTCTATTCCTTCAACGAAATGAAAAACAAACTTATAACCAACTATAAGATCTCTCCTAATTCAGAATATCGCATATACATATATATTATAATATAGCTACATATTCTGTAAAAACCGTATAACTAGAACACATTTTGAAAATACTCGAAAAAAAAAATTCTGAAATTATGAGGGATTTTAGAGTTAATTACAAAATCAGCGTTCTCCCTTTTTCTCATTTTTACATATTTGTGGGGAAAAAGGGAATACTCTCGTTTCGTAATCCAACTGTAAAATCCTTACTAATTATATTATACATAATACACTTCAACAGAAATTCCTCATATATGACTTATGAGTTCCATTTCGGCTTTATTATTGCATCGCATTGAAAAATTAAAATAACGGTAATTTTGCAGCCAAACGTGAAGAATAATTAAATTCGTATTCTTTAGTAAAAATCTATTAATTTAGCTATTTCCAACCTTAGAAAAGCGATATTCCTGTAAAGTAATATTTACTCAAAAGCTCAAAGTTTAATATAACTACAGATAATAAACAAATGCGATATTTCTATTCAGAATAAACGGAAAATATATTAATTTTTTTTAATTCTATTAAGTAAGTATTAATAATATTAAAACAACATTTTTTTTATATTATACCTATCTATACTAAGAATTTTTACCATATTTTTAAAAAAAAATTTGAAAAATTTGCTTATTAATTTCACTCTGACAGTCCGTCTTTTTGTCTGTTTACAAAAGTTCTACTCTGTTTAAGATACATATATAGCAATGCAATTTTAACTATAGATATGTTATTAAACAAGGTAGAATGTAAACCAACGGCTTTTAAATGCGCATATTTCCTTTATAACTGAAAAAAACCGTTAACACACGTAAAAATATATTACTGGAGCTTTAATTTTTATGTCTTGTCGAAGAAAAATTTGTACAGTGCATTCAGTGCAGTACAGTTGTTAAGTTAAAAAAAATACCTGTCGCATGACGTTTTCTAATTGAAAAAATCTTAAACAGAACATAAGATATATGCATTTAAAAATAGGGCTTTTTCAAAGTTTGAGGGGCTGTAGCTCCGTAATGGATGGGGCTACATGAAAAGGTTGTTCCACAAAATTATTTTTTTTATGAGACCTACTCATGGTTAAAATTCTCTATCTCATAATTTTTTTTTCTCTATCTTTAACGGTGTAGAAGTATTGTAAACAGACGGACGTCCGACGTCCTCTGTCCGTGCGTCCAACAGAGTGAAACTAATAAGCACATTTTTCCAAAAAATTTTTGGAAATGTGCTAAAAATATTAGTGTTACAGGTTTTATGTAATCTCATCTACGAAACTACAGCCCTTAAAACTTTGTAAAAGTCTTATTTTAAAATTTGTATACCTCTGGTTCTGTTGTATATTTTTTCTATTTTAAAACGCTAAAAAACTTCAGCACGATTTGTGTTAGAACCTTGAAATTTTGAGAGAAAAAAGATCTGTTGGAATTAGTATAAGTTAACTCAGAAAATTTTTTTGTACTTCTCCTTGTTTAAGAGCTACTACGGGAAAAAAAATTGAAAATCTACAATTTTTGAACATCATTATTTTAGGCACCTGTACAATTTTTTTCAAAATTTTTATTAAAACTGCAACAATATATTTTTACATTTCTTATATTTTTATACCCGTATGAACTATGTTCAAGGGTACAATAAATTTGCCATTACGTTTGTGACACCTTAAAGGAGTCGAGCTAGATATAGTATCAAAGGTATAGATCAGCTCAGAATCGAATTCTGAGTCGATTAAGCCATGTACGTCCGTCCGCACGATAACTCAAAAAATAAAGGAGCTAGGAGGCTGAAATTTTTTTTACGTCATTTTTGCAAAATTGTTAGTTTTGCTATTTTTATCCAACATTTTCGGTCGGCGGGTTCGAGTAGCTGCCATACAACTTCTATATTTATATAGAAATAACTCAGTATCTATTCAAGCTAGGTTCTGAAATTTTGCAAATGATGATCAAGTTTTATGGCAACAACTTTTGCAAAATTTGGTTGTGGTGGTGCGGTGGGTTCGGGAAGCTGCCATACAACTTATCCGTTTAAATGAGAATAACTCAGTGTCTATTGAAGCTAGGAACCTGAAATTTAGTAAAGAGGTGAGTTATGGCCAACAACTTTTGTAGAATTTTGTTGGTCTAGAGCAGCCGGTTTAGGCTTCTTGCACCTCTTGGAACTTAATGAAGCTAGGCGTCTGAAATCTTGCAAATGATGATCAAGTTTTATGGCAACAACTTTTGCAAAATTTGGTGGTGCTGGTGCAACAGGTTCTGGTAGCTGCCATACAAATTTTCTTTTTAAATGAAAATAACTCAGTGTCCGTCCGCACGATAACTCAAAAAATAAAGGAGCTAGAAGGCTGAAATTTTTTTTACGTCACTTTTGCAAAATTGTTAGTTTTGCTACTTAACTCCAGCATTTTCGGCCACCGGGTTCGAGTAGCTGCCATACAACTTCTTTCTTTAAATGGAAATAACGCAGTGTCTATTCAATCTAGGTATCTAAAATTTTGCGAATGTAATCAAGTTTTATGGCAACAACTTTTGCAAAATTTGGTTGTGGTGGTGCGACGGGTTCGGGTAGCCGCCATAGAACTTCTCTTTTTAAATGAAAATAACTCAGTGTCTATTAAAGCTAGCTATCTGAAATTTAGTGAAAAAGTGTAGAGTTGCATGCCAAGAACTTTTGTAAAATTTGATTGGTCTAAAGCAGCCGGTTCAGGCTTCTTGCAGTTCTTGGAACTTAATGAAGCTAGGCGCAATAGATTCAGGTAGCTGTCATACAACTCCACAATTTACACAAATATATCTCTGTAGTTCGGTACTAAACCATCTGAATGTTTTTAAAAGATGATCAAGTTTTATAGAAACAGGATATATTACGTTCATACGGGTATCCCAGAGTTGACACAGTCTACTCTACTGCACTCTTCCTCGTTTTATTTAGAAAAGGTTCTCTTAAAACGGAAGAATCTGTCTCTAGATTTTTCACAATTTTTATTATATAGAAAATTCTAAGAAAACTTAGAAATTTTGGTACAAGTCACAATCTGTTTAACAATTTGTATTCTTTTCTTTCGATGCTGATATTTTACCAAAAAAATATTTATAAAAATTTAAATTTTTTTTTAATGTATACTTGACAATAACGAGAAGTATTTTTTTTTATCGAAAGTGTCTTTTAGTGAAAGTGGATTTTTAAGCAAAACAAAGAAAAGTGGATAAATTGAATTGCAGCTGGCTAATAGGTACTTTTATAAAAAATAATTTTTTATTTTGAAGTTCCAAAAATGTTTCAATGATGAATAACCCCACACGTTTATTTTTCCAGCGTCATTACTTTTTAGTTTATTCTCACACAATGATAACTCCTGTGTTGGTATATTTAAAAAAATCAGCTATCTCCACCACAGGACCGACCGCTATTAATCGAAAAGTATAAAGCCGAAATTCATAGATTTTTTACATAATAATTATATCAAAGCAAAATATGTATAACTTCTAAAAATTTAACATCATTTTTTTTATTCAATAACAATAACAAGCAATCAAATATATAGTCAAAATATACATATGTATGTACATTCATTCGCCTGTTTACACTGGTTTCATTATTCAGTTGCAACTTTTTCTTTTTCTTTCCCACTTCCTCGCTTCTCCCAAAAAAAAATTTAAAAATATTTATTATTTTTTACTTCTTATATTTATTCAAAAATATAAGAAGTTCAAAATAATAAAAAAAACTAAATAAATACAAAACAAACATAAGATTAATATTGAATCTGCTAACAAAAATTTTACAGTTTGAATTTTGAGTCATCAACAAGAAAGTATACATGCATATGTATGTATATAAATTTTTACAGTATGTATTAAAAATAAAACAAAAAAATTTGTTCATACCTATACACAAATTCATATGGCGTGTTATAATATCAATGAAATTTGAACTTAATAAAACAAAATTAAATAAAAATTAAAGTTAGTCAGATCAAAAAATGATCTAAGCGAAGTTGTTGCTCTTGTGTGTAGCAACTTTTTCTTAATAATTTTTCATATTTTCCGGTTACAAAATACGTATTCGTAAAAAGCTTAAAAATTACACTAGTAAACTACTACTTCCGGTTGACCGATTTGCTCCAAAAGCTTATCAATCCGAGATATTTACATCAAAGTTGTTTAGGCTGTACACGTGCCCACAGACATACCCACACATACACGCACCCATACACATACAGGCAACATGCTAAAAAAAAATTGTGTAGCCTTCTATGCATCGGAGTAGTGCATATTTGCCAAAATCTCGGGTACAAATTTTTAGGCGAAAACAATATCTACCTTGCACAGAATTGTATGCGGTCGGTAATAATAACGCTGAAAATAATTGTGTCATTTCGATCACTTATAAAATCATAGAATGGAGAAAAGCATATTATGTATTATACTTTTAATTCACATACATACATATGTATGTATGTATATAGAAATCAAAAAATTATTTTACTTTTTAATTATTTTATCCAACAGTTAATTGATTTCTTTATAGAGTTTTCTTTATTTTCTTGAGGAAATGAATAACTAATTGAATCACTAAATGAATCACAGTTTTTTTTCTTTTAAACTTTAACATATAAACAAAACAAATAATGCAAAATGACTTTTACGATAATATGATGAAATTTTTAAATAAAAATTTTGCGATGAATGAAATGGATAAGGATTGCACAATATTCAGTGATATTATATGTTGTTGCGCCTGTTAAGTGTAGTTATAAGTGTAACTGTACTGGCATTTAGATTTATATATTTAGATTTATTGTTACATATTATAATATTAAATGATACATTGTTTAATTAATTTTGCATCAGACTTATTATATCTTGTAAACGTAATTAAAATATTACAAAGTTAATCATAACAAAACTAACAATATTATGAGATTATTATTATTTAATAGAAAATAAATACGAAGATTTCGTGACATTACAACAGCATAATTAAATAATTAAATTGTTAATGAACCATAATTAAAAGAAATTATCTGTAATTATATTAAGATTTAACAGTTAACATTATTTTGTTAATAGATTTTTTATACAGAAACCATCAAAAAATCGACTGTCATCGAACTTTCGGCTATGCAGTTGACAAGCATCATTCTGTCAAATGTCAAATGTAAATCAAATTTGTGCAACAAAGCAGGGAAAAATTTATGATTAGTTGTTGTTGTTGATTGTTATTTGGTATGAACAGTTCAACAGGAGAAATATAAATATATTTTTGTTGAAAAGGATTCTGATTCTGAAAAAGAAGTAAGGATATAAGTAATTGTTATGTTTTTAAATTTAGATGGTCTTCTAATCGAATAAAGTTATTAGTGGTAGTGCGATTGGAAAATGACAATGCCTACAATTCTGGTAATAAATCAAAAAAAAAGATACATTGAAAATCTATAATATAATACCATATAATACACAAGATATTGGCGAGACCTTGCCAACATGTAAAAAAAAATATTTTATTTCTATAATAAACAACTCACACTGAATGTAAACTAAACTGGCAATGATTATATTTCTTTATATTTATTTAATTATTTAAAATTTTATTATCTGAGACACAAATCTTTGACTAAAAGTATTATCAAAGACACAAAATTTACATTAAAAAGAATTTTAAGATTTATTACTTTTTAAAAACTACTTTCGCCACATCCATTATGAACTGGTGACAGCGGTAAATTGAAAATAAATTATTAAACTTCTGTTTGCAGTTTTCAAATGTTTCTTTGTTTTGAAAAAAAAAAATATATAAAAATATTCTTAATAAAATTAAAAGGCCTGAAAGTAAAAAGAGCAAAATTTATAGTAAGCCTAATATTTATAAGAAAAAAATAATAGGCCGATTTTATTCTTGATTTTGTTTTCACTATTATAAAAGCTAGTAAAAGCTTTGCAACAGACTTTAAAGTAGTTTTGTTTATTTAGGTTGCAATTTTGATTTTTAAGCTGAATTTTTGATATAACATAATTAATATTCGAATTTTTTTATTAATATATAAAATTCGGCAGACTTAGATAATTATATTTCATAACAGAAGTTGGAAACTTACTAAATATTATAGAAACTGATATTTTTCTTAAAAAAAAACAAAATTTATGAAATTTCATTATCGGAGACATGAATCTTTTATTAAATATACCAAAGACCTCTTCCAAAATACATTTAAATAAAATAAATTCAGCAAATTTTTTTCAAGCAAAAAAAAATAAACGCAAATAGTTTTGGTAAATAAAATAATTTCGCGACGAAAACAGCTGTTTTTTTATTGACATAAAATTTTTTTTTAAAACTAAAGAAAAATAGTGAGTAACATTTTAAAATATTAAAATTATTTCGATTATTGGGATTGTTTTAAATGTAACAAAAACAAGGTAGAATGTAAACCAACGGTTTTTAAAAGCGCACATTTCCAAAACTCAATACAAACTGTTTAGAAGTGTGACTTACACAAAAATTTGAAAATTTCATGTAATAAGAAAAAATGTGAAAATAGGACATTTTTGAAATTTTGAGGGGCCGTAAGTCCGGAATCCTATATAACTAAGAAAAGTCGTTAACACACGTAAAAATATATTATTGAACCTTTAATTTTCATGTCTTGCCGAAGAAAAATTTGTACAGGTGCCTAAGTTACAGGTGTCTAAAAATAGCAAATTTTCAATTTTTGAGGCGTAATAACTCTTCAAGAGGGGGTGTTACCAAAAAATTTTCTGAGGAAACTTACACTAATTCTAAAAGTTCTTTCTTGTCTCAAAATTTCAGGTTCCCATCTAAAGGGGTGCCGGAGTTATGAAAAAAGAAATTTCATGCAAAATGTGGTTTTCACATAACGGTAAATTTAAATAGTAAATTACAAAATATTACATAATTTTGATACTGTTTTATATAGATAATAAAATTTTCGATCTTTTGGCGGTTTTAGATTGCAAAATTATTACGCAGAGCCAGAGATATATACATCTGAAAATGGGGCTTTTTCGCAATTTTGAAGAGCTGCAACTTTGGAACCCTTTACAATTAAAATAAACCTTTAACACACGTAAAAATATATTATTATAGCTTTAATTTTTATATCTTGCAGAAGTAAAATGTGTACAGGTTCCTAAGTTACAGGTGTTTAAAAATAGCAAATTTTCAATTTTTAAGCCCTAATAGCTCATAAACAGGGGGTGGTCCGAAAAAATTTTCTGAGCAAACTTATACTAATTCTAAAAGTTCTTTCTTGCCTCAAAATTTCAAGGTTCTATCTAGAAGCTTGCCGGAGTTATGAAAGTAGAAAAATCATGCAAAATTTGGTTTTCACATAACGGTAAATTTAAATACTAAATTTAAAAAAATTGTATAATTTTCATATTAATTTACAAAGATAAAAGAAATACCTGTCGAATGACGTTTTCAGATTGAAAAAATCTTAAGCAAAACATAAGATATATGCATTTAAAAATAGGGCTTTTTCAAAGTTTGAGGGGCTGTAGCTCTGTAATGGGGGGGGGCTACATGAAAAAGTTGTTCCACAAAATTATTTTTTTTATGAGACCTACCTATGGTTAAAATTTTTTTTCTCTATCTTTAACGGTGTAGAAGTTTTGTAAACAGACGGACGGACGGACGGACGGACGGACGGACGGACAGAGTGAAACTAATAAGCACATTTTTTCAAAATTTTTTTGGAAATGTGCTAAAAAATGTCGTAACGGTTGGTGACTGAATTCAAATTTCATAGCAAATGAATATCGGAACAAGATGATTTCGTAAAATATTATATGGAAAAAAATGAAAAGTATGAAGAACATTTTTTGAAACTAACAGGAATGAATGCGTTCAATTAATTTGGTATTTTCCTTATTCCTCGATTAATTTTTTTTATTATCTTATTACATATTATTATCTTATCCTATCTACGAATGTTAACAAAATGACATTTAAAATTGTTTTTGAATAACTATATTGATTTCGCCGCAGGCCGTTACAAAATTGTAAAATATAAATTTTTGAGCCGGCATTTTCTTCGCCGGTTTTTATTGTGCACTTTATACATACTGTGTTTCAAACAATTTTTGACATATCGCCACAAACTTTTACCCTGAATGTGTTTTTAGCTTGGACCATTTTTTCTCAATGACTAAAAAACTGTCAAAACTTACCGCCACGAAAAACGGCGAGAAAAAATTAAGAAACTGTACCTAGTTTTTTAATTTTATGTGTTTAGATTTGTTTTATGTTTTTTTCAAGTAAGTGATTCCAACGTGTTTTTAATGGTGCTGATGTAAAAAAGAAATTTTTAGGTAGTTTATTAAGGGTATCATACTGACTCCCTGTAAATGTTTTTGCATCTATAGAAATAGATGCAAAACTCCCACGTAAATGTTTTTGCATCTATAGAAATTATGCAACTGCACAGGGGATTTTCTAGTATAATAGAATTGGATCCAAAATTTGTTAACAACGTACAAACGTATTAAAAAACAGAAGAATAAATCTGGGAGAGAGTCTATATTTTGGTTATACTACGATGACTTTGACAATGTGTATGACAATAAACAATTTATTCAACCGCCTGAGGAAAATTTATTGCGATACTCTGCAATTAGAATCTGAGTAATAGAAACAACTGCTTCAGAAAAAAATACAAACCAAAAACGTAAAAGTGCAAAAACTAATAATATAGAATTGGTTATAGAATTATTATATATACCTTCATATATCCAATTTTAAATAAATAATATTTCATATAGCTTTTAAGACATGTATGTATATTAATATTATATGTAAATATTTAATTTTTCCTTACTTATAATTTCAAAACACCTAAAAATATAACAAAAACAAAAATACACATGTACATGTACAAATATACACTAAACAAAAATATTTTGCTTTTGTTCAGTAAAGTCGCTTGACGTCAATTCAAAAATTTGTAAAAGTTTATTTGACAGTTGCTTTGTTGAATCAAAATCGAATCAAAAACTATTTGACTGATTGTCTGTTAGCTTCACTATTTTAAACTAATTAGTTTCTGTTAAAATTTTTTACGAAATTACAGATTCTACAAAATATATACCTAAATTAATAAAACTTTTAATTTTACAAATTTAAAATACGATATTTGAAGAAAATACTAGTTAGTAAGTACACAAAATATCAAATTTTTGTTGATAATTGAAAAATTGATATTTAAAAAATTTTGAGATGGAGTGATCTAAAAATATAGATAAATCTGACGATTCAAAACAAAAATTATCTGTCAGGTGAAAACTTATAGTTTATCACATTTTTTTGTGTCTTTCTTTTTTTTCCTTCTTACTCCTACAAAGAGCATTGGGCACGCTAAGCACTAAGTCATTAACTATTCATATTTGACTGAGCTTCAGTTTCTGGCACCATTAATTTCACTAAGCACGTGATTACTCAGCAGTAGCAGTTTGAACCCGAGACTTTTTGAATGAAAAGCCGTAACAACCACTACACCATTAGCACATACCTAACTTGGAAATTGATAGCATATGATGAAGATGACAACAAATTTTTTTTTTTTTAGTGTATTTCCCTGCCACATAAATGTGACAAATAAAATTACACAGTCTTAACTTTTCAGGCATTGTAAATGTCGTAAGGGGGAATTATCCTTACGACATGTGTGGGATTCGAACTCACACTCCCTCGGTAGTTTTGCCCACTAGGCCACCAAGGTCCCCGCAACATATGCAAATGAATCCACTAGTGATTTCAATATAAATGTAATAAATCTACAAACCGCCAAGCTGCTCATACATAAAGCTCGCACAATACCGCATAACGGTTTTGATACCGAGAACAATATGGAGAACAATTATTTTTGTCAGAGCTATGTCTTAACAAAAAAAAATAAACTAAACTTAAAGGTATTTTGAAAAAGCTTTCTAACATAATAATAATTCTAACATGATAATATGATGACAAAAATTGAAATTAATATAACTTAGTAATACGTAAAATAGAAAAAGTAAATTTATACATTTTTATCTGAAAATTGTATTCTATTAAAACCTTTGGTTTTACAATTTATCATTTTTTCATATATTTTATATGTGTGCGTGAATGAAATTCATCACTCGTATAAGTCGTTGCCCAGAAAATTATGATATGGTAAGTCATCAAATTTGTACATTGCAATCATTATTATTATTCATATATGAATAATGAAAAAAAAAATTTTTATAGAACTTTTAGAACCCCGTATAGCTGCCGTATATTATGATTGGTGATAGAGTCAATAAGGAGTCAATATCGACTTTTGAAATATCGTTAAAAAATTCAAATTACTGTAAAAATGTTTAAGAGTATAAAATTGAATAAAGTTTTCGAATGATCTGTCAAATAATTTAACTTGAAAGTGTAGCTACCTATTAGTTTAGATACAGAATGATTTTAAAGAAAAATTAGCTTAATTTTTTTTTTAAACACATGATTATAAAACGGTATATTTTAATTTCTTTAGTCTGTTTCTCATCTCTTCTTTATATTCCTTCTAAAATATGTTAAAGCATCCTTCAATCTCATTAGTTTTGAGCTTATGATCAGTTATGATCTGCTAATTAATATTAGTATTTTAACAGCTCTTCGTCACCTCAAAAGAAATTCATTATTTTTGTTAAAAAATGATATTTGTAATATTTATAAAAAAAAAAAATAAAAACTTTTATTAAAATGAAAAAAATTATCGAATACGCAAACTACTTGTATATGATATGGAATTAAAGCCGATATATATAAGTATGTATATAAAATGTATAATTATATAAAGTGTACATAATAATATGTATGTATATAAATATATAAAAAATATTAAAAATTACAAAAATAATAAAAAAAATTTTTTATAAAAATATTATATTATTTTTATTTCATAATAAAATTATTTATTACCTATACAATGTAAAAAAATCATAAATTTTGAAAGTTATTTAATTAATTTTTAATAATATATACATATATTATATATTATTAAATATTACTAAATTTAATACAATAGGTATCATAATTCATTTTAATTTATTTAACTTATAGCTTAGTATAAAAAATTTTTAAAATAATATTCAATAATTTAAAAATAAAATTACTCGTCAAAAATCTTTATTATTAAAAGATCTGATTTAAATTTACATACATAAAAATAAAAACTATAATCAATTATAGATAATTAATTATAAACTATAAACAAAAATATATATATATTTATAGGTAAGTGTATATATATTACATATACAAAATTATTAATAAATTATACATATCTAATATATATCTAATTTCCTTTTCTTTTCAGGCATGGCTGTAAATAGCGTAACGGAAAATTATTCTTACGACGTGTGTGCGATTCGAACTCATACTCCCACGGTGTTTACAGCATTTCATACACTCTTACCCACTTGACCACCGAGGCCCCTAATGTCGACATTTGCCGGTATGATCAATTCTGTCACAATTTTTCGGTACATTTAAAATAATTCGATTGTCAATTGTTGTTGGTTCTTCAAGATCATTAATATCAATATCTGATGATGGTGTACTAGATTGTATTTCATTTTTAATTGGATTTTGTTGTTGTAATTCATATATTATTGTTTGTTGTTTTTTATTATTTTGTTGTTGTTGATTTACAATATTTATTTGTTGTAATGGTATTTTATTAATTAATTTTTCAGTTGTTTGATTAATTAATACTGGTTTTTTATTAACTAAAATTTCATTATCAGGATATATAATATTTATTTTTTTATTAATTGGTATTGAATTTATATCTAATATAAAAATTAATAATAAATTAAATATAATTATATAGTAATTCATTATTATTAGTATATTAAATTTTATAATTTTGTATTTTTTTTTTTTTTTAATTTTAACTTTTGTAAAAAATGTGAAATGAATGAAATCAAAAAACTAACTAAAATTAAAATCAATTTTGAATTATCATGAACTCAATAATATTTTAAGAGAAATTTTTTTTAAAACTGTTATTTTAGCTTAAAATTTTTTAAGTATTCCCCGTTATAACTTTTATATTATAAGTACTTATTTGTTTTATATTTCTTTTATTTTATTTTAATTCTTCTTTTTTTTTCTTTTATTTTAGGTATTCTTTACTTTATTCAAAATATCAAATTGTTATTGTTATTTTGATTTCTATTATCTACACTGAAAAAAAAAAAAAGAAAAATATTTTTAATTTTTGTAATTTTTAAAAAAACGTCATAAACATATACATATTATTATAACATACCAGTTAACCCAATATACACGAATAGAATAAAAAATAAATAAACAAAAACAAAAAAAAACAAAAGTTTTTTTTTGTTTTTTTATTTGCAACTTTCCGGTACCTGAGATATTTTAATACTACCAAGATTTTTTTTTTTCAAAATTAAAATTATATTTCTATTTTTAAAACCAGAAATCAACTTAACTATCATTCAATATAATATGCATATGTACATATATATCATATAATAACTATAACAGCTATTAAAGAGGAAAAGAAAAGAAAACAATACAAAAAAAAAAAAAATTTCTACATAACTATACCAAATTTATATAGGAGGGATGACTTAACTTCCAAGAACATAAGTTCCATGGAGCTTGTGTTCTCTTAAATGCTTAAATGAATTTAAGTTCAATGGAAGCAAAGACCGTTTTTAAATGAATTTAAATTACATTAAAATAGAGACAAAAATTAAATGAAACTTATAACCAATTTGCTATGAGACGTAAGCTCTATTGAAATTATGACCATTTTGTTTCGATCATCAAAATTTCTGTCATAAGTTCTATTGAACGAAATAAAGTCAAATTTAAATTTTCTAAAATTTGTGGAAATATCAGAATTATATTCATATATTATAAGTATGTGAGTTCGGTGGATGCAAGTTTGCCGAAAAAAAATCCCGAATTTAAATTTTGCTGCAAAAAAATTCCGAACGTTACAAAATCAGGATTGCTTTGCTTTTTCCAGAGTATAAATATATACATAAGTATATACGAAATTCTGAATTAGGATGAATTTTAAAGTTAGATTCAAAATCAGAGAATTTTCTTTTTACAGAATATTTATATATTGATATAAGCGAGATTCTGAATTAGGAAAGATTTTAGGGTATAACCATGATTTTACAACCAACTGTCAAATCCTCCAAAATTATTTTATTTATATACATATTAGAAAAATGGAACTTATGGCTATTTTATTTGAGACATAGTTTCCAATAAAAAAGTGAGGAACTTATGGCCATTTCATTTGAGGCTTAACTTCCAACAAAAAATGATCAGAACTACCATAGAACTTAAGTGCATTAAGAAATTGCCATAAGTTAAATGGAACTTAAATCCATTTAAGAAGACTTTAATTCAATGGAACTTATGTCCGTTGAAGTTAAATCATCCCTTCTTTATATAAATGTATATACATATGTATACATATATATAAATATTAAAATCCACTTAGAAAGTGTACAAAATTGTATTTTCATTTACATGAACTTGAATTCTTTTAAACAAATACATATATATATATGTACATATATATGTATGTATACATAAATATTTACATATTTATTTTATTTTTATTAGTTGTCAATTTAATACAGTGATCAACACTGTAAAATGCATAAATATCAAAATTTATTTTAATAAAAATTATCAATAATTATTTAACAATGTAATTTTAATATCTTCTGCCATTTTATACACATAATTGGAATCGGTTCTGATTGTATTCATCATAATCATTAAATTTTGAATCAACACAAGTGTCATTTGATTTTTTTTTTTTTAAGTTATTTTATGATATTCAGCGACTATAATAATAGTAAATTAATTTTCTTTGAGATTTTGAACCAGTACTAATGTTGATCAATATGAAGCTTCCCCTTATAAAACATTTTTATAGAATATCTTATTTTATTTTATCATTGGCTTTGCATTGAATATTTACAATTTCATAAATTCATTTTAACAATATTGCAAATATGTTGCAATAATTAACAATTGCAGTATAAAAAATAAATGCTGTCTTTACTACTTGTAATTGTACTGTAACTCTGTTAGATATTGTTATTATACAGAATAACTGAGATTTATTTGGTAAATATTTGATACCTATATAAATACACAGCTAAAAATAGCATTTTAAAATCTTTTACAACTAGGAAGAAGTTACAACTAGACTAGAACATAAAGAATGTGACTGCAGAGATTTTGCAGCAGAAATATAAAATATTAAAAATAATTCATTGAATTGTAAAATAAATGATAATAAAATAATAATTGACTCAGAATTAATATTTTCTAAAAAAAGAAAGAAAAAAAGAATACATACATATAATGTTCTCTTGGCCATATATATCTCGTCTTCAACAAACGTAACGGAAATTTTTGTATACCCTTGAACTATGTTCGTACGGGTAGAATGTATATAAATACCACTTTGCACATTTTTTTAAGACCCTTACTGTATATTATATTCATTTAAATAATATGTACTAATGTATAGATAGATATATGTACATATGTACACTCTATTATTAATGACATATTATGTACTTTCATATTTATTCTTAAATCACTCTTGTTCGAAGACAATAAAATCGAAATGCAGCAAAAACTATAAAAAGAGAGAATATTTTTAATTTAATGCAATGCAACAATAGGATATTAACAAAAAACAAATGGGCTCAAATCTAATATAAGTTATTATGCAAACTTATTTTTAACTTAATACCTACTTGGTATTTGAATTTATTGTATAGAACAAAAAAAAAATAAAATATTTCAAATTAAATTAATATGTATAATGAAATGGGCTAACGGGAACTCCCCCAAAAAATATTTTAAGACTTTCTTTTATTGCCCCGAAACAAATTAGGAAATTATTTTTTTTACAAAATTATTTTTAACAAATCATCGTAACGAAATTTGAAATGGGTTAACAAGGTAAACAAACCTAAAAAATATATTATCACTAAAATTCTAAATATTTCAAAAATTTCTAATATTAAAATGTAATAGTATTGAGGTTTACTATATTAGCCCAGCAAAAATAAATAAATTTACAAAATAATGTTTGTATACCAATAATGTGTAAAATCGGGAAACGTTCACTTGACAACTGGACATTTGATCAGTGGACATCTTTCAAAAGAGATACTTAACAAATGCTAAGTACAATAGTCTGGCTGGACATTTAGCAAAAAATTAAATATGTTTTTTAAGAGCGTATTTTTTCTTTGTTAAAAAGACATTTAACAAAAAATAAACTTAACAAAAAGACATTTAGCAAAATGAACAATTAACAAAAGGAAATTTAACAACTTTAACAACTGGACACTTTGCAACTTTGACGATTAACAACTTTTACAAGTGCAAATTTCGCAACTTTTAACAATTAACAATTTAATTTTCAAATCTATAATGTCATTATCTCTTTCATTGGGTGCATGATCTGTGTGAAAATATTTAATATCGAAAACGTATAATAATATTTTGTACCGTTATGGAGATATGAATAGATCCCCACCCCGCCAATACAATTTTTTGTTTGTTTTAATGCCCCCAATCATGAGTGCAGTGTGGATACTTAAGTAAATTTCTTAGGAAACTTATAACAATTCTAAAAATTCTTTCACTCCTCAAAATTTCAAACCCTTTTCTAAAAGCGCACCGGACTTATGAAATTAGAAATATATGCAAAATTTGGTTTTCACATAAATGGTGAATTACAAAATATTGCATAATTTCGATATTTTTTTATAGAGGTAAGAAAATATTCGGTCTTCTAGCGTTTTTAAATTGTAAAATTACTATGAGTAATTTTACGATTACGAGTCTCAGATATATAGATCTGAAAATAGGGCTTTTTTGCAATTTTGAGGAGCTGTAACTTCGTAACGCTATATAATTAAAATAAGCAGTTAACACACGTCAAAATATATTATTTTTTAAATATATTTTTTTTCTTTAATTTTTATGCCTTGCTGAAGAAAAATGTGTACAGGTGCCTAAGTTACAGGTGTTTAAAAATAACAAATTTTTCAATTTTTGAGAAAAAAGTTCTTTCTTCCCTCAAAATTTCAAATCTCTATCTGAACGCGTGCCGCAGTTAATAAGGTATCAAAAACAGGCAAAATTTGTTTTTCACATAACGGTAAATTTAAATACTAAATTTAAAAGAAATCTACAATTTTTATATTGACTTACAAAGGTAAAAAATTGCTGTCGAATGGCGTTTTCAGGTTGAAGAAATATTAAGCAGAACATGAGGTATACCTAAGGATTTAAAAATAGGGCGTTTTCAAAGTTTGGGGGCTGTAGTTCCGCAATGGATGAGGCTACATGAAAAAGTTGTTCTATAATATTAATTTTTTTATGAGACCTATACCCATGGTTAAAATTTTTGCTTTCTATCTTTAACGGTATAGAAGTTTTGTAAACAGACGGGCGAACGAACAGTGTGAAACTAATAGGTACATTTTTTCAAAATTTTTTTGGAAATGTTCTAAAAATTAACAAATGATTTACCTAATTTATATACTAACGGACTAAATCTAATAAATAATTAAATAAAATAAAAAATTTGCATAAATTCTTTTTTCATAATTCTGAATTTCATAAATAAAGGCATTTTGCAACAAATTTATATAACACTTACATTCTCATATACCTGCATATAATAAAATACAAAACAATTTTAAAAGTCTGATTTCAGAATTTTTTTTCTTATGCAACACAAACGGAACTTTAAAACACACATACACCATACAAATGTGTACCTATGTAGGTAATAGGTATAATAAATTTGATAAATACAAAATATTATGTACGTACATACGAATATCTGGATCTTCAAAGTAAGATAAGAACGAGATTTTCAGATGTAATAAAACAAAAAAAAAAAAAAGTTTTGATTGTTGAAAAATATTTTTATATAGGTAACAAATTAAAAACAAAAAAAAAATTTACGGTTCATTAGACTTAACTCATATACGCATATATAAAAAGTATATAAAAATACACCACATAAGTATGTACATACATATGTATAGCATAAACATTTAAACAACTTTTTTAAACAAGTTTATTATTTTTTATTCTTGTTAAAAATTACAAGAATAAATAATTTTTTGTATGTATTACAATAATTAATCTTTAACCAACTAACTACCTCTGTATAATTTTTGGAAACTTTAGAAAATTTCATTTGGTTTTTTTTTTTTTATAGATAAAACTTTAAAAGTAAATAAGCACTTCATTAAAAAAACATATAAGAGAAACTTAAAAAAAAAATCAATTAAAAAAATTTCTTATCATTTTACCATTTTTAGCACATTTCCAAAAAAAATTTGAAAAAATGTGCTTATTAGTTTCACTCTGTCCATCCGTCCGTCCGCTTGCCTGTCTGTCCGGCCGTTTGTCCGTCTGTTTACAAAACTTCTACAGCGTTAAAGATAGAGATGTAAAAAAAATGTTAACCATGGGTAGGTCTCATAAAAATATGAATGTTGTATAGAACAACTTTTTCATGTAGCCGCATCCATTACGGAGCTGCAGCCTCTCCAACTTTGAAAAAGCCTTATTTTTAAATGCGTATATTTCATGTTCCCCTTAACATTTTTTCAATCTGAAAACGCCATTTGACAGGAATCTCTTTTACTTTTGTAAATCAATATCAAAATTACATATTTTTTTTTAAATTGAGTATTTAAATTTACCGTTATGTGAAACAGAAATTTTGCACTTATAGTATAAGTTTACTCAGAAAATTTTTTTGTACCACCCCGTTTTTAAGAGCTATTAGCGCTCAAAAGTTGAAAATTAGCGTTTTTTAGACACCTGTAACTTAGACAAATGTACAAATTTTTCTTCGACAAAACATAAAAATTAAAGCTTCAGTAATATCTTTTTACGCGTGTTAACTAGTTTTCTTAGTTATATAGGGTTCCGAACTTACGGCCCCTTAAAATTGCAAAAAAAAACCTATTTTCACATTATTTCCTATATGAAATTTTCAAATTTTGGTGCAAGTCAGAATTCTAAACAATTTGTATTATCTTTTGGAAATGTGCGCTTTTAAAAGCCGTTGGTTAACATTCTGCCTTGTTTTTTTTTTAACAATAATTACTTCTTTAATTACATATTATACTTCAATAAAATATGCATATACACAGTTCATTATTGTCACAATATACGTAGGTGATCCAATATTGTTTATTTAATTCTTTACAAGTGAATCATAAATTCATTAAAGAGATTTTATCTTATATTTTTTTTGAAGAAGATGAAAATAAGAAAGTTTATTTTTATCTGGGTTTTGTTTGGAATTTCAAAAGTTTTACATGATGATAAGTGAAAAGAAAAAAAAAAAAAATTTTTATTTGTATTAAAAATTAAAAATAAATGGCTATTTTAATAACCCATAGTTTTGTTTACCGCTTTATTCATTGCAGTTTCTTTTTTGTACCTCCACAAAATAACAGAAATTACTTTTAATCGAAATGCAGATTTGTAATTTAATTCCTTTATGTTTATTTATATATAGATTTTATATCATTATTTTATATCAAGAACGTAAGGTGTGGAAACCTCCAATGACTGTGAAACCAATTTATACCGTTTTTCTTCGGAATGTTTTTTTTATCACGATAATTATCATGAATAGAGTTCTTTAGAGAGAAACTGAAAATGGCATTTTATATTAAAGAGTAAATCAAAAAAAGAATCTTATAAAAAATATTAATAAAATTCAAAAAATGTCTCATAAATGCTTATTTCATTTTTAATTTACTTATCGTAAAATTAAAAATGTAGATAGAAATTATAAATATACATACATATCATCATAAATAAAAAAAAAAAAAAATACCGAATATTTGTTAAAATTATGATTCTTTATCGAATTTCAAGAGGCGGGCAAATGCTTTTATATTAAAAATTTAAGAATTTTCTTCTTTTTTAGCACATTTCCAAAAAATTTTTGAAAAAATGTGCTTATTAGTTTCCCTCTGTCCGTCCGCCCGTCCGTCTGTTTACAAAACTTCTAACATCTAACTTTTAACTTTGTAAATTAATAGCAAAATTATACAACTTTTTTAAATTTAGTATTTAAATTTACCGTTATGTGAAAACCAAATTTTGCATGATTTTTCTACTTTCATAACTCCGGCACGAGTGTAGATAGAGGCTTTAAATTCTGAGGCAAGAAAGAACTTTTTAGAATTAGTATAAGTTTGCTGAGAAAATTTTTTTGGGCCACCCCATGTTTATGAGCTATTACGGCTCAAAAATTGAAAATTTGCTATTTTTAAACAGCTGTAACTTAGGAACCTATTCACATTTTACTTCGGAAAGATATAAAAATTAAAGCTACAATAATATATTTTAACATGTGTTAAAGGTTTATTTTAATTATGTAGGGTTCTAGAGTTACAGCTCTTCAAAATTACGAAAAAGCACCATTTTCAGATGTATATATCTCAGGCTCTGCGTAATAGTTTTGCAATCTAAAACCGTCAGGAGACCTAATATTCTATTATCTACATAAAGCAATATTAAAATTATGCAATATTTTGTAATTTACTATTTAAATTTACCGTTATGTGAAAACCACATTTAGCATGAAATTTCTTTTTTCAAAACTCCGGCACGCCTTTAGGATTTTGAGACAAGAAAGAATTAATATAAGTTTCCTTAGAAAATTTTTTTGCACCACCCCCTGTTTAAGAGGTATTAGGGCTGAAAAATTGAAAATTTGCTATTTTTAGGCACCTGTAACTTAAGCATCTGCACAAATTTTTCTTCGGCAAGACATAAAAATTAAGGCTCCAGTAATATATTTTTACGTGTGTTAACGGTTTTTCTTAGTTATAAAGAGTTCCGAACTTACATCCCCTCAACATTCCAGAAAAGTCCTATTTTCACATATTTTCTTATTACAAAAAATTTCTTAAATTTTTTTTTTTAAATTTTCAAAATTTTTGTGCAAGTCATAATTCTAAACTGTTTGTATTTTCGTTTGGAAATGTGTGCTTTTAAAAACCGTTGGTTTACATTCTACCTTGTTCTGTATTATATTTTAGAAAAATCTTCAATATTCATAAAAACAACAATAAAAAGCAGAGAAAAATCAAAAATAAAGAATATAATCAGATAATTATTGCTATGGAAACGTAATAAGCAACGAGGACGAGGTCAATAATTTTCTGCAAATTGTTTGTGTTTTTTTTTAATTTTGATTTTATATTATATATCTACATATGTATGTGTGTATTTCAAAATATTGTTAGTACCGTTTTTTTTTTTCAAATTTTTTATGTAGGAGAAAGTTTTGGAAAATTAATTTATTAGATCTGTTCTATCGGCCGGTCCATCTGATTACAAATCTTCAACAAAGTTTAACAAGGAGGAATGGAACTTGAACTATAAATAGGCCCAAAAAAAAATTAGTTTTGTCGAACAATTTAATTTTTAATAACCTATAAAATAAGCATAATAAAAAGCATTTATGAGACAATTAACCTATAAAAAAATTGAAACAACTTATACTAATTCTAAAACATCTTTCTTTCCTCAAAATTTCAAGACCGTATCTAAAAGCAAATCAGAGTTATGAAGAAGGAAAAAACATGCAAAATTTGGTTTTCACATAACGGTAAATTTAAATACTAAATTTAAAAAAAATTGTATAATTTTGATATTCATTGATAAAGGTAAAAAAAAATTCTGCCGAATGGCGTTTTCAGATTGAAAAAAGAATGAAACTAATAAGACAGAGTGAAACTAATAGCCACATTTTTTCAAATTTTTTTTTGAAAATGTACTAAAAAGAGATATACAAACAATGCAAACTTTACACGTTGTCAAAAATTGAATTCTATCAATAAATTTAAATGAAACGTACTGAAAATACACCTGGTTCTTGCTTTATCTGTCTCCCTTTCTGACAATTTTAATTCAATCAAAAACATCAGGATCAGGATAAATCATAATGTAAACTACCAAAGAAAAAACCAATTTCTAGAAATTAAAAAGGTATGATACAAATTGTAATTACATAAATTAAAGCTGTCTACTCTCATAAATTAAAGCTGATAAGAAATAAAAAAAATCAAAACAAAAAAATTGTAACGGTTTTTTATAAATTGCACTTACATATATAATATATTACAGTATTCGAAAAAAAAACACATAAAATTACAAATATTTTTCAAAACTTGTGAACACTATTATCTCGGAATCCATTATAGCAATAAACCTATCCTTAAATCACTTCCGTTTTTAGTGGTTTTCACAAACCGGACACTTTGTTCAAAAATTCTAAATTTTAAATAATTTATTTTATACCGTACATTATATGAGAAAATTTTAATTTAAATTTTATTTAATGATAACGATATTTAACTTTTTCAATTTTTGTTTTTTTTTAAGAAATGACAATCTCGAGTCTTATAATTATCTTAACAAGCAATTTGAAAAAGAACCAAGGAATCATGGAAAGCAGAGCTAACTAAAAAATATTTTATACTTATTTATTCTTTAACTTAAATTTTATAAAATAAATATAAAAATATGGAATGGTAAATTTTTTTATGAAATTTTTTACATACCTGTTTATATTTTTTTTATAAAATTATTCAAATAAATATTTTTGCATATATTTAGGAGATTTTTTTTCTTTGTTTTTAGTTGCAAGATAAATTAAAAAAAAATTGTTTTGCTATTTAAAAGTTTGTAAGTCACTGGAAAAAATATGTATAAAGCTTCTCAATTAACTTATACTATAGACAAATAACATATAGATAAGTAAATCCATTTTAATTATGTTTTAAATCATCACAAAAAAAATGAGTGAATTATATTTAATTAAATTTTTTTGCAGTTACAAAAACGACAATTTTTTTTTCAAGATCAAATTTAAATTAAAGTTCAATTAAAATTTGTTGTTTATTTTCAATCAAGAAAACGTTACTACTGATCTGCTGATTACTATTTCATATTTATTAAGAATGTTTTCATAGTTTATTTAAAAATCTTTCCTCATTAACATTGATGCATATGTTTGTTTTACCGTTAGATTACGTTTTATCAATTCGTATCGAATAGGTACTTATATTTTTATTCTTCATCAATTCCTTATCATTATTCCTATTCCTTATCAAAAAAAAAAAAACAAACAAAATACATTTTTAACATAATTTGGTCAACATTTCTAAGATATTAAACTTTATTCTGATTTTCTGAACTCCCTCTAAATTCTTCATAATGTCAAATCTTATAAAAATATCCATTAACGCAATTTTCATTAAAAAAAAGAAATTTTTATTTTATAAATATCTAAGCGAACCAAAAACATTAAAAAAACGCACAGGCAAAACTTATTAAAATAATTTAAAAAGCTCAAAAAGAGTTGAAAAAAAAAACAATTCTCTGATAAAACACAAGAAAAAATCTTAAAAGAACTGAAACCAACTGTTAAAAAACTGTTAAAAAAAAATTTTGTTATCTCTTCGTTTCTTCTTTTTTTCTCTTTTAATTATTATGTATGTACATAAATATAAATATATTATATATCATACATAAAGTCATACATTAATTCATCACATTAATTTATAACAGTCACAAGCCACAAGTCACAGCACATCAGAAAAGCATAACTCCCAGAATTAACAGCATGTAATAATTTTTTTCAACTTTAAAAAATATTTCAGTCGACTTTAATTAAGTTAATAAAAACAATGTCTAAATATGTTGAGCCAGCCACAAAAAATATAGAATACATTATGTGAATCATCATTCATCAGAATAAATACAATTTATGTATACATAATATGTATATGTAAATGTATAGTAAATTTTATAAACATTAATAAAAATCGTTTTATTTATAAATAGATAATAATAAAATTAAAATGAGAATAAACTAAAATAAAAAACAAATAAAAAAAAAAAGAACAAATCATAATCCATTCAAATCTATTTTAATAATAATTAATTTATATTTTAAAATATTATGTATTTTACAATATTAGGTACATTGTATGATAATTCATATTATGTAAGTATTACAATAAAATAGATTATATTATGCTAATCAGTAAAATATAAAGTATACATAATATACTTTTCTTTAAGAAATAAGAAAGAAAATTAAATATAATATAGGAAAAGTTAAATGTACAGGTAGCGTGGCCGAGCGGTCTAAGGCGCTGGTTTAAGGCACCAGTCTCCTCGGAGGCGTGGGTTCGAATCCCACCGCTGCCAAGATGTTATTTTTTTTATCTCATATTAATAAAAAAATATATTTTTTTTTTTGAAATTCAAAAATTTCTGCTCTTTTTCAGAATAAGTAATTTTTATTTTTTAGAGTACGTATAGATAAAAACGTTAACAACTAAAAAATGGGAAAATGTTATTTAAAAATGGTTATTTGTTTAAATTTTGTTTTATTAAATTTAAATTAGATTTTTTTTATAGTAACTTGTAAATTAACTAAGATGGTGTCTTTCAAAAGAAAGACTAAAAGTAAATTCCAAAAGAAGTTACCAAAAAAAAAAAATTCCATAGTTCTATATATAAATATATAGCATTTTCTGGTCAAATTCAGGTACATATTTACTAAATATTCTCAGGTATTTACTAAATATATTCAGGTTTTTGTTAAATATATATAGTAAATAAGCTCAGATTATTTTTTTATGGATTTAAGATTTTTACTAAATGAATTCCGATTTTTTATTATGGAATTCCGATTTTTACTAAATAAACTCAATTTTCAGATAATATTTTTGATTCGAAAATTATCAAAATTAAAACTTTTCTATTGATAAACATGTAAAAATTCTCAAAAATATTTATCGTCGACTTGTTTTAAAATTTACTTTTGAAAATACTTTTCAACGGAAATTCAAAAAAAGTTTTTTGTATTTCAAAAAATTATATTTGTAATATTTTTGTACCTGTTTACTCAAAGGTAAAGTTAAAAAAAAAAATCCATTATGAAAATCATATTATTTTATGATATCATATGATTTTATGAAAATCATATGATCGATGTAATTCGTGTCTGATGACTGAAACATTTTCAAACCATTAACCAATTAAAAAATAAAAATTTTTAAAACCGATATAAAAATGCCGAAAAAAAAAAATGTTTTAAGCGTCATAAAATAAAAAATATCATTGGTATATTAAGATTTTTTTATATAATTTTACCGTTACCATAGTAAAGAGAATTTTAAAATTTAAGAGTGGATGTATTTATCTCAACATTTGAAATGTAGTTTATCTCAACAAATGAAAACATGTAATTTTTGAAAAGTTTTAAATCTTTGAAAATAAGCATAACATCAAAAATAATATTTATACTCAAAATAAACTCAAAAAAAATATAATTGAAAAGACATTTTGTTTTATTTATTATTTTTGTTTAATTTAGAATTATATTTTTGAGTGGAGAATTTGCATTTTGAAAAATCAACCAATAAAAATATGTACTAGATGAATTTTACATGTATGGATATTTATTCTATATACATATGTATACATATGTATATATTCATTATTCTTTTTTGAGATCGTAGGTACAAATTTCCATTATGTTATGTATTTCTTCCATTTGATTGCGTCTCTAATAGATACTCTCTAATAGATAAAAAAATTAGAAAACAACCACAACCATTTTCTTATGACGAAACCACTTAAGAAATTAGCGAAGGTTCCAAATTTTTTTTTTTTTTGTTAAAAGTGAAATGAAAATTAAGTGCCAAAAATAATATTAAAATTGAAGTGTGTATATTTTTTTTTTTAATATGTACATATTTATTATAATATATTATTAAAGAAATTTGAAAATGCTTTTAAGTCCATATTCTATTAAATATTATTTGATTGCCAAAGAAACTTCTAAACATTTCTTTTTCCTCAAAAACTTACCTTTTAATAATGTTTCCCTTTAAAAATTAAAAAAACAAAAAATTTGCAAAATGAATTAAAAATAGTATTCGGTACCTAATAGTAAAAAAAAAAATTTTAAATGACGTTTAAGAATTTGCCAAAATAATCGAAAATATTTATACATATTTAATTTCTCAGTAATTTTATGCCCCATGAAACCCAATTTAAATCAAAAGTCACATTACTTGGAAAAAATATATATTTTTTTTTTATTCCTATTAATTAAATTTATTAATCTTTTGAAAGAGAAAAAAAAATTCTATATCTTTTATAAGCGCTGTCGTTTTAAAATTTTCAAAAGTAGTAAGCCAGAATTTAAAACAGAGTTTTTTACACCAAAACGGAGTACATTACATTTTATACAAAAATGTAAATATTTATGTATTTTTCTGTTTAACATTTGAAAGCGAAAGTTCTAATAACCAAATGATTGAAAACAAACACAAGTATTTTTTAATTTTAACTAATAATAATTAAGATTTCTTTATTTATATTTAACATAACATTTTATTTAACATAATAATTAAAAAACAACAAAAGAAAATCTAATTCAAAATAAAAAGAAATCACATAATTCATAATCCTAATTTAAAAAATTCACTTAATTTTTTCCATTATCATTTCTATTAACATATCTATTTGTAGATTTTTAGAGATAGATATAGATAAATGCATTTCTCTGCCACAGAAATGTGGACAGGAAATTACACAGTCCTTGGCTGTAAATGTGGCTGTAAATGTCGTAAGGGGAAATAACTCGTACGACGTGTGTGGGATTCGAATTCACACTCCCTCGGTGTTTACAGCGTATTTTATACAATCTTACCCACTAGGCCACCGAGGCCCCTACTGTAAATCTAAATTGTATTGTTTGATGAATCACATTTATTAAACCCAATCTTTGAAACCACCTCTTTAACAATGGACTATTTATTATAAAAGGACTATTATCCTATCCTATTATATTATAAAAGGACTATTATCCCTTTAACACAAATTGGAGTATTTTGCCCAGATGAGTAGTTGCTTATCGAAATGTACTTAAATACTCTGATCGGAGTACAAACGACAGCCCTATAATCACAGAATTAAAATAAATAAAATTTATCGAGTATATTTTTTTTATTTATTCATTTTTCTTTTTTTTTTTCAGATTTTTACATCACATTGACCTCATTTCATTCTAAATTCCATAATTTAAACTTAAAAATAACATTGAAATACAATCATATATATAATGTAATACATAACCAAAATATAATTAAAAAAATAATCTATCACCTTATCAATAATATATTTTAGAAATAGACATTGCCAACAACAACTGGGTGGTTTATTTGTAAGTGTACTCGTCTATATGGAAATTTATAAATTTTTGTTAAACCATATTTAGATGGAGGATTTATTTCCCATTTCTTAATAGATGCTGTCTCTCTTTTTTTTTCTTTACGATTAACAAATCAATTAATTTTAATAAGTTTTAGTTGTGTTGACAGGGGCATATAAATAAAATTAAAACTTCTGAAGCGATTAATTACTAAAACAATTAAATTGTGTGATATTTATAAGCTTATTTCTTTATTTATTTATTTCTTTTGTTAAAACCTACATAGTACATAAATGCGATAAGAATAGCCAAAGTTCTTTCTTCTAAAAGAAATGTGAGCCATTCGGTTGTGTTATGTGTATTAAAAAAATTTTAGGAATGTGTAATGTTTTAAAGTTTTGCGTGTCATTCTTGCATAGGCACCATTTTAATATTCTTTTCATCATCGTTCCAATTTTAATATGTGTATAATATGTATGTTCTGGAGCGCGTTTCGTTTTTTACTCAGAGCAGATTTTAGGCTTTTATAGGATTAACTATACCACACTCACATCTAGAGTTAACTTCACTCTACCATTTCGAAACGACTAAATTTAAATATGAATTTGAACTGTCAAAATTAGATTGGAACATTTATTTATTTCAAACAAATAATAAAGTTTTCCAAAAAAAAAATCAATTTTAAGAAGTATTATAAGTTCAATTGAATGATTTCGCTTACAATTATTTTAATATGAAAGTTTATAATGTTAAAATTTTAAATAAAAAAACAATATTGACACTTCATAAGACTTTGACATTTGTAACTTTGTAACTTCTTAATTCTACTCAAATTAACTGCATTAACTCAATTCTGGTGTTTTGAAACGACTTTTATCTGTCATAGTGTTAACTAAACAGCAGAGAGTTAGTAACGAAACGCACTCCAGACTGAAGCAAGAACTGTAAGCTTAAATGTCGTAAATTTATAAAATAGTTATGTAAGAATTGAAAAAACTGTTTTGCAGAAAAATTTTGTAATTGAAATTAATTTTCTTTTAATTTTTTTTTTAATTAAGAGTTAGCGGCCTTTAATAAAATGTCAAACCGGAAAGAAAATATAAAAAAAAATTGGTTATATTGTATAAGTTGAAGTAAAGTGTAATGTGTTTAAGATTACCAACCTCTAAATATTATGACGGTATTTTTCTTTGTTTGTTTTTTTTTTTTTTTCATTTTTTAAAATTAAATATTTCGCGCCATTTTGATTGCGTTATTAAATTCAATTAGAATTATGGCGCAGAACTTATGAATTCTGTTATTTATTTAGATCATTTCAATCATTAAGATCTTCTCATTTTTATTTATTGATTTTTTTGTTTTTTTTTAAGTGCCTTTGTTTTAATAATTATTTCCTTCAAAATCAATATTTAATGCGCAATGATGTTTTTTTTTTTATATATTTTAATATGTATTATAATAATTATATATTTATATATATATATTATATATGTTTTATATATCAAATATTTAAAATATTTAATTTAATTACGCTTTTAATTCATATAAATGTTAATGAACTTATTTGATTTTGAATGGTTAGGAAACTTTAAGGAATGCAATAATCTCATTCATATATTTTAAAATTTCACATGGTTTTTTTTTTTTATTCTTAAAAAATAATTAATTTATATGCATACATACATTTATGTATATATTGGATTGGACTTGAATAAATTTTTAATAAAATTATATATGTACATACATATTTATAGTCATATATTACGCGTCTGGGCAAAGTTTAAGAGTGTTTTTTTTTTTTTTTTTTTAATAAGTAACAAATTAAAGAGTAAAAAAGAGTATACAGAAAAAAAAAATATATATTTAAAAATATTTTTTCTCTTTTACTCTCCAGAATAATTCAACAGAAAAATGATTTGTCATATTAATTGAAAATTCTCAGATTATACTAGTTCAATCAAAATGCTATTTAACTATATTGTTATCAGTTATCACTGAATTAAAATATGGTAAAAATTTTTTTTTTTATTATTTAAATTGATAAGAAATTGAACTGTTGCAACGAATGACTTGCATCAGATTTTAATTGAAAAAAAAAAAAAAAAAATCAAGCAAAAGATTGAAATTCGAATTTATGCATGTCATGTCAACATATTAAAATTTTCATATTTTTTTTTTTCTATAAACTATTTTTAAAAATGGTTTCTATTAACAAATTAAATTTTAACTTTTAGTTTCAATTTATTTCATCTCTTTACCTTTGCATTTGCCAATTGCATTTCATAACTCATCAGGAGCATGTCTCGACAGAATATAAAATCGGCAATAAAAAAATGTTTATTTCGACGCTACGAAATAACTTCGCACAAAGTAACTTCAATAAATTAAAAATGAAATATTTTCGATAAAATTCAATTTTGTTTTTCATTTATTTAATTTGTCGACCTTATTTCATTAAGGTAAAAATTGTTCGAAGTATTTAATAATCAAAAAATAAGTTCGATAAATTAAAAATGAAATAAATTTGACGAAATAACAAAAATAAGTAGAAAGGAAAAAAAATTTAATACAAAGTCAGGGTTTCAATATAATGTTCAGCGAAGAGTTTGGGGTCAAAAGTCCTCACATATTAAATGGCTTTGTTGTTGAAATGGGAATGTAACTAAAATAATTAAGAAGCATTTGAGACATTTTAAAGTTGGATAAAAACTCAGGATTATTTGTTTTTCTAGAATATGCTTATTTTTTAGTTTGTACATATTTCGTAGCACAGTTTATGTGATAGACTCAAAAAATTCGTCAGATTTCTTTTTTACATGTATATTTTGTGAAAAACTTCATTTTATAAGTCTACATAAGAAATCTACATATGTAATCTATACTTATAAATCTACATATATACATAGTTTACATATGAAGTTTACATGTGAGTACTGTTGTCAAAAGTGTAATTTTTCACAATATCCACCCATGGCTCCAATTCTTGCTTTGAATGCTTTATTGTTTAAAAGAATTGTATAAATTAAAAAAAAAAAACTAATTATTAATTAATTACAAATAAATATATTCAAATTAAAAATTGTCTTTAATTGTTACTCAATATTTGTACATAAATATAAATGGTCAATAATAAATAATATAATAGTCTCAATAAATTATCATTTTATTTTTAAACTGACATTTGAAATGTCAAATTTATGTCTAAAATTTCGATTAAAGTTCGATATTTATGACAAACATAAAAAAATGTCTCAAAATTTGATCTTTTAAAACATAAATTATGTCTTTTCGAAGTCTTATATTAGTAAAATTATATTATGGTATATACATACATAAAATATTACATAATATCATGTTTAATCTAAATGTAAGCATAATGAAGAAAATATGTTAAATAACTTTCTGTATCAAGATTAAAATATTTTTTCTTCTAAAATTTTTTTTTATTAATTTCTTTTTAGATTTTAGTTACAATGTTAATACATATTATAGACAAGTGTTAAACCCTTTGTCATTCGTATGTGGCATTTTCAATCATATCAATAGAACGAATCTTTCTTAAAAAATTGTTTCTACGCTTTACACTTATAAAAATGTAACTTAGAATGAAGGATTGAATGAGAATGATAATTTAAAAAATATCTTAATTCACAATTTATTTTAATAGAAAGACTTAAAACTTATTACAATAATTTGTTAGTTAAATATCGAAATTAAATTATTTATTTGTCAGGAAATTTCTTAAATCTTAAAAAAAAACGAGGAAGAATACAGTTGACTTTGTCAACTCTTAGATACCCGTACGAACCGTTAGTATGTTCACAGTCACTCTGCCTACAATATTATTTTTTTAATATTTTAGTATTTTAAAATAATTTGGGTGAATTTTATAATTTCTAGAACTTATGGGTTGTACATATATTCAAACTATATGTTTATATGTACATTCTTCTAAAGCAGATTCTAACCTTCCACATAACGATTATCAATCCAAAACTTTTTCAAATATTCTATAGTAACATTTAATACTAAGCGGTAAATGTATATTAAATTTACTTAGTACAAAATAGTAAATATAATTTTAAATATTATATTATATTATATTTAAATATTCCATTGACAGAATAATTTCTTATAAGTACAATAAAATACATATATGTATGTAAATACGGCGCTATATAATATACATATATACTCTTATCATTCATTCACTAGTGACATATACGATATGTAAATAAACATGATATTATATAAGTATGTATATATATCAATATCATATAAATAATAATAAAAATTCTTCAAGCAACCGTTATGTTGTTTATTTATTCACATTTTTTTGTACTACGCATTATATCCTCAACAATTTCAAATTATCGAGTAAAACAAAATGGAAAAAATTCGTTTTAAAGGAATTTGTTAGAAAATTTGAAAAAACCAAGTAACACTTTCGTCAATTATAAAGTAACCCTATATTATTAAAAAAAGTTGTTAACAGAAATAAGAGTATAATGTTGGAGCTTTAATTTTTGTGTATTACTTCAAAAAAATTTTAACAGGTGTTCAAGTTACAGGTGTTTAAAAATAGGAAATTTTCAGTTTTTGACCCCTTACAGCTCCTAAACGGGGGCTGATACAAAAAAAATTTCTGAAATGACTCATACTTATTTTCAAAGATCTAACTTTTGTCAAAATTTCAAGTTTCCAACTTAAACCGTTTAGAAGATAGAAGGGTTGAAGGATTTTGCAAAATTTGAGTTTCACATAACGGTAAATTAAGACACCGTATGCCACAAATATATATTTATTGTATATATACTTTTAAAGCTAATAAAAGTAGTAATCGTTTGGCGTTTTCAAAATGAAGATATACCTTATACAACTTGTGCTATAACAATTTAAATATAGAGCTTTTTTGAACCTTTGTGGAGCTGTAGCTCCGTAACGGGTGGGGCTACAAAAAAAAGTTATTAAAAATAAAATTAATATTTTTGTGGGATCTATGAGCAGTTAAAATTTCATAGCTCTATTTCAAAAAAAATGTCGGGATCTAAAAGTTAGGTGTTCGAGAGCTACCCTAAGGCTTGGTCCAAACTCAACCAAAAAAAATAGGGAACCTACAAATTACTCCCAGAATATTTTGTGTAAATTTCAAGATTCTAGCTTTCTTAGTTTTTGAGTTAGCGTGCTGACGGACGGACGGACATGGCTCAAAAGTCTTAGAATTTTTTTCTGATCCGATCCATACCTTTGAAGGTATATCTAGCTCGCTTATTTCGAGGTGTTACAAACGGAGGAGTAATTTTATTATACCCGATCCTATCGTACGGGTATAAAAACAGTCTAATCTTTGTTTGATGCAGCATTTTGGTATAGCCAAAAATTATGTATTTTCACTTGGAGAAATAATGGAGAAATTCTACAATAGAATTATTTCAAATAATATTTAAATAATTTAGTGCTCAATAAATAGTTCAATTTAGTTCAATTTTGATTTTTATTTAATCGGAAGCTGTAACCGAAGATCCTATTCAAATTAATAATTTGGGCTGCTTTTTTAATAAATTTCGCGAATAAGAGCGTCCATTTTATACGCATATACGCGAACCCATAAATACCGAGAGGTTAAATGTGGAAATGTGGATTCGAATCCCACACTTGTCATAAGCATAATTCCTCCCTACGACACAGCTGAAAAAAAAGACTATATAATTTCTTTGTCACATTTATGTAAAACAAAAAACGAATAAACGAATATACGTAAATATACACATATCTGTTCGACGCTTTCGTATGCTGTTCGTATGCTTTCTTAAAAAATGATATTGATATATTTCTTAAATATTTGATATTTTTGCTTTCGTTACAAAAATAATAAACTAATATGCTGTACTAGATAAATATGTTTAAAACTATAACACTACGTGTAAAGGTGACGTGTTATAAGGCCTCAGGGCATTATACCTTCGACTGTTATGAGCCATCAAAATTGGTTGGGACATAATTCCAAAATATTGTTAAAGAAGCAAAATTTGGGCATTATGGCACACCTAAAGTTGCGGAGGAATATATCTCACCAGCTATGAGATATAACGCCCCAAAAAACTTTGTGGTTTTATAGCTTAGTAAACATTGATTAGATAATTCAAAAATTTGGTATTATGTCACAAACGCCCAATACAAAAAGCCTGATTTTGAAACCAATTATAAAATCTATCCTAATTATTTTTCTTACATAAATATTTTAACTACAAAGTTTTTACAATAGTAGAGGCTCTTAAAAGCTTTTTACTATTTTTGACAAGAATATAAATATATTATAATGTATATTATACGCGAAAAATTTTTTGAGTTTTTGTCAAACTTTATAACATAATAAATAATATTATATAAATTATAAATTTAAGTTGTTTATCTAACAGAAAATATTATTTTTTATACTTATTTTGTTTAGATGGGTCTTACTATCCTACCTAAATTTAGTAATTTTGTCCCATTTTAATTAATCATAACATCAAAAAGCAATAATAATCTTAATTATTATCTTATGTTCCACCAATTTAAAAGTATTTTAACTCACAGCTAAACTAAATCTAGTCAATATGTCCCACCGTTAGTGGATCATAAAACCCAAACGCATAAAGGCCCGGAGCCTCATGACACGTCACCACATTAAACTAATTATGGTCAACCAGAAGTAGGGCTTATAATGTTATTGGAAGCCAATAATTCCAAGTTATATTATATTAATTTTACATGACCGTAAGATAAAACGAAACAAAAACAAGTAAAAATAACAGTAAGTCGATGTAACCGACTTATTTATACCCTACACCTAAAAAATTCAAATTAAATTAAAAATCCATAAGTTATTTTAGTTAGGTATTCAATATAAGCTAAAAAAAATAAATGCTTTTACAACCTTTGTACAAAATTTCAGGTTTCTATCTTTATTAAATTCGAAAATATGATTGTTAGGTCTTGGGAAGTGTATGAAGGCACACGGACCACCACCCCAATTCATCTCAAATTTTAGAGACATCAACAGAATAGACATCAACTATTATATCAAATATCAAGTTTATATATTTATTAATTTCGAAGATATGCTTGTTTGGTCTTAAAAGTTGTGTGGCAGATAGCGGAACAACCGTTCTAATTCATCTTAAATTTTGGACAAATCAGGGATTCAGGAAACAGCACCCTTGTACTAAATTTGAAGTTTCTGTTTTTATTAATTTCGAAGATATGCTTGTTCGGTTTTGGGAGTTGTATGGGAGGTACCCGAACGACCACTCCAATTCATCTCAAATTTCAGGCAAAACAGGGATTTAGGAAACAGCACCCTCGTATCAAATTTGAAGTTCCTATCTTTATTAATTTCGAAGATATGCATGTTCGGTTTTGGGAGTTGTATGGGAGGTACCCGAACAGCTCCTCCAATTCATCTCAAATTTTGGACAAATTAGGGATTCAGGAAACAACACCCTAGTACCAAATTTGAAGTTTCTGTCTTTATTAATTTCGAAGATATGCTTGTTCAGTTTTGGGAGTTGTATCTGAGGTACCCGAACCACCACTCCAATTCATCTCAAATTTTAGGCAAATCAGCGATTTAGGAAACAGCATCCTCGTATCAAATTTGAAGTTCCTATCTTTATTAATTTCGAAGATATGCATGTTCGGTCTTGGGAGTTGTATGGGAGGTACCCGAACAACCACTCCAATTCATCTCAAATTTTGGGGATATCAGCGATTCAAAAAAATACACCGTTGTACAAAATTTTAAGTTTTTATCTTTATTAATTTCGAAAATATGCGTATTAGGTTTTTGGAGTTGTATGGGAGGTACTCGAACGCATGGTCCGATTTCGCCCATTTACAATCCCCGCCTTACCTTAGTCATTGTTAACCTACAGTATAAATTTCATCAAGATAGCATCACTATTTTTTGAGTTATCGTGCGTACGGACGGACGGACGGACGGACATCGCTAAATCGACTCAGGCGGTGATCCTGATTCAGAATATATATACATGTCTATACCTAACTCGCTTCCTTTTGGTGGTTACAAACACCATACCAAAGTTAATATACCCTATACTTAATGTGTAGGGTATAAAAATTTCACACCAGTTTAGGAGTTAGGACTATACATTAACTAAATTTATCTTATTTAATAAAAACGTTATTTTAACTTAAACCATATGGGGTGGGATATAAATAACATTATCAATGGATATGTGGAAAATAATGTACATAATATAATTAAATATGTACTTAATTTAAAACTTAATTTAAAAATAAATAATTAATGAATTTATATTTTAAAAATTGTTAAATTTTGTTAAAGTATAGGTTATGTTTCGTACACGCGCCATCATTCATTTATTAATACTTCTAACACAGAAATATATATGTAAATTTATCAATCTGACTCATCAAATGAAAAAATACTTTAACACACTAATATAAAAAAATTATAAAAGGAAATAAAATTACTCTTTCATCATTAGGTTATCAGTCAATACTAATTAATTCATTTTTATTTCATTTACGTTTTATAATACGGTTTATAAAAAAAAAACAAATATAGTTATTATATTACTATTAATTAAATATACATTTTTTAAAAATCCTCTGTCGTATGTAATTTTTTTATTAAATTACGTAAAATCATATACAGTAAAATTTGTTTATTTGGATTGGTAAATATTGAATCCTGAAAATAATTAAAATATTATCAAATAATAAATTTAAGTAAGTAATAACAATATAGGCGCCTCGGAAGCCTAGTGGGTAAGCGCGTATAAAATACGCTCTAAAAACACTGAGGTAGTGTGGGTTCGAGCACACATCGTAAGAGTAATTTCCCCTTACGACATTTACAGTCACGCCAGAAAAAGAAAGGTTGTATAATATCCTTGTAACATTTATGTGTCAGGGAAATGCACTAAAAAAAGAAATAACAATATTTTTAGATTTAGAAGTCTTAATCGGAAAGCTGGTTTTATTTTAATTTCATATTCTTCGTTCACCTCTTTTTTTTAAGGGAGGTGGGAATTTTCCTGAGACACCAAGAAATGCTTGTGTCAGTGTCAGATTCTTACTGACTAAACCCACCTCCCCCTTTAGGCAATATAATGGGATGAAACCTACCTGCTAACGCTTTATATTGTTAGAAAACTAACGCATTATATGAACTAGGAAGTAGGGATAGGAAAGGATAGGAAATAGGATGCGGACACATTGAATTGGGAGTGGGACTGTAAGAAAAAATTAATCCGCCTTTTATTATTATTATTTTGCTAGCATGGACTATAGCCATTACAAAAGTTATAATATACAGTAGTATATATAACACCTTACTGCATGAGGTAATTATTGCGGGCAAAATCCACTGTTACTGTAGCAGCTATTATTGTTTGTATTAGTATTATTTATTAATATTATTATTATTTTACTACAGAATCAGGGCCAATTTCGTCTTTCACCTTTATTTTTTCACTTATATGCAGTTAATTTTTCCCATCACATGTAGTTAAAAGATTTAATCGACTGCTATTAATAGCCTTATATTAACATTTTAATATATTTGAAATGGATTAGCCTTTAAATTTCGTGTTACAGAATTTTGCTTTATACAATTTTGTATTACAAAATCTTCCATTAGAAAGTTCACATAACAAATAGTGGAGATTGCCAACACCAAAGTTCAGATAAAAAAATTTAAACCCTGATTTTAAAACTAACTATATGATATTAGATTTTGTAGCGCAAGATTTTCAATCGCTTTCGTTTGCAATAAGTAATTTTTGATAAAATTTTTATTTTAGGTGCTACATGCGATGATATGTAACTTTTTACTTTACAATAATTAGATTATATTTTTTTTTCAGAATTTATATTAATATTCAATACCTATATTACACTTCCTTATTTTATCGAAACAGTTTCCAACTGCTATATCTCTATTAACTTAGTCGATTAGTAATATTTTCTTCTCTTCAAAATAAAACCGAAGTTTCGCAATCCCTTACGTGTACGTGTATGTATATGGTTGTATATGTATACGTATATGTAAATGAAGTATTTAGAAATTATAAGGAAACATTTTTTTTGAAAATAATTGAATTCTAAATAGATTGTATAGTTCTCTTAATATCGTATCTTATTCAAAACAACTATATACTAAAAGCTCTTAAAGAAATTAAATACATGCTCATTCGGAATTTTTCTTTTGAATAGAACATAAGTGCCAAAAGTTAGTGAACTTTTACATTTATGACGTTTTCTCTAACTTAAAAATCTTATCAGTAAAACTTTAAATCAAGTTTATATGTACTATTTTAAATATCAAATAATATAATATTTACTCTTAAATTTACTTTTTCAAGAGATAAAATTGAGTTGTCAGTTTCGATTGAAATTCGAATTAAAAAGATTTCAAAAAAAATTATGTAGCAACAATATATTATATAAAAGTAAAATAAACAATTTAATCAAACATTATATAAACATAATATTTTTTGGGAAATACCCACTCAACCTTAATAATCATAATTGCAACAATTTTCATATTCTAAGGTTATCATAAATATTTGTTTATTTTTCATTTTTTGTTAAAAAATAATAACATTTTAATAGGAATATTTAAGCTAATTTTTAAATTTAAAATGAAATATTAATTAAAAATTTATTAATTGATTGAAAATAAAAAAATAATAAGTAAAAAGGAAAATAAAATGCATCAATTAAAGTGCAACGAAAGATACATAATATGTATACATACATTGACTTAAGAAGACATATTTTAAAACTAAAGCGGAGCGATTTTGGTAAATTTACATAATTAATAGGTCGAATGCATAAAACTGAACATAAACTCAAATCTCATTTTTTCAAATATAGAAACTACATTTGAACTTGTAGTTTTGTTTGTTATATTTTAGTTTAAGCTGAGTTTTATGCATTCGACTCATTAATTATGTAAATTAATCAAAATCATTCAGGCTTAGGTTTAGAATATGTATATTTATGCATTCGATCCAATAGTTAGTTTAATACCATACAAATAAATTAATATTAATTGGACTTTTTGCTTAATTTATCGCGGTATATTGCGCGGTATTTTTAATTTTTTTTTATATAAACTTAAAATTAAGTTTAATATTAAGTTAATTCAACAAGAAAATTTAATAACAGTATTTTAGTAATAACACAAACCACTGTAGAGAAATATTAGCTAAAACGGTTAAAAGCTCCTCCTGTACCAGAACCGCCATATCAAAAGCTTTAAAAAAGCTCCTGCTGCACCAGAACAGCCATATCCATACTACTGTTACTAAAACATTTCAAAAGGATCATTTTTAATTTTACAGGAAAACGAGGAAGAGTGCAGTAGAATAGACTGTGTCAACTCTAGAATACTCAAATGAAGTTTAAACCTGATGGCTAAACCAAGCAAATTTTACAAATGTTGGACATTCATTTCGACACCTTTTGCGACACAATTTCAAATACCTATAACTTCAATAGAAACTGAGTTATTTCCATATAACCTTTATTCGGTTTCACTTAAACAGTTCGTCATTGAATGGTTTTGTCTATTATTAAAATTTGTCCATTCTCTTATAATTAAAAAAACAAGTGTGTTAAATATTTAGTGGAAATCAGTAACTTCATAGCTATTTTGTATATTCAGTTTTTTTTTAATTCTTAAAAAAGTTACAGCCCAATGTCAAAAATTGTAAGCCAATAGTTGAGAACCTAGATTTGAAGTTCTATAGGTTCTGGAATTAAAATTTAGATTTGAAGTTCTAGATTCTGGAAATAAAAATAGAATGAAGTTGACGGTTGACATGTTGAGTTCACGATTCATGCATATTTTAGCAAACTTTGTTTCAAAGAATTATAATGTCCTTTTGTCCGAAAATAAAAAGAACTATATGTGGATGAATAATAACCAAAGAATTTAATTTGATTTAAGTTATCTCGTACACTTTACAAATTTTTATTTTAATTTTTTGTTTATCCCTAGGGGACTTATGACTACGGGATTTTTGTCATATCGCCTTAACAAGCACTAGCTGGTAGGACTATCGGCTTACTTTTTATTTTAAAAAGGATATATTTTTCTAATGATAACTTGTGATCTGAAATTTTCCTTTTATCTTTCAATTTCATTGAGGCAAACTTCTTACTGCTGTTGAGGCAATAAAAGTTTTTTTATACCTTAAATTTCTGGAAATCTACTTAAACATTTTCATCAAAATTTCTGTTAATTTAATTTTTTTTTACATCATGAAACATAATATTATTTGTTTACATAAAGAATAAAAAATAATATTTTCTTGGAACATTAATATTTAGATTAAATTAACAATTTTATTAAAAAAAAAAATTCTTCTAAAAAAAATTTTTTTTCTTTAAAAATTTTTTTCTTATAACAAAACAAAAATGTTTATAAACATTTTGACTGATAATATTAATAATAATAACAATAGTAATAAATAATTAATTATTATTATTTACTGTCTCTAAATTCCAAAGAAAATTTTAATAGTTATCAATTAATAAGTACTGGGTCCTGCCCTTAGCGAGTTAGCATATAAGTCTGATTCTTTTATAAAATTTTAATGATAAGAATGAATGTTTCGTTTCATATCACGAGGAGATCAGTAACAAAAATGTACAATATTTTTAGAATAAGAATTTTTTTTTATGTCTGTTAACCCTTAAATTGTAATTTTTTACTATTATTAGTAAAAAAAATTAATAGAATCTTATTTGCTTAGAGTAATTTTTTTATTTATTATAAATGAGTTGGAGCTAAACTTTTCATCGCGTTCTTATAATCTTTTTTTACTCCACGCTTCGTTAATCATTTGATTTTATTAAATTTATATTTCATTAAATTTATACATAACATTCAAATATTCAAGCTTTACTTTCAATAAAATTTATAATAACATAAAAACCTTTAATATTTTATTTTAAGGCTGCAGTTACATATAACTATCATTGAAATATTTATTATCAATTTTATTTGCAGGTTTGACATATAAAATTTAACAAAAAGGATGATATAATGGTTAAACATTTCCTAAATAATAAATTCAGCTACTTACTTATTTTCAAATTTTAGTATTTATTTGTTGATGTTATTTGGAAGAGGGAAGGACAGAACTCTCCTCATACCACTCGTTGTGCACTGCAATTCCATTTGGTCATCGAAACAGTTAATACCCCTAAAGAATCAGATAATTGTCCCCTGATTAAATGCTTTCACTTCGGAGAGATCTTTCCAATAACCCTCTCCCAAGGTTCCTCGTTGGCAAAGTAGGTTTAATATCGTCTTTGTCTCCTACCCACAACTTCTACACATTACTGTGTCGGCTTCTGGGGTTTAAAGTATGCTTTTTTGTCTTGATTTAAACACAATGCTCAGTTTCTTCTTTCACTATAGAGTATGTAATATAATTCTATTGACTTTAGATTCGGCCGATTTATTTACGTTCTCGTTTTCTGCGAAGTTTCAATGGACGGTGATCCATTGCAGTTTGACAGCGTTAGTATTTCTTTAAAAAACAATTTTTTTCATTCTCCATATTGGTATAATTATTTTCCTCAATAGCTGGACAGTAATTTTCCATATCAAAAAATGAAGCACTCCTTTCATTTCTGCTATTCATTGAAAAAAAAAAATTCTAATACAATCTAACCACAAAATTACTGTAATTATGATTTGGCACTTAATTTTACTGAAGCATTTTCCTGATTTCTATAATCCTTCTTACGTATAGATATTCAATGTAGAATTTAAGGCATAATCTAGGACAGGATTCTCTTGGCATATTTCAGAAGTCACTATCACTAAACTATATACGAGTATCATTTTATTAGAAGTTTAAGGCGTTTCCGAAACTATTGCACCAGCACTTGACATTTCTTTTATTCCATGCTCATACTCTTTTAGTGCGAACATCTAGTGTAGTCAATAATCGACTAAAAGTTTGATAGATAATTAAGGGTTACCAATTACCAGCTAATTTAAGCCAATTCCGAATCTATCGCACTAGTACTTGACACTCTTTTCTTACATATATTACTCTTTTAAGGGGACATTTAGTGTTGTCGAGATTACACTAAAAGATTGACAGATATAATCAAGTGCGATCAGACAATTTAATGAAATTTTCGGAGTTTTTCGGAATTAATTTACTGCGATTAGCTAATATTTAGTGTGACGTGCGATAATTTCGTACACGGCCTTGGTGCGATATTTTCGAATGCATTAATAAAATTTCGGAGTTTTTTGGAATTATGTAATTAAATGCAATGAAAACGCCTTAAAATATAAAATCTTTTAATCTTCTTAACCAATTAAATATAGGATCATATTCATTTATTCACAATTTATTGAACATTATATGTATTATTTATTTATTATTGTATAAGTATATGGTGTTATTTTTAATACCTAGTATATAACATTAAGGTTAATTTCAAAAAAAAAAAAAAAAAAACTATTTAAACAGAAAATTGATAATTATACGCAATAATTAAAAGAATTTAGATCATTTTGTTGAAATGCTGTCTGATCATTTATTTAAAAAAAAAAAAAATTAAAATCTGTAGATGAAATTTGAAATAAAATAAATTGTTGTACATTCATCATTTTTTGATTAGTACAATTGCAAAAGTGAATAAGAGAAGATTAACAAAAAAAAATATAATTAAATAAAAAAAAATATTATATTTAAAAAAAAAATAAAAAGAAAAAAATAATATAATTAAAATAGTAAAATAAAAATAATAAATAAAGACTATATAATACACATTGTAAAAAACAAAAACAAAAAAAGCAAAATAAAATAAAAATTTATTAAAAGTGAAAATAAATAAATAATCAAAAAAATATAATAAATAGGAAAGAAAGAAAAAGCAAAGTAAAAGAAAATAATAAATAAAAAACAATAAAAATGATACGTGTTTACGTAATATTATATTTTATTTGTATTTATGGTATTTCCGAATTATTTCAAAATGTAAATGCACGTCCAAATAATAATAATAATAATAATAACAACAAAATTTCAATAAATGAATCAGATGATGACGTACAAAATTCTAAAAATGATCAATCAATTATTGATAAAAATAATCTTAATATAAATGATATTGATCAATCAATATATAAAAGATCAATAGTTATATATTCGACAAAAAATTGTGATAAAATTGATCATAAAGAAAAATGCATGGTAAATTTTTAAATTTTTTATAAAAAATATTTTTTTTTTTATTAATTTTTTCTATATTTAATTAATTAACTGTAACATTTTCTATTAAATAAATTTCAAACAAAAATAATATTTTAATTTTTTCAAATTAAGAATAGATAATTTTAAATTTACAATTATTCTTCTTGGAAATTTCAAATTACTTTGACAAAATTTAAATTCAAACTAAATAAAACTTAATTTAAAATAAATTACAAATAATATCCATATTCATATACACATGTATTAAAGGTACACAAAAAAAAAAAAAAAAAATATCATTAATATGTACATATGTATATATTTACGTATGTAGGTACTAAATTTTGAAACGTGCTTCTAATCTGATGTAACTTTTCCATCTCCTAAAATCATCAGTAAAATTTTCGAAAATTATATTGACATTATATGACATTTACAATTACGTTTAATTATGATTTGAAAAAAAAAAAAATTTTTTTCTTTTTGTTTTTATTTTAGAAAATGAATAAAAAAAAAAACTAATTTTCTCTTTTAATTTTACTGGCATATTATGATACATATGTTATTTTTTACAAATTTTATTCTCTTTAAAAATGAAAAAAAAATTTGTAGGTATTTTTATTCTCTTTACAAATGAGAAAAATTTTTTATACATTTTTTTTCCAAAATGAATTTAGACTTTTTCTATTTAAACATTATTAAAAAAAATATAAACTAATTTTATAAAGCATTCCTAAACAAAAAAAAACATAAATTTTATTTAATTTTTTTTTTTTTTTTTTTCAGACAAATAAAGTAAAAAAACCAAAAACTTCCGATTCAGATTCAAAATTATCAACAATCGATTCATCATTATCAAATCAAACGATTAAAAAAACCACAAATTATGATCGATTAGTTCATGAAGTACCAATAATGTCACAAAATATTGCAGAATTTTTAAAAATTTGAAAAATTTATCTGATTTAATACACTGCAGCAGAAGTGGTGTAATATTGGCGAGACGTTAAACAGAACAAAAAAAAAAACAAAAACAAAAAAATAAGTTAAAATTGGAAAAAAAAAAAAAAATTAAAAACAAATAAATTTTAACAAAATTTTTTCTTTGTAAAATGTCGAATTAATTAAAAGAATAAAATTAAATTCGAAATTTCCATTGTATGTAGAAGGAAACAAATGGGAAAAAACAAATATTAGATATTTTGGCAAAAATTTAAAGAAATTAAAGTTATACGGAAAATGAAATGTAACTTGAAATTTCGTCAAAATATAATATTGAATGTTATTTAGATTTTGATAAAATCTAAAATGATTGTTTCTATACCATACCAAATTAACAAAATAAGATACGGGGTGAAAATATATAATACATATATTATGCATGTAGAGTTAACTATAGATAATATTATTATCTATAGATATATTATTCTTGTTATGTATTTGTAAATTTAATATTTATTTATGAATTATAAGAACCAATACATTGTTAATTTATTTAAAATTATAATAAAATATTATTAAAATTAAGGTAAACATAATTTTTTTTTAATTCTAATAAATATTATAATATTAAAAAAAATATATTTTATTTAATCATTTATATACTTAAGATACATAATATTGTGTGTTATTTTAAAATTTGCCGTAATTTAAATTTTATTTAATATCAATGTCAGATTTTATTAATGTGTAAAATTTAAAATCTATTTTCATTTTCAATAAAAACACAAATGAACAACAGAAAAAAGAAAAATGTCCTAAACATCCTTAATACACTAAACACTTGAAGTTCGAAACTTGGAATTTAGAAAGAAAAGGAATTTTTTAAGAATAAGCATCATAAAATTTTTGTATTTCAACGTTCACTCAGGCGGCTGTCCTAAGAAAAAACACAGTAATTGCTTCAAGTATAGTTTCAAAAGAGAAAATAAACAAAACGTTAAATTTTGAAGGCTCACAACATCTTTTACAAATTATTGGACTACATAATTTTTTCTTATAAATTGAATGACTATAATATGCTTCTTTTTAATACAATTTCGATTCAATTAATCTTGATTTTGTGTAATCGCGAAAAGTTTTTTTTTTTTTAAATGGGTATTATTAAAAATTTCTGCTTAGAGCATCAGGTAAAAACATAGTATGTATTTGTATTTACTGTGGTTTTAAAAAAAAAGAATATTTGTGTTTTAATTTGGTATTTGTCGGTTACTGTGTTTTGAACTAGGAATCGTGATATAAACATTGCACTTACTGTGTTTTGCAAGTATCACTTTTACTTACTGAGGTTCCAAATCGTATAAATGACAATGTACAATGTTAGGAAACAGCACAGTAAGTCCATTCTTGATTTCAGCGCTAATTTGTTGATTTTGTTAGTTACTGTATTTTTGATTGGGATAACGGTGCTGTTAAAAAGAGGTAGAAAATTTGCTAAAAGGAGGTATAGCTGAAATGAGGTAAAAAAATTGAATTTTCAAATTTTGAGATAATATATGTATAAAAAGAAGCATCTGAAAATTTGATATCAACTGAAAATTATTTTTCTTTTGTATTTCGAAAAAAAAAAATTTCATTAATTACATAAATAGCAAATTCATTTTTTTTTACTGGGATAGATTCACAATCATCGAAAGGAGCTAAAGAAGAACGATACAAGCATGATTCGACTATTGAAATGTAAAACTTTATTCCACTAAATTTTGTTTATATTATTTTCTTTTTAGAAACGTATTTATAACATTAGTAAAAAATAAAATTTTTCAAAAATTTTAAATTCAAACAACTTTTGAACCTCTTGTAGACCTCCCTCTTTTATGATCACAAAATTTCAGATTTTTTTGTAAAATATGTACGATGTTTTTTTTCAAAATAAAAAAAAATACTGCAATATACTTACTCTATTTTCTTAGTATATTTAAGTTTATTTTTATATAATCATAAAATTCAATTTGACAATATTAAAAAACAAAATTAAGTGTAAATGATATATTATGTAAGAAAATTAAATCGACGCAAATTCGTATTTAACTGACGCAAGTTAAAATTTAAATGACGCCACTTCAAGAAATCAAATAAAAAAGGAATGTTTAAGGCCCTGTTTACACTTGTTAACATTTCTGTATGCAATGATGTATTCATTCTTGTATGTATTTAAAATGTGCAGCAAAACTCTCGCGTTTACATTATGTTGTATTTTGCTGTTGCAACTTTATATGTGTGCGTGCACATGCATTATCCGAATTAAAATTAAAATGTAGGTACTATAAAAATGCTACATCTACCTCATCTTGTCCAAGACAAAGATAGCAAACAGTGTAAAATATTCAAAATGAAATTTGAATGGATATGAATTAATAAGTTTTAAATTCTACGAGTACAATTAAACGTGAATCTACTACCAATTTAGTAATTTATCTGACTCATGTCGTATATAGTAGTTAAATCATTGGCCCTTCTATCAGAAAGTCTTATGTTCAAACCCCAATCAAATCATTTAAAAATAAGTAATAATTTTCATCATAAAATCGTAATAATAATATCAATAATAATAATAATAACTGGTACTAATAATACATATGTTATATACTGCTGCATGTTGTATGTATATGTTGATGGCTTGTGCCTGTTAGCAAAATAGTAATAAAAATTGGCAGATTAATTATTCCCAATCACACTCCTTAATTCAAATATTACTCATTTCTGTCCTATTCTTCCTTGTTTTTACTTCTTAGCCAATATGTTGCGATGTCAGTTAAATTTGTCATACCATTATATTAGCTAAAGGAGAAGGTAGGTTAGCGAGTAAAAATCAGACAATGTCAAGTGAGGACGAAATTTGAAATAACAAAAAAAAAGTTTTAATCAGATAATAAGAATTAGATATGTTACACTATAATAGAAATTTTGCGAAGTGATTTTAAAAATTATTTTTATTGCATCATGATTTAATGAAATATGAAGTATATATTTATTATGATATGTTTTAATTTTTAAAAGTATTTTTTATGCCAAAATAAACTAAATATGAACTGAATTTATAGAAAATGGCAAGTAAAAAAAATGTTCTATAAATATTTGTGTTAAATTGCATAAGAATAAAAACTTGAGACGTAGTTTACTGTTACATATGATTTTTTTTATTTTTTGGATGTTTATTCATTCTCGGTTTTATAGTACGTTCACAAACACTTGATTTTGAGACATCGAGATGATTTCGAAAATTAAGTTGATTTCGTTTTTTTTTTTTCTTGATTTCCCATACATTTTTCCAAAATTTATCTCTCAAAGAAAATCAGCTCGTTACTTGATTTTCTCTTGACATTGTTCGTCCATGAATTTTCGATTTTTTTTTCGATTTTAGAATATTTTAAAAAAATTTTCATAACCCTTGCTTTTTTGAATTTGTTGTCAAAAATCAAAGCAAAAATTTTGTTGATAGTAGTAGATTCAAAAAGGAAATATTTTCTATTGTGTGGACGGAAAAATAAAAATGGAAAAAAGATATAAAAAATAATATAATTGGAATGAGAATTCCATTAAATTGTTAATTTCCAAATCTATTTTAAATTTTTCCAAATATTGTTTTACTTATTTACTTTTAACAATAACTTAACTTTTAACTTTTTATTTATATTTTAATTTTTTATTTACTTGAAACAATAATATAAACAAAAATATGTCAAATTACGTTCTTGATTTTCAAAAACGGTTTGTGAACGCTTGACATTTTACTTGATTTTGTACATGATAATCAACTCGATTTCGTACTATTATGTTAAACATTTTTTTAAACACGACCACACACCACAACTTTAGAAACTTGATTATTCAAGAGTGATAAGCACAACAAATCGATATTTATAATACATATGTATATATAAAAAAAATAAAAAAAATAAAGAATAGGAATGAAACTGATAGATAAGAAGTTACATTTTTACAAAGCTTTAAGTCGTAGGGACAAACGGTTAAACTGAATTTTACAAAAACTTGTCACAATATTTTACTTTAAAAATATTAAAGCACCCTGAAAATTTACTAATCAATGTACCGGAACGTACAACGAATCATAAATCAAGCGAAATACTTTGTGAAGTACTACGGTTTTACAAAATTTGAAATCAACCGATAAAAATATAATAGACATGAACAAAAAAATATGAAAATTGTATTAAAATGTTGTAGTGCCGGAAGGGGTAGTGTTGTAGTGCTTAGAAAATTTGACATGATTTAGATTTGGTTCGAATTATTCTTTTAGACAGATCGACGTGCGGCAATGGGTTAACGGATTGTAACCATGTTTTAATCTAATGAACTTCTTTAATAAGTAACTACGTTTCTACAAAGTTTGAACTCAATCGATGGAATCGAATGGATAGGACAACGAAAAAACAAAAAACATTTAACAGAGATGAGGGAACCAGTTAACGGATCAAAAGATAAAGGTTGTAATGACACCTTCCGAATGCTAATAGAATCTGTAGGAATTTGTCAAATAAATTTTTTTACCATTGGATTGAATTTAAAAAATAAATTATATCTTCAAAAATAATTTTCAAGTATAAAAATATATTACAATTAAAATAAAACATATATGTAATTAATTATTTTTCATAAAATATATATGTATATATAATCTGATTAGCTTATGCAAGTTATGTTTTGTATTAATTTATTATTTTTAAATTAAAACATTCTTTCATTACTTCTAAATTATTCCTAAACATATTTAAAATAAATTGAAAAACTTCAAATAATGTACTTATAATAATGTTAATACTGTATTATTATTTTACAAAATTAACACCTACAGAATATTATCAAATAAATATGTATTACCATTTTATTTTTCGCCTAAAAGTATGCATTATCTGAAATAAATTTCATTAATCAAATGTGAGGGGGCCTCGATGGCCTAGTCGTTAATGACGTGGCATATTAACTGAGGTAGTGAGGGTTCAAATCCTGCACGGGTAGCAAGTTTTATTAATTAAAAACAAATCCCCCTTGCTACCGCTATATGAATATTTTTTTTTTTAATGTTTTATTTATTTATTTCATCGATTACCTAAGCTAAGTTGTAAATAAAACTAAAACAATAATAATTTATAATGCATATACACAAAAAAAGTGCAAAAATATTAATATAAATAAATAAATAAATATTTTGTTTATGACTATATTCCGCGAAACCTATAGATTATTCGATGTCGAAATTTGATACACATATACCAGAAAGGGCCAAAAGCATTAGTAGAAATAATTGGTGGTTAGAAAACACCTACATAGTAGATTAAAATTACTTTTAATTATTTAGGATAAGTAGGATAAGTATAGGGTAAATTAGATTTGACATATTGGTTAAGATAGGTTAAGTTTTTATCTTAAAACCTAAAAGAAATAAATTTGGATTTTTAAACGAAATTTTTACTTAAAAATATAATAAATATAAGGATGTAAAATACCATGGAACATTCAAAGATTTAATATAATATTAAAATATAAAACCTAAAATTAATAAAATAAGAAAACATGCCATCTTGAAATTAATTATAAAAACAAAGAAGTTAACTGTTATTTTAAAATTTTTTTTTTGTAAGTTATAATTTTTTTTTGTAAGTAATATATCTAAATAAAGAATAAAAGAATAAAAAAAAAATTTTTTTTATGACAATTTTATATTCATGTCATTTTTAATCCCAATCAAGCACTTTTTTGATTTTAGATATCAGCGCATTTTTGGTGCAAGTTTTTTGTCAAACCCATCCATTTTATTCCCACTTTTGGAAAATAAACCCATTCAAAAAAAAAAATCTGGTAAAAGTGCAGTAGAGTAGACTGTGCCAACTTGGGGGTACCCGTATGAACGTAATATATTCTGTTACCATAATACTTGATCATCTTTTATAAAATTTCAGATGTTTTAGTATCGACGTTAAGTGCCGAGATACATTAATGTAAATTTTGGAGTTGTATGACAGCTAACCGGACCTATTGCACCAACACAACCAAATTTTACAGAATTTATTGCCCTAAGACATTATCATCTTTTGTAATATTTCAGATGCCTAGGTTCATTTAGTTCCAAGAAGTGCAAGAAGTTTCAACCTGCTGCTCTAGCACAACCAAATTTTACAGCCGTTTTTTACATGCAATTCGACATCTTTCCATCAAATTTCAGATATCTAGGCTCAATAGACACTAAATTGTTTTCATTTAAAAATAGAAGTTGCTACCCGATTGTGTACTTAAAGGCTTTGATTCCGATATTTTTTATAATTGGCACGTATCAGTTACCAAGTGGAGATATTAGTTTGAGTGGTTATTTTGTAGTTTTTGTAACTAAGATTAGTTACTGTACATACGAATACATACGAATACATTTAAATTATATATATGTAAACTTCTTTCTGAGTTATGTGTATCATATATATACATTTATACTTCTAAATGAATTATTTGATGTTAGTAATAAAAATAATGTATACCGTACTTAAATGAAATCATTTATAAAAATATGGACTTTATTTTTATTTTTCTCGATATAGTAGGCACAAAAATTAAAACAAATAACATTTTCATTGTGAAATGCTATATTCTTAGAAAAATGCTATTTTTAACAATATAAAATTATTTAAATTTAAATTTTCTTTTTAAATTTTTTAAATCATGTTTAATAAATACCTAGCTTATATTTTAAAATGCAATAATATGCATTATGCATTTTATGGGTTTATGGTTTTATGCATTATAATATGGGTTTTGAGCTAAAATTTAGGAATATATTAATATCAAACGTATGTTTCTTTCTTTTAAAATCATAACATTTTAATAGTTTTTTTTTTCTATCTGTTATGTGGGTAAATATCAGATGTGCACAATATATACATAAGAAATAGACTTTAAAAATATTTAAAAACAATCAAAGTAACATTTTTTGTTCTCTTTTTAGCACATTTCCAAAAAAATTTTGAAAAAATGTGCTTATTAGTTTCACTCTGTCCGTCCGTTCGTCCGTCCGTCTGTTTACAAAACTTCTACACCGTTAAAGATAGAGAAAAAAAATTTTAACCATGGGTAGGTCTCATAAAAAAAATAATTTTGTGGAACAACTTTTTCATGTAGTCCCTCCCATTACGGAGCTACACCCCCTCAAACTTTGAAAAAGCCCTATTTTTAAATGCATATATCTTATATTCTGCTTAAGATTTTTCCAATCTGAAAACGTCATTCGACAGGTATGTTTTATCTTTGTAAATTAATATCAAAATTATACAATTTTTTTAAATTTAGTATTTAAATTTACCGTTATGTGAAAACCAAATGTTGCATGATTTTTCTACTTTCATAACTTCGGCACGCTTTTAGATAGAGGCAAGAAAGAACTTTTAGAATTAGTATAAGTTTGCTCAAAAAATTGTTTGGTAACACCCCCTCTTTAAGAGTTATTACGCCTCAAAAATTGAAAATTTGCTATTTTTAGACACCTGTAACTTAGGCACCTGTAAAAATTTTTCTTCGGCGAGGCATGAAAATAATATATTTTTATGTGTGTTAACGGCTTTTTTTAGTTATATAGGATTCTGGACTTACAGCCCCTCAAAATTTCAAAAATGTCCTATTTTCACGTTTTTTCTTATTACATGAAATTTTCAAATTTTTGTTCAAAGTCAAAATTCTAAACAGTTTGTATTGAGTTTGGAAATGTGCGCTTTTAAAAACCGTTGGTTTACATTCTACCTTGTTTTTCTATTCGTTTTTATTTTTCTTCCAGTATTACATTTTCCTTTTTTTTTGTTTTCTGTTATTTAGGTACGCTAAGTATTTCTTTTTTTTTTTTCAAATGTTTAATTTATACATGCATTCTATTTAAAAAATATAAATTATAACCTATAGAACATTCTGAATTTTTATACCCTACACATTAAGTACAGGGTATATTAACTTTGGTATGGTGTTTGTAACCACCAAAAGGAAGCGAGTTAGGTATAGATATGTATATATATTCTGAATCAAGGATCACCGCCGGAGTCGATTTAGCGATGTCCGTTCGTCCGTCCGTCCGTCCGTACGCACGATAACTCAAAAAGTAATGATGCTATTTTGATAAAATTTATACTGTAGGTTAACAATGACTAAGGTAAGGCGGGGATTGTAAATGGGCGAAATCGGACCATGCGTTCGAGTACCTCCCATACAACTTCCAAAACCTAATACGCATATTTTCGAAATTAATAAAGATAGAAACTTAAAATTTTGTACGAGGGTGTGTTTTTCTGAATCCCTGATATCCCCAAAATTTGAGATGAAGTGGAGTGGTTGTTCGGGTACCTCCCATACAACTCCCAAAACCGAACATGCATATCTTCCAAATTAATAAAGATAGGAACTTCAAATTTGATAGGAGGGTGTTGTTTCCTAAATCCCTGATTTCTCCAAAATTTGAGAGGAATTGGAGTGGTCGTTCGGGTACCTCCCATACAACTCCCAAAACCGAACAAACATATCTTCGAAATTAATAAAGACAGAAACTTCAAATTTGGTACTAGGGTTTTGTTTCCTGAATCCCTGATCTGTCCAAAATTTGAGATGAATTGGTGGAGCTGTTCGGGTACCGTTATGCGAAAATTAATTATTGCCAAATTCTTTAACCCTTCTATCTTCTAAACTGTTTAAGTTAGAAACTTGAAATTTTGACAGAAGTTAAATCTTTGAAAATAAGTATGAGTCATTTCAGAAATTTTTTTTGTATCACCCCCCGTTTAGGAGCTGTAAGGGGTCAAAAACTGAAAATTTCCTATTTTTAAAGACCTGTAACTTGAACACCTGTTAAAATTTTTTTTGAAGTAGGTGTTCAAGGAAGTAAGTTACAGGTGTTTAAAAATAGGAAATTTTCAGTTTTTGACCCCTTACAGCACCTAAGGGGTCACGAGGAGTGATACAAAAAAAAATTCTGAAATGACTCATACTTATTTTCAAAGATTTAACTTCTGTCAAAATTTCAACTTTCTAACTTAAACAGTTTAGAAGATAGAAGAGTTAAAGAATTTGGCAATAATTGAGTTTCGCATAACTGTAAATTAAGACACTGTATAGCACAAGTATATATTTATTATATACATTTTTGTAAAGTTCATAATGGCACCTATCGTTTGAAATTTTCAGATTGAAGATATACCTTATAGAGCTTGTGTTATAACAATTTAAATATAGAGATTTTTGGAACTTTGGGGGGCTGTAGCTTCGTAACGGGTGGGGCTACAGAAAAATTAATATACTCATAAAATTAATATTTTTGTGATATCTATCAGCAGTTAAAATTTCATGGCTTTCAAAAAATTGTGGAGATCTTGTTCAACAGTTAGTTGTTCGGGAGCTACCCGAGTTTTGGTCGGAACTCAACCAAAAAAAATAGGGAACCTATAAATTGCTCTCAGAATATTTTGTGTAAATTTCAAGATTCTAGCTTTCTAAGTTTTTGAGTTAGCGTGCTGACGGACGGACGGGCGTGGCTTAATCGACTCAGAATTTGATTCTGATCCGATCCATACCTTTGAAGGTATATCTAACTCGCTTATTTCGAGATGTTACAAACGGAGGAGTAATTTTATTATACCCGATACTTATCGTACGGGTATAAAATGTAACAAGATTATAACATTTAAAATTTCGTATTAGTTCTTAACATGTTTTTTCAATTTTATTTCGTAATAAATAAAGTAATGATTTATAACATTTAATGTACATATATAAATTATCAAAATCAAAAATTAAAAATATGAAATTCATATTATTGACTCACTTTAGCCCATTTTTAATATTTTTGTTTTTATGAATTAAAAATCATGCACTATTTCATTACCTGAAACAAGTTTAAAATAACAGTTTTTGTCTTCTAAATTTCTTGTTGCTGGTTTGAAAAAAAAAATGGATTTGCTTTTATAATAGTACCAGATAGTACTAAACTAATATTTTTATGAAATATAGTATTTATATATAATATTTTTATGAAATAATTTATACAGTGGATTTCAACTATAACGAACTCTTAAGTTATATTATTACATTTAGTAAACATTAGAGTAAACAAGTCAAATCTAATGCATTACAATTTAGTAAATATTTAAAAAGGTGTGAAATTATTGTATAACATTAATTATAATAATATTAAATAATAAAAATAAAATGTTATTATTTTTAATTCCTTCTACATTCGAATATTTGGCAACTTTTATTTGTGTAGGCGCCTACACAAAAAAATACACAATTTTAAAGTGAGTAAGTGAAAACTTCTCTTTAAAATTTTGTGTTTTTTTTTTTTTTTATTCTGTTGTGTTCTTCTGTTCTTCTGTTTTGTAATACCGAGCCGACTATTGTACCGTAGTATCATACTACTGTAATATAAATATGAAATTTGTTGTTTATTTTTTTAATTATTATGTATAAGTTTTATAATACAAAAATAGTAAGAGGCCTCAGTGGTTTAGTGGATAAGAGCGTATAAAATACGCTGTAAACACCGAGGGAGTGTGGATTCGAATCCCACACATATCGTAAGAGTTATTCCTCTTTACGACATTTACAGCCACGCCTGAACAGGAAAGACGGTGTAATTTCCTGTCCACATTTATGTGGCAGACAAATACATTAAAAAAATAAATCGTATATCCGAAGTTTTGATCGGATCTCAACCAAAAAAAATATGGAACCTACATATTGATCCAAGAATATTTTGTGTTAATTTCAATACTCCAGCTTTCTTAATTTTTTAATTAGCGTGTGGACGGACGGACAAAGCTTAATCGAGTCAGAATTTTATTCGGATTTGACCTATACCTTTGAAGGTATATCTTAGCTTGCTTATTTCGAGGTGTTACAAACGGAGGAGTAATTTTATTATACCCGGTACTTATCGTACGGGTATATAAATATTACAGGATATTACTCTAACTTATAGTCCGATTCCATGAAATAAAAGTCAGAGTAAAAAAGAACCTTGAACTAATTAAAAATATAATAAATGATTCGTTTAAGGTAAATATATTCCGGTACGCGTTAAAAAACAATTCATTTTATAGGTAGATATTATAATAAAATACTTCAACCGATTTAATGTTTCTAATATTTTTCTTTCAAATATTTTGCTTTTAAAAAATGTAATTAATTTTTTTCTATAAATAGAAATTTGTTTTCTAAATATTAGTTCAGATCGCGAAAGGTGCCTCCAAAAAAAAAACTGCAGGAAACATTAAAAAATAAAAATGAATTATATTTTTTTATTTTGCCTATTAACTTTTTTGATTGTGATTGTAGAGTCACACATTTTGAAGGATGTAAGAAGTTGTGGCAAAAAAAAGGGTATAGATCATACAGGGAAGTGCAGGGTAATTTTATTTAGTATAATTTTGGGTATAAAATTCTTGACAAAACCTCTATTTTTGAATCAGACATCCACACTGATTTAAAATTTAGTTTCTTTTTTGTTTTAAATATTCTTTATTTTTTTTAGCTTAAACCTGTATACGACCCTAAATTTGCTAATTTGAAAAGACCAAAAAAGTCCAAGGAAAATTGAAAAAATTTTGAATATTTTAAATTCAATTGATTATAAAGTTAAAATAAAATTTTAATACAACAGAAATACATATTTTTTATACTTTGACTCTATATTTGAAGTTATGACACTTTTTTTCATCATACAAGTACGGTAAGTATGGAGTATATTGAAAGTGCTCCTCCGTTTGTAACACCTCGAAATAATCAAACTAGATATAGACATAAAAGTATGGATCGGATCAGAAACAAAAGAAACAAAAAATTAGTCAATTAAGCTTTGTCCGTCCGTCCGTCAGCACGATAACTGAAAAACTAAGAAAGTTAGAGTCTTGAAATTATCACAAAATATTTTTGGATCAATTTGTACCAACACTCATTTTTTTGGTTGCCATCCGACCAAAACTTTGGGTAGTTCTCAAACAACTAACTTTTTGATCTTCACATTTTTCATAAACATTTTTCAAAAGTTCTATAATATCGTTTGCAGTAGAGCCGGATTTTACCTACGGATATATATCATCAAAAAATTAATTTTATGAAACAACATTTTCTGTAGGACCACCCGTTGGGGGTGTTGCTCTCCCCGTTCGATAAAGCCCTATATTTAAGTTATTATAATATAACACAAGTTTTATAAGGTATATCTTCAATCTGTAAAAGCCATACGATAACTATTTTTATTTGCTTTGCAAGTATGTATATAACAAATATATACTTTTTCCACACGGTATCTTAATTTACCGTCATGCAAAACTCGTTATTGTTTTGACTCTTTTTGTCTTCCAAATGGTTCTAGTTGGCAACTTGAAATTTTGAGAAGAGTTAGATCTTACGAGTAAGATGAAAATAAATATGAGTCATTTTAAAAAATATTTTTGTGTCGCCTTCCGTCGCACCTTATTAATTGATTAAGCTAGCGCCTTGCAATTAACACAAAATATTCTTACATGAATTTGAAGGTTCTCTATTTCTTTTTGATTGAGATCCGACTAAAACTTCGGGTAACTTTTAAACAACTAACTTTTAGATCTCCACGTTTTTTTTGAAATAGAGCCATGAAATTTTAACTACTGATAGATATCATAAAAATATTAATTTTTTGGAACAATTTTTTTCTCTAGCTCCACTCGTTACGGAGCTTTGATACAAAAAACCTCTATATTTAAATTGTTATAACACAAGTTGTATAAGGTATATTTTCAATTTGAAAACGCCAAACGATTACTGCTTTTATTAGCTTTAAAAATATATATACAATAAATATATACTTGTTCCATACGACGTTTTAATTTACCGTTATGTAAAACTCAAATGTTGTAAAATTCTTGACTCCTTCTATCTTCCAAACGATTTAAATTCGAAACTTGAAATTTTGAGAGAAGTTAGGTCTCTGAAAATAAATATCTAACAAATTTCTTTGACGACTTGACAATTTAAAATTGTTAAGGGTGATGATGCGTATACCAAAAAATTTTAATAAATAAAAATTAACGGTTGTTTGAAGAATTTATAATATTTATTGGTATACATACTTATTTATCATGTTTATTTACATATTGTATATGTCACTAGTGAATAAATAATGTATAGAATATAAATAATAAGGATATTGATATATATATATATATATATATATATTATATATATTTAATATTTATATATATATGTAGCGGCGTATATACGTATAATGTTGTATTTATAAGAAATTATTCTATGAATGAAATATTTTTAAAGAAATAATGCAATGTATATGGCGATGTATAATAATATATATGAATAGATATGCATATTAACATAAATATATATGGTGTTTTGTAGTAAGTTTAATATAAATTAATATACATTTGCCGCTTAGTATTAAATAATACTAGATATATCATATTTGGAAGAGTTTTTGATTAATATAATCGTCAGGTGGAAGGTTAGAATCTGCTTTTGAAGAATGTATGTATAGCATATAGTTTGAATATATTTACAAACCATAGTTCTAGAAATTATTAAATTCACCCAAAATATTTTAAAATACTGAAAAATTAAAAAAATAATATTATAAGCAGAATGGCAGACTATGAACATAATGACAGGTTCGTCAGATAAAGGCAGCAAGAGTCGATAAAGGCAGCTGTATTTTTCCTAGTTTTTTTTTAAATTATAGTAATCATATTTAGAAATTATATCTATGTATATTTTATTTTTCTATAATTGGACACACAAAACACAACTACCTATTTAAAGTGCATGCGTTTAATCAAGGTAGAAAAATTTAATACTACATCATCACGAAGAATTTCATACAAATTTATGGAAAAAGGAGGAAAGAAAATATTTCGTCAAAAAATTTAAACAAGGCAAAATGTAAATCAACGATTTTTAACAGGGCACATGTCCAATAGACAATACAAACTTTTTAGAATTGTGACTTAATTATGATAAACAAAAATGTGAAAATAAGACTTTTTTGCAATCTTAAGGGACTGTAGGTTCGGAATCCTATATAACTAAGAAAAACCGTCAACACAGATAAAAATATATTACTGAAGCTTTTATTTTTATGTCTGCCGAAGAACATTTGTACAAGTGCCTAAGTTACAGGTGTCTAAAAATAGTAAATTTTCAATTTTAAAGCCCTAATAGCTCCTAAATAAGGGGTGGTCCAAAAATATACTTTTGAGGAAACATACTAATTCTAAAAGTTCTTTCTTACATCAAAATTGCAAGTTCCTAACTAAAAGCGTGCCGGAGTTATGTCTTGTTCAACCTATTCAAAATATGCAAACTAATTATAATCTCCTCATTATACAAACTCATCAAAACAAATTATTAAGGTTTGTCCTCGATAATCTGCAGTAGTTAAACTTTGTAATCTTACCATAATATAAAAATTGAATAAGGCATCTTAACTTAAATATACACATATTAGAATGCTGCTGACATATTATTTTTTTAACAGAAAACTAAGTTGGTTTGATTTACCATTTGTTATAAATCAAACCGACCATTTCTATTAAGCTTTACATTCGATAAACTTATATTCGATAAACTCTATTTATTAATATTGTTATTAATAGTACACAGTGTAAAAACCATTTCAACAAAATATTTTTCTTTAAATAACTTAGTTCTACTTGACAACATGTTTTCTGTCAATATATATTGAAATAAATTCTTACACTCAATTCTTCTCTCAATTCTTTAAACCTTCATTATGGTTCTTAATTTGTTTACCTACCGGTTACTCTTAATTAACATTTGTAAATCATTTGAATTATATAAACAAGAAAATAAAATTACATAATTTATAAGTTATTACAATAATTACAAGGTAAAAATATTTACGGAAAACATTAACACCTTACATTAAATTCATATATATCTACCTATCAATATCGAACCAATGTTTGTTCTTCATCGCCATTTATGTTTACCAAATCGGTACAACTATCAAAACGGGATGTAATGTTAAATAAGTTCAAGTTACACACGCTCATAGAGAAATTGTTCTCATTTCGTTCTTCTAAAATGTCTTTACTTTTGTCTTTAGTTCAGATATGTAAGTATAATCTAAAATAATTGAAATCACTAATCAATCAAAATCATCACAAGGTTAGATACTAGATCTCCTTGTCTAGACTATCTAAACTTCTCTATTTCTCTTAGGTATCTGCTTAATATCATTAAAGTAACACATTTGTATTATTAATCCGTTTCGCTTTTACACCATTACTTCTCCTACATTTCAGATATAATTTATACATAAAAGAAGAATTTAGAAAGATAAGAAACCAGTTTGAGAATAAAAAAAATATTAAAAAAAAAAGCATTTATTGATAATCAATGTTTATTAAACTTAAAAAATCCAAAAAAATTGTGGCAAATTATAAATTATTCTCTCTATAATAGGCCTAATATTTGTAGTAATTATGTACCAGAAAATATCATTTATAATGGTGTTACTCTATGTAATCCATGGAATATAGTAAATTATTCATTTTCTTTCGGTTGCATGCTTTTGGAATCAATATAGTTTAATTGTACAGGATTATAATGAATACAATTTAGATCTTTTATTTGATGAACATCAATTTTTTTCAATTTACCACTAATATGGTTATGAGCAAACACATAAAGAATATTCGGGATAATGTTGCTAGTGGTTATGATCGAATGTCTGCAAAATATCTTAAAGCTTTTTCAGATGATAAGATCAGCCTGCTCACAAAAATATTTAACGATCCGATATAATGAAAACAATTTAGAACTTTTATTTGATGAACATCAATTTTTTTTCAATTTACCACTAATATGGTTATGAGCAAACACATAAAGAATATTCAGGATAATGTTGCGAGTGGCTATGATCGAATGTCTGCAAAAGATCTTAAAGCTTTTTAAGATGATAAGATCAGCCTGCTCACAAAAATTTTTAACGATTCGGTTGTTAAATGCTCTTTTCCAGATCAATTAAAAATAGCCTAGGTTATACCTTTACATAAGTCCGAACCTAAGGGAGATCTTAATAATTACAGAGCCTTATCTGTCCTTCCAGTAATTTTGAAACCATTTGAACGAATTATCTTTGACACACACTTTGACACTTGACATTGTGGACACACTTTGCGAAGACCAATTTCGTTAATAAGAACCAATTTGAATTTATTCCATTATCAAGTACGACTTCAGCCTGCATCGAAGTTATAAACATGACTCAGGAGTAAATGTTTCGAAACAAAATAACTTCATTAATAAGTATTGATCTCCAAAAGGTATTTGATTCAATTGATCATGACATTCTTCTAATGAAACTTAAAGCAGCGCACTTTTCAAATGACGCCGTACAATATATAAATTCGTACCTTATCAATAGGAAACAATATGTACAAATTGGTGAAATTAACAGTGATGTTAATTTGGTAAAAATAGGTGTACCGCAGGGCTCCATATTGGGTCCCTTATTATTTGTAGTATACATAAATGACATTTTGGAACTCTCCTGTAAAGGAACTATAATTTTGTATGCTGATGATGTTTTGCTGGTTTACCGTGAAGCTGGTTTATGGCAGCAGCGTATGAAAGAATGCAAACCGATTTAAATACTTTACATGAATATTTCAGCAATACCAAATTAAAAATTGATATAAATAAAACCAAATATATGGTGTTAAAAAAACCTGTACCAAATAATTTCAGAATAATTGTGAATGGTGAAATCCTTCAGGGAACTGATCTTATTAAATATCTCGGTCTATATATAGACAAAAATTTGAAATGGACCTATCACATTGACCATGTTAAAAATAAAACTATTCCGTATGTAGCAGCTTTAAATAGACAACGCTACATTCTTCCAAAATCGACTCTATACAATACATATTTCGCACATATACATTCCTAGTTTATTTATCTAAATTCAATATGGTTGACTTCTCCCTCTTATAAATTACGTAAAATACAAGTTTGCAAAATAAGGCATTAAAGGCAATAAAACGTTTACCTGTTTTAACCCCATCCAACACACTTTACAGTGAAAAATTGTTATCTGTTGATAAATTAAAGGTCTACGAATTATGTATACTATGTTATAAGTTGGATCACGATCAAATTAAATCTGGGGTACAACTTTCCAAGATTTGTGAGGTTCATAATTATAATACCAGGGGAAGAGACAATTTGTCAATTTTAAATTTCGCTCCGAATACAATAATTTTTTCAGCTATTACTAATTACAACAATTTGCCTCTACATATCAGATCCGCCGACTCTATGCTCGTATTTAACCGCTTATTAAGAAAATTTCTTATGACTATTTAATCCTTTATAATTGTGTATTTCATAAATTAAAAAAAAATATTTTACCTTATTAAAATTTGTTACATAATAATATAAGAACTTATTGTTATTAAAATAATTTTATTGCCTAGTGTTAAGTGTTAATTATTGAAATAAAAACAAAGGGGTTCGCCACAAGTGCTAAGCACTTTTTTGAACCTGTGAATAATAAAAAAAAAAAAAAACGCTTTAACCAAAAAACGCTTTAACCAGTCAGAGTAAAAAAGAACCTTGAACTAATTAAAAATACAATAAATGATTCGATACATATTAAAATCAATTAATTTTATAGGTATATATTTATTATAATAAAATACTTGAACCGATTTAATGTTTCTAATATTTTTATACCCGTACGATAGGATCGGATCGGAATATTTTTATAACTCAAAAACTAAGAAAGCTAGAATCTTGAAATTTACACAAAATATTCTAGGAGCAATTTGTAGGTTCCCAATTTTTTTTTTGGTTGAGTTCCAATCAAAACTTCGGGTAGCTCTCGAACACCTAACTTTTAGATCTCCACATTTTTTTTGAAAGAGAGCTATGAAATTTTAACTGCTGATAGATCTTATAAAAATATTAATTTTATTTTTAATAACTTTTTTTGTAGCCCCACCCGTTACGGAGCTACAGCTCCCCTAAGGTTCAAAAAAGCCCTATATTTAAATTGTTATAGCACAAGTTGTATAAGGTCTATCTTCATTTTGAAAACGCCAAACGATTACTACTTTTATTAGCTTTAAAAGTATATATACAAAAAATATATAGTTGTGGTATACGGTGTCTTAATTTACCGTTATGCGAAACTAAAATTTTGTAAAATCCTTTAACCCTTCTATCTTCTAAACGGTTTAAGTTGGAAACTTGAAATTTTGATAGAAGTTAGATCTTTGAAAATATAAAATTTCAGAAATTACAGCTTCGCCGTTTAGAAGCTGTAAGGGGCAAAAACTGAAAATTTCCTATTTTTAAACACCTGTAACTTGAACACCTGTTAAAATTTTTTTGAAGTAATACAGAAAAATTAAAGCTTCAACATTATACTCTTATTTCTGTTAACAACTTTTTTTAATAATATAGGGTTAAGTTATAATTGACGAAAGTGTTACTTGAGTTTTTCAAATTTTCTAACAAATTTCTTTGCATTTTGTTTTACTCGATAATTTGAAATTGTTGGAGATATAATGCGTAGTACCAAAAAGTGTAAATAAATAAACAACATAACGGTTGCTTGAAGAACTTTTACTTATATGATATTGATATACATACATACTTATATAACATCATGTTTATTTACATATCGTATATGTCACTGATGAATGAATGATTGTAGTGTAGATGTATATTATATAGCGCCGTATTTACATACATATATGTATTTTATTGTACTTATAAGAAATTATTCTATGAATGGAAATATTTTTAAAGAAATATTGCAATGCATGGCGATATACTTATAACAATATAAATATACTATGTGCGCATTAATATAATATAATATTTAAAATTATATTTACTATTTTATAATTTAATATACATTTACCGCTTAGGATTAAATGGTAATACATATTTGAAAAAGTTTTGGATTGATAATCGTTATGTGGCGGGTTAGAATCTGCTTTTAAAGAATGTATAAACATATAGTTTGAATATATGTCCAACCCATAGTTCTAGAAATTATTAAATTCACCCAAATTATTTTAAAATACTAAAATATTAAAAAAATAATATTGTAAGCAGAGTGACAGGGTGTGAGCATACTAACGGTTCGTACGGGTATCTAAGAGTTGACAAAGGCAACTGTATTCCTCCTCGTTTTAAATATAAATATGGTTGTTATGGAGCTGTAGATCATTAAAATATTTTATAAAATTTTTTTAACAAATAATATCAACTTAGGAGTTAAATTTATTTTACCTTTGCCTCTATAATCTCAAAAAGAAATAATAGAACTTTCGATATTAAAAATCTATGCTGTATCTAAATACCAGAAAAATATTGTCCGAAACGAGTTGTAAGAGATCGTAGAAATAAATAGGTATAAATTTTTTTCATAATTTAGAAACAAATTATGTGATTAACAATAATGTAATATCCAAGAAATTAAAGAGACCTAGTTTCTTTTTAAACAAAAAGCAATAAATGTTATCTTTATTAGAAGTAACGAGAGTGATAAAACTATATGAATTACATATAAGATTATGCTTAACCGTTGTTCATATTAATTAAAAAAGACAGTTGGACAAATAATAAAATCTTGGGACACCAGATTTAATTTTGAATTAGTCGGATGAGTTACATATCCGATTGGCCTTGGGCTTTATTGATGGTCATAGCATATGCCAAACGAATCGGAAATTGTAACCGACTGAATTGAATTGGTAAATCGGTTGGTATCATTGGTATTCTGGGTAATAACACATTTTCACCTTCGTATTTCCCTTTAATAATTGTTGCTTCAATGACATTTTTTAAAACTTTTTTAAGAAGAAATTTTGTTCCGTTGCATAGTATTGGTTGTTTGAGGTTACATAACAAAATTATAGGTGATCCTATTTTCAGTTCTGAACGATGTGATGGTAAACCTGTAATAATAATAAATATTTAGTAATTAATAATTTTTAAATGAAAATAAAAATAATTAAAAATATTTAGCTGGAATATCTAATGAATTTAAAAATTCTGTTGGATAATTGACAATTTCATTTTCGTCTACTACTGTATCCATTGATTTGAATATAAATTTTTCAATGTCAACATTTTTTGCAGATAAAATTCCTCTTTCTCCTAACCATTTATAATTTTTAAAATTAATTGTAATGTTTGAAAAAAATTTATCTGGTATTTTTATATTATTTGTTTCTTCATTAACAGTAATTTTTCCATTGCCAATTTCAAGTAATTGTTTTGAAAATTGTACTGCTGTTGGGTTGTTTTGAATTTGTTGTTAATTTTTTTTGTTGCATATTTGTTATTAATTTTAATTTATGTATATTACGCAATAATGTTGATTGCTTTAGGCAAGCATTAATTTCGTCAGCATATGTAGGTCTAAAATCGCCTGCTAGTAAAATTAAAGTTTCATAAAAAGTCTGTCGCTATTTTTTAAATCCTTTCATGTAACATTTAATGCTTCAAGAGAATGCTACATTCATCCATTGTACATTGATCCCAAATAAGGATTGCCCCAGATAATGTTATTGCCAAAGCAACATTTCCGGTAGAACATATTTTAGGCAAAATTATTCAAATTAAAAAAGTTTTACCGGTTCCATCAGTTGCATCAAAAAAAAAGAAATCATCTTCTTCAACTAAAACGGCATGCATATTTCTATCATAAATTATTTTTTGTTCATCTAATAATTTTGGTTCATTTATTAATATATTATCATTTAAAATATTTATATCATATGACTGTTCTCGGTGTGTGTCTCGATTAAATAAATCACTTGCTGGGCGATTAGGTGATGACAAGCCTAATTTAGATAATGGTTCATTTGATATTGACATACGTAAACCTTCTAATTTGATAAGAGATTCATTATACACTTCTGATGAATAATAAATTGTGACATCTTCCTTCATTGGGTCTTTATATTTTTTACAAAATCTCATTTGATTTTGTGATGAAATAATAACTGCATCTGCAATAGTTGCAGCCCAATGCATATAACCTTCCAATAAATCTAATGCTTTGCATACATCCTAATAAGTCAAATATAAATGACCATTAACTGTTTTAATATTTTTAAAAGGTGTTATCCCTTTTACTGTAAACAATGTAAACAATCTCCCTAAAACATTTTTTGAAAAAAAACTGGATAATTTGCATGTGGTATACCTTTTTTGCGTGATACTCATTTTTTTCTTGTTAAATTCCATGTAAAATATTTTGGAATGTCTGAATATAACAATGTTTTTGCAAAATGGCCAAAAATATTTTGTTCTTCACATAATTTAAAGTACTCAGTTAATGTTAATGTTTTTGGTGGTATCATTGCTCGTATTTTTACATTTTGAGCATTAAAATATACACGTTGTCCATTTTCAATCTGTATAGCCAAAGGTATAACAGCAGGATCTCTTCCATGAATCGAGAATCCAAGGATTGGTCATACTGCTTCATTGTTACTGATATATCTACCGACCATGTTGTTGCCTTTATGTACATATTTGTAAATATATTTAATTGATTTGACAGAACTGCATAATTCAACGTTAATATGAGCTTTATATGTTTTTGATAGTAATGGTTAATAAGGCACAACCCATCTATTATCAATTTCACATTCATTTTGTTGGTTTCTTACCTTAATCATAAAATATTGCCCACCATTTTCAGTTGATCTTTTGCCGAACAATGGATATCCATCATTTCCAGTAATTGTATCTGTTAATAAATCTTTAGAATTTTTTTTGTACATTTGCCATTTTCCATACATGGGGAATTTATATTGAATGTACTGCATATGGTCCATGAATCATTTTAGTTGTAATAATTTCAAATAATTCTAGATCTATATTTGGATTTGGAATTTTTGCTGATCATTATCAATTTCGTCTGATGCAATGATGCTTTTTAACCAAATCAAAATATGAGCATGTGGTAATCCACGTTTTTGCCATTCAATGGAATACATTGAGTTTCACCAAAGACGTGATGTTTAATTTTTCAAAATGTGCTTAAAAGGATAATTCACAAAAACATGAAGTGACATTACTTACGAAAAAAAATGTATTACATTATGGTCTTTTATAATTGAAATGCAATTTTATGTTTCGGTATTAACGAATATATTGTGGAGATTCACTTCGCCGTAATTGTGTACTCAATAGATTATTGATTCCTTTAAAAAAATTTTGTAGAAGAATTGTCTCTAATTCTTGGCTCTGTTTATTCAATTTAACTAAATCTAATAAAAAATGGAATATAAACTACAAGCATCTGTAAATGCATAGTAATAAGTTAACTATATTAATTAAATTATATTAACGCAGAAACAAAACGTAGAATTTCATAAAGCCAATAAAATACTCCGGGCAACGCCATATACTCTGCTAGTAATTTTATATGTCGTTTTTAACCAAAACATATTATAGGGTATATCGATAAGTTTAACCAAAAAATATTATAGAGTGCCTGCATCAATTTATAGTCTGATTCCATAAAATAACAGTCAGAGTAAAAAAGAACCTTGAACTAATTAAAAATATAATAAATGATTCGATACACATTAAAAACAATTAATTTTATAGGTATATATTTATTATAATAAAATACTAGAACCGATTTAATGTTTCTAATATTTTCCTTTTAAGAAATGTAATTCAAAATTTAAATGTAATTTGGTAACGGTGAAATAAAGCCTAGAGGCTTTAATTCTCTTTGAAATGAGAAATAAGATCTACCGTGAAATTTTACGAATTAGGCTTTATTTCTCAACTCATGAAACTCAACTTATTTCAACTTATGAAATAAAGTCTATTAGGCTTTCTTTCCCCCTGCTATATTATATTATCAAAAATCTGTTTACGAGAATATTTTAATAACATAAAAAATCAAGGAAGAACACAGTTGCCTTATCAATACTTGTACGAATAAAATATGTGTCTACTAATACAGTTTCTAACCTACCACCTAACGATTGTCAAGCCTAATCGTTACCAACTATTCTACAAAGTCTTTTAATATTAAGCGATCAATGTGCATTTTAATCCTACTAAATCTAGCAAATATTATATATAATACATATACATCTACTCAAAAAATAATGAAGCTAAGATTCTGAAATTTCTACCATTTCATTTTTATAAAAATCCTATAGTTGCATTATTAAAACTGAACATATAATTCGGATAGACATAGGTTCGGATAGCTGTCATATAAATTATTTTTACCGACCGTTCATGAATGTATAACGTAGGTATTGTTTTCATACCAAAAATTTCTACCCGAGATTCAACAGCTTAAGCCATATTGCAACTTTGACTTAAATAAACCATTATACACTAAAAGTAAAATCTCTTCAGAACAATACAAACTCAGATGAAATATTTTCCTGACCATTTTATTTGAGTGGAGTTTCAGTTGGATGATATGCTCATTCCAATTTAGTTTAACGTCTAATAAAATTCCTAGATACTTAAAATTTTCTACTCTTTCAATTTGAAAACAATCATTTGCATACTTTGAGTTATTTTGAAAAGTGTCGATTGATTTGTGAATACATGTAGCACTTAAACAAAATCTTGAGCAACTGCTGAAATAATTCTTAAAACAATATTGAAGAGTTATTTTAGCAAGCACAACCCCTGTGAGGTTAAATAGCATGAATGTGGTTTTATCACTTATTACAAGTTTATGCTGTTTAAACCAGCTGCGAATAATTTCTAGATCTAAATTTAACTCAACACATGTATTGAAATAATTTTGGTTAGAATAGAATAATAAATAATTTTTGTTAGATTAGAATATTCATTACTTCGGTGGGTTTATTAGAAAGTTGAAAAAAAAATGTTTAGCGAGATATGTGTGTGTGGGCAAGTGAAAATAAAGGGAGCGCTACGAATACTCGTATCTCAAAATCACGTTTCATCAAAATCTCGTTTTCTAAAACCTCGTTTTCTAAAATTTTGTTTTGTTTTAAGAAAATACAGAAAAAATCGAAGTATATTTTATATTTTTCATCTAAATTAAACAAAATTTATAAAATAAAAATATTTTGTTTTTTTTTTTTTTAATGCATTGCACATAAAGATGGACAGGAAATTACTCAGCTTTTCCTGTTCAGGCGTGGCTGTAAATGTCGTAAGGGGGAATAACTCTTACGACGTGTGTGGGATTCGAACCCACACTCCCTCGGTGTTTACAGAGTATTTTATATAAATCTGTATTTTGTACTTGCCTAGTGGGTATAAAATACCGAGGCCCCATAAAAACATTTTCTATGAAAAAAAAAAAAAAATAAAACACTTATGAAAATAATTATTATAAAAAGTTTAAGTCCCTGCTTTAATTTATAGTCAGAGTAAAAAAGAACCTTGTGCTAATTAAAAATATAATAAATGATTCGTCTAAGGTAAATATATTTCGGTACACATTAAAAACAATTAATTTTATAGGTAGATATTATAATAAAATACTTCAACCGATTTAATGTTTCTAATATTTTTCTTTCAAATGTTTTCCTTTTTTTTCTATAAATAGAAAGTTTTTTTCTTAAATTAGTTCAAATCGCGAAAGGTGCTTCCAAAAAAAAAAACTGCAGGAAACATTAAAAAACAAAAATGAATTATATTTTGTTATTTTGCCTATTAACTTTTTTGATAGTGACAGTAAAATCACAGATTTTGACTTTTCCGAAGCGTATCAGACATTGTCCGCCGGGAACACTTTTAGATCATACTTCAAAGTGCAGGGTAATTTTATTTATTTTATTTGTGTATACATACAATTCTTGATTAAACTTATATTTTTAAATATCAGACACATACTCTGATATAGAAATAAGTTATAAGGTTTAAAATGTTTTAATTTTGCTTCATTTTTCTAACCACAATTTAGAAAAAACCGCTCGATTTGCGGACAAAAAAGCCAAAAGTTAAAACTACAACAGAATACGAAACGTCTATTTTTTTAGGATAACCCATCTAATGGAATTGTCCTGAAGGCCATACCGAAATGCTATAAAGTCATAATTTCAGATGCTTAAGAAAACTAATTTGTGAATATGACATTATTGTTAATACTATTATTCATTTCAATTGACAAATACAATACAAAAGAAAATTTAAAATCATAGAATACGTATATTTTTTTAATTTTATTTAAAACAAAGCACGACAAAAGTAATAATTTTAAATACAAATCTTGTTATTATGTTCTTTCTTAAAAAAAGGGGTAGGGGTCTTGGTGGTCTACTAATTAGATTACGCTGGAAACACCGATGGAGTGACAGATAGTGGGATAGGTTGTGTAACTTGCTTGTCACATTTATGTGACAGGGAAACAAACCAAAAAAACAGAAGTTAACATCATTAAAATACTTAATGAAATTTTGTTAACAAATAATAAGAACACATCACATTTTACCTTACCTTTTGCTCGATAATCTCTAGAATTGAAATAAAAAAGTAGGATTTATTTTTTCAAAATCCTATTTTAAGAAAAATGCTAAAAATTTTAAAAATTTACTTTTCATGTCTCATTAAAATCGTTATAGCTTGCGTGGCCAATCGATTTCACAAATAAGAAATTTATATGAAAATTGGGCGTCCCTTCGGCTTATGTCTTTTGGCACCAGCTTTCAAACAATTATCCAAATTTTATCATCTTTGTTAAAGGTAGTTGAGGTAAGGAAGTTGTATCTACAAGTTTAGTCACAATATTTGCAAATTTATCATCAACTGATAAGTGTCAAAAACAGTCCCAATTGAACAGACCGTGTTTGAAAGAATGAATACTGATTGGGTCTAGGATGAAATAATTCGAAACGTAACCTCATAGCAATTTAGAAAATCACAGATAAATATAAAAACCACAAAGCGATTGGCTCAATAACAAGAATCGAAATCCCCATGGCTAGACAATATCTACTGAATACAGTTGTAGGGTACAAAATTCGAAAAGTGAAAATCAAAGCAACTACACACCAGAATTATGATGTTGTCTTCTCCTCAAACCAAACAAGACATTCTATAATTTGTACCTGAAATGAAAGAACATTCTAGAATGCAGATACGCTAAATATATTAGAAAATGTCCTTGCAGAGTATAAAAGAGATATCACTGTAATACAGAAAATACGTTGGAAAGGATTTATCATATAAAGAAAACGTAACTATATGTTTACTATAGCTGCTCTAAAAAATATTGCATATTAGTTTGATCACAAATTCGAGACAAAACAAGACAAAACATAATTGATTTTACTATAATAAACGAACTTCTTGTTACAATTCACATTAAGCGAAAAATTTTTAACATCAGCTTGATATGTGCAGATGTGTCTATAGGAGAAGCGAATTTTTACAGATATTCCCTCTAAATTGGAAAATTCGATCAGCCATACGAAAATTGAAGAATAAAGTCTCAGGTTCTGATAATCTGTCAGCCGACCTCTATTTCAATTTCAGTACTTATGATTTTAAGAAACAGCATTATAATCTTTAGTTTTCCATATAGTTGGTCTAGTCAGTATAAGATATATTACTGGACCTTTAATTTTTTTGTCTTGCCGAAGAAAAATGTGGACAAGTACCTAAGTTAAAGGTGTTTAAAAATAGCAAATTTTCAATTTTTGAGCCCTAATACCTCATAAACAGGGGGTGGTCCAAAAAAAATTTCTGAGCAAACTTATACTAATTCTAAGAGTTCCTTCTGCTCTCAAAATTGCAAGTCCCTATTTGAAAGCGTTCCGGAGTTATGAGGGTAGAAAAATCATGCAAAATTTTGTTTTCATATAACGGTAAATTTAAATACTAAATTTAAAAAAATTGTACAATTTTGATACTAATTTATAAATTTAAAAAAAATACCTGTCGAATGACGTTTTCTGATTGAAAAAATCTTAAGTAGAACATGAGACATATGCATTTAAAAATAGGGCTTTTTAAAAGTTTGAGGAGCTGTAGCTCCGTAACGGATGGGGCTACAAAAAAAAGTTGTAAATTATAATATTTTTATGTTATCTATCAGCAGTTAAAATTTCATGTCTCTATTTCAAAAAAATGTGGGGATCTAAAAGTTAGGTGTTCGAGAGCTACCCGAAGTTGTGGTCAGATCTCAACCAAAAATAATAGGGAACCTACAAATTGTTGTAAGAATATTTTGTGTTAATTTCAAGACTCTAGCTTTCTTAGTTTTTGAGTTATCTTGCTGACGGACAGACGGACGGACGGACGCACGGACAGACGGACGGACAACGCTCAATCGTCTTAGAATTTTTTTCTGATCCGATCCATACCTTTTAAGGTATATCTAGCTAGCTTATTTCGAGGTGTTACAAACGGAGAAGCAATTTTAATATACCCGATCCTTATCGTACGGGTATAAATATCAATACAATCGCACGAAACATCCCTAAACGGGAAACATTGTATTGTTCTACGTGAATAATCTAAATTAAATTGGTAAATCGTAATAATTTTTATTTAAAACACTCCCCAAAAATTTTATGCTGCAAAATTAAAAATATAATAATTGATTCGTTTAAGTTAAATATATTCCGGTATATTAATGAACCAACAAATAATTTAGAAATATATTACGGTACAGTAAAGATCCAACAAATAATTTTATATATACACATTATATTAAATTACTTCAACCGATTTAACGTTTTTAACTATGGTAACATGCAATAGATTTTTCTTTCAAATATTTTCCTTTTAAGAAATATAATTCACTTTTTTCCTTTATAAATAGAAAATTTTCCAAAATATTTGCGAAAATGATTGTAAAAATAACGAGGAAGAATACAGTTGCCTTTGTCAACTCTTAGATACCCGTACGAACCGTTAGTATGTTCACAGCCTGTCACTCTGCTTACAATATTATTTTTTTAATATTTAGTATTTTAAAATAATTTGGGTGAATTTTATAATTTCTAGAACTATGGGTTGTACATATATTCAAACTATATGTTTATATGTACATTCTTCAAAAGCAGATTCTAACCTTCCACATAACGATTATCAATCCAAAACTTTTTAAAATATTCTATAGTACCATTTAGTACCAATACTAAATATTCTTAGTACCAATACTAAGCGGTAAATGTATATTAAATTTACTTAGTACAAAATAGTAAATATAATTTTAAATATTATATTATATTATATTTAAATATTCCATTGACAGAATAATTTCTTATAAGTACAATAAAATACATATATGTAAATACGGCGCTATATAATATACATCTATACTCTTATCATTCACTCACTAGTGACATATACGATATGTAAATAAACATGATATTATATAAGTATGTATGTATAACAATATCATATAAATAAAAATTCTTCAAGCAACCGTTATGTTGTTTATTTATTTACATTTTTTTATACTACGCATTATATCCTCAACAATTTCAAATTATCGAGTAAAACAATATGCAAAAAAACCGTTAAAGAAATTTGTTAGAAAATTTGAAAAAATCAAGTAACACTTTCGTCAATTATAAAGTAACCCTATATTATTAAAAAAAGTTGTTAACAGAAATAAGAGTATAATGTTGAAGCTTTAATTTTTGTGTATTACTTCAAAAAAATTTTAACAGGTGTTCAAGTTACAGGTGTTTAAAAATAAGAAATTTTCAGTTTTTGACCCCTTACAGCCCCTAAACGGAGGGTGATACAAAAATTTCTGAAATGACTCATACTTATTTTCAATGATCTAACTTCTGTCAAAATTTCAAGTTTCCAACTTAAACCGTTTAGAAGATAGAAGGGTTGAAGGATTTTGCAAAATTTGAGTTTCACATAACGGTAAATTAAGACACCGTATGCCACAAATATATATTTATTGTATATATACTTTTAAAGCTAATAAAAGTAGTAATCGTTTGACGTTTTCAAAATGAAGATATACCTTATGCAACTTGTGCTATAACAATTTAAATATAGAGCTTTTTTGAACCTTTGGGGAGCTGTAGCTGCGTAACGGGTGGGGATACAAAAAAAAGTTATTAAAAATAAAATTAATATTTTTGTGAGATCTATCAGTAGTTTAAATTTCATAGCTCTATTGCAAAAAAAATGTGGGGATCTAAAAGTTAGGTGTTCAAGAGCTATCCTAAGGCTTGGTCCAAACTCAACAAAAAAAAATAGAGAACCTACAAATTACTCCTAGAATATTTTGTGTAAATTGCAAGATTCTAGCTTTCTTAGTTTTTGAGTTAGCGTGCTGACGGACGGACGGACGGACATGGCTCAAAAGTCTTAGAATTTTTTCCTGATCCGATCCATACCTTTGAAGGTATATCTAGCTCGCTTATTTCGAGGTGTTACAAACGGAGGAGTAATTTTATTATACCCGATGCTATCGTACGGGTATAAAAACGCTAAAACATAGATAAGAATGAATTAAAATGCAAGATAAAAATGAATTATATTTTATTTTTTTTTAATGCATTTCTCTGCCACATAAATGTGGACAGGAAATTACACAGCCTTTCACGATATACAAACAGAAGAATGGAGCAATAATGTAAGAGATACGATTAGTATTGATTAAGATCTTGAACACTTTTACAAAATTTCGAATCCAAATACAAAGTAAACGAGGAAGAATACAGTTGCCTTTGTCAACTCTTAGATACCCGTACGAACCGTTAGTGTGTTCACAGCCTGTCACTCTGCATACAATATTATTTTTTTAATATTTTAGTATTTTAAAATAATTTGGATGAATTTTATAATTTCTAGAACTATGGGTTGTACATATATTCAAACTATATGTTTATATGTACATTCTTCAAAAGCATATTCTAACCTTCCACATAACGATTATCAATCCAAAACTTTTTCAAATATTCTATAGTACCATTTAATACTAAGCGGTAAATGTATATTAAATTTACTTAGTACAAAATAGTAAATATAATTTTAAATATTATATTATATTATATTTAAATATTCCATTGACAGAATAATTTCTTATAAGTACAATAAAATACATATATGTATGTAAATACGGCGCTATATAATATACATATATACTCTTATCATTCATTCACTAGTGACATATACAATATGTAAATAAACATGATATTATATAAGTATGTATATATATCAATATCATATAAATAAAAATTCTTCAAGCAATCGTTATGTTGTTTATTTATTTACATTTTTTTGTACTACGCATTATATCCTCAACAATTTCAAATTATCGAGTAAAACAAAATGCAAAAAATTTGTTGAAGAAATTTGTTAGAAAATTTGAAAAAATCAAGTAACACTTTCGTCAATTATAAAGTAACCCTATATTATTAAAAAAAGTTGTTAACAGAAATGAGAGTATAATGTTGAAGCTTTAATTTTTGTGTATTACTTCAAAAAAATTTTAACAGGTGTTCAAGTTACAGGTGTTTAAAAATAGGAAATTTTCAGTTTTTGACCCCTTACAGCTCCTAAATGGGGGGTGATACAAAAAAATGCCACAAATATATATTTATTGTATATATACTTTTAAAGTTAATAAAAGTAGTAATCGTTTGGAGTTTTCAAAATGAAGATATACCTTATACAACTTGTGCTATAACAATTTAAATATAGAGCTTTTTTGAACCTTTGGGGAGCTGTAGCTCCGTAACGGGTGGGGCTACAAAAAAAAGTTATTAAAAATAAAATTAATATTTTTGTGAGATCTATCAGCAGTTACAATTTCATAGCTCTATCTAAAAAAAAATGTGGGGATCTAAAAGTTAGGTGTTCGAGAGCTACCTTAAGGCTTGGTCCAAACTCAACCAAAAAAAATAGGGAACCTACAAATTACTCCCAGAATATTTTGTGTAAATTTCAAGATTCTAGCTTTCTTAATTTTTGAGTTAGCGTGCTGACGGACGGACGGACGTACGGACATGGCTCAAACGTCTTAGAATTTTTTTCTGATCTGATCCATACCTTTGAAGGTATATCTAGCTCGCTTATTTCGAGGTGTTACAAACGGAGGAGTAATTTTATTATACCCGATCCTATCGTACGGGTATAAAAAGAGAAAAAACTAATGCTCAACAAAATCTGCTTAAAGAAACAGAATTCCCATAGCAAAGTAATGACAAAAACAAAAAATCTATAACATGGATAGGCGCAAGTCATCTAGGTAAAAAACCATATTCTGAAACATTTTTATTCAAATTTCAAAAAGCAGCAGATCGTATAGATTTTTTAACAACTAATAGCACAAGAATAAATAAGAAGAGGAAGAAGATGACTCTCTATTAAATTAAGAAAAACGTTCCACGCAAAATCTAAAAACACAATTCGAAATGATAAGTTCACTCTAAAAATTATTAAAACCAAACAAAAAAATTATAATTTAATGGAAAGTCGAACTCGAAAAAAAACGTAGAATGCATGGATTTAATAATAGCCGAACATCAACAATACATATTCGCATTGCAAGAGACAAACACGTAACTGAAACACACGCAAAAGATACAAAAACTAGAACTGCCATCTGCCAATCACATTCCAGCGGATTAGGGGTGTGCGATTTCATATAACAAAACTAGCCTCAAATACAGCACAAACCAAATCATAACGCCACTTCAATCCGCAGCCATCAAATTGATGGTGTCTAGGATAAAAACCGAGGTCACCATTGTCAAGCTACAAAATGCCATGACGATTGACAGAAACTCATCGAGGACATAGCACAACAAATCCGTCCACCATATCTCCTTTTCGGTGCTTTTAACGCCAGAAACCAATTATAGGGCGATAACAAGAGCAATTAGAAAAGCCACGCCATAGAACAAGTCATAAATCACATTCTGAGCTCGAGAATTATAAACAAAAGGAAACCCACCTTACCGAGCACTGGAGGAACCTTCACAATTGTATAACACACTCTACAAACCAGTTAACGTGGAACACAATAGCAAAACTGAAATGCCAACCAGTTTCTCATACTCATACAAGCAAATACACTAAAAATACACTCACCAACAAACATCAATAGCCCTGAAAACAAAAACAGAAGCAAAAGCTCGTGTAGAACAACCCAAAGTCGCCCGAAGTACAACACAAACCATGCTAGCTGAGACAAGTTCGTAAGATTGTCCGTAAGATGGTCAACTAAGAACACAATCACCGATCCCCTCCTGAAAACATGAACCATGAAGCAGCACATTTAATCAAAATGTTACAGAACGCGGCAAACAGCGCCATACTGCGGTTCAAAAACACAAATAAACAAACAAACAAACCGATATGAAAAATTAACAACAGAAAAATTGAGAAGTTGGTAACAAAAATATGTTCAATAGATATAGACTAAATTCAGAACCAACAAGCTTCATCAAACTCAAAAGATACAAAGCGGTAGTCAAGAAAAATATACGCGAAGTTCGAAGAAATAAGTGGATTAATTTCGCGAATAAAAAACATTCACGACACCAGTAGGATGTGGAAAAATGCAAGAACAATGGTGAGCAATAAGGCCAATAGTTCAACAATTTTACTCCACCGAACTACAAAGACAATTGTCCAAAGCAAATGAATGACCAAATCAAAAAGAAAGAATTCCTCATAAGCTACAAAAGAATGCAAAGGTTCCTCATCTGGACGAAACGGAATCACTTACATACTTACATACTTATCAAAAAAGCAGGCAAGACTTCTCGCAATCACTACACGGATTAGCAACTGAAATAGTACAACATAACCAAACGCAGAATTCCAAATCATCATTAGCCAAAAGAACAAAGGCAGCACCCCAAATTACCAATTTCGACAACTAGCAAAAGAAAAGATCCACACGAACCGAAAAGCAAAGCACATCTTTACAAATACCTAAAAGAGCACCGAGCACCGAGCACAGACTTTTTGTAAGCGGTGACCTTGACCAACAGAGTGTTGACAATCTACATAATACCACCAGAAACTACAGTGACCTTAACTGAAAAAGAATTTATAGTAAGCACGGTTGAAACAAATCAAGAACAAAACAAGGGATACAATAATATTCACGAACAGTGTGAGTGCGCTCATTGCGATACATCCACTCCACCGAAGCCGTTAGTCACGAGATCCTCTGCAAGATAAACACAACCAGACAAAGAATCAAATTAATGGGGATCTCGGGATACGCAGGAATAGAGGGAAACGAATTCGCTGACAAATCTACAAAAGAAGCCATTCTCACACCATCTCACACTAAATCTCTGTACAGCCAAGCAAAAACACAGATAACAACACACAATGCAAACATAAAACAAAAACATTGAAACTACAACCGAGTAATAACCCGAACAATACAAAACGAAAATGCAGAAAATTGATTTCAAAATCTTCTCCAAAACCGACGATAGACTATAATTTGGAAAATCCCATCTAACTACATAATAATAACAAAACATCAAAAAAAATTACTACGAAAACATCAACTGTTCAACGCTCAAGTCACAGAACAACAATTTATTTTTATTTGTATACAGAATATTTGTTTTGTTTTTGTATTTTACGCTTCTATTAAGCAAAAATATGCAAATATCCTACGTAAATCGCGCCACACCTAAAAGGGAAAGACAAACTCTACTCCTTTAAACAAAAAAAAAATTTCTCCTAATGCAGAATTTAACATATATTACATATATATAAATATTCTGGAAAAAGCGTATATCCCTGCTTTTGAATCCAACTCTAAAGTTCCTCCTAATCAGAATCTCACATATGTATATATACATAAATATTCTGGAAAAAACGTAAAACTCTGAAAAAAAAAATAAGATTTTAATCAAATTAGATTTTAATTCACATTTTTATATGAAAAATTGACTTTTTTTATCATTCCAATCAAAAACACTTTACCATAACTCAAAAACGAAAAAGATTAGAGTAACAAAAATGAGATCTTGTTAGAAAGAGCGGAAGAGATTTTGTTGACAAAAAAGGTACCGTTATATTTAATTTAAAAAAAAATTTAAAAAAGTTCATATTAAAAAAAAATTTTTAATTTTAAGCACTATGTACCTAAATGAGACAACCTGTACTGATTATATGTATATCATCTTAAGGGTTGTTTACAGACCTATCTTTTTGGACTATAACGGTTTATATTAATAGATCTAATATTTTTTGAAATATTTACCGTTATTTAAGTATGTACGTGTATAATTTTCAAACCACCGTTACAGAAATTCGTTATTTTTATAAAATTCTCATTGTACAAAATTACAAAAAAATGTAACAATGTACCTACCTATTCTAAACTTATTTGGTTTTTTTCAAAAATAATTAGTTACACAGTATATATTATAATATTTCATTTGAAAGCCATTCATATTTTGTATAACAAAAGCATCTGTTTTGAAAATGTATACCTATTTTTTATTTTTCATTTTTCAGTTCTCCTTAAATGACTCATATTTTATTTTAATTAAAATATTAAGTGACTACAAAGATATATCATCTATATTCGTTCCTTTTTTTCCAAATTATGTTATCTTAATTTTTGCCCCTATGTTATATTATTTTCTTCTTCTTTCTTCCTTAATTTTTGAAACGATTTTATTTGTAGTTAAATAATTTCAATAATTTTTTTTTTTTATCAGATATTGCGTAAATAATATATGATATGACTAAGTTTCAAAGTTCATTTTAATTTAGTGACGTCATGCAATGTAAAAGAATTCAGGGAATATAGTAAAATTGAGGAAGTGACGAATTAAATAAATTTTTAATATTTTATGATAGTAGATTACTGAATAAATAATAAGATATTAAACTTTTTAACTACAGTGAAGTCCTAAAAAAAACGTGTGTATAACAGGGCGAAAAAATTAAGTAGTTTAAAATGAACATTTCGATTATATTTCGCTTATGTCCATAATTATTGAGAAATATTTTAAGCATTTATAAAGTTACCAAATTTCTTGATTTAAAATCAAATAAAAATTGTAAGAATTGTAAATTGCGGAAAAAAAATTTTGTTTGACAAGAAAATTACACAGCTTTTCCTTTCCAGGTATAGCTGTAAATATCGTTACTGCAAATTATTCTTACGGCATAATATGGGATTCGAACCTTTATGGTTGCAGCTTATTTATTCACTTTTACGAACTTGGTTAGCGACGTCCCCTTAATTATTTTATTAATAAGAAAAAAAATCAAATTTCCTAGTATTTACATTAATTTTGAGCAAAGAATTTTAGTAGAAGCTTATATATTAACCATTAATCCGATAATTCGTAAAAGTTTCTTAAAGCGCCATCTTTAATATAAAGTGGAGGAGTATAGCCATTTAGACTACTTGATGCATATCCAAAGTTTGGACGTCAACTATTATATAACTTAGCAGATGACAGTACGCTGGTGGCATCCCACGATTTCTTAAGAAAATCTAATGCCACACCAGTTGCAACCAGAAAAGAAACTTGATGACTAGTTTAGTCAAATATACGATTTAGTCAAATTTAGTCAAATATACGATTTAGTCAAACTTTAATTGTGAAATGAAAATATTTTTGATGTAGCAAACTTGGCAGCATTGGTAAGTTTTCATTTAAATTGTAAACGAAAATTACTTCTAAAATTACATTTATTTTTTTTCCTACGTATTCTGCCGAATATCTACAAAGCATACGTTGGACCTAAAATGACGAATAATTTGCACATTTGTGGCGTACCACAAACGTTATTGTATTACCTCGACAAAGCTAAAAATCGCGCTTTTCACTTAATAGGTCGACGAAATATTAGACCTCAGTCTCTTTTTTTTATAGATATCTCGTAGTTAGTCACAGTTTCTGAAATGAATGAAAATCATTAATGCTTTCTCCCAAACAATTCAAACCTAACACAAGTGAGGCAGTAAGTGCCTATACACTTTGGAAATTTTTAGGAGGTGTAAAACTGGTTATGAAAACTTTTTTTTTTCCGAGAACTACTAAAATGTGAAACATGCATGTCCTATCAAATGTGTTCCTCTTTGTTGGTAATTTTAGAATTGGTCCATTTTAGAATTTGCATTTATTAAAAAAAAATATTTTCAAGTTTGTATCCAATTTATTTCCCCATTTCTCCCTTTATACCTATTTTGCTTTCCTCCTCTCCCAGTTTTCACACGCAACAATAGGACCAGAAATAGTCGGAATAGAAGAGAATTGCTATCTGACCAATGGTGTAATCTTTAAGTTAACAATCTTGTCATCAAAGATATTTCGTGTCAATTTATAACGAAATAATTAATGTTATATTGATTAATTAAATAAATAATGTTTGTATTATAGCGCGCAATATTATAATACATATTTGTATTTCATAATCTTGTATAATAGCTATACCGTGCGGTGTCATACTTCCACAGACCAGAATCCCACAATGATGACATATCCCACCATGGTGGCTTATAACACCATAACGTAATTATGGCGTTATAACCCATGATGGTGGGACATAAGCCCATAAATTTCTGAGTCATAATCCCATAATATTTTTTAATATTTATGTCCTTATAACTCACATATAGTGGGTTATAACACCATAATATTGATATAGTGTTGTGTCCCATCTGTAAAAGCCGGAAGTGATTTTGATGGGATTATAACCCACTTAAAAACTTCTAAGTAGATAAATTAAAAACGCTTTTCGTTATTTTTTTTAATGGATTTTTACTTTTTTGAATGTAAAAAACATAATAAAACAAAAAAAACATAACACAATTGCATTATGGCATTATAACCCACCATGGTGGGACAATAATCACATTATGGGCTTATGGCCTGTGGGGCTCATGGGACTTAGCTATACAGTTTGAAGTAATAGTTGATTAGTCAAAATAATAATTATAGAAACTAAAGCTTAATCAAACATCAATAATAAATGACTTAATTACATCGACTAGTTAAGTCATTTATTATTGATGTTTGATTAAGCTTTAGTTACCATTCACCTTAAGAAGTAAATAGAAGAAACACTAAATGAATATAAACATGATGAAGAGAATGGTTAATATTCTAGCAAAATGAAGGCAACAAAATCAAAATTGAAGATAAAAAATAAACATTTTCACAAAAGAGAGACTAAAGTTAAAATAATACAAAAAAATTTTGCGCTTAAAAATTAATGTGCGGTTAAATTTTATTAATAGACAGAAAATAATTTTAAAAAAAATAACTATATTAAATAAACAAAAGATATACTTTTAATATATTTCTAATATATATTATGTGTGCATTACAAATGACATTTTAATATTATATATATAAGCGTACAATATTTTTATCTGTCTGCTACTTAAATATTTTTCTTTAATGGCAGTAATCCAGTAGCGTAGCTACCTAACAGCGAGGTAATGCAAAACATTAGGGCCCGTTAATAATTGGCAAAAGAGAGGGCCTAAACATTTTATTAGAAATTCATTATTGTCCTATGATTCAACATATGAAATCGAATAAATTTTAATTGTTTTATTTAAAATTAAATAAATACAAATTTTAAACAAAAAAAACTCACAAAGTCTTTACTTTACTTTTATTTCTAACATAATTATTTATAACAGTCAATGTAACATATGTACATATGTATGTATATATTATGAATTTTATGTTAATTTAAATTTTTGTTGCTATTGAAAAAATCAATTGAATGCCGTTACAACAGACATTTTTATGCATGTGCAAAATTTTACATGGTAATTTGTCAGTGCAGTTTATTTAAAAAAATTTAAAAATTTTAACAAATAATTTCTTAGATGGCTATACAACTATGTGAAGATTTATATTTATAATTAAATATAGATATATACTTCCTTCATTTTGTATGCTGCCAGTGACAGATTCTAGATTGAGCTAAAAATAATGGAAGACTATAATAGAAATTAAACAGACCAAAATATAAACTTAAAAATCTTACTTTGCTAGTTACTCATTCAACAGAAACTGCAAAAATGAATTTAAATGATTTACTTCAAAATTTTGTTAATGTAAAAGCAAGAAAAGAAGCTTTTTTTAAATTTTAGTATTTGTTACTTTTATTTTAGTTAAAAAATATAAATGTTATTAAAATTAAAAATAATTTTATTGGTTGCATTAAAGCCCAAAATTTTTTAGCTACGTTACTGCGGTAATCATTTATCTTTCCATAAATAAATTACCGTTATTAAATAGATTTTAACAGGAAAAAAAAGCAAATTCAAGAATATCAAGTAAATATATACAATACCTTGATTTTATACCCATCAAATTAAACAATAATTTTTTATGAAAAATACTTTTATACTTTTAACATTTATCTGATAGAAATAATTTTATAAAATCTTAATACAAATTGACTACAATTTATAATACATTTTATCGTTTTTTATCATTCACATAAAATGCACAACTTAAAAATTATGTAAATAAAACAAATAATATTATTCTTAATCATATATAAATTTATTTTTTTTAAATATTTGTTAAAAATTTTCATTTCCAATTATGTATTTATTATTTTTTTTTTTTTAAATAAAAACTTATGGAATATACATACTTTAATAATATAATAATCAATTTTTTTTTTTTTTTTTTCGTAATTCAATTAAATATAAAAAACAAAAATATTATTTTAAGATATTTCTATTCAAAATATTATGACACAATATATAAAAACAGATATTTAATAAAAAAGAAAAAAAAAATTATTATTTTTATACTTTATACTTTATAATTTTTAGCAAAAAAAAAAAATAAACAAACCTACAGATAAATATAATTCTAAAATTTAAAATTAAGTAAATAATAAAAAAAAAAATTTTAAAGATAATTTTATGATAAAAAAAAAAAAAAACAAAAATAAAGGTAAAAATTTCTATATATATAAATTTTGTGATTATAAATTCTACTTAAAATAATTAATATAAATATTAATTTTAAAATAAATTTAATTTTTTTTTTTTTTTTTTTTGTAATGAATACTTTTAATTGTTCTCAAATTTCAAATCAATATAATCATACATATTATTTTGTATATGTGTGTGTGTATATATATTGTATTTTATTCGAACCGGTTTATCTTGATAATCTTAAATATTTGTTTTATCACAAACCCTATATATATACATACATATATGGTAAAATTTTTTATTTTTTTTTTTTTTTTTTGCTTTTCATTTTTTTAATTTTCCAAAGCGACGCTTCTAAAATGATAAGTAAATAATTAGTAGTAATTTATGACACAAAAAAAAGAAAAAAAAAAAAAAAAAAAAAAGAAATTTGGAAAAAAAAGAACAAAAGAAGAAAAAGAATGTTTTTGTGTTTGTGTTTGTGTTTGTGTTTTTTTTTTTTTTTTTTTTTTTATTTAAGAATTTGATGATAGGGTATTATCGAATATGAATACCTCACGGCATTTTCCTGTATGATCCAATTTTTCACAATTTCGATTTGTTTTAAATAAATTACTTTGTTCCACTCTCATTTGCATTTTTGTTGCATTTGTTGTAAAAAATAAAACATCACCTCCAACATAATTATATTTTTGATTATCCATTATAAAAGAAAATGTTAATATTGATAATATAAATAATATAAAAATATTTGTTAATCCTTTCATAGCAATATTTTTTTTATTTTTTATTTTTTTGTGGTATATTTTTTTGTTTTGTTTTTCTTTTTTGCGATTATAAATACGTTAAACTTAAAAAATTAAATTATTTTTTTTTTTTGCTTTTTTATAGCATTTATTATACAATTAATTTATTGAATGAACTTTATCCATTAAATAATAATTATAAACTGTTATTTTTTTCTTAAAAATATATTATTTTAATAAATACAGATAGGTAGGATTGGTATATTTTGTATATATATATGTATATAATCATACATATATACATATATATATAATATGAAGGTATAATCGTTATCATAAATTTATCAATTAAATAAATATGTCTGAATTAATGTTTTGCTGATATGAAACTTTGCCTAGAACATTATTATATACATATATATATATATATATATATAGATATACATATATACATATTATAATTTTTTAAAATATAAAATTTAATCAATTAAGTAATTAAATTAGCGGAATTTTTTTCTATTTCTTGTTTTTTTGACAAACTTTAAAATAACTTTAAAGGAGTGTAAAGTGATGCAACGTCCAAGATTTAAAGTATAGCACGGATGGATTTTTTTCGCCATGTGTAAACCGAGTAACTAGCCATAATGAAAACGTAATGAAGATAAAGACATAATATGTTTTTGTTTATAAGTTATGTGTGGAATTAGTATAAATTTAGATATTATTAATTTATTTATTTCATTTATCTACTATGGGAAAAATCCTTACAGATTTTAATTGAAAACTAAAACTTAAACTAAAACAGTCTTTAATTCATTTGATAATTAAATATAACAAGTAATTGATTATTTTTTGTTTTTTCTAAAAATATGTCTACTGTAATGAAAATCGATTATTTGTGAACAATAAATAAATGGGAAAATATCATAAGAAAACATTACACAAGTTATGTTACGTTTAGATTCAAGGGTTTGAAGATTAATAACCGAACATTTAGAAATGTAGGTAGTGACATGTGGCTCCCGATGAAATTTACGTAAACAAAATCTTATCATATTTTTCTGGATTGATTCAATTCTATTTACATGTCGAGCATATGATGACATCCAAATTGGAGACGCATATTCAAGGAGTGGTCAAACTAGGTTATAACACAAACATTTAAATGTACATATAAGGATCAGGGAATTTTAAAGAATGTCTTTTAATGAAACCAAGCATTGTAAATGCCTTAGATGTTATGAAATCAATATGGGGGTTAAAAATAAGTTTACTATCAAGTATAACTCCTAAATCCTTAATTTCATTTACAACATCAAGTCCAGAATTATTAAGTTTATAATTAAATTCAATGAAATTATTAGTTCTATAGAACCGCATAATTTTAAATTTTTTTTATATTTAAGATGAAACCATTAGTAAAACACCAGTTATGGAATTTAACAAGATCTTCTTGAAGTTTAAAACAGTCATCGATAGATTTAATAACCGAGAATATAGTTTAGTGTCATCAACAAATGACAAAATTGAACTATGGATATTACAAAACACAATCATTCATGTATAGTAAAAATTTAATTTTATAATTTATCTGTTTTTAATTGTTTTTAGAATAGATAAAACAAAATTGGCAATAAAAATGTGTACCCTAACTTTCAACTTACATTCAAATGTGTCAAAGTAATTTAAACCAAAAATATAAAGTTGAAGACAAATAAAAAATACCGTATATTTGCATTAATATAATTTTAAAATTATCGACTTCTCAAAATATATAAACAATTTTTTACGTACATAAATTTTTAGGTTAAACATAACAACTTGCAATTTTTAACACTATGAACAATATGACATTTCTCCCGTTTATATGACATATAATTTTTCGTGCAGTTTTTTCTCTCATTACGTCTATTTTGACCTTAACTTAACATATGCAAAGCAGCCAACGAATATTTCCGACTGCGTTAATAAACAAAATACCCAATGGTATTTTTAACAACTGGGCTTGAAAAAATAATGGATATAAAGTATTTTAGACTGATATAATAAGTACATATATATTAACGAATTCAACTCTGTACCAAATTCATAAGTAAAAACCATAGATACTATTGAAAATTAGGCGAATTTTTTTTTTTAGAAAAAATTCATTTTTGAGTACAGTTCATGGAGTATCAGAAGGTATACGAAAAAAAGATGGACGAAGACGAAGTATGATATAATGATACTTTATTGTAATTATATTTAAAAGTTTATAATTTCAGTCCTCTTTTTAAATAGTAAATAAATAACATGGAATGAAAAAAAAACCATGAGATCCACAGACCACAACTGCAGTGTAAAAAAATTTCCGTGGAAATGCAAATTTTTTTTTTAATTCTCTTCGATCTCAATGAAATTTTGATACCGTAAATTTAAATGCAAATAATTAAAAAAAAATGTTAATACTATATTTTAAAGGAATACAAAAGAAGAAAAGATCTATAAGCTTAAAAAATGTGAACACTGCCAGAATTATCTTATATTTGTATTAAAAACACTAAACAAACCATTTTTAATAGAAATGTTTGGTCGTTTAACTTGATCAAAAAAGCTAGTCTAAAAAATTAATTTTAAAATTATTAAAAATTAACCGAACCATTTATGACCTGATTCATTTTCTGTTTTTTTTTTTTTTTCAAATCTGAACATTGCCAAAAATTAAGTTTTAATGTTAATTCACTATACCAAAAATTTATCAAAATAAAATGATTTTAGTTTAAAAATCTTAAAGTAAAGTTAATATTATTTTACTAAAAAAAAACCTTTAACTCATAAAAAATTGTTTAAAATAATTTAAAAATAGTTTTACCATATAAATTTAACCTGACAAAAAATACAATACAACAATTATATTAAAAAAATTGACAGACCATCAAAAAATATTAATTAGTTCAAAAAAAAAAAAAAATTAAAACTAATTTACTTAATAAAAATATCAATTTGCATTATTGCCAATATATGCCCCACTAATCTATAGTTTATCAATATTACTAAAATAAAAAAAAATAAAATAATATACAATATATAATAGTATACAATATATATATACATTTATATATTATACAGATAATAAAAATATTACAGTTTTCACTCACGTTAATGAAAAATGAACCATAAACTGGCTTTGATTCACTAAATTGAATCAATTCGAATCGATTTTCGGTATAAAAAAAGATTATGTATCTATAGTACAAACGTAATTTAGATAAGTAAAAATTGCATATTTTTAGGAGGAGCAAAAATTTCTGTTTATTTATTTATTTTTGATTGTTAATATTTTGATTATAATAATAATGTATGTATTAATACGAAAGCATTATTATAAACATAAATATTTATATAACGCATTTTATTGAAAAATAGAATATGATTAATTTACTAATAAAAATTTTAAATTTATATGCGCCTACCTTTAAATTATCCTCTATTATTTGACTTAAAAACGCATTACGATTCTACTTATTTCTTAAACCATATAGTTATGAGTTTTTAAACCATGAATAAAATTTATCAGAGTTACCTGAAATGATCAAAACTAAAAAATAAAGTAACTTTTGGTAACTTTGTCAATACAAATTTTAGTGGCAGTGGAGGTTGACTTCAATAATTTCCTACAGTAAGGTGTTATAATATACTACTGTATGTTGTAACAGTTGTAACGGCAATAGTCACTGTTAGCAAAATAGTAATAATAATAGACGGATTCATTGTTTTCTTACAGTCTCACTCACAATTCAATGTTGCCGCATCCATTTCCTATCCTTTCCTACCCCTACTCCGTAGCCAATACACTGCGTTAGCTGCAGGTAAAGGTTTTATCGTATTATATTGGCAAAAGGGGGAGGTGGATTTAGTCAGTAAAAATCTAACACTATTTTTTTGTGTCTTTGGTGTGCGAAATTTTTTGTGTCTTTGGAAGATTCCCACCTTCCATAGAAAAAAAATTGACGGTTTGATACTTACCTGGAATAATCAAAAAAATCCCAATTAAAAACAAAAACACATGAGGCTTTCAATCTCCAATAATTTTCCTCAAAAAATGAATCAAAATTTGAAATAAATTAATATGAATATTAAACGTTTATATGTCAAATATAGCAAAGAACAGTAAGATATTTGGTATAAAATAAAAACAAAAAAATTTCATAGGAAATATATAATATGTGTTAATGAGAATTAAATAAATAAATAAAATTTATTCGTACACATACATATTTTGTTTCTCTTCCCCTGAAAAAGAAAAAAAAGATAAATAAATAAATTAATTTTTCTAGTCTAACACATAATATTTAACCCTAATCGGCTCATATAATGTCATACTAGCGTTTATAGAAAATAAATTTTCTTTCTCTATTAGACTTTCTTATTGCTTTATTTTATTTATATTTTCATTTGAATCGAATCAAAAGAAATTGTAGAATTATTACAAACACCGCATGATATTAATTAAAAATGATTTCAAATCTGACTTCCTGTCATTTAGCAATTAATTAAGTTTCATAGAGTAATTTAGTTTACTCATAATCATAATAATTATAATAATAAGAAAATAGGAAGAAAAAAAACAGGAAATTTTAAATCAGTATTTTTATTACTTTATTCTAGATCATAAAATTTTAATATTTTTATTTTTATTCACCGATACAAAAAAAAAACATTTTTTTTTTTTAAAGTATGACACACTTAATTTAAAATTGAACTAACAATTAAAGCAATTAACAAATTATTTCAATTAATGAAACTTAATTTGTATAGGAATCAGCTATTAGAAGTAAAATAACAAAAAAATATTTAAATAATAAATAGTGTTGAATTTTTTGTTTTTATTTTTTTTTGTTTTTTATTCTTAAGGGAAGCCGGAATCTTTCAGAAGTACGAAGTAATTCCCTTTGGTAATGTCATATTTTATTTTCACAATGTCAAATAAGGGCTACTTTGTTCTATATGTATTTGTATGTATTTGTCATATGACTTTCTGAAATAAATTGCTACTTATGTTAAACAGCCGATTTTTTATTTTTTTTTTCTGTTACTCCACTAGGGAGCATAGGGCTTCCACTTGAAGTCTCCAAACTTCCCTGCTTAACGCTTTTTCTTCAATCATGTTCCAGGAAAAATTGCATCTGCTTATTTCACTTAGGACAGTGCGCTTCCACGTTATTCTGGGTCTACCTCTAGCTCTAGAACCTCCTTGTGGATTCCAACATAGCGAAACTCTGTTTATGTCATTTTCATTTTTCCTCAATGTGTGCCCGATCCATTTCCACCTTCTCCTGGTTATTTGTTTTACTAGGAGTTCCTCATTTGTTAAGTTCCATAGATCTTTATTGCTGATTCTGTTCGGTCAGAAAATTCTGCATATGATTCTTAGGTGCTTGTTTATGAAGACTTGCAGCTTATTCTTGATGGAGTTCGTTAGCAGCCATGACTCACTACCATATATTAGAGTCGTTTTAACACAGGAGTTGAATATGTTAATTTTTGTTCTTTTTTTTTTGTTCTTCTAGATATTTGGGTGCTGTTCCATATAGGCCGAAGTCTGCCAAATGCTGACCTTGCCCTGCTGATTCTATTTTGTACATCTTCCCTAGTACCACCTGTAGGAGTTATTATGCTACCGAGGTAACAGAATTCGTCTACGCTGTCTATGTGTTGGCCTTCTAGCATGATGAGCAAACAGCTGATTTGTCAAAATATTAATAGAAATTTATTTTATGTTAAGTTTTTTTGGAATGTCATTTATATTTGTCATTTGTTATTCTTTTGCAAAAGTGTATTTTTTTCTGGGTATAGTTAAAGGTGTAAATTGAAAATTATTTTTAATATTTTATAATATATTGTATCTTAAAAAATAAAATTTAATATTGATATATTCTCCTTTTCATTTTGTCTTTGTCATTTTGACAATACAAATTGTTTTCGAAACGTTCGTTAAAATAAAATTTGTCATTTGACTCTTAACAAAACATTAAGAATGTCAAATGACACTTTTTTCCCTTTCACACAATATTACTCCTTTGGATTGTCGAATTTGTCAACTTTTCTAAATTAATGTTCGCAATCAAGTAATATATTTCTGATTAGCACATTTTATTTTGATATAATAGGGACCTCGCTGGCCTAGTGCGTAAAAGTGTATAAAATGCGCTGTAAATACCGAGGGAGTGTGGATTCGAATCCCACACACGTCGTAAGTGTTATTCCCTCTTACTGCATTTACAGCCACGCCCAAGCAGGAAAGTCTGTGATATTTCCTCTCCAAATTTATGTGGTAGAGAAATGGATTAAAATAAAAAAAAAATTTTATATAATTTAAATGTCATTATAATTTACTTTATGGCAACTTATAAAATAAAGATATTTTATTAGAATATTTAAATTTCATTATACATCTCGTATGTATTACATTTTTACTGTAAAATTCAAAATATTTTTTTTTGTTTTTATCATTTTTTTATAATTTTTTATAGCATTTCTACTAAAATGACATATTCTATTATTTTTATTAATTAAATTTTAAATTTGTAATCAGCTTTGGGCACACGGTTTTAGCACATTTCCAAAAAAATTTTGGAAAAATGTGCTTATTAGTTTCACTCTGTCCGTCCCTCCGTCCGTCTGTTTACAAAACTTCTACACCGTTAAAGATAGAGAAAAAAAATTTTAACCATGGGTAGGTCTCATAAAAAAAATCATTTTATGGAAACACTTTTTCATGTAGCCCCATCCATTACGGAGCTACAGCCCCTCAAACTTTGAAAAAGCACCATTTTTAAATGCATATATCTTATGTCCTGCTTAAGATTTTTTCAATCTGAAAACGTCATTCGACAGGTATTTTTTTTAGCTTTGAAAATTAATATTAAAATTATACAATTTTTTTAAATTTACTATTTAAATTTACCGTTATGTGAAAACCACATTTTGCATGAAATTTCTTTTTTCATAACTCCGGCACGCCTTTGAGACAAGAAAGAACTTTTAGAATTAAGAAGTATAAGTTTTCTCATAAAGTTTTTTGGTAGCGCCCCCTCTTTAAGAGTTATTACGCCTCAAAAATTGAAAATTTACTATTTTTAGACACTTGTAACTTAGGCACCTGTAAAAATTTTTCTTCGGCAAGACATGAAAATTAAAGGTTCAATAATATGTTTTTACGTGTGTTAACGGTTTTTCTTAGTTATATAGAATTTCGGACTTACGGCCCCTCAAAATTTCAAAAATGTCCTATTTTCATATTTTTTTGCAAGTTACAATTCTAAACAGTTTATATTGAGTTTTGGAAATGTGCGCTTTTAAAAACCGTTGGTTTACATTCTACCTTGTTTTAGTTTGAAAATAATAATTTTAAGAATCCGATTGTCAATAAATAAGTTGAATGTTATAATTTTGATTTTAATATGACTTTGTAATTACATCATTTGTTTTTAATTTGTTATTAAATTAAATAGTTGATAACACATTAAAAATAATTTTCATTCATATTTATATATCACAGATAAAATTTACAAAATACTTAAAAATTTGTATATTATATAATAATTTTAATTATTTTATCGGTGTCATTAAACTGTGGAAGTTGGGCCAATTGAATGAAAAATAGTAAATACTTTGAAAATTTCATTTTATTTTTGAAACTTCATTTCAAAAATAATAAGTGTTTATTTAATGTTTATGTGATGTTTGCATATATGACATATAAATTTGTATTTTTGTTTTTTTTTTTAAATGGAGTTAAGACCTATAGAGAAATAAAATATCCTGTGTCCACAAACAAACAAAACAATTCATTACAATATAATAACATTTCGTTTATTCCGCTTCGCCTTTAAATACCACTATAATGGACACTTCTAAGTCACTGATCATCTATGCTTGTAATATTTTTATTCACATCACAATCAACTTGTACATTTTATACTAGCATAACTTTTTTTATTTACTACTTATCGGCAAATTTGTCATATTTTTTTTATTTTAATATGCAATGGAATCCAATGCATCAAGAACAGTTGGAATTTTAAAACGTTCTAGCCATTTTCCTTTTATTTCATTTAGCTCAATTGAAGTTAATTAGAAATTTTATCTATTTATTTGCTGTCTCGTATTTTTTATCAAGAATGTAGTGAACAGTTTTATACAATAATGTAATACAATAAATACTTTTTACAATAAATACAACAATAAAATTTGGTTCTACATTATTCTGAAAATCAGCATCATATAGCGTAAAAATATCACTATTTTTTTTTCTGAAAGTAAGCGATCCTTCTCTAGGTCGAAACCTTAATAGACACATCGATTTGTCACAAATAAAATATCTTCTGTTTTCTCGATAATAACATTTGGTAAATAAGGAAGATCAGATTTAAGTATTTGAAAAAAATTAGCCATCTTTATATACTGAAGGTATATGCATATTGAATATATACCTACCTTCAAATATACCTATATCCATGTATTTACAAGAAATGCAAAAGAAATAACTGAATTTTATTCACATCATACTAAGTAAATCCTCGAACTGAGGGCAAATCATGAATATTAGTATTATTACTGTACTCAAAAATTAAATTTTTAATATTTTGTGAGTTTTTACTTATTCTTATTCACTTAATTTTAAATATTTTCTTAATGGGGTCCTGCATAAAACTGTATGCAGACCCCATTATATAAATTATTCCTGCATAAAACTGTAAATTAATGCATAAAATTGAGTTTGAATTTCAGGCATAACACTAAGATTTTATTTGAAAAAACTGAGATATGAATTCAAGCTCAGTTTTATGCATTTGGACTAATGAATTCCCTAGTAGAAGCTAATACTATTGAAAAATAAAAATATTATAAAAAAAAATTAGATTTCGAAATTGTTTTCGATTTATTTTTTAGAAAATATCTTTTAATACATATTGTTATCTACAAAAAAAAAAAAAAAAAATCAAAACTATTCTATATTTCATTAAGATGTACGTCTAATTTTGCTTTTTAATACAAAACTATTCTATTCTGAATTCTATTATCACCATTCAATTATTATCATTACATTTATTTTTTTTTAAATAAATAAAAAAAAAATTATTTTAAAATTTTATTGTAAATTAACCCCTTGGTCCATGCAATAATAATTTGGTTATAATTAAAATAAATGCGTGCTAATTTAAAATAAATTTGTCATAAAAAAAAAAAACAAAAAATATTCAAAATTTCGGGGTTTCTTTGTTTTTTTTTTCTAGTTTTAATGGTTGTTTTTTTTTAACAAATTTACAATGATTATCATTAAATATTAACTGATATAATATCATATAATCAGCCGTCATCATTTTAACAATAATAAAATAAAACAATAATATAATTTGTATGAACCTTGATTATAACAAGTACGAGTATGTATGTATGTATAATTTATGTCTTCACAGTTCCTTAATCACAAAACAATCACGTAAAATCATCAAAATTTTTAAAATTAGGTATTAAAAAAAATTTTTTACTTGGATATGGCACTGCGTTATTAAAAAAAAAAAAATTTACTTTGTTTAAAGAGCGGAAATTTTTGTTTTGTTTTTGGGCCGAATTATATTATGAAAAGTATTGTAATTGAGTAGAATATTTAACCTTGTGATTTTTAGACCTCCATAAAATATTAAAAATTTTCGTTTTGAACAAAAAAAAAAACAAAATTTTTTTTTTAATTCCTTGATAACTTATTTCTGTATTTAAAAATTTGATTAATGTTTTACTTTATCTATATATCTAATCTATAAGATAATTATATTAACCGTTATAATAATTAACCGTTACAATTTAACTTTTTTAACTAGTTACACGAAAATATTTTTTCTTATTATAATCGCTAAATTTTATTAACTGAAAAATACGTTGAAGTCAAAATGAGAACACTTAGGTACGATTTGAGAATGCTTAGCTAGTACGATTTATTTATTTAAAATCGGATTTGACACAAGGGGCAAACCGTTATCATTTTTTATGATAATCTTAAAAATTTTATTAAAATTTTTAATTCATCTTAAAAGATTTATTTTTTTTTTTTTTTGCAAATAGAATTTAATAAGAAAATAAAAATTTATCTTTATTTTTAATTTCTTTTATTAAAAAAATAAAAACACTTTTTTAAATAAAAAAAAACTTAATTATCACATTCAAGTGAATAAAAACTTAAAAAAAATTTCTTCAGATTCTATATAAAATTAAAAAAAAACTTAGTTTAATTCGGAAAAAAAAAACTCGAATTATTTCAAAATTTCAGTTTCCAATGAAAAAAAAAAAAAAAACAAATCACTTAAATGGGATGACAGGCGCCATTAGAATCGAGACGTTGTCCTTCTGGACATTTATTTGCCAAATTATCAAATGGTGCTAATGGAACATTACGAACATCTAAACTTTCTGGCATTGGTGTTGTTACATCATCACCACTTATTTTATCTTTTAATTCATGATATTTTTCTTTAACACTACCGCCAAATTTTTTGGCTCCTTCTTTAACTGTTTCACCAAGTGATTTAGCACCTTCAGCTACTTTTTTAGCACCTTTTTCTAATGTACAACCAGCATTTTTAAAGAATTGTGATACTTCACCGCTTTCCTCTCCTGATTTATCCTCAGCTGCTCTACATAATGGACCGCATATTATTTGATTAATTGTAACAGCTATTATGACCGTGATTAATAAAATCTTATAACTCAACATTTTTATTTGTTATTCTTAAAAAATCAAAAATAACCAGTTTTTTTTTTTTTTTTTTTCAATTACTCTTAGTTTTTATTTTTTTTTTTTGTTTTTAGTCAAATTGACGCTTTAAAAATTTTACACGACTATAAGTTGTAAGATCACAAATTAAACTAAATTTTACTTTAAATTAAAAACGGCAAAAAATTTTCACAACTTATTAAATAATTTACGTTTTACGATTGACTTGAATAATCAACGGGGCAAAAAAATAAAAAAAAACTAAATGTTTTACATTTGATCAAAAAACTATAAGATAATTAAAAATATAAAAATAATTATTTCTTGATTTAATTTGTTTAATAACAAATTATTGCCAAATATATTTAAAACAAATATGAACTATTAATAACTATAAAGCAGTTTGCTGCAACCAGTGTTTTGTAAAACACTGATGTCCTGGGGAAACGAATTTAGATGTGCAGCGTTAAATAAATGCAAATTTCTGACAAGGATATTGTAAATTTCCTACAACATACCTATGCCAATTAAGTTTTTCAACTCTGCAATTTTAATAAAATAAGATAAACTTAATTCATGACAAAGGGTCTTGACAAAGAATTTCGTATTGCACTTTCTAATATCGCGGTACAGTATCAAAAATATTTGATTCACTGAAACAAGCACAGATATTACATCAGTTATTAATAATAGTTTTGTACCCATGTTATAATAGTTTTAAAAGAAAATAAATATAATTTCTTATTACAAATATTTTATACACATATATATACACACGCCTTTTCTTGTGGTATTTCCACAAAAAAAAATTAATATGCCGTATGCAAACAAAGGTTACCGAGCACTGCTATAAAGCATTCTCATATGTTTTCTTGTTAGTTAAGGTTCTACATGTAAAAGGTTCTACATTGTGATTTAATGTAGGTTTTCAGCATTTAAAAATCATATTACAGTTTTTCTAAACCTGTTAAAAATCCTATAGATATAAAAAAAAAAACATTTCTAAATAGAAAATAAGTGTGATTTTTAATTTGACGCGATGTCAAATGTCAAAAGCGTCGTGTGTGCTCTTTCTGCAAGACTTTTCCTACAAAACGAAAGCCATTTTCTATCACGGCAAAATAATTCAATGATACGTATTAATTTCCAAAAGCAAATTCATAGTTATTTCAGTTGTTTCTATGTTATTTTATGAAACACTTTTTTTTGTTACGTATTAGTAAAAATAAAGAATTGGTAGAGTAAAAATAAAAAGTAAGTAAATATTAAAAAAAACCAAGTTTTGTTTTATATTTATTTTATAATTTTAAGTATAAAAATCTCAAATATAAAGCAGTTTCATCTGTTTGTAAAATTTGTGGAGGATAATCCAAATATTTCCTATAATTTATTTTGTTGTTGTTTTCTTTTTTAATAAATAATGTTATTTTGTTTAAGTTCAACTGCTTTTTTTTAATAAATATTATTTTAAGTTCTTTTCAAATTTAATTTTATTCAAATTCAAATTAAATTTTTATTTTAGGTTATAAGTTTTCTAAATTTATGAATTATTACTAATTAATTGTTTTCTTTTTATTTTACAATCGACATAAAAATATAATTCACATAACTATTTAAAAGAAAAATAGAAAAACTTCTTTCTGTACTGAATTTTACCTATACATAAATTTTTGTTTACATTTAAATATTAGAAAATTTTTATTTGACAGCACTTAAATTTAAAGTACTACCAACATAACAAAAAATTTCATGGTGCGTCATCCAAAAATACATTTTTAACAAGACGTGACGTGATCGCCTCAAGATCGCCTCATTAACGAGTCTAAGAGAATATGAGTGATAATTTACCATGATATACTGTACGATTTCAAATGCAACAATTACAGAAGATACACTAGAGATAATTTTTATATAAAGTATTAACCCCCATTTAGATATTTGTTACTTTTCAATATCAAACAATAAATATATATCTGTTTCAAGTATAAAACACAAAGATAGGACAGAGAGAGAATCGCAAGCGCATTAATTAAAATATATATAATTTACTTTGTGGCAGAGGGAAAAAAACCCTAGAGCACCTTAGAGCACAATTGAGTTGAGAAATAAGGCTTAATTGGTAAAATTTCGCGGTAGATCTTATTTCTCATTTCAAAGTGAAATAAAGCCTAATAGGCTTTATTGCTCTAGGCGATACTTCCCCCCGCCTTACTTTGTATATACCTTCCCACTTGTACGAACATAACTATACCTGTGGTACATAAAACTTTTTCAGTCAAACCGTTAAATTTGTTTTCACGTAAAATAAATGCTTATATATTTGAAAGAAAATTTTATTCTAATTTCGATAGTCATATAACTTTCATTTTTTATGAAAAACAAAATTTTTGATTTCGATAGTCATAAAAAATGAAAACAAGCTAATTTTTATAGAATATACTCATTTTTTATGAATATACTCATTTAAAACGTCAAATTTTCTTATTATGAAATTGTTAAATAACAGCATGTAAAAATGGACTTAACAAAAAAATAGTAAGCATTTTATGTATTTATATTTATAGGTTGCAAGAAAGCCCATTATCTTGTAAAATGTACTCACCGATTTTGTTCTAAAAAAAAAAAAAAAAATTCGACTTCTGAGCCCGCCTTAAAAAACGGACTCCAAAAACTAAGAAGCCACTTTTCGAGACTTTTTTTAATTTTTTTTTCTTTTATTAGTTTATATTACAGTATTGGAGACTACGTTTTTTAAATCACATGGGTCCCACTTCTTGTTCAAAAGATAAGCGGGCTTCTCCAAAATAACGGCCAGCATTTATAAAAATCAGGATTTATTGTTCTCATTATACAGACAATATTATTTTATAATTTACGAGCATTTAATTTTTTACTTTTAGCTTTTCTTTTCTTTGTATAGCCAAAAACTTAAAATAAGAAAGTATTGTCGGTTTAAAAAAAAATATATGTAAACCATTTTATCAAAAATCTCTATCAAAATCTCAAAAATATTATTAAAATTATATGGTTTTTGTCATTTTCATTTTTATGAAATGACTATCGAAACTTGAAAAAAAATTAATTGACTTTATAAACGTTATTCTATATTTCATATAGACATCATAACATTTAAGATGAAAAATATGATCTATAATATTGTGGAACATATAATAAACTTGTTAAAGTTTCGATTACAAAAAAAAAAAAAAGCTTTTAAAATAATTCATAATAAATAATCAACTGTCAACTAAAAAATATTTAAACTATGTAATCGTATATACAATAATATGATAACATAATCTAACTACATACTGACAATTCAAAGAAAACTGAAGCAAAAATTTAAAAAAAAAAAAAAAAAAAGTATTCCAAATACATAGTTCAAAAAAATCTTTAAAGTATTCACTCGCAATAAATAATAATGTAAGTAAGATGTTCAATTGATTTAATTTCGTTAATTTTTTTATTTTTGTTTTTATTTTTGTAAAAGTAAGTCAAATATTTTATCGTTATTGCGATAACCTAATTCACTTTTATTTTTTTTGTTTTAATGAAGTTAATTTTTAATGTAGAAGACTTTAAAAAAGTTGTAGTCAATTTTCTTTGGCATTTATGTCATGATGTTACTGTGTTTAACATTCTCTATAGCTTAAAAAAGGCGAAACTTGATAACTCTATGTTTCACATTTGCCACACGTAAACCTACAGTTAAGATCCACACGCTCACCCGATCTTTTAGCAAATTAACTAATCAATCAATGTTCTGTAATAACAATAACAAATTGTTTAACTTTAAGAACTTTATTAAAAAAAAAAATAAACGTTGTGTGAATATCCTTAAAAAAGAAAGAATAACAAAATAAGAATAACTTTATTTATTTATTAAGTATATCATTTTACACTTTTTATATCATCTTACACTACTAATTTATGTTGTATATAACTGTTTTGTTAGTAGTCTTTATGTACGTTACAATTTTGTTACAGTGAGACATAATCAAACTGTTGGTAACAATTTTGGGTCTTCTGAAAAGATTTGGTAACTGATTTCCATGAAATTTTGTGAAACGGTACTATGTTAAAAAATATTTTCTGTTGCAATCCCGCTTCCCGGAAATGTCATTTAGAATAACGCCAAAAAAAAAAAGTTTCCTGCTTTTCACATAATTTTTGGGTAAGTGTTTTCATAAAACCGGCACATCTTTTTAGCACATTTCCAAAAAAAATTTGAAAAAATGTGCTTATTAGTTTCACTCTGTCCGTCCGTCCGCCTGTTTAAAAAACTACTACACCGTTAAAGACAAATTTGTAATTTTTAGGCACCTGCAACTTAAGCACCGGTACAAATTTTTCTTTGGCAGGACATAAAAATTAAAGCTCCAGTAATATATTTTTAGTATGTAGGGTTTCAGACTTACAGCTCCTCAAAATTCCAGAAAAATCCTGTTTTCACATTTTTTCTTATATGAAATTTTCAAATTTTGGTGCAAGTCACATTTCTAAACAGTTTGTATTGTCTTTCGGAAATGTACGCTTTTAAAAACCATTTCATTCTACCTTGTTTTATTTATATTCATTTGTCTTCTTTCTCCTTTTTCTAAAATGGCGTCGATTATTTTTTCAGCTACTCTTGAATTAAAAATAGTTGCTTGTCAAAAAAACTTTAAAACAGTTATTTTAAAGAAAATTTTATTCCTATTTTTAATTTTGTGACACATATATAAGTGCTTTGTTGTTGAAATATGCATGGAAAAAAATAATTAGAAGAGTTTAGTAGATGGTTACAAAATCAGAGTATTAATAATGTGTTGAGCGGAGTACATGGGAAACACGGGAATCTTTCCGAAAATACTACTTAATATTGTGACAGACTGTAAAATTTAAATCTATATAAAAGTACTTAAATAAAAATCACGAAAATAATTTAAGATTTTTTTATCTCTTAATTTTTTTTTTTTGTTCTTTATTAATAATAGAAATAAAAAATAGCAATTGTTATAATAACAAGTGTAAATATAACAATATTCAAGGTCAAAATAAATATTTGTGAGTCAAATCAATGATATTGATGTAATAATAATATATAGTTTTCGACCATTTAATTAATGATTCATTCCTGAAATTTTGTTCTTAAATTTGAATTAAAACATTTTGATTTTGAATTGAATTATTCGAAAAATCTCTGACAAAATGATATTAAGGGAGAATCGGAAAATAAATCAACTTTAATATTAAAGCTAATCTCATTAAAGCTATAATTAAAGTGTTATTTTAATATATAAAGCTTATTTAGAGTATTGCTCGTATAATATACGATACAATTATATATATATAATTTAGTCAAAATATATTTATGAAAGAAGGACGATCCATATATATGTACATATATTTTTTTTTTTAATTTTAATTTCTATTTTAGATGAAAAATAATTATATTAATTTTTTTTTTTTTACACTACAAACTAGGAATATTGATGGGAAAAATGATGATAAGAAGGGAAAAGTTGATATGTCGTTGATGAATCTGTTAAGATTCACCTTGTATTTTTGCAAATTGTAATTTTTGAGGCCACCGACTTCTGGTAAAACATCAGATGGTAACAATGCCACTTGCTTAGTTGAAATAAAATTACCACCTCTCAGCCAATTCCAACGCACAACCAGAAGAGCTTCAAGTGCTCACTCCTACTTTGTGGAACTACCTAAATGATACTCTACCGTGTAAAGCAATTAATTCGTTTGTTGTCAAAACTGCAAATATGTGGAATCTAATTGAATAAATAATTTTAAATTTAATAATAATTGATTTATTTATTTATTTATATTATATTTATATGCATATCCTATGACCTATGTGATACAATGAAATATTACAAAACCATCGGGTACTATAAGGACATTATTACAGATCGAATACTATTATTAATTTATACAGTTATAATATTTATTTTATTTATGGGATGAGGAAGGAGATTTGTTAAGAAAAAGTACTTTTCCAGTAATTTTCCTTTCAATTAAAAATACTTGCTATAAATGCGCAGGGTTTGATCTAACACTCCCTCAGTTAATAATCCACTTGCTTAACAACTATGCTACTTCCTTAACCACCAAGGGACTTCATTAACCACTCAGCCACCGAGACCCCATTTTAATTGACTTTTCGCTAGTATTTTGGTAAATTAAATTTATAATTGGTTGAACGTGAATGAATTTATTATGAATATAAAAAAAATCAATTATATAATTTTCAGGCTTGAACTGAGAAGATGTATTGAAATTAACATAAAAATATTAACTACACGCCATTCATCAGAGTGCACAATATAAAATATTTGGGAGTCACAAGTGATGAAAATCTAAAATGTCATAATTATATAAAACAAATTAAAACGAGAAAGAATACAGTTGCCTTTGTCAACTCTTAGATACCCGTACGAGCCGTTAGTATGTTCACAGCCTGTCACTCTGCTTACAATATTATTTTTTTAATATTTTAGTATTTTAAAATAATTTGGGTGAATTTTATAATTACTAGAACTATAGGTTGTACATACATATATTCAAACTATATGTTTATACATTCTTCAAAAGCAGATTCTAACCTTCCACATAACGATTATCAATCCAAAACTTTTTAAAATATTCTATAGTACCATTTAATACTAAGCGGTAAATGTATATTAAATTTACTTAGTAGATTTTGTAATAAAAAAATCAAATCCAAATATGAACTTGCATTCAAAACTTAGCAGAATGTCATAATACGTAGTGTGTAGCTGAAAACTATTAAATTATAATTATAGATACTCTTATCATTCATTCATCAGTGATACATACGATATGTAAATAAACATTATATTATATAAGTATGTATGTATATCAATATCATATAAATAAAAATTCTTCAAGCAACCGTTATGTTGTTTATTTATTTACATTTTTTTGTACTACTTGTATTATATTCTCAACAATTTCAAATTATCGAGTAAAACAAAATGCAAAAAATTCGTTAAAGAAATTTGTTAGAAAATTTGAAAAAATCAAGTAACACTTTCGTCAATTATAAAGTAATCCTATATTATTAAAAAAAGTTGTTAATGAAATAAGAGTATAATGTTACAGCTTTAATTTTTGTGTATTACTTCAAAAAAATTTTAACAGGTGTTCAAGTTACAGGTGTTTAAAAATAGGAAATTTTCACTTTTTGACCCCTTACAGCTCCTAAATGGGGGGTGATACAAAAAAAATTTTTGAAATAACTTATACTTACTTTCAAAGATCTAACTTCTGTCAAAATTTCAAGTTTCCAACTTAAACCGTATAGAAGATAGAAGGGTTAAAGGATTTTGCAAAATTTTAGTTTCGAATAACGGTAAATTAAGACACCGTATGCCACAACTATATATTTATTGTATATATACTTTTAAAGCTAATAAAAGTAGTAATCGTTTGGCGTTTTCAAAATGAATATATACCTTATACAACTTGTGCTATAACAATTTAAATATAGAGCTTTTTTGAACCTTTGGGGAGCTGTAGCTCCGTAACGGGTGGGGCTACAAAAAAAGTTATTAAAAATAAAATTAATATTTTTGTGACATCTATCATCAGTTAAAATTTCATAGCTCTATTTCAAAAAAATGTGAGGATCTAAAAGTTATGTGTTCGAGAGCTACACGAAGTTTTGGTCGGAACTCAACCAAAAAAAAATAGGGAACCTACAAATTGCTCCTAGAATATTTTGTGTAAATTTCAAGATTCTAGCTTTCTTAGTTTTTGAGTTAACGTGCTGACGGACGGACATGGCTCAATCGACTTAGAATTTTTTTCTGATCCGATCCATACCTTTGAAGGTATATCTAGCTCGCTTATTTCGAGGTGTTACAAACGGAGGAGTAATTTTATTATACCCGATCCTATCGTACGGGTATAAACATCATAAATTGATAACGATTGATCAGAACGAAATTAATAACGATCAGCAGAAATTCCAGATCCAAATATAGATCTAGAATTATTTGAAATTGTTACAACTAACATGATTCATGGACCATATGCGATGCATTAAATTTAAATTCCCCATGTATGGAAAATTGCAAATGTACAAAAAAAATTCCAAAAGATTTATTAGCAGATACAATTACTGGAAATGATGGATATCCATTGTACCGCAAAGATCAACTGACAATGGTGGGCAATCTTTTATGATTAAGGTAAGAAACCAAAAAAAATTAATGTGAAATTGATAATAGATGGGTTGTGCCTTATTAACCATTACTACCAAAAACATATAAAGCTCACATTGACGTTGAATTATGCAGTTCTGTTAAATTATTTAAATATATTTACAAATATGTACATAAAGGCAACGATTTGGCCGTTTTTGTAATTCAAAATAACGAAAATGATGAAATTTCGCGTTATCAAATGGGCAGATATATCAGTAACAATCAAGCAGTATGACGAATCCTTGGATTCTCGATTCATGAAAGAGATCCTGCTGTTATACATTTGTCTATAGAGCTTGAAAATGGACAACGTGTATATTATAATGCTCAAAATGCAAAAATACGAGCAATGACACCACCAAAAACATTAACATTAACTGAATACTTTAAATTATGTGAAGAACAAAATATTTTTGGTCATTTTACAAAAACATTGTTATATTCAGACATTCCAAAATATTTTACATGGAATTTAACAAGTAAAAAATGAGAATCACGCGAAAGAGGTATACCACATGTAAATTATCCAGTTTTTTTTTCAACAAATGTTTTAGGGAGATTGTTTACATTGTTTACAAATATTAAAACAGTTAATGGTCATTTACTTTTGACTTATTAGTATGTATGCAAAGCATTCGATTTATTGGAAGGTGATATGCATTGGGATGCAACTATTGCAGATGCAGTTATTACTTCATCACCAAATCAAATTAGACAATATTATTAGATGGTGGTAGAACAGGACATTCAGCATTAAAGCTATCATTAAATATGCAAACAAATGAAAATGCTGTATGTAATATTAAAAAACATTTAAGTATTTATGTATTAAAGTATTTATTAAACACAAAAATCCTTATTTGCGATAATTGTACAATGGATGAATGTAACATTCTCTTGAAGCATTAAATGGTACATTAAAGAATTTAAAAAATAGCGACAGACTTTTTGATGAAACTTTAATTTTACTAGCAAGCGATTTTAGACAAACTTGGCCAGTAATTATGCACGATCTACATATGAAATCTACTGACGAAATTAATGCTTGCCTAAAGCAATCAACATTATGGCGTAATATCCATAAATTAAAATTAATAACAAATATGCAACAAAAAAAATTAACAACAAATTCAAAACGACCCAACAGCAGTACAATTTTCAAAACAATTACTTGAAATTGGCAATGGGAAAAATTACTGTTAATGAAGAAACAAATAAAATAAAAGCATCAGATAAATTTTTTTCAAACATTACAATTAATTTCAAAAATTATAAATGGTTAGGAGAAAGAGGAATTTTATCTGCAAAAAATGTTGACATTGAAAAATTTACATTCAAATCAATGGATACAGTAGTAGACGAAAATGAAATTGTCAATTATCCAACAGAATTTTTAAATTCATTAGATATTCCAGCTAAATATTTTTAATTATTTTTATTTTCATTTAAAAATTATTAATTACTAAATATTTATTATTATTACAGGTTTACCGCCACATCGTTTAGAGCTGAAAATAGGATCACCTATAATTTTGTTACGTTACCTCAAACAACCAATACTATGCAACGGAAGAACATTTCTTCTATAAAAGTTTTAAAAAATGTCATTGAAGCAACAATTATTAAAGGGAAATACGAAGGTGAAAATGTATTATTACCCAGAATACCAATGATACCAACCGATTTACCAATTCAATTCAGACGGTTACAATTTCCGATTCGTTTGGCATATGCTATGACCATCAATAAAGCCCAAGGCCAATCTATACAAATTTGTGGTTTAGATTTGGAAAATGAGAGCTTTTCAGATAGACAAATTATATGTCGCACGTTCACGTGTAGGCAGGTCCGCAGATTTGTTAATATATGCATTAAATGGAGAAACTAAAAATATAGCTACTACACACAGTTGCGTTAGAATATAATACATGGTAATACTTTAATTGGGGCTGGGAGTCTGCTAGATATATAAAAAATATTAAGGGCAAAACCACGTTTGCCGGGTCCGCTAGTAGTACATATATACATTTAGCTATATATATATATTTATATATATATATATTTATATATATATATATTTTCATTAAGTGGAATTTTTATTATTTTCTATTATAGAATAAATATTAAGTTTACACTTATAGGTTACTTATTTGTTAGTACTATGAAACATATACTTGTACATACTTAATATGAGATGACAATTATAATATAGGTTTTGTAAAAATCGATCAAAAAATATATGTATTTATATTCAAAATTTAGTGAATGTCATAATACGTAGTGTGTGGGAAAGAAAAATCGAGGTAGAATCGAGTTTTTTTTTTTTTTTTTTAAATAGTAATCATTTTAGAATCTATATTATTTATACTGTATACATTATAGCTATGTATATTTTATTTTTATATGATGGAACACACACAACACGACACTTTAAGGTTAATGCGTTTAATCGAAGTAGAAAATTTTCATACAAAATCATGGCGAAGAATTTCGTACAAATTTTAAACAAAAAGAGGAAATGAAACTCGCCAAAAAAAAAAATCTAAAACATTTTCTTTTTAAAAAGAAGTCGTAAAAGTTTTTTTGAAGAAATATATTATGCGAATGTACATACATCGATTGATATACAAACAAAAAAAAAGAAAAAAAAACCTAAAATAAAAATTAACTAAAATACGATCAACTGATAATTTTACGAAATTAAAGAAAACTGTCTAACTTTTTCCTTCCGTTTGAATACTCTATATATATGCAAAGCTACTTTATGATATTATCTAAATTTAAATAAATAATATGTTTATGCTGCATCGATTGTTTATCATATCATATTTCTTCGATCATATAAGGCAATTTCTTAATTAATGATCATCAGTACTGGAATTCAAATAAAATAATCATTATATCTTCAATGTTTTTTAACACTTTCTGTATGTTTTATGATAAATGGGTATAATGCTATTACTTTAGTTCTTTTCAAATAAATAAAAAACCTAGTTAGAGACTACTTTTTAAATAGGTTGGAAATTTTCTTTTGAATCATTTGAATTGTTTTGGTTGGTAATTTTGTAACTCATCCGACCAATTCAAAATTAAATCTGGTGTGCCAAGATTCTATTATTTGTTCAACTGTCTTTTTTAATTAATATGAACAACGGTTAAGTATAATCATATATGTAATTCATATAGTTTTATCACTCTCGTTACTTCTAATAAAGATAACGTTTATTGCTTTTTGTTTAAAAAGAAACTAGGTCTCTTTAATTTCTTGGATATTACATTATTGTTAATCACATAATTTGTTTCTAAATTATGAAAAAATTTTATACCTATTTATTTCTACGATCTCTTACAACTCGTTTCGGACAATATTTTTGTGGTATTTAGAAATCTAAACGCAAAACTCGTACCGTAAAATATATTTTGTCGTTTTAGACTAGCAAACAAATTATTAAAAACAAACTGTAAAATTGTATACATATATATATAAGAGTATATATACAGCATAATACAGCATAGATTTTTAATATCGAAAGTTCTATTATTTCTTTTTGAGATTATAGAGGCAAAGGTAAAATAAATTTAACTCCTAAGTTGATATTATTTGTTAAAAAAATTTTATAAAATATTTTAATGATCCACAGCTCCATAACAACCATATTTATATTTAAAATGATAAAAAAAGTGTCATCACTTCAAATATAGAGTCTAAGTATTAAAATAAAATGTATTTTTTTTTTATATTAAATATTTATTTTCATTTTATAATATATTGATTGAATATGTTCACAATATTTTAATTTTTGCTGGGAATCTTCAATCTCGGGTTCAAAGACACCAAGAATTTCCCCCTTGGTAGTGTCAGACTCTTACTGACTAAACCCACCTCCCCCTTTTAGCCAATATGATGGGATGAAACCCTTACCTGCGAACGCAGTATATTGGCTAGGGAGTAGGGATAGGAAAGGATAGGAAATGGATACGGAAACATTGAATTGAGAGTGGAACTGTAAGGAAACAATGAATCCGCCTATTATTATTACTATTTTGCTAACAGTGACTAAAGCCGTCTTGCTAACAGTGACTAAAGCAGTTACAACGTGTAGTAATAGAATATAGTACTACATGAGGTAATTATTGAAGGCAACCTCCACTGTCACTGTAGCGGCTATTATTATTGGTATTAGTATTCTTATTAATATTATTATTATTTTACTACAGAGTCAGCGCCATCAGTGGATTACAACGTGCAGCAGTATATAACACCTTATTTGCATGATATAACCAAAGATAGCTCCACTGTAGTAGCTATTATTATTATTACTATTACTATTATTATTATTATTATTATTATTGTTATTATTATTGTTATTATTTTACTACAGAGTCAGCGCTATCAGTGGATTACAACGTGCAGCAGTACTATTATTATTACTATTATTATTATTAATATTATTATTGTTATTATTACTACTATTAATTATACGATATACATTATTACGATATAAAAGTACTACATATTTTTTAATTTATGAGCTGACAGGGGTTTGAACCCAAGACCCTTCAATTGAAAGGTTGGCGACTTAACCACTGCGCCATGAGTCAGATATTGTCTTATGGACTTTTTGTTTTCTTTTGACCAATTTTAAATCATTTCTAAAAAAATAAAGAAAAATTAAAACAAAACGAAGAAGAGTGCAGTAGAGTAGACTGTGTCAACTCTGGAATACCCGTATGAACGTAATATATCCTATTTCTATAAAACGTGATAATCTTTTAAAAACATTCAGATGTTTTAGTACCGACGTTAACTACAAAGATATATTTATGTAAATTGTGGGGTTGCATGACAGCTACCCGAATTAATTGCGCCTAGCTTCATTAAGTTCCAAGAAATGCAAGAAGCCTGAACCGGATGCTTTAGATCAATCAAATTTTAAAAAAGTTTTCGGAATGTACCTCGACACTTTTTCACAAAATTTCAGATAGCTAGCTTCAATAGACACTGAGTTATTTTCATTTAAAAAAAGAGAAGTTGTATGGCAGCTATCCGATTTTGTTGCACCAGCAGAAACTAATTTTACAGAAGTTGTTGCCAGAAAACTGGATCATCATTTCTAAGATTTCAAACTGCTAGCTTCATTAAGTTTCATGAAGTGCAAGAAGCCTGAACCAGCTGCTTTAGACGAACCAAATTTTACAAAAGTTGTTGGCAGGTAATTCGACACGTCTTTACTAAATTTCAGATAGCTAGCTTCAATAGACACTGATTTATTTCCATTTAAAGAAAAAAGTTGTATGGCAGCTACTCGAACCCGGCAGCCGAAAATGCTGAATTTAAATAGCAAAACTAACAATTTTGCAAAAGTGATGTAAAAAAATTTTCAGCCTCCTAGCTCCGAGTTATAGTGCGGACGGACGGACGTACATGGCTTAATCGGCTCAGAATTCGATTCTGAGCTGATTCATACCTTTGACACTATATCTAGCTCGACTCCTTTAAGGTGTCCCAAACGTAATGGTAAATTTATTATACCTTTGAACATAGTTCATACGGGTATAAAAATATAAGTTTTATCAAGAATTGTATGAAAAGTAAATTTTTAGAATGTTTAGCATTTTTCTTAAAATAGGATTTTAAAAAAATAAATCCTACTTTTTTATTTCAATTCTAGAGATTATCGAGCAAAAGGTAAGGTAAAATGTGATGTGTTGTTATTATTTGTTAACAAAGTTTCAGTTTTTTTTCAGTAATTTCAGTAATTTAAAGTATTTTGATGATGTTAATTTGGTTTTTTTGGTTTGTTTCCCTGTCACATAAATCTGACAAGAAAATTACACAACCTATCCCTCTATCTGTCACTCCCTCGGTATTTCCAGCGTAATTTATATACTTTACTCCAGTAGACCACCAAGACCCCTACCCCTTTTTTTAAGAAAAAACATAATAACAAAATTTGCATTTACAATTATTACATTTGTCGCGCTTTGTTTTAAATAAAATTAAAAAAATATACGTATTCTATGATTTTAAATTTTCTTTTGTATTTTATTATCAATTGAATTGAATAATAGTATTAACAATAATGTCATATTGACAAATTAGTTTTCTTAAGCATCTGAAATTATGATTTTATAGCATTTCGGCATGGCCTTCAATCTTCATGACAATTCCATTAAATAGTGGGTAAAAAAACAGACTTTTCGTATGGTAATGCTGTCGTACTTTTTTTTTTGGCCTTTGGTTTTTTTGTCCGATAAAGGGGCGGTCTTTTCTAAATTGTGGTAAGAAAAATAAAGCAAAATTAAAACATTTTAAACCTTATAACTTATTTCTATATCAGAGATATTTAAAAATATATGTAAGTTAAATCAAGAATTGTATGTATACACAAATAAAATAAATAAAATTACCCTGCACTTTGAAGTATGATCTAAAAGTGTTCCCGGCGGACAATGTCTGATACGCTTCGGAAAAGTCAAAATCTGTGATTTTACTGTCACCATCAAAAAAGTTAATAGGCAAAATAAAAAAATATAATTCATTTTTGTTTTTTAATGTTTCCTGCAGTTTTTTTTCTTGGAAGCACTTTTCGCGATTTGAACTGATATTTAGAAAACTTTCTATTTATAGGAACAAAATGAATTAAATTTCTTAAAAGGAAAGTATTCGAAAAAAAAAATATTAGAAACATTAAATCGGTTCAAGTATTTTGTTATAATATATACCTATAAAATGAATTGTTTTTAATGTGTATCGAATCATTTATTGTATTTTTAATTTGTTCAAGGTTCTTTTTTACTCTGACTGTTATTTTATGGAATCAGACTATAAATTGATGCAGGCACCCTATAATATTTTTTGGTTAAAGTTAAAAACGACATATAAAATTATTTCGCTTAAAATATTTTAGAAACTTTTTTTTTTTTTGTAGAAATAAATTGAGTTTGTAAAATCTTTTCGAAAGTCTAACAATTAAAGATATGAAATATAGGAGAAATAATGGTATACAGCGAAACGAGCGGAAAGTACAAATGTGTTACTTTAGTGATACTAAGCGCATACTTAAGAGATATAAAGAAGTTTAGAAAGTCCATACAAGGAGGTCTAGTATCTAAGCTTGTGATGATTTTGACTGATTTCAATTATTTTAGATACTAGACTTAGATACTTATCTGAACTAAAGACAAAAATATAAGTACTCAAATATTTGATCTCTGGAATAAATATTTAAAACAAAAATAAGACAACAAGGAAATCGAATGGTTTGGAATGGTCGAACGGCAATACAAAGAACAGCCGGCTTAGCCATTTCAACTGGGCAGAATTCCACACGATATAATTTCATTGGAGAAATTTTATTTGAACAATTTTACTACAGAACATTTTCAATCATGTAATTTAAACTTTTTGTTTGTCAAATTACGATAAGTGTAATTCCTCCCATAAAAATTACGATAGTGTAATTCCTCCCATGAAAAATTATTCAAGTGGAATGGTTCTTATTGAAACTATACATAGAAGTGCGATTATTGGTATTAGTGGAATATTAGTGGAACTATCTTGTGCCTACAATCGAAATATTCATGTCAAATCTGTTGTTCTTAATCTAAAGCATTTTAAAATTACAAAAACCAAAACATTTTTTATCAATATTTGTAATTTTTCTTAGAATTTTTTTTTTTAATTATGAAAACTTGTATTAAGTAACATTTGCTTCAATTATATCTATTTTGAATTATGAACTATAAATATAGAAAGTAAAATCAATTTATTGATCGTTCAATTACGTAAAATTTATTTTGTAATTCAAAATGTTTTTTTTTTTTGTTTTTTAATTAAAACCACCACATATACTTATGTAAAATATAAAAAAAAAAAATAATTGATTGGTTTATAATTTACGGTATAGGTGCTGCAAAATAATAATTAGTCAATAAAAACTATAGGTATTAATAATAAGAAACATTCTTATTCAGCAACTAAAACAATATTAGATATAATTTACAAATTACTAAAAATAATTATTATATAATAGAAAATTATATGTAGAAATATAAATACCTAATTAAGAATTGTTTAACTAAAAACTAATTTTTTAATAGGTAAACTTATGACTTTTACAGAAGTTGCAAAAATTAAGAGAAGAGGAATCAATATTTTACCTGTTGTATGAATGCCCAGTTCTTAATCTAAAAAAAAAAGAAAAATTCTGAGGACATTCTTTTTAAATAACCTTTTCGATCTGTTGATTTACATAGTGGTTTGTGAGAAACCACCAATTATGAGAAAATTGAAATCCAGAGTACTATAAAGAGCATAAACTGGTCTAAGTGTGCATCTACGACCCCTACCTACCTACCTAATATAAAAACTTTATAAAATATAAAACAATTTATAAGTTTTAAATAGCGAAACTTATTTTTAACCGAAATTTTATTTTAAATGAATTTTCAATAACAGTTTTAGTATTCCAACTGGACAGCTTTGTTCCTTAACTACAAATACAAATAACGGAATATCCTTAAATTCTAACTAAAGCTAAGTGTAAGTATATAGTTTTATTCTTCATAAAACACGACCTGCCAGGAAAAGAAATCTGATCCTTTTTAGAAAATGGTCTATTTTATTAGAATCTACATAATATATTTAAAATCTTGTATGAAAAACCTTATAATTGTTCTGATAAATTAAAATCTGACTAAACATGAAACTATAACAGTTCTTTATAACATTTATATTTCAGATATTCCAAAACCTCCAAATTGTGAAATTTCTCTGTATGCAGACGACACCACGGTATTAGCATCCTCGCCAAACTCTGTCGATATTATTTGGTATTTAGAGAATGGTTTCTCCAATATCAGAAATTATTACTATAAGTGTAAAATTAAAATTAATGATGAGAAAACAAAAACGATCTTCCTTACCACAAAAAAAAAAATTGAGTCACTTACCAAACAGAAATTTAATACTAGATAATAATTAAATTAATTGGGAGAATCCCAGAATCCATAAAATATCTAGGCATTAATTTAGATAAGAAATTACGTTTCAAATGTCACATACTTAAGGTCAAATGTCACATACTTAATAAGATGGATCTCTGTATCAAAGCGCTTTATCCATTTTTAACAGAAAATCGTATCTGAGCATACACAATAAATTATTATTATATAAAGTGATATTTAGCAGCATTCTTTTCTATGGTTTCGCCATATGGAAGGATTCTGGAAAATCACATTTAATTCCTCTGCAAAGAAAGCAGAACTCAGTGAAAATTAATTCTAAGAAAAAACAGATGCTTTTCAACCGCAAGATTACATGAAGACATCCAAGTGACTACAATGCAAGACAAAATTGTAATAAATAATATTGTCAGTATAATCTAAGTTAACTCTATGCAAACTTTAAATTTAATAATTAGTCTATAGGTCAGTTTTAAGTATCTAGTTATAAGTCGTTAAAAAATTTTTCAGTAAGTTTTTTTAGCCATTTTTCCTACACCAATTAAATTGTTTAATAATAAATATTAATTTTTGTCTCTTAATTTTAAGTCAAAGTTGAAAATACTCCTATTATAGCATGATCTTCTAAATTTGTAAATATTAGTTTTTTTGTACACAAAATATTTTTTTAAAGGCTTAATAAATAAATATAAAACATGAAACAGATAAATTCTAATCTTTTTCTTTTTTTTTTTAATAGACTTATACCTATATATAATTAAACTAAATAAATTATAATTCTATCACAGAACATTAGTGAAAGTCACCTTCAAAATACTCGGATAAATAGAAATCTTCAATAATTATCACATATACGTCGGTAGATAACCAAATTAAATTAATCCAAAAACAAAATGCATATTTAAAAATTTTTAAAAAACATATTATTTTTTTTTTAATTCTATTTTTATAAAAATGCTACATACATACATACATATACAATCATTTAATTATTTTATATATACATTTAAATATATATCTTTATTTTTTTTTATATTTTTATCTTTCATTTTATCACTAATACTTTTATTATTATTTTTTGTATCCTTTTATTTTATTTTTTAGTTTTTTTTTTTTTTTTTATAAAAAGGAAAATAAAAAAAAAAACTAATTTTTTTTAAGGATTATTCACATTTTCCATTACTTGTTAATTTTTGTCCTTCTGGACAACCCAATGGTACATACATAAATCTTTCATCAATTTGTATTATTCTTTCAGCATCATTTAAAATTTTTTTTACTGTTTCTGGTGTTGTCGATTCTTTACTATAACTGGTGCTATCTGCTTTAATATCACCAATAATAATATCATCATTATCATCAGTTTGCCATTTTTCTTTATATTCACGGAATTTTTGTTTTATATCACGTCCAAATTGTTTAGTTTTTTCACCAAAATTTTTTGCACCATCTTTAATAGTTTCACCAATTTTTTTAGCATTTTCACCAAATTTTTTTGCTTCTTTTTGTATTGAACAACCGACTTTTTTGAAAAATTTTCCAATTTCACTTTGTTCTTCTGATGATCCTTCTGTAACTTTGTGTATCATACCTTCAACTAATGATTCATCACAACTACAATTAACCGTTACTATCATACTAACAGTTAATAATACCAAAAAAATTATAAAATTTTTTATTAACATTTTTGTTTTTTTATTTTATTTTTGTTTTATTTTTTTTGTTTTTTTTTTTTTGAAATTCTCAAAATTAATTAAAATTTTTTATAATATTTATATTATTAAAACAAAATTTTATTTTATTTTTAATTTATGATATTATATATATATTTATTTGTTTTGTTTTTTATTTTTGTTTTTGGATGAAATTCTGTTAAATGATAATGGGATGCACACTGATGCTAAGACTGAATTTAACTGAATTTAAAAATAGCAATGAGATATTTTATTATCTTTTTTGTAGTTTCATTGAGCCTACAAATAATCAAATAAAAATGGGATGAGGTTATAAATTTTATATATATTGTATTATATATATTATAAATATGTATCTATTGGAATCTATACTAAACTTTTGATTTAAACTGATTTAAATTAGTATATATGGATTTTACTTAAATATGTTTATTTTTTATTTTTGTTTTTTTTTTTTTAGATTAATGAACAGACAACAAAAATATTGTGAGCAATTGTCATTCTATTGTATTTTATTTATTGTTGATGGTTGAACGTTATTATTCTTGTTGTTGTTGTTGTTGTTGTTGTTGGATTTTAATTTTTTTATTTAATTTTTAAATGCTTATTATTGTTCTGATCATCATTTTCTTTTTTTGTGTTTTTTTTTTGTATATTTTCTTTTTAACGAGATTAGAATCAAATAAGGTAAACAGTATGTAACAAAAATATTAAAACAAAATGAAATAAATTTGAATACCTAATTTATTTTAATTTTTAAATTAAATTTTAAAAATTTAACAGGAATTTTTTTTCCCCCTTTTCTCTTCTCTCTCTTTCCACCCCCTAAGACCTTTCTCTCTTTTTCCATCTACTAAAACGGTGGTTAAATGTCAATCTTTTCTACCCCTTTTTTTAATCCCCTTTCTTTCCACTTTTTTAAAGTGACAGAAATCTAACTTTTTTGATGTGTTGAAAAAATAGAATGGAAAAATTAGAGAAACTCAGTTTTTTGATGCTATAAATAAACCGACACTGACGAGTTAATATAAAAGCATATAAATACAATAGCAAAACCCAAATATTTTGACTTTTGCGCCATCAAGAATTTTTTTTTTACTCTTATTTTATTATATATTACAAAATGATATTAATTACATAGCATATAAGAATATATACTTATTTTTAATTAACTGTAATTAACTAATTATATATTATAAGAAAAATCTATGTTATTTTTTATTTCTATATGACTTAGTCGGAGTTTGAACTCGAGACTTTTCAAATGAAAGTCGGTGCCTTAACTTAAAACAAAAATGAAGAAGACATTTGTAAGGTAGGTATATTAATTTTTTTGGAATATAATTAAAATAAATAATTTAAAATTCAATTAACAATATTTAAATAACAAAATATTATAGAGAAAAAAGTAAAACTTTAATTTGACAAAACGCTATAATGTACATTTTATTGTTGACACACCTTTGTAGACTACGTGTAGAGAGCGTCACGAGCGCGTCATGAATGCGTTAATTGTAGATGGAGCATAAAGGTTATTTACATTTGTAACCAACTTAGCAGTATATATACACAGTTATAATGTGCAGTCATTTTTTGAATCAATTTAACCTATCCGTGCTTAATTATAATGAACAAATAATAAAAGGTAATTTTATCCACCTTATTTTAGTCATTAAAAAAGTAAAATTTATTATTATCAATTTTTCCAGAATTTCACAGCAAAATGACAAATGTTTGAAAAAACTAATTTCAATGAACAAAAAAAAAAATATTTTAAAATTTATTTTTATTCTGTATTGTTACATGATAAAACTGAGTTTTTCGGAAATTTTTTTTTTAATTCAAAATATAAAAAGTAAAATTCTTCATCAGTCATAATCATTATTAAATTGAATTACGGCTGATGACGACGTTAAAAAATTACCAAAAAAAAAAAATATTGACGTTATAATTTATTACATAATAATTTTTTAAAAAAGTTAGACCTTCATTCGTGAGTATACGAAAATGTTTAAAGATGATGTGTTTTTGTTAAAATTTAACAACATTAGTTTTAAGTAGACTGCAACATCGTTAAAGACTCCAACACCTTCTATAAATGTTTTAAGTTCAAATAATTATAGGTTTGCAGAAGTTATCACCATTTCACATACGTTCAATAAATTTATTTAAAAAGTTTTTAGCTGATAGACTGTGATAATCTTAAGTCTTTATATTTTTTATTAATATCAGCAACAATATTTACAACAGATGACAATTTAGTGATGATAAATATCTTACGAAAAGAAAATAAGAATTTTGAGTTGACAATTTTAATGTTAACTTTTATGTTTGATTCATTGTGTTGCGTTTCAGCTTATGAAAATTTTGCTTAAAATGACCTTTGACCTTTTCCTCTGAAAATTTTACACTTTATTTCAATTTAAATCTTAGTGATACTTAATATCAATTTATCGCTTGTTACTTAGTTGTTTAGTGAGTCACTAATTTCCAATTAACAAAAATGATTAAGTTAATATCGATTAGAATTTTTCGATTCAATCTGTTTACCATAAATAATTTATACTTTGACTGTATAGAGTTTGCAAGTAAATATAAATACAAACTTATAATACATATATATAAACAGGGTGTTTCCGCCTCGATGGTCTTTCTTGAAATGGGTGATCAGGCATATCGAGACGACAAAGAAATTTTATTGGAGAGAAGGGGTCTATTCTGCACCCTTTTCGAGATATGAGGAATTAAAGATGATTATCTCTCTCTAGCAAGCCGTTCAAAAGTTATAGATTTTTGTATGTCGCTAAAACATCTTTAATCCCTCATATCTTGAAAAAGGTCCAGAATAGACCCCCCTCCAATACAATTTTTTGTTCGTCTAGATATGACCGATCACCCATTTCAACGAAGGCCATCGAGTCGGAAACACCCTGTATAAATATATATATACATATATATATGTGTACAAGTATCCTTCGAACCATGACCAAACAAAAAAAAACAAAAAATGATCGATTGTATTGATTGATTTTTTATTATAATATTATTATTATAATTTTTTATTAATGTATTTTTGTTTTAATTATAATCTGTTTTGTAGCAACCATGATTATTTAAAACGCAATTAATCATGAACAATTAATCTAAAAATTCATATCATTTTTTTTTTTGCAACAAAATATTATGTTCATTCATAAATTTAAGCAAAAGTTTTTAATTAGGGAGGAATTAAATTAAAATACAATACCTAATAATTAAATTATTAGAACATACGTTCATTTACTCTTTTATTTATTTACTTATATACTTATTTAATTACAGTCTAAAATATAAGGGTTAAATTAAAATCTTTTTCATAAGAATGTCAGACATTTGAGATAGAGGTTAGTATTTTGCTTATTTCTGACACTATTTTAGAAGAACATATACATCATATTGGTATATTGGTATTATTTTATAAACAGTTATTGTTTAGTTTCATTCTACGTGTCAATTTCTCCGGCGTTTTACAAAATTCTACACTGTTTGTGAATAATAAACAATTCAGAAATAAAGATATAAATCTTATATAAGAAGAGTAACAATTTTAAAACAAATTTCACGGTTCGTAGCTTCCTCCTTAATTTTGATAAAGTCCTATATTCAAATAAACGTAACTGAAATTTTACTGCGGTTATTTTTTGAATTGGGAAATTTCGGACCGTAAAAATAAAACTTTGCTAACTTAGCGAAACTAAAAGTTTGCAAAATGTTGAAACCTCGTTTCGCTCAAATACTTAAAATTGGAGTGAATATAAGCGATATTGCAGAATTATATAAATATTTCATTCTCCTCTCTCTCCTGTTGAGGCGCTCTAAGGGGTCAACAATGTAAAATTAATTAATTTTAGATATCAGAAACCTAGAACTGTGCAAGTGATTAAAGTTAGAATGAACAAATTAAAGTTCTAATTTTAATTTTGATTCAAAAATAAACACAATATGCTTTTTAATATCCTTTAAAAAAAACTTGTCTTTAAAAACTTTTATGGTAAACATATTGCCTTGTTTTTTTTTAGTATTTTCTGGATAATAATAGCTAGAGTAACATTATGTGAAATATAACTGAACTCATGATATTAAAACGACTGGTTTCTTTATTTTAGAAAACCTCTTATTCCATTTATTATACAGTTTAACTAATGCGAAAATGTGCAAAACATGTATGGATGTGGATCTTATAACTGTATGTTTTATAGACGAATTGACGATGTAAAGTGCGTGGAATATTTTCTTTTCATCTATCTCGATCTTTCTGCAAAAATACAATATATCTCGATAGTTTCTTTTTAAAAATTTAAGAGAAGTCTCTAGAATGGATATAAGAAGTTTCAAAAACGTTTTCCATCCAGCGTCAACTTTTTAAATGCACTCGTGTAAATTTGAAGATATACTCCGAACCTATAGTCTAGAGATTACTGAATCATTAGCTCAGCCTTTATCAATAAAAACAAAATAAAATAAAAAATTATTTGATAATGTTATTATTTTTATTGTTTGTATTCTTCACTTTATTACTTTTTGTATAACTATTTGCTCGAAGGATTTGTAAGGATATACTTAGTTATATCTATATAATGAAATTTCTTATATTCATGTTTATTATATAATACGCATTAATATATGCATTTTAAAACTGATAGTTATTCAACTAAGAAATTATATAACGCTTTTCAATCTCTAAACTTTAGGTTTATAGTACACCTTCAAACATAGAAGAGCCTATATATAAATGCTTGATGCTCGGTTGGAAAACATTTTTAAAATGCTTTAAATCTATCACCAGACCTTTCTTAAATCTTTAAAAGGGAACTGTAAAATCCATAATTGTGGTTTTATTTAGTACAATTTACTAAAATGCGAAAATAAAGCTTCCTAGTTAACTCTGATTATTTCTTCCACATACTCTGATTATTTCTAATCTTCCATTTAAGTCGACTTTCTACACAGCTTCAAAACTTAAACTTATTCTTTTCCTTTCCTTATTCTTTATCCTACTTATACTTTGTCTTACGTAAACAGTTAGATTACTTATTTCAATAACCTTTCTAAATCATGAGGTTCCTTTCTTTATCTGACTCATGGTGTAGTCCTTGAGTCGCCAGCCTTCCCATCGGAGGATCTTGGATTTAAACCGAACCCAAAAATAAGAATAGTAGCTGCTACTTCGGAACTATCTTTGGTTACATAACGCAGGAAGATTTTACATAATACTGCACCTTATAATCCACTGATGGCCCTGACTCGTAGTAAATAATATTAATAACTAATATTAATAGCAAAAACAATAGCTGCTACTGTGGGGTTGCATTCAATTATTACCTCTTTCAGGAAAGTAATGCATACTACTGCACGTTATAACTGTTAATGACTATAATCACTAATAGCAAAATAGTAAAAATAATAGGAGGATTCATTGCTCCGCTACAGTCCCACTTCCAATTCAACGTTTCCGCATTCTTGTCCTATCCTCTCCTATACTCCTATACTCTCTAGCCAATATAATGTGTTAGCAGTTAAAGATTTCATCCCATTATATTAACTAAATGAGAATTTGGGTTTAGTCAGTAAGAATCTGGCGCTATAAGGGAGATTTCTAGGTGTCTTTGGTAGACTTCCACCTCCCTTAGCAGAAAAAAAACAGTAATCTGAGGTTAATTATTAAGAATATAATACAAGGTAGAACTTCGGCAAACACACATCAAGAAGTTCTTTTTGTTTTTTTTTTTTGTATTGCATTTCTCTGCCACATAAATGTGGACAGGAAATTACACAGCCTTTCCTGTTTAGGCGTAGCTGTAAATGTCGCAAGGGGGAATAACTCTTACGACGTGTGTGGAACTCGAACCCACACTCCCTCGGTGTTTACAACATATTTTATACGCTCTTACCCACTAAACCACCGAGGCCCCCAAGAAGTTCTTAAGTAAGTTTTAAAAAAAGTATCACTTTGGAACAAAAAAATCACTAAAATACTTATGTTAAAGTACTTATTTATTAATTGAATAGACAATATCACTATCCGACGGAATGGACAATATCACGGTTAAGGATTTACAAGCAATGGTCCTTGTAATAAAAATGCCATTAACAAACATGGTAAACAAACGTCTTTTGATGGGTATATTTCCAAATTGCCTAAAAGAGACTATAATAACACCGATTTACAAAAGTGGTTCGAAAACTGATTGTGGAATATTGTGGAAATAAAAAAAAATTTAAAACTTGCATACATGTTATAATATGATTGGCCATTTTTTTTTTTATGAAAATTCAATAAATTTATTTATTGTAATTAATCCGTCAAGTTAAAATTCAACAATTTTTTTTGTTTTTGTATTAAAAGAAAAGAAATTGAAATAAACTTTTAAAACTTCATAATTTTTATTTTTATTTCCATTCACAAAAAATCTGACAATGATTAAACTTATTAACACTTTAATTAACTTATACAAAGAATTTTGTTTTTATACAATTTTTATTACATTTTAATATCAACAAAAAAAAAAATTAAATTATATATTATTAATATTTTTAAAAATTATTAAAATAAATCCATTAAAAATTCAGAGTGTATTGATTGAAATAAAACATATAAAAAAAAAATGGAAAATAAAAATAAAATTCTGAGATAAAAAAGCAATAAAGTTTAAATTACATATACACTATGTATCGGAATTTTTGCATATTAATTGATTTATTTATTATTCATTTTCTTTATTTATTTATTATTTATTTTATATATAAAATTTAATTTAATAATTAATAAATATCCAATGTTTCTTTTATAAAATGATTGCATTTAAAAAATTATAACAAATTTTTATTTTATTTTATTTGCTCTTTTTCAAGTATTACCGTCAATGAATAAAGAAAGCTGTATGTAAAATCAAAGGTTTTTAAAAAAGCACATTTAAAAAAAAACTTTTTACAATATTGTGTCTACTTTTGCATTAAAATTTCTAATTTATGTAAAAATAGTAAATCTGTCAGTAAATAAATCATTAAAATATGAAGAAAGCACTTTCATCTTCCTCTTCCTCTTTTCTTTCTGTGCCTTATCCGCTTCAACTTTGGACGTTTGTCAACATAACGGCAATTTTCTATTGCTAATCTAAAAAAAGTTTTCTACTGCTAATCTAAAAATAGAAATTTGTTGCTCTTGTTAGACCATTGTCGTAAATTTTTAAACAAGACATTCTTCTTTTGCCCGGACCTTGCCTTTCCACAATTTTACCTTCAAGGATAACTTTCAGAAGACAATAATTCTCTGGATACCTCAAAATTATTAAAATTGTTGCTTCAGTTTCGCATTTGTATCCTCTGGTGGGACTATTTGCCAATATAGACCATATTTATTATATACCGTATGAAAAGTGTGTGAATAGATCTTTCTAACGGTATATTAACGAATATAGTGTGTCTTAAAAAATTTCAGATATATAATGATTTTTTTGAAAGCTTGACTTTTTTTTTTTAGCACTTTTAACTGTAATATCGCAGAAACGGTAGTACCAATTAAGATTAAATAAGATATTAACGATAGTATTATACTTTACAATATTGTAGAAAATGGTTCCAGTTTATTGTCTTGCAGGGAAAATGTAACGGTTTAATTAAAACAGTACAAGCTGTTAAGAAAATTTTCTAAAGCATTTTTCGGCCACTAGTTGGCTTTTCTGCAACCAGTGACATATAAATTCGGAAATGTGACGTCATACAGTATCGTTTCGTTATGACGTCATTACGTAACTTCATTAAATAATTAAGTAAATTCTACCTTTTATACAGTTATACATTCGAATGCAAATTTTGACTAAATTGAACTACAAAAGTTACAAAAGAATGATACCAAATTAAAAATTTCTAACGTTACTTATCTTAATATTATTTGACAAGGAGTGATGATACCCTTCAATAACTTATTTTTATTTTTCAATATTTAACATAGACATTATTAAGTTTTGTTTACCATTACCAAACATTTAATGTGGGACAAACAATTTTGATCGTGGATAGTTGATTTGATGACAAAATCTAATCAGGAAGATAAAATCATAATGATTTGAAAGTGTTGGTTAAATATATTACTTCCTCACATTCAAATGTCAAACTCAAATTAAAAAGTAACTAAGTAAAACTAAAATAAATTTGTTATTTAAATAAAATGTTGATTAAAACGTCTTCTGATAAGAATTTTCTTTTTTATTATTCACAGGCTCAAAAAAGTGCCCCCATTTTTATTTTACAATATTCACTTAAAACTAGGCAACAAAATTATTTTAATAACAAAAATTAAGTTTTTAGTTGAAAAGTACTAATAAAAAAATCAGCTGTCTCCACCACAGGACCGATCGCCACTACACAAAAAGTACAATGCCAAAATTTATAGATTTTTTATATAATAATTTATATCAAAGCAAAATAACTTCTAATAATTTAATAACATTTTGTTTTATTCAATAAAAATAATTATATGCAACGAAATCGTAAAAATATATGTGCATTCATTCATACATCCATTTACATTATTATGTAATGTACATGATTTTTTTTTCATTCAAAAAATAATATTAAAAGTAAAAAATAATAAAAACTGTAAACAAATACAAAACAAACATAAGATTAATATTAAATCTGCTAACAAAAATTTTACCGTTTTAATTTTATGTCATCAACAAATGAATAATATGCATTGGCATAGATATAAGTACATACATATGTATGTATAAAAATTTTTAGAGATATAAAAAAAAAACAAAAAAAAATTGTTCATATAAATTCATATGCAGTGTTACGTATGAAATTTGGACTTAGAAAAAAAATTAAATAAAAGGTAAAGTTAGTCGCATCAAAAAATGTTCTATGGCAAAGTTGTTCCTCTTTACTTGTGTAACAACTTTTTCTTAATAATTTTTCTCACAAAATTTTTCTGTTACGAAATATTCGTAAAAAACTTAAAAAGTACACTAGTAAACTACCACTTGCGGTTGTCCGATTTGCTCCAAAAGCTTATCAATCCGAGATATTTACGTCAAAACCTTAAATATGAAATTTCAAAAAATTCCGCTCAGTCGTTTAAGCTGTACACGTGCCCACAGACATACCCACACACACACACACAGACGGACATCATGCTGAAAATTTTTTTACAGCCTTCTTTAATTTTGTAATGTGTCACCTTTTGACATATGATATACAATTGCGTAGACCTTTATTTTATCAAGGTGTACAATTTTTTTTGACTGTAAGGCGAATCGGGATGAAGTAATCGATTTATTGAGGTAAGAATGAATCCTTCAATACCTTATTTTGTAAAACTTCTATTTCACGTCTTTTATAAGCAGGAGATGTTGACCATATTGAATTTAGGTAAATAAACTGAAAATATATATGTGCCAAATATATAAATTAAGTGACCTTGCGACCTTTCATAATGTTTCCAATGTGATTGATCAAAATATGCGGGAATTAACTCAGGTGTATGTAAAATGATTGTTCCAATTATGTTATGGATATCAAATTCCATATTCAACATGTCGCTGAACGTCAACCGCTGCATTAATTACGAATAAATTAAGATATAAATTTTAATATACTTTTTTTTTTTTTTTATTATTTGTTAATTTGGGGCCTCGGTGGCCTAGTGGGTAAGAGCATATAAAATACGCTGTAAACACCGAGGAAGTGTGGGTTCCCACACATGCCGTAAGAGTTATTCCCCCTTACGACATTTACAGCCATGGCTGGACAGAAAAGGCTGTGTAAGTTCCTATCCACATTTTTGTGGCAATTTGTTAATTTTTTTAATTTAATTTTATTTTCTTTTATTTCTAAAAAATTAAAATTAAAAAAAAAAAAAATGGTTTAATTATGAAATATGTACATAAATAGTTTATTTTGAACGAAAAAAGATTTTATTTTACTGTAAAAAAGAAGTTTTATTCTATTTGAAAAAACTTTCATTTAAAAAAAAATTGTTTCATTTACCATAAAAATAGTTTCATTCACTCTAAAAATAGTTTAGTTCGAGAATAGTGTCATTTACTCTGATAATAGTTTCATTTATTTTGAAAAAGGCTGTATTTCAAATTGGTTTCATTTAATCGAAAAATGCTATAAATATTGTAAAGAGTTGATCTTGGTAGAATATAACGTTATTTATACACAGCTGCTACATAAACAATGGTTTTATTTTTAACGTGGTTAATGTGAAAGATGCATTTTGAAATTTTTATCTATATGTAGGCCAAATTACTTAATGAAGTTAGTTCCCTTGAAGCGTCTTTTAATTCTTTCAAAAATTTTACGAAGTTATAATACATTTCAAAAATTTAAGCAAATAAATGAAATTGAAAAATTCTTTTTACAGATAGATAATGCGCTCTCTCAAAACATGTTCTATAATTGATCCATTTGGATCAATACAAAATCCTTTATTTATAAGGGATCCTATCAAACCCAATTTTAATTATAATAAACGATTTAAGTAATAATTTTTTTTTTGGAGAGCTGCAATTTTTCTATACCTGTTAATCAAAAATGTTAATTTTTTATGATTGCTTTTATTGATTATTTCTTGTATGACAGTAACAATCCACTAATCAAAATTTAAATAAATAAAAAATAAATTAATTAAAATAAATTTAGAAAAAAAAGAAAAACTTAATTCAGTAGCATACCTTTAGCTCTATATCCATAATAAAACTTATATTTATTTATTTAGGTTTTTACAAGGTCTTCAATTTTTGCCAAAATAGTATAAAAAATGGGCAATTTTTTGCAATTAATTAATACCTATATGATTTTTGAAAAATTAAAGAAAAAAAAAATGTGAAAATGTATTTTCTTTTCTTATATAGATTTTCCATTAAATTTTTTTTTTATTTTATTACATTTATGCAATCATATGTTTAAAATAAATTTAATAATTATGTTAGGGTATTCACCATATAACATTTCAAACAAAATTAAAAGGTTTTAAGATGAAAATACTCAATAAAATCATTGAATAAGTTTGAATCGAATATGTATTATTCATTTCATTTTTCCGAACAAAAAAATTTATAGTTTTTTCTTTTATTTCTTTTTATTATTTATTTTATTTCCATTTCTTGAATATTCAATGAACTGAAAATATAATTTCATTTATTAATTTAAATTTTTCGATTCTTTCCTTATTTTTTTATCTTATCTCGTTTTTTTTTAAACTGAAAATAAAAAAAAAAAAAAATGATGTCCTTTTTTATATATTTTAATAAAACTGAATATACAAAAAAATCTGCAATCGACATGAATTCTTTATGATATTCAAGTTTTGATCATTGAAAAAATAAATAAATAAAACAATTGAAAATAACATTTATATTATATAACAGGGTGATTGGTAAGTAAGTGCCTTCACATATACCACCCTGTAGGGAATAATGTGAAAACAAAATTTTTGAACGGGGGTTAGATTCTGGTAACAATAGTTTCAGAGCTGTGGTGCCTTAAAGGAGATTTAGTGCAATTTTTTTCTCTTTTGATTAAAATACCCAAAATTTTTTCTACGAACAAGTTTATAGCATTCTGAGAAATGGTTATAAACCCATGAGAAAGGATGTTTTCTAAATGTATTTATTTAAATCTCTATCATTTTTTGCCCCTTATAAATAAAGGGTTTTGAAATTAAAAATGTTAAATTTTTTTAAATGTTGATAGAAGAAAATGCCCATTTTGCTAGTGACTCAATATGAAAATGATTTTAGATGTCAAAAGTTTCAAATGGCCCTTTTCGTAAGCTTTAATTTAGTATACCATACGTTAAATTAGATTTAATCGTTCAGGAGATAATTATTAAGGAGAATAAGAACATAATTCCCTCCAGGATGGTATATATGAAGGCACTTACTTACGAATCACCCTGTATATGTATATCTGTTTTTTATTCATAGAATATTCATTTTTCAATTAACGTCTACAGAAACATCTCAATTTTATAATAAAATACTTATTTTAGTTAATAATATTTATATTTTTAAATAATATAAAAGAAAATAAAGAATACATACTTTAAAAAATCTTTAACCATCTAATAAAATTTAACCAAGCATCTACTTCTTAACTATATCTTATAAAGTAGGACCTGGTATAACATGATATGAACAAAAAAAAATATTCAAAATTTTTATTAAAATATTTTTTTGTGAAAAATTCTTCCTTTTTATTTCGTAAAATCCTTACAGTTGTTTGGAATAAATCATTCACTAAAAGATTATACAGAAGAATTTTAATTTTTGTAAGCGCATTGTAATGCTAATTTACCACGAGAAAACATTTTTTTTTATTTTTTTTTTAATGTTTGTTTCTGTCAACTAAAATTAATAGAGAGTTTTTAAATATTTTCAGAATTGTGCAGATATTTGAAGTGGACATAAAATTTTGATTTTCAAAAACTTTAAATTATAAAATTCACTTCTGAATTTTTTAACTCAGAATTTTGTAATTTTGGCAACATTTCCTAAAAAAATTAAAAACTCCCCAGAAAAAATTAAATGAAGATAATCATGGTCGTAAAGAGGCACTATGTCATTCTCATTTAGAGAATTACTGCCCATTTAAAAATAAATCATATTGCGATTTCCTTGTATTTGCATAAACTACAGTTATTTTAAACCTAATAAAGTCTGATTGAATCCCTGTAAAATTTGTCAGTACGTTCTCATTAATGTCCTTGTCATTTAGTGCGAAAATGTTCAAAAGAAATTCATAATATAAATATAAATCACATAGTGATATACTTATGATGTTGGTACGATTTTTTCAGATGGATTTGAAATGGAAATTGACCTTAAACTGACCTTTAATTAATGTTACTTATAACGGTAATATTATAATATGTTCTACTTCCATAAAATATGTTCTAGCATTTAAAAAATTATCATTCAAAAGAACTCTAAAAGTATGTAAAAAGTAAATACTCTAACTCTAACTCTAAAATTAACTAAAGTAAGTAAAACTCAGAAGACAACAAAATGGAAATGGTTTTATGGTTTTATCATCGTAATATTATAAATATCTTATGTGATAGTCACTTAAACCGATTTAACCCTATAAAAGATTATTTTTTTTTTAATTTTATGGTCATTTAATAAAAAAGACCAATAAATCTTTTCTTTTAGTTTCTGTTCCAAAAACCAAAAACTCAAAAAATAGAAAATTAAAAATGCAGATAAAAAAATCTATAAAAGAAAATATAAAAATCTAAAAAGAATAATAGGCTCCTGTTATGCCTTTCCTCAAAAATTAAAAAATAAAATAAGAAACTTTCCGTTATTGTGCTCAGCTAACTTCATTTCTAAAAAATTACATTAAAAATTGTACCTTTTGTTTGTTGGTTTACTCTTCTTTCTTTGTTTTTATTTTTTTTTTTTTAATTTACTTCAATTCGAATCCTTTCGATTGCAACAACTTTTGTAACAAACTAACAAACTTAAGTTTTTTTTTTTCTTTTTTTAAAATCTAACTTCAAACATTCAATTTAATTAAAAATTGAAATTTTTTTTTGGTAATAAACAGAGCTGAGAATCGAATATCCTTTTTTTTTTAATTATGATCCAAATTGAATGTACTTTTTGGTTTTATAATATGAAAAATTCTAATACAAGACCTAACCTTTTTTGTGGTATAGGTAAACACAAAATAAGAGAAGCACTAAAATAGAAGAACAAACCTGTAGGTGCAAATTATGTAGTGAAAAATTGAAGCTTAAACAATTTAATATGAGCTTCTGAGAAGTGAAGCTCAGACAATTTATGGAGCTTCTGAGCAACTATAACCTAAAAAGACATAAAAAAAATCATAGGATGTATAGCAAAAATAAACTTAAAATTATAGCAAGCTTCCTGACGGAACACTGCCGACTAAAAGGCCAATTAAAGCAAATTAGAATAGATAATGACGGTACATGCTTCTTCCATAAAAAGAAGAAAAAACTCCATAAGATATACTGAAATACTGCGGAACTTTACTCTGAGCAACGTATGTGCATCTACCAACATATTGTCTTTACTAAAGATAAACTACCAACAATAAATCCTTTACATATCTTTAGTTTCTTAGACTTAGACAGACAGAAGTATTATTAGTGAAATCAAAATCCAGAATACGTTGTAATAGATGGAGCACAGTAAATCTACAGTGGAAAATCGAAGTGTTACTTATACCTCTTTAGGTAATCTAATTATATAATCTAATATATCAAAAGTACAGAGATCTTAAAACAAAAAGGACATTAAACATTTTTTAATTAAAGCTTAAATTCAATATAGACAGCTCTCAGTTTAACATCTCAACAGTTTAATCCTTCAGTTTAACATTTACATTTAGAATAGACAATCCTTTTCCAACTTTCCAACACATTTCAAATTTTAAAATCCTCTAAGTTTAATCGAGATATCTTTTGATTTACCACATATTTCCTATTATAGTATTAAAATATCTAATGTCCGCCCTTGCGTTTCATAAAAAAAATTGTCGGAAAATTTTTATTCTAATAAATTGCTAACTAAGTATTTTATCACTTACTCAATTTGTTTCTATTACATATTTTAGTTTTTTACGCTAATTTAATAAATGTTAGCTTTGGCAACGCTAACCTCAAAAGAACTGGTAAAACTCTCACGAAAGATACAAATACTAAACAGGACGAAAACATTTTCATATATAAATAGAAGCAAAAATGTCATAGGTTTCCAACTTTAAATTTCGGCAAAAAATAAAAGGTCAGTGATTATTACATAAAAAAGAAAAAATCTCCCCCACAAAATTTTTAAAAATTTTCCAATATTTCTGTTTTTATTTTTTTTTTTTGTGTTTTGTTTTTCATTTTTTGAACTTTTTGATTTTTATACATAAAAACTTTTTAAAACATTTTTCAATTTTTTTTTTCTTTATATATTTTGTTTATTTTTGTTTTTGTTTTTTGTTTTTTTAATTTTTATTTTTTGTTTTATTTGGGTTCTATTTTTCTGGTCATATTGATCCTATGTAACTCAATTAAAAGTTTTAAGGTTTACTTACCTCTTTACTTTTTGCTTTTGGTTGTTTTATTTAAAAGAAAAAAAAAACTTTAGCAATCGAAAATTTAAAATTCTAATGGGAAGAGTCAGTGTTCAATGGTCGATCATTTATTATTATTCAACCGAAGGATAAAATAAATTTACAAAATCTTAATACAATGAAAGTCTTAGAATAATGAAAAGTTCATAATTTGCAAAAGAATTTGACTTTAGGCAATTTTCTAAAATAAGAATATGACTTCTACTTTAATTAATACATTAATACATTTAATTAATAGATGTATAATTAAAATACATTAACATAGATGTATAATTAAAATATTTGAAGACAGCATTTTCTCCTCTTTATCAAAATTAAATAACCTTTAAAAATATTTTGACTAGTTGAGGCTAAATTGGATTTCTATAAACTAATCTTTAACTCCAAATAAATTAACTGAAGCTAAATTAATTACGGCTTATATGAATGTAAAAAATAAAAGTAACTGAAACTATGAGCTCGTTCAGTTGACTAAAGCGCTTTAAAATTATTAAATTGCTTAAAGCAATTTTATACTAAACCATTTTTTTTTTTCAAATGCTTAAGTAAATCACTTTATAAAATTTGCAGCATAAAAAAACTATGCTTAATGGAGCAACGACATTTGATTTGACAGAAAATTATTTTTAATTCTTATTTCTCATTTTTTTTTTTTGTTTTTTTAATTTTTCAAAAAATTAATTTTCTCAACCAATAAAATTGACAAATAAAAAATTTTGCTGCAAAACGTTCTGTACAATTTGGCAGTAGTATTCATTTTAAGGGCTTCAATTCATCATGCGCTGCATCGAACTGAACGTGGCTTACATTACAGAATATCGGTAATAAATAAAATGCATGAACAATATTAAAAATCATTTTTTGGAAATGCAAATACATATTTACATATACATACATAACATTTACAGTTTTTTTCTTTTAAATCTATGAAGATAATCAAAATCTTTAGTTATAGATTAAAATTATTATTCAAAAAAAAATATCTTCCATTCGAATATTTAACCACAATTCAAATTATTATCCTTTTAAAACAGTTATTGAATATTTCCCATTATTTCGAAAAAAAAACAAAAACAAAAAAAAAACTAAAAATTAAAAAGAATTTCAAATTCTTTTCATTTATTTTTTTTCGTGTTCCTTTTATTTGTTTTAAATATCCTTTCTGAAATAACCGGCGATTGATTGACCTTTCTTCCGGTAGAATTAATATACAGTTAAAAATTTCTCATTTACAGTTGAATAGAATTTTTGAAAATACATATATACACTAACTTAAAAAAAAAAAAAAAATGGGTAATAAAACAAAAAATTTGCGAACAGAAAAGATTTTTTTTTGTATGTATACACTAATACAATTATACAATTATACCTTATATATAAATATGTATATACACCTATTGCATATATATGAACAAATATGAATATATATTGCATATATATGAACAAATTTATATGTTTAAATTTACTTTTATAATATACGTATAAGAAATACTTCCGTAAAAACGATTTCGACCAACTACGACATTATTATATGCAAAAGGAAGGGTACGTTATATAAGAGCAGGTACTTAATTTGCTAATAAGGGTTGGTTGACGCTGTGAATTAAATTGAAGCAATTTAACATGTGTAATTTAAAATGATTTTTAATCAATTTCATCTATATAATGGGGCTGTATCCAAAATCGCCCAAAAACAAACCGCTCAAAAATCAAATGACAAATCGTCTAAAATATCAAGCTTCTCTATAGAAAGCCGTTCAAAAGTTATATATTTTTTTTTATGAAAAGTCGCTAAAACATCTTTAACCCCTCATACCTCGCAAATGGTCTAGAATAGACCCCCCCTACTCCCATATAATTTTTTATTCGTTGTGATGTTCCCCATCACATCCTGCTCTATGTGCAAATTAACGCGGAACACTCTGTATATACTTATACGAGTATATATAAACATTCTGGAAAAGCCAATACCCTGATTTTGTAACCAACTCTAAAATCTCTGTTAATTCAGAATCTCACTTAATATACATGTAAATATTCTGAAAATATGGATATCCTGATTTTGAATCTAACTATAATAACAAAACAATAATAATCAAATAATCTTATGTTTGATATAACAAATAAAAAAAATGTTTGGCTAATTTGTTATTTTTCATTTTTGTATGGTTTTTATATGGTACAGCCTTTTATACTTGCATAATGAAAAAAATTGCTCAAAACTTGGAAAATAAAAAATGACTGATCGCCTAAAAATCAATTTACAAATCACACAAATTTTTTTTTCGGTGATCAGTAATTTTTGATTTTTGGACGGTTTGTTTTTGGTCAATTTCGGATACAGTCGTATAACGGCCTGTATCGGCCAGTCGTAAAAATTGTTTAATTATGAAATAAGATATCTAGTTCCATATAGGCTACAATTCGACTTCTATATTGTGGTTCTCCAAATGCACTAATAAAAGGTTCAACAATATTACAATTAAATATTTTAATTTAATTGGTTGATTCCTTAATACGGATATTTAACTCATATTTGTACGTTTTAACAAAAAAAAAAATCCATATTAAAAGTCATGACCAGTATTTTGCAAGGAAAAAAAACACTGCTTCCTAACCTCAAACATAAATTCAATTTTTGTGTTTTTTGTGAAATAGTACAAATTTTAACAAAAATAGTACTAAATAGAGTTTTTTTTTTTTTTTGTTTTTTAATAATTCTTTGTAATAGTCATATTTTTTGTTTCATCCGTTTTAGTTTTAAAAATTTTTTTAAAAAGGTACTAATTTAAAAGTATTTGTTATATTAGCAGTATTTTTTGTAGTATAATTTATTGTTTTATATAGTGGTACTTATATTATCATTTCCAATAAAAAAAATTAAATAACTTAAAATTTATGGTATGAAATGAGAAGTTCAGAGAAGTTAAATAAAGAAGATAAATGAAGTACAATAACCAATATATGTATTTAAAAATACTGAAGTTCAATAAATGAGGATGTCCTTGATAATATTAAACTTTATTGTTATACGATGTCTTCTATTTAATAACACAGAATATTTTTATGCACGCATAATAGTCTCGTGTATATTGAAATTGCTCCTTCTTTTGTAATACCTCGTAATAAGCATGGAATCGAAAATTAAACTTTGACAATTAAACTTTGTCCATCCGTCCGTCTGCTAATAAGCAAGATAACTCACAAACTAAGAAAGCTAGAGCCTTGAAATTAATACAAAAGATCTTTTAGATCAATTTCTAGATTTCCTATTTTTTTTTTTTTTTTTTGTTTGACATACGACCAAAACTTCGGGTACCTCTCGAACAACTAACTTTTTCAAGGCAAATTTTTCATACAAAAATTATATGAGTTTTCTTAAAAGCATAGTACCAGAAATTATAAAACACAGCCAAATTATTTTAAAATAATTGTTTTTGTGCATTTCGCTGCCACATAAATGTAGCAAGCAAATTACACAGCCTTTCTTTTTCAGGCGTGGCTGTAAATGTTGTAAGGGGGAAGTATTCTTACGACGTATGTGGGATTCGAATCCACATTCCATCGGTGTTTTTAGAGTGTATTTTATACGCTCTTACTCACCGAGGCCCCTTTTTAAAATAATGAAAAATTAAAAAAATTATAATATTATAAGTAAAGTGATATTAGATATATTGTATTTCGAACACAATAAGGGTTCATACAGGTATATAAGAGTTGACAAGTTGTACTGTTCTCTACCTTGTTTAATATCAATTAAAAATGAGTTAATTTTAAGTTTTACAGTACTAATACCGCCGTTATTATAACAAAATCTGTTACTTTTTTCGACATACGGTTTTTAATTTTATGAACGAATTCTATTTGGGTGATTAGTGCAATGATATATTCTTACTTCTAAATTTATTTATATTGTAAAGATCTGAGTCTATTTCATTCAGCCGAAAGATTTCTTCCCCACGATCTACCAATGTTTTGGCTTTTGCATTGTCTCTTGTCTATTTACTGTCTCTATTCTTGATTGGTTGAACTTGATATTTCTTTTAAACTTTTTGCTGCTTCCCGTAAAGAGTACGTAATTTTAGTACCTAATTTGAGTACCTAAAGTACAGATTCTGGGTTACTCTACAATTCTGAGTTATTACAAGATTTTATCAGCTCGATTGTGTGTTTTTTCTCATCATTTTCATATTTAACGATATTTATATAATGAGACGTAAAAAAGTTTGTAGACGTGTAGTTAGTGTAGTTACTAAATTCTTAGCCCCCATTACCTTTAGAATTTTATAAGGATATTAAAACTTTTCAAAAAGCGAATTATGCATTTGATTATTAAAGATAAAGATATTCTAATTGTCTTTCTAATTTTTTTATTTTTTCATGTTTTTTTTTTTTTTTAATTATTCATCATTATTTTCACATAATTTCACCTTAACACACTTAAAATCTCATATTTTCTTTTAATATTGTGATCAGATTTATCCAAAGTGTCAAAAGAAAAAAACCAAAAAAAAAACATTTATTTTATCCGGACCCATTTAAAATTTATTATAAAACAACAATAACAATCATATCGCCAGTTTAAAATTAGAAAAATTCCAGTGATTACGCTGTCAGCCTAATTAAATTATTAAAAAAACAAGGCAGACTGTAAGCCCGACGGTTTTTAAAGCGGCACATTTGCAAAAAACACAATTCAAACTGTTTAGAGCTGTGACTTGCACCAAAATTAAGAAAATTTCCGGTTTTCTAGCGTTTTTTAATTGTAAAACTACTACCCAGAGTCTGAGATACATACATGCGGACATAGGGTTCTTTTGGAATTTTCTCTGTCGAAGAAAAATTTGTACAGGTTACAGGTGAAACTGAAGAAACTGCGGAAACTTATACTATAGTTCTAAAAGTTTTTTCTTACCTAAAAATTTCAAGTCCCTTTCTAAAAGCGTGCAGGAGTTATGAAGAAAGAAAAATCATGCAAAATTTGGTTTTCTCATAACGGTAAATTTTAATACTAAATTTACAAAAAATGTATAATTTTGATATTGATTTATAAAGATAAAAATAATTCCTGTCGAATGACATTTTTAAATTGAAAAAATGTTAAGCAGAACCTGAGAAGCTTTTTCAAAGTTTGAGGAGTTGTAGCTCCGTGAGATGGATGAGGCTAGATGAAAAAGTTGTTCTACAACATAAATTTTTTTTTATAAGACCTATCCATAGTTAAAATTTTATTTCTCTATCTTTAACGGTGTAGAAGTTTTCTGAACAGACGGACCGATGGACAGAGTGAAACTAATAGGCGCATTTTTTTCAAAATTTTTTTTGAAATGTGCTAAAAAGATGAAAATTAAAATGAAAAATTCTTATATAGAAAAGGACATTGTAATATTTTTGGTTTTTCTTATTCTTAATTTTCCCGTTTGAAATAATTTAATTATGACAATATAAAATGAAATTTTTGTGTGCGTTTAAGAGATGTAAGGGATTCTACGTAAAACAATTTACAAACAAAAAGAAAAAAAACATATTATTAGAAGGCAAAGTAAAAATTATCATTGTAACTTAAAATGATGCAAAAAAAAAATTGTGATGAATATTAAAACACTTTTAAAAAACCATTAGTGTTAGAATTTTTTTTTGTTCTTTATTTTAATTTTTTTTTATCAAAAAATTAATTTAATGGAAACAGAAGACCTTTATCAAAATCATAATATTCATTTTAACACGTCCTCTTTTAAATTATTTAACAAGAATATAATTCTTATACTTTTACTAATCTAACCTATTACTGTTTGTCTGTCATTAACCATTTAGTGACAAATTTTTCTTTAAATCGTTATACTAAAGCTGAAAGCAATAAAACAAATCATTTGTATTACAGCGTACGCAAGAAGTTTATTTTCACTGTCTTGTACAAAAGCTACAGTCGAGTCATCAACGGTTTAATGAATATTTTGTTTAGTTTTTCTCTTTAATGGTGTTGTACTTGAACCAATCAAATGGGACCTCCCCTTTAAACCCGACATTAGCTTAGAATTTATGATACAATGCTTTTTGGTTTGATACAGTAAACTGGAAAATACGGTCTTACTAGATGTTGTGAGAAATGACTTAAAGGACGCAATTTATACGAGGAGTATTTTACTTATAAAGTAATTATTCTTTAATAGGCAATTATGCTTATACATATACATTACGTATCTTAAAATAAATTGCATACATTATGGCGCAATAAAATTTATCAATTTAACACTGTAATTATTCATACGGATAACAACGTACATTTTTTAAAATTTCTTCACATGTGTGTATGAATATAAAATGGGAAAATTAAGTGAATGTAATTGAAATTAAAAATTATAACTATAATCGTCCTCGCGCATAAACAGTTATTATTTTATTAGTATCATAAAAACGTATTAATAAATCCCAGGGGATCACAGATCGTAAAAAATGAAACAAACGAATTTTAAAATTTCATTTTTCCTGACAAAAATTTTTTTTTTTTTTTTTGTTTGTTGAACACTTAATAAAATTAACGCATCTCCAAAAGAATACTAATCAGATATATTTTCAGAATTTACCATACAAAATTTGAAATTGCTTTAAAATAATTTTTTTTTTTTTAAAGTACCTATGATAAAAAAACAACTTATCAAAAAATTCCATAATATTATTTGAAGAGAAAAAATAGAGATACTAAATTTATAAAATCACTTCAATATTAAAAAGGTATCAAGAACATAAAACCTTGATCAATCTTCTTACCTAAAATATAGAATTTTTATATTAAAATAAATGCCCAAAAGATAATACAATGATGGAATTTATGCAAAACAAATTAAAAAACATATAATTTTATGTCGTGTAGAACTGATATAGGATATAAGGTATATAACAAAATTATTTAAAAATTCTAAAAAACATTTAATTACTTTAAATAAAACTAATGAGTTTCAAATTTGTTAGATAAGAGTATGTAGAACAAACTGGATCATTAGACAAAGATAAACTAGATTATTTTGATTGGGATATAGAGTACAATAATAAGTGAACCAAAGCATTTTTTTCTTTAATCAAACAAATAATACAGAAATTCTGGAACCTGTAAACTATAATCTATATCATGTTTGCTTAGAAGATATTTTATACACAACCATTAAAAAATTGAATAACCGCATGCGTAAAATCAGTTGCAATTATTAAAACAACAGCCAAAACGTTTAGAGAAAAAAAACTATTTGCAATTGTTTTAGGTTATACTTATCGAAGACTATATTTATCAAAGATGATTATACTTATCAAAGATGATACTTATCGAAGATTATACTTATCAAATATGATACTTATCGAAGACTATACTTATCAAAGATTAAACCTAGCAAGGATTATACTTATAGACATTACCTTATATACTTTTCGCGGAGTTCTTTCTTCAATTGACGTAAAAGCAAATGGATTAAAAAATTAATAAATTAAACTTTACTAGATTATAGAAAGGTTTTTTATTATGTATAATTATAAAAGAAAACAATACTAGAATAAAATTTCATTGAAGCTTATCAATATTATATGGCGTGCAAATTTGTATATACAAATAAAACAAAATTACTTTACATATAAATATTATATAACATTATTAAGACATAATTTATTTTACATATCCCAAATAAATTTTTTTTATTTTATAATGGCATTATAATCGGAAATTTAAAATTATTTGTTACACAAATTGCGTAGAAAAATTAAATATTATATCTTTTTTTTGAAATTATAATATGTAAATAATTAGAAAGTTTTTCTTTTCGAGAATTTCGGTAAGTAAGCAAAAAAAAAGTAAAAATAATAAAATAATATTACCTTTTATTATTAATGTAAAAAGAAATTAATAAAAATTTTAAATAAAGTTTAAGTTTTATTTCATTATTTTATATTCTTAAAGAAAAACTTTAATTAAACATTTTGAATGAATGAAGGTAAAACTTATGCTCCATGATAAGTCAATTCTTCTAACCAAAAAATATTTAATTTTCAAAAATAATGATAAAAAATTATGTGACCGAAATCATTTTTCTCAACTTAAAATAATAAATATTAAACATCGAGGTCTTGGTAGCCTAGTGAGTAAAAGGGTATAAAATTCGCTGTATATGATAACATGTATAATACCCATAAATTCAAGAAGAACATCAATATCTTTGCTCTAAATAATTTTCCTAGCATTCAATAACTTCCTATATTTTCCAATTTTATTCCTATTTTCCCAATACCCAAACCAAACAATACTTTATATCATAGGTTCCAACCTAATATTTAGTTTGAAATGGAAGATGACGTTTAGTTGTTTAACGTCCAACAATACCAAAGAGAATTAGTCGCGTTTATCTCATTGGTATTTTTCGAGATTCCCAACAACCCGCTTATCAAAAAAAAAACACCGAGAAAGTATCGGTTCGAATTCTACACACGCCGTAATAATAATTCTCCCTTATGATAGTTAAAGCCACAACTGTAAAGGAGAGACAGTGTAATTTCCCTGTAATATTTATTTGGCAAGGGAATATACAAAAAAACCAATTTTAAACTTAAAATAGTTGATCTAGAATTTCTTAAAAAAATATTTATTAGATATAATAATGCATTTGACAACAATTTTTTATTCCTATAGGAGAATAATGTCGAATACTGTAAGTTAAACTTTTTATTTTATATAATTAAATTATATAATTCGATTTATTTTCCTTATCCATAGTTCTTATTTTTTTAATCAGCACAAATAATTTCATATAGTTAAATTTATTTTAATTTCTCGTAAACGAATACATTAAAACTTAAGTAAAACTTTAATCAAGATTTCCAATCTGATTTTTGTTTTAATGAGATGTGTTTTAGATTTGTTCCATTTCGACATAGGTAGATTATAATATAAAAGTCACTATATAGGTTTGCAGTAACGTTATATAAAATTGAATTTTATGTAAATTTAAATAAAACAAAGCAAAATATAAAATCAGAGGTTTCTAAAGACCCACAATTTGCAAAAAGACAAATAAAAACATAATTGAATTTAGAATTGTGATTAGAACCGAAGTTTCTAAATTTTCTTTAAATTTTATATGTATGAAAAATTGTATTAAATCAAGCGATATTTTCTTCAATTTTACATTCAACGTTGACACTCAACGAATTTTTTTTTTAATTTGACGAAATGAATTAATTTATAAATAGTCATCTCGAAAATTTTTTAATATTTTTTTGTTAATCGCAGTGTCATTTGTTTCTTATTAGAACATTTACTTAATAAAATTAAATTACGACCAATGACGTCACGAAACTTTACTTCCAACCCCTCCTTCTACTCAAGATTCATATCTTTGAAAATGTATCATATTTAAAATTGAGTTTTTTAACAAAAATGCACTTGCAAAAAGTTCAGCCCATGTGTTAAGATAACCCTATATAATTAGGAAAAATTATTAACATATATAAAAATATAATGTTAAAGCTTCAACTTTTGCATTTTACTTTGAAAATTTGTGCAAGTGTCTAAAAATACCAATTTCAATTTTTAACCCCTATAGCACTTAAACAGAATGAGATACAGAAAGAATCTCTCACAATTTCCAAGTTCTAATTAAAATCGCGCCATAGTTAAAAAAGAAGCAAAATTCTTTCTTCACCTAACAATAAATTTAAATACTAAATTACAAAAAGCTTTATCATTTTTATACATATTGATTTAGAGAGCTAAAAAAATGTCCTGTCATTTGACGTTTTTAGATTGGAAAAATGTTAAGACGAACCTGAGATATAAAAAATTTACAAATAGAGCTTTTTTCAAGTTGTAAAAAGTTGTTCTACAACAATAATTTGTTTAGGAAATCTATTCATAGGTAAACTTGCATTGTTCTATCTAAAACCCATATAGAAGTTTTCTTAACAGATAGACAGACGAACGGACTTAATGAAACTAATACAAATGTTCCAATAAAAATTAAAAATATTCATCAACATAAATATATATTATTTTATACCTTGCATTAATTTATTTGCTTAAAAATTATTTCAGTAAAAATAAGTTCAGTTGTCACAAATGTCAGAGCTGCATAATGTTCTTGTAAAATTTTACAATTGTGAATTATTTTTGAATCAATTGTGAATCAATTTTACATGGTTTTTTATTAAGCTCATATAATCTTATCTTTAAATTCCATGTGAAACTATATTACTACTAAAGATATCCTGTCAGAAATAGTGCCAAAAAAAAAAAAAATTAAATAACAACTAAAAAAAAGAGGATTATTTCAATATGAAATAACACCCCAAAACTCAAAATGGAATATTCCCGTAATAAAGTAAAATAACCCCTCAAATTAAAAGAAATAATCCTCCAAATTACTCCTAATTACTCCTTTATCAAAAATTACTAATAATTACTTGTTTTAAAAGCTGGTTTTTTGTTGGTGTCGTAGGAGCATGTGTCTGATTATTCGTCGTCATATGAGAGTAGATTTTATCATTTTTTGTCAAAGCAATTACTTTATGTAACTTTCTACCCAGTTTTATCAGTTACTGTAATTCAAATTCAAAATTTATTAAAGTATATTGGAAATTTTTTAAGCAGAAACCTTAGGTAGACCTTAAATCTTTGAAATATCTTTCAAATATATTAAATTATAAAATTAAAAATCTATAAATCTTAACATTCTAATATAGTATATTTTATTTTATATAGAAATCTTTAAAATGAATTCATATTATTAATTTTAGTACTGTAAAAAAAAATTTGAATTTCTTTTGATTAGATTAATTTAACATTGTACTCATTTACAAATACTTCTATTTACTATTAAAGAGACTTAATATCTAGTTTCAAGTAAATGTACATTGATTTCAAATAAACAAATAAATAAATTAAAAAAATAAAAATTTCATATTTTGGCGCGTTATTTTTCAAAGTAAACTTTGCACTGTTTAATTTTTTTTTTATAGGAAATATTTCTTTCGGAATTATTTTCGTAATCCATCCTAAAAATCAGGAATATAATCTCAAAAGAAAAATTTTACAGTAAACTCTTAAATTTCATAAAGGAAAATTTTACGATACAGAGAAAAACTTCGAAATAAAGACAATTATCTGACTCATGGCGCAGTGGTTAAGTCGCCAACCTTTCAATCGAAGGGTCTTGGGTTCAAATCCCACTCAGGTCATATAAATAAAAAAAATGTATATGTAGTAATTTCATATCGTAATAATGTATATCGTATAATTAATGGTAGTAAAGTAATAACAATAACAATAATAATAATAATAGCTGCTACAGTGGAGCTATCTTTGGTTATATCATTCAGTAAGGTGTTATATACTACTGCATGTTGTAACTGTTAGCAAACGGCTATAGTCACTGTTAGCAAAATAGTAATAATAATAGGCGGATTCATTGTTTCTTTAGAGTCTCACTTTCAATTCAATGTTTCCATATCATTTCCTATCCTTTCCTAATTCATACTTCCTAGCCAATATACTGCATTCGCTGGTAAGGGTTTCATCCCATTATATTGCCTAAAGGGGGAGGTGGGTTTAGTCAGTAAGAATCTGACACTACCACCGGTAAATTCTTGGTGTCTTTGGAAGATTCCCACCTTTTTTAGTAAACAAAAAAAAATTAATTATAGTTCAAAATATCATATGACATTTTTCAATAAATGAACAGAGTTAAAAGTTGTAATTAAGAATCCAATCAGAAATTTAGTAATGTAATGACAGTAGAGCATGACAAGGTTATTAGGCTCTTATAAAATATTTCCAAATAAAACATTAACTTTCCGTCTATTATAATGTAAATATCAGATGTTATATATTGCAACATAATGTAAAATTATTATATATAATTTATCAATTATAACAAAATTATATATATAATATGTAGGTACATAATACACTTTACAATTTTTTTTTTTGTTTTTTCTTTGTTTTGTAAATTAAAACAATAGAAACTGACATAATCATTATCCATATAAAAATAATCCAGTCCTTCTATCTGAATTTATTTCATTTCTTTATATATTGACTCAAATATATAACAATAGAAAATTACGCCCTATATATGTATACATAATGAATAAATTTCCTTGATTTCATGTTTTCATATTATTGTTTTTATTATTATTATTTTTTTTTTTTTTTTTATTATTTAATGTTAATTGTAATTAATTGTAATAATCGCTTTTATTATTAAAAATTACCTTTAATTAAACTGATTTTATTTTGTTTTTATTTTTTTTTTCATTTATTTTCACTTGGTACCTTCTATTGTATTAACATTTTAATTGACATCCCTTCTATGAATTATTAGAATTTTTCAAATCAACCGAAAAGAATATCTCCTTTTTTTTTTTTTTTTTTCAATTTATTTTCCTTGAAATTTTCTATTGAGTTAATTACATAAAAAAAAAAAAAAAAAATTAATTTTTATTAAATTCATTAATATTTTGAACCTTTTGTAATACACCATAATATAATTATTGAGGATATTTTTGTATTCCTATTGTTTTATTTAATGGAGGCCATTAGCATTCTTACAATGAAATTCTATACTTAATAATCAACAAAAAAAAAACAAAAAATTAAATTAAAACAATAAAATACTTAAAAATAATATAAAATTCTTGTTAATTCTAATTAAAGAATTAATTAATTCAATATAATTTTTTTTTTTTTGTTTTTATGGTAATTTTAAGGATTTTTTTTTTTTTGTAATAGGTACTAATAATATTAGAGAATTTAAAAAATTAAAGAAGAATTTTGTTAAAAAAAAAAAAAATGCTTTTGCAAATTTTTTTATTTAACTTGACTAAATTTACTATTTTAAGTATATTCTATAATTATAATTTAGTAGTTTTCAGCCACACACTACGTATTATGAATTCCGTTTCAAGCTTTGAACATCAGTAACTAAATATTTTTTACGATTTTACCACTATAAAACCTATACATAATATTAATAATAAAAAACAAACAATACATTTCATATTTATATTACAGTAGTATGGTACCTACGATAGTGGGTAGTATGAAGTAACAAAACGTACACAACAGAATAACAAAAAAAAACAAAATTATAAGAGACATTCCCACTTACTCTCTTTAAAATTGTGTATTCTTTTTTTTCCTCTCGAGTCACGAGTCTCGATTCGACACGACTCGACCTCAACGGCTCAACTATTCTTATATAAATGTATGTAATGTACTTAACTTATGCATGTGTAAAGAAAAAAATTTAAAAATTGATAAAAATCGTCATTTATCACAATATTTATTGAAATTTTAAATAATGATGAATGATATTAATCTGATATTAATAATCAATATGTATCTAAGTATGTACTTATGAATAACCAGCGGGCGAGTCTCTTTAAAATTCAAATATATAATTGTTTTGGTTTTTTATTTTTCTATTAAATTGTTGCATTTATGTATGAATGTTTGTATATTATTTGAAGCGATTTTCTAATTGTATTCTTTTTTTAATTCAATTTCTTCTCATATACTTAAATTTGAGTATACAGCAGTTCTTATAACCAAAATTAAATTTGAATAATTTTTTATTTTTAATTATTTTGTATGTCAATTTTATGCAGGGTTACCATTTGTACAATTGTGGTAATATTTGTACGGTTTTCTCGCCCTCTGTACCATGTTACATGTACAATCTTAATCAAGGATTGTACGACAAATAGCTATAGGGTCCTTTTAGATTTTAAATTTTTGACATTAGGGCAAGGTAAAACGAACAACGGCAATATTGTTACAGACAACGTTGCTCATAAAAAAAATTTAACTGTATTTTGCTCCAACCTTTGTATGTGCATTTTCCGAATGTTTTACGGATACCTATTCTGTTTTCACCACGTACCTTTAAAATATTTATTACGAACTCGATAAATAAATAGACATAATAGTTCTCTCTCACAATACTAAATAATCTAAATTCTAAATATACGTACACCAACTACAGGCTCTTTATACAATTTTATACAATTCTATTTTGGCTTTATTTTAAAAATAATTTCAGTTAGTGTTTTGAGGAATTGGGTTTGGCTTTCTGAATTTTTACGGATTGTACTTTTTCCATAAATTCTATTTTTCTAAACTGCGACTGTCTATTATATGAATTGGGATTCAACATAAAATTTGACTACACATTAACAGGGGCCCCTAGTCATTTATATAATTTTAGTAAAATTAAATAATATCGAACTTTTTCCTAAAAATTATTCTTTAAGTTGCACTGAACTATTTAAAATTAGTATCTTTTTTTTTTGTAAAAATATATAAAACATTGCAGAATTACCATAACTATATAACTTATATGTATTATGATTTATGATGGTTCCATTAGCAATCTCTCTCGCTGATTTCTATCCACCACTGGATGTTAGCGGTCATATGTCCTGGAAATTGAATTAAATTCTTGATAAAATACTTCTTTATTCATTTCGATTCATCTCTTTGTGTACCAAATCATCAAAATTTAATACACCTGTCCAATTCCTGATGTTACGTAACCAAGACATTTATTTTTGACCAATGCCTCTTTTACCTTCAATTTTACCTTGCATAATACGCTGTAGAAGCTCGTATTTTTGACCTAGCATCACGTTTCGGATCATATGCTATTTTTCTTCTTTTTTTTTTTTGATAGGAAGCTCTCGTCCTTTATTTATTCTTCAAACAAATTCAATATTTGTGACACGATCTACCCAACAAATTTTCAGTGTTCTTAGATAGAGCCATATTTCAAAGGTTTCGAATTTGATCATATGGGTGGTTGTCAAGGTTCAAGTTTCTATTCCATATAATAGAACGGACCATACATAGCATTTCATAAAACGTAGACAAAAATCTAAGTTCAAATCTCTGCAACGAAACAAGTTTTTGTCCTTAATAAATGCACTTCTCGCCATTTCAATACGAAACCTTATTTCTTGTTCACAAGTTCAATGTTCATTCAGTCAACACCCAAGATACTTGTAGTTAAAAATTCGTTCAATTGAAAGATGGTCGACTGTATAACGGTAGCTGCGGTATATGGTATGTTTTACATATACTTATGATCATAAATTTTGTTTTTATCGCATTGATTTTTAGACCAAAATTTATGCTATGACGATTAACTTTATCTACTAAATGTTGTAAATATCTTAAATTATCTGCCAAAAGGGTTGTGTCATCAGCATATCTGATGTTATTATTATAGATGCTCTTAACTTTGATACCTATTTCTACAGATTCTAATGCTTTTTAGAAGATATTTTCTGCGTAAAGATTGAAAAGCTAAGATTATAAGATACAATTCTGACGAACTCCTCCCTTGATTGAAATGTTTTGGGTCCGCGCATCTGATGTTTTTATGTTGGCTATCTGATACCAGTACAAATTTTCAATGCATCTAATAGTTTTTTTATCAATATCTATTGTTCTCAATATTTCCAGTAGTTGATGATGTTAAACCTTATCAAACGTTTTCTCATAGTCTAGAAAACATACGGTAATATCTTTCTTGACATCACAACAATTTTGAACGAGTACTTGAATACAAAAGAGAGTTTCCCTTGTACCCTTTGTATTCAAATTGTGTTCCCTACCTATGATGTATATTAAAATAATGAGAATAAAAGTGGAAAAATGTCAGCAATGGTATTCTTAAGTGGTATACGAGTACAAAGAAAATAAAGTATTTACTACTTTTGATGAAAATGAATCCGATGTATATTCAAGTGAAATCGAAGTTGAATATGAGACCTCAAATATTAACCAATTACAGAAGGTCCTCTTAAATGTATGCTGTGTTAGTTTGGCGTATCCATTTATTGTTCTTTTAGCATGCCATCCTCTGTCAAAATATGTCACTTATATCAGATATTGCTACAAGCTAAAGCATTTGCAGATAACCAAAAACACAATTACCTCTAATTTCACAATATACTTGAATAGGTAACTATTATATTCAAGTATTTTGACATAAATTATATTGCATAAAATCAATTTTATTTAAATAAAATTATTACATTAATAAAAACTGGTAAAATTAATTATTTATTTCAAATTTTCTGACTTTGTACATTATAAAATGTGTTATTCAACTTAGTTAATTTTACTTTTTCCAACTTAATTCATAACGTCATAAGTATTTATAACACTATGAATATTTTATATCTTCTTTAAAAGTATATTATCAATAGTTACTCGAATTTGTATAATAAATTTTGTATTTAATCAAAATCACTTTTAAAGTGGCGGTCATCACGCTGATAAAAGGCGAACAATTTGTTAAGTAGTGGCCACACATACTTAAATAATCGGGCGATTTTTAAAACTAAATTTGTTTGAATTTTAGACCGACAAAATTTTTATAAATGAGAAAAAGCATTACAATATTTTAAATAATATTATTTTGTAAAGCCTATGTTTCTTTTTATTCTATTAATTTTATTATTTTTATTTACTATTCAACAAATTAAATTTATTAATTTAAAATTAAATTAAATTTATACTTAGGATACAATAATAAACTTATTTTAAAACTCTTTCACTTGAAAGAAAAATTTTTTTTTTAATGCATTTCTCTGCCACATAAATGTGGACAGGAAATTATACAGGCTTTCCTGTTCAGGCGTGGCTGTAAATGTCGTAAAGGGGAATAACTCTTACGACGTCTGTGGGACTCGATTCCACACTCCCTCGGAGTTTACAGCATATTTTATACGTTCTTACCCACTAGGCCACCGAGGCCCCCAGAAATTTTTTTATAATTACCAAGTTAAATACCAAGTAAATAAAATTTACTTTAGGTAAATTTTGTAATTATATGACAGCTATCTATTTTCTATTCTATGTATGTATATAATTTGTATTTAATTTAGGCTATGATGATTTTTGCGTTTCTTTTGTTTTTATTCTTTACATAAAACAAAAAATACATAGATACGTGACACTATACATATGTATCTTTAAATATAAATCTCATAGCTCTATAAATATGTATATCATCATTCATACACAAACTATAGCAATAGCATATATCGTATATTAAAGAAACATAAAAATCGGAAAAAGAAAAATGTCGCCAAAAAACATTGACTGCATCAGTATTGTCATATGTTAGTAATATTTAACCTACTCATATATTAAATTTTTTTTCAAATCGTTCGGCAGTTCATTATACAACTTTAAACAGTTATACAAACAATTATTTTTTTGATGATTCGTTCTAAAAAGACTAAGATAAAAATTCCATATATTCCTTGTATTATAAGAATGGACATCAATCATTCTATTTAAAATGAAGTTATGCTTAATGAGATTATTTACAATTTTAAAAGCTGTCATATATAAGTCATATTTGCGGATGGACAAAAAGCTAATATACTTATCATTGTATAGCAAATTAGTTGGATACCTGTTTGGATAGTAGTGAATAATTTTAATGACATTTTTATGAATTATGTCTAATTTATTTAGCGTGCCTTGTTGAGTATTGCTCCAAATCGGGTTTAAATAAGTAATATTTGATAATATGTATGAAGACTAAATAATATATAAAGTATCGTAGTTAAAATATTTACTCATGCGCCTCAAAATGCAAACGAAAGGTATAATTTTCTTTATTACATTATCTATATGATTGCACCAATTTAATTTATTGTCTATTATTAAACTTAAATAATTAAAATGTTGAACGGTTTCAATAATTTCATTGTTGAAATAAAAGTTAATATTTGAAACTTGTTCGTTTTCAAATAGCATTATTTTAGTTTTTTTTATATTTAATAGCAGACGATGTTTGCTTAACGATTCTTCAACTAATTTGAAATCATGTTTAATATTATTTCTCAACTCATCCTAGTTACTTGAACAATAAATTTAAATTTTAAAATAGCGTCGTCTGCATAAACCTGTATATGACCCTTTAGATTCAAATATAATAAATCATTAATATAGATTTTTAAACAAATCAGGGCCGAGGATTGATTCCTGTGGAACTCTCTTTTTCGTATTTTTCGATTGGCTTAGACTATTATTTATGCGTACTTTCTGTTGTCTGTTGTATAAATATGATTTGAAGAAAGCTATTTGATTTGAGCTGAAATTCATTTTACTAAGTTTAAATAAGAGAATTTCGTTATCTACGCAGTCAAAGACCTTTTGAAAATCAAGAGAAATGCAAGCTACATAATTCCCTTCATCAGAGTTCTTAGAGATAAAATCTGTTAAACTTAGGCAACTCTTAAACTTAGATTTTAAAAAAATAACTTAGATTTTTTAACTTTCTCAAAATGATATTATTATGCTTACTAAATACTCAATAAACACTTTTCATAGAAAAAAAGAAATATTCGATTATAACTTTCATTAAAATATGTATATGAAATTTAATTGAAAAAACAAAAAACATTTTCCTTTTTAAAGAAGTAAAAAAAGCTTTAATTTAATTTAAAAAAAAAAAGATAAAAACAAACAATCGATATAATATATTTTTTCTTTCTATTCCTAATTAATCGAACAATTCAAAATTTTTTTTTAACAATTACCAAACAATTTTTGGATATACTTTACTTTAGGTACATTGTCCGATTGCCTTGATATACTCAAATGAGACAAACTGTAGTAATTTTAAGTATATCATGTTAAGGGTTGTCCACAGACCTATGTTTTGGGACTACAACGGCTTTTATAGATCCAACATTTTTTACGATATTTTTCGTTATTTAGGCATGTTAAATATGAAATTGCATTTTTATTAAAATTGTTTTTTCAATTTCGAATTTCTAACCTCTGAGGGGACTATTTACCAAATCGTACCATACTTATTATATACCGTTGAAAAGAACGTGAAGAGACCTTTCTAACCCTATAAAAATAATATATAGTGTCTTTGAAAATTTATAAAGTATAATAGTTTCTAGAAAGTCTAGAAAAACATTTTTTTTTATATCAAAATTTCCCGTTTGAACTGCAGTATCTTAGAAACGTTAGCACTGATTAAGATGAAACAAAATATTTATTAAACACAATAGTATGTTCCACAATGTTGTAAAAAATTGGTTCCTGTATACTATAGTAGACGAAAATATAACGGTTTAGGCAAAATACTACAAAATGTTAGGAACATTTCAAAATAATCAATTTGACCTTTAAATGACCTTTGCGCCAAAAGTCATGTTCCAGGAAATATAGGTGACGTCACTACGTACCGTTATGTAAAATTCAATCAAGGCAGTCGAACAATGTACCTAAAGTAAAGTATACCCCAATTTTCAAACTATTTTGATATAAACAAAGAAAATCTAACCATATTATAAAAATTTTGAAAAAAAAAAAAAAATCATTTGTAAATATTGAATTGAAACAATTGAATTCTTTCAAATAAAGAAAAGTTTTGCTTGCAAAAATTTTTAAACTATGCAAAACAAAAGAAAATTAGCCAATTCAAATAAAATTGACTAATTTCTTCTCTTTTTGTTTGTTTAATATTATCCTTCAAAGAAAAATTAAAAATCCAAAAAAAGAAAGAGAAAGAATAACGAAAATAAAAATATAAAAACATGAGCAAGACTAGGGTTACCATCTCTACTCCATTTGGAGTTAACTACTTCAGTTTGGTCTCTTAAGACTTTCTACTCCAAAATCAACTTCAATTTTCAATTTGACGAAATCTAATACAATTTTACTACAATTTTTTTGCATTTAACACAATTTCAAATCAAATAAGAATTTTAAAACAGACATAAAAACAGGAAAAATTTATGGTCTGTCTGCATATAAAAAATATTTTTCACTAGAGCAACAAAAATTAATTATATTCAACTCCATAAAAAATTTTCCTGCAACAAAAATTACTTCCAACAAAAATTACTTCCAATATAAATTACTTTTTTTTTTTTTTTTTTCTTAAAAAATTTAATATAAAATTATAAAATCTATAATTTATTTTATATCCATTTTTTATTTATTTTTTTTTTATAAAAAATAAATAAATTTTGGATTTATTTAAAATCAAAGATATTGGCCTCGGTGGCCTAGTGGGTAAGAGCGTATAAACTACGCTGTAAAACACCGAAAGGGTGTGGGTTCGAATCCAACACACGTCTGTAAATATATTTTTTTTAAATGACAACAAAGCGACGCTATGTTTAAGGTGATGACTCAAAGCTCGCGTCGCTTCTAGCGTCGCTTTGACGTTTAAGTAGAATACATTAGTTTAAATGGAACTTGACCAAATAGAAAAGCAACGCTACAGTAGAGCAACTTTTTACTTTTACTCGCGTTCACAATAATTTTTTTTGTTTTTTTATTTTTTTTTTATTTTATATTGGTTGTTGGTCATAAAGCGACGCTAGAAGTGACGCGTGCATTGGGTCATCACCTTTAGGTCATCAAAGAAACTCTATATTACTGCATCGCGCAATACAACACTCGAAACGACATTTAAAACGAGGTCAACATTTGATCAGCCTCTTAAGATCTATATAACATTCGAAATTAAACATTATAGGCTTAGAAATAATATTGAATTTAAAAACACCTTTTCAATAACTAAAATACATATGTCATCAAATATTTTCAGATTTTTACAGTCAATTTAAAATGTCTAACATTCTTTGTACTAAAATTTTTTGAATCGCAGACAAATTTCATAACATTAGGCCATGTAAAACTGACAAAAAGTTACGATCTCTATAATAGATTGACAGCATTTTGAGAAAATATAGGTTTCATTCAACTTTTAAGTATTTGTTGTTGAAAGATCGAAATATGTTTGTGTATAATTTTGATTTATAAAGTTGAATTAGATACACAAACATTTGTAGGTTACAATTCATAAAACTTAGATTAAATTGATGAAAGAAAATATTCTAATTTTTTTTCAAAAATGGAAAATAAACTGACAGCAATAAACCCTTTTCAGATTTTCAATTTCTTAGAGACAGTTGGAATGAGATTATTATTTCTTTTTATTTATTATTATTTCTTTATTATTCATAAAGAATAATAATATGATTCATTTAACTTTATTTCTACTAAGCTTGTTATTCCATTGTTAGTTAATAGATGTGAAATTTTGATATTACAAAACTTAAAATATTCTTCCAACTAATTATTGCAGAGATTTTAGATTCGATACTACATAGAACAAAATTTTGTATACATATTCCTTTTTGTAATTTTTATATTTTTCCTTTCCGTTTTTCAGGTTGTATTATCCGTTTTGCACTAGTTGCAATTGAATTAAAGCCAATGGAAATCCTTAAATTTTTTAAATTTATAAATTCTACCCAAATACAAGCTTCCAATACATTTGTTAACTGTTTGATTTATGAGAAAATAATTAAACTAATAACTGCTAATACTTAAAATTCATTAAAATTCTAATGAAAAGCTATCTTATAAATATGTAATTAAATTTAAATATAAGTGAAAAATTTATTTTTTAAAATCAAAACCTTTCTAAATAAAAAATCTTTTAATCCAATATCGTTTTTCAGATTTTTAATACCCTCACTATAATACCATTCTCAAATCATTTATAAATTATCTATGTACTATTAATAAACAAATAAAAGAAGATATAGAGTTACACAAAAACAAATAAAGAAAATGAAAATGAAAAGGATATAATCATTTTATTTTCACACATAATTAACTAAACCCAAAAAAAAAAAAATTAAAAAAAAAAAACAGAATTCAAATGTTGTACTAAAGGGGTTAGAAATGAAATGAAGCGACATTAAAAGCGGAAGTATCAGTTGAAAATTGCTTAGTACTTCAGAATATTGTGAATGATTACATGAAAAAGGAAAAAAAAAAAAACTAATAATAAAAAATACTAAGAACATAGCAAAAAAGAAACAAATAGAAAAGGACAAAAGGATACGATAATGTTAAAGTGTTTTATGTTCGTTCAGGGGATAATATAATTTTTTTTTTTTTTCGTTTACGTTAAAACAAAAAAAAAACCCTTTTAAAGAAAAATGGAAAACAAATTCACAATTACTTCAGAAATTGTTTCAACTTATGAAGTATTTTTAATATTATCGACTGTTTTTAATGTACTTATTTATATATTTAGTTTTGTTAGTCTGACATATTTAAATAAATTTTTACTTTCTTGTATGTAAATTTCATATGAGCAAAACTATTATTTAAGATTTTTATGGGTTTTGATGTATATTAGGCTGCCCTCAATTGAAAGTTTATTTTGCTTTTTTGGTATTCGTATATCGTATCTTTGTAATCTCTGTCAATTTAAGCCCAATAATTTCAAAAACCGTTTTAAACTAAGTGAATTTCGTAATTTCGAAAATTTAGTTTTTTTATAAATATAAATTAAGTTTGACAACCCAAATTTGTACATATAAAAACAATGTATAGGACAACTAAGAAAAGTTAGTATGTAATTATTTCCAGTTTTTCAAAATTGTTTTTCAATAGTTTCCCTTTGCTGGGGATAGTATAAAATTATTTTATACTTATAATTATAACAGGGGGTAGTCTGCTATTTTTGTGTTATACAAAAATTTCGGTTTCGACAGCGAATTTCACGGGATCAAATCTCGGCTGAATGGAGCAGAACATGAAGCGGAAATAAATATATATATGTTTTTCATGCGGTCTCATTTAATAACCAAATAACCAAAGATCATCATAACAAGACCTTTTAAAATTAATAATTAAAGAAATAAAAGCTAAGTTAAATATGAATTATTAATAACTTATTAGATGCGCTATTATAGTCCTTAAGCCCTTATAGAAGTGAAAAGAAGAAAAACAAATAAAAGTGTAGTTTATACTGTGTCAACTCTAAGATACTCGCACGAAAATAATATAATATGCTGTATCTATAAAATGTATGTAAATTTTCAAGATATATTACTGCTACTTGAACTCAACTCCCCAAAGCAACCAAAATTCATAATTATATCCATAAAACTTGATCATCTTTATAGCTTAATTAAATTCCAAGATATGCAATCTACTTCAACATATTGCGCTAAAGTAACCAAACTTCATAGGAGTTATTGCGATAAAGTTTGATCAATTTTTAGAAAACTTCCTCAATTTAAATAGCACAACTAATAATTTTGTAAAAGTTACATGGTAGAAATTATTTCAGTACCTTATAACTCAATTATTTTTTGAATTATCATGCAGACTGACGGTCCAAAGTACATGGCTAAATCGATTCAGAATTCGATTCTGAGAAAGAATATAGTATATGTCATATCTAGCTCATCTCGTGTCACAAACATTAAAATTTATTATACTGTGAGAACAACTCTCATATGAGGATAAAAAAAAAAAGAGAATTTGATCAAATACTTTTTGACAGAAGCTGTTTAATAATAAAGAACTTTATAATTCATAATAAAAAAAAAGAAAACTAGAAACAAAATTAAATTACAATACATAGGTAATAAAAAAATATGTTTTCATTAATCTTTAAATACTTAATTTATTAACTGATTTTATTCAAAATACATACCATAATTAACATATTTCAACTTCACTTGGTTTTCAACTTCAGATAAATCATTTTAAATAAAAAAATAATTTAAAAAACGATAATATATTACAAATGTATTGAATTTCCATATTCAATATTAAATGATTCAACTATAATAAAACCATAAGTTCTAAATACAGTTAATGAATCAATAGGTACAGTAAAATTCATTGGTAATAATTGTAATCAATCTAATATTGCATCAAAATGATCAACATTCACTTCAAGAATATATTTAAATTTTACTTTTTTCATAAAACGTGGATAATATTCATCATAACTATGCCAATTTCCATTAGCATTTGTTCTTCTATATACAATTTTACAATCAAACGAAGTATATAAATCATATTCAATGGTGGAACTCAATAAATCTTAAACCATTTATTTATGTATATTACAGTTATCAAAATATTAAATTAATAATATTAATCTTAAGTCGATAACAACTGAAACGGTACGTAACGATGTCGTGTAATGAACATAACATAATATAGTAAAAAGTTTAATATAAAAACATTTAAATGACATTTAATAATTAAAACGCTTATGGCAACAATGTTCAAAAAGATTTTGATCAACTACAACTAAATGATTAATGCCATTATTGAAAAGTTTTCAATACTATTTATACATATATTATTGATAATATACCTATAGGTATATAAATCTTCTTTTTCATTCGACAATATATACAAGAAAACTAAAATAAATTACAATATTGTATATACTTTAAAAATCATTTCAATGCACGTTATAGTGTGAACACAACTCATTCCTGAAAATAAAATAAAAATAAGCTTTGCTTGTTAAACTTTTGTTTTTAATTATTGAAACTATAATTCTTATTAAGATTTTAATTTTAATTTATTTCTTTTATTTTGATTTAAAATTCGTTTATATTGGAGTAGGAGCCGATTAAGGAGGAGTGAAACGGACAAATTTCTGGAGCCGCAATGTTTGGGGCAGCAATAAAATGTAAAAAGTTAATTTTTCAATATTCTGTCATTTGCGCATTCAAGGAAAATCTCAATTTCTGCGCGAACAAAAATTGTATCGCGCATTATTTTCACAATTTTCTTTCAAATTATCAGTAATTATATCTCATTTTTTCCAAGTTAGTCATTTTTTCTACTTCACTTTTACACTAAATACCTACAGAATTTTTTTATTAACTAAATTCTTATATTATGTTAATGCCAATAACACAATAGCAACTGATTGTACGAATTATATACGTTTAAAAAATTAACTTATATTTTTTTGACTGAATACATAAGGATATGAAATTACTTTAGAAGAAAAGAGAAGGGAACATAATCTTGCCGTTCTAGTAATAAGAATTCTATGATTAAAACGAAAAATTTTTATTTTAAATAAAATTCTATTCTTTTTACAAAAAATTAAGAAAGAAAAGTTTTTTTCTCTATTTTATCGTAAATATTTACTTCAATATTTTATTTTTTCAATATTTTAAGTTGAATTGGAAATAATTTTAAAAATATTGCAAAAAAAATAAATATACTGACCAAAACAGATGATTTATTTGACACTTTGACACAATGTGTATTGGAAGCGAAAAAAATTAAACAATCTTTTGCGGCTGCGAAACGGCTGCTTTTCTACAATTTCATACAATTTAATACATTTTAGTTCTATTTTGAGCAGCGTATTAATTGTAATTGTAGATTTTTTTTTGTTGACCTTTTTTTATTAAATTTTACCACGGGCAGCGGTAGAGCTAGATCGGTCCCTGTATTAGACGCTGATTGTTTAAAAAATTTTAGATTAAAATTGTCTTTTTTTATTACCAAATTATCTTTATGATTCAAAACAAATAAATTTTTTATTAATATATTTTTTTTTAAATCTGAACCAACATCATTTTTAGAAAATGCCATTTATTCGTTTATATATAGGTATGTAGAAACTTTCTTACACCGCTTGAGGTAAGCCCATCAAATCCTTAATAGGTTATTTCGTTAAAATTTCAATAATATATATATATATACATATATATATATATTACAGCATTTCTATCCTTCCTTCCGTCCCTTCTTCCTCCCGAAGTTGAAAAGAAATTATTTAAAAACAAGTATTCATTTCTTGCAAAATATTTTGAATTTCTTATTTAATTTCATCATAATATTTTCTTTTTTCCATTGATTCCAATTTAATTATATTAAAATTGAAATATTTGGAAAAACCAACAAAATTATCCTATATAAGAAGGATGCTAGGATGCTGAAGCTTTCACAAATTTATTTACACAAATTTCATTCAATGATTCATTTATATTTAAATTTAAAATCCTTTTTAAAAATTTTATACAGTTATAAATTAAAATTTTTTTAAGGAAATGAACTTAAATCAAATCCTATTTATTTGCACAATTTTTGTAACTTTATATATAGTTACTTTTAGTTTTTTTTTATGAATAATACTTTTGTTCAACCATTTTAATCCAATGATTACTTACATTGACTGAACAACAATAAACGTTTTCTTAAAAATGAACCTTTTTTTTTTTGTATTATCTATATTCTTATTATTCACTATCTTGTTCTATTTTTTTATTTCAGTTAACTATTTCAAGTCCGTTTAATGTTTATCTTATTTTTCGTCCTTGTCTTTTATTTTAGTGGTTTTGAATAAGTTCAAAGGAATAAATCTAAAAAACCAAAATAAAATCAATGACCTTTTTGTTTTAAATATGTACTAAGTTTATAATGTATAATTTTTCAAATGAAAAAACAAAAAAAAAAAAAAACAGGACATTTATGTATTCTAAATTGTACAATTTTTTTTTTTTTTCTTGATAATGATTTGAGAGTTAACAGATATAATATTTTGAAAAAGATTTATATCAGAAAAAAAAAAAAAAATTGGTTTTATTTAAATTTCATTTAAATTTAATTATTTTTATATTAAAAGATTTTATTATTTGTTAAAAAAAACTAAATGATATGTTTAGATATAAAGGATATGAATTTGATAAATAATTTATTGGTATCCTTGGGAATCCTTTTTAAAAAAAAAAAATTTCTTTTCTTAAAATTTTTATTTCCAAATTTCTATTTCTTTTTTTGTGACATAAAATTGCATTTTAGGCAAATTTTGTTTTATTAAAATCTATAGTTAGGAACTTGTTAATTTTTTTTTTTAATTTTTTTGTTGGTCGAATAAATACTAGCTTCAAATAGAAATGGCTGCCTAACCAGATCTGGAAAAAGAACTAAAAAAAGATATAAAAAAAGATCTAAAAAAAGTTTATAAAAAATAAACTGTCAACTGATATTATGCTTTTAATATTTCAAGATAATATTAACAGTAATCTGAATTTTGTATCAATATTTTCTAAAGATCAAATTAACCCGTTAATGGCTCTTTCCAAATGGGGTAATGAAATTTTAACCATAAATAGATGTCATAAAAAGCAAAGTTGAAAAAAATCCTTTTTTCAAATGTTTATATTCTTAAGTTCTGCTTTAGATTTTTCCCAATCTAAAATTGTCATAATTCCACAAGATTTTAGTATCTTTTTGAAAATGTGTACCTATCTTTAAAAATTTTTGATATTACGTTTTCCCCTGTCTTTATTATTATTATGATATTATTTTTTTATTAAATTATACACAACTAATAAAAATGTTTCGCTTTCTTTCCAAAATCCTTTATCAAAATTTTACTTAAGCTTGGGTATATACGAATACGAGTATATCGATTTCTCATAAAAAATAGTATATCACGGTCAAGTAAATTTGATTATAATATGATATTGATCTTAAATTATTTTATGAATCGTTTACATAATATGTATACACAAATACGTATAGTACCTACTCTAATACCTACGTAATAGGTGACAGTCAATTAAAAGAGTTAGCACAATAATAAAATTTATTGATGATGAATTTTATTTTACTTAATAAGAATTTTAAATTATTTTATATTATTTTTTTTTAAAGATTTAGAAACCATAGAAACTTTTTTCCCAGATCAGTAACAGATATTCAGTATCAGTACCAGATTAGTATCAAATACTTTTTGATAATTGTTTCCATAATATTAACTGATTACTAAAGTTTAATCAGTATTAAAATTTTAGAATGTGTTCTGTCCTTTAGCATTCAAGAAATTTTTAATTGAAAACTACAAAAATCTTTTGATACTGAATATTGTGGATGATCAATTTCACAGAACTAGAAAGGTTTTAAGAGAAGATAAGGACATTTTTTAAAAATTGTTATGACATACTTAATATTAACAAATTATTCTAAATGTTTAATACACAAGATAAAAGCATCTTTTCTGTAAACTAAGATATTATGGAATAGTTTTTTAAGATTTCAATCTAAAGAGTATTTCATGCTCTCCTACATTTTACTCTGTTGTCTAAACATTGCCTAAAATATTTTTCTTACATATAAAACTTTTTGAATTTGGTTTGGTTTTACGTTTTTGTTTATTTTATATAGATGTCCAAGTTAAAGAAACTTCATTTTTCTCCAAGATTTATTTTAAATAGAAAAGAGACAAAACAAAATTTTGAATTTTTTTTTTTTTCTTTTTTCACAACGTATAATCCCAGGAGATTTAATTCGGTATTTTCACCCGCTCATATATTTATGAATTTATGAGATTTTCATTTTCTTTATTATCTTTAAGGAACAACTTTAATAATATGTTATATTTTTTGAGTTCCCTCCAAAACAAAAATATTATTAAATCTTAAACTTTTTATTTAATACTTATACCTTATTAGATATACGATATTATATATATTTATATTGCGTGAAGTATAAAAACCGAAGCAATTTTCACAATATTAGATTTAAACAAAAAACAAAAATGTTCCTCCAGACCTTTTATTCTTAAAAAAATGTAAGTATTACTACATACAATTATTTCTAAAGATTTTTACGTCATTTTAACTGAAAAGTAAGCAAAAAAAAAAATGCTTTTAACAGAATATTTTCGAACTTAGGAACAAAAATCGAATCAAGTCTACGTATATATTTAAAAGTATACATTTAAATGCTAAGAGGAATGATACCTTAAATTTAAAAAGATTAAAATAGAATTTCGTCTTCTAACAGTAATAAAACAAAAGGATAAACTTATAAGTAATAAAATATAAAAATTGCAAAAAATAAGGTATACAATAAGGCCATTTTAGTTGTCTGCTGCCTTATTCATAACTAGATGAAAGAAATGATGCCGCCTTATTCAGCATATCATTTCTTTCATTTTCATTAAAACGGTTCATAAATTATTTGAATACTAACTTAATCAGAACTCTTTAAAAATAGAATATTTAGCTACGTTATTATATTATTAAGCTTGCAACCTCTTTAATAATAATTTATGAAAATGCTTTTAATATAGTTGAACCCTTTAAAGTTCCCTTCATATCGGTTTTCTTAAATTTCCAAATTCGTTATTATTATTGTTGTTGGAGACAACTATCCTTAAACCAAAACTTTGGCACCCATTGTGTACCCCAATTCCATGAGGCGCTCTTTTATCACAGCGGCTTATCGATCCTGATAAAACCCTGATAAAAAATTTTCAGCAATTTACCCCTTTTTACAAATACTATCACAGCAAAAATGTTTTTTCCACTGTAAAACTTTGCGATTGGTTTAGCAAATTTAGAATTTGTGAAATAAGTGCATTTTTCAGCTATAAAAGCAGTATAGAATATTTTGTCGAGTATTTTGTACGACACCTTTTGCGCTTAATTTAGCGCTGAAAAGTTTCTACATGAGATGCGTAAAATTTTCTTTACCTTTTTTAGCGCTGCAGTTCACGCTGATAATTTCCTGCACAGGAGTTGAAAATTATCATTCTCTCTTTGGGCGCAACAGTTTACGCTGAAAATTTTCTGCGCTGAAGCTGAAAATTTTATGCAATTTATTTATTGCATTTTGTATGCTATTGCATCATTTTTAGACGCTGAAAATTTTCTGTACAAAGAATGTTGGAAATTTTCTGCCATTTTGTCATTGTATTATTCGTTTGAATGCTGGGATTAAGATAAGATGTTTAAGGGTAATTTTTTTTATATTATACTTTAGGTACCAATTACCATTAAATTAAATTTGTAAAAATATAAAATTTTGTTATTTTAAATATGTACATGCTATGTTGTTCTTAAATTTGAAATTCACATGATAATTTGTAAGCACAATAATTTAGAATAATTATTATTTCTAACTATAGCAGCAATTTTATTTTAGAATTATTGTACGAATTTCAAATTTAAATTTAGCTTGCATGTTATTTAAAATAACAAATTTGTATATTTTACTGTAGCTAAAAAAATTATCCTAAAAAAAAAGTGCTGAAATTGGCGCAGAAAATTATTTTTTAGAAAGTAGTGAAATAGGCGCTAAATTGTGTGCTGAGAAAATGCGCCTAAAGATGCGCCTACTGTTGAAACGTGATCTCACAATTTTATAAGTATGTATTAGTAAATTTAAAGGAGAATTGTGCAGAGAATTTTCCAGAGCTCTGTATAAATTCATACAATTTCTCTTCATATTTTCAGCATATTTCTAGGGAAATTAGTAAATTGATTCCATGTACAGTAAATGTTGGCTATAGTAAGGAATTTGGTATAAGTATAAATTGAAGGCGTTTTCTGATCTTTCAAAATACCGAAAACCCACAAAACCAACGAAAAATTCTTTAAAAATTTTTAAAGAAGATTAAAAAATTACCCTAAAACAAATACTTTTTAATAGTATGCTAAATTAAAAATTAAATTCACCATACTTTAAAAATTTCAAAAGGAATAAAAAGTGTTTTATTATTTACTTAAAATAACCAGCAAAAAAAAAAAAAATGACCAATGAAAATTTATTTGTTTTTGTTTTGGAGATTCAAAGTTACCTTAAAAGAAAACAAATACAAAAAATACAAAAACTTTAAACTTAACTTTTTCCCCCTTTTTATTCTTGTTTTGTTTTTTGTTCTTAACAAAAGTGTCAAACTGGAAAACTTTCTTATTTTCTCATTCTATTCCTAAGTATTTTATTTTTTTATACTAAAAACACCCTTTTGTGATTCTTAAACGAAAAAAAAATTTTTTGTAAGGGTTGAACAACGTTAACACTTTGTTTCGAATGTTATTTAAAAAATGCTAAAAAATTTGTGATTCATTTTTGACTAATTGGCTTTTCGTATGGATTCCGGAATTGGCTAGAATCGGAAATCATAAGATTCCCTTACAAAAAATGACACAATATGAAGAATATTTTATAATTAATATTATATTAAATGTTTTAACTATAAATATTATAAAAACACGCCTTATAGTTTATTTTATCATTATTTATTATATAGTGATTCTTATTATCCTGATTTTTAAATTTAGTAGCCATTAAAATAGCAATACCTTATTAAAGATAATAAAAGAGTTTTTAAGGAATCTATATATATATCTATTTTAAAAATACTTTCAATTCCAAACTCGTATTAATTTAAATATAAAAAAACAGGGATACAAAAATCCAAAATAGTTTTTTATTTTATTCCTTTTAGTTTGTACTCCGGATATTGTCATAAAAAGTGATTTGTTTTTGTTTTTAGAAAATTTGGAAAATATTGAAAAATAAAAAATTGAAAATAACAAATTGAAAAAGCATTTTGTTTTTGTAAAAAATAAATTATTTATTCGTTTTTTAGTTTGTTGAAGCTTTTTGTGTTTTCCCACTTTTGTAGCAAATAATCAATTGACTTTATTTTAGGTCAAAAAAAAATATTTTTTTTCGATAAAAAAAAAAACAAATAAACAAACAATAGAATAAAAAAAAAAGTAAGTAAATAAATAAATATTTTAAAGGTGAGTAGAGTTGCATTTTTTTAATAATTGAAAAAAAAAGAAAAATCGCAAAAACACAGCTGTAATTGAACTCTTTCAACAGTACTGTTTTTAGCATATGTCCAAAAACATTTTGAAAAAATGTGTCTATTAGTTTCATTCTGTCCGTCCCTTTGTCCTTCTGTCTGTCCGTCTGTTTACAAAACTTCTACACCATTAAAGATAGAGAAAACAATTTTAACCATGGGTAGATCTCATAAAAAAATTAATTTTGTGGAACAACTTTTTCATGTAGCCCCATCCATCAGGGAACAACAGCTCCTCTAACTTTGAAAAAGCCTTATTTTTAAATGCGTATATATTTCATGTTCCGCTTAATATTTTTTCAATCTGAAAACGCCATTCGACAGGAATCTTTTTTACTTTTGTAAATCAATATCAAATTTATATATATTTTTTGAAATTTATTGTATTTAAATTTACCGTCACGTGAAAACCAAATTTTGCATGATAGTTTTTTTTTCATAACTCCGGCACGCTGCAATAGGATAGGTACTTGAAGTTTTGAGACGAGAAAGAACTTTTAGAATTAGTATAAGTTTTCTCAAAAATTTTTTTTGCACGACTTGAAACATGAAAGGTTTTATTTTGTTGTTTGTTTCGCAAAATTTTAAAATCTATGACCAGAAATTATTTTGAATTCACTTAAATGGTTTCGAACTGAAATTTCTTACGGGATCTGTTTTCCTTTATTCATATAATACCCTACTTGTATTTCTATATTTCGCACTTACTGTTATTAATTCATCTTGTTTTAAATTAAATATTTAACATTCCTGTCACTACCCACTGTCATTTATATATGTTTTTGTTAAGGTAATACTTCATAAATCATATATAACTTAAAAGTTTTAAAATTATCCTTTTATTTTATTTGATATTTTTCATTTTTTTTTTACCTTTATAAGCTGTATTTTTTACTGTCATCTACTAAATTGCAATATTCGAAAAAGTGATTTTAAAAGAATGCAACATTTATTCTTCCTTATTTCTTTATTTACAAACTTTTAAAATCAAAGAGTTACGACCTAAGTTTAAATATACTTAATTGCGTCAAGATGCATTAAATCAACAAGACGAAAAGCATATAACAATATATTAAAGATGTTGATATAACATGTTTTCATAACCAAAGTGCCATCAACAAGAAATAAATATTTAACATTTATAACAGGCGCCAGGCGGAACAACAGGTATTTTAGTTTTATCATTATCAAACATATTGATATACTCATTACCTTATTTCTAAATAGATAACACATGTAGATAATATGTTTTATATGGTTTAAAACGTTATTATTACATCAATATAATTGATTGAAAAATCATCAGTTTTAGCAATATTCTCCACATATGGAATTTGAGTACATATAATAATTTGTCTGTCAGCTGAAAAATGCAACTATTCTATCGAAAAGTTTTATGATGAATGAAAAAAGCAATAATGTTCTTGTGATATTCTAATGAAACAGGATATAAAGGGTGAGTTGGAGGGCAAATTAGAATTGAACCTACAAAAGTGGAAGCATGTAGCAGTTCACATCGTAGCACATCTCACAACGAATGAGCTTCCATAACCAGTTTTAAACAACCTAGGAATCTTCACAACGTAGAAATGAGCACTTGTTGCCTCTGTCGTGATCCATTGGAATAGTTTTTAAGTATGTGACCTGTAGTTTCTTTTTCCGCTTGACGCCAGACTCTACATATACGGACATTTTCCATTCAAAATTTGTTTTAAGTGTCCCTTTAGCCGAAATTGTCCTGACAAGAATCCTGTTAGAATTCTCAGTTTATTTTTACTAAATTCTATGATTTTATCATATCTTTTCCGGTTATAGTTTCCCAGAAGCTCCTTAGTCTAACTAGCTATGGTTTCTATATGTTTTTTTAAATTATTAACTCGACATAAATGACTTAAATCATAAGTTTTAATATAAAAATAAATGAATAGCAAAACTGTAATCAAGTTTTAACAGAATTCTTCTAACATGTTTATGTTTTTAACTATGTTTTATTGCAGCAACGATAACAGTCTACCTATGTGAATCCTTGTAATTCAAATCATTCAATTATTGAAAAATTTTCTTTTATCCTTTATTTAATTTTACATATCTTAACACATTTTTAAGTAATCATTAATCAATTAACGGACAGACAAAACTACACAGTTTTTATTATATTATCTTTAAAGCAAAAAAAACGTACTCATAATACAATAAATGAGTGAATGAACTTTTGTTTTCCTTAACTAAATTTTTAAATCGTTTACCAAAATTTATCGAAAAGTTTTTCATATTTTCATTTTTTATTATTGTTTTCATAAAAATTTTTATTAAATTGAAAAGTTTAATTCCCAATGCATCAATAAAAAATATCGATATTAAATTTTCAATTTTAATTTTTGTTTTCTTTATATTTTTTTTTTTGTTTTATTTTAATAGTCTAGAGCTATGTCTCACTCAACGCACATATCAAAATAATTTTTTTGATATTTTTTTCCAAAAATTTTTTTATATTATATAAAAACAAAAAAAAAATATTTTTTTAAATTTTAAGGTTACGTCATATTAAATTTAATTCAATCCTTAAAGGAAAACAATATATTAATATACAATTGCATATATGTGTACATATTATATTATATAATTTTTTTTTTATTTAGGAAATTGAAATCGATTTTATTTATTTATATTTATTTATATTTATTATTGACAGTTAGACACTTTTTAAATTTTGATTACAATAAAAAAAAAAAAACAAAAACAAATATTTTATAAATAATCAATAAAACAAATATTAAATATTAATATTAATCTATTATAATTTAGAGTTTTTCTGCCTAAATTTCAATATTAAAATTCTATTAAATTAAAATTTATCAAAAAAAAAAAATTAATACAAAACGAAATATATATACGTTATACATAATATGTACAATAATAATATGTCAAAAGTTCTTCAATCAAAAATTTATTTACACCGATGTTCTCTTAGAATCACTCAGGCAATGAAAAAATTTATCGCGTTACGTCAAACTATTAAAACGACTATTAAAACAAAAGTGATACTAATCGCTAAGAAAGAAGGTGGTATAAAATGGCCGTCGCTTCATAAGATAAATCTTGCAAAAATATTAGACACAATAGTTTTGACAGTTAACATCGCGTCAATTTAAAAACATCAATTTGGCGCCTATACAAGAATAAAATATCATTGCGCCTTAAAGAATATGGGAGTATGTTATACTTAATAAGATCGTAATTAACACTTTAATGCTACCTTAAAGTCTTTTTTTATATGCTGTTATCTCACGGGTTTTGATTCTTTTGAGCCTTCCCACTATATCGTATATACATGTTGAATATAACAGAAATTCTTTTCTGTTGACATACTATTGAAGCCAATTTTTGTCGTTTCCGACAATCTTTTAAGGTTCAATCTAAACGTATGTTTTTATACTAAAATATATCTTGAAGCAGGTTAAAATTTTGTACGCATCTCCTAAGCTTAGGCATAATTTATGGTAAATAAATTCATAATTTACTTAAAAAGCTGATTAATAGAAGAAGGAATGAATCTAACTAGATGCAGGGTTAGAGACTTAATAAAATGTCACAGTACTTTAATATACTTATAGCAGTATATGACTTACAAATTAAGAAAAAATCTTATTTTCAATATTAGAAAAGTGTCAAAATTTATGGAATTTCAATTATAAAAAAATAATATAATAAATATCATTTTTTTTTATTTTCTTATTTCATCTCTTTCTCTATTTGAAACTTCTTTCAAATTTTTTTCTAAATGAAATGTGAAAAAGTTGAAATTCTTTAAGTCTTTTTTAATATTTAGAAGATTGAATCTTCTTTGAAAATTTTATTATTTTCTTTTATTACCAGAATTAAAAAATCTTTTTACATAGGTAATACATATATTATTATTAATATTACACTTAAAATTATAATAAGATAATATATAAAATAAAAAAATTAAAATATTAAATATTATAAAATACCAGAGCTATACCATAATATTGTGTAAAAATATTTCCAAAAATATTTTCAACATTTTGATTAAATGTTGATTTAAAAAGGTTGACTCTGTAAATTTGTATTACAAAATCTCTTAAAAACAATGTTTTTAGGGCAGATTTAAAAAAAATTCCAAAGCTTTTAAATTGAATCGTGTATTCAAATTTAAAATTTTTTGTATAAATAAGAAAATACTTTTTTCTTATATACTTTTTTAATGACATCAACCATAGATTTTGCGTCAGCTAAGTGCATGATGTGCATTTGATGCATGCAAAATTTTAACCTGCATCAAAATTGATTCTTGTATAAAACCGTACGTATATATATATATATTATCAACAGAAAAGTAAACGAGCTATTTCAAACATAGGATACGGTTTGAAGGTTTAAAATAACCAAACCACGTGAGGATTAAAAAAATACAATGCATATTATGTATATTATTTGTTTTTTGCGTGGGTAGTTGGGAATAATCAAAATACACTATATATAGAGGAGTGGAATGAACACGAGTTCTATATAAAGTTTATGGGGCGTTATTGGACGTTTTTGACTAAACAATAGGTCCTTTAGTAATTATATACTATGATTAAAAGAAGTTAAGTTAAGAAATTAAATTTGATTTTAAATTGGTAAGCATATTGTGAACAAAGTTGTTAATGTTTACCTTAAATCTTTGCAAATTGTATATGTAATCATCGCCAATTCTACGGTACACGTGAAAAGGACGATGATTCCACATTCCCGATGTTCATAACACAAACATATTTGTAAACTATGCCATCTGGGAGTTTGAATTACATACGGGTGGATAGTAGAAGCGCCCCTTGTTTCTCTTTCGAATATGAACATTTCAAGAGGACAGTACAAAAACTGTCGAAAATGTAAATGCAAAAAAATAAAACCAAAATGTAAATGCATATGTATATTAAACTAAAAAAAAAAATAAAAAAAATTCTGACGTTTTAATAGTAATTAATCCCAAAAATTAAGAAATAGAATGCGTTAACAATTTTTTTTTTTCCTTAATATTGCTTATAAATCTATGTATATCTGGTCACCCTGTCATATACAATACCAATGTATATTTCAAAGAAAAATCGATTAATAAAAATAATGAATGAATATGACAAAATATTTAATTTTCAAGTATATGTAAAAAGTATCCTGTTGATTTTTTAATCTTTTGAATATCTTTTAAATTATTTAAACTAAAAATATTTTATTAAATCCAAGTAAAACAAAAAAAAAACAAATCATATTAAATTAAATTTATACTTTTATGAAATGATGATAAAATATTGTACATACATGCATACATTTTTATATGTACATTTATTTATTAATTGTTATTAAACTTTTAATTTTATTTTTAAATTTGACTTGAACACAAAACAAAAATTGTTTTCTTAATATTTAAATCGGTACGATAATAGTTTCTTATTAGTTTTTTTTTTTTTTCTATACAATCATTTTTAATACATTTTTTATTTAAATTTTTTTATTACTTTTATATTTTTTGTACCAGAAAAAAAAAAAAAATTTTACAAAAATTAATATATATATAAAATTTTGACAAAATCTTTTCTGAAAAACAAAAAAAAAGTTATTATTCTTTTTATTATCACAGAAATTTATTGGCATTTCTAGTGACTCCAATAATATTTGTGACTTTAAATAATATTAAAATATATCCTATTGTTAAATAGGTGGGATGACTTAACTTCCACGATCATAAGTTCCATGGAAATTATGTCCTCTTAAATAGACTTAAGTTTCATGGATGTAACTTCTATTTTTAAATGAACTTAAGTTTCATTAAAATAGGGTCAAAGCTTTCATGGAAGTTATGATTCATTTACTTGAAAACATAATTTCCATGGAACTTATAACTGAAAAGATGGTCATAAGTTCCATGTGTCAAAACTAAAAATGTGCTTATGAGTTTAATGAAAATTTTATTTAGGCAAATAGTTATTTTAGAGTTCATATTTATATATATGTATATGCGAGATCCAGAATTTGGAGAGATTTTAAAGTTGTAAACAAAATCAGAATTATGAGCACTTTTTCTAGAATATTTATGTATACTAATATGTATGTACGAAATTCTGAGTAAGGGGGGACTTTAGAGTGGGATCAGGGCATTCCGTTTTTTCAGAGTATTTATATATCCATATATGCGAGATTCTAAATTAAAGAGAACTTTAGAGCTGGTCCTCATTATTTTAAATACTTTGATCTTGTAATATTGACGTAAAAAAAAACATTATTAAGGATTTTAAAGTTGATTACAAAATTTGGGTTACAAGTATACACTTTTCTAGAATCCAACTCTAAAATTTTTTTTAATTCAAAATTTCGCAAGTACATGTAAGTATGTATATATATATATATATTCTGGAAAAACTCAATAACTCTGCTTTTGATTACAACTTTAAAATCTCTTCAAATTCAGAATCTCGCATAAATGAAAACTCTGAATTTTTAACCGTTTAAAACCTTTTGAAGAGATACACATTTATTGTACATTAAAGTATAATATTTGTTATTCAAAATCAAAAACTGAAAAGTCAAACTTATGGCCATTTTATTTCAGACATAACTTCCAACAAAAAATAGTCTTAACTTTAATGGAACTTAAGACCATTTAAAAAAGGAAATAAGTTCCATGGAACTTATCTCCATTGAAATTAAGTCATCATCCTGTTAATAATATAATTAAATTAAAATAGTAATAAAATAAATTTAATTAATATAAAAATAATATTAATTTATTCTTATTCCATCATATAAATTAAATATATGTATATACGCAAATTAAAAAAAAAAAATTATATTATAATTAAATATATACATTTAATACATATTTTATATTTTATATCCTATAATAAATTATTTAAATGAAAATAGATTTAAATTTTTTTTTTTTAATTGATTAATTTTCTTTTAAAATATCTGGTTTAAATTTTTTTTTGGTTTCAAAATTAATTTTTTATTGTTCGGAATCTAAAAAGAATTTTAAAAATTTTAATATGAAGTTTTAAAGAAATTCTACAATTTTTTTTTTTGTTTTTGATAGCCATAAGTTTTCTTGCATAAAAGTTAATCCATTTCATAATTAATAAATAATTAATAAAAAATTAAAAATGTCATAAAAAGTTTTAGAAAAAAGTGACGGTTATCACTAAAAATATTCTTGTAAATATTAATCACCATTATTTGTAGCATGAAAAAACAAGTTGCAATGATTAAAATTATTTTGTTTAGCTGTAAGGTGGAGTTGTATAGTGCTAGTAATACAAGCCTGTATTTCATATTTGACTTGATGTTACTTGCCTGTGTTTTAATTATCTGTACTGTAATTTAGCTGGATTTTATTTAACTGTATCTAATTTGACTGGACATAATTTTTCTGTATTTCATTTCACTTAAATTGAACATTACCTAACTAAAGTGTTACCTAATTACTAAAAAAAATTTTGAAACCTTGATTTTATAACCAAATATGAAATTCCTTCTAATTCATTATCTCGAATACGTATTCACTTCTTTTACTTTAATTAAAGGCATTTTAATTTTAAGTGAAGACAGTTTCAGTTTAAAAAAAGATTTTTAACTTTAAGTGAAGAAATTGTTACCTTAAACGAAAATTGTTTACTTAAAGTGAAGATATTTGTAATAAAAGTTAAAGTAAACAAATATATGCATATATTTATATATTTAAATATTAGATACATATATGCATAAATGTATGTATAAAGGTATTAGATACATAAATATAAGATTCCAATATATGTATATGTATCACGTAAATTATATTTAATTTTTATAGAACGTAAATTACTGAAATAAAAATTCTTCATTTAAAATAAAAATGTCTTCACTTAAATTAAAAAATATTCAGTTAAAATAAAAATGTCTTCGCTTAAATTAAAAAATATTCACTTAAAATAAAAGTCTATTTTTTTTTTCTTTTTTTAATGCATTTCTCTGCCACATAAATGTGGACAGGAAATCACACAACCTTTCCTGTTCAGGCGTGGCTGTAAATGTTGTAAGGGGGAATAACTCTTACGACGTAAGTGGGATTCGAACCCATACTCCCCTCGGTGTTTACAGCTTATTTTATACGCTCTTACTCACTAGGCGACCAAGGCCCCTAAAAATGTCTTGACTTAAAGTAATAAACTCTACTGTTAAAGTAAACATATATGCATATTCTGAAAAAGTGTATGACCTTGATTTGCTATAAATCTTCTTAACTTTTTTATACATTTCAACACAAAAACCTCATTTAAATCCAGTAAAATGATAATCCAGGCAACTTGCAAAAATACAGTTAAATGAAATATAAGCACATTAACCGCTCATGTCGTTTATTATGCATCTTAAAACATCTTTATCTATTATATATGTATGTAACTATATATATAGGCATTGAATATCTATATAGCAAAATGATCCAACCATTGTGATAGATAGACTGTAATGAAAAATTACAGAAGAATTACAGTATAGTTGACAAAGTTTTAAACTCCCTTCAAAAAAAGACCACCACTAAAATATCTTTCGCTTGAAAAGAAAATGTGGGGTCATTCAATATATATTAAAATTGTGCGGTTCTAATGGATTAACCTCTTTGCAAAAACATTATTATTAAAAACAAATGATTTACTTTTATTTAAAAAAAAATTATTTTATAAATTAATAATATTAGACAAATTAATTAAAACAAAAAATAAGAAAAATTGTTATAATTTTTAAAAATCTTAAATTTTAACTAAATCTTAAATTATTATATATATACAATTTAAAATCTAAAATATTTGACTAAATTTTTTTTTTTTTTCTCGAAAGGACTAAATTTGAAACAGTATTTTACATATATGTAAAAACTTTTCTATTCTATTCTATTTGATTGGCCCATTCTTAAAACTAATAATTGCACCCCTATATACAAAACTTTACAGAACATTCAATAAAATTTAAATTTTTTTTGTTTTCTTAACGTAATAGGAAACTTAAAAGCCGAAAATTGATTTTGGTGCTGTTGTTGTTACTTTTCGACGTTTCTTTTGTGCACCATTTGTTTTACCACGTTTTTTTGGTGCTGGTGTACCAATAGCATTTTGTATCTCTTCCTTATAGCCTTCAATATTGTAATTACTTTGCTATAATTAAAAAACAAACAAAAAATAAATAAATCAATAAAGGGATTTGATAGGCTTAATTCAAACTATAAGTATCTGTAATTTAAAGTTTAAAAATATAAATTATAAAAAATTAATATAACTTCTGTTTTTCTATTAAATTATTTTAAGTCTTTAGTATACTGCTTTACTATACAAGATTCATTTTCTAAATGATTTAAAAAAAATGGCATTTCTGCATTAGGTAAAATAATAACATATTAAACTGCCTTCAATTTTATTCAAGATAGTTATGGAATTAAAATAATTAAAAAAAATAAAATTTCATAATTATATCCCTTTTTATGGATTCCTTTTTACCAAACGAAAGAAAATCTTAAAATAAGCTTTTAAGTTTCAAATTCTTATCCTTAAGTACCATTTCTACCATAAAAAAAGAAAAACGAAAACAATAATTGAAATAATTCTTAATTTTTATTCATTTTTCTTATACTATAATATTTTTTTTTCTCAATATTAAAGTGCATTTTACGGTTGAATAGTGGTTAAATAGTGGTTAGTTACTAATACCAGTATAACGTTACCTACTGATTTAATGTAGAAAACTAGACAAAAAAAAAATGAAAATTTTTTTATACAGATAAAATTATTTTCATTATCTTTTCTTTTTTTTTTTTTGTTTTGTTTTTTTCTTTCGAAGATTTTCTTTTTATCACAATCTCAGCACGTAGTCTTATAAGGATTAAATTTCCATTAAGAAAACTGTAATCCAACACAAAAAAAATAATAGAAAAAAGCGCAACAGATATAAAATAACGGTTGTTCCCCATAAAACAAAAACAATGAAAGTATATTATATAAAATTATAAAAAAGAATGATAAAAAATTTAAATTAAAAAAAAAAAAAAACAATTCTAGGATTGCATCAGAATTTATTATAAAAAAGATTTTTCATTTTTCTTTTATTGTATATGACTATTTTTCCATTTTGAATTACCTAAAAAGAAAAAAATCCATATGGTACAAACAACAAACGATAAACCAACCACAAAAATTATGAACATCTGTGATACTAAACTCATGAATTATTCTAAAATTGTTAAATTTTTTAACTTTTTCTAACGACCACAATTAATCCTACTCCTTTCCATTTCATTTTATATTTAAACTCTTTAATTGACAAGATTTTCTTTGTGTAAAAGTGTTTTGAAAAATTTCCAAGGGGAATTAATAGATTTATTAGCATACTGGGTTTCAATAACATAATTTCCTAGTATTTTGATTTTTATCTTCGTTCATTATGAAAGAATTTAAGGTTAAGGGATAGTATATAATAACAAAATTTGAAACTTACATTTAATGCAAGATTTAAATCATCTTGAAATACTTTTTGCAATCCACGAAAATTTCGACCCAATATCCTACCAAATTCATATCTTGAAACACGATATTTTTCAGTTGTTGTTGATGTTGAATTATCCATTGATGCCTAAAAAATTAAAAGTTAGAAAATTAGAAAAATATAAAAATAATTTGTTATCGTAAATTTTTAAGTGATTTAACAAAGTATTATGACATAATATTAAATATATTCATTTAATTTTATTAAAATTTAATAAAACCTTTATATATATACTATACTCGTTTATACTTTATACTATACTCGTTTGTACCATATGGATACAAAACTACTTGTAATCTAGTAAAGCCAGGTGTACCAAGGCGGTTTTAATTAAGGCCAGCCAATAATCAAGTTACTTTCAATTTTAGGAATACGTTGGCAGGATTTAGTAAAGTTTTAGAAAAAGATTAACATCTATGTTCGTAGAAAAAGAAAAAGCATAAATATTGATTATACTTAAAGATTTGTTACTTAAGGGTTGAGAAATTTTAACGTTTGAAACTAATGATTATTAGCGGAAATACCTTGTAAATTAATTTATAAATATATTAATGATGATCATACAATCGTTAAAAGATTCCCCTAGTTTGATTTATCCATTTCTATCCCTTTTTCTATCACACTTCTATTAATCTATTATATTATTCCTAGCTATTATATTACACAAGCGTAATTACTATTCTGGATACAGAGGTATGTGGATTTAGTGAGTAAAAATCTCAAACTATCAAGAGAGCTTAAGATTTTTTAGTGACTTTAGTGATTAGATTTTTTAGATTCCCTGCTTTCCACCATCCTTTCCTTTGAAGAGAAAACTATGGAGATCTGACTCATGGCATACCTCACAATCGGAAGGTCTGAGTTTGGGGTCAGGTTATATGAATAAAAATATATTGTAATTGCATATCCTAATAATGTATATCGTATAAATAATAGTAATAATAATAATAATAATAATAATAATAATAATAATAATAAAAAATAAATAGCTGCTACAGTGGAACTTTCTTTGGTTATACCATGCAGCAAGGTGTTATATACTACAACATGTTGTAACTGTTGCAAAGGCTATAGTCACTATGTTAGCAAAATAGTAATAATAATAGGCGAATTCATTGTTTCCTTACAGCCCCACTTCCAATTCAATGTTTCCTTATCGTTTTCCTATCCTTTCCTATCTCTACTCCCTAGCCAATATACTGTGTTAGCAGATAAGGGTTTTATCCCATTATATTGGCTAAAGGGGGAGGTGGGTTTAGTCAGTAAGAATCTGACACTACCAAGAGGAAATTCTTGGTGTCTTTGGAAGATTCCCACTTCCCTTAGAGGAAAAGAAAACTAAAAAAAATTATTCTCACGACGTGTGTGGGATTTGAACCCACACTCCCTCAACCGAAGCCCCAAGTCGATCTTAATCATATATAAATATTCATACAAAATATTACAATAATAATATTATATTATTATACTTACAAGCGGTTCTGGTTTTTTTGTTGTTGCTGTATCTGAAAAAGTATCCTTTATTAAATCATTCGCTTGATTAATTGTTGATTTTGTATCAGAATATTGCTATAATGTAAAACATTAAATAAAATAAATTAATTTTTAAAAATATTTCAAAAAAAAATATTTACATCTCCAATTAAATTTTTGAATGCAACAAAAAATGTCCAAAAATTATGACCACCTTTTTTGTACGTTGGAATCACTAAACGTTTCGTTTTAATTTGACTTTGTGATTCAACCGCGGCTATGAAAAATATTAATAAGACACAATATTTTAAGAATAACCACTTCATTCTAAAAAAAATAAAAAAAAAAAAGTTAAATATTTTTCCACTAGATAAAAAAAAAAAAGTTAAAAAGAAAAAGAGGATTAAAAATAAATAAAAAATTTGATTTCAGTATAATTGAAAATTAATTTATAATAAGTATTCAAAAGAGTTTCAAAAGTTTTTTTTTTGGTTTAATTTGGTTCAAACAAAAAGCTAATAAGATAAGTTTTACTTTTTTCCTTAATCTAATTATACAAAATATACCTATATACAAATTCGTTTTTTTTCTGATTTTTTTTTGGCGCATTTTTAAGGTTTTTATGCAGCGATTTATTAGTACTAGAGGCTAGGATGAAATTCTTTACTCCCAGTCCCAAATAAAGAGAATTCTTTGAAATAATTTATTTTTAAATATTTTTTTTTTTCATCTCTTTAAATAATAGAATTTTGACTTAAAATTTATCTGCAGCTTCCAAGTAATGCTTTTAGTCTTATTCTAGCTATTTTTTAATTAATATCTACAATTTTTCCCTAAATACGACTTAAAGGAGGCTTTACTTCCATATAAATTTCATGCCAAATTTTAATATCGATTATTTGCTACATCCAAATGTTACTTTGACTTTGGAAAATTTTATGAACCTAACAAATAATGCATCTAATTATTATTACTAGATAATTGTCAGTTAAAGATTTTTTAAAATATTCCTATTCATATATCGAAATTTTTAAATTGAACATCAAAGAAAAATTAATAACTAAATTTTTATCAAATTTTAGATGTGTTTCGTCCTGCAACATTACTTAACCGCTTCAGTAGGCTTTGTAATGTTACATTATCTAGCTAACTCCTGGTTTAAAATTTTCGATTAGTTTTATACTTATATGAAATTTTATCAAAATCATCTGCAAATTATAAGCCCAATCGAAACTTAATTAACCATTTATTTTTTTTTTATTTTTGGTTTCTCCAAGGTCAAGGTTTTCGTACCACATACAATGTGATGAGGACAAAAATCAACTTTTCCTTTTTAGGTGATGTTTCGGTACAAGTAATTCGAGTGAGGTTTCGGTACAATATTTTGAACCCGAGACCTTTCACCTGAAAAACCGATTAATTACGCACTGCACCATTGGTCAGAAAACTGAATTGGTCTAATAAATATTTATCTCCTTAAAATCAGTTAATAAAAAATTATTTTATAATTTAAATTTTAAAATATAAATAAAAATCTCCTTTTTCTTATTTAACACTCCGAATACAGTCTTTAGAACCACAGCATTCCAAAATTTAAATTCAAAAATGAAAGCATAAAAAAAATATAGTAGCATTCTATTCTATTATACCTTAAACTATAATTTAAAAGTTATTTTCACTATAATATTATATAATCCGGAATTTTTGGAAACCACAAAATTGAAAACCATGAAAATAGATATAAATTGTATTTGATATCCTAAAGATAAACTTTTTCAAAGAAGAACAAAAACAACAATAATAAAACTCTTAATTTTTTTTTCTCTAAAATATATCCTGTAGGATTGTATAACAACAAAATTTAATGTAACCACGAATCATTTGAAAATATATATATATATATATACATTAAAAAACAGAATAAAAAGTAGCTTTAAATAAAATAAAATGAAGAGAATCAAACCTATCATCATCGTCCTTAAAAACAAAAAAAAAAATATTTTATAGTTATAATTTATAAACTTTTAACAGCCACTCAACTTGGTTCATCTAAAGAAGAACCAAAAATCATTGAAAGAAAAATGTACAAAAAATACAAAACATTAATAATCTTAATTATCTTATATATATATATATATATATATATATAATCAAATATACTGTTGAAAAAGAATAGGCAAATAGTTTTGATAGCAATTTGTTATACCATAGATTTTCATTAATCCTATAAAATGGTATATTGGTGGTTGGTCAATGCAAACTTTCGTATTTTTTAAGAGCTAGTAGATGGAGTGAAACCTATTACATATATTATTAAAAAAAAGTTGATTTAGAAAACCAGGAACTTTAATGAAGGAGTAATAGCCTTAAATTTAACTGAAACTTAAGAAAGTTTAGCCTATTTTTCAACGTGAAAGAGTATAAAGTGGATTGTAACTTTAAGTCTTTCAGATACGAATTAACAACTCTAAGATACGAATTTCGGGAATACGGGTATAGAAGAAATATGATTACATCTGAATTTTATTTTAAAATTAATTCGGCTTAAAATTCCTTTTACAAATATAGAAAATAACAATATTATTTTATTATATAAAATTCGGATTTTCCTTATTCAATTATTTCTTTTATTACATTCCAGCTCTTTCTACTATATAACTATAAAAATTAAGTGTAAGTCATACATTACTTATACATAATATGGTCAGCTAAACATTTAAAGTGACAATATTAATAAAAATATTAACTAAACAAAATTTTAATTAAATAAAACTTTAGCAATAAATATAAATATACGTATTAATAAAAGAATAAAGTGCTGTAAACTCCTATGAATATTAAAAATTTTATATATTCTAATTATAAAATAAACCATACTACATATAGGACTAAAATTAATACAACTATAATAGGACTACTATATTAATTTTATAATTAATTTATTGTCATATAAAACAGAAAATCTTACTACGGTGAGACTACTTTTTAGACATTTTCCTTCCCATACAATACGTACTTTCGTATACAATTGAGGTATATGTGGAAAAATATTCGTTTTTATTTCCGTGAGATATAACCGATTAATTTAATTTTTCTATGTAGGAACGGCTGGATGACACAGTGGTTTGAGCGTTGATCAGTGATTCAAGGCTATTCAAAGCTCTAATCACTTTTTCTATTGCAGCTCAATTAATAATTGATAAATATAAACGTATAACAAAAGAAAAAAAATTTAAATCTAAACAAACAGTTTTAACCTACAGGTACTTTATAATTCATAGGTATCCAAATACCAAATATAAAGAAATTTAATTACCTAATAATAACGAAGAATTTTCATTATATACCTTATAACTCAAATATATAAAATGATGACAAAATATAAGCAAATAGAATTATATCGATCATAATTTATGAAATACGTATGAAAGGTCTATAGAACTTTCTAACAGGTGAATTTATTGAAACCAATTCTAGTAATATAATAGTAATATCAATAAGAGTAAAGCCAACAACCCACTTTTTTATCTATTATAATATCACCATACTTCTAGCATATTCTCTCTTTTTCCAACGTATACCAGTACTGCAGACATCAGGTTGTCTAATCTTCTAACACAGAAACACGATTGAGATGTCAACCATTTTCTAATTTATTTTCTGCCCTAGCAAATTATTAAAAAGGCGTGCAAACCAGTCTATTTTCAATATATATATCATGGTGTGTTAAGCCGCCAGTATTTCAATCAGAATGTCTTGAGTTCAAATCTCAGTTAAATCATATAAAAATAAGTAGTAATTAATAATTAAAAAATTAATAGTAAAATAAGTAGCAGTCTTTCTTTACCACATGTAAGAAAGTACTATATACTACTGTATGTCACTACTACGATTGCGGTACTATATACTACTGAGTCAACTGACTAATAGCCTTGACTCTGTAGGAAATAGTAATAATAATAATATACAGCTAAAGTGGAGTTACATTCAATTATTTTAACTGCTGATGACTTCGTCACTGATAGCAAACTAATAACAATAATAAAAACGAACGGATGCATTGTTCCCATAGCCGATTGACCAATTTAAAGGTTTCGCTTTCTGGCCCTATCCCATTTAGTTGTTTTCATCCCATAATTTTGGTTTGAAGTTTAGTTTGGTTTAGTCAGTTTTCCCACTTTGAAAAGAAAATAAATTGTTTTGATTTTTAATTGAAATAAAATAAATAGCATAAGATATATAAGTTTATCTTATCTACTTAACTAAATCTTAAATAAGATCTAAGAACTTTTCTACAAAAAAAAATTAAATTTAAGAGTATTTGGGCTCCATGATCTTTTACTCGATATATAAAAGAACTTGTTATCTGTGTATCTGTGTACTTGTTATCTAATAATTAACAATTCGAATACCGAAAACCTTATGATAATATATCTAAGATATAGATAATATATCTAACCAACTACATAAAAGTGCTCTATTTCATAAATAAATGGCTTCTATAGTATAGTTCTTTTCACTAAGCCCTACAAAGGGTTTAACAAAAGAGTAAGACAAAAGAGCATTTATATTTTTAAGTTTTTATCATTTTTAAGCCCAAAATAATATTCTCCATCCTTTGATAATATGTCCATCAGAACTATACTGTATATTTTATCAGTTCAAGAATCATTTTTTTTTTTTGCCTTTTTGTAATAGCCTTATTTCAAATTTTCCATCAAAACCCTTAAAGTTTATATAATTTTAAAGGATCGTCATTATATCATGTGTAGAAGACTTACAATATAATTTGCCTTTAGTTTAATATTTCTGGATATTAACTTTTATATCCTATCATTTAAAATCTAAAAACTGTTATAAATGCAAGGACATATTATATAAACAAACAGTTAGAATAACAAAAAAATCCGAAACAAAAAAATATATCTTTTTAAAAAGGAAAGTTAATAGGTAACATGACTGACCTTACCAAAAAGAAATAATTTTAATTTTATGATTACTTTTGCTTTTATTTTTTTTTTTTTTCATTTTTTTCGTAATACTAAAAATATTGGTATACAAACGAAGAAAATTGCATAAACATAAATAAATAATAATACTTACATTTTATATTGTTTTTATTTCTTTTGTAAGTTTAAAAATAAAAAAAAAAGTTTTTCTTTTTTTTTAATTTATCAGTTTTCTTGCACTTCAATTTTATTTTATTTTGTAATTTGTTCAGTTCTAACTTCTATCTTTCATTTTTTTTATTTCTTTCTTTTTTTTTTTTTTAATTTTAGTTCATGTTATTTTCTTGAAATTACAGTTATTTATGCTATGATTCTGTTAAGTTTTTATTATATTTTTTTTTTCTTGTTGTTTTTTTATAGTTAACATGAAAAATGCAGAAAAAAAAAAATTTTGAAAGAAAATTATAAAAATAAGGAAATAAAAAGAAATTGTACACTAGAATCAAACGAATTTCACTTTTTAATTTTATTTGTATGGTTTTGAAACAATGTAAACTATTTTGAATTACAGTTCTTTTTATGCATTTTATAGATTTTTTAAATTCATCAAGTTCATCTGTTATGTCAGTAGCTTTACAAAGAAGTAATAGGCAGTCATACAAGCTTAAAAATGAATTTTCTGGAGATTGCCATTATCAGAAACATAATTATCTAGGTCAAACATATTTCTGAATTTAAAAATATCGGAACCCTTCTCCTTAGACTGCTTGAAACCCTGCGATTGGCTGGTTGCAATTACAATAAATATGCAATTGTTGTCTATTACAATGCAAGCGTATAGTTAAATGTTGTAATTGTTTGATGGTTATTTGGTTGATTTACATGACTGCACTCTAGAAATCTCAAAAAGGTCAAATACCAGCGACAAGCTGACATTTTAATACCATTGCCACGTATTTTTGATTTTCAACAGAAATAAAATTAGTTATTCAATTTTACTTTCGAATAACTGATTTATATCTGAGAAGTTAGAAAATCTTTTGATTTTCAGTCTGACGCTAGGTAAAGCCGTATATTGGCAGAGAAAGTGATGGAAAATAAGAGATACTTTCCGAAGTTTACTCAACATTTTTTAAATAAACGTTTTGACGATTATCAATATCATTTTGGGGTGCACTTTGAAAGGACATTAGATTTCTTAATTTGAAGATTTTGTAAACGTTAGATTTAGATTTCTTAATTTGAAGATTTTGTAAATACTAAACAAATTTCTCATATAAATATTACTATATAAAAAACAGAATGCAAACCCTTTTTCAAACGAGAATAATTAGAAATAGTGTAAATTTAGCATGTGCACTGTTAAAGTATAATATTCTAAAGGGCACCGATATTTTTTTATCAGAAAACATCAGAAATCTAAGAAGTTTCATATCTGACTACTGAAACTGTTGCATATCTGAAATTAAATAAAGTAAAAAAGTCGGATATAATGGCACGAAAATTCGTGTGTAATGCATACAGTTCGAATAGGGAATAGTTTGTCACCGGAAATTTTCTCAAAAGTTGGCAATCATAACGTGTATAAAATTGATAAATTTAACTAACTTCCCACATTTCACGGTTTTCTTTATTCCTATAGACCCCAATTCCTAAACAAAACAACACATTGCACCATGAATTCTAACCTAATGCGTTTGGTTGGTTCAAGTGCAATACTAACAAAGAGAATCCGCGCGCTGATCTGATTGGTGTCGTTCGAGATTTCCACCTACCTTTACACAGAAAAGTTATTTAATACATATAATTATAACATTCGATTAATTCATATCTAACTTCATATTTTCATCATAGTTTGATAGCGAATTTATTATTGTATCAGATCAATCAGATTTATATAAAATTGATTTATATATAACTAGGTATATATATGATAGCGTGGGTTAGTTGATAATATAGTAACGTATACAATTCCTTCAATTGTCATTCAATGACTTAACATTTTGCACATATCATTTTACAACTTTAAAATAAAATACTCTCTAAAATATTAAAATTTTAAAATTTATATACCTCAATTACAACTATGTTAAAAAAAATTACATATCTTTTTTTTTTTTTAATTATTTTTACTGACCAATTTTAACTTTTAATGATATTACTTCACAATTATATTTACGAGATTCGTGCCTAGTTCTTCTTACCTCAAATAGTTTGCAATATCTTTCAATATAAAAACATTATAGGGCTACTTCTTTATTCAATGTAGAAAAAAAAATTTTTTCAAAAACTTTTTATCTCAATCTTCTAGAGAGAATTAAAGAAGAAAAAAGTTTCAAACAATTTGTAACCATGTTATGGTTATGCAAAAAAAAAAAAAATTCAAAATGTTTGCATACTTTATGATCCGTTTATAATATAACAAGATATTTATATTTAATAACTTAAATATTTAATAGCCGATAAGGAAATACTTAATATTCATTTAAATTAATCTTTAATAGTATGATTCCTCTAATCTTTAAATCAAACGGGGTTTTAACCTACCATCTTTTTATATTCAATAGATTTTTAATCAAAAGGAGCCAAAAATAATAAACCAAACTTAAAGAAGCTAAAATTGCATATTTCAAGGCGTTAAAACTAAAATTTTTAAAGAATTAGACATTTCAATGCAGTAAAATTAAAATTTTATAAAAATTTAAATATTTTATATAAAATGATGACGATGAATTTTGATGAATTTTAGTTAGTTATATTGGTTTTGTCATATCATATAACAGTTTATAAGGTTTAATGGATTACTGGAATTAATCGTAACTTCTAAGATTTAATGGATTAGTAACAATCGTAACTTCTGAAATAAAATATATACATGCAAAATAAAACTACTGTCTTCCTCAATTCAATTTTTATCCTCTACTTATATACTAAAGTAGATCAGATCAACTCTAATATTTTCCTATTTTATTATAAATTGCTGTAAAAAGAAAAAAAAATTATAATTTTTAAATTAAAAAATAAAAAAAACATTAAAGAATTTGATTAGCTAATTAAATAAAAAAAACTAATTTGAAAAATGAAAACTTCCTTTTTTCTTTTATATTTTCTAGAATACCAGTTTATTGCATTTTAAATAATTTACAAAAGAAAAGAGAACACAAAATTTTATAGAATCAACATAAAATGTTGATGAATATAATAATGTTTTAAGAATATTTCAAAGCAAAAATTGAATTTAAATATTTTATTTTTGCAATTAAATTAATGAAAAATTTCTAACCTTAATTTTGGGAAAAAATAAATACTTCATACATACATATTCATACATATAAATTATATACGAGTATGTTAGATACACATATATGTATCTATTTTTAGCACAATTTAAAAAAAAAAATTCTTATTAGTTTAATTTTTCTCGTCCGTCTGTCCATTTGTCCGCCCATTCCCGTCTGTTCGTTCCTCTATCTGTTTTCAAATCTATGTACACTTTTCTAAATATGAAAATGAAACCTAAAAAAAAACGTGTGTTAACAATAACAAAGTAACAGTTGCAAGACAACTTTTTTATGTAAAGTCACCCGTTGGGTAGCTACAGTGCCCTCTAATTTGGATAAAATTCGAAATTCAAACTGTTATAACTTAAGTTCTACTGTATATTTTTTTTTTATCTAGAAACGTGAAAAAATAGGCAATTTATTTAAGCTTTATTTATATAGTTTTTATATGCACAAATATCTTTCCGTCAACCCAATATTATTCAAAAATTTTCGAAACTTAGCGGTACAATCTTTAATAATAAACATTAAATAGGTAATTTTAAGCACCTAAAACTTGGACATTTGTAGAAGTTTCAACATCTACAGGAATCAAAGTACAGATCCACAATTGATGTCCTGCAAACATTATGATTTCACATACCTATTGCAACACAGCTTTTTGTAATTTCAAAGTGTTTGTATAAAATTGAAGAAGGATTTTTTAATTTTTTATAATTTTCTAAAAAAATTCTTCCTAGAAAATTTCAAACAAAATTAAAAATTTTGATTTCTAGAATGCTTTTACTGTTTTTTGAAAATGTCCGCTTTTAAAAACCTATAGTTTTACATACCGTCTAATTTATTTTTTAAAAGAAATGTTTACAAAAAACTTAAGAAAATGGGAAAATTTTCAGATTAAAAATTTTAAAAGAAAAATTAAAATAACAAATTAATTTTTCAATATATTCCGTTTTGTTGTTCTAGACATAGATTATGAATTACAAATATACAAGTATATATAAATCATATTCAGCTAATGGTGTAGTGCTTAAGACACCGGTCTTTCATACGAAAGGTCTTGGATTCAAACCCCAGCTGGGTCATATAAATTAATAAAAAATAATATAGATTTTTCTTATAATATATAATTAGTAGAATATAATTAAATTAAAAATAAAGTATAATATATCTTATAAATTATAATTAATATCATATTGTAATAGCTATATAATAAAATAATAATAAAACCATAATTCTTGTATAAGATAATAGATGGCATAGAATTAAAAGAAACGTTTTTCTTGTATAATAGCTACAGCCGAGTATTCAACGGCTTAGTGAAATTAATGATTCACGAAACTGAAGCTTAGTCAAATATGAATAATAAATGACTTAGTGAATGCCCTATACTCCTCCTTGGAGTGGCAAGGAAAAAAAAAAAAATATACATCTTAAAATAATCGTATAAATCCATAATTTTATTTTACTCAAGTACATATTATATATTCGATGGCAATCACAATTATTCTGGAATATGTGAAATGCTTCTTATTTCATCTTAAAGAAAAAGTTCCATAATTTTATTCTTTCGTTGCATTAATCGCAATAATAAAATTTTATCTTAAGATCAGAATCATACAAAAGTTCTGCACAATCATTAAATAATTAATTAAATTTTTTCTAACAACGAACGGCGCCATCTATCACTTTTCAAAACAGTTCACTATTATTTTATGAATCTCTGTTCTCTATAGAAAAAAATAGCAAACGTTCAACGATTGATTCATGTCTTCATAAAAAAAAAAATAATATTACTTTTAGGTTAAAAGATCTGTAGTAACAAAATCTAACAAAAATGTAATTTCTTTTAAATCCTTTGTTTTTCCTTAAAAAAAAAAGGTTAAAAAAGATATTAACTATACTTCCTTGAAAGAAAATAATATAATTTTGAATATAATATATTGAAACTTTCTTAAAATAGATTTTAAGCTTCTGCAAGACAGTAAAAATCTAAGTAGTTATTACAATTATTCAGTACATATTAGATAATTTCCAAAAACTTATTCCTTTTATCTATCCTTTTTATACGAATTGTGTTATAATATGAAACTCATATTGGATTCCGTAAAAGATAGGTTAAAGAAAAAATAAACATTAAGTCTCGTATACATAAAACTAATGATAAAAATTTTTAAAAGTTAGTTAATACTATCTTTATATATGTATATGTATACCCATAATGAAACTTTATTAATATTAAAGCTTTCATGGCTAACAAAAATTAAATGAAAAAAAAAAAAAAAAAAATTTAACCCAAGGAAAAAAATAATTCAAAATTATCTTCTTTTCTTTTAATTTAATATTTACGGATTTAATTCGATTAAATAGTTTTTCTTTTTTTTTATATTTTTTTTTTTTTTGCAAGAATATTTTCCAAAAGGAAAAAAATAGTTTTCTTCATTTTTTCACTAAAGTGAAAAGTTTTTGTTTTTATTTTGTTTTATTTTTTTGTTTTTTTTGTTGCCTCAAAACTAATTTAAAAAAACAGTCACTCATTTTAAACGCTTTCAGTTGAACTCTTTACTATGTGTATATACCATATACCTTTTATGAAGAAAAATAAACAATTTCGAAGTATATTTTATGCTTAAAGTTCATATAATGTAGTGAACATGGTCACCAACCGTCATCATAGTAAGTTAATATCGCTTTATTAGAACAAAAGACGTGACCAGAATTTTTCATATATATTATTATGAATTTTATTCTAACAAACAAAACTGTTGTTTATTTTTTCGTTTTTTTTTTTTGTGTTTTATTATTTATTTTTTTTTTTTTTATTTCATAAGCCATTACTTTAGTTTAGTTTTTATACCTCTATACAGCTAACATTTAGGGGATGAAACGGATAAGAAAAATTATGAACTCATGTTATAATTTTTTCCAATTTTTTTAATTCTATATACCAAAAGTAATATATGTATAATATACAAGTAATTTATATAATACTTATATTAAAAATATTTACAGTTTTTATAAAATATTATCCATTATCTAAATATAATATATTATTCAAACAGATAAAAAATGTAAACTATTGATTGTAATTAAATTTGTAAACTGTGATTTGTAAACTAAACTCAGAACAGATATGAAAGACTAAAAGAAAAAAATGCTTCAAAGTGGAAAAAACAGAGATTCTTTTAGGTTAGATTAAAGTGGCTGCCGAAAAGGAACATTTAGACCGTATTTGGTCCATTGGGATATCACATAGAAACTTTTCTATACCAGTCGTTAAAACCAATTTGAGCTTTTTGCAAAGCGAGGAATGCTCTTCACATTTTTACCTGCCAGATCGCTGAGGTTGTTGAAGAGATATTGTCCTAAATGAATGTTTCTTTTAGCTGACAAGCCTAGGCTTGTACAAAAGAGATGAAGAGTCATTTACTCCTCTTCTTCATCTTTGCAGGCCTTACGGTAGTCAGGCAGTGGTCGGTGATTATACCTATTGACATTGCAATATCTGACCTTTTAAGTGAAAGCGGTTTTCGGCCATATATCAGTTTTCTGATGTTGCATGAGGTCAAGTTTGCCGATTTGTTATATACAATATCCGTTATTTCCTTTTGGAGTAACATTTTGCTTGTGGATAGAGGTATATCTAGTCTTGCTTTATTTGGCAAGACCTGTAAAGTTGCCCGAATTCTTGCAAATTCATCAGCCTATACCCAGATAACCTGGATGTTAAAATGCCTGTTCATCTCGTTAAGAAATTTATGGCAGTTTATCACAGTCTTCGAGGTTGTACATCTTAATTCCAGACATTTTAACACCGTCTGACTATCTCACAGTATGCGTACTTCTTTTACAGTTAAAACGCTTCTATTCACCAAAATTGTAATAGAAAAAAGATGTAAATATTAATTTCATATTTGTTTTTTTTTTTTTTAACTATTTTTCATGGTGTCACCGACTAGAAACATAAATTAAACATAGTCGGTGACACACCATATACTTTTTTTTTAATAAATATTAATATTTTTTTTAAATATAAGTATAAATAAATTCGGCCATATTGAATTAAAATCAACTACAAAACGAACTTTTAATCACTTCAATCTAAAGGGAGTGTAACATACCTTAAAGCTGATACATTTTATGCTTTAATGAGAATATTAGAAGTTTTATTAGAATATGTAAACTGGAAATTTTAAGTAAAACGTTTTAGAATATTTAAATACCTAATTATTTTAAATAGATAATATTAAATCAATCGTATTCCACTTTGTAATTTCTTTCAACATAAAGCCACAGACTTCTATTAAATGTGAGGCAAGTGTTAAAATTGAATCATTTGTTCTGGATTGAGTAGATCAAAAAACACTAATGCTATTGTGATTAAGATGTTCCGTTTATCGCATATATTTATCTACATATATGGATTTTGCAGATTAAAAAAAAATTAATTTTTTTAATATTTACTATATCATTATTCATTACAGTCATATATCATGGGGACCTTAGTGACCTAGTGAGTAAGAGCGTATAAAATCGCTGTACACACCTGAGGGAGTGTAGGTTCGAATCCCACACACGTCGTAAAGTTATTCCCCCCTTACGCCTGAACAGAAAAGGCTGTGTAATTTCCTGTCCAGATTTATGCAGAGAAATGCATTAAAAAAAAAAATCATATCATTACTGTCAATATATTACATTAATGTTATATATAATTTACAAATACTCAAAATATATTTACGTTGTATCTTATTATTTTACCTAACTCTTATCTTGCCTAATTTTAATATAATGCTATCTTTTATAAAATGGTTTTCTTAAGAATTATCTTACCTACATTATAAGGTACAATAAAGCTCAAAATTTTCATTAAACAGCTTAAAGAATAATATTAAACATATTTAAATAACATATTTTAATATGTACATATATTTTTTTCGTCACTGTATTAAAATCATATGAAGTTAAATTAAATGCAACTCGTATGCTCATTTTTTTTTGTTTTGCTATACATATATTCGTTTCTTTAAATAGTTATTATATAGTAAATATAGATTTTTCATTTTCATTTTTTTTTTTGTTTTTTTGGTTATTTGGTTTTTTGGTTTGTAGTGAGAATCCAATAAAAATTTATGAAAAAGAATGAAAATACAAAAGAAAAAAATGTCTAAGAAACTCTTATATACATATATACTAAAAGAACACCCGCCAGTATTTTAAAGCTGTCATTAGGAGTTCAAAGAATGTTATCATTTATTATAATTAAGATACTCTTTATCTTGAAAAGAAAGAAAGAACCAACACAAACAAAACGATTCATTCTTATTTTTATTAACAATCATTACTACTGGTAATATGAATCAACAAAACAGAATTAAACAATACATACATACATGTATATGCAATTTCTACCATGTCACTTTAAGTTATTTAAAAATGAAAATTGTATAGAAAATTTTAAAACAATTAATTTATTCTTTTGTCGTTTTAAAAATATATGTATTTTTAAGTTCATATAGCCTTCAGTGTTTAACTTAAAAGAAAATATTTTTAGATTAATAATTGAGTGTAGTTGATTGCAATCAAAAATTAGAAAATATATTAAATAAAATTTTAAATTCAATTTTAAGAATTTCCAAAGAAATTGAAACGAAAAATTAAAATTTCGGATAACGAACGCATTACTAAAAATATTTGCCTAAATTACAAATAATAACAAGGTAGAATGTAAACCAACGGTTTTTAAAAGCGCACATTTCCAAAACTCAATACAAACTGTTTAGAAGTGTGACTCACACAAAAATTTGAAAATTTAAAAAATAAAATTTAAGAAATTTTTTGTAATAACAAAATATGTGAAAATAGGACTTTTTTGAAATTTTGAGGGGCTATAAGTCCGGAATCCTATATAACTAAGAAAAGCCGTTAACACACGTAAAAATATATTACTGAACCTTTAATTTTCATGTATTGCCGAAGAAAAATTTGTACAGGTGCCTAAGTTACAGGTGTCTAAAAATAGCAAATTTTTAATTTTTGAGGCGTAATAACTCTTAAAGAGGGGGTGTTACCAAAAAATTTTCTGAGGAAACTTATACTAATTCTAAAAGTTCTTTCTTGTCTCAAAATTTCAGGTTCCTATCTAAAGGGGTGCCGGAGTTATGAAAAAAGAAATTTCATGCAAAATGTGGTTTTCACATAACAGTAAATTTAAATAGTAAATTACAAAATATTACATAATTTTGATATTGTTTTATATAGATAATAAAATTTACGATCTTCTGGCGGTTTTAAATTGCAAAACTATTACGCAGGGCCTGAGATATATACATCTGAAAATGGGGCTTTTTCGCAATTTTGAAGTGCTGCAACTTTGGAACCCTTTACAACTTAAATAAACCTTTAACACACGTAAAAATATATTATTGTAGCTTTAATTTTTATATCTTGCAGAAGTAAAATGTGTACAGGTTCCTAAGTTACAGGTGTTTAAAAATAGCAAATTTTCTATTTTTAAGCCCTAATAGCTCATAAACAGGGGGTGGTCCGAAAAAATTTTCTGAGTAAACTTATACTAATTCTAAAAGGTCTTTCTTGGCTCAAAATTTCAAGCTTCTATCTAGAAGCGTACCGGAGTTATGAAAGTAGAAAAATCATGCAAAATTTGGTTTTCACATAACGGTAAATTTAAATACTAAATTTAAAAAAATTGTACAATTTTGATATTAATTTACAAATATAAAAGAAATACCTGTCGAATGACGTTTTTAGATTGAAAAACTCTTAAACAAAACATAAGATATATGCATTTAAAAATAGGACTTTTTCAAAGTTTGAGGGGCTGTAGCTCCGTAATGGGGGGGGCTACATGAAAAAGTTGTTCCACAAAATTATTTTTTTTATGAGACCTACCTATGGTTAAAATTTTTTTTCTCTATCTTTAACGGTGTAGAAGTTTTGTAAACAGACGGACGGACGGACGGACGGACAGAGTGTAACTAATAAGCACATTTTTTCAAAATTTTTTTGGAAATGTGCTAAAAATGATAAGCAGAAATATATATTATAAGATCAGGTAGTATATGAGTGCTGAAGATCATATAGCCTATTGTTTGGTCAAAAAAGGAAGGTGGTGTTTAGTGGACAAAAGTCAACTCATAGAGAACTCGTACTCGTTCTCTCGTTATATATACTCTATAGTGTTGTTCGATGATTCTCACCTACCCATGCAAAAAAGAAATATTTAAAGAGTAAACTCATGCTACAAATGTCAACCCCAATACTTCAACTAGATTAACAGATCCTATAAACATATACAAAAAAGATTCTTAAATTTTTCTTTGCTAATTAACTAACAGTTATATAAAAAAGTTTGCGATAGCTCAACTGTGGATCATTATAAAAATGACAATAATTATCACATTCATTTATATTTTAAAGTTATCTTGCCATTTTTCTCCTAAAAATGTTTAGAAAGAATAAAAGATCTTCTATAATAACTCCAACTAAACATAAATGTGAAATTACACACACCTGTTTCGAAAGCTTACTCTCTCGATCTTTACAGCGTATTTTATACGATCTTACTTACACTGAATCCCCAAAATCCCCAACTCTATAATTCCACCAAATCCCAATCCCACCAAATCCCCAACTCTATAATTTTTAATTATGGTTTCAGAATAAAAAAAAAATGGACACTTTTAATGGAACAATAATCAAGACAAATTAAGTTTAGTGCAAATTGGGAAATAAGGCGCACTACACTGCCACCCCATTAGAAAAAAAATACAGCTAAAATAATTAATATCAGTAATCATCATTGGTTTGAAACTCTTCTGTATTATAACAAAATTTTAAATACTAAATATATGAATAACATATTTCAAAATTATATTTTTTTTTGCCTTTCTTTCAACAAAGCAACTTGAGTATGTCTTAAAAATGACTTTTATTCTGAATGCATGGCTGAACAAATTTTCAACAATAATTTCTTGACTTTATTAAATCGAGTAAATATAAAAACATTTTTGAACATATTATGAATTTAACTAAAACTTTATCTTTAGGTCTAAGTTTGTATGTTGTACATATGATCATATTAGATACTATATATACATATGCATATATCGAAATATATATCCCACAATTTTTTTGAATTATGATAATTTTGTATAAAAAAACAGTTTGAAAATTTTTAAAAAGTATTCTATAAAAGTCACAGATCTAAATTTTTAAGTAAATAATATTAAATAAAATTTTATTAGAATATACGTCTTATATACTTAGTCGCAAAGGATAAAATTTAATGTAATAATGGTCAATTTTATTTTATTCGAATTCATATTTTCTTTTATTTTCTTTCTACAGACATTGGAAAACATATGTTTGTTCTCTTTTAACATTCAAAATTAAAATTGTATCAGATGTCACTTCTAAAAAAAATTTTTATTAACATGCACATCATCTTCATCTTCATCATCATTATCATCGACCCAAATGACAGAACATTAAAAAAAATTATTTTATATTCATGTAAGTTTTTGATGATCATCATTTCATGTATGCACTCTAGAACATAAGTCCTCAATGGGAATTCCCGAAGAAAAACTAATATCGAATTTAAATTTTTTTTTTTTTGACATTTTTTATATGAAATTATTAAAAATGTGACTGCAAATTGAAAAATTTGTCAAAATGTATTATACATATATGCATGTACATTATATGAGTATAGGTTAATAATGTAAAGGAAAATGCTTTAAAAAAAGTGTTCCTAAAATAAAATTTTCTTTTAGTACTTTTTTTTTTTTCTTTTCCTTATTGCCCCTCTTCGGAGCATAGGATATCTATTAGGCATCTCCATCTGACTCTATTCGGAGCAGATATTTTTGCTTCCTCCCATGTTTTTCCAGTTGAGGTTAGTTCCTCTAATATCGTTCGCCTCCAGGTGTTATAGAGACGTCGTCTCCGGGTTCCTTGTGGGTTTTAATCTAGTGCTTCCCTGGACTATGCATTCTTGCGGCTTTCTAAGTGTGTTCTCTTTTAGAACTTAGTTTTAGTTAAAATTTTGTAATGCAAAAATAAAAACTTTTTTACTTACTTCTAAAAAAAAATGTTTAATGTAACCAAAATAAAAATCTTAACCAGGGAATACTTAAGACCAAGGATTTTTAAATGTAATTTAAGGTATTATAAAGCTTAATTTCCACTACAGCGACTTGTGACGACATTGTTCATAGATTTAAAATATTGTTCTCAGCTATTTTTATTTTGCAGTCAAAACTTCGTCACGTTGTTGTTACAGCTGTAATATAAAGTTTAATTTTAACCCGTGACGACAACACATCGTGTTGCCCGCGTATTGCTATTCACACCATATCACTATATTCACACTGTCGGACGTCTGACATTTTATTCACGTTTTTTAATTTAAATATAGCTTCATCGTGTATTTGAATTTATTTTGTAATTTATTATATATATAGTTTTGTTTGATCCATGGCAAATCAATACTAACCTTCAATTCCTAAATTTACTATTGTTTCGCCAGCACATACAGTACTCCTGTTAGAATTTTCTTTAATTGAAGAGATCGTATAAGAATGGGCGTAAGAAATTGAAAACTAGAATATAAAAGGAATATTTAAATATTTACATTCTCCTAGTCTTTTTGAAAATAATTGCAATAAAAGTTTTAGAGCAACCTCTTACAGTAAGAGTTTTAGATCTTAAAAGAATTAAAATGAAGGCTTTAGTTAGATACCACACCCAATTTCTTTGGAAAGTTACACAAAAAATTTAGTTAAAATAATGAAATTTTATAAAGGTTACGATCACTCTATATCTAAACGAATTGCTATATATATTTTCAAGTTTAACACATCATTTGCAAGATTAAAGCCTTTTTTTTTTGTACATAAGGTACCGACCTTATCGGAACTCGAGCCTAAATCAATTATTTATATTTTTAATTAACAATTTGATGAAAGCTTATATGAGTATTAGAATTAGGTCTTGTAAATACAAAATTTGCATAAAAAATTTATCACAAAATTTGCATTTAATTATTTTATTGCAATGTTATATGATTGACAATATTTATAATTTATTTGAAAAATGCAAAACAGAATTAATCTGCAATTACTATCATAATTTTTTTGTGTACTCGTTTTTTTTTCTACATACCTACATATATATTACAAAATATTGATTTTTTTTTTTCAACCTTAAACTGGTAAAGTATTAAACTAACTATAATCAGTTTGAAATTCATAACCTACCGACCTTATAAAAACAAACTGTGTTACAGCAATGGAATTCAGTAATCACGTTCGATTCATTTTTTGTTTTTTTTTTTGCATTACTCAAAAACAGTTAGTTTAAAGTTATTGAGTATATAATTTTAACAATGTTACCGTATTTGTATTGTTTAGTAAATTAAACAAAAAAAAAAATTAATTAAAAAAATTAAAAAGTTTTTTTAACATAAGAGATTGCAATATATGCAAAAGTGGCTTATATTAGTGGGTCGACTACATAAAAGTGAGCATCAACTCAAATATCATTTTCTCTTCAAACCAATACTATATACTTGAACAGTTTTATGCATGCGACACATTGTCAGAAACAACAAAAAAAAAATTGTCTAGAGCAGTCAGCTTAGTTCCGTAATATATCAAATCATTTATATTGTTTTACGTCATTAATATACAGTTCAAAATGTTTTTAAGGAGCTTGTCAAATTGTAAAAATTTATGGTTTTAAAGGAACTATGAAAAATTATAGAACACAACACAGCGCCATAAACTATATGATGAAAAGAAAAGAAGAAAAAAACAAATGATTCTATTGATAATCCGCTCTTATTTAATTAAAGTCTATATTAAGAATTATAATCAATATCTTTACTTCATTATTAATTACAATAGACAACACTTAAAATTGAAAAAAAACGAGGAAGAATACAGTTGACTTTGTCAACTCTTAGATACCCGTACGAACCGTTAGTATGTTCACAGCCTGTCACTCTGCTCACAATATTATTTTTTTAATATTTTAGTATTTTAAAATAATTTGGGTGAATTTTATAATTTCTAGAACTATGGGTTATACATATATTCAAACTATATGTTTATATGTACATTCTTCAAAAGCAGATTCTAACCTTTCACATAACGATTATCAATCCAAAACTTTTTCAAATATTCTATAGTACCATTTAGTACTAAGCGGTAAATGTATATTAAATTTACTTAGTACAAAATAGTAAATATAATTTTAAATATTATATTATATTATATTTAAATATTCCATTGACAGAATAATTTCTTATAAGTACAATAAAATACATATATGTATGTAAATACGGCGCTATATAATATACATCTATACTCTTATCATTCATTCACTAGTGACATATACGATATCTAAATAAACATGATATTATATAAGTATGTATATATATTAATATCATATAAATAAAAATTCTTCAAGCAACCGTTATGTTGTTTATTTATTTGCATTTTTATGTACTACGCATTATATCCTCAACAATTTCAAATTATCGAGTAAAACAAATGCAAAAAATTTGTTGAAGAAATTTGTTAGAAAATTTGAAAAAATCAAGTAACACTTTCGTCAATTATAAAGTAACCCTACATTATTAAAAAAAGTTGTTAACAGAAATAAGAATATAATATTGAAGCTTTAATTTTTGTGTATTACTTCAAAAAAATTTTAACAGGTGTTCAAGTTACAGGTGTTTAAAAATAGGAAATTTTCAGTTTTTGACCCCTTACAGCTCCTAAACGGGGGGTGATACAAAAAAAAGTTTCTGAAATGACTCATACTTATTTTTAAAGATCTAACATCTGTCAAAATTTCAAGTTTAAAAAAAAAAAAATTTCCAACTTAAACCGTTTAGAAGATAGAAGGGTTGAAGGATTTTGCAAAATTTTAGTTTCACATAACGGTAAATTAAGACACCGTATGCCACAAAAAAATATTTATTGTATATATACTTTTAAAGCTAATGAAAGTAGTAATCGTTTGGCGTTTTCAAAATGAAGATATACCTTATACAACTTGTGCTATAACAATTTAAATATAGAGCTTTTTTGAACCTTTGGGGAGCTGTAGCTCCGTAACGGGTGGGGCTACAAAAAAAAGTTATAAAAAATAAAATTAATATTTTTGTGAGATCTATCAGTAGTTAAAATTTCATAGCTCTATTGCAAAAAAAATGTCTGGATCTAAAAGTTAGGTGTTCGAGAGCTACCCTAAGGCTTGGTCCAAACTCAACCAAAAAAAATAGGGAACCTACAAATTATTCCCAGAATATTTTGTGTAAATTTCAAGATTCTAGCTTTCTTAGTTTTTGAGTTAGCGTGCTGACGGACGGACGGACGGACGGACGGACGGACGGACATGGCTCAAAAGTCTTAGAATTTTTTTCTGATCCGATCCATACCTTTGAAGGTATATCTAGCTCGCTTATTTCGAGGTGTTACAAACGGAGGAGTAATTTTATTATACCCGATCCTATCGTACGGGTATAATAAAACATTGCCTACTATGAAGAAAAAATGAGTTAATTTTATAAATTTTAAATTCTCACTTCAAAATACCACTCTATTAAGTTTTTTCATACGAGTAGCTTTTTTTCTTTTCTTTTTAATTTTTGTTGTTCTTTTTTTTTTGCAAATTCATTGTAAAAATTTACAATTAAAAAAAAATTGCATAATAAAATGGTAGTAAAGTAATGCACAACAAAATGTTTGTTTATATGTTTTTTTTTTTTTTGATTTAAACACTAAAACACCAAAAATAATATCACATGGTAAGTTGGTATTTCATGGACTCTTGGTCAACCACTATGAAAAATAAATGGTGGAACACAACGAAAAACAAAAAAAAAAAAACAAAACACAATTAAAAAAGCTTCTTAATATGTTTTTCTTCATTTATTTTTTTTTAAAGCTTTCCTTGAATTTAATGTTTACTTTTTTAATTATGTTTTGTTATTTTAATGTTATTCTTTTAATATCTCAAATCATAATTATAAAATCATAATAAAACAAGGTAACAAATTTTTTAACAGATATGTATTTATTTATTTATTTAACATTATTTTAACAGTTTTGGAATTTCAAAATTTTTTATATTGAAGAGTGAATTCAATTCCAAAAAAAAATAACCTGTGTGTGATTTATGTATTAGGGGTAATCCATTTATTTTAAGTAGTATAATTTTCTTTTTTTTAATACATTTCTCTACCACATAAATGTGATAAGGAAATTACACAACCTTTTATTTCCAGGTGTGGCTGTATATGTCATAAGGGGAAATTATTTTTACGACGTGTAAGTGTATGTGTATGGGATTATGGGATCGTATACGTGTATGGGATTCGAACATATACTCTCTTGATGTTTATAGCATATTTCATACGCTCTTCCCACTACACCATCGAGATGCCTGTTTATTATTAATTTTTGATTTTCAAGTGGCTTTATAGAAACATAAATAGAAAAACCTTAATTAGAAAACGCACATATAATTAAAGATTGCCCGACATTTCAAAATAGTAAATAGCATTTCAATACAATTCTTTAAATTTAAAGCATACTTATCTTTAAATTTAAATAAATATATTTATACTTGTTTTAATAAAATTACTAACCTTTACCTATTTTAATGTTTTACTTGAATCTTTCAAGATACTAATCTTTTTTTGTTATTTTCAATTAAAATAAAAATTTCAAAATAAAATAATAAATTTAATGATGATACAAAATAATCATAAATAAATCTATTTAACAAGATTTTAATGGTTGTCGAACATTGGTTAAAAGTTTATTATTTTTCTGTTTTCATTCATCTTTCTCTTTTTTTCTATATTTTTCTTTTTTTTTTTTGTACCTACTACCTAATAATTAAAATTTTGTTAATTTTCGTTAGTCATTTCATGTAAATATTCAGTGGTGTTAATTAAACAACACAAAATCCAAAAATTACAAAAAAATTTTCTAATTTAAAACAAACTGTAAATTCCCTTAATATTAAATAAAAAAAAAAATTACATCATTTTATACGTACTGAAGGTGCTAAAAAATGCCTGATTATTTGACGACCGTGAATTTTAAATTTTCAAGAAAGAAAAAATTAATTACCAGAAATAAAATACATATATTAAAATATTGCCACACATATATGATACTCTAATGCCCTTCTGTACTAATTACAATATTTTATGTGTAATAGGTGTATTAGCAGCACTTAATTTTATATGTAACAAATATTTATAAAGTTTGTAGAAAGCTTTAATAATATATGCACATAACATGTATGTTACAATTGTGAGCAAGCAGAGCACATGCAATCGAAATAAAAGAACTGCCCCATGAACAACTAAGATCTTTTTATTTGAAAAACAGATTTATCCAACGTTAATGATGCCAAATGGTTAATTTATGACCAACGTTAATGGTGCCTCATTAGTAATAAAAGTACCATAACTATTGGGGTGCGACAAGAGTCGGTTCTTAATCCCATATTATATCTATTTAATGCGTATAGCATGCAATTTGCTAATGTTAAAACTGATTATAAAATATTTGCTGATAAAACATTGCTTATTTATACAGCAAAAAATATAAAATTTGTATTGGTAGCAAAGAAATGATAAGAGGGCACACAATTATAAATATCATACACCACAAGTTAATATTATAAATTATAATACATCACAAGTTATCCTGAAATTATCATATGTTCGTATATTAAAAAAAATTATGCCATTTCTAGGTACTATTAGTAGAAGCGGTATAAAATTAGATGATAAATAAGCTAAATTATTGCACACACTTATATCTCATACCAGACATAATGTGACGACATGGTCGGACTAACTAAATTGAGAAAGAAAGTTAATGCAAAAACTCAAATAATTCACAAATTAGTGTCACTAAAAGCAAAATGTTCTTACAAAAAATAAGGAATGTTCACGATTATAATACCTGATATAAGGGGAAATATTTTTGTAAATTGTAACAATAACAAAATAAAAAAAAATTTCAAGTTTCTTAAGATATTCTTATCATACAGGATTCTGATTTTTCTCCTCGAATTGAATGGGATCCCATTGAAGAACTATATAGGACAATTTTTAACAGTTATTTTGATAGTATAAGTTAAACACTTGTTAATGACCCAAGTCCTGATTAATCTAAAAAATACAACTCTCCTATCGCTGAATTTTAATAAATTAAATTTTATTAAACAATTCCGATTATATGAAAATTCAATATTCTAAATAAAATTATTAACTAAAATCAAAATGTTTAATCTAATAGGATTTTGATTTAACGTTCATTTTATTCTACATATTAGAAAACACTATACTATATATTATAGTATAGCGTTTATATACTATATATTATAGTATATATTCTACTATACTAAACAAAATTCTTCTTCTTCTGGTGCCTTATTCATTACCAACGTGGGCCAACATGATCGCTATTTTCACTTTGTCTACTGTCGCTCTGAACAAGGATTTAGTGCTGGTTGTGAACCATTGTCGTAAATTTTATTTAACTATACTAAACAAAATTCTTCTTCTTCTGGTGCCTTATTCGTTACCAACGTTGGCCAACATGATCGCTATTTTCACTTTGTCTACTGCCGCTCTGAACAAGAATTTAGTGCTGATGGTGAACCATTGTCGTAAATTTTATTTAACTATACTAAACAAAATTCTTCTTCTTCTGGTGCCTTATTCGTTACCAACATTGGCCAACATGATCGCTATTTTCACTTTGTCTACTGTCGCTCTGAACAAGAATTTAGTGCTGGTAGTGAACCATTGTCGTAAATTTTCGAACCAGGAAATTCTATGTCTACCGGGTGCACGTCTACCTTCAATTTTACCTTCCAGTATTATTTTTAAAATTTTATATCGTAATATCTGCCTAAAGTATTCTAATTTTCTAGTTTTTACTGTTTGTATTATTTCTGGCTTTTTTTTGAATTCGTAAGAAGACTTCTTCGTTCGTTACGTGATCAACCCCAGCTTATTTTTAGAATTCATCTGTAGCACCACATTTCAAATGCTTGCAGTTTTTTAAGATACTTTAAGATACTTAAGAGAGAGTCCATGTTGCAACCCCGTATAACAAAGTAGGAAAAACATAGCATTGTAATATACTTTTTCTCAGACCCAAAGATAAACCACGAGTGCATAATATATTTTTCATTTTAATGAATGTTGGCTCTTGCTTTTTCTATTCTGATTTTGCGAACGGACCCCTTGTGAATTTAGCTGATATCCTAAGTATGAATAATTTTCTATTTTTTCTAATTGGAAATATTCATTTTTAATTCATAATCATTACACTTAACTGATACTGCATTTAATAAATCTTGTAGTTAATCTTGACTGAAAAAATTATTTAACCTAAATTTCAACTTAAGCAAACAAAAAATTAGCCAAATCATATTCAAAATTATATATTTAAGCGCGTTTAAATCATCAAAATTACTTTTACTGAAAAATTAAACTTAAAAATTAAAAATTTGTGTTACAAATTTTTTATGCGCTTAATACTAAATATCCTCACCTAATGTAACTTTATGCCATAGCGAACAGTACATCAAATTAGAAATTATTTTAGTTAAAAATCTAATTTACTACATTATATTCTAAAATATTCCTAACAACTTCATTTTCAATCAAAGAAAAACTCACTTAAGAATTCAGGAAAAACAATAAAATAGGTAACCCAAATTATTGCAAATATTTTCAAACTGCTTTTTTGTTATTTTTTTTTTTTGGGACTTAAAAAAAACAATTGAATAAAAAAGTAATAATTAAGTGTAAAGATTTTTACCTAATTAATAAAATTTATGATCACCTTTTTTTTGTTTTATATCTTTTATTACTTATAAAAGAAAATAAATTTTTATTACTACTGTTGTTCTCTATATAATATGCATAGGTAAAAATTTGTTTTATTTTATTACTGTTACATAACCTTATATTCATTTTTTTTTATGCTAAATATTAAACGAATATAATATTTCATGTTCATCTTATAGGTACTTATAAGTTAAATATAGATATGTCTTAGTTTTTTTTTTTTTTCTGTTTTAATGACATTCGAAACTCTATATGGGATCATTAAATTTAAGATGTTTCCGAAAAAGGTATATATATGGACTCGTAAATAAATTGAATGAATTCAACCTTTAAGAAAATATAAAAGTAAATAAATTACCTGACACTCAATAAATATAAATATGTATCCATTATTAAGTACTCTATTGGTGATTACTGTTAATAATTGTAATTATTATGTATAGATAAATATTTCAATAACGGTAAGACTACATACTGTTTGCTAAATATATCTATATAACGTTTTAGTTTCAAAATATAATTTAACTGGGATTTTCAATGGTATCTATAATAACCTACCAATATTTAAAATTGTTTGAATTATGTTTGTTATAATTATACAGAAGAGATAAAAAATGATTTTTAATTATTTTCTCAAGTTGTTTTTTAATAAAAAAAAAATAATGTAATTAAAAAAAAAAATGTGTTAATTTTACCTTGTATAGGTGAAATGATTTTAAGAATATTGCAATAAAATAACTTATAGGTTTTTTAAATATAAAAAGAAATAAACGTATTGAATTTAACAAATTATATCTGGTTATCTAGAATTTAACAAGAAAAATTTTTTTCTTGATAATTTCAAGATAAGTCTATTATCTTAAATAATTTTAGAACCGAATTACATTAAAAATAAATATTTTTTTACGTTTGCTTGTTTGTTCAAATTATTTGACTACATTTCATAAAATATATCCTTTCGGATGTGGACCAAATTTTTACTTATTTTAAATAACTATTCTACAAATAAAAAGATAATAATTTGCAAAGTCTTAGTCTTGTACAATAGCTACAGTCGAGTAATCAACGGCTTAGTGAAAATAATGATTCACGAAACTAAAGCTTAGTCAAATATGAATAATAAATGAATTAGTGGATGCCCTATAATACTCCTCATTGGAGTGGCAAGGAAAAAAAAAAATTTTTGCAATTAAGATAAGTATATGAAGAATTTAATTTTCGATTATGGCTTTACACTAATAAACTCTTATAATTGCTTAGATCGACATATCATTCTTCGCACTATATAGAAATATATTGGCCATGGCCATTGTCTTCTACTTCTATTTGTAAAATTCTTTTGGATTTCCTCTTAAAAATAAGCCTTTCCATAATTCTTTGAAAGAAACCATAACTCTAACCGCACTAGTTCAATATAATTTATTCAAATGTTGAAGCATTTTCATTTCTAATATAATCCAAAGCATCCCAGTTAGGATTATTTTTGGCAAAACACAAATTTATTACAAATGAAGTTGATCTACAACATTTAGAATACTATATCAATAAAAATTTTGTTCTTTTCAAATGTAATAGGATTTTTGTTTTTCTTAGAATTTAAATGAATATAGAAGGGATCTAAAAAATATACGGTAAATGCATATTATGTATTATGAAAGAGAATTGATCTTTACCATTTTAAACACAAGAAAAACTAATCTAGAGAACTAGATTGCACTGCAGATTAAGCGCTTTGTCCTATCAATTGTTAATCTTAGGAGTAATCTTAGGAGATTTTAAGAGAATCTTTTTAATAAAATGTTAAAAACTATTAACATTTAATCTAAACAAATTAACAACTAAAAAAAAATTTTTAGTGCGAATATCCAAGAAAAAGATTTTAATTTAAACAATATAACTCACAGTATTCATTTAAAAAATACAATATATAAAAAGTATTATATTGTATCATATATTATGTAATAGGTCATCAACATCATATATTTTAGAAAATATTTGCGAAATGGCTTAAGATTCTTCAACACTTTATGGGTATTGCGTAGTTGCATGGTCGTAACCATATTCAGGTAAAATACATACAATATTCAGGTAAAATACAAAATTAAATTAAATAAATTTCAAAACAGTTATTGAATTCTTAAGTTCTACTCAATTACAGACAAATTACAAACTTATCATTAGTAGATTTCGAAATATACATATATATATATTATACCAAAAGTCATTAAACTTGCGAGTATTTTTATTTTGTAAATTTTTATAAATTTAATAATTAGAAATTTGTCAACAATCGATATATTACAATACTTTTTGATTTATTTCCATATTTACCACAAAATAATTAAATTTCACAATTTATTTACATTTAATTAAAGTCATTAAAAAAAAATTTTTTAATTTTGACAAAAATTAATTAACAATCACACCTTAATTTTCTTCTTAATTTTTTATTTTTTTTTCTATATACACTTTTGTTGTGTGTATAACTTTTTTTAATAGATACATACATATATGAATATATCATCCATATGTCGATTGTGATATATATCGTCATTTTTATATTAGCACTTAACTTCGGATTATCATTGTTTCTTGTTTTTATTTTTTGTTTTCTTTTTAAATTCCCAAAAATTCATTATTACATAAGAAAATTTTTCTTTATCACAATGAAAAAAAAAAAAATCAAATACAATATACATATTTAAAAATACATTTAATAGGTAAATATTACAAGTTTGATAAAAAAATTTTAAAAATTCTTTACAATTATTGCAATTACCTAAAACAAAAAAAAAAAAAAAACAAATTGAGTCAAACTACAAAATACAACTTTTTTTCTCCTTGAATTATCGGTAGTATTAAAAATTTCACTTAACAACAAACCCTAATACAAAACAAGTGACCAATTTACATTATTTTTACATTACATTTTTAATATTTTTATACGTTACATAGAAAGTATTAAAAGGCATAGCATAGTTCAAATTCCCTTTGTAATGTTGTATTAAATTAAAGAAGACAAATTTTTTTTATATTAAAAACTTATTTAATATTTTTCAAAATATAGAAATTCAAAAATTTAGAATTATAATAAAAAATAATTAAACAAAGGTCAGCAGATCAAAACTTCGGAAATTTTTGAACAGTTGATAAAATAACCGTTACAATACTCCTTTTTCAAAATATTTTTAGCAAATTTTCAGTTTCCAAAATTTTTAAAAAATTGAATCTATTATGACCTTAGTGTTGGAAATAGTAAATTTTAACAAAGAGGTTTAAATCAGGGCCGTCTTTTCGAATACGAATTTATAATACGACCGATACGACAAAAAAATTATAAACTTCAACCAAAATTTTTATATAAAGAAAAACAAACTAATTTTATTTCAGTAATAAACTAAAAAAGTTCAAATATAAAAAAGAAACAAAAAAACTTTAAATAATACTTTTTTTCGACTTTTTTTCTTGGGCAAACACCTCAATAAAGGAGGCGTCGGTGGCCTAGTGGGTAAGAGCGATTGAAATACGTTGTAAACCCCGAGAGAGTGTGGGTTCGAATCCCACCCAAGTCGCAAGAATAATTCTTCCTACGACATTTACAGCCACGCCTGAAATATCCCTGTAAATACTACGTTCTTTTTCATAGATACTATGTTGAAATATGCCTAGAACCTACGAAAGGTTTAAAATGACTGAAATGGGTTAGACATGTAAATACGAAAATAAGATATAATAAAAATTTTTTTGAGCTTAAAAACTACATCCAAAATAAAAATTCCAACAAAAATAGAAAAATGTTCACACAAATATCCTGGAGTTGATGACTTACTTTTTTATTTAGTCAAGAAATTTCTGATTCACTTAAAACGATTCGACTTAATTTGTAACCTTGAATTTAAATTTTTTTTTTTGTTGTTTTATATTTTTCTTTTTGCTTTCTTACTTTTCTTACTTACTCTTGTCATTAAAGTCCAATTTTAAAAACAAGTCTTTAGGTAAAAAACAAGTAACAAGTTTTTTGTTATTTTTTTTTTCTTTTTAGTAAAATAAAAAATGAAGAGTATCTACAAAAGTTAATTTCCAAATAATATTTCAGCAGCAGAAAGCCACAAAGAAAAAAATAACAAAAGAAATGTGCGCTTACAGTAAATTTACAAAATTACAAATAGCACAAAATCATTCAAAAATAAAAGAAATAAAAGAAAATAAGAAAAAAGATAATAAGAAAACGATAAAAAAAAAATCAGTTATGTCATTTTAAATGCATTTCGTTGAAGAAAAAACTGTTACATATACGGTAACAATAAAACAGCTGATATAAAGTGTCGAATTCTTATCATCATTCACAATATTTAAAAACCAAATTTTTTCATTTTGTTTTTTTTTTCCGGGTGATTGATGAAAGTAAGGTTTGGAAGTTTTATACATTCATACATAATTCATGCCAAAATTTAAATATTTTTATAATAAAAGTATAACAATTTTTTTTGTAAACAACAAATTTAAACATTTTATATTCATCCAAATAAAATAGCTTTACTTGAATTAATTAAAATTAATAAATTTGCGAATGTCAACAAAAATGTGAAACATAATGGGATGACGCAGTTTCGAGGAGATTAACCTTTAATGTTACAGTAAATTTTTACCTCAGCGAAAATTGACATTTATTTAAACATCAATGTTTAAATTATATGATTATAGTTAGAGATGCATTAATAGCAATCAAGTAATGATACAATCATATTAGAGGAACTGGTGCATCTCAGTTTCCGGCTACGAAAACTAGAATGCAAATTTAGAAATTAATTACCGCATACCCCATACAAATCAATTCTATACCGAAAGGTATAGAAGAGCGTAAGAAAAATGTATTACAAATATATTATTATTTGTCACTTAAGCACTGACAAAATTTCAGTGAAACTCTGCTTCTGTGACTCACTTAAAGCGAAAAAAAACATGAAGAAAATAAATACAAATACGCTTACACTTTCAATACATTCCAGATTGCCCATAATTTTTTATACGTAAGAAATATGTATTCAACAAGTAAAGTCTCTTTATTATTTGTCATAATTGGCATGTCATTGTCGTATTTACACAATTCAAAAAGGTAAATTATGTTTGTTTTAAATAATCTTTACAAATAATAATATGGCACTTGTCATTTCAGTTTAACGTCATTTTATTTCTCTTTTTTACATATTTATGTAATATGTATATACATAGAAGCTTTTAAAATACATTAGGAATGATAATTATTTTATAATATTTTTGTACTTTTGCATTACTATGCAAATTTCTCAAAACCAAATCTTTAATTAGCTTCTAATTAGAAAAAAAAATGTAAACCAAAACCACACACCTCCGATTTTGTATTTCTAACTTTGTTTAATCTAAAGCCAAGAAATGGAAATAAATTAGATAATAGAAGATAAGTTAAAATTGCCTCATGAATTTCGAATTCTCTTAATGGCAGAGGCAGCAACAGTAAACTGTGTTATGGAGGGCTTGAGAAAAAAGAACCTGGAGTGAACAGAACAAAATAGGTCATGATAAAAAAACAAAAATTTATTCAATGACTATTTTTTTTTAAACCTTTGAAACTGTAGTATCTATGTACTATAAAAATACAGCAATCGTAAGAGCGGTATAAAATGTTTATAGTATATACAGAGGCAATAGGCATATAATCTTATTTAGACATACATATAAGTATATTACTCTTCAGCATATTTAAAATTACAAGCGATTAAACAAACGATAAATATTTAAAATTACAAACGATTACAAAAACTGAAAAAAACGATTACTAACTTAAAACAATGCATAGTTTAAATTTTCATTTAAATACATTATAAGGTAGTCCAAAATGTTACTATTATAATAAGAGATTCTTAAAACCATGGGTTCAATGCATAAACAATTGCTGTTTTATTCTACCGAAAAAACCTGATTTTTGATACCCATAACCATAATAAATATCATGTTGTTAAAAATATTTAATAAAAAATATAATAAATGTTTTCAATTCAGCATTTAAAATTTTTTTTTCCTTAACATTAATTCTACTAAATAATAAAAATAAATATCTAAACTAATTTTCGAACAATCCAACAACCACAAATAAATTTCAAATACTCAATGAAGCGAATTAAGAATATAAAATTTCAAAAACAAAAAAAATCATTGTTGTTGGTACTTGTACCAATTTGTAAAAATAATATAATATGTACGTTACATTCCTGTTTTAAATAACTGTAACGGTTATTGTTCATTTTTGCAATAATATTGTTATACTTCAAATACCGTTTTTACAGCATTTCTCTTAGTGCCATTTTACGTTAACGTTAATAATACATATACATATGTAGCTATATTGATTTTATCGAATAAATTCTTTTAAAATCAAATAGATTCGTTTTCAATTAAAATAGAACATATTAATTTTCACAGAACTTGACAACAGCGATGGCAGTGGTAGTTTATTATGCTAAAGTATAGGTTAGCCGTTAGGTTATGTTTTTTTTCAAATGTTATATTTTAACACACCTTGACTAAGTTAAAGCAATTGTAATATCATCGCGTAGATTAATAACAAATAAAACGATTTGAATTTTGCAAAAAGATGTTTGATTTAATCACTATTCGCGTAGTCAATTAAACCGTTCAGAAAAAACTCGCCCACCTGACTGAATATTACTTCTACTGACAACAAAAGTAACTAACAAGCACTCGAGGTAAACTTTTCTTTCTTAACTTCTACAATTTTTAATATGAAACTGAACTCTTTCTTCCTCATTCCTAAACAGTTTTTGTAGAAATTATAGTTACAAAGACTTATCCTATACTAAAGTTTCATTGCCTATAAGAGAATGTTACCAGATATACGAGTAGCATCGATACGAAAATGCTAATTTAATATTATAATAAACACTATATATATACTTATATAGAAAAACTTTTCCTAATACATTCTGATATAAGAGATTGTTTTGAAAGATAAACAGGTTGAAATGAGAGACTAATTTTGCTACTGCTTGATGATTGTCAGTCGAGATAAAATATCAAATTACAATAAATGTTTCAGCTATTCTGAAGGTAAGATAATAAATATATAGCTAATTTTTTAAGGTATACACTACTTTCTAAACTAAATCTCTTAATTAGTTTCTTTCGTGATGATTTACGATGCATGCAACTATTAAATTCAGATTTTTATTCATTCAATAAAAATTCAAAATTTAAATTCTTTTAAAAAAATATTAAGTTTCACAGCAGAAATTTTTTTAACAGATAATTATTGGCCTATATTTTATGTTACCACCAAATAAAGTAGTAAATCATTTCCAATAAACATTAAGTAAAATTATTATTTCCTTATTATTTTATAATTAAATTTATATGCATTTCAACCAAAAAAAAAAAAATCTCCATTTCAATCATTTTGATTTTTTGAATTAATCATTTAAATACACCTTAACTTCTATTCTTTTCTTATTAGTTAAGTGTGGCATTTGTCACCTTGCAACAACGAAAAAAAAAATGATAGCTAACAAATTTTATAAGAGACAAAATAGAAACCAAAAATAATCATATTATATTGTTTTCTTTTTTTTTTTCACAGTGACTTTTATTACACCTGTAATATATCTAAAAAAAAAAAAAAAATTCAAGGTTAAGATAGTAAGTCACCAAAATTTCAAATAAAAAATCAAGGAAAAAATTTGCTTAAAAAATTTTTTTTAATTTGACAAAAAAAAAATGATTGTCGGAGGCAAACAAAAAGTAAGTTAATTTTGATCTCAAAATGTCAAAAGTTGTTATTAGCACTTTTTTTGCATGTTTTTTTTTTTTTTTGTGTTTAAATTTTCGATTTATTTTTGAATCGGTTATTTACCTTTGAATTTTGAATAGAAATAAATATTCGCGCAATAATCCCGTATAAATTTAATAAGCACGATTTGTTTTTATTTTGCTTGATGCTAATCTAATATAAATAAAACACTTAATACTTAATAGTATTGTATTGGTCAGCTATAATCAAAAATACCAAAAAAAAAAACAAAAAAAAAAATAAAAAATGCTTAAAACTTTAAAATTATGATAAATTACATTAAAATTAGGTAACGATAATAAAACTTTCTGCCAAAACGATAGATGACCTTTTTTTTTTTTTGATAAATTGAATAAAAATAATAAATTTTATTTTTTATTGTGATATTGAGGAAAAATAAATTATGTTGATAAAAAAAACAAAATAAAATAAATGTAAATGTAAATATCTAAAATTTGAAATTCTACTAAGTATATGCAATCTATTTGCTAATTTTTTCTGATTTTATTTTTAAATACCAGAATTTTAAATACCTACATATATTTATTAAATATTCATCAATATTATTGACAATTTTTTTTTTAACTCTTTGCATTGTAATGGTCAATTGGCTTTGCAATTCTTATCCTATTCCTTTATTCCTACATTTTCCTCAATCCCCAAACTACACCGTATATTGTACTATTATAGGTACTAACCTAATGTTTTATTTAAAAGGGAGGTGGCATTTTATTGGTGTAAGTCCATTCATTTTCATATTGCATTCCTCGACTCCACTGTTCCTGGTAAGGTATATATTATCCTTCTAAGATATGTAAATTTATTCGCACTTCAATTTTTACTTTCACCTAGATCAGGTGAATCATAAAATAATGAAGTTGCCTCCAATTATTTTCTTATGCAGGAAGGTGTTATATATTAGTGCATGTTGTAAACTATTGATGGTTATTGTCGCTGACAGCAAAATAGTAATAATAATAGAAATCCTTTCACTCCCAATTCAACATATTCTCTCCTATCGCTACTCTTTAGTCAATATACTGCGTTTTCATCAGTTAGGAGTTTCATCTCATTATATTGTCTAAAGGTGCAAGGTGGTTTAGTCAGAAGAATGTGACACTTCCAAGTATTGTTGGTATCTTTGGAAGATTTCCAACATCCCTTAGGCAAACAAAATAATAAGATACAAATAATTGATAGAATTGAAGGTTTCGTGCGATATCACCAAAATGGATTTAATGTTCTATCTAGATATAAATTTTAAATAATTTTTATTATGTATTTCTTTTAATAACTGAAAATTTAATTAGAATGTTTATCAAAAATATTTTTTATTCAGAATTATTGTCATTATAAAATACTTTCAGCTTTAATTTTTTTTAATTTTTGCCTGTTTTTGAATGAATTATTGAAATTATAATTTATGAATTTTTGTGTTAATTGATTAAAAGTATGTATGTACAAGTAAGCTTACCACTTAACTCCTTCAATTTTATTTTAAAGGAAAAATCAATATTACTATGCTAATTAAATTTGTACAAAAAAAAAAATCTTAAGACTTAAGGTTTTGTATATGGGGGAATTCATTAAAAATATGTTTACTAAATAAAAATCTTTAATAGGATTACGACATTTGTTAAAACATATTATTACCAAATTTTACTTTGAGGTTAATTGTTTTTTTTTGTTTCGCCATTGATTTGTATATCGAATTATGACATCTTTAGTTTTAAATTTAATTGTAAAATATCTTCAAAAATCTTTTATATCTATTTAGGTAAATAAACTAAATATATATTTCAAAAGTTTAATTTTAATTTAAGCAAATGAAATTAATTATATAATCTAAATTAAACATATTCATCGATTTATTCATTCCAATATTAACTGATCAACTTAGGTGCGTAAAATACTCAACCAATTATTCATTTCAAACCTATTAAATTTAAGATTAAACCATTCAGCCAAAAAACAAAACCTAAAAGTTTAAAATGTTTTAAAAAATTTTGCATATTTTAAATTAACTAAATCAAATTTTGAAATTAAACTTTAGATTTTAAACTTTAAAAAAAACTGTGACCGATACATACATATATACATATTTAAAGTTTAAAAGAATAAAATGCATGATCTATTCTAATGTATTAAAATATATAATTATTATTTTTTTTTCTTTTTTAAATTACACTAACCCATGGAAATGGAAGTGGAAATAAGTAAAATTGGGCTATTAACTTTAAAAACCTTTATCCATTTCTAATTCTATAACCAATTATATAATATGTTTAAAAGTTCAAAATGTTATTAAAAAAATAATAATAATAATAATAATAATAATATGAACATATATTATTACAAAATATATTACTTTAGATATATATAAATACAGGGTGGGTCAAAATGACTATATCTTTTCTAGTTGGCTTAAGACATAGAGAATATAAGTTACAGACAGACAAGACTTGACAAAAAAAACCTGGACTGAACAGAAAAAAATAGATTATGATAAAAAAAAACGAAAAATTTATTTACTTAATAACTATTTTTTATTATTTAAAGAATTTTAAATGTTTAGGACTATAAAAATATAACAATCAGAAATACGGTACGTATATACATACTACATATAGATCGACGAGTACAGAGCAATTTTTTTTTTTTACTGGAAAACGTTGTACTCTTAAAATGCACTCTTAAACGTTGTAAATTCAGTTTTATTTTTGATTAAAAGTCCTATAATAGGTACCAAACGATATTACCAACGCAACGTTAATTAATTAACGCAAAGTTAATTAAAACCAATGTTTTCAAAACAAATTTATGATGAATTTTTGCCAAAAAAAAAAAAATACCGTTAATAAAAAAAAAGTAAGAAAATTAATTTTGTTTTTTTGGGCTATACTTTAATACATATATGAACTGAAGAAAGTTGATGTACTACACTAAATAATCTTCTTCTGCTTCCTTTAATCTCTATTGGGCCAAATGGCGTTAACAAAATTTTTTCTCCGACCCCAGTCCAATGGCCAGGTGTTTAATTTGTGGCTATATTATACAGGGTGTCACAATAATAATAAGTGCAATAACTTCAGCAGATGATTTAAGAGATACCACTACATGTTTTATTTGCTATTAATCTAGGTAATTTTTGAGCTACATGGACGTGGTTATATTCAAAATAAATGGGATCAAATAGGGAATTAAATACAATTGATAAAATTGAGTATAGTTAATACCGACATTTTTTTAATAAAAGGCTAAAAACAAATTTTTTTAATAAAAAATTGAAGAAAATTTTAGTTTAAATGATAATATCTCTTGAGAAACATAACCTAAGTCTTACTTAAAACTGCACATTTTGATGAGCTGTCAAATGCGCTATAAAATTTTATTCTAAGTCAATTGGTTCCAATTTTATAAGGAAAAACTTGAACTTTTGTATTTTGAATATAAAAAACTTTAAGCTCCAATATCTCGGAAACGGGTGAAAATAGACACTCTCCGAAATAAAGGTATTTTTTATTTGTTTTAATCTCCTAAATCATCTCCTGAAGTTATTACACTTATTTCCGGGACACCTTGTATATTATTATAACTCTTTTTTATTTATACATAATATATGGGACAAACTTTCTTAGAGAAAAAATTTTAGGTTATTAGAACATTTTAGTTTATACATATAACTAACGGTAATTCAATTTTAAAACTGTAATTTTATAAACTAACTTTTATTACAACCTGTCGTTGTAGGTCTTTTGTAAAAATATATGTATAAATTGTTTAAGTATATAAATAAACAACATATTTAAGAACTTTTAAATAAACAAAAAAAAAATTATATTTTGACCTTAACACTATGTATTAAATCATCATATACATAGTCAAATCAAGTCATAAAATCGCGTAAATATTAAATTATAAAAATATAAAAAACAAAACAAAATAAAAAACAATTTTAATAGAATAATATTAGATATACGGAGAACACTTTAAATAAACTTAAAATAAAGCATAATATTTTTAGTAATATTAAAATTCCTATGTATTATAAAAGTTTTAAAACTAAAATAAGAGAATGTATGACCATTACTTGAAACAAGCATACATACATATATATAATAGTACATAATGTATGATTTGAATTTTGAATACAATATATTTAAGTTAATATTTATTTTATTAATTTTTTTTTTTTTTCAAGGTAGAAACTTATAACAGCTAATGTCTAATATTTAATATCATATTATGTAATTGCCTATATGTTTAAAAGCGAACATTTCTATAAGATTTAAATAAAATCAAAATTAAAAGTTTACTGAATAGAAAAATAAATACATGTACATAACCTACAAATGTACTTACAAACTTTTAAAATATATGAAGTAATTCAATATAACTAAAATATAACATAAAAGAAAAAATAAATTGCAATAGCAATATAAATAATAAAAGCAAGTATAATTCTTTTTAAAAAATCGTTTGCGCTTAATTGCGTAGATTTACTTATGCTGGTATATACATATAATGTTATGTATAGTTGTTATGTTACAAAATTTGTTAATAGTTCTGCGGTTTCTTTTTATTAAAGTATCATTTTTAACAGTGTTCAAGATAAATTCAACTAAAATTTAAACTCTAAACCAATTTTACTATAGAATTTCTTATTAGCAATTTATAACTCACATACTTTATTATCAATTTATGGATTTATCAATAAGCATCATTGACCGTACTGCGACAATGGCATTGGGATCCAATATTGAAAGGACTGCAGATAAATTTTAAGAAACTTTTAATAAACATTTTCTATAGATTACACCAAAAAATGTAAAATTAAGTTGAACATGAATCTGTCCGAATAAATTTTACAAATAAAATCGTATAAAATCCCTCAGCTATTATATTAAATGGAGTAGAAATACCTCAAAAAAACAAGGCAAAATACCTATAGGAATCACATTAGATGTGAAGATAAAGTAGAAAGAACATTTTAAAAAAATTGAACTAGAATCCAAATATAGATAAATGTTTTGGTACAAATAATTAATCCTTTTTATTTTCATGACATACAATTATGACATTGTGTGTCACACCATACACATATTCAAAGCATGCAAATTTTCGTATCATGGTAAGCGCAGCTTGGTACATACAAATTTGCGAATTAAATAGGCATATATAGAGATTGCTAAGTAATATGCATTATGCACAATGCATTGTTGGAAATATGCATTATGTAAAAAAATATGCAAAAGATCTGTTCAAAAAGGCAAGGGAAAATACCAATAAAAGGCTTAAAAGAAGTAGGCCATTAGATTTAAAGCTAAGCGCAATTCATATTCGCGGAGGTCTGCTGCTTTATTATATCTATAGGAGTTAAAGCAAAATTAATATTTAATCTTTAAGACTAGTTTTAATCTTTTAAGACGGTGCTTTTTAATGAATTAAAATCTCACCAAATTTTGTTGCGTTTACGTACAGTATTTTTCGATGATTCTTACCATATTTCTTACCCAAAACAGAAAAAAACGGTATTTATATCAATATAAATTATAAACTTCATTTATCATTTATATAAAGTATCATTTATAAAGTTAATATAAATATCATTTATAAAGTTTATTTGAAAAAATATATAAAAACAAAAGATTAAAATTTTTATAATACTTATGAAATGTACATAAATAATTGTATGTGCACAAAAATACTTTGAAAACAATGTTAGTACTAAATGTGATAAAACTAAATATTTAAGATTTTAATATAATAGTTTTTGACAATTTATTAATTAAAAAAATGACTTTTATTGAAATAAATAATAAATAAATTTTATCTAAATACCTTGTTTGATTATTTGTTATCTAAAATTTAATATAAAATAAAAAAAATGTTATTTGTATCTATAGTTATTTTGTATCTACATATATATAGTTACTTCTATATCTCTAATTTATCCAAACAATTTTTTTTCTCTTTTCCTCTTTTATATTAATTACCATTTTAATTTAATTTGAAATATTGGTAAGATTGAAATTTTAAAACTTTAACCCAATTTTTTTTTTTTCTCTTGCATAAAAAGTGTTTTTTTTTTGCCAAAATCAAAAAAAAAATAAAATAAAATATATAAATTGTAAAAATCATTAAACCTTTACTAAACAAAAAAACTAACCAAAAATAACACAAAGTTTAAAGCTTCCAAAATAAGATGTTCAAAAAGAAAAAAAAAAAAAACAAGAAAACCAAAACCAAAAAAAGTTACAAAGAAACACGCAAAACTAAATAATACTTCGAATTCGAAATAAATTAAACTTGATCTAAATTAATTCATTAAAAAAATTTTGTAGGAGGAAATTGAAATTTAAATACAGATATTTATATGAGTATCTATAGTAAATTATGTATAATAAAAATACAATATTGAAATTTGATCAAAAATTTGATCTTGATGCAAGGCTTATCAAAAATTAACCTTTTCCTATAACAAAAAAAAAAAAAAACATAAAAAATATTTTAAGGAAATGCAACTAATCTGACTATATTATTTTTCGACCTTCTTATATAAATATTTCTTCTAATTAGATTTTTGATAAATGGCCACATATTTCAACTACATAACTAATTACAGTTCTATTAAATTTTGCATGCTTATAAATAATATAAGACTTGTAGTCATTCTTGAAATTTAAACAGATTGCTTTAATCTTTCTAGATCTGTCTATTGTTAATTTAATGATGCTCTAGGTGTCTCTATTATTTTGATAATTTATAATTGATTCTATATTAGTGAAATGAAAAAAAAAAAACGAGAAAGAGTGCAGTAGAGGAGACTGTGTCAACTACGATACGATAGCCGTGTGAATATAATATATGCAGTTTCCATAAAACATACCGATATTAAGTATACCGAAATATATTACTACAATATATAATTTTGGAGTTGTATGACAGCTACCAAAACCTGTTGCAGTAGCGCAACCAAATTTTGAAGAATTGCCATTGCCATAAAACTTGATCATCTTTTATAAAACTCCAGACGCCTAGGTTAATTAAGTTCCAAGATGTGCAAGTAGCTGAAGCTGCTAAGCTACAGCAACCAAATTTCATAAAAGTTATTGCCATTAGATTATCAGATGTCTAACGTTATTAAGTTACATGGCAGCTCCCTGAATCTGCTACTCTATACCAACCAAATTTTACAAAAATAGTTGGCATGTAACTCGACTCCTATTCACAAAATTTCAAATACCTAGCTGAGTTATTTTTATTTAAAAAGGGAAGTTCTATGGCAGCTATCCTAACCTGTTACACCAGCACAGGATTTAATGGATTTCGTTGGCATGCAATTCGACACTTATTTTCAAAGTTTCAGTTACCTAGCTTCTGAATAGACACTGGGTTATTTCCATATAAAGAAAAAAGTTGTACATGGCTTAATCGTATTTATATCTAGCTCAACTCCTTTAAGTGAACGAAAAGGAACGTAATGATTAATTTAGTATACTCTTGAACATATATTCATACGTGTATAGAAACCATTACTCTAAACACTTTTGTAATCAATATAATTTTTTTTTTTATTATTTTAGATTTAAAAATGATTGAAATGCGAAGCAGATATATTACAATAGAAGGTTTATAACTTCACTTCACAACTAACAAGCGTTAATGGTTTATTATACAACTTAAAAAAAAAAAACCAAAAAAAAAACATTTATTGAATAACTCATTTTTTATAATTTTTAATTGTCAAATAAAGTCCATAAAATCTAATAAAGTCCATTTTACACCTTAAAATATAGGTCAAAATAAATTTTTTTTACCGTTATCTACTAATATGGTAAAACGGTTATGACAAAAAACTGACGTAAAACTGTTACGAAAATTTGTAAAGTTCAATCTTTTCCGAATATACATAGATATATTGTTTATATCTTTACATCAAATTTTTAATTAAGTTCATATTATGTTTTATGGCCATTTAAATTCTTAATAAAATTAAGGTGAATATGAAAAGATATAAAAATGAAACATGATCTTCATTTACTTTTACCATAAATAAAAGTTATAAAAGGAATGATTAAGTTATAATATAACCTACAATCATTTATATATGATAATATGTAAGTGCAATAATAAATTTAATATTTATATGTATGTAAGCAAATTGAAATTTGTATTATTTTTTTAAACAATTTTCATTATCAGTTTTTTTTTGTTACTTAAATTTGTTTTTAATTCGCAATTAAAAAGAATATGTACAGTTAGTTTCATAATTATTTAGACAATTAATATTAGAAAGATAAATATGATTTTAAATTAAAGTAACTATTGCAATTCTGAAAACTTATTTCACAAATTTTTTATTTTATTTTTAACATTTTATTAAAAAATAATAAAATAAGTTCAAAATAATAAAAACAACAAACAAAACAAAAATTTAATTTCGACATGTGAATTTCGTTTGATAATTATTTAGACAAGTTAACAAAGCTCAAAAATCTGAAAAGAATTTATACATATTGATAAATAATATTCTATTTAATGAAGAATCTAATATTTTTAAACGTCTAGGCATTGAATCTATCAAATTTTTTAGCATCTCGGTCGAAATTTTCTCCAAAGAAATTAGTGCATCTTTGCAGGCTTCTTCCTTTGATTTTCCAATTTTTTGAGGAATTATGCCATACATTTTCAATAATATTTAAATCACAGTACATTTGCCACTCCAGTACATTACACTCCAGTACATTTTGATTATTTCCTAATAAAAATTTTTTCATCATCAGGAATTTATGGATTGGTGCATAATCTTTCTGCAATATAAAGTCACGACCGATTAAGGTGTCACCTGCAGGAAGATTGGTTTCATTTGTAATATGCAAATAATGTAGATTTGCCAATTTTTCTGGACAAATAACAAGTGGTCAAATACAGTAATATGAAACGCAACCCCATAGAAGAATTTTGCCCCCATTCAAATGGCGTGTAGGAATTGTTACAACACGATTCTTTCTTTATTCTTGGTCAGTTTTCCGAAAAGCTTCCCATAAGTTCCATCTAAAGAAATTGCAGTCTTATCTGTCCATGACACTTGTCTCCAGAACTCCAATTGTTTGTAAAGGTATTTCAAAGTAAAATCCAGACGTTTTTTTTATTTAAAGACGAAAATGTGAGGCTGCTTGCGAGCAACATATGCCTTTATATTTTTCTCCTTAAACCTTCTCCAAATTGTTGTTTTGCCACTGAGCTTTTCTTTAACATTGGTCCGTCTTTTTTTACCCCTTCCGTTTTTATTGATTAGAGTATTATTTATTAATAAGAAATTTCTATTTGTAGGATTTTTAATTTATTATATTACTGTATTACTATAAATATTAGAATTATACAGCAAAACATCAGAGAGCAGAAACAGAAATAAAGAGAATATTCCTGAATTTAAAAGGAAACATTTTTAATTAATATAGCTTATTTCAATCTCAATTCTAATGTGAATCTGTGAATAGGTCTGTATCATATGGTGAATGTGATTCCTAGGTGCAAAGAAATAGGAATAGGCACATAGGAATTTATACCAGTCATGTAACACATTGGACAAAATTTGGTAAAGTTAGTTTTAGGAAAGTTGGTGTAAACACCTATCAAAAAATTTAAACATATTGACAACATACAATGATAATTTTATTATTTGTACTGCAACACTTACATTACATATGTATACAGATGAATATAATATACAAATAAGTATTTATATACTAAAATATTATTCCTAAATATTTATACAATAAAAACATGTATGGATTCCTTCATTCCCCAGACTGTATTTCATTTACCTTTGCTGTCTTTTACTGCACTATCATTGCGCAGTATTTCATTTACCTACTTAAATATATTGCTTGTAAAGGGTGCAACTCTTATTTCCAGTTTTACATCTTTATTTTTGCCAATCAACAATTTTGGGATACGTAAAAATTAAAAAATTCCAATTTTTGGTTATTATTATTTGGTTATTAGGTTACATAATTATAGGGTTATAAACTTTTTAAAGAATACATATGTATATGTATCTTTATACCAACTTCATATACAGCCCTTACAATTGAGAATCTCTCGTATAGAACGTATAATTCTGAATTTGTAATCAATTGTAAAATGCTTTTTGCTTATATATTTTTGAACTCTCATAGAAATAATTGTTAGCATTTATATTTAAAAAGTGTTATTAATTCTCACCTATATGGGAAATGTTTGAAAAATGTAATTAATTCTAATTTAATTTCCATATGGAATTTCTTACAAATAAATAAATTTCATTTGTATAAAATAGTATCTACATACTTAATATTATTTTGCATTTATTTAAAATTAAAAATAAAATTTGAAAAAACCATGTGTTGGAATACTTAAAGATTTTTTCTGTTTTACGTTCTGTATTGATGTGAATAGTTATGCCAAAATAACAAATTTGTTACATTTTATTAATAATAAACTAAAAAGTGATAAATGTCAAAAAAAAAATCTGTACTAAAAAAAGATTTATTAAAAAAACATTCACTTTTTGGTGAAATGACCTCAATCCCATCATTGATATCAAAATTAAGTTAAATTTATAAACACACTTTAAAACATCTTTAGATTGCACTAAATAGTATATAATAATCATTGTATATTTAACAGTGATTTTTTAAAAAACATTTCATTATTCGTTCACAAAACAAAAAAAAATTTTATCCAAAAACTTCGAAAACTGTTTTTAATTTTACCTACATACATATGTATATATTAAAACTTAGACAACTATTTTTGTTACTTTACCGGTATTTTTTACATAATATTAAAAACAAAAAATAAAATAATTGTATAAAAATATTTAAAAAGAAAATATTAATAAAAGCTGTCAATTTTGTATTATTGAAAAATATTAAGGTGTTAACAAAAATTAAATACAAAGATTTAAATTATAATATTTTAAAAATATTTTTTCGTAGACTTAAAAAATAGATTAATTAAAAAAATGTTATAATAACGCATTACATCTGTGAATTCAAACAATGTAAATAACAAATATTGATTCAACTTTTATTAATGAGATTACAAGTATAATAGGAATAGGCCCAAAAAAAGTAATTAAGATTTCGTAAAAAAATAAAACTGTAGAATCTGACGATCTGACAGTAAATTGTGAATTATGAATATTTTTTATATCCTACACCTAAAGCACCTGCAGTATAGGGTATATTAACTTTGGTATGGTGTTTGTAACCAACAAAAGGAAGCGAGTTAGATATGAACATGTACATATATTCTGAATCAAGGTCAGCTTCTGAGTCGATTTAACGATGTCCGTCCATCCGTTCGCACGATAACTCAAAAACTAATAGCTATCTTGATGAAATTTATATACATAGTAGGCTACAAATTACGAAAGGAAGGCGGGGATTGCATCTGGGAAAAATCGATCCATGGGTTCGGATTCTGCAAACTTCCGAACGAGCCCGGACCAAACAAGCATATCTCCAAAACAAAGAAAAGTAGAACCTTTAAATTTGGCACAAAAGTGTTCTGTTAGATTTTCTTTATGTCTCTTGAGAGGATTTAGACCATGGGTTCGGATTTTAGAAACTTCCGAACGAGCTCCAGAGCAAACGAACATATCTCTAAAACCAATAAAAATAGAACTTTTATATTTCGTACAATGATGTTCTTTCAAGTTTTCTTTATGTCTCTCAAATTTGAGAGAACTGAGTTCCATGTTCTGGGAAATTTAGAGCATGGGTTCGGATTTTGGAAGCTTCCGAACCAGCCCCAGAGCAAACGAGCATATCTCCAAAACTAAAAAAGGTAGAACATTTACATTTAGTTCAAGGGTGTTCTGTCATGCTTTCTTTATCTTCCTGAAATTTGAGAGGATTTGGACCATGGGTTCGGATCTTAGAAACTTCCGAACGAGCTCTAGAACAAACGAACATCTTTTCTTTAAAATTGAAAACTGATATTTGAGATAATTTTGATCATGTGTTCGAATTTTGGGAGCTTCCGAACTAGGCAAAGAGGAAACGAGCTTACCTTCAAAACCAATAAAGATAGAACCTTTAAAATTGGTACAAGAGTGTTCTGAAATTTTTCCTCTGTCTTCCTGAAATTTGAGATGAGTTGGAGTGGCGGTTCGGGTAACTGACACACGCCTTCTAAGGCCTAACAAGCATATCTTCGAAATTAATAAATACAGAAACTTGAAATTTTGTGCAAGGGTGTTAAATCAAGGAAAGAGATTCAAACAACTGCCAAAAGACTTGGGTGGATGGATTTTTAATTTAATTTGAATTATTCATTTGCAATTACTTGTTTTATTTTTAAATATCATAGTTTGTTATGTTATAAATAATAATTAGTTTATATATTATATTATAATTATAATTAGTACAATATATTTAAATAAAAATAAGTAGGTATATATATATACATTTTATTTTTTTTTATTTTTTATTATTTATTTAATTCATTTCTCTAAAAGAGCAATAAGAGAATTCATTTCTCTAAAAGAGACATAATTAATATCATATTGTACTATATAATAAAATAAAAGTAAAAAAAAATAAATTCTTGTATACGTTAATAGATGGTGCAAAAATAAAAATATTTACGTTTCAGGTTCATTTTTGTAATGTCAATTTTATAATGCTATACAGTCAAATAATCAATGGCTTAGTGAAACTAATGATTGAACAGAAACCGAAGCTTTGTCCAATATAAATAGCAAATCAAATGAAGTAGTGGATGATGTAGTGGGATGCTCCTTACAGTAGTAAAAAGGAGAAACCAAAAAAAAAAAAAATTAATTATTACCTAATTTAAAATCAAACATAGAAAATTTTAAACACATGACAAACAAAATATCAAATATAAACAAAAAAAAAAGCAAACAAACAATTTTAATTCATTCCTTATAGCTCATAATATAAAAATATGTATTATTATATACTCTATTTATTTAAAATTGTATCATAGTATAATTTTAAAAAAATTACATGTGATAAGCAGACATATCTTACATTCTGTGTCAACAAATGTCATTATATAACGATAGGCTTATACGCACACAAAATCCTTAAATTTTGTTTTTTCTTTAAATATATTTAGAAATTGAAAATATATTATATTTACCACATAACCATTGGTAGGCCAAAATTTAAAGATGTTATACCAAATTATAGAATAAACTTAAATTTTGTGGTCTAGAAAGAAATAATTTGCTGTTCCAATTTTAAGAAATAATTTACTGTTTATTTTTGTACAATTACAAAAATAAAACCAAAAACAAGGTAAACCTTAAGATTAAGAAAAAGGTTAAAGAAAATTTAATTTAATGAAATTGATATTTAGTGTCATATTTTTTTTAAATCTAATAAATTTTTTTTAATAAATTTTGATTACACTTCAAAGAACTTATAATTCATTTTATGTTTTCATTATAGTCAATTGGTAATAATTTAAAACTGATCAAACCTTGCTTAATTTAATCAGATATTGAATTTTTTCAGTAGGTAGGAACTAATAAAACTAATTTTATACCGTTTTATAATTTTATTTTTATATTTAATATATAATTTATAGTTAATAAAATATCATTTTTAAGTATTAATTATTTGAACTTGAAAAAATTTTTGTTATTTTATTTAATGGTGAAACTTAAAAGGTGAAACTTAATTCTTGATTTTAGATTTTAAAATTTGTAAATAAAATTGAATTTTACCTTGATTTACTTTTTAACTTTTGTTTTTTTTTTTTTTTGTTAATAGTAATGTCTATTGATTTTTAAAATTACAATAAGCAATAAAATGCACCAAGAGTATATTCATTTTATATTCGTTTAAATCGAACTAATAATTGAAAAAGAAGAAGTAATAATAAAATAAATTTATCGATTATGGAATTAATTGAAGCTAATTACTATAGTATCTTTAATAGTTATTAATTATACTACCTTGAAAACCTATATATATATATAGCATTTTTCGATTAAATGAAACCATTTTTAAATTAAAAGAAACCTTCTTCAAAATAAATGAAACTATTTTCAGCGTAAATGAAACTATTTTTATTTTAAATGAAACTTTTATCAAATGTAGATCTTCAATTAGGCCATGCAGTTTGGACGCTCGTTGTGGTACTCTGGATCAGTATTTTATCCTAATTAAAAGCAGTTACGAGCTTCTTACAAAGCCATTGTAAATTGACTAAATCCACCTTCTACTGATCGAAAAGGTTATTTAAGTAAAATTCCTCCAAAAACTTTTTTTTTAGGGCAAGAGCTGAGCATTCATATAAGAGGTATACGAACATAATTCCTCTTCCTGTTCATCTTTGTAACTTTTATAAAAACCATATTAGAAAAGTCCTAGTATTCTGGTATATCTACCGACCGACCAGTGTCTCGTTAAAATTCTATTGAAAGATTAATTAATATTTTTTCATAATCAAATCAATAAATGAAAATCGTTTCTAATTATTACCAGTATTTAAAGAATAGTCAACAATTACATATTACTAGTGCCTATTTTAAGTTATTTAACATGTTTTTAATAATTATTTTACATGTTGTAATATTTAGTTTGATATGACCAAACTGAAGTTTAAACCCAAACCTCTTCAATTGAGAACTTAAACCTTGCACCATTAATCAAATAAATGTAATACAAATTATTAGAAGATTTAATTTCAAAAACGGTTTTTTTTTTTTGCGATCAGATATAAAAAATTTGCATTAATTTTATAATTTTTTCACTTTTAGATATAACTATTTTTCTTCTTTCTTTCTTGATTGATCTTGATTTAAATTTCTAAGCATATTTGTCATATAATTTGTCAATGGTTAATAAAACCCATTAAATACATTTCATTTATACAAAATTACATAAAAACTAATGGCTATAATTTTTAAGTCTTGAATATAGGGCTGCATAGTGTTACAATCAAAATAATCAATAAAATAAAAAACTTTCAAAAAAAAAAAAAATTAACAAATAATCGAAACTTAATTTTAAAAATTAAAGCGAGTGTAACTTTTTAAAACTATACTTTTTAAAAGTCAATATAAATTTAAACTAAAATTTACTTAACAAGTTCATGAAGATGGGTATGTACTATGTATTTACTAAGTACTAAGAATATGTGATTAATAAAATAAAAGTATTTTTTCAAAAAAAAAATATAAAAATAAGACCAAGGTTTGCACATTATTTACAATTTTTTTTCTTTTTAATTTTTACTCTTTTGGGGTTATTTTACCTGTTTTAAAATGATTATCATATTATATAATAATAAACTCATTCACTCAACCTTAATCATAATTTTTAAATATAAGCCATTATATATATACATTAAATAAAATATTTTACCTTGAAATTATTTAATGTCCAAGATACACCTAGAAAAAAATCCTTTACAGAACCAAATAATCGATTTTTAGCTTAAAAATTTATTAATTTAACTTATAAATTCAATTAACTTTATAAGTATTTAATTTTAACAAATAGTTTTATTTATTTTACTTCATTTCTATAAAAAAAGATTTGATTAAATTGCAATTTTTTTTTTTTCTTTAATTATTTAAAATAATTAAAAATTATGTATTTAATTTTATTTGAACTTTTAAAAATGGCACTATAGGGATCTTAATGAATTTAACAAATTCTATAACATTTATTTCATTTTTTTCAATTAAAAGATTTTTATTAATCATAATTTTTTTTCAAAAATTTTGATCCACATAATTTTAAAATCACTTATTAATCAAAAAAAGAAAAATCAAAAACACACAAAAATTATAATTTTCTTAAAAACCTAAAAAATAATCGCGAAATAAAATTTAAATTTTAAGTATCCATGGCGCATTTAAATAACAAAAACAAAAAATTTAAGCACGCAAATTTAAATCCTAAGTTAACGCAATCGCATATGACCAAACACTAAAAAATAAAAACAAACTAACAAAATCTTTAACCGACCACAAATTTATGTTTTATCAAAAGATTAACTATTTTAAAAGAATAAAATACATTGATAAAAATATTCAACACAATAATAATTTAATATCAAACAACGGTAATATAAAATATACCATACCATCATTAACAGTCCAAAAAAAAAATCAAGCGCATTTTATTAAATTTTGATTTTTTTATTTGGTTTTTTCTTTTTTTATTTTTTATTTTTACTGTTTTTAAATACGAAACCAACCAAAACAAGACTTTAAAATCGTAAGCTTTTAAATTTTTTTATTCTCTTGAAACTTGGTAATGTGTAACAGTTTTGGTTTGTTAGTTCGGTTTTATGGTCATTTTTATGTTGTAAACCTGGTTTTTTTGATATATACATATGTACATATGTATATGCCAATCATATATTCATATGCATATATATATGTATATACTTATAGTATTTAATGGAAGCTTACTGTCATTGCAAATAAAAAGAAAAAAATCTGAGCTTATTTTTAATATATTAGCATTTTTTTTTTATCAAACAAATTTCAGATATCTTAAATAAACGATTCTTAATTTTTAGTACACTTTCATAAAAAATTTAAAAAATGTGCCTATTAGTTTCACTTGTCCATATGTCCGTCGATCCATATGGATGTTTACAAAACTTCAGCGTTTGAAATAGATGAATGAATTATACTATATAGGCACCGCAAAAAAATTAATTTTGTGGAACAATATTTTTCTGTAGCCCTACACGTTACGGAGCACAAGCGCCCAAAATTTGAAAAAGCTATAAATTTAAATTGTTATACCACAAGCAATAACTGCTTTTATTAACTTTTTAAATTTACATATGCGAAATGTAAATTTTTACAAAATTTTGGGGTTCTTTCAATCTTTTAAATTAGAAACTTAAACTTAAGTTAGAAACTTAAATTATTGAGAGAAGTTAGATCTTTGGGAATAAGTATGAGTTATTTCAGAAAATATTTTTGTGTAAGAGCTGATTACAGAAAATATTTCTCACCGTAATAACAGTAATAACAACAACAATAATAATAGCTGCTACAGTGGGTGCTATCTTGGGTTATATCATGCAGGTGTTATATACTACTGCACGTTGTAATCCACTGATGGCTCTGACTCTGTAGTAAAATAATAATAATATCAATAAGAATACTAATACTAATACCAATAATAACAGCCGCTAAAGTGACAGTGGGGGTTGCCTTCAATAATTACCTCATGGAGTAAGGTGTTATATACTCCTACATGTAACTGTTGTAACGGGAGTTACTGCTAGCAAAATAGTAATAATAATAGGCGGATTCATTGTTTCCTTACAGTCCCACTCCCAGTTCAATGTTTCCGTATCCATTTCCTACCCATTCCTATCTCTACTCTCTAGCCAATATACTGCGTTCACAGGTAAGGGTTTCATCCCATTATATTGGCTAAAGGTGGAGGTGGGTTTAGACAGTAAGAATCTGACACTACCAAGGAGAAATTTTTGTGTCTTTGGAAGATTCCCATTTCCCTTTGGAAAAAAAAAATATACATAACCTATATAATATGTACAATATTTTTTTAAAGGTGCAATGGAAAAATATATGTATTTGTGTTATTGTAAGACCGACAAAATAACTTATATATACCTCATTCGTCCATCAACATGTTTAATTTTGGAAGAGGACGTTTTTGAAAATCGGTGGTTTTTATTCATTACTTGTTTAAAGATATGTTTAAATTTCAAAAAAAGCACTGAAAAAAAATTTAAAAATAAAATAATAAAAATATGTTTAAGCCATATTCGATTTATTTTTTCCAAGTAATTATCAAAGTAATTACAAGTACTCGACCTTTGGAATACAAGAACGAATTTTAAGCTGCAGTTATAAATTAATTTTGTAAGATTGAGTTCCTATTTTTTAGTTTACAATACTATTAATGGATTTGTTTACATATTATATGGATTTTTTCCATTTAATATCCTTTGTTGATTGATATATCCATTGAAGAACGGAATGTACAACATTCAAATGTTAAATTATTCAAATTTTCCACTTTGACCTAATGAAACCTAATCTGCTGAAAAACTAACTAAATATCATCAACTGATTGATAGATTTGAAGAAAATAAATATTAGATAATAAAAGACAATCCGGTCACATAAAATGGTATACGAGAGTTGCATCGGTCCAACGTAAATCGTGTAAAGTAAATTTTCATTTTAAATGTAATCAATAAACATTCAGAAGCATGTAACACTTTAAAAAATGTGTATTTATGAATTAATGATAAATTAAATAAAACTTTAAAACCCTAAGTAGAATAAGATTCAAGTAAAACAAGAAAAAATATATAATTAACCGTGTCAACTCCTGAACTGCCCCACTACAATAAATTATGTACATATTATGTACTGTTTCCATAATATTTATTTATCTTTTAGAAAATTTAAGATATTTAACTTAATTACTAGAATGTGCTGCGGAAGTTGGCTTGGAAATAAACATTAATAAAACAAAAATTATAAGAGGGAATACGAACAACAAAAGACCAATTACAATTGATGATACATTAGTAGAAGATGTAGATAAATTCAATTACCTAGGCAGTATTATTACAAAAGAAGGCGGTACAAAAGAGGACATTAATAATAAAATAATGAAAACCAGAGCAACATTTGGAAGAATGTGGAAAATATGGAGGTCATCCCAAATTGCAAGAAAAACCAAACTTAGAATATTCCAAGCATGTATAAAATCTGTCCTCTTATATGGTAGTGAAACTTGGCTAGTTAATAAGAAAGAAATTTGTATTTGTAACTTGTATTTGTAAGCAAGTGCCTCCGGATTATATGCAAAATATACTGGCCAAGAAGAATACGAAATGAAGATCTATGGGAAGCTCAAGAACCTATCGAAATAGAAATTAAGAAACGAAAATATAGGTGGATAGATCACATTCTTAGAAGACCCCCAGACTGCATAGCCAGGCAAGTCCTGGAATGGAACCCTCAAAGAAAGATAAATGTTGGTAGACCTAGAAATACATGGCGTAGAACAGTAGAGCGAGAAATAACAGAACTAAATAAAACATCGTCACAAATGAAAGTCATAGCACTAAATAGAAACAGATGGAAAGGCTTTGTGGAAGCCCTATGCTCCCAAAGGGAGTAGAAAGGAGAAAAAAAGTATACTGAGACATATTTATCTAAATGTCGGAGTTGTTGGTTTTCAAAACCAGCATAATTTTGCAAAAGTTGCTGTAATTAAACTTGATTATCCTTTAAACAATTTCAGAATGTCTAGCTTTATTAAGTACCAAATTATGAGGATATAAATTTCACAGTTGTCCCAATCAGTTGCGTTAGTCTAAGCAAATTTTGGCATAATAGATAACGTCTTTTAAGAAAATTTTAAGTATTCTACTTATATAGACACCGAGTTCTATTCATATAAAACTATAGTTGTTACATATAAAACTACTGTTGCGCCAGACTAACCAAATATTCTAAAAGTTGCTGGCATAAAATGTAATTCTTTTGAAAAGATTTCGAGATATCTATAGTTTAATATATATCTTAGCCAAACACTGTATTATTTTCAAATGAAGAAAGAAATTGTATAGCAGTTACTTAAACCCGGTAATCGAACTTATTCAAATTACATAAAAATCAAATGGTAAAAATTTCAAAATTCCAGCTCCATAATTTTTTCAGTTATCTTGCAGACAAATGGACTGTAATGTAATGCAAACGGTCTATGTAAAAACTTATATAGAAATTATTCTAACTTACATTATCAAATTTATATTTATGTAGTTAAATGTGTATAGTATTTAAATTAGAAAAATTATTATTATAAAGCAAAATATCATAAAATTATTTTAAAACTGGATTATAATATCCGAAACAATCAATTTAGGAACCTTGACCAAAATGCACCCTTGCCTCATTTAGAAATTAAAATTAATACAAATTAGTTTAGTTAAAAACATAATTATATGTTTATGTACGTAAAAAAATCTGGTTTTATTAGGTTTTCATAAAAAATGTTAATAAAAATAATATGTACTTATTGTATATATATATATTTATACAAAAAAACACACGGCACTTATTCCGCATAAAACATTATTTTTGATTACCCATGGAGGAGATTTTCCTTTACAATACAATATACATTTTCTCCTAAAGACAGTTGCAACGAGTACGAATTGCTTTGATCAAAGGTTGTAATATTTGTAGAACTTATCATTACAAACTTTTGATTCACTTAAATTATTAACAATGGTGTACGGTAAATTATTACAAAATTGATTAAACCTGTTTTTCTTTTTTTAAATATAAATATACAAAGGTGCTTAAAGAAAAAGAAGATTAAAAGACAGTACATTTTAATTTGAACCAATTTTAAACAACCAATTAGTAAATGGAAGTCCAAAAATTATTCTTTATTTTCCTAATATTTGTTGAGGTTTGTTTTTCACAGATTTTTTTTTGTGCACATTTGTATAAAAAACTACTGCTTCAAAAATTTTATCAGTAAATACTACAACAACAGAGTTGAGAAATTCTATCACCTGTTATCATCGTTTCCATTTTATATACATATATATTTTTTTTTTAGTGTATTCCTCTGTCACATAAATGTGACAAGTAAATTACACAGCCTTTTCTTTTCAGGTATGATTGTAAATGTCGTAAGGGCGAATTATTCTTACGACGTGTGTGGGATTCTAACCTACACTTCCTCGGTGTTTACAACGTATTTCATACGCTAGGCCACCGCTAGGATTACTCACTAGGCCACCAAGACCCCATATGGGTATAAATTAACAACACAATAACGATTTCAATAATCGCCTTATCTTTAATAATCACCTGTTTTTATTCAATAAATTAATAAAAGAGAATAATTTATTCTATTCGCCTTAAAATTTTACACTTTTTTATCTCTACTGTTTGTACGATTTACCACCGTACATAATTTCTTTCCGAAAATATAATATTTTTCCTAATATAAAAAGGATAATAGCTAATGTATATTTAAATTAAATTAGACTAAAATTAAATTACAATAAAGCAGCCTCGGTGGTCTAGTGGCTAGTGGTAGTGGGTAAGAGCGTATAAAATACGCTGTCTGTAAACACCGAGAGAGTGTGGGTTCGAATCCCACACACGTCGTAAAAGTTATTCCCCCCTTACGACATTTACAGCCACGCCTGAACAGGAAAGGCTGTATAATTTCCTGTCCACATTTATGTGGCAGAGTAATGCATTAACAAAAAAAATACAAAAAATAAAAAAGAAGTTGTTTCTTCTTAGAACTGAACTTTTTTGGACTCCTCAGCAAGTATAAACTGAACTTTACCTAGACAACTTCTAAATTATTTTATTTGTCAAAACGGACAAACCTTTATATAAAAAATTAATAAAATGGTCTGTGAGTTGAGAGAACAATAATTTATACAAATGCAAAAGAGTTGAATATAAAAAATTAAATCAACTAGGTACATCAATAACGTAATCAATTCAGATACTAGTGGTTATCTCAAAAATAAACTTTTTGAATGAATCAAAATTTAATATTTTTTGAAAACTTTTATTAGCTACGTTATGCGATGGATTAGAATAGCTCTTGAAAAAAAAAATCGACATTAAAAAAAGACAAAAATTATTTCGATCTAAGTAAATGTTTTATGTTTTTATTAATTTATATTATTTTTAATTTTATTTATTTATTTTAAATTAATATTTCAATAATCACTTTGATAATATATATTAATTATTTTATTATTATACATAATAGCCCTCTGCTATTTAGACCATTACAGCAATACATTATTACATACACTATAATTTATTTTCCCCACACTTTATTATATTTTAAAATGTTTGTTTTAATTTGCATATATTTAGGCTGAATATGTGAGGAAGAACGTAATCATATTTTAGCTTATTAGAAGCAACATTTTATTTACTGATGCAGCGGAGTAGGACTAGTGCAACAAGAATTTTGTACAATTATTTATAACTGATAGAAATAAAAATAAATATAAAAAATTAATAACTTTTTTTTTCAATATATATTTATTTTACTTATAATTTTTTTATTTAGATACTAAATAGTTGAACATTAATCATTCTCTTCAATTTCATTTAATATTTGAATTTTTTCATTACTTATTAATTGTTGAATTTCTGCTTCAAGTTTATATGCGTTCATTAACGGCAGTTCATTTAATTGTTGTGCAATAAATTTGCCAAATAAAGAAAATTTTTTGGCTTCTATTTTTGAGTTAAATGTTGTCGAATTATTATCAGATATTTTATCGTCATATTCTTCATCATTTGATTCGTCATCATTTGAATCATTATCATATGTTTCATTGCATTCATTTTCTTCTTCTTTTAATATTTTCAATATTTTATCTTGTTCTTCTTCTAGAGACGTATAATACATTGCCTCATCTTGTTCAAGTGTTTCAACGAATTGTTGACTTGCCTAACAAATCCACAAAATATATTTATAATTAAAAAAGAAGACAATAAAAAAAAATTTCTCACCAAACTATTTTCATAATTTCTGTAAATAATTTTTTCATCTAAAAATTCATCTGCTTTTTTATAGTATGCCAATTTTGGTTCATATTTAATTTTTAACATTTTACTTTTCAAAACACGCCTTTTTTCATTCATATATGTACCTCGAATTGCTTTTATTTTCTTGTCCATTTGTTCCAAACTCCATTCTGGTACATTCATATGTTTAATTAAATTTTGTAAAGCTTGTAATCGAACATGATGATTTCTATAATTTGAATCAGTACTATTCCATAAACATGGAAGTTCACGATATTTATCCAAAAGTTTACAAATTTGAACAGTTCCCCATTTATTTTTTTTTCCAATTCTAAAATTAAAAAACATTAAATTAAAATTTTTTGAAATAGATAAGATAATCTATTAAAAATTTTATTATTAAGAACTTAAAAATTTATCAATTTTTTATTATTTAAATTAAATGGTTGGAAAATAAAAACAAGAAATTAGAGGAAGAAGATCTTTAATAGATCAATTTCATTCATAATGAACAAACGAATTTTTTAAACGTAAATTCTTTTAGGAACAAAATTTAAAAAAATATGAAACCAATACATACAATGTATAGAAAATCCTTTAATTATTTTCACACAAAAACAAAACGCGTTATTCTTTAAAAAATTATATATATAAATATATTAATACATTTTTATTTACGAGTATATTTATTTATTTAGTAATTTTACTTAAATGATGGAAAGTTTAATGTAACGATACGCTTACACAATTGCGATAATCAAATGCCTTACATAGCATAGATCTTTTTAAAACATTTAATCACAGTTTTTGTACTGTGATTTATTATAAAATAAATTTTCTATACGAGTATATTTTTTTTTTGTTTTTAATTTTTGACTCTTCATATTTAAAATTTACTTTTGTGAATCAGAAATTCTTGTTTCTTTATTAACTTCATCAAAATTTGATAGCGATTCGGCTGCTGTTAATCTACTATCATCATTCGATTCTTTTTTATTTATTTCATTATCTGCTTCATTATGCTCATCTGTTTCTTGATTCTCAAATATACTCATTGTTTCATCTGATTCAAATGGTCCATCATATTGTTCACTTACCTAAAAATTTATGATTTACGATGGTTATTTAAATGTATTAACTGTTGAAAATATAAATGTTTTATAAATTCCAAATATAATTTTATTAAATTTATGACTTATTTTCGAATATATTATTTTGAAGCATGAAGATATGGAAAGTCAATATATTTGTAAAATTTTAATTTGTCAACGTAGTTGAGAAAGATAAAAATTTCCTAAAAAATAAGAAATTCTGATTCATAATTCTGAAATTTTAATTTAAGTACTTATGATAAAATCAACATATATGTACCTATGTAAAATAGTAGATAAGTAAATAATATATGTATGTATGTATGTATATTCGTCCATGCAAGATTCTGAATTAGGAATGATTTTAGAATTAGTTACAAAATCAGAGTTTCAATAGTTTGTTTAGAAGGGATTTGAGCCCGTATTTTAAATTTTTTGATGTTGAAATTTGTATGTAAAAAAAATTTTTTTAAGGATTATAAAGGTGGATATTAGCTTTGTAAAGTCATGTAATACGTGTACATGCGATATTTTGAATTAGGAGGAATTGAATTCTGGAAAAAGCTTGTAATCTTGATTTGCAACCATCTCTAAAATCCTACCTAGTTATTTCTTTTATATGTACTATAAAAATTATTTAATACTGAATTGTAAATGTTTCGTTTCATAAAACCGAAAAACTCAGAAAAACTATTAGCTGTTTTAAAGGAGTTATAATCTTGCGAAAAATTTTGGTTTGTTCAATAAATCATAAATCATTCAGTCATAAATTCTTCAAGTCATAAATCCTAAGGGAACTATTAGCGCACCACCACTTTAAATACCAAAACTCAAAAAAGTATACATGTATGATACATATGTACATACATGTATGATACATGTATCTACATATATTTTATATGTATATTAAAAAATATTCAAAAGATCTTGATGTCTTTGTTGATGCATAATGGGAGAGACTACCACACAAAAATTGTAATTAAGAAATAATTATACTTTTTATTAAGAAACAAATAAATGGAAGAAATAACATCAAACGATGATAGAATACAAAAATAAATATAAGAGCAAAAAAAAAAAACAAATGTAATACTTACCAAGCGATTTTCATAACTTCTATATTTAACCACTTTATTTAAAAATGCATCTGCCTTTTTAAAGTATACCAATTTCGGTACATGATGATCCTCTTTATTTGTACTCATCCGTTTACTCTTTAAAACACGTCTCTTTTCAAACATATAAGCTTTTCTAATAGAATGTATTTTTTTATACATTTGTTTACAATCCCATTCTGGAACATTCATATATTCAATTAAAGTTTGTAAAGCGAGATTTCGAGCATTACTATTTCTATAATTTGGATCATTATAATCCCATAAACATGTTAATTCGCGATATTTATCTACAAATTTACAAAGTTTATCATTATCCCATTTATCTTTTTGTGAAATTCTAGAAAAAAGAATATAAAAATTAAAAATTTTTGATTATTGGGAAAAACATTGATTTTTTTTACTTAAAATAAAACTATGTATTATTAAAAAAAATATTTGATATACATACATACATTTAATTTTTTATTTTATTTTTTTTATTTCACAACTTACGTTTTTGAAATAGTTGAACTTCTCGAATTTCTCAACTCTTTTTCCTTCACATATGTAAGTGATGTTACTCTACTACCATCATTTAATTCTTCATCAATTATTTCATTAGCTTTATCTATTTGTTCTTTTTCAAACGAAATATTCATTTGTTTAGTAACCTAAAAAACATTATTTTGAAAAAAAAAAACAATATTAATATTTTAAAAATTAATAAGAACTAAATGAAAAGTTAAGAACAAAATGATTTAAATGATATTTTCAATATAAATAGGATTAAAAACATTTTCTACTATTTTACTAATATTTCTATCATTACTAACATTTTCAATTCACTGCAAAAAAAATGTTAAAATAGCAGTAAATAATAATAAATTTTAGACTTAAACATGTAAAAATCACCATAACAACAAAAATGTTGTATAAAAGTGCTATGAAATAGAAATAACTTTTAAAAAAAATACTTACCGAATGATTATTAGATTTTCTATTTTTTAATACTTTATCTAAAAAAGCATCAGCTATTTTAAAATACGATAATTTTGGAACATATTTAATTCCTAACTGTTTCTTTTGTAAAATACGTCTTTTTTCAGCCATATAAGTACTTAGAATAGAATGAATTTTCTTTTCCATTTGTTCACAAGTGCAACCTGATAAATTCATATGAACAATTAAATTTTTTAAAGCTAATAATCTAGCATTACGATATCCATAATATGGATCATTATAATCCCATAAACATGTTAATTCACGATATTTATTTAAAAATTTAAAAATTTTATCATTTCCCCATCGCTCCATTCCTGATCCAGTTCTAAAATTAAAAAGAATATAAAATTTAAAAAATAATTATTATTAAAATAACTCTTTTCTACTTTATTATTTATTTTTGAGCACATTTTTCAAAAATTTTTTAAAAATTTGATTATTAATTCTTAATTTTGTCTCTGTTCATCAGAAAGACAAAAGTGCATTATACATTCATTGTCTTTTGAAATTAATGTATAATGCACACTGCATTTTCATTTTTTTGAATGTTTAAAGTTAATTTTAATAACGAATGTGTTATACTACCACCGTTCAGTAGAGTGGCAGTTATGTCTGATTATGCGATAGCCGATCTAAACAAATATGTATTTGAGGTGAGAGTTGCATCTGCCAAAGTTAACTTCCAATGCACATCGTTTTCAAATAATTCTAACGCTCGGCAAATGTTATGGTATGTTTTATATAATTCACCATTAACTGTTCTAAAATTTTGTTGTAATTCGTACATTAATCAGAAGTAACCGCAAATAAAAACATTCATGTTGTCTGGAATAAACTACATGTCTGGCTAAACAATTAGTTAAAAAATTCCAGCATACGCTGCAACTGCGTTACCTCTTTTGCGTGGCTCTCATTTTTTTTTGGATATGTTCCATGCAAAATACGTTGGAATATCTGCATATAGTAAAGTTTAGCAAATCGTCCATATTTAGTGTCTTGTCTCAATTGGAACAACTGTGTCAATGTTGTTTTTAGTCTATCTGCTATCTGCATTTTTTTAAATAAAGTATACACGTTGTCCGTTTAGTGGAAGGCTCTCTTAAATATGCGCACAGCACATGCTTCATCTCATTGAATATTCTTTTGACCCAGAATCTCTTTATATATATTGCTATCATTTTCATAGTGAAATATATTTTCTACGTACATATTCCAATCTCTTTCTTCAAAAATTAATGGATTTGTACTCAATCATAGTTTTTTTTTGGTCTAGCAATATGTAATATTTGTCGTACTTGGTTCCAAAAAGCTTATCATTGACTTTTGATTCAAGATTTTTCTTAAATTGTAACATAATAAATTTAAAATAAATTTACTGAAATCGTTTCAAATTAGATTCTAATTGTAACATCGTTTCTTTAAAAATTTACAGCAATTATCTAAAAAAAATGTTAGCGCGCTTCGTTTGTTTTTCATCATAAAACTATTTTTTAATAAATTAAATTAAATTTCACGAAATCTTTTCTATAGTGGACTGTGGAATAGTGAATTAGAATTTAGTAGAACATAATTCGAAAAAATAAATTCCAAAAAACAAATCCCAAAGAAAATGTTCTATTCTATATTATTAAAAAAATTTCCCAAAATTGGAAAGCCCACTTTTGGATCGAAATATAGTCCAGTTAAGATAGAAGTAAAACTTACTGTCCGCACCAGCTACAAAACACGAATTTAAATAATTAGCAGGGATTTGTGGGCAGCAACCCTCACTATTTAAAATGTTTTGTTGCAAATATATGAAATACAGGGTGTTAAACTCAAAGGTCACGAAGAAGTTCATAACAAGCAAAAAATTTTTCTGGAGTGGTGGATCTATTTCTAACGGTTTCTGAGAGCCTTCAAAGTAATTTCGTTAAGTTTTTAAACAACATCTTTACCCCTGTTTAACATAGAAGATTCGTTTAAGTGTCGGCAGCTAGGTAAAGTTATGGGCTAAAGTTATGAACTTCTCTATCACCTCCGTTCTTCGTGATCTTAAGTTTCTTTAAGTTTTTTCCTGTATATGTAAAGAATAATTAATAAAGATTTTATTATTGGTTACAAAATCAGTGTTTTAATTTGTTTAGACCGATTTTGGGGCGGTAGCCCCCAATATTAAGGATGCTTATAAATTTTGATTTTATTTTTAAATTATGTAGGTATGTATGTAGGGTATTTTGGGAATATAATTTTTTATAGAAAGTTTATGGATAGCCGGTAAGAAGCAAAAATACCTTGCGAGTACATAACTTACCAAATATCCAAATCTACATACATACATAAAATAATAAGATAATTTTTCGTTTTACTTTACAAACATACTAGACACATAATAATAGTAAGTTCTTTTTAAATATTAAATAATGTTCCACAAGCAATCACACAGTTCAAACAAATCAAAATAGAAAATTATTGAAATAAGGTAAGACTTCTTAAGAAATAAATTTTATGTCAAGCAGTTAGACGTAAAAAAGCTATAATTTTTACGTCTTACTACTAACTACAATATGATTTTTTGTTTTATCACCTTTTTGTTTAAAATCATTTTTCATACAGCTGCAACTCAAACTTTTATTTTAATTTTCTAATAAAATGAAAATAAGAAATGGCATTATATAAATTTAAAACAAATTTTGAATAAAACTAAACTATAGTAACAAAATTTAGATGTACATGGATATCTTATATGTTTTAGTTGTTTACTATCAATCTTACCAGATACAAATGTTCCAATTATATTTTCTACCCAAATATGTATAAAATTTTTATTTTCTTTTATGGTTTTATGTGAAATTTTAAATGCAATACATATGATTAAAAATTTTTATTTATATTTTAATTTCTGACTTTTTTTACTAAAAACGAAATTCATTAAAAAAATTTGTGTCAGGCCACTAATTTAAGTCAAATGAAATAAAATAAAAATTAAAAATGTTTGAATGCTAAACTGACAGTGTCATAAATAATCTGCATTATCATAAGACATTTTTATGTGAAGTGTCAAATTCGTATTACCTTTTTTTGTATATAAACGTAATTTTACTACATTTCGAACCGATAAATGACATTAGTATGTATGTAATTAAAAATATGTGTACTAACTAATTAATAACGTAAGGCTACCAACTACCGGCTATCGCTGAAAACCTTACGCGGCGTTTTATACATGAAATAATTTAAAAAATATTAAAAATGTAAATATGAAAATTAAAATAGTGATTGTAAATTGTACATTTAAATAATTAAAATAAAAACAAATCCAATAATTAATAAAATTCCTTTTATTTTGTTAAGACTGATGTCCGAATTATGTTTTTAAATTTAAAATTCAGATGTTGTATATTTGACTTTTAAATTCGTCAATTCGCAATTAATTTTTGTTATATTTTGTAGTTTTGCCATTTTTTTTCAAAAACGACTTTTCTCTCAAAATATAAAAAAAATTTGTAGTAATATTTTTCTAAAATAATTTAACTAACAATATAGTAATTTGTAAGATTTTCTAACTGTTTTATTTTTGTTTGTTTTTTTTTTTATTTTTACTCGTGAGAATCATTTTCATTTTTTCTTGTAAAAAATTTATTGAATTTTTTGACATTCTTTATTAGTGCTTTTTGACATATTATAATTAGGTAAGTCATTTTTTTTTACAATTTCTTAAATATATTTTAAATTACTTAAATCTAAATAAAATTTAATTAAACAAAACACCTCTCATTATTAATTAAGGTTTTTTTTTTTAATTTTATATAATTCCGATTAGAAATTATGTAATTAGAAATGATTATGAAGAAGTTAATAGAAAACTAATTTTCGTCTATATTTGTCCGGTCATTTAAAAAACTCGTGAATGTTAAGGCTTGTCAGTTTAAGGGCGGCTTTGTTATTCTTCATATACATATCTGTCACTTTATTAAGTAAATTAAATTTTGTAAATAAAATTTTATTCAGGCTTTATTTTATTTAAGATTTTATTTAAGCTAATTTTGAAATGGCAAAAGCAAAAATAATAAATAGTCTAATAGAAAATACTTTGTTTTTAAAATATTAATTTTAATTTTCAAATATGAATTACGTAAAAATATACAACAAATTTCAATAATTTCAACACGGCGATACCAAATAAAATTAACAAGCAGTCTACTTATATTTTATTTTGTATCATCGTAAGCTTACGATTTCGTACTATATGAACACTTCGTTTATTTTAAATTCATTCAAAGTGTAGCTAACTTTTGATATCAATCAGCTGTCTATTTTCATACAAAAAGTTTGCTTTACTACACTTTAAAAAAACAGAAAAAATGCGGCGATGACAAATGTAACGACAAGAAAACTTACGTGACGGGTGACGGGTATGTATATGAGAAATGAACATAGCTCTTTCGGCAGTATAATTTCGGCATTTTGCAAATCGGAATAACATGTAAATATGATAGAATGTAAATAGCATGATACTGTATTATTTGCATGAAACTTTATCATTGAGTTTACTAAAAAAAATTTCTTCACTTATAACACTATTTATGAATATTAATTTTAAAATTTTAATAAAACTTATTTGTGTATTACACTTCACTTATCGAGCAATAAAAATGTTCATTGCTACTTAACAGCGGATAAAATAATCTGCATTATCTCTAAGTTGCCAAGTTGAATTTGTACGATATGACTAGTTTCTTGGAAAAATTCTACCAAATCAAATTTTACTACTGAGAAAGGTGTCAAACACAAACACATTTATCTTTTCTCAAATATTAATATGGTTATACTTGAAGTTTCCCGAACTGTTTCGATGAACTAAATTTGCACATATGGTATGCTGAAATCAGAATTTTACACGGCTGCAAAACGTCATTTTTATTTTGGATTTTTTTTTGTGTATGCTGTAGTGTAGTAGTCCATTGAAATGGAAAATGAATGAAATTCCTACGAATCATACGAAAGCAAGCAGTTAAGAAGGATGTGTTATTTAGTGCAAAATAATTTTTGTTAAAATAAGTTTTTTTTTTAAAGTTATAAATTTGAAAAATATTTTTTTTTAAATCGGTGCATTGTTCAGCGTAGAAAATAATATTTGGAGAAATTTTCTTTCCAAACACAAATCCTTCGAAATTTCCCTTTCTCCATTTTCCAATTATTCCAAACTACTAAAGTCATTACAAAATTCATTATCGATTTATAAAAAATATTTTAAACGTATTTTACTTTTGATTTTTTTCTTTATACCCTGACTTCAAAATTGTAGAATGTATATATTGTATATACTGTATATATTGTATATTTGTGGTTTATATCTACATTGTAGTAAAAGTAGTAATACTGTAATAATACCGCAGATATATGCAATTCTGAAGTCAGCCATACTGTACAGACACAAAAAAAAATATCTACCAAAAATTACTAGATACAAAAATTATTTTACAAAACATACTTTGACATCTGCAAAAGTGTTTGCAGCCGAATGGACTTCAGCCAGCACAGCTACCACTTTTTTCGAATGAGGAACGGACTTTTTCATTTGAACGATTTTTCAACGGACTTTAGCATAATCATATAAAATTCATATTTAATTATATTTAATTATAATAAAAATTTCGAATTATGATAAAAATTTCATATCCAGATTACCAGTATTCCAGTATCCTTCACTTTTCAGAAAAAGAATTCAATCTGTCAGAAAAGAATAAAAAACAAAATCACCACTATTTTATTGTCTTATGTTATATTTTTTTGGATTGTATATTTTTTAATATGTACATATGTATTTTATCTAACTATGTATGTATGTACTGCTTTCGGTGATGCTAATGACGATGATGATTCCCTGCTTTCGGTGATGCTAAATGACGATCAATCATTTTACTTTTGATTCGACTTTGATTCAACCAGTCAACTATCAAAAAGACATATGCATATTATTTTTGACGCGACGCCATCGATATTACCGAACATAAATTTTGTTTTGTGGTGTGATTTGTAATACAAAGTTTTGTTTAATTTTTTGTGAAATTAAATTTTTTATCAAGGTATGTAAATAAAAATTAAAAATTTGGATTTTAAATAGATTGTAGTTAGATGTATGTATGTACATACAAATCTATTTTAGAATCCATCACAAAAAAGAAATTTTTTTTTCAGCTTCTCCTTTTTCAAATTATGTACACACAACAAATAACAATCAAGTAAGTAAACAACCACTAATCATAAAAAATATTGCGGCTTTGTATAACCTTTGTAATTTGTATGCTCAAATATGACTGACATTTAGACTTTTTTTTTGCATAGTTGAAAAAATGACGCTCGTCAACTGTATTACCGCAAGTAAGACGACAGTTTTTTGCAGTTGCAGCGCCAAACATAACCAAAAGCAGAGATAATACATATATCGATACAAGTATGTATGTATATAATAATCCAATAGCAAAATTATGGAGTAAAAATTGGTTTTAATATATCGGTAATTTTCGAAATTTTCTAAAATGATAAACACTATAATTCTGATTCCAAAAGTTTTTTATGTTACCAAAATTAATTTCTTGATTATGAATTTCCGAATTATGACAAGCAAATTTTACTTTGAATTATGAATTTAGTTAGTATCTTTAGGTACCTAACAGAAAATATTTCAACCTAATGTAATTCGAACTTCCAGCTAGCTATTTTCATATGGTAAAATTTCTGTTACTTAAATACTAAAAAAGTAGTGTTTTGTTTTATTAAATAAATTGAATAAAAATTTATTTGAATTTTTTCACAATAATTAATAATCTTTAAAAAATAATTTCTGTCTCATGCAATGTCTCTATTTTAGCATTACTTATTAATTTTTGAATTTCAACTTCAAGTTTATAAGCTTTAATTGGTGGAAGTTCTTTTAATTGTTGTGCTACAAATTTGCCAAATAAAAAAAAAGTATCTGCTTCTCTTTTAGAATCTGATGTTCTAGAATCATCAAGTTTTCGCTTTTTACAAATTTCTGTTCCTTCATTTTCAATAAGTATAGGAGATCCTAATCTTTCATCATCATTTGTTTCTTTATCATTTAATTCTTCATCATTTGATTCTTCATCATTTGATTCTTCATCATTTAAATGATAATTAAATTCATTTTGTAGTTGGTTTTTAAACATTTCATGGCATGAATTACCTTTTTCATTCTGTTCACATGATTCATCCAATTGTTTATCTACCTATAAAAAAAAAAATTGAATAATTAATATTCAAAATAAAAAAAATTTAATTTTTTAGGTTGACGTTGTATAGTTGTACTTACATATAGTATTATATGTACATACTTACATATGTAAGTATTTTACAAAATACAAATATATAAATAACATTAGGTATTAACAAGTAAGTATTACATTGTATTCGCCCTGATGATGGCAGTGATACCGAAAGATATATAGGCATTATAATAAATAAATATAATATTTTAAGAATTATAAAAATAAAATATTAATAAAATTATTTTGTGGACAAAAAGTATAAATAATAAAAAACAATTTTTACTCAATAAATCTAACATTAGGTATTAACTATTTTTGAATTAATTGTTTTCTCTAATAAAAGAAAAAAGGACATAAAAAAGAAATTTACGTTATATAAAAAGCTAATATATAAAAATCAATTAAAGTCAAAAAAATACTTACTAAATGATTTTTATTTGTCTGAAATACAAGTGTTTTTTCTAAAAAATCGTTTGCTTTCGTATAATATGCTAATGTTGGTACATGATTGTAACCTAATTCTTTACTTTTCAAAACACGTCTTTTTTCATTAATATAGTTTTCTCTTATAAACTTTATTCTTTTTTCCATTTGTTTATAATTCCAATGTGGTACATTCATATGTTGATTTAAATTTTGTAAAGCAAGTAATCGTTCTTCATGATTTTTATATTTTTGATCAGAAATATCCCATAAACATGGTAATTCTCGATATTTATCTAAAAATTTCAAAATTGTTTCAGTATCCCATTTATCTGTTCTAAAATAAAATAAAAAAATAATAAATTATTATATTATTATATTATTTAATTAATTTTAAATGTAACTGATTTAACAGGGTAATATTTCAAAAGTTTTTTTTTTATTTCATATTCGTTATAACTACGATTTAAGTATAATAAAAAACATTAATTTTAGGTTCTATGAAATAGTGTCGTATGAAATAAAATCGCAATCATAAATGAAATAATATTGTAAAATTCCCGATATAATTTCATTATGAAATAAAGTCGCAAATCAAAAATGAAATAACGCGCCCAGAGTGTAGTACTGTTCAGAATAAGGGAAATAAATGTATCTGTTGAAAATATTTTATGTATACTATATGTCAGATTTTAAATTTATAGAGATTTTATAGTTGATTACAAAATCAGAGTTGTAGTAGGTGAGTTAGCTTTATTCAGAATGTGAATGCTATGTACATGGGAGATTCTGACGAAGGAATTTTATAGTCGTTACAAGATCAAGGTAATATTCTGAAAAAGAGTATGATAACCCTTATTTCATCACCAACTTTAAAATCACTGAATACATTTTATTCATGATATTTTTCAAATAAATATTTTATTATTTATTTAGATACATATAAGGCGGAATGAGTAATTTTGACGTTTAAATATTTAAATTTTTACGATATTATCTCATTCTTTATTTCATTTATGATTTTGCGATCTTATTTCTTTATGAAATGATGTCACATTTTTTGCGACTTTATTTCATTGTTAATTTGTGACTTTATTTTATTATTTCATTTCTTTCGACTGTATTTGATATCCTAAAATCGACATTATTTCGTTAGACACTATTTCATAGATCCTTAATTTTACATAATAAATTCTTATCATATGATAACAACATAAAATTATTATTTAAATCCAATGTAAAATTTTTAATTAAATCAGAAAAGTTGTCATCAGTTTTTATTTAATATTTACCTTTCTGAATTTAAAATTTCAAATTCTGTATTAACATCTTCTTTTTCTTCTTTTAGAACTGCAATAATTGAAGTTGTTTCATCACTATCATTTGTTTCTTCGTTATTTATATCACTATATGATTCATTAAATTGATCTGATTCATGATTTTCAAACATATTCAATATTTCATCTTGTTCGGTTTCTTCTAAATCATTAATAGTCTACAAAAAAAAAAAATATATAGTTAAAATATAATATTTTTTAAACAAAAAATAACTATAAAAGACTTACAAAAGAATTTTCATTTTTTCTATGTTTTACAACTTTATATAAAAATGAATTTGCTTTTTTAAAATATCCCAATTTTGGTACATATTTATGTCCTAATTTTTTATTTTTTATTACACGGCGTTTTTCAAATACATAAGCATTTCTAATACTACGTATTTTTTTTTTCATTTGTTCACAACTCCATTCTGGTACATTCATATATTTAATTAAAATTTGTAAAGCAATATTACGTGCCTCATAATTTTTATATTTTCGATCATTAACATCCCATAAACATGGTAACTCTTGAAATTTATCTAAAAATTTCAAAATTTTTCGAGTTTCCCATTTATCTGTTCCTGATGTAATCCTAAAATAAGAATTTTTTTTTTTTGTATAAAAATTTTTATATTAAACTTGTAATTCACTTGCTTAGAATTAGAAACAATGATTCTATCCTTAACAAAGCAAAAAAAAAAACAAAAGTTAATGATGCCATAAGAGCCAGTTTAATAACAGGAGAAATTGTTTGTTAAGGATTGATTCTTGTATTGCTAAGCAAGCTAATTGTTCCAGGGGTATTTAATATTCTTAGAAATTATAAAATTGACAAAAGAACATTTTCATATTAGTTTTAATAATTCACAGAAACTAACAGACGGTATAAATCATTGCAAAAGTTTAGAATAGGTACATTGTCCTATTCCTTTGAAATGTTGAAGAAATGTTGCACAATGAAGATTCAGTTAAAATAATGAATTTCTGTGGGGATCGCGATTGGCGATGGAGGCTTTAAAGAGCTATAACGGTGCTTTGAAAATTGTGCGTACATACTTAGTAACTCTGAAAAAAATAAGATTTTATCGCGACCCTCACAGAAATTATTTTTATTGAATTTTCATTTTACAAAATTACAAAACAATTTGACAATGTACCTTATATTCTAAACTTTTGCCTAAATCATAATACCATTTCATATTTTAAAAACTTAACTTTTATCGTATTTTTCAATTAGATATGTATTTATTTTACCTTTTTAATTCATAATTTGTTGATTCTTGATTTGTTGATTCTGATATTTTTGGTATAAATTTTAAATTAATATTATCATTTAATATTTCATCATAATTAATATCTTTAGTATTTTTATCAATATCATCAACATCATAATGTGTTTCATTTTCGAACATATTCATTGTTTCATTCACATCAAATAATTCATCGGGTTTTTTAACAGTCTAAATATATTAATACATGTACATACATACATATTAGAATAAAAAAAAAAACATATGAAAATTATTAAATATTCATATATACATATTAATAATAAATAACACTCACCAAATAATTTGTATATCTTTTTCCTACAATTTTATCTAAAAAAGAATCGGCTTTTTTGTAATAGGCCAATTTCGGTATATGATTATAACCTAATTTTTTACTTTTTAAAACTCGTCTTTTTTCAAACATATAAGCATTTCTAATGCTACGAATTTTTTTTTTAATTTGTTCACAACTCCAATTTTTCAATTCCATATAATTAATTAAAGTTTGGAATGCATTCTCTCGTGCTTCATGATCTCTATAATTTAATTGATCAGTTGTATCCCACAAACATGGTAATTTACTATATTTATCCAAAAATTTTAAAATTTTATTTGTATCCCATGGTTCCATTATTGAAAATCTAAAATCAATCCATGTATACATATACATATGTAAATTAATTAAGTTTATTATGTAATTACTTATATTTTTATATAATGGAGCTAATACTTATATGAGGGAGCTAAAATCTAAATTTGTTATCATCCATTTTGTAATTTTTTTTTCTTTTGTGTATTACGCTAAATGTGACAATAACGTTTAAAATTCATTATATCCAAATATGTAAACTTATTACGTAAAAATGAGGGCATTTGTTTCAGCTGGTTGATTAGATATAGTCAAAATCCGTTATATTCTATGTATTATATAGTATTAAATTCAAAAAGTCATATATCCAGCAAATGTTCTCATTTATTTCTTTTACATTTTTTTGTTTTAATTAAAAAAAATGAAGGCTTTGGATAATGTTTGATTTTAATTTTATTTTAATTGATTATAATTCTAATTTTATTTTAATTGATTGATTCTAATTTTATTCACCAAATTTATCAGTTCACCGTATTAGAAACGTGCAATGCAAGAAATAAAAAGTTCAAGTTTACTAACAAATAGTTCGGTACAACTTTTTCGCATTTTGCACAAAACGAATTAAGATGGATATACAGGAATTTGAATTTAAGCGTCACAAATATAAGTACATATTCGATTACTATACCCGTTAACAGTAAAAAAAGACACAAAAAAATATGAATAAACTCAAAGTTATTTGCATTTAAAAAATAAGTTTAAGAACAAAAAAATTATTAATTCTATTTTTACTATACATAACAAAAGATAATGAAGTCCAAAAATATGTAATTTCATATGAAAATAAAAAGAAATCTTTGAGAGAAAAGTTGATTGAAAAAAAAAATAACACTTTGTCCATTAACAAATTTTTAATACACACATATATCATTTTTTTTGTGTCAATTTTTTTAAGAGTGGAGCATATTGTGTTTCCATTTAAAATAAATTAAAAATTTTAATTAGGTATTCATTTACTTATAATTATATATTTTTTCGCAATTAATTTAAGATTAGTGTATTCTATTCGCCGTTATCCGTACAAATATTTCTCAATCAGTAAAACCATTCTAATTTGGTAAGTAAAACAACCAAATTAACAATTTCACCTTTAATTTTAATATCGTTTTATGATTAATATACATAGATTAAAATATTTATAAACCATTTTATTAAGTGTATATATGTATATATGTATTATAACAAGAAATTGCGATAGGATCATGATGGGGTCGCAGTTTAAAAAACATTTCAAATAAAGGCTGGTTTTCATGAGAAATTTCGTGGATATTATCGCAATTTTAGAAAGAGAAAAAAGTATAGTGTATTCCTAATGGGAAAGAGGGAGAAAAAAATATATACTCAGAAATATCGTTGATAAAATCAAATAAAATACTTCTCTAAAGAATTTATAGAGGATATTCAGCTAATTTATGGACGATATTCAGCAAAATAAAAATATCGTTGAACAATATTTTTATAGAGTTTTCTCTTTTACACACATGTCATTTTTTTATCTTCTGCCTATGCTCTAACATTTCCGTGGATATTTTTTTCTCATGAAAAGCAGCCTTAATGAAAAAAATTAATTACAAAAACAAAAAAATTCCAAAAGCACCCACTATTTTAAATGCTTAATTATCAAATTATATATGTATGGATATGTGAAAAAGTTATTTGGAGGGATGTTGTAGTTTATTACAAAGTTAGGATTATACGATTTTTCCAGAATATGTGTACATATATTGATATATATATATGAATTAGGAAGTATTTTTAAATTGGAAAAATTAGAGCACCAATAATTTGTTTAACGGTGATTTGAGGGCGGCAGCTCCTACTATATTAAACACATTGTTGTTAAAATATGTACATATGTAAAAAAAGTAAATAGGTGAGATTTTATACTAGATCACAAGACCATGGTCCCAATAATTTGTTTAGCGGGGGTTTGGGAGTGCTAATAAATATATATGTTATTTGGAGCAATCTTATAGTTGGTTACAAAATCAGAGTTCCAATAATTTGCAGAGATTTTTAGCACTATTTAAAGTGTGGTTGCCATTAAATTTTGAAGTTCAGAATTTTTTTTTCAAGTTTTATTTTTGAAATTTTTTTTTTGGAATTATGTAAATGGTATTTTGGAAATTGAATTTTTTTTTTTTTGGAATTTCGTAACCAACCCCAAAAAATTTAGAAGAAAATTTTTAAATGATAATAAATTTGAATATTGCCTATTATTTATTTTGAAATATTCAATGCTTATTATATCATAATATTGTCTGATATTATGTATATGCATGTACTCATAATTTAATTTTTTCCACCTATTCAAAGTAACTTTAATAAACAAATTTAGCTGTGAAAGTGTTTTGTTAAAAAAAGTTCTAACCAATTTAATTACGTTCTAAATGCAGTATTCTTAAGGGAATTGTCCCAATGTACCGTAGTATTTTTAACAATTTTTAATATGATTAGTAGATAGACATCCAACAATGTCTTGTCTAATAAAATCTCGAATATAAAGTTAGTATACAGGATGATTCTCTTTCCATCTTTAATATTTATAGGGTGTATTTGGGAGACCCAAAAATTGTTCTGGAATATGGAGTATACTTCACCTTCACCTTCGATTCTTGAGATATAATGGGGCCTGAAATTTTTAATTTAATTTACTTACATATATCTCAAAACCTACGAAATTATTTAATAAGTTTGATATACCATCGGCAAGCTTTACACTTCACCTTTCGAAATTTTAGATAACCATCGTTCAAATGTTATAAACATTTAAATGAAAAGAAAATTTAAAAATATGCCTATTTTTTAAATTTTTTTTCGTTTTTAAGATATTTTTTATTCGTTTCAAATTTTCTCCCTTATTTTTCTTTATTTCAAATACATATATATATGTTATAACAGATAGAATAGAACAGTTTTACAAGTTTAGGGACAAAAATTTGAAACGAATAAAGAAAATCTTAAAAATTGGCACTTTTACCAATTTTTTTTTTTTCATAAGTGAATGAACTTTGAAAGAAAATTATTTGAAATATGGAAAGGTATTTTTTAGAATACTGAAATCTTTGCTTTCGATGTTTCAAACTTATTAATAAAAAATTAAGTCGTTGTTGAGATAAATATAAGCAATATAAAACTTAAGAAAAAACTTTAGGAAGCTATATGTCTCAAGAAACCAGCGAAATTGGCATTCCCTACTGAACAGTTTTTTGTTCGTTTTTGTCTGTCAATATGTACACCCAATAAATATTCAAAACTGAAAGAGAATAGAGGGGGAAGTAAGAAATTGCAAAAGAAAAAGAATGTTATTTAAATAATCAAAAATTTTATAACAGCTTTTTAATAATCTAATCTTAACCAAACATAAAAAAAGAGCCCATACTTTTAAAACTACATAGTCACTTGTATTATCTATTTTAATTGCGATAACAGTAAATAAGTTTATTATTTCAATCAATATGTAATATCTGGTAATATATTTATATATGTATATATTATACATATGCACATATGCAAAAAGGGAAAAAACCAATTAAGAAACTTTTAAATGAGTTAAAAAGGAAGTTTTTAAACTGTTAGGAAATTCTCACGGTATAATAAATTTGTATTACGTTTGTGACACCTTAAAGAAGATAATATAAATATGGCAAAGTATATTCATGTTTAGAATTGACTTTCTGAAACTTTTACCATTAGTCACCTTTGCAAAATTGTTGATTTTGATATTGAAACTGAACAAGTTCGACATTAAATAACTAAGGGCCTAATGAAACTAAGTATTTTCTGAAAAAAGGTCAAGTTTTATGTCAATAATTTCTGTAAAATTTGATTGCCCTAGCAGAACAGGTTATCGTAATTCATATACATATACAACTTCTTTTTCTATATACCAGTATAACTCAGTATTTATATACTCTAACTATATACTCTAGCCAGGCACTTAAAATTTTGTCAAAATAAGTTAAATTTTATGTCAACGACTTCTGTAAAATGTGATTACTTCTAGCGCAACAGATTCAATAACATCTGTTAAGACATCTGAAATTTTTTGTAAAAGATGATAATGTTTTAAGACAATAACTTCTGTAAAATTTGATTAGTACGGAGCAATGGGTTCGAATAGGTATCGTACAACTCTCGGTATTTAATTATAAGTTAGATATTTTGTAAAAGATAATATAACAGCATAACTTTTGTTCGTATACGAATATCGTAGTGTTGACACATTCAACTACACACTCTTCATTCTTTAAGAAACAAATATGTATGTATGTATGTATAATATGTATTATAGATATTTAGATATCATATTTTAGTTAAAAAATAAGTAAGTACTAAAAGAAATTTTAAATATTTTTATCAAAAATTTAAAAAACAAATTTGTTTATTTTATTTTTATAACACTATACTTTATCAGTGTTCAATTCAATAAATTATTAATTCTATATTTGCAATAGATTTTATTTTCATTAATCAATTAATAATTCAATTAAAACGGTTCACCTAACCACTTGGATAACGGATGTCTAATGCTCAAAGCAAATTTAAAAGTGTTTAAAACTTATTCATTCATAATTTGATATCTGCGCTTTGAAACTGTAATTTTTGATTTTAAGAGAAACCATTAAAATTCTTATTAAACTTATTATTTAAACTTTAAGTAAACTATATAATTAATAAATAAAAATGCCTATTAATACAAGAGAACTTTTTGACGGTTTGTCTATGGTTTTAGATGAAGAAAATATGAAAGCGACAATTAAAGAAACTGGAAAAGGTAAACTATTTTTCTTTGTAGCATAACATCTCTTTGTCTCTTTATCATTTTGTTTTCTGACAAAATTTTTTAAATTTCTAGGAACTCTAGTTTGTGCAACCGCTTGTTTTGTTGGAGGTAAGCTAAAAGTTGTTTTTTTTTTAAATTTAACACTTGAATAGATGAAAATTAAAATTATAACTTATAAGCATAAATTTAAATGAAAACTTTATTTTAAATTAAAAATTTGTTAAAAAATATTTGTAATTGTAATTTGAATTAAGAATTTCAATATCAAGGTGAGAATAATTGACTTTGATAACAAATTTTTATGGAATTCCTGTTTTAAATTTTTGTATTATCGAAAACCTAAAAAAATTTAAATAAAATTTCAATATATTATCTACTTTTTTTAATAAAATTTAATTTCCGGTTTATAAAAATGAAATCTCCTTTTATGTCTTTTTTAGTTTCCTTAAAATTTAATAAGAATAGTAATTATATTGAAAAAATATCTATATATTATATAATTGCTAAAAAATATTAAAATAAAAGGTTTATTGGCTGGTCCAGTTGGTCTTTCTGTTGGTGGTACCATTGATGGAATAGGTGCAGCTACATTAACACAAGGTTATATCAATTTTATTCCATATTTATTACAAATAATTTAAACAATTCTTTATTATTCTTATTTTCATATTTAGGAAAATTCAAACCAGTCAGTCAAGTTATTTGTGATATGGATGATGAAAAACGTCAAATTCTTGTACAAAAAATAAAATGGATTATATCTGAAATAGATACAATGGATGCAACTACTTTAGCTGCATTTATATCCGGAAGTCCTTATTTAAAAAAGGTTATTTTAAAAACAGTTTCAGACTTTATAGTAAATGAATTAAATATGCAAATTTCATTTTGATTTTAAACTCTTGCTTTTTTTTTGTTTTCTTTGTAAAATTTTTTAAAATTTTCATAAGCCCTTTTTTTATGTACAAAATTTAATTATTGGACATTTTATAGTTGATTACAAAATCATGATTATAGATCTTTTATAAAATAATTTCTGAGGTTTAGGAGAGTATATAAAAATAGTTGGCTACAAAATCAGGATTTCAATAATTTGTTTATCGGAGGTTTGGGGAGGCAGCCTACACTATTTTCAAAGCTTTGTAGTTGACATATGTATGTAAGAAAAAATAATTAGGAGGGGTTTTAGACTTTACTACAAAAACAGGGTTTTAATAATTTGTTTAGCGGAGGTTTGAAAAAAATAATTAAGAAAGATTGTATAGTTGGTTTCAAAATTAAGCTTTAATGATATTTTTGGCGAAGTAAGGGGCCGGTAAATTATTTTTTTAATAATATGACATTATTATTATACCCTAACACTTAAAGTATAGGGTATATTAACTTTGGTATGGTGTTTGTAACCATCAAAAGGAAGCTAGTTAGATATGGACATGTATATATATTCTGAATCAGCGATCGTCGATTTAGCGATGTTCGTCCGTCCGTCCATCCGTACGCACGATAACTCAAAAAATAATGATGCTATCTTGATGAAAATTATACTGTAGGTTAACAATGACTAAAGTAAGGCTGGGATTGCAAATGGGCGAAAGCGAACCATGGTTCCGAGTACCTCCCATACAACTTCCAAAACCGAATACGCATTTCTTCGAAATTAATAAATATAGAAACTGCAAATTTGATACGAGGGTCTGTTTTCCTGAATCCCTGAAATCACTAAAATTTGAGATGAATTGGAGTGGTTGTTCGGGTACCTCCCATACAACTCTCAAAATCGAACTAGTATATATTCGAAATTAATAAAGATAGAAACTTCAAATTTGGTACTAGGGTGTTGTTTCCTGAATCCTTTTCGGAATCCCTGATTTGTCTAAAATTTCAGATGAATTGGAATGATTGTTCGGGTATCTCCCATACAACTCCCAAAACCGAACAAGCGACCGAACAAAAATAATAAATATAAAAACTTGAAATTTGATATAAGAGTGTTCTACCCTGTTCTGATGTGGTCTCTAAAATTTGAGATGAATTGGGGTGGTGGTTCGGGTGCCTTTACACACTTCCCAAGACCTAACAAGCATATTTTCGAATTTAATAAAGATAGAAACCTGAAATTTTGTACAAAGGTTGTAAAAGCATTTATTTTTTTAGCTTATATTAAATACCTGACTAAAATAACTTATGGATTTTTAATTTAATTTGAATTTTATAGGTGTAGGGTATAAATAAGTCGGTTGCATCGACTTACTGTTTCATTTACTTGTTTTAAATTAAAAACAGTCTTTTATTTTAGTCATAGTAAATAACTAATTATACCAAAATTATAAACTTGTTAACCTTTTTTTAGCATTTTGCTTAAAAATTCTTTTTTTAAAAAATGCGTTGTTTTCAAATTTTATCAATACATATATTTAAAATACATAATTTACAATATATATATTTACAATTACATATATAATATTTTAACTATTATTTAGTTTTCTTTTTTTTTATATACATATTTTTACGTCAAACATTTTCATTATTTTATTGTTTATATTAAAACTGAAGCAATGAATATCATTCTTAGGTAATCTTTGCACAATAAAATACCTTCTAATGTATCAGTTTCGTATCCGTTTCTTATTTTCGTTTTATTTAAATTTATTTGCGAGAAAGTACATTCTACATTTACAGAAGAATGGGGCAAGAATAATAAATAAAAAATATTTTGACATTAACGGGAATGGAAACTGCCCATCATTTCTTTTAATTTTAGAAATTTGTTTCCAAAACTCTTCAACTCCAATTTTTTTGAGAGATTTGCCAAATATATAGGTTTCGGAAAAATTTTCTTGAACGATTCGCACGTGTTTTTTATGAGCTCTGTGATAGTACTCTATTATTGGTTTAATCTTTGTTGATGAACGTTGAGAGTTGCAGGAAAGGTGATATAAATTGATAGCTAAATTGTTAAACTATTACAAGTTGTAAAATGCCAACTGACCAAAACAAATCAGCACCATCCTTTTCCAAGAAGGGATCAAATGTATGTCCAATATGCGACAAGGTCGTCGATGAGGGACAAGCAGGAGTAAGATGTGACGGCAAATACAGGGATTTGTTCCACTGGGCTTGCCTTGGTTATAAACAAAGTAAATATGATGCATTTAACGAGGTAGCAGGAATGATCATATCGATGTGCGAAGCGGACAAGAGGAAAATAAAGAAATGGATGAAGGAAGGGCGTAATTGTGACAGCGAACAAGTTGTTCAAAAAGTGTGGAAAGCTATTAGCGATAATATAGATAAAAAAATTGATGAGCTTAAGACAAAGATCGAACAAAATAAAGTAAGTAAAAAAACAATTGAACAATGTAAAAGTAAACAAAACAAAGTATTTCGAGAAAAAACCAACATATGCAGATATATCAAAAATGCCAATACATAACAGGCACCAGCAAACGAAATTCAATCAGGGTATGCCAGAAATTTAATTATCTTTTAGAATGTGACCCAAAAACTTACCACAAAATTATAAATAAGTATATTAACATAGGCTGGAAATCTCACTTCGTGAAAGAACACATCTACGTTCCGAGGTGCAGCAATTGTAACGACTTGAGTCGCATTTAACCACTACTTCAATATGGTAGGGTCCACTCTGGCGAGTAAAATCACTAATAATGGAATTCCTGTTCATAATACAATTAATGATCAATCAATGTTCCTGTTCCCAACAGATATCCTTGAAGTTAAAGAGGCTATTAGCCAATTAAAAATCTTTTCCTCCCCGGGAGCGAACGGAATCACCAACAAAGATGTAAGAAACATTCGTGGAACAATTACTGCACTACCCACAAAGTTAATAAACTCAGCGCTGTCAACGGGTGTCTTCCCAAACATACTTAAGAAGACGATAATTATTACGATTCTTAAAAATGGAAACAAGAAGGATGTGTCAAACTACAGACCTATATCGCTACTTAGCTCCATCGCAAAAATCTTTGAAAAAATAATAAACAAAAACCTAGTAAACTTCGTGAACCAAATATTTGGTTTTGATAAGCACCAAATGTTTCAAATGTTCCATGGATATTTTTTCAGCGTTATCTCTTTCACACCCATATCATTTTTGTATCTTCTGCCTATGCTCTAACATTTTTGTGGATATTTTTTCTCATGAACCACCCTTAACTTGTAATATTATTTTTACCAGTGGTATATATTATCTATGATTCTTACTAGATATTCATATAATGATATTACGATAGTGTTAATACAAACATATATGAAATTCAAAATATCCAGTGACATATGCGATATGAAAAAAATTTCATGTATAGTGTTATACTTTAAAGAAAGTTTTAGGAATTAGGTTTAAAAAATTTAGAAATTTTTTTTGTGGTTAAAAAAATTATTTTGAGATGAAAAAAAATTTTTCTTGTGGTTTTGATGCATGTCAAATTAATTTTTTTGTTTTGGGTCAAAATCGTATTTTTTTATCAAAATAAGACTAAAAATTGTACATCCTATTTCCCTTTGAACTTCGTACAAAATACGATAAAATAAATACGACACTATAACATAGTTGCTCGTTTTGAATTCAACTGTAAATTCTCCCCTAATTTAGAATGAAATACAGGCAAACGACACTACCGAGTATAGGTCATAAATATATTTTTAATAGATGGGAAGTTAGGTATAGTCGTTTCTTTTTTTCTTATATTTATAGTTTATGTGAATACCTTAAACTTAAGATATTCAGTCAACAAAACATATATGCATTTTATAATATGAATATATGTACATTTCGTTCACTCACTACTCAGCTGTTTATATTTATTAAAATAATGTAAAGCAGGTTCTTATAACCATTTTCATTCAAAGATTTTAAGTTTTTAGATTACTTAATTAATATACATATATATATGTATATTTATGTATATTTTGTTATTTTAATTAAAATTTAATTTAATTAAGGTTATTTTAAAATTTTAACTATGTACTGAGCAAAATAAGTGATACAGTTCTTAAAAAAATTAGAAATGAAACTATTTCAGCTTTTAAAAAACTATATCTGAGGAAACTAAAGCAATACATAAACATGGTTCACTCAGCTGTTTCACAAAATTGACTAAAAATATTTTCTTCACTGCCTATTTAGGACCTAGAGGTAATATATCTATGCCACAGGCAAATTCTAAGAAATACGGGCAAATTAAATATGAACATGCATAAGACACTCCCATTGTAAATACGTTGTTCTCTAATATATACATATGCACTCTTACATATGTTAAATAAATGTGTACTATTTAATTTAATTTATTTAATTCGATATGAAACGTAGAATATTGTAGAAATTAATTTGGATTTTGAGGTACATATTTGGATTTTGCGGGGGAAACAACGCCTAGAAGGTTTTAAAGGTCAAAAAGCCTAATAAGTCTTATTTCACTTTGGAATGAGAAATAAAGCCTAAATCGCCAAAATACGCGTATTAGGCTTTATATCTTATTCCAAAGTGAAATAAGGCTTAATTATTTTTTCAAAATAATGGAATTAAAGCCTAATTGTAATTTATTATTCCAATAATAACATTTTTTAATATTTTTCTTTCATAATTTAATTTCCATATATTTCAGCTTATTTAAGTAATAAAATGTTTTCTGTTTTTTTGGCACATTTCACTCCGTAAGTTCGTCAGACCAGTGTTTGTTCATAATAAAATAAGTTCGACAAGTTAAAAATTAAAAAATTTCGTTTAAATTTAGCATTCAAACTTATTTCACTTTTTAGGCGCCAGTTATAGCTATCATTGAAATGCTTCCGGAAAAAACGTTTCATTGGAAACTTATACTTTTTTCCGTATAGACGATTATATCAATCAGAGAAAACTGTCAGTTAAATTATCTGTCAAATGGCAAATGACAATAATGAAGGCAAAATAAAAATAAATGTAATTTAAATTTAAATTTTTATTAGCGTAATTTCGATGTTGGCAAAATAAAGTTTTATTATTTTAATTTATTTAATTATTATTGGTATAAAATGGTAAAGAATAAAAAAAAATTTTTTTATTTTCTAGAATTAATTTTTTTGTTTCCTTTTTTTGAAATTTCCATTTTAAAATAAAAAATTTTAAAACAAACTTAAACAAAATAATAAAAAAAACAAATTTTAAGTCTAAACTCATTAAAATATAAAATCATAATGAAATATATCAAGAATTGCATCAGAATATTTTTCAATGACAAACTGAAATGGGAAGAAATGAAACATATGTCATTGGAACAATTTTGTTTCATTAATAAAATTACTGATCAGTTGTTAAGGAAAATAATTACCAAATTAAAAATAAACATTTTCCGGAAGGCACTGGCACCTTAATGTAATAATTTTGTCGAACTTAGTTCAGTTATTAGAGTTGGTTCAAAAATCTGGATTGCCTCTTTTTTCGAAATATGAATATACGTAAGTATGAATTTTATAGTTGGTTACAAAATCAGGATTACATTTCTTTTTAGAATATTTATAAATTATTTTGGAAAAAGCTAATAACTCTGATTTTGAAGCCAACTCTAAAATCTCTCCTAATTATGTTCATTTAATTCATTTGCCATTTAATGTTCATTTATTCATTTTATTGCTCAAATTAATTTTTCTAATCCACAAAATCCATTTTAAAGATACATTTCAAATTTAATGTTTATTATTTAGCTATTAAAATTTTTTTCTACACATTATACACATAGTGTAAAAATTATGTATGTGTATAACATTTATTTGTACAACACATTTATTTAATGCAGAATATTTATTATTTTAATGCAAACATTTTTCGACATAGTACTCGCAGTAATTTTTTTTCTAATAGGTTAGGTAGTAACTAGTATTAGCCAATAGGTACACATTTTTACTTTAAATAAATAACGCTCTGCTAAATTATACCCTAGGTTAGTTGTTTTTAATTATGTCCTATATTTTTTTATGAATAGTACAGAGTACTTGAATATTTTGAACATATTAATTTTATTCCATCTCAGAGATGAAGTAGACAGAATTGATTTTAAGAATAACAGAATAAAATGTTTGTTTATTTAAAAAAGTTGCTTTAGATAAGAATTTAAAATTGTAAAACTATTTTATTTTTAAATTTACAAAAATTAAAAAATAAACAAATACCATCTCTTCCTTCGTCAAACTTTATTCTTACTCTATTTATTAATTATAGGTACCTACACTTACAGTCTACACATTCGAAATATTCTTCTATTGTATCGTATCAAATATTCTATATATATGTAAGTATCCAGCCATTGATGCAGTGGTTGACGCACCACTTCTCATTCATAAGGGAATGAGAGGGCTCGGGTTCGATTCCCGGCTGGGTACAATAAATACTTTATATATCATAATATCTCGTACACCCCACATTCCTACCAGGAAACAGGGGTTATAGCTACCTGGCACATTTATATACTACGGTACCTGGATATATATAAATAAATAAATGTAAGTAGATAATAGTAGACTGTAGACTCTTTAGAATGAATAAACAAAAACAACTTTGCGAATTTATTTAATTTTACTTTAATGAAATATTAAATTCGCAAGAATTAATTTTTTGGTTAGAAATTGAAATGCACTTTTTTAAGTTAATATTTATATTTCAGGCAATCACATGCAATGAAGTTTATTATTTAAAAAATAAAAAGGCAGATGTTAAATTTAAATCCACATTTCCTTTTAATATTGCAAATATGTTGTTTATTATCTACATACATACATACATACATATGTAATTAATCTGTTGTAATTGCAAAATAAATTTTTGATACAATTTTTATTACACTAAACTAGCTAAATTGTAAATTATATATATTTTTTTTTTTAATTTGTTTATAACATTTTTTTTCAATATTTTTATTTCACTAAGTAGAACTAAATATTTTGTAAATACCTACATACTTATTACTTATTTCTTGTATTGTCAATAGAAAATGCTACACTTGCAATTGTACTCGTTTCTTCTGAAACTCAATTCACAACTGACATTAATTGGCAATAATGGCAAGCCATGCAATGAAATAATCTACATTATCGACATTATCAAAATAAACATTGTCTGTCATTGTCCAATTTGTCATACATAGTGCCATAAGTAGGAAATGGAAATGAAATGGAAATTGTTTTTTCTGAGTATGTACTTTGCAATAATAATCATTCATAGACGGATTATTCTGAAAATAATTACTATACGACTATGACGACTAAGAAATTATTTTAAATATATATTATTATTAACATTTTTAAGCTCTAGGCTACATAGAGTACAACATTTTCAACAAGCGTGCCACATTGTCAGCTGTACCACATTTCTTACCTCTTTCATTAATATATTGATTTAAAAAATTATCAATCATTGCTTTCTTTTCAAACCAAAATCTATAAAAAAATTGTTTTTATAATAGAATTAAAAATTATTTAAAAAAAAAATAAATCGTCAATGTGAGGTCAAGATGTTAGGGTAAAAATTTGTTGACAATTTTTTATTATTATTCTAGTATTTTTGTATTTTCAAAAGTTTCAAGTTTACTGGATTATTTTAGGAAATCTATATATTAATATATATCGCCTGGTGATTGTTGTTAACATATTAATTACTATGTATTTAATTTTGATTAAATTTAAATAAAATGATAAATATAGAATAAATTAATATCAATTTTTTATTTTTGGAAAGGCCACGCCTCTGTACCACATTCACTTTTAAGAAATCTGATCATCTTCGGCTTATTCTATTCTAAGCTTATTCTGTTTATCTAATTTATTTATATATACATACATATCACATATGTATGTTTTTATTTTATTAAGTTAACAAAGATATTTTTATTGTACATCGGTTTTATAGTCATACATCGGTTTTATAGTCATACATCGGTTTTATAGTCATAAAATAGTCATACAAGCAAATATAAGCATTTTTTTTTCATCAGAGCGCACTCAAATCGCTCAAAAAAATACGATTTGTATTAACTGTCATGTTTTATTTTTCTAAACGAACCTTGGTTGAAATATTAAAATTTAAAATCAAAATGAATGAATTAAATATTCTATTTTAATCGTATTTTTTTTTTTTTTGTACTTTTTCGAATTTGATAACCACAAACGTCATTTAGTGCCGCCAAACAATTTAATTTTTTCGCCGAACGGCTTCGAGTTTATCTACGATGGGGCCCATAACTTGTTTAAAAACATGCGAATTTTAATCGTGTGTGGAATGGTTTCGAAACAGTTTAACAAAAATCAAATTTTTTAAATTTTGAATAGGGGGAGTCATAAGTTTCTAAAAATGTTTAAGCGTGTATGGTAAAGTTTAAAAACCAAAACTTAAATAAAATTAATTGGTAATAAATGGTTGTGCTATTCACATCTATATATGTGTTTTTTATACCTATATAGAATTTTAAAATAATTTATATATAAATAATTTAAAATAAAAACTAAAATGTCTGTTAAAAAATAATATAGACTGGATTAATATTTTTGAAGAATTTCAAAATCTGCCACAATTATAGCAAATTTCTTCTAATTTATATAAAAATAAACTTAATAAAAAATCAATTGATTTTTTTGTAGGCACTTGGTGAACATATTTGTTAAATAATTAATCAAATTTCTTCTATTTAATATTTATATATAATTTTTTTTTTTTTTTTTATTATATATAATTAATTAAAACACCTGTTTTCGTTTCACAAATTATTTAATAGTTTATTTTTTATATATATATATTTTTTTTTCTCAACTAGTTTCGCCCTAAAAAAAAAAAATTATATATAAATATTAAATAGAAGAAATTTGATTAATTATTTAACAAATATGCGAATTATAAAAATATAATAAATATAAAAATAAACATTTGCGAGGTGAAGGGCGAAAAAGTTTAGGTCTTCAAAAGAGTTTCCTGCCGCTAAAAATCTCAAAGTAGTATGAAGTCTGCAGAAATCGCATCGCGCATCAAAATATTTTGCTTTTCGATTAATAGTTTCTCTTTTCGTAAAATATCTTGAAGATTTCCTTCTTAAATTCTTAAATAATTCCTATAATCATTTGGTTCTTTTCCACCAATTTTCTTTAAGAGTTCTTGATTTGAATATTTATTTTTATTCAGTAACCACTTTTTCACCCATTTCTGTTTTTTTTATTAATTTCTGTAATTACCATCAAAGCGATAATTTTATCCGCCATATGTTTTACTTTAAAATATAAAAATACTGAAGTTTCTAAACATGTTTAAGTAAAAGTTTGATACTGTATGGTGAACACATAAACAAGTTAATGAACATGTTTTTAAACAAGTTTTTTAGTGCATGGGCGCCAGATCAAAACCATAGATATAAAATAAATAGTAAGGTAGATATAGATAAGTCTCTTTTCTTATTATGTGTTTTCCTATCTCGAGATATTTTAGTCAAAAAAATGCATATGCATTTTATAATATTATATACATTTCGTTCACTCAGCTGTTTATTTGTATTTAAAATAATGTAAAGCAGTTTTCTTTTCTTAACCAGTTCAGTTCCATTTAAGAGATTTTAAGGTTTTATTTTACTTGATATTTTAAAATTTTATGTTTTTTTAAGAAACTATTTCTGACTGAAGAAACTAAGGGCGTTTTTCTTTTTCTCATCAGAGCAGATTCAGAGCTGTCAAGCAAAAAAATTGTGTTTCTTTTTATCCTCAGATTATCCAGATTATCCATTTTGTGTTTCTCTTTTAACTCGGAGTATGATCAGAGCGCGATCTGTGAGCTCGTAAAAATTTATCAGATTTCACAGAGTTTTCAATAAATATAACGCCAAATTAAGAATAAAATAATAAAAATGTCAACAAAATAAATTTTCGTGCATAGATAAACATTTTTTTTTTAAATTTTATTAAATGAAATTTTACGTAAAATAACTTTGTTTTATTTTATTTCTTAAATAAATTCCTTTTAAAACTATATTATTACATTTAAAATAATGAAATAAAATAAAAAAAAATACTGACGTTAGAAAATAATTTGGATAAAAATTGACAATTTGTGCTCTGAACGTTTCTTTTTTAATTCAGAGCGGTCAGAGCTCAGATAAAAGTTTGCTCTGAGCGCTCAACATCTGCTCTGAGCATTGATCTGATGACAAAAAGAAAAACGCCCTAAAGCGTCGAAACATGGTCGGCAAAAACAGCTGTTAATGTCAAAATTGTTATTAACAAGACAATAAAAATATTTTTTAAAATTTAAGATAAATGAAGTAAAATATTTCGATTATTGAAACAATTCAAATGTAAAAAAAATTTTTTCGTAGTCGTTATCAGTTGGTGGGTAAGAGAAATGAATGAAACTCGAAAAAAAGGTCGTTTCTTCGTAAATTGTTATAAGGAAATAAAGAAAGGATTATATCTTTGAATATGTCACTCTACATTCTATAACCAAGTCTATAACCAAATTGATTTTGCAGCGGAAATATTATAAAATATAAATTTTTTTTCAGAAAAAATTCGAATCCATATAAAAATATTATTTTATTAACAAAAATTTAAGAAATTAAGAAATTGGTTAGTATAAAAAAGATAAGATATACAAATAAGTCATATTTCCTATCTATACTGAGCTGACAGAACACTACGTGAATTTATTCCAGGAATTTGAATTAAATGATAAAAATTATAGAAAAATTTCCTTATATACATTATTCTTGAAAATTTTTAATAAAAAATAAAATTGAATTTACAATGAAATAGATTATTCTTATTATTATTTGTTTCTCTAAATTATACATGTTAGGATAAGAAATAAAAAAAAAAAACAATTTATGTGTGTTACTATAGTGTTAAAACTAGTAGTTCAGCAATGAGCAAATATGAAAAAAGTTAATGAATGCACTTTTATAGTAAATTGCTTTGCTACTATTTACTAACTTCATGTAGTCGTGTATGTGCGTATATTATGATAATGCTACAGTGCTTAATTAATAAGCTTTTTGTTTGAAGTGTCGGTTACGGTTTGGTAGTTTGAGTTTCACTAGTTTTGATAGTACAATTCCATAGTGCCGTTCAATTGAACTTATACTTAAAATTAAATTTTTTTTGTAAACTCTTTTATTTGCTTGAAATAAATAAATATTTCCATCTAATTTTGACAGCTCAAATTCATATTTTAACTTAATACAGAGCCAACAAAATGGTAAAATAGTGAAACAATATTGTGTAGGTTATGCTCTACATGGAGTGTGGAAGTGGTAATTAATCCTATAAACACTACACAGCAGCAGGTGATGACCCAATGCTTACTTTATTTTCTTTACTTTCGAAAACTTGGACAGCTGAAATGAATTACATTATTTCTTATGGTACTTCGAGTATTCAAAGTAAGCAAACGCAGCAAAGTAAATTCCGTACTTTGCGTTGAATACTTTGATATTTGAAGTTTTTTACATAAACATTAAAAAATTTGAATAGGTGGGAATGTGATTTTGTACAATCCATGAATTTGACGATTTCTATAAATGTCCCGAACCCAAAATCTTCGCCTATTTGGTACTGAATGCAAACATTTGTACGCTATGTAAAATAATTACTATCAAACATTTGTAAAATAATTATTATACATAAAATAAATTCTACAAAAGTCAAAGCACAAAATGCAAAGTAATCATTGGGCCAGTATTTACTTTGTTAACTTTGCTTCGTTTTGATAAGTAAGTATTCAAAGTAAAGTGAAGTAAAGGAAGCAAAGGTCATAGAAACGAAACGCACTACAGCTGTACTGTATTTCTTATGTTGAAATCGATTTTATTTACCTGTTTATTAGTAATTTTTTGTATGTTTTAATTAAACCCGTTAAACCCCTTCAGAATTTTTACAAACGCCAGATTTTTTTTAGTTTTAAATTTAATTTTTCGTTCATGTTCCTTTCACTTCAATTTAGTGTCCAATGAAATTCTCAAATATTTTAGCTTTATTGGAATTTTTTTAACATATTTTTACATACATATTTATAATATCTTAATATGATTTATTAAACGAGTATTATCAAAGCCTCAAATTACAAAATTCCAAAAGTTATGTAAAAGTTTGTATGTAGTTTACGAGTTACGACGTGTGTGAGATTCAAACCCACACTCCCTCGGTGTTTACAGTGTATTTTATACGCGCTACTCACTAGGCCACCGAGGTCCCATATACAAAAATAATTTTATTTCAAATAGATTTGTTACTTCAGGTAATCGGTGCGTTCCCTCATTACTTAAAAAATTGGACAATAACCAACGAAATGGTAAGCAGAATAATTTAAAATTTTGTTCTATTTTTTGAATTTTTAATACACTGACCCCATAATATACTAGTCGAGAGCGTACTCACCCAAAACAAAATATATTTAACATAATTAAACCTCGATTTAATCTTGTCCTTTAAATATCATAGTTACTTCATACCAAATCAATGCAAATTATGCATTCATAATCATTTCATAATCATATGTATATAATATATATTTTGCCCACGGCCATCTCACTTTAATACAAGTGAATATTAAATAATTAATATTACAAAATTTTATGATGTTATTTTTAAATAATTATTTTAAATTAAATAAAATTTCTGTAAATAAAAATAAAATTTAGTTAAAACTTTGTTAATTTAATAATCTTATTGTGATATTTGGTAACATTGATAAATGATAATATGTATACTACTAATATATTGTGGATTTAAATTGTGGATTGTAGATTGTAGATTTGTTTTTATTTTGATTTTAGAAAGTGATTAAGTTATTTAACTTATTTTCGTTTATCATTAATCATTTCCAATTATTTTTTATTTCGTAATTTAGTAAAAACGCTGCAACTTGCAAGTTAGAAGACGGATGTCTGAAGTGCAAAGCTGAAAATTTAAAAGTATTGAAAACTTATTATTTCATATCTGTTGGTTGAATTTTTTTTTATTATTTTAAAATTTGTGATAAGATAATTTTTGTTTTAAAAAGAAAGGTTTAAAGTTCTTATTAATACAACATACATATACTTTGTGATTAAATTTTAAACATATTTAAGGAAACTATAATTAATAATTAAAAATGACTATTAATACCAGAGAACTATTGGACTGTTTGTCTATGGTCTTAGATGAAGAAAATATGAAAGTGACACTTAAAGAAACTGGAAAAGGTAAACTAATTTTCTTTGTAGCATAACATCTCTTTGTCTCTTTATCATTTTGTTTTCTGACAAAATTTTTTAAATTTCTAGGAACTCTAGTTTGTGCAACCGCTTGTTTTGTTGGAGGTAAGCTAAAAGTTGTTTTTTTTTTTACATTTAACACTTGAATGGATGAAACTTAAAATTATAACTTATAAGCATAAATTTAAATGAAAACTTTATTTTAAGTTAAAAAATTGTTAAAAAATATTTGTAATTGTAATTTGAATTAAGAATTTCAATATCAAGGTGAGAATAATTGACTTTGATAACAAATTTTTATGGAATTCCTGTTTTAAATTTTTGTATTATCGGAAACCTAAAAAAATTTAAATAAAGTTTCAATAGATTATCTACTTTTAGGGAGAAATCTTTTAATAAAATTTAATTTCCGGTTTATAAAAATGAAATCTCCTTTTATGTCTTCTTTAGTTTCCTTAAAATTTAATAAGAATAGTAATTATATTGAAAAAATATCTATATATTATATAATTGCTAAAAAATATTAAAATAATAGGTTTATTGGCTGGTCCAGTTGGTCTTGCTGTTGGTGGTACTGTTGGTGGAATAGGGGCAGCTAAATTAACACAAGGTTATATCAACTTGATTGCATATATCTTAGAAATAATTTAAACAATTCTTGATTTTAAATTTAGGAAAATTCAAACCAGTCAGTCAAGTTATTTGTGATATGGATGATAAGAAACGTCAAATTCTTGTACAAAAAATAAAATTGGTTATATCTGAAATAGATGCAATGGATGCAATTACTTTATTTGCATTTATATCTGGAAATCCCTCTTTAAAACAGCTTATTTTAAAAACAGTTTCAGAATTTGTAATAAAAGAATTAAATATGCAAATTGCAATTTAATTTTAACTCGTTTTTTTTTTTTTTTGTAAAATTAATTTTATACCTATGTCTTAATTTTAAATATTGTTTTTTAAGAAAATGTATGTATTTGAGTTTTAATGGTTTTAATAAGATCTAAACAAATTGAAATTTTTTGTGAACGATTTTTTACAATGAATGAATGTACATATTGAATTTAATTAATTAAATATTAAATGTATCTAAATCTGTATAATAGAGATGAATATGTTAAATATTTATGTTATGTTCAAGAAACATTTAAGTAAATATTTATAAAAATTAAATTATTTCATGTATATACTTAGGTTTATTAGCAGGACCAGTTGGTTTAGCAGTTGGTGGTACACTTGGGGGTATTGGAGCACTTTTAATGACTAAAGGTAATATTACAAATATAATAAAATAGAAAGAAAAAATGTGATCAAAAAATGTATTTTCTTTTTTATTTTAGATTCATTTAAGCCTGTTAGTCAAATAATTCAAGATGATTTAACTGTTGCACAAAGAGAAATGTTAGCGCAAAAAATTTTCGCGGCAATTAATGAATTCCATCCACAAGATATTGCTGCATTATTAGCACTTTTAGCCAATAATCAATCATTGCAAAAATCAATAATTGAAACTGTAGCTGGTTTCTTATCAAAAGAAATGAAATTAAAAATAATTGATTAATACAAAAGAAATCTTAATATTTTTATAGTAAAACAATATTTAATAAAGAATTAAATTATTATTTTTTTTAAACAAGAAAATCGTGATATGAAAATCTATGTAACTTGTTTTTTATAAAAGATTGTATAGCAAATTCTCTCTATTAAATTGTTTATTTTTTAAATTCATTGTTAACTTCTTATTTGTTGTTATTTATTAAACATTCATAATTTCATATAGATCCTTTTTGTATTAAAATTAGAAAAACATAATAAAAAACCATAAAATTTTCAAGTTTTAATAAATTTATCTATATAAATACCAGACATTTCGATAATTTAAATTATAGTTAATAATTGATTATCAAAAAAATATTATATTTTTACTTAACTATCAACTTATCAAAATATATCAGTTTTTATCAACTTATCAAAATATATCTACGTTAAATTATTTATTGCCAATCAATATCAACACGATCCCAATCGTCATCCCTTATGAATGGTTTATCAATTGCATCAATCATAACACCGCAAAATAAACAATCAGCTGCTAAAATATTTTCCATATCAATATTTGATATCAATTTTTGTTGTTCTTCTATTGATAAATATGGCATTATTTGAGTTTTTAAGCAATCAGCATGGAATTTATGTCCACATGGAAATATGAAAAACGGTCTCATTAATATCGAAATTTCACATATAGAACATAGGTCTTGAGCAGTTATTATTACTGAACGATTTCGTAAACTTTGCAAATCTAAAAATACAAATATAAACATAAAGTAAAAAAGAATTATACAAATGTTGACCTTCACAAACGCGATCAGCTGCTTTTCCTGCTTCATCCATATCATGTTGTATTTCTTGTATTTTCATATTACCATCCTGAAATAAATTATTCAATATGTTATTTATATATTTGAGATATAAAAAAATATTTTTATTATACTTTTAATGCATTACAAATTGCAACTTTAAAATCATCAATTTTTGTGAAATCATCAAAAAATGGTAATATATCTTCTATTTTTAATAAATCGCATTCTTGTAATAATTTTAAAGCTTCTTTTACATCAACGTTTCTTTTTACTTCATGTTCAGCTGTTTAATAAAAATATATATGGATAATATCTTACTTCACAAAATATATAAAGTATATATACCAATTCTTAACCATAATTTTCTTTTAAGATCATCATCTTGAGGTTGAGATGCGGTTTTTTGCGCTAGTTCTATATCAAATGTTAATGCTAATTCAACAGCTGATTCCCATAGTTGTAAAAGACGTTGTAGAAAAACACTTGCTCTTTTTGCGTTATGTTCTTCGCATACCCTAAGTGCATAATTGCAATCATAAGGTACTGATGATATTTCTCTACCTTCTGTTTCTAAATATGATAATAATTTATCTTGTTGTTTTTGAGCTAATAGTTTTATAAAATAATTATGAATTGGTTTATCTGGTACCCCAATTTCATATATAGCAAATTCTAAATATTTTATTATTTGTGAAATGTGCTCTTCACTTTTAGTACAAATCAGTGTTGGAATCAATTCTTTAGGTTTTAACCGATGTTTTTGTTCAATTATAGCAGAAATAGTTTTTTGTGGAAGAAATTCAATTAAAATCGGACAATATTTATAAAATAATTCAGGATTTTTTTCATTTTTAATTGTTTCTAATGCTTTAATTAGATTTCCTTCATTAATATACTGGTTTACGACCGACTCATAATCTTTATTAGCCTTAAAATTAAATATTTCAAATAATTGTTTTAACAAATTAATTTTTTTTAATACTTACTATAGTTAAATTGGTTAAATTATATTTATCACCGTGAGATGCCATTATATTGTAAATAACACCATAATTTGTCCGACAACATTCTTGAACTCTTTCATTTGACATGAAAATATTTAATAAATCTTGTTCTTCAGAGCATAAATTTGTATTTTTAGAAATTCTATCTAAATGTAATTCAATTAACCAAATTGTTAACAAAGTTATTTGTATTTTATCAGTTTCATCTAATGTATTTAATTTATTTTTCAAATAAATCATTAAAGGTTTTTTATCATCTAAATCAAGAAATTTTAAACAAACTTTTTCAAAATTAAGTTGTTTTTGTTCTGAGAATATTTCAGCACTTTCAATGTATTTTTTTTCTGAAAATAATTTTTCAGCTTTTTGACATAAAACGATGTCTAAGTGATATCTATTTTCTTTAGCAAATTTTTCAGCCAATATGAATTCATTTCTTTCCAAATATATTTTCCAAATATTACGATGTTCATTTGTTATATTGATTCTAAATATCGATCTTGAAGTATAAGCATATATAGTTTTAGTACTAAAATCTTTAAAAATGTTAAGCAATTCTCCAAATTTTTCTGAAAAATATTCTTCATAAACTACACTTTGATCTAAAGTACATATAGCTGTTATATGATCTGGATACATTAATAAAACATGGAAATCTGTTAAAATTATACCCCTTGGTACATTTTTATTATTGGAAAGATTTAAATTATTTGAAAAAGATTTGTAATTATTTTCAGGAAAACAAATTATGTCTTCATTTGTAATGAATTCTGGTATATTAGCTGAAGGATCAATCTATAAGTTAGTTTTATTTATTAAGGATCATATAAGATAAATTAATTTATTTTTAACAATTACTTTCGCATAAAAAATTTGTTCATCAGTTAGCCAAGTGAATTCTTTTGGATATCTAATAGCATAATCACAGTTTAAAGACATTATTGAAATTTTATTTTGTTCGATTGAACTGAATTTAACCAATAATTCTTCGGGAGTGTTCATATAACGGTGAAAAATATTCTAAAATGTAATGTTTCTTTTTGTTAATTTTTATAATATTAGTAATCATGTTAAACATACCTGTAAAACTAATTTTTCATCAGGTTTCAAAGTTTCTTGAAATTTATAAATTTTATCAGCTGTAGATATGAGAACAATATAAGCGCTGGTATCGGGACCTTTATAAAATTGCAGCCCGGTTATTGCTTTTGGGGGTTCACGTGGATCTCGTCTTATTTCATATACCTTAAATAGTTAAAATTCATAATTTAATACATATAATTAAAAAGAAAATATAAGATATAAAAATCCAAATGTTACTAAAAATGGCTAAATTAAATTTTTTCGGTTTCCAAATTATCTATTAGCAAACAACACTTAACCAAAGCAAGCAAGTTACAATTTCTTTTACAAAATTATGGTAAATATAAAAAAATGTTATTTACCAGTCCTTCTATTTCTCTTGCACCATATAAAGGAATATAATTAGGTAACTTTTCAAGAAGATTAAGAAAATATTTTGAAAACGTTTATACATTATTTTTTCTTTATCTTTATTATACCTGTTTCCAATTATTATAATAAACCCTGTCATCGTCTAATCCAAATTCAGCAGCAAGTATTAAACCTTTACTTGTTCCTAGTAAAATCGCACCAGTTGATTTTTCGTTTGTATCGTTGTGATTGAATCCAACAGCAGTTATTTCATGATCTTTATATTTATCAATTTTTTTGGGTGTGTCCTTTTTTGTGTGCAAATACAGTAATTCCGGTTGAAGATTAGTAGCTTTGGGTGATAATGGTATTAAAAGATGATTACCAGATGGATCAAAAAATAAGTTTGTAACATTATATGCACCCAAATATTTCTCTAAGAAAACCTCTGAAATAATTTTATAAATATTTAGTAAAATTTCGGTAATGTTAATTTTCATTAATTTCAATACCACATTGATTATCTCCTTTAGGAAGAAGCAATCTTAAAAGAACTTGATGAGACATTAAGCATATTAAGCAATTGTTTGAAACTGTTAAATTAGTTATTTCTTCAGGCAAAGCCAAATTTAATTTTTGTTTTGTAAAAATTGGTTTCTCAGCTTTCTCCCGATAAGTTACATATCCACTATTTAGTAATTCAGTAGGTATTTTATTGGAATCTTCACTGAGTGTACTAAATGCTTGAAATATTCGTTCCATTTTAGTGATTGGCACCAAAACAAAATTATAATAATAGTTATTTTTCTAGTATGAAATATGTTTTTTTTCTTTTAATTCCGATATGACATGAACATGACAAATAAGTTTTTATTTACCTTTCATATTTTATAATTTAGAGTTTTCTCTCAAATTTTTCAAAATTTGTAGTCCAAGTGATACCTGCAACCTGATACATATATGTACATTCGACTTGAGTAAATACAGATCCGTACGAATCAAAAAAATACATGCCAGATGTTCACGTAATCAAATTTTGATTACTAAATCATTTTGTTTGGATTGTTCAGGCAGTAATATATTGCATCTACATATATTCATATTTTTTCTTATTTAATTTATGAATTTCAAATAATAATAATTTTAAAATAATGTAAATATAAATACTCTTGTCAAAAAGCAAGAGCGCATATATTGTGGTAATGCTTTTAATAAAAGAAGTATAGCAATAAAAGGTTGGTAAATCAAAAATGCTGGGCTAGAGATTGGATAAGGAAAAGATGCAAGCTCGAATTTCATTAACAACTTTTGAACAAATTAATTGCCGAGGTGACATTTTTATATGTGCATAAGTATTTGTTATGAATAAATAGAAAATTACTTTATATTTCTTACTACTATGTAGGAAACAAATATGTGCAAATAATTAGCAACCATATAGCAAACAAACAAAATCAGATGTTTATATTATAATAGGCCATATTACTGAAATTAAATTGTTTTTTTCGTTGGCTCACTCTATTAAATATTTTTGCAGGTTAATACCGCCGTTTTTGTTAAAATCTCATACTGGGTCCATCAAGCAAAAGTCTACTTTTGGCTTAAATTAGACTTTCACTTTGTATATTGCATTCTTTATTTTTTGTATTCTTATTATTTTGAAATGTTGATAGCTATATTAAAATTGAACATTTCTTGTAAAAACCGACAAAAATGTGAACAAATAGGTACCATTTTAAAATTCCGAGTTGAAGCTGAAGCTTTAGTGTAGATCTTTTCCTAAACTTAATTTTGTTTTAAAATTTGAATGATTCTTTCATAATGAAAACATTAATACAAAATGGGCATTTTTAATAATAAAAGAAAAAGCTCCAAATATGTCAAATAATTCAATTTTCTCAAAGTACACCTTTTATATTATATCATATGAACAAGATTTTAGAAATTAAATTGATAATTATTTATACAAAAGTTTTAAAATATTTGAATTTAAACTATTAAATATTGCTAATGCTTCAAAACTAAAATTTGGATCTCGTTGTATAACAAGATTTTTAAAACTATTCCATACCATCCAATCATGATTTTAGTTTACATAATACCACATAATACATACTTTGAATTTGAATTTTCGTTTAGTTTTTTTTTTTAAAAATGAAATCTAATTTGTTGCTGTCAAAAACAAAAACCTGTTGTATAACCAAATTCAACATGTATGGTCAGTATAATAAAAATATGTTTTTTTTTTTATTTTCAAGGAAAATTATTAATTGAAAGCGAAAATAATCAATTTATTTTATATGAAATACAAGTATTCAACCCTGATTTCTTATTGATGATATGTCACAACTGTCAAAAACTTTTTTTAATAAAAGGTAAAGTATTTTTGCAAAATTATTAAAAATATAACAAAGTTTGTTCTAAAATTATACATATATAATAAATAGTATATACATAATGTATGAAGTACGTAATTATATTTAATTTGATTATCTGGAATAATTAAATTTTATATTTTAACTAAAAATTTAATTTGTTGCACGTAGGCATACAATTAAATTTTCGGCAAAACAAATACAAAACAAAGGATTTATATATTGTGATTATTTCAAAAAAAAAAAAAAAACGAGTTAGTTTTTCCAATAAATTGTGTTATGATTATAATAGATGAAACGAGAATTTTAAAGTTCATCATACCAATATATGCAGACAAAAAATGTTTAGAGAATATTACATATTAAATTTAAAGGAAAGATAGAAAGAAAGTAAATAAAAGTTTATTTTGTGAGTCATTCAATATTAAGGGAACGTCGTAAATTTTTTATTGCATATAAATATATGAGTTGTTTAACTCGTTAATTATTCAAAACGGGGACTTTTTTTTATTTCAATATAAAAAATATTTGAAACAAAAAAAAGCAAAATGACGATTTTATATAGCGTAATAGCTAGAGAAACAACTGTTCTAGCAAAATTTGCAGAATGTGTTGGAAATTTTGCTGAAGTTACAGAAAAAGTATTATCAAAAATACAACCTACTGATCATAAATATACTTATATTTATGGTAATTATAATATACACTATATATGTGAAAACAAGATTATATATATGTGTATTGCAGATGATGTAAGTATTAAATTTCCAAACTGCAATTGTAAATTCATTTAATTTTATAATGCAATTGAAGATTTTTAATAAAACATATTTTTTTTTATGATTCTTTTAGGATTTAGAAGTTGTACGAGCATTTTTATTTTTATATGATATTAAAAAAAAATTTATATCAACATTTGGACTTCAAATTGCTACCGCTATAGCTTATGCTATGAATACAGAATTTTCCAAAGTTTTGGCTCAACAAATGTCATATTTTAGTCACACCAATGAAATCGATAATATTTCTAGAATACATGGTCAAATAGATGAAATTCAAGATATTATGGTTAAAAATATAGGTAAAACTTTCTATTCTTTTCTATTTCTATTCTAACAAAATGTTAATAATAAAATGTAAATTTTAATATATTTTTTTTATTCTTGTTTAAGATTCACTTAAAGATCGCGGTGAAAGACTTGAACTTTTGGTTAATAAAGCTGATAATCTAAGGAACAATGTAAGATCATTTAAAAATCTCATTTTGTTTCCATTAATACCATAACAAAATAAATTTAATTTAATTTATTTAAAAGTCGCATATTTTTATGACAATATGCAATTCTTATCATAATTTTCTATAATAATATTGCATATTATCATAAAAATTCTATAAAGAATTTTATAAACAATTAAGATTATTAAATATTTAAATTATTTTTATTTTTATTTAAAAAAAATTTTGAGAAAATGATAAATTTAATTCATGTTATTCTTAAAATATTTAAAAATAAAAATATGATAATTTGAAAAAAATTTACTGATAAATAAATAATTATTCTTACATATTATGTCTTTGCTATTTAACAATTTCTTAATACATCTTATATTGTTAAAATATTTATCAGTTTATTTTATAACCATAAAAAACAAAAAAATTTAAACATTAATTTTATTTTCAGACTGTTACATTCCGAAAATCAACTAGAAATTTATCTAGAGCAATGTTTTGGAAGAATTTTCGAATGTATATTATTGTTACTATTATATTATTATTTGTTTTATATGTTATAATTTGTATGGCTTGTGGTGGATTAGCTTGGCAAAGTTGCATTCATAAAAACTAATTTAATCAAAAGAACAAAATTTATCAAAAAATTAAAAATTGTTTTCTTTATTTAAAATGAATTAATATTAATATCTTTATATGAGTTCATATTATTTGAACATATAAAATATAATAATTATTTTGATTTTATTTCATAATTATATTCATTAATCTTATATTTTAATTAAAAACAAAAATAAAAAAGAAAAAAAAACATTTTTAAAGATAGGTTAAGAAAAAAATTGTTATATTTTTTTAAACTGTACACAAAAATTGTAAACACTAAAAGAAAATAATTTATATTTCAGTTCTATTTATAATTGAAATAAAAACTAAAAATAAAAAAATTGAATCTATATATGCTAAATTAATATAAAAATTTCGCTGGAAAATATATATTTAGAAAATGAAAATTTAACAATTTGTAAAAAAAAGCATCATTCAAAAGAAGAATCGAATATTAAAACAAGAAAAAAAAAAATGCATTTGCTTGTAGAAAAAAATTAGTTTTTTTTTTTATGTTTCGTTTTTATTATATTTTTTGGGTTACAAATTTTATAATATTGTAATCTGTTTTCTTGTAACTGGGTATTTTATTATTATACTTAAAATTTACAATTATCAAATATATACTTAAAATTATTTATTTAATACCGTGTTAATTATTTGAAAATCATATTCTAATTTATTTCTAAAAACAAAAACAATAAATTGATGTTTAAAATAATAATTTAAGACAAATAATTATTAATTATCAAAATTTAGTATATATAAAAATTAATTATTTTAATTTATAAAGAATTTTGTGTTTTATTTTTATTTTTTTTTTGGTTTGTAATTTGATAAGGTTTAATAAAATGACAAACTCTCCATTTGTGATTTAATAAATTCAAAAAATGTTAAAAATTAATAATTAAGTTTTTATTGAAAGGTTAAATTGCAATTCAAATATATAATATAAATTTAAAAATAAAAATATCGTATATATCGAAAATATAAAAATATTACTTATATAAAATTTTAAATTGTGTTTTTGTTTAAAAATATTTTTAAAATAATTCAATATTTATAGCACATTATGATTGTACATTGTACCCAGCACTTAATAAACTTTTGTTTCTTAATTATTATAAATAATAAACCGCATAGTGAAAAGGAAATGTTCATTTGTTTCCTTATTAGAGTTATTACATTGTATATGGTGGAGCAACCAAAATATAATAAAATAATTTCCTTATATAAATAAAGGGTTTAGGTAAAAAGCACATAATGTAGTATTTTAAGCATAAAATAGCTAAAAAAGTTTTTGTTAATAAATCATGGGTTTAATCATTAACAAGCCCATATTTCGAAGTGGTATAATATTTTTATAATGATATAATATATATATGTATATATAAAAATTTAGGAACAATAAACATTCTTCCTCTATAACCCTAAAACCCAATTTTCCAAGTAATCCTTTCCTTATCCTTTTCCCCTCAAAACCATACTGTACATTATACTACTATGTATCAAAGGACCCATCCTAAAGGTTGATTTGGTTTTAAAAAGCTTAAGTTTGGTTGGTTGGCTGGTTCAACACTAGCCAGAGGAACCTTGTGCAGTTCCTTTAATAGACTTTCGATGTTTTCCACCGTCCCTCGTAAAAAAAAAAAAAACTTAAATTGAAATCCAGTATCTGCCAGTATACCGCTGGTAACATTATTAATATATAGCAAAAATGATTTACTGAATTTTGATTATTAGATTTTGATAATATGTTAGTTACATTTTAGTTTAGTGCATATTGGATATTTAAAAACGTATCATTTTCCTATTATTAAACTATTTTTGCTTTTCATATTTACATTAAAAGATAGGGATTAAGAGATAGAGTAACCCATTAAAGGATGTTAATTTTTATGATTCTTTAATACGTATATAACTACTAACTTATAATTTAAAGTTGTATATTGTTCGATTCTTTAGAAATAACGTCTAATAATTTGTTTTTTATTTATTGCTTACATTTCAACTTTTACTTTTTTTAACATAAAAGCTTTATCAGAGAATAACAGCCTTCGAAGTTAATATACTAGAGTCCCAAAAAAAAAAAAAAAAAATTCAAACATTTTAGAATAAAATTTTTAATTTATTTTTTTTATTTTAAGAACAATAATAATAATGTTTAAAAAATTGAGATATTTCTTTATGATACCAAAAATTTAATATTACACTTTATATATATTTAGAAAATACATTGTTTTATATTTACATAATATTACATACTTTTAAAAAATTTAATTGTTAATTACTTGGAACATAAATGACATCTCCTTTCTTGATTTTACCATTTTGACGAATACCCAATTGTAAACCCATCATTGGACTTTTAAATCCTTGAGGTACACGATAGCTGTATAATAAAAAAATTTTTTTTTTTTAAAACTATGTACATACAATCATTTTTTATATAAAATATTATTATTTTACGTTTTTAATGTTTTTAATGGTTCATTATTTGGACTTCTTTCTCCAGTTTCAGGATCAATATTTGGAAATATACAACGATAACATGGTGCAAGTGTTCTCATTACAACCTCATCACCAATTTTAATCCAATTCCAGTTATCTTCATCATATGGTTTATAATGGTCAGTTTTTATATGAAAATTACCTCGAAATGCCAATGGATTGACTTTATTATCTAAACGGGTATTCAATTCATCAACAGATGATATATTAATTAGCATATAACTTGACACATCCTGGAGTGAACCCTATATAAAAAAAAAAGTATATGAATTGATTATAAAATATTTTTATATTAATTATCTACTAAAAATTTTCAACTAAATTCAATTGAAAGGGCAAATAAAAACATTTACAATTTCACAACAGTTTTTTTTTTAATTAACAAATTAATTAAAGCAAAGCATCGAAATAAAAATTCATGAATTGAATATACTAGCTTCCTTTTTTGACCTCAAATACTTTTTGTATTTGGTTAAGTATCATAAAATATAATGTAAATGTTATTTTTTTTTTTTTAAGCTGCTAAAGTATTCGAAGGAAGTAAAGAAAACATATAGAATTAGGCTATCATCTTGACATTCGTTGTAATAGTTTTGTAACCTCTTACAGTTATGCAATATTTAATATTTTATTTTGTTCAGTACTTTAATTTTTCTATACGGACAACGGAGCCTTGAAAATTTGAACTGAAACAGATTACAAATATTTTTATTTCAATAAATACTTGTACGTCGGAAAACTAAATATCTATACCAGGTTATATAATTTTTTACTGTTAGCTGTGGTAATATCCCTTACATATTATCATAATGGAGAGTATTTAAAAATAAAAAGTTTAAAAGTGGAATTTATAGCATCCAAATATTTAATTTTATCTTGACTCCAATTCAAAGCCACGAGCACATTATTATACCACTATAATGGTCGGACCACATCCAAGTGCATAGAATATAATTCTTATATAATATAAAGACAAATTCATTTAAATGTGACATATTTATTCCAGAAATAAATACAAAAATAATTAGAAATTACTACTGGTGGTTAAACGAATTGCATAAGTAGATAATCTAGTATTAGAATAAGTTTAGTATCGTCGTATCGTTTAGTGAAAGTTAGTTCTGACATGTACATTAAGGTAATATAAAGATTTTATAAAGTAAAGTTAAATTATTTTTCGGATTTTCAATTTGACCAATGACTAATAAAAACGAGGAAGAATACAGTTGACTTTGTCAACTCTTAGATACCCGTACGAACCGTTAGTATGTTCACACCCTGTCACTCTGCTTACAATGCTCTGCTTATTTTTTTAATATTTTAGTATTTTAAAATAATTTGGGTGAATTTTATAATTTCTAGTACTATGGGTTGTACATATATTCAAACTATATGTTTATATGTACATTCTTCAAAAGCAGATTCTAACCTTCCACATAACGATTATCAATCCAAAACTTTTTCAAATATTCTATAGTACCATTTAATACTAAGCGGTAAATGTATATTAAATTTACTAAGTACAAAACAGTAAATATAATTTTAAATATTATATTATATTATATTTAAATATTCCATTTACAGAATAATTTCTTATAAGTACAATAAATACATATATGTATGTAAATACGGCACTATATAATATACATATATACTCTTATTATTCACTCACTAGTGGCATATGCGATATGTAAATAAACATGACATTATATAAGTATGTATATATATCAATATCATATAAATAAAAATTCTTCAAGCAACCGTTATGTTGTTTATTTATTTACATTGTTTTGTACTACGCATTATATCCTCAACAATTTCAAATTATCGAGTAAAACAAAATGGAAAAAATTCTTTAAAGAAATTTGTTAGAAAATTTGAAAAAATCAAGTAACTCTTTCGTCAATTATAAAGTAACCCTATATTATTAAAAAAAGTTGTTAACAGAAATAAGAGTATAATGTTGAAGCTTTAATTTTTGTGTATTACTTCAAAAAAATTTTAACAGGTGTTCAAGTTACAGGTGTTTAAAAATAGGAAATTTTCAGTTTTTGACCCCTTACAGCTCCTAAACGGGGGGTGATACAAAAAAAATTTCTGAAATGACTCATATTTTCAAAGATCTAACTTCTGTCAAAATTTCAAGTTTCCAACTTAAAACATTTAGAAGATAGAAGGGTTAAAGGATTTTGCAAAATTTGAGTTTCGCATAACTGTAAATTAAGACACCGTATGCCACAAATATATATTTATTGTATATATACTTTTAAAGCTAATAAAAGTAGTAATCGTTTGGCGATTTTTCAAAATGAAGATATACCTTATACAACTTGTGCTATAACAATTTAAATATAGAGCTTTTTTGAACCTTTGGGGAGCTGTAGCTCCGTAACGGGTGGGGCTACAAAAAAAAGTTATTAAAAATAAAATTAATATTTTTGTGAGATCTATCAGTAGTTAAAATTTCATAGCTCTATTGCAAAAAAAATGTGGGGATCTAAAAGTTAGGTGTTCGAGAGCTACCCTAACGCTGGGTCCAAACTCAACCAAAAAAAATAGAGAACCTACAAATTACTCCCAGAATATTTTGTGTAAATTTCAAGATTCTAGCTTTCTTAGTTTTTGAGTTAGCGTGCTGACGGACGGACGGACATGGCTCAAAAGTCTTAGCATTTTTTTCTGATCCGATCCATACCTTTGAAGGTATATCTAGCTCGCTTATTTCGAGGTGTTACAAACGGAGGAGTAATTTTATTATACCCGATCCTATCGTACGGGTATAATGACCAAAAGAAACAAACCAAAATAAAAGATAGATTATTATTACATACTTATTTAGTTTTTTAAGCATACCTACATATATATAGGATTTTCCGATTAAATGAAACATTTTTTCAATTAAATGAAATTTTTTTTTAGAATAATTATAAGTTGAAAAAAAAAATTGTAAAAAATTATTTTCAATGACAAAACCAACATTTTCTTTTAACATAGTTCATCTTTTTCCCTTAAATTAAATAAACTAGTTTGTGCAAATAGTGCATATAAATAAATAAATAGTGCAAATAAAAGTGCAGAAAAAATAAAATTTGAATATAATCAATTTTATATAGAATCCTATATATACATATTGGGTACATAATAATCAAGATGCAAATATATATCTGAATTGTTTAATATTAACGAACTGAGAAAATTTTCTAAAGAAAGAACATAACTAGTAAATTTTTGTACATTCATAATAAAATTGCCTTAGAACAAATATGATATGTACTAAGTACGTGAGCCTGAATATCGGTTCCAAATTAATTTGTTTTTGAAACTAAATTCAAATATACATATATGAATAAATCATATAGATAATTTCAACAGACTTCCTGTCGAGGGACTACCAGCTAAATGAGGCATTCAAAGAAATGACGTATTCAAATTTTTTAAAGATGAAGAGTCTTTCGGTCATATGTATTCAAAAACTCCAGAGCTTTACTTTGAGTAAGATATATGCATCTAGAAGCATACTACTTTACTGAAAATGAACTGCTAGCAGTAAACTCTCTACAAATTTTCACTTCACTTTTAGGTATAAAAATTCACGAAATTCCATATATAGCAGTAATCTAAAAGACTAGATTTTAAGATGATGATTTTAAGATAATACAAAAAAAATTTCTAATACATAAAACAATAAAATAAATTTCGAAACCACTTTCAATCGACTGTGAAGTTCTTTATTTTGTATTTTTTAATTGCATTTATCAGATAACGCCTAAAAATATGTACTTTTTAAAAATACAATATTAAATGATAATCATTAATAATCGATTATAAATAATTCCTCTTAATAATCGATTAATATAAAATAAAAATAAAATATTGATTAAAAATGATATTTTTCATAACTTAAAATTTTATGACAAAAAAATTGTATATATACGAATTAACATAATATAATAATTAATTTTTCTATAAATTCAAAATGCTGCAGCTGCTAGATGCTCAATTGTGAAACGGGGTATTGACCATATGCTTTATTTTAAGAAAGCAAAAATAATTTAAAATGTAATTGGTAATATGGTAAAAAGTTTTATAATTTTTTCAATTGCCTGTTTTTCATCAGAATAAATTACATATTTACAAAATTAGTTCATTATACCTAATTGTTTATTATATTTCCACATGGTTTTTCTTGGATCTAATTTTTGTAACCGTTTTATTTTCTCTTTCAAATTAATATTTTGTAAAGGGGCTTCTATTCTTCTTTTTTAAATCGAAGGATATGAGGATCACAAAAATTTTTGTGCATTTACGCAAAAAAAAGGTGTTTTTTTCTATTTTATATACTTCTCGTTTCAAAATTTATTTTCAAATACTATACATAATCTATGTGTAATAATACATATGCATATAAAAATGAGTTTACTTCGTGAAGAACTGTGTAGAAATAAACATCAGTTATGAAATCAGTTATGCGCAGTATGAAACGAGCCTATCGGATTTAAAAAATAATTGTGGAGTTACATTAAGTTTCAGTTTTTATGAAAAATTTGTATATTTGTAATTTGTATTCCGACTAATATGGAATTGAATGAAAACAAAGTATAAATTCAGGAATTAAATCACATATGTATGTATGTATGTGCGTATATGAACGTATCACTTATCTTAAGAGTACCGACCAAATTTTTGAATTTACTGTTATTTGCGGTTTTGAATTAAATTACAATGTATCAAAATGATTAAAAAATCATTGTAAACAGAAGAAAAGACGAAAAAATTTTTAAAATTAATGTATTTTTTATTAAAATTCAACTATTTATTATCTTTAAAAAAAATAACAGCAGGCAAATCATTTAATTTGTTTAGACATTATATTAATAATTTTTTTTGTATTTTTTTTTTTGTATTTGGCTTAAATTCAAGAACAGAACAGTTTGTAGAAAATAAACAATTATTTTGTTTTTCATTCTGTAAAAGCTTTTTGTTTTTTTTTTAAATGTTTTAATGTATACCATAATAAGTTTTAAAATGTAATAATATGAATATTTTTAGATATTAAAAATTGCATAATTTTTGTTTTAAAAGGAACAAACAAATAAAATAGTAATTCTAGTGCTTATTGATTAATTAGATCACTATTAGGATGGTCGTCTTAAAATAATGGTGAATTGTAAGAAATTTTAATACATAGGTACATACATACATATGTAATTGAGGGTGAAGAAAAATTTTCGTTTCATATATGAAAAGTTATTAAAAAAAAATCCATAATGTTTATTTTATTTTTTTTTTAATATAAAGATCTGGTAATTTTTCTTATTTTTACTTCTTCTTAGGTACTGTTTCTTTTACGAGAATTATTAAAACCTAGACAAACCCGGTCAGTCTGGTAATCAAGAAATGTAATATTGGTATTGGTTAGCAATCTAGAAATAATATTGATTTTTTATCACTTAGCTTTTTAATGAAATAAAAAGAAATATCTTTGTCTACTAATATAGTTTTTATTTATCTTAAAAACGTTTTTTGAGAGCTGTTCCCCTGTTTGAGAGATGTTCCCCTTATTTGCAAGAATACTTAACTTTTTACAATAATAATAAAAATAAATTTAAATAAACATAAAAACGTGTAGCAACACTAAGAAAACTAAAGAAACATTTTGTAGTGAGGGTTCGGTACGACAGTCCCCCATTTCTTCAAAAATAATCTTTTTTTTTTCATAAAAATGTCTAAATTCGTATAAAATTCACTATTTTTTAAGTGAAATGTTAAAATTGAATACTTTTGTATGCGAAGTTTTCAAAATTAATTATTTCCCATATGGAAATGTGAAAATTTAATTTTTTTGAATGAGATAGGTTGGATAGGTATATAATTATATGTGTGGGTATACTGTAAGTATTAATAGTTGGATTCAAAATCAGAGCAGGATTTCGATTTTTGGAATTGAAAATTTCGGGATTTCGATTTTTGGAATTGTGTAATTTCGGGATTTGATTTTTCGAGATTTTGTTTTCGGCATTTTGAATTGAGGATTTTGATTTTCGGAATTATGTACGCAACCCTATAAATTTTAAATTTTTTTTATTCTTTTTTTCTGTTATGTGCAGTATTTAATTTTTGCTATGAAAAATAAAGAAAATTGTTGCAAACGTTTACGGATTTTATATATAGATTATTCATTTTCATAACCAATACGCAAAAAGTAATCAAGTGCATCTTTTAGTTTTAATATTTTTTTTTTTTCAAGAATAATTGAATTATAATAAATGTGGGCGGTATGCTGCATTGATCAAAATAAAGGATTTAAAATTAAAGTATGGAAAATAATATTATTTGTATAGTTAAATATACTTGTACTTTTGTTAGAATTGTATTTAGAGGGTTTTTTAAACACTGAATTACCTACTAAAACTATATAATCTAATAAGTAGAAGTATTTTCTCAATCATATTCCATGTGTTGTACAAAGTTGAATTGTAAGAAGTAAAAAATTTAATTTTCAAAAAAATTTTTTTATTTTTGGATCTTGATTTTTCGCCCGCCTAAAAAGGTCCAGTAAATGAATTTCAGCTAATTCATATTATATTTTTTAAAGATAAAAGAGTTAGGCCATAAAATCACGGTTTTAATTCTTTAGTTTACTTTATGGCAATTTAAACAGCCACAAAAAACTCAAAAGTTTCTGTTATAAAATCTTTCTTGTTATAAAGAAATATCTCTATATAGTGAATGTATACAATTAATTTCATTAATTAGGTATATAGGAAATTTTTTATTCAGAGACAATTTTCACTAAACAATTCTACATTGTTTTTATTTTTCAGTTAAAGATGTAAACATAAAAGCCGGAAATATCTTTTTTACAAACTTTATTAAAATATAGTCAAGTAAATTTCTTAAATTAAAAATATTTGTCAATTATTATGTATTGTCTCTTATATATAAATAAAATAATTTAAAAGTCAGTTTTGTTTTTTAATTCTAAACTTAATATCTATATATATAATTTAAATTAATACAACACAGAAAAAAATAAAAAAACATTAAATAATTTAACATAATAGGTTACATAAGAAAACAGAAATTATAAATTAATAGTCAAATTATGTTTAACTTAACAAATACAAAAATAATTAAAAAAAAAAAAAAAAATATAACCCAGCAATTTTGTCAATAATTATAATTAAAATATGATTTATAATAATGTATTGTTATCCATGGACATGCAATTATTTGTGCTAAATTCCATCTTTCATTTGGATCAATTGCCAGCATTCCGTTACACATATAATGTAATGGTATTAAACGATTTTGAAATTTTTCATATGATATAGCATTACTACTACCAGTACAACCGCATTCTAATCTTTCTCCATTATTTGTCATCATTTTTATTAAATCATTAAGATCTTTTGCTTTTATAAATGGATTAAATGTACAACATAATTCATATAAAATACAACCTAATGACCATATATCTGATTTAAAATCACATTCTTTACCATTTAAACATTCTGGTGCCATATATAATGGTGTACCCAAACAATATTTTTTACAATTATCATAATTATTATTATTATTATTATTGCAGTCAATATTATTATTATTGTGTATTGAATTTTGTGGTGCAATAAATGATAAACCAAAATCAGCAATTTTTGGTCTACCATAACGATCTAATAAAATATTTTCTGGTTTTAAATCACGATGTACAATACCACGTACATGTAAATATTCGATACCAATTAAAATATCACAAAATATATTACGTATTTCATTATCTGTAAATGGTTTATTTTGTAATTGTAATTCAATTGCTTTTTGTAATGTTCCACCAGATATATATTCCATAACAATATGTGCAAAATTATTTTGTATATAAAAATCTAAAAATTTTATTATTCTTGGATGTTGTAATTGTGATAAAATATATGTTTCACTATTTATTAAATTTAATAATATTTTTTGATTATTATCATAATTAATTTGTTTAACACAAACTTTTCTTTTATAATTTTTATGATGACATAATATAACACGAGAATATGTACCAGTTCCAATAATTGAAATTGGATTTAAATTTTTATTATACACGTCCATATTTTTTTTTTCCTCTTTTAAAATTTGTCGTCCTCTTGTGATTTTTTTTTATTATTACTTTTTCTTGTTTAATTAATTAATTAATTTCTTGGTTTCTTTTTTTTGATCCTTTTTTTTTTTTATTGTCAATAATTTAATTTTATTATATGTGCAACTGGTCATTTAAAATAAAATAAAAAAAATTTTAATTATAGTTCTAGCCTAAATTACGTCTTTAAATTAATTTTCTGCTGATAATTGATCCGTTATATTTTGTATCACATTTCAGATGAGTACATATCTATCTATGTAGGGTTGTAAGAATCGATTTTTAATTTAATAAATCGATATTTTTTTTTTATATAGGAAATAATATTGGACGAATAATTAAATAAATAAGTTGTATATTTATTATGGTTTCATATCTATAGTAAATTTTTAAATTTGTTTTTAAAAAAAATTTCTTTTTTGCTTTAATATTATTTAAGTTATCACATACTCGTATACTACCTTTTGATGAGGTATATATTGTGTTATTAATCTGAATATGATTTACAATAAATAATATACAGGGTGTTTGAAACTCAAAGGTCACGAAAAACGGATGTGATAGAGATGTTCATAACAAGCTAAAAATTGTTCTGGATGGGGGGGAGTTTATTTCTAACGGTTTCCGATATAACGGCCTTGAAAGTAATTTTGTTAATTTTTTAAAGAAGTAATAACATTTTTGCCCCTGTATAACATAGAAGATTCCTTTAAGCGTCGGCAGCTAGCTGGTACGTGTACTAACTTAAATTGAAGCTGAGAAATTGGTAATTTTGAAAATGAAATAAAATTGATGCGATTTTTTATGCAAAAATTACAGTAATTTTATAAAAACAGTGAAAAATATCAATATTTTTCGTATTTAAAACCTTGTAACTCTTCAACCAAGAAAGATAAATAAAGGTTGGAATATTAGTGTGAAATCCCTTAACTTCAGCTAGCTTAAACAACACTTAAACGAATATTCTATGTTATCTCGGAAACCGTTAGAAATAGATCCCCTCCAGAACAATTTTTTGCTTGCTATGATGAACTTCTCTATCACCTTCGTTCTTCGTGACCTTTGAGTCCGGACACCCTGTATGGAATACGTATTAATTGATATTAATTTATAAGAATATTAATATTAATGATATAATATTTTATGATGAATTAATTATTAACATAACATGAAAATATATACTTATATATACGAAACGATAAAATACAATATTCTAATCAGATGATTTTATATAAATTCCATGCAATTAATTTAAAATAAATTAAAACAATATGATGCTTCAAATGGATAGAGTTCAGAATCTTCTTTTGAAGAAAAAATTCTCATAGAAATCTAAATAAAATAAAAAAAAAAAATGTTTTTAAAAAAAGAAAATGAAGTTTCTTTTTTTTTTTTTATAATTTAATCAACAAAAGGTTAAAAAAAAATTGCATCGAATAAATAAAATAAAATTATACAGTGATACCTTTCTGTTTGGAATACCTTTGACAAAAATAAAAAAGTATATTGTTATAATAATTAAGATGAAAGTTTTCATTTTTTTTTTTTCAAAATAAACCGGTTAAACTAAATTTTATAATGTAATAAAAAATTATTAATTTATGTATAAAAAATTAATTTATATACAAGAGATTAATTTTTTTAAAAAAATTTTTTGGGCACACCTCATAAAAAAGCGCTCTACTAGCTTGGTACATTTATATGCCAAGTACCTACTAATAATTAAAAAAAAATTTTATTTATTTAATAAAAAATAAAATTTTCGTGAATGTTTTTTTAATTCAAGAAAATAAACATATTTTAAATATTGCATATATATAACTAAGATAAGTCTAAAATGTAATCTCGGAATAATTAAGACTATAAAGAAGAAAAGTATTTCTATATGGATATAAAATTTATCAAATATAATGGTTTAATATTTTCAAAATGTATCTTTTAATAATGACAAAATTTTAAAGGAGTGTCTTAAAATGAATTTGGTCTTTATTATCTTGGTACTCTTATCGAATAAGAGATGAATACGATTATAAAGACAAAAACAAAATGCATTAAAGTCTAATTTATTAGAGGTGCAGTGATGTATGTTATTATATAAGGAGTTCCAATTAATCAGATTTTACTGTATACAAATTATGTGTAATTTAACAATAATGTATAAACCATTATTTTATTATTATGTGAAATTATTAATTTTAAAAATTTAATTTTTTTTAAATTGATTTTTTATTATTATGGTTTGTTATTAGTTAAAATTGATTGTGTAAGGTGTTAAAATATTAAGAACCTTTTCCCCAAAAAAAAAAAAAAAACAAATCATCTATTTAACACATTGTAGTTCAACTTAGAAATTATAGATCAATCCACTTTTTTTTTTTTATTGAACATAGTTTAATTCAGAGTAAATTTTATTATAGCATACAATTTTTGAGACCTTGAGACCACCTTAGCTGAATGCTGTGTGATTTTTTAAATTTTAGTTTAACATAAAATAAAGCTTTAAAAAATTTTGGCCCGGTAAAATGCAAATATTGCAAGTGAAATTTTCAAATATTTGTTTTAATTATTTTTTATTTTTTTTAAATGTATTTCTCTGCCACATAAATGTGGACAGGAAATTACACAGCCTTTCCTGTTCAGGCGTGGCTGTACATATCGTAAGGGGGAATAAATCTTACGATGTGTGTGGGACTCGAACCCACACTCCTTCGGTGTTTACAGCGTATTTTATAAGCTCTTACCCACTAGGCCACCGAGGCCCCTTTTAATTATTTAATTCTTTTGATATTTTAAATAATACAATTTATACCAATATATGAAATCTTTGAATACCGTTTATAATAAATAATAATTAAGTTAATTTTTTTTTTTTTTCGAATATCCCAGTCAAAATTTTCGTATACAGAGATACCGGTAAAACATATAGATCTACAATATATTAATAGTGATTGATTCCTTTTCCTTAGTGATTTTTTTTTTATTAATATTAAGTCTGAATTAATATAATTAACAGGTTAGTAATATCTTATCTATAATATTCTAATCATTTTTAAAATTATTATGTATATATTATCTATATGTGAGTTTTAATGGTACTTACCTTATATATTAATTGTGTTTTTAATTAAATTTAATTAATAAATTCATTTACATTAAATTAAGTTGTAATAATTTAATAAATATATAAAGCTTTTAATATAGGTGCAAATAATAATATCATACTTTTTAAAAAAAAAATTTTTTTCTTTTTCTTTTTTCACTACAAAAACTTTTCACTACATATTTTGCACTGTATAAATACTATAATAACTATAATAAGTATAAATAAATATAAATAATTGTAAATATTTATGTGCAATTTATGAAAAATACATATAATATAAAGTATAATAAAAAAACAATATATGTGTATATAGATATATAAAAAAATTTCTATTAAAATACAATTATAGATACATATATACATATATATGTTAAGTAATATAACTTACAGTATCTTCATTACGAAAAAATTTTGTTGCAAATTCTTTAGATGGATCTTTGGCTTTTGTTGCAATCGAATATGGATAATAAGCTAAACGTAATCCACCTTTTTTATTTAATAAATAATTTGAAAACCAATTATCATATTCTTCACCGCATAATGTTACATATGCTTCAACTTGATGAAATTTAACTTTAATATCACCTTTATTATTATCATTAAATTTTTCATATGATATATGTAATGGTTCCATATTTGGTGCTGTTACATATAATTCACCATCAATTATTTCTGGTTTAATTTTTACCATTTTTGGATATACACGTGCTGTTACTAATTTATCATTTATATCAATTAACATAAATTGACGATCCTTAAATTTACCATTACGTATACCAATATCATCACAATCAGCTGTATTTAATGTTAATGGATAACATGATTTTATTGGATAATAATATAATTCATCTAAAACACCAATACGTTTCCATTCATTTGGTGTTATAAATTGTTTACGATGATGATAATATAAGCCAGCAATTGCTGTTGCACCAATTCCAAGGCCAGCAGCTAATAACATTTTTGATTTTAATATTTCTAAAAGAAAAACAAAAATAAACAACAACAAAAAATAACAAATTTACAAAAAAAAAAAAAAAAAGTATAGGTACCTAATTAATAAAATTTATTTTGTAAAGATTAACAATATATTAATAAATAAAATAAAATTTTATTTTACCAGCCATTTTATATTTATTATATCTGCAATGAGTTTTTTCCAATTTTGTTTTTATCTTCTGAATACCATTGACATCTCAATATCACATATTATAATACAATCAAATCAATATTATTATTCTTGAATTAAATATAAAATTTCGGTATAAAATTTCAATTTTCTTTCTTTTTTTTTTGTTTTTAATTAGGTACTGATTAATAATATGCCCAAGCCTCAATATATTTTTAATTTGAATTTTTGTTGTCTAGTGCGAACTGTGATAGATAACTGAATTAACTTTTTGCTTTATTTCTTGTTATGTTCTATTTGAAAGTAAAACAATCAAAAAAATAATACATTTGAAAATATTTTGGAAAAAAAGAAAAAAACTCATAGGATAGTTTACAACTTTATAAATTCTAAAATGATTTTATTTTTTATGGCGGAAATTTTAGTTACATACATACAATATGCCGAATAAATTAAGAAAATTTTAATTTGAATAATAATGTATGTATGTATGTATGTATGAAGAATTATTTGTTCCTAATGCAATATAGATCGTCGTAGTTGTATGATTGTTACTTTTTCTTTTTCGCCACTATCGTTGTCTGTCGAATAAAGTTTTTTTTTTTTAACATATATGTAATTTTTTTTCCTAAAATAAACAAAATAGGTATAAAATTTAAAATAAATTTATTAAAAAATTTTCTAAAATTAGTTTTTTTTTTGTTTATATTTTCTTAAATTTAAGATTTTTGAAATTTAAAACGCAACTATCGAAAAATGTCATAACAATTTAATAAGTCACAATTTATTCGACAAGCTATAAAAATCAAATTTTTTTTTAAGCTGTAGGGTAAAATGTTTATGGTTAGCTATTATATTTTTATGTATGTACGTTTTTTTCCCCTTACAACTTCCACAGGGAGCATAGGACATCCATTAAGCCTTTCCATCTATTTCTATTGTATTATGTTAGATATTAGGTATATAAAGTACATACATATGTACCTTCCTACATATTTTATTTTACTTTGACAGGTTTAAATGAGAATTATGAATTAAACTTTAGGCAATTATTTTCGTCATATGCGCGGTAATATAAAAATTGCTTAAAAATAATGACTGAACTCATAAAAGTTCTAAAAAGTTAATCTTTAATTTTTAAAAGGCTAATTTTTTAGTAAAACATCAGCTATAATATCATGAATTAGGAATATAATGAATGAAATGATTTAACCTACTGTTCAACTGCCTTAATTAAATACATAATTTTATCTTTAGTTTTGGCTACTATATAAAAACATTGTCAACTAGTGATGAAATAATTTGCGTTTTGTTCTAGAGAAGATTTTATTTGCTCTTCTTTAATTTTAAGGTTCAATAAACGCTAATCCAGAGGTCAAAAGGAGTAGGCAGGAACAGAGTCTCTAAATTAATAATATTTTTACAAAAATTATAAAAACCATTAAAATATTAATTTCTTGAAAATTATTTTATTCCTAAAATATTCAAAACAAATTTGACATGCAGATAAAAATAAAATTTTCGGTGAGATTTGTACGTGTTCTGAATAAATTATTTGAAACTACGTATACAATAAAACAACTTTATTTACCTACTTCTTACAGGTGATAACTAAAATCATTAATCAACTAAAATATACTGAAACTACACACTTTAATTATAATACTTATACTGTGTACATATATGTATGCATAAAATCGTGAATGTAGTTAACATCTTTTCAATATGTTTAATAAGTAAATTAAGTAGAATTATTTTTTTTTTATGGCCTTATCATTTCATTTTATTTTCTCTCACACAAATGTTTGTAAACTATGTATATGTATTGTATATTATACCATATATTGCTAATATAAAAAAGAAAAAAAATTAAGGTCAAGAAGAACGTAAAAAGCTTTTTTTTTTATCAGTCTTTTTTAATATTTAAATTATTTTATATATACATACATATATAAAAGGTGAATATAATGTTCCATGTTTGTAAACACTATATGATTGTTATGATTGAACACTAAATGATTGTTATACGTAATTATATGTATCGTAATATATCTGTCTTCAGTAGTTATATATATGTAACGGTGTAATTTAACGCTATATAGTACTGCCATTTTCCTATAAAATATTTATTTGTGAAATGGTTAAATCTACTGGGATCTGGTCTACTAGAGACCAATCTTCAATTTTTAAGATTTTAAGAAATCTTAAAGAAATTTTGGAATTTTGGATTTGGAATTAAATTAGGAATCTAAATTCATGGGTTTTCTTTCTCGTTGTAAATATTATTTTTCTCCTTGAGATCTGGTTGATATCTATAAAGTATTCGATAATTTTATGATCGTGATTAATGAAACAATCAGTTCGTGATGCGCATATAGAAAAGCCTCTGTTTAGACGCTTATCATTTTATAAGTAGAGATTTATTAGGTAGTAGCCTTATTATTTCAAAACATTCGTTTTGTCTTTATAATAGAACTATCGCTGATCAAAGATTGAGGAACGATGAACAAAGATAAAGATAAGCTGACGGAAAAAATTTTTGAAACTCTAAAGTTCATGTCCCAAAATTCATCTACTTTGGCCATTACTATTCTGTTTGTTCGTTAATGATTTATGTGAATGTTTAGGGCTATCATCTTACTCTCTTTATGCTGACGACGCTCAAATTCATCTTAGTAATCCTTTTCATATGCTAAATGATTGCATTGCTAAATTGAATAACGATGTGGACGATATATCTTATTCGAGTTATCTTAATAACCTTAAACTCAAGCCTGGTAAATATCAGACTATTGTTATTTACAATCGCAAATTATCTACTAACTCTCTAGCTCTAACTAAGCTTAAATTGAATAATAAAATTATTCCCTTCTTAGATAAGGTAAAGAATCTTGGTGTTATGTTTAGTAATAATTTTTGCTGATCTGATCACATTGTATATCCATCTCCAATCAAATTTATCCTATCATTAGGAAACTTTGAAAATTTTCCCAGTTCATTGATGTAGCTATTAAACGTAAACTAATAAAAACACTCGTCTTACCTCATTTTCTTTATTGTGATGTTATCTATTGTAATTTAAATGTTGGAGAGAGTGCTAAGATTAATACTTTATTTAATTCTTGTACTAGATTTGTGGCTAACCGTCGTTGGTTTGATAGTGTTCGAGATGTAAATCACTGCATACTTTTTTGTAATTTTAATGAATAGTTGAATTTTAGATATGCTTGTTTTCCTCATAAATTAATTGTATCTGGAAATCTGCAAAGCCTAGTCTGTAAAATCTCTTGAGGAAGATCAAATAGAAATAGGTTGTTGATAGTCCCACGAAACTGGTAAACTTCGACATTTATCGTACTTTGTTAGTGTTGTTAATATTTGGAATTCGTTACCTATGTCTATTAAATTAATTAAAAGTAATGCCGCATTCAACAAGCTTTGTTTTAATTACATTAGGCATTAAATGTTTGAGCGATTTACTATTTGTTTATCTTCTGCTTTATTTTAGTTGGATCACTATTTAGTTAAATAATACTTTTAGTTATATAAAATATTTTTGTCATTTCTTCATTTTTGAAGTTTACTCTTAATTTGTTTTGTTATTAATGGTTTAATTTATTATTTTGGTAATTTGTAATTTTGCAATTTTATAATTATTTACTTTCCTCTTACTATGTATACATATTATAGAGATTTATCATCTCATTACAATTGACATCTACACTACCCAAGTTTTTAACATTTTTACCAGTTGGATCTTGCCCCGTAATAAACCTCTACAATTTATCTGATTTCAGGTCTAGAGTGAGAGAGAGTATACAATGCACTTGTAATATACTGCAAGTTGTAATACACTTGGCCAGTTTAAAGAATTTGTTCTTAATGCTAAATTGGGGGTTTGCATTGGTATGTCGACAAATAGAGACGTAAATCAAGTTGATAGCGTTCTGTCAGTAGATCAATCATCCTTTATCACCCTAGATCTAGTAACTTTTGTTGCTAAAGATTTGATCGCCGCGTTACTATCAAAATATAATGTAGTTCGCTTTTCTAAAAGCCTTTTATTCCAGAAAAAGAAATGATTGAATATTATTGTACAAGTTGACCGAAAGAGAATTATAGTGAGAAAATTAATTATAAAGGAATAGAGTTTTTATTTCAATGTCATACATTTGTTTTCTTTTTAATATTATTTTATTTGTAAAAATATAAAATATATTAAAATGCTATTGCCAAAAAGACTTAGGTACATATATACATATATATATATATGACATTGATGAAAAAATAATTAAAATTGATGATGCAAATTATTTTATTGTGATAAATGGTGTGAATATTTTGTTCTGCCAACAAAGTTGAATAAAAATTAAGAAAAACTTGATAGGTAAATATTATAATATTAAAAAAAGTATTATTCTAAAGATTTCTTTTGAAAATAAATCCCAGCATATCGTAATTTAGCCCAATATATAATTTTAAAATTATCTCAACGTTTAACCATGATATAGACACATATTAGTTTAGTGGATAATTACTATATATAAATGTTTGTTTTGTACTAAAATTATGTTAATATTAAGAGATTAATAAACTATCAATTTCTAGGTGCAATTAATTTTAGCAGATGAAGAATCATAAGTAGTTTTTTTTATCAAAAAAGAAAGAATTAAATTATTAATTAATCTAATATTAATAATAAATATATAAATAATAATAATATTAATACAAACCAATGCCAATACAAATAATATATGTTGATACAATGACAGTGGGGTTGCCTTCAATTATTATCTCATGCAGCAAAGTGTTATATACTACTGCATGTTGTAACTGTTGATGGCTATAGTCACTAGTTAGCAAAATAGTAATAATAATAGGCGGATCCATTGTGCCCTTATAGTCTCACTCCCATTTCAATATTTTCTCATCCTTGTCCTATCCTATTCCTACTCCCTAGCCAATATACCGCGTCAGCAGGTGCGGATTTCATCTCATTATATTGCCAATAAACTGCGTTAGTAGGTGTGGATTTCATTCCATTATACTGGCTAAAGGGAGAGGTGGATTTAGTCAGTAAGAATCTGAGGCTGCCAAGTGGGAATTCTTGGTGTCTTTGGAAGATTCTCACCTCCCTTATGTCCTAGTTGCACATATCTTGTTCGAAATAAACCTCTGCAGTTTTTGAGTATGTGATCTGGAGTTTCTTCTTCTTCTTGACAATGTCGTATGTGTGTCGTTTTAGGCGGCAGTGTCCCAACAGAAATCCTGTTAAAATTCTCAGTTAATTTTTACTGAGTCCTATGATTTTAGAATATCTTTTCCAGTTATAGTTGCCCAGAAGCTTCTTAGATTAGTCTGAGACTTTCAGCTTCGATTTTTAGTGCTTCCCTTATTTTGTGTTTACCTATGCCACAAAAAGATTCGAGACCTTAGAAGGAGTTACAGCTCCTTCTTTTGCAAGTCGATTCATTTCCTCATTTCCCTCTATACCTAGTTATCTAGGTACCCATTAGAAAGTTATTTTATGATTTGTTCCCCAAGCCATTTAGTTTCACTATAAGCACTCCCAAACTAATTAAAATTTAATTGCTTGCGAGTTTAGAGCTTTGTGGATGCTTGACTGTCTGATAGAATAGCGTTTTTTCTATTTCTATATCCTCTATCGAGATACTCTTTTGATCGTATGTATATAATTTTAAAAGATTAAAGCAGTTAAGCTATTTAAAAACAATAAACCGAACATTGCATTGTTATTAACTGTTATTAATTATTGTTATTTATTATTTAGTTTTTATAATGTCTTTTACAAAAATTTACCAAAATTTCTGATACTTGCAGACAAGAAACTAAAAAATAATCTCTAAAGTTCATATATGTTATAACTTATAACATATATACATAACTTTTTACATGAAATTTGATTCAGAACCTAACATGTAATTTTTATATATACAGTTCTCAATTCAAGTTTAATACAACGGATTGAAATATTGTATTTCATAATTCTATGGTTCAATCATTTTTTTTATTGGTTTAAATTAATATTTTTATAACTTGTAATATTATGTTAGTATCCATCATACTTTTTTTTATACTATGTTGCACTATACAAGACCCATTTTATTTACATATTTCTTGTTGCAAATCTGTACATATATAACAAAGTATATTTATAGTATAAACGAGGAAGAATACAGTTGACTTTGTCAACTCTTAGATACTCGTACGAACCGTTAGTATGTTCACAGCCACTCTGCTTACAATATTATTTTTTTAATATTTTAGTATTTTAAAATAATTTGGGTGAATTTTATAATTTCTAGAACTATGGGTTGTACATATATTCAAACTATATGTTTATATGACCATTCTTCAAAAGCAGATTCTAACCTTCCACATAACGATTATCAATCCAAAACTTTTTCAAATATTCTATAGCACCATTTAATACTAAGCGGTAAATGTATATTAAATTTACTAAGTACAAAACAGTAAATATAATTTTAAATATTATATTATATTATATTTAAATATTCCATTGACAGAATAATTTCTTATAAGTACAATAAAATACATATGTGTATGTAAATACGGCGCTATATAATATACATCTATACTCTTATCATTCATTCACTAGTGACATATACGATATGTAAATAAACATGATATTATATAAGTATGTATGTATATCAATATCATATAAATAAAAATTCTTCAAGCAACCGTTATGTTGTATATTTATTTACATTTTTTTGTACTACGCATTATATCCTCAACAATTTCAAATTAGCGAGTAAAACAAAATGCAAAAAATTAGTTAAAGAAATTTGTTAGAAAATTTGAAAAAATCAAGTAACACTTTCGTCAATTATAAAGTAACCCTATATTATTAAAAAAAGTTATTAACAGAAATAAGAGTATAATATTGAAGCTTTAATTTTTGTGTATTACTTCAAAAAAATTTTAACAGGTGTTCAAAAATAGGAAATTTTCAGTTTTTGACCCCTTACAGCTCCTAAACGGGGGGTGATACAAAAAAAATTTCTGAAATGACTCATACTAATTTTCAAAGATCTAACTTCTGTCAAAATTTTAAGTTTCCAACTTTAACCGTTTAGAAGATGGAAGGGTTAAAGAATTTTGCAAAATTTGAGTTTCGCATAACGGTAAATTAAGACACCGTATGCAACAAAAGTATATTTATTGTATATATACTTTTAAAGCTAATGAAAGTAGTAATCTTTTGGCGTTTTCAAAATGAAGATATACCTTATACAACTTGTGCTATAACAATTTAAATATAGAGCTTTTTTGAACCTTTGGGGAGCTGGGAGTTAGCGTGCTGACGGACGGACGGACGGACGGACATGGCTCAAAAGTCTTAGAATTTTTTTCTGATCCGATCCATACCTTTGAAGGTATATCTAGCTCACTTATTTCGAGGTGTTACAAACGAAGGAGTAATTTTATTATACCCGATCCTATCGTACGGGCATAAATATCATAATCATAATTCTTTTCGCATTTTTATATCCGTATAAACATAGTTCTAAGGGTATATATAAATTTGCTAATAGGTTTATAACATTATAAAAGAGACAAAACAGACATAGAAATGTATATATTATATTCTTGCTCAGGATTAAATTCTGAGTCAATTTAGTAATGTGTCCGTCTGTTCAACCTTTTACACGATACCTCAAAAAAGAATTGGTCCAAGATTCTGAAGTTTTCACTATTTCATTTCATAGCTGCCATATGCAACTTTATTTTGTATATGAGAATAAATTAGTGTTTAATTCGGCTAAGTATTTAAAATTTTCGGCTCCATGAAAAATGTCCCCAAAATTGGAGACATTTTTCGTTTATTTTAGGGACGTCTATAAAAATTATATTTTGTAAACTTTTTACTTAAGAAAAGTCCCCAAAAAAATCTAAAACACAATTATGGAAAAAAGTCCCGAATCAAAAGTATTTTTCTGAGGTTGGATATAGGAAATTCCAAAAAAATAAATTCCTTTTCACATATACTTAAATAATCCGTAAATATTCTCATAAATTAAAATATTCCGTAAAAGGGAAATATCCTGATTTTGAATCCAACTCTAAAATTGCTCCTAATTCAGAATCTCAGACATATGTACATAAATATTCTGAAAAAGGGGGCAATCCTGATTTTGAATCTAACTCTAAAATCAATATGTTTTTAAATACTGAACAGAATGAAACAGTAGGAAACATACAAAAAATAGTAGCTAAGATAGAATAGTAGTTCTTCTCAAAAGGAAAATGTATGCCAACAACCTCTGTAAAAATTTGGTTGGTCTAGTGCAACAATTCCAAGTAGCTGCGAAATATACAACAAAAAATATACAAAAATAAAGCAAGACACCTGAAATTTTGTAAAATATGAATTCCCCAAATTGTCTACAGTTATCCTAGAGTTGACACAGTCTACATGCAACTGTAGAATTTTACACTTTTCTTCTTTTTTACATATTATTATAAATAGAAACCAAAAAAAAAAAAAAAATGATCTGTTCATTTAAAATAAAATTATCTCTTTTTTATACAAAAGCTTTCGTAACATTTTCTATGTCGTTAATGTATAAATACATATTATGTATACATACATATATGTATATATTCTAACTAAAAGCTGAATGCATAAATTGCGGAATGCATTAAAGTGTTTGAATGGAACCAATTAAATGCAAAATTAATTTTTAGCTTGCTTTGGTCACCATTTTATCAATGAGTTCAAAAAAATTTTAATTATAGTCAATTGTTTTTTAGCAAAAAATAAACATAAAATGAATGAAAATAAAGAATATAATTAAGTTAAAAAAATTTTATTTTATACTTATATATCACAAAATAAATTATATGTTAAACAATGTATACTATATTATGTAAATAGAGAACCAAGGGAGTTTACAAGGTACACATTTCCAAAATATTATTATAATCTCAAGCGAAACTCACATCAATTGTCAGGCCATGAAATGCAGAGAGTAAAAGCTTAATAATGGGTTAAAAGCTGACAAATTTGCACGTAGTCTTATGTAAAAAAATAGTGGGCCAACTATAAATCTTGAAATAACCCAAAAATCATTTACTTTATTCAATTTGGTCCAAAGAGAAAATTAAAGTCGCATCTTTGTTACATAATTCATTAAAGAAAAATATTTTAAAATATAATATTTTCATTCATAAATATGCATTTAAAAAACTGTCTTCCTTTAAATTTTTTATTTTTTTAAGCTTCTTAAGATAAATTACCTCGATATCTCAATAGTATACGTCAAGACTACTTTCATACTTTAAAATTTTGTACACGCTTATATGGTATAATCGAGGATCACATCAATTATGAAATTATTCATACGCGCGAGACGTGAGAATCGATTGCAATTCTCTCACAACAACATTCATGTGTTTTATGTTCTTGGCCTGTTTATTTAGGTCTTCAATTTATGAAGAAAAACTTGAATAGATAAAAAAAAATTAATATTTGCTTTATTTTAAAGAATTTTTCTTTTTAACTTATAAGAAAAATGTTTAATAATGTACAAATTATTTTCCCAAAGTGTTAAAGTTCCAGATCTGTACAAATTTTCAATTTTCGATTTCAGATTGTTTATGAATGGAAGCTGATTCAAAAATTTGTTTCTAAAAATATACATGTTTACCTTTTATTTTTAAGAATTTTACTCCTATTTCCAAAACACTTTATGTACACATTTAAAAAAAAAAGAAGAAAAAGAAAAGACATAATATTGATATTGAAAAAATACATGAAATATGATTACAATTATTCATGACTAATTTATATGCATATTAAAAAATATATATTTAAGACTTAAAATAAAAAATAAAAGTTATGCAATAGAAAATTTCATTACCTACATAAAACTTTAAATTCTTAAAGGGGCTTCGGTAGCCTAGTGAGTAGGCGTGTGGCGTATTAACCGAAGGAGTGTGGGTTCGATCTCTGCACAGGTCGTAAGTGTTTTTTTCTTTACATATCCCCTTACGACCAAATATAATGTAAATATATAGTATATAATATAAACAAAATAAATAATATTAGTATATAATTTAATAATATATAACCTATAATGGCCTAAAGTAGCCGATGGTTCAATAATATTGCATTATATTTTTGTATGTAATATTAATATAAATAAATAAATAAAAAATAAATTCTTAAATAAATTTTATAATTTTTAATGATATATGTATGTACATATGTAAACAATAAACGGTACTATTAAAAACGAGGAAGAATAACTGTATATTCCTTACTGAAGAATAACTGCCTTTGTCAATTCTTAGACCCGTACGAACCGTTAGTATGTTCATAGCCTGTCGCTCTGCTTATATTACTTTTTTTAATTTTTTAGTATTTTAAAATAATTTGGGTGAGTTTTATAATTTCTAGAATTATGGGTTGTATATATATTCAAACTATATGTTTGCACATTCTTCAAAAGCAGATTCTAACCTTCCACATAACGATTATCAATCCAAAACTTTTTCAAATATTCTATAGTACCATTTAATACTAAGCGGTAAATGTATATTAAATTTACTTAGTACAAAATAACAAATATAATTTTAAATATTATATTATATTATATTTAAATATTCCATTGACAGAATAATTTCTTATAAGTACAATAAAATACATATATGTATGTAAATACGGCGCTATATAATATACATCTATACTCTTATCATTCATTCATCAGTGACATATACGATATGTAAATTAACATGTTATTATATAAGTATGTAATGTATGTATATCAATATCATATAAATAAAAATTCTTCAAGCAACCGTTATGTTGTTTATTTATTTACAGTTTTTTGTACTACGCATTATATCCTCAACAATTTCAAATTATCGAGTAAAACAAAATGCAAAAAATTCGTTAAAGAAATTTGTTAGAAAATTTGAAAAAATCAAGTAACTCTTTCGTCAATTATAAAGTAACCCTATATTATTAAAAAAAGTTGTTAACAGAAATAAGAGTATAATGTTGAAGCTTTAATTTTTGTGTATTACTTCAAAAAAATTTTAACAGGTGTTCAAGTTACAGGTGTTTAAAAATAGAAAATTTTCAGATTTTGACCCCTTACAGCTTCTAAACGGGGGGTGATACAAAAAAAATTTCTGAAATGACTCATACTTATTTTCAAAGATCTAACTTCTGCAAAAATTTCAAGTTTCCAACTTAAACCGTTTAGATGATAGAAGGGTTAAAGGATTTTGCAATAATTCAGTTTCGCATACCGGTAAATTAAAACACCGTATAGCACAAGTATATATTTATTACATACATGCGTTTAAAGCTCATAATAGCACCTATCGTTTGGAATTGAAGATATACCTTATAGAGCTTGTGTTATAACAATTTAAATATTGAGATTTTTCGAAATTTGGGGGGCTGTAGCTCCTTAACGGGTGGGGCTACAGAAAAATTTAAATTAACATAAAAATAATATTTTTATGATATCTATCAACAGTTAAAATTTCATGGCTCTATTTCAAAGTTTCGAAGTTTTGGTCGGACTCAACCAAAAAAAAATAGGAAACTCAACCAAAAAAAAATAGGAAACCTACAAATTGCTCTCAGAATATTTTGTGTAAATTTCCAGATTCTAGCTTTCTTAGTTTTTGAGTTAGCGTGCTGACGGACGGACGGACGGACATAACTTAATCGACTCAGAATTTGATTCTGATCCGATCCATACCTTTGAAGGTATATCTAGCTCGCTTATTTCGAGGTGTTACAAACGAAGAAGTAATTTTATTATACCAGATACTTATCGTACGGGTATAATAAATTCTTCAAGCAACCGTTATATTTTTATTTATTAAATTTTTTTGTACTATTCATCATCCTCAACAATTTCATATTATCGAGTAAAAAAAATGCAAAAAAATCGTTAAAAAAATTTGTTAGAAAGATTTAGAAAAATGAAGTCAAACTTTCGTCAATTTTAAGGTAACCCTATATTATTAAGAAAAGTTGTTAATAGAAATAAAAATATAATGTTGGAGCTTTAATTTTTGTATATAAGTTCAAAAAAAATTTGGACGGGTGTTTAAAAATAAGGAATTTTTTAGTTTTTGACTCTATACAGCTTCGAAACGGGGGGCGATACAAAATATTTTCTAAAAGTATGAGTCACTTATTTTCAAAGACCTAACATCTTTCAAAATTTCAACTTTCTAACATAAACCGTTTGGAAGATAGAAGGAATTTAGCGAAATTTGAGTTTCGCATAACGGTAAATTAAGACACCGTATGGCACCGTATGGCACAAGTATATATTTATTGTATATATATTTTTAAAGCTAATAAAAGCAGTAATCGTTTGGCGTTTTCTTGTTGAATTTGTTGAATGAAAATTGAAGATATACCTTATACAACTTGTGTTATAACAATTTAAATATAGAGCATTTTCGAAATTTGGGGAGCTATAGCTCTGTAACGGATGGGGCTACAGAAAAAAGTTGTTAATAGTTGTTAATATAATAAAATTAATATTTTCTATCAGCAGTTAAAATTTCATGGTTCTATTTTAAAAAAAATGTGGAGATCTAAAAGTTAGTTCTTGAAGAGCTACCCGAAGTTTTGGTCGGATCTCAACCTAAAAAATAGGGAACCTACAAATTGATGTAAAAATATTTTGTGCTAATTTCAAGACTCTAGCTTTCTTAGTTTTTGAGTTATCTTTCTGACGGAGAGACGGACGGAAAAAAAACATTATTCTTTTTGGTAGTTTTTGTTTTGGGGATTTTGTTTTTGGTGATTTTGTTTTTGGAAATTTTGTTTTTGAGGATTTTGTTTTTGGAAATTTTGTCTTGGACACTTTGTTATGGGCATTTTGACTTGGGGATCTTATGATCAACCCAGAATAATGAAATCGTAATTTGTAAAATGTATTTAGATACTTATCTTTATCTTTTATTTTAATATTATTCAATTATTTGACATTTCAATTCATAAAGAATGCGAAAAAAGTTAAAAATTAAACGATATTTTGATGACTGCGTTACGGTAGCATTTATTTGTGGACATTTTCATACATTTCATTCAATATATTTAATTCTACTTTATCAGTTGTCACTTTGATGCATACAGATGCGTACAGAGCAGAGTGCAATAAGAGCGTGTATTGTAGAATGCAGTATAAGATCTGTGTAGATAATCTTAATAAAAAATGGGATGAACAATTTGTTTGAAAAGAAAATTTATAAAAGATTTTTGATTGGATTAATAAAAAAAACTAATATAGTAACACTGATAATTAGAAATTAATATTTTTAATAAAAATGTAATTAAAATAAAAAAACTAGAAGAATAAAGTTCTCACTTTACAAAAAAAAAAAATTTGTATAGTGCGTTTTTTTTTTGTTTAATTGTAGCTAAGAATTCTTATTTTTTTTTGTAGAAGAGCAAATAAGTTTACACGTTTTTAGCACATTTCCAAAAAAAATTTTAAAAAATGAGCCTATTAGTTTCACTCTGCCGTCCGTCCGTCCGTCTGTCCGTCGGCAGGTTTACAAAACTTTTACACCGTTAAAGATAGAGAAAAAAAATTTTAACCGTGTGTAGGTCTCATAAAATAATTCATTTTGTGAAAAAACTTTTTCGTGTAGCCCCATCCATTACGGAGCTACGGACCCTCAAACTTTGAAAAAGCTCTATTTTTAGATGCGCATATCTCATGTTTGCTTAAAATTTCTTCAATAGGCATATTTCTTCCTTCCTTCTTCGACAGGTATATTTTTACCTTTGTAAATTAATATCAAAATTATACATTTTTTTTAATTTAGTTTTCAAATTTTCCGTTATGTGAAAACCAAATTTTGCATGATTTTTCTACCTTCATAACTCCAGCACGTTTTTAGATAGAGGCTTGAAATTTTCGGAAAATCGGCAAGACAAAAAAAATAAAGCTCCAGTAATATATTTTTATTTGTCTGAATGGTTTCTTTTAATTGTATAGGGTTCCAAAGTTACAACTCCCCCACCAAATTGCAAAAAAGCCCTATTTTCAGATGTGTATATCTCACGCTCTACTTATTAGTTTTACAATCTAAAAACACTAGAAGACCGGACATTTTCTTACCTCTATAAAACAATATCAAAATTATGCAATATTATGTAATTTACTATTTAAATTTACCGTTATTTGAAAACCAAATTTTGCATGATATTTATTTTATCATAACTCCGGCACGCTTTGAGATAGGAACTCCGAAATTTTGAGACAAGAAAGAACTTTTAGAATTAGTATAAGTTTTCTTAGAAATTTTTTTTGTACCAACCCCTGTTTAAGAGCTATTAGGGCTCAAAAATTGAAAATTTCCTATTTTTAGGCACCTGTACAAATTTTTCTTCGGCAAGACATAAAAATTAAAGTTCCAGTAATATATTTTTACGTGTTTTAACTATTTTTCTTAGTTATATAGAGTTCCGCACTTACAGCCCCTCAAAATTTCAGAAAAGTCCTATTTTCTCGTTTTTTCTTATTACATGAAATTTTCAAATTTTTGTGCAAGTCACAATACTAAACAGTTTGTATTGTCTTTCGGAAATGTGCGCTTTTAAAAACCGTTGGTTTACATTTTACCTTGTTTAATACAAATGTTCCCTATAAAGTTCTCCATATATTTTAGTAATACATTATTATTAACCTATTAGTGTTTAGATTTTAGTAGAAACATTATATATATGTACAATAGATACTTATAAGATAATAAATAGGTATATATTTATTTAAATTTATTTAATAGAAATAATGAAAACCTTTTGGCAAATAACGGCTAACCAGAAACAATAACATTTCTATTATATAATAAATAAAACAATTATTCAATAAATTCATTAATTTTATTCTTTTTAAAAATTTTATAATAATTACATACCATATACGTATATACTTATAAACTATACGTATGCACAATGTATTTATGTATACATATATATAAGAACTCAAAAAAAAAAAAAAAAACTGTTATATACAATTCAATTAAAAGTGATGAATTTCATCATACATTTTTCAGTTTTAAAAATTATTGGCTTCCATACTAAGTACAATACAATAATTAATGATGAACAAAAAAAAACGGATAGGAAGTAAAGAAAAAACAAAAAAAAAAATTAAAGTTCATGTAAAGAAAATTATATGCAAATTTTATTTTTATTTGTTATAAATTTTCTCAGATTTTTAATTCTTATATATGTATACATATATATAATATATATATATTTATATGTGTATGAACAATAAATTATTTCAATTTAAATGATTAAAAACAAAAACAAAAAATAAAAATTTAATTAAAGAGAATTTTTTTTTTTTTTAAATGCATAAAATACAATACCTAAATATTTATTAAAAATAAATGATTTTAATAGAAAAAATTATGCGTACCTTTTTTTTAATTTTATATGAATAATAAAAGTTATATAGAAATTTTCACACATAAAAATTTATATAAAATATTATTTAGATAATTTATATAATATGTATTATATAATTATTAAAAAAAATTACAGTAGCATGTTAAATTTTATTACATGGAACATTCATTTATTTAAAATATATGATACCTTTGTATATTATGCAAGATATAACAGTATAAGTAAAATAAGTAAAAAGATATTTTTTCGATCACTATTGATCGTATTTTTATTATATTTTTCAAAATACTAACTAATATCCAATGCGCTTTACTGAGCCTCAATAAATAAAACATATGGATGTTTAATTGCAACAAGATATGGGTTAACAATAATTTCAAATCTGTTAATTTAATCAATTCCACTGTCAAAGAAGAACACATATAGGTATATAAAATTTGAAATCAATCGATCAAACAATTTTTTTTTTAAGAGCGAAAAAGTTTAAATATTTGCGCTACAGCCTCAACTTGGCGTCCTGTTAATCATTGATAACGGTGATAACATAGAGAAGTTATTACTTCTTCGCTTCGACTTCACAAATTCAAGTTGCATGACAGTGATTTATGAACATTTGATATGAGTCATTTCCATCTGACTAATAGGGTATAGTAATTAAGTCACCAGCCTCCCAATCGTCTAAAGTTCTTAGACTCCGACGATTGGGAGGCTGGAATCATAATTTCAGTAGTAGTTTATATGGTGGATATAAGATAACATAGATGACACTTTATATAAGATTATGATACGTATATTTTCATATAACCATAACCGAATAAATAAACGGTTTAATTAAAAGAATTATTCTTGAAACTAAAATTTAGTCTAATATGAATAAAAAGAGATTTTGTGAATAGCTTATATGATCCTTATAGATATGAAGAGAAATAATAAAAAAAGATATGAGTCGTTTCAACATATGAATGAAATTAAAATGCGCTATTTTGTAAAACGGCCTACACCCTACAGCCTACAGTTTTTTTTTTTTTTTTAATTAAATATATTATGGAAAGGTTCACATTCGAGAGGAAAAGCGCCATAGTTTTATTTGTAATATTTATATTCTTCCTAAATTTAAATCTTCTATATTATGCAGTAATTTTTGCACTGTTAAGTTTTTCTTAATATTGCTCTGTCTAAGTAATAACCTGTATGTACTTTTAAAATACTCTATACATATATAATTTCTATAATATATATATTTGAGTTTCTGTGTCCTAACGCTATATTGTGTTTCTATCGTTTCTTTTCATCAATTTTTATTCAACATTATAAGAACAGCAATGACGTGGTCGTATTAAAGATATGTAGTATAGTGAGTAATTTATAGATTTATTATGTTTACTTTCGCCATTAACCAAAAACTGATGTCAAAAGGGTTAACAATACAAATTATAGGAATCCCTATTTTTTAGTAAATTGCTTATTTGTGTAATCATAGGAATCCAAGAAATTATAGTGTTTAGTTTTTTTCTGTTATTTATGGCGGATTACGGGTTGGTAAATAAATAAAAAATATTATTTGATGGAAATTTTTTTTTTTTTATTTATTTATTTATTTATTCTAGTTCAAAATATACATTTCCTTTTTGGAACACACTATTTTATTTAATTACATGTGAGTGTGTTGACAACTCATACAGCTAGTAACTGGTGTGGAGTTGCCGTTTCTCCATTTTGCTTCGTGTAGTTGCCTTTTTTAGATATTTTATTCCCAGCATTATTTCGACAGCTTGTAAGATTAAGTAAATAGCGTTATGTTTGCTTTTATATACTTGATCGCCTTTTTCTTAAATTATGCAACATTTTTTACTTTCTTTTATTACTTTTGCCATAGTGTTATATATGTTTATGGCCGTTGGAAGCAAACTTTTTTTATGCAGTTGAGTTCTGCTGCTTGGTATGGCTAGAAGCTCCTTATTTCTGGTTTTTCTATTGGAGATGGCATACCTACATTCCCACTTAATATTGTTTTTTTGTTAAATTTTTAGAGGTTTTGTAGACGAATATTGCCTTCTCTAATATGATGTTTCACTGATTTTGTTGATTTTTCTTTCCGCAAACATTCTTGTGGTGCTGTAATCTCTGCTGATATAATTAAACACGCCTTTGACTGCTTTTGTTCAACTTTACTGACATTTATTAATTAGTCTATCTGCACAAGAGGACCAGTTGATGATGTTGTATCTAATGTGCGGGATTACGTGGGCGTTGATTATCATTCTGGCTATGTTTGGCGCCAGCGTGATGTTGGATCTTCTTAATACTCCAATTGCAGGAACGATTTTGCAAGGAAAATTTAAGTTATCAAGCTTAGAAAATTATTTAGTATAAAATAAAGTTATAATCTATTTTGTTTTTGGTATTAATTAATAAAATATTGTAAAATAGAAATTTAATAAAAAAAAAAGAAACATGACTGTGAGGCCAATTATAATATAACATTTTCAGGCCGATTAAATTATTATAGTACATACTTAAAAACGTATCTAAAGATACTAAAGTATTATTTACTGAAACTAAAAATAAATTAAAATTTAATATTTTCTTTATCACGAAATATTATTATCTGTATATATATATATGTGTATATATATACAAACGTTTTCATTTCTTTTTATTTTATACGATTTTTTTTTTTCGTCATTTCCATAATTTTTTTTTTTTGTATCATCAAAGTTCAGTTGCACTAAATGGTAACGGCAGACAAAAATTATAACCTTGTGCGAAAAAAAAAAATTAATGAGATAACCGTTTGTTTGCATAATTATTTGTGATATTTTTATTTTATGATGAACATATAATTATTTAAATATTTAATTTTAAAAAACATGACAAAACAAAAGCTGAAAAAAGGTTTTTCGATATAAAATTTATGTATTTTGGTTTTAGAACTAAAAATAAAAGATTTTTTTTTTAGAATTTTTGGCTAAAGCTTTTAATTTTTGATAATGTTCAATTTTCATTTTTCTTAATATAATATTTTTAATACCTCATGTATATATATCTGTATTTTATATTTGTATTTAAATCGATTTATTATTAGTAGAGATTAGAGTATATTGATAAGAAAGTTAAATCGCAACTGATTGCCACCACACTCCGATAGTACCATATATACATTAAAAGGTTTGATATGGCTTTTTCGAATTTCTTTAAAACATGAAAAAGAAAAGGAAGAAAAAAATGATACCCGATGCAATTTTTCTGTTTTATTTTTTTCTTCTTATGTCTGAAAAGAAACATAACCTTATTAAAATTTCTTATAACCCTTGATATGTCAGTTCTACAAAGATAAAATTATTTTTCTTTTAAAAAATATAGTTAATAAATATATTAAAGCTTCATATGAGATTTTCGTTTTGATAAAGCAGGACCGTATTAGGACCAATAGATTCCTTAAGCACTTAAAACAAAAACAAAATTTTACAAACGAAGTATTATAGATTATAGTTTGGCAATGTAAAAGATTTTTGACACTATTTCTCAAAATATCGTTTAAAAGAAAACGTACCACGTTTTGCGAAGATTTGTATGTACATATATATATTTTGTAAATAAAAATACATATATATAAAATGTATGTATTTATAAATATAAATGCATACATACATTTTTTTTGTAATAATCTAAGACTATACTCTTGTTAAGAAGCCTCCGTATCTTGAGAATCAGAAGTCGGACCGACATGGATTTAAAAAACGTACTCATCTATTTTGTAGTAAAATTTAAATAAATAGAAAAAAAAAATAAAAAAAGTTCAAATTTTAAGCCATCCCTAAAAAACGACAACCAAAAATAAAGGTGGCAATTTTCGGGAATTTTAAAATTTGTTTTTATCTTTTTTAGTTTCTATTATAGTATCGGGGAACTAGGTTTTTTAAATCACAACGGCACCCAAGATACGTGGACTTGTCCAAAATAACAGCCAATATTGAAGAATTGAAGAATTTATATGTTAAAATTTAAATTGGTACAAGAGTGCAAGACTTCTGGAGTTGTTTACAATAGACTAAAGTCAGTGTACGATTGAACAACCAGAGTAAAAATTATTTTTATGAAATTTTTTTACACTAGAAAAAAAAAAGTGACACTGTTCGTCATTGCAGAATCTGTGTCACCCCAATTCTCATGAAGCCCTAAACAAGTGCTAAGTTTGTTTATAGGTTAATCCAGCAATGTGATAAAGGAAAGGTTAAGTCTACAGGTAATTTTTTTTCTAATTATTAGTTAAATTAATATTTTGTACACTTCTCACCCAAAAAAAAAAAAAAAAACAAAATAATATGGTAAACAGGGCCGTTTGAAAAGGTCACATTACTAAACGAATAACGAATAATAAAAAGCATTTTAAAATATTCATTGAATTTTTTCTGCAAAAAATATTGTTAAAAAAAAAAAAACAAGAGATACTTTCTTTAATTTAGAAAAAAAAAATTTGAAAATTAGCTTATGTGTTGTTCGACAGTTGACCTTACAGTTAGACTACGACTTAACGGAAAATTCCTTATTATATTTATAAAATTAATTTTTTTTACGATATCTATATCTCAATAATTGTATGCTTTGTCTTAAACCGGTGTATAAGTTTCGTTAACAGATTGATGTACATCAGACTATAGACAGATTGTAACGAATTTTAATTTATTTTAAGAATTTTACTAAAAAATATTCAATATTGGTTTGAAAAGTCTACAGCTTGATTTTTAATTAACTTAATAACTTAAAATTAAATTTAATTAAATAAACACAATATTAGATTTATATAAAGAAACAAAAATTTACGATATTCGGGTTTTTGTTTTAAACAAAGAGTTTAAAAATTTTATTGTTAGACAATTAATATTGTAGGAGTTTTGCGAGTACATAATATAATAAATAGGCGTGCTAGTTCTGATTAACAGAAAGTTTTTTTTTTTGTTTTATAGTAATTTTCTATAATTTTTAGAAAGGAAAAACTTTAATATACATATAATAAATAAATACATATAAATATCAATAATGCACTTTTGAACAATTTCTTTTAAAATTTAAAACAACAATAAAACTATGAACATTATTTTCCTTTTTGTTCAGTCCCATTAATTTATTTTATTTTAAAGCATTCCCTTTGGTTTCTAAAATTTTGTAGAGATATTTTACAACATTAGAAGAGCTTTATTTTGATTGGATTGTTAATTAAAACTTTTGTTAAATAATTAAAAGTATAGCCAATTTGGGTTATTGGCTACAAAATGTCGGTTTTCAAAATCTTTACCTTAAAATCTCGCATTTGAAAATCTAATTTTTTCAATCTATAAAATTCATCTTTAATCAGAATGTTTCATATACATATATACATATACATACATACATACATACATACATATACATACATACCCACATATCCATACACATATTATAGGCAAAAAGTGAAAATCCAGTATTTTGTAGCTAACTGTAAATCCGTTTCAATTCTATTTTCTTATTCATTTCAACAACATATCACTTTAAATAGCCGCTGTAAATTCCCATTACGAAATGCATTCCTCACGAACTGCATATCCTTGCAACGCAAAATAAATATCCGAGATTTGAACCATACGATTTTAAAACAGAAGATTCCGTGATTTTGTGGCCTCACGAAATGCAACGCTCAATGCAAGATAAATATCCGAGATTTGAACCATATGATTTTAAAACCGAATAAGATTTTAAAACAGAAGAAACAAAAATTTAACAGAAGAAACGAAATTTTTTAAAAGACGAGACGAGATTTTGTACGATTCCTTAAATTATTAAAATTAGAAGAATTAAGAGAAGGAAAATTGTTAAATTTTCACCTAGATAATGAGGAAATAGAAAAATATTAGAATTAAGGGTTGTTAATTATAACTTATGTATGAGTATTCTGTATGACTATAAATTTAATATTATTTATTTGTAAATTGCCTTCATTTATTTGATACAAAACATTTAAGAATGTTTAGTTATTTAAGCGAAGAAATTCAGTAGTAAAACAAATATCATATCAATATGAGATCCGCAACTAATATAATTCTATTTTTAATATTTTTTCTAATTATTTTGCAATGTAGCAGTAATAACGATTTAGGTCTTCATATTTTAAAACCATCTTCATATATCCTTCTTGGAAAACGTTTAGAGCCCGGTGATATTATTACAGTTACAGGTTACTATTCAGATGCAGGAACAGAGTAAGTATTTATTTTAAATTATAGGTATATAGGTAATTTTATTTAAAAAATAAAAAACAAATATTTTAGGTCTAGTTTTGATATAGAAAATGATAAATGTGATTGGTTTAATATGAAACTATCGGGATGTATTGAATATGATTTACACACTTCATTTGAACGAAAAAAATTAATAAGAAGAACAAATACTAATGGAAGTTGGGAATTTTTTGATGAATATTATCCACGTTTTATGAAGAAAGGTGAATTTAAATACAGTATTAAAGTGAATGTAGATCATTTTGTTGCAACATTAGATGGATTAAAATTACCACCAATGAATTTTTCTATACCTATTGATTCACTCACAATATTTAAAACATATGGTTTTATTTTTATTAAATCCTTTAATATTGAAAATGGGAATTCAATACATTTATAATTATAAAAAAAAGTGAATGTGAAACTAATTAATCGTGGTTTAAATTAGATTAGATCTTAAAAAAAAAATGAAATTCATAAAATAGTTATATTCGTATATTATTTATATATACATACCTATAGTATAATTTTGTTAGATTTTTATTAAGACTTATAATTATAAGTTCCAAAATAAATGCATGCTATATGAGTTACATTATAAGCCAATTATTTAATGAAATTTTCTTTAAATACTAATTAAATTTCAAATAAATCACAAGAAAAATTAATTTTAATAATTTTATTTAAAATTTTTAATTTAAAGAGAAAAACAGACCATTGTGATGATACCAATTTTATCATCTTTAAATTTGAAAAGAATAAAAGATGATTATACCAGATAACAGATGGCGTACATATAATTTAAGAATATATGAGTTTGATTTTTATAGTGTATTTAATGGGTTAGTGAAATCCGAGATTCAACAGAATCCTATCAGAAATAAAGATGTTCTGTTGTTGTTGGATATCCTGTATTTTTGGGAAACATTAATTTTTACCATCAGAACTATCCCAAAATATAGTTTATAGTATATAATAGTTTTTATCCTGTGATATTAATTTTTTTTTAAATATAAGATAATCTCAGAGATTTTGGGGACTCTCAGACTCTTTGAGCATTAATTAAAATATTATTTTCAGTGTCAGGAAATCCTAAAACATTGAGATTAATAAAAAGCTTTAGTTTAGAACAGATTCTTTCTTACTTTGAGATAAATATGCCAGAAAAGAATAACATAAGTGAATAGTTTCAAAAATTAATTTTGAAAACTCTTCAAATTGTAATCAGAACTATCTATCAAGTTCATAACCCATAATAAAAGAATATATTATGGTTAATTTTATTGCATATAACTGTTTAGTTTTGCTTGTTTTTTCATAAATTTTTTTAAAATATATTTATTGACTAAATCCTTATCAAAAAAAAAAATTAATTATTTAGAATCGAAAATTCTGTTTTTTCAAGAGTATAAATTTTTGTTTTAATATATACCAAGTATAGTAATATTAAACGAAAAATGTGATTTGTTAATTATTTTGATTCTACAGTTTTATTTATTTGAACTCATTTAAAACCACAAAAAAAAAAAAAAAAGTGAAGGACTAAAACAGCATAAGTATTAAACCAGATTAAATCGATTTGAAATAGTCGGTTTTTTCTGCAACAAAAATATAAGAAGAAGGTTAAAGATAATAAAAAAAAACGTAAATGCTGTTCAGTCAATGTAAGTAGAATTAACATATAGCACCTTCAAAAGAATACTATATGAAGTCAAAAAATGAAAAATATAAGTCATAATAGCAAAAAAATTCATGGTTTTATTATCTATACATTTTAGTCTAATCCAGCAGACAAAATTTAAGAAACTGACCGATTTACACTATTTTTAGCTACCTACTTTTTGTATGAAGATGATATTTGGTGAAAATGGCAGACTAACTCATTTGTGTTTATATATACTTTTTTTTCTGAAATAACTACTACATTTTAAGAAATATGCATTTGCATCTTTTACGATTCTGGCGGTTTTCTTCAGTTCAAATCTGTGATTATTAAGAAACTAATGCCATAATTTTATTTGTGCACTATTCAACTGAGTATTATTCCAGATGAATATTGCTACAAAAGTATTATTTCAAATGAATATCATACACAAAATATTTACTTAGTAAGTTGTAAAAGTGTTACTATACCGAAAATACTGCAGTCATCCTTTTTCCATACAAAAATGATTAAAATTTTGATTGTAATTTTATCGAAACCTAAAATTTTGAAATATGGCAGTTTCCCACTAGGCATGCGAAATATGAATTAAGGTAATTTCCTTTCCTGAGTACAAATTTAAATCTTATAAATAAGGTTAAAACAGGTTAAGTTAATTTTTTTCATCATTTTATTATTCAGTATTGTAAAAAATAAATACATTAATTTTACCTTATTAGGATTTTAGATAAAAAAGATATTCAGTACAACTGTGTACTACTGGTACACAACATTTCAATATAGGGTTGTTTTAAACATTTTGTTTCTGTATTATGTTGTATAGGAAGACTGTAAAGTAATTCTTTGAATATTTTATATTGCACACTGAAAAAAAATTAATATTATATAAAACGAGGAAGAGTGCAGTAGAGTAGACTGTGTCAACTCTGGGATACCCGTATGAACGTAATATATCCTGTTTGTATAAAACTTGATCATCTTTTAAAAACATTCAGAGTTTTAGTACCGAACTACAGAGATATATTTATGTAAATTGTGGAGTTGTATGATAGCTACCCAAATCTATTGCGCCTAGCTTCATTAAGTTCCAAGAAATGCAAAAAGCCTGAACCGGCTGCTTTAGACCATTCAAATTTTACAAAAGTTTTTGGCATGCAACTCGACACTTTTTCACTAAATTTCAGATAGCTAGCTTCAATAGACACTGAGTTATTTTCATTTAAAAAGAGAAGTTGTATGGCAACTATCCGAACCTGTCATGTCATCACAACAAAATTTTACAGAAGTTGTTGCCATAAAACTCGATCATCATTTGCAAAATTTCAGATACCTAGATTGAATAGACACTGGGTTATTTCCATTTAAAGAAAGAAGTTGTATGGCAGCTACTCGAACTCGGCGGCCGAAAATGCTGGAGTTAAATAGCAAAACTAACAATTTTGTAAAAGTGACGTAAAAAAAATTTCAGCCTCCTAACTCCTTTATTTTTTGAGTTATCATGCGGACGGACACTTAGTTATTTTCATTTAAAAAGAGAAGTTGTATGGCAGCTACGCGAACCCGTCGCACCACCACAACCAAATTTTGCAGAAGTTGTTGCCATAAAACTTGATCATCATTCGCAAAATTGCAGATACCTAGATTGAACAGACACTGGGTTATTTCCATTTAAAGAAAGACGTTGTATGGCAGCTACTCGAACCCGGCGGCCGAAAATGCTGGAGTTAAATAGCAAAACTAACAATTTTGCAAAAGTGACGTAAAAAATATGTCAGCCTCCTAGCTCCTCTATTTTTTGAGTTATCGTGCGGACGGACACTGAGTTCTTTTCATTTAAAAAGAGATTTTGTATGGCAGATACCCGAACCCGTCGCACCAGCACAACCAAATTTTGTAGAAGTTGTTGCCATAAAACTTGATCATCATTTGCAAGATTTCAGACGCCTAGCTTTATTAACTTCCAAGAGGTGCAAGAAGCCTGAACCGGCTGTTCTAGGCCAAACAAATTTTACAAAAGTTGTTGGCATATAACTCGACACTTCTTTACTAAATTTCAGATTCCTAGCTTCAATAAACACTGAGTTATTCTCATTTAAACGGAGAAGTTGTATGGCAGCTACCCGAACCCGCTGCACCAGCACAACCAAATTTTACAGAAGTTGTTACCATAAAACTCGATCATCATTTGCAAAATTTCAGATACCTAGATTGAATAGACACTGGGTTATTTCCATTTAAAGAAAGAAGTTGTATGGCAGCTACTCGAACTCGGCGGCCGAAAATGCTGGAGTTAAATAGCAAAACTAACAATTTTGCAAAAGTGACGTCAAAAAAATTTCAGCCCCCTAGCTCCTTTATTTTTTGAGTTATCGTGCGTACGGACGGACGGACGGGCGTACATGGCTTAATCGACTCAGAATTCGATTCTGAGCCGATCCATACCTTTGACACTATATCTAGCTCGACTCCTTTAAGGTGTCACAAACGTAATGGCAAATTTATTATACCCTTGAACATAGTTCATACGGGTATAATGATAATTTCATTTTAGTTAATATATAAGTTTTAATTAAAATGACGAAAATTTGAGCTACTGGTGGAAATTAACAAGAAAATTATATACCATTGTTTCATTATTTTATAAATTAGATCATAAACCATAGACAGTCAACAAAACTATATTTCATCTGTTGTAAAAAAAATGTGCAGGTGCTCAAGGTACAGGTTTCTAAAATCACCAAATTTTAAATTTTTGACCCTTAATAGTTCTTAAGCAAGATGTGGTTTACAAATAATTTTTCTGAAGTAGCTTATCTAAATTCTGAAACATTTTTCTTCTCTTAAAATTTCAAGATTTTGGCTAAAATCGTTTCGGAGTTAAGACGGAAATTTAAATACTAAATTGAAAAAAATTGTATAACATTGATTTATAAGGCTATAAAAATGTACTTTAGTTTGCTGTTTTTAGATTGAAAAAATGTTAAGAACCTGAAATATATCTACACAGATGAAGATGTTGTTCAAATTTTTAAAAACTGTAGATCCGTAATGGTTGCAGCTACATAAAAAAGTTATTGTACAACATTAATTTTTTTATGAAACTTATCTTTGGTTAAAATTTGATTGTTCTATTTTAAACGGTGTAGAAGATTTGTAAACAGAGGGCAGAGTGAAACTAATAAAAAAATTTTTTCAATTCCTTTTTTTGAATAATTTGCTAAAAACGAGCAGTGAACTTGTAGTGGAATTTTTAAAATAATATTGCAATCTTTCGATTACTTTTACTTTCAAAAATTACAATTTCATTCAAATTTACTACTTTTTAACATAAGCGATAATGGCACCATTATTGTTCAAATTTTACACAAAAAGTAAAACTGACAATTTTCATTAATTTTTAAAAAAACATTTGTTGCAGTTGTAGTAATATCTCACAAAACATTTATTAATGAAATTTAATTGAAAAATTATGAAAAATAGTGAAAGAAATATAATTGCAAAAAACTCTTGTATAAATTATATAAAAAAATAATAAAAAAATTAAGTTTTCATCAAAAGCCGGTAAATATGTATAAACATATTACATTTACATACAATAATTTACATTGTATTTATTTTATATATAATAATTTTCTCTTTCTTTATTCTTTTATTTCTTTAATTATTAATTTTTAATGTTCAATCGAGTACAGTAGTCTCAGTAGTCAGTAAGTACTCAGTACAGTAGACATATTTATTATATTAGTAGTACTCGCTCACTACTCGTTAGTTCAGTACTTCTTTTCTTTTATCTTTATAGTTGTTTATCTCTTATTTTTACATATTTTTTCTTTTCTCAGTATTTTCATTTTCACACTCAATTTTTCTCTTTAAATGAAAACTGCTATATACGTTTTATAGAAATATACACTGTTTTACAGTATACTATAGTATAATCAAAAGTACTTTGATTATTCTATACATTATATTGTGTATAAATAAATATTAGAATTTATTTATTTTAGAATAAAAAAAAATAGAAACAAAGTAAATATATTGTGTAATTATTATTTAATAATTAAGTATGAACACACTACATAATGCATATATTTATCAATTACAAACTATACGTCTACAATTTACATACCTATACAATGTCAAAAAACAGAATATTTAAAAAGAAAAAAAAGAGAAATTTATTTTATGTTTATAGTTTTTATGTTTTCGAAAATAATTCGGAAAATTTTTTTTAGTTTCATACAAACGGTGCTTGATTAAAGAAATGAAAATCGCGTTTGTTCAAATATTTTAAAATTTTTATACTATCTTTAAATTTAATGTATTGAATAATAATTATATACAGAATTGTTTTAATATTATATTTTTTAATTTTTTTTTCAATTTGAAAAATTAAATAAAATAATAAATTAAATAAATAAAAAAAAATAAATAAAAATGCCTGGTAAGTTAATTAACCATAAAATTTAAATGTCTGACAAAAATAATTTAAATTAAAAAAAAATTTAAACTAATCAGATAAGTGTTAAAATAAATAATAAATAATAAATTTTTTTTTTTTTTGAAATGTATAAATAATATTATGAAAAAAAAAAAATACTTTTCAATATAACAATAATGTTTTCTAAGTCCTTTAAATTTTTACTTTACTTTTCAATATTTTTCTATAAGCATATATGTATATGTATTAGTGGTAGAAAATATTTAATGTATTGTGATGAAAAATGTCAAAATTTTCAGTTAAACAAACAGCGTTTTGTATAAAAATATGTAAATAAATAACCATCGAAAATCATTTTCAAAATAGAATTAAAATAATAAATTTCAAGGAAAAAAAAAAAATAGAAATAAATATTTTAATAACGTAACATATCGGAAGTAAAACGGATATTTTGAATAAATTTTTAATTAATATATTCCGGAATATCGTGTGGAGATAAAATTTAACGGAATTGAATATGTACATTTTCCAATTTTTTTTTTTGTAATATTTCGTATTGTTAAAGAAAAAACAAGGTGTATGTAAAATCAAAGGTTTTTAAAGATGTACATTTTCAATTGTAACTACTTTTTCATTAAAATTATTAATTTTTTATAGAATTTTTTGTGTACGAAAAAATTCTGCAATGTCTAAAAATGATTTCTTCAGTTTTAAGGTAACTTATTGTCGGTTTATAAGAAAAGGCACGGTTGACACAAGTAAAAATATAATATTGTACCTTTAATATGTTTATGTTTTACTTACGAAAAATTTGCACATATGTGTAACTTCGTCCAAAAAAAAAATTTCCGATTTTTGACTTCCAATTAACGAGAATTAACGCTCTTAAATAAGGAGAATGGACTCTCAAAATGTTCTGACTAAAAGAATTCCGAAGATATGGAAAAAGAAAAATATTATGTTCACATAACGGTATATTTACATGCTAAATTGAGAAAAATTGTATTATTTTTATATTAATTAATAAATCTTAAAAATTTCGTTGGATGTTTTCGAATTGAAAATACATTAAGCAAAAGGGGCCTCGGTAGCCTAATGGCTAAGAGCGTATAAAATACGCTGTAAACACGGAAGAGTGTGCGTTCGAACCCCACACACGTCGTAAGAGTTATTTCTCCTTACGACATTTCGACATTTACAGCCACGCCTGAACAGGAAAGGCTGTGTAATTTCCTGTCCACATTTATGTGGCAGAGAAATGCATTAAAAAAAAAAAAAAAAACCAAGCAGTACTTATTTGAGATATAAACAATTATAATTAGGACTTTTTCTAATTTTGAGAGACTGTAGCTTTGTAATGGGTTGGACTACATTAAAAAGTTATTTCAAATTTTTAAAAAATTATTGTTGTGCTATTTAATTTTTTTTTGTTATTTAATTTTATGTTGTTAAGAAGAGGGGGAAACGACTCTTCATCTCCTTTGCACATGCCCAGCCTTGTTGGCTAAAAGAAACACCAATTTGGGGTGATAAGTCTTCAACAACCTTAGCGATCAAGTAGGTAAAAATGTGAAGAGCATTCTTCGCTTTGCAAAAAGCTTAAATTGATTTTAACGAGTGGGATAGAAAAGTTTTTATGTGACCAAATACGGTCTAAGTGTGCCTTTTTCGCAGCCACTTGAACCTAATATAATCTAATTTTATGTTAAATTATACTATATCTTCAGTTGTAGTAAGTTTAAGGAACAAAAAGTTATATAACTTTATTTTTAAATTATTTTAAGCATCATTAAATTGCAATAACTTTCATTCAGTTTTTATACACTCTGTTTTAATTAAAAACAAAAGTGATTTTTATTTTTGTCAGTATATTTTATTGTTGAACTGGTTGATCATAAAACATCTCTTTAGTGTTTTTTTTTTCGTTTTTAGATAAATATAATAAGATTATAAGATAGATAATAAGATTATTACACTTTTTTCAATTTTTTACAAAAAATTTTACGCAATTCAAAAATCATATTTAAAACATAAAAAATAATAAAAAATGAAACGATTTTACGGTGAATATTATAAATCGTGTAATACTTTATATCTAAAAGCATATTAAAAGATAATTACAATATATTTAAATAAATTTAATAACTCAAAAAATTTCGAGAGTCCATGATTTTATGAGGTTGGTTCAAAAATTATTACAATAATGCATTAACTTTATAGCAATTATCCTTCATATATATGTACATAAGTATAGTATATATGTACCTATATATTTTTTAAACTTTTACAAATTTTTAATAAAATTAAAAAAATATTTTTATCTTATCAAAATATTAATAACAACCAAAATATTAAATTATTTTATTACTTTGTTAATATTTTATTATTAATTTTATTATTATATGTTTATTCCGTTATTTCTTTTTTGTAATATCTGATAAGTGTGCTTGATTTGTTTGCTATCTAGATTATAAATAATAATTGTTATGGTTGTGATAACATAAAAATGTACCACTTATACTTGTACATATTATTGGATATAATGTATTTAGTAATTAAAAGGGTCATAGTTAGGGTAATGTTAGTATCATAGGTTCTAACATAATGTTTGGTTTAAAAGAGGGGTAAAGTTTGGTTGGTTCAAATGTAACACCTACCAAAGAGAATTCGCACTTTGATCTCATTGGTGTCTCTCGAGTTTCGTGTCTCGTCTACCAGCTGTTACCAAATCATATTTTTAACCATCTGACTCCATTCAAAACTACAACTTTTTAGATTTCACCTGTTAGATTATACGTAACTACTGCGACTAATAATTTCGGATTCATGTGAAAATTAATTTTCACTTAACCGTGAGTTTGAATAACAATAAATTAAAAAATAATATTTTTTATTTATTTTGCATTACATAATAACTAAATATATTTCAATACGTTTGATTTTTTTCTATTAAAAAAATACTTAAAGGCTCTTCAGATTATTTCTATATGTCATATCACTTTTTCAAATGTATTTCCCATGTATTCCCTACTATAGACATCCAGTCAGTCAAAAATGGATTAAATATCGATAGAAATCTATTTTGTGTTTATTATTTTGTATTCTCATTTGTATTTTCCTTGTATTTAAAGGTATAAAGTGAAATTATTTTAAATATTTTGACAAAAAAAAAAAGGATTTCTAGATATTTTATAATATAAATTAAATAATAAAATTAAATTTTTATACTGTCTTTCACTTTGTCTTTGTCATTTGATAATGAATATGGTTTTTGAAACGAATTTTTAAAATTAAATTTGACATTTGGCTATAGATATGTCACATAACATAAAGGATGTCAAAGGATTTTTTTTTACGTTCAGACTATATGATTTCTTTTGTATTGTGACACATAATGTGAAGTAAAGTCAAATCAAAGGAAAAAGTATGAATTTAATTAAGGAGTGTATCTGATGGAGTTTTTTTTTTAATATTTTTGTTTTTCTTTTTTTAATATTAAGAAAAAAACTAGTCCTTCTGATTTGCTTGAATAAACCACTATAATTTTACGTGTTTGAGTGTAGCGTTTCACATCACTTTTTTTTTGTGTAAACCCATTGCAGTCTGACGTCGAAAACAAGTTGTTTGGCAGCTTTATCTTCAGATCCCTTTTTAGATGTGGAAGTGTTCCTTTATATTTTTAGTATTAGAAATAGCAATTTTGTTGTTTTTTCTAAGCATATATATGTTTAGTGTACTTTCCGGGTGGTTCCAAGATTATGAAAAGAAATCATAATTAAATATTTTCGTTTTTAATAATTATAATACATTATATTTACCTTTAATATTGTAAACTGACATTATAAACTAGAATTGAATTTCAACAGAATTTTATTGATTATGTTTAAATATTAAAGTTTTCGATATATGTAGATTATAGATATAGTACCAATTTTAAATATTTATTTTCCTAATTAGCATCGTTATTTTTTTAATTGTAAATTTTGAATAGATTCCAGTTTATAATTTCATTTTTCTTGAAATAATATTATCTAAATTTTAATTAAAACAAAACAACTAATGGTATAATTTTAACACTATTTTGTTAATCAAAATATAGTACATAAAAACTTCATGTACATACATACATAACAAAATAGTTGTCTAATGTACATAATATATTTGTTCAAAATATATTATATAAAACAATATTACTTTCATTTAAAAATTTTAAATGAATCATACTTAATCTGTAATTGCATATACATATATATAATACATATTATATATATACTATATAAGTAGACATATTTAATCAAAATCATATGATCTGATTGTTTGTTTTTATGTCTATTCTCTTTTATTTGTTGTTCTATTTACTTTTAAAATTCAAATAATTATTATTGTTATTGATGATATGGTTTTTTTTTCTATTTAATTTTAGTATTATATCAATTAAATCTAAAAATAAATGTATTTTATTATAATTGAGTCTGTCAAAAAAATTTAAAAAATGTATTACTCATTATTTTAATATCTAAAAGAAAATTTTTGAAATATATTACATGTGACAATAGATGGTGGCACAATATACCATATTGTATAGTAAAATATTAAAAGAAACATGAAATAAAATATTATTATTTTAAATGACAAAAAATCAAACAATTTAAATACACATTAAAAATCTCAATACATTTTCTATTATCATAAAAAAAAAACAAAAACAAAAAGGATGACGTAGGCCATATATTGTTTATTGCCGGTATCTAAAAGATACACATGTGTTATACGCCCATATGTTCTGTTCTTATAAAAACAATTTTGTATATTATTATAGGTACATGTTCATTTACAACATAGCAAATGTATTTAACCTACACAAAGAAAATATTCATTTGTAGTAGTATAGAAAAACTGTTTTGTATTAGATGTTTATATTATATATGCAAAATAAAAAGTCAATATCCTTTTTATATTTATTAAGTCCTTTGGGAACTAAATATGTATATAATACAGTAAATGATAAAATTTGAGAATAGAAATTGAGAAGAGTAAAATAAACTGTTTTATTTTCTCTTTAATTTTAAAAAAAGAAAAATTTTGTTTTTTAAGAGAATTCTAAGATTTTTGTTTATTTCATTTTAAGTATATAGATATATTATAATATAATGAATGTTAATTATAATATTATAAATAATTAAAATTAAGGTTGTTTTATTTTTTGTTTAAAAAACTGCATTAATATATGTAAATAACCTTGTTTTATAAGAGTAGGATAGGTACCCTTGAGTTTTGTAAATAATTACCAAAAGTTATATTAAAATTAAAAAAAGTTAGAAGAATAAATATACAACGAGAAAGAATACAGTTGCCTTTGTCAACTCTTAGATACCCGTACGAACCGTTAGTATGTTCACAGCCTGTTACTCTGCTTACAATATTATTTTTTTCATATTTTAGTATTTTAAAATAATTTGGGTGAATTTTATAATTTCTAGAACTATGGGTTGTACATATATTCAAACTATATGTTTATACATTCTTCAAAAGCAGATTCTGACCTTCCACATAACGATTATCAATCCAAAACTTTTTCAAATATTCTATAGTACCTACCATTTAATACTAAGCGGTAAATGTATATTAAGTTACAAAATAGTAAATATAATTTTAAATATTATATTATATTAATGCGCACATAGTATATTTATATTGTTATAAATATATCGCCATACATTGCAATATTTCTTTAAAAATATTTCTATTCATAGAATAATTTCTTATAAGTACAATAAAATACATACATGTATATAAATACGGCGCTATTATACATCTATACTCTTATCATTCATTCATCAGTGACATATACGATATGTAAATTAACATGTTATCAATATCATATATGTATATCAATATCATATAAATAAAAATTCTTCAAGCAACCGTTATGTTGTTTATTTATTTACATTTTTTTGTACTACTTGTATTATATCCTCAACAATTTCAAATTATCGAGTAAAACAAAATGCAAAATATTCGTTAAAGAAATTTGTTAAAAAATTTGAAAAAATCAAGTAACACTTTCGTCAATTATAAAGTAACCCTATATTATTAAAAAAAGTTGTTAACAGGAATAAAAGTATAATGTTGAAGCTTTATTTTTTTATGTATTACTTTAAAAACATTTTTACAGGTTACAGGTGTTTAAAAATAAGAAATTTTCAGTTTTTGACCCATTACAGCTCCTAAACGGGGGGTGATACAAAAAAAATTTCTGAAATGACTCATACTTATTTTCAAAGATCTAACTTCTGTCAAAATTTCAGATCTAACTTATGTCAAAATTTAAGTTCCCAACTTAAACCGTTTAGAAGATAGAAGGGTTAAAGGATTTTGCAATAATTCAGTTTCGCATAACGGTAAATTACGACACCGTATAGCACAAGTATATATTTATTATATACATGTTTGTAAAGCTTATAATAGCACCTATCGTTTGGAATTCAGATTGAAGATATACCTTACAGAGCTTGTGTTATAACAATTTAAATATAGCGATTTTTTGAACTTTGGGGGGCTGTAGCTCCTTAACAGGTGGGGTTACAGAAATTTTTATTCTAATTATTTACGGACGGACGAACGGACGGACGAACGGACGGACATGGCTTAATCGACTCAGAATTGGATTCTGATCCGATCCATACCTTTGAAGGTATATCTAGCTCGCATATTTCGAGGTTTTACAAACGGAGAAGTAATTTTATTATACCCGATACTTATCGTACGGGTATAATAATGTATTTTTTTATTCTTGTTAAGTCTATATTGACCGCTATTATAAGTATCGAAAAAAATTTGAAGAAAAGTTTTGCTAGCTGACAATCTATCTGGAATTTTAGCTTTGGATTATAAAAAGGTATATGATTGAGTCTGACATGACGGTCGGATTTCTAAAGTCATTTTTTAACAATCCATGAGTTTTTGCAGTATTTGGCATTAAGTGATAAAAGAATTTTGATAAAATAATAATAAATGTAAATGTCCCCCAGGACTTGGTGATAAGTTCAATTTTATTCAAAATTTTTACTTTCGACTTCCCTAGACAAGCAAATCATAAAATAGGAATATTTGCTGACAATACATGAATTTTCAGTATGATACCATACTATTAAAGTTCACAATCTTGAAGAAGGATATAAACTTAAGTGAAATATATTTTTCATAAATGGAAAATAAAAATAAATATTTCAAAGACTTAGGTATTCTTTTTTAATAGGAAACGTAAGGCTGATTTATTACCCAAAAAAAATTTGATACTAAATAATAATGTAATTACATGCGAAGAATTATTAAAATATTCAGAGCTTCAATTAGACAAAAAACTATTATTTAAAACACATAAACAGACGGATGGATAGACGAACAGAGTGTAACTAAAAACCAAATTATTAATTTTTTTTTTAAATATTTTTTAGGGGTTTTATCATCTGAGAATAGTCGTCTAACAATAGCAGTTGCAGCTGGTATTGGATTTGTAACTGCAGCAGCTGCAGCAGGATATTGGTATCGGAAAAAATATCTGGATAATATAGTACCAATAAAATGGCGTAAAGTTGGTGAAGTAACAGATTTAATTGTTTATCCAATAAAATCATGTGGTGCAATTAGAGTTTCTGAAATTGGTTGTTCTAAATTAGGTCCAGTAGATGGATATTTAAAAGATAGGTAAGAATTGAATTTTTTAATATTATTTAAAAAACAAATTAATTTTAATTATTTTAAAGAATTTTTATGGTTGTGACAAAAAATGGTGAATTTACAACAGCCCGCAAACATCCTAAATTAGTTTTAATACAACCAAAAATTGAAAAAAATAGCGCAAAAATGAAATTATCTGCTCCTGGAATGATTGATATTGAAGTTGATTTTGAAAAATTATACAAAAAAGAACCAACGAAAAAATACATTGTATGGGATCAATCTATTGATGCTATTGATTGTGGTGACGATGTAGCGAAATGGATTTCACGTTTTGTATTAGGTGAAGAAACTGGTTTATGGTTGGTTTTCTATCCAAAAGATATTACAAATAGAGAAGTTCGTGAAAAAAATAAAGGTTTTGATACAATGAAAGTAGAAGATGCTGTAAGATTTAAAATTTGTTTAAATTTTCATTCGGTTATTTAATGAACATTTTTTTAGGGAGCTTTTCACGATGCAACTAGTTATATGCTTTTTAATGAAAGTTCATTACATGACTTAAATACAAGATTAGATAATCCAGCATTAATATTACAATTTAGACCAAACATTGTTGTTCGTGGTGCACTGGCATATGAAGAAGATTATTGGAAATGGGTTAAAATTGGAAATAATATTATATTTAGAAATGTAAAACCATGTACAAGGTGTGTTAGAATGTTAACTTTGTTATTTTAAAATATAATGATTTCTTTTTCCGTTTTATCGTTTAAGATGTATATTTACAAATGTTCATCCAGATACTGGTACGAGAAGTCCGGATGAAAATCCATTAAAAACATTAAAATCATATAGAAAATTACCATATGCTGGAGAAAGCCCAGTCTTAGGAATACATTTAGGTTTAAAATCACAAGATGGTAAAATATCATTAGGTGATTCCGTGTATGTTAATTGTTGAAACAATATATTAAAAACAGTTAAGAATTTTATATTTACATGATCAAAAATTTGTATAAAAGTTTATTTTTTCTACATTTAAAATAAAAAATATTTTACAGCTAAAATCTTTATATTCAAATAATTATGAAATACATAAACAACAAAACAAAATAACAAGTGATTTTTTAATTTTCGTAATTTTTAGGTATTAATTTTGTTATGTAATTAGATTTTTTCGTGTTTTGTTTAAATTTCGTTTTAACTTTTCAAATTTAAAACTGAAAAACATTGAAGGAAACCTAAAGCATATTCATTGTAAGTGCAATTACATTTTTCAGTACCATGGTCTATCCAGTTATAATTTGAATTTCGCATTTAAATTATATAGTAGAATTTCTAAGGAAAGAATTATTTATTTATTATTACATAGAAACGTGATGGAGATAAGAAAAAAGACGAGAAAACTTTTCAACAAAATAATGAGCACCCCAAGCAAAACGCATTGGGAGGAATACAAATAAGGTAGAATGTAAACCAACGGTTTTTAAAAGCGCATATTTCCAAAAGACAATAAAGACAAATACAAACTGTTCAGAACTGTGATTCCTCTCTAAAGGCGTGCTGGAGTTGTGAAACTGGAGGCGTGTTACTGGAGCTTTAATTTTTATATATTGCCGAAGTAAAATGTGTACAGGTGCCTAAGTTACAGGTGTTTAAAAATAGCAAATTTTCAATTTTTAGCCCTAATAGATCATAAACAGCGGGTAGTCCAAAAAATTTTTCTTAGCAAACTTATACTAATTTTAAAAGTTCTTTCTACCCTCAAAATTTCAAGCCCCTATCTAAAAGCATTCCGAATTTATGAGAGTAGAAAAATCATGCAAAATTTGATTTTCACATAACGGTAAATTTATATTCTAAATTTAAAAAAATTGTATAATTTTGATAATAATTTACAAAGGTAAAAAAAAATACCTGTCGAATGGCGTTTCCAGATTGAAAAAATGTTAAGCAGATAGGGCTTTTTCAAAGTTTGAGGGCCTGTAGCTCTGTAATGGATGAGGCTACATGAAAATGTTGTTCCACAAAATTAATTTTTTTATGACACCTACACATGATTTTTTTTCTCTATCTCTCTATCTTTAACGTAGAAGTTTTGTAAACAGATGGACGGACAGAGTGAAACTAATAAGCACATTTTTTCAAATTTTTTTGGAAATGTGTTAAAAAGCACTCAAAAACTGCAAAACAGCGTGTAAATCGGAAAAATAAGGCTCTGGAGAGAATATACTAAGCCTGAGCAATTAGAAAAAGTTATAGCAACGCCTCTAAACTGGGGACCCGCTCTAAAGGCTACGCGCAACAGGAACTCCTGGAGAGAAAAAAGGGACTATAGACAAATCTACGACGAATAGACAAATCAACGAGTATAGACGAATCTACGTGACATTCTGCTTACAAAAAACTTTTCCGTAAGGGGAACCTTCGCACGGTTCAGAACAAAGTTCAGATAGAATGAACGAGATGACGAGTCGGTCTAATCGTTACTGACCAGAAGTTATCCTGTCCAAACCGAACAAGACGTGTTACAAAAAAACTGATGCTTACAGACCGATAAATCTCACTTTCTCACTTCTAAGGTTTAGAAAAGATAGTAGAACTGGAGATAAGAAGGCAGATGAATCCAAGGTTATCCTATTGTCTACATGTAAACATAAAAGAGAAGTTGGTGGCCACTTCTTGTATTTTTTCAAGCCAACCAAATAAAACTTGTAGAGTTGAAATTGCCTACACAACTCGTGTTGAAATTTCTGTTTTATTCTAATACTTTAGCTATTCTTAATAAAAGAATGTTTGAACAAAGTTTTAATTGTATTAATTTAAACTTAAACTAATATTTAATATATTTAATTGAACAAAAACGTCAAATCAATATAAAAATAAAATTTTAACACAAAAAATATAGTTGACTCTTAAATTGTATCATTTAAAAACAAAGTCAACACAATTACAACACACATAATACCGATTATTTGAATTAAATCGTCTTTAATTGAAATTTAATTATAATATTTACTTTATATGTTTCGTCGCAAGCAGTTTCCTTTTTATGAAAGTCAATGAAAAACATCGAAAGTAACCTTTAAGTTGTTTCTTTGGGTATATTGTTTGAATTGGATTAACCAACTAAAACCACTTCTCTTTAAAATCAAACTTTAAAATATGGCCTTTAATACAAATGTACAGTTTATTTTTATGAATTAGGATACGGGAATGATGCTTTCAGAGTGTGGTTTAAGAAATTTAAGATTATAGTAGACTCCCTCATTTTCTTGGAAGGATTTGTAGGCATATTTTGCAGAAAGATTTTAACGTTCTTCTTAAACTTTATTATAATTTATTCCAATATCTGTTATAGCATTTAAATTTTCGATCTATATGTTCCAATAGCGATTAAAGTAATACGTTTTCAAGTCCCTTTCGTATTAAATAACATCATTTTAAAACAAAAAACAATATAATGCGCTTAAGTAAACTATGTCCACATATTTGTACAACTATTTTTGTCCGACGCTGTGTTCACCAATCTAAGTGTTCATTAATCTTATTCATCGTTTGTTTTAATATTAAAGCTTTACAACGCATGAAGATTTTTAACAAGTATTGATTTGAAAAATTAACGTAGTACAAGAGCATATAATAATTATTACCCTTAATTGAAGAATAATTAAATATTAAAATTATATTGTCCTAATTTGATTCATATGCTATAAATAAAATGATAATATATTTAATATAATATGTATAGGTATAAATAACAATCAATTTAAATTATCAGATTGACAAGCTTTAGTACAGATATCTTCTTATATAAAAAAAAAAAAAAATTATTTTAAAATAATTAATAATAAATAAAACAATTTGTTTTTTTTTTTTTTACTTATCCAAAAAAAAATTTATTGATTTATTTTTGAAAAAGTTTACGACTTTTTTTTTCAATTTTTTCAATTTTTTTACAAAAAAATTTTTTTTATTTATTTTATAATTTCTTAAAATATGAAATCATTTTTTATTTTATAAGAAATTTTATTTTTATCTATGTATGTATATATGTATGCATGTTTTTTGATTACAAAATTATTTTATTATTTTAAAAACGATATATTATACACATAATATACATATAGTTAACATACCTCCAAACAAGGATCAACTATTCTATTTTATTTTATTTGTTTTTTTTTTTTTTGTATATTTTATTTTATTTTTTATATATTTTTGTTTTTTAAAAAATCTTTGACTACCATTTCTTATTTATTTGCGTTTTTTTTTTGTTTTTTTTTGTTTTTTTTTAATTATTTTCATTAAAGATTTCTTAAAAATTAAATTTGTTTTTTTAAGCTGTTATATTATTTTTTACATTTTTTTTTTTTGACTTAAAATATAAACTAAAATATACGAAATATATAGAAATGAAATATTTTGTTTTATAACTTTTGAAAAATTTTCTAGAAACCAGTTTAATTTAATATTAATTTAAAAAAATTAATAAAAAGTATTTGAGTGTTTTGTTTTTTTTTTTGTTTTTTGTTTATTAGTTTACTTAAAAAAAAAATAAAACTTTATTTTTAAAAATACTTTTATTAATTTTATAAGAGACTATAATATTATTTTTATATTTTACTTGATTGACAGTTAGAATTATATTAGGTATATGACAATATCAAAAAATGTCACAAATTAAAATTAATGTCAAAATTTATTATTTTTTTTTTGTTTGTTTGTGTTGTGTTTTGTATTACATAGAATAAACATTAAATTTTATATATTTTGTATATTTTAGTTCGATTTTTAATTTATTTATTTTTTTTTTTTTTTAATTTTATTTTTTAATTTTATTTTTTCTTTATACATTTTAACAACGAAAACACTAATTACCTAAAAATATACAATATAAGTTTTATTTAACATATTAAAAAAAATAAAAACACCACAGTCATAATATTCTATGTAAAAAGAAAAATTAAAATTAATAATATAGTTTATGTAAAAAAAAATTTATAAAATTATAAAATATAAATTTAAATATTTGCTTTTTCTTTTAATATATTTTTTAATAAATATTTTGGAAATTTTTTGTTTTGAGTATAATATAGGCAAATTTATTTATTAAGCTGTGTGCCAACTGCTAATCGATAACTTTTTACTCAATTTTGATTTATCGAAGATAAATTTTGATATAAATGTGGAGAATAGTTATTTTAAAATTTTACCTAGCCATGAAATAATAAATGTCATTGCTTATTTTATTATTATCGTTTCAGCTCAGCTTCAATTCATATTATTTGATTCAATAATTTTAAAAAAGTGTACATATTTATAAATTTCGAAATTTTTGTTCATTTGTAAACAATTTCTTAAAATAATTTAAAATAAAAATAAAAAATTTTGACGAACTTCAATAATGCTGTTAACATTTTAAATGTCAAAATTTTGTTTTCAGTAAAATTTTTGACATTTAATTTGGCACAGTAAAATTTTGTAGTAAATTGAGTAAATTTTTTTTTTTTAATTCACCGCAAATAAAAAGTTGTCAATTAACACACAGCTTTAGTCAGAGGGGGAAAAAAAATAGTAAAATATTATTAAAATTTAAAATATTTAAAAATTCATAAATTCGTATATTAATATATTATTAAATAGGTTTACCAAAATAAAATATATGTATGTATGTATACATATATAAATAATTAATTTAAATAATTTCGAAAAAAATTCAAACGAAATCAATTAATTAAATATTAATTTTAAAATACATATATATATGTGAAATATATTGCCGAAGTAAAAAAAGCAAATTTTTAAAGTTTAATTTTAAATTGTGTTGTATTTTTTTGTTTTTTTTTTTTTTAAATTATTTTTAATTGAATATTGAATATTATGTTTTTAAACAATATAATAAAGCAGTTTTATATTTATTAAAATTATATTATACAATACAATATATATATATATACTTATATGTGTGATTGCAAATCAGTAGAAATACAATAAACAAAACAAAAAAAAAAAAAACTATTTACACCTTAGTATTTATTAATTTAATATTACAATATAAATGTTATTGTTTTAAAATATATATATATATATATATATATATATATTGTAGTACTATATATATATATATATATTTAACTTTTTCTACCTATTTAAAAAAAATAATGTTTTGTATATAAGGAACAAATAGAATTAAAAGAATTTAAATACATAATATAATACATAAAAAAAAATTTGAAAATATAGTAAGTATGTATATATTTTTTTTAAATAATTAGGATATTAGAATTAAATGTTAGTAATTCTAAACTCTAAAGAAAATATATAATACAAGTATATATGTATGTATTGTAAGTATGTACTAAGGGCAAAGTGGAAAACTAAAAAAAAAAAAATATTAAGTAAAGAATTTTTTTAAAACAAATTATTGTCACGTGTTTTTTTAATTTTTTTTTTTTTTTTTTTGAATTTTTGATTGTTTAATTTAGTTGACATTTTGTATGTATGTATGTATGTATGTATGTATTTACAAAATTACTACAATCATTTATTTAATTTTTCTTTTCAATTGTAGTTTTTAGTGTATAGGTGTTAATTTGGGTGTTTAATTGGATTTTCTAAATATTTTCTAAATACATGTTTTGGTAAATTTTTTTTATGTTTTTTTTTTTCTTTTAAAAATTTTTCTAAAACATCAATTTTTTGTTTTTATACTTTTTTTTTTTTTTCTTTTATATAAAAATCAAAAAGTAAGTCTTATTACAATATAAATATGAAGTTATGAAATTTTAAGAGTTTGTCATTTTTTTTTTAATGTTTTTTTTATTGATGTTTGTTTTTTTTTTTTTTTTTTAATAAAGATGAGGATTCTGAAGAAGGTTTTTTTTTTGTTTTTTTTTATTTATCTATAAATAGTTTTGTTTTAAATTCCATTTTCTTCTTTTTACCATTAAGACCTGGATATTGGGGCATTTTTTTTTTTTTTTTGATTATATTTATGATAGTTTGAAAAAGAAAATTTATTTATCGATGTATGTATATATGGATGTATATACATTAATTTAAATTAATGCTGTAATAAGTCTTGCTTTAAAGTTGACTAATCTTTCACTGGTAGCAGCAACACGCTAAAATAATAAAAAATTTTTACATAAATAATGTAATGCAGTTTAGATTTTTTGTTTTTTTTTTGTTTTTAGAATAGTAATCAGTAATCACTAATCATAATCAATTTAGATATGTATTATAAAAATTTTCTATTTACCAATATTAAATCTTGTATAAGATTAGCGAGACCACGATTAGCTAATACAACTAATCTAGTAACAGGTCCGGGAATACCTTCAGAATAACCAGTACTGGTGGCATCTGGTTTTGGATCACCATCTTCATCAGAATCAGAATCAGTATCTGAAGAAGCATCATTATTACGTTGATCACCACCTTGTGTTTGAACACTGCCAGAAAAAAGCTAATAAACAAAAAAGAAAAAAAAAACGTTAGAATATTTAAAATAGATTAGTAATCTAAAAAAAAAAAAAAAATTTGACTATTTAGGTTATATAAATATTTTTGAGAAGCCTTTTATGTATAATTATAAGCCTTTTTAAGGGTTGTATTAAAACATATTTAATTTCATTATACATAATATAAGTATATATATATATAATTTTAATTAATAAAATATTTATTATAAAAGCGTATATACGCGCAATTTATTATTGAGAGATAATTATATATACATATATTATAATGTAATATTTTATAGAGGGTGATTCGTAAGTAAGCGTATTAACATAAACTATCGTGCAGGGGATGATGTGTAGACAAAAATTTTGTATGGGAGTTATATTGTAGGCCCAATAGTCTTTATTTCGAAAAATGACCATAACTTCTGTTACAAACAAAATTAAATCATTTTGAAAAATTTTTTTAAAGGCATGAAAAACCTTTTCTATTAAAGACCCACAGCTTTAAAACCATTGGCCCACAAATTAACCCCCATACAAAACTTTTGTCTTACACATTATCCCCTACACGATCGTTTACGACAATGGACTTACTTAGATATCACTCGGTATTTTTAAAAAAGCGTATATATTTTACAAAAGCTTTTAAATTTTTTGTTTTAACATGTCTTTGTTTTGTAATTTTATCCATTTTTTATTTCAATATCCTAAAATACATTTAAAATTTAATTTTTGAAATTACTTACCGAAAACAAGAAAAATATTTTTTTTTTTTTTTTGCGTCTAAAATAAAATTTAAATTTTTATCCCAAAATACCTAAACTTAATCTTAATTTTAAAAATATAGGTAGATTTATATGTATATTATACAATGTTATGTGCATAAGGATATATCATATATGTACAAGATATCGAAAACACAAGCATTTATAAATTGAATAAAATAAAAACGACACAGTGTAACCGTATATTTATACAAATATAAGTAAAAGGCAATAAATAAATATATGTAGGTTTGTATATCCATTCTCTAAATGATTTTCTGTTTTTTTTTTTTTTTTTAAAGTATATAATGTCTAGTTCATTTGTCAAAATACATTTTGTGTTATGTTGTATGTTCATTAAAGAAATTTTAAGTTAGTATATTATTTCTATACAAGTTTATAACACCTTTTGGTTATACGTTGTATTATGAATTGTCCCTTGAAAATAAAAAGTGGAATCATAAATAGGAAATTTAAGTCAAAAAACCAATTTTAATATAAAATTTTAAAATGCCAGTCCCCATCATATTTTATAATTGTTTTTTCTTTTTTTTTTTGTATTTCAATTAAAATTGATATAAAATCAAAATAATTTACCCCTGATTTTATATAATTAAAATTTTTATTAGAATTTTTTTTTAAAAGATCATTATTTATATGAAGATTATTTTTTGTATTCTTTTTTAATCTGTAATCATTGTATTCATCTTCAAGTTCATGATTTCCATTAAATTTAAATCTATAAGAATTTTCCAAGCCGAATTTATTGTCATCCGAAATCCTTTGATTATAATTTTTGCCTTTAATTTTATTCACTGTTTGTCCAACGTTATTTGTTGTGTTCTGTTATTTAGTACACATTGTTCGTTTATGTAAGTATATATATATATATATTAGATATTATGTAAGTTTGTATGTTAAATTGTATGTAATTTAAGTTTATAAGAAAATATATAACAAAACCTAAAGTAGATTAAATATAAATTTTGAAAATCATTTCAAATCGATTTAAATCGTTTCAAATAAATAATGCCAAATGCGTTAATTCAGTATGGCTGAATGAATACAATTTAGAAATATTATTTACCTGACGCTTACAAATTAAGTTTTTGTTAATTTTTATTGGATGAAAAATAAAATTGATGAATGACAAATGATAAAAAATAAAAATTTACAAAAATTAGTGAAACATAATAAAACCAATTTAATTCGATTTCCGATTAAACATTACATTCCGAATTAAAAACAAACTGCAAGTAGGAATTTAAAGTAAATCAACTGTTAAATGATCTTTTGATAGTTGTTTTGAAAATATAGGGTGTTTTTTTTCTTTAGAGTCGCGGAGAAATTTAAATTGGCAACACTGTTTTCTGTGACATGACAACTGATTTTAAATTTTTTTTTTGTAGGTATGTTTGGTTTGGCAATTCATCATGTATAAATAATAGACTCACGCAGAGCAACGTGTGCAAATTGTTCAAATTTATTTTGAAAAACATGATTCAATTCGATAATTTCATTTGAAAATTTTGTACAGTGATGAATCACACTTTTGGTTAAATGGCTATATCAATCAACAGAATTACCGCATTTGGAGCGATGATAATCCACAAGCCATTAACGAAAAACTATTGCATCCAGAAAAAGTTACCGTTTGGTGCGCTTTATGGGCCGGTGGAATCATTGATCCATATGTTTTCAAAAATGATGATGGTCAGAACGTTACAGTCAACGGTGAGCGGTACAGAGACACACTAACTTTTTCGTGCCTTAATTGGAAGGTATTAATGGTGCAGACATATGGTTTCAGCAGGACGGCGCCACATACGCGCAACACAATTAATTTACTGAAAGAAACATTTGACAGACGATTATTTTCACAAAATGAACCTGTGAACTGGCCACCTCGTTCATGCGATTTAACGCTATTAGATTTTTTCTTCTGGGACTTTGTAAAGAAGGTCGCATATCTACGCCGACAAACCAGAAACAATTGAGCACCTGAAAGCCAACAGTCGAAGCGTTATTACAGCTGAAATACAGCCTGATTTATTGCGAAGATATTCAAAAATTAATGACATAAAATTATCTGTCAAATAAAGGCAATTTAATGGGTATTATTAAAATCAAAAAAATGTTTCTGTGTTTTATTTTAATTTAAAGTTTTCCGCCTCTGAAAAAAAACACTCTATACTTTTTAAATAATTTTTTGTAAACATTTTGTACCTAGTTTTTGTAATCTACTTTCATCCTTGTCATTCAATAAATTATAATTTTTCTAAAAGCTTTTGAATTTCTTCTTTTAATTCATTTATGCATTCTAATTTTCATATTTTGTAATGTTTGTTTTTTAGTTTAAATTTCTTTATAAAATTATTATACTATTCTAATTAGTTTAAAGCTTTCGTTGACTAATGCGAAATTAGTTTAATACATATTTAAAATTTATTTAACAAATATAATAAACGTAATTCTTTTTTTTTTTTTGTTTTTACTTAAAAAAATTCTTTTGTCGTTAAATTTGATTAAAATATTAAAATATTTTAATTTTTAAGAGAATTTTATCTTTTAGGTTAACATATTAGCCCAAATACTTACTCTGATAATGTCGAAAAGGAAATTGCCAGAACCAGCTCCGCCAGCTCCACCACCACCACCTCCAAATAATCTAAAAAACAAAAAAAAAAATATTTAATGAAATACAAAATTTTATATAATATACAAAAAGAAAAAGGATTTTTTTAACAAATTAACAGAATTTATAAAATATTATATACAAACCCTTGTCTTTTGTTACGATCATCACCATCAACATCATCTAATGAATCTAATGTTAATTCATCAATAGCTGGAGCTTTTGATTCTGATACTTCTTGATCTGTTTTTGGTATATCATTAACTGCTTCACTATTGATACTATTTGCTAATGCATTTTCGTTAAGATTTGTTTGTCTTGCGACACGAATTGTTTCTTCTAATTGTTGATTGATTGCATTCAAATCAAGTGAATTTTCGCTACCACCAGCTAACTGTTGATTTTTATAAGTTGTGTTTATAAGTTGTGCAAAAATTGAACATCCAAAATGAACGATGTAACAGGATTGTAGAATATAATGTAATTTTTGTTTTTTTTAATATTTATTTTTCGTTAAGTTTATTTTTTTTTTAGTTAATTTTTTTTTTTTGTATTTTCATTGTTGTTTTTAACATTTTGAGTTTATATATGGTTTCGTTATGTTTTTGTTTACCGTTTCATTTTATTTCATTTTACCGTTGTTGTTGAATTTGATTTAATTTGATGTTATTATGTTGAATAATATGTGTGTGTTGAATTCATTGCAATATGTTTTAAAACAATGTATGTGTGATTGTATGTGCATTTAAAGATTTTTTTTTTTTTTTTTGTAAAAAGTTTTGTAGAGTGATTAAGTGTGTAGAGGCGTTATTTTAAGGTTTTTTTTAAATAAGATATAAAACAAAACAAAGTACAAAATATAGAAGAAAGAAAAAAGAAGAAAAAAGTAAAAACAAGCATGAATTAAAATAATGATAATAATATTTTTGTTTTGTATAAAATATTATTTTATTAATTTTTTTTTTTTTTTTTAAATGATTAAAAATTTTGTCTAAAATGAATAACAATCATTAAAATGAATTTAAAAAAAAGAAATAATTAATAATATTTAAATAAAAATAGTAATTTGTAAAAAAAAAACAAGTATTTTTTTTTTTTTTACGATGCATTAAAAAAATTAAAGAAGTACATAAAGACTAAAAAGTAGTAGTAATATGGAATGTAAAAAAAAGAGATGTACTCTAATAGAGAGAAGAAAGAAAACAACTAAAATACAATATGAGTCCTGCATTTCCGAGTATTTTAATCGGTTTTTGTTGCAAGATTTTTTATTTGCAATGATATTTTTTTTTTTTTTAATTTTTCAAATTTTTTCTCAATCATAAATTAATAACTACAATGACAATATTTTTTATTTTTGTTTTTAATAATCGATTCCTTAAACCCTTATACAAGAGATGATAAATATACTATAGTAAACAGAGTGAAGAACTTATTATGGATGGATAAAAAACAACTTTAGTAAAAAAAAAAAAAAAAAAACAAAATGTAAATATGAAGACAATGGGGTCGAATGCATAAAACTGATTTAGTTAGAACTCAAATCTTAAATTTTTAAACAAAAACTGCGAGTTCAGATCGAAATTTTTTTTGAAAAAGTAAGATTTTAGCTCAATCTCAAGCTTAGTTTTATGCATTCAGCATAATATTTACGAATTTTAACTAAATACATACATATATTATATAAACTATGTGCAATTCATTTCTTTCATTATAAAAATTTTAACGAAAGAATTTTTGTAACAAAACAAAACAGACAAAAGAATTTTAAGAATAAAAATTAAAGAAATACATTTTGAATATGTGATCTTCAAAATTAACTTTTATTCTTAAGATATCTTAAGTTTTATATAAAATTCTGATTAGTTTTTTTTTTTGCATTAGTAGGTTTTTTTTTCTAATCAAAATTTAAAATGTATAAGTATGGTACATTTGCACACAGTCTAATTTAGAAGATTTTTTTTTTTTTGTTTTTTAGTTTTAACTATACCAATCAAATTAGAACAGATATTATATTAAACAACAACAACAAAAAAAAAGAAAAACTAAATAAAAAAATTTAGTATAAAAGTATATGCGACATGACAAAATGACGTTTACTTTTTTTTTTTTTTTTTTTTATATTGCTAATTAATAATAAGAAAGATTTTGTAAAAATGAGAAAAAAGACAGAGAAAGAAATTATAGAATTTAAGTCTAGTCTAGAAAATAGTTAAAAGATAGAAAATTCTAAATATTTTTTTTTTAGATTAGATAAAAAATATATATGTATATTAAGTTTTTAGAAAATTAAAAAAAGTTTTAAAAAGAATTATTCTTTAGAAAAAAAAAAAAAAGAAAATTTTAATATTAACTTACTTACTATATTTTGACGTTTTTTTTTTTAAAGAACACAAAAAAAAATTACTTTATTTTTATATTTTTAAATTATTAAAATCTATTTTATTAAAATTTAATTTAACATTAATTCAAATTTATAATTACAAAAAAAAAAGTTTAAATTCTTATAAACAAATAAAAAAAAAAAAAAATAAAATAAATATATAAATATTTTTCATACATTGTGTATGTAAATTAAAACAAAATAAATTATAATTAAATATAAAAATTGACATTTCTATTTTAATAACGGTTTCTCTATAATATTTGTCAACTGGTAAAACGTCATTTTGAGAGAATGAGAGTTTTATTAATGAAAAAAAAGGAAAAGTTTCAAAATAATTCTTTATTTTTGTTTTTTTTTTTTTTTTTTCGAAGTAAAATCAATTAAATTAAAAAGAAATGGTGAAAAGAAATGATAAAACTAAAACAAAAACAGAAATAGAATGAATGAATTTTAATGAGAATATTTTTTTCTCGTCATTTAGATAGAAAATTTAATCATATTGCCATTAAATAAATATATATTTTCGACGTTGTACTATATATATGTATATATATATATATATATATATATATAATTATTGGATAATATTGATGTTTTCATTGTTGTAAAAATTAATAATTGTTGTTGCTGCCGCTGGTGCTGCTAATGTTGTTACTGCTGCTGTTATTGTTGTTGTTGTTGTTGTTGTTACTGTTATCATTGATGATATCACTAATAAGAAAACCATTATTTGTTGAGTTTAATTGTAATATTATTCTATCAATAATATTAACAATTTCATCTACATCAACATCTGAATTTAAACTTTTCAAATAATATTTACGACCATCTCCAGTATTGTTATTATTATTATTATTATTAATATCATTTCTATTATCAATATTTATTATTGAAGTAGTAGAATTATTTAATAGATTAAGAGGAGTCGTAGTATCATCAAAAAGTATTGATTCAGTTATTGTTGATAAAGAAGAAATATTATTATTAAGAGTAGTAGAAATTGTAATATTAGAAGAAGAAGGAGTACTAATACTATCATTAATATTATTATTATTATTAATATTGGTAGTAGTACTTATAGTACTAGTGGTAGTAGTAGTAGTAGTAGTAGTAGAAGTAGAAGAATTTATAGGAGATGTAGAAGATGTTTCAGCACTCACTTTTGTTTCATTATCTTCATCATTTTTTAATGAATTTTTATCATCATCATCATCATCATCTGGTTTAAAAGTTGGTAATTCAACTTTAATACGTGTAGCACTATCACTATCTGAATTGTTTGAACTGCTTGAACTGTTGCTTCCACTATTACTGCTATTATCATTATCATCTTTTACAACGTCATCATCATCAAAATCAGCATCAAAATCATCAGCTGGTGATGGACGATTACCAGCATTACCTTGAATGGCTGTACGTAAAACGGTTGGTCCTATTGTACGAATTAATTGTGCTACGATTTTGTTAACTTGATCTTCAACTTGCTATAAATTTTTTTTTTCATATTGTTTTTTTTTTTTTTTTTTTAATTTTTTATTAATTTTTTAGAAAAGAAAAAAAAAATTAAAAATTTTTTTACATTGGCTAGTTTTTTTTTTTTTTTCGTATTTTTAAGTAGAAAATTATGAAATGTTCTCATAAATGAATATAATATAATTTGTGCTTAAAAGAGTGAAATATAAAAGTGAAATGTTAATGACTAGGTTCTATACGCACTATTTTTCATTTACTTTTAAGATAGTTTACAAGTTTTTATTTTTCAGGTACAGGTAAGGTATAGGTTTGTATAGTTAAAGAAAATATAAACATGGATTGCCAAATAAAAGAAACTAATAGAATTACTAACATAGAGATAATATACAGTTGGGTTCAAAATAATAGTACAGTTCTTCAATAATTTACATTTTTTAGTTGAAGTAATTAAATTATTAAAATTAGTTAACAATTAGTTTAAATTGAAAAATTTTGTCAGTTAAAGATTATAAATTTATATTTTGCTAAAATTTGAAAATATAATTCTTTACAATTGCTAAATTTTCGAATAGTTCCCATTGAATTCTAAATTACAAAACTATGTACATAAGAAAAAATTTGAAAAACTCTTTTTAGTACATTTAGTACATTTAGAAGAAACTCTTTTTAGTACATTTATTTACTCTTTTTAGTACATTTACTAAATTTGCCTATTAGTTTCACTCTGTCCGTCTAGATGTTTACAAAACTTCTACACAGTTTGAAATAAAGTAATAAAAATTTAACTACTAAAAGTATCACAAAATGATCCATTTTGTGGGATAACTTTTTTCTACGGCATTTTAATTTACCGTTATGCAATTTTTTACAAAATTTTTAAATCCATATTTCAAACACTTTAAGTTAGTGGAGTTAGATCTTTGAAAATAAGTATAAGGTTTTTCAGAAAATATTTTTAAGTCGCACTCCGTTTAGGAGCTGCCCCGTAATTAGGAGCTGGAGTCCGTAATGGATTAAAAACTGAAAATTTCCCATTTTTTAAGACCTGCAACTTGAACACCTATTCAACTTTTTTTTAAAGTAATATATAAAAATTAAAGCTTCAATATTATACTTTTATTTCTGTTAGCAACTTTTTTTAACAATGCAGGGTTACCTTAAAATTGACGAAAGTGTGACTAGATTTTTCTCAATTTTTTTTAATAAATTTTTTTTTTAATCGATTTTTTTCGAAATTTTTTAGTTTTTACTATTTTACTATTTACATTACTATTGTAACTATTTACCTAAAACTTATCATGAAATATTTTTTAATTTTGATAATGTGCTTTTTCGAAAATTCTTAGTTTTTTTATTACTCGTTTTTTTTTTTATTAATACAAATAACGTTGAAGTAAAATACGTAAACTGAAAAATATTTGTGTCGCGCAATAAATTTATGTATTTAGTTTCTTACATAAGTACGAATTAATTACAAATTAAATTAAAATAAAGATAGATACGATTAAATTATTTCAATTACCCATCAGAATCATCAAAAAAATTTAAATAAAAAAAATAATTTGTTTTTTTATACTTAAGATAAAACAAGACAGTAAAACCAAAATGTTTTTAATTACACACATCTTCAATGAAAAGGTAATAAAAACAGTTTAGAATTATTGTGACATGCACGAAAAATAATTTTTTATATAAAAGAAAAAATTGTGAAAAATTGTGAAAAGAGAAAGTCACTTCAGTCTTTTGGCTTTGTCTTCAAGAAATCCTATATAAAAAGTAGTTAAGAAAAGGTGTTAACTGTTAACACATGTAAAATATAAATATTGAGTTTTTAATTTTTGAGTTTGACTTTAAACAAAATTGTACAATTGCCTATAAGTTACAGATGTCTAAAAATAGCAATTTTTTTTTCCTAATCGCTCTGAAACAGAGGTAGGTAGAAAACAAAATTAAGGTACTAATTAAAATATGTCGAAGATAAGGAGATAATAAATTACTATAACAAGACGGTATTTCATTTGATTATATATGTCACTTATAACTGTAAAATTCTCCCAATTATATGTTTTTCATGCATATTTTAATAAAACACATGGGTGCTGCCAGCCTTTTACTTCTACTAAACAAATTACTGAAATTCTGATTTTGTAACCAACTCTAAAATCTCTAAAATCCCCAAAATCCCCAATTATATTGTTCCCGCATAATCAAATAAAATACAGTCATATCATAATACAGGCAGCTTGCAAAAAATACAATCAAATGTCACTATACAGTCTACAGATAAATGATATACAGGCATATGACACGCTCCCAAACGGTTTTTTTTTTCAACTAATAGGTCAGAATAAGCCATACACACAACTTTATATAAATTTTTTATAAATATTACGAATTTTATTACATAAATGTTTATAATTATTAATTATCATGCAAAAAATTCAGACTAATATTTTTTCAGAAAATTATAAATATTAAATTAAATAATTCAACATAATTCAAACAGGTTTATTAGTTTTCAATTAAAGTCTAAAATCAAAAAAAAAAAAAATTATTATTATTTAATAATAAATGCATCAAACAGATCTTTCAATTATACAAAAAAAAAAAATAACAGAAGCAAAAACAAAAAAATAAAAAAATTATGCAAGTAAGGCTAACAACATCGAGGACATCGAAAGTTGTACATTTAATATAATATGTTTTTTAAACTCAATCTGTTTAAAATATTTTTATTTTTTTTTTATAATAAAAAAAAAAAAAAAAAGTAATTGATGAAAAAAGTTTTATTAACACGTCATACGACTTTTATTTTTTATTTTTGATTTTGTTTTTTTTTTTCTGATTCAACTCAATTTTTCAGAAAATTTCAACGGACTATTATTTTTTTTTTCTTTAAATTTAAAAGTTTAACTAGGTATAGGTAATTGGTTTCAGGTAAAATGAAAATTGAACTTTGAATTTTATAATATAGGTGATAAACATTTTTTAATAGGTAATAAAAAGTTTTAAACAAACAAGTTTTTTGTTACACAAAAAAAAAAAGGAGTTGACGTTAACTTAACGTCATGATAAAAGAAAAACAAAAAAAAAAAAAACGAATTTTAAAGGATTTTAGATATGAATAGAAATTGTGTTAAAGAATTCGAAAAAGACTGGAAATATAAAATATACCTAATTTTTATTTTGTTTCGTTAAAAAAAAAATTAAGAATATAATTTTTAAATTTCCTGTTTCTTGTTTTATTTAAAAAAAAAATTTTGCGTTATTTCTCGAGTCGCTTTGACGTTTAAATATAATAAATAATTTAAATACGACTTGACTAAATGAAACGCAACGCAAATGCGACGCTAGAGTAGAGCTACTTTATACTTTTTTTTGTTTTTTTTTTTTAGTTTATTTTATATGGCTTGTTGTTTGTCATTGACAATATAATTTTCATCATTTTTACGTACATAATTTAATTTCTTTCATAAAGCGACACTGACATTTTATCATAATTTTATTTAAAAAGCGGATCTAGGGATGACGCTATAAGCGAACACTTGGTCATCATTTTTACTCAGAAAAAATAAAATTTTGACGGTACCGAATTAAATTTTGACATAAAATATGGTGAATATTTATGTTAAAATTTTGACATAAGGAGTTATAATTTAAATATAGTATATGTATATAGATAAATCAAAAATACTTTTCTTTTAATATGCTGTTTTAAACAATTGTATGCTGAAACAATTGTTTTAAATTGTTGACAATCTTGAATGAATAATTTTGACAAAAATTTTGAATGCCAAAATTTTATTTTTTATTTTTTTTGGCACCTCAGTACATTATTTTTTCAACTTATTTTAGGGAGCTTGGGTGGTCTAGTGGGTAAGACCGTATGAAATACGTTGTGCACACCGAGAGAGTATGGATTCAAATTCCACACACGTCATAAGAATAATTCTCGCTTACGATATTTACAGCCACGCCTGAAAAGGAAAGGCTGTGTAATTTCCTTCACACATTTATATGGCAGGCGAATATATACTAAAAACAAAAAACTTATTTTAGAGTATAAGTAAAAAGTTATCCATTAGCACATGAAGAAGTAAAAATAAAGTATAACGTATACATTAAAACTATTTTCATCTAAACAAATCGATTTATATTACATAATATAAAAATTGTTTTATTAAAATGTGTTTATTTTTAATAACATCAAGTTATTGAAATATATAATATTGGTATTGCCAGCCAGCCTGTTTTATTGTTTCGGTATTTTATTTTTCGTTAAAATGATTTAAATATTTTAATTTAATTGATGCAATTATAAGTTAAGTTAAAAATTTTAAGTTATACACAAAACAATTCAAATTATTTGGGTTTGGATATTTATATCAACTATCATTAAAAACAAATAGATCTTATTCCTTAAAAAACAAAATTCATTTCTTCTGTTTATTTACTATTCATTTCATCAATATTTTTTTTTTAATTCATATTTAAAATTCTCTTTAGATGCAAAAAAAAAAAAAACGTTTTATGAATAAAAAATATTGTTGGTTAATAAATAATAAAATGATTTATGAAAATCATAAAATATCTTTTGAAAATAAATAAAAAATGTATAAAACAAAAAATAATTATTAATTAATATCCATTGATCATTGTTTTTTTATAGTAATTAATTCAAGAGAATTGAACAGATAATTGAAATGAAAGTATTTTTTAATAGTGTCTGTAGCTTTTATACTAAATCTTGATCTGAATACTTAAATACTGAATAATATAGTCTAATGTCATCTTATTTTTTATTATTTTGTTACCCAAACAAAATATTTATTTATTTATTTATATTAATATTACATACATAAATGTAATGCAATATTATTGAACCATCGGCTACCAAAGCACTAAACAAAGTATTTTATCAAAGTATTTTCTAATAGTATAAAAAAACATAGCATAAATTTAGGCGAAAATATTTTAATATACAAATAAATAAAAATTCATGATTATGATTGATTTCAAAATGATATTTCAAAAGGAATTTTAAAAAATTTAATAAAACAAAATACTTGACTATTTGACTATAGGCTGTCAAAAGTCATTTTCAAATAAGAAGTGATTTACAAGCTTATTACCCGAGGAAGTGTGAAATGAAAACCAGCACAGATTGAAAAATTTTTAATTGAAAATAAATTCCTTTTGCTACCTAGTATTCAACTTATAATAATTTTAATAGTCATGTATTATCCTATTTAAATTGTAATATTAATAATAATTAAAAAAATATATAAAATAAATTTTCAACTATAACAATAAAATATCTTACGAAAAAAAATTTTAAAAATCAATTTTTGATATTAAGGACTATTACCATCTATATATAGTAGATCGTCTAGCCTATTCGCGTAACGTTCATCTAGCCTATTCTATTTTACGTTTATTTAAGAATAATTGTATTATATTGATGGATAATAAATAAGGAATTTAAAAAAAAAAAGAATGTTCATCTAGCCAATGGGTCGAATAGATAAAACTGAGTTTAAGCTCAAACCTAACTTTTCCAAAGAAAAATTCAAATTCAAAAGTAATTTTTGTTTGAAAAAGTTAGATTTAAGTTGAAGCTCAGTTTTATATATTCGCATCAATATAATAGAGTAACAGTTTTCTTTTTAAGGATTTTATAAAATATACAAATTGGATCCTTATTAGTGTTTTTTTTTTGTTTTAGCCAATAAACGGATGTCTAAAGAAACAGTATACATTTATTATTTACTTTCAGATTAACCAAAATCTGTTTATGTTTATTCTTTTACAATTACTCTTTTACACTAGTACAAAAGAAAACAAACAAAAAAGAAGAAAATTTGTACAATCAATTATAAAAAGTCAATTACTTTATTTATTTCTTTTAAAAGTACTGAATTCTGTTATCATTTACACAGTACTTCAGTAAATACATTTTTTTTTTTTTAATACACATTGCAGTTAAACGTCGCGTAACATCATATAAATTTAAAATTCATTCAAACCCGCAGTAATTATATTTGACCTTTGATTTTTAATAAAATATCATAATTTTATCGCTTTTAAAATATCGCTTTAAGATTATTTAAAAATATCGCTTTAAGATAATTAAAAAGTATCGCTTTCAGTATATTTAAATGATTTTTAAACTTTATTTAAAAGTATTTATAGTTTCAAAATCATATAAATCATATGTAATAATTATATGTATATGTACATATATATTTATTTATACCGATTAAATAATTTTTGTATATGATAACATTAATATGTTGTATCTATAGATTAGATTGTATATGATATAGAGTTTTATAAATCAAATCATATAACTATTATAAAAAAACAAAAAAAAAAAAAAAAAAAAACAGGGTAATAATTTTTTATTTCCAAATTTTCTATATGTAAACCTGTCTTTTTTTTTTCTTTTTTTGTTTTATTTTTAAATTGGTCAAAAAAAAAATTAAATAAAAACGGAAATATGATTTTACATATACATATTATTTACTGAAGTTTATAATTTGTTCGGAAATGCATTCGTATATATATATAAGATTTATATAAAGGAATAAAATTTTATTTTATACAATTTTTATGTAAGTATATAATAATTATATATGTACAAATATTATGTTTCTTTTTTTTTTTTTTTATATGTATATAATGATTGATTGATGGTTTTTTTTTGTAATTTTATTGCGAAATTTATGATGATTTTATGTAAACAAAATAAATATTTTTTAAAATTTCAAAATTACCTTACTAATTTCTGGGAATAAATCTCTTAATATACCAATTGTACGTTTATTTCTTTCATTAACATCTGATTCATCACCTAATGTTAGAACATCTAATTCCTAAAAATAATAATAAAAAAAATTTAATTAATTAATAAAATTTTTGGTGCAAATAATTGGTTTAATTTTTCACTTTTTTTTTTTATTTAAATTTTTTATTTTTTAGAAATACGGCAAGAGACGCAAATATATATAAATAAAATAAGGCTCCGTTTTATAAGTTTTTACTTGAATTATGAATCTTTTTTTTTATAAAAATTTGCTAGGGGAAAAAAAAAATCATATTCGGTTATGAGTATAACATAATATGAAGCTGCTTATTTGGAAGCGAGAAAGTGAAGAACAACAGGAACAATAAAGCAATATATTAGAGTGTTTTCTATATAAAGGGCTCACTTTTCACATATTGTACAGGGGCACAGATGCCTATTGCGATTATTCCTTTTCAATAAAGTTTTCTAACAATAATTACAAGAGGTAGTTTTTCTTTCCTCTACATTTTAAGAATAAAGAGAGTTTCAAATGCATAAAAATTTTTTAATATGTAGCTATTATAGCTTTTAAGACTTGGTGAATACAAAATTTTGATCTGAGGTATCTCTAATACTTATAATTGAAGATTTTCATTTTTACTCGTCTCAAAATTGCAAAATAAACGCATAAAAAACTCGGATTAAGATTTCGAAAATAAAAAATGTACTTGAATGAATAAAATAAAATTAAATTTATAGGTAAAGCTTTGTTCTACACTACGCTTTGTTTGTCTCTTACGCTCTAGAACAGCTATGATGACGTAACACAATTTATTGAATTTCGTTTGTTAAGTGGACGTCGGGTTTGTGGAATCAAAAATTATCGCATGTATTCGCCAAAGTTGATAACTCATATGTGTACAATTTCATTAAGTTTAAGAATAAAATTAATATGTTTCTTCAAAATTTCCCTCGAAATTTTCTTACCTATCCTATACATAATCATAAATATTTCCTAAATCCGTTTTTTCTATGAATCCTTTCCAGATTCCTATATCAATAATCCCATAAACCAAACTGTATATTTGTATTATAGGTCTCAACTCAAAATTTGGTCTAAAAGAGGTTTGGTTAAAATTCAACACAATTGGGTGGATCAAATCCTCGAAAATCCTTTTGGATAAATAAATTTAGAAGTTTTTCATCGATTCTTGTAAAAAAAAAAAAATAAACTGAAAATATTATCTAAAATGTGTAATATGAAAATTATTTAATTGAAGTAATTAAAAGGATTATACTTTTTGAAAAGGTTTTACAAGAGTCAAACAAAATAATTGAAATCATAGAATACCGAAAATTTTTCCAAAAAAGTAAATAAAAAAATTGAGTAAAAACGAGATTTAAGATGTTCATTACATTTTCTATGGTGTAATGTTTTTTTTTTTCCTTTAAACACAATTAATATTAAATAATAATATACAGTTTTTTATTTTTTTATTATTTATTAAACAAATGTTACCTGTTCAAAATAAAGTCACTTTAATTAAAACTTAATTGATTAAATTAATACTAGTATTATTTTTAACGAATAATTAGAGTACAGTCCATTTAAATAATAAAGAAACAAAAAAACTAAAAAAAAAAAAACTGATTTCATTATTTTAATTGATGTAAACAGCTAGTTGCCTAATCTTAATATATGTATGTATGTTCAATTATAAGGAAGTTTGAAATTTCCAATCTTTTTTTTTAATTTTTATTAGTGTTGACTTCCTTGATTTGGATCAACAATTGTTTGAGGTGGATTTTTTTTTTTGTTTTTCAAGAGTTTATATGCCCTCTTATAAATCCTTTTTTTTCTTCTTCTTATTACTTTAAGTTATGACTTGAGACTTTTAAGTTTCCTGTTTTTTTTTTTTGTTATCTTGATAGGAGTTGTTTTAACAAAATGATTTAGTTTTTAGTTTTTTATTTCTTCATCTTGAACTAGATTTTTACAATACTAACATAAAATGTTGGGTATTTGTTTTTTTTTTTATGTTATATAACAATAATTTAACATTTTCTATATTTTTGATGATCATGATTTTCCGTGGTCAAAAAAAATCGTTATAATATACATTAATGAAAATAATACAGGTATGGAAAAGGAAATAAAAAATAAATATTTTTAAAACTTGTTTACCTATACACTGAAATTTATTCAAATTTTTTTTTGTAGATTTTTTGTAGAAATTAAGGAATTTCTCTAAATTTCTATTGAAATACTTGAAATAGTATTAATTTTTTTTTGTTTTGGCATTCTTTAAAATTTGGTTAACAAAAATTACAACTTATATGATTAAGGATTATATCAGACAACATATAATGTGCGGTATCACGTAACTTCCGTAATATTTTTTAAGTTACCTTGACAAATTTAACGGGTTTTCAAGGTTTTTATTAAATAATAAATAATAAAAGCAGCTGATTATAAATAGATTATGTGAAGGATTTTTATTTTAAATCCTTGAAATCATGAAATCTTGAAAACTCGTTAAATTTCTCAATGTAACTTATAGTAATGGTATGAAAATTACATATTCATGAAAAAAAAACTATATATTTTTAAGATGATACATTCTTGAGTAAAAGCATATTCATAGTTCATGCTATTGACTCAATACAGATTTGTTCAGCTATAAGTAAAGAAATTTCGATACATTAACTACCTAATAAATACAATAAAATTTGGTCACATATAAATAAACTTTTCACATATTTGGTCACATATAAATGAATAAAATAAATAGTTTGGAGTAAATAGCAAAGAAAAAGAAAAATGGAATATTAATAATTTTTTTTTGACGTGTCATATAGTAACTATATATATACTATATAGTATTCAGGACCGGATTAAAACAAATAGATGCCTTTACTACTACAATTGAATAACCTAAATAAAATTTATTTGTATGAAGTTTTTTGCACACTACAAAAAATAAGTAAAACATATTCGACTTTGCAGAATTTCTGTGGTGTCACAATTATCATAATGTTATAAACAAGTGCTTAGTTTGCTTATAGGTTAATCACCTACACAATATACTATCCAGTGATGATAGTATATTGTGTATGAAGAGGTATCGGAAGGAAATAATTGGCATGACTACGAATAATAAGAAATTGAACTGGTGTAAAAAATATAGAAGATTTAATGCATTTGGTAGCAGACCATCATATGATGACCAACGTTCAGTATTGGATAAGCAGCAGAAGAAGAGAATAGTATCATTAAAAATTTTCTTAGTAAAGCATAAGTTTCTTGGAATTTTAAAAGTATTATATACATTCCTATTAGATTTTTAATAAAGTACATAATAGTTAATAAAATTACCTTAATCATATTATATAAAAAAAATTATTTATGCAATTCTTCAAATGTGAATTTATAATACGATCATATACACGAAGATGTCTTTTATAATTTCATATTGGCGGCAATGGTATTATCATCCACAAACGACAATGCAACAAAAATTAAGAAATTTTTTTTATAATTATATTTGTGACTCTACATATAATTTATAAAATTGATTCCAATTACTCCAAAATGACTCCAATTAATTTACAAAGAAAAAAAAAAAATAATAAACAAGAAATTTAACATAAAAAAATGATTAAAGTTTATTGCTCTAATCTTCGAATCTCTAAGCTTTTTTTTATTGTTTTATTCAATATTATATTTTGATTTTTTATTAAATAATTTATTCCTAAATTTTAATTTTATTTTATAATTTTTAGATTATGATAAAACTTACAACTAAAGATTATTCTAACCTACTCTAAACTAAACTACCTAATTTTTTAACCTATAAATGTTCTAGCCATCAATAAAGAAAATTATTTTCGTATTTCTATCTTTTAAAGGAATGCAAGTACCATATTTGTTTATGTTATTATTAGGGCTCAAATTTTTTGCCAAAATAATTAATATATTTAATGTTAACAACAAAAAAAAAATTTAATTTAAAGCATTATTGCAATAAATTACAAATATTTTTTGTAAATTTTCTAAAATAAAAGATTAGCGGTTTAGATCTCAACAAATTTTTCTACATGCAGAAAGATTTTTCGACATCGACTGATATTATTGGAGCATACTTAAATGCAGATATTTCTGCTGTGTATCGTATTTAGAGATATCTGTCAATTCATTGACTTTTTCATTGACTTCTTAAATATCTTTTATAGCTTTTAATATTTTTAAATTTTTATTTTTTAATGAAGGAAGATATAAAAATTTGTTGCCTAATATTTTTCATAGATAGCATTAGTACGAACATAATTTGACTATTGGTTAATACTAAATACTTAACAATATTATATTTTTGGCATTTTTTCAGAAAAGTTGAATATAAAAATGCTTGAAAAGGTTTTTGTAAGAAAAATATGCATTTATATTTATGCTAAAAAAGGTTTTTGTAAGGAAAATATGCATTTATATATGCTTAAACCTAAAAATCCTAGCTCTAGCTATTATGGTTATTTATGATGTTCATTTTGATTTTCATTAAATAATATTCTCTTATTAGATACTTTTGTGTACCTATATATGATAACATAATATTGGTACTTTCTGATCATTTTTATATAATTTTTACTTTTTTCTAAATACATAAAGGCTTCTAATGGTATCCATCCTGTTAATAAAGTACTTTTTATTTATTTATCTCTTGGAAATTTATAGAGAATGATATTTAACTGTGATAATTATTTTAATTGCTCTATTAAAGTGTCTTTATATATTAATTTTATTATATCTTTGTTTATTCTATTAATTCAAATTCTATTGCAATATGACTTTTTTCATATATAATTTTTTTTGAGATATAATGAGTCGTATGCATTAAACTGAGGTCAAAGTCAATACTTTCCCAAACAAAAACTGCAACTGAACTCATAGCTTTTGTGTACACTCAGTTTTTTGGTTTTCTATTTATGTTAGTACAGTCTGTACCTTAAAAGTTTTCTTTCATATTTTTATAGTAATTCCATTACTGATACGTTTATATTGAAGCACTGGACGGGCGTCCAAATGTTAAAATTGTTTTTATTAAGCTTGGTATTATTTTCATGTTTTGACTTCTATGTTTATTAAAAATGTATTGTTCTTTGCAAAAAAAAAAAAAAAACAATAGTGGTATGGTAAGTATAGTAATAAAAAAGTAGTAATAAAAAGGTAGAATTATTCATGGAGAATTTTTTGTGACTTCGTAGCACAAATTATCGAAATACATATGATATACAAAGTTTTATAATTAAACTTTTTTTTTTTTTATTAAATGAAAATATATATATTTTAAAATTATTAATATATAAATAAATAACAGATTAAAAATAGATCAGAATATAAAAGAAGAAATAAATATGTATAGGTACTATAAAAAATCTGTCGATAATAAAAATATCATTATAACTAAAAAAATCAAGCTTTTTAAAATGAAAATTTTTAATAAATCAACTTTAATTCAATAAAAATAACAAAAATATCAAATAAAATAACCTTTAACGAAATAACGATTAACCTTAACCTACTTAATATTGTTTTTTTTTTCACTTTATTCAAATTACTCATTTTACCATCATTTAAAAACAAAAAAACCCCTAAACTGTACAAAGAAAACATCTTAAATTATTGAATTATCTAATAAAAAAAAATGGAAACAAAAAAAAAAAACAGTTTTTAATTTAAATTAAATTTTTAAAGACAGTTCCATAACAACACAACAACATATCATAAAAAAAACCAAAAAAAAAAACCATTTTTTTTGAAAAATTCAACTTAATTCATTAACGTTCACATCAATATGATTATAATGAAAAATTGCGTAATTTTGTTTTTTTTAACCATCATCTTTTATCTACCTGTTCTCTATATTTAAATTTTTTTTTTTTTATATATATCTACATATAACTCATAAAAAAAAACTAAATAAAACAAAAACATAAAAATGTCAGAAATGTCCAATTTCCGCTTAAACTTTACATTATGAATTTTTAGATATTTTGGCATAAAGTTTATCGATAAAACTGATACCTAACAACAGTAGTGTATGTAGATACCTACAATGCGTATACGTAATATTTGTTAAAACTCATTATTTTTTAACTTTAAAAATAAAAAAAATAAAAAATAGAAATAAAAGGTTAAATAACCGTGTGAAACCAGCAATTAAAATTTATACTTTCTTTTTTGTATCTAACATTTAATTTTTTATATTTTTGTTTTTTTTTTTTTTTTTGGTGAATTTAAATTTATTTTAAAATGTTTTAAAAATTTAAACAAATTGTAAATACATATTTCAAGTTATAATTAAAAATTACAATCCTTTCTAATTTTTTTTATATTATTCATATTTAAAAGATTTAAAAGAATCTTAAGATACGCAAAAATGATACTTAAAAGTTTTAATCAATAATTATCACGTTAAAGGGTGTAATTATAATTCTAATCTTTTTATTTTTCAAATTTCTTATATTTAAAGGAATCTCAAGATACTCTAAAAGGATATTCAAGAATCTTAATGAATATCTATTGCTTTAAAGACCATAATTTTAATCATCTTTTTAAAGAGCTTTTTATATAGGAACTTTCAAACAGATAACAATATTTTGATTTTAGATTTTTGTGAATAAAAAAGAGGTTAGAAAAAACAAAAAGTTATACGAGAGTAGTGTGGGAGCAAAAAATAAGTTCATCCAGGCGATTTTAAAACTACTAAATATTATCAGTATTACAATGTTCGAATAAATCTTTACAACTTTCCTTCATCTTATGTTACATTCAAATTTGTTTTTAAGAAATCCCAGTATCATTGCTTTAATTTTACTAGTGTATTTATTATTGCAAAAGTTATTAATCGGACCAATTTAATAAAAATTATTTTAAAAAAGGAGTTCCAGTTTCGATTAGAAAAAAATTCTTATCGTCACTCATAAATTTTTTTTTTTTTTTTTGTGCACTTCTCTGCCACATAAATGTAACAAGGAAATTACACAGTTTTTCCTTTTCAGGCGTGGCTGTAAATGTCGTAAGGGGGAATTATTCTTACGACGTGTGTGAGATTCGAACCCACACTCCCTCGGTATTTAGAGCGTATTTTATACCCTTTTACCCATTAGGTCACCGAAGCCTCCACTCATAAATTGAATGCAGTAACATTAACTGCTTCTAATTTTTCGAGTTTTAAATAGTAAATGAATTAAATAAAAAATTGCTAACAAAATTTAAAATATTGAATTTTCTAACTATTAAAAGTTAAAAGTTATTTTTTTTTTTTTGAAATGTAACAAGAATTTATTAAACATTTAAATTACACAAGCTAACTTAATTAAAATGACAGTAGTTATCATGCTAAAATGTTAAAAATTCTGTTGTACAACAAATCAATACAAAATTCAATTTTTGTTTTTATGTAATAATATTAATTTTAAATTTATATTAATTATGTAGTTTTAATTGTTAAAACACCCAATTAAAATTTATTGCTCATAAATTAAAGAAAAAAAAAAAAAAAACAATAAATATTTAGAGAAATATTTTATAATTGATTTAAGCTATAATTTAAAGATTTTAATTTTCTAACCAACTATTTTTGTAGGGATAATTAAGTTTTAATTTTTTTTATTTATTTTGGTTTTAAATACTGCAGTGGGATATTATAAAGCCATAGGTCCTAAAGCCATAATTCACGAAAATTGCTTTATGACTCATTTAAATGGGACATAAAACCATATGGCATTATGTCTCATTCGATTAAAATTATTTTAAAATAAAATCAACTGAACTTAATTAACCAACTGTAAAATCCGTCCTAATTATTTTTTTAGGCTGCCGTAATTAATGTAGAAGGAACTAATGTAAAAAAAAACACCTAAAAGAACTAAAGTCGAAATTTCGACTTTAATTCATACCATATTTTGTCTATTTTAGTGCATATGAATTAAAATATAGAAAATTATCGACTTTAGTCAAATTTTAATATTTTTGTTTTTAAAAATCATATGAATTAAATAAAACTATCTTAGACTTTAATTAATTTTCAATAATTATTATATATTTTGTAAATTGTAATGCGAAGACAAATTATTTACTGTTGCAATCAGCATTATACGTTTTTCTTACTTTCCTTTACACTTTTATAAATAAATTTTTTTTTTCTAATGGAAGTTGAAATCTTCCGAAGAGTAAAGACATCAAAAATTCCTCCTTGGTAGTGTTGTAACCAAGGTATTTTGTAACCAAGTCTAAAATTTCTCCAAATTCAAAATCGCGCACATACATATTTTGTAGAAGACGTATAACTCAAATTTTGTAACCAATTCTGTCCCTAAGCATTCTAAAATCGCTCCTAATTATTTTTATTACATACATAGTTCAAAAGACCGTTGAACAAATAAATAAAATTCTGATTTTATAACCAGCTCTAAAATCCTTTCTATAATTATTTTTTATGTACATATCTCAAGACACTGTACAACAAGACATTGTACGCTTAACGTTTTAAAAATTAATTATGGTTTTATGACACAAATTTTTTTTTATAAAAAATGTGGTTTTATTACCCATTCAAATGAGTCCATAAAGTCATATTGGGCTTTATGATTCATATTAAAAGGTCATAATGCCATATTCATTAAATTTGGCCCCATGACACCTTATTTTTAAATACTAACTACAAGAAAAAAAAAAAAAACAAAGTATTTTTAACTTTATGTAATTTGCCTAATTAATTTTAATATTAAGCACAAATTTTTTACTAGATATTTGAGATATTTGACATTTACGATCGTGGTCATACTTAATTTTTAATTTTTTTTTATATTTTATTATTTAATTTAATTTTTATTTATTTTTTTTTTCTTTTAAAATGTAAATTGAGAAAATAAATTTTAAATTTTAAACATTTTGAACAGTTTGATGTCGCATCGTGGGTAGTTGAGTGCTTACTTTACTCGAAAACTTCATTCCGAAAATAGCAAATTAGTTTAATATAATTTTGCGTAATTTTAAATCAGATTAAGGCAATTGGTTTATTGTATCCATATTTATGGTAACTAATAAATTAATGTATACCTCTTCGTATTTAAAAAAAAAAACAAAAAAAAATTAATTATATTAATTCATACTTTATAAATTGCAATATAAAATTTTAATATATATTATGGGGATTGAAATTATAGTGTATTTCAGAAATTTGACATTATATTACCGACTTAGTAAAGACCATATATCTTTTGGTAATTCAAGAAAAAAAAAAAGGAGTTCTATAAATAATGAGTGTATTTAATTGTTATTCAAATATCGATTAGTGGTACAGACTTTCAGATAATATTATTTATAGAAATTAAGATAAAAATTGACTTTTAGTTCACTTTTAATATTGTAATATTAATGGTGCCGATTGAAAATATTTATATAAAATTTTTTTGTATTAAGAAATGCAATTAAAATTTCTTCAATATTTTATAATGTTCTTGGCTTAAAAAGGAACAAAATGTCCGTACTATTTAAATCTCTCTCTCTTTTTTGAATGGTTTGTGGAATGGTTTAGAAAATAATTTTTAAATAAATGAAATTCTTTATTTCAATCAAAAAAGTTTTATTTAGAAATTTTAATTAAAAAATTTCAAAAGTAGATATTTTGCTACAAAATTATTTGAATGTAATTACTTTATTTATTTTTTAGTATACTATCTAATATAATTCTTAATATTTTTGAACGCCTATAACTATGCAATGTTGTTTTAAACAATAATTGAATTAAAATTTAATTTGGGGGGCTTCGGTAGCCTAGTGAGTAGGTGTGTGACATATTAACCGAAGGAGTGTTGGTTCAATCCCTGCACAGGTCGCAAGTGTGTTTTTCTTTACATACCCCTCTTACGACAAAATATAATGTAAATATATAGTATATAATATAAACAAAATTAATAATATTGTAGTAAATAATTTACTAATAGTATAAAAACCTATAATGGCCTTGGTAGCCGATGGTTCAATAATATTGTATTACATTTCTATATGTAATGTAATAAAAAAAATAAAAAAAATTGAAAAATCTCCGTGTTCTAGTGGTTAAACACGTGGCTTATTAATCAAGGGAGTACAGATTCAAATCCTGCACATGTAATAAGTGTTTTTAATTAAAAATAAATCCCCATTGCTATCAAATATTCAACCTATAAAAGAAAGAAAGTAAAAATCATAAGAATTGACTTCTTGAATTGAATTCTTCTAAAATTGATTCGAAACAATTATGATAGAGGACAAAACACTCCCAGAAAATGATTTAATATAACATATATTCTACCAAAATGAGGTAAAATGAGATACATTAAAAAGGCTCTTCTCAACAGACTTATTACCCCTGAACATTTTATTTAATTTTTTTAAATAAAAACGGTTATATTCAAAACCAAAATTATGTACTTAAATTCTATACCACTATAATAGTTGAAGGATTGCATACAAAACTATCGAATATAATTCAGTAAACATGAACGGTGATTACTTAAAATACCTAATAAAATACGAAAAATGAAAAATAAAAAACAAAACTATTGGTGGTTGGAATCATCATAATTACAATAATACATATTTATACAGAACAATAAAAATAATTTAGGTTTTTTTAGTTTTTTCCCCTGTCACATAAATAAAATTACATAATCATTCCTTTTCAGGCGTGGCTCTAAATGTCGTAAGGCGGAATTATTCTTACGATATATGTGGGATTCGAACCCACACTCCCTCGGTGTTTTACAGCATGTTTTTATACGTTCTTACTTACTAGACCACCGAAGCCCCTAATTTAAGTAATAAATAAATAAATAAAGTAAATTTAATTGCTTATCTGTTAATTTTTTCCATGATTAGTTATGAGAAATAAATTCTTAGTAATTTAAATTTTCATTAAAATTCCTTGGGAAAATCTTTATGCGAACTATACATTTTATTTTTTTAAAAATCAAATTCTACAATTGAAAAACTGAATAAATTTACAATTTTATATATAAATTCTTATACAATTTTATTTTTATACTTCTATACATATACTGAAGTAATAGCCACAATTTAATATAACTATATATCATATATAATTTAACACAAAGATCTAAAAATCGAAAAACCAAAAAAAAACGTTTAAAAGGGGGTTGTTATTTTTTTATTATTAAAAAACAAAAAAAAAAAAAAAAAATATAGTCACGTACAACAACAATACATTATTTTATTGAAGTTGTTTTTTTTTTCCTTTTTTTTATTGCAGGAGTTTATCTTTAATAAAAGTTAATATATTAATGTAGACTAGTTTTTAAATACATATTATAGCGTTTTTCTTTTTTTTTTTAACGTAAAATATCAATTTAGTTAAGAGTTTTTTTTTTTTTTCAAATATTTTCCTCTACAATTTTATTTTTGGCTATGGATACTAAAAATTTCACTTTTTAATATCACCACAAAAATGAAAAACTATATTGAATGAATAAAACAAGTCTTTTTGCGTTTATTGTTAAAAAAGTTTACATTTTGTTACAATGCAATAGTATTAAACGCTTAAATATATTTAGTTATATGTTAGTTACATGTATAGTATTTCTGATAAATAAATACTATGATTAATTTCATTTAATATTTCATTTTGAGTACATTTCCAAAACAGTGCGTATTAGCTTAACTCTGTTCATCCGTCTGTTTAAAACACTGCTACACCGTTAAAGATAGAGACCGTAGAACAATTTTATGGCATGTAGCTCATCTATTACAGAGCTACAGCCCATCAAACTTCGGAAAAACTCTTTGACAGAAGTTTTCTTTTCCTTTATAAATCAATATCGAGATTATGTAATATTTTGTAATTTACCGTTATAAGAAAACCAAATTTTGAATGAATTTTCTTCCTTCATAACTCCGGCACGCTTTTAGATAGCAACTTGGAATTTTGAGATAAAACTTTTAGAATTAGTATAAGTTTCATAAGAAAATTGTTTTTGTACCACCCCCTGTTTAACAACTATTAGGGCTTAAAAATTGAGGTTTTCCTATTATTAAACTTAGGCATCTGTACAAAAGTCTTTCAAAATTAAAGGCAAAATCTAAGGCTTTAACTTTATAATTTTACATGTGCTAATGGTTTTTCTTAATTATGTAAAGTTGCCTTCAAATTTTTTTTTTTTACACGCTACGAGTCTAGAAAAGTTTTCCTTTTTACAAAATTATTGTAGGTTTGAACAAGAAGCAGAGGAGTTCAAGGGAAATATTAACATAAAGGAGAATTGGCGGGTAATTTGGAAACAAATCTGAATAGGTTCTTTTTGAAAAGTTGCAAATTGTATAATGGACCATTTATAACAGAGAGCAACACGTTGGATGGAAGCATGTTACACATTTTAGCGGTTCTCACAATAAAAAAGTTTCCATAACTAGTTTTAAGCCATCTAGGAATTTCCACGGTGTAGAAATGAGTACTTGAGGCTCCCCTAGTGTTGCGTTGGAATTGTTTAAGGGGAGGCGTTATTGATTTCAATTCAATAGAACAAGTGTCGTTATACCTACAAGATATCGGTAAAAGAGAGATAAATTTCCAATATTTCGAAGTGAGTTAAGAGGAGTAAAGGTTCCCTGAACAGTAGCGTCGCCAATCAGGCGTAAGACACGATTTTGGATTTTGTCTAGGTAACCTAATGATGTTTGAGCAGCGTCAGCCAATATGTGAGAATTATACTCCATCTTAGGTCGAATATATGCGTTATAGATATTGGCCAGATTACAAATTAATGAAAGTGTCTCTTTATTTTTTCTTATTATATGAAATTTTAAGAAAATTTTCAAATTTTGGTGCAGAGTTACATTTCTAAACAATTTGAATTGTTTTTTTTGGAAATGTGCGCTTTTAAAAATCTTTGGTTTAGATTCTGCCTTGCTTCCATTTTATTTTGTACAATTTAACGCACCTATTAGTATGTCATATGAATTTAAAATTTTTTAAACGTTAAATTGTAATGTTAATTTTTTAAAAAATATTTTTAGTATACCTTTAACAATTAAAATAGTTTTTAATAGACTGTCCATTTAAACATAAGATCAAAACAACTTAAAAGTATATTTTATTTTAAGAGTTTTCATATAAAAAATTAACCTTTGGTTTTATCTTTTCTTTTTTTTAAATCGTATCTTTGTTTTCCTTTTTTTTTTTTTTGATTTATTGGAAACGATTTAGATTTTATAGTTTTTGAAATTAAATTAAATCATTTTAAATGATTTTATTTTGATTTTACTTCAATTTTTGTTGTTTTTTTTTTTGGGTTTTAAAAGTGACCCACATTATATAAAAATTTCGACCAATTTATTTATTCAGTATATAATAATGGAATTTTGTCGTTCGTTAATCTAATACATACTAATGAGATTTGCCTTTCTATTAAATTTTGAAAAATTTGTACGAAATTATTTAGAAGTAATGAAATTGTATTTCATTTTATATTTAAAACAATAGTCATCATATTGGAGCTGTTTCTCTTTTTTATAGATATTTTGTGGGTAATAACACTTGTTCTGATGAAATAAAGTTGCTGATGCCACCTTTCAAAACATTACACCGCACCACTAGAAGAGCCACAAGTGCTCATACGTACTATGTGAAACTTCTTAAATCTGACTCTACTGGTTATAGCAATTCGTTTGTTGTCAGAACTGCAAAAATGTGGAACTCACTACCATGCCCTGTGTTTCCAAAGTTGGCGATTTATAATTTGCCTAAATTCTATAACGAACACGAATCTATAACAGATTTAACATCCTTTATCTGCATTTTTCCCGTCCGTATCCCATCCAATTTAGTCTCAGCTACTGTTTAGTACAAAAGAACATATTCCTAGATTGAAATTAATAAATAAAAAAAAAAAAAAAAAAAAAACCCGTACAGATATAGTAAACGTTAATTACTGATTACAGTCTTTCTTATAGATTTTCTTTAGTCATATTAATTTTTTACCATCTTATTATAAAAATTTTAGGCATATCTTTCAATTTTTTATTTACAATTCAATTCAATATAATTCAAATATTAACAAAAAGTTGTTTTAAATTTTTATAAACAAGTTTCTAAGTAATATCCTTACAAATTTTTTTATGACCTTTGTAACTCTTATTGTCCTACTTATCTCAAGATATTTAGCTACTTCACTGTAACATTTATACAAAATACTTATGTATAATTATATAATGTTAATTGTTAAATCAGTTAAAATTTCAATAAAACGGAACCACAAAAAAAAAAAGAAAAAAAAACAAAGTTAAATTTAACAGAAAGAAACAAAAAAAATAAAAACAAAAAAACATTTTCTTGTTTTTATTACCGGCTTTTACAATATTTAATTATGTAACGTTTATTTTCTTATACAATCCACATAAACAGAAATATTTTCGCTTGAAATGTCAAAATGTATTTTTTTTAATCAGTTTATTATACTCGTATGAACGTATGTTGAATGGTATAATAAATATGTCATTACGTTTATAATAACTTAGGTGAGTTAAGATGTAGATATGGAAAGATATATATATATATTCTTGTTCAGAATTTTGTTCTGAAACGATTTAGCTATATGTGTCCGTTATGACGCATATGATAACTGAAAAAAATTATAGAGGTAGGATTCTAACATTTTTACTATTATACATTTTTGCCAGTATTGTTTTGAAATTGAACAATTTCCATTAATGGGTTCTAGTAGCTTATTTCTGTTTTAAATATTTGCATAACTTTTAGGGCAAAAACGAAAAAATGGCTTAACATCCATAAAACTTATGTCGCATTAAATTGATTTCAGTTCCATGCAAATAGAGTCCATTTTTAAATGAACTTAAGTTACATTATTAACTAACATTAAAATAGGGACAAAACTTCTGAATTGAACTTATAACCCAGTTGCTTGAAGACATAAGTTCCATGCAAGTGAGTTTATGCTAATTATATTTTAGGCAAACATAGTTATTATAGAGAAATACTATTTTGCAAACAAATACCTGTTTTTGTGTTCATATAGGGGGAGTTTTAGAGTTAGATTCAAAATTAGGACATCCGCCCTTTTTCCACAGTTTTTATATATATTCGTAAGTGCGAGATTCTAAATTAGGACGGATTTTAGAGGTGGATTCTGGAAAAGCGTGTACTTTTGTAAACGAAATTTTGTAACCAACTTTAAAATCCTTCTTAATTTTTTTTTCACATACATATTAGAACATCAAAGAATTTAAAATTGGTTCAATGACAAACAATTTATGTAAAAAGTGCAAAATGTGTTATTTAAAATTAAAAACTGAAAAGTAGAACAAATGGTCATTTTATTTGAGACCAACATTTTGCAGCAAAAAGTGCAACTACTAGTCAATATAAGAGTACATAAGTCTTGTGGAAGTTAAGTTATCCCTCGCCGCAAAAACTTCTGTAAAATTTGATTTGTTTGGGGTAATAATGGGTCGAAATTTACATAAATATATATCTCAGTACTTAATTAAGTAAGATATTGATAAAATATGATTAAATTTTATGAAAACAGCATATTATATTATGTATATACGGGCTGGTATCCTAAAATTGATACAGTGCCAACTCTATACACTGTTTATCAGTTTATTTTGTTTTAAAAAAAAAAAAAAAAAAAAATGCCATAAAAAAAAGTCATAATATTATAAAAAATAAATAAATTTAATTTTATCTTGCCAAAGTAATACTTTAAATCTTCTATATAAATAATTTTTATTGAAATTTGAGCAGTATTTTAAGGTGTTACTAAGTTTTACATATTAACAATTTTCATATCGTCATATACTCATACACATATCCAAGTATACACATTCATATTCATACGTATACATAAAAATATAGTACATATATACATAAATATAAATTTAATGAGTGACAATTGTTAACTTTAATATCTTTGTTTGTGATATGAATTATGACATAACCGGTCACTGGCACAGCTTGAAATATATATGTATATACTTTATTATAGCTATATAAAATATACGAACCAGTTATTGGAAATTGGACTTGTTTTTTTTTTTTTCTTTCACTTACGTATTTTTATTACATATTTGTTTTTGTTTTTATATGAAAACAAAAAAAAAAAAAAAAAAAAAAGATATAGTTAAAAACCATTTACCTACATTTTTTTCTTTACAAAAAAAAAAAAAAAACCAGCAAAAAAAATTTAAACTGGTTAAAGTGGGTATTTATTTGCCAATATATTATTTTATGATAACAATGATAATACTATAATTTAAATTGACCCTTGTTGCTAATTTAAAAATTAAAAAAAAAACAAAAATGTATATAATATATTGTTAAATATTTTAAAATATGATAAAAAATTTTATTTAATATTTTATATTTTATTATAATATTTTATATATGTATGTAAATATTATTTCATTATAATATACTTTAAATTTGAAAATTCCAGTTTTTTGTTTTTCCAAAATATAATTTAAAATGTTACAATGATAATTTTGGTATGAAATTTTTCGTTTAAAAAAATTGAGGAAAGTATGCTTTTAAAAGTGTCTGTTAAATATATTTTTAGTAGAAGTGAATAAATGAAGTGAAAAAAGTCAATAGAAGTAAATAACATTTTGTTGTGACAAAAATGAAATATAATAGGATTTTAGATTGAAATGAAGAAAATTTAAAAATAGAACATATTCAAATATGTATACAAATAAAACTATCTAAGTAAGCTGATGAATAATACAAATCATATGTGTTGACATTTTACTATGCAGAAGGAAAATAAAAATAACATGCCCCTTAAGGTATGCAATAATATTTGAAACAAGAAAATTGTTTTGTAACGCAAAGGGGTTACATCCCTGAGTGTGGGTTCGATCCCTGCACAGGTCGTAAGTGTTTTTTTCTTTACATACCCCCCTTACGACCAAATATAATGTGAATATATAGTATATAATATAAACAAAATAAATAATATTAGTATATAATTTAATAATAGTATAAAAACCTATAATGGCCTTAGTAGCCGATGGTTCAATAATATTGCATTACATTTATGTATGTAATATTAATATAAATAAATAAATAAATAGGGGGTTTATTTTATGAGAATAAATAATGTATTGTTTTTTTTTTGTTTTTTTATATAAATAAATAATTATGTCTCAGATAAAAAATATATATATGTATATAATTTTAAATGTTAATTAAAAAATTCAGAAAGAAACCTTGTTTTTTGTTAACATTTTTACTATAGGCTAAGAGAAATGTATGATCATGTTAAAAGAAATAAAAATAAAATAAAAAAACAAGGTAGAATGAATTGTACGGTTTTTAAAAGAGCACATTTCCAAAAGACAATACAAACTGTTTAGAATTGTGACTTGCACAAAAATTTGAAAATTTCATGTAATAAGAAAAAATGTGAAAATAGGACTTTTCTGGAATTACTGGAATTACTGGAGATTTAATTTTTACGTCTTGCTGAAGAAAAATTTACAAAATTTACAGGTGCCTAAAAATAGCAAATTTTTGAGCCCTAATAGCTCTTAAGTACGGGCTTGTGCAAAAAAATTTTCTAAGGAAACTTAATTCTAAAAATCCTTTCTTGTCTCAAAATTTCAGGTTCCTATCTCAAAGCGTGCCAGAGTTATAAAAAAAGAAATATGCAAAATTTGGTTTTAACATAACGGTAAATTTAAATAGTAAATCACATAATATTGCATAATTTTGATATTGTTTTATAGAGGTAAGAAAATTTCCGATCTTCTAGTGTTTTTAGATTGTAAAATTACTACGCAGATCCTGAGAGAGGGAACTGATAGAATCTGAAAATAGGGCTTTTTTAGAATTTTGGTGGCTGTAACTTTGGAACCCTATACATCTAAAAGAAACTTTTAACACATATATTACTAGAGATTTAATTTTTTTGTCTTGCCGAAGAAAAATGTGTACAGGTGCCTAAGTTATAGATTTTTAAAAATAGCACATTTTCTATTTTTGAGCCCTAATAGCTCATAAACAGGGTGTGGTACAAAAAAATTTCCTGGATAGGGCTACATGAAAAAGTTATTCCACAAAATTAATTTTTTTATGAGACCTACCCATGCTTAACATTTTTTTTCTCTATCTTTAACGGTGTAGAAGTTTTGTAGACAGACAGACGGACAGATTAAAACTAATAGGCACATGTGCTAAAAAGAGGTTTTATTTTATTCGGTTCTTGAGAGAAAGGGGTCTAAAGTTTTTTTATTTAATTTGTTTATTTCACAAAAACTACGAAACTAATTAATAACTTTGTTACATCATCAGAAAGCTTTATACTTTTTTTTTCGATATTTTAGACACCGATCGTTCAAACCTTATAAACATTTAAAAGGAAAAAAAACTTTTGAAAGAATATTCAATTTTTAAGATATTTTTTTTTATTTATTTTCAATTTTAAATTTTTTTTTCGTTTAAATACTCTATCTAATTTTTGAACGAAAAGTATAAGAAATATGCATTATTGCATATGCATTATTTTGGAAACTTGGAATGCAACGGTGATTTCTGATATAAGCAAATCAAATTAAAAACTTTAGGTTTCATTTATCAAGAACCGAAAGGAATAGATTCCTTACAGAGTAATTTTTTGTCGTTTTGGTCCCCCAAATACATCTTTTATATATCTTTTCAAGACGAAAAGAAAATCACCATTCATAATAATAATAATTCTGGTATAAAATAATAGAAAGCGTAGAAATAAAAAAAAATATTTGTATTTCATAGTCTTGTACGATAGCTATATTATATAGCCGAGTAATCAAAGACTTATTTAAACTAAGAATTTCAAAAACTGAATATTAGTCAAATATAAATAGAAACTGAGTCAATGAAGAATGCCCTATCCTTTTTAGTAACAGTGCAAAGCAAAAAAAAGGTATACAATTTTATATTAAAATTTTTAAATTCACCACAATCAAAAAATTCATATTTTGGCTTCACAAAAACTGCAAAATTAGTATATTTTACTTTTAAATAATCTTTATTGGTTGTCATTCTGATTATCAGTTGCATGTTACATTTTTTTTTTTTATTTTTTTAAAATCGTTTTTGCTATTTTCTTTTTTTCTCTTTAAAATGATTAAAAAATGAAAACTGCTATACAAAACATGTATTCTAGCACTAATTTCCGTTTAATGTTTAAAATCAATAAAATAATTGCTTTTCTTAAAGTTTGACTACAAACATCTGATTTTTGTTTTTTTTTTCAAGAATATCTTATTCAATTTTTAATAACTCTTTTGACTATCTCAATATCTTTTTGAATATTTCTTAGTTTTTAGCACATTTCCAAAAAAATTTTGAAAAAATGTGCTTATTAGTTTCACTCTGTCCGTCCGTCCGTCCGTCTGTTTACAAAACTTCTACACTGTTAAAGATAGAGAAAAAAAATTTTAACCATAGGTAGGTCTCATAAAAAAAATAATTTTGTGGAACAACTTTTTCATGTAGCCCCCCACATTTCGGATCTACAGCCCCTCAAACTTTGAAAAAGCCCTATTTTTAAATGCATATATCTTATGTTCTGCTTAATATTTTTTCAATCTGAAAACGTCATTCGACAGCTATTTCTTTTATCTTTGTAAATTAATATCAAAATTATACAATTTTTTTAAATTTAGTATTAAAATTTACCGTTATGTGAAAACCAAATTTTGCATGATTTTTCTACTTTCATAACTCCGGCACGCTTCTAGATAGAAGCTTGAAATTTTGAGGCAAAAAAGAACTTTCAGAACCTGTAACTTAGGCACCTGTACAAATTTTTCTTCGGCAAGACATGAAAATTAAAGGTTCAATAATATATTTTTACGTGTGTTAACGGCTTTTCTTAGTTATATAGGCTTCCGGATTTACGGCCCCTCAAAATTTCAAAAATGTCCTATTTTCACATTTTTTCTTATTACATGAAATTTTCAAATTTTTGTGCAAATCACACTTCTAAACAGTTTTTATTGAGTTTTGGAAATGTGCGTTTTTAAAAACCGTTGGTTTACATTCTACCTTGTTTTTTTCTTTGTTGAATTATGTTTTTAATTACATTACAGTGGTATAAGTAAAATTTTTCATCAAAATCAAACATTTCGGAAATACACCGCTTTTATAGTAAACCATAAATGTGGGGAGCTTTTGTTTTCATCTAAAATGCAATTGTGATATTTATTAATGGGGGCGAAAATGGTAAATAATAAAAGGTGAAAAGAAAAAGAAAAATAAAAAAATGAACATCAACATGACAACTACTATATGTAGGTTATATATATACATTTATACATATACATATATATTTTCTATGTATTTTATTTTGAGTGCTTTTTTTTTTAATTTAAATTTTGGTTTGTTAACTTTTATTTTCGTTGAAATTGTTATGAAATTGAAAAAAAAAAAAACAACTCATTCCACAATTAATAATAACAAAAACAGTAACTGCCACAATAACAACAACAACAACAACAACAACAACAATAGATAAGCAGGTATTAAAAATAGTAGTGAAAGTTTATAAATGATTGCTCACGAATTTTGTATGTGCATGAAATAAAATATGTATTTACTATTTATGTTGGCCGATCTATACGATATTCCATATTTTGTTTTTTGATTTTTTGTTTTTAATTTTTTTTTTTTTCATTATTTATAGTTAATTTTCCGGAAAGATAAATAAATACAAAACAAATATATACATATACTTATGTATGTACATATATATCCTAAATAATTTTAATTTTTGTTTTTGCACAAAAAAGACAAAAAGAAAAAAAAAAACTACAATCTACAATATTATGGTTACATTGCACTTGCAATGTATAATACACGTGCAATAACGGTAATTTATCTTTTATTTACAATAAGCTGCTGTTACTATAAAAATGATTAAGATCTATTCAAAAAAATCAATGAATTTCATTGTTTTGTACATATTTCATTGTATATATTCTTATATATACATATATTGTGATTATATTTAGTTGATTTTTTTTCATTATTTAATGCATTTTCTTATATATATATAGATAATTTATATATACATACATATATATATATGTATGTATATATAAATTACAAGTATATATATTGTAGTTAAAATTGAATGACAAATAAAATAAAATTATATCATTAAGGGTTAATTATATAATATGCTATACTTTTAACATTGTAAATTTCTAAAATTTCCGGAAATTTAAACAAGAAAAAAAAAAAAAAAACAGCTAAAGATCTTAAGTAAATTAGTGATGCTTTATGCATAAACAGATAATGTCGTGTAATCATTTAAAATCAAATTTTGTATAGTAACATAAAAAAAATAAGAAAACTTTTTATAATAATGGTAGTATATGAACTATGATATATATATATATATATATATATAGGAGTACCTAAAAATAAAAGATTAATGTTCGGAAAAAGAAAAATATCAGATACAAATAAAAAATTAAAGTAATGAGTGAATATATAAAATAAGTTTTTTTTGTAACAATTGGTATTTTTATTCCATGAAAATTAATGAAAGCATATTGAACATATTGAGTTCCAGGCTCACGAGTGCAAATAAAGAAATACTTGCATTAAGGCCCACGCGTATATCACCAGTGAACATCACTCAAATGTTACAAAATTCCGCGCTCACCAGTGAACATAAAGACACATTTTCGTTAAGTCGCAGTCCATCACCGCTGAATATTTTTAAAAGTAAAAAGCAGTACATTAAATTTGATTCGGCCTTTTGAGAGCATTCAGTAATGTTCAACGGTGGGACTCAACATAAGTTTATTTTTATTTTCTCTGGTTAGCACAAAATTTTAAAAGATTTTAGTGATGTTCACTGGTGATACACGTGGGACAAACGTGTTAAGATTGAAAATGTTTCTTTTTTAGACAACTTCAAGATAGTTGCCACAACAATAATTAAAATGAAAAAAAAAACAAGGCAGAATGCAAATCAAAAATTTTTAATGGCACACTTACCAAAAGACAATACAAACTGTTTTGAACTGTAATTTCCACCAAAATTTAAAAATTTTCTTATAGAATTTCATATAATAAGAAAAAATAAAGTGACACTTTCTGGAATTTTTAAGGAACTCTACATAATTAAGAAAAACCATTAACACATGTATAAATTATAAAATTAAAGCCTTAATTTTGAAACTTTTTATTTTGAAAAAAATTTGTACAGGTGCCTAAATTATAGATGTTTAAGAATAGGAAAATTTTAATTTTTGAGCCCTAATAGTCTTTAAACAGGGGGTGGTACAAAAAAATATTCTGAGATAACTTATACTGATTCCAAAAGTTCTTGCTTATCTCAAAATTTTAAGTTTCTATCTAAAAGCGTTCCGGAGTTATGAAAACAAAAAAAAAATATCATACAAAATTTGGTTTTCACATAACGGTAAATAAGTAAATTTAAATATTAAATTTTTTTAAAAATTGTATAATTTTAATATTGATTTTGATCAATCAAAAAGTTAAAATAAAAATGGCTTCTGGCTTCTATGCACCGGAGTAGTACATATATTTACAAAAATCTCGGGTAGAAATTTTTGGTAGGAAAACAATACCTATACCTTATACATTAATGTATGCGATCTGTAAAAATTGTTCACAGCTAAAGTGAATTTATTATGCAGATTGATTGTAAAACAATTTTTATTTTACAAAATATATTTTCAATTGAAAGACTTTTAAAATATCATTCAAAAAGAATTATTAAATAAACAATATTTATATAAGATTGATTAGTTTAAATAATTTATTGATTAATTTATTGTGTAAATGAGATCATTGTTGTATCTTTTATATATTAAATAACAATTTTTTTAAATAAAAAAAAAATCTCTTTTTTTTTAACAACAAACTATATAATTGGTAAATATAAAAATAAGAGAAACAAAAAAAATACTTGTATTTAATTGTAATTTAAATAAAATTTCGATTCAAATAAAAAAATTTTAGCTTAATGGTTTCTTTAAATATATTTAGCGTTTAATTTAATTTCTTTTTCAAAACAAAATTAAAGTTTTATTGATTAAATTGTTAAAGATGTATATTTATTATTATAATGCTCTTAATTAACAAGTTTACCTACCTAATAAAAAGCTTTCAAAATAAATAGCGACATTAGGAAATGATTCACAAAATGATCAATTTTAGTAGAATTAAGAGTATAATGTTATATGATTTTACCATACGTACAGTCGAACTCGCTTGTAAGAAACTGCATTTGAACCGAAAAAAAGTTTCTTAAAAGCGTCTTTTTCCTATATGTGGGATTTGCTCAAAAGAATTTTTTTTTTCTAATATCTGGACTTCTCTTATAAGAACCCTTTTAACTTTATATCCGAGCTCCTCTTCAAGAAAACTCTTTTTCCTTACATTCGAGAAAAGAAGAGAAAGAAAAACAATGGGTTCAAAGATATTATGCTTCTTATAAGTGAGTTTTTCTTTTAAGGGAATTTCTTATAAGCGGATTTGACTGTACTACTTGCAACATTTTTTTGATAAATATATTGAAATTATTAGACATGTCATTTTTACAAATTTTTTTTAAAGACTATATAAAGTCTAATTGGAGTGTTTCGTCCATTTAACAATACTGTACTCATTATAGTAGATAACAGTTAAAGTGTTAAATTATTTGAATAACACCAAATAATTTTTGAAATTTTACAGTATTTTATATCTAGAAATTTTACAAAAAAATTCTTCTGTGAGTTATGAAAATGTATATAAAAAAAATCAATAATTATAATAATTTTTCTTTATAATTTACAGTTCTGATAATGGTATTTATACCCGTATGAACTATGTTCAAGGGTATAATAAATTTGCCATTACGTTTGTGACACCTTAAAGGAGTCGAGCTAGATATAGTGTCAAACGTATGAATCGGCTCAGAATCGAATTCTGAATCGATTAAGCCATGTACGTCCGTCCGTCCGCACGATAACTCAAAAAATAAAGGAACTAGGAGGCTGAAATTTTTTTTACGTCACTTTTACAAAATTGTTAGTGTTGCTATTTAAATCTAGCATTTCCGGCGGCCAGGTTCGAGTAGCTGCCATACAACTTCTTTCTTTAAATGGAAATAACTAAGTGTCTATTCAAGCTAGATATCTGAAATTTTGCAAATTATGATCAAGTTTTATGGCAACAACTTCTGTAAAATTTAGTTGTGCTTGTGCAATTTCAGATAGCTGTCATACAACTCCACAATTTACATAACTATACCTCTGCAGTTAATGTCGGTACTAAAATATCTGAAAGTTTTTAAAAAGTTTTTAAAAGATGATCAAGTTTTATAGAAACAGGATATATTACGCTCATACGGGTATCCCACAGTTGATACAGTCTACTCTACACTCTTGCTCGTTTTTATTTTAAATTAATTTTAACCAAATTTTTGTTATTTAATTTTAAAATAAATTAAAAATAAAGTGCTACATTATAAGTTCGAATGTCATAAGTAAGAATTGTCTTGTTTTTTTTTTGTACACTTATGTCGTTTAATTTTATAGTCTCACTTATGACATATGACAGAAGTAGGAAATAAATAAATGACGTAAGTCTTTAATAGTAATTTAAATTTTGCACTTATGTTATAAAAAAATCCATACTTATGACATATGGTGTAAGTACGGTGCTACATTATAATATCAAAAGTTATTAGTACGAAAACTAAATTTCACATCTTATTTTATGTAATATTTTGCAAAAGTGAATAACTCGGATTTTCTAATCAACTATAAAATCGTTCCTAAATCAAAATCCTACTTCTTATATAGTATATACAAATTCTGAAAAACGAGTATATTCGCATAATTTTATAGCCATATTTCTCTTTTTCAAAAATTATTTTCTTTAACTTTTTATTGTTTTGTGGCATATTTACGAAAAAAAATGAATATATCATATCTCCTATATTTAATAATTTTTTTGTTAATTGTAATTATAATAAACTGATCTAATGAACTAAGAATTCAAATTCCTTTTAGGTTTTCCTTTTAAAATATGTATGTCAGTAAAATAATCAAGACGAATTTTATGGTTTGTTACAAAATCTTGATTTTACCGTTTACGCTTTTTTCACAAGACACTTCTTTTTAATTTTCGAAATTAAGTCATTTTTATTTATGTCTTAGGACATAAGGTCTGACTAGACACACTTAAAGTAACTTAAGTATATGTCAAAATTTTGTACGCTATTATGCGATTGAATATATGTATGCTTATACAGTTACCCAAGCGTACTGTCAACTCAATTTGAGTTTTCGTTAAAAATTTTACTTTTCGTTCAACTTTAGCATGTACGATCTATAGTTTGTACAAAACTTAAGTATAATTAAGTAAAATGACATTTAATTTCTGTTATAAGTGAGCATAATTAATAAATTAATCTTTTGTAAATATTCTTTATTGACTAATGACGTAAACCAGGTAATTTGTATTAAGTTGTTTTAAGTTTTAACGTATACTTAAAGGCCTAAAACGAAAAGTATTAAGTTGCTTCAAGTACGGCTAGTCAGGCATATAAGTGCGAAAAAATACAAAAAAAAAAAATAAAATAAATTCGTACTTATGTCATTTTTAGATTTTCGTATTTATTTCATATGGTATAACTATGAAATAAATTTTATGACATAAATTCGAAAAATACGACAAAATTTTTTTTTGAACTCTTAGTCATTTTTGGTTTTCGGAATTATGACTTTTGAACTTATGACTTTTGAACATATGACTTAGCGTCGAAAATAATATCATGTATATTCCTCGCATTCACGGTACATTTGTTAAAACCATTAAATCGGTAGTTAATTTTTGTACAAAAATTTGAAAGTATATGTTTGCAATAATTTGGAAAAAAAATAACCATTAAATATGAACTATAAAAAAAATAAAAATTAGTATGTATTACTAACCAATTTGAATACGTTTACGAAATATTGTAATTTGTTAAATAAAAAGTAAAAAAAAATGAAGCAAAAAACAACCGAAACAATTGATTAAGAAAACATAAAAATTCAGTAAATAAAAAAATTTAAATTGAAAACCATGTAATGGTTATAATAATGTACAAATAATTGACTACATTTTATTTAAATTTTCATTTTTAACAAATTAAAGTGTATGTAAATAAATAAGAAACAATTTGTTTAAATTTTTGGTGTAGAAACTTCGTTTATAACCGATTATTTTTTTTTTGTTTTTATTGTATTTCTCTGCAAGGAAATTACACAGCCTTTCCTGTTCACACGTGGCTGTAAATGTCGTAATGGGGAATAACTCTTACGACGTGTGTGGAATTCGAACCCACACTCCCTCGGTATTTACAGCGTATTTTATACGCTCTTACCCACTAGGCCACCGAAGCCCCTTATAACCGATTAATTATTTAATTATTTTTTGAGTTTACAAAATATAATTAGAAAAACGAGGAAGAATACAGTTGACTTTGTCAACTCTTAGATACCCGTACGAACCGTTAGTATGTTCACAGCCTGTCACTCTGCTTACAATATTATTTTTTTAATATTTTAGTATTTTAAAATAATTTGGGTGAATTTTATAATTTCTAGAACTATGGGTTGTACATATATTCAAACTATATGTTTATATGTACATTCTTCAAAAGCAGATTCTAACCTTCCACATAACGATTATCAATCCAAAACTTTTTCAAATATTCTATAGTACCATTTAATACTAAGCGGTAAATGTATATTAAATTTACTAAGTACAAAACAGTAAATATAATTTTAAATATTATATTATATTATATTTAAATATTCCATTGACAGAATAATTTCTTATAAGTACAATAAAATACATATGTGTATGTAAATACGGCGCTATATAATATACATCTATACTCTTATCATTCATTCACTAGTGACATATACGATATGTAAATAAACATGATATTATATAAGTATGTATATATATCAATATCATATAAATAAAAATAAAAATTCTTCAAGCAACCGTTATGTTGTTTATTTAATTACATTTTTTTGTACTACGCATTATATCCTCAACAATTTCAAATTATCGAGTAAAACAAAATGGAAAAAATTCGTTTTAAAGAAATTTGTTAGAAAATTTGAAAAAATCAAGTAACACTTTCGTCAATTATAAAGTAACCCTATATTATTAAAAAAAGTTGTTAACAGAAATAAAAATATAATGTTAGAGCTTTAATTTTTGTGTATTACTTCAAAAAAATTTTAACAGGTGTTCAAGTTACAGGTGTTTAAAAATAGGAAATTTTCAGTTTTTGACCCCTTACAGCTCCTAAACGGGGGGTGATACAAAAAAAATTTCTGAAATGACTCATACTAATTTTCAAAGATCTAACTTCTGTCAAAATTTCAAGTTTCCATCTTAAAACGTTTAGAAGATGGAAGGGTTAAAGAATTTTGCAAAATTGGAGTTTCGCATAACGGTAAATTAAGACACCGTATGCCAAAAATATATATTTATTGTATATATACTTTTAAAGCTAATGAAAGTAGTAATCGTTTGACGTTTTCAAAATGAGGATATACCTTATAGAACTTGTGCTATAACAATTTAAATATAGAGCTTTTTTGAACTTTTGGGGAGCTGTAGCTCCGTAACGGGTGGGGCTACAAAAAAAAGTTATTAAAAATAAAATTAATATTTTTGTGAGATTTATCAGTAGTTAAAATTTCATAGCTCTATTGCAAGAAAAATGTGGAGATCTAAAAGTTAGGTGTTCGAGAGCTACCCTAAGGCTTGGTCCAAACTCAACCAAAAAAAATAGGGAACCTACAAATTACTCCCAAAATATTTTGTGTAAATTTCAAGATTCTAGCTTTCTTAGTTTTTGAGTTAGCGTGCTGACGGACGGACGGACGGACGGACGGACATGGCTCAAAAGTCTTAGAATTTTTTTCTGATCCGATCCATACCTTTGAAGGTATATCTAGCTCGCTTATTTCGAGGTGTTACAAACGGAGGAGTAATTTTATTATACCCGATCCTATCGTACGGGTATAATTAAGAATTATTTTAAAATGATAATTGGGATTAATTTAATTTAAGTAAATTTGAAAAATTAAAGTACGGTTTGTTTTTGTATCCCAAATTGGAATAATTGATATCCTTTCAATTTGATTTGATTATTAATAATATGAAAACTTCCGTTCCGAAGGGAAGTTCTCTTGCCAAAACAAATTTTTGGTTTTATTTAAAAAAATTGTATTGTATTTGATTTTTTGTTTTCCTTTTCATTCATATGAGGAACATATAGCATCCATCGCTTATTATTCATATATGGCTAATTCTCAGGACCTTCTTAATCATTTTTTTTTGCTAAACCATTGGTATAACTTGGCTATAGCAATTGTTGAAGATTTAGAAACCGTAAATTCATAAGATACTTATTATTATATGGGATAATTGTTAGTTTCACTCTAAAAATCATATTGAAATTCTATGCAAACTAACTTAATAAAAAAAATTTATTGTTCAACATCAAAATCTGGGATTAAATAATTTCGAAATTAATTAATTGGGATTAATTAATATTACCTTATAATTTAGTAATTTAAATATGATGTATTAATAAATGCGTATAACTGGTTTATATAGGATGATTCATTCATGACCCTATAGAGAATAATGTGGAAATAAAACTTTTGTATGGAAGCTAGATTAAGGACCTAACAATTTAGAGCTGTGTGCTCGTGAAGGAGATTTAGTGCAATTTTTCTTTCTATTGATTAAAATAACCATTACTTCTGTTACGAACAAGATTACAGCATTCAATGTTTTTAAAAAGAAGTTAAAAGGAACTTTGGTAAATACATACATATATTCATTTAAATCTTTATTTTTTTTTAAATTTTCGATCTAAAATGTTTTGAAGTTAAAAATTTTAAATTTTTTTTAATTTATGATAGAAGAAAATGTCATTTTACTAGTGATTTAATATGAAAATTTTTTTTTAGTGTTGAAAGCATCAAACAACCATTATCTCTTACCATTCGATAGATAATAGAAGTTTTTAACAGAAGCTATATGAGTATTTTAATAAAAACATAGTAAATTGCACCAAATTTCCTTTAAGGGCCAACAGCTACAAAACGATTGGGTCCACATTCTACATCCTAAACAAAATATTTGTCTTTATATTATTCCATACCTGCATTTATTTCAACGCATTTATTAATGAATCACTCTGTATACATATATCAATTTAAATTATATAACTAATATATTTTTTTTTTATGTACATATATTTATATATAGTTTTTATGTAACATATATATATATATATATTTATTAAAATTTACTTACTTTTCCATTGCTAAGCGGTATATTAAAAACATCTAATTCCTGTTTACTATTTGAAACTGGTAATGCATTACATATTGTTAAAGTTGTTGCATAGCATAAAAATGCAATTATTGTTATACTGTATTGCCTCATATTTGTATTATGTATGAATTTAAATATATATATATATATATATATGTAATTTACTTATTAAAAATTTATGTATTTATGAAATTTTTTTTTTTTTTTTTTAATTTAAATATAAATTAAATAAATATTTCTATATATATAATTTTACTTATATATATAGAATTTAATAAAACAAGATAAAAAAAAAAACAATATTTTAAAATATAACAATATAATTTTTTTTTTTTAAAGAAAAAAAAAAGCTATTCACTGAATTTTGTTACGATCTCTTGTAATGACTATTTGGTTCATATATTGTGTATTGCTGAAATTAAAAAAACAAAAAAAAAAAAAATTATAAGTTAATATTTTTTTTTTTTATATGGCATATTTAAAAATTTATAATTTTGATAGATCATAAAAAAAAAGCATTCATTTTTTATTTAATTTTAAACCTGAAACAGTTGTTATAATCTCTTGAGTTAAATTAAAAGTATATTCTTTTTAATCTATTAAAATTAAAGTATAATAAAAAAAAACAAAACCGTCAATTTAACATTAATTTAATTATTTAATTTTTATAAAAATTTTAAATTTCGTTCCAATCAAATTATGTTATAATTTGTATAATTAAAAAGAATCTGTATTCTATACAGATTTATATTCATAATAATTTCTTGAAATGCATACTAAACGATTCGCTTAAATAAATATTTGATTCATTTTATTTTTTGTTATTTTTTTTATAGTTATTCTATGTATATTAATTTTGGTAGAACGACACATTACAAAAGTTATTTTACAAAAAGCCATTTCATCGAAAGATCTTTCTCAAAAAAAAAAAAAAATACATTTAACAAACAGATAAATTGCCAATAATACACTTTACAAAATGGACATTTGAACAAAAGATCCATTTCACAAAATTGCATAATATTACAAAAAGTTCATTTTGCAAAGTTAAATACATGTGTATTACAAAAAGCCATTTAAAAAATTGTATTTTTCCAACTGATTAGAAATCAGCGTTTTCCTTTTTTTTGAGAATATTTATACATATTTAATTATATGCGAGATTTTCTTAATCAGGTGGGGTTTTATAGTTGGAATCAAAATAAGAGGTTCCCCTTTTTTCAGAATATTTATATATACATAAAGTCGGAATTCAAAATCAGGATTTTTGCTTTTTCTAGAATAATTTAATTGTTGTTTGTATGTATATGAATCGCCTTTTGTAAAATATTCTTTTTGGCAAACAGCTGCGAGTTTTGCTAATTATGACTTTTTTGTGAAATCGAAATTTGTGATGTGACTTTTTTCCCTAATGGGGAATTTGCGAAGTGGCGTTTTTGTAAAACAGTAAATTTCTGAAGTGGATCTTTTGTAAAATGTTAAATTTTCTAAGTGACTTTTTTGTAAAACGACTTATGATGAAAGGTATTTTTGCAATGTGTCCTTTAATAAAAAAGACTCATATCCATTCATTTTAACCAAATTTATACTATTTTTTATAAATTATACTTATATTAACAAATAATAAAATTATTTTTAAATAATTCATTAGTCATTTGTGGAATCTATAAATTATAACAACAAAATGTATACAGGGTGATTTTCTTTCGATTATAAATATTTATATAGGATGTATTTGTAGAGAGAAGTCTATTTTTCTCGATTGTTAAGATAATGTGGCCTATTTTAATGTTTTAATTTAATTTATTTATATTTCAATTAATTAATAAATTTGAAAATATTGTCAGTTATAAGTTTGAAAAAATTTCCTTCGATATTTCAGATACTTTCCGTTCAAAAGTTATGACTTATGAGCTTTTAAACGAAAAAAAAAAAAATTGAAAAAAGATACAATTTTTAAGAATTAATTTTTTTTATTCGTTTCGATTTTTTTCCCTTATACATATGTTTTTAAAGTATCATTTTATGATTATTTGAAAAATGCTCTTTATTTTTATGTAACAATTTAATTTTATCTCTTATTGTATTTGAAATAATTGAGAAAATCGTTTTGGTACTCACTGTACACAAATACAAACTATAAATATTCAAGACCCATACAGAATCAATCTGTATATAGTGATTATAATAATCTTATTTTGAATTTTATTACTTTACAATTGAATTTGAAGAATTTAAATTAATCATTTAAAAAATAATATCATAACAAAAAAAAAAAAAATTTTTTTGATCAGGTGTTATAAATAAATCGAAAATAATTATAGATATACAATAATATAGAAATATCTTGCATACGAAAATACTTATCTCAAAATCATTCTAATAAATACAAATGATGAATAAAATCATTAATAAAATTTAAAAAAAATAATTCGATATATTTTAATATTCTAAATGTAATTCTTTATTTAAAGTTTTGCCGTATTTGTTTTATTTTTATTTAAATCCATTAAAAATACCATTATATATCATATATTATTTTATAAAATATCAAGGTAAATTATTGTAAAATGTAATACCTAATTATGTTCAATAAATTTATTTAACATTTCTACAATAATCTACTATAGACATGCCAATAAAAAAAAAAAAAAACAAAAATAAATTACATCCAAAAAAAATTAAAATAATGTTCAATTATTGAAAAAAAAAAAAAAATGATTGCAATAAAAGCGCGTCTAATATACACCATATCAATATTAATTATAAAAATATTTCATAAAATATTACAGACGTAGGTATGTATATACTTTTTATATGTAGATATGTACATCTAAATATAATATTATTTTCGTTCCTTTTACATAGTAAATTACTCTTTTCTACTTCCAACTACTGTAGTCTTTGTGAAAGAGTACACAGTACTGTAAAAGTAAATACGGTTATGTTAAATTAACGTTTTTTTATTATTTACCAACTACTCCCAACTACTCTCAACTACTCTTTTCGTGTAAAAGGAACACAAACATTGGAATAATGAATGCAAAAATTAATAATAAAAATATTTATTTCTATTATAATATTTTATTTTATACTACATATACATATAGGTACATATATACATATATTTTATTTGAAGTGCCAATAGTAATTATTTATATGTGTAAATATAATCATATATTATTTATTATATTGATTGATTTGATGATCATTACAATGAGCATTGTAATAATTAATACCTATTTTATTATGCAACGGAAACAAGTTTTTGACAATCATTTTTTTTTTTTTAACACAACATACATATAAGTATGTATATTGTATATGTATATTAAATAAATAACATAATAAAAAAAAAAAAAAAAAAAGTTATAAATATGCACTAATAATAATAATAATATAATGATTATCTGATTTAAATTCCTATTATTGTTGTGTTATTGTCGATTTAACAAATACATTATTATGTATGTATGTATGTCAGTAACATTTTTTTTCAAATACTATTATAGAATTTTAAAAATATAGATATAAAAGAAAAAAATTAAATTTAACAATTTTTTAATATGTTTATAAATCCAATTATTAATTTGTTTAATTTTGATTATAAAAATCGATTATTATTATTTTTTATTTGACAGGTACAAAATAAAAAATTTATTTCAACCATGACATGAACCTTATACTACTTTTTTTTTTTTTTTATTTATTTTTTCATTATTATTTTTATTGTTGTTGAATTATTTATTAATAAAATTTATGATAGGTCAAATTTTTTTTTTTTTCTTTATTTCTATTAAATATTAAAAACTTGTAATTTAAAATTAGAGTAAATGACAGGTGATTTTGTTTTTTACGCTTTTCATATTAAAAAAAAACAACAAATTATTATTTTAAGATGCAGAATCATCATTTATCAAATAAATGAGCTTTTGTGGAACAAAAAAAAAAAAAATATAAAATATATAAGTATATATCTACGTTTTAGCAATTAACATTTTTTTTTTGATTTTTAAAGTATTATACAATTTTCAATATACATAAGTGTTATATGATTATTAAAAAAAATAATGAAATAAAGGTCAGTAACCTAATAAACTTTTAATACACGTGATTATTTTTCTATTAAATGACGGTTTTTTTTTTGTGTGTTATGACTCCGAGATAGATAAAATTAATTTATTCAATTATAAAAGGTTATAACTATATATGTATCTTTTGCATATTATAATATCTATTTTAATTGCATATTTTGTTTTTTTTTTTTATTGTGATTTAAATAAAAATGAATTTTTATTAATAATTAGAAAAAAAAAATGTTTTTTTTTCAAGTTTTTTTATACAAATTTTAAGATATTAATTCAAGAAATTATTGAATAAATTAATACAATTTTGGAAAGGATTAAATTAATATAAAATAATTATGATAAATAATTTAATTAATCGATTATTTGATAATGCATTCTTAATAAGTACATACTAATGCTTTTTTACTTTAACTGAAGAAATTTTTACTGTAAGTGAATATATTTTATTTAAAGTGAAGACATTTTTACTTTAACTAAACAATTTTTATTTCAGTAATTAATTATGTTAGGTATATAAATATTTATTTGCGTAATATATATATATATATTTGGATTTGATATTTACATATCTGATATTTATGTACATATACCTATAGTTAAAAAATAGGTATATTTGTGATATAATAGGTAAGTAATAGGTATATTTATGATAACTTTTATCACAAATACGTTCACTTAAACTAAAAAAATTTTTATTTAAAATAAAAATTTCTTTACTTTAAGTAAAAAATCTTCACTTAAATGTAAAAATGTCGTCAGTTAATGTCAAAAAATTTATTGAAATAATAGTTTATTTGATTTTTCTTTTTTTTAAATTAATGAATGATTGAATTTAGTTTCTGTATTACCTTCAAAACTATACAGAACTAAACACAACACAACACAACTAAAAGTTGTGGCAATCTAAATAAAGAATCCGATTATATAAAGTTTTTTTTTTTTTTTCGATTAATAATATATCGATTTTGAAATTATTAATTATTATCAGATTTAGTAACAGTTCACCCACCATTGAAAAAAAAAACTACAAACATCTTTTTTTGTTTTACTTCCTTAAAAAAATTTTTTTTTTTTTTTGAAATCTTCCGGTCAGAAAATAATAATTATGCTTTTTAACTAAAATATACACAATAATTTATGATAATTTAAAATATAAATTAATAATTATAAATTAAGAGAATAAAAAAAAATCATTTGTTTGAAAATAACACGATTAAGCACGTGCTTAACAATGTGGCGTGGAATTGTTTTTTGTTTTTTTTGTGAACAAACCAACATTCACAATAGTAAAATTAAACCGCAATCATTTAAATTACAATCATGTTAATTAATAGATGCGAGATTTTTTTTAAATACATATAAGTATAATGGGTTATATGAATATAAATGTTAAAAAATAAAAAGTATTTCACATTCTCACATAATGGAAGGGGCATATTTACAACATATTATTATGTTTAACATTCATATATCTTATATTGCACATTTTTTTTTTTTTGAGATTTATTCATCATCTGAATTTAATTGTTTTAGAGAAAAACTAATTTTTTTTTTTTTAACGTGATATTAACGTGATGCTTTTGGCATCATAATGACTTTTCTATACAGCAAAAAATGTCTAAAATTTTAATATATTCATTGTAAAATTTATTTTGAATTTGCATGTTATAATAATTATATATACTATATCGAATTAGTATTATAAAATTGTGTTTAAGTTTATAATGATACAATAAAAGTAATTTTTCTTTAGGAAATATTTCTTTTTTTCAAAACCTTTATTTTTAATTTTTATATTTTGACAGTAGTTTTATGTGTACATATATGGTAATTCTGTTGTGAGGTTCAATTAATCAGAATTCTATCATAATGTTAAAATCAATTATAAGTCAAATAAAATGGTTCAGTTATATATAGTATGGGGAAATTTAAAATTTTAAATATATTTTATTGTTAAAGCTAAATTCTTTTTAAATATAGTTGTTTAAGTTAAAAAATTATTTTTTTTTTATAAATTCATAATTTTCTTTTAACCACTTTTTTTTTTTTTTAAATTACAATCAATTAAAAAATGCTAAATAGCCAAATTTTTCAAATATCTGAAAAAGAAACTACTGTAAAAGACATTTATTGCATTATTTTCAAGTTTTTGATTTTGAAATTATTTCTGCTCTAGCAAATCAAGTTTTAACTAATTATTATTTATATAAATTGACAATAAATAAATTCAAAATATAAAGGTTGAGTTCATGGTAATTAAATAATAATAACTATATAAAAAAAAAAAAAAACAATTATAAATAAATAAGAGAAAAAATGTTTTGTTATTTCTAATTGAATTTTATATAAATACAATATTGTGATTTACAAGATAAACTAAAACTTATATAATTGTTAAGTAAATGCCTATTATTTATATTTATTCATTCATACATTTATATTTATTGTATTTGATTTGTTTATTTTTTTTATTGTTGACAATATTGAACATCGTAAAACTTGTCAATTAATATATAGGAATTTATGGCATTTTTAACATATATTTTTCTATCAGCTTAAATATCAAATTTTTTTCTGATCTATTGTTTAAAAAAAAAATTTGTATTAAATGCATTTAATATTTAATTATTCGTTTATTATTAAGTTTTTTTTTAGTGTAGTCAAAACATATTTATATTTGATTTTTATATTGTATAGAAAAAAAACTCTTTAAACTTCAGTTTAAAAAATATAATTTTATTTGTGTGCATGTAAGTATGTTAAAATAGTTATTTATTATATAAATAAAATACAAAAAAATATAATAATTGACATATGCTTATATAAACAAATATATGATGCATATTGAAGTGTGGCAAAGTTTTGGTAACTGGGGTATATTTGATATCATTAAAAAAAAAATTATTCAAAACTTTTAGGTAACAGAAACTTTTTTTGAATACTTTTGGGATTTTTACTAGGAGTACGTACTATCATAATTTTTTTTTAGGTGTTTTTGAAGTTTAAAAACCATTAATTTTCAATAACTTTTCTACTATAAGATTTAATAACTGCGTACGTATTTTATTTGTAAAAATGTTTACAAATTTCTAGTTAGAATTAACATTTATATGCAATAAATGAAGAAATATGAAAACAAGTTTATTAGAGTAGAAGATAAAATTCACTTGATAGACTTCATTGCTTCATACCTGACATTTTTTATCGGGAACATTTTAACATATTCCTAATGCCAGAAATTAATTTTTTCGAAATCGGAAAAATAAACAATTTTTTTTTTTCTAAATTTGCATACAATTATTTATATTTATATACATATATAAATAATATATAATAAATATATATAATAGAATATTATTCATATAATTATATTATGGTCAAATATTTTTAAAAAAAATTTATTAATAGCTCCAAAAATTATTTTCAAAGATGCGTTAACAAATAAAAAAATTGATGGCATTTAATCACATGCCAAGAAAAGGCTATAAAAATATAACCCGGATGTTTCAGTTGAGAAAATGCTAAAATATTCATATTATTGCTCTAATAAGATTGAGATGAGTACTTGAAGCCCAAGGAGTTAAAATGCTAAAATATTGACATAAGACATAATACTAAAATATAGACTACTAGACATAATACTAGAACCGATAAAGAAAGATTACTAATATAATTCAAAAAAATGCATATTTCTAATAAATATTCAAATAAATTCTATATGCATATAATAATTAGTTGTTTTAATATTTCATATTTTACATAAATTTAAAAATAAATCATTGATTATTCATTATCTTAACATAAAGCTTTTAATTGAATTTTTAATGAAACATTTATTATTAAGTATTTAAAGAATTTAATAAATAATATGTTACATTACATAAATCAAAATATGCTAATTAATAGATAATATAATTCTATAGTATAGTAAATTTTAATTGATAAATTCTATATTTAATTTATTATTTATTAAATTTATTCGACATTGGAATTCTTAAGTCCATGCTAACTTAATGTTATAGTAAATGCCTTGCACAGAAGAGAAATCATCATTTTATATTATAATTAGTAACTATAATAACCATATTATAAAATTTATTTAAAATTTAAAAAATAAATGATTTGCAATTTTACAAAAAAATTTTAAACATACAGGTAATATTTTATTGAAATTTAAAAATAAAGTTTCTCGCTTAAGTTTTTTATTTTTAATTAAACGTAAAAAAGATGTTGTTTTTTTTTTTTAATTTTGTTTTTTACTTCTTCAGGATGACATTTGAATTCAAGCATCCATGCTTGAAAGTCAGTACGTTTATTATTGAAAATTTGTTATAACAACGTTACACCTACGTACTTACTAATAATGACTTAAAAAATTATTAGTTTTAATTTGAAATGTAAAGAATACTATGATATAAACAAATATAATGAAGAAGAAATTCTGTTCATTAAAAGTAAAATGAACAAATAAACCTTGTATTGAAATTTTTAATTAATTTTGTTTTTCTAAAATTTATATACAAACAAATTCATGATTTTCAGAATTATAATAAAAAAATTTTAAACTGTAACCGGTAAATGTCAATTAATGATGAACATGTAAATATTTAAAATAAGAATTGTGTTTTTTAGTTTTATAAAACAAAACTGCAATCGTAACTGGTAGTACATATTAAATTCTTTTTGTACTATAATAAAACAAAAAAATTACAAGAGTCAATAAAATTTTGGAAATAAAAAAAAATTTGATAGCTAAATTTGCACTATAAAAATGCAATACTAAGTTATTATATTTTTTTATTGAAGAAAGTAAAATGATGTGCCATTTTGTATATCTGCTCCTTTTTAATGTATCAAAATTTTAAAATATAGTAGACTCTTAAAATCGACCTAAAATAACTTTTATTGTAATAGAAAAAATTCCCTTATTTTATTAAAGGTCCTGATAATTGTCTGTTATGTGTAAATATTTTATTGACTTAAGGGTTTCTTTAATAGATTATCTTGATCTTTTTTCATCATTTATCCACCATTTGTTATTAAAATGTTATAAAAACAATAATTTACTAACATTTGTAATAATTTCATGCAATTGTAGAAAAATTAACTATATTATCTTATGACACTATATAAAACAAATCATCTTGATTGTTTTAATTGAAAAAATGAAAAAAAAATGAACCTAAAATTGTATAAATAGTCACGTCACGATTTCTTTGTTAAAAGGTACTTTTATATAAAAGTAAAAGTAAATATTAATTTTTTTAATAAAACAAAAAAAAAACAAAATTTAATACAATCACCTTCTATTTTATATTTTTTCAACATAAGTTAAATAAAACAAAAAAAAAAAACAAAAAGAAATATTGTACTTGGTCAATATAAAATCATAGTAAAGTGCAAAAATAAAACTGGTTCGCCTGATTCCTGTACATTTCCGATTATTTGATTATTTTTAATATCTCTATTTTTTTATATATATATTTTTTTTCTTTTTTTCTTTATATTAATTACAATTTTGTTGTATATTATCTGTTGGGTAATATTTATGAATTTTCATTTTTAATCTTAATACAAAAAAAAAAAAAAAATGAAATCAATTTAAAACAAGCGAATAACAAAAAAAAAAAAACAGAAAATTTAATAAAAACAAAGCAAAACCAAACCGTGCCAAATTAAAAGTAAAATAGTGGAATTGGGTAAATTAATTACAAACTTTACCACTTCATTTTTAATCAGATTTTTTTTTTTTTTTTTAATATTAGTGAGTAACCGTTCAAGACAAGGCCATTTTTAAAAAATGTTAAACTAAAACAAAATAAAAAAGAAAAAAAGAGCGAAAAATAATAAAAAGAAATAAAAATATATAAATTACAAAGTAAAAAAAAAATTAATTTTCCAAATGAATCATTTATTTATTATTTGAATTAATTTTTAAATCATTTCGGTTCATTGAATTAACTAATAATAGCTGTATATAATCTTTAACACACATGGAAACATTATTTGTATATTAGACACATAATATGTTTTTTTTGAACCCAAGTTGTTTCACTGTCAAAAAATTTTGTAATTTTCTTCTTTTTTGTGTTTTTTTTTTTTTTTTTAAACTTAATTAGTTACACATTTTTTAACTTTATTAGTTACGTTAAAATGTCAGTATTATAGAAAGGAAATATTTTATATATGTACAATTGCGACATAAAATGATACAAAATTATGAATTAGACTATTAGAGAATTAAAATTTCATTGTACCTTATTGTTTTTTTTTTTTTTTGCTTAATATTAAATATATCTTCTTTTTCTGATGAACATTTCGGAAATGGAACTGTTCTTTGCATGGTGCAAAGTATAGTCCGAAAAAATCTTAAGAAAAATGCGTCAGTTTAATGTTTTTTTTTTTTAAATTTTGAAAGGATATTTATTTAGGCTGTTTTAGTTTTACTCATCTGCTTTTGTTAAGGATCAAACAACATTTAAGTAAAAAACTGCATAGAGTTATTTGCGTAAGCTGTGTAGAAACTTTCTATTTTTTTTTTTTTTAACAACTAGGATTATTTACTATGTGAATATCAAAAAAAAATTATTTTAATGCATTAAACAACTTGTTGTTTGCTAATTTCAATGGTACCATGTAAAACATAATAAAAAATGATTTGGCTCATCAAATAATCCCTTAAAGGTTGATTTTAATTAAAATGACAGCATTAAAATGAGTAACTCATGAAATGAATTCATTATCATAAAATGAATAAAATTTTATAGTAAAAAAAATAACAGATTTTGTATAGTATAAATTAAAGTCAAAAGGTTTTAAATGTTATTGTGAAAAAGAAAAAAAAAAAAAATCAAAATAACACAAATATTATCTCTATTGAAATATTTAAACTTTAATTAATAAATATATATGTAATTCAAAGAAAAATAGATTTTAAAATTATATGTATCAGTGGAATATATTATCAATAATAATAACTTATCGAACTGGGAATAACTTATCGAATACTACTTAAAAATAGATTCTCTAATAGATTTTCTAATTTCTATAGAAATTTATCGATAATAATGTATTCCTGGACCGATCCCGTCATAGACGAATATAACACAGACATGAATTCCAATATAGAAACTTATTCCCTATAAGATCTAATTCGGAAACTCAATAATAAAAGTTTTTTTTTAAATAACGTAAGACTGGTAAGAATATGTTGCAATTATATTAACCATTAAAGTTTTTCTTGCCGGAATTACCGCATAACATTGTTGAATCTTAATTCTTAACTAACACACATAAATAAGTAAAAAGTTTTATTATCATCTTTATAAGTAAGTCATCATCAAATCATCTAAGTAAGTCAATTCAAATTTTATTGACTTATTATTATATAATTAAACTAAATGATTGTTCTATTATTATTAAAATATCTATAGATAAATATATTCTATTTATCAATACAAATTAATTATTAATTAATTCAATATTATTTAAATAAATTTAAAAAAATTTTTATTTAAAATTAAATAAATATAGTAAAAATATTGACCAAATGAATTAATTATAATTGATAAATAAAAAACAAAAAAAAAAAAACAAAAAATTAATTCTAAATTTATGATTATTGTAAACTTAAAGATATTTAGAAAATATTTTTCATATTTTATTTATGTTTTCTTTTCTTTTAAACAATTTTAAAATTGTATAACATTTGAATATTATGTTGAAAATATTTTTGAGGAAAATAAAATGTAAATTAAAATAAATATTCTTTTATTTTCATTATTTATTAAATTATTAAACAAGTTTTTCTGGATATTATGCAATGTTTTAACATACACATTTTTTTCTTTTTTTTTTTTCTATTTTATCTTTTTTAATAGAGTTTTTTTTTCTTTTATTATTCACGTATCTTAAAAGATTGACATTTTTGTTTTTTTTTTTCCTTTGAATGTTTTTTTTTGTTACAATGACGAATAGATTAGACCGGTGTAATTTTTTAATTATATGCTAGAAAATTAACATTTCAAATTTGAATATTTTTTTTTGTCGGAAATATTTAAGTTCTAATTTTGTTTTTTTTTTTAAGTTTTTAATGTTATGTATGAATTAACAGGGTGTTCTATATATAGTTGCATAAAACTGAATTTAAACTCATATCTGACTTTTTCAAATAAAGCTACGAGTTCAAACGTAGTTTTTGTTTGAACAAGTGAAATTTGAGAATAAGTTCAGTTTTATGAATTTGACCCTTTGCCTCTAATCTAAGTATAAGAGAAGATCATATGTTATAAAATATTAAACGTTTAAATAAATATTAACCAAACGACTAAAGTATTTATGAGAAACGTTTTACTCTCCGTTTCATACCTTCTATTTTTAAACTATAAAATTTGTTTAAAGTGTATAATTTTAAGGGTATGAAACGAAGAGTAAAACGTTTTTAATAAATACTCGTGTCGCTTGGCTATATTAGAATGTTATTAAAATACAAATTATTTATCGAACTTTAATTAAAAATTGAACTTAAAAGTTTTAGGAGAACGAACCTATAATTTTAAAAAGAATCTAATTTTAATCTATACACTATCCATTATAAAAAATATTACATTAAACTTTAAATAAATTTTTTAATTTTATAATTCAGTCTGTATTACACTGAAAAAGAAAATTATGATGCATTAAAATGCATGATACATTCAATTTCATTTAATTGTGTTAAGAAGCAAAAAAAAAAAACATATATTATGAATTCTTAGAAATTTTATTGTCTGTCGTTCAGTAAAAAATTCAATTTTAAAATTTTAAAAACTGGAATAGTAATATAATATCTATAAGATATTAAATCTAAATATAATATCTATAAGATATTAAAAATGAAAAAAAAAAAAAAAATAAGAATGCATACTTTTGAAACTATTATGAAAAACTTTGAAAATTAAATTTCCAATTATAGTGTCAATCTTTTTGATTGAAAAACAAAAACAAAAAAAAACAAAACAAACAAATTAATTTATAATGAAATTGAAAAATAAAAATAGAATATATTATATCTATTAGCTTTATTTTGAATAATATTATAAAATATGCATGCATATTCTAATAATTCTCTTTTTCTTTTACATATCTTATTCAATTGGTCGGTCAATTCAATTTTAAATGAAGATTTAATACATATTAAGATTTCCGATTTAATTACGTATATGCTTTATATTAAATTGATCCTTTCATACTTCATAAAGAAATAACTGGGCACCAACCCTATTGCATCAACCACTTTTCACTATAATCAAATAATAAAATAATCAATTTTTTGATTTGATTTTGTTGCACCAAAACCAAATTTAATGAAAACTCAATAAAATGATTTGATTAGTAAAAAAACACTGACTTATCAAAAAAAAAAAAAAAAAAATTGATTATTTGATTAGAGATATGTGATTGGTACAGTAGGGTTCTGGTCACACTTAAAAAAGAAAAATTGATAAAGTTTTTAATTCAATAACTGGATCCTATTGCATCAACCACTTATTACTAATCATATATAATCAAATAATCATTTTTTTGATAAGATTTTATTTTTTACCAAAAATCAAATTTAGTAAAAACTTAATAAAATTTTGATTAGTACTTATCAAAAAAAAAAAAAAAAAATTATTATTTAATTAGAGACAGATGTTTGATGCAATTGGGTCACACTTCAAAAAGAAAAATTATCACTTCAAAAATTATAAATTTTATATAATATAATTATAACTGACCCCTTTCAATTATATCTAAAGACTAAATTTTTTAGTCTAAATACATCTCTATAAATATATTCTAAAGAAAATTATACGTAAAAAATTTTTTAATAATCTATTTTTCAAGTTTTGATAAATATATTCTTTATCACAAAATATAATATGTATGTCAATAATAAAAAAAAAAAAAGAATTTTTTTGTCAGTATTAATGGTATTAATATAATAACATGCGGTTTTTTTTTCATTTGGAAATTATATCATAAGTTTCAAATAATATGTAAATTATGTTTACTTAAATAAGGCATATATTATATATATATATATATATATATGTATATACTTTAAAAATTTCAATAGAAAACTTCAAAAGAAAAATGATATTTTCATAGTTATTATGGATAATTATAAATAAACAATATAATTGTTTTAATAAATTAATGGAGATAGGTAATGAAATATAGAATCTGGCTGGACATGTCGCAGTTTTAATTAATTAACAAAAGTATCTTTTTTTTTTGTTTTTTCTTTTCTTTTGAACTTAATTAGGTACATGTTTTTTTTTTTTTTTTTTCCAATATTAATCAATCACAAATACGCACAAAATATTGTGTTTGTATTATTTAATTAATATTTTATTTGTGTTTTTGTTTTTTTTTCGTTTTTAAACAAACAATTATTTATAATAAAATAATATATGCATACAATAATTAAAGGTATTAAAAAGAAAAAAAAAAAAATGTTGCAAATATATATATATCTGACACTATACAAATATAAATTAAATGATATTGTGTTTTTTTTTTTTGTTATTTTTTTTTTACGAAAAAAAAATTTAAAATTTTAAAAGTTTTTATCACGTGCACATTGCACTCTTTTTATCATTAGTAATTTAAAAAAAAAAAAAAAATTGTTTTTCTTTCTCTTTTTATCATCAATTGCATAATAATACTCTTATATATAAATTTTATAATTTGATTAAAAAAAAAAAAAAAAGATAATAAAAAAAAAAAAATAATAATAAAAACATAATAATTATAAAATAACATGGACATGGTTTTTTTCTTCCCCAAATCTGATGTAACATTTTTTTTTCTCGAAATTTTTTTCTTTTTTTCGGTAGGTTTTTTTTTTTTTTTTGGTTATGTTTTTAAATGTTTTTTATTTTTTATTTTTTTTTTTTTTTTTTTGGGTAAATATATTTGATTTTTTTCCTTAAAATTATCACTTAAAAATGTGTAAATTAATTAAAAAATATTGCACAATTTTTTTTTTTTTTATTCTTGTAATTTCCTTTTTTTTTTTTTTTGTTTTTCGCTTTTTAATCCATAATTATTTAATAATATAATATGTAAATTTATTTAAAATTAAAAAAAAAAAAATTTATTTAAATTAATTCAATATATATAAAAAAAAAAAAATTTAAAACTAACCGTTATTTTTAAAATTAGTAATAATCCAAGTAAGTGAGAATTGTGTATATGAATTAAGCGTTAAAATAACTGTTTATTTATTTATTTATATTTTCTTTTTGGTGTTGCTTCTTTTTTTTTTGTATATATATATTTTTGTTTATTATATATATATATATGTATGTATTTAAATATATGTTATTTTATTTAATTTTTTTTTCTATTTTTATATTATTAAATTTTTTATCTTATAAAATAATAGTACTTTTTTTCAATACACAACGTATTCAACTAAACGTCTTACTTGTTCAACACTTCGCTTAAAAATGTTAATAATAATATTTCAAATGATCACAGTAAACTTGTCTTTTAATTTGTGTTATATTTTTTTTTTTTTTTTTTGGTTTTTTTTTTTTTTTTTTTTTTTTTTTTGTGATCGCTTACCTTTTTGTTATTTTGTTGATTTCTGTTTTACTTTTGACTTTTTTTCTCATGTAAAACTTAAACTTATAGTTTAAATGTGCTAAAAAATAAGTAAAATAATACAAAAAAAAAAAACAAAAAAAAACAAAAATAAATGTATGTTTTATTATTTCCAATATACCAATATATGTACATATATATCTATATTAATATTTTTTTAAACATTACCTTGCCTACCTCAATCACTAATTTTAACATTTACTATAACAGTTAACAGACTTCTTTCATTATGTTTAAAGTTTTTTTGTATTTTTTTTTTGTTATTTTGTTTTTATTTTAAATAAATGTTAAGTGATAAAATAAAAGCGGAAGAAAACAGAAAATAAAATACAAACAAAAAAAAAAAAAAATAAAGAAAATTATATGCATTAGTTAAGTAAACTTACAAATACAACAAGTAACACTACAGTATATATAATTAAAAAAATAAAAATAAACAAAATAAAAAACAAAAGTTTATAATACATATATATTTACCTATATACTAAATAACATTGAGCATATTTTACATTTTTAAACTTTTATTTCTTTAATTGTACTGTAATTGTATAACATTAAGCATATTTACCATTCACCTTATCACCCAACTGTTCAAAGAAAAAAAAAAACCCATTTTTTTAGCACTGCAAAATTACACGAATACAACTAATATATATACACTCATTAACTTACTCTATTTTGTTCACTCATTCACCATTGGCTATTATAAAATTATTTATATTTTCTAGTACATATATGTATGTACATATGTATAAATAAAATTTAAAACTTTTTTAAAAGTGAATTATACAGTTAATAAAAATATAAAAACGGTTATCAAATGTAAAATGTATAATTATACATGTAAATTCTATTGATTTGATTTGAGTGTAAAAGATTACTGTTGTAATATTGACAGATTACTCATTCACTTTCATATTATCAATATGCTTTATTTCTTTTTCTTTATATAAAGAATACCCAGTGGCCAATATGTATAAATAGCATATGTACTAAGTTTTTCTCTGAGATTGACCTTTATGTATAAAGACAAATAAAAAAAAAAACTTTCGATTTCATTTCGAATTTGTTTATTTGTGTGGTGAAAAATGTTAACATGAGACCTGAAGACAAATGTTTTAAAGAAAATAAATCTTTATGTGGTGTGGTGAATCTTTTATAAGTGAAAAAATTTTTTTTTTTTTTTTAACATTTTAAAATGGTCAGATCAATGTACATATACGTATGAGTTTGATAAAAAGAAATATTTATTTTAAATGATTTATATTCGGAATGGTATTAAAAGTGGGACGTGCGTGTTTGGAAAAACAAAAAGAAAAATAAAAAAAACTATTTTATATGCATGTAAATTGTTATGTCAAACGTCATGTCAAATTTTTAATGAATTTAGAAAAGGATAATTTTATAAATGGTTAAATATTGTTTTTTTTTAGTTTACAATTATTTTTTGAATTGGAATTGTTTCCTTTTTTTTTTGGTTAAATTTTATTCGGAAATAATGATATTTCATAAAGTTTTCCATTTTTGAAATATTTTATTATCGGAGGGACATTAAGATGATTAAAATCCTGCAGGCTAATCTTAATAGAAGTAGGGTTGCTAATGATCTTCTCCGCCAGATGGGCAGAGAGAAGGGTATTGATCTACTAATCATTAGTGAGCAGTATAGTCATAACCATCCTTCTCCATGGTACCCAGATGACCTGGGGACAGCAGCGATATGGATCCCTCACCCGGGGAAATTTCCGGTGAAGGAGCATGGACGTGGGCGCGGATTCGTCTGGGTTAGGTGTAGCGAGGCACCTTTCGTTAGCGTGTACCTCACCCCCAACGAATCCATTAGCGAATTCATGGAGAAAGTGAGCAATCTTGAAGACATGATCCTTGGTGCTTCTGGGGCTTTGTAATATATTACATACTTAATATTCATTTAGAATTTGTTTTTTTTTTTTTTAGCATTTTGATAAAGTTTTTTTATTAAATAAAATTATTAAGCTGTTTTTAAATCTTACTTTTAAATGGCTTAAAAATATAACTGAATAAGATTATTTACTTAATTTTATTTAAGAAAATTGATATGAAATATTAAATAATTCAAGGAATCCTATGAATTATGTTTGAAAATTTCTCCGCCACAGAAAGAGAAAGAAAAAAATATATTTTTTCGATAATAATTAGTTGTGGTGGTTTTTTAAACATAATCTTATTAATCACGGGAATCTTATTAAGTCAACTATGGTATTCAAGCATTCTAATAATTCATTCATAGTAAATTATATTAAGATCTACAGTATAAGTATTGCTCTTCTAAACTAACTGGCAGTTCATTTTCCAAGTGTTGAATTCTTTGACATGGATCTGAAAAGCCTTTAAAGCTTCTTCCGTCAGAGTGGCATTATTATCGTGGCATAAATCTAGAGAAGCTTAACACAAACTATGATCAAATAGGTTCTCCAAAGTTTTTGAAGGCACACTATGGACCTAGATTCTAATCAACACTGCTGCGTTAGCTCAGCCTTCATCAATTAAAAAAAAGCATCATCTTATTGCAGCAAAACATGTCCTGAAAATAAAAAGAATTCAATGGAAACGAAATCATATTTGGAAATAAAAAGAATTAACTGGCAGTGTAGAATTAGTAATTTTGTTTGTTTAATCAATGATGAATTAAACGGTGTATTTTTATAATAAAAAGAATTTTTTGATTTATAAATCCTGTTGTTTTTGTTAAATTTCGTGATTAAATGTGTTCGAATAATAATAATAATATATAATATCTATATATTTTTTTTTAAATATCTTATATAAATATATAAATTTGCATTATACTGTATCTAAAAATAGAAATTTTGTTACTATAATATTTTGAGCCGATTATATTATTTTTGTCTACTTTGATTAAGAAATCGTTAAAACTTAAAAGTTCACTTTAAAAAAAAAAACAATAAAAAAGAAGTATTAAGGTAAATTTGGATGAAATTTAACAGTACTCTTATAATTATGTTTATATATGTATATACATATATAAATATATTATTACATATGCATGTGATTTACATTCCATGAATTACAATCATTTTTTAAATTACGGTTTTTACTTCATTCTTATATAATAGAAACTGAAGTACTTAAAAGGATATAAGTATGTATATATTAAATTACTTTAAACAGTTTTGACATATTACGTCATATTACATTTTTTTGAAATTTTTTGACGTTTGTTAAGCTGTAATTGAACTGTAATTTCTGAAAGATTAAATGTGTTTTTTTTTTTTTTTTTCATTTTTAAAAGTTTTAAAAAAATGAACTATTTAAAAAAAAAATTATTTTTCTATTTCAATTAATTAACCTCGAATAAAATATAATGATTGTTTAATAGTTTTCTTTTCAAGCTTTTTCAATTCCTTTAAACTTGATTAAATTATATATGCATATTATATATATAAATTAATTGGACTGGAAATTAAACATGAAGTATTTTTAAACCATTTTTATATAAATATTGAATTAAAAATTTCTGCTTGATTTTAAAATTAATTTGTGTAAATTTAATGCAAAAACTTTGCTAAGAGAAACATTTTTTTTTGTTTTTTGAAGTTTGATTTTTAAATAAAAATGAAAACTTTATTTTTTTTTTTTGTTGCTGTTAAAAAAATGTTTGTAAATTATATTTGTATTAGTTAGTATTAAAAAGAATTCTAAAAATAACTGGTAGATTATTTATTTATTAGAAACTACATTTTTAAAATTATAAGACTACATATATATATATAAATTTAGTATTTTGATATTATAAGGTATTCGTTATAGTTACCACTGTTCTAGTTAAGTGACCAGGAAGATTTATACATATAGGTATATAGCCGAAATTTGGTATTTCCAAAAGAAAGATATTTAAAGAAGTTCATACATATATAAACACTCTTTAAGGTTTAAGTTTTAAAAAGAAAGTTGAAATATGAAACAAACTTCATACCACAATTAACATGTGTTCGAATTTCCTTTTTAAATAACAAATTTCTTTATTATACCCCATTAAGGATATAAACAAATTTATTTATTTTAATTAATGGATCTTAATCCATTCTATAACACTTAAAATCCAAAAGAAAAAAAAATTCAAATGCGTCAAAATCCAAACGGTTTTAAAAAGCCATAATTTGCATATTGAAAAGCAACGAAAACAAAGTTCGCCAAATTCAAATGCATCAAAACCCAAATTTCAAAGTCCAAATGCATCAAAATGCATTACTTTTTTGTTAAATATATGTTATTTAGAATAATTGAATTTTTGGGGGGTTATTGTTGCAATATTTGATTATAAAATCAGTATTTCAATATAATATCACTGTTCCAATGTTTGTTTAGCCCGGGTTTGGAATCGGCAGTCTCCCGCTCTTTTGATTACTTTGTTATTGAAATATGCACGTAACAAAAATAATTATAGGAGGGATTTTATAGTTGGTTACAAAATCAGGATTGTACACCTTTGACAGATTATCTGTATATTTGTATATGCGAAATTTTAAATAACCAAACCAAAAATTAATCCTATATTTAATTTAATGTAATTTAAGATTTATTTAAATTTTTTCTTAAAAAAAAAAAAAAAAAAAAAGAAAAGAGATTTTTAGCAAAATAGAAAAAGAGAGATTGAACTGAACTGCAGTTCTTAAAATTAATTGCAACTTATGTGTATTACCCTTACACAGGAAATTTCAAGTTTAAGTTTGTAAGTGTTTAAATTTAAATGTTTAGATTTTAAATGTTTGGATTTTGAAAGTTTAGATTTTGACCCATTTGAATTCCAAAAGTTTGGATTTTAAAATTGGGCTTTTCATGTAGATCGCCATCCATATATATTGATACTTATGCAACATGGATAAATTCCATGAAACTATAATTTTTAAACCTTATTTACAAGAAATAACCTTTTAATTATATAAAATACTTTACAATTATTCTATACATAATAAAAGTAAGCAGTTATAGTACATTTCTAGAAAATTCTTCTAAGAATTTGTAGCCCGAATTGTTTGTATGTTTGTATTGTACTCTTGGAAATTTGTGTTCAAAAAAACGTGATGGGAATTTCACTTAAAATTAGCAATTCGAATTTTTGAATTTGAAAAAAAAAACCGGTAGCAAAATTTAAAGTTATTCCAAAGATAAGTTCTAAAGTATATTTACTTTAATCTAGATTAAACTTAATTACAATAAAATTTCGTTTTCTTTATAGATAACATTTTTAAACTGGCATAATAACGAAATTTTTAATAATCGAAATTATCAATGTCTTTTTCAAATCCTTGATATCTGATATATGTCTGTGTCATACTACAACTTGAAAAAAAAAAGTACCAAAAATTAACAAAAAAAAAAAAATGTAATTAAAAAAAAGGTAAACTTAACATCAAGGATTTTATTTTGACAACTTTTAATAACCTATAATAAAAAATTATTTACTATCTATATTCAAAGTTCATTACTTTAAGATAATAAAAAAAAAAAAATAAACAAATAGATAATAATGGTTTTTTTTTTTTTTAATTAAAAAAACTTCACGTACAAATTAAAATTACCAAAAAAATAATGTACAAAAGTGACCGAACTGTAACTAAGTTTTAATACAAAAATGTCAAGTATTTTATCATCATCATTATTTTGACAGTTTCTTACAGGGTAGGAGCAAAAATCCATAATGATTTTTGTCACAAAAATGTCTCCATAATGATTTTTGCTACAAAAAAAAATCCACAAAAACAAAATTCGTAAAAAGAAAATCCACAATTATTTCAAATATTTAGTATATGTATGTAAAAATAATAAGGAACGACTTTAGAGTTTGTTACAAAATCAGGGTTCAATAATCCGTTTAGCGGGAGCTTGAGGGAAGCAGTCCACTGTTTTAAATTTTTTGATGTTTGAAATATGTATGTAAAAAAAATAATTATAGGAAAAATAGATACAGAGTTGGTTACAAAATCAGCTTGTGTTTAGCTAGCGTTTAGGGACAGCACCTCCACTGTTTTATATTGTTTGATATTGAAATATGTATGCAATATTAGAAAATTTTTGTTACAATATCAGAGTTCTTTTGCTTTTTCCAGAATATTCTTTGTACGTTTTTTGAATTTTTTGATTTTTTTTTTCTGGATTTTTTTTTGTGTGGATTTTTTTGGTGGACTTTTCTTTTTGTAGATTTTGCCTTTTGGATTTTTATTTATGGATTTTTGTTTGTGGATTTCGTCATCAACCCTTTCTTATATATTTATTTTATTTAATTTTTAATTTTTTGTTTTTTATTTAATTTTTTCTTTTTTATTTGAATATAACACATATTATGCAATCATTAAAAAAATTAATTTCTAACAAAAAAAAAAGTAATTTAAAACCGATTTAATTGAATTTTATTTTATTTCAGCTTGATACTAGTTAAAAATGAACAAATTTATCAGTTACAGTATCATATCGCATTAACATCTGTCACCAATTTAAATTATATATGTACAGTGTTGTGAAATATATTAACTTTTTATTTCGGTTTTTTTCTTTGTACTTTTTATTTTTATTAACCCTAGTATAATTTGTATCTTTTTTTTTTTTTTTTTTTTTATTTTATTACAGTTATAAAAATTTTTACAAAGAGTTTTTAAGTACAGATCTTTAACTTAATCTGATGGAGAATATTTTATTTTATATTATAACTTATTTATTTTTTTCACATATATATCGTATATGTAGGAATGATCGACATTTAACCATGACTTACTTACTTTTATTTAAAAAACATTTTTTTTTTTTGTTTTTTTTTTATCATGTGCTAAATTTTATTATAACCTATATGAAGTTATCATGTCAAAAAACCTTGAAGTAATAAGGATCATCACCCAATGATTCGTAAGTTCTTCTAGGAAATGTTATAAGTTTGTATCTATAATGTTAATTAAAAAGACTTATGTTTGTTTTTGATCTTGTATAAGAATAAAACATTTGATGTAATTTAAATAATAATTATTATACAATATATTTTATATATGTATTGTACTATATTTCATAGTTCTTTTGTTCAAGATTAAATATACATAATTTTATATTAGTAATTTGGCTATTGTAAAATATTTAATTGCTTTGTATTGTTCTAGAATAAAAATAGCAAGATGTATTTGCCTATAAGAAAACCTTTTTTTTGCGAGGGTAGGTGAAAATCATCGAGACACTAAACGAGCACGATTCCTGTATGAGTGTGTGGGACCTTAACCGACTAAACACCACCTCGACCTTTAGTACTACTGTACTGCCTGGTCATAGGAAGTTGAGTTAAGGTTGATTTTGAAATAAATAAAATCTTCTTTTGTCATAAAAAAACATTATTGTTGAGATTACATTTATTTTTGGGTTTTTATTTTTGCGAAGACGGATGGGAATCATCGAAAGACACTATAGAGGAGTGGAAGCAGTACGAGTCCTATAACAGTATGTGGAACTTTAACCCATTTATTTTATTGACCAAGCAATTGGTTATGTGATCTTTAGTAATCGTGTACTGTCTGATGATGAAAATTGTGTTGTACAAATTTTTCAAAAGTTCTACATCATTTGAAGTAGAGTCATAAAATTTTAATTACGGATAGATATCCTAAAAAAATTAATTTTATGGAAGAACTTTTTTCTGTAGTCCCACTCGTTACAGAGCTACAGCTCCCAACAGTTCGAAAAAGCTCTACGAGCATATTTAAATTGTTATAACACAAGTTCTATAAGGTATATCTTCAATCTGAAGAATGCCAAACGATAGCTGCAATTATGAGCTTTACAAATATGTATATAATAAATATATACTTGTGTCATACAGTGTTTTGATTTACCCTTTATGCGAAACTGAATTATTTAACCGTAAGAATTATTTAATAAATTCTTTAACCGTTCTAACTTCTGAACGGTGTAAGTTAGCAACTTGAAATTTTGACAGAAGTTAGATCTTTGAAAATAAGTATGGAAGAAATTTTTTTTGTATCGCCCGCCGTTTGGGAGCTGTAAGGGGTCGAAAACTGAAAATTACCTATTTTTAAACACCTATAACTGGAACACCTGTCCAAAATTTTTTGAAATAATATACAAAAATTAAAGCTCCAACATTATATATTTTTTTCCATTAACAACTTTTCTTAATATTATAGGGTTACCTTAAAATTGACGAAAGTGTGACTTGGTTATTTTTCAATTTTTCTAACAAATTTCTTCAACGATTTTTTTGTATTTTTTTTTTTTTTTACTCGATAATTTAAAATTGTTGATGATGATGCGTAGTACAAAAAAATTGAATTAATAAATAAAAAAATAACGATTTCTGTATGTATATCTCAAAATAAACAATATATCCGATGTTAAAGGTACGAATTGTCGTTTTTCGTTAAATTATATTTGTCTAAACTGTAGCTGTCGATTGTATGAATTTGAATGTAATATAAGATTTATTAACACATTGGCAGGGGCCCTAGTTAATATATATTTACTATTTTGTAGTAGTTAATTGATCTGATATACATTTGCCGCTTAGTATTAAATAGTACTAGGTATATCATATTTGGAAAAGTTTTAGATTTATAATCGTTAGAAACATATATGTAGTTTGAATATATGTATGTACAAACCATATTTCTAGAAATTATAAAATTTAACAACCAAATTATACTAACGGTTTCGTACGAGTATCTAAGAGTTGACAAAGACAACTGTATATTTTCCATCGTTTAATAGATATTTTAACAGCAAATCACTTAAAACTATTTCGAATGCTCTTTGTAATTATTTCTGATCTAACACATAGCTATATCCACCCACATTATTTATTATACATATTTTTTTATTTCATTATTTATTTTAAGATTAAAATCTGCAGTAAAATAATAAAGAAAATAATATCTAAAATAAATATATTTTCTTGATTGTTTAGGATCAAAATGAAAACTATATTCAATTACTCAGGAAATTTTGCATAACCTAATTTAATTTAAAATCGTTTTTTTATATAAAATTTAAATAAAATTTATTAAATTTTTAACTTCCGGATTATTTTGGGTTTGTTTTTATGTTTTCTTTCTGTACGGAAGGAAATTATAAAAATCTTTTACTAACTAAACTGTGTAATAATAGATATTTTGCAGAAAAGAAAATTTAAAAGAAAAAAAAATATAAGCAATTGGTTGGATAAATTTATTAATTTATTGTATAAAATAACTCACATTCAAAAATAAAAACAAAATAAAAAAAACAAAATGAAAAACAAGTATTTTATTATATATTTTATATAATTTTGATATCATAGATATTAAAATATTTTTCTTTTCCAGGCATACCTAAAGCAACTATTTTTTTTTTTTAAATATATGTATCCAAGTTTCATTTAAAATTAATATAATTTAAACATAGTTTCATATAAACCTGATTTACTGATCGCATTTTTATATACGTATATCATACATATATAATATAAAATTATAATAATTTTGTTGAAATCGGGACACCATTGTAATTTTAAGGTGACAATGTTTTTCATTTTCATTGAAATTTTACCGTAAAATAAAATTTTTAAAGAAAGTTAAGAGAAATTTTTGGGTTATTATGGTGTTATAAACAAAACTTGAAGTAGTTAACTCCCAAAACTAAAATGAACTAACCCCCATTATTTTTTGTTAAAATTTAACTTGTGGATTAATTTATTTTTTTTAAGGGAGGTTAGTTTTTTTTCAAGGGAGGTTAGTTAGAATTTACGGATTAATTCATATGAACTCAAAAAATTTTTTTGGGGATTAGTTCATTTTTTTTTTGGGGATTAGTTCATATTTTTGGGAATTATTTCATTTGTTTTGGATAAAGATGAAGGATCATATTGAACTAACACTCAAAAATAGTTAATTTTTGCTTTTAAGAGCTAATGACTTGTATGTTATTTAAAAATTAGTATTCGGGGTTTTTATTTAAAATTGTGAAGGATCATAATGAACTAACACCCAAAAAAGGTTCTTTTTTACTTTCGAGAGTTAGTGACTTGGGGGGTTCGTTCATAGCTCCGATAATCATCATTTTATTAACTACATTTAACTGAGTGGATTAAAGATGGTGAATTAATAAATTGTATTCAAAAGTATTTAAGATATTTTGAAATAATAACATGCTGTCAAATGGAATTTTTATATATGTTTACTGAATTGAATATACTATAATCAATAGGTATATATACTCCTGTTTCCAACCAATTAATATGTAAGTTAAATTAAACACTACAACATTAATTTAGTTAATCATTTTGTTTGATATTTTTTTTGCTGATATCCTTATTAATCAGTAATTTTGTTATAAATTGAGGAAAAAATATATATATATGTATATACAAATCTTAAATTAGTATATATATTATACCAAATGAAAATAACATTTGTACAATAAAGAAAATTTTTTAATTATTAAACAATTATTGAATTTTGAAATAGCGTAAATTAAATGTTTTACAGATTTCGCATTTTTTCAAATCATTAACGATATAAAAAATAAAAAAAAAAAAAGTGTTTAAATTATAATTAATATTGATTAAAAAATTTTTTTTTACTATATATTAAAATAAAAACTCTAATTTTTTCTTTTTATTTTTAGAAATAATTATTGTTAGATATTAGATTATAGAGAACTGGAGAGACGTTGTAAAAAAATTACCTTAAAACTCGATTTTTTATATTATGACCTAAATAAAAGAATAATCTGGTTTAACTTTGTAGATTTTAATTAAATCGATATCGATTGTTGATATCAAAATAACTTTTTTGTTAATTATTTCTAATAAAATATAAATATTATATTATTTACTGTTTGGATACTGTATATACTGTCGTTTGAATTATCTAAAGGAACAGTTTTAATGTCTTCTGTATCAGTTTTAAAAATTTATACATTTTGATTTGTTCTAATTGATTTTCTTTTTTGAAGTCGTTCTACAATTGAAGCAGCAAACAATTAATTTTTTTAAAACATTTTCTTGAATTTCATCATCGAATATTTTATCGGATTCTTTTTCATTTACTTATTCTTCAGGACAATCACATTTCAATATTTTCATATTTAGAAAAATTTAATTGAGCTTAATTGTATTTTTATAATTCGAACTTTGGAGTTTGAGTACCATTTGTTTTTGTTAGAACGAAATACGAGAAAGAACGAGAAAGAAATACTTCTATTCTTTATTTCGAATTCTATTTTTATTTTAAAAAAAAGTTTTGCTCTATCTGTTTGTCCTTCCGTCTATTTATAAAATTTCTACACCATTTAAAATAGAACAATGAAATTTTAACTATAGAACAGGTCTCTTAAAAAAAAAAATTAATGTTCCAGAACAATTTTTTTATGAAGCTCCACCCATTACCGAATCCCTTAAAGGTTAGAAAATTCTATTTTCGAAAGTGTATATCTCAGATTCTATTTAATATTTTTTCAATCTAAAAACACCCAACCAATTCAAAGGACTTTTGTTTTACCTTTATAAATCAATAGAAAAATTATAGATATTTTTGCAATTTAGTAATTATACATTTATCGTTATATGAAAAAAAAAAATGTTGCAAGATTTAGCCTCCCTCATAAATGAAGACAAAATTTTAAAAGATTTCGCTTATCACCGTTATGTTAATCACTTTTAAATAATATCTTGACGTTTTGAAAGAAGAAAGATATTTCAGAATTATCATATTACGTTGTAACAAATATATTTTTTGTAGTATACCATCTGTTAAGAGGTTTTTATGGTTCAAAAATTAAAATTTTTCTATTTTTAGATAACTGTATATACAAATTTTATCAATTAAATTTTACAAAAGTAAAAAATTAAAGGACAAATTCATTGAGTTTAACATCTGTATTTTTCTTGGGTCATTGGTTTTTTAAAATTATTATTTTGTTAAATTTTGTATTATTCATTTTATTGAATTTCTGATTATTCTTGACAATACTGAATCAAGAAATGTGTATTTGTTTTTAGTTAAGGGAGGTGGCAATATTCCAAAGACATCAAGAATTCCTCCTTGGTAGTGTCAAATTCTTACTGGCTAAATCCACCTCTCCCTTTAACCAATATAATAGTATGAAACCCTGCAGTATATTGGCTAGGGAGTAGGTACATAGAAAAGGATAAGATAAGGAAAAATTAAGAAGAACAGAATAGAAAAGAATAGAATAAGGATACGGAAATATTGGATTGGAAGTTGAACTGCAAGTGAACAATGAATCCGTCTATTATTATTATTATTGTTATTATTTTTGTGACTAACAGTGACTATAGTTATCGACAGTTACAACATGTAGTGGTATGTTACTTCTTGCTCCATGTGGTAATAATTGAAGACAACCCCATTATGCAATATTTATGGATTTTTCACCGTAATAATATAAGTGATCTCAATTTATTTATTATTGCAACAGTGCTGTCTGACATACCATAGAATTTTTCATACATTTCATATCATATCTTATAAATAAATATGATAGAACGTATAATTACAAAAAAAAAAAAAAAAATTAACGATTAATATAATGATTTTATAATATATGTATGAAAATTAAAAAAAAAAAATTCAAGGATTAGGTTAGTTTGTCGAAGGATATTATTTGGCGTCAACAAATAACAAATTAATTTGATTAAAATAAAAATATATTAAATATTTTAATAATTAAAATTATAAATAATTAATTTAATGTTAATGAAATTTTATTTAAAAAAAAAAAAAAAAATTATTTTAAAAAATTAATATATAAAAATTTATTATAGAATAAAAATGATAAAATATTATAAAAATATTCATTGAACTACTTTTCACTAAACTAAGTTCAATTATTTTTCTTAATAAGTATGTAGAACTGCAGTATAAACTATAGTAAACTATATATGTATATTAAATGAAATTATAAATATATATATATATATTTTGGTACTTCAGTTAACAAAATTAAAAAAAAAAAAAAAAAAAAAAAAAAAATTTAATAATAATTCTTAAAATTTTGTTTTAAAGAACATAAAAATCTGTGACAAGGATAAAAATATTGCATCCTTGTTCTACATTACAAAAAACATACCAAATACATATGGTATTTCCATTAATATAACAAAAAAAAAAAAAACAAATAATTTTAATTAATTAAAAATGCATTTTGTTTGCAAAAAAAAAATGTTTTATGTTACAAAGTTCAAAAAACATTAAAACATACTGAAAAATAATTTTCTTAAAAGTTTATGTATTTTATTAAAAATTTCAAAGTTCAAAAATTTAATGGTTAAAAATACATAAAAAAGTTTTTTTTTTTTTTTTTAATTTGAAATTTATCTTTTTATATTAAATAGCAAAATTTATTAAAATTTAAATAATAATTCAGACGATATTAATTGACAAGATTAAATGGTTGTTTTTTTTTTTTTTTAAATTCAAAACCATTATTATAATTTAACCATTATGTATTTAATATTTGAATGAATAAAAACCATTATCATAATTTAATTATTTATGTATTGAATGATAATTATTATGATCACTAATCATAATCAAGGTCAATCTAAAATAATATTTAAAAAAAAATGTTTTACCTTGAAGGATTCATGATTAGAAGCTAAAGATTTGATAGGTATATTTTTATTATTAACTTTACTTAATCGATCAGCCTTATAAAATTTTCCTGAATAACAATAATATTATAAAAAATACTTAGAGAATCTAGTTTTGGTTACCTCATGGAGATGAATTATATTACCTCATTGTACCCCACTGATAGCAAAAATTCTTTTCCTTACACGAGTTATAAATTTCATTTTCAAATGCAAAATTTGCACATCCACGTCGTATCTCTACTATATCCAATATACTGCAGTAGCAATTATAGGGATTTCATTCCATTTTATTGTCTAAAGAAGGAGGTATATAGATTAAGTCAGTAAGAATCTGACACTACCAAGGAATTATACTTGATATTTTTGGGATATTCTAACCCCACACTTAGGAAAAAAAAAAAAAAACTCACAGTGTTTTTTATTATTTAATATTTTTTTTTTCGCCATTTTTCAAAAGTTTACTATTTTAATTCTATTTGTCGGAAAAATTTTTAAATTTTAATAGTTAATTTTACATTTATTATAAATAAAATTGAAATGGTAATATTTATTTAGTGGTAATTTATTTTCATCCTTTATAAGTCAATATAAAAATTATATGATTTTTTTGTTTTGCAATTTAGAATGTAAATTTACCTATTATGTTATGTAATGTTAGATGGCAATAATATTTTATCTCAGAAATACTATGATCTTCGAGAATTTTCATCACTTATCTCAGAATTTTTTTTTTTTTTGTACTTTTCTATGTTTAAGAGCTAAGGATCGAAATTTGTCTATTTTTAGACATGCGTAAGTGGGATACCTGTGAAAATTGATCGTAAATAAAATATAAAAATTAAAGTTCCAGTATTATAATTTTATATATTATGTTAACAGCTTTTGTTATTTATATAGCGATTGACTGTGTCAACTCTAGGATATTCACACGAATATAATATATGCTGCTTCTTAAAATTTAATCGTCTCTGAGAAAATTTAAGATGTCTGAATGTTTAACTTAATTAAGTACTAAAAAATTTCTAAGTTATATGACAACTATTTGAACCCGTCGAACACTGTATTTTTTTTTGCTTATGTAAACCTAAATTTATTTGAAAAAACGAGGAAGAATACAGTTGCCTTTGTCAACTCTTAGATACCCGTACGAACCGTTAGTATGTTCACAGCCTGTCACTCTGCTTACAATATTATTTTTTTAATATTTTAGTATTTTAAAATAATTTGGGTGAATTTTATAATTTCGAAAACTATGGGTTGTACATATATTCAAACTATATGTTTATATGTACATTCTTCAAAAGCAGATTCTAACCTTCCACATAACGATTATCATTATCAATCCAAAACTTTTTCAAATATTCTATAGTACCGTTTAATACTAAGCGGTAAATGTATATTAAATTTACTAAGTACAAAACAGTAAATATAATTTTAAATATTATATTATATTATATTTAAATATTCCATTGACAGAATAATTTCTTATAAGTTCAATAAAATACATATATGTATGTAAATACGGCGCTATATAATATACATCTATACTCTTATCATTCATTCACTAGTGACATATACGATATGTAAATAAACATGATATTATATAAGTATGTATATATATCAATATCATATAAATAAAAATTCTTCAAGCAACCGTTATGTTGTTTATTTAATTACATTTTTTTGTACTGCGCATTATATCCTCAACAATTTCAAATTATCGAGTAAAACAAAATGGAAAAAATTCGTTAAAGAAATTTGTTAGAAAATTTGAAAAAATCAAGTAACACTTTCGTCAATTATAAAGTAACCCTATATTATTAAAAAAAGTTCTTAACAGAAATAAAAGTATAATGTTGAAACTTTAATTTTTGTGTATTACTTCAAAAAAATTTTAACAGGTGTTCAAGTTACAGGTGTTTCAAAATAGAAAATTTTCAGTTTTTGACCCCTTACAGCTCCTAAACGGGGGGTGATACAAAAAAAATTTCTGAAATGACTCATACTAATTTTCAAAGATCTAACTTCTGTCAAAATTTCAAGTTTCCAACTTTAACCGTTTAGAAGATGGAAGGCTTAAAGAATTTTGCAAAATTTTAGTTTCGCATAACGGTAAATTAAGACACCGTATGCCAAAATTATATATTTATTGTATATATACTTTTAAAGCTAATGAAAGTAGTAATCGTTTGGCGTTTTCAAAATGAAGATATACCTTATACAACTTGTGCTATAACAATTTAAATATAGAGCTTTTTTGAACCTTTGGGGAGCTGTAGCTCCGTAACGGGTGGAGCTACAAAAAAAAGTTATTAAAAATAAAATTAATATTTTTGTGAGATCTATCAGCAGTTAAAATTTCATAGCTCTATTTCAAAAAAAATGTCGGGATCTAAAAGTTAGGTGTTCGAGAGCTACCCTAAATCTTGGTCCAAACTCAACCAAAAAAAATAGGGAACCTACAAATTACTCCCAAAATATTTTGTGTAAATTTCAAGATTCTAGCTTTCTTAGTTTTTGAGTTAGCGTGCTGACGGACGGACGGATGGACGGACGGACGGACGGACGGACGGACATGGCTGAAAAGTCTTAGAATTTTTTTCTGATCCGATCCATACCTTTGAAGGTATATCTAGCTCGCTTATTTCGAGGTGTTACAAACGGAGGAGTAATTTTATTATACCCGATCCTATCGTACGGGTATAAACAGGCTATAAAATCATAAATAAAACTTATAGTACAAGACAAACAGCTACAACTAATACGCTAATTGGTCATATTATATCAACGAGGAAGAATACAGTTGAATTTGTCAACTCTTAGATACCCGTACGAACCGTTAGTATGTTCACAGCCTGTCACTCTGCTTACAATATTATTTTTTTAATATTTTAGTATTTTAAAATAATTTGGGTGAATTTTATAATTTCTAGAACTATGGGTTGTACATATATTCAAACTATATGTTTATATGTACATTCTTCAAAAGCAGATTCTAACCTTTCACATAACGATTATCAATCCAAAACTTTTTCAAATATTCTATAAAACCATTTAATACTAAGCGGTAAATGTATATTAAATTTACTAAGTACAAAACAGTAAATATAATTTTAAATATTATATTATATTATATTTAAATATTCCATTGACAGAAAAATTTCTTATAAGTACAATAAAATACATATATGTATGTAAATACGGCGCTATATAATATACATCTATACTCTTATCATTCATTCACTAGTGACATATACGATATGTAAATAAACATGATATTATATAAGTATGTATATATATCAATATCATATAAATAAAAATTCTTCAAGCAACCGTTATGTTGTTTATTTAATTATATTTTTTTGTACTACGCATTATATCCTCAACAATTTCAAATTATCGAGTAAAATAAAATGGAAAAAATTCGTTAAAGAAATTTGTTAGAAAATTTGAAAAAATCAAGTAACACTTTCGTCAATTATAAAATAACCCTATATTATTAAAAAAAGTTGTTAACAGAAATAAAAATATAATATTGGAGCTTTAATTTTTGTGTATTACTTCAAAAAAATTTTAACAGGTGTTCAAGTTACAGGTGTTTAAAAATAGGAAATTTTCAGTTTTTGACCCCTTACAGCTCCTAAACGGGGGGTGATACAAAAAAAATTTCTGAAATGACTCATACTAATTTTCAAAGATCTAACTTCTGTCAAAATTTCAAGTTTCCAACTTTAACCGTTTAGAAGATGGAAGGGTTAAAGAATTTTGCAAAATTTTAGTTTTGCATAACGGTAAATTAAGACACCGTATGCCAAAATTATATATTTATTGTATATATACTTTTAAAGCTAATGAAAGTAGTAATCATTTGGCGTTTTCAAAATGAAGATATACCTTATACAACTTGTGCTATAATAATTTAAATATGGAGCTTTTTTGAACCTTTGGGGAGCTGTAGCTCCGTAACGGGTGGGGCTACAAAAAAAAGTTATTAAAAATAAAATTAATATTTTTGTGAGATCTATCAGTGGTTAAAATTTCATAGTTCTATTGCAAAAAAAATGTGGGGATCTAAAAGTTAGGTGTTCGAGAGCTACCCTAAGGCTTGCTCCAAACTCAACCAAAAAAAATAGGGAACCTACAAATTACTCCCAAAATATTTTGTGTAAATTTCAAGATTCTAGCTTTCTTAGTTTTTGAGTTAGCGTGCTGACGGACGGACGGACGGACTTGGCTCAAAAGTCTTAGAATTTTTTTCTGATCCGATCCATACCTTTGAAGGTATATCTAGCTCGCTTATTTCGAGGTGTTACAAACGGAGGAGTAATTTTATTATACCCGATCCTATCGTACGGGTATAAATATGGAGGATCAACATAAAATTTCATATAAAATTGAAGATAATGAAATATCTGATCACAAGAGTGCCCTAGTTCGTATTCAAATGATAAAAACTTCATTGAAACCTTATTTAAAGCAGTCACATACCAGAACAGACTATCATAAGTTGTGTGATAGAGTAGCTAATAAACTAACTGAAAAACACATTACTGAAGTTGATGAACTTGTTGGAATCATACAAGAAGCAAAACAATGCAATACAGTAACATATGGGATAAGATCAAGAAATAATAATTGGATTACATCAGCTATTCTTGACAAATTAAAAATTAGATGCTCGTTACACAATAGCGCACAAAAAAGATCCAAATAACATGGTTAAAAAAGAAAAATACTTAAAATATAAAAAAAAGATGAAAAATCTCATTCTGGAAGCTAAGAGTAGTCACATTAACAACTGCATTGAAAAAGCTGAAAATGATAACAGAAAATTTTGGAAAGTTTTAAATTGCACAATAAAAAATAAAGAAGATGAAAAGAACAACTATATTGGTAAACTGATTAAAGAAAATGGAAAAATTACCACAAGTGATATTAAAACTGTTAATACTCTAAACAAATATTTTAATGAAATAGGAGAAAACATCATAAAAGAGAATAGAACTAGCACAGCGCTAAATACAATGCGCAATTCCATAAATCTAAGATCAGTATATTTAACGCCAGTGACAGAACTTGAAATTGTTACAATTGTTATGAATCTTCATAGAAATTTAGCTCAAGGGGCTGATAAAATTACAGTAAAAGATCTATAAGAATTGATACCATTTCCAGAGTGCTTAAAAGATGGACAAAAAATGTATTGTGGAAATTATAGGCCTATATCGCTGTTAAATTCAATCAGTAAAATATATGTAAGAGCTATCGATACAAGAATCAGATCATTTATTAAGCAAACCAGGCAGTACAGTAGTACTAAAGGTCGTATAACCTATTGTTTGGTTAAAAAAGGGAGGTGGTATTTAGTGGGTTAAAGTCCCACACACTCATAGAGGAATCGTGCTCGTTTTCACTCCTCTATAGTGTCTTTCGATGATTCCCACCTACCCTCGCAAAAAAAAAAAAAAACTATTGGCTTCGATTCAAATCAATATCGACTTATAGAAGGAAGTGGTACAGATTCTGCTGTGTCGGTTATAATAGATTAAATTCATGACGCTTCATTAAATTCATGACAATTCATTACAATAGATTATATTGTATTTAAAACACCTAGGAAAAAATATCATGAAAAGCAAGACGTGTCACGGTAGAACGAGTTCAACATGTGAAATATTTCGGAATGACTATAGATGAAAATCTTAAATAGGATAAACATATTAAACAATTAAAGAAAAGCATAATACCGATCATAATAGTAATCAAAAGAGCAGGTGGTGTTCCTATCAAAGCCGCCAAATTAATTTACAACGGGTACATCTTATCAAAAATTCGTTACAATATATAGAGTTGAAGTAACAGTACAAAAGTGCATGTCAATCAAATGGTTATGATCATGAAAAAATCGTTAAAAACATTGTACAAATTGAATCCTAGATTGAGTACAAAGGAATTGTATGTAACCACAAATGAACTCGACATAAACCATTTAATATATTTCGAAAAATGTAAATATGTGTATAAAATAATAAACAAGAAAATGAAATCTTCATTACCAATTATAACAAGAGATAACGTGCACAACTACAACAATAAATATAGAGGAGATCTTGTGGTACATAAAGCAACTACAACTAACAAGCTACAAGGATTAAAATGTAATGCAATAAAGATGTTTAACACTCTACCTATCCAACTAAAACGAACCCAAAACTTACATGAATTTAAACATAGACTTAAGAAATATTTAAAAAGCTTTAGAAATTAACTATTGTTCAAGAGAAAAAAAAAAAATTATAATGTTATTTATTAACTTTTAATTTTTAGTATTTGTTTAGATTTAGTTTAGAATTTTATTTTATTTTTCCTAAGGGAGGTGGAAATCTTCCAAAGACACCAAGAATGTCCCCCTTGGTAGTGTCAGATTCTTGAATTTTTTTTTTTTTTCCTAAGGGAGGTGGGAATCTTCCAAAGACACCAAGAATGTCCCCCTTGGTGGTGTCAGATTAATTTAATTTCTTATACACAATTTTTTTATGTAAATTGTCTGAAATTAATAATAAATAAAACAAAGAAAAAAAAAAAAAGTACCAAGATATGAGTATATGAATTTCTCATGTTGTATAACAGCTATCCCAACCTTTTGCGTTAAATCAAACGAAATTTTACATAAATCGACTAAGAATTCAATCATAAGCAAAAATATATAATATACTTTTCTATAACAGTATCGTTCCTTACATAGGATCTTAAACGTATTGGAGATTTTTGTTATACCTCTATAGATTTATATTCGTATGAGCAAATTTTGAATGCTATATATATTAAAAAATATGGACTTTTAAAGACGCTTTTATTATTTTTATACCCTACACATTAAGTATAGGGTATATTAACTTTGGTATGGTGTTTGTAACCACCAAAAGAAAGCGAGTTAGGTATAGACATGTATATATATTCTGAATCAGGATCACCGCCTGAGTTGATTTAGCGATGTCCGTCCGTCTGTCCGTCCGTCCGTACGCACGATAACTCCAAAAATAAAGATGCTATCTTGATGAAATTTATACTATAGGTTAACAATGACTAAGGTAAGGCGGGGATTGTAAATGGGCGGAATCGGACCATGCGTTCGAGTACCTCCCATACAACTCCCAAAACCGAACATGCATATCTTCGAAATTAATAAAGATAGAAACTTCAAATTTGATACGAGGGTGCTGTTTCCTAAATCCCTGATTTGCCTAAAATTTGATATGAATTGGAGTGGTCGTTCGGGTACCTCCCATACAACTCCCAAAACCGAACAAGCATATATTTGAAATTAATAAAGATAGAAACCTCAAATTTGGTACTAGAGTGTTGTTTCCTGAATCCCTGATTTGTCCAAAATTTAAGATGAATTAGAATGGTTGTTCGGGTATCTGCCACACAACTCCTAAGACCAAACAAGCATATCTTCGAAATTAATAAATATATAAACTTGAAATTTGATATAAGAATGTTCTACCCTGTTGATGTCTCTAAAATTTGAGATGAATTGGGGTGGTGGACCGCGTGTCTTCACACACTTCCCAAGACCTAACAAGCATATTTTCGAATTTAATAAAGATAGAAATCTGAAATTTTGTACAAAGGTTGTAAAAGCATTTATTTTTTTTAGCTTAGTTATATTAAATACCTAACTAAAATAACTTATGTATTTTTAATTTAATTTGAATTTTTTAGGTGTAGGGTATAAATAAATCGGTTGCATCGACTTACTGTTACTGTTACTTGTTTTTAATTAACAAATTCTTGTATTATGATTACCATCTAAAATTTTAGTAAATTTTTATAAAAGATTTATACTATTTATGATACGCACATAGAATAAGAAAAAAATCTACTATTGAAGATACAAAATCTATAATTCAGAATTGTCTAATATTATTATCTTAATGCACTCGGGTACACCTTGTGCGGAACAAGTGTAAAAAATTAAAATAATAAAACAAAAAAAAGATGAAAGAACTTCGCCCCTAATACATAATTCATTTAATTTAATGCAAGTACGTTTAATAAACATTTTTGATAAAAATAATTATCAAAATTATTACAATTATTAATTTAATTACATGCTCTTAATTAATTAAATATGGCCTATGTAACAAAAATACTTTAAAATTTTTAAAGTATGAGGAAATTTGTAAGGATAGTGAGAATCAGCGAACAATACTGTACGCAACACAGTTAAGTGCGACTTTAACCTAAAAAAAATATTAGCCTCGTCTTAAAAGATTAAAACTATAATTTTAAAAACTAACCATTAATTTTGCATTAACTCTTAAAAGAACAATTGGAGTTGCAGATCTCCACCAAGGTGTTCTGCGTTTATCACTAAATCTAGCGACCAAGTTTTCTTAAATCTTCTATTGGCATTTTCAGAATGTATAGTTGTTTAATGTTTCTACATTTACATCTTAAACTGATCTTATATTATAGTGCATATTTTTTTTATTTCTAAACCCTTATGTAAATCGCAATTTTGTACTTACCAAAGAGCGATTACCATGCATGTAACGTAAAATTTTATTTTGAAACATTTGAATGCTTTGAATATTTATTTGTTTGGCACAACCCTATGCCTGCCTGATGGATACTGAACCCTATGTCTGATGTTTTGTCTATTATTTTGAAATTATTTACTATTATTTTGCCAAAAAAAAAAAACCTGAAAATTTATACCGAACTTCGTTCATGTTTGTAATGAGGAGGTGTTTCTTGTCGAAATATTCCATAGAACCTAAAAGTTTAAATTTTTTATTTATAGTATTAAGTTTTATAAATATTGTAATATCTGTGGTCCGTGTCTTTGTACAAATAACTTCTAAAACATTTAAGATAAAGGAATTATAATAAAGAAATAATGAAATTATATACATATATATATATATATATATAACTACTTAATAACTCCGGCACGCTTTGACATAGAAACTTGAAATTGTGAGATTTGAAAGAACTTTATATATATATATATATATATCTTAGATCTCATTTAAAAAATAATTTTTATACAGCTACTGAAGTTCTCAATAGTTAAAATTTGTTTTTGCAATCTATAAATCTGTTATTCAAAACCAAGATTATGCTTTATGATTTTGTTTAACTTTATGCTTTTAGACTGAGCATAATTTAACGGTCAAAATTGAATATTTGATATTTTTTAAAAATCTGGAACCTGAATACCTGTGAAAAGAAGATTTTAAAATATAATTTTAAACATTTTATTTTTACATAATATTTAAATAGGGTTTTTTTAATTTTATACGGTTTACTTAAAATTAAATAGACTGTTTCTTATTGTGATTCTGATTATAAAATTTTTTTTATAAAATAATTTTTTTAAAAAAGGAGATTTTTTTATATACAAATAGTTGCAACATTATGAGAGCGTTACAAATACTCATATCTTAAAATTTCGTTTTTAAAATCTTGTTTCTTTGATGCACAGTCATTTTTTTTAATTAAACTTTAATTGTTAACGAACGACTTACTAACTATACTAAAGTGCTTAAAGATCAAGGTATGGATATTTATAATATTTAACATTTAATTATTAAAAATTACTTGCAATATTTAATATTAGAGAAGCTACATTTTATATGAAATTTACAACTTTTTTAGTTTTAATTCCAAGGACAATAAAAAATTGACAATAAATTGTAATATTTTAGTTATTAATAAAATGCAATCATGAAGAATTTTACATATTAAAAACATTTCATAAAAATAAAAAAACAATTTATAAATCATTTTGAAAAAAAACTTATTTTATCTAAATGATATCAAAATCTTCAATAAAATTAATTAATATAATCGTTTTTCTTTAGTTGAGGAGATTTCAATTTATTAGTTTATTTGTGGATAAATTATGCTTTATTTGAGCATAGTTTTTAGCACATTTCCAAAAAAAAATTGAAAAAATGTGCTTATTAGTTTTACTCTGTCCGTCCCTCCGTCTGTTTAAAAAACTTCTTCACCTTTAAAGATAGACAAAAAATGTTAACCATAGGTAGGTCTCATAAAAAATTTAATTTTGTGGAACAACTTTTTTATGTAGCTTCATCCATCAGGGAACTACAGCCCCTCAAACTTTTAAAAAGCCCTATTTTTAAATGCGTATATTTCATGTTCCGCTTAACATTTTTTTAATCCAAAAACGTCATTCGACAGAAACTTTTTTTACCTTTGGAAATCAATTTCAATTTAAATAAATAATAAATTTACCGTTATGTGAAAACCAAATTTTGCATGATTTTTTTACCTTCATAACTCCGGCCTGCAAGAAAGAACTTTTAGAATTAGTATAAGTTTCCTCAGACAATCTCTATTTATTAGCTATTAGAACTCAAAAATAGAAAATGCGCTAATTTTAAACACCTGTAATTTAGGCACCTGTACACATTTTTCTTCGGCAAGACAAAAAAATTAAAACTCCAGTAATATATTTTTACGTGTATTAATGGTTTTTCTTAGTTATATAGGGTTCCGAATTTACAGTCCTCAAAGTTGCAAAAAAGTCCTATTTTCACATTTTTTCTTATGAGAAAATTTTAAAATTTTGATGCAAGTCACAATTCTAAACAGTTTGTATTATCTTTTGGAAATGTGCGTTTTTAAAAACCGTTGGTTTACATTCTGCCTTGTTTTATATGATATGGTGACGATGTACAAAACGTTTTCAAATATTTATCTAAAAGTAAATATTTTTTTTATATGTAAAATGTTTTATTTCTTTTTATTGAAATATATATAACGAAATTTATGAAGAAGATTAATATTCTTCTTCAAAATAACTCTCCAAATATTTTTGCTTCATCCTCCCTAATCCAAATTATCCCAAACAATTTACCAAGTAATCCTTCCTTCATCCTTTTCCCAAAAACGAAACTGTACATTATATCACTTTGTATTGAAGGACCCATCCTAAAGTTTGATGCTAAAGGGAATGGTTTTGGTTGGTTAAAGTCCAACACTACCCACAGTAATCTCTTGCAGTTCCTTTGAGTTACTCTCGATGTTTCCCACTGTCCCTCGTAAAGCAAAAAAACTGAGCTACAGTTTCATTTACCACCATTTTTGAAAATAAGCTTTGAACATTAAATTAGTTTTTATAGCAGTAAAATATTTACCCTAGGTTTAAAAAAGGATTTTGCGATTTTATCTTTATAAAATTATTAGTTTCGCTATTAAAATTGAGAAATTTAAACCGGCGAGTTCGATTAATTTCTTGTTTTATATTGAAATAACTCAGGTTTCTGAAATTTTCTGAAAAGTAGATAAGTTTTTTACTAACGACTGCTGCAAAGTTTTGTTAGTCTAACGTAACATTTTCGGATAGCTGTGTGATATATCCAGCTTAACTATATCTTATGAGTCATCAAGATATGAGAATATGATACTTTTATACTTTTTAGCTGACATCATAATACTATGGTAGTCTTTTAAAAAATTATCAAGTTTTGTATCAATAACTTCTGCGAAATTTGATTAGCTCGGGGCAAATTATTCGAGTAGCTGTCATATAACTGCAAAAATTTATATAAATATATTTCGGTAGATACTTAATTAAGTCTGATATATGACATATTTTGTAAAGAATCCTAAGAAGAAGTATCCTAAAGTTGACACAGCTAACTATACATTTTTCCGCGTTTATTTCTTAAGAACAAGTATTTATCCGACTTTAAATATCTGTTAAAAAATAAGATCAAAAGCTAATTATAGAGCTAATGAAGAGTTAAGAGATGGTAGCAGAATAAAGAGAAAAAATTAAGTCACATATAATTTAATTATTATAAATAAATTTTTAATTATATTGTTGCAATTACAAAAAAAAAAAAAAATTGCATATACATAAATATGTACATATATAATATTTTAATAATGTGACATAATTTAAAGAGTATGCAAAAATTAACACCTTTTATACTACCTATATTATTTCTTTTCTCCATTTTTGTCCATTATGTATACATAAGATTTTATCTAATTAACCCCAATTTTTACTTAATTTTATTTTCAATTAAACATTTAACTAAATTAAGATGTTATTAATGGTTATGTTAATTTTAATAGTTATATTATATTATATATATAAGTACATTGAAAGATTATGGAATGTTACATTAAAACAAAAAAAGAAAACAAAAAAAAATATATATATATATATATTTTATATATATACTTTAATTCTTTCCATTAATTAACCTAAGTCCGAAAAATTTTAAAAAAAGGCCATTAACTACTTGTATACTATTAAAAATTTGACCATCATTAAGTTACAAATTAGAAATAACATCAACTAGTATATAGTTACTTTATTAAATGTTAATATTAACACATGTATTAAATAACTGTTTTTTTTTTTTTTTTTTTTTTTTTTAATTAATAACATTTTTACTTAAAGTATTAAGTAATACAGGAGTGAAATTTTTAATGTTTTCACTCAATAGGAATCTCCATTAATTTTAATTTTCATTAGTTATTTTTTTTCTTTTTTGTTGTTTTTTTTCTTTTTTTTTTTTTTTTGGAAACCATATTGAGTTTATAACATGTGAACTATTTTTTCGCCTTGGTAATATTTCTTAAATTTCAGATTTTCTGATTTAAAATAAAATATGTATATAGTAGCATATTGGTATACGTATATAGTAACAAAATAAATATAAAGTAATTAAGTACTGTTAATAATCATTTATGTAATCATATTTTATTCATACAGATGTGGTTAAAAAAAAAAATTAATATAGCTTATGTATTACATAATATATACTGTATTTTTTTTCCCCTTTAAAGTCATATGTTTAGTGTGATGGGAGTTGTATATTTGTTTGTATAAAAAGTTTAATTAAAAGTGAAAATTTATTCATGCTTTAAACTTTTATCATTATTTTAATAAAAAGAGACCTTGTGTATTTAAACAATATTTATTCTGACAAGGTAATAAAAAAATAAGGACAAGAAAAAATAAAAAAGAAAAAATTACGATCAAACTTCTCAATATTATTCTTAACTGAACTCTTAAACTGTTATACACGAATATAATGATAATATAATTAAGTATCTGTTAAACTAACTGTTTTTTTGTTATTTAGGACATTTATAAATTTGAACTTTCATTTTTAACAAATTAACTTTCATGTAACAAAAAATTCGCAAGAAATAATCCCAAAAAAAAAAATTTAAATAACTCTGCAAAATTTTGTATGGAAAATAAAACCACAACAAGGGGGAATGTAAACCAACGGTTTTTAAAAGCGCACATTTCCAAAACTCAATACAAACTGTTTAGAATTGCGACTTGCACAAAAATTTGAAAATTTCATGTAATAAGAAAAAACGTGAAAATAGGACATTTTTGTTATTTTGAGGGACCGTAAGTCCGGAATCCTATATAACTAAGAAAAGCCGTTAACACACATAAAAGTATATTATTGAAACTTTAATTTTCATGTCTTGCCGAAGAAAAATTTTTACAGGTGCCTAAGTTACAGGTATTTAAAAATAGCAAATTTTCAATTTTTGTGGCGTAATAACTCTAAAAGAGGGGGAGTTACGCAAACATTTTCTGAGGAAACTTATACTAATTCTAAAAGTTCTTTCTTATCTCAAAATTCAGGTTTCTATCTGAAGGCGTGCCGGAGTTATGAAAAAAGGAATTTCATGCAAAATGTGGTTTTCACATAACGGTAAATTTAAATAGTAAATTACAAAATATTACATAGTTTTGATATTGTTTTATATAGATAATAAAATTTTCGATCTTCTGGCAGTTTTAGATTGCAAAACTATTACGCAGAGCCTGAGATATATACATCTGAAAATTAGACTTTTTCGAAATTTTGAAGAGCTGCAACTTTGGAACCCTTTACAACTAAAATAAACCTTTAACATACGTTAAAATATATTACTGTAGCTTTAATTTTTATATCTTGCAGAAGTAAAATGTGTACAGGTTCCTAAGTTACAGGTGTTTAAAAATAGCAAATTTTCAATTTTTAAGCCCTAATAGCTCATAAGCAGGGGGCGGTCCAAAAAAATTTTCTGAGCAAACTTATACTAATTCTAAAAGTTCTTTCTTGCCTCAAAATTTCAAGCCTCTATCTGAAAGCGTGCCGGAGTTATGAAAGTAGAAAAATCATGCAAAATTTGGTTTTCACATAACGGTAAATTTAAATACTAAATTTAAAAAAATTGTATAATTTTGATATTAATTTATAAAGTTAAAAAAAATACCTGTCGAATGACGTTTTCAGATTGAAAAAATCTTGAGCAGAACATAAGATATATGCATTTAAAAGTAGGGCTTTTTCAAAGTTTGTGGGGCTGTAGCTCCGTAATGAAGGGGCCTACATGAAAAAGGTTGTTCCACAAAATTATTTTTTTTATGAGATCTATCCATGGTTAAAATTTTTTTTATCTATCTTTAACGGTGTAGAAGTTTTGTAAACAGACGGAGGGACAAAATGAAACTAATAAGCACATTTTTTCAAAATTTTTTTGGAAATGTGCTAAAAAATGAAATTACGCCCTTACGGTCTTATTTCATTTTCTTTTTGAGGCGTTATTTTATATGAAATAATCCCCCAAAATAAATTTAGTTTGCAAATGAAATAACCTCCCAAAAAGTCCATTTCATTTTTATTTTGGGGCGATAATGTTTGGGGCGTTAATTCACTGAGCTATTTTGGGTGTTATTTCTTTGTTTGATTTAAATATTTTAAAAAATGATCAAATTAATTAAACTTTTATATTACCAGTTTCAAGTTTGTGCTTAGAGTTATGGGGACTCAAATCCTGTCTGATGAACTTTATAACCTAAAGACTTTGACATCTTTTCCTATTTTCAAAATTTGTGGGAAAAACGTATAACACTGATTTTGCAACCAACTCTATAAAATCTCTTCTAATTGAGAACTTCGTATATAGATGTGTATAAATATTCTGGGAAAATGTAGTAGACAAATCTGAAATTCCTTCTATTTTCTGTTATTTTGTTGTTCGTTCAAATGTAGTGATTTCTTAATTAATATATGTAATTTAAGTTTTCTTAATAGATAACTTCTTAAAAGAATTTGGGAGTTATCTCCTTTTATTGAGAAAATATTTCATTTTGAATTTGGGCTGTTATTTTATAATGAAAAAATCCCCAATTTTTTTGGCTGTTATTTAATTTTTTTTGGAGATTATTGTTTGCAGGACTATTTCCCGCAGCCCTATACACCACATAGGAAGCATATTCTTAAACTTCGTTCTTAATCAAATATAAATCTTCTTGAAAAGCTTTTTTTTATATCTAGTTCAACCAGTTACAAGTCTTAGCACCCTAAAAGTGGAAGAAGCTCTATATTAAAATTAAAACTGAATTTCTATTGAATAATTTTTCAATCAGTACAAAATTTTTAAATTTTACAAAATTTGTGAAATTGAAATTTTACATAAATTTTTTATCTTCGAAACGCTGTTCTTAAACTGGAGTCTTTTTGAGAGAAGTAAATTCGTCGGCAGCTTATCTGCAGCTTTTCTAGCTTATCTGCTAGAAATTGCTCTTTTTACATATAGATATCTACAATTTTTTCTAACGATTAGGTGCTAATATAAAATTGCAAAGGGAACGTGTCATAAACCTTTATTTAACTGGATTTCTATACGAATGGATTTAAATGACTACATTTGTGTTTAAATGTATATATATATATAAAAAATTAAGAGAAATTATAGTCGTTGTTGAATAAAAAAATCAGCGTTATATATCCACTTTGTCATTGTCAGGGTTATGTACTTATACAAAATATGTATATATTAAATGTATATGGAAAATTGTGAATTAGAAGGGGTTTCGACAGCAATATATGTCATATTTGCGTACAAAATTAGAATTTTAATAATGTTTGCAGAAAAATAATTAGAAGAGATATTAGAGTTATTTTCAAAATCAGGGTTTCTAAATAATTCGTTTAGGGAGAGTCTGGCATCGCATGTTCTTATTATAATCGCGCATATATAAATGTTTTCCATGAAATTATAAAGAGATTTATCTAGCAACGTTTCTATAGGCAAATGAAAATCAAATAAATGTAATATATACAAAAAAAATTCAGCTAAATGAAATAGAGCAAAATTAAATCCAGTCAAATGAAATTAAACTAAACGATAGACAGGTAAATTAATATACAAACAAGTGACATCATGTCATCCTGTCAACCCATTTTAAACATTATATCTTGACATATTTAAAATCACCCATTTAAAATTAGATTTTATAAATTAAATTAAAAACAAAATGTCTTAATTCCATACAGAAAAATTACATATATTAATTCAAATAAAATATAATTATAATTTTAGAATGTTTTATAATAACGTTTTTAAAATGGGCGCCTTTAAAAACCTTTAAATTTACATACCTACTAATTGAACTCAATACATTTTAATATTGAGAAAAAATAAGATATTTTTATTTTTTTTTACTCCAATTTTTTTTTTTTTTTCATATATAAATATTTTATTAATTTTTTTTTTTAAATAAAATATATATATATATATAATATTACATATTTATACATGTAGGTACGTCAACAATATTTAAAATAAATACAAAAAAAAAAAAAAACTAAATTATAATAAAATAATTAAATGAAATTTTTTAATGACTTTTTATTGTCGTATATAAATATATTCAAATGCCATAAACACTTTAAATGTTACTTTAAAGGTCAGACTTTCACATAAGATATATATACATACTTTTTTTTTTATTCAATATACAAAATTGGTTCAAGGATTGTCATCTGTAGAAAATTTCAAAATTAATTGTAATATTAATACTAAAAAAAAAAACAAAAAACATGTTTATTTATATACTCTATAAACATTAACTTAAAAAAACTTTATTAACTTGATTATTTGAAGGAAAGCAACGAAATTTAATAAAAAAAATTAACAATGCTGAAATTAAGAAGTTATAATATAAAAATGTATTCATACATTCTGTACCTTTTATAATTAATAACAATAAAAATAAAATGATTTAAAATTATTTTAAGTTTTGTCTTAACTATATTATTTTTATTGTGTTTTAAATTTAATTTCTTTTTTGTCACATTTTCAATGTCACATTTTTTTTTTTCAAATATTTATTAAATTTTTTTCAATTCCGCTTAATTTTACATTTAAAATCTTTATTTTCATCTTTGTTTGCATCTTCCCTTTAAAAAATTTACACTAATGTCAATGTTTTAGTCTGTGATGTCAAAATTAAAAATTTACAATATCCAATATTTTATTGCTATTAAACAGATGGAATTGCTCTTGCACAATTTGTTCTGAAGTAATTTACACATATTTATATACGCATAAAACTAACATGCACATATTGATATCGCAAATATTGTAAGAACTTGATCTTTTGATTTGTCTTCTGAACAGACCTCACACAGACCTCGGTGGCCTAGAAAGTAAGAGTGTTTGAAATACGTTGTAAACACCGAGAGACTGTGGTTTCAATATCATACACGTCGTAAGATTAATTCACCTTTACGACATTTACAGGGCCGCCTGGAAAAGAAAAGTGTTTAATTTCCTTGTACAATTTATGTGACAGCGGAATAAACTAAGAAAAAAAACTTAATTTTTTACTCTATATACCGTAATAGAGGAATAGAATAATATTTAGCTGGAAAATAATTTAAAATCCAAAATATATATATAAAGGGTTATCCACTTTTTACCGTAATATCGTTTGTTTTGTTTTAAAACAATTTAGGATTTTAATTTAATTTCCAGCAATATATTATTCTTAACTGCAATATTTTTGTAATAATCTGCATTCTTCAGTAAGAATTTGCATTCTTCAGTCAAACCTAAATTACGACGTACGACGTCTGTCAAAATGCTCTTATGTTTATATATTTTATATGGCAGATGACTGAAATAACACACGTACCTACGTTGAGAATTCGACTTTTCAATTTTGACACGACGTATTTTTTTTTTGTTGTTATCTTTTTGCATTTATTATATTCTGACAGTCATTTTTTAGATTTCAATGGCAGACGGTTTATTTCGGTATACGTCAGCGTATCAATATGTCAACGTATGTACGTCGTACGTCGCAATTTAGTTTCGGCACTAACATTATAAACACTTAAAGAAATTAAAATAATTAACTTTTTTTCATATTTAGAATTAGCAATGACTACTTTGGATATTTAAAAAACCTAACTTCAAAAAGTGGGTGCCATATATATGGTTTCCTAAAATAAAGCCAAATGAAATAAAATCAAAATGGATGTTTTTGGCTTTACTTCAATTGTAAATAAAATCAAAATGTATTTTTAAATATTTTTTATTACTTGGAGTCAAAAGCAAGATTGAATTCAAGCAGGGTTATACCCTTTTTCTTTAGAATATTTAAAAATTTGCTTTTTTTCTTTATTTCAAAAATTACAATAAAATAAAGTCAATTGGCTTTATTTTAGAGGATCAGATACATATTTGCATTTGCATATATCAAACTTCCCTTCTTTTTCAATTCTAATATAAATTTCTTTTTTAATATAAAAACATTTTGAAAAGATATACAAAACAAGTTATTGGATAGGGTAACGTAATGTTTAATTTATTATAACATATATCATAACAGATTACATATTTAGTTACGGTTGTTTGCATTTAATGACAACCTCAATATCAAGAAGAAAATATTAGTTTTTTTTTTTTTTTTTACAAAGGTAAATTGAAAAATTATTAAAATTAATAAAATATTTACTGTTTTTGACTTTTCTCAACGGTAAAACTAGAAATATTGAAAATAGAACATAATGGAAAATTAAATCTTAGTTCATATCAAATGCATACCTTTGGATGGAAAATATTTTTCGTTTACATTATAAATACTTTTCGAAAATATTAACAAATATTTTCCATTCAACATACATATTATGTACATCTACTCGTTTTTACTGCACATAAATGAGAAAATTTTATTTTGGTATAATTTTCTAGTGTATTTTTTGTTGTAAACAATGTTTAGTTCTTTTTTCTTCAACAGCAACTGCAATCCAACACGTTCACGTTTAATTTAAATTTATATCTTGTTCTAGTATATATTTTATGGCGGATGTAAAAATTTTTGATTCTTAAAATAATTAAATATGCGAAAGACAGAAAATATCATGAATACGAGATATATTTTCAACCAATCAAAGTCTGGCCTTTGGATGCATGCATCTGATGTGAACGCACCTTTAGTTTTTGCAAATAAATTTACAGACTAATTAAAAATTCAATAAACTTTATTTATGTCGAAGATAAAAGTTAAGTTGATTTAACTATAAGCATCGTAAGTATTAACATCTGTAAGTTTAGATTGTCTTATAAAAGAAAAAAACTGATTAGAATGTGAGTAATTTTTGACAGAAGTGACTTTTGATACCTAAATATTCCTTAAGCAATGTGTTTATAATTATTTTAGAAATAAGAAATATATTTTATATTTCAAATTTTTGTACCTTCCTTCATATTTTATATATGAATAGGTTATTTTTACCATTTACCAATTTAATTCAACAAAAAAATACAAGTGCGTAGAAACAATTGTTGTTAATGTACACTAAAAAATTGTCAATTGAGGAAGACATTGATCTATATGGATAGATCATTGTAAATTGTAGTGCTTTTTAATAATGTTTTTTTATATAATAGTTTTTTTTTATTTAATAGTAATGGATGACTGAATAAACTTATATAGCTTATATGATTTATAACAAATTATAGGAACTAATAAAAAAAAAACCCTATTATTAGCATCCCCTATCACAATCTTATTAATATTATTTGTTTATTGAATCGTTACAAATATAAAAATATACATTGATGGTAAAATGAAAAAAATTCTTTAGTGGACATTAAGCAACAAACAATATTTGACCATCATTTGGTTCGGTTCGTTTCGGTTACTTAAAAAATGTTTAAAATTTCATCTGTAATTATCCTTTTAATATTTTTTCTTCAATTTTTCGAAAATATTTTAATAATTAAATCGTCAACAACAACAATAACTGCGATACCACAGTATACGTTAACAAGAATGGATACAAATCCAAATTTTATACGTGTAATGACTGTTTATAAACGTACCCAGACAAAAATACCACAAGATCAATTACGTAGCATTGCAACAATTGGACTTATAAATGGTGCCATTGAAGCTGAAAAAAATCTTGAAAAATATTTAACTGAAAAAGTTGCCGATTTAATATTGAATGTCAATTTACAAGAGAATGATAAAAAATTAAAAATGGAAGAGTTAGAAAAAATAATTGAAAGAGATCGTAATGCTATTAAAATATTAGGTACTGTATTAGATCTGGCAAGTCAAACAATTTCTAGTAAACAGTATAAAAATCAATTAAAGAAAATTATGCGTGATCATGCTAAAGGACAAAAAGAAATTAAAAGAAAGCTATCAATTGATGAGAATATGGATGATAAAATGTCCAATTTAAAAACAAAAATTTTAAATCATGTTGGTACAATGAAACAAACAATTGAAGATAAAACTAACAAAACTATGCTATATTTGGAGACATTGAATCACTTAAAAGATTTTAAAATTTCTCGAAGTGTAATTGTTAGTAATAGTACGGATTCAGGATCAGGATCAGAATCAGGATCAGATAGTGTTATACAATCCGTTATAAAGGTGAGTAAATTGTAATTAAGATTAAAGTGATAGTGTAATATATAATACTTATGTAAATTTAATTTTAAAGGATAATTTTGAAGAAAATTTAATTGATCCAACAAAAAAATCTGACTCAACAGAATTTTTATTTAATGAATATCAAACTGAATTTGCACAAAATGTGAGTTCCACATTAATATAATTTTTTTTTTTTTCGAATTTTCATTTTAAATGGTATATGGTTATTGTAATATTATATATGTTTATATACTTTATGTTATATGTAATATATTATTATGTTATTAATTTCCACAAAATACTAAATTTTATAATAGCTGTGTAAAATTTTCAGATCTAATTTATAAACTTTTAAAACTATATTATAATTTTAATATTTTCATTTTTCTTTTTAATTGATTTTATCTTCGGAATATGTTGAAACAAGAGACTGAAACGTAGACAAAATGCTACAAATCAAAGAATGAGACAAAGGAAAAATAATGGTAACGCTTCATCAACAGGTACAGCAAAAAATGAAACAATGAATGTAAATAGCACTGCAAAAAGAAACAGTGCTGAGAATATGAATGGTGATGGAAATAAATCGGCTGCTGGTAGCACTGATGATGATCAAAGTGAAAAAAATAATGGTGATGGTTTTAGTGAAGAAAATGGTGGAGGTGGTGGTGGCGGTGGAGGTCTTGCAGGTGGATTACCAGGTTTAATAGCAAGTTTAAGTGGAGTAAGTATAATGAATATATAGTCTGTAACCAATTATTATTAATCTTGAGTTATCTTTTATTGAAAATTAAAGGGTGAAGAAGGATCTGATATTGGTGCTTTATTAGGTGCTATAACAGGATTAGTATCACAACTTTTTGGGGTAACTATATAAAATTTATATATTTCAATAAAATTTAATTAACAAATAACTCAAAACTCCATATATATATTAATTATTTTTAATTATAAAAAAAATTAAAGCCTGGTGGTTTGGATATTCCATCATTAATTAGTACTGGAACATCTTTAATTGCTGGACTATTAGGAGTAAGAAATTTAATATGAATTTCTATATTTTAAAGTAAAAAATAAATAATTCTTAATATTGTTATAAAGGGTGGACGAAATTTTGGAACAGTATTAGGCGAATATATTGGTTTAGCTCTTGATGGTTTTTCAGGAGGAGGAGGTGCTGTAAGTTATAAACAAACATTTAATAAATTAAGTAACTTTAATTTAAATAATCAAATTATTAAATTTTTATAGGATTTAAATGGAAAATTTCTTGGAAATTTAATAGGAACAACATTGGCAGAATTGAGCGCAGTAGTTATCCATAAAAGAATTAAACATAAAAATGATATATCTGTGTGTATTTGTGTCTAGTTTGCACTAGTATTTGTGTAGAGGTTATATTTTAATCTTTGGTTTAAAATTGTTTTGTTTCTTTTTTTTTTTGTTTTTTTTTTTTCTAAAGAAGGTTACTTGAATTTATGGTTGTTGTCATGGAATCAGATGACATCATATGTATGGCAAGATTTTTAAATTTTTTATTTTATTTAATGGTGTTTTTTTTTAAATTAAAATAAAATTAAAAGAATTTAAAAATTAATTATTCAAAATTTTATAAATTTTTCTTTTTGTTTTTTATACTTTTAAAATTATTTTTGGTCCTATTTCATACCAACCATTTATCACTTATCAAAAAATCAAATAATCATTTTTTTGATAAGTAAGAATTTTTTAATAATCAAACTAATCAAAACTTTATTAAATTATTACCAAATATGATTTTGGTGCAACAAAAACTTATCAAAAAAAAAAAAAAATGATTATTTGATTAGCGATAAATGGTCAGTGCAATAGCGCCCCGGTCTGGTAAGTAGATTATCATCTTATTAATTACTTCAGTATAAATTATTATGAAATTAAAAGTTAATAACACAAATACATTAAATATTGTCTTTTAATATATTAGGCCAAATGCAAATTACTCTTGTTATACAATTTGAGTCAAACAAAAACTACTCTTGTACTATACGATTTGAGTTCAAGGTCAGTTTTATGCATTCGGCCCAATGTCAATCAATATAACTGAATAGTTTTACTGTTAAAGTCTTAACATCTTTTTGATATTTAAAATCGCAGTAATTGGTTATGATCTCCTTTTTTACAGTATAAAATTAATATCATTGTTTTGCAAAATATATTTTTTTTCATTGGTTGATGTCTTAACTAATTTAAAATTTATTTATTTATGTTACTGGGAAAAAAAAGGAATTTTTTAATTCTATATTATATATTATAGACAATTCCTTGTGTATCTATAAAAAAAAATCGGTATTTATTAATATATAATGGAAGGTCTTATTAAAGCTAATGTAGCTAGGACAACAACCAATCAATGATAATATTATATTATTTTTATTTCATACTAACTATAGTCAATTACACTGACCTCGATCTACTTAAAATATTACTTAATATATTTTATTTGTTTTTTTTTTCTTTTTGTAAGACTTTAGCAGTTAATACTTGAAAATAAATGTGCAAGATTAATATAAACAATAAAGAAAAATCAAAAAAAAAAAAAATATTGCATAATAATCATTTATCTTTAATGTGTTTTTTTTTTTTTATCGAAAACTACTTTTTTTGAAATGAATTTTTTTTTTATCATTGAAATTCTTTTGGATTAATTCAATTCAATTTATAGACTCATGTAAATATAGTTTTTTTTTATGTTTTTAAGTATTTTACAAGTATATAAAGGTAATTTGTAACTTTTAATTATATTGGATTATTACATTATTATAATTTAATTATAAAATATAATTCTTTTCTTTGTATTTTTATTTTGTAATCACGCATTATGCACCAAACACCATTTTATTCTAATACACAACAACTATCCTAAATAAATGTTTTAATGACATTTTTAAATCTAATATTAAAAATTAAATTTATATTTTAGAGCTTATTAAATAACCATATTTTTGTTTTCTCTTTTTTTTTTTTTTTTTTCTTTTTTACATCTGAATGAATCATATTATTTTTATATACAGAATCCAGAAGATGAAGATGGTCCACCAAAACCAGCATTATTTATTAGAAATTTTTTAAAAAATTTTATTAAAGCAAAAAATCGTATGGCTGGTGATTCAAGTGAAGAAAATGGTAGTGGTGAAAAACGTAATGCTAATGGTAATGGAAATGGTGGAGTACATCATTCTGGAAAAGGATCTGATTCATTTGGATTTATAAAACATATTGTTAGTGCAATAGCTGGTGGTATTACAAGTTTTATATTAAATGCATCATTAGGTTCGTCTAGTGGTTCATCAAAAGGATCAGCATCATTATTTAGTAGTTCATCAGATAGTTCAAATGGTATGGGTGGTCATAAACCACATTAGATTTATGTATACAAACATTTTTTTATTTTATATATATATATATATATATGTATATGTATGTATGAAAAGTTACAATATAGAATTTGTATATAAGTATGTATAATTGATATTAGAATATAATATAATATAATTAAATATAATTACAATTATATAATATATATTGAAGTTGTTAATTTATTTTTTTTTTTGATTTTGATTTTGGACTTAATACTTTGGATTTACTGTACTTTATTTTACTTTCTCGTTTATCTTTGTTAATGAAATAATCTGTTGATGTTGGTATATCGATTTACTTATTTTTTTCTGTTTTATTTTTTTTTTTTTCATATTTCTTTAACTAAAAGTGAAAGTCAAGGTGGAAACAAAGTCGCATTAATTACACTACTACTAGTACTACTACTACTACTACTACTACTGCTATCATATTATCGAATTTTGGCAAGATTTTTTTTTTGTTTTGTTTGCGAATTTTTTTTCCTTTTGTTTTATGGTTTTCTTTTTATGACTTTAACATATGGCATTATTTTTGTTTGTAGTTGGCATTCATCTGAAAGTTATGCATTTTTTTTTTTAATAAACTGGGAATTTACGTATTTACAACTGATAAAATAAAAAGAAAAATTAAAAATTAATTGTTATTATAAATGGAGGCTTAAGTTAATAATAGAACTTACAAAAGTTGGGATTTTTTTTCCTATGCTTAAAAAGAATCATTAGAAAACTTTATCAAAGAAGAGATTTTTAAAAAAGTGTAGAAATTAGGTGCTCGGGTTGGATATAAAACTGAAAATAACCACAAAACATAGATTACGTGAGTGCAGTGGGATCAAAATAGCGCAACCTCTTGTTAATTGAGGCCTTCGTGGATCATGAAGGTCATCACCTTACCTACCTACCTAGGTGTACTGATTACTGGCTCCTTGTCAGCCAACTAGTAAATTTTTTAAAATATTTAGTAAATATTAGTACTAGATTTGTATGCTTGTTATTTAATAGGTATAAATGACACTGTATTCTTATAATACAGATCTATTGTGCTCCCCTTTTATTACATGTTTTGAATTTTCCATTCACTTATAATACTTCTGTCAGCCCTACCATCTAGTAAATTTAATAATAGTAATATTATTTATATAGGATTTATTGCTTGCAGTTCATCTACGGTAAAGCAATATGCTTCTAGATGCACATATCTTGCCGGGAGTAAATTAGTATACTAAGTAATAAGCCAATAAATAAAAAAATTGAAGAAAAAAAAGTGTGGAGGATATAAGAAGTGCTAAGATTAATTTTGATGAATTAAGAAATTTGAGTAAATATGTAAAACATGTTTTAATTCAGTTCATTTTTGATCTATGGGCCATGTAGTTCTTGATAAATATAGTTAAATCATAGATCATTTGTTTATTGAGCTAAAAAATTACTGTTGATTTTATTTTTGATTTCAATTAAAAATAATCAAAAAAAAACAAATAATTACATTCAAAATAAATGTTGTCATAAGTTATCTTATAATAACAGGAACAGTTCTTTTTTTTTATATTAGCATTGTGGTTTTTTTAATACATACTTACTTCTTCAGTTTTATTGTTTTCTTATGCAAAATACCAGTAGATTGTATTGAAAAACTTCTTAAAATTGTATTAATTCGATTATGGTGACTTTTTGGGTGCGAGTCTTCATATTCTTTTGTGTTGCACTGTAAGTTTTGGTTTCTTTTTTTTGACAGGTGTGATTAATTTAAAATTTTTGGACTTTTATTTTTATTACGGATTGCATGATTTGAAAGCTGGTTTTTAGGGTTATTATATAGGTAATTGGAGCATTATTTTGTGTTCGTTTTTTTTCCCCATATGTGGTTTAAAAAAGAAATTTTCTGTTATTACATAATATTTTGTTTCGTAATTGTGACTTTTTGAACCTTGAAACTTTAAAATTGATAGGAACAAGATATAAAAAATAATATATCAGAATATAGTATTCATATATGTTAAGGATAAAAATTTGTTTTTAAAATTTAAATTGTGTTAATCAGAATTAAAATGATTGATTAAATTTTGACTGTTAAATGTTTTCCTTTGTTTTTTTTCTTATTTTTACAGAATTTTTAACAATTATAATTTGAAACGTTTTCTTTGTGAAATAGACTTTGACTTTTGTGACCTAAAACTTAAATCAGTTTCGAAACACTTAATATTTTAAAACTTTAAAAGTTGAATTCAACCTTTTTAATACTAAATTGTACATGTACATAAATGTACATAATATAGAAAAGAAAAAAAACCAAAACGAACTTTAAAATTGTTAAAAAATCGCTATACTACTAGTGTTCGTCTACTAAGACGAATAATCATCTACGAGCATGGGTGAAAAACTTCAAAAATCAGCAAATATGAAAGGCAGTGCAAAATTTCGAAAATCCCTCAGAAGAACTGCATGTTGCTCTTACCTTTTACTAATCAAAACTATCCCTTTAAAATTATACTTTGGGATAGGACCTTTTATAAAAATATTGCATTTGATTTATAAGATAAGGATGTGCTAAGGATGCTTTCGGGTTTATGAATTTTAGAATGATGAAGGATGGAAGAGAAAATTGGGAGAGTGATTTAAATTTTCTTCTTAAACTAAATTGTGCATATATAAATTACCTACAAAGAAAGGGACCATATGAAATGACTTATGGTTCCATATATGGTTCTGTATTTAAAATGTTTAAAACTGTTAAGTTATGTAAAGCTGGGAAGCTACATGAATGCTGTCATCTGCGAAATTATGAATTGGATTAGAGATTATTGAAAGTAGGTTATTGATAAATACTAAAAAAGAAGTGGGAGATAAAACCAGAGTTTATTTTCAATTTATCAAATGAATATACATTAATCAGTACACGAATGGAAAGGTTATATCCCATCTATTTTATAAAGATCCCTTAAAGATGGTTTAAATATATCTGACTTATTTGGCACATAAATTTGTATGGCATAATTCAAAGCAATTCCGTTCAATGTAAATGACAAACGACACAACAGCAAAAAAGTTTCCATAATTTTTATACCTAAATATTCTGCTTAATATACGCAAAGTATTAGTTTAAAACCTCAGAATTTTCCATCTTTATATTATCTTTATTAAAATTATGACTAAGAGGGTTTTTTTCAGATAAATTTGCAGAAAACCATAGATTACAAATATTTCTTGTAATTGAGAACCATTTATTAAAATTTCCATTATAATATGATTAATAGAATTAAAAATTTACCACAAAAATAACTGGCGTTTAATTAAAATCACCTCGTAATTTTTTTTTTTTTATTAATAAAAATGTTTGTGCAATTCTAGCTTTTTTACTCTTATTAAATCATAACAATTTTTTGAAATTATATATGAAACCTTTCAATTAAACTATTAATAATTAATATTTATTAACTGTTTTAATATTTTTTTTTTAACTAAATACTAGTTATAAAAAAAAATTTAATTCTTTTATGTTATCGTTTAGGTTCAATGATTTTTAATGTCAAATCATTTACAATATTTCATGCTTCATTTATTTTAAGTTTCCTCAAAGCTAAGAAAATTTTTCAAGCCCAGTTTTTCTAATTAATTTACTAAATTAAAATTAGTCACACTATTGTATAAAAATTAATAATTACAAAGATGAAAAATATTAAAGTGTAAGTAACTATAATTGCATAAAAGTTATCGGTGCATTATTATAGTGTAATACTTATTTAGCTACTTTATATATATGTAAAAAAAATGTTAATATATTTTGCCAAAACAAATTTTAGTAATTTTTAACCATTACTACAATATTTAAATTTTGCGTTGCAAATTTAGTTGCGAATAGTTGTTAAATGTTTTTAAAATTTTGCAATTTCTATATGTTAGCATCATAAATTATGAAATCAGTTTAGAAAGCTTAGAATTTTAGTACAAACAAGGAAACTAGATGAAAATAACGAGAGATATTTTTAAGGGTTATATTTTATAAATATTTACAGACTCTTAAGAAATCAGTTAAAAAAAAAATTTTAATTTTTAAAGTACTTCTTTATCTTTGGCCGCACCATTTTTGTATATAGATGTCTTTTCGAGCAACATAAGATTTTTTTACATTTATTTGCACTTTTAAAATTACAAATCTCGTTCCAAATAATGAGGTGCTGTTGTTCTTAAATAATCAATGTTATTTTTAGAAGCAGAAAATATTTTTATTTATTTTTTTTTTCCTAAGGAAGATGGGTGTCTTTTTTCGCAATATATTGACTTCTGAAGAGTAGCGATCAAAAAGCATAGGACAGGAAATATCTGAATTGAGGAGTGGGTCTGTATGGGAACAATGAAGCCGCCCATTATCATTACTATATTGCTGACAGTTATAAAGCCATCAACATTTACAACATGCAGAAAATTTACAAAAAGTATATAACACTTACGTTATTTTTATTATTATTATTTATTATTTTTATTATTTTCTGATATACATTATTTTATTACGATACAAAATATTTACTTATTTTTTAAATGATATGACCTCAATTTTATTAACCCTCCCATAAAAGACCGGTGACTTAATCACTATGCCATGATTAAGATATATTCTAGATATATATGCGTCATTATCGAGATCGATTAAAATAAACAATTACTTTCAAACTGTCTGAAATACTTCAACTTCCTTAACTTCAACGTGTAACGTTTTGTTGATCTATTTATCTCTATATTAAAAATTATAACTAACAAACATTTTAATTTGTAAATATTTTTAAAAACATTTTAAGAAGAGAATATTTTATTAAAAGTTGTTTTGTTTTTTTAATTTATAAGACTAAAAAGTTTCCCTCTTAAATCTTTTGTTTGCTTCAAGATATTAAGAAAAATTTTTAAATATTTTTAATTTTATCTAACAAATATATATTTTTATATATTTTTTTTTAATTAGCAACAGAAAGAATATTATTTACATAACCCAAATATGCAACTGTCACAAAGTACAAAAGTTTATCAGCAAAAAAATAAAAAAAATAAATTTTTTCACCAAAACATAATTATTAAAACTGAAACGTCAACGACGATGACATGAATTTTATTTACTAATGCAGCCTTGTCACGTATTTAATAATTCGAACTTTTCAATCAGATGCAAAAAAAAAAAAAAAATTTATATATTTTTTATATTACTAAAAAAATTGCACCCGCAAAACGTTTAAAATATGAAAGGAAACAAGTAATTTAAGTATCTCTTAAGATTTTTTTACTTTTTGTTATAAAATCACGAAATTTAATTTTTTTTTATTTAAAAAAAATACAATGTATTCGTTTTATACTGAAACAATCTGGAAATTTGCATAAAAATGCATTTCTTTATAATCAACACAATTTCTTAGTCATTATTTTGTTTTTTTTTTTTGGAAATAAAAAAAATTATGAAATATGACAATTATTTTGATGCGCAATCGCTAGAAGCTATAAAAATAAAATTAATATGACATGTTCGTGTCAATGATTATTTTAATTATAGTAACCCATACTATACATTAAATTATGTGGGTTAAAAGTTTATTATCTTCTGCGAATTTATTTAGTATAGACCAGTAGTTAAATACAGTTAAGAATTTTTAGCACTATAATATTTTTGTTACATCAAAACTTATTTTTATAGCATGAATTGGATCTTCTATAAAAAAGTGAAGTTGGTAATATTTGAAGCATTCACATAAAATTATCGTCATTTACAACCAAAGTTCTTTCGTTTTAAATAATTAAAAGGAAAAAAAAATTTTTTTTTGTGTGTTCCTTGCCATTCTTACTTATAAGAATCTTCCTTAGAACATAGGGAAACCACTTAGTCATTTATTATTTATACTTGACTAAGCTTGAATTTCTGGAATCATTAATTTTACTCGGCTGTAGCTATATTGTACAAGACTATGAGACCTAAATATTTCTTTTATTTCTACGCCATCTATTATCTCATAGAAGAATTATTTTATTAATATTTTATTATATATTACAATATGATATTAGTTATAAGATATATATATACATATGTACTTATTTATTTCATTATATTTTGCTAATTATATATTCTAAGAAATATCTATATTAATTTTTATTAATCTATATGATCCAGCCGAATTTTGAACTCTAGACTTTTCGAATGATAGGCCGGGATCTTAATTAATACACCATTGGTTGGCTAAAAAAAAGGAAAATATTACTTTTTATTAATTGTAAATATTATATTATAACATATATTAAATTAAATATCTAAACTTTGTAATGAAGATTTTCAAAATATGAATACATGTTCAATGTCTATTTCCTAATAAAGAGATACTTGTGATTATTTTTCCACTGTTAAATCAATAAAAAAAAAAAATAACTTCTATTTTTTTAATTACAAATTCTATGATTCTATGAAAAATAATATGATTCATAAAATCTTGAAAAAATATAAATAAAAAGATTTCTACTGTTTTGCATTATTATTATTATAATTTAAATAAATAAAACTTTAACATATACTTATTAAATACATAATTTATTTATTTAGTTCAGTCCATTTTAAAAATTATTAACATTAAAATTATACAAACTATAATAATTTATACCATATTATATGGTATTTATATATTTATGTATGCATAAATAAATTAAAAGATTTTTAAAATAATAAAATTTATTATAATAATTATTATAAATAATAATATATTCTGTTCTTTAATAGGAATATAATGCTTAGCAGAACTTATAATATAATAATTACATCTATCACCTAAACAACAATCATAACAAATCCAATCTTCATACCAAATATGTGTACAATATGGCATATAATGTTTACGTGTTTTTTGACATATACGATTTTTGGCACATTTTTTTGATATATAATATTGATTAATTGCACCTTCAGTAAAATATGGTGCACTACCCCAACGTATTTCTGTTTGACATGCATCTTCACCTGGTTCACAAGTTTTTATTGTATTACGACATTTTTCTGAATCTCCTGTCTGATTTGAACATATATAACATTCTAAACCATTTACAAAATTTAAATTTAAAATTATTATTAAGGTTAAAATTGAAAAAATAGTCGAAAGAAATCCACAAAAATACATTCCAAAGCAAAAAAAAAAAAACAAAAATATGAACTTATCGCTACAAATTTTTATTTAGAACTATTCTAACTGAATAAAATTAAAAAAAAATTTTTTGAATTTCTCTTTTATTTTTACGGTTTATTGAATTTCGAATATAAATTCCAGAAGACCCTTTAAAATCAATTTATTTTTAATTTCCCTTTAATGCAATTTTTCTCGTTTTTTTTTGTTGGAGGGGATAACTATCAAACTTATTTAATTGAAATTAAATCTTTTTTTTTTTAAAATATATTTCTTAATTACCATGACAGGAAATGACTATCTCTAGAGCGTATAAATTTAATTATTATATTTACAATCATACAATGAAAAATAATAAACAGGTATATAAATAAAAGTTATTATAATGGTATTTGTTTGAAATTATCTTTAAAAGAGCTAAAATAAGGGTATATACAATAGAACATTGAAAAATTAACTAAAGAAATTTATTCATTCTGTCATAAATGGCGTGTATACTATTTAATTTCTCATTATAAATGAAAGTATAATATATAAATTCACTGACCTTTTTATAGTAATAGTAGACACCTTAAAATATAGTAGACATTCAAATTCTATATTTAAAAATTAATTAAAATTCATTAAAATTTTAAACTCATATTATTGGATTAATATAGTCAAAAAATAAAATATTTGGTGCTATTTAATAATCCACATTATACTTGCACTTAATAATACATATTAGTGTTTTTAGATTTTAATTAACAAATAAGCTATGTCATAGTTATAGTTTTAAACTACTTAGAAACATTCAACATAAATATACGCGTACATACTTAAAATTTCTATACTATTAAAAATGTTTAACTAATACTAGCAATAGTGATTTTATACAAGCATTCTTTTGAAAAATTAAAATCAAGGGAAGACAAGTCTTCTAACACTCGTCATTTATGAAAGTTTTTATCAATTTTTATATTTCTTCCACTCTTTCAGATCAATTTTCTGAAAAAAAAATTTAACTATTTTAAATTATGTATATCTCAGCTTCTTAAAATTTTTTCAATTAAAAAAAAAAAAAACGCCAAATGACATAAACTTTTTTAGCTTTATAAATTAATATTAAAATTACATAAATTTTTTCAATGTATAGTAAAATTTACCGTTATCCAAAACAAAATATTGCAAAATTTTTCGATCTTTGGAATCTCCGGAATGATTTTTTTTATTAGAACCTTGAAATTTTGAGTGAAGAGATATCTTTTAGAATTAGCATAATGTATCTTAGAATTTTATTTTGTATCATACGCTGTTTAAATTAAAGTTCCAATATTTACATATTTTTACATGTTTTAACAGCTTCTATTAATTATAAAAGATTTCTTTAGAACTGAATATCAATCAAATTATATAATCAATATTGAAACGGCATCAAATGTTGATAATGTAAAAGGATTTTTTTTCTTATATATAAACTAGCAGAGTACCCGGCGTTGCCCGGAGTATTTTATTGGCTTTATGAAATAAAAATTATTAATTTTTTAATTATTAATAAAAATTATTAATTATTTTGCTTTTGAGTTAATATAATTTAATTAATATAGTTGACGTATATTTATAATATTTTCAGATACTGGTAGTTAATATTCTATTTTTTATTACATTTAGTTAAATTGAATAAACAGAGCGAAGAATTAGAGACAATTCGTCTACAAAAAATCTTTAAAGGAATCAATAATCTATTGAGTAAGCAATTACGGCGAAGTGAGTTTTGATAATATATTCGTTAATACCGAAACATAAAATCGAATTTCAATTATAAAAGACCATAATGTAATAAATTGTTTTTCCTAAGTAATGTCACTTCATGTTTTTGTGAATTTTGAAAAATTTGCTATTAGGTTCGCTCTTTCCCTGCGTCTGTTTACAAAACTTATATACTGTTTAATAAGGAGCAATGAAATATTAACTATGCATAGGTCTCTTAAAAGAGTAATGTTATAGAACAACTTTTTTATCTATCCTCACCGTTAGAAATTTTACAGCACCGACAGCTCTTCAAATTTTGAAAAAACTTCTTTTTAAATGTATACATCTCAGGTTCTGTTTAACATATTATTTTTAATATAAAAACTACATAATTGTGTCTTACCTTTATAAATCTACCAGAATTTTTTTACGTTTACTTTTTCTAATTATGTTTTCAAATTGATTGGCTAAAAATATGTGTAAAATTTGTATATGGATAAGAATGTAAGGTTTTCTGTTCTTTAAATATGTATGTACTCATTTTTGATTAAATACTGTACAGAAATGTGATATATAGTATTTTTAAATATACGCACGTTATACATACTATATGTACATATTTCAATGATATTTTATGTAAAATATGTTATACACATGCATCTTATATAGGTAGACCACATGTAAGTGATGCATTTCTGAATGATGACATGATGATTGTCGTATATAGGAGATTGTTTCTGTTTTTAAACGGCCGAAAATGTTATATTGTTAAGACGTAAACACAGTATTCTTAAGATACTTAATAAGGTTATTTTAATTATTTTTATTTATTAGAAATTTGCATTGAAAGGTTTTTATGGAATATTAAAAACAGTGTAGATAAAAGTAAAGAGTGTTGGAAATATCTTTTTAATAATAATAACAATACCAAAAATTGAGCAGAGTATTTTTAATAGGTACTCGTGCGGAAATGGGCTAACGAACGTTAACAAAAATTTGTCATAGGCTTTATTTAGAATCATCCTGCCAAATTAGACAAAAATTAGAAACAAAATATTTTTTTTGAAAGTCTATCGTGCTGAAATGGGTTAATGTATCACTGCAGAATTAATTAAATGAGTGCACTAATTGTGCCAATGTTCAATTGGTCAAACAGTTTAAGCACGACAACAAAAAAATTAAAAACTTCATTCAGGCTTGATGCTGAAATGGGTTAATGTATCGTAACCAAATCAACTCAGTAAGCTTCTATGGTAAAGAGCTAGAGCTTTTGTGAATTTTCAACTCAGTTGGTCAAACCATTTAAGCGCGACAACAAAGACATTAAGAAACTTCATTGCGCCGTGGTGCCGAAACAGGTTAGCGGATCGTAACCAAATCAACTGAGTGGGCTTCTGGGGTGAAGAGCTACACTTTTGTAATTTTTCAACTCAATTGGTCAAACCTTTTAAACGCGACAACAAAGAAATTAAAAAATATCATTGAGCCCTGGTGCCGAAACGGGTTAATTTATTGTAACCAAATCAACTCAGTAAATTCAGCTTCTGTGCTAAAGAGTAACAATTTTGCAATTTTTCAACTCAATTGGTCAAAACGTTTAAGCGCGACAATAAAAAATTAAAATACTTCATTGGGCTCTGGTGCCGAAACGGATTAATAGATCGTAACCAAGTCAACTGAGTGAGCTTCTGGGGTAAAGAACTACACTTTTGTAAATTTACAACTCAATTGGTCAAACCGTCTAAGCGTGACATTAAGGTAAATTAAGAAATTTCACTGAGCCCTGGTGCCGAAACGGGTTAATGGATCATAACCAAAGTAACCTAGTGAGCTTTTCTGCTAAAGAGCAACAGTTTCGCAATTTTTCAAATCAATTGATGAAACCGTTTAAGCATGACAGCAATAAAATTTAATGAACTTCGTTCGGCTCTCGTGCCCAAACAGGTTACCGGAACTTTTCCTGCAAAATTTGATTGTAATCGGACTAGTGGTTTTTACGTGAATCCGTGCCAAACAAACAAACAAACAAACAGAATTTCTTCCTTATATATTAGATACTAAGAAAACCTAACAAATTTTTGTCGCAATTCTAAACTTTTTTTTTTTTTTGTTTTTTTTTTTTCGTAAATGTATACCTTTAAAAACCTTTCTGTTTAAATTCTCTCCCATGTTTAAGTTTATTGACATAAAAATATATATTTCGAAACTGTGGTAAAAATTAAATACTAAATACTAAAATTGCTTAATTTATATATAAAAAAAAAAAAAGAAAATAATAATAATTAACGTTAACACTTTAATATATTGTATTTTAATTACTTATAAATTATTAATTATAACCAGTATATATATATATATATATATACATATAAACTGTGTTCCTATATAAACAATAATAGTTTTTTATATATATATAATTATATACCATTAATAAAAATGTGACCATTAATTATGTTTTCATTCAAAAATACTTTAAATTACATAATGTGACGATTATTAAAATATAATTATAAAAATAATTTGAAAAAAACTTTTTTTTTTTTCTTTTTTTAATAATAATAAAATTTAAAATATTTCTTTTTTAAATGACAGCTGAAAGCCATTCATGGAGAGAGAAAAAATTATTTAGTTCTTCTATATAGTTTCGCTGTTAATTAGCTAATTCTTAATTAAGAAAGAATAGCCTTTTTTTTTTTAAATTAAATTATATTTAAAATAAAATATTTTTGTATGTCCTTTAATTCTCTTTTTAAACATATAGGCTTTAATGAAACGGGAATGTGTCATATGCCTGTATTTAATTTGCACGTAGTATAATTTGCCTGTATTCCATTCTAAATTAGGAGAGATTTTAGAGTTGTATTCAAAAGCAGGATTTTACGCTTTTTCCAGAATATTTATACAGGGTGTTTCCGGCTTGATAGTCTTCCTTTAAATGGGTGATCGGGCATACCGAAACGAACAAAAAATTGTATTGGAAGGGGGGAGATAAAAACTCTCTAAGATATAAACACTCTCTTACTATAGAGAGATAAAAAAAAATGTATTTTGTAGAGTAAGTTGTTAGCTTTAATTTTTATGCCCTAGTGATTCCATAACCCCAACAGTTACAAAGTTATGGAGGTTTAAAATGATTTAAAATGAAAAAAATATGTTTCAAACTCAATTTTCTTTTGAAACACTCTGTATTTGGGGTACTTTTTATTGCATATTTGGAAACAGCTTTCAAGCCCTATAATTTAGTACCTAATAACTTCTTTTCTATCTCCAACCGTTTTTGAGATGTAAAGAATAGAAAAAATTTTTTTTTGATAGTAAACCAATGAAACAATGTTTCAGTTTTAAACTTTTACAACTAATATTAAAAATATTAAATTTATACGACCAGAAAAATCATAAAGCCTGCTATATCTATCAGATTGTAAAAAATATTATTTAATCATTCATTAAGGTACTTTTTTTATTTTACACGTTAACTAAATCCTAGCAACAGATTTCTTTTGTACTAATTTATAGGGACTGATCTTCAGAGGTACTATAATACTTCATCTTTAGAGTTACTATACTTGATCTCCAAAGGTATACTACACTTGATCTTCAGAGCTATTGTATTGTTTTTTGTATATGAACGTTTTCATGCAATATTGAACAAATAAAAGAACGAAATAAAACACTAATATTCGATTTATTAGCAAAATTTCACATTTTAGTAAATTTTTAACTTAAAAAATTCCTTATAAGTTTCTCTCTATTCTTCCGTTTATATCAACTATAACTTCTACAATAGTTGATATAAACACAAACAAAAAAAAAAAAATTAAAGATAGGACCATATTTTAAAAGTTAATTGCATGACAGAAATGAAATGTCAAACAAAATCAAACAAAACTTTATATTCTTATTCTTATATTCTTATATACTTATAGTAGAATTACTCAAATGGTAGAAAATTTCTTAAAATTTATAAATCAAAACAAGAATAGATTAATGGAATAGTTTTTTTTTTTTGTAATTTGGAATTTAAATACCAAAAATACCGTTAAAAATAAATTTACCGTTGGAAATTAAATACCGTTATAAGAAATTAACATTTAACAAAATTTAACTTTTCATATCTCCTTAACGTTAAAAATTGTGTTAATTGTGTTCCGAAATAAATATTTATATTCGCAACCATTTAAGGACAGTCAATAGAGCTGCAATAATTGAAAAACTTTCTTATTTTTACATATCTTGAAGTTATATTTTTTTTTTGTATTTTTAAGTTTTTAAATAAATGTAAGATAAAGATTTGTCATATGTTAAAGAATTTTTCTTAAAATTGAAGAAAATATCCTTTTCTTGATTTTTCACAATTTACTTTACAGCAAAAAAAAAATTCTAATAAAAAATTTCAATTTTTTTTTAAAATAAATTATAGTCGCAATTTTGGAACACTTTATTATTTTTTTTTAAGTGTATATCTTTAAAAACCATTAATTTAATATTATATACGTTGGCCTATATTAATTTAACAAAAACATGTCTACATGTGGTACAAAAAAAAAAAAAAAAAAACAAAAAATGATTTCAAAGTTCAAAAAAATTATTTTCAATTATAGTTTAAATTTTTTAAATACCAGAAATTAAATCATGAAAAATTTTACAAAAATTTAAATTATTTTTAAGATAAATTATTATTCTTTTAATAATATATAAAATTTATTTCTTAATAAAGCTATAAATGAGACATATATCATATCTATACACAATTATATGTGAATTAACCTATTGACCATAATTCCACTCCTGTATTTGATTTTATACGATTTAATATTGTATAGTTTAATTTTTGATGAAAAGAAATTCCAAGATATCTGATATTTATTAAAAAGTCTACCCTCTTTTTTTTATTTTGGTCAAGCAAAATAGGAAAAATATAAATAGCAAGCAACCCAAAACCACATACATAAATACATTTATATAAAACGATTAATTTAACATTGTATCAGTATTGTATCAAATGTCTTTGTTTCACTTTCTTTCTTTCTTTCCTGATGATGACCTCGAGTCTGCTCTAAATGCATATATAACGACAACAGAGTAAATTTAAATTCAAAATTTAAAGAAGAACAATAATATGAAAATACAAAAAGAGTAACAAAAAAATAAAAATAAAAACGCCTAATTAAAAAATGGTAAATTCAAATTATAAAAACACACCTTCACAACTATAGGAAATGATCGTTCATAACTTAAAATTATTTTAGTTAACGAGTGAATGGGTTTAAAGTGGAAACTTTGTCGATTTTTTTTTTTTTTGTATTTAATTAATAATCAGTAATCCACTAATGACTTATTCTCCAAGCATATATAAAAATCTGTTCTCTTATACGGTAGTGAAACTTGGCTGATCAACAAGAAAAGAAAAACAAAGATCTTTGGAAAACAACCGGCCAAAAGTCAATCGAAATATGGAAATTAAGAAACGAAAATATAGATGAATTGGTCATGTTTTTAGAAGATCCCCAAGTTGCATAACTAGACAGGCCTTGAAATTTAATCCCCAAGGGAAAAGAAATATTCGTAGATCTAAAAATACATAGAGTAAAATAGTGAAACGAGAAATAATACGAATGAACAAGACATTGTCACAAATAAAAGTAATAGCATAAAATAGAAGCAAATGAAAAACCTTTGTGGAAGCCCTATGCTTCCAAAGGGAGTAGAAAAAACCAAATGACTCCTAAACCTGCTTATACAATTGGAATATGTTGAAGCAAGAGGGCTTTGATATTGAAGTATAGACAATCCGAATGAGAGGTCAGTACTTTATGAACTATATGTATTTCGTTCCACCGTTATTAATCAAAATTAATATCAAACTATTAACTATTAAACAAATACTTGATTGGATTAAAATATTATTAAGATAATACAAGTAAAACGTTACTTCGAAAGGAAATAACGGATATTGTAAATAACAAATGGTCAAACTGGACCTCGTGCAATATCACAACACTGATATGGCCCAAAACCGATTTGCAACGATCTAATGATCTGCTTTCTCTTAAAAGAGCAGATATTGGAATGACAATGGTTATAATCACCGGTCATTGTCTAATAGGGAAGCATGCCAAAAGACTTAGGTTTTCCACAAACGACTATTTTAGAGCCTGCAAAGATGAAGAGGAGGAGGAAACGACTCTTCATCTTCTTTGTACATGTCCAACCTTGTCGACTAAAAGGAATATCCATTTAGGGCAATATCTCTTCAACAACCTTAGCGATCTAGCAGGTAAAATTGTGAAGAGCAGCTCAAACTGGTTTTAACGAGTGGGATAGAAAAGTTTCTATGGGGTATCACAATAGATCGAATACGGTCTATGTGTGCCTTTTCGGCAATCACCTTAACCTAATCTAATAGTTTTTAAAAATAAGGGATACATTAAAACCCTTAAACCTAGATATTATTTCGAAGTACACAACTTTTATTTTCTGATTTTCCGTTTTACAAATATTTTTTATTCCACTAGATTCAAATCCTTTATAGAAATAGCTCTCAAGAGTTTTTACTTAGTATAATAGTAATTAACCACAGCGCATGTTGTAATCTAACCGTAAGTATTTTCACTTAAAGAGATTCACTTTCCACAGCCCTTTCACATCAGCAACATTTAATGCTGTCTAAATGTTGATATTATTTTTTACAATTAAGAAATGAAGTGATTTTGAATTAATTTTAGCTATTTATAATTATCTAGATTTAGTTAGTTCTTATCTTTCTTTCATCCTATCTCATCCAAGGTATTAAACGCAAGTAAAAATGTTCGACTAGAATTATGACCCAATAATTTAAATAAAAATAAATTTCACAACGTATTTGTTTTAATATAAAAATAAAAAAAAAACGATTATATTATTGTCTGAAACTTTACTATAGTTTTCATTATATTTATTTCTCTCTTTTTAATAAGTAATTTCTTTTCTGCATTTCCTCTTTTCCGTCAAGGCTGTTTCTTTCTTTCTTTCTTTCATTATGATTTTGTTTTTTTTTTTTTTTATACATTAATTATTATTATTTTACATGACCTGTAATGTAATCACCCATATATATAACTATACTGTTAAAATAAATTTGTATATATGTATGTTTTAGTAAAAGTTACATTATACTTTTGAAAAGGTGAGAAATAATTTTTTTCGAAAAATCAACTTACACTCGTAAATACTCAAAAATGTATTTGGCAATCGACATATTTTATTTATTTTTTAACAAAAACAAAAAAAAAAAACAAAAATAAAACAAAAAACTTTCTAATTTTGTTGTGCTTTCGTTTAGTTAAAATATTTTTTCAAAGTTAATTGTTATGTGACTAATATAAGACAGTTTATCAAAAAAAAAAATAAAAAAATAAAAAAAATTATAAAAATAACTAACTCGGTACTAACTCGTATATCCTTTAGCCTATTAGTTGACATTTAAAATTGCAAAATTCATATATAAATTTAAATAAATAAAAATAAAAGAAAATTATACCTACTTTTTTGTTTTTTTATTTTTTTTTTTTTTGTTTTATAATTTCACTTTTTTTTTTTTCTTCCTGTATTGTCAGTTTCCCGCCAATCTGGTGTATTGCATTTAAGTGTATCGCATTGTATCGCATTCGTATCGCATCGTGTCGCATCTCATACAGTAAAAGAAAAATTTTAACAGAAAGTAGATAAAATTTTAGAGAAAGAAAGACAAACAAAACTCAATAAAAGAAAAAAATGAAATAAAATTGTTTTTTATAACAGTAAAATGATTTTTATATTTGAACGGGAGTATTAAATAATTGAAAAAAATATAAAAAAAAAACGGTATATATTATGATATTATGTAATCATTTTGTAATCATATGACAGAATTTATTATAAGAAAAATTGAAAATTAATCGAATAGAAAAGAAAAATAATCAGAAAAAAAATCAAAATTACCGTGATCGTGAAAAATCAAGTGTAAGTGAAAATTAGGAGTGAGATTAAAAACAAAGTATAAAAAAAAAAAAAAAATTGTAATAAAATAAAATAAGCAAGTGTAAATTTAAAGTTTTGTTTTTTTTTTTTTTCGTTTTGTTATAGTGTTAATTTTTTTTTTTTTTGTTTTTTTTTTTTGCATATCAAATCTGATAATAAGTGAAAGTGATAAAATTTGTTAGTGAATACTGAATAGTGCTAATAAAATAACAGAATTTTCTGTTAAATAATTTATTTTTGTTTTAGCAAAAAAAATATACATATATATACATCACATTTCAGTTTTCTGTTATTTTTCAATTTTAAAAAATTAAAATAAAAATTTTTATAAATTTTTGTTTTTTCTTTTTTTTTGTCCGCGCTTAAGGAATTTCCAATTTGTGACTTTGACTTTTTATAGGTAAGTGTGACTTAGAAAAATATTTTTCTCTTTTTAAACAATTAAAAAACGTTTTAAGCTTATCTTTTAAACTTTAAAAATTTCCTATAATATGTATAAGTATTTCAAAATGTTTGTTTTTTGTTTTTTTTTTTTTCTTAATTTTTAAAACATACCATGCCATCTTTAGTTAAAAAAAAATAAAAAAATTTGATATTTTGAATTGGTAATTTTGTAAAATATAATTTTGAGTTTTTTTTGTAATTTTTAATTGGTAACTGCCATTTTTGTATTATTTAAAAAAAAAAAGGTTGAAAAAAAAAATGTACTTTTTATTTTATCAGTCTGTATGTTTTTTGCAACTGTTTATTAAACTTTTGGTTTCTGATATAAAGCAATGCAATTCGAATAGAAATATAAAATATTATAGCCGAAAAATGCTCTATATATATATATAGTTTGTAATATGTAAATGAACTCTTGTATAATTTTGGAGCCTAATTTACTTGTAATTTAGAGAGACGTAAATCTTTAAAATATGAATAAGAATTAATATTTTGAATCTCTTCAAAAAAAACCGTCTTCACCCTCGAAAATAGACACAAGATTTATCATGAAAATTAAAAATTTGTGGTTTTTAAACATCAGAGTAAACTTTCGTAACTTGCAATTTTTTTTAAAGGTTAGAGCACAAAAATTAAAGTTAAAATATTGTATTTTAATATATTACATATTACATTTCCACAGAATTTCCTTCAAATTAAATATAAATGTCTTAACAAAAAGATTTAATGAAAAAATAAACGCAATCTCATAATAAGCGCTTTATATTAGCCTTTTTTAAAATATAGATTTTAAAAATTTTGGTTGCCATTGCCTTTTATATTCTTTTTTTTTTCTTTTTCTTTTCTGAATTTTTATTTTTCTAGTGTAGGTGGATGTTACATACAATTGACCATATTGTATGGTCATTACTCATTAGATATTAACCATAAATAAATAACAATTTCATTTTGAACTTTGTATATAGAGAAAATTTTTAAGTAAATATTGCAAAACTTAAAAAGTTAAATAAGTGCAAATATATATTGAAATAAATAATAAAAAACAAAAAAAAAAAATTTAGATATATGTAATATAATAAGACTATTTATAGTTCGATAATGAACTTAATAATTATAATATAAAAATTTAACTTTGTTTTATAATTTTAATGCCAAATAATAAAGTTTTAGTTATGTAAGTTGAATTGAGGTCTAAGGAGAGAATTGAGGAGGAGGAAATTAATTTCGATTTAAAAATCTTCTATATTCAGCCATAATAAATATAGCCAAAGAAACTTATATTGTCAAACAGAGCTATATTGTCAATTTAATTGTAGTCAAATAAAATAAGTACTTGTAACTTGTAATTACTTATTATGTACAAGTACAATAAGCATTATAATATGCATGTAGCCGAATTAAATTTTATAAATTACCGATTTTATTCTTAGAGAGGGGTTACAATCATGCACACCAAAATCCACCTACGACAAAATCCACCTACGCTTTTTGTTTTTATTTTGCGTTCCAAAATATATCTTCCAAAAATCTTGCTTTACAAAAATTCTTTCACGGACAAAATATCTTTTAAAGAAAAATAGATTGTTGCTTTGTTTTTACAGAATGTATTTATATAAACAAATAGTTAACGAGAATTTTAGAGTTGGTTTCAAAATTAGGGTTATACATTTTTTCCAGAATATTTATCTATAATATGTATATGTGAGATTCTGAATTTGGAGGGATTTTAGAGCTGGTTTTAAAATCAGAATTTCTACTTTTTCCAGAATATTTATATACTGTGGTTAAAAAAAAAAAAATTTAATTAACATAAAAATATTAAATTTCTGTATAGCCACCACTTTTTTAAGTACAAACACTAAATATACGACATTGTGACATTAATATACGACATAATTAATACGTTACATTCAAGATTTTAATCTGGTAGATTTTGGAAGAAAGATTTTGTTTTGAAAGATTTTCAAAAGCAAGATTTTGTATACAAGATTTTGTCGCATAAGATTTTGGTGTATAAATGACACAAACTCTTTTCTTTTTCTTAAAAAAGATTACTTTGTGAACAGAACGCAGAACGTCTTTAAGATGTGAAATAAATTTATCTTACATATACATTATAAATCAAATTATTCATCCTTAAAATCAAATTGCAAATTATACAAATCATATTTGCAAAAATAATGAATTAATAATAATTGAATATGACCAATTCTCTGATAAAAAAACAAAAATCAAATCAATTATTTGTTATTATTATTTTAAAAATTTGATTTTAAATGACGATTTTACAAAAGTTCAGTTTTTTTTTATCTCTTATTGCATTACCATAGTAAATCAATTATCAAATTAAAATTATTAAAAATATTGGGGAAACATTTTATATTTCATTCATCGTTAAGTAATTTTTTTTTTTTTTTTCTTTCTTTTAATTAAATATCGATATGGTCCAATTTTAAAATGAAGTAAAATTAAAATCATTAAAATCATAAGTAAAATGAAAATATTTTCTTATTTAAAATTTAAAAAAAAAAAAAATTTTTATTGGTTTTTCTATTAGCAAAATTGAAAAATAATTTTAGAGTGTTAACTATTATGTATTACTTACTATACAATTTTTGATTTTTTTTTTTCTTTTTGCCTCAAATTTGATTAATTAGCTCTTTGATTTTCAAGATTTCAAGATTATCAAATCAAATCAATATTAAATTAAATTTTCTTAAATGTGAGAAATTTTAATATTAAAATTACATATACCTAATACTTTAATTTTGTCGAACTGAAAATATCTAATAAAAACACTTTAAAAAAAAAAAACATGATTATAGGGTATAAATATATTTGATTTCTGGTTTAGGCAATATTTTTGTTTTTATTAGACCTCATACCAATTCATATTCATTGCGGATCATCTACACTACCAATCATTGTATAGTAATTTCAAATGTCAAAAATTTATCAAAAAAAACAATTTTTTTTTTTTTTTTAAATTAAACTACAGATAAATTTTTTAATTACTTTAAACATACCAAAAAAAAAAAAAAATAACAAATAAATAAATAAAAAATGAAATTAACACACATAAACACAAAAGAAATACATAAAATCTCAAACCAATTCCAAAAAAGTTCATTAAAAAAAGATTTAACAAAAAAAAAAAAAAAATTAAAAAATATGCAGACAACAACCTAAAATCCAAAACAACAATTTATCAAATCTCATAAATCTCATCATTAGAAATCAAAAAAAAAAAAAAAAAAAAAATCAAAATACCCAAAAAACGTAAAACTAAATAAAATCAAGATGAGCTAAAAAAAAACAAAAAAATAAAATAATTTACACGGTTATGCAATTTGACCCGAGACACTATTTATCTAACCACCAATTTGATATATGTATATTTACATATATATAGTATATACATATATTTTATATAAACGCACATTTATTCATTTATATATATAAATATATAAATAAATATATAAAAAAATGTGTATATTATATATGTATATGAATGTGTAATTTAATAGCTTTGAAAAAATAAAAAAAATAAAAAAAAGAAATAATAACATTTAATGGTAACTATACTTTCATCTTCTAAATATCTATAAAATACATAATCCTAATGTTTTTTTTTCTGTTTTTTTTATTTTTTATTAAGTAATATTTTTTAGTACAACTCAAGCTCATATACGTACAAAAATACATCAAAAGATATATGTATATTTTTATATACAATATATAACTTCCATATACATATGTGATACAAAAAATGCACATTACTGGAAATGATTATTAACATATAGATACACATTTATAGGTATAAAAGCTTTAGTGTTTTTGTTTCTTTTTTTTTTATTTACCTTTTGTTACTCATATTATACACAACCTACATTCAATTGAGACAAGAGACAAAAAAAAAAAAAAAAACATAACAATTTTCGAATATTTCTGAAAACATTATAAAGATTAAGCATAACATATATTCATTATATACATATTTACAAACATATATATATGTTTAGATCTACTAAAATGATAAATTTTAACCGCAGTAAGCAATTAACTGTCTTAACCATAATATATATATGTATATATTTATATATACCTACATATGATACCATATTACCTGCATGTTTTTTTTTTTTTTAATTATTATAATGTGGGATGGAAAACTACATATTGTATAGTATAATATGTATTCTATAATTTTTAGTAGTAATTAAAGTATTCAATGACGTTTATAAATTGTAACCGTGGATGTCACCAAGTTTCGTTTCTTCTTCTTTGTATTTCAATACCAGTGTTTCATTTTAATTTGTTTATTTTTCGATAAGGTATACGTTAAATTCAAAATATCAGTGTATACTATATAGTATATATATATATATTTTTGTGTAATATTATTAAAGCGGATTTCTCTAAACTTACCGTTATTACATTGTACAGAAACTGAAACTGTACGAAATCAATATAACATCATACTTTTTATATCCGTTGATTTACAATGAAAAATTTCAATACCATTCCAATACCAAACAAAAATGTCAATTTTGAGTTAAAGTTTTTACTACACTAGGTATATGAAATTATTAAAAAAGAATGAAGTTTGAGATATTTCTGATTCTCGTATTCAAAATCATATTTTTGCATTATTGCAAATATATATTTCAGTAATAGACAACTTTTTAAGGTTAGGACATTATATTACAATTTGATTTAAATCTTTAAGTTTAATGGTGTACAATATGACACCATTTAAAATCTTTAAATGCTTTGAGTTTTTTTTCGTCTACTAAGAATTTTTAATTTTATTGTTCTAAATATTGAAAGTGTATACATTGTAAAAAACATAAATGTATACGAGTATATGAATCGTTTTTTATATGACTTTAGTTTAGAAGCGACAAATATATTTAATATATTTAATTGCACGAAAATTAAAAATAATCAAATATATTTAATTTTCGTGCAATTTTATTTGAATATAATATGCTCTAATTAAAAGTAACATAACTATGCTGTACAAAAAAATATTATAGCTGATATACTTGTACATATAAGTATAATTTAAAAAAACTATAAATTAACTGTAATTAAACAACGTAACAAGAGAGATTCTTACAGTACTTACGGTAACTAAAAACTTCAATACTTATCAAATTTATAACAAAACAGTGTGTATAACTTTAAAGATAACTTTAAACCTTAGTATAATAGTTTGTTCTTGTTCAGTTTATGCTATAATGTTTCGACCTTCCTCAATCAGTAATATGAAAGGTAATTAATAAGTAATATGAAATCTTATATGTATACAGAGTGTCAAGTGTGGAATTTCAATGGGATACATAACTGTACTGTATACGTAATATTTCATATTACGTATTAGTTAATACAGATTATCCCATTGATTTCCCACACTCTGCATACATTAAATTTCATATTACTTATTAACTACCTTTCATATTACTGATTGACGAAGATCAAATATGAAATAGTATATGTACTTCAATGTATCACTCTGTATATAATAAGATTTCATATTGGATCACCTCAATGGAACACTCTGTATACCTACATGAGATTTCATATTCGATCTCAATGAGACACTCTGTATAAATCAAATTTCATATTATCTATTACCTAATATAACTAAAATGATTGACTGAAGTTTATTACACAGTAAACAAAAATTGAATTTTTGAAAAAAATATAATTTTCTAATGTGCTTATTTTGAACTTTACATAAAATTTGGAAAGATAACTGTTAACTATACACTGATGTGTTTGTTTTTGATTTTTTTTCTCTTCTTTTTTTTTTTGAATAATTTATTTATTTTATAAAGAATTGTATGCATTTTTCAAATACTTCCTTGTTAGGGAGTATGTATTTAAGAGAAAAAACCTTTACAAAAATTTATTAATCCGGAAGTTATGCAGCAGTTATTTTATATTCAAATAAAGGACACATTACAAAATATTCAAAGAAATTCATTAACACAAATATTTTTTAAAAGTGCCTACTGAGTTTTGAAATTAAGGAAAAATTGTTATAAGGTCACGTTTTTCAAAATATTTTTTAAAATTGTAATATTACAAAAATTATTGTAAACATTTTTCTAGGAAATTACATGGTAATATTTAAGCATGTTTTTTCCCCTATCAATAGACTTAAAAAAAAAAGTATGTAAACAGAGTATTCTATAGAAAAATATATGTATATGGATTTTGTTGGTATTTGATTTAAATTTTACCACTTTACTTATTTTCTTTATGTCATAACATTGGAGCTTTTTCTTGTTTTTAAAATAATTATTTTCTTACATTTTATTAATATAAATATTTTGATTGACGGTACATGCAAATTATGTGAAGGAGAAAAAGAGTCTACAGAACACATACTCAAAAACTTGGAAGCTTTACATGGAAAATACGTGCACTTGGAGGAGGATATTGCTTTACCGAAGACAAACTACTGCCTGCAAAATATCATCTAAAACAGATCTTTACTTTCTTAGAGGCATTGGGCAGAAAAAATTATTATAAATGGAGACAAAATTCACACTACGTATACTAACAGAGGGACCACAATCGAAGTAGATATAAAAGAAGATGACAGTATTATTTCTTTCTTCAGTATTATACGTCTTAAACAATAATCTAATCTAATATTTTGTTACCAACAAAAAGATATGTATTAAATAACATTTAAGGTTGAAAAACATTTTTTCATTCATTCACATATATTCTTTATAAAGACTTTGTGCAAATAAGGGCTGAGACTTTGGCTGAGACTTTGTACGGATAATTCCATAACAAGATATTAAAACAACAGAAGAAGAAATTTTGTTTTGTTAAGTTTAAATCTATTTAAAATAATGTGGACATGAGATGAGTTTTGCAATTTAGGAAATGTAATTCAAAGTCTTTTTGACTTTTTTGAAAACTCATAGGTAGTACAGAAAAATTAGTAAAACAATGAGTTAAATTTTATAACATAGTGTTTCATTCTTTCAACATTACCTTTCCTATATCCTTTTCTATACCTAATCCCTACCCAATAAACTGCGTTAGCAGGTAAGGGGTTCATCCCATTATATTTTCTAAAGGTGGAGGTGGGTTTAGTCAGTAAGAATCTGACACTACCAAGGGGAAATATTTGGTGTCTTTGGAAGATTCCCACCTACTTTACGAAAAAAAAATTTACCAGATTCATCAGTAGGAATTGTATAATTGAAATTGCCTAGACGACAGACGACTTGTCTTTAAACTTCTGATTTATTCTAATACTTAAATGAATTTCTATAGAAATCATCTGCGAGTTATTAGAACAAATAAAAAAAATTTTTCCGTGAGATCTGTTAATTAATTTATTTATAACACCCTTTATATTATTGAATTATATTAATGAATTAATTACGCTGAAGAAATAGTTTAATAATTCTTTAATAAAACTTTTTAAACTTTCTGGAAACTACTACCGATTAACCAATTTAATCTAAAAATTTTATGGAAAAGTAAATTTTAGATACAGAATAAGTACCTACATAAAAATCGAATTTTATTGATATTTAAGTGAAAGCATTTAAATTATTGCATTATATAATAAAGCTGCTTCTAGAAATTTTGTGATACCACTTCGTATCAAAAAGACGAGCACTTTTAGATATTCTAGAGACTTGCAATAAAAGGCACTTGATAGAGTTTTGTGTCTAACCATCCAAAAAAATCTGGAAGGAACTATTTTAGCCCTTTATAAATTGTATGAGAATTTCAATATACCCGAATGTCTTCATGTGAGGTACCATGGTTCTAGGTTACCTTGCATGGATGCTCAGGGTAGTTTATAATCCCGTACAATAAAACTCAGTGATATATCATCATGTGGTATATCATTAGAAAGATCTTGGCGAGCTCTACAACTTTTATTTGAGGATCATGGTTCTAGGTCACCCTGCTTGGGTGCTGAGGAAGTTTTTAAACTATTACTATATAAGTCAACATTTTTATGCTTATTATTTTTGCTAATAATGCTTTAAAATATCATATGCGATGTAATTAACTGTTTGAACGCTTTCAATGCAAGCACAGATTATTAATTTATGTATAAATTTATACTGATTAACCAAAAAATAATATTACGAAAATGTTATTTTTTGAATCCGGATGATCCAAAATATTTTGAGCAAAATATATGTAAAAAACAAAAAACGATAAATTAAAATATAAAAAGATTCCAATGTAAGAAATATAACTTAAATCAATTCATAAGAGGTAATAAAATATTTTTTCTATAACAAAACTCTACATTATGTGAATTAGGAAAAACTATTAAAATTACGTATTTAATGGTATTTTATTTTTAAATTTTTTTCATTTTTGTTTATATATTGAATAATATAATAAAGATTTATTTTAATTTGATCATAAATCTAATGACATTGTATTTTATAACTCTTTATATTAAGGCATAATATCAATCTGATATTATATCACACCTTGTATGTATAGATATCATAAATTGCTGTATTAATTGAAACACATAAGTGATGAATAAAAAAATGTTGTTCTCCTTTCGGTAAAAGATATTCCATTTTACCTACAAATGAATCACTGGAACTATTTCCTGTAAAAATAAAAAAGTGCATGAATTAACCGAAATGGTATCTCAATCCGATATTAAAGAATTTTTTTTTGGTTTAGTCGAACACGAAAACACTAATAACGGACCTTGGTGCGAAAAAAATTAAAGTTGATTCTAATTTAATCAAATTAAAAACTAGATACTGACTCTGACATTAGCGTTATACCATACAATTATATTGCAATTTTGAAAAATATCATAATCAAAAATGGAACTTCCATTATAAAAGCCTATAACGATGTACCGTCATTAAAACAATCGGGATGACTAAAATCAAGTATATTTTGAAAAATATTTCTTGTAATTTGTTGAATATAAAAGTTTAATCCCAATTTTAGGATTAAAAGAATGTATTAAATTTAATTTAATTAAAAGAATTGACATGTTAAAACTTTAAAATAAATATATAATTTTAAAAAATATTATGAAGATATTTTTGAAGAATTAGGATGTCTTTTAAACAATTTCAGAATTAATTTAAAGTAAAATATTGCACCAGTAGCAATACTATCTCACAGAGTACCACATGAAGTAAGAAGCCTTATAAAAGCCGAATGAAACAGACTATGCAAACTTGATGTTATTGAACCATCTGAAGAATCTAGTGAGTGGGTCTGAAACATAATCATTGTAGAAAAATCTAATAAAAAAATTAGAATTTGTTTAGATTTTATTATTAGAAAAATATTTTGAAATACATTGGGTTGTACGGACGGTTTGGAATTTTGTCTGCAGCGCCATGTATTAATTGAAACACATGTGTACAATTTCAGAATCTTTAATAAACTGAATGATACAAACTTATTACAGTATTAACATTTGATACAAACAGTGTGAGGGAGCGTATAACAGTTTATAACCCTTATACTTCAATTTACTTTCGATATATATAGTTTTTTTTAATTCTGCTGCAACAGTTCAGCAATATGAAAATATATTACTATATACAATTTAACGATATTTACTTTTATTAAATACATTTTTATATTAAATCTTGTAAATTAAAAAAAATCTGGTAAATTTGGTTAATTAAACAAAAAAATAATTAATAAAAATTAACATGGTATCAAAATTTTCTTTTTTTTATTTTATACATTCTTTGACTTCTTTCAAGCAGAAAATCTATAACTTTTTTAATCAATTAATAAATTTTTGCAATTTATGATACCGTAAATTATTTTCAATATTTATTATATTAATGTTTACCTTTTAAATTAAAGCAATTATAGTTTCAAATTTCTATTATTTTTTTTTTTATTTTGTTTAAAAATATATTTATTTTTATACCAATTGTGGTATTTTGTACTTTACCATGGAATTCATTCTGTCTGTTAGTTTTCCAAAAAAAAAAAACATTTAACAACTTTAAAAACATTTAAAAGGCATTTTTCAAAAAGAGTAGATGTCAAATTTCTTATTGTCAAAACATCTGTTTGAGAAATTTACAAATAACATCAAATAACATAAGTATATGGAAGACATTGAGTATACTTTATTCTGTAAAAGACGTATAACTCTGATTTTGTAATCAACTCTAAAACTCCCTCCTAATTGAAAATCTCGCATATACATATTTATACATATTCTGCAAAAAGGGGAAATCCTGATTTTAAAACCATCTAAAATCCCAAACGCAATACACGAAAAATTACACCGATTAGTATCCTTCCAGGACTCTCTAAGGCATTTGAATTTTTAGTGAGATTTTACAGTACTTGGTTAAAGTTGAACTATTGTTTCCATTCCAATCAGGTTTCAGGAAGAAACACAGTACTGAAACTGCACTTCTTGAAATTACGGATTTTATTTCTGAGAAAATTGACAAAAAGCGTGCCACTTTGCTTCTACTCTTGGAGTTCTCCAAAGTATTTGACTTAGCCAACCATAAATTACTCTGTAAAAAACTTGAACATCACTTTAAATTTCATAGGTCTGCAGTCAAACTTATCAAAAATTACCTCAACCAAAGACCACAATCTGTCATTATTGGTAATAACGCTTCAGATTACTTGGAAACCCTGTGCGGTGTTTTCCAAGGTTCCATCTTCGGACTACTTTTATTTTAATTTTTTCTAAATGATCTTTCAAATGCTTGAGTGAAACTCACTACAGACTTTATGCTGATGATGCTTAGATATTTATGAACTGTTACTTTTGAAAGTTTTCATCATGTGATGCCCAAATGAATGATGAGCTTGATGCCATATCCTATTGGGCGGCGACAAACAATCTTAAATTAAACGCAACTAAATCCTAAGGCCTGGTTATTTATTCAAAAGCAATTCCAACTACCTATTTACCAAACTTAAAACAAATGACAGTGCTATTCCATATGTTGATCATGCTAAAAACCTGGGTGTTGTTTTTAATACTAAGCTTACGTGGGCTGATCACATTAAACATATCGCCAATAGAGTGTATCCCTTACTTCGCAGACTTTAGAAATTAGCCTACTTGATATCTTTTCAGATCAAGTGTAGGTTAATAAAAGCACTTATTTTACCACATTTCTTCTACTGTGCTGTAGTTTACTCCTGTGTGAGTGCCGATGAAAGTGCCGATGAAAGTGCCGATCTTAACATAATATTTAATGTATGTACGAGGTTTGTTACTAATCGCCGAAAATTTGACAGTATATCAGATGTGTCTATATGTAAACTTAATCGTTCTTTCAATAATTATCTTCAACTTAAGTATCTTTGTTTTCTGCACAATCTGATTACTTTTGCAACTCCTCAGTACTTATATAACAAAATTTGCTTTGGTAGATCTACCAGATCAATAATTCCTCAACTATTCCTTGGCATAATAGCCTGATACGTCATCTATCTTTTTTTGTAAGAATTGCGTCTCTGTGGAACTCTCTTCCAAATGATGTTAAAAATGCTCAAACACAAAATAAATTTTTAATGCTTTGCTTTGAATATCTTAAGCGTAAATAAATAATTCTTAAATAATTATTCTGAAATTGTGTTATTATCTATGATGTTAGAATGTTAGAATTAATGTTTGAATTTTAATTTCATTTTAGTTTAGTATACTTAGTTATTTTCTATTGTATTAATATATTGAGAACCTTATTATTATTATTATTATTATTATATTATTATTGTGATGGGTTAATTGAATTCATTTACTATGTATATACATTTTTTAGAGACTTGTCGTTTCAATGTATATTGCGAATAAATAAAATAAAATAAAATAAAAATAAAAAAATTATAAAACACATTAATTTTGTTTTTTTAAAAACCGGTTTTATTGTTTACATATATTTTTAAAAAACAATAAAAGTCAATATTATGAATTAAGTCCATTTTATTTTTAATTTTAGTGAAAATTAATAAATATTTGTCATTTGAATTTTTGCCAAGTGTTACGTCCTCTATTTTAACAGCAAAGAATTTAAAATAGACCCCCACGAAAAACAATATTGAAACCCTGATTTTGTTTCCAACTATGAAATCCCTTCTAATTATTCTTTTTACATTACAAAGTAATTTAACATAAACAAACGCGATCTTGACCACTGAAGTGTGAAAAAAATTGACTAACCCCCAAGAAAAAAAAAACAATTCCCAACAAAAATAAACTAATCCCCAACAATATTTTGGAATTTTTGGGGTTTATTTCCCCAATTCCCAACAAAAATAAACTAATCCCCAATAATATTTTTGGAATTTTTGGGGTTTATTTCATATGACTCAATCATCAAATTCTAAAAATTAACTATTCCCAATAAAATATTGGTTATTTATATAGGGGTTATTAGAAACACAATAATGGAAGTTAATTCATTTTTTCCTTTGGGATTAAGTGATTTGAGGATTAATCTCTAGCGCTGTTTTAAATTTTATGGTATATTTTTTTTTTTCATTTGAAACTTGATTCTCTTAATTTTTAATACATATGTATTTTAAAATTTTTTCAGAAGCCATGATAAGTTGAAAAGCCCTCTAACTCTATTACATTTAATCTGAATGGATTGTAAAGATTTATAATTATTGAATATTACTTTTCAGTAATTTTTATTTTGCTTATCAAAAATGGTAACTTTGCAGAATTCAAACTGACATTTTCTTCCATGTACTTAAAACCCTTTACTTAAACCCCTTTGTACTTAAACCCTTTTCATCATCGCCTAACCTTTTAACGCCTTTAATCGCCTTTTAACGCCTATTTACGTTTTATTTTAAAATAAAATGCATAAAAATTAATTAGCATAATTTTAGGATTCAAATAAAAATCTATAGAAAATATTTTAAAAAAATTGTCACTGCTATTGTTGCAACTACGGATATATTCAATGTTAAATGTATTTACAAAATTGAAATTTCTAATTTAATTAGTCACAAGTTTTGGTAAAAGACAAAAAAAAAATTACCTAATGTCATTTAAGTCATATCATTTTATCATTGATTTAAAATCTTAGCTAATTTATAGAGCATTTTTTTTTTTATGTTTTAAACTAAAAATAACAACAATTTTTACTATAAAAATCACTTTACCCACTAAGAAAATTTTGGTTAAAATTTTTTTTATTTTAACATGTTTTTGAACAAAATTTTTTGTAATTTGAGTAGAAGAAAAAAACCAAAATAATAAAACTATTTTATGTTTTTTTCAGTGGAATAATTTTTAATTTTATTTGTTGCACACTTTTTATTCATTTTTTTTTTTTTCTTTTATAGCATTGTAAATTTTTTTTTTTTTTTGTTATAAATTAACTTAATGATTTTTTTCTTTTGAACAGCTTTCTTGCAAAAATTGCAAAAAAAAACAAATAGTTATTGTATTTTTTTTTTTTTTTTTTGTTTATATCATGCATTTGTTATCAACACTTAACAATTAGATTACGACTTTCCATTTCAAATTGGTAATAATTTCAACCATGCCAGATTAGCTTATCAAAATAATAAACTTTGTTTTAGATATCATAAATTTAAACCTATAAAACGTACCTAATATTATTATGTATTTTAATTTGAGGTTTATAAAAATTTTTAAGCAATTTTTTTTTTTTTTTTCGTTTACTTAAGTAATTCAATTTTATATTATATATTAGGCGACCTCAATCAAAATACTTTTTAAATTTTCCCTTATATACATAAATTGTTTTTCCATTACTAACTCAATTTCTGATTGAATTTCGTTGTTTTTTAATTGAAGATTTATTTCAATAGTTATGATCTAAGCTTCGATAATATTAAAATGATCCAATTTTTTGTTTTTTAAGTTCCTTAACATTAATGCAGAAATAGTAAATCAAAACAAAGGATTTATTTAATCCTATCTTACAGAATGTCCCCGTAATTAACTATATTGCTATATGTTCCGTTGTATAGAGCTTAATGAGAAGGTAATGTTTTGATTTGTAGTTTCTTCTCGTCCAGTTTCTAAAATATGTGGTCTTAAATAAAAATTTGCGTAGATAATAAGTATAAGAAAAGTAGATAAAAAATACAAAATTTTACAGAATTTTCATAAATGGTCTATAAATGGAGTTAGAGATGCCGCTCTATTAAAACTAAAAAAAAATATATAAAAGTTTCATTTAAGTCCTCATATCTTGGAAGGTGAAAAACCCTTAACATAGATTCCATACAAAATAAAATGCCTTTTCAATAAGTTCTATAAAGCTATACAAAACAGTATAATTAATTACAAGACACCTTGTATAATGCCAAAAAAGGAATGATACATAAACCCATAAAATGTTACATAAACGGTTTAACCGAGTTTATAAAAAATATTTATAATTGTCATATTAATAATTCCAACTAAGTTAGTTTTTAAATTGATTTTATTTATTTCAAACAATATAAATTATAATTATTAAAAATTTATAAAAAAAAAACCTCTGATAATAAAGGGTCTTTTAAATTAAGTTTTCAAAAGTAAATAATTAAAAGACATAGAATTTCAATTGAAACTGGAAAAGTTTTTATTTATTTTTGAAGTACAATGTTTGCCATTTATACTCTGAAAATGATATCTCTCATGTGATGACCTATTGCCTCTCTACAGTACTTGATTCTATTATCAAAATTTTCGGTCACATTCTGACATAGTTGCAGCTCTATCTCACCAATAAATCGAATAATTTCTGCTTTCAATACTTCGGATCACGCGAGGGTTTTTCTCTCCCCAAATAAGGCAGTTTTATTTATTAACGTAGCTACCGATCTCGAAATGTGCTTCGTCCGAAAAAATGATTTTTTTTTTTGTTCCAGTATCCAATTGGCAAAGTTCCGACGCATGTAATGATCTTGTGGCAGCAATTCTTGTGAACTTTGTAGGCCTTCAACGCTAAATCTTTGTGCATAATACGCCATACAGTTGACTCAGAAAGTCCTAATTGTTGTGAACGTCAGGAAAATAACATGGTGGGGTCAGCTGTTACACTATCACTCCCAGCACCAATTTTTTCTTATGAACGACCGGCACGAGCATATTGATGTCTTTCTCGATCTTGTACTGCTCCAGTTTCTTGAAATATCCGCACAATATTACCAATTTATTGCTCAGTTGGACGATTATGTCGACCATAAACATCGCGTAATTTGCGAAATACGTTTCTTACAGAACAACCATTTTCATAAAATAATTCAATAATTTCAACATTTGTTGTAATGTATACGACTTCATTTTTATAAATGGCATACTTTTAACTGTCAAATTGACATATAATATGGGTGCGTTCAATGTTTAAAGTGTGTTACACAGGCGTCTACTTTTGAAAACTCAATTTGAAAGATCCTATATAATAGCCATTTAATTTTCTTTTAATATACTACTCGTAGATAAAATTTTTACATTCACTACTTAATTTTTATATCTTGATAGATAAATCTATTACAGATTTGGATTCATATAATTTATGACTAAAGTTTCTATATTAATACTAAAAATATATAATGTTTTAGGTTATATTTAAATTTTACGTTTTTATAGATATTCAAAATTTCACTATATACCTGCTAAAATCTAAGCATATTTCACATCTATCCTAAATATATAGCAAATATTCTGAAAAACAAAAAAATTCATTTTACTTTAAAATAGGCATAAATTGTTATTATAATTCGATTTAAAATTAAATAACGTTTTATATATATATAGATAAGTAAGTCTAAAATGACGAATGAAAAGTGGAAAAACTAATTCAATTTTTAAAGGAGCACATTTTTAAGAAGAGAATAAAGTAATTTAAATTCTTCAAGTCAAGACAAACTTTCTTCAATTTTAAGAAAACACTATATTTTAAAGAAAGGACTAATTGTAAAAATAGGTTTACTATCACAAGCCTGTATTTCATTTGACTGTATTTTCATTTGCCTGTATTTCCATTTGCCTGTATTTTCATTTGCCTGAAAAAGCGTATAGCACTGCTTTTGAATCCAACTCTAAAATTTCTCCTAATTCAGAATCTTGCATATACACATTACACATGTATAAATATTCTAGAAAAAGCATATAGCATCTGCTTTTAAATGTAACTCTAAAATCTCTCCTAATTTAGAATGAAATATAGGCAAAAATGATAATACAGGCAAATTGCAAGAAATACACGCAAATGATACTACGGGCAAATGAAATACAGTCATAAGAGACGCTCCCGTAAAAATATATTATTCAAACTTCAATTTTTCTTACATTAAACAAATCTGCTCAGGCATCCAAATTACAAATATATATATGTACATATAAAAACAAAGAATTTTTAATTTTTGGCTTCTAAAAGCTCTTAAATCACGATTAGCCGCAAATGTGCAAAACAAATTTTTTTCAGATGCTAATTGTCAAAAATTTTTCTCCTATACAAAACTTCAAGGTTCTACATAAAAGCATTCTAAGCATTCTATTATGGAAAATTTTGTGTTTATATAACGGTAAATTCAAACATAAAATTTATATTTAAATATAGATACTAAAATTATATTAATTTTAAAATATTAATTTATTAAGCTTAAAAAATTTCTTATCGTTTTATTTTTTTCTAGATTGAAAAAATATTACAGGAGAAATCAACGATAAAACATTGGAAAATATGGCATTTCCAAAGGGGTTGGTAGCTGTGTAATGTGTGGTAGTACATAAGAAATTTATTAATTCCAACATTCATTTTTTAATGAGTCCTATCCATTATTAATAAGCAAATTTTTCAAAAATATTTTAAAAAAACTATTAAAAAGACTGAATCAACATTGAATTATGATCCAAATTAAAATAATTTGAAATTCTTATTATTAACTTTTGCATCATTGAATTACTATTAATTTTTGATTTTTTTTTCCATCCACTTTTTTAGTTGCTCATACTTTCTAAATTAAAATAATATTAAAAAAAAAAAAATAAATTAATATATTAAAAGTATATAATAAACTTTTTTATTGTACCTATTTTTTTTTTTTTTGCAATAAAATTTTTTTGTCAACTTCAACTTAATTAAAATTTTATTTTAGAGTAAATCTTACTCTAAATAATAATTAACACCTTAATTATAAGATACATAATATTAATTTTCGATGGACAAAAAATTTCAAGGACCATATTCCAATCAAATATTTCATCTTTCACAATTTCTTTCTATTACTTTTCTCCTTGATATCGTTTTCTTTTTTCAGTTTATCTATAGTTATAAAGTAAAATAAAACTCAATATCCATTCATAACTATACTGAATACCTGAATTGATTATTAAGAATAATCAATTTATGAAATAATAAAATTGTAGGAAATCTTTATTATGTGACCTATCAGAATAGGACATTGAATTTGTTTTTTAAATGTTAAATTGTATATTATATAATGCTGTTTATTATACCCTACACATTAAGTATAGGGTATATTAACTTTGGTATGGTGTTTGTAACCACCAAAAGGAAGCGAGTTAGGTATAGACATGTATATATATTCTGAGTCAGGATCACCGCCGGAGTCGATTTAGCGATGTCCGTCCGTACGCACGATAACTCAAAAAATAATGATGCTATCTTGATGAAATTTATACTGTAGGTTAACAATGACTAAGGTAAGGCGGGGATTGTAAATGGGCGAAATCGGACCATGCGTTCGAGTACCTCCCATACAACTTCCAAAACGTAATACGCATATTTTCGAAATTAATAAAGATAGAAACTTAAAATTTTGTACGAGGGTGTGTTTTTCTGAATCCCTGATGTCCCCAAAATTTGAGATGAAGTGGAGTCGTTGTTCGGGTACCTCCCATACAACTCCCAAAACCGAACATGCATATCTTCGAAATTAATAAAGATAGGAACTTCAAATTTGATATGAGGGTGCTGTTTCCTAAATCCCTGATCTGTCTAAAATTTGAGAGGAATTGGAGTGGTCGTTTGGGTACCTCCCATACAACTCCCAAAACCGAACAAGCATATCTTCGAAATTAATAAAGACAGAAACTTCAAATTTGGTACTAGGGTGTTGTTTCCTGAATCCCTGATTTATCCAAAATTTGAGATGAATTGGTGGAGCTGTTCGGGTACCTCCCATACAACTCCCAAAACCGAACATGCATATCTTCGAAATTAATAAAGATAGGAACTTCAAATTTGATACGAGGGTGCTGTTTCCTAAATCCCTGATTTGTCTAAAATTTGAGATGAATTGGAGTGGTCGTTCGGGTACCTCCCATACAACTCCCAAAACCGAACAAGCATATCTTCGAAATTAATAAAGACAGAAACTTCAAATTTGGTACAAGGGTGTTGTTTCCTAAATCCCTGATTTGTCCAAAATTTAAGATGAATTAGAATGGTTGTTCGGGTATCTGCCACACAACTCCTAAGACGAAACAAGCATATCTTCGAAATTAATAAATATATAAACTTGAAATTTGATATAAGAATGTTCTACCCTGTTGATGTCTCTAAAATTTGAGATGAATTGGGGTGGTGGTCCGCGTGCCTTCACACACTTCCCAAGACCTAACAATCATATTTTCGAATTTAATAAAGATAGAAACCTGAAATTTTGTACAAAAGTTTATAACAGCATTTATTTTTTTTAGCTTGTATTAAATACCTAACTAAAATAACTTATGGATTTTTAATTTAATTGGAATGTTTTAGGTGTAGGGTATAAATAAGTCGGTTGCATCGACTTACTATTATTTTTACTTGTTTTTTATATACTTCATTATTTTATTAGGATTATTGTCAGATGTAAAGTTTTTTTTTCCTTCGTTTCACTCCTAGAAGTAGAGCTTATAGATCATTTATACTAAATCATTTATTTATTATACATATTTGATTCAGCTTCAGTTTTTGGAATCATTAGTTTCAATAAGCCGTTGATTACTTGATGGCTGTAGCTATTTTATCATACTAAAATATTTTGATATTTGTGACATCTATTATCTTTTTTATTACTATTAAATAATTTTCTTAATTGTTGATTTAGTTTAATTTATTTAATTACATAGATTTTTAACTAATGAAAAAAAAAAGTTATCTAAAAGACGTTCGTATCATTTGGTTTTATTGTTTTTTTTTTTTTGTTCATAAATTCAATCTCACTGTTGTTATACAAAAACTAACTTTTAATATGATTTTTAATAGATTCTTTTCATTTTCAGCTCAAATGTTTAACAACAAATAATTTATATTTTTTATTTTTTTTTCTTTAGATATCAATAAATTGTCACTATATCAATGCGATTTAACGACAAAATTATGCAACTTACTATATAATATAAAAATTAATTTAAAACGGATGATTGCTTAGTAGGTATAAGGTATTAGTTAACAATCGTGCTAATATAAAACTCATAAAAAATTTACTAAATATGTACTAAAAAATCTGAAAAAGAAAACGATTGGTTAAGCAAAAAAAAAAATATATATATATAATTTCGTTAATCAAAAATTTTGTGTGAATCAAAAACAAAATTTGCAAAATAGATGCTTATCAATATTTATTTTCCTTATATGTTTTTAGCACATTTTAAAAAATAATTTAATTTTTTGAAAAAATTGATAATTAGTTTAACTCTGTCCGTTTGCGTGTTTACGAAAATTTTATACCGTTTATACCGTATCTTTTTGTCATTGCCATATCCTATTCAGGGCAGAGTAACATTTCTCGTTTTATATAGAATAGTTAAATTTTAACATCGACTACCTCTTAAAAAAAAAGCGCTAGCTTTACCAATTATATCTCTCAAAAATTTTAAAACCTGCCTTGTATACATATTTCAGATTTTGCTTAGCACTTTTTCAATCTAAAAATACCGAAAAACAGAATATTTTTTTTAAGTTTATCATAGTTATAAAATGTTGCTTCTTTCATATCTCCGCAACGCTTTTTAGATAGAACCATGAAATTTTACAGAAAGAAAGATCTTTTAGAATTAGCATCTCTCTGTGTAAGAGCTAATATTGATCAAATTTTATATAGATAATATTGATATTAATCAAAAATTAGCTATTTTAAGATATCTGTAACTTATGCATTTGTGTCAATTTTACCAAAGTAAAACACAAAAATCAAAGTTTGTAATATTGTAATATTTCACGTGTGTTAACAGCTTTTTAGCACATTTCCAAAAAAATTTTGAAAAAATGTGCTTATTAGTTTCACTCTGTCCGTCCGTCCGTCCGTCTGTTTACAAAACTTCTACACCGTTAAAGATAGAGAAAAAAAATTTTAACCATAGGTAGGTCTCATAAAAAAAATAATTTTGTGGAACAACTTTTTCATGTAGCCCCCCCCATTACGGAGCTACAGCCCCTCAAACTTTGAAAAAGCCCTATTTTTAAATGCATATATCTTATGTTCTGCTTAAGATTTTTTCAATCTGAAAACGTCATTCGACAGGTATTTCTTTTATCTTTGTAAATTAATATCAAAATTATACAATTTTTTTAAATTTAGTATTTAAATTTACCGTTATGTGAAAACCAAATTTTGCATGATTTTTCTACTTTCATAACTCCGGCACGCTTCTAGATAGAAACTTGAAATTTTGAGGCAAGAAAGAACTTTTAGAATTAGTATAAGTTTCCTCAGAAAATTTTTTCGGACCACCCCCTGTTTATGAGCTATTAGGGCTTAAAAATTGAAAATTTGCTAATTTTAAACACCTGTAACTTAGGAACCTGTACACATTTTACTTCTGCAAGATGTAAAAATTAAAGCTACAATAATATATTTTTACGTGTGTGAAAGGTTTATTTTAGTTGTAAAGGGTTCCAAAGTTGCAGCTCTTCAAAATTACGAAAAAGCCCCATTTTCAGATGTATATATCTCGGGCTCTGCGCAATAGTTTTGCAATCTAAAACCGGAAGAAGATCGAAAATTTTATTATCTATATAAAACAATATCAAAATTATGTAATATTTTGTAATTTACGATTTAAATTTACCGTTATGTGAAAACCACATTTTGCATGAAATTTCTTTTTTCATAACTCCGGCACCCCTTTAGAAAGGAACCTGAAATTTTGAGACAAGAAAGAACTTTTAGAATTAGTATAAGTTTCCTCAGAAAATTTTTTGGTAACACCCCTTCTTTCAGAGTTATCACGCCTGAAAAATTGAAAATTTGCTATTTTTAGACTCCTGTAACTTAGGCACCTGTACAAATTTTTCTTCGGCAAGACATGAAAATTAAAGGTTCAATAATATATTTTTACGTGTGTTAACGGCTTTTCTTAGTTATATAGGATTCCCGATTACGGCCCCTCAAAATTTCAAAAATGTCCTATTTTCACATTTTTTCTTATTACATGAAATTTTCAAATTTTTGTGTAAGTCACACTTCTAAACAGTTTGTATTGAGTTTTGGAAATGTGCGCTTTTAAAAACCATTGGTTTACATTCTACCTTGTTTTAATTATTTTAGGTTTCCTTAAAATTGAAGAAGTGTCTTGATTTTTAACAATTTTTGTACATATTTAAAATTCTAGATAAAATGACAAATTCTAATACAAGTCGCAATATCCTAACTATTTCTTAGTTTTTTCGAAACCTTATAGGTTTTCACTTTCTGCCATGTTTAGATATGAACTTGAAATTGAAGAATTAATTCAGTTATAAACCATTTTAATTTCCTCATTTTCCGCTTTTCGGTATAATTAATTTTTAAAAATTTACATAAATGAATAAAATTTATTTCTTCCTATATTGATTAAACCTTAACCACAGAAGACGAAGAATAAACGCAGCCGTCCTGATGTTTTGTGTAATGTGTCCTGATGATTTGATCAGTATTCGTTTGCCTGATATACCTTATTTAGAGAACACTTAATAGCACTACAACAAGCAGAATCCCCTTTTTATTTCTTAGAACCTAATAAACTACTATTTCATTGATAATTAAAGAAATTGAACAGATTTAGAATTCCCATTTAATAACAATACCACAATATATTTCCGTTATTCTTTCTCTTCCTAATCCTCACTCATTACACTGCTTTACAATTAGCGTACTTCATTATATATCTACAATCAAACGCAATTAATGTCAAAAAAAAGTTAAAATGTATTAAATTGTATGGAAGCTGCTACAATCAACATTGATAGTCATGATGCATACTTGCGCAGCTAAGAAAAGTTGATCAACTTTAAACTTTTATGTAGTTAATACGCTTTGAAAATGTCAAATCTGTTTTGTTGTCATATTTTAAATTTATTCTTATTACCATATATTTGAAATGGTGTTCGTTGTTATTTTTTTTTTTTTCAAAAAGAAAATGGATTTTAATGAAAAATTAATTGAGAAAGTAAAAAAAATCCTGTTTTATACAAAAATAATTGTCATTTTTATGATTTTAAAACGTTTTCATTGTGACAGCAATTTTTGTACAAGGCGTAAATCTGTGCAAATCGGCGAAAAATATTTTGGTTATAGTTGAACATGGGAGGTGGTTTTAGTAGATGAAAATCCCAAACTATACTAAGGTGGCTTAGGTTTTATTGGTGTCTTTTGAAGATCTATACCTCTCAGTAAAAAAAAAAATAATTTAAATGTAATGTAATTTAATTTAATTCTAACAAATAATTAATAGCACATCTGACCTTATATTTCTAATTTGTGAAATTGTTAATAGATGTTAAATTTAAATTAAATATGAATACATTCTTAAATTACTATATTAACCGGTGCTCTAATATGTAACAGTTTTCAGTTTATCTAAGCGCATTTTTCATTAATAAACTATTCTCGCTTTGATAATTAAAATTTAAATAATTAATAAATTGAATAGATTAGAACAAAAAAAACTATTGATTTTAGACAACCGGTCTATAAGATCATAACAACAACAACTTAATCATAATAATTTTAGGGAAAAACCCTAATTTACTTTAGTAAAAAACTATATAAAATTTAAAAGAAAAAGAGTTTAATATACTTATAAATAAAAAAATATCCAATATTTATTTGTTTTTGTTTTTAACTCTTAAAATACTAAAAAAAATTTATTTTATATTGAATCAAACAAAAAATTAAAATACTTCATATATGATTGAAAAAAGATAAACCTTTCATTTTCTATAAATAAAATTCTACCATTCTATTCTAGATTTGTTTTTTTTTTTTTATTATTTATGCAATTTTTTTAATTTTTTTTTTTTTCTTTTTTATTTAATTATTTAATTAATAGCTAACATTCAGTACAAGAACTGTTCTTGTCCTTGTTCTTATTTATTCTTTGTCTAATTCTTTATTGTTTTAGAATTATCAAAACGATGATCTAAAGTTCAATGTTTCACAATAATATCAGTCAATGTAAATATCGTTAATATAATTACTTAATTACCACACAAATTATATTTACAGTATGATCCAAGAGTTGTGTTCCATAATTTTGAAAGTTAAAAACATTGGTTTAATGGAATTTTTTTTTAAATTTTTTCAATTTTTTTAGTGTGTGTTTTTATAGTGAGTAAAAAATATGTTGTAAATACCGAGGGAATGTGAAATTTGGATTCGCATCCCACACACGTCATAAGAATAATTCCCCCTTACGACATTTACAGTCATAGTAGAAAGGAAAGTCTGTGTAATTACTTTGTCACATTTATGTGACAGGGGAATAAACTAAAAATTAAAAAAAAAATAATAATTTAAATCATATTTAGCAAAGGCACAAACCATCATTAAATTATAAAATATAATTTTATTTATTTCATTATCATTATCATTATACTTTACTTAATGATTCTTATTAGGGTTTTTATGACATCCTGTACATACACATATTTAGAATAAAAATGCTTTTATATTTAGGTGTCATTATATCAAATATCAAAACTTACTTAAATCATTTTTTTTTTGTCTTTTGTTTTCCTTTTTTTATTTACATTTGTTTCATTCTTCTCTTTCTATCTTTTTACTTTTATTTTATTTAATTAATATTGAAATAAAAATGAGATCAAAATATTCATCTTAATAATATAATATTAAAAAAATAAAAAGAAATAAAAAAAAAAACCTAGTAGTATTGCGCCACTTTTAACATACTTTTTTTTTACTGAAGGTTAAGTTATTATGTTTTAGAGTTAAGGTCGTTTAGATTAAAGTCCATTTTACACATTTACACTTATATTTTAAAAAAGTTATTTTATATGTTAATCTTTCTTTAAAAAAAAACTAAGTTTTTTTTTTTGTTTTTTTATTTTATTTAAATGTTAGGCGAGAGATTAAATGCTGTTTTATTTTTTTTTTATTAAATTTTACATAAATCACAAAATTATTTATTTTAATTATTGTATGAAAAATCATATAAATAACATAAAGAAACATATTTGTGTGTATATAAATAGTCATTTCTAACAACTATATTGATCTTTTTCCAATAATAATATTGTGTTCGAATTTATAAAAATTATTAAAGGACATTTAAACTATCCTTGTATTTTTAGTTTTAACAATTGATTTTAAAATTTTTGTTTTTAGAAATATATCTGACTTGCGCCACTTTTAGTTACCCTGTCCCTGTCCTGTCCTATTCTTTCCCAATCCTACTTTTTAGCCAATATACAGCTCAGCGAGTTACGGATTTTATCCCATTATATTGACTAAAGAAAGAGGTGTGTTTAGTCAGTAAAATGCGGACACTATCAAGGGAGTATTATTGATGTTTATGGAAAATTTTCATCAATGTTAAGAAAAAAAAGTAAGAAATTTGGAAAATATAGCCTAAAGTAGGTATTCACAATTCACAAATTGGATTCGAATATAAAGCTACAACTGCAATCATCAAAGCCACCACACTTGAAATTATAGAATTGATACTATCATTAGGTATATATATATCCTCGGTATCAGAAATTTACAATAAAACTCAACTTTATCTAATGAACAAATATTTTTTTGCTTTAGAATATTTACAATATTATAATGTAGCAATGATTTTAAATTCAAAAAGTGATTTACATTGTTTATTAAATTAAAAATACTTTACGGCCCCGCTGATTCATCAAATATGATCAACTTTTTAAAATTATTAAATGTAATTTAAAATTATTATAATATACTCATATCGTGTTAGACTATATATGTATATGTATCATTAAAATTTGTCATCAAATTAAAGCATGACTATACAAAATTAAAAGCTCCATAATTTGAATCTGAATTTGCAAATTTTGGTGCTACGAAACATAATTTTAACATGATTTGAGTGTACTTTTAGATTGAATATTCAATACTTTTCAAAAATTCCATTCTATAATTTAATTATATTATCTGATCTAAGTATCTACCATTAAAGCATATAACGATTTAATTTATATGAATGAAAAAATTTTACAGTGTACAGTGTTTAAGTTATTGATCTATATTAGTTTGCAGAATAATAACTATAACATATAATCATCAAAAGACATTATCATCTAATTATAAATTCAAAATTATCTATTCTCTATCTTAACTTCCTTTGACCAGTAGTACACCAGTAGTCAAGGTCATAATATTATTACCTACTAAAAAAGAGAGGTTAATATGTTAAAGTACCACACACTCATAAAGGGCTCGTACTCGTTCCACTCCTCTATAGTTCTATGATTCCCACCTACCCTGGGGAAAAAAATGCACGATAATAATAAATTACCATAAGTAGGTACCTTCTTTTTTTTTATTTTAAAATTTTTTCTTCTTATTGTATAAATTTTAGTTAAAACGTAACCTAAACAAAACAGTTTAATTTCAAGTCGTATTAACATTTAAAATAAACATATTTTTTTTGTTAATTCAATTTGACTTATATCTATCTAATTTAAATGAATTTAATATATTATATCTAGTACATAATGTAAAAAATTAAAAAAACAAGGTAGAATGTAAACCAACGGTTTTTAGAAGCGCACATTTCCAAAACACAATACAAACAGTTTAGAATTACTGTGACTTGCACAAAAATTTGAAAATTTAAAAAATAAAATAAGAAATTTTTTGCATAAGAAATTATGTGAAAATAGAACTTTTCTGGAATTTTGAGGGGCTCTAAGTTCGGAACTCTATATATCTAAAAAAAACCCTTAACACACGTAAAAATATATTACTGTAGCTTTAATTTTTATATCTTACCGAAGTAAAATGTATACCGGTTCCTAAGTTACAGGTGTTTTAAAATAGCAAATTTTCAATTTTTGAGCCCTAATAGTTCATTAACAGGAGGTGGTCCAAAAAACATTTTTTGAGCAAACTTATACTAATTCTAAAAGTTCTTTCTTGCCTCAAAATTTCAAGCCTCTATCTAAAAGTTTATGAAAGTAGAAAAATCATGCAAAATTTGGGTACATAACGGCAAATTTAAATACTAAATTTAATAAAATTGTATAATTTTACAAGATAAAATAACAAATATCTTTGTAAATACAAAGATAAAAAAAAATACCTGTCGAATGACGTTTTCACATTGAAAAAATCTTAAGCAGAACATAAGATATATGCATTTAAAAAAAGGGCTTTTTCAAAGTTTGAGGGGCTGTAACTCCGTAATGGATGGGGCTACATGGGAAAGTTGTTCCACAAAATTATTTTTTTATGAGACCTACCCATGGTTAAAATTTTTTTTCTGTCTCTTTAACGGTGTAGAAGTTTTGTAAACAGACGGACAGATGGACGGACGCACGGACAGAGTGAAACTAATAAGCACATTTTTTCAAAAGTTGTTTGGAAATATGCTAAAAACCATTATTATATCTGATAGTTTAGTTTAAAATTAACTTAATCTAGCTTAACCTATTTAATCTACTTAACCCAAATTAGGGAGAAATTGCTTGTTGTCAAAGGTCATCCAACCACCAATATTATTTTTTAATAAATTTCTCTTTGTCCGATACGGACATGTCATATTTTAAATTATCTCCATGAATGTTGCCTGGATCTCCATTAATGTGGTCTGTCTATTATAGGAATATGACTTTGGTTTTGAATGTAACCATTTTGATGTAAAAAGATGAAATGCTCTGGCTGGAATTATTAAGCCAGTAAGCAAAGTCTTTTTAATGTACTCATTGTGATAAAATATATGGGATATTAAATCATTTTCTGGATTTTTTAGTGCTCTATTATAATTTGCTTCCTTGCTTCTTTGTACAAGTATATATTGGAATAATAATGCTTGTAGTCGGATTCAGACTTTCGATATTAAAAATGTAAAAAAGCTCTTTTGCTTGTCATTCTTGCGCAGGGATCATGCTAATCTTCTCTCTATCGTATCAATTTTAGTATATTTTCTGCCGAAGCAAGAAATGCAATACCACCTCTAGAACATAATAATAAGACCATATTATGTAATTTATATTTTAAGAACACAATATTAAATACATTTTTTACTACTTTAAAATAATCAACTTCCGCATAAAATAATATACCATAATTTCATAATTTAAAAATTTTAACACTTTATGACTTTAGCTATTATAAATCAATTTTAATTTATAGGTTTCAATTTTTTCTTCATTATTAATCAATTAATTATTTTACTCCTATATTTTTCCCTCCCTGTATACTCTGATTTTTTTTTTTTTTTTATACTTTAAATCAATCAATCTTGTATCTTTCACTATTAATTCCCTATGAAAATCACATTAACTTCTTTATGTATAAATATATATATATATGTATGTACATATATATATATACCAACTTCCGTATTATTTTAATTTTTTACCTTTCGTCAATTTAAATGACCATTTTCACTTTAATATTATAAGCATATAAATATGTGGTGTTACCCAAAACTTCTTTCTTTATTTAATTACAACGATTATTAGTTACAACGATTTACAAAAAAAAAAAAACATAATGCCATAATCTATTATATGAGAACGAATCAAATCCCATGTGAAACAAAAACTTAATAATCCCATTAAAGAATAATTTAAAAAAAATGAAAATAAAACTAATAAAAGCAATGATTAAAGTTACTTCGAATAACAGCATGAAATCAACGTAGAAAAACCCCCTCAAACAATTTAAAAAAAAAACACAGACACTTAAATCTGTTTTATTCATCTAATTATGTAACAAATTAATGATTTCTATCTTAATTCATGATTGCTTGAATCCAATTAATTTTATCAAAATGAATTGTTTTTATAACACATTTTAGATGGATCATAACAACCACTAATTATATAGACAATAATCATTACAGTATTTGATATATACATACCTTTACATAAAAAAAGAAAAAAAAAATATCTTAAGTTAATTTAAAGTTTCAAATTTACAAAAAAAATAAATATATATATATATATATATATATATATACCTATATATATATTATTATTGTTTAGTAGTAATTAAAATGCTAAATTTTAAGTTATTAGTAAGAATAATTTGAGAACATTAAAATGACCGTTAAATCTAAACAGAATGTACCTATTTGACAACTTACATTATTGTGAATTATTTTTTTTTTGTATTTTACTTTTGTTATCTTTACTAACAAATGGTTGACGTGTAAAATGTACAAAATATCTTTTTTTTTTTATCTAAAACATAAATTATTCAGCAGGACTGCGTTCCGTTTCTTACTCTATACTGCAGTTAGAGTTACTCTATGATAGATAAAATTGTTTTGAAATGACGAAATGGTGTTTAATAAACTGCAGGGACGTCACAAATAGCGTTTCAATTTGTAATACAAGAAATGCCAGAATTCAGTTAACGGAGTTAACTTTTTTAATCCTTCTCGGAAGTGAAATTAACGAGTGTTACAAATGTCAAAATCTTATGACAAGTGTTACAAAATGTAAAAATTTTATAAAATGTCATTATTGTTTCTATAAGAAGCATACAAGATGCAAATTTGTTTTAACGTCAAATGCAAACATAAAATTAAACGTCAAATATTTTAAACGTTAAATATTTTGAAGATGGATATAATAAAAAGGAAAAAAATTGCAATTTTATATGTTTATATGTGTATTTAGTTTATTAATTAAAATTTTTTCTTACATAAAATTTTCAACAATAAACAATTTTCTTTGGTTTAACCATTTTGTATTTTGTAAATAAAAAATTTTTTCATCAAATGTCACAACAATATACACATACTAGCTTAGGTATTTTCCAATAAAACTTTCAAAATAAAAATGACGCCGTTTTGCATCTCGTGCCATCCACTCGTGCATAATGGTATTAATAGATGCAAAATATTCGTTAAGATTACCGAATAGTACACGAAATGTAACCAAAATAGTTTTTGCATCTGAATGAATACATCCCATGTGAACTTATCCTAAAATCTATAATTTATATGGTGAGTTTTTGCAAAATTATTTAAGTTTATAGTTAAAATGTTGTTCTTTAAACGTTTATAGAACGTAGGAATCAGTAAACAAATAACTTTAAAATTAATAATTTTTAGGTGTTAATATTCGAAATTTATTTAAGATTTAATTTTTTTTTATTTTTATTAGAAATTGTTATTTTTGAATAAAATTTTTTTATTTTGTCATTTTTCGAAGATGTAAGACTTGAAGTATGTACTTGTAATTTTTATATTTTTGTTAGATATGTTTAAATTTTGTTTTTTTTTTAATTTTTGCTTAAATTACTCAAAAATAAAAACTTTTCAAGTACTACAAAAAGTATTACTCATTCTCAGATTATATTCCACTTTAAAAATATATTTCGTCTTATCAGACGCGTGTCAGTGGAAAATTTAAGTATCAGTACTTGAGGGTTACGATTTAACATTAAATATTTAACATAAATATTTTCGATTTATCTGCTTGGAGTTTAATATTTATTTTAAGTTAACCGGCGCAGTCACTCTTCGGTTTAACGTTATAATTCATCAATAAAAATTATTTTCAAGGTCATGTCATATAGGTATACTAATTTTTCTTTTATTTATTTATTTATTTATTTATTATTTAATTTCTCCAGTTATAAATTACTGGACAAAATTTAGGGTCTTATTCCACTAAAATTAGATCACCTTAATTTTATCTTATTTTTATCTTATGCGTAATTTGTTTTTAGTGTTAGATATGTGTTTAGTTATTGGTTAATTATGTGTTTCCAAGGTGTTATTTTTATTTTTGAGTTGTTTATTTAAAGTTGTGGTTACCAAATGTTGTTCAATGTGTTGTTCTGATGTGTGCTGTGAGAATACGTGTGTGAGAATACGTTTTATTTTATCAATGTTTTTGGGTGTCTTGAGCTTCATAATACTATTAATTATAAATATATAATTAATATAAATATTAATTGTTTAGGCTGACTTGTCCCTAAGTGTATAAGTTAGTTCAAGTATAAGATATTTTATTGATAACTATTAAGCGCAGAAGATGCAAGTTGGTGGTGTTGTATTGTCGGAGAGATATTTATGTGATGCCATAGTGTGCGTCTTGGCATAATTCTAGTTATTTTTACTCCTAGATGTTTAAGAAGGTGTTAAGCTATTGTTTTGTCATGATGAAATGAGGAATATATTTTTATGAAAGAAGTAGAGGCTTTCCAACCACTTTTCCTTTTTTAAATAAAATTTTAACTTTATTAAATTTGAAGTATGTTGCTATTTCTAATTATATGATTTTTATAAATACAACGGTTCAAACTGTCTTTCTAAATAATTTCACATTTATTTCTAAAGATTTTACTTTTCAACTGTAATACATTTATCTTCTTTTTTCAATGAAAATTTTAATATAGTCTGTAATTTTCACCAGTTTTCATTAATTTATTATATTAATGAAATGTTTCTTTGCTTTTGTAGAGTAATCATTCTTGCATCATTCTTAATCACTATTTGTTAGGATTATAAAACTCTACACTTCTTTAAAGTTGACTGAACCTGTGTTCATATATAACCTGATAATTTTTTTCTATTTCCTTGAGTAAAAATTCGATTTCGCATTTCTATTAAATAGTAATGGATACTTTTATTATACAATAATAAATAGCATATCTATAAATTAGTAAAAATGAGGATGAGTGTAGTAGAGTAGACTTTGTCAACTCTGGGATACCCGAATAAACGTAATATATGTAGCTTCCATAAAACTTGAACCGAGATATATTTATGTAAATTTTACAGTCGTATGATACCGACTCGAACCTGTTGCACCAGCCGAATCAAGTTTTACAGAAGTTATTGCCATAAAATTTTATCATCTTTTGTAAGATTTCTGATGACTAGCTTCATTAACTTCCAAGATGTGCAAACTACCTAAACCTGCTCCTCTAGCACAACCAAATTTGCCAGAGGTTTTTAGTATATACTTCGACATCTTTTTATAAAATTTCAGAAACTTAGCTTCAATAGACTGGGAGTTATTTTCATCTAAAAAGAGAAATTGTATGGCAGCTACTCAAACCTGTTGCAGCAGGACAACCAAACTTTACAGAAGTTGTGGTCATAAAACGTGATCATCTTTTGCCAGATTTCAAACATCTAATTTCATCAAGTTCGAATATGCCCAACAAGACCTTTGATTCTATATGTAGCTCGACTCCTTTAAGGTGTCACAAACCTAAAGGTAAATTTAGTATACTCTCTTGAACATATGTTCAAACAGATATACAAAAAACAAATGAACAATGAATCGATCGGCTCAAATCTATTAAAAATTATTGATTATAATAATAAAAAAATAAAAAATTTTAAAATACGTAATTACGTAAGACAAAATAATTGTGGGCAGATGATTAATAAAATAAAAAGTTAAAGAAAACTGATGATAACCATTGCCTATTTTTGTTTTTCTTTAATTTTTAATGCAATCTATTAACACTTCAAATGACAAATGTTTAAATAAAATTAAATTCATATAATTATTACATAAATAATAATACATATCTTTAAATTTTTGCCACTCAATGAAACTTTCATAACACTTAAAAACACTTCATAACACTTAAAAACACAAAAATATATTTAATGTAGGTAGATGATTTTTATACACAAAAATTTATTAAATTTGAAATTTTATTAAAGAATATTAATATAATTAGATTTATTTTTTAATTGGCATATATAATCCGTGAATTAATAATTCTAATGATACATAATTATTTTTTTTTTTTACGAAATAGGTGCTAATTTTTGATAATAAATCATATTAAATCAAAAATCGTAAAAGTTTTTCGATAACTTATTAAAGATTTAATAATTTTTTTAAGTGATCATAATTAAGAATATGATTACATAATTTTAAAGTAAATTATATTATATTATATTTTTCTTTTTTACAAGGATAGGTGGGAATTCTAAAGATACCAATGAGATTAACGCGCCAATTTTCTTTAGTAGTGTTGGTCCTTAACCGACTAAACGCCACCTTCCTTTTAAACCAAACGTTAAGTTAAAACCTATTTTACAATGTACTGTTTGGTTTGGGGATTGGAAAAATAGGAATAAAGGAAATTGGAAAATATAGGAAATTATTGGATGAATTTATTAACTATAAGTGACAGATAATTTATTAGTTATAAACGCAGAGATATTAGTCAGAAACTAGAGTACCGATAATCCTAAACATTATACAAAATCAGAATAATAATCAGAATCAGAATCATAATAATCAGAAACTAGGTACAAAAACTAAAGAATAACGATAATACCCGAAAACAAAATGATTTAGAAACATAACAGCTATAAAAAGATCTCTAATAACATTAATATAGCAGAAACATATATCCACGCAAAACAATATACAAAAACAAAATTTTCTATTAGAGAAAACAAACAAGAGGAATGGGATACTTCCAGTGCGTTGTTCAAAAACATTTAAAATTATAATCCATAGTCAAAACTAACAATATAGAAAAACAGGCATAAAAATAATACAGATAAGACTAGCAGTAAAATTTACCATTCATTTATATCTCTTTAAAAGAGAACAATGCCACTTGTATACAGTTCCTGCCAAAACCAACTAACGATACAGTATATCTCATTCGATTGCCCATACTCTAGCAACAAAATGTTTGTGGTCACCTTAAACTGTCGAAAAAAAGGAGATTTGGAGCAAAACTATTTACGGCATATGGAATATGGGTCAACATATAAAAAAAAAAGGACAACGATCGCATATATATAAAAAAATAAGAGAGCGAACAAACAAACAAATTTACGGAACAAATAATTTACTATAAAAACAGATAAAAAATCAGAATACAAAATATAAAAGATACTAATCAACAATAAGGCAAAATTTTCAACAAACATAGTCAGCATAGTCAACAGCAGAAGTATAGATAGTAAATTATTTATAATGGGTGTTCAAAATTGAGGTATCATTTTGATTTTGCCGCCATATTTTTTCTTCCTGGAATTTTTATACGAGGTTTCGTTAGGTATTTTCTAAATACATTCCGGTTAGTTAATATGGAACGTTACACGAAGAAACAACGTGTTTTTGTTATTACAACATTTTTTGAAAATGGTAAAAGTTTTCAAGATGTAATTAGGAAATTTCGAACAAAATTTGGTAGAGAAAATGCTCCAACAAATCGTGCCATCAAGCTGATGGTTGATAAATTTCTAGAAACTGGATCTGTTCTTGATAACAGAGGTAACATTTATCAACGTAGTGACCGTTCAACCGAGAATGTAGCAGCTGTGAGCAGAAGTGTTGAAGGAGATACAAAAACTTCCATTCGTCATCGTTCGCAGCAATTAAACATCAAACCATCCACATTATTCAATATTTTGCATCGTGATCTCCATTTAAAGGCTTATAAGATCCAGCTGACGGAAGAATTAAAACCAACTGACCATGCATTACGTCGGTAATTCGTTTCTTGGGCAATCGAAAATCAAGAAGAAAATGAGAATTTTTTTAACAAAATAATCTTCACCGACGAAGCTCATTTCCAGCTCAATGGCTACGTCAATAAACAGAATTGCCGCATTTGGGTTGAAGAGAATGCAAGGGTTATCTTAGAGCAAACAGTACATCCACAAAAAGTTACGGTTTGGTGTGGTTTGTGGTCAGGAGGAATCATCGGACCATATTTTTTTGAAAACGCAAATGGAAATGCGATTACGGTCAATAGAAATCGTTACAGGGAGATGATCCGAAGCTTTTTGTGGCGAGAAATTGATGATTTGGACGTAGAGAATATGTGGTTTCAACACAACGGTGCCACTTGCCACACAGCAAGAGAAACAATGGATCTTTTGAAGGAAAAGTTCGAAGATTGCATTATTTCTCGTAGAGGAGGAGTGATGTGGCCACCAAGATCGTGCGATTGAACACCGTTGGATTTTTTTTGTGGGGTTTTGTGAAATCAAAAGTGTACAGCAATAATCCCACAACAATTCAAGAGCTTAAAAACAACATTATCGAGCAGATTTCAACCATTGAGAACAGTTTATTGAAAAACGTGATTCAGAATTTTGGTAAGAGATTGGAAGCTTGCCGAAGTAGTAGAGGGGGCCACTTGGATGACATAATTTTTCATTATTAACCGGAACCTATTTGTAATAAATTAAAATAAAAATATATTTAATATTTCAAAAAAAAAGTCTTTTTTAAAATTAAAATGATACCTCAATTTTGAACACCCATCCGATAGGGATCGTCCACTTGGTTGAATCTTTAAAAGATGCAGTCAACTATAAAAAAAAAGCAAACAAATAAACAACAAAAAACAAATATTCCTCAATACAGCTACAACACAACAAATTTTTTCCTTACCCAATAAAAGCCTGATAATGCTTTATTAAAATAAATTTGAAGATAAAAAGATAATGACATCCAAATAGATATTGAAAAATAAATAAAAATTATTTTATTAAAGAAGATAAAATTGTAAAATAAAATGATTCCATATTCTTAATTTTTAAATTTAAGCAATTCAAACAATTTTCTAATATAATATTTTTTTAACCTTAGCCTAAATTTTTTTAAATCAATTGATAACAACATTTCATAAAAATTTAATTGAAAATTTAATTTCATAATTAAATCTAAAAAGTTTTTAAAATTTTCTTCTAAAAAAACAAAATAAAAAATTTTTTTACTAATTGAAAATGACAGTAATGGATTCTAAATAGTTAAACTGACATTAAACTGATTTACAAATTACGATTAACAAAAGAAAAATAAAACAAAAATTATTAAATCTAAAAGTAAAAAAATTCATTAAAAAGAATTTCGAAAATTAATTTAAAATTAATTTGTAATGAAAATTTAAAATTGGAAAAAAAAAAAAATAGTTTAATAATTTATGCAATGTTATAATTATTATGCGCCAATATACTATTTAATATAACTCAGGAAAATAGAAGTTGCTATAAATAACACAGATTAAATATAAAGCAGAATTATTGTTATACATATAATCTTATATCGTATCGATTCATTAAATTTAAATTTCTGTTTTATTTTTAAATTTAACATTAACACCATTAATCTGACATCTCGATAATTATTTCGAAGTTTTTTGGTTTGGTTTTTTTTTAATTTTTCGACGCGTTCAAAGCGTTACTTAGCGAGATGTTGTTTTTGTTTTCATGTAATGACAAGGGAGATTTAGAATATATACGCTATATCTGCTTAATATTCAAATGCTTATACTTTCGAGTAAGAGAGATGCGTAAGTAAAAAGGAGCTGTAGATACAAATTCAGGCTAGTTTAGGTCTATTGTGATACCCTGGATCAATTTTGTTTTCTAATTAAACCATTGGTAACTTATTTTAACAAAATATTGTAAATCAACCATATCACCTACAACAAATCGAAACGGTTATTTAAGAAGAATTTCCAAAGAAAATTTCTTTTTTTTTAGCCCAACATTTGCTTAATAGGTGATAAACTAATTTCTCTTTCGCTTCCTCTTCCTCTTCCTCTTTATACTTGCACCTTCTGCAAAAGTAATAAGAGAAGCTTCCATTACATCTGTCAATTGGATAATGTCCCGTTAAAACCCCTATTACAATACCGATACCGATTTAGGGATAAGAGTCTATTTGATCGTTTAACATATAATAAAGGCCAGGTAAATTCGACTAAACAAAACAAAAAAAAATAACATTTTCTTTTAAATAACAGTATCATCATAAAGTAGGAAGAGGAAGAATAACAGTATCGTCCTGAACAGAAATAAAGAATAACAGAATCGTCCTGAACAGAATTTTTGTACTTGTTATAACAGAAAAGTTTTCGGCTTTTTAGTATTATGATAAAACTGTCATCAACAACAGTTTTCTTAACTTCCTCTGGAACAAAATATCTACTAGAAAAATCTTATTTTGCAAAAACAACAAACACTTTCGGCAGTTAATATAAGTTCTATTCTGAATTAAGAGAATTGAATTACTTTTTTTCCTCGAACATTTTCAAAATTCTGTCTTAAATAAAATATTACAACAAATGAAAGGTATTCAACGTAATTTTGATTGGCATATGATCAATTATATTACATGTATATAAAATAATTAAAGCACGTGCTCTACAAAATTATTTTCTCGCAATATATCAATCAAAAAAAAAAATTTATTCTGCAAGAGTTCAAAATCATCACCTAAAGGAATATATTAAATGATTTTTATTTTATTTTTTCTTATTTTCAACATTATGTTAAAATAATGTTTTTTTTTTAATTTTAAATTAAATTATTATTGTAATACTATAAATTTTAGAAAAATTTTTTTTTTAAAGTTGGTTTTTAATTGTTGCAATAGGGTAATTCACATTGATAACTAATTTGAGAACAGTTAACAAAAGAAAAATGTTATTAAAGTTTTTCTTTTCCCTAAACTTTCCCTGAATCTAACAAATGCTATAAAGTTTTGTTTTGAACAAAATGTCTAAAATTTGTAGCCATGTAAAGTAGCCATGTAAATAATTCGGCCAACAATGATTTTATGTTAAGATGGTTTAATTCGAAATGCTTATTTACCCTCTTTTCTCTTCTTCAAAACTAAAAACAAATTAAATATAATAAAAGAAAGCTTCTGCTGCTCACCCCTATGTAGTTCAACTTCCCAAATGGCATATTTCAACTTATGTAAATTCGTTTGTAGTACGAATATCGCGAATGTGGATACATTTCCCACCTCATGGGTTCTCCAGAATTGATGATGATTACATTTACAACATCCAAAGATTCAAGATGATTATTAACAATTTGAATCTTTGCATGCATGTATTCTTAACTTTGTTCAGAATATGTCTGCCAATTTGAAATTCTCTAACTCAACTTCCTTTGGCCTGACAGTACATGAGTACTAAAGCTCGTATAACCTATTGTTTGATCAAAAAAGGGCAGTGGTGTTTAGTGAGTTAAAGTCACTTGTAGACGACTTGTGCTCGTTTTCACTCCTCTGTAGTGTTTTTCGATGATTCGCTCACCTACCCTCACAAAAAAAAAAAAATAAATAAAATTTTAACTCCTTAACTATATGCAAAACTTTTATGTTTTTCTTTTTTTTTTTATCTGCTTCATTCGGCACTTAGTTTTAATACAAAATCAAGTTTATTTTAGAGAATTATTTTTCAATTAAATAACTCAAGTATAAACATAACTAAGTTGAGTTATCTATAAGTTATATTAATTTTTCAATGTACAGAACATAAAAACTAGTTACTAGTAATTTTTAAAAATACTATAATAGTAGTTCGCCTTCACCTTATCATTTTAAAGAATTATTTCATATATCATTTTTAAAATATATGATAATAAAAATCAGTATTTTCATTATATCACTATAAAATATTTTAAAACAAGGCACAATGTAAACCAACTGTTTTTAAAAGCGCACATTTTCAAAAGATAATACAAACTGTTTAGAAATGTGACTTGCACCAAAATTTGAAAATTTCATGTAGTAAAAAAAAATTTTAAAATACGACTTTTTTGCAATTTTGAGGGGCTGTAAGTCCGGAGTCCTATATAACAAAGAAGAACCGTTAACACACATAAAAATACATTACTGAAGCTTTAATATAAAAATATATTAGCTGAAGCTAAAAATAGCAAATTTAAAATTTTTGAGTCCTAATAGCTCTTAAACAGGAGGTGGTCTAAAAAAATTTCTGAGAAAACTTATACTAATTCTAAAAGTTCTTTCTCTTCTCAAACTATTGGTTTTCACATAATGTAAATACTAAATAATAAATTTTAAAAAAAATATATAAAAAAAATTCCTGTCGAATTTCAGATTTCAGAGTTTTGTAAACAGATGAATGGACAGACAGACGTACGGACGGACAGAGTGAAACTAATAGGCACATTTTTTCCAAATTTTTTTGGAAATGTGCTAAAAATACATGTAATATCTAGAATGACGCTTTGCTTAGAGTTATTTAGTATTGAAATTTTTAAAATAGGTAATTAAGAAAAAAAAATTCAACCATGTATTAAGAACATTTTTTTTTAAGGTTCATTGTCTCAAAGAAAAATTAAACTTGAGTTTACTATGAAATCTTATTTCTAAAAATTTTAAATTTTTCAAAATTTATCTTTTAAAAAATTCCTTTTATCAAAATCTTTTTATTGAAAAACTTCTTTTTTTAAAATCTCCTTTATTCTTCTACATGTATATTAAAATATCAAAGAATTGAAAAAAACAAAGCAAAAATTCCAAAATTACTTAAAAAGGAAAAATATTTTCCTACTTATATATCTATGCTGTGCTAATTCAAATTCTCTCGTAAACACCTATTTATATACATACATACTGTGGAAAAAACATATAACCTTGATTTTGTACAAAAATATATAAATTGATATTTTAACATTTGTGTTTTTTTTTCTTGATTTTTAATCATTTGAAGTCTTTTTTTCGAGATTTCGTTGAGCTCCCAAGAAAAAGCGGCTTACGCTCAAAAACTTCCAAAAACTACACAAATTATTTAAACGGTCAATTTGCAATCAACTCTAAGACTGTTCACTTCACTTGTTATTAAAAAAGGTGATTTTCTCTTGAAAAAGGAATATTTGTAGCAAGAAAGGGATTTTTAAAAAAAGGCTATTTTTCAAAAGATAATGTAAACAAGGTAGAATGTAAACCACCGGTTTTTAAAGCGCATATTTCTAAAAGACATTACAAACTGTTTAGAACTATAAATTGCACAAAATTACCTTTTACCTTTTATTTTGAAAAAATTTGTACAGGTGTTTAAATTTAGGAAAATTTCAATTTTTGAACCCTAATAGTCCTTAAACAGAGAGATGGTACAAAAAACGTTTCTTAGGAGCAAACTTATACTAATTTCAAAAATTATTTTAAGTCCCTGTTTAAAAACGCGCCGGAGTTATGAACAAAGAAAAAATATTCAAAATTTAGTTTCCACATAACGGTAAATTTAAATACTAAATTTAAAAAAATTATATAATTTTGATATTGTTTTATAAAGATAAAAAAAAGTCCTGTCGAATGACGTTTTTAAATTGCAAAATGTTAAGCAGAATAATTTTAATATAACAAATTTAAAAATAGAGCTTTTTCTAAATATTATAGGATATTATATTATATTACAGTAACGGTTGAAGCTACATGAAAAAGTTGTTCTACAACATTCATTATTTTATGAGACCTACTCATAGTGACATTTTTTTTTCTCTATCTTTAACCATTTAAAAGTTTTATAAACAGCCAGACAGACGAACGGAAGGACAGAGTAAAACTATAATAGGCATATTTTTGCAAAAATTTTTTTGGAAATGTGCTAAAAAGTAAGAATTTTAAAAAGAGAAATTTTACTGATTAAGATTAATAAAAGTAGGATTTCGTTAGGTTCCTGTGAAACTTATTGTTTTTTCTTTGAGTACAAAATCCTTTTAGTTAGCCAATTATTTTCATTTCTTATATCAAAAGAAGATCTTTTTTAACCTAAATATTAGGAAAGTAAACAGATGTATATCATTTTTGAATAAATTAATTTTATTCAAGGTTATACACATAATAAAATATCCACCCGCGCATTCAAATTAGATTATTATGGTAATAAAATAAAAAATATTTAGTTTCTATTTATAAAAAAATTGAAAATAAAAATTTAACAAAAAATTAAATAAAACATATTACATATTATATACTTTTCCATATATTTCCATATTATATATTCTTTTACTTATCCATATAATATTAGTTATGTACATATTTTTTCACTATAAAAAACAATTTATAGGTAATAATTTATAAAAAAAACAAAAAACAAATAAAAATCGTAAAATTCAATGTCAAAATTATTACCAAAACTGTCAAAATTTTACAATAAACCCCCAAAATATTTTTTATATCATTTTACATAATCAACATGACTTATTTGTCTCTTCTATTACATTTTTAAATTTTTTGTAAAAGATATAATAACTCCAATTTTAAAAGTCATTTAAATTGATGTTGTTAATTCAAATAAAATTCAATATCCAAAGATTTCAATCTAACAAATTAGCCATCAGCTATTTTTATACAAAACGTATTAAATAATTAAAAAAAAAAAAAAAAGATCCAAATACAGTAATTATATCATCATACATATACATATATACCTTTGTTAACAACATTAAAATGTGTTAAATTTAACATTTTTTTTTATTAATTTGTTGTTTTTTCCAAATGATGAAATTGTTGAAAATAAATAAATATTTTCTTTTATAAAGATATATCATATATTACATAATTTACTTATCAATATGTCAACATTAACAAAATCAAAAAAAAAAAAATTGTTCAAAGAAATTGTTTCAAAAATTCTGCCCAAAAACAAATGTGACAAATAGGAAGGATATTTTAGTAGTTTTAATCGTCGTTTTTTTTTCTGAACCAATTTATAATGTCATACATGTCAATCATGTTTATAACTGGAACTCACAGATAAACCTAACCATAAAAATATATCTTTTCCTTTAATAATTTAATTTGTATACGTTTAAAAACTTACTTACATTTTGGAGAGAATTTTAATGCTTACAATGAGGTCGAATGCATAAAACTGACCTTGAACTCAAATTTCATTTTTTCAAAACAAAAAATACGCTGGAACTTGTTTAGGTTTGTTTGAAAAATGGTGATTGAAGTTTAAACTCAGTTTTATGCATTCGGTCCTAGGTGGCACAAAAATCTAGTCCTTTAATACAAAATTTATATACGAAATCCATCATTTTTTCTTCTTTAACATAATGTAAAAGAATTTAAACATATACGTATTGATACTTAATTTTTGTGCATTGTTTTTTTTTTTTTTTTTGGTTATTTTTACTACAGCCCATTCTTATTTTGGCAATCAGATTGACAATTTTCTTACGAAGGAATACTTCGGTTTTTGCAAAATGTGAATCTATAAGAGCACAAACTTTCTATAATTAACTTTTTAGCACATTTCCAAAACAATTTTGAAAAAATGTGCCTTTTAGTTTCACTATTTCCATCCGTCCATTCGTCCGTCTGTTTATAATACCATTAAAGACAGAGAAATGAAATTTTAACCATGAAAATTTTAAAATAAATTTTTTGTAGAATAACTTTTCCATTACGAAGCTACAACCCTTCAAACTTTGAAAAAGATCTATTTTTAAACGTGTATATCTCATGTTCTGCTTAACATTTTTTTTAATGACAGGAATTTTTTTTACCTTCGGATTTTTCATAACTCCGGTAAGCTTTTAGATAGGCACTTGAAATTTTGAGAAAAGAAAGAACTTTTAGAATTAGCATAAGTTTCCTCAAAAAATTTTTTATACCACCCATTGTTTAAGAGCTATATTAAGGCTCAAAAATTGAAATTTTGCTATTTTCAGACACTATAACTTAGGCATCTGTACAAATTTTTCTTCGGAAAGATATAAAAATTAAATTTTCAGTAATATATTTTTACGTGTGTTAACGGTTTTTTTTTTAATTTTATGATTCCAGATTTACATTCCCTCAGAATTGCAAAAAAGTCCTATTTTCACATTTTGCTTTTTATATAAAATTTTCAAATTTTGGTGCAAAGTCAGAATTCTAAACCGTTTTGCATTATCTTTTGGAAATGTGCACTTTTTGTAAAACCGTTGATTTACATTCTGCCTTGTTTTTTTATTAATTCAAATGGTGTTAATAAGAAAATGTCAAATTAAAATTATAATTAGTTTTATAAACCCCAGTCCTCTGAAAAGAAAAAATTTTAAATTAAAAAAAAAATAATCTTTCGAGCCCTAAAATGAAATAAAATTTCAAAATATAAAATTTCGAAAGGATATCAAAATAATTAAGTTATTTTTTTTTTTTTTTGTTGGTTTAGTTCTTTTTTAAATTAAATCACTCCATAGTATCTAATTTAACCTTCAATGGTTATATTATGAACCTTTCATCATTATTAACTTAAATTAACACAAAAATTCAAAAAAAAACAAAAAAAAATCCTACCGGTTGCAATTACAAACCTTTTAAAATACATTTCTTAATATTATTAATGTAATGTTTGTAATTTCTCTTTTGCTCTGTTTAAATTTACTCTTGTTTTTTTTTTTTTGTTATAATATTTTTATTTTTAAGTTTATAATGTTATATCTGGTTATGTTATTTTAAAAATTTTTCATAAAATTAAGTAATTTTTAAGAAATACTTTTATCCATTAAACGATTAGAGTATTTTTTTACTCAATCTTATAAAAGACTTTATAACTAAAAAATTATCGAGTAAAAAAACTCTCATCGTTTTAGTGGATTCTTAAATGACCATGATTTTAAAGAAATTAAAACTACCATCTGATAAACATGGTCATGGCAAAAACTTTTGTATATCTTTCTTTTATCGTAACACCATCCTTTTTTTAACATTTGATTCTTCGATAGATTAGTTTTGTACCAGTAGTCATTCTCTAGCAATAAATCATACGGTGTTTGTTGAATTTTGAATGCTTCAAATATTTAAAATTTAATTGATGTCCATAAATAAAGTTTTCTAAAGCTTTTTTAAAGCAGAAAACTGAAACTGAAATTACAACTTTTTTTTAAATTCACTCTTATTACCGAGGTCGAATTGGCCTTATTTTCGTTTTTCAAAAACCTGTTTTGGTTGGTTTTTACTCTTTTTTCAGATCAATAAATTTTGAAGTTCGAAATAATCAAAATAATCGAAAAAAATTTTGAGACATTTCCAATAATATGTTCTTGAAAGTGATGAATGTTGTATCAAATTTGTTACGCATATGATCGCTGCAAACAAAAAATTTACACCAATATGAATGGTTTTTACATCCATATAAGTATAAATTATAAAATGATCGATTATATTTCTTATTATATATACTAATAAATACCACCTAGATATTTTTTGTATTTTTGTTTTTTACTTCCTAATTATTCAATGATTAAATTGATAAGTTTGTTTGCACTAAACGCGATAAAAAATCTATATGATGCCGAAGAAAAATTGATGATATGATCACAAATATAAAAGTTATGTTTGATCTTTATTTTTAATGTCATATATGAATACTATTAAAACTCATGATTGACAGAAGATTAATGTAAAGTCATTACTAACCTATATATACGCTTTAAAGTTTATAATGATGTCAATATATTGTCAATTATTTTTCATCACTTTTCGCTTCAAGTTTTTTTTTTTAAAATAAAAATTTAAAAAGATTTTACTATAGAAAATTTTTAATCTTTACAATTTATGCAATAACTTTTTGACATTTTTGATTAGGTTTTATTGTTATAGTTATAGCTATATTTTGAAGATTTTAAAGCTATATACAAAATATTTAATTTCCCTTTAATAAAAAATCGAAAAAAAAATATTTAACAAAATTAAGCTATTTAAATTTTGAAATTTAAGTATTATGGGGCCTTCAGTAGCCTGTATGTAGCCTGTAGTAGCCTGTAGTGAGTGTATAAAATACGCTGTAGACACCAAGGAGTATCGGTTCGAATCCCACAAACGTCGTAAGAGTTACTCCCCCTTACGACATTTACAGCGACGCCTGAACAGGAAAGGCTGTGTAATTTCCTGTCCATATTTATGTGATAGAGAAATGCATAAAAAAAAAATAATATAATATGTATAAATTAATTTTTTTTTTTAATTAAATTTTAATAATTAAATAAATGATCTAAATAAATTTCATAAATACATCCTATAGTCTTATTTATAGTAGGTATAGGATATATATAAAATTAACTTTTTTATCAAAACCTTGAAGAAACATTTTTTTTTTTTTTTGTTTCGATTAATTAGCATATAAATTCTGAATAAAGTGTTTTTTTTTTTGGTTTTCTCCTTCTTTTTTTTTCTTTGTATTTTTTTTTTTTTTTTTTTTTGTTTTTAAAGTTTAATGGTAACAAAACTATTTTACCATTAAGGTCGAACTTCCAATGTTTTAAACATTTTTCTTTTTCTTTTTTAAAAAACAAAAAACCAATAAACTAAGTAAAGTAAATCACCATAGTCAACAAAGAACCATTTAAAATTAACAATTAATTTGTAATTGTAATTAAAAGTGTTTTTTTTTTTTTTTTTTTTGTAATTATTCTTAATAGTTAATTTTGTTGTACATTTTGTGTATATATGGTATAAATTTATAGTTGCATTTACTAATTTTAATATACATTTAAAAACTAACACAAATACTTTAAAGTGGTGGTTAAAATATATATTATAAAATATAAAGTATAACATGTATTAAATGTACAGTAGTTAGTAACTAAGAGTATTTATTTTATATTAAAATAAAAAAAAATAAAAAAAAATACTAATTGTATATAGTAGGTATTGATTATTTTATTATTTAAGTATTTAAAGTAAATACCTTGAAAATTCTTAAAAAAAAAAAAAGCAAAAAAAAAAAACTACTTGTATTTAAAAAAAAAAAGAAAACAAAAACCTCCTGTCATTTTATTTTTCTTTACTTGTTTATTTACCATTCATTTACTATAATTTAAATTTAAATATATATCTTAATAGATATATATATATATATGTATATGTATATATATATATATATATTTTTTTTTTTTTAATTTTCATCTTTCTCTTCTTGTGTACATATTTGTTTCGATGTTTTAATTTTTTTTTTTTTGTTTTTTGTTTTTTGCGCTCATTGCAAAAAAAAAAAAAATCTACAATATTATTTGTCTATAACTTGTAAATTGAAAAGTACTGATAAATTTTATTTGAAAGTCACTTTGCATTAAGATTTCATCTAAGTAATATCAAGTAATCTATTAAGAAGAAAAAAAAAAAAACATTTTGATTTTTTTTTTCTTATTTTTAATTCTTTAGAATAAATTAAATAAAAAAATTTTTCTCAATTCAAAATCAAATCAGCAAAACAAAAAATTTTAATTTAAAGAGAGATTTTTGCTCAATACTGTTATTACTATAAAGTTAATATTTTTTTTTTTTTTTTGTTTTTGTAATTTTTTTTCATAATTTTTAACATTAAAAACAGAATTGAATTTTGGGTAAGTTAAGCTATATTATACATTTTTTTTTATTTAATTTTTTATATTTCATATATATATATGTGTATATATACATTTTTATTTGATTTATATACGTATACGTATATCCAAAAAAAAAAAATTATTACAAAAGAACAATTTTTTTTTTTTTTTTTGAACGAAACATTTGCAATTTTTTGTTCTTTGTATTGTTTTTGTTGTGGCATTAAATTATGCGTGCATAAAATCATTTTTAATTTTTCTTTTAAATTTTTATTTTTTTGTTTTTTTTTTTTTTTGATATTTTTTAACTATATGCAGTTTTTTTTTGTTTTTTTCTTATGCAATTTGTATTGCATTAAATTTTTTTATTATTGTTGTTGCAATTTAAAGTTCACTCAAAATATAATTTTAACAGTGAACATTTTGTGTAACATTTTTATAAAAACAAATTAAGTTTTTTTTTTTCGTTTTGTTTGTTATCATTAACAGTTTTTGTCAAAAATTTTAAAAATAAATGGGGCCTCGATGGTGTATAGTGGGTAAAATCGTATAAAATAAGGTGAAAACAACGAGGGAGTGTGGGTTAGAAACTCACATACGTCGTAAGAATAATTCCCCCCTTACGACATTTATATAGCCAGCCACACCTGAAAAGAAAAGGCTGTGTAAAATGTGACAAGGAAAATGTGAGCAAAAAAAAAAAATAAATAAATAAATAAATAAAACACTAAACTAAACAGAATAAAATTTTTTTTTATATTTATATAATATGAAAAAATTAAAATACCAATTTATACGTTTTTTTTTTTTTTTTTGTGAGAATTTTAAACCTTGACTAATATTTATTTTTTTTTTGTTTTTTTTTTTATTGTTTTTATTAATTATTAAGTTAAGCCGATAGTTGGTATTTAATTATTCGATATTATGAATTAAATTAATGATATGTTGCACTATTAAATTCAATTAATTTAGTACATAATTTTTTTAAGGCTTAACTATAATCTATAAACAAAAATTCATTTGATTTGAAAAGAAACTGCAGGATAGTAATTTTAAAAAATCAGATAAATGCAAAAAAAAAGGAAAATAATAACATAAAATAATGTTCTTAAAAAAAAAATTCAGAGATACATATTATATTGAATACAATTATTTAGATATCTTAGTAAAAGCCTTATAGTACTAGATTTAAAAATCTTAAATAAATCGTATATTGATAGACTTTTGAAGAAGTTGACCGGATCACTAGACATTTTGCATTACATTTACATTATCTCTAATGGTGTTTAAAATGTACAATACGATCTCGTTCAGTTCAGTACAAAATACAATGTCCGTTTATATGAATAGTATATTTCAAAAAAAAAAAAACAAAAATAAAAATTATAAACTTAAACGATTTTTTTTTTGCAAAAGCCCATAAAAACATTACTATAATTAATTTTTACCTATATTTTTTTTTGCGAACTTTGTACTAAAATTTTATTCAATCCCTTCTCAAAAATCACAGCTTTTTTATCTTTAATTATCCTTAGAGACAGACAGCAATTAAATGAAAATAACAGTATTTAAGTTAAAAATTTTTAAATCAAAATATTATATATACCTTGTGCATATTATATACTTATCTTACTCAATTTTTATTATATACCAATGCATTTGATATTTAGTATATGTATATATATATATATATAATATTTAATCTGTAAATTAATAATTTTGAAGTCATTAAATTTCATACAAATTCTCTAAATAATCAAATATATATATATACATATTACATATATATATATATATATATATTTACCACTTTTGACTAAAAAAAATACTAAAATTAACAATAATTCCGCTCTCTTTTAAGATATTTTCCATCCCTATATAAGATATGTTATTTATAATATTATTCACCACTATGTTAAATTACATTCCAAAATTTTGAAAAAACAAAAACTAAAAAAAAAAAACAAAAAGAAAACAATATTTTGATTAAAGAAACTGGTAAAACATAAATTTTTTTTTGTTATTTGGTTGATGATAATTCTCTATATATATATATTTAAATATGTATATATATGTATATGTACAAAGAAACAAACAAACAAACAATTATTACAATCAAAATAATGAACAGTACTTTTACAGCATGTTGTAAAAGTGGTAAATAATGCAACACAAAAGCTTAAACAACTTAAAATTTATACGTATAAAAAGCACAATACTTAATTTATTGTGCAAAAAAAAAAAAAAAAAAATTTTTCATTTGTTTTTTATTTTTAATTTTTTTTTTATTTTACAATTTTTTTTTGGCACACTCCTAAAAAACTTTAAACTTGAGTACAAATAAATGTTAAACCACATTTTGTATACTTGTAGATGTGGTAATTTTATTAAATACAAGAAGCTATTTTTTTTTTTTTTAACATTATATGTACATGTTATTTTATTACATTGTTTTTTTTTTGTTTCTTATTTTTTTATTTTCCATATAATATTTCTCTGTTTAAAAAGTTTACTTCTTATACATAACATTTTTTTGTCATATTATACCTACTTATATTTTGTAAAAAAAAAAAAAAAAAAACATCAGGTGTATTTATAATTGATTGTAAATGATAATGGTGAATTTTGTACTATATATTTTTGTATTTTATGTTAATATAGAAAAAAACAAAAACAAAAACAAAAATCAAAATAAATAAAAAAAAATTAATATAAAAAAAAATAAAAAATAAAATATATATAGGTATATAAATGTAATACTAACAGTTGCAATATAATAAAATAACATTAACAGCGAGCAGTAGCAATCATTTATAATAATAACAGATAACAATAACAGAAAATAAGAAATAAAAAAAATTGGTTAAAAAAAAGAAAATAAAAACACAAAAAAAAAAAATTATTTTTAATATCCAAAATCTAACCACGGTAAATTTTTTTAATACTAACGGTCATTTCGTTTGCGAATGTTAACGAGTTGGTATCAATTTTTTAACAAAGGTACAAAAACTAAACAGAAAAATTTTTTTTTTATTTTTTTTTTTTACACCACATTCAAATATTTACAAAATGTAATTTTTGTTTATTTTTAAATAAAACAATACTTTATATTTTTTTTTTTGTTGTTGTTTAATTATTTCTAATTATATGTGTTAAATGTTAAAATTAGTGTGTTTATTTTTAAAATTTATATAATAATATATTTAAAAGAGTTTTTAATTCTATAACATTATTTTATTAAAAACATATTAAAAAATATCGTTTAATCTTTTTGTATTTTTTTTTTTTTTTTTTTTTTTGTATTTTTTTAATGAAAAACTTAATTTAATTTAAAACTATAAAACTGTTAAAACAAAGTGCAATGAAATTTATATAATTGTGTGAATTTAAAAATAAAAATAAAAAAAAAAAGGAAATTTTTTTTGTTTTTAAATATATTAAAGAATTAATTAATCAAAAATTAAACTTATATTAATTAGTGTATTTACAAAAAAAAAAATCAAAACTCTATTACTATTAATATATATATTAAATAAAATCATAAAAATTTATTTTAGAGAATAATCAATTAATAATTAATCTATAAAAAAAATTTTAATCAATATCATATTATACATATATATTATTTCTATATGTTTACATATTATATATAATTAAAATTAAATCTTTAAAATATAATTTAAAATTATATGTATAGGAACCATGAGTTTGTTATATTGGGTGGATTTCTTTTTATATACTTATATTAATGATATTCTTAATAGAGTATAGATTAAATTTAAATTCTATTTAGGTTTCAAAAAATAATATAAAAAATTAAATCTAAAATGGAAATAAAATATTGACCATATGCAAATAAAATCATTATACTAAATTTTTATCTTATTCTGAATATTATTCTAAAACAAACAAAAAAAAAAAAAGCAATTTACATAATACATATAAAAAAAAACTTTTTGGCTTCATTTCATTTATTATACTTATATACAAATTTATTTATTTTTTTTTTTTTTTTTTTTTGTATTTAAACTTTACCACAAATTTATGTGTCTCATAAAAAAAAAAAGTCTTAATTCATTTTTATAACATTTACATACATATATTCTATTATCCCAATTGAATTTATCAACTTGCATTCGTTTATATTTAAAATCAATATTATGTATTACATAATAATATTACATAATACGCGCACATGTTAATTAATAAATCAATGTAAATTTAAATTAAAAGAAAAATATTAAAAACAAAAAACATTAAAAAAAAAAAAATCAAAGAAAAATCAAATTGATAATTTTTAAAGGTTAATTTACTTTAAATGTAAAATCATTAAATATAAAAAAAAAAAAAAAACTTAAAAAAAAAATATTCATTTTATTAATATATATATGTATTATAGAAAATCAATTGAATATAAATTATACTGATCCTATATATATATATATATATATTTACAAAATTATTTATTCAATATGCATATTATAAGAAGCACAAATTTCTATATGAAATTATTAATTTCTTGACATTTAAATTATACATACATATGTACATATTATAAATTTTATTAAATGTCAAAATAATATGTCAATAGATCAAGTAATAATAATATAATAAAATATACTTAATATTATATTATATACATATAGGTATACCTTATCTAATTACTATATACTACTATAAATAATTCATATATACACACCTCTAAGTCATATATCAGTATATATATATTATATATAATATATCATTATTTTATTGTCATCATAAAAACCATATAAGATGGGTATTCAAAATTTTAAAGAAGCATTTTAATTTTTCAAGGTTTACCACAATTGTTTTGACCCAAATTGTTTGCCATGACTTGAATTAATTAATATTATGTAAAAAAAAAATGAAAAAAAAAATAAATAAATAAATAAATTAAATTGATAAAAAGTAAAAAATCAAAAAAATTCAAAAAAAAATTTGTTCATATCATTTTTTTTTTTTTTTTTAATGCGAATTTCAAAATAATATTTTAAACATTTTTTTTTTTAAATGTTAAACATCAGGTTAACACATCATTTTAAAATTAATGACAAAAACCAAAAAAAAAAAAAAAAGACCAATAAATACAAAGTTCAAAAAAATTTAATTTTGAAAGTATATATATATATATTGTTAAATATTTTCGTGTTAAAATCACATCACATCACAATCACAAACACAAACAAAAAATACGAATTGATTATGTTAATGTATATTGTATATGTGAATATAAAAATTTGAGGATAAAATTCAAATTAAATTTCTTACAATGAAAATAATTTAAAAAAAATTAATTCAAATAAGGGGGTGATCTTGGGAGCCTAGTAAATAAAAGGGTATAAAATACTCTACAAATGCCGGAATAGTGTGGGTTCGAATACTACACACATCATAAAAATAATTTCTATACTTACGACATTTAAAGGCTGCATAATATCCTTGTTGCATTTATGTGGCAGGGGAATGAACCAAAAAAAAAAAAAAACAAATAATATAAATGTAATTAAAAATTTGCATTTATATCAGATTATATAGTTAATCTTTTACCAGTTATTTTATGTTTTGGATGTTAAAATTCATAAATTTATTTATACAACAATTTAAATCTTTTATGTTTGTATAAGTTTTATACGACAATTTAGACCTTAAATATTAAAAACTAAAAATTTTAACCATTTATTTAAAAGTTTAAATAAAATTTCTGAATTATTTTCTATTCTTTGACAAAAATCATATTATTTACACTTAAATCAAACGTAACCGTTATCAAAGAACTGGAGAAAAGAATTGAAAGATTCTCTAGACACAAACCTTTAAAAAAAAACACAAAAAAAAATTTTGTAATTTGTAATTTAAAAATTAAAATGGAATTTAATAATTAATAAAAATTAAAGAATATTAAAGAGAAATATAGATAAAATGTTAGAATTTAATAATTTTTTTTTAATTATAGTTATAATTATATTATATATTCAAAGTTTTTTATTTTTATAATATACATATAATTTATTTTAACCTAATTAAATCACAATAAAAATTTATTTTTTAATCAAAATTTATTGAATTTTTGAAAGTAAAATTATAATATGGTTTAAATAATTTTATCATTATGATCGTAATAAAGAAAAATTAAAAAAAAAAAAAAAAAATCAACACTATCTTGAAAAAAAAAAATTTATTGTACAAAATTATAAAACTTATATTACAACATCAAAATCTACTTTCAAATTTTTAAAATTTATACATATTTACGTATACTGATATATATGTATACAAATATATATTCGGTTCGCGCCCAAAAGAAGTCATAAAAAAAAGTATTTGTTTTGTTGTTATATTCATAAAAGTATAATTAAATAAATAAAAGTTTCTTTACTTAGTATACTTAATACAAAACTTTTACTAACTTGTACATTTTTTTTTTTTTTATAAAAATATCTGCTAAGATATTTAAGAAATGAAGATATTAGCTATGAGCTAAGTTTAATACATATAATTATTAATTAATATAATGTAAATTAATTAGAATTTAAATTTGATTAGAACATTCTTATAACTAAATTAAAGTAATTAATTTGTTCAAAGGAGCGCCACTAAATCCCAAAAAACAAAATCCCAAATGGCATAACCCCAAATTAACTAACTATAAATCCTAAATTACAAAATACCTACCAAAAAAAAAAAAATCAAAATTCCAAATTTCAAATTTCAAATTACAAAATCCCAAAATATCAAAATCCCAAAACTTCAAAAAGTATAAAGTAAGAATTATGTAAAAAATGAGGAAATTGTTTAGTAAGGATTTTGGACCGAAGTACATCAGAATTATTAAAAAAAAAATTAATTTTGTAAATATTTAAGAAAACAATTAATTTCGTGGGTTGATTCATGTAGCTTATATATATATATGTATATACTATATAATATATTATATATGCATATATATACTATATATATACATATATATATATGTAAATGCGAGATTCTGAATTTGAATCGATTTTTAGTTGGTTATATGAAATCAATGTTATATGCTTTTTCCACAATATTTAAAAAAAGAAATATAAATATGTAGGCATATATTCTTTTTTACATTTTTTGTTTTTCCAATATTTTTCGTATTCAACAGATATTTTTGTTTAAATTTCTTTTTTTTTCTACAATATTTTCATTCAATATTTTTATTTTCAATAAATTGACCCACATCCGAATTAAAACAAATTTAAAAAGAATTTTGATAAAAAAAACTCCTTTGGAATTTTGGTATTTTGGGATTGTGAATTTTGGAGTTTTGTAATTTCGTAATTCTTGTATTTGGGATTTCGTGGCAAACCCTTTTTTCAAATGTCATTCATTTCGAAATAAAATTCTAAGTAGATAATTTAAATAATTTTGATTTATACATTTAAATCACTTTGATTTTTTAACAAAATAAAGCAAACTTATGGCTTAAAGCAAACTTATGCTAAATTGAAAAGTTTTAATTGTAGAGGATAGCAAATTTTTAAATTTTATATTTAATAGCTTATCAAATGTGTACGTTAAATGTAAATGTTAAGTTAATTTTACTCTATAATGTTCTTTTCTAATATAATAACTGAAATTTGTTTGTACCGTTAAATGATTATTGTTTTTTATACTCATATATTAACTTTGGTATGGTGTTTGTAACCACGAGTTACAATGGACATATATATATATATTCTGAATCAGGATCACCTCCTGAGTCGATTTAGCTATGTCCGTCCGTCCGTTCGTCCGTTCGCACGATAACTCAAAAACTAGTGAAGCTATCTTGATGAAATTTATATAGTAGGTTACTAATTACGAAAGGAAAGTTAAGTTCGAATCTGGACAAAATCGGTTCATGGATTCGGGTACCTTCCATACAACTCCCAGAACCGAATACGCATATCTTCGAAATTAATAAATATAAAAACTTGAAATTTGATATAAGAGTATTCTACCCTGTTCTGATAATGTCTCTAAAATTTGGGATGAATTGGGGTGGTGGTCCGGGTGCCTTCACACACTTCCCAAAACCTAAGCATATCTTCAAATTTAATAAAGATAGAAACCTGAAATTTTGTATAAAGGTTGTAAAAGCATTTATTTTTTTAGCTTATATTAAATACCTAACTAAAATAAATTATGGATTTTTAATTTAATTTTAATTTTCTCGGTGGAGGGTCGGTTGGGATGGAGGGTCGGGAACAAGTCGGTTGCATCGACTTACTGTTACATTTACTTGTTTTTTTTTTATATTGTATTTTCTGTGAAGTGACTTAGTATATATTTGGATTGAATCTAATTATAAGCACTTAGAATATTTGTGTTGAACTACATATTAAGTAACCACTTGTTTTTAGGTCTAATATTCAGAGTACATATACGTACTTACTCTAAAATGAGCACTATAACATTTTCACTTAACTTACTTCACTTTAACTATACTTTGCTTTAATACATCTACATCTCGGAAATTATACTTTTTGAGTGCCTTTGATATGCACTTTATGAAAAAAATATGCTTTTAAAATAGCATATATAAGTAATCAGAATTTTAGTAATATTGCATTTTGTGCATAATTATGCACTATACCGCATGGAGTCATATAATCCACAAAGAATCAAAATATAATTTATCTATATACCTAATATATTCATTACATTAAAAATTTCAAAATAAATACTTTTCATATTCATAAATAATTTAAATATTTAATTATAACACCATTTTTTTATTTTTTTTATTTATTTTCAGAATTTGACACTAAACTAACATAAAAAACAACAACAACATTTTTTCTAAAATTAAAATAGATCAAATTTTAAAATAATTTAAAGGATTTTCTACAGATAAATAAATAAAAAGCAAAAAAAACCAAAATGCAACATTTAAATAGAAATTTAGTTATTTTCTCAATTGTTTTATTAGCAATATGCCAATTAGCATTTACTATGCCAAACATTAGAGTAAAACGTCAAGATGGTACAGAACAACAAATAACTTTATTAAATATAGATGATATAAATCCAATTGATTCTCAGGTAATATATATATATATTTTTTTTTTATACATAGTCAAATTATATTTATATTATTTATATACATATATACATTTTTATTTAAATTAAAATTAATATTTAATATAAGTTAAAATGAATATAGATATACAAAATAAAAATTATCGCAAAAAAAAAAAAAAAAAAACTATAAAAATACCGCATGTCTTTAGTAAAACTTTGAAAATTACTTAATATTACAAAAGAGTTTGTTTTCTTTTATTTTTTTTTTGTTTTGTTTTGGTTATTTTTTATTTTCATGAAAATCGGTTAAAATAAAATCCAAAAAAGTAGAAAAAAAAAACAACTTAAATAAATTATTACTTATTATGAGTATATACAGGCTTTTAAATCAATCGTTTTGTTACTAAAAATAAGAAAAAAGAAACACACAATTTACTAAAAATAAGCAGAAAAAAAAAAAAAAATTTTCTGTTTTTTTTTTTTTTTATAGTTACGTTTTTTTTTTGTGTTATTTTAACCGGTGGCAGTAGTTACTTTACTCTTCCAATAAAAGTGGTTGTACCGACTATAAAAAAAAAAATATGGTATATAAACATAAAATGAAAAATGTACAATGAATACGAGTTTTTTTTGTAAATTGTCAAAATTTACTTGTTAAAAAAAAAAATTGTTTTTTTTTTTTCCGTTTTCTTTTATTATATTTTATTACGGTAAATCATACAATCACTCATTAATTTCGTTTTATATTACCATATTCAGAACTTGATAAAACTTTTATAATAGATATTTATTTTAAATTTAAATTTTTAATTTGTTAGAATTTAAAAAAAAAAAATTTTTTTTTTTTATTTTAATTACTGTTTCGTTTAATTTGTATTCAAATTATATCACAAATTTCAAGGTTTCTTTTTATGTGTACCTAAATTTTGCAAAGCTTTGCCAAAATTATTAAAAGTTATTGTTAATATTACCAAAATAAAAAAAAATTTGTTCATTAGAATAATATATCGAAGAAAAAATACATTTGTATACATTTATTATCTCTTAATTGTTTTTATTTAAGAAATTTATGGGTTCTTTATCTAACGAGATTAAAAGTTGGATGTCTGTTCTAAAAAGCATTTCAAAGAGAAACAAGAAGAGATTTTGCTGCCTACCCCTATATGTATAATTCAACATCTCACATGGCATAATTCGGCTTATTGAAATTCGTTTGTATAGTATGAACATCACAAATTTGGAATCATGTCATGTGTTCCCAAAATTGGTGATGAATACATTTATAACGTGCAAAAATTCAAGGTGAACAACTTTGTTCACAATATGCCGGCCAATTGGAAATCAATTTTCAGTCCCTAACTAAACTTAATTTGACCAGGCAGTGCATATGAGTATTAAAGGTCGTATAATCTATTTTTTTGGTCAAAAAAGATGGTTTATTTTGTGGATCAAATTTCCACACTCTTATAAAGGACTCGCGCTCGTTTTCACTCCTCTATAGTGCCTCTCTATGTGATTCCTACCTACCCTCTCCAAAAAAAATAAATTTTTTTCCAAGAATAAGAGTGGAAGTTTTGAAAAGAAAAAAACCCCCTGAATTTTAACTATACTAAATTAATGTCAACATTTTTTTTTTACTACTATCAAAAATTTGATACTTTCGACACGAAAATATATGTTTTTTCCTGTAACCTTTAAAACTAATATTATTTTTTTAGGCTTATTAAATTTTAAATTTCAATTAAAAATATCAAATAAAAGAAATATTATATGTAATATTGCAACAAAATTATTTTATTGAATATTTTTTGTATATATACATATGTTCTTTTTGAGTGATTGTATTCTTCAGTTACTTCATTCTATATTTTCGCTTATTATTTTTTTCAAATTCTTCAGGATTAATGATATTTATTAAAAAAATTTTTTAAAGTCTTAACAATAATTACCTACATAAATTTTTATAATATTCTTTTTACATACATATATGTATATATAGATAATAATATAAATAGATAATATAAAAAAATCATTATTTTAATTCGGTAACTATATTCAATTGCATTTTAACTATACAATTTTTATTTAATTTATAATTTCAATTTTGAATTTCAGTTTTTAAATTGAAATAATCTATTAATATTACAGACATCATATTTTATATTATAGAATCTATTAAAATCATTCATTAAACTATTAACAGAAGATTTCTTTTAATATTTTGTATATACATTAAAGTATCTTATAAATGACAATAAATATATTTTTATATTATGAACTTTATAGCAGATTAATATCACTATATATATATATATATATACAAGTATACATATATAAATACCTATATATACATTTTTATTTTATTGAATAAAGTTAAATTAAAATTACTCAAACCATAAGCTTTCAATAATTTCAAAGTGGAAATTATACTTATATATATACAGATTAATCTTAACCTCAAAAAAATTACTTTTCAATTAGTATTTATTGTAACAATCAGTTATTTTTTTTTTTTTTTAATTCTCTTATATAATTTGATTAAAATACAAAAAAAAAAAAGCGGTGTAAAACCAAAAAAAAAAAATAAGAAAATATTACGACAAATAATTTTTTAAACAAAATAAAAACCACGTATTAAATAAAATTTTACAAAAAAAAAAAAATCTTAAGGACTTCCTTATTTTACTCAACTTTGAGAATTTGTTTTTAAATAAATTCCAAAAAAAAATTTCCGCAATTGATTTGTATTTATTATAGATATACCGATAAGAAATAAAAAAAAAATATTAAAATTAAGGGGAAAATTGATTACAATGATATTAATAAATACAAAATAATTTTAACAACTTTTAAAAATCACATAGGAATAAATTCTAATATTACAAAATCATTGGCCACTTAAGGCCATTATTAATAGGTCGAATAATATATTATAAATTGATATACATTAATATTATATATTTTATTTATATTATATATTTACACTATATTTGGGAGCAAGGGGTTTTTTTTTTTCAATTAATAAAACTTGCTATATTGTATATCCTCTGTTAATAAGCCACGTGCTTAACCAATAGTCCACCGAGGCCCCTAACTTTTAAAATATCTATTAAAAAAAAAAAAAAAATTATATATTATATATTGCATAATTATAGGAGATGTTTATATGAATATTATTATTAGCAATATTGATTCATATCTTATAGCTCTGCTTATATAATACCAATAGTACATAGTACATATGTATATCTTCCAATTCAATATAATTCTTTTGAAAAATGATTAAGTGTTTTTTTTTTTTTTATTTTCATTTTTAACAAGAATTCTATAATAATTATAAGTTTGTTTGCTGTATTAATTGATTTTTTTTAAAGCTTAAAATAAATTTAAAAATATATAATAATAATTAAAACAAATAAATCTTTTAAAATATTTATTTATACATTAAAACTTTAATTACCAATAAAATTATATTATGTAAATATTACAAAATGTTTAATTAAATTTTATATATTTAAAGATATATAATTTTTTTTTCATCATATATATACATATATATTGTTAATTTTTAATTGAAAATTAAAAATATATAAAGAATATTACAAAATCTCATTATCAAAACAAAAATAAATATGATGTTTAAGTAACTTTTAATTTAAATTTCCTAATTTCTTTAAGTAGAAACAAAAAAAAAAAAAAAACAAATTAAACTTAATATTACATACATACTTGCTATAAAAATAAAAGATTTTTATGCACGGTCATTAACTAAAACTATTAAATACAAAAAAAAAAAAAATTTAAAAGTACCGAAAAAATTTTATTTTTACTAATAAGCGTAACGTGAAGTCTCAAAATTAATTATTATATGTTTTATGTGTAATTTATCAATCTTTTTTTTAAGCTTTAAACTACTTTGTAATTCATTAATTAATATAAAGTTTTTTTTTTTTAATTATTTTTATATAATATTCATAATATATATATACTTATTTGACAAAATAATTAATATATAGCAAATTTTTAGAAATTAAGTCCGGAAAATGTAAAATATGCAGATATATATTGTATTGTATATAGTATTTAAATCAAACGTATATAAAACTTTATATATCAGCCATACTCTTTAATTCATTCGGTGACAAAACCATACAGATATAATATTCAAATAAAATTAAAAGAAATAATTTGTATTTTTGTAATTTGTCATTATATTTTCTTTATTTAATTAAGACATATATAAACTTTTTTATAAATGTGAAAGAAATGTGACAAGAAAATATAGCTTTCCTTTTCAGACATGACTGTAAATGTCGTAAAAGAGAATTATTCTTAAATATTTTTAATTTCATTTTATTCAAAATTTTAACAAAAACTTTTTGATTGATAGGAAAATTCTATATTTGCGATATTTTCTTTTTATTGTAATGGTTCTAAATTCTTTAAATTAGAGATATATAAAGAGGTAGAAGCTTGGTCTTGTCAATAAAATCTCTTAACAAATTAAATTATAAATTGTTGCCCTTATATTTCATCATAGTATGAAAATTACCTTTAAATTCAACATTCTATTACTCGTAGTATAAAATAATATGAGTGTTGTGATGGGTTTTCGGAAAAAAAACATGAATTTCGCTGAAATTCATTTTTTTTACCTTTCTAATGGTTTAAAATCCAAAAAAAAAATATTTTTGGAAATTCCGCGTCCGCAAAAACTTGTTATCAGCATGTAACTCATGTAATTCTTATCCAATTAGAATGAAATTTGGTGTAGAGATAGTGTTGTGATTGGGACCTCTGCAAAAAACGTTAAGGTCGGAAACCATAGTGGAATCCCTTCATAATGAATTGAAATTTCAATCAAATTTGGTATACGGGTTGGTCTTACGCTCCTACATCAGGACACACAATTTGAAATCAGTAATTTCAGTGGATCTGTCTTAAAATACCCGAATACGAATATTATTTAATATGTTCTATAGGCACATAGTAATTGTTATACGATTTGAATGAAATTTGATATAAATGTTGATCTTGCGATATAATTGATGCTAACATAATTTGAAACTGGAAACTTCAGTGGGTCTTCGGCCTACTATTGGGGATACTAAATAGTATCTTGTATTAAATAAATTTCTATTATAAATTTAATTTGTAACGAATAATGGTTATTTTTAAAAATGTGTTTGAATTGTAATTGAAAAAGCCGCTAACCTAGGGGTAGCCCAAAACTTGTAGTATATTTAACAGACTTTTTAATTTAAATAGTCTTATAAAAATAAAATTATTCATACTTAAATTTGATTTAAAAACTTTGCTTTGTCCCTTTAAAAAAATATAAATAAAAAGACTGTTAAATATATTACGAGTTTTGGGCTACCCTTAGGTTAGCAGTTATTTTATTTTTTTGAAAACAATATCTATATATCTATCAGTCAAGTAGGTATAAATAAAATCTTATCTTAACTATATAAACAATAATAAAAATAAAACTAATTCTAAGTCAAAAAAAAATATATATCCTAGAATAAAACCGAAAATAATTTTCTTACTTTTCTTTATACTTTATATAAGTTTTGATAAACAACAAAAAAAAGAAAATCTCTGGTGAAAATAATTTTTGAAAATATTTGATAGCAAATAAAACTAAATAACATTTATTTTATCTTTTCTTATACACATTTCTTTCTTATTTTAGTTTTTTTTTTTAATTTATATAATAAATTTGATTGCTATTATTTTAAAATATCTAATATTTATATCTAATATCATATTGGGGAGGGGTTTCGGTGGCCTAGTGGGTATAAGAGTATATAAAATACGCTGTAAACACCGAAGAAGTGTGGGTTCGAATCCCACATACGTCGTAAGAGTCATTCCCCCTTACGACATTTACAGCGACGCCTGAACAGGAAAGGCTGTGTAATTTTCTGTCCACATTTATGTGGCAGAGAAATGCATGAAAAAAAAAATCATATTGGTATATGAAGGTTATAATACTTTTTATACTCTACACCTAAAGTATTGGGTATATTAACTTTGTATGGTGATTGTAACCACCAAAAGGAAGCGAGTTAGATGGACATGTATATATATTCTGAATCACGATCACCTTCTGAGTCTATTTAGCGATGTCCGTCCGCCCGTTCGCACGATAACTCAAAAAATAATGATGCTATCTTGATGAAATGTATACTGTAGGTTAACAATCACTAAAGTAAGGCGGGGATTACAAATGGGTGAAATCAAACCATCGGTTCGGGTACCTTCCATACAACTCCCAAAACCGAATACGCATATCTTCGAAATTATAATAAAGGTAGAAACTTAAAATTTTGTACGAGCGTGTGTTTTCCTGAAACACTGATTTGCCTAAAATTTGAAATGAATTGGAGTGGTTGTTCGGGTGCCTCCCACACAACTACCAAAACCGAACAAAAGCATATATTAGAAATTAATAAAGATAGAAACTTCAAATTTGATACGAGGGTGCTGTTTCCTGAATCCCTGATTTGATTAAAATTTGAGATCAATTGCAGTGGTTGTTCGGGTATCTCCCTCCCACACAGCTTCCAAGACCGAACAAGCATATCTTCGAAATTAATAAATATAAAAACTTGAAATTTGATATAAGAGTATTCTACCCTGTTCTGATGATGTTTCTAAAATTTGAGATGAATTGGGGTGGTGGTCCGGGTGCCTTCACAGACTTCCCAAGACCTAACAAGCATATCTTCGAATTTAATATATAGAATGATAGATATAGATAAGATAGAAATCTGAAATTTTGTACAAAGGTTGTAAAAACATTTATTTTTTTAGCTTCTATTAAATACCTAACTAAAATAACTTATGGATTTTTAATTTAATTTGAATTTTTTAGGTGTAGGGTATAAATAAGTCGGTTGCATCGACTTACTGTTACATTTACTTGTTTTTATATAAAATGTAAACAATATTTTTAATTTTCTATATATATACAAAATCATGGTTTCATACAATATATAATATGTACTTAATTTTTTAATAAATAAACTTTCTTTAAAATATAAAAAAAATACAAACGAAATTTTGTCTTTAAACTTTAAAACTCTATATATATTATCTCTAAAGTTTAAACAATACGTTATATGTATACATATATATATCTAATTATTATAGTTTAATTCTCTTTTCTTTAATTCGAAATTTGATCATCTTTTCATATTGTTATGTTAAGTTTTTTTCTTTTGTTTTTTTTTTTTGGTTATTTTCTTTTGATTTTTATAATTTATTCATTTTACCTATTAAAATTTTTAAGTTCATTAAACTACAAGGTCGTTTTTTTTTTAAATTAGTATAGTATATAACGTATCTATAGATATTTTAAAATTAGGATGACCAATTTTTTTTTAAAAATGAAATAAACAAAAACAAAAAAAAAATAAATAAATATTTATATACATACAATTATCCATATGCATTTATTTTTAAATTTTTTATATAAATAGTATATAATCATATAAATAAAGCAATTAATTGATAGTTAAAAAAAACTTACCCTGTAATATGGATTTAAAAATTTGTAATTTCGTTTATGAAAAGCACATTTATAGAAAGTAATTTTCCAAAAACAAATTAATATATGTATATCTGACAAATTAGAGAGTCGCCGTAAGTCGCCGAAAGTCGCCGCAGTCATTCAGGGAAATGATATCTGCGGTTTAAACTCCAGTCAGATCAAAATATTATATAAAATATAATATAATAATAATAAAAAAAAAATTATATTATTCCTAACTCAATAAGTGAAGTATTCAGTCCAGCCATTAATGGTATATTGGGAAAGACGCCACCCTTTCATACAATCTTCGTTGAGTCATAGATTAGTAAATAAAATAATAAATTAATAAAAAATAATATAGATTTTTCATATAATATGTAATTAGTATAATATAATTAAATTAAAAAAAAAGATTTATATGTCTTATAAATTATAATTAATATTATATTGTAAATATACAATAAAATAATAATAAAACATAATTCTTGTATAAGATAATAGATGGCGCGGAAAAAAAAGAAACGTCTCATATCTGTACGAAACGTCTCTATATGAAACCTATAGCCAAGTAATCAACGGTTTAGTGATATTAATGATTATTGAAGCTGAAGCTTAGTCAAATATGAATAATAAATGACTTAGTGGATGCCCTATACTTAGTGCTAGATTAACCTATAAGAAAACTAAGCACTTGTTTAGAGCATCATGATAATTGGGGCATCCAGAAATTTTGCAATGACGAACAGTTTAATTTTTTTTTCTAGTGTAAAAAAATTTCATACAAATAATTTCTACTCAGATTGTTCAAACGTACACTGGCTTTAGCTTATTGTAAGCAACCCCAGAAATCTTGTACTCCGATTTCTGATTTCCAAGATACCGGGGATTCTTAAGTTGTTTATAAAAATACCTCTAATTATTCATATAAATAGGTACATGAAAATTTTCGCAAAATGTGGTATGTTTTTTTTAGATGGCATTTTGACGATTAGCGTCAAAAATCTTAGTGTCAATAATTATTCATCGCTAAACTTTAAGAGTGCGTTCATGATGGTTAATCTAAAATTAACGATCATATAATATTAATGATCATATAATAAAAATATTAAATATATTTTAGATATGTATGTAATTCTCTTTTTTAGATAATTCCTAGATAGATAATTCCTAATTATTCCTACGCCTTACAATATCTTGTTTTAAAATATATACATATGTTTATATATATAAGAAAGCCAAACCAAACCAAATAAAACTTAATAAATATAAAACTTGATATCAAAATATACTTTATCTGACTTAAAATAGTTTCTCATTTCCATGTATATATGATGTATATGTATTGTATGTCAGATAGTCAAATTTATATTTCTTTAAAATAACCATATATTTATACATATTTAGATATTTATTATAATATATTTATATATTTATTATAATATTAATTTAAAATATTTGGTAATATAAAGTATACTAATTTAAAAATGTACCATGAGAGGTCTTGGGTTCGATTCCCGGCTGGGTACAATAATTATAATATAAAAAAAAAAAATATTCATGTATCGCAATATATAAATACTTAATATATCACATAATATCTCGTACACCCCACATTCCTACCAAGAAACAGGGGTTATAGCTACCTGCCACATTTATGTACCACGGTACCTGTATATAAATAAATAAATAAAAAAATGTACCAATATGACGTAACAATAAATTATTATGATCAATGACGTTACAATAAATTATTATTTTTGCACCTTTTTTTTTTTTTAATCAAATCTATATAATATTATCTGCATAAAGTTTAAGAGATTTTAAAATATTCATATTACTTTATCGAAATGACTAAAAATTATACAAAAAAAAATTATTGTTTCATGTATACAACTATAGATGATGGCAAGATCATTTACTTAATTACTATTAATGTTATAAACTCCTCGTCGCATTTTATAGTGGAAATCGATTTTTCGATGCAAAATGTATGTATCTATATTGGCCTTTACGAACCATCACATTTGCACTTGACACTAGCGCTTCGCACTTGCACTTTCCGAAAATACTTGATTATCGCACTAAATATCGCACTAAATTTCTGCCCAGATTACAAATTTGACAATTAAAAAATTTTTAGGAGTAGAATCAGCCTTACCTAATTATGTACATATTTTTATAGCATTTTTATGTCAAATTTATTTTGACAGATGCAAAAAAACACTTTATTCTAGCATTATACTATATTTAGAATTATTTATGATCACTATAATATTCAGTAAATTTTGAATGCACATATCAAATTATTGTCATTTGTTATTTTAATTTTAAAATTTTTTGTGAAAAGAAGAAATATGGAAGCTGATAACTAGGTATACATTTTCTACATTTTAGTTAAATTATTTCAATAACCAAAAATTAACTTACAATTCTATTATTTTGCAAAAAAATGTATCATTTAATAATAAAGAAATATTATTTCGCAGAATTATATTTATTAAATTCCTTCTTCTTTTATTTCTTGCATTATTATTCATTTTATTTTTATATTCGCTATACTTTTAACAAAAACAAAAAAGAATTATTTTTAGTGCAAGTGCGATCATCTAGTGTCGTTTTCAAAACACTTATTTTTGACAGATAATCAAATGTTAAGTACGATAAATTCCAGACAGCACTTAATACTATTTCGGATAAAAAAATAGTGCGATAAAATAGTATTTAGTGCGAAGTGTGATGTTTAGTGTGATGGTTCGGCAAAGCCCTATGTATCTTTTTTGTGGAAGCTCTTTTCAAAAATCTTGTTAATGTAGCTTTAGCATTAACAGTTTATTTCGAACAAATAGCTATATGTTTATCATATATGGGATCTATATTGAAATCTTTAATCCCAAAATACAAATCCTAAAAACCCTAATTCCAAAATCTAAATTCGGAAAATCCAAATTCCAAAATCCAAACTGGACAAAATCCAACCATAAAAAAATCGTACTATGAAACTATGAAATTTTTTTTATGTTTGAATTTTGTCCAATTTGGATCCATCCTTTAAAAATCGCTGTTAAAATGAAAACTAAAATATAAATTGAGAAAATGAAGCAGTTCACTTAATACAACTTTAAGAATATGTTTGATATTACAAAATCAATTTTTACTTATTTTCAACCTTGTTTACATTTGGGGCAAAAACGTACCTTTTTCCACTCCTTTTTCAACCTTCATGTTTACACCAGGATGAAAAAGGTGCTTTTATTCTTGTCAAAATCATGTCAGAACATTCCTACATTACAAATGACACGACGATTTCTTTGCATTTCTTTTTCATTTTGTTCCGATATGTATGAAATTTTATTTTTCGTACGTGTTTTTCTTTTACCATCCAGCTTCCTCCCTTGTCTAAAAATCTTGGAGTAACGTACGTTTTTCCACCAAATGTAAACAAGGTCTTAAAAGTAAATACCCTAATTTCTCTGCGTTTTTTTTTTGTTTAAATGTAGTTGCCATTTCTAATTTTTCCAGTCTAAATTTTTGATGTTTGAATTTTTTGTGAATTGAGATTTTTAAGAAATTAGGGATTTAGTCGCATTTGGATTTTAGTAAAACGGATTTTGTTGGTTTACCTCGTATATGTATTTGCATTGTATGTCAAATTTTCTTTTTTTTTTAATTTTCAAACTTAAATAGTTTTGTCTGAACCATATATGTATATATTTAGTTACATATATGACTAACATTTTTTCGGTTTTTTTTAAACTTCGGGTAGCTATCGAAGAACTAACTTTTAGATCTCCACATTTTTTTTTGGAATGGAGCCATGAAATTTTAACTGCTGATAGGTATCATAAAAATATTAATTTTATTATTTACAACTTTTTTCTGTAGCCCCATCCGTTACGGAGTTACAGCCCCCCAAAGGTTCAAAAAAGCTCTATATTTAAATTGTTATAACACAAGTTGTATAAGATATTTCTTCAATTTGAAAACGCCAAACGATTACTGTTTTATTAGCTTTAAAAATATATATACAATAAATATATACTTTTAGCATACGGTGTCTTAATTTACTGTTATGCGAAACTCAAATTTTGCAAAATTCTTGACTCCTTCTATCTTCCAAACGGTTTAAGTTCGAAACTTAAAATTTCTAACCCCCCCGTTTCGAAGCTGTATGGGGTCAAAAACTAAAAATTTCCTTATTTTTAAACACCTGTAACTTGAACAACTGTTAAAATTTTTTTGAAGTAATATACAAAAATTAAAACTTCAACATTATATTTTTATTTCTATTAACAACTTTTCTTAATAGCATAGGGTTACCTTAAAACTAACGAAAGTGTGGCTTCATTTTTTTAAATTTTTCTAACAAATTTTTTTAACGATTTTTTTGCATTTTTTTTACCCGATAATTTGAAATTGTTGAGGATGATGCGTAGTACAAAAAAATTAAATAAATAAAAAATATAACGGTTGTGAAGAATTCATATTTATATGATATTATTATACATACATGTATAGTATAAATTATTATACATTTGCCGCTTAGTATGAAATGGTACTATAGCATATTTGGAAAAGTTTTGGATTTATAATCGTTATGTGGAAGGTTAGAATCTGCTTTTGAAGAACGTATAAACATATAGTTTGAATATATGTACAACCCATAGTTCTAGAAATTATAAACTTCACCCAAATTATTTTAAAATACTTAAAAATATAATGTTATAAGCAGAGTGACAGGCTATGAATGAACATACTAACGATTCGTACGGTTATCTAAGAGTTGACAAAGGTAACTGTATTCTTCCTCGTTTTTAATTCTTTTCAATGGTATGTTAATCTTATTTAAAAGAAAAATCAATTACTATTCAGTATTTTATCATTTTTCATAATATTTTTTTTAAATTTTTTTATTTAAAAATATTAAATATTATTAAATAATGAATATAAACTAAGATTTAAATAAAACTATATAAAATATTTTCTCACTTCCCATAATTCTATTATATTTAAAATTGTCAATCTAAATCAAAAATTAATATTTAATTTCACGAATAATCTTCTTAAACAATTAAATAACTTTTTCAACATTTTTGAAAAATTTCAGCATACCTACTGACAGGCTTAAACTAACCACTTATAAAATTTCAATATTCCACACCAGTTTCGAATAATAATAACTTTAATTTTGATAGTAATTTTCCTTACAAAAATGAGTCCTTAGAAATTGTAAAAAAATTTTAATTATTTAGGTCTAATTATTGATAGTAAGTTAAACTGGAGTTGCCACATCGATGAAATAATAAAAAAAATTTCCCCATATATATTCATATTGGGAAGATTGCGTAATTTTCTATCAACTAATGCTTTATATGCAATATATTCATCTCACATTAATTCACATATTAGTTATCTAAATCCCATTTGGAGCAGGGCTCCCCAAATCTACTTAAATAAGCTAGAAATTGTGCACAAAAAGTGCCTTAAAATCATTAAAAATCTACCTATTCAATACCCCTCTCATTTATTATACTCTCAACAATATCTTAGTCTTACGAATATAAATAGATATGAATTGCACTGTACTGCTTTTAAAATAGTAAATAACCTGCTGAAACATAACTTTATTCTAAATAGAAGATTAGATATGCACTCGCACAACACTAGAAACAAATCAAATTTTTATCTCTCCTTATTTAGAACCAGAAACCAAAGAAATAATTGTCTATACTATTGCTTAAAAGCCTTCAACAAGCTACCCGAAGATTTGAAAATTCTATCTAACTTCGGCGTATTCAAAAAAAAAAACAAGAACACTTTTAGTCGAAAATTAAAGCATTATACTAACAAAATTAACATAATATATAATTTTATTAACTTTTAATCGGTATACAGTTACACTAACAATAACGTCAAATGACGAATTTTGAAAACCTTAAGTTAAAGTATATTTAATTTGAGTTAAATCCATTAACTCAAATTAATTAAATTAAATAAAAAATTAAAATTTTCTACTATTAAATATAAAATATGTAAATAATTTTATGAAAATTCGATTTTTAATGGATTTTTTTTTTTTTTTTTTTTTTGTACTTTTTTTTATTATAATGTAAAAAATTTTTTTTCTTTTCTTTTGTTTTTTGTGTTTGAAACTCTGTTCATCATTTTTTACACATTATAAGACCACACAGCTCTAAGCTAAGGTCAGAAACTATTTAATTATGAATATATTAAAGTAAATTATTTTTATATAAATTATGTGGAAGAAATAAAGAAAAAAAAAAAAAGTAAAACAATATACAAACCAAATTTAAAAATTTCTTAAAACTAAGGGAATTTTCTTTTCTTAAGTTAAAATCCAATCAAATCCTACATTATATATAGTAGGTGTATAAATATAAAAACTTATTTTATTTATTTTTTTCATTTAAATTGAAAATTAAAAAATTTTATTCATTTAAATTGAAATACTTTGAAATGTCATAATGTTTTTAATGCTATATGTAATTAAATAAATAATAAATTACATACATAGAAAACATGTGAAATATGTATAAATATGTGACTTACAAAACTACATAAGTATCTATAATTATACTTAAATTTAACCTTTACATACTTAAACTATTTATTTATTAAAAAAAAAAATTCGAAATTCCATAATACATATACCTATATATACATAAATGTATCTACTTAATGGTGCAAACATAAAATTTTAGTATCTTAAGCACTAAACATATGTATATTTTTCATAATTTCTTCTTTGTAAAGACATCAATTTTTTTTTTTTATTAATTACTAGTAATTTATAATTTATTTGAACATGTACACACATGCTTAATATCAGGTGCACAACAATTACCTTTTATTTTATATTTACTTCCTATTAGGCTTTAGTTGAACAAAAGATTATACAAAAACAAATCTATAGATTAGATTAGATTATATTTCTAATTTCTTTTTTTTTGGTTTATGTTTTCGTTCCAAAACGAATATTTCTAGTGCTCACATCAAATAAATTATCTTTATATAGATTATAGAAAATAAAAACAATACATATATGCATGTATATAGCTTTGTATATCGTTGTTCTCACTAATTTTAGGATACGTTAAAAAAAAAAATATTAATGTAGGTATATAAGTGAATTTATGTTATATATCGATCTTAAATTCTTTACGCCAGACTTTTTACAAAATGTCATCAGTTGAAAGAAAATAACAAAAAAAAAAATTAAAAATTAAAAATATTCTAAACACTTCAGAACTAAATTAATTTTCCCAAAAAATAAGTCGAAGTATAATTGAAAAGGTCATTTTTCTACTTAAGTGGAGATATTTTTTACTTTAAGTGAAAATTTTTTACTTTAAGTGAAGATATTTTTGTTTTCAATAAAAAATCTTTACTTCAGTAATTTATGTTATATAAATATTTATTATTATATATATATACTTAATTTATGTAATTCATATTACATATATATTTAGACCTGCTGCTTTGCTTTGTACCTATCTGCTATTTATGTATATATACATATACAAGTATATATGTAAATGTATATTAATAATTAATTTTTTACTTTAATTTTTATTACAAATATCTTAACTTAAAATACAAAAATCTTCATTTAAAGCCAAATATTTCGTCACTTGAAGTAAAATATCTTCAATTAAAGTAAAAATGTCTTCACTCAAAATAAATATGCCTTTACTTAAAATAAAAAATGTATAATATTATAATTGCCTGTTATTTTATTTTTACCTCAACGTTTTTGGTTATATATACGAGTATTATGTATAACTCAAGACCAAAAATTGTTATGTTAAAAGTGAAATATTTTCTTCACTTAACTGTAAGATATTTGCGGTATTTTCTTAGACCACGTAAAAAAACTAAACGTAGTATTAGAAAAATACAGGTGTCATTTTTGTTTATATTCGTATGACAAAAAAAAAAAAAAAAAAAATTCTAAAATAAATTATTCGGGGAAACTGCAGCTAACGCAAACGAATAATAACTTTCATATTAAAAACTGATATATAAGTGCGTGTACATACTTAAGTTTTTAAAGTTTATTTTTATATACATACATACTTTGAAAGTTTTTAAATCAGTGTTGGTGCTTTTTTTTTTTTTTCTTTTGTTTTATAACATGAATAAATATATCAGTTTTTTTTTTTTATTTTTATTATTATACTTGTAAATCTATCAAATCAAATATATAATATATACATAATTAAATCTAAAATAAATAATAATTTTTATTTATACAAAAAAAAAAAAAAAAAATTTTTTTTTTTAGGAATCTAAAAGTCAAGGATTAGATCGTGAAAAAAGAAAATTACCTGAAGCAACATTCGCTGGAAAAAATGCTGTTTTAGGTTTTGTTTTTGGTGTAAGTAAAAAAAAAAAAAATTCTGAAATAATTTAAAATTTGTATTTTTTGTTTTTTTTTTTATTGCTATATTCAAAATTCATTTTAACTGATTATATTTAATAATATTTTCTTTAAGAATCTATTTTAGGAATTCTTCTATATATATACTTATGCACATATAATTAACGCACATTTAAAATTATTTAATTTATTTATTTTTTCATTTCTACATTTATATATATACATACTATTTACAAATTAACAATTCTACAAATCGATATCAAATATTTATATTGGGAACTTAATAATAATATTATATCAACAATTATATTATTTATATAAATTATAAAAGTATTTACATATATCTGTTATACACTTGAGCATATACTTAATATAATATAGGCAAAAAAATTGATTTTACATTACAACACTTAATTTAAATTTTTTTTTTATAAATAATTTATGTTTTAATTTAAACTTTACAGAAGAACCCTCTGTCTGTGAGTTTTAAAAAAATTACATTTTTTTAATATTATTTTTTATATTTTGAATAAACGTCTGATAAACTGAATTTAATCATTTTAAAATCACAGTTTTGTAAACTTTATTTCTTATGAAAACTATAGATTACTTAATTTACTTACTTAATAATAAACTTTTTATGTACACAATATATGTATACATAATACATTTTAAACATTAAAACTTTTTTCTTTACATTGGCTGGAATGCATAAAATTGATCTAGAACTCAAATCTCAAATTTTCAAAGAAAATCTGCGAGATCAAATCCACTTGGTCAAATGCAAAAAAAAACAGGGGTTGAACTCAAATCTATAATTTTTTCAAACAAAATCTACGCGTTCAAGAATAGTTTTTGTTTGAAAAAGTAAGATTTGAGCTCAAGGTCAGTTTTATGCATTTGACCACTTATCTCCATTTGACCACTTATACATTTGACCACTTATCTGATTTTCGTTGAAAATTTAAGTTTTGAATTCTAGCTCAATTTTATGTATTCGGCCTATTGTTTCATCACTAAACTAAACTTTTTTAGAAAAAACAAAACAAAAATCATTAAAAAAATATATATAAAATACATACAATCCATTTTTTTTTTTTTATTACTATCTTTAAACTTTTTTTAAATAGCTGGCACAAGTGTATAGCTTTTCCAATAATTTTTTACTTGTAACAACTGCTTTACTATTTTCATTTAAAAGCATAGTTGGCATACCGTAGGTACTACTATACTATATATATATAGAACTCTTTTTTTTACATGTTAGATTTTTGTTGGTTTTTCAAAAAAAAAAAAAAAAATTCTTTAAACATTAAACATTAAACACATCTTTATCTACACATTTATTTTATTCAATATTTTTTCTATTTCTTTTATTTTTTCTTCACATTTCTTTTTAATTCACAATTAAATCAAAACTGCTTTCTATATATTATATTTTATTAATTTTAATTAACGATAAAAAACAAAAAAAAAAAAAATCAAAAACAAAAAACATTTTTTTTTTAAAATCAATAATTTCAAAAACAGAAAATCGACAGTGTCCTCGATTCTAAAATTCGCTTCCTAGATCAATTAGATAAAACCAATATACAAAAAAATGCTCAATATAATATTGTTGTACCGAAACCTATTAATAATTTACAAGGATTAATACAAGCTGTTATATCACCAAAAATTCAAGGTATCGGAAGTTTAGTTAGTGATATTACAAGTGGTGTTTTAGGTGGTATAACAAGTTTAAGTGGATCATCATCTGGTAATGGTAATGGCGGTAATGCTGGTCTCGGTAATATTGTATCAAAAGTAATTAATTTATCTGGACCAATATTATCAGGATCTTCAGGTGGTTCAACAACAGAAGCTCCTGGTACATCTGATGAATCCGGATATTAAAATTTATAAATTTTGAAAAAAAAACATTAAATTAAAAATGTAAAAAAAAAAATTTAAGTAATTTAAATATGTACTTACACTATGCTTAATGCCAATTAAAATGTAAAATAAAATATATGTATATATACATATATGTATATGTATAAAATTTAATCACTCAAACTGGTTTAATCACTTAAATTTGATTTACAACGTCAATGCATTAGCATAGTGTAACATCTAGCTTAAATTTTCTTTTTAAATTACTTTACTATACTTATTACTATTAATATACATATACATACATACATACATACTTTCATATGTTTAATGTATGATCTAAAAATACTTAAATTTTCTAATTTTGTTTTTCTCAAATGATAGAAAACAAAAAATTTAATATGATTAAAAAATTGTATCATTCGTTCGTACCTTATCCACATTCATTTCATATTCATAAAATTTAAGGTACCTACATACCTATACATACTCTTTCATTCGTTTTGCTAAAGCATTATAATAATAATATAGGCACTTAAAAAAATCATTCTTTTAACAAAATGGTTAGAATTTAGAATTAAAAAAAACTCTATTATACCTACATATTATTCACTATTCCAGTTAAAAAAAAAATTTTTTTTATTTTTTTTTTTTTTATTTGAAAAAAATCTGGTCAAAATTATTTTGTATTTTTTTTTTTTTTTAGAAAAATAGATTTAAGTTTTTACTATTATGTAAAAAGAAAATATTAAAAAAATATATAATATATACATACGTATATGTATTGTGTTTTTAATGTATAGGTAATTAGGAAATTATATAGAACTTAATTTTTAAAAACAAAAAAAAAAAAAACAAAAAAATTATATATATATGTATACTTCTGTTTTGACAATTATTGCATAAAATGATACTTAAAAATTTTTTTCCAATTCTTCCAAAATCAAAATGTTACATGTACAAATCAATCAAATGTTTCAATTAACAATTCGATGCTCATACAGAAATTAACACACATTATGATTTCCATAATAATGAAACTTACAAAAGACGACTTTTTTCATTTTATTTCCAATCACTCTTCTAAAACAATTTATGCATCAAATTCAGTTATATATGAATAAAAAGGGAAGAGAAAAAAAAATAGCCTTATACACAAACACACACACACGCACACATGCTCTTAATTCACTTCTTTTTACATTTTATATCAAAATTATTATTAACTTAAGCCCATATATCAATGTAATCCATATTTTTTTGTTTATTTAAAACTATTTTTATCTAACACAAATGTTTATTTTTATTTTACCTTACCATCCCTAAAAGGGAATTAAATTTTGTAATCCATTAATTAGGTATCAAGTTCTATACTATAAATACTATAATTATTTTTAATTAATTCAATTTCAAAATTCAATATACAGTGAAACTTCTATAACTCGAATTTTCTAAATGTTCGGAAATTGGTTCAAATTAAAAAGAAAGAGACCAAAAAAAAATTAGACAAAGCATAATTAAATTAATTTTTTCTTTTAAAGATAAATATTTTAATTTTCTACCTGACATTTTAATTTGCAACGAACACAAAAAATATGTTATTTGCCTGAATTGAATGTTTATAACTGTCAAATATGTAAACATGTGCAAGTTATGTTAGGTACCTAAACATGCATACATGTGAAAAATAATGATGAAAACTAAAACAGAAATGAGAGGATGATAACAAAAAAAAAAAAAAAAAAAGAATAACAAAAGTTATATATTTGTTTTCAATTTAATTCAACAAAAGTTCGGGTTAAGGAAACTTTTTACTCAAAAGCGAGTAAGAGAAAAGTTCGAGTTAAAGAGATTTTTGAATTAAGGGAAACTAATTTATTCAAGCAATTGAAACAAAATTTTAAATGCATCAAAATAGTTCGAGTTCAGGAGAAGTTCGAGTTTAGGAAGGTACAAGTTAGGGAAGTTCCACTGTAATATATTAAAATATCAAATTATGTAATAATGTAAAGTAAAAAAAAAAAAAATTTGTTTTATCAATAAATAATATATTATTTAATTTTTTTTTTTTAATAAAAGAAAATATCCTAAAAGTGTCAAAATGAGGACTACAATATTAGTTGTTGTTTTGTTTATGGTTGATTTTGTTTTTTTTTTTTTCGCTTAATTTTCCTTTAATTTTTGTATAAAAATTGTATATATTAGTTTTTAAGAAATGAAAAAATGGATACTTGTTATTTTAAAAAAAAAAAAAATTCAAAAAAAAAAAATATATAAATAAATAAAATATTGTAAACTAATTTTTAATTTATAAATAATAAAATAATAATTTTGTAATAACTTTGTAATTATATGGATAAAAAAAAAAAAAAAACATGAAATGAAAACACAAAAAAAAAATGAAAATTTATTTTTTATAAAACAAAATAAAAACTGTGTTTTAATTTATATTACCTAATTTAATTTTTAATATCATTGCACCTTAACCTTAAATACTTTAAATATGTATAGTATTGAAAAGTACTGCACCTTAAGTATAGTATTGAAAATTCTGCACTTTAAACAGAGGTTTTGGAAGAAGAAGATGAAGAATTTAATTTTTAAAAATAATTTAGTTATTTAAAACAACGGCAAAATACGATAAAAAAATCAAAAAATTTACAAAATTTCTGTTCGAAGCAAATATAAGATGAATATGTCGAGTCTAAATACAGTTTTTTATTTTAGTGTATTCCACTGCCAACACAGTCATTTCCTTTTCAGGCGTGGCTGTAAATGTCGTAAGGGATAATTGCTACGACGTATGTGGGGGGATTCGAACTCACCCTCCCTCGGTGTTTACAATGTATTTCATAAGGTCTTATCAACTAGGTTACCAAAGTCCTTAAAAACAGTTCATTTAATATATTTTAAATTTTTACACTTTTCAGGTTCTTTTGTTTACACTTTTCAGGTTCTTTTGTTTTTTTAAATTAAATTTTTCCATAATTTAATAATTTTTTTTAAATTTAAAACTGCATATTTTAAATGAAAAAATATATAGAAAAGAAATTAGTTATATATGTTTTATTAAATTTCCTTATAATTCCGAATTTTTTTGTTTGCTATAAAGATTTACGAAACGGGCTATTCAAATTTTAGTTATATTTTTAATTTTTGGAATAATAACATTCAAAATTAAATAAAAATTTTTATTTCTATTTTTAAACTAAATTAAAAACTTTCTGAAAAAAAAACAACTCATTTCAAATAAAAAATTTAAAACGATTAAAAACCAATAAACGAAAAGGACTTTAAAAATCAAGACATTATAAGAACATTTATTTGAATCCTTGATTTAATTTTCAAAATTTCAAAAATTAACATCCTCATTTTCTGTTATTTTGGGATCTAATTTTGTTATGAAATAACGCACTTCAAAATTCTTTACATGAAAATAATATAACATCTCGTCCGTTAACATAACAAATCATACATGTATATATAGCCTCAAATACTATGGGTATTCACAATAAATAAATTAGCATTAATATAATTTTACAATTTTTTATATAATATGTAGGCAATGAATAATTTCCTATATAGTGGCTAATCTTTAAAAGTCTAATACAGCTTAATACACAAAAAAACGAGGAAGAGTGCAGTAGAGTAGACTATGTCAACTCTGGAATACCCGTATGAATGAATACAATATAATATAATGAATATAATATATCACGTTTCTATATAACTTGATCATCTTTTAAACAATTTCAGATGTTTTAGTACCGACGTTATAACTACCGAGATATACTTATGTAAATTGTGAAGTTGTAATACAGCTACCCAAATCTATTGCACCAGCACAACTAATTTTTACAAAAGTTGTTGCCATAAGACTTGATCTTCATTTGCAAGATTGCAGACGCCTAGCTTCATTAATTTCCAAGAGGTGCAAGAAGCCTGAACCGGCTGCTCTAGACCAATCTAAGTTTAGAAAAGTTTTTGGCATGTAACTCGGCACCTCTTCACAAAATTTGAGATACCTAGCTTTAATAGACACTGACTTATTTACATTTAAAAAGAGAAGTTGTATAGCAGCTACTCGCACCTGTCGCCCCAGCACAACCAAATTTTACAGATGTTGTTGTTCTGTAACTCGACACGATTTTGCAAAATTTGAGATACCTAGCTTCAATAGATACTGAGTTATTTCTATATAAAGAAAAAAATTGTATGGCAGTTACTTGAACCCAGCGGCCGAAAAAGCTGGATTTAAATAGCGAAACTAATAATTTATCAAAAGTGACGTAAAAAAATGTTTAGCCTCCTAGCTCTTTTATTTTTTTGAATTATCGTGCGGGCGAGCGGATGTACAAGGCTTAATCGACTCAGATTTCGATTCTGAGCCGATCCATACCTTTGACACTAAATCTAACTCGACTCCTTTAAGGTGTCACAAACGTAAAGGCAAATTTATTATACTTTTGAACATTGTTCATGCAGTATAATGAACATAGTTCATACAGGTATAAAGATACTGTAAATACATTTGAAAGGAGCAAAAGAGTGAAAGGCGATACAAAAAGAAATTTTAATAAGATTTTTTTAACAAAAATTGGATTTAAACATTTGTTATTTTAGAAAAGTGGAATATATCTCTTAAAATTATTTATGTGGTTTTATTTCATTTTTTTGGGCGCTTTGTATAAAATAATGCTCTAATAAATTTAATGAAATATATAACCTCAAACTAAAAATAAAACACTTCAATAAAATTGGGTGGTCTTATCTCATTAAAAATAAATTACTTATATATATCTTAACAATATATTATAATGTTTTTTTTCATTTTTTTCAATTATAATGCTGTCTTATCTCCTTGGCTGTTATATCGTTTCATTTTTTAAAATACTTCAGTTATAGATATATGCAGATAATATATTTTTATTATTTTCATTTAAAAAATTAAAAACTTAAAAAATTTATTAGAATATATTAATATTGTATCTAATTATTTTGTAATGTACAAAATAGACGCAACTTTTATACCTATACGCTCCACAAAGCGCTTTTAATTTTCTTTCATCTGACTAATTGCGCTGTACTTTAATCAGAATTCTGTCAGTCGCTGATTCAAATCTATAGATCAGATCATATCCAAATAAATAATATAACAATTTTTATAAAATTATTAATAGTATAAGTGATCCTAACCTGATTATGATCATATCTAAAATACAAAGGATCATATCTGAACAGCCATAAAATATATATATTAATTATGTATTAATATACCTACTAGATTAGATTATATTAGATTATTGTTTAAGAGGTGATTTTAAGTATGTGTCCTGAAGTTTCTTATTCTTCTTGACAGAATCTGCTCTCCTCATTCTCTATTCCACAATTTCCTTTAACCTCTCCTTTACTCGGAATTGTCCTTGTAATAGATCGGTATAAAATAACTATGTATATATATATAAATAAATAACTTATTTTCTTTTATTATCATATAAACCCGATTGTCATATACGAGTATGTACATATATATATATATATAGAACAAACAAGGTAGAATGTAAACCAACGGTTTTTAAAAGCGCACATTTCCAAAACTCAATACAAACTGTTTAAAAGTGTGACTTACACAAAAATTTGAAAATTTCATGTAATACATTTTCACATAACGGTAAATTTAAATAGTGAATTACAAAATATTACATAATTTTGATATTGTTTTATATAGATAATAAAATTTTTGATCTTCTGACGGTTTTAGGTTGCCAAACTTTTACGCAGAGCCTGAGATATATACAACTGAAAATGGGGCTTTTTCGCAATTTTGAAGAGCTGCAACTTTGGAACCCTTTACAACTAAAATAAACCTTTAACTACGTAAAAATATATTACAGTAGCTTTAATTTTTATATATTGCAGAAGTAAAATATGTACAGGTTCCTAAGTTACAGGTGTTTAAAAATAGCAAATTTTCAATTTTTAAGCCCTAATAGTTCATAAACAGGGGGTGGTCCAAAAAAATTTTCTGAGCAAACTTAAACTAATTCTAAAAGTTCTTTCTTGCCTCAAAATTGTAAGCCTCTATCTAGAAGCGTGCCGGAGTTATGAAAGTAGAAAAATCATGCAAAATTTGGTTTTCACATAACGGTAAATTTAAACACTAAATTTAAAAAAATTGTATAATTTTGATATTAATTTACAAAGATAAAAAAAATAGCTGTCGAATGACGTTTTCAGATTGAAAAAATCTTAAGCAGAACTTAAGATATATGCATTTAAAAATAGGGCTTTTTCAAAGTTTGAGGGGCTGTAACTCCGTAATGAGGGGGGCTACATGAAAAAGTTGTTCAACAGAATTATTTTTTTTATGAGAGCTACCCATGGTTAAAATTTTTTTTCTCTATCTTTAACGGTGTAGAAGTTTTGTAAACAGACGGACGGACAGAGTGAAACTAATAAGCACATTTTTTCAAAATTTTTTTGGAAATGTGCTAAAAATAGTTTTGAATTGGGTAACTTGATTTTAGTTTATATCCAGCTTCAATTCAGTGTTAATTTTTATACCCATATGACCATATGTTCAGGGTATACTAAATTTGCCTTTACGTTTGTGACACCTTAAAGAAGTCGAGCTAGGCTCAAATGTAAGGATCGGCGCAGAATCGAATTCTGAGTCGATTAAGCCATATACGTTTGTCCGTCCGTCCTCACGATAACTCAAAAAATAAAGGTGCCTGAAATTTTTTTATGTTCCTTTTGCAAAATTATGTTAGTTTCGCTATTTAAACCCAGCATTTTCGACCAGCGCATTCGAGTAGCTACCATACAACTTCTTTCACTATATGGAATTCTTAAAAATTTATATAAAATGATTAATAATTAATATAAGCATCAAATTATTCTTATAATATTTTTGTTTCAATTTCTTATGTATACACTGTAACAATTCATATAACTTATAATTTTAACTTTTACGTAATTTTAAAAAAACAAAAAAGAAAACATAATTAGGTATACAAATAATTTACTATAGAAACCATAATAATTATTGTCATCTATGTTAATACAAATCAAAACACCATCAAATATACTTTTTAAAAAATTGTTCATTAAGTATAAGAAAAATAATTAGTTCTTCATGCTCTACTTATTGATTTCTTTTACACTAAATATTAGTTTTTTAAGTTTCACTTGTTATTTTTTTTTTTGCTTACCCCAGGATACAGTACAAAATTTTAATAGTACCTACTGATAGATATACATTTAAATTTAATTTGTATTATATAATAATAATATTAATTGTTATGTATTTTAAAAAAAAAATTTTAGTTTCAAATAGACGTAGTTATACCTAAAATATTTTAGAAATTATGTATAATGTGTAAATTTTTCTATTCACAGTACAGGGTTTTCCAATTTGATACAATTAAATTCTGAAAAAGCATCATTAAAATGGCCTCCACGACTTCCTTTGCAGAAACGAATTTGATTAACCCAATTTTCGAGCACTTTTTCCACTAAATCAAGTCGTACGTCATGAATAGCACGTTCAATATTGACTTCTAAAGCTTGAAGAGAGTCTGGTTTATTGCTAAAGACCAACGACTTCAAATAACAACACAAGAATTAGTCTAATGGTGTTAAATCACAACTTCTTGGAGGCCATTCAATGTCAGAATTTCTTGAAATAATCGAATCTCCAAACTTTTCTTGCAATAATTCGGTTGTTGCACGTGCTGTGTGGCACGTAGCTCCGTCTTGTTAGAACCAAATGTTATCAAGATCAACTTCTTCCAATTTCGGCCATAAAAAGTTGGTTATCATCGATCTATACCACTCTCCATTGACAGTAACGGTATTACCAGCTTTATTTCGAAAGAAGTACGGTACGCTGATTCCACCAAACCAAAAACCACACCAAACTGTCAATTTAGGTGAATGGAATGGTTGATTATGAATAATTTGTGGATTTTCTTCGCACCAGAATCGACAGTTTTGTTTATTTATCGCACCACTCAGATGAAAGTGAGTCTCATCTAAGAAGATGATTTTCTTAAAAAAATCGTAATCGTTTTCAAGTTGTTCCAAGACAAAATCATCAAATTCACGACGTTGACGGTGGTCCATGATGAAATTGTAAACATTACTGAATACAATGAAAAACAAGGTAGAATGTAAACCAACGGTTTTTAAAAGCGCACATTTCCAAAACTCAATACAAATTGTTTAGAAGTGTGACTTACACAAAAATTTGAAAATTTCATGTAATAAAAAAAAACTTGCAAATAGGAAATTTTTGAGATTTTGAGGGGCCGTAAGTCCGGAATCCTATATAACTAAGAAAAGCTGTTAACACACGTAAAAATATATTATTGAAGCTTTAATTTTTATGTCTTGCCGAAGAAAAGTTTTTACAGGTGCCTAAGTTACAGGTGTCTAAAAATAGCAAATTTTCAATTTTTGAGGCGTAATAACTCTTAAAGAGGGGGCGTTACCAAAAAATTTTCTGAGGAAACTTATACTAATTCTAAAAGTTCTTTCTTGTCTCAAAATTTCATGTTCCTATCTAAAGGGGTGCCGGAGTTATTCAATTCAATTCAATTTATTCTCCCAAATATCAATCATATTTACATTATATACTTATTACTTAAATTATTCAGAGTTTAGACATTTTTGTTATAGTCTTTTCAACTGAGTTATTTACATTTTTACATAATATATTACATTTATTTATTTAATAATTTCAAGGAAAATGGAGATGAAACAAAAACCTTATCTGAAAATTTTGTTATTAATAAAACTTAAAGCTAGTTAATTATACTACTTAGCCTAATTTAATTCAATATGAAAAATATATCTTAGTTCTATCAACGTTTTGGAATTTTACAATTTTATTCAGTTTTAAAGAAAATATTTTAATATTTATTTACTATTAGATTTTTTTTTTTTTTTTTTTTTTTTTTTTTTTTTTTTTTTTTTTTTTTTAAACACAGGAATACAGGAATGTAACAAGAATTATTTTTAGTGTTATATTGCGAGAGTTAGCTCTTTAATTATCTTTAATTTTACGTTTGAAGATTTCTAATTAGTACATTGTCTGAGTAGCATAATTTATCAGAAAATGTTTCTATTATGTTATTAATTTTTTCGCCAATGAATTGCATACCAGCTTTGTCGTGTAGTTTTTTAGTTGAGAAATGAAAAGGTAAATTATACATTAATTTTAGTAGTTTGTTTTGTAAGATTTGTAGTTTATTTATGTGGCAATTTGCACAATGACCCCATACTGGTGCACCGTATGTCATTATTGGAATGAAGATGCCTTTTAGAATAATCATCTTGTTATCTGTGGACAACGTGGATCTGCGATTTATAAGCGGGTAAAGTATTTGGATAGTTTTATTAATTTTGTTGACGGTTTTACTAATGTGAAGTTGAAATGTTAGTTTTTTATCCAGATGTATACCAAGGTATTTGACAGAATCAGCCCAAGGAATACATTGCTGGTTCATAATTAAATTATTTTGGGGGACATAACAGTTTTTACGCTTGCGAGTAAAGAAGACAGCATTTGATTTTTCTGCATTTGCAGAGATTTTCCATTTATAAAAATAATTTGTGAGTGTATTTAATGCCACTTGCAATTTGTTTTCTATATCTTTAGCTAATAAATCTGCAGTAAATATGGCTGTGTCGTCAGCAAAACTGGATATGAGACAGTTTTGTACTATAGGCATATCACTTGTATATAAATTGTATAGCGTGGGTCCTAGGACAGATCCTTGGGGTACGCCAGCAGGAACGTGGTTTAGGTCAGATGTGGTTTTGTCTATGTGAACTCGGAAAAATCTGTTATGTAAAAAGCTTTTAATAATTTTAATTAAGAACATAGGTACACGATATGTATAGAGCTTGTGTAGCAGTCCTTTATGCCAAACAGAATCGAAGGCTGCCTGGATGTCTAGAACAACCAGTCCTACCGACTTACTGCTTTGTAGGCTTGATTTGACAAAATTTCGGACTCTCAATAATGGGTGAGCTGTGTTGTGCCCAGCTCTAAAGCCAAATTGCTCATTTGGTAATATGTTGTGTGTTTTCACAAAATTTTCAAGTCGAGTTTTAATTAGTTTCTCGAATATCTTGGAAAAGTGATTTAATAGACTAATTGGTCTGTAACTTTTGGGATCATCTCGTGGCTTGTTTGGTTTAGAAATGGCAACGATTTTGGCTTCTTTCCAGGGTTGGGGGAAGTATCCTGTTATAAGACATGTATTTAGAATGAAAACTAGATATTTTATTGCTCTATTTGGTAAATTTTTTAAACAAGTATTGGATATGTTATCTACACCAGGCGATTTCTTTCTTTTTAGCGATTTTATGATGTTAATAACTTCTACCTCTTTTATTTCTTCTGAGCCCTCAGTAACGTTTTCATTATCTTCAATCACTTTACATGACTCATCTACTATAATTTTTGTAATATCATCGCTAAGATCATTCGTTTGTATATGTTTGTCTAAGAAGCATTTGGCTAATAAGTTTGCCTTTTCTACTTTTGAGACGTAAACTTTGTTATTGCATTTTAAGGGTGGGATATTTTGGTTGCTATTTTTAATAACTTTAGTTATTTTCCAGAATGGTTTGGAGCATTTGTTTAAGGACTTAAGCTTGTTACTCCATTGCAAATTTCTGAAAGTATTAATTTCATGTTGTATTTTTTCATTGAAGAACCTAAGTTGAGCTTTGTGTATCAAATTACGACTTCTAAGCCAATTTCTTTTTATGCAATTACGCTTTTTAATAAGAACAATTATTTCTGAAGGAAGTTGTGTGCTGTAAGGTTTGCATTGCTTTCTAGGGACCGTCAAATTAATTGCTTCAGCAATTTTATTATTTAAGAAGCATATCATGTTATCTATCCTGGACTGATAGGAAACTGATCTGCTTATATGATTAGTTTTTTTGAATTCCGCGTCAATGTGCTTTTTAAACATTTTCCATTTAGCATTTGAGTAATCTAAATAGGAATGTTCGACTGCACTGTAGCTGGTAGAAATCTTTAGTAAAACCGGGAGATGATCAGACGATAGATCAGTTATTGCCCTTGGTTGTGAAGCAAGTTCTGGTGAGTTTGTTAAGAATATGTCTAGAGTTGAAGGCTTGCTTTTACTACTTGTCGTTATATATGTTGGTTCTGGTGAAAAAAGTATCTTAAATTTATTAATTGTAATTAAGTTGTTTAGGATGTTGCCCCAACAATTAGCCCTTGCACAACCCCAAAATTGATTACGACAGTTTAAATCACCGCCCAAAATATATTTACATTTTATTCGTGAAAATTTGAGAATATCAAATTTGAACATTTGTTTTATATGCAATAAATTTTTTTTTTCCTTTTCTATTACTTTGCAGTTGGTATTTAAGCAAGTGGCAGAGTTACCAGGGAAATAGGTTGCATAGATTTGAAATTTTTTATTGGTTTCATCGTTGATTTCTATTTCAATTCCTAAATTTTCTATAACATGTGTATTTAAAATTGGTAATAAGTTGTGTTTTATCGTTTTCTTAATAACAATGGCTACTCCCCCTCCTTTTTTAATATTTCTATCATTTCTATGCACTACAAATAGCGGATGATAAAATTTTTTATTATAATCTAACCAAGTCTCACTTAAAAGACTAATATCAACATCATTAGCAATTAAAAAATTAAAAAATTCAATAGATTTGTTTTGAATTGCTCGGGCATTCCAAATTAGTATATTTATTTTATTAACAGATTTAACCATTAATATTATATAAATATTTAACAGTCAATTCTGTTATGACTTGAAATTGTTCTTGTTTATTAGTACATTTACTCAGTTTATTAAGTAAGTCAATAGTTAAAGAGTTAATCTCACTTACAGTGAATAAGTTGTTAATATTATTGTTAGTGGTATTATTTAGTTGCTGGCTACAATTAATACTACTTACAAAATTATTATTATTGCTGCTATTGTTGTTACTGCTACAGTTGCGTTTTGATATTAAGCTACTCCAATTTATTTGTGTTGTTGTTGGGAGAGTATTACAATTATTGAGCGAAGTACTGCTATTTTTGCTATTTCTTTTTTGCATAGCAGGAAAGTTATCATTATAGTTGTTGTAAGCATTGAAGTTTGTGTTATTTTTATTAGATTGATAATTAACATTTGCATTATCTGCTCTAATACTCACAGCCTTTTTACCACTACGCTTGTTTAGGAGATTTACATATGATGCTCTACATGGACAAGAGAGGTCTGAAGAGTGGTGATTCCCGCTGCAGTTTGCACATTGTAGATTTGTTTTATTTTCACATGTGGCAGTTTTGTGATTTTTGGAACAGTAAGCACATGATGTTGCTATATGACAGTGGCTAGAACCATGACCGTACAGTTGGCAATTATGGCATTGTGTTAATTTATTTTGTGATTTCGTTTTATATTCCCACCTTACTTTTGTGTGATTTATGTAACAAAAATCTTTTTTTAATTCGTGTAGAGTGATAGATTTATTTTCAAAATAAATCACGTACATAACAATGTTAAAGTTAAATTTTGTAATCTTTTCAATAATTTTGACTTCAATACATTTGAGATTCATATTAAGCAAAAGATTTTTTACTTCCTCGCAAGGCACTCTATCCAAACCGGATAAAATCACTTTATATGGTTTTGTGTATTTAGTGGCATAAGTGAAAAACTCAAAGCTGTTTGATTTTAGTAACTCACAAGTTTTTTTGTATGATTCATCAGATTTTAGGTACACTTTGATTCCGATAGATATACTTTTAATATGGTAGTCGACTATTTCGGATTTTTTCATAAAACTATGAATACAACTAGCATTTTTTTTTAGTATTGTTATAGGAGGAATAGATTTTATTGTCTCCTTAATTTCTTCATCAGCAATATCCACAGTTTCAATTTCTTTTTCATTTGCAACAGTTTGCAAAGGTAAGAAATAATTATTGTTTTCGGTATTATTGTTATTATTGTTTGTAAGTGATTTATTTTCTTCTTTTTTTTTTTTTGTCATTGTTTCTTCTTTTGTTGCAGTTTCCGCAACAGTATTGTCAGAACGCTTACGTTTACAACTAATTTTATTATTTCGTAATACGATTTTTAAGAATTTATTAATCAAGCCGATACAATTTAACGAAGTGCACTCTATGCAAGCATAAAGAGAACTCGTGCCGGAGTTATGAAAAAAGAAATTTCATGCAAAATGTGGTTTTCACATAACGGTAAATTTAAATCGTAAATTACAAAATATTACATAATTTTGATATTGTTTTATATAGATAATAAAATTTTCGATCTTCTACCGGTTTTAGATTGCAAAACTATTACGCAGAGCCCGAGATATATACATCTGAAAATGGGGCTTTTTTACAATTTTGAAGAGCTGCAACTTTGGAACCCTTTACAATTAAAATAAACCTTTCACACACGTAAAAATATATTATTGTAGCTTTAATTTTTACATCTTGTAGAAGTAAAATGTGTGCAGGTTCCTAAGTTACAGGTGTTTAAAAATAGCAAATTTTCAATTTTTAAGCCCTAATAGCTCATAAACAGGGGGTGGTCCGAAAAAATTTTCTGAGCAAACTTATACTAATTCTAAAAGTTCTTTCTTGCCTCAAAATTTCAAGCTTGTATCTAGAAGCGTGCCGGAGTTATGAAAGTAGAAAAATCATGCAAAATTTGGTTTTCACATAACGGTAAATTTAAATACTAAATTTAAAAAAATTGTATAATTTTGATATTAATTTACAAAGATAAAAGAAATACCTGTCGAATGACGTTTTCAGATTGAAAAAATCTTAAGCAGAACATAAGATATATGCATTTAAAAATAGGGCTTTTTCAAAGTTTGAGGGGGTGTAGCTCCGTAATGGGGGGGGCTACATGAAAAAGTTGTTCCACAAAATTATTTTTTTTATGAGACCTACTTATGGTTAAAATTTTTTTTCTCTATCTTTAACGGTGTAGAAGTTTTGTAAACAGACGGACGGACGGACGGACAGAGTGAAACTAATAAGCACATTTTTTCAAAATTTTTTTGGAAATGTGCTAAAAAAGACAGATCATGACATATTACAAATGGCCGAAACGTCACTTAGAAATCATATCACTCAAATTGGAAAACCCTATACAAATCGATTTTTAAAAGGAATAATATATACATAAACCAAAAAAATTTTTAAATTTAAGTGTTATCAGCAGAATACAGAAATTAATTTCAAAGTTTACATTAAAAATATAAAGATTGTGAAGCTTTAGAAAAAAAAATGTACTTTTGATATACAACTTTAAATCACTAAACGATGCCTTTTAATGCTACCAAAAAAATATAGTTTGAATTACTATAATGAATACCCAATTTCTTTAAGTTTGTAAGTACAAGTACAAGTAAGTACCAAAAAAAAAATTATTCAAAAAATCAGCAATGTTCTTAATATTGAAAGAACCTGTTTTTAATAAAAAAATGGCGAATAGAAATGCAAATAATCTTTAAATAAAACGTTTATACAATAACATTCTTTAGATTTCTTAAATCTTAATTGAATGTCCAGAATTCTGTCTTCTTTGTTTTGCTATAATCAATATTGTAAACATATATCTACGTTTTAAAATCTCAATAAAATTGAATGGAGTTGGTTTTTTATTACCTTAGTTTTAGAATAAATAAACTCATATATAGGTTCGAATCCTGATAATTGCTTTAAAATTAAAATATTAAAATAATATTAATTTCTAACGGTTTCCGAGATAACGACCTTCAAAGTAAACGAATCTTTTATGTTATACAGGGGCAAATATGTTGTTATTTCTTTAAAAAGTTAACAAAATTACTTTGAAGGCCGTTATCTCGGAAAGCGTTAAAAATTGACCTCCCCCTCCAGAACACTTTTTTGTTTGTTATATGAACTTCTGCTTCTCTATCACTTCTTTTCTTTGTGACCTTTGAGTTCGGGAAACTCTGTATATTTATATTTTTAAAGCTAATGCAGCTTTCGTTTGGCGGTTGAAATTAAGTTGAAGATATACCTTATAGGACTTGTGCTATAATAATTTAAATATAGGGTTTTTTTTAATTTTGGGTACCTGTAGCTCTGTAACAGGTGAGGCTACAGAAAAAAATTGTTTCACTTAATTAATTTTTCTGCGATGCCTATATTCTTAGTTAAAATGGCATTGCTTTACTTCAGCGTAGAGATTTTCTAAACAACGAAACAGACACGGACAAACGGACAGAGTAAAATTAATATAGACACATTTTCTCCAAGTTTTTTTGAAAATGTACTAAAACAAAATTGTACTTCTTTCGATAGAAATTAAGCGCTAGTCTCATACATTTTGAATAAAATCGTTGTACTAAATTAAAACATTTAACACTTATTAGTATCACTAATCACTTAAAGCTAATACTTTAGGAGTTATGATAGGATTATGAAAAAACGACACCCTGAGCATTTTATTGCCAATATCTTATATTATCTAAATTTAACTTTTTACTTACATATATATATATTAAATTTCTGTCCTTTTCTTTTTTTGTTTTTTATTAAAGAGTCGTCAAAGTATAAATGTATTTTCGTTTAACAGAAGATGAAGGACTTATTCTTTATTTTTTTGATTATTATAATTTTTCAATTCATCAAATAATTGATTGCAAAATTTTTATAGTGTTGTCAGCAGCAAAATAAAATCAAAAATATTAGTATACAAAACTTGTTCGGTTGTCCGAACTGACATTTCCTTTGAATCTATATGCTCGAGCTAGCAAATTATAATTTGTCCTATACCAAACTAAAATTTTCTTTTCATATTTAAGAATTGTATTTATAATATTAAATTAGTAGTATTTAAATGGTCATCAATACCATAAATTATATGATTTTTATAATTTAAAATAGTATTTTAACCTTAAAATGTACAAATATAATATTTAATATAAGTTTTCTTTTGTTTATTTTACAGCAAAATATTGGAATACAAATTGATGATTCGCAATTAAGAATTAAAAGACAAACAAAAAAAATTGATGATGATGTTCCAGATCTTAGAAAAGATGGTATGGTATCATTGGACGTGCCTGATCAATTATTCAGTCAATCTTTTACAACTGTTACAAATTTATCTAAAGTTATTGGAAACTTTATGCTGGTAAATTAAAAATATTACATAAATTTTTGTTTTAAACAAATACTTAATTATTTCGTTATGTCCATTTGTTTAAAAACTCTGACACCGTTTGTTGAAATAGATAATTAATCGTAAAATCAATATAAGTTATATAACTAAAGTTCTGCTGATATTTTTTTTTAAATATTTGGAAAGACAAATATGTGGTTAGAAGTAGGAGGTAGATCTTTGCTATACATAAATACTACTCATATATGTAAATATTTTAAGCTAAAATCTTAAAAATGAAGAACTTTGAGAGGGGGAACATTGAATAAAACATCTTCTAAAGTGAAGGGACTTGGACAATGGACCATCATTCGTTTCTTTATTGTCTTGCTGTATTTATAGTTACAAAAATGACATATTCTTTGTAAAAACAGACAAAAATTTCAATGGTGAATAATTCCTAGCATATAAACAGTTATAGTAATAAACAGTTAAAGTAATAAACAGTTATACATATAAACCCATATAAACAGTTATAGTAATCTCAAAATCTTTTATTAAAAGTGAAAATAATTTTGAACCTATATAGACTTATATAGACTTAACCAAAAATCTAATAGTATAATTGGCAAATTCAGCTTAAAATCTTGATATTTAAAATATAGCTATACAACAACACATAATATATATATTTTTTTATGGTATATATTTTTTTTAATTTTAGAATTCTGCAAGACGTTATTCAAAATTTGTTTATTGGTTTAAACCACTTTTTGGGGACACATTAACAGTTGAAGGACATGATTACATTCCAAGTACAACAACAAAAAAACCAAATTCAATTTAGTATATTTTATTACTTTAATTTTTAATTAGTTTATTTAAATAATTTTTTTTTTAAATAATTTTAAGTATAATTAGCATAAATATATTTAAACATAATCATTAAAAAAAAAAAAAATTAAAAATATTAATAATTGGTGTTTGATACTTTTATAAGAAAAATAAATTTTATATTAAACAAAAATAAAAAGTATCTTTTAATGCTTAAAATTCGAAATAGTTCCGGACTACGGTTTACAATTATAAACGATTCAAGTTATAACTATATATATGTATGTATATATGTAACTAATAATGTAATTGATCTTATATATAGTCCTTTTAAATGATTGCGGAGCATAAAACTTCCACATAATAGCTTCTTTATTATGCACTGTTTTGAGTTATTTTGTTTTATTTACTTTTATTTAATTTTACCACTTACATAAATTTCTTTGGTTATCAGGTGTTATTTTTCATGTCATTCGTAGTCTTTATCGTTTTTCTACGGATTACACTCTAATGATGATCAAGCTTTATGACGAGGGATTGTTCTGAAGTTATTGGTTATTGTTATTCGAACTGTATGTATGCTGCCCTATAGCAAAGACTATATACATACACATAGTCTTTGTCTATACATATTTATGTATGTATATGAATTTTCATTGTTTCGAAGATGCATAATTTTTTCCGTGTATTAAAGGAGGGCCTGCCAAATATTACTGATGGTAGAGATACTTTTAAAACATTCATAAATCATATAATAAATATTCCATTTTATGAAAGAATAAAACATGCTGAAATTTTGCTCAATTATTATACCCGTACGATAAGTACCGGGTCACTCCTTCGTTTGTAACACCTCGAAATGAGCATGCTAGATATACCTTCAAAGGTATGGATCGGATCAGAATCAAATTCTGAGTCGATTAAGCTTAGTCTGTCCGTCCGTCAGCACGCTAACTCAAAAACTAAGAAAGCTGGAGTATTGAAATTAACACAAAATATTTTTGAATCAATTTGTAGGTTCTCTCTTTTTTTTTTGGTTGAGATCCGATCAAAACTTCGGATAGCTCTCGAATAACTAACTTTTTGATCCCCACATTTTTTATATAAATTTTTTAAAAATTCTACATCATTTGAAGTAGACACACGAAATTTTCATTACGGATAGATATCCTAAAAAAACTTAATTTTATGGAAGAACTATTTTCTGTAGCTCCACCCGTTACAGAGCTACAACTCCTCAAAGTTTGAAAAGCTTTATATTTAAATTGTTATAACACAAGTTCTATAACGTCTATTTTCAATCTGAAAATGCCACACGATAGCTACAGTTATGAGCTTTATAAATATGTACTTGCACCATACGGTGTCTTAATTTACCGTTATGCGAAACAGAATTATTACAAATTCTTTAACCCTTCTATCTTGTAAACGATTCAAGTTAGAAAGTTGAAATTTTGACAGAAGTTAAATCTTTGAAAATAAGTATGAGTCATTTCTTTTCAAATATTCTAGGAGCTGTAAGGAGCTGTAAGGGGACACTGAAAATTTCCTGTTTTTAAACCCTTTGACTTGAATACCTGTTGAAATATTTTTGAAGTAATACATAAAAATTAAAGTTCCAATATTATATGTACTTTTATTTCTGCAACAGGTTTTTAGAATTTAAGTAAAAGTCTTTAGTTATAAAAAAAAAGCAAAAAATTTAAAAGTATCTAAAAAAGTTTTAGATTAATTTTAAATTTAAGTACGTTTTAGCAACTTTTCCTAACAATATCCCTTAAAATGGACGAAAGTGTGACTTGATTTTCCTCAATTTTGCTAACAAAATTATTTAACGATTTTTTTGAATTTTTTTTTTTACTTGATAATTTAAAATTGTTTAGGAGTAATACAAAAAAGTTAGTAATACAAAAAAAAATTTGAATAAATAAAAAATTAACAGTAGTTTGAAGAATTACTTATATATCATGTTTATTTACATATCGTATATGTCACTGATGAATGAATATACATATATAATAACAATATTGACATAATATGTAAAGGGTCTTTCAAATTGAAAACTAAAAAAAGTAAATAATTAAAAGACATAGAATTTTGAATTGAAACTGGGAAAAGTTTTTATTTATTGTTGAAGTACAATGTTTGCCATTTATACTCTGAAAATGATATCTCCCATGTGACCGCCTCTTGCGTATCTACAGGCGCGTCTTACCTTACTGGAAATGCTTCCTGCATGCATGATGGGATGTTTCTTTTTCCCGCTGGGGATGTTTACGGAACCCTCACTATATTATATACTTTTGTTTTCAAATATGCATGTTAATTACAAGATCAGATCGGGGAAAAGTTGGTTACAAGCGAAGATCATCTTTAAAACCAAACTTTAGTATGGGTCTTTTAATACATAGTGATATAATGTACAGTTTGGTTTTGGGGAAAAATATAAGGATAATTAGGATTACTTATGGAGGATGGAGGAAAAAATTTGAAGAGTTATTTTGAAGAAGGATGTTAATGTTCTTCTTAAATTTCGTTATATCGTACACAAGAAAATTACTTACTTTTGGGAACATATGTGCAGGCATAAGGTTCCATTAACTCGACGTGCGCATAACAAACGAATTTCCGAATACCGTGTTACGCCATCTTGACAATTGCACAGTGTAGGGGTGGACATCTGCCGCAGTCCTTGTTTCACGTTGGAAAACTTTGAATGGAGGCATTAATTGTTTTATTTCTTTAGAACAGGTGTTCACCTCTACAAGGTATATCTATCTATATAAGGTACATCTATAAAACTGGGTCAATGATCCGATAGTACGACGATGGCAGAGTGGAGCGTTAAGGTACACTGGGGTCGCCAATAAGACGAATAAAATGAAATAAGATAAGAAAACTAAGTTTTCAGCGGTACAAGAAACCGAAACATTTAGCTATACCAAAAACATGATTTGGCCAAGTCAATTTTTGATTTAACTTGATGCCCAGAATGCTTAAATCTGTTGAATGCTGCAGAGCTTTTCTCTGGAATGTCAGGTTATAGTAGTTGCTATTTTACGCGAGATTATTAAACAGCATTGTATTTTTTTTGGAGTTGAAGTCAACTCTGCTTGCTTCACTTTTGAATTTTGGCTAAATCGTTATTTAGCTCACTGATAGTGAAATATTTTGCTGTTCTATTAATCTGATGATTAATGTTACAGCGGCTATGAAATTCATAGGAAGCTATAAGGGTGCTGTCATATGCGAAAGTATGGATTGGATCGGAGGTTATTGATAAATATTAAGAAAAGAGTGGAAGATAAAACTGATCTCTGAGGGACACCAGCATTTATTACAAAATTATCAGATGAATATTCATCGAGAAGTACCCGAATCGTTCAATTCGAAAGGAAATCTCCAATCCATTTTAAAAAGACCCTACCTAAATCTAATGCTTTGCATTTTGCTAGTATCATCAACATGCCAGACTCGGTCAAAAGTTTTAGAAATATCCAGAGCCACCATATCAGACTCGCCAGAATGGTGAAAACTGATATTCAACTTTTTGCAAAGGTAAGTCATGAGATCACCAGTTGAACGTCGGGCTCTGAAGCCGTATTGTCGATCATGAAAGAGACTCCTGCGATCCAGATATTTCAAAAGCTTCTGGTTTACAATTTTTTCCATTACTTTGGAAAAAACCGAGGTTATAGCAAAAGGGCGGTAGTTAGAGGGATCGCTATTATTATTTTTTTTTGGAATTGGGAAAACATGCGCAACCTTCCATTGGGTAGGATAAATACCCGAAGTAAAGGAAATGTAGAAAAGGTCACGTAGAGGTTTTAAAATACTTGAATTTTTTTTTAAGAACAATGGTAGTAATACCATCTGGACCGACTGATTTTTTTTGTATCGAGATTTCTCAAAATTTTCATCACTGCTCTCATCCTAAAGTAAATTTTACCATAGGAATAGTCAACTTCCGGGACGTATGGTGGCTTTAGAGTTGACTGAGGCAGTGTCGGGTTGAACTGCTTGCCAAACAACGCATACATATATATGTATATAGAAATACAAAAATATGTGGTGTGCGACATTTCGGGGCCATTCTCTTCAGCAAAAGTGTTGGAATTCCTAGTACTTATATAACTAAATTCCGTATGAATCTTCAAATTTTCGAACTAACACGTTTTCCGTCCGAAATTAACAGCGCTGACTATCATTTTAATACAAAATATAAAATGAAAAAATATATAAAATATGCACAAAACAATTTAATGTTATAATACTAAACTAAATAAACATATAACTATATAATTTTCCATTTTTTTTTATAAATAATAAAAATTCAGTCTTTCTCGTTTGCATTCTCATTTGCATTTGCAGTTTGTACCAATAAATACTTGGTGAAAAAACTGTGCACCGTGCAAAGTAAATGTCAAATTTTTCAATTCGCACTTGGAATTGAAAATCAGTGCAAACTGAAAGTTTGCACGAGAACTGTCAAGTTTTTTCATTTACACCGTTGCAGAATCCGGCCACTGTTCTTTAAATACTCACATACTAGGTATCTAGATTTTTCTTTCCTTTTCAGGGGTGGTTGTAAATGGCCTAAGGGGAATAAAAATAAAGGGGAATACGAATTAAAAATATAAAAATAAAGGGGAATACGAATAAAATTTGGAATTTCTGATATCAACTCCCAAAATTTTAGTTTTCAAAACAAAATTTTACATACATTCATATGTACATATGTATATTTTGCATAAAGTATATACATATGTACATATGTAAGAATAATTTTTTAGCATTCTAACTTGACAATTATTGTTAGTTAGCCATTGTTAGCTAAGTTCTAGTTTTTAGTAGGTAGTCTCTAAGTTCTAACTCTAATATGTCAACTATTGAACCGTGACTCGTGACCAAAATAAAACGTTTACATTCTAAAGACCAAAGTTTGTCTACTACAAGACTACATAGTTTGTCTATTATATTTATAAGACTACATGTCTATTATGTATACAGACTCTTTTTAAATCAGAGCAGAGCATATTTGACAGCTACAATTATAAAAAACTTATAAACTAAACTAAAAAACTAAACGCAAAAAAAGAAATATCTTTTAATTAAAATAGCAGTTTATTTAAATCGTATCTTTTAAATTTAATTTTGAGCGATTTGAGCACAATGTCGTCAAAGGCTGGAGTGGAGATGGCTCGACGTTTCAATACGAAAATAGCGTAAGCGTAGTTTTAATTAATTTTTTTTAATTGAAATTTAAACTTGTCATTGTTTTGTTATTGTATTGTAGTTAATAGTGTTTTAAATAGAACAATCTGGGAAAGTAGTAAATAGAACAATATGGAATAATCTAGAACATAGTAGGAATAATCTAGAATTAAATAGAAAATAAGTGAAATAAATAATATTACCTATTGTAAATAGAACAATCTGAAAAAGGAATAATCTAGATTCTAGAACATAATAGAAATAATCTGGAACTATATGGAAATATAAGTGAAATGAATAATATTAGCTTTAAGAATAATAGTAACATTAACATTACATTAACATAACATTATATTTTATATTAGTATTAGTAATAGGTTATCTAAAGAAATGTAAAGTAACATGTAATGTTCTAGAAATAAATATAAGAAATTTTGTATAAATATCGCCAATTTCTGAAAATAAGAAAGAGTTCTAAAAGTTAAAAGTTTTATTCATTTCAATCTTTTCCCATTTCAAGAGAGTTAAAAAACATCATCTGAACAAATGGCAAGAAAAATTAAAGAAATAAAAAAAATTTAAAACTTAAATAGTAGCCATCTTTACATATTTGAACGGCGTTGACATTATTAGCAAAAAAAAAATTTTATTGACCTGCGAACAGTTTTCGCAATTTCGGAAATGGCGCGCTTCAAAAACGTCGACAATCTCCAACATAACTAAAGTAGAGTAAGAAAACGCACACTTACTGGCCAGTGGCCATAATGGCTTCCATTTTCCTGTTGGCAGTTAATGGCTCTTTTTAAGACGTTTTTCATCACGTTGCGCAATTTCTGTGCGAATATTCTGAATGTTTTTTGGTTTGTTGACCTAAACCAGTTCCTTCAAGAAACCCCACAAAAAAAACAGGAGCCGTCAAATCTGGTGAATTAACTTTTAAAAATTAAGGAAATGTGCACTGGAAAATTCAAGTCATATATCGGCGATTTAAGGCTGGTTTTCATGAGAAATTTCGTGGATATTATCGCAACTTTAGAAAGAGAAAAATATAGTGTACTACCAGTGGGAAAGAGGGAGAAAAAAAATTAAATTATTACAAAATATTACAGCAACACTTTGACAGTAAAAAATGTACATAACCTAATTTAATAATGTTTATATTCATATTTAGCTAAAAATTTAAAAATTTTTATTTATAAAGGTGTTAAAAATAATATAGTTTATTAATAATATTTTTATACCTATAATATAGTCATTTTAATATTTTCTCACTAAAGAACAAAAAAAAAATTTTTGAATATTTGTTTATTTTTTTGACACTTCAAAATTTAAATGCAATGGTAGTGAAATTTTTTTGTAAGATATACAATTTTTGTATATGTATTAAAAATATTCACGATATTTATAGCAAAATATCTTCAGAGGACAGAGAACATATTTTCGTGGATATTTATGGTTAGTTTACCTAAGGCTTGTTTTCATGAAAAATTTCCTGGATATTATCACAATTTTAGAAAGAGAATATATATAAAAGTAGTTTAAAAGTAGAAAAATATATATATAAGTAGTTAAAGTAGTTAAAATTTTACACACATGTCAAATTTGTATCTTCTGCCTATGCTCTAACATTTTCGTGAATATTTTTTTCTCATGAAAATCAGTCTTTAAGGCTGGGGCCATGGATATATTACTAATAGATAGGCAGTGAAGAAAATATTTTCAGCCAATTTTGAGAAACAGCTGAGTGAACCGTGCGTATATATTGCTTTAGTTTCCTCAGAAATAGGTTTCTAAAAGGCGAAATAAATTAATTTCTAATTTTTTTAAGGATTTTATCAGTTATTTTGTTACTTTACACAAGTAGTTAAAATTTTGAATAACCTTAATTAAATTTAATTTTAAAAACAAAATATATAAATTATTAAGTAATATAAAAACTTAAAATCTCTGAATGAAACTGGTTATGAAAAACTGCTTTACATTATTTTAATAAATATAAACAGCTGAGTGAACGAAATGTATACATATTATAAAATGCATATGTATTTTTTTGACTGAATACCTTTAGATAGGAAAACACATAAGAAAAGAAACGACTGTACCTAACTTCCCATCTATTAGTTAATATATCTATGGCTGGTGCACATTCAAGAGACACATTCCGCTCATTCAAGTGTGCGGATTTTTTTATGTAATATTCAAATTTGTTTCATGTGTATTAGTTTATTCAGAAAAATCACCGATAAAATTCAGCAAAAAATCGAACTCCAAACAATTTACGTGCGATTTTGCTGAATTTTATGCCCGATATTTCGGAATAAAAAAATATCGCTGGACGATTTTTTTATAGAGTTTTCTTTTCTACACAGGTGTCATTTTTATATCTGCTATCTATGCTCTAACCCTCTGTTCACACTTAGGTGCATTCTGCACTATGCAGTTGTAACTTCTTCATTCTCTTTCCCACTTCGTCGTTTCGTCCTAAAAAAAGCTTTAAACCGAATTTATGCAAAAAAAACGACGAAAAAGTAGTTGCAATTCCATTTTTTCAACCAAAATTTAGTGGTTGAACCAATTGCAAGTCACCAAGTCATGTAAAACAGCAATAAAAAATGTTATCAGGTAAAAAAAATTTTTATGATATACAAAAAATCATTCTTATATTGATAATGCTTACCAGTGTTGCCATTCCACAAACATATTTAAAATTACCCAATTTCACCTATTTTTACGCAAAGCATTTAGAACCCTTGTTTTTCTTTATATGATTGAATAATATTGATTTTTTTTTAAATAAATTTAATAACAAAATATTAAATTTACAAAACAAAAACAGCCTATTAAAATATAAAATATAATAAGCAAAATAATATTGAACTTCATTATTTATTCAGATTATTAAAGATTATCTAAAAAGGAAGTAAAGTATTTTTTTGCGCAGTGCATTTACATTCGTACATATATTTTTCATTATTTTTATATATTTCATTCCATACTTTGGATTGCAGTAACTTCTTTTCCGGTTCAAATTTAATACAGCCATCACTTTCATTTACAGCATCTTTGGTGAATAAAATTGAAGCAATTGTGTCTGTGTTTAGGTTATTTCTCAAACTTGTTTTAATAATATTGAGCCGACTGAAAACGCGTCAAACTATTATTAAAACAAGTACTAACGCGTCAAAATTTTTTAACTTTTTATATTCTAGTTTTACAGAACAATTTTTCAAATGATAATTTATTAAACAAGTAACATTCTGTCAAAAAATTTTGATTTAAAACTATTATTACAAAAAATATGAAAAAAAAAATTTATTCAAATCTGAATGGAATTACCCTAAAATTAGCCGAATTTCACATTACCCAATGATTATCCAACGTATTTGAAATTACCCACATTTTGGGTAATAACCCATGAAATGGCAACGCTGATGCTTACCCTTCAAGAAAAAAAATTGAAGTTATAATAAACGCACACATAAATAAAGTTGCAATTGCAACTGACAACATAGGGTGAACGCAGAGAGCTTTTGGAATTGCATCTTACAATTGCATTATTGCAATTGCACTATAGTATGAACACAGGCTAAGAGTTTCGTTTCGTGGATAAATCGCTGTAATGAAAATTATTAATAAAGATTATAAAGATTAGATATAATAATAAAGATTATAATCAAAACTCAAAATATGATAAATGATTTGTAATTTGTGTATGTGTATTCTGTATGTATTTACAATGTACATATTCTTTTGTTAGAGTTACCAACATATTTCATTTAAATTTTTTTAATCAAAGATGTTGAAAATAGGTTTATTCAAAATATTTTAGATATTTCAAAACTTAACTACATATTATATTACAAACATTTAATTTTAATTAAAAAGTTACATTTTAATTAACAACAACAACAAGGTAATTTGCAATTAATATAAAAGCTTTCATTTCCGAAAATTTTTAAAAAGTATTTTTAAATAAAGTTAAATTTTTATTACACCGATATATATCCACGAAAGTAATAAAGTGGTGAAAAACACAAAAATGATGTGTGTGAAAGAGATAAAGTTAAAAAAATATCCATAAATATCTATGAAACTTACCATAAATATTCAGGAATAACTATGAAACTTACTATAAATATTCAGGAATAAACTCTGAACCTATTTTGCAATATCGTGAATATTTTAAATAAATATGTATGTATACAAAACAAATTTACACAACTACTATGCATTTCTATGGTTTCGTGATCTTAGATTTTGAAAATTGAAGTGTAAAAATTAAAGTAACAAACTTTTCAAAATAAATAAATGTACAAAATAAAATTTGTTTATTAGTGAAAAACTATATTAAGATCACTATATTATAGCAATAAAAATATTATTAAACTACATTGTCATTTATAACTTAATAAATAAAAAATTTTATATTTGTAGCTAAGTATAAAAAATTTAACATTAAATAGTTTATGTACATTTTTAGCTCTGAAAATCTTGTTATAAAATTTTATAATAACTTAATATTTTTGCCCATCTTTACTATTGGTTAGTGTAGTGTACTATATTTTTCTTTTTCAAAAGTTGCGATAACGTTCATGAAATTTTTCTTGAAAACTACCCTTTAATTCAAAGAATTTTTAATAGATATGGTAGTCCTAATTTAAAATGTCAAAATAATAAACATTTCAAATTTTTTGTTTTAATTTTCATTTTTGATTTGATTTTGATGTAACACTAACAACATTTTATGTACGTTTGTAGATTGCATTGATAGATTAGATAATATATAGTTGATTGTAGTTGATTGTACGACTAAACAAAGTGAACAAAAGCGGGTTTATTTTGTAAGTTTATTAAAAATATTAAGACAGCATTTTTATATTTTATAATATTGAAGTTTTGTATTTTATATGCATACAATTTTACGTTTTATATATTATTGTAAATTTTACATATATTAGAAATTTTAAAATCATTTAAAAAATTGAAATGGAATCTTTAAAAGGCTGTGGATATGATGAAACTGTTGTATGTCCTCACAATAAGTCTCATCTAATATTAAAATCAAGATTACAAAGAGTAAGTATATTGCCAGACATAAAATATTATTTAAAAAAATAACTTAGCAAGTTAGCAAAGGATTATATTGAATACATGTACATATTTAACATATATTATGTTTTAGCATTTAATAAAATGCACAAACACACATCCAAATTCTCAAAAACTTACTTGTCCGTTTAATTCAACTCATTTAATAGAAAAAAAGGCATTTCAGGTAAGTTGATTTGATAATAAATTTAAAGGTTAAAAAATTACATTTTGAAAAAATATTTTAGCATCATGTTGAAAGTTGTCCTGATAGAGCAAGTTTCGATTTATATAAATATAAGATTGATACTAAACCATATAGAGAAGATAGTGAAGATGTTATTGAATCTCCTGAACCAGATATCCAAGAGATTGCTTTAGAGGCTGTGGAAGATTGGTCTGATTATAATGTTCCTACTTATAATCCGGAGAAATATTGTAATAATGCTCGCATTTTAAGAACTAAGATTGGGGTAAGATATTTTAATTTTTTTGTCTATTGTAGAAAAAAGTAATTTTAATTTGTGGTTTTTAACTTTATATATGTATATGTACAGCGTTTAATTTTTACATAATCAAATTTACATAATATTATTATATAAACACGTAGTAGGTAAATGTCCGACCAATTAATCAAATTGTTCAGTATCTTAACCGATTACTTTTTTTTTGGCAATGAAAAAAGATACTGCACGAAGAATATCGAAAAAATATTGTGGTCCATCCTCCAGTATAAGTATTTCATTATTAAAATATCAAATTATTTTTCTTCCAAAAACCAGAAAATTTATTGTAATTGCTCTTTTTCATCAAAAAAAAAAAATGTGAATGTGTGTGAAATACATATATTATTTAAATTATTTAAATGCAATATATTTTTTTCAATACGTATTTCTATATTTCAATTTTTTAGTACATTTTATACCTAAGTTCTTCGTTTGGTAATTCCTCATAGTTTCTATCGTCTTTCAGTTAAAACAAAATACAACGGTCACGATACGTGAATGTTATCATATATCGGGTATCGTATGTTTTCATATATACATATTAGTTTTTCTAGCCTATTATATAAAACGTGCGACATAACTAAACTAATATTTGTAGTTTTTCATCTAATTTTTACTTAACATTGCTTTTTACTAATATAAGAAACGTAGAAATAAAGTACTTCCGCATTTTCTTTGAAATCAGCTATAAAATGTCAAACATGTAATTTTAAGTTGGAACTTGGAAGCTTCAAAGCATTATTAAATTTCAAATATAACTTTCCTAGAAATTTCTTTCTTAGTTTTATCAGAGACTACATAGAGATGTCCAAATGGCAACAAAAAAGTTTAGATGTCGCTACAATATCGATTTTGAAATTTAGTCTCATTTTTCAACTTTTTTTTTTAAAGTTTCTTAAAGCAAGTTTTGGTCTCGGATATTTTTTTTTTCATATATGTACATAAATGAACTTTCGTATGATTGGTATGGATGATAGAAATAACAAGTAACATACATATATGAATATGATCATATGATATCAGATGACATATTATGATATACATGATCTGATCAGTATCTAATATAATTTTTATATTATATATGCATTATGCCATATTATGCATTTATATTACTTGACCAGCTTGCCTACATGCTTATTAAATTGTGAAAGTGTGTGTGAATCAAAATTAAATATAAATTGAAATACACATAAATACTATCGGCACTTTTTATATATGTATTTCAATATGATTCAAAAATCAATACATATTTATATTTATATTTTGTTTTGTGTAAATGTAATTATGTTCCAATTTGATATGATTTGATAATTTTTATGAATATGTACAGTATCCAGCAAATGTCATGCCACTTTTCTAATTGGAATAATTTTTAATTAAAAAAATGTTTAGAAGAATTTTAAAGCATTATTTTTATTTCAGTTATTTTTATTTGATAGGTATATTATATTATCTTCAAAAAATACCCACATATATATGTAGGTATACTGTTACCAATATAACAATATGAGTCATGAGATCAAAAAATAAAATAAAATCATAATACAAAAAATTTTGTTACTTTGTTTGTTTGTTTTTCCCTGAAGTTATAAAGTTAAAAATATTATTAGAAAAAATTCGAACGCCTATATTATTTTATTGCTTTTCTATATATATTTTTTTAAATTACCATTACTTTTGCTGGATACTGTATATTAAAATCAGTTAAATTTAGTTAAATAAATAATGCAGTTAAATCAAATGATTTTCATAAAATAGATAACATTCATACCATCTGATACCATATAATATACGATATACCATTTCATACATTCAAAAAATTCTGTTTGTAGTAGTGAAATACTGAATGCATATGAATGATAACCTTGAAATGTTTTTTCTTGTTGTTTTTAGAAAAGTCAACATTATAAAATAATCTATTTTTATTTAATTTTTTTCTATATGAAATATTTAGCTAAATGTTCCATATTTTTTGTAAAGTGATATTTAGAATGTCTTCTTTATCATATTGAAAATTTACGTTTCTACTCGACATATTAAATATATATTTTCTCAAATATATTTTCCCATTTTTGCCTTATTTTTCTATTTTAAAAGTTATTTTGTCATCGCTTTGCTTTAAAAAGTTTAATAATCACAAGGATAAAAAAATTTTGTAAATGCATAAAATATATGAATGATCATTTTACACCAGATTTTACAGAAGATTCTAGTTTTCGCTAAATTCTTTTAGCTATGACACAAACTAAATATTTCTGTGCTTTAAGATTTTTAAAACTAGCCAGTTTTAGCTGGCCCGTTTGAAAAAAAATTAGTACAAATTTTTGTATGAATTTGTACATCTCTATGTAGTCTCTGGTTTTATCTTTAGAAAATCGGAGTTTTACATCGTCCGAATAAGAAATTTATCTTGCCAAACAATGTGACTTTTTAGCACATTTCCAAAAAAAATTTGAAAAAATGTGCTTATTAGTTTCACCCTATCCATCCGTCCGTCTGTTTACAAAACTTCTACACCATTAAAAATAGAGAAAAAAAATGTTAACCATCGGTAGGCCTCATAAAAAAATTTATTTTGTGGAACAACTTTCTCATGTAGCCCCATCCATTACGGAGCTACGGCCCCTCAAACTTTGAGAAAGCCTTTTTTTTTAATTCGTATATCTCATGTTCTGCTTAACATTTTTTCAATCTGAAAACGCCTTAATATCAAAATTATACACTTTTTTTAAATTTAGTATTTAAATTTGCCGTTATTTATTTTTATTTAAATTTACCGTGAAAACTAACTTTTGCATAATTTTTCTACCCTCATAACTCTGGAACGCTTTCAAATAGGGACTTGAAATTTTGAGGGCAGAAAGAACTTTTAGAATTAGTATAAGTTTGCTCAGAAATTTTTTTTTTACAACCCCCTGTTTATGAGCTATTAGAGCTGAAAAATCGAAAATTTGCGTACCACCTTCTGTTTAAGAGCTATTAGGGCTGAAAAACTGAAAATATGTTATTTTTAGACACCTGTAACTTAAGCACCTGCACAAATTTTTACGAGCACCTGACATAAAAATTAAAGCTCCAGTAATATATTTTTACGTGTGCTAACGGTTTTTCTTAGTTATATAGGATTTCAGCCTTACACCCTTTCAAATTTCAGAAAAGTTTAATTTTCACATTTTTTCTAATTATAAAAAATTTCTTAAATTTTATTGCTTAAATTTTCAAATTTTTGTGGAAGTCACAATTCTAAACAGTTTGTATTGAGTTTTGGAAATGTGCGCTTTTAAAAACCGTTTGTTTACATTCTACCTAAATCTAATTGGTGAACTAAAAAAATCTAGGACTAAAGGTTTGTCGATTTAGGCTTATCAAAAACTTTTTATCTAAAGTGTGGCATGATGGATTAATATATTAAATAATGTGCTTAGATTTTCCGGATCGAAAAATTAATAAGAAATTTTTTATTAGATAGAGAAACAATGGTGTTCTATAACTAAAAATTTGTCTGAACCATTTAAAATTGAAACAGAAACTCAAATATACATGGAGTGGTGCAGTTTTATTTGTGGATGATGAAATAACACTAACATGTAATAAAAAGCCTTATGATGATTGAAAAGCTCAAAAGCGAGATTACTTATAACTAAACCATTAGCAAAAGTAAAAGATTATCGCTAAAATAAACAATATTATGTACCATTAAAAACAAATCATGTATCATGATGGAGTTGACTTTAGCAATAAATTTTTATTTAAGCCACATGCTAGAAGGGTGATTAAGACAAGATTTTGTTGGTTCACTCTTAACCAAAACCAATATAATAGGTTTACTCTTCCACTGAACGCTAAATGCATAAAGTCTTATAAGACCTATATTAATTTATACTTCTTAAAATTAGCTTCAAATATAAATAGAAATATTCGAAAGAAAAACTATAAGATATTTCACAGATAAAAATAGAAGACAAAATAAAAAATGTTTTTATAATAAAACAGTCTATGAAAAGGGTAAAGCAAAGAACATATAACACATAAAGAAGTCGCATTGGAAATATTTTTATTTTTTTAAACTAGGATGATTACGGGCGGCGATAAAAGGAACGAGAAAAATCATAAGAAAAACAAACCAAAAAAAAATTATTTTTTCATAATTCATTTTCTTCGAACTGATTTTTTTTTTTTTCTAAAAATTGATTACATACATACATATCTATTTATGCATCACAAGCAAAGTGTTGTTCTTATAATTTTAAAATGTAATTTTATAGATCTCATACTCATCTCAAAAAAAATAACTCTACACATAACATAACCATGCATAATATTTGAAGGCCAAAAAAAATTTATTATAATTATATTTTATTATATTTTTCTTTTTTGTTTAGAAGAATATTTTTTTGGATAGAATATTAAAATTTTCTAAAATTTTCTGGTGTGTATTAACTTTTTTTGACCCACAAAGATATAGTAAGTTAAGATCAAATTTACTGAATGTATAATCATATTATAACTATAGATATGTATGTAATTCTTTCTAGATAGTAGAATTCTTAAAAGTATTTTTTGATATTGAATAATGTAGCTACATAGTTAGTCATATTAAAAAACAGAAATTAAAAATTTTAAAAATTAAGAAGGGATTTTATAAACAAAACATTCGGCAAGAAAGGGTTAAGAAACTTACCATATCTTTATATAAAAAAAAGTTAAATGAACAAGAAACAACTACATACAAAACAAAAAAGTTATTTTAATGCACGATATTTGTGTATAAAATAAATTGAGTATTCCGATCCGGCTTGTAAAATATTTAGGCGTTTAAAATTTTATATGAATATTTTTTTTGTAACTGATGTATATCTCGTAACACTTAAATTTTACTTTTAGAATATATAGAATACAGATATTCCTTTCGTAACACTTAAATTTTTACACTTTTAGAAATTATTAAAAAAAATTTGAGAATTTTGTCCAATATTGATCCGATAAGCTTCAGCCAAAGTTTTTTCCTTCCTAGAAATAACACCTGACCAACCATTTTTTAATTATAATAATAACAAAATTTTTTGCATATTCGATTTTCCCCATATAATTAAATCTCTTAAAAATATATTAATGGATTCGGATTTAAAAACCTCAGATGGTATTATAAGCTTTAAAGCTCTTATAGAATTATGGGAAGTTCAAATAAATGACAAACTAAGATGTGTACTAAATTAACTAGACAACATATTAATCCGAATACATACTTTTGAAAAAATGAGAGTTAAATTAGCAACAAAAATATATAGTAGAAAACAATGAGTGCCGCTATTAGCACAATAATTGAAACGTCTGCTTTTAAAAGTGTTACTGAAGGTTGTAATTTCAACAGCAAATTTTGTATTAGTGTTTGATAAACTTTTTGATTGTATCAACAGTGGCTCATTATATTCTGATAATAAATATCGATCAGCCATTAAATTAGTTAAATCTTCCTTTCTACTATTCAGCACGAATACTTCACAATGAGGCCAACATTAATAATATTACAGATCAAATTATAAATATTAACAGTTAAGTTCAATTCTGGTTATACACGTATGTTATATGACCTATGATAACACACGGATCACTTATTTAGTGGACGATCACTAAAAAGAACAGGTACCGGAACACCCTAACGCAAATACAACGCCAGGGATGCCTCGGTATAACAGACTCAGCTAGAACAAAGTTTACGAAGTCCATGGAAGTAATCCTGGACCTAGAACCGATAGAAATTCATATACAACGAATATCTATGGATATAGCCATGAGACTCCTCATGACAGGTAACTGGTGTGACGACTCAAGTTCGGTCGGATATCAGAATTTCTACGTATGGTAGAGAATGCTGACGCAAACATACACAACTTCCGGGAGGGTCCTTAAACTGCAGATATGATCACGGGTCATCTCAGATTAGACTGCAACTTCGGGATGGAAACAAACCAACCGAGGTAGAACAGTATGGCTAATCAAATTGGAATTAATGTGTACACAGGCGCTGCCAAAAAGGGCAATTGAACACGCAGCCAAAGAAAGGAAAAGAATTCGGGGAAGGATCATAAACATCTATACCGACTGCAAATCAATTGTGTGAACAATGGAGGTCGGATTGCATAAATCAAAGTTGGTGGCATTCGCCAGAATCAATACATACGAAAGAATTCTGGGGGGAACCTAACAGCAAAAAGACTTAGAAAATTCTAAAACTAAATAGAACGGATCTGAGATTACTTATGGGAATTCGCACAGGACATCTGTTGCTAAGAGCCCACGCCGAAATAATAAGCTTAACGGACTCGAATCTATGTAGGAGATGCGGACAAGAGGAAGAAACAGCACTTAATGTTCTGTGCCAATGCCCAAACTTGAAGATCCAAAGGCGAAGAACCTTGGGAGAAGATCAATGGGAAAATTTTTCCGAGGTGAGAATGCTCAATCAGGAAGACATAGGAGATTCATGAAGGGAATAGAGTGGCTCGACGAGAAGCTGTAGTTAGCGAGCGGATCGTTGAGCAGAGGACCACAACGGGCCGCAGGCCCTAGGTGTAAGGGTAGCCAGATGCCTCCCCTTTGAAACAAAAACAACAAGTTCAATTCAAAAAACTGATTTTCGAAAAATGCTTTAATTATAAGTCTCAACTAATTATTTAACTTAAACAATAATAAGTGTAAGTAAGGGTAATTAATAATTTTAAGATAGTCTAAGCTAGTTATAAGTTTTATCTATAATTTTCATATAGGATTTTTCCCCCTCTAGTTTTTCCTAAAACAAAAAGATATTAAAAATATAAGAAAATAATCCAATCAATTGAAAAAAAAATAAGATTATATCTAATTAATAGTTGTAATTAGATAAAAATAATGTAATAAACAAAAATCGTAAATTTAAGAAGTACAAATAAATAAATAAATAACTTTAAATCCATATTAATATAAACATTTTTTCATACATAAGTAGTAGTAGTAGTAGTAGATTTTCAGACAAAAGTATTTTATACTTTTATTATAATAATTTTTGTACCTATGGTTGGCTTATGAAAGAAGGAAAATTTATTGATAAATTACAAAAATAATATTTTTTATTATTTTGCTTTTTTTGTAGTAAAATAAAAAATATAGTAAAAAATTTTTGTTTATTTTTGTTTGTGGGTCCTCTCAACAGGTGACCCATTTCTCAACTATGAAAAATTTTTATGCTGAAATTTATATGGCGTGCAACTTCTTGTGTTATATGTTCTTTGGCTAAAGGCACTTCAAATTTTTCAGCCTCTAACAAAATAGTTTATTTTACAAATTCATTTTTGTCAAGTAAAGACTAATAATTTTTTTTTTTTTTAAATATTTAATATTTTTCTAGGGAACTCCATCAGAAAAGAAAGCATTTAAGGAAGCTCAACGCAATAAATTCAAAAATATAAACAATTAAAAAATTATGTAAAAAAATATTAATTTTTAAAATCAGAGTTTAATGTTATGTTTTAATAAATATTTGGTTACATAACAAATGTATTAAAGTTTTTTTTCCTTTTCAGTCATGTAACGATTTTGTTACAAATTACAAAATGTAAAATACTTTAAATATAATAATGTAATTTCTTAATATAATTTCAATTTGCTCTTTGAAAACAAAAAACATTAAAAAATTTTTCAAATTTTATATGTACATTCATTAATATTTTAACGAAAAAAAAATTTTTTTTGAAATACAAAAAAATGTGATAAAAAAATACATTAAATAAAAATAATTTGAAGGAATTTTATTTATTAACAGATATTTTTGTTTGAAAACCCAATATAGGTACATTTTTATTCTGAATTCCTACAAAAGATTAGTTACGTTACGAACGAAAATTTTAGTTATTCGAAATTTTCTGTACTGGCAAGTGACAATGTGGCAATTCTTTTTACGAAAATTCAAAACCAGGGCGCTTACCCCGTACTGCTGCTTTCGTTAAACGAAAATCGCATTCGAAAATTGAAAATCGCAGGGTTGCGAGTGCAAAATTAAATTTTTTGTACTATATAATGCTTACACATCAAAATTTTAATTTCCCATTCGCAACCCTACGATTTTCAAAGTTCAAAATTTCTGAATGCGATTTTTATTTAGGTAAAGTAGCCTGTAGCACTACGCGGTAAGGCACCTGCTACTTTCTCTAAACGAAAGAAAAATTTGATACTTTGAAAATCGGAAATTGGAGAGGCGAATACGAAATTAAAATATTGATACTGGTTCTGTAATTATCCATTTTCAAAGAGTCAAATTTCCGAATGCGATTTCCGTTTAGCGAAAGTAGCACTACGCTACGCTGTAATGTTTTTAAAGTTTTAAAGTTTACTTGGGTTTACTCATAGATAAGATATACCACTAATAGATGGCCAACTTACGTTATTTTATCGGTGACGCCTCGACCACTAGATGTCACCTAATATTGTTTTTTTTGTTTTTGCTTTTTTTTTTTTCTATTTTTATATTTTTAAAGTAAAATAGAAGAACTAGTAAAATTGTATTAAATTTGTTTTTATTTAAATTATATCAGGAATTATATATATATAGATAACGCAAGTAGAACAAAAAATCTCTCACAATTTTTTTTAATTTGTAGTGCCCCAAAGAAAGAGAAAAACATTGAATTAAAAAAATGAACATATTATTTTTGCTTGTTCTTTCTCATTCTTCATTCTTCAAATTTATTTTTATTTTTTTTTTCTATTCATTTCATATATTTTATGAATAGTTTATATTTTTTTTTATTTTCAGTCACTTTACTATTTATAAAAAGAAGTAACCAAAAAAATGATTAATAAATGGAGGGTATAGAGTAGTATAGCCAGCCATATATATATAGATACATGTATATATGTATGTATATGTATATGCATATTAATTTTTTCTTTGCTTAGAAAATTTTACATTTTATAAATACCCATCGCAATGTTAACCTCTGAGGGTAAATTTTTTTATTTCTTTTTTATCAATTTAGGAATTTTGTAAACAGATTATAAATAAGATATGTAAAATTAAAAACTCGTGTGCTGTATAAAATTCTATACTGGATGAAAAAATTATAATTTTATCTGAAAACTTTGACCTAATTTAATTTTTATTGATGCTATATTTTAAAAAAAGGGAAAAAGCCGAATTGAAGTTTCAAAATAAAAAAAAAAAGCCTTGAATTCAATTAAACGTTCCATTCGGCATAAAAAACTTGTAAAACAAAATTATAAGATAAATATATACATTTTGAAGTCCATATATCAAACAAGCTGCTATCCTTTGGTAATCTGTAGAGCCTTCCATTAAAATTCAGCCTACTAGTTTTGCATGTGGCGCAGAGAATCTGATTTTATATTTTGAAACATTCTAAACAGAGGATGAATATATTATACGTTCATGCTAATGAAAACAAAATAGATGGAAAAGATAATAAAAGTATGTAGATAAATAAAAGAGTCAGAAAAAAAGAAATTTTTAATTATAAGGTTTGCAACAAGTTAATGAATAAAATAATTTAGACAATCAAATAAATTTGGAAACAAATTCTAAACAATAATAAAAAAAATGTTTTCTTACTTTTTGAATAGAAATTATGTTCCAACTTCTTGATTGATTAAGAACAAAAGAACTTGTGCATTATATATTTCGCATATGTATATGAACTTAATTTTAACTTTTTATTAAACTTGTAAAACAACTTTTAATTTTTCACTTCTATAAAAAAATTAACTTATTTTAATAAAAAAAATTCAAGTTATACACATTGGATAACTTACCGCTCAAATTTAAATTTCTATTTTCTTTATAAATTTCTTACGTTAAAATTCTTTTAACCCATAATGTCAGAAACTATATTTTGAAAGATAATTTTACAAAAAAAGCCGAGTCACTAGGGTTAACAGTCACATATTTTTTGTTTTTTCATTTTAAATAAAAACTACTCATGCATTTTTATTGATATAAAAAAAAAATATTAAATTCTAACGCATCCATAGATAAATATTATAGACACTTGATCAACACATAATCAGTCCATCCAAAATGGAATACTTAAGAAATCAGAAGTAAATTTTTTATATAGTGTTAATAGTAGTTTAGTAATTATTTGATTTACTTCAATTTTTAAATGCAAAAGATATTAAAAACTATTTATGCGAAATTGTTAGATTGAAAGAAAAATGTTAAAATATGTTTTTTGCATTACTTTTTAAATAAATAAAATATTTAAAATTAAAAACAAAGAAATACAACCAAAATTATTGATAGACAACTCTTCTAACCAGTTTTGAAATATAAAAACACAAACATTATAAATAGATTTTATTATACCATTTGTAATAATAGGGTATTTTCAAAGTGAATTCTTTTTTTTCTTTATTTTTAATTATAATTATAAATAACAAAGTAATTTTTGAAATATTTTAATTGTTTACGACTTTGTTGTGTGACTAAAGTTGTGTGAAACGGAGAATACATGTATTTAAGATTTGTTGTCGTGTATTTTTGCTAAATTCGAGTACTACCTAAATAGTTTTAAAAATAGTTTTATAATGGTAAATAATCTAATAAGGGTTTCGAGTTGTACAAATTATAGGTAAAAATAAATACTTAACAAAATTTTAAAACTTTAGTTTCAAAAAAAATTTCGTGAATCATACAAATGATATGGCAATATTGTCTTTTAGTCAAATGCATTCTTCTAAAAAGAAGTTTTAAAGTTTTTGAAGAAAAAAACAAAAAATTAATAAAAATATTTATCATGTATGTATCTACATATCTAAAATTAAAATAGAATTAAATATTCACGAAGATATTTTTTTAAAAGAACTATTGAGAAAGAGAAAAAGGGCATAGGAAAAAATTAGAGAGCAAATGGGGCACTTGAAATCTAAAAAAATTTCAAGAATTATTGTTATTGACATTTTTTGTTCTGCTTGCGTTATCTATATATAAATTTCTGATAATTTGAATTACAATGTTTTTACTATTAGCTTTTTTAATCGTTTTTACTAAAGTACCACTGTCTAATATGATTGTATTATATCAATATCGCATTATCAGTATCATCGTGTAAATCATTCAAAAGAATTTGAACTGTTTTTCTAATTGCAGCAAAACCTTTTTTTGATTCCATTTCACAGCCAGCATTTTACAACTTTTTCATGTTTTTATTCCTAAATTTTAAAATAAAATAAATTAATCATGCATTGATTTAATTTATAATTAACTCACTAATGTGTATTAAAACTAGCTTTTCTTTGATTTTAACTTGAAAAAAATTTGTCTGAAATCTTTACAACCAAACACGAAGCGCTAAAACCAGCTAGAAACTAGAAAGAAGAAAAGATAAAAGAAAGAACGAAAAAAAGTAAAAACTAGAAAGACAGAATATGGCACGTCAAATGAAAAAAACATCAATCAAAAGTATTTCAGAAATGACAGTAGTGGATTGTGTTGTGGGGAATCTCATATAAATTATAAAGGAATAAAAATTGCTTTAAGTTGGCCTACCGTGGGCAGGGTTGAGGGCATAGATAATATATATAGTAGTTAGGTTTTTTACTTTACTAAAGAAGACAGTTTTATTAAAAATAAAATGCAAATTTTTTTTTATACTAGTAGGAAAGAATAATTTATTTTCACAATTTCAATTAATCGTAGCAAATTAGAACTCTAAAATGTATTCACGAAATCGATGTATTAAACGACATTCAGACAAGACAGTCGAAAATCCAGCACTTCGGCATTTGGAAAAGCTTATTAGTGGCATCGAGGTTGTGACGATAAAAAAAGCTGTACCTATGACAGTTACGACAAGAGCAGTAGGTATAGTTTCAACAATTTTCTACGACCTTGCAATATCTAGGTGGGGTCACGCAGCGATTTTAGAAATCGCAACCATTCATCAGGTCTATCGCGTTTGTTTGTGGCTTTTCCACTATAAAATGTTACTAGCTCGACGGATACAAACAGAATTGGGTTCCACAGAATATTTCCAGCATATCTACATTGATGCTGCAAAATGTGGTATTTTAGATTCCGTTTTAGAAGTTCCTATCCTAATGGCTGTTATATTAGATGCAGCAGGGAAAATTGAAACAACTCGTTGTTACCACCTTGGTTACGGTAAGGAACCAACTGCTGCAGAGCAATTAGCAGAATATCGAATACTAACTATTACGCCAGATAATATCCGGTCTACATTGGGCATGCTGGAGAACAGTCTCACATCAATAGCTTTTCGGAAGGAGTATCAGCTATATAATTGCATACCTGGAGCTCAATTTGTGAACAATATATTAATGAACGCAGACCAAATTTATCCACAAAACTACGGTTTGGACCAGCTTGAGGCGGACGTAAATGCATACAAATGCTTATTACGAAAATTCCAGTCTCGTGCACTACTAAAAATGACATGGAATGGGAAAGCGTCGAAGAGTGGTTTATGCTCCGGACTTCGAAGTAAAATTAGAATACAGTCTTCGTTTAAACATGAAGCACAGGACCAATACCAAGTTGTAAACATTCCGGCACAACCACTTCCGATATATTTATCGGCTGAAATTACAACCGAAGGCCGAACTAATTACTGGTCAGTTGAGGAAATGTCACAAAAACTATGGATGGCTGGTATAGGAAGTCTAGTTGGTGAAAACTGTTCTTTTCCCATTCGAGATGAAGGTATGGGGTCATGGGCAGTGTCTGCTTCAGCCGTAACAGTTTTGTATAATCTGAGCGATGCTGAAATGTCCTCCTAAAAATTAAGTTAGTAATCCTGAGATTACTCCTAAAAATTTCCAGTGGAGGTCATACAAAAAAAAAAATATTTCTAATGCACATCCTTTTCCCACATCTTATCAACCATATTCCTCAATTAGTCAAATCCTGTAGATAAATTAGCAAACGCCACAGCAAAACACAAAAAAAATGTATGTATGTATGTACATATGTAAATGTATGTAAGTAAATAATTAAAATTTAATCCGAAGCAGATGTTTTTTTAAAATATGTACATATGTAATTGTTTTTATTATTATTCATAACAAAACAAAAAAAACAATGTATAAATAAAAATAAATTATCTGATAAATTATTAATTATTATAACAAAAAATAAATAAATAAATAAATGGTTATTTCAATGTGATTTCTTCTCTAAGGTTGCAAACTCACAAATTCATTTGTTAACCCAGTACATAAGAAGATTGGTTCATTGCGATGTAAGAAATTATAGACTCATTGGCCATTGCTGAACTGTCAACTATTTTCAAATTATTTGAAAAATAACTTTTTTCCTATTTTGTTGGTTATTGTTAACCATTATACCACCAGAATATGATTTCCAAAAGTGCTACATCACATTTACTATTTACTAATATGACTGAAATCATCTCTGATTCTCTGATATTTTAGGTGCCATGGAAACTAAAAAATAAGTATGAAAACCAAATATAATAAAAACCAAAATTTGCAAAACCATAACATCCACTCGTGATTGTGATTGTATATTAAAAGATCTTACTTCTGATTTGGGACTGATACTTAATAGTAGGTTAGATTTGAAAAATCCATAATAAATAAACCTAACTCAACTCATGACTTCATTATATAAGGTCTATACTTGAATATTCAAGTCAAGTATGGTTTTTCCATCGTAATATAGATATTTCACGTATTCAATCAGAGGGAAAAAAATTTTTTCGTTTCACTTTATCCAAATTTCCCTCCAGGTCAAACAGTCTAGTAAATCATATTTCTTCAGCAAATAGCTCGCGGTTATATCAACTCCCCTGTTATTCGCAAAAAAATGAGGCATTCGAATAATTTATGATCGAACGAACTTTTTAACGTATCTCATCACTCCAGACTACATTTGCACCTATTTCGCGTTTCTAATTTAAAGTCCAGCTCTTTCACATTAATCTAGCATTGCAATTTAACTTGCATGTTTGCAATGCTGGATTCTTTTTTGGTGTTTTAAAGATTTTTATATTACTTTAATTAGAATATTAATAACATCACTAACATTAGGTAGTTACTAACGGTACCAATTAATTGAAATTTCAATTTCGATATCTTGTAAAGGGATATCGCGGCTAAAAGAAACAAATAATTTAGGTTTTTTTTTTAAATTAGTTTTTTTTTATTAATTGTGTTCATGTTTTAGATTTACTTATAACTACTTCATTTTACAAATATGTATTAAAATTGTTCATATTAATTTTTGCTAATTGCTTGCATTTTAGGAAATTGTTCATTTTTGTTCTTTTTCGTTATTGTTTTATTAATTTTTAATATATTTTTCTCTGCTTTTATTTAAAAAAGCAATACCTTAAATACTTTTTAATTTAAAAATACAAAAATAATAAACAAAACTTATCTTATAAATTTAATAGTAATATTTTACATTAGTTCATAATAATATAATTAGTATTAGAAATAACTTTAATAAAAATAAATCATAATATGCAGATCTATAAAAAATACTCATTTCTTAAAAATTTAATACAATTAAACTCCACGATTTCGTAAGTCTTTAACTTTATAAATGCGTACTAACCAATGTTCAGTTGTATAAGCTTCTTCAAGTACATCAAGTTCAAAATCTTTATTCCCGATTTCAGCAGCTCTTACACGGTCATAACCTGGTGGTTTACCACCTTCTGTATACACTTGACCAAAACGATAATAACACATTTTGTACATTAGGCAATTGAGCAAGGTTGGAGAACCCTCTTTATCAACACGAAATTCACCACTTGGAGCATAATAATTACGTTCGTTAATATGAGCACCTCTATCTGTACTACCACCTATTCTAACCATCCATAAAAATTTGTTTATATCATCTGATGAATAACCTGTTAATCCACCAAATATTACTAAAACATAATCAACATCCAATTCACGCATAATTTCGTAGGCTTTCTCTTCAGAAGAAGCCATTGCTTGTCCTACTCGAGAAATATGTGTATTATTCCAAGTATTATTATCAACTAAAATTGTCCGATTTGCCATAGCTGTTATTTGATAACCATAATCCCACCATGACATTACTCTTGCATCCTTCAATAAATTTTTTTTATATTTTACTATTAAATTTCACCATTAATAAAAGTTTTACCTCTGGTGTATTCATTTTAAGCCAATAATATGCTTCTCTAAAATCATCAAAAATAATTCTACCACCATCATGTGATCTAGCACTTAATACAATAGACGGTGAACTATAAGCTTCAGAAGCAACCCATGTACAATGAAAGGTGTATGTTATAAGCATCACGGTAACTATAGCCACAAAACCAATTGCTACTTCTCTTTTAATTGTTGTTTGTTGTTCTAATTTTCTATGACTACGTTTAGATTCTACAATTTTCGATGACGGAGAGTCAACGTTTTTAATATACTTAGAAAGTAAATGTGAAATAGCGATTCCTGATAAAACGCACATAACTGGAGCTAAAACAAGCATTAATCGAACCATCACCCCCTATTTAATTAAAAAAAAAAAAAATGTTTTAAAAAATTACTATTTAATATTTCAAATTGAAAAAAAAACTGTTTAAATTTGTTTTATTAAATCAGTTTTCAATTAGTACTCATTATGTTTCATACTCTTCCTATCTTGAATAGATATCATCACAATAAAAATACGGATTTCTTTTCTTTTTAATTTTCTACTCACCGCAAAATAAATACTAGTAACGCCATACAAAATAATAAAAATGTTCGCATCAGATAATCTAGAGAAGCAAAAATACAATCCGGCTGGAAACAAAAATACAAGAATCTGCAAAGTAAAATAAAACTTGTGCAAATTACATTTTTCATTAATCTTATTCATTTTTTATTAAAAAAATCAGCGATCAAAGTGTTAATCTTCATTGTGACTAGCATTATAATTAAGGGAAATTTCCGAAAAATCGTATAATCTCAACCTCTTTTAATTGCCTAATCTATAACTTGCACTTAGTTTTCATAAAGTATCATCAACTTTAAAAAAAAAAGTATAAAATGATAACGTTAAAAATATTTACCTGCAAATCAAAATAAAATGAAGACCAAGAAGTTGGCTGATGTTCTGATACAGATGCTATAATTGGAATGTGATTTTTTGCATATGATGGATCTAGTAAAGAATAAAATCTTCCTGTCCATGGTGATATTTTACCGGTTATAGTTAATATAATACTAACTATAACACTCATAGTAAATACAGTTGAAATTAAAGTTTTAAAAAGTATCTCAAAATGCTCTTTTGTCATACGCGAACGAACATAATCTACGAAAGCATTTATTTGACACAACCCAAAAACCCCCAAAGCCTGTCAAAATTAAAAACATCTTAATAAATTTAAAATTATTTTCTATTTTATATTTTAACTAAAATTTAAAAATCAGCTTTATTTTAGTACTCATAATTTATCATACTCTTCCTATCAATAAAAATCTCATCATAATTATGTAATACTTTTTCTTTAAATGGTTATTAAACACTTACCAACATATGTTCTGAACTTTGTATTGGTTGAAAACCTACAAAAGATATTTGCATTGACAGTATTGTACCAATACAATATAAAATACTATATGCTACATATATTCTATGTGAAAATCTTCCAGTTGCCATTAAAGCTAGGACATGCAATGGTATTAAATTAATAAGGAAAACATATCCACCCCAAGAAGACACCTAGAATTTATTTGCGTTTTTTAAAATAATTTAAAATATTTTTGAAAACAATCCAGTTACCATATAAAAGTAGGCTAAAGCTGACATAATTGACCAAAAAATAGCACCTGTTTTTACTGCTTTAATCCACATGTAATAAGTCAATAGCATACAAAATATAGCTATTCCTTCGTTGTCATAACTACCAGCTACTGATCTAGATATATATCCAGGAACTATAGAAATCATAGCAGCTGCTACAAGGCCGGCTCCAGTACTCTTAATAATAATTGTAAATATTTTAAATATGTAATTAATTTAATATTAAAAACTTACATGAATCTCTTTTGTTAATAAGTAGGTAACAATTGTAGTGAAGGAAGAGAAAAGTGGTGCTAAAAATACACAAACATTCCTAATATCTATTGTTACATTTAATAACCACATAATTCTATATAAAGCAGCTGAAGTTATCATCAAGCCAGGATATATAGTTCCACCAATTATACGACCTAATGGATACCATGCCCGATCATCGAACCAATTGTGAAAATTATAAAATCCTTGTTCAGCTAAAAATCTTGTTGTACGGTAATTAAAATATGGATCAAACTCGTGAATAACGCTTTCGAATCTTAATACTGAAAATAGTCTTGTGGAGAAAGCTGTAAAATAAAATAAGGTTATGTGTTTTTTAAACAAATCTATTTATAGAAATATGCATGAAGCTTACAAAGTATTGATGCTAAAAGTAATATGGATAGTTTAACTAGGTATTCCTGTTTTTCCATATTAACTTTTAACTTTTCTCTAACTGTGATTGGATTTGGATCCACCTTTAGTTTTTCTTTGCACATTTTTTTATTTTTTCCTTCACTCAAAATGAAAAAAAAATTGGGAGGACAAGTTTTTCTATATCAGATCACATAACAAAACTTTTAAAATTCTTGAAACCCTAATTTTTTAAACTACTTTGTTTATTATACATAATTTTAAGTAATTTTTAATTAAAATTATTTTTATTTAAAATTGAAAAAAAATTTAGCCGGTTATCTGTTGAAAGAATAGTGGCGTGGCAGAAAGGAACTGCAGCTGTCATTTGTCAATTTTTAATTCGATTCTTTTGCAAAAATTTTTATCGAAATCGAAAAATAGTGCACTGTAGTTTCAAAATATTTAAACACAGCTAAAGCGTCAAAATGCTGAAATTAAATGGAGCAAAAAAACTTCTTTCAATGAAATTTATAAAAATCTGTTATTAATTTACGTTTTCTAAAACAATAGTAGGTATGAAAATATTGTATATGTACATAATACATATATTAAATTTTATATCAAATAAAATGATTCTTTATTTATATAATTGAAAACTGGTGAAAATATAGATTTTTCTAGAATATACATATGTACTATTAAGGTAAACTGTCGGCAAGTTCGGTTCTAGTTATATTGCTATAAAGTGACTAGTCTAAGTAGATAAGTAAATATCATACGACATTGAATTATCGAATATCGTGGGAATATCTGATTTATTAGTATAAATATTTTTACATTTATGTATTTGTATATAAAAATTAAATATTAGACCCAGTCGAAAATACTGTGAAAAAAAACTTAGGATGAGTGTAGTTTCAAAACTCACTAATTGACAAAAACAGAAAAAAATCTGGCAATGCCAACTTGTTTCTAACAGTGAAAGCTATCTTTTTTATTACAATTAACAATGTAGTTGTAAAACTAATTGAAATTCTGTTAATTTTTGCTGTCGAAAACATGTTAATTTTTCAAAACTGTTTAATTGAGCTTTTGATTTTGTTTTAAAACCGTTTAAAAGTCGGATTGTTTTGTGACAAAACTTTCTATTTGTAATTATTTTGTATTGAATAACTTAAACAGTTCCTACAAAACTCGCTAATTTTATATGAGGTTTGAGTTGTATTTTGTTTTGCATTTACATTATATACACATACGTGTTTGCTTTTAGTAATTACATTACATATACATACGTGTTTGCTTATGTATATGTAATGTAATTACAAATACAAAAATCCTTTGACAAAACAATAAAATCACTAATCAGTTACAAATTAAAATCTGAGAAGTAACGTCCTATTACAAGCAAAAACAATGGAAAATAAAATAGTTTCTTGTGAAAAGGGCAAAGGCAGGAAAAAATTGCTAAACAATAGTAATTGGAAAAGGAAGAAGGCAAAAAGATTAAAGTATTTAAAAAAAAATATCAGATTAAACTATGGTAGGTCTATACTCTATAGTATGCCATTGCGGGTTTTTACACGAGTATTCTTTTTCTGCTGTATTCTTTTTGCTTTTAGGAAAAAGGTAAAAGACATAAAGAAAAAACTCTACGCTTGTATTCTTTTGTAGACTTATTTTTCAGCGCAAACTATAATAGGTGATTCTTGCTGTTGTAAAACCAAAACATTGACAAATTTTGTTTTGGGTAAAAATTTTTTCTGTTTGAATACGCATTTTAATTGCATTATTTACACTTCCGCGATGTTTTCAGTTTAAAAAAATGAATAAAAATGATATATACGCTAACACATACTCAAAATTTTGTATTCAAAAGAATACCCGTGTAAAAGCAAAGCTGTTGTAATGGAGAATTTTTAAAAAAGAATACTCGTGTAAAAACCCGCATTGACTGTTAACGCCCACCTTACTTTATTATAAGAAATGTATTGTTGTGCTAACTGTTGTTACTGTTTAATATCAGTTAGTAGAACATTAAATATTATTTGACTTAGTACTAACTGTTTTTATTGTATAGTATACAGCTACTGTGCCACCTACAATGGCAGAATGTAATCATAATACCAAGGCGTTTAAATGTGCAACTCTTACACAAAAATATGTAACCAAGTTTTACAAAAATTTTATGTCTAAAAATCAAAAGCCGATCAAGACACATTTTTACTGAAATATACCACACAACAAAACTCGAAACGTAACGAAAAGAAAAGAATGGGTGTTATGACTAAGTATTTCGTTCTTAAACATCAAGATTTCATAAGGGTTTGCTGCAAAATATTTTTAGAAATTTTAAATATTTCAAAAAGTCGTGTTAACTTAGTTAGCAAAAATTTTTTTGAAAAAGGCGAGCTTCCAAAGGAAAGAAGAGGTGGTAATGTTAAATCATTATCTTATAAAAATAAAAGAGAAACTGTAAAAAAGTTTATTGAAAGTTTATACGCTATTGAATTTCATTACACGAGAGAAAAATCAAAGAAATTATATATGGCAAGCGATTGTAGTATCCGAAAACTTTGGAAGATATACAACGACATTTGTTAGCAAAGTCAATTACATGTGAAATATCATTATTTTAGAGTAATCTTTGTAACTGATTATAATATTAGTTTTTGCTCGCCTGCTACTAATGCCTGTTCACTATGCATTAAGATCAAGCTTCGGATAGATATTAAGTAAAAATTAGGACACGAAAAAATTGAAGTTATGACAAAACTTCGAACTCATCGTTTCAAATATAAAGCCTTTTATAAAAAATTAAGTTGTAATGAAAATGCTGTGTGCAAATTGACCATCGATTACCAAAAAAATTTAGTACTACCGAAGCTACCAGATCAATCACCATATTTTTCCCGGCAAATGTTCCCGGCAATCTGAGCAAAATAAAAATAATGTTTGTATTTATGCCTGGTTAGAAAGTGAATATCCTAGAGGTTCAGAGCAAATTGCATCTGCAATATTTTATCATTTAAATAATGCGGTTCTTGAAAACAGAAAAAATTGAACTTTATGCTGATGGCTGCCCAGATCAAAACAAGAACTCTGCAGTTATTGGATTGCTAATTTCATGGCTTAAGCAAGCACCAAAAAAAATTCAATCTATAGAAATAATATATCCGGTGGTTGGTCATTCCTTTCTCCCACCAGACAGAGTTTTCGGACGTATTAGAAAGTTATTAGAAAAAAGCAAGAAATTTTACTTCCTACTGAGTACTTAAAGATTTTTGATGACTATCGAACGATTAAAAAATTAGGCAATGATGCCAAAGTCTACAATTGGAAGTTGGCGTTGCATGAAATAATAAAACCGCCGTCTCAATGGCACTTTAAGTTTTCTTTATGTAAAAGAATTAAATTAACTATTTTAAATAGATGAAATATTCTTGTAAAGGTTGACGTAGCATATAATAGTTTATTGCGTATCGTTCATTATTAAAAAAGGGTAAAAATATAAACTTATTACAACTAAATAAAACTGAAAAAGGAGCGGAATTAAAAAAAGAAAAAAAGGACATTGGAAAATTACTACAAAATCATTTCCGAGATAAATAGAAAGAAAACCCGAAATTAAATTTTTATAAAGATGTAATAGAAAAAACCTTATACATAGGTCATAGACAACACTGTTCAAGAAGATGAGTGTTCTTTTCAAGAATGTTGCGATTTAACAATATAAGATTCTTGAATTAGTAGGTTTTAACTGTTTATGACTCATGAAGAGTATATTTTTGTTTTTTATAAAGCGTGAATATTTATTAAGTTTAAAAATTGTTGTTTCATAATATATTATTATTTAATAAATTTTTAGTTCCAAAACAAGCTGTTTTATATTTTGTTTTCGCAAAACTCGCTAATTTTTGTATTTTGTTGCGAAATTAGCTAATTGCAAATTTCTTTCTTAAATATAAGCTGTTCATTATGTCGGTTAGCAAACATTTTTTGTCAGTAAATTGCTATAGAGCAAGATGACAGATTGCTATTCTAAACCTTTAAGTATATTTTACACATTATAAGTTTTTTGCCTTTTTCCCAAAATTAATAAACCTGCAATTAGCGAGTTTTGAAATTGCACTAAAAATATGTATCATGAAATATGCAATGATTTTCTAAGAAACTTTAATGTTCAAAAAGGAAGTTATTTACATGAAATAAAAGTAAGTCTTTTGAATGACATCTTAGTAGTTTTTTTTATTTCAGGATATTAAATTATATTAAATAAAAAATGGTCCAAAATATAATATAAAAAAAAAGAACCATTTAATGAAATAGAAATTTATTAATGCTTGTGTTAAACAATTTTCAATTTACATGTAAAAATTTAAATTTAAAAATAAGTTAAAAAAATTAAATTTGTTGTTGCATTTACTTTTGTTATTCAAAAAATAAAATTTTCAACATTTTTATATACATTTTATATTCGGAAATTAAAAAAAAAATATATAATAGTTTCATTCAGTTGCAATTGTAAGATGAATTTCAGCCTTTTTTTTTTTGATATTTTGTGAGAAATTATTGCAAGTTTTGATTTTATCTGAACAAAAAGATAAATATTAATATTACAACTTAATTATTTTAATCACTTTTTATTGGTTTTGTTTTTGTTTTATTGTCATCACTATCTTGAGTATCTTCTTTAAGTTCATCTATTTCATTATAATTATTTTTTGCCAACTTCGCACTTTCACGCGGACCTTTATTTGGAGGATAAATGAAATCAACTAAACAAACCAAGAATAATCCTAAAATTGCGCCAATAAAAATAGTTACAATTGCAAAAATTACATATGCTGCCCACTTTGGTAATCCATATGTTTCATGAATTTGTGTATTAACAACTTTTAAGAAATGTGATATTTTAAATATATAGGATAAAACAGACATTTGAATTGAATCTGGACGCTTCCAATATGGAAGTTGTTCAATATTTTCCCATAATTGTTTTCTTATAAAATTTATTAATGATTCTTCATCTCTGGAGCCACGATATTGTCTGAATTCACCATTTTTAACATGATAAATTGTTGGTAATGCTGTGATAAAAAATCTTCCACTAAGCGATGGTGATTTCGTAACATCTATTTTACCAACACGAATATTTTCTTGAGCAGCTTTATTTGCAAATTTTTCCCATACTGGTTCTAAACTTTTACATGCTGGACACCATGGAGCAAAAAATTCAACCATCCATTCACCATCAAAAATTTCTGTCCATGTATTATCATTCAATTCTTTAGCTCTAATTACTGGATCAGGTTTGTTTTTTAAAGTGGGCCCTTCACATGTTACATACAAACTAAGATTTATGAAAACTATAAATGCAATCAATTTCATTGCGAAAATTTGTTTGAATATTTTTTAAATAAATTATTAATATATTAATATTTTTTTATTATTAAAATATATAGTCGAGATCAGTATATTGTCGTGTTTTCAATAAAAAATATAATTAAAATGCTGTTTCGCATAGTAATAATAACCTTGGAGAGTATTCTTTTTTGGTTTCTGTTAAACCTAAAATATAAAATAAATTTATTAAACTTTTTATTTTTAGTAATAAATAAATAGTCATTTTGATTTTTTTTAGATTGTAATAACTATAATAAAATAAGAAATAAATAACACATTGTTTTGGCGTCTGTCACTTGTACTTCTTAATTATATTTTTTTGTCTTGCTGAATTATTTTTTTGTAATAATTATTGATTTAAACAAATTTATTTACTATATAAGGTAAATTTCAGCCAAGTCATACAAAATAAAATAAATTTTATAAAATTTAATAATTCATATAAACTACGCATTAAAAAAATACATATATTATTTAAGGAAACAAAATTATCAATTTGAATTGATATTTTTTATAAGTATGTATATTTTTAAATTTCCATTTCTTGAAATTACTACATTTTAACAAAAATTTAATCATATTTATTAACACGTTCTAATTACTGTCTTTATAAAACATCTCCTCCTACACTTTCGGCATGTTGTTTACAATGCATTAGATTATTAATTCAAGCGAATATTTTTCAATTTTTTTTTTTATATTGTTTTTAATCTAGTAAATTAAATTTTCTTGGCGATACTTAGAAATTAACCTTAATTACTTTTTCCAGGCAAAAAAAAACCTTTCTTATTTATTTTAAAATATTTGGTAGAACCTTGAACATGACAAATCGACTAGACCGCTGAAGCCTGAACTACAATTCTTATTCTATTCTAACCTAGCTGGAAAGAAAAAACAGGAATATAACAGTTTTGAAAGTTATGGTAACCTTGTAAAGAATTACCACCAAACACCATTATAAAATCTTAATAAATTTAAAAAATTTACAAATTCTAATAAAATTAAAAAATGAATAGAGATTAAATGGAAATTTTGGGTATTATTCATTTAAATTAAAAGAAATGTTTTTTTTTAAGTAAAACGGTACTTTAATATTAAAAAAATAAAAAAATTTTTCTAGAAATATTCTAGACAGTTCAATTGACAATAAAAATTTCTGAACACCTTAATAGTTTGATTCGAATATTTGAAAAAGCTATTGTCAATTTGACATTTTTTTATTTACGTTTCTAAGACTTTTCATTTCATTATGGTGATTTGATAGAACTAATATAGATTTACTTTAAATATTTTTTAATCATATTGAAACTTATCTTAGTCAATAATCTTCAATAGGTAAATTATACAACACAGAAAAAAGCAGACATAATTTATATAATTTCACAACAAAGTAAAAAAAATCGGTGAATTTTGTGTAGTTTTTCCAATTGTTAAACAAATGGTAGACTGATAAGATGGCCTATCAAACTTTAAGACAAAGTTTTTTAGAAATTCCTGTAGTTACAAGAATTTATACAACAGCATGTGTTGTAACCACAGTTGCCGTGGTAAGATAAATTAAAATATTCAATTTTAACATTTTTATAATTTAAAAAAAAAAAAAACCACGTCATCGTAACAAATTAACAAACTTGTTGAATAACCATTTTTGGCTTTTACTCTCAACTTCTTATTTTTTTTAGCATTTAGAATTGATATCACCCTTACAATTATATTTTCATCCAACGTTAATTATTAGAAATTTACAATTATGGCGAATGGTTACAGCATTCCTCTTTTTTGGTTCTATAGGATTTAGCTTTTTCTTTAATATGATATTTACTTATCGTTATTGCCGAATGTTAGAGGAAGGTTCATTTCGGGGACGTAGTGCTGATTTTGTTATGATGTTTTTATTTGGAGGCTTTTTAATGATTATAATGGCATTTTTCATTAATTTATTTTTCTTGGGACAAGCTTTTACAATTATGTTAGTTTATGTATGGTCAAGACGTAATCCATTTGTAAGATTAAACTTTTTTGGATTGCTTAATTTTAACGTAAGTAATTAATAATAATGTAAAATCTTCTAATAACTAATTTTTAATTAATTTTAACTCAATTTTTAGGCTCCATTTTTGCCTTGGGTTCTTTTAGGTTTTTCAATGATACTTGGAAACGCAATATGGGTTGATTTAATAGGAATGGGTGTTGGTCATGTTTATTATTTTTTGGAAGATGTTTTTCCAAACCAAAGAAACGGTTGTAAATTATTACGTACTCCAAATTTCCTGTAAGTATTATCATTGCATTTATCAATCGAATAAAAAATGTAAATTAATTTATGTAATTTTTTTTTGTTTAACTGAAATCTAATAATTAACTGCTAAACTAATTATTTCTATTGAATTAAATCTATTATGCATATATAATAGCTTATAAAAGATAATATATATCATTTTATTTACAGTAAAGTAATTTTTAACGAACATATTGATAGAGAATATCAACCCTTCCCAGAAGATAGGCCAGGTGGTTTTGATTGGGGTGGTGAAGGTGAAAGGCTAAACCAACAAGATGATAGAAATGATGAAGCTCAAGGTGAACAACAACAACAATAGCTACGATAAGTGATTAAAATTTAAAATGTTTTAAATTAGTACATCCGCACTAAAATAGTTTTTACGAAATTACAAAAAAAAAAGTAAAATAAAAATTAAAACAAATAGGTACTTAAATTTATAAGTACCTATATGTAGATTTCCATATTTAAAAATTGTATGAAATTTTTTTTTTTTATATATATATGTTAATCATGGGTCTTGTGTTTCTTGAAAAAACAAATATTGTATTATAAAAAAATAAATCATGACCAAATGATAACCTCTAATTTAAAATTATTTAATTTTTAGATACTTAAGCAATTTGTTTTAAATTTGTAATATTTAAATAAAAATAATATTGAATATTTTAACGGTGGTATTTTTACCTATTTGCTTAAGTGAAGCCTTGAAAATTATTTTAATCCGTAGATTACAATGTAACAATAGTTTGAAATTTCTTTATTTTACAAATATATATTGGGGTTTTTGTAATATTTCAGTTTTAATGTAAAAGTGATCCTTAGATATCTTACCTTTTATTTTATTTATTCTGAGACATAAAGAAAAAAATAAAAAATATTTTTTTTTTTAATTAAATTTTTCAATTTTTTATTTTCATAAATTTTTTTTTTTTTTTTTAGTTTAAATTTTGTTTCAGTTTTGTCAATCTTATGATAATTAAAATAGCTACTAAATAATTTTTTTTTTATTACAGAGTAAAATTATATTTTGTAATAGTCACATATTTAGATTAATTATACTTCAAATGACTACAGATTTAAGACTTAAATAAGGGAACTTTTTACCACGAAAAAGTAAAATTGATTTTTTTAAAAAATATTAAAGCGAAACATTGTAATAAAACTTAAAAGTAAAAAATATAATAAAATAAAATATTTCTTTTTAAATTAATGTAGATGAGTCTATGAAATTATGTTTCATTAATTTCTATATTTTTTTTTTTTTTATGTATATAACGTTTTTACAATTATTAAAAATTGTATGTACCTAATTATTTTTGTTTTAATTTTTACTATTTTATTTATCATATTCTTCAAACTACTATATTATGCACATTTATCTTTTTATTGTATTTATTAGATTTTTTTGAATTTAACTGATATCTAATTTAGTATAAATGATGAACTATAATTAAATAATTTCTCTAATGTTTTTTATCTTATTTATTTTTTTTTTTTTGTATGTTAATATATGTTTCAAAATTCTTTTGGTATATTAATTTGTTTTCTTTTTTTATTCAAGTTTTTTTTTTTCAAATTTAATTCAAGTGTTAATCTAGAATTAGGCCTTTTAAAAGTATATTTTGCCTATATTTTAGATGAAAATGAAGCTATTATTTATTATGTATATACTTTTGAAGCAGCGGCAAGACAAATATATTTACTTTAATAAATACAATGTATTTCAAAACCGAAAAATAAAAAGATAATTCAATTAAATAAAATAAAATAATTTCAAAACAAAACAGTAAGAAGAAATATATGAATGAATTTTAAAAATATATACGATTCAATAATTTTTTTTTTTTTGGGTATAGCTACCATTTACATTATTCCCCTAAGTACGATGTAAATTTTTTATTATCACACTTAGTGTGTTGAATTAATTGTTTACATAATCATTATTTATATATTAAAAAAAAAAAAATTAATTTTTAGTGTAATATATTTTACTTCACATATAATTTTCTTTTAAATAATTAACTGTTTTTAACAAAAAAAAATTTGTATCTTAAGTAAATAAACTTAAATAAAATATATTTAACTAAAAATAATTTTTTTTTTTATTTTTTTATATAATCTAAATCCAATTTTGAAATAAAAATGTTACTATTAGTATTTATCACATCGCATTAAATTTACAACGGTTACTCCATAAAGAAATTTTAAATCTTGTGTCTGTCCATGACGATGACTTTTAATGAGAATTACGATGACTTTGACGACGACTTTTAATGTATACTTTTTTATTTGGATCACATTATTATATTGACATCGCACTATTCTTAAAAAATAGTTCTATAATGTAAACGTAGCTTAATAGTTTTGTGTGAAGTTTTTATATAATTAAGATGCATTTACAATATATAATTAAGATGCTTAAAAAAAAAAAAAAAAAATCATCTATTTAAATTTTTTTAGATTCAAAAATATTTTGTTTCAGTCTCATTTAATATAATATATTTTGTGTTAATTTAATAATTTAAATTTAAAGATGCCACTATGGGATCATTTTGCCATTTAAAAGCAAACAAAACAATCTTAAGAATTTTAATAAAGGATTCTTAATGATTAATTAATTGACTTAATTTTAATAATGGTTTTTTTTTTTTTTTTTAATTTTTCAACCGTAGAATCATATTTTTATTGTTAAAAAAAAAAAAATTCTTAACCGGATTTTAAATTCTTTAATTAAAAATAAAAAGAAATTAATAAAATGAAAAAAATATTTTTTGTATTTATTAAATGAATATATTATAGATTAATCACAATATTAGCACAAAATTAATAAAAATATTTCTACAGAAGAGTACTGATATAATTTATTTGTGTATTTTTAACAAATCAAATGGTAACAATAAGTTTATTTTTATATATTTTTTTTTTGTTTGTAATTTAATAATGGTAAATGCACCTTTTAGAAGAGCTGCTTAAAATCAAATTACTTTTTAAATGTAAAAATGATACAAAAACAATTTATTATTATATCATATTTTTTGTTATTGAATTTAATCCACTGGGATATTTTCTATTTTGTATATCAATATATCATAATATATATATATATATATATATATATATATGTACATATATAGATATATATTTATGTATATCAATTAATAAAATTTGATTTATAATTTTATTAAATTTTAAATTTTAAAGTTTTTTATTTATAAAAAAAAAAAAAAATTGAACCTCAACATTTTTTATTTATAAAAAACTTTGAAAATATTCTTTAAATAAAAACTTCCACACACTTCATTGAAGAAAATACTTCATATACATACATATATATATATATATACATATATATTATTTTTCGATTTTTAAATTATTTATTTATTTATGTTTCACATTGCTACAGTTGCAAGTACCACAGTTATATCGTCTGGTTTGCCACCTAAAAAAAAAAAGACAAATAATTATTTTTAGTAAATTAATTTATTTTATTATTAATAAGTTTTTTATTTTGACACATTATTTAAATACATTTTTTTTTTTATATATCGTATAAAAATATTTTGAAAATTTTTAAGTGTCCAAAAATAATTATAAATATAAAAAAAATTTTGTCTTTATGTTTTATGGCGGAAATGACATGCCATATTAATAATCACATGGTCAAAGGTAATTATGTTGGTGCAATATTTGCAGACGTACAAAAAGAGCCTTCGATACAGTCGACCACAATATTCTAGGTGACAGAATGGAAGAACTAGACATAAGAGGAACTCCTTTAAGTAGAACAAGACACTATTTGGATAGATGGATCAAAATGAGTATAAATAAAAGGCTGAGCGAACCTTTATGCTAAGATATAGTGTGCCACAGGACTCCAACTTAGGACCCACTCTCTACTTATTTGAATATCAACAATATTAAATTTGCCGGAATTAATGCCATATATAACGTGTACGCAGATTATACTTGTCTTCTTTATAAGGGTGTGGATGAACAAGAACTTGAAAACACCATTAACCTAGATCTTTGTCGTTTTTTCAAGGTGGGCTAAAGGTAACAAGCTTACTATACATCAATGAGTCGAAGACCAAATTTATCATATTTAACAACAAAAACAAAATACAGTGCTCCACGTATCAACTGGAATGGCATCCTTCTTGAGCAGGTCACAACTGCGAAGAACTTAGGTGTAATCATTGACTGCCAACTGCAGTGGGAACCTCAAGTGGATCATATATGCACCAAAATACTTCTAATTATAGGACTTATCCGCAGAAATAACTTAAGGTTGTCTCATACCACAGCCAGAATGATAATAAATGCACATATGTGGTTTCACATATGAAGTACAACATAGTCAACTGATCCACATGTGCAGAGCATCTAATTAACAAGTATTACCAATTGCTGATTAAAGCTATGAAAGGTTTATACAACCTTAGCAATGACTAGAGTGCAATCTGAATGTATATAAAGAATACCACATGAACAATCTAAAAGAAATCATAGCCATTGATAAAACTTACTTATGTGCATAAAATTTTGACGAATAATACCAAACAAAACATTGTAATTAAAAAAAGAATACTAACGACTGGAAGAGTTTCATCTCAACACCAGTTCTAAAACTGAATGAGAAGACTAGTAATTTGAAAAAAACTTTTTATTTTTAAGGCAGAAACAAATGTGTAAATATATTTAATTTATGATATATAATTATGTATTTTGTAAAAAATAACTTTGAGTACAATAGTTTTCTTTTACTTACCAGTGGCATTTATATTATTTCGTCTAGCATTTATTGCAAATGGTGACATAAATTCACTATCAAATGATAAAGAACGTGCCATTAATGCAATTGTATTCGCTGTCATTTGTAATTTAATTGGATCCGATTCTCCTTCGACCTGAAATTAAAAAACAAAAAAAAAAAATTAAAAAAAAGAAAAAAAAATCAACATAATTATAGTTATTGATATTTATTATTTATATTTAATATTAAAAATTAAAATAAATATACCTCTTTTAAAACATCTAATAAAAGCTTCTCAGGCACATTATCAAATACACCATCAGTTGCAACTAATATAACATCACCTTCTTTAACTGGAAAGCTCATTGTATCAGCTGATTCTGGGCTATCACTTAATACATTATGTCCGTGTCCGGGTGGTGGTAAAGATAATTGAAATGGTGTATTAAAATAGTGCTGTTGTTCTTCTGATTTATGAATAATTTCACCTTGACGTACCACCATGAAACCACTATCACCAATATTAGCGGTATATACAGTGCTATTTTCACGATTTAATACTAAAACACATGCTGTACTACTACCTGTAAAATAGTTAATAATAAAAATTAAAATATATATGTATATTTAAATTTATATGTATGTATATATAATTAAGTAGTTAATGTTTTTGGAGAAAAAAAATACGAAAATAATTTACACCAAAATTATTCGATAAAATGAAAATGAAAGTAAATTATAAAGTTAAAAATATTAATTATATAAAATTGCAATTTTTTTTTTTTTTCAAAATTTCTTTGTTTTTTTTTATTATTTCTCTTTTTTTCTCTTGCAATTTTAACTTTACTTATTATTAAATTGTAAGTCTATTTTTTTTGTAATTTTAATTTTCTAAATTCATTTCTTAACGAAAATTTTATAATTCTTATGACTATTACTTAATACAGAGACAAGATTTCAAACTTTATTAATTCAATGATGTATGCATCCAGTAAATAAATAATAAACTAAATAAAAAAACTAGTAAATAAATAAAAAAAAATTAATAAAAAATAAACTGCATTAAGAGAAATTCTTTCCAAATTAAGCATATTCATGATCTGCTCAATACTTATAAAATGTAGATTAAGCCGAAAATGAAGTATAATGCATAGATTTGGGCTGAAGCCCCACTAAACAGAACTATATTTGTCATATTAATGTGATCGTTAATATTCGTTCTACCTCACAGTTGACTCCACTCAACCATCGCCGTATATTGGTATCATTAATCTTGTTTTATAGATATCTTGTAGCCATAAGCAGTTAAACACCTGTTTTAAAGAAATGAAACAGTTAATGGCCTCCATTAAATGTTTTTCTACAAGAAACACTATAGTTCTATATACACTATAGAACTTCGAAAATGAAAGCGTATGGAAATTTGTTTGTCATGCGTATCATCATTTCCGTGCATATCATTCATGGATGAAATCAGATGTTATCGCATGTGTTCCCCATCATTCTAAATAATTCTAAATTTTTTCTAAAACTCAGAAGCCTTTCAAGAAACCTAAATCCCAGTTTCCTCAAGAAGCCTTGCCACATTCTCATCTCATAAAACCATTTGTATTAAAGATCCCAATCTAAAGCCTAATATTCGGAAGAATTACGTGCAATTCTTCTGGTTGACTTTTGATGTTTTCCACCAATCCTAGTAGAAAAACAAAAAAAAAATAATATTCGCTCTTAAATTAAAAATATGTACTATAAATTATAATTAATATCATATTGTAAATTAATCCTTGTACATATAAGGTAATAGATGGCGTAAAAATAAAAAAGACGTCTCATAATTTTGTGCAATAGCTACAACTGAGTAAACGGCTTAGTGAAATTAATGATTGACGAAACTGAAGCTTAGTCAAATATGAATGAAAATGGCGTAATGCCCTATGCTCCTTATAGGAGTGGCGAGGAAAAAAAAAAATTACATACGACTTGATTTAGTGGAAAAAGTGCGATCGAAATTTGGATTCATCGAATTTGTTCCTGCAAAAGAAGTCGTGGAGGCCATTTGAATGACGTTTTATTCCGAACTTAATTGTATCGATTATACTTCACATTAAATAAAAAAAACATTTGAATTTCCTTAACAATTAGTGTGTTTTTTTTTTTAATTAGATTAGTTCATTAATTTTCTCATTAATATATTACTGATGAGTTTAGTCCCCCGCCGCTAGAATAAAATTCATTACTAATTTCATCTAATCGCTTATGATGAACTCATGATGAGTGTGCTACTAGGGAAGATCCTTTTTGGTTCAATGTATGTACTGATTGCTGAACTGGGTGTAAATTGGTTAAAATTAACTTTATTCTGAATTAATTTTTTTTTAAGTTTTTCTGATTTATTAAATTGTCAAAATATATTTGCAATGTTTTATTTACTCAAATGTCTAAACAAAGTTTTTTTTTTTTTTTTTACATAACATCCATATATACATATATATACACATACATATATACATCTTATTTCGCAAAATAATACATATTGTAAATTGTAAATGAAAGTTTTTTATATACCTATTTGTTTATTATTATTTAAGTTTTTTTTTCGATTTTAATTTTTTTAATGAAAGTTTTTTTTGTTTTTTTACTCTTAGGTGTTTGGTTATTTAACTGAAAGTGTTAATTAATATTAAATGAAAAAGTAAATAAAATCTGGTTTAAATCGTGATATCATCATATGTATATTGAAATTTTCATTTTTCTAACAAATGTTCGAATTTTATTTTTTTTTATTAAAAAATTAATTTTTCAATTTTTTATAATAACCAACGCCAAAAGATATTGTGAATTTTTAAAATAAATAAATAAGATTTCGTTTTTAGATTTTATTTACATTTTTCTTAGTAAAATAAATGAATAAAATAAAATGAGCTAATGATATTAAGTTGATATTCGAATTGTGTATTTACTGTACAGTAAAATTCGACTTAATTTAGAAATACATTGAAGCTTTTTTACAGTCAAATACAGCCATTTTTCAATCAAATTAAATGTCATTTTTCATTGAAATTAGACCTTTTTTTTTATATTAAAAAAAAACCTTTTTGAAATCAAATTTCTTAATTTGTTAACGAAAAATTATTAATTGAAAAACAAATTATTTAATTTAAAAAAAAGATATTTTTTTCTTTGAATGAAAAAAGATTTAATTTGTATAAAAGGTAAGTAACTTTGAAGAAAAAAGTTTAATTTAAATAAAAAATGGTTTAATTTAAATGAAAAATGGTTTAATTTAAATAAAAAATGGTTTAATTTGAATGAAAAAAAGTATATATTAACATTTTTATAGTTATTTATTGAATTTATATAAATATATAGTAATGTAATTTACCATATTAACATTTTAAAAAAGTACATAATAATATCTAGGAAATATATTAGAAGCGGATACGGTATACTTGACAACTTTCATTTAGAAACTGGACATTTGATTAGTGGATATTTTTCAAAAAAAAAAAAAAAAAAAACATCAACCAATGAAAGAGATAGATAATGAAATTATAGAGTTCAAAAGTAAATTTTTGATTGGTTAAAAGTTGTAAAATATCCATTTGTAAAACTTGTTAACCGTTCAAGTTACTACAAGTGTACAATTGTTAAAATCTAAATAATATTTTGTCTAAAATAATGGAAAAAGTAATTAACAGACAACTTAGCTCATTTCTGTAAATAATAATCTCCTTTCCAAACATCAATATGGTTTTAGAATAAAATCTAATTCAGAGACTGCTGTGGTTGAAATGATAACTATACTATATACAAAACTTAAAAGATAATAAGAAAGCAGTTGATATTATTGATCATAATATGCAATGTTATGGTATCAAAGGGTTAGCATACAAATGGTTTGCTTCTTATTTAAGCCAACGATTACAATTTACTCAAATAGGATCAAAAATAAGCACAAAAGAAAAAAGTACCTAAAGGGGTTAGACAGCGTAGTATACTTATTCCATTATTATTTAAAATTTTTATAGATAATATAATTGATATTAGCCTTGATGCAGAAATAATATTATTTGCCGACGATGTTTACCTTATTTTCTATGCTAAAAGCTATAACGCATTGCAATTAAAAATTAACTCCGACATAAATAAACTATGCTCTTGGATGACTAAACAAAAATTATCAATCAACATAAAAAAAAAAAAACAAAATATATGGTAATTGATTCTTCGCCTCCGATATACTCAACATCAAAATCTCAACGAATTCATTAGAGCAAGTAAATGAATGTAAATATTTGGGGATTTGGATTGACAACAAATTGAAATGGAATATTCACACTTCCTGTCTTTGTAAAAAAAAATCATCAGTATATAATGCGCTTTTCCATTGCCATATAAGTTATGGTATAAAACTATGGGATATTGCAACTAAACAAATAATTGATGAAGTCCAAGTAATTCAAAATAAATCAATGAAAAGTTTGTATAATTACAGGTGGAGGGAAAAAACACAAAACGAGTATATAAATAGTGAAAAAAACTTGTTACTAATAAAAAATTTATTCAACATAAAACTTATACTTATTCATGACATAAACTTTTCCAATATGCATACTTTAACTTCATTATCTAAACGTAGTGATTTTCAAAAAAATTTGTTTTTTTGAAATACTATTTAAGAATATTAATTTATAAATTTTGGATGGTAAAACACGGTTGTGTTATTCTTTCATTATATTTCCAGTCTTCGACAACAATCTTTCGCATAGTACTGAACTTAATTTTAACGGCAAAAAATTGAGTGCTGCTTTATTATAATACAAATGTGGGTAAACATTTTTTTTAATACTTCCCATTCTGTGTAATTGAATTACAGAATTATACATTAGAAAGCGAACTTTTCAAATATAATTCTATTTTAAATCCAATGTTTGTGTCGTTTCAATGTTGTTGTGATCATATGATTGGGATAGCAATGTTGTGTGCATATTCCATAAAGAACCTTCTTTGGGTTTAGAAAATTTATTAATGTTGGTATCTGATAATCTTATTTCTTTTAAATCCACATCTATTTTATATTCTTAATTTTTTCTGTAATTATAAAGGATTCCGTTTTTATAAAGGATTTCGCTTTCTTTTTTTTTTTTTAAATTGACGATCTTAGCTGAAGCTGTCTGATCTTATAATTGGTTTTTCATGGCACAAAAGAAAAGAAAGACATTAAATTTAACAAAAAGTTAAAGTTACAAGAAAATTAAAATTAAAAGAGTTACAAAAAAAAAAATTAAATTTAACCAATAAATATTAAAGTTAAAAGCAATCTGTATTATGATTTATGATTTTAATTTCAAAAAGAAAATAAAATCTTTAAAATTTAAATGAAGAATTGTTCAATTTTCATGTATACATTTTTACAATTTTACACACCCATTTCTCTTACGCATTCTTTCTAGAAGTTTTTAAATTGATCTTGTTTTGCAATTTATATATTATTTAATAAAAACCTTTTGATCTCCTTTTTGAAGAGACAAATATTATTGATTTTTAAAAAAGCTTTTATAAAAGCTAGAGGATCTGTAATACTTACATATTTTTCTAAATCTTTGATCTAACAGAGTACATATACGACAAGATTATTAAATTTATCAACATCTTTATAGCAATGGTGTATTTCTTGTAATATATTTATTTTTAAAGTTTTACCTATTTCCGTCACATATGTTATTTAACATTATGATTTCATAGTACAATTTCCAGAATATGTACTGCAGAATGCAAATGAACATTCAGTACAATTTTATAGTTTCTTTTTTAAATTTTTTAGAATTGCCAAAAATTATTTTTCTCTTTTGTGAAACAGAAAAATGTAGAAAATGTAATCTTCGAATTTCATTTTGATATTATCACTATAATTTTAAATTTTAATATCCTTATCGATACTTATCGTGAAAGAAATATCAACTAATCGATACCTGTTTTGAAGAATGAAATATCAATATTTATCAACATCACTAATATGAATATTTGAAGGTTTCATTTTATATGAATTTTTGAAGGTTTCAAGAAAATTTTGTCAACTACGATATCAAAATTTATAAATAATTTTATTAATAACCATTTTGCTAAAACCATAATTTTCATAATTTTTTTTTTTACTACCCCCTTATTTTTATACAATTAACTAATTCAAATGTTTACTAAATATCTAAACGTGTACCATATACTTATGATTTTTATACCCGTACGATAGGATCGGGTATAATAAAATTACTCCTCCGTTTGTAACACCTCGAAATAAGCGAGCTAGATATACCTTCAAAGGTATGGATCGGAGAAAAAAATTCTAAGACTTTCGAGCCATGTCCGTCCGTCCGTCCGTCCGTCAGCACGCTAACTCAAAAACTAAGAAAGCTAGAATCTTGAAATTTACACAAAATATTTTAGGAGTAATTTGTAGGTTCCCTATTTTTTTTTGGTTGAGTTTGGACCAAACCTTAGGGTAGCTCTCGAACACCTAACTTTTAGATCCCCACATTTTTTTTGCAATAGAGCTATGAAATTTTAACTGCTGATAGATCTCACAAAAATATTAATTTTATTTTTAATAACTTTTTTTTGTAGCCCCACCCGTTATGGAGCTACAGCTCCCTAAAGGTTCAAAAAAGCTCCATATTTGAATTGTTATAGCACAAGTTGTATAAGGTATATCTTCATTTTGAAAACGCCAAACGATTACTACTTTTATTAGCTTTAAAAGTATATATACAATAAATATATTTTTGTGGCATACGGTGTCTTAATTTACCGTTATGCGAAACTAAAATTTTGCAAAATCCTTTAACCCTTCTATCTTCTAAACGGTTTAATTTGGAAACTTGAAATTTTGACAGAAATTAGATCTTTGAAAATAAGTATGAGTCATTTCAGAAATTTTTTTTGTATCACCCTCCGTTTAGGAGCTGTAAGGGGTGAAAAACTGAAAATTTCCTATTTTTGAACACCTGTTAAAATTTTTTTGAAGTAATACACAAAAATTAAAGCTCCAATATTATACTCTTATTTCTGTTAACAACCTTTTTTAATAATATAGGGTTACTTTATAATTCACGAAAATGTTACTTGATTTTTTCAAATTTTCTAACAAATTTCTTTAACGAATTTTTTCCATTTTGTTTTACTCGATAATTTGAAATTGTTGAGGAGGATATAATGCGTAGTACATAAAAATGTGAATGAATAAACAACATAACGGTTGCTTGAAGAATTTTTATTTATATGATATTAATATATATACATACTTATATAATATCATGTTTATTTACATATCGTATATGTCACTAGTGAATGAATGATAAGATTATATATGTATATTATATAGCGCCGTATTTACTTACATATATGTATTTTATTGTACTTATAAGAAATTATTCTGTCAATGGAATATTTAAATATAATATAATATAATATTTAAAATTATATTTACTGTTTTGTACTTAGTAAATTTAATATACATTTACCGCTTAGTATTAAATGGTACTATAGAATATTTGAAAAAGTTTTGGATTGATAATCGTTATGTGAAAGGTTAGAATCTGCTTTTGAAGAATGTACATATAAACATATAGTTTGAATATATGTACAACCCATAGTTCTAGAAATTATAAAATTCACCCAAATTATTTTAAAATACTAAAATATTAAAAAAATAATATTGTGAGCAGAGTGACAGGCTGTGAACATACTAACGGTTCGTACGGGTATCTAAGAGTTGACAAAGGCAACTGTATTCTTCCTCGTTTATACAAGATTAAATATAATTCGGCATCAGCATCAAAAGAAACTTAAAAAAAAAAAAAAATTCTTTTAACACGGATATTCACGATTTGATGCAATTATTTGCTAGATTGAAAAAAAAAATATATACATTTTTGCAACAACTGGTGAACGACTTTAGTGAAATTTGCGTTCCATAGTTTTTTTGAATATCTACATAAAAATTAGAAATTTAAATTATTGTTTTTTTTTATTAAGAAAGAAATTTTTCTAAAATAGATATACAAAACCATAAAAATAAAGCTGAAATCGGAAACGTCATTTGCACATCGGATGCAAAAGCAACCATGCATATATTTAGAATCAGTCATTAGATACTATATTATAGAATATAGATGGTCTGATTTTAAAATTTGCAAGAGCAACTGATTCACAAATGACGTTTCCCATTACAGCTTAGTAATAAATGACATTCGAATTTGAGGTATATTTTTAAATTTTAAATAAAAGACATAAATTGTGTGAAATCTTTATTTATTACATTGATTCCGATTAATAATGAAAAGAATATTGTTCAAGTGACCCCCTCTGCTAGCTCGGCAAACTGTCAATCTTTTACCAAAATTTTCAATAAGATTTTTGCATTATGATGGTTCAATTAGTGATATTTGTTCGATGATGTTGCCTTTGAAGTTTTGGACAGTTTGAGGATTATAAACTTTACTCTTCAAGAAAGCCCATAATAAATCAGAATAATTTACGTTTTTTATTTAAAATTTAAAAAGATACCTCAAATTTAAACACCCTTTATAAGTAGTTAAACAAGTAGAAGTTTATAAGTAGATACAAAAAAAATTCGAAAAAATTTTAATAAAATATTTTTAAATTCTTTATATGTATAAGAAACTAAATTTGAAAGTAAAAAAACAAATTTACAATGATATATTGCAAAAATATTCCAAGAGAGTTCAGGTATTGTAAAGTCTGGCAAAATTTTGTACTTTTATATACATGAAAAGAAAAAGAAATTTTGCACTTTAACTGTCAAAAATTCAAAATGTTGATATATGCTAGGACCAAAGACTAGTGTTTGCACCGACTCGTGAATAGCTTTAATATACTTTTAAAATGATTAATATTTAATAAAAATGATTTCATTTATTTAAAAAGGAACACTAGAAATACTTTTTTTTTTTATTTTAATTTTTTTTTGTTATTTCTTTTAAAAATCAACATGATCAGCGCTCTTTGTAAGCAAATAAATTTTCCGCACGTATTTTTAATCAAATAAATTCATTTGTTGAATCTCGTAAAGAACAACAGTCAAGTCAAGTCTTTGAATAATATTCTATATAAAGAATCCAAAAAAACTTATTTTCTAACTACTTATGGACTTATGGACTACTTATTTTCTAATTAATAAATTAACGTCTAAAAATATGTAGGCTCCATTAGCTATTAATTTTTTGTTATTTTTATATGTAAAATCATATATGTTAGCAAAAAAAAAAAACTATAATCAATGAGTATGAACTGTTAAACTCAAATAAGTTAACTTATATGCTAACTTTTAGAACGCCAAGTCAAAATCGAAGTTAAATAAAACTTTTGACAGCATTTCTCTGCTGTTCAATTAAAAAAAATTATTATTATTATGTTTAGAAAATTTAAGAAGCATGTACATGTATATTTTGTTTTTATTTTAAATCAGGGCACAAGTCAAGTTCAACTCAAATTTGACGCAATAAAAAAAAAATAAAAATTAAATCGATGTTTATTATATAATTTAAAATTTATTTTTAAAATATGACAAAAAAGTTAATTAACAACCATTTTAAGTTAATTAACCACCATTTTAAATTTTAAGTTAAATTACATATACATAAGTATTTTAAATAATCTGATTTGAAATTTTTTTATTTATGTAGTCATATTTAAGAACGTGATAGTTGACAAAACAAAAAAAAAAATAATTTCCTTCTAAATAAATATAAAAAATTTATTTTTAATATTGTAATTTAATTATTTTTAATATTATATTGGAATTTATACATACACATGCATATTGTAATTTAATTTTTAAGCACATTTTCAAAAAAAATTTTGATAAAAATGTGCCTATTAGTTTCATTCTGTCCCTCTGGATGTTTAAAAAACTTCTATAATGAAATTTAACTCCGGATAAGTATCGTATAAACATGCATTTTATGCTGCAGCTCCCCAAAGTTCGCAAAAGTCCTATATTTATATTAATATAACACAAATTCTATAAGGTATATCTTCAATTTGGAAACACGTTACATCAAATTCCCTATTTTTAAACACCTGTTAAAATTTTTTTGAGCTCCAAAGCTATACTTTTTTTTTGTTAAAAACTTTTCTTAATAATATAAGGGTTACTTTAAAATTGACGAGCGTGTGACTTGAGTTTTCCCATATTTTTCTAACGATTTATTTCAGTTTTTATATTATTATAAATTTATTTTTCAATATAAGTACCTATATACTCTTTTCCCTGTCCTATGTTTTTTGCCAAATTTAATATAGTCTGAAGTTATACTGGTAATCGAGTACGTAAATTTTTATTCTTTTTTTTCCAAAATTGGCGATGTTTTAAAACTTATTAATTAGTTTCGTAGCTTTCAAAATATAAGTAAATTAAATTAAAACTTATAAGTTACACCAGAAAAACTTTTTGTATTTCTCCCTGTTTCAAATCTATTAGCTGTCAACAATTGAAAATACCATATTTTTAGATACAGTGTTATAACTTGGACAGCGGGCACCTCTACAAATTTGTCGTAAATAAAATGTAAAAATTAAATTTCCAAAATTATCACCCATATTCTTGAAGGCTCATCACTGAGGCGATAAAAAAATGTATCACGTCACGTCTAGTAAAAATCACGATGAACATTTTTGTTATGTTGGTAGTAATTTAAATGTGAGTGCTATCAAATGAAAATTTTGTAATATTTAAATGTAAACGAAAATTTATGTATGTATAGGTTGTATATATTACATTTATTTAACATTTGTTTTTTTCTGCGAATTATATTTTTGTGTGGATTGTAAAATAAAATAAAAAGAAAAGAATTAATTAGTATAAAAATTTGGAAAACTTATATAATAAACTTAAATTTGAAAAGAATTTAATAATATTCATTAAAAAAAAAGAAGTTACAAAATAACATTATTGATTAAAAAAACGACAAAATAAATTAAAGGAAATGTTTGGATTATCCTCCATAAATTTTACAACATGAAATTTTACAAGATGAAACTGCTTTACATTGGAGATTTTTATATTAAAATTATAAAACAAATATAAAGCAAAACTCCAAATTTTTAAAAACAAAACTTGATATTTTAATGTTTACTTACTTTTCGATTTTTAGACTCTACCCATTCTTTATTTTTACTAATAGATAACCAAAAAAAGTATTTCAAAAAATAACTTAGAAAATGGCTATCGCTTCGTTGGAAAAGTCTTGTAGAAAAACCACATACGATGGCTTTTGACATTTGACATCGCGTCAAATAAAAACATCATTTTAGCGTCTTGCAAAATAACAAAGCAAAGCATGGCATCAGTGATACTCTTCGTATGATAAGTCTTGATGATAAAATTGATGATAGTTTCATTTTATTTTTGACAATTTTTTGTTGCGAAAAAAAAAACTTTGATATATTGCAATATTGTTTTTAATGCCAATAATTAATTTTAAAAATATGACCATAATTGCATGTCTTTTATTTTCTTTTTTAAAATGGATAAAAATCGGTAAAATGTGTAAAAATAATACCTTTTATGAACATATAAATTTTGTTTTAAATTTTTAAACAAAAATTAATTTACTTCTTTTCTTTATTTTTCATTTTTATCAAAAATCTCTTAGAAGCCAATAACAATAAAAATACAATTGACTTAAAAATTCTAAAATGTTGACTTAAGTCAAACATTTATACCTAATAGTAATGAAAATATAAGTAATAGGTGATCGTGAGATCGTTTAACATTTTTTAATTCAATTCAAAAATTTGTTTCAATTTTGATTTTTTCGGGTCAATCATGAAAGTCTTGTGAGTTAAGACTACTTTTTTCTTCTCTGAAAAGTCTTTCAAAAAAAGTCAAGCAATCATGAAAGTCTTATGAATTGAAAAGAAAAGACTTTGCTTTGTATCGAAAATTTTTGATGTCAAAAAGATAAACAGCCATTATCTTATTGAAAATAAATACATTTTTTATATGAAATTTTGTGGATTGAAAATAATAAAAAAAAAAATTGGGAAAAATAGTTTTATTTGGAGTTTCATTTTGGATGAAGAGATTGAAGAAATGGAAAGAGGATGTAAGTACCATTTTGTACCGTGAAAGAAGATGCCTAAGAGACATTTCGAATTTGGACAAAACAAATTGCACTTTGAAATAAAATTATAGTATAAATAATATAGGTATGTAGGCATTTTCATATTTATTACTATGTAGCGAAGGTTGCTAGAAGCCCTCGTATTTTGGCAATCGGACCGACATGATTTAAAAAAGGTACTCACCCATTTTGAAGTATTTAAATTAGTAAAAAGAAATAAAAAAAAATTCGACTTTTAAGCCCACCGCAAAAAACGGACCTCAAAAACTAAAGTGCCACTTTCTGGAACTTTTTTTAATTTTTCTTTCATTTTTAGTTTCCATTACAGGATCGGGGACTAGATTTTTTAAATCAGATCGGTCCGACTTCTGGTTCTTAAAATATTGATGTTTATTGTTCAAAGTTCACAGCTAAAATGCGTGTGATTTAAAAAGTCTGAAATTATGAAAAAAGTCATACAAATACACATTCATGATAACGAAAAATAATGACTGAATGAATAATGAGAAAAAAGTCTTAAATCACAAGACTTTTATGATTGACCCCTTTTTTATAGAATGAAAAATAATGTAAATTAAAGTTGTAAATTAAAAAGAAAATTGTTTTTTTTAAAAAGCTTGTTTTTTTTTTTTGCTGAAATTTTAGGTGCTTATATTATTTTTTATTATTAATTAATTTTTGTGAATAGTATTAACAATGAGTTTTTTGTGGTAAGACGAATAATAAATAAGCTTCTCATAAACTTCGGCGTGAAGAAGGATTAAAAAAAAAATATTTTTTTTTTCACCAAAAACACAATAGATATATTTTTATAAACAACCTATGACTATGCAAAAAGCTCCCGTATCGTGGGAATAAGAATGTTGCATTGACATAATTTGAAAAATGTACTAACCTATTTTGTAGTAGTAAAAAAATAAAAAAGTTCGACTTTGAAGTTCGTCCCAAAAAATAAAATTAAGATGCCACTTTTAGCGACTTTTTTAAATTTATTTTTCTTTTTTTTTTGTTTGTTTCTATTATAGTATCGGCGACTAGTTTTCACATCGGTTTGACTTCTGGCTTCCAAAATATGACTATGGGGACTTTTTCAAAATAAAGGTCAGTATTTATAAAAGTCAATTTTCCCTTTAACAATTCCAAAAAAAAAAATTTTTAAATTTTATTAAAATCAATACATTTAAAAAAAAAAAAACTCAAAAACACACTAACAAACAATAATAAAATAAACTTAACATAATATTCGAAAAGTCAAATACAAAAATATAGTTGTTTTTCAAAAAATTAATTCAATTGAAATAAATCAGTACAAATTGTAATTCGCGACACTGACAAATGAATTAAATCAACTAAAATTGAAATTCAACTAAATTGTTTCTCGCGGTGACTTGCAAATTATAGTTTTTTTTTACTCGTAGTATAAAATACTTCCGAGTTTTGTGATGGGTTTTCGATAAAAAAAATATGGATTTTGCTGAAATTAATTTTCTGGACGTTTTTACGGATGTAAAATGCAAAAACTTAAAAAAAAATTCCGCAAAAATCTGTTTTCAGTTATAGCTCATTTAATTTTTATCCGATTAGAATTAAATTTGGTGTAGTTAGTATTAGAGGTTGGAAACTGTAGTGGAACCCTCTAATGATGTTCGAATAAAATATGATTTGTTCTAAAAAACCAAGTGGTCAGACAAAAAAAAATCTCGGATTTAAATCAAATTTGGTATATGGTCTCAGACTCCTGCATCAGGACACAAAATTTGAAATCTGTAGCTTCAGTGGGTCTGCCTTAAAATATCCGAATACGATTTGAATGAAATTTGGTATAACTGTTACTCTTGATAAATTGATGCTAAAATAATTTGAGTTTTGATTTGAAATCAGTTGGTGCTAGCCCTAATATTGGGGATACTAAATAGTATCTTGTATTAAATCTAATATTAATTTAATCAGTAACGAATAATGGTTGTTTTTAAACATGTGTTTGAATTGCAATTCAAAACGCCGCATACCTAGGAGTAACCCAAAACTTCTAGAACAGTCTTTTTAGTTCAAAAAGTCTTATAAAAATAAAAATATATTATTCATAAGTACTTAAATTTATTTTAAAAACTTTATTTTATAGCTTATAAAAATATAAATAAAAAGGACTGTTAAATATATTACGAGTTTTGGATTACCCTTACGTCAGCAGTTTTTTTTTATGTAAAACATTATTTTAGCACACTTAAACAAAATAAAAAAAACACTGATTGTAGGAGATTTCACTTTTAATATTTTAAATCAAAAAGATAATATAGTGTTGAAGAATGTAAGAATATTATTTATAGTAAGGAATTCCTCTTTTGTAACAACAATAACACGACATGTTGCTGGCACATGCTTAGATCACGTACTAACAAATGATATCAATCAAAATATTGAAATTACTCAATTACAATATGATATCTCTGATCATGATATAATGTTTATTGAAACGGGTTATCTCTCAAATAGTAAAAAAAAAAAAAGACAAAAATCATAATATGCAACGTGCAATAACAAATTATGATACATTCAGAAAAATATTAGCAGATAATGAATTATTTAATTTGGAATATAATTAACGGCAGATGAAAAATATGAAATTTTAGCCAATATTATTAAAAATGGATTAAAAAAACAAACCAAAATTATAAATATAAAACAAAATAAAAAATATTCTAAAGAATGCATCGATAATGAAGTTATTGACTTAATAAAGACAAAAAATTGGCATCAAAAATTAATAAAAAATTATGATAATATACAAAAAAAAAGAAATATACAAACATTGGCTAAATAAACTCACAAAAATGAAACAAAAAAAAACGAAATTTTATGCCAGAAAATTTCAAAACTGCAACAATGCTTTAGAAAAACTTGGCAAGTCATAAAAGAACTAAAATACATTATTAGCACAATAGGAGAGTCATTAGCAAATAAAATAGTAAAGAATAGATTTTTTTCTATTGAAAAAAATTAATCATAAATTTAAATTCAGCAAGGTCACTTACAGAGGTAGAAAAATGTATAAGCAAAATTCCAATTCAACTGGTTCGGATAGCATTGAAACTAAAACAATTAAAGCATGTAAGAATGAGCTTGTGCCATACATAAGCTCTTTACTAAATACAACTTTCGAAACCTCAACATTTCCACAAGAACAAAAATTAAGTAAAATTGTGCCTATTTTTAAAAATAGAAATGAAGAAAATATTAGTAATTTTAGACCAATAGCAATATCACCCATACTTAGTGAAATTGTAGAAACAACAGTTAATAGTCAGTTCTCAGAATACTTGAATAAATATAATAAGTAACACACAGAATTTCGTAAGAACACTGAAACTGCTCTATTTGACTTAATAAGTTTAGTACAAGAAAAAATAAATATGAAAAAAAAAATAGCAATTGTTTTGACTATGACTTAATAAAAGCTTTCGATTCAGCGATCATTCACCGATAGATAGGAATATCTTCTTAAAAGTTTTGTATAGTGTAAATGTAAAAGGAGCTTCACATAAATGGTTCAAAAGTTACCTAACTAATAGATCTTAATTTACTGAACTGAAAAAATTAAAAACTAACAATGAAAACGTAGAATATGGAGTTGTACAAGGAAGTTCACTGAACTCTACGCTATTTTTAATTTATGTGAATGAAATAGCTAAACTATAAATATATGTATGATGAGATATTCATGTATGCATGGTTAGGCTATTGTTTACATTGCAGATGATTACATCGATTTAGAAAATAATATTAATTTGGATAATGGAATAATGCTAAAAATAATAAACAAATATAAATTAACTTATTAACACAACTAAAACAAAATATATGCTGATTAAAGGGACAGATCAAATAAATCTAAATATAACTTATAATAATACAAAAATAGAAAAAAGCTAAATAATTATAAATACTTGGGACTAATAAAAGATCAAGAACTAAATTGGAATATGCATGTAAACGAAGTCCACAAAAAATGTAAAAGAGTTGCTGGAATATTTAAAAAAATCTCAAATACCATGCCGACAAACACTAAAAGATCAACATATTTGAGTCTCTTCCACAGTAATATAACATATGGAAAAATCATATGGGAATCAACTACACAGCAAAATATAAATAAAATGAAAACTATATAAAACAAAGCAGTTAAAAAAATTTGTATAATATGAATATTAGGACACCAACAAGTTGTTTATACAGAAAATATAACATACCTACTAAACGTTAATCAACAATATAAATTACTACAAGTGGGCCATATTCATAAAATAATAAATAATCAAATAATAACTAACTCAACATTTCATAAGGAATAGATATATACATCAGTACAGTACTAGGAACGCAGAAGATTTCAGAACAATAAGGGACATATGTAACGTCGACAGTAAATACATATATCAAAGAGTTCAACAAACAATCAAAATTAAAAACTTTAAAGCATTTAAAAAAGGTGTATAAAAATTTAATAACATAAAATTTTGTCTTATAATTAATTTAGCTTATCCAATAGTTTTATACAAAATTGAGTTTCAAATATTTACATATATACGGTCCCTTGCGTTTCTTGCAATTTTCATACAAAATAAACTCTTATAATTCGAATTTCTATAAATCGAATTTTTCTATAAATCGAAGACATTTCCTTGGCACATTTGACAATTGAATTTCTATAAATTGAATTTTTATTCGAAAAAAATATAGCAAAATGTACTTTTATTCTCAAAATTGGTTTGCTGGTCAATAATAAATATTGAATATGTTTGATGGTTTAATTGCTGATTATTTGAAATTGTCAAAGTATGTGCATCGGTATATAAAAGAAAGCAACTCCAATTCAAATATGCACATACTTTTTATAATTTATAATTATAATTTAGTTGTTTTCAGCCACACACTACGTATTATGACATTCCGCTAAGTTTTGAATACAAGTATGTACATATTTCGATATAATTTTGCTATTACAAAATCTACATTAACATACAACATACATAATATGTATGTATGTTTAGAATCATGATTTTTTTTGTTTTCTTTTGGAATCAAGAAATTTATATCCTATACGAATTTTTTGTAATTTAAATGTCACGGTAAAATATACGTACACACCAGCTACAGGACCCCTAATATTATTATAATTTAGAAAATCATATGCAAACTAAAGAAAATGTCCTAAGATCTGTTTTTGAACCAATATACACTACAGAATCATTCTTAAAAAATATTTCAAAACAAAATAAACCAGTTCCAATTACTTATTATTTTCAATAATTTTATTCGTATTGTATGTACATTATTTAGTACATAAATTTATTTTATTGTTTTTAATGTGAATTGCATACCAATTTTATTTTTATTTTTAAATTTGTTATTAATGCAATGTACAATGTAAAATATGTATAATAAATATTTTATTGTGATTGATTACATAATATATGTATGATCATTTTTATACTCTTCTGGATAAATTTTTTTTTATCCCATAATTCGAAATTTCTGTAATTCGAATTTTTTTTAGGTCCCTTCGAGATTCGAATTAGGGAAGTTTGACTATAATAGGTATATAAATTGTAAGACTACAAAATAATCAATAAAATAATATATGTACATATTATGTACAATAGGTAACAACCTACCTAATAAATATATATAAAATTGTTATTTTATTATTTTTAAGTTGCAAATTTACTATAATTCAAAATAAAAGTAATACTGAAAATATACATATACTGATATACCTACATGAATATTAAATACATATACTATATAGAAATTTAATTGAATATACATATGTATATTTTTTTTTTTTTAAGTTCAAAGTCCAAACATTGAAAACAAACAAATTATTTTCTATTTATTTGTATATATACATATACAAAATATATGTATATATACAAATAAATATATATACATTTATTTTTTATTAAATTTTATTTGAATTTTTTTCTTTTTTTTTAATAAATTTTATTATGAATGATTGAAAATTACGAATATTTGAAAATAAAGTGAAAAACGTAGTTTTTTCTTAATTAATATTTACAAAAGAGAAAAACTATTAAAATTTATGTATGTATATATGTAGATATGTATTTAAAAAAAAAAAAAGAAAGAAATCTGTTTTTAAAAAGTTTAAAAAAAAGTTTTAAAAAAAAAAAAAATTAATTTCAAAATAATTTTATAGAAATTTTTCATGAAAAATTTAAAAATCAGTCAGTAATAATAATAGTTAGTATTTTTTTAGCACATTTCCAAAAAAAAATTTGGAAAAATGTGCCTATTAGTTTCACTCTGTCCGTTCCTCTGTCCGTCTGTTTACAAAACTTGTTACACCGTTAAAGATAAATAAAAAAACATTTTAACCATGGATAGGTTTCATAAAAAAACGAGGAAGAATACAGTTGCCCTTGTCAACCCTTAAATATCCGTACGAACCTTTTAACCCTCTGCATAGAGTACTTATAATAATATATATTTTAATTTTTTACTAAAATAAATATAAATTGTATTTAAGTAGTTACTTAACCTAGCTCAATCTTGGCTCAATAATTGCAAGCTTTGTCTAATTCAATGTTATAAATTATGTTATGTACATACATAAATTAAAAGCACAATTAATGCATTGTAGTTATTAATTAAGCAGATTCTAACCTTTCACATAACGATTATCAATCCAAAACTTTTTCAAATATTCTATAGTACCATTTAATACTAAGCGGTAAATGTATATTAAATTTACTTAGTACAAAATAGTAAATATAATTTTAAATATTACATTATATTATATTTAAATATTCCATTGACAGAATAATTTCTTATAAGTACAATAAAATACATATATGTATGTAAATACGGCGCTATATAATATACATCTTTACTCTTATCATTCATTCTCTAGTGACATATACGATATGTAAATAAACATGATATTATATAAGTATGTATGTATATCAATATCATATAAATAAAAATTCTTCAAGCAACCGTTATGTTGTATATTTATTTACATTTTTTTGTACTACGCATTATATCCTCAACAATTTCAAATTATCGAATAAAACAAATGCAAAAAATTTGTTGAAGAAATTTGTTAGAAAATTTGAAAAAATCAAGTAACACTTTCGTCAATTATAAAGTAACCCTATATTATTAAAAAAAGTTATTAACAGAAATAAGAGTATAATATTGAAGCTTTAATTTTTGTGTATTACTTCAAAAAAATTTTAACAGGTGTTCAAAAATAGGAAATTTTCAGTTTTTGACCCCTTACAGCTCCTAAACGGGGGGTGATACAAAAAAAATTTCTGAAATGACTCATACTTATTTTCAAAGATCTAACTTCTGTCAAAATTTCCAACAAAGTTTCCAACTTAAACCGTTTAGAAGATAGAAGGGTTAAAGAATTTTGCAAAATTTTAGTTTCGCATAACGGTAAATTAAGACACCGTATGTCACAAATATATATTTATTATATATATACTTTTAAAGCTAATAAAAGTAGTAATCGTTTGGCGTTTTCAAAATGAAGATATACCTTATACAACTTGTGCTATAACAATTTAAATATAGAGCTTTTTTGAACCTTTAGGGAGCTGTAGCTCCGTAACGGGTGGGGCTACAAAAAAAAGTTATTAAAAATAAAATTAATATTTTTGTGAGATCTATCAGCAGTTAAAATTTCATAGCTCTATTGCAAAAAAAATGTGGGGATCTAAAAGTTAGGTGTTCGAGAGCTACCCTAAGGCTTGGTCCAAACTCAACCAAAAAAAATAGGGAACCTACAAATTACTCCCAAAATATTTTGTGTAAATTTCAAGATTCTAGCTTTCTTAGTTTTTGAGTTAGTGTGCTGACGGACGAACGGACGGACGGACGGACATGGCTCAAAAGTCTTAGAATTTTTTTCTGATCCGATCCATACCTTTGAAGGTATATCTAGCTTGCTTATTTCGAGGTGTTACAAACGGAGGAGTAATTTTATTATACCCGATCCTATCGTACGGGTATAATTAATGTTGTGGAACAACTTTTTCCTGTAGAGCTATCCATTACGAAGCTATATTAACCTCAAACTTTGAAAAAAACCATATTTATAAATATGTATGTATGTATAACCATATATAACTCATGTTATGCTCTACTTAACATTTTTTTAATCTGAAAACAAACACCATTCGACAGGATTATTTTTTAACCTATAAAAATCAATATAAAATTTATACAAATTTTTTTTAAATTTTAGTATTTAATTTTTAATTGAATTTTTTTGGTTCATCCTCTGTTTATTAGGGTTCAAAAATTGAAAATTTGCAATTTTTAAACATCTTTCAACTTAGGCACCTGTACACATTTTTCTTCGGCAAGACATAAAATTAAAGCTCCAGTAATATATTAATATTTTACGTACATATGTGTTAACGGGTTTTCTTAGTTATATAGGATTCCGAACTTGCAGCCCCTCAAAATTCCAAAAGAGTCCTATTTTCACATTTTTTCTTGTTATATGAAATTTTCAAATTTTGGTGCAGACTCACAATTCTAAACAGTTTGTATTGCCTTTTAGAAATGTGCGCCTTTAAAAACCGTTGGTTTACATTCTGCCTTGTTTTTTTTTTACTTTTTATTTATTAAATACATAAATAATAAATTTTTTTAATTTACAAAAATTTTAAAAATTTTTGAATATTTATTATTGATGAATGATAAATTTTTGACGAATTGGCTAAATAAATAAACAAAAGTTAATAATGTTTATAAATATTAAATCTGTTCGTTCTAAATAAAATTTTATAAAAATTTGCGTTCGTTTAAAATTTTTATTTTTTTTTCCGAAATTGAAATAAAATTTTAATAAAATTCTTATCAGTAAAATTTGATCGTGTAAAAATTTTATTCGTAACGTTTAAATGTTCGTTTAAGTTTTTTGTTAATTTTGAAGTTAATAAACGTCATCTAGGAAAATGTTTTAAATAGTTTAACGCGGTGTTTACATACTGTCGCTATAAAAGTATATAATATAAACACGTACTGCGTTGTACCATCTTTGTTGCAGACAGCGCTGGCAAAGAAAAATCTAAGGCCTAGCTGTCTAGACAATAAAACGTCAAAATTATATTTTTAAATGTCAAAAAGGAAAAACAAGAAAAAATAACGCAGTTTTTTTTATAAAATTTTTTTTTTTCTGTTAAAAGGTTAGTTTCAATATCGAAACTATTTCTTCGGGCTATAAATGCGTTAAAGCGTATTTTCCTTCCTCCGAATTTTATCCTTTTCTCTCCAAATCTTCAATAATTTTTAATAATATAGAATTGCGCTAATGCTAATTGACATTTCAAACTAGTGATAGCGACAGTATGTAAACGCCGGGTAAGCTAAAGTAAAATTATGAAATAGAGTGTAACTGTGTATACACAAATATTACATTATATAGTATATTACAAATATGTAAACTGTGTACAAAGTTCCGACAAAAGAATTGCTATTAAAATATTTCTAGATATTTTTTTATTTCCTTTTTATAATAGGGGTCCTCACGTATAAGTGCAAACTAGTCTTGCATCTGAGGATCGGAGGATTTGAGAAAACTTTTGACAGAAAATTGTTGTTCTTTCATGTATAAAAATATGCACTAGTGACTAGACTAGTAGAGGATCGATGTATATTTTTGCTAGACTAAAATATCATCTACCTTAACCTTATTGCATATTTTATTAGCTTGAGGAAATTTTTTTAAAGTTAATTTGACATTTCGTATTTAGAATTTATTTGGGGTTTAGAATTAATTTGAATTTCGATTATGGAATTTCGCACCCAATCCAATTTTTTAAATATTTTCAAATTATATACGAAATATTAAAAATGAAATAAAACTAAAAAAAAAAACTTAAATATTTTTAGTTGAACATAATTTAAACTTTAATATTTAAAGGAAAGAATTCGGTCGGTATCACAATTCTGATTCCGAACTATAATGATTTGCAATTTTAAAGATATACATAATAAATATTTATTACTTACATATATTTAAATGATAATGTCTTGAAACACAATGAATTTGTCTTTGATTTATTAAAAAAAAAAAAAAAAAATCAGGTCGTTTTCGAATTCTGTTTTAAATGCACAAAAAAAAAAAAACTTAATTGATCTGTTTTTAAAATTGCATAAAATTGAATAAATTGTAAAAAAAGATCAAATAAATTATTATAACAAAAATAAAAAAAAAAAACAAATAAATGATTCACTACTACATCATAAAAATGATTCACTTTTGACTTTAAATTTTAAAAAAAAAATTTAATATTTACAAAGAGAATTTGAGATATCAAAAAATTTTTGCAATAAAGCAATTTTACAAATATGTATATAATTATAAAATTTATATATTTTTATACCCCCGTATGAACAATGTTCAAGGGTATAATAAATTTGCCATTACGTTTGTGACACCTTAAAGGAGTCGAGCTAGATATAATGTCAAAGGTATGGATCGGCTCAGAATCGAATTCTGAGCCAATCCATACCAGAATATTCGGGTAGCTGGCATACAACTTCTCTTTTTAGATGAAAATAACTCAGTGTTGTCTACTGAAGCTAGGAATCTGAAATTTAGTAAAGAGATGTCGAGTTACATGCCAAACATGATTGGTCTAAAGCAACCGGTTCAGGCTTTTTGCTCCTCTTGGAACTTAATGAAGCTAGGCGTCTAAAATCTTATAAATGATGATCAAGTTTTATGGCAACAACTTCTGTAAAATTTGGTTGTGCTTGTGCAATAGATTCGAGTAACTGTCATACAACTCCACAATTTACATAAATATATGTATCTGTAGTTAATGTCGGTACTAAAACATCTGATTTTTAAAAGATGGTCAAGTTTTATAGAAACAGGGTATATTACGTTCATACGGGTATCCCAGAGTTGACACAGTCTACTCTACTGCACTCTTCCTCGTTTTTTTTAATTTTAAAATTATATACATATATGGATATAGTTTTAGATATATATTATATATACATACATACATACATACTTGTATATTACATACGTATGTTTATACAAGTAAATTATTAATTTAAATATTTATGGCTCATTTAAAATATCATGGAGTTATATTTGTAAGGCAAGATATACATGTATGTATGTACATATATGTTTAAAATTTTGAACTTAAAATATAAAAATAAAAAAGAAAAAATTAAAACAAGGATGCATTATAACAACACAAAAAAAAATTGAGAAAAGTGCAGTATAGTAGGCTGCTTCAACTCTGGGATACCCGTATAAATGGTATTTCCATAAAACTTAACCATCTTTTATAAAATTTCAGATGTTTTAAATTAAAGTACCGAGATATATTTATGTAAATTTTCGAGTTGTATGCCAGATACTCGATACTGTTTCCTCGAATCAACCACATTTTACAGAAGTTATTGCCCTAAAACTTTTTCATTTTTTGTTCCAACATAAGCAAGCTACCTGAAACTGCTGCTCTATAGAGTCCAGACGAACCATATTTTACAGAAGTTGTTTTACAGTTTTACGAACCATATTTTACATGGAACTTGCCATCTTTTCAAAAAATTTCAGATACTAACTTTATTGGATACTGGTTTATTTCCATATAAAAAATGAAGTTGTATGGCAGCTACTCGAACCCGCCGACTGAACTTGCTAGATTTAAATAATGAAACAAACAATTTTGCATAATTAGTTATCGTGCGGACAGACGTACATGGCTTAATCGACTCAGAAGTGGATTCTTATCTGATCCACATACTAGTCTATATTTAGCTTGGCTCCTTTAAGGTATCACAAACGCAATGGCTAATTTATTATAGCCTTGTAACATTGTACATTTTGTAAAACATTATAATTGTACCCGTTCATTCAGGTATAATTACAATGTTTCATAAAAAGAATAAAACTTCAATACGGATAAAGATAATGATGTTGGAATGAAAATAAAAAGGTGTCATAAGATTTAGCCAACCAAAAAAGACATAGAAAATATAGGTGAACCGAAATTTATGAAATAAACCAATGCGGCATTACTTTAGTGTAAAAAACGCTAACACAAATTGAAGCTCCCTTATACTCCCATGCAAAGTAAGCAGTCTAAAACAAGTATAAATTAAAAAAGCTGAAATAAATAGTAATTTTTTTAAAAAATTTAAAGGTAAAAAACTAACGACCGACAACAGGTACACCCTAAAATCTCTCGCAATTCAACAAATATACGACCTAATTACCGATTTGTTGCAATTAACGATGACGTTATATGCAATATTATTTTATTAGCATTTATATTGAAGTTCAACTAAACGAAGTAAGCAAATGTCGTCTAAAACGATTCGTCTGTTATAAGCGATGTTTTATATTTAGGAAAATTAAAATAAAAATTAACAAGCTGTATATAAATATATAAATAAAATATTATATTAATTTATATACTTTATTGGTAAAACCATTTTTTGTTCATATAATAATAATATGTCATATTTTTTATCCATTAAATAATTTCAATAAAAATAAAATAAAAAACAAAAATAACAAAAAATATTAAAATTATTTATTACTATGAGTAAAAAAAAAAAGGAGGCTCGTCAGTCGTCACATCGTCAACATCATTGATAATATATACAAAAGTTCAAAATTATCATATGTATTTTGATAATTTTTTTTTTTATTCATTTACTCGTTTTTTCAAGCCTCTATACACTTTTTTTTTATGTTTTAATTTTTTTTTTCTTCTTTTATTTATTTGCATACACCAATTACCAAATAGTACGTATTTACTATCTTCATTTGTTATCGTAAAAAAAATATAGACGACGTAGAATTATTTTGTTTATTTTACATTTAATATAATATTTATGAATTATGTACTACACAATAAATATAATATGTATGTATGTATGTATGATATGAAATAAACAAACTATATTAAAATTTTGAAATGAATAGAAAAGAAAACAAAAAATTACATAGATTTTTGTTTTGTATTTGAAAAAAATAAAGTGATAATAATTTTGTGACATAACCTCAAATATAAGTATATTCTTACTTCTTATGTCATACAAAAATAAAAAAGAAAATTTCTTGTATAAGAATATAAATAAGAAAAACAAAAAAAAAGTAAATATTTAATTTTAGTCAAAAAATAAATTTAAAAATTACCCTTTTTGTATATAGGATTAAAATAAATGCAACAAGAATAAATTAATAGCTTTAATAATTCTATGAAAGATAGCAAAATAAAGGATCAGATCCAATGAACGCCTTGCATGCCTCGCTTGCATTTCACGCTTTGACATCTGCAATAAAATGCATTGTTTCTTATGTAACTAGGCCCAATAAACAATGCGAGCAAAGCAAATAATGTCTGCAAAATTTGGAATTGAAAATTTTTCAATTACTCGCTTTCTTTCCACACTTTTGACATTAAATTTACAAATACATACATGTTTTTAAATTCAACATTTGTTTACATAATGAAACATCGTGTGTATAATTCAACAAAAAAAATATTTTTAGGTTTAAAATAAAATTGGAATACTTAAATAAAATCAAAATATACGTACATATTATGTAAGTATTTTTGTATTGTGAATTTTTTCCTTTAATGGGCCTTTCTACACGAGTAGTGTCCTCTTTCGTTTCGTGACTACTTTCCTCTTTTTTTTATTTCCACACTGTTCCTCTCGATAGTCGTTACTTTTATATGTGTGTGTAAATATTTCATTTTAAAACAAAATTTGTTGCGAGAGGTAGATAATAAATATAAAATAAAAGCACGCATAAAACAAATACATTTTTTTTTATATTTAAGTAACATAAGATTTGTTTGCCTGTAATTTTTAAATAATATATATTATATATGCATGTACCTAGAAATAGAATAAACTGTACTGTGCACATAATTTTTTTTTGTCAATAGAATATATTTTAATAATTTCATCAAGTGAAAGATCGAAAATCACTTTACTTTTTTAAAAATTTGCTGCAACCGTTTCAAAAACATTTTTCTTTAATTTTCCAAACGAGAATGAAACGTATGTACACATAAAATTTTTTTGACCCTCATAAAAATTTTTATTTGAGTTTTTGTTTGTGTTAGTGGACTAAATTTTTAAACTCTAAAATTTTGGTTTAAAAAATTACTCCTAAAAATCCCCACCACAAAGTTAGTTTATAGACAAGAGGGTATGAAACGAAGGTAAAAGTAAAAAATGACGAAAGAGGACACTACCCGTGTGGAAAGGCCCAATAAGGAGTTCCATATTTTTAGAATGAAATTCGAAAAAATTAATAAATGAAGTGTCCAAGCACAAATCTCTGTGGGATAAAAACTCCATTTCCTTCAGTAACAAAATAATTAAAGATAAAGCATGGGCTGAAATAAGCAGAATTGTTGAACAACCTGATAATAATTTAAATAATTATTTTTTAAATAAAAAAATTGTAACATGATGAAATTTCAGAAATTATTTGCGGAAAAATATGGAAGACACTACGAGATAGATTCGTAGCAGAAAATAACAAAAAAAAACCAGGTAAATGGGTCCGGTGCGGTTGAAATTAAAAAGTGGGAACATTCTTGCCTTGCTAAATTGTTCTGTATCCTTCTTTAATTTTGAAAATGTACTTTCGTAAAGTCGATATATTTTCCGGTCTAAATAAATATCCCGAACCCAAATTTGTCTTGAATTTTTAATTTTTTGCAAACATTCATATGCTTGCAACAATGTAAATAATAAATATAACTTTACATACATACATATATTTTCTATACCCATATTTTTTTATTTTTAAATTTTATTTAGGTACAGAAAAAATCAACAAAACGAAATATTTTATTTTTATTAATTTTGACATATGTATGTATATGTACTATTTAAACAACTATAAAAATATGACATATGAAATATGTAAAAATGTCTGTTTTGAAGCTTTCATTGGGCCATACTTGCTTTGTTCGCTTTTCTGCTTCTGCAAAATTAAGCAAACGAAGCAAGCAAAGCTTTCATTGGGCTTTCATCTTAAGACAAATAGAATACATCATTATACGGCTGTTTCATAGTTACGGCCATCTTGAATTGTTCCTCTGTTTCCTTATATAAATGTCAGCCGTAAAGCGAGGTAAATTTGTAAAATTTTAACAAACTGAAAATTAACGTCTAATAAATTTGAATTTTAAAGCATTTATCGGGAATTTCCCATGTTTTCGAGTTTTTTTTTAACAAGTCACTTTAGAGAAATATTACTCTGCAGGACTTTCTAAAGCTTTAATGATTTAGGCGTTAACTTTTTATATTTGTATAAACTGACTGTTATAAACATGCAATTAGATTTAATCGAATTAAGTTTTTTTTTTTTATTTTGTTATTGAAAAAGAATTAATTTTGTTTTTGTTTAAATATTAAAACCTATAAAACTTTAAAACTAACTATACTTTCTTTTTTAAACTACGTCACATTAGGAATACATGTTTATTAAACAGCGATACACAAACATATACACATGTACATATGTATGTATGTATGTGACCTTTTCAATGGGCTTATCATTTTTTTTAACCGCATATCGATGTATTGTGTAGAAATTATTGTTAAAAAAACTGTCAAAAAAAGAGTAACTTTTACTTGAAAGAGTAAATCCCAATTACATGAATTTATATGGTAATAAAATCCCATTTTTAAATGATTCGTTATACGGCATTTCGCTTTGCGACTAATTTCTATGGAACGAGTTAGGGCCGTATAACTCGGGTATTAAAAATATTATGTTGGTTGAAACAATGGATGAATTACATACATACATATTTATGTACATATGCATTTGTATATGTATGTATGTATGTACATCATACATGTGAAAAAATTTTTGATTTACTGTAGATAGGTATTTAAATTTTTAGAAAATTAAACTTAACTTTACATAATATTAATATATTTTAACAACAACGACTTTTGTTAACAGCTTAAAATCAGTTTTTAAACTTTTCTTATACAAACATATACATAATGTTCATACATAACATATGTATATCAACATTTGTTTAATATTGTTATAAATTATCCAACTTTATTAAATATATGTAGGTAGGTATATTTTGATTTATCCATCAGTTTTTGAGATTTATATGTATGTATGTAAGCAAATTAAATTAAAACTTATTATCTCATTATCTCAAGAACGGAGGGAAATAGAGCTTCTCCTGCAGAATAATTCCATTCCTAATTCCTCCAATTCCTAAATATACCTTTTAAATATGTGTATTTTTTAGTATAAAAACTAGAACTGTTTTGAAAAGTTTTAGGTTTTGCTGTTTGCTAGAAAAAAGTTTAAGAGGTTTTACGATTTTGTTGTCAAAAACTGTTCTCGAAAATTTTTTTATGTTAAAATTTTTAAAATCTCATTTGAAAGAATTTTTTTTTTTTATTATTTTTAAAAATGCATTAAAAAGTCAAATAAATAAACAAATAAATTATTAGGAAAGAAAATTGTGAATTAAAGTTTTTATATTAAAATAAAAGTTTTTATTAAACTAATTTTATACAGAAAACGATTTATATTCTCTTCGTCCTAGTGCTTGACGTTTTAAACGTCGTTAAACCCAACAAAACTATACCCAACCCCAAACCAAACCAAAACTTTTAGTATAACAAACAAATCTTACATTCAAAGTCCGAAAGGAAATTATAAATATACAGGTTATATACTTACAAATATAATATAATATTATGTATGTTTATTATATTCGATAATTTATTATTCTTCATATTATAATTTTCGAATTCCTATTATAGGTAGATGGTATAATTCAGTATATGGCAATTCATTTGGGACTCGAATATCGCGAACGTTGAATCATTTTTCACTTTGTGTTTTTGCTAAACTGGGTGATGATTACATTTTCAATATACATATGTACATATATAGTTTTAAAAAGAATGTTAACAACTTCGTTCATCACATTACCTTAGCTACAATTTTATTCCATAGCAAAATCTTTCTTTAGCCTAAAACAAAACAATTATAGTAATAAATGTCCCTTAACTAATTGTTTGATCAACCATTGTGGTTACACCATCTTCCTTGGTAATTTAGTGTTTTGTGAGTTAAAGTATCACACATTAATAGAGGAATCATACTCCCCCACCGATATTTTTTAGCGTTTTAGCGCAAAAAAATAAAAACCGAACTATAGCAGAATTTAAACTTGAATTATTTATATAAGAAGTAAACCAACACGCCTCTATTTATTGTCTCAATCATAAATTTTATACTTATACAATAAACATAATCTGTTTTCCTGAGCAATAAATTAACATATGTACATGCTTATACTCCTATACTATTTTTTTTTTTGGGTTTCTCTAAAATAAATAAAAGTGATAATCAATTTTAAGCAAAATTAAGTAAACTTTAAGTAAACAGCAAAATATCTAGGTATAAAGTATATAGAAAATATTTTAATAAATTTCAATAAAACTTTTTATAAACTAATAAAAATGAAATTATGATGTAATTAATAAAACTTTTGCATTTGATATCATTGCAATAATGACTCATCTAAAAAAACAAAAAAAAAAAGAAGTATTATAAAAATTAATAAAATAAATTGAATATAAAACACTATTTTTTTAAGCTTTCAAATAAATCAAAAACAATCATTAAAATAAAATTTTTATGTACCCAACTTTGATTGATTTCATGATTTGAAGTTTTCTTTTTACAACTCTAGGTAAAGGAAAATGAATATAATACAGCAGAGCAAAAAACGAAAACAAAATTACGTAATTTCATTTGCAAAATAAAATTGCATAATAAATTTTAGAATAGAATAGAATATTTAAAAGTTTTTTTTTTTTTTTTGGAAAATTAAAGTAAAAAGTGAAAAATTTTCTTTTTAGGTATTACAAATTATTGGAAATAATAGAAATTTACAAAATCCTTTTTAATTTAGATTTGCCCACATATACTGTATGTTATAATTATACTTTATAATAAATTCGTAAATTTAATCTTAAAAAATAAAAATTTTTTGTATATGTATATCTATTTGAAATACATAAAGGCAATAAAAAAAAAAACAAAATAAAAGTCTATAATACCATATTCAGACTACGCTCTATAACGTATTATAAGTGCTAACATCGGAAGTGTTATAGCTAAAAATATTGGTCACGTTCAGTAGTATCTAGCGCTACAAAAAAATGCAGCCACCGATAAGGTTTTCTACTGAACGATATTTTTATATAGCGTTACAGTTTAACGCTATATGAATTTTGCAACAAGAACATTTTACGCTAAATTGTGTAGCGACTTTTTATTGACGTTTATGTATTTACATTTTAATGTAGAAAATATTTGTTTACAAAATTTTGTAACAATTTTTAGAAGTGAAGCGTTTTTCTTTTAAATTGAAAATATAAATTGATTAAGAGATAAAAAAAAATACGAATTTGATGGATAGAAATAGAATTATTATATTTTTGAGGCTGTTGACGATGGAGCAGGTAACAACATTTTTGCAAATTTAACCAGTTTAGTAGGTGAAGTGATTGAGGTGGGCGTTAAATCCCCCAGAAGTGAGCCGATAAGAAATGAAAATTTTTATGAAGTTACTATACCATCCTACTCTTTCGATGACTTTTATATCCACTTTAGAAATGACAAGAAGTCAATTTGAAGTAAGTGATGTTTTTCTAAATTATTTTTATATTAAGTTACAATTATTTTAGAAATTATTAGTTGAAATTTTATTTACAATATGGATGTTACCACATAGTTTCAGTTTTAGTGAAAATGCTGATCGTTTTAACATTTCGAATTGCACAGCACATTTTATATTTTACAACCAAATCAAAAATATAAATTTCCTTCTGAAGACTTATGTGAAATGGCCAAATTCCGAGGAAAATACCACAATTTCACGTGTAAGGTAGTACAAAAACGAATGCAATCATCTTTTCATCAATACTTCAGTAATTCAAAAGTTTTAAATAAAATAAAAATATACGAAATATCACATAGAATTAAATGTCATTTAATTTTGCTGCAAATCGTTCAGTACAACCATTTAGCGATAAATGCTACACCGTTGCAATTCAGTATAGCGCTACGTTTTCTTGAACCATTGTATAGAAAAAACATGTCAACTATAACATGTTAATCCCTTTAGTATTTAATTAAAAAAAAAAATTTGACATAATACATTTTTTTTTGATTTATCAAAGTTTTATTTTGGATTTTTATATCTTTTGAATGATCTGTCATTTTGAATTAATATATGTATATATATGTAAATATAAAAGTAAAAGTTAATGACGTTTTTAGATTGAAATCTATCTATAATATAATACACAAGATGTTGGCGAGACCTTGCCAACATGTAAAAAAATATATTTTATATCTATAATAAAACACTCACACTGAATGTAAACTAAACTGGCAATGATGATATTTCTGTATATTTATTTAATAATTTCAAATTTTATTACCAGAGACACAAATTTTTGACTCAAAGTATTATCAAGAGACACAAACCGTTCATTAAAAATATAAATAAATTTAGTAAATATTATTACCAGAGACTTAATTTTTCACTAGAAGTATTATCAGAGACACAAACCGTTCATTAAAAATATAAATAAATTTAGTAAATATTATTACGAGTGACCAAATATTCCACTAGAAGTATTATCAGTTACACAAACCGTTCATTAAAAGTGAGTACAGTCAAAAAAGGAAAAGTACATACTTAAAAAACACATTTTCAATCAAAATAAATTCAGCAAATTTTTAATTTTTAAATTTGACCGCCATGTCCATTATGAACTGGTCGCAGCGGTAAATTAAAAATAAATTATTAATCTTCTGTTGGCATTTTCAATCTTTGTTTTGGAAAAAAAATAAAAATATTTACTCTTAATAAAATTAAAGCCTGAAAGTGAAAAAGTGAGAGTGAGCAAAGTTTATAGTAAACCTCATATTTATAAGAAAAAAATTATAGGCCGATTTTATTCTTGATTTTGTTTTCATTAGTATAAAAGCTGGTAAAAGCTTCGTAACATACTTTAAAATAGTTTTGTTTATTTAGGTTGAAATTTAGATTTTTAAGCTAAATTTTCGGTAGAACTGGTATAACATAAAATATTCGAAATTTTTTTATTAATATAAAATTCGGCAGACTTAAATAATTATATTTCATAACAGAAGTCAGAAACTTACTAAATATTATAGAAACGGATATTTTTCTTAAAAAAAAAAAGAAAAAAATAACATAGAAAATATCATTTTAGACGCCTTCTCTCACAAAAGATTCATAATTTTGTACTAATTTATTATTAGACCATTAATAATATTGTTAGCCATGGAAAAAAATAAGATTTATTAATCAGATCAGATAATATAATACCTGAAATTAATGATTGAATTTCTGATAATATACACAATATAATGATAAGACCTTGCCAACATGTAAAAAAAAAATATTTTATTTCTATAATAAACCACTCAAACTGAATGTAAACTAAACTGGCAATGATGATATTTCTATATATTTATTTAATAATTTAAAATTTTATTATCAGAGACACAAATCTTGGACTAAAAATCTTATCAGAGACACAAATGTTTACTTTTTAAAAAGTACTTTCGACACAAAATTTAAAGCAAATTTTTAATTTTTAAATTTGACCGCCACATCCATTATGAACTGGTCGCAGCGGTAAATTAAAAATAAATTATTATTCTTCTGTTGGCAGGTTTCAAATGATTCTTTGTTTTGAAAAAAATAAAAATACTCTTAATAAAATTAAAAGACCTGAAAATAAAAAAAGAGCAAAGTTTATAGTAAGCCTTATATTTATAAGAAAAAAATAATAGGCCGATTTAATTCTTGATTTTGTTTTCACTATTATAAAAGCTGGTAAAAGCTTCGCAACAGACTTTATAGTAGTTTTGTTTATTTAGGTTAGAATTTTGATTTTTTAAGCTGAATTTTTGTTATAACATAAAATATTCGATTTTTTTTTATTAATATAAAATTCGGCAGACTTAGCTAATTATATTTCATAACAGAAATCAGAAACTTACTAAATATTATAGAAATGGATATTTTTCTTAAAAAAAAAAAGAAAAAATAACATAGAAAATATCATTTTAGAAGCCTTCTCTCACAAAAGATTCATAATTTTGTACTAATTTATTATTAGACCATTAAATTAAAAAGCTATCGAAAACGACAGTCACAAAAAAAAAAGACCCCGAAAATTTATGAAATTTCATTATCAGAGACATGAATCTTTTATTAAATACACCAAAGACCTCTTCTAAAGTACATTTAAATAAAATAAATTCAGCAAATTTTTTTCAAGCAAAAAAAAAATAAACGCAAAAGACTTGAAAGTAGTTTTGGTAATTGAAGTAATTTCACGGCGAAAACTGTGTTTCATCTAAATAAAAATTTTTTTTTTAAAACTAAAGAAAAATAGAGAGTAAAATTTTAACAAATATTAAAATTATTTCGATTATTGGGAGTGTTTTAAATGTAACAAAAAAAAAAAATGTCGTAGCGGTTGGTGTTGGTTGGTTTTTCGCCGGTTTTTATTGTGCACTTTATACATGTGTTTCAAACAATTTTTGAGATATCGGCACGAACTTTTACCCTGAATGTGTTTTTTCCATTTTTTCTCAATAATTAAAAAACTGTCAAAAATTATCGCCACGAAAACACGGCGAGAATAAATTAATAAACTGTACCTAACATTTTTAATTTTATGTGTTTAGATTTGTTTTATATTTTTTTTCTATTACAAGTAAGTAAGCGATTTCAACGTTTTTTTAATGGTGCTGATGTAAAAATGAAATTTTTAGGTAGTTTATTAAGGGAGTCAGTATGATAACGTAAATGTTTTTGAATCTATAGAATTTGTGCAATTGCACAGGGGATTTTCTAGTAAACATTTAAAAATAGGATTTTTTCCAACTTTAAGAAACTATAGCTCTACAATTGGTTGGGCAATATATAAAAAAAAAAGTTGTTACACAATATAAATTTCAGAAATGAAATCTATAGATGGTTAAATTTTCATTGCTCTATGTTAAACGTTGTAAAAAATTTTCAAACAGACGGACGGACAGAATTAAATTAATAAATAATGAAAAACTAACCCAAAAAGCGAGTTTCAATGTTCAACTGAACTACAAATATTGCTATCGAATGTTAAAAGTAAAATGTATAATATACACACAAAATCAAATAAAGCAAAATATGACAAACAAAGCAACTCTGCATGGGTCTCAACTCTCTGAGAATGGAGACGCTAATGGAGATTTTAAAACTTTTAAAAAACGAGGAATTTTATTTTTCAAACCCAGTCTTCACTGTCATATGTTCAACAAAACCCAATTGATAATGATAATATTATACTAAATGATTAATGAGTTAACTAATGATTACAAAATTTCATTAAACGTATTAAATTATCTTTTTCAAAATTAATAAATTTATTTTAATCATGAAATTCGATAAAGACGCAATATCTAAAAAAAACTAAATCCAATTTTTATTAATAAAAAATGGCGCCAAAATAGTTTATAACATTTTCTTAACATTCTTTTAAAATATATTATGTGCGTATATTAGTATTTAATTCAATAAATTTTATTTTTAGGTTTAGACCAGTTCGAACCTCGAGTTATTGATTATGTTATCAATTTTTTTTTTTAAATTACTATAAACAATAAATTCAAAACAATCTGTAAGTAATTAAAACTATATTCTATATACTTACATATTTTTAAATTACTTTACATATATAATTCAATACATATACAAGCATAATACATAATATGTACATAATAATATTTAATAGTAAAAGTTTTATTTTTAAAAAATCATTGACTATAATCAGCGTTTGTACAATTGTATGTAATCAATTTTTTATATATAGAGGACAGCTATTTATTATGTGACTATACAAATTTATTATTTTGTTTTTTTCTAAATAATAAATGAAACTTACCTAAAATAGGTTTCTTTTGTTCTAATAATTCACAGTAACTATAAGCTAAAAGATTAACAGGTCGTTGTGGATTAAAATTAACACAATGGACTAGTCGTTCACAGGTTTTCATTAAAAATGATGAAAATTCTCCAGGATCAATACCATAACTTCGCCAACCACCAACTCCATCTGCAACTCCTGTAATAATAGAAAAAAAAATGTATGGTTTAATTTATTTACTAATAAAATTTTTTTTTTTACATAATCAATGTTAAATATATTTATATTCATAATATGTACATAATATATAAAATTTTTTTTTTTTTAGTTTATTCCCCTTTAATTGGAACAAAACTTTTGGAATTAAAGCTCTTACCCTTAGGAGGCCCCATATTAAGTTAATTTAAAATTAGGACATTTAATTAAAATTAAAATTAAATTATTTTAAAAACACATTTAGGATCTTAAGTCTAAAAGATGTTAAAGACGTTGATTTCCATTCAAACCATGTTGTTTTGTTATTCTTTATACTTGTAAAGTTTACATGTAAAGTTGTTTCGCAAATTTAACGTTGAAAATGCCACTTAGTAAGGAAAATTAAATGAAATTATGGCGTGATTAAATAAATGAAACCAAAAATTAAATTATTTAAACTTTTTAATGTTGAAAATTTATTTTTAGCGAATAAAAAAATATTTCTTTTTTCAGACAGCCTTCAGAAAACTTTTTTTGTTTTCAGACTTTTTCTATTTTGAGCAGTTGAGAGAAGACATATTATACTTTTCCTATAATATCTACTTTACAATATTTATCGAATGAAAACAGCATGACAATTTGACAACTATAAATTAGACATTTTGAATAAGAAAAATTAAAATAATATTTTCAATAAATTAACTTTCGTTACATATTCTTAATTATACATACTAATTTTGTTGTAAAAGTTTTGCTTATCATGTCATTTAAGAATATTTATAAAAAAAAGTTCCATTGACAATTTTACTTAAATTTACCAAACTTGCCCTTTACCAAACTGAAAGCTAATTTGATTTGCTTAATAAGCGCAAATCTGAATGCTGAGCATATTCGACAATTTGCTCAAAATATACGAAAAGCTCAGCTTTAAACTAAAAAGGAAAAAACCGCCTTCTTTTGAAGCGTTTTTTATTTTGATTATTTATTACAAAATTACAAAAAATTTGCTTTTCGATTAAAAAAAAAAAGAATTGCATAAAATACTTAAATATAAAAAAAAATAATTTAGTAAAATAAATTTATTCTTGAACATTACAAAACATGTTTACAAATTACAAATTAATTGTCATACTGATAAATTTTGGACCACTCATAATACAATATAAGGTATAGAATACATAATAGATAATAGATATTGTGTGCTTATTTATATGTATTACGTATATAAATTTACTGCCATAAAGGAGCTGAGTGCTGAGTGCATCCATAATTTTACGTTAATTAACGTTAATTATTCACGTTAATTATTCGACTGTACAAAACAAGGAAACAAATTCTTTTTATTTAACAATTTGAATACCATTATACAATAGTTAAGAATAATATATTTATTATACCCTACACCTAAAGTATAGGGTATATTAACTTTGGTATGGAGTTTGTAACCACCAAAAGGAAGCGAGTTAGATATGGACATGTATATATATTCTGAATCAGGATCACCTCCTGAGTCGATTTAACGATGTCCGTCCGTCCGTCCGTTCGCACGATAACTCAAAAACTAATAAAGCTATATTGATGAAATTTATATAGTAGGTTACTAATTACGAAAGGAAGGCTAAGTTCGAATCTGGACAAAATCGGTCCATGGGTTCGGATTCTGGAAGCTTCCGAATGATTCCGAAGCAAACGAGATTATCTCCAAAACCAATAAAGATATAACCTTTAAATTTTGTACAATGATGTTCCTTCCCGTTCGATTTATGTCTCTGAAATATAAGAGGATTTGGTCCATGGGTTCGGATTTTGGAAGCTTCCGAACGAGCCCCAGAGCAAACGACATTATCTCCAAAATCAACAAAGATAGAACCTTTAAATTTTGTACAATGATGTTCCTTCCCGTTCGATTTATGTCTCTGAAATTTAAGAGGATTTGGTCCATGGGTTTGGATTTTGAACGAGCACCAGAGCAAATGAGATTATCTCCAAAAACAACAAAGATATAACCTGTAAATTCGGCAGAATGGTGGTCTTTCATGTTTGATTTAGGTCTCTGAAATTTGAGAGGATTTGGTCCTTGGGTTCGGATTTTGGAAACTTCCGAACGAGCCTCAGAGTAAATGAACTTATCTCCAAAAGTAACAAAGATATAATCTTTAAATTAGACAGAATGGTGTTCCTTCAAGTTTGATTTATGTTTCTGAAATTTGTGAGAATTTGGTCCATGGGTTCAAATCTTGGGAGCTTCCGGACGAGCCCCAGAGCAAACGAGTATATCACCACAACCAACAAAGATAGAACTTTTATTTTTAGTAAAAAGGTGTTCTGTTATGTTTCCTTTTCTGTAAAATTGGAAACTGACATTTGAAAGAATTTGCACCATGGGTTCGTATTTTGGAAATTTCCGGACGAGCACAAGAGCAACAAGCATATCTCCAAAACCAACAAAAGTAGAACCTTTAAATTTAGTACAATGGTGTTCTGGCATGTTTTCTTTATGTTCCTGAGATGGATTCGATGAATTGGAGTGGCAATTCGGGTACCTGACACACACCTTCGAAATTAATAAAGATACTTTAAATTTTTTACAAAGGTTTCAAGCATATCCCAAGAGGATGCTTCTTTTACGCTCCTGAAATTCGAGTTCAATAAGACAGAAAAAGGAAGAAGTTCAAGCAGCTGCCAAAAAAACTTATGGATTTTTAATTTAATTCGAATTATTCAGGTGTAGGATATTAATAAGTCGGTTGCATCGACTTACTGTTACATTTACTTGTTTTTATTTATGATATGAACTGATTATTTTCGCACAGTTCTTCACGAAGTAGATTCATTTTTATACGTAATTATGTCAATTTGAAAATAAATTTTGAAGAGATAAGTATAAAATAAAAGTGAATAAAGTAATTATTTTTACTTTTTACCTGTATGAACTATGTTCAAGGGTATAATAAATTTACCATTACGTTTGTAACACTTTAAAGGAGTCGAGCTAGGTATAGTGTCAAAGGTATCGATCGGCTCAGAATCGATCCCGCACGATAACTCAAAAACTAAAGGAGCTAGGAGGCTGAAATTTTTTTTACGTCACTTTTGCAAAATTGTTAGTTTTGCTATTTAAATCCAACATTTTCTGATCGGCGGGTTCGTGTAGCTGCCATACAAGTTCCTTCTTTATATAGAAATAACTTAGTATCTATTCAAGCTAGGAAATTTTGCAAATGATGATCAAGTTTTATGGCAACAACTTCTGTAAAATTTGGTTGTGATAGTATGACAGGATCGGGTAGCTGCCATACAACTTCTCTTTTTAAATGGAAATAAGTTAGTGTCTACTGAAGCTAGGAATCTGAAATTTAGTAAAGAGGTGTCGAGTTACATGCCAACAAATTTTGTAAAATTTGGTTCGTATAAAGCAGCCGGTTCAGGCTACTTGCACCTCTTGGAACTTAATGAAGCTAGGGGTCTGAAGTCTGAGAAATGATGATCCAGTTTTATGGCAACAACTTCTGTAAAATTAGGTTCTGCTGGTGAACAACTTTGGGTAGCTGCCATACAACTTCTCTTTTTAAATGAAAATAACTCAGTGTCTATTGAAGCTAGCTATCTGAAATTTAGTGAAAAACTGTCGAATTACATGCCAAAAACTTTTGTAAAATTTGATTGATCTAAACCAGCCGATTCAGGCGTCTTGCATTTCTTGGAACTTAATGAAGCTAGGCGCAATAGATTCGGATAGCTGTCACACAACTCCAGAATTTACATAAATATATCTCTTTAGTTAACGTCGCTACTAAAACATCTGATTGTTTTTAAAAGATGATCAAGTTTTATAGAAACAGGATATATTACATTCATACGGGTATCCCAGAGTTGACACAGTCTACTCTACTGCACTCTTCCTCGTTATTATTCTTTTTGTTTCACTGCATTCACTGCATAAAATTTTGTAATTCAAAAAAAAAATAAGAAACGTAAGTAAACAATGGATTTGAGAAGAACCATGTGCAAATACGGATTGAGTATGGTCTGACAAGCCTTTGAAGCGAAACGCCACTGTTTTATTTCTATTATTGGCAATTCAAATTCATTTTTAACTTTTACTTTCTGAAAATAAATAAAGCTTTAATTATTTTAATATTTTTACATTATAATTTTTTTTTTTTGTTTATTAAAAATTTATATTTAGATTTAAGTATATTGATAATGTATATACTACATAATATATAAATAAATGTAATATAAATAATCAATCATAGGTTAAAATATGTATGTACTATTATCGTACAACTCGTGTTGAATTTATTTCATAGTAAAATGTGTTTTTTTTTTTGTGTAAAAGCGTAATTCTTTTTCTAGTTAATTTAATTATCCGTCGTTAAACCAAAAATTAACCCTATAATTGTATATATATATATTATAATTTGATATATTTATTAATATTAATTGTTTGTTTTCTAGATTAAAGATATTCATGCGTATATTATAAAAAATTGAGATAGTCCTAAAAAGACATTAAAAATTTCAAAATTATTATATAAAATTGAAAGGTTAGATTATTTTTTACCAGAAAAAGAATAGAATATAAATAAATAAATAAGTAAAGTAGTTATTGTAATAATTATGATTAAAAAAAAAACAATTTACTTAACTTGGTATTTTAACGATTCTAATTAAGTATTAAATATTATATTATAATTAGATCATACATTGGATCTAATTATTAACTAGATCTGCATTTTTTGATGTTAAATTAAAAAGTCTCAGTAATCTTTTGTACAAAATAAAATGTGCGTTTAGTTATTAATTATGTATAATCACTTATCAGTATTATTATATCCTTATAATTAAGAAATGTAAAATAATTAGAAAAAAAAAAACTGATTATAATTTTGTAAAATAATTAAATGATGGATTATAACTAGAGGCAATAACTTATTAATAATAATATTAAATATAACTTAATTGATAGTTAATTTCAAAATAAAAACATCAAAAAAATTATAATCTGTTACATATATTAATTTTTAAAACAATTTCTTTACTTTATTAAAAATTTCTAAACCATATTATATTAACGTAATTGCGGTTTAACATTATCACTGTTAACTGTATGTATGTAATATATGTATTTACAATATAAGTATACAATAAAACCCACATACAATTTCTTACAATAAATCGGAAATTCAACGCTTTATTATAATTAAATAGGCAAAGTTTAATTAACTTATTAAATAAATAACATTTTATTAAAAGATAAATAATTTAATTTATTTGATAACCATAATTAATAATTAACAATTAATGTACTTTAATTGAATAAGGTAAATATAAGGGGCCGTATAATAGTGGCGATATAATTTTTAATCAAGACTGACAAGTATATGTATATCAAGACTGATAAGCTATAAAAAAAATAATTTTTTTTTGTTTTATTTTATTTACTTAATTATTATATGCTCCTTAAATATTATAAGTATATATTTATTTTATTTAACTTTTTAAATAATAAGTATACATATTTAAAATACATAAATTTTCATAAATGTTTCAGACTGACAATAAATTTGCCGCTAGTCGGCATGCTTTGCAATATCGAAAAGAAATTCAACATTAACTTGACATTTAGTTGATTATTCTTTAAAGTTTAAGTTGTTCATTTAGTCACGCATTTTCGCGATGCGGGTTGTTAAATTAAGTATCGAAAAAATTTTTGAATACACAAATAAAAATAATTTGGATTTAGGGAAAAAAATCATAAGTACAAATATAATATAGGCATTTTCATAAACAACCTTATGACTATGCAATATAGCGTAGTTGGCAAGAAGCCCCCGTATTTTGGGAATAAGACCGACATGAATTAAAAAAGGTACTCATTTATTTTGTTGTAGAATTTAAATATAGTGAACAAAAATAAAAATGTTCGACTTTTAATCCGACCCTAAAAAACGGACCACAAAAACTAAGGTGCCACTTTTCGAAACTTTTTTCTTTTTTAGTTTCTGTTACAGTATCCCGGACTAGATTTTTTAAATCACATAGGTGGTCAGACTTCCTTTTCCTAAGATAGGGGGGCTTCTTCAAAATAACAGCCAGTATTTATTAAAGTCGATATTTCATTCTTGACGTGATTGAAATTGTAAACAAAACACATTGTATTGTCGACAGAATGCGTTTGGGTTCATACATTTTACATTGTATCAGTTTTTTTAACGACATTTCCGACGTCACGGGACCTACAGTAAACAAAGTAGGTACTAAATTTTTTTTTTTCATTTATGAATAACGTTTAGAAATTTGACATTCATTTTCACTTATTCAGAATTTACAGGTCTAATACATATTCTACATTTATGAAATGGGGTTTGTTTTAATTTATATTAAATTTTTAATACTTAGGTTTGTTTTAAATTGATTAGGAAACGTTAATGTGCAATGCTAGTTGGTTTAGTGGAGATACTAAAAAAAATTTTGGTTTTGTTGAATATAATATGAATCAATGGTTTAGTGGAGATAAAATCACACTAAAATAAATTATTTTTTATTTTACATATACATACATTTTTTAAATAAAGATTTTTTTTAGTAAATTCACCACAAAATAATTAAAGTTTAAAAACGTATCAGAACGAAGCTAATAGTGGTGCAGATTGTACTGGTATTTTCAACTGCTTTATAACTGCTTTAATAACCTACTTGTTCTTTTTTTATTAAATTTAACTATGGAGTAATTATTTTCATTTCTTTATCTTTTTAATAAAGTATTTTTACTTCTCAAAAAATTTAACTTAATTTTTAATTTTTTTTTTTTAATTAAGAAAATTATTATTTCATTATACTTAATAAAAAATAAAATTCTGAATTTCATATTTATTGACGATTGTCTCTTCCAGTTTGTTTGTTTACAAACAACATTTAAAATAACAAAAAATCGATTTTTTTAATTTTAATTAAAATAAATACCCTATTACTTTTTAATAAACTCTTAATTTTAAACATATGGATATAAACAAAAACTTTAGAGATATAGCTTAGCATTTCAAACTTTAGAAAACAACATTAAACGGTTACTTTTGCAACTGAGAGGAAATACTAATAGTTATTAGAATTGGATTACTAAACATTATTAAAATTGGATGCATACGTTATCTCCAAAATTTCTAAAATAAAATCTCCAAAAGGAAAAATCGCAAAATGACAAAATATCCAACGAACAAAAGGTTAGGTTGGGGTTGTAATCTCGGAATCTCGAAAAACTGGAACTCGAAATGTCATTCTGTTTTTCGAGATATACATAATGATAATATAACAGTTGGAGATTTTATTGTCTATCAGGAATATTTTAACTTTTGAAGATTTTGTTCCTTTCCAGATTAACATTATGATATAATTTACGAAATATTTTTGTATATGCATAATATCTGACCTAATATTTTAAATTTCATTTAAAAAAATTTAAAAGTGTATAAATTTATTTTATATTATCTTATTTCATTAAAAAAAAAAAAAAAAACTACAGATTCTCCACTAAGTACTTATTCACCACACTGGGTCTTACCAATCGCAATTTCGTAATTCTAAATATAATTTAGCAGCAAATTTGTAAGTGGGGCCTCAATAACGTAGTGGGTAAGAGCGTATAAAATATGCTGTAAAATAGAATTTTGGGTTAAAATATATTTTAAAATTAATTTTCTATTTAAAAAGATTTTTTTTAAATAATACAAATTTAGAAAATCAGTATCAGAATAATGTTCAAAAGGATCCTTTCAATCCTTTTCTTATATTCATTTCTAAAACAAGGTATATTCAACAATTTTTAGTTGCAAAAAGGTTATACTCGTAATACCCTTTTCAAACATCGGTTATATTAATGTAAAATTTATAAATAAGCTTAAAATATATCTATAATACTCACCAAACGTACCAAAATGTATAGCATAAATATGAAATTTCTATAAAATTTTTGGTATGATAACAATGACTACTTTGTATATTAATGTATGTCTATAATATTTCAACTACAAATTTTGGAATAAGTTCGAAATTTTCAGAGGAGTTGAAAAGTAACATAAAATATAATTATTTAAAGTGTTTAAAATTAACTTCTTAGACACTAATAAAAAAAAGCATAACTAAGTTTAAAAATAACTAAAGATCTCTAAGATCTTATAATCTTATAACTAAGAAGATAAAATATCTTTTACGAAAAAGCTATTCCGTGTAAAAGATATTTGATGTGTTATAAAATTTTTAGGTTTAAAATGCTTTAAGATTCACCATAAATAACATACAAAGTCACTTTTATATACAGAATATCATTTTATAGGATTCATTTTTAGCACATTTCCAAAAATATTTTGAAAAAATGTGCTTATTAGTTTCACTCTGTCTGTCCGTCCGTCTGTTTACAAAACTTCTACACCGTTAAAGATAGAGAAAAAAAATTTTAACCATAGGTAGGTCTCATAAAAAAAATAATTTTGTGGAACAACTTTTTCATGTAGCCCCCCCCATTACGGAGCTACAGCCCCTCAAACTTTGAAAAAGCCCTATTTTTAAATGCATATATCTTATGTTCTGCTTAAGATTTTTTCAATCTGAAAACGGCATTCGACAGATATTTCTTTTATCTTTGTAAATGAATATCAAAATTATACAATTTTTTTAAATTTAGTATTTAAATTTACCGTTATGTGAAAACCAAATTTTGCATGATTTTTCTACTTTCATAACTCCGGCACGCTTCTAGATAGAAGCTTGAAATTTTGAGGCAAGAAAGAACTTTTAGAATTAGTATAAGTTTGCTCAGAAAATTTTTTCGGACCACCCCCTGTTTATGAGCTATTAGGGCTTAAAAATTGAAAATTTGCTATTTTTAAACACCTGTAACTTAGGAACCTGTACACATTTTACTTCTGTAAGATATAAAAATTAAAGCTACAATAATATATTTTTACGTGGTTTAATATATTTAAAAGGTTTATTTTAATTGTAAAGGGTTCCAAAGTTGCAGCTCTTCAAAATTGCGAAAAAGCCCCATTTTCAGATGTATATATCTCGGGCTCTGCGTAATAATTTTGCAATCTAAAACCGCCAGAAGATCGAAAATTTTATTATCTATATAAAACAATATCAAAATTATGTATTATTTTGTAATTTACTATTTAAATTTACCGTTATGTGAAAACCACATTTTGCATGAAATTTCTTTTTTCATAACTCCGGCACCCCTTTAGATAGGAACCTGAAATTTTGAGACAAGAAAGAACTTTTAGAATTAGTATAAGTTTCCTCAGAAAATTTTTTGGTAACACCCCCTCTTTAAGAGTTATTACGCCTCAAAAATTGAAAATTTGCTATTTTTAGACACCTGTACAAATTTTTCTTCGGCAAGACATGAAAATTAAAGGTTTAATAATATATTTTTACGTGTGTTAACGGCTTTTCTTAGTTATATAGGATTCCGGACTTATAGCCCCTCAAACTTTCAAAAATGTCCTATTTTCACATTTTTTCTTACATGAAATTTTCAAATTTTTGTGCAAATCACAATTCTAAACAGTTTGTATTGAGTTTTGGAAATGTGCGCTTTTAAAAACCGTTGGTTTACATTCTACCTTGTTTTTTTTAAATTTAGTAGTTATTACATTTCTACCCTAATAAAAATTAAAAAAAAATATAAATTATTTTTTAAAGTGATATGCACCTGGAAAATAATGATCTGACTAACTTTAACTAGATTGTTGGCACCCACTGCGTGTTGATATGATCTACTTGCATTACCAAGCATTTTACTTGAGGTATATGAAAATATAAAAATTATACTATTTCTACGATTGAACGATTAACCAAACTATTAAACAAACTGTATTTTATGAAAACAAAGTAAATATTTCAATTTTATTCAATTTTAATCATAATTACTATTTCACAACAAGAGTAGAAAATATAATTTTTACTCTTAATTTTGAACAATTATGATACAGGGTTTGCACTCCAAATTCATCCTTTTGCAAATCAAATTCATCCTTTGGATGTAAAGAAGTTAAAAGGTGCTAAGGTGCTAAAAAATTTCTTTTAACTTAAAAGATTTTTTAGGTTATTTTTGTCTTATAACCTTTTCTGCAGAATACCAAAATCTTTTAAATGTCTTTTACATTATTCACCCCACTACTTAATAAGATAGGGGGGTAAATTAACTGATCTTTTATAACTAGAAATTATTTGTTTACTTGAAAAACAATAAATAATTTTTTATAAACAACAATTTATTATCTGTCAAAAACACCACTAAAAGTAGAAACGTAATAGCAAAAATTGCTACAATTAATATTTTAGTTATAAATAACTAACGAAAATATGGGCATTAAATTTTTTATTAGTTCTTAATTTTTTTTAGCAGAACATTAAGTTGTTAGTAATAGTAAAGTGTCATTAGTAAGAGCTACTTAGTTTAAGCCAAATTAAATTACAAATTATTCAAATCAATCGAACATTTTTATTGAGTACCTTCCCACTCCAAAATTTTACTTACGACATGTAAATTTAGAAACTTTTTGATAAACAAATATTTTAATTATAGTTTTTTTTTAAATATTTACATTAAGTATATATTTAATGAGATATATATACATATTTACATTATGTTATTTAATGAGATTAAAAAAATTCTGATTAAAAAGTTATTAAAAATTAAGAATTAGAAGAAAAAAAAAAATAACTAAGTAAATAGGTACATCCTTATAATATTAATTACAAATTGAAAATAAAATATTTTAATTATCCTATTTTTGTATTTATCTCTTAATTACATCTATTTTCTTCTGTTGTCTGTTTGTCTATCTGTTTCTGATTTATAGACTCCTAAACTGCTCAGCCGATCATAATGAAAATTTGTATATAAAGGTTTTTGGGTACGGGAAGTGTTTCTGGGCTAACCATTTTGCTCTAACGGGCCGCGAAGTTGAGGCTGTGGTACAAATATTTAAACTTTTTTGCTCTAAAATAAAAACGGTTTGACCGATTCCGTCCTTTTACATCTGGAATCTACTTTTTTCGTTACGTTTCACTAACTTCTTTCTTCACTCTTCTTTCCCATAAACTAATTTTGTAGTTTTGTATTTTTAAAATTCCATTCTTCTTTTTTTACACAAGAAATTTAAACTCTTACTAATGACACTTAAATTTTTAGAATTGAAAAAACGAATTCTACAAAATTTTTTTTGAGAGTCTGAAAAATTTTATGTAACTATTACATAATACATTAATTTTTTGACAATTATTATCGCTTTATTTTATATAGGTAGTTACCTCTTTCTTCAAAATTTTTGTTTATATACGCACACATACAGAAAAAAAACATGAGTGGCCTTCGTGAAGCGGATTCAGCATGAAAAGTGTAAAGTTAACCATTAACTTCAAATTTTGTATACGTGTTCCTCATTGACAATGAAATTCACTCTATTAACTCTATTGGCTTGGAATTTGTTGTTCCATATTGGTTCAAAAAAAATTTTGGAAGCGAATTAACTATATGTCTAATTTTGCGAAGTACTGCTTTGACCCAAAAGAAAGTCTAAAAAATTGTTTGTCGAGTTCTGTTAAAGTATTTCGACACAATTACTGGTTTTTAAAGATTTAAATAATAATTTTTGTATTAATATCTTTCAATAACATCATCTTCTATTAAAAATCCATATCGCACCGCAACGGGTATTAGCTATAGTATTATATATCTATATGTATTATGTATATATGTATATTAAAATTATGTACTTATTTTTGATACTAATTTTTTTTTTTTTTATATGTTCTGTATATTTTATAATTTTTACAAAATATAAAAAAATATACAAAAAAAAAATGTTATACAATTTTTGTAAAGTCTAAAAAATAAAAAATAAAATTGAATAACAATAATTTGATAAGAGAAAAATGAAAAAAAAAAAAAAATAAAACAGAAATAAGAAAAACTGCAAAATAATTGCATTAGGAATAAATTATTTTAGACTATAATTTAGTTAAAGTGGAAATACATATACGTATTTATGCATATATACATATTATGTTATATATATATATTTATTTAATAATTAGCTTTAAAAAAATTTTAAAAACTTATTTTTATTTTTTGTTGAAACTAAAATAGATTTTTTTTTTTTTTTTTTTTAGAAGATTAAATTAAAAATTAGTACAAGAACATTTAAAAAATATATATATGATTTTGTATAAGTATATATATATAATATATACATATTGAAAATTGGCTTTAGTCCAATCTTAACAAAGAAAAAATGAAAGAAAAATAAAAAAAAAAGATATTTCGAATAATTGCTGTTTCCTTTTTTGTTTGTTTTTTTTTTTAATATAATAAATATTTTATTTTTAAAGATAAATTATAAAATTTATGTATATTTTATGTAAGTATATAGAAAAAATAGAAAAATTTGTTTACTAAAATTTATTATTAATCTTTTTTCTTTAAGATAAAGCAAATACTTATAATGATATGTAATTCCTAAATGATTTCGTAGATATGTACATAACTACTATAAAAAAAAAAACATTAGCTTTAAAAGAAAATACATAAGTGCCCCTTCAAAACAAACTGTTCATTTGTATCAAAGGTCCCAACATAAAGTTTTGATTTAAAAAGGGGATGATTTTGGTTGGTTAACGTCCAACATTATCCGGAAGAATCACGTGCATTGCTTCTGGGTGAATTTCAAAGTTTTCCACCGACCCTCGTAAAAAAAAAAAAGGACTTACATTTATATATGCATATATGTATATGCTAAAATTATTTTTTTTACTCTTGTTAAAAAATGAATACGTTCTTTACATAATATACATATGTAAAGTCATACCAGATATTTAGAAAAAAAAAAAAAATTTTGAAATCAAAATAGCAATAGCGATTTCAAATACTTATGTATCTTTCTTAGCAAATACTTATGTATTTTTCTTTTCCTATTGAAGTATACAGAAATATCAAAATATTCAAAACTGACTCGATTTATAATCGATCTTATAAAAGCTAAAAGCATTGAAATTAAATGCCCCTAAAGAAATTATACGTAAACCCTTTTTTGATGTCAACTCCAAAGTTCTAACAATACCATTTATGATTTTTTTTTTATATACATACATACATACATACATATATAATTATTAATTACTTAACTCCTCTTCTAATTTTGTAGGCGAACTGTAATATTATATACATATACATCGTGTATCTTTATATTTTATCTTAAAAAATTTATATATGTATGTATTTTAAAATAGATTATGGGAAATCTCCCCGGTCTTAAATTATTGAAAAGTCTGCTTTTGCTGTGATCAAATACTAAACAAATACTGTACAAATTCTTGTATCTTTATTTATATTTTATCTTAAGTATTTTGATATTTTATAGATATACCATACCTACAATATACACTATATATTTTTAGCACATTTTAAAAAAAATTTTGAAAAAATGTGCCTATTAGTTTCACTCTGTCCGTCCCCGTCCGTCCGTCTGTCCGACTGTTTACAAAACTTCTACACCGTTAAAGATAGAGAAAAAAATTTTAACTAATTACTGATTTGTGGAACAACTTTTTCATGTAGGCCCAATCCATCAGGGAACAGCCCCTCAAACTTTGAAAAAGCCCTATTTTTAAACGCGTATATTTCATGTTCCGCTTAACATATGTTGAATCTGAAAACGCCATTCGACAGAAATTTTTTTTAGCTTTATAAATCAATATCAAAATTATATATATATTTTAAATTTAGTATTTAAATTTACCATTATGTGAAAACCAAATTTTGCATGATATTTCTTTTTTCATAACTCCAGCACGCTTTGAGATAGGAATCTGAAATTTTGAGACAAGAAAGAATTTTTAAAATTAATATAAGTTTCCTTAGAAAATATTTTCGTACCGACCCTTGCTTAAGAACTATTAGGGCTCAAAAATTGAAAATATTTTTAGGCACCTGTAACTTAAGCACTTGTGCAAATTTTTCTTCGGCAAGACATAAAAATTAAAGCTCCAGTAATATATTCTTACGTGTGTTAACGCTTTTTCTTACTTATATAGGTTTCCAGACTTACAGCCCCTCAAAATTTCCAGAAAAGTCTATTTTCACGTTTTTTCTTATTATATGAAATTTTCAAATTTATGTGCAAGTCACAATAATTCTAAACAGTTTGTATTGCCTTTTGGAAATGTGCGCTTTTAAAAACCGTTGATTTACATTCTACCTTGTTTTTTTAAATCTTCAGATGAAGTATTTAATTTTAAAATAAAACTCTATAAGTAGATTATTTTATTTAAAATTTTGTCCATTCAAGATTTATTCAATAAAAATAATACTTATTAAGATGTTTCATTTATTACACATTATTTCATTCATTAACTTTTAATAAAAATTTTAGTGCTGTGGAATGCTGGAAACAGAAATTAATACACGAGAATACAATTTATTTTACATGCATAAGTGACATTAAAGTGACTTCATTTTTGTAATAACGGGTTTTCCAATTTGAGTGATATGATTTCTGAGTGACGTTTGGGCCAATTGTAATATGTCATGATCTGTCTTTTTTTTTTCATTGTATTCAGTAATGTTTACAATTTCATCATGGACCACCGTAAACGTCGTGAATTGACAACAACTTGAAAACGATAACGATTTTTTTAAGAAAATCATCTTCTCCCATGAGGCTCACTTTCATCTGAGTGGTGCGGTAAATAAACAAAACTGTCGATTCTGGTGCAAATTATTCATGATTCATGAACAACCATTACATTCACCTAAATTGACGGTTTGGTGTGGTTTTTGGTATGGTGAAGAAGTTGATCTTGACAACATCTGGTTCCAACAAGACTGGGTTACGTGCCACACAGCACGTGCAACAACCGAATTATTGCGAGAAAAGTTTGGAGAATCGATTATTTAAAGAAATTGTGACATTGAATGGCCTCCAAGAACTTGTGATTTAACACCATTAGACTATTTCTTGTGTTGTTATTTGAAATCATTGGTCTTTAGCAAAAAACCAGACTCTCTTCAAGGTTTAGAAGTCAAAATTGAACGTGCTATTCATGACATACGATTTGATTTAGTGGGAAAAGTGCTCGAAAATTGGGTTCATCGAATTCGTTCCTGCAAAAGAAGTCGTGGAGGCCATTTGAAGGACGTTTTATTCAGAACTTAATTGTATCGATTGTACTTCACATTAAATAAAAAACATTTGAATTTCCTTAACAATTAGTGTGTTTTTTTTTAAAAGAAATCATATCACTCAAATTGGAAAATCCTGTACTTATTTACTTCAATATCGATGGGATAATTGTAAATGTAAAACAAGTTCAAATTCATGGGTGTTGCACATAATATTTAGTTTTATATAATAATGTAGTATTATTTTAGTGTATATTTATTGTAATACATACATCCATAGTTATATTTGAAGCAGAGAGTCAAACCGAAATTTTTTACGTTCCGGTTTACGGTTACGTCCCTTATTTTATTTTTGGTTCGGTTCAACTCCGGTTTTAAATATTCTTATCGTTCCGGTTACGTTGTGCTTTAAAAACCGGTTCAAAACCGGTTTTTTTTTTTGATATATTTATAAAAAAATAATGCAACCGACTTATTAATACCCTACACCTGAAATGCAATAATAAATTGAGACCATACATCGAATTTCGTGAACTTAAAAGGGGCATGATTTAACACACTTGTACAAAATTTCCCGTTTCTATTTTTATTAATGTCGAAGATATGCTTGTTAGGCCTTTGGAGGCGTGTGTCAACTAGCCGAGACCGCTAGCCACTCCAATTCATCTTAAATTTCAGTAACATAAAGGAAACATTACAGGAAACGACAGCAACATAGAGGAAACATTACCAATTTTAAAGGTTCTATCTTTATTGGTTTAAGAACTGTGCTCGTTTGCTCTTTGGCTTGTTCAAAAGCTTCCAAAATTTGAATCTATAAACCGATTTTTCCCAGTTGCAATACCCGCCTTTTTTTTGTAATCAATAATTTACTATATAAATTTTACCAAAATAGATTTATTAGTTATTGAGTTATAGTGCGAACCAATGGACATCGTTAAATCGACTCAGAGGGTGACAGACACTGGTTAAGAATATATATTTATAATGTCTATATCTAACTTACTTCCTTTGGTGGTTAGAAACACCATATTTTTTTCACATTTTTGAATTTGTGCATTTGGCTTTTAGATTTTGGTTTGTGTATTTAGTCATCGACCCATTAAAACCATATCCAATGATGAATTTAAATTTTTAATTCCTCCAATTTTTAATTTTAGATCATTTTTTTCCAATTAGAGAAAAATTTTTCAACTGATTTTTGATTTATTTCTCTTGTTTTTCTTTTTTGTTTTGTTTTGTAATAAAAAAACTGCAGCATACTTATGCGGTGTTGATCACATTCAAAAATAATATGAAAATTAATTTTATGCTGTATACGAGAAAAATATCTTATACTAAAAACTTTCCCTTATTAAAAAATATATTTCTATAATTTCAATTTATGTTTTTTTTTTTGAAACTTTTAACTACATATTTTATTATTTAGAAACAATGTATTTTTTGAAGTTATTATAACAAGATAAAAAACAAAAAAAAAACAATTCAACGGTTTTTCTAAAAATAAATAAATAAAAAAAAAAACAAGTAAAAGTAACAGTAAGTCGATGCAACCGACTTATTTATACCCTACACCTAAAAAATTCAAATTAAATTAAAAATCCATAAGTTATTTTAGTTAGGTATTTAATATAACTAAGCTAAAAGAATAAATGCTTTTACAACCTTTGTACAAAATTTCAGATTTCTATCTTTATTAAATTCGAAAATATGCTTGTTAGGTCTTGGGAAGTGTGTGAAGACACGCGGACCACCACCCCAATTCATCTCAAATTTTAGGAAAATCAGGGATTTAGGAAACAGCACCCTCGTATCAAATTTGAAGTTCCTGTCTTTATTAATTTCGAAGATATGCATGTTCGGTTTTGGGAGTTGTATGGGAGGTACCCGAACAGCTCCTCCAATTCATCTCAAATTTTGGACAAATCAGGGATTCAGGAAACAACACTCTAGTACCAAATTTGAAGTTTCTATCTTTATTAATTTCTAATATATGCTTATTCGGTTTTGGTATTTGTATGGGAGGTACCCGAACAACCACTCCAATTCATCTAAAATTTTGGGGATATCAGGGATTCAGAAAACACACACCCTCGTACGAAATTTTATGTTTCTAGCTTTATTAATTTCGAAGATATGCGTATTCGGTTTTGGAAGTTGTATGGGAGGTACTCGAACGCATGGTCCGATTTCGCCCATTTACAATCCCCGCCTTACCTTAGTCATTGTTAACGTACAGTATAAATTTCATCAAGATAGCATCATTATTTTTTCAGTTATCGTGCGTACGGACGGACATCGCTAAATCGACTCAGGCGGTGATCCTGATTCAGAATATATATACATGTCTATACCTAACTCGCTTCCTTTTGGTGGTTACAAACACCATACCAAAGTTAATATACCCTATGCTTAATGTGTAGAGTATAAAAATAAATAAAAAAAAATAAAGGTAAACAAAAATTTGTCATTAAATATTTATTTTTGTCTTATATTTTTGGCAGAACATCTCCATTAAGAAAAAATGAAAATAGGAAATAAAAAATAAAAAACACAAAAATAAATAATTGTATCGTGAAAAGAAAAAACACAAAATATTGATAAGAATTTTCATTCGGAAACTGAAAAGTAATGAAAAACAGAATGTAATTTTTTGTTATATTGAAAAATGAAGAGATTTTTTTTTTTTGGCGATTTGTTTTAAATTGTTGCGTACATACATTCTTAATTATACATATATTAATCTTTTATGGCCCTGAACTTTTCTTATATGTCGTTGTGAAGCAGTGCTATTCAAATGGTGGTATATGTACCATTAGTGGTAGATTTTGAATTTCTTGGTGGTACATTATGAAAAAAATTAAGATTTCTATTATTTATTAAAATTTTTACTACTAAAATTTTATCGGGTAAAAATTTTTTGTTAAAGTAAAAATTGTAAACAATATATCAAAAACTAAAAAAAAATAAAAATTTTAGATCATTTCTGTTCGTTGTATTGAGAGATTTTTTTGGTTTTTAAAAATAATGAGCGAATATAATAATAAAATTTTATTTAGAATGAACAAACCTAATATTTCGGAAACAAAAAAAACATTTTCCATTAGTTTTGATTATATTAACGCCTTTAATAATGGCTTTAACAAAATAAACGTCAAATATTTCGGAAATTGTTTCTGAAAAACATACTCGTCAATGCAATAATAATGACAATTAATTTTTTATTATAATTGGTAGAAAAAAGTTTGTAATTTTTTTAACATTTACGATGAATTTAAATTTTGGTTTTTTTAATAATATTGTAAAATATTTTATTTTATTATTTTTCTTGTTTGTTACTAATGTAGAAATAAACGTACGTGCAACATTTTTTATTTAGTAGGTATTATATTAATGTTTTTTTGGAAAAAATTTTTAGTGGGTGGTACACCTAATTCTATATAAAATATGAAATAGTACAAGGAAAAAAATTAGTGAATAGCACTGTTGTAAAGGACATATGGAGGTAAAATTTTATCTATCCTACAATTATAGAGGTATGTAAGTTTTTAATATTATTTCCATCATATACTATTTTTACTTTAAGTGCATATTTTTTTTATTTTAAGTGAAGACATTTTTACTTTAATTAATTTTTTTACATTAAAATGTCTTTAGTTAATGTGAAAAAGGTTTATATTTAAAAGATCGCAGCAGCAGATCTAAAATTTAAATTAAAGTCAAGATTTTTTTTTTTTTACTAAATTTCGAAATTCGAATACGATTGGAACTTTCATTCATTATATTGTAATCGGATTAATAATATTTTGTAATCAATGCTAAATAGTATTACATGTAATATAATATCTGTAAATTTAACAGTTATACATAAGTACATATTTGTAATAAAATTTTAGTTATCAGTTACTAAAATTTTATTACAAATATGTACAAAATATTAAATGGAAATAAATTCAGAGTTAAAATATAAGTTATTAAAACTCAATTCAATTCAATCAATTGGTCTTGTGGTCTTGCCATTTTTTCTTTAACAAATGATCTAATTTATTTTTTTAGATTAATATATTCGTATTATTTTGTGCCAATTTTATCGAAAAAGAAAATTTGCCTGTTTAAATTTAACAGTTTTCCTTACAAAAAAAAAAAAAAAAAAACTAAACGTACCTATAATAAATAAAATTTAATTTAATCAATATAAATACTTTATAAATTAAATATGTACTTAAAGAAGCTTTTTTCGGTATTAAAGACGTTATATCAAACATCAAAACTCAACAAGGAAAATTGAAAAAAAAAAAAAAAAAACGAGGAAGAGTGTAATAGAGTAGACAGTGTCAACTCTGGGATACCCGTATGAACGTAATATATCCTGTTTCTATAAAACTTGATCATATTTTTAAAAATTTCAGCTGTTTTAGTACCGAAGATAAGTTGATCATCATTTGCGAAATTTAGCGAAATAAATAAATAGCGAAACTAACAATTGTTTAAAAGTGACGTAAAAAAATTTCAGTCCCCTAGCACCTTATTTTTTGAGTTATCGGACAGACGGACGGACGTGCATTGTTTAATCGACTCAGAATTCGATTCTTAAAGTGTCCCAAACGTAATGGAAAATTTATTATACCCATGAACATAGTTCATACGGGAATAAAAAAAAACTCTGACGTCTGATGATACAGAACAAAAAAAAAATGTGATAATTTCAAAATATTTGGTCATTACTTTTTCAGATTTAAGTCCAATTAATACAAATACGTAAATATACCTATATATAAAATTAAAATTATTTTAAATACATATACTTTTCAACGTAATTGATATTAATAGATTACATATTCAAAATTTTATTGTTTTTAAAATTAAAACAAATATTAAGACAGTTTAATATTTATATATACTACATTATTTATACTTAATTGTATATACAGTAAAACCCCGAATAAATTAAATGCTTCTCAAATAACTGTTTTTTTCGCTTTGTTGCTATAAAATTATAAATTAAGTATTAGTACATAAATGTATTTCCTATGAAATTGGCCTGCTTTATCACTTTTCTTTTAACTACTTATAAGTACTCAATCATTTTTAGTGCTTTTTATTTTTGTTTTTAAATTTTTAACTATAAGTAGTTAAATTTTTTCCAATTTTTACTTGAATAAATACCCTTGATAAAACCAAAGAAGTAAGATTTATGTTTTGTAGTAGGAGAATCTAACTATACTTTACTAATATACTTATAAAAATTGAAAATGTGTTTTGGTCATTTTAGCAGAATAAAAATAAATATGAAATGAAACAAAAAAAATATAAGTTTGATGTAGTGGTTAAAATAGAAAAAACATGATTTGTTACGTTTCACAATTATAGAATAGATGAAATCGTTTCTCTCTGTGGTTCCTCGAACAAGTCGTCACAATATTAATATCACAATATTCGGAAAATATTTTCATGTTTTTATATTATTTTTAAACTCTTACGTGTAATACAATTTGGTATAAGTTAAATAGAAATATTCATTAAATTTTAAAATAAAAATAATAAAATTGGTTGAGTATAAAACAAACAATTAAGTTAAAAAATTAAGTAACTAAACGGTTCGGATAAATACTTTATTAAGGCGTTTTCGAATAATAGCTTTAATGCATTTTTTTGCCCGAACTATTAAAAAATTTATGTGAGACACTAATCTATGTTTTACTGTATTTTATTTTCATTTATAGTTCAGCTTCTATAAATATAATTAAATATGATATTACAAAGTTATTCAATTTTAAAAAATGCATTAAGTACCTACGTCAAAATTAAATAATATTTTGAATCTAAGCCAACAAAAAAAAAAAAAGATTAAATTAAATGAATTTACATCATTTAAATTATTATTATTATTAAGTATCTTAAAATTAGAAAAAATATTTTAAAATTACATTATATCAGAATTATAGCCCAGTTTATATAGCCAACAAAAGCTATAAGTACTTAATACAAGTGACAATATAATCACAAATGATAACAAAAAAAATACAACACCTTTTCAATCTTCCCGTAAAAATTTTCTCGATATTTGAAATAAAAATTTATAGAAAAAATATGTAAACAAATAAATTAATAAGTAAATATCTACATAATTAAAATTTTGAATTATTTTCTTATTAAATATGCAAAAAACTTAAAGAAAATACATATGATCATGTTATTAACAGAAAAGTAAAAAAAAAAAATACATTAGGTATACGTTCAAACAGAAGTTTAATTGCTTAGCTAAATATGAATTAGTCTTGTCACAAGCATTTTGTATAAAAATTGTTATAAGAAATAGGAAAACAAAAATTAAAATTAATTGAAAATAAGATACATAACTAAATAATATTTTTATTTTTATTTTACAATGATACCGGTACCGGTTTATGACACTTGCAAATTTGTAAATTTGTTGTGTATATACCGGGACATGACGAATAATATTAAAACGCCATTATTATTAAAGTGCAAATTATAAATGTCTTATGAGAAAAATCTAAAAATGAATATTTCTTAAAGATTTTTTTGGTTCTTTTATGTTTTAATTTAAGAAAAATTTCCCATATTATATTTATCTCGTAATAAGTTTTTATTATAAAATATTTATATCCAAACATGCTAAATTTTATATGAAAATAATTTATATCAAACTAAAAACTTAGCCTTCTGAATGCTTAGCTTAATATGTATATATAACAAAATTACTTTCTCTCTCAGTCTTTTATGTTTATTTTGCCTGTGTACTTTTTTATAGTTTCTCCATATAAGGATCTTTTAAAATAGCTTTTATTGTAAAATTAGATTTATAAATTTATATTTTTTTTTAAATTAAAATCAAATTAAAATGTTAATGGAAAAAATGGAAGGTCGTAGAAAAGATCGTAAGAATTTTAAGGTCAACTTTGAAATGTGCTTTTTTTGAGTTAAAATGTTTTTAAAATCGACCTGCAATTTTGTCTTCAGACTACATATTTCTAGCATTTCTACATTTGCTACAAATTTCATGCCTACTATTAAACTTTATTTTCTTCAATTTTAAGTTAAATTTAACTCGAGCTGAATACCATTTGCTAATTTAGTTAATTCGAGCTAAAGATTCGTTTTATTTATAGCTGAACTTAAGCTAATTTAAATTTAAAGATAGCAATTAAAGTTTTCTAAACCTTGCAAATCCTAAAATAGCAGTTAGTTGCTTAAAAAAAAATGTTTTACTTAATTGTAATTAATAGATAATAATAATATGTATTAAAAACAAATTGAAAGATCTGAATAAAATAATATAGCTTCAAAATAATGTTTTGCTACTTTTTCTGTTTTAAGAGGTAAAAAATTAGTAATTTTCAACTTTTATCTTGGACTACGAGTTGAAATTTTTTAACATATTATGTTTTTGCTTAACTAACATTTTTTGACATTTTTACAAAAATCATAAAAAAATACAAACTTTAATTCAGAAGCTTCTTTTGTAATTTAATCGTTTCCAGCTACAAGCAGCATAAATGATTTGCACGAAAAGTAAATTATGTAGTTGCACTTGCACTTTCACTTGTAAATTATATATTACTCATGCTAGTTCAGATGCAAGTGGAACTATAAGTTGAGAAAGTTTATGTGTGCTAGTTTATAAGCTTTGTAATGCTTAACATATACGAGATTGTTTTTTTCTCTATTAGGTTTTTCTTTTCTATATTTAAATTACTTTCTATATTCGTTTACCCTTTAATTACTTATAATAAACCAATCCAAGTAAATAATGATCAATTCTCAAAATGATGAATTAACTGATGTGTTTGTAACTATTAAGGAATATGTCTGACACAAAAAAGGAATTAAGTTCTAAAACTGGTTACATAACCCAAATTGAAAAATTATATTATGTATATATTTTTTTTAATTAGTTTCCATAAAATAGAAAAAAGTATTGCTCAATTTACAATAATTTTCAAAAACATATACTTAACTAAAACCTTTTTTGAGAAAATGTTCGCAATTTTTTAAATTTTGTTATTATCATACTTAGTATCATAGTATATTTTATCTACACTTTTTTACATACAGCCAGGATAATAATTTTATGAAATATGTAAAAAAAATATAAATATTTAAAAGAACTTTTATCAATTTGTAGAAGAGATTTTATTAAACTCCACTGAACTGATGCGAATCATTGGCTCGATAAAGCGATATGATGGTATTAAGCAGGGCTGCACAATTGATCAAAGGGTCTTGATACTGAACTTGTTATTGTGCAAACAAATAACAAAACATTCTAAATCTTAGATTAAATAATCGATCTATCTATTAATAGGAAGACAATCACATCTTATTGGATCATATTAGCTTCTTTGCTTTATATTATGTAATTTATTCGCTTTAGTAAGAAAATGTAAATAAATAAACGTGATAATAATAAACAACATAATAATTATTACAATTTAGTTAAATTCTTTATTATTTAGTTTAGTTAAGTTCTTTATTTTTCAATATAGTTAAAAACAAACAAAAAAAAATCGAACATTACTAAATTTAAATTTAAAACTTGAAATCAAGATAATGTATTTTTATTAATTATATAAAATAAGTTTTTTCTACTAGAACTAAAATAAATATGGTAAAGAAAAATAAGCATTTTTTTTACTTGTGAACTGATAAGTTCATTCTTCATTTTTTTTTTGTGATTTTTATTGTAGCATTGCTGTAAATTTTTTGCCATTTTGTACAAGTACCTAGAAAGTTCAATAAACAAAATTTCAAAAATGTAAAAATTTGAGAAACTTTAGTGTTTCTTTTAAAAATATATTTTTTGTGCGCAAATTGAAAAAAACTTAAAAATAAATTATTTTTGTATAGGTACATACTTGTATAATATACATATAATATATAGTTTAAGTAAATTTATTATTAGAAAAACTTTCATTTACTTATCTGACATTTAAGTATATGTTACATTGCTTTTTTTACACATTAAATTATGATTAAACATATTAACTAAATTATTAAATTAAAAAGATCAACAGCAACCTTTCAATTTAAGATAAAATGATCTGTCAGAATAAAAATTGACTTGTTTTGTTGTCTTTTCATTTAAGATAATAGCAATAATTTAAAAGTAAATACAAACTACATAATATATATTACTATTCACTATTCAGTATTATGTACTCTATTTATTTTCTACATATTACGTGGAGTTAGTATATTTTTTTTGGTTTTTTTTTATCGATATTTTTTTCCATTTGTGGTTTTATCGTAAAAGGATTCGTTTACAATATTTAATTTTATACACTTAATGGGTAAATACTACATATGCATTTATTTTTTTTATTAATTTTTTAAGTATAATTTAATTGTGGAAACAAAATCACAACAAAATGTACTCACTTATAAAACATGTTAAATAGCTAACTATATACTAAAATATTGTTATGTAATATGGTATTCTGTAAAAGCCTATAACTCATATTTATTTAATATTTACAGTTGACAATTTTATTAAGTGCCATGCACTAATAAATTATTGACTTTCAAGTTTAAAGCAAAAAAACTAGAAAATAAAAATTTAGACTACCTAAACTTATTTCGATATAATTTTAAAATATTAAAAGATTTGTTTTACTTACCAATTACATCTGCATCTCTTGTTGAAGTTTTAAACCATGAATCTTCACCATATTTGCCTAATTTATATTTAGATTGTAAAAAGTCCTTTGGAAATCCACATACGACCGAAACAAAATGTGGTTTCGGTTTACTATTTGGTTCAACAAGGGTTGAAAAACCACTGCGCAATGCCCTTGTTAATAAACGAGTGGTCCAACTCAAAGATTGCATTATATTTAATAAAAAATCTTAAATTAATAAAATTTATTTGATAGTGTTTTAAAAATTTTTTATAATTTCTATTTTTTTAATAATTAAATATTAATATTTTTAGCCGAAAGAAGTAATTTTTTTAAAGGTATTTTACGTCAAAATCACGAGAAAATTCATTTTTTTTTATATTACGAAACGATCACATGCGAAACAAGAAATTAACTAATTATATTTTTTTTAATAGTCGCACAATTTTTATTTATTATTTTTAACAAATCACAACAATTAACATATATTATTTTCGGTATAATTATTATTAGATTTCGTAAGGATTAAAAATTATATCTAATTGTAATATCCTCCATTAAAAATGAATTTTAACCTTTTAAAATGTCACTACGATGTTCTCTAGGTTTGACATTCCTCTTTCGAATGTTGGTAAATTCGTCGGACTTCAATTTTTTAATTTCATTTCATATAAATCACAATTCCTAAATCCCAACGCTAGTCTAGTGGAATTTGGAACTGTCATAATTGATTGGAATGAATAAATTGAAACAATTGAAACAGGATTAGAAAGAGATAGAAATATATTATTAGCTATTTATTAAACATTTGTCTTAAAAATTCGAAGTTTGAATTATTTTTTATCAAATTTGTCATTTTTGAAGTATCGAAATTTTTATCAAACCAGCTGGAGTGCATTTCGTTTTTAAGTTCTAATTCTCTGGTGTTTAGTTAACACTTCTGTTTAACACTATGACAGATAAAAGTCGTTTCGAAATGCCGGAGCCCAGAGTAGAGTAAAATAAACTCTCTGAGACTCTGACATCATAATTCATAATCAAAAATACCGTTTCATAAACACCAGAATCGAGTTTATAGATTTAAGTTTTTTAATCCTACTCGCCAGGAGTGTTACAAATGTCAAAGTCTTATAAAGTGTCATTATTGTTTTTTTATTTAAAATTTCAACATTATAAACTTACATATTAAAATAATTGTAAGAGAAATCGTTCAACTGAACTTATAATATTTCTTAAAATTAATTTCATTAATTGTTTGAATTAAATAAAAGTTCTAATCTAATTTTGACAGCTCAAGTTCATATTTAACTAGAGTCTTAACTCTGCATGCGAGTGTGGAAATTAATTCTATAAAAGCAGAAACTCTACTCGGAGCACAGAAAGAAACGAAATGCACTACTGAGTTTCGGTGAGATAAATTTCTTGTTCTCGGTGAGATAAAATTCATTTTTGTTCCGCAAATTGAAATAACTTCTAGTTGTTCAACTAATCCAACTAAATGAAACTGGAATCAAAAATCTTGGTACATAGTATTGTTTCTAAAAACTTAACAGCTTCAGCTTCTAAAATGTGAATTCTAAATTAATATATGTATACATTTTTATATATAATATCCATAAACATTTAATTATGTATGTATTTGTATAAATTAAAATATATTCATATTAAATATTATATCAATGTGAATATCTATTTTGCTTAGAAGCTTTTGGAAAATTAATCGATTTATTTAAATAAAGATTAAATAAAAATATATTACAATCTTTTGTCAGTATCAAAAAATATTTATAATCAATTTATAATTAATCTATAGTAAAGAATGGTGCTAAATTTCAACTATTGGAAATTGAAATTTGTTTCAATTGAACTAAAATGAAACAAAATTGAAACATAAAACAAATTAATTAAGAATTAAGAAAAGGGGTCTTATTTGTCATTTGTCAACAATTAATACATTTTTCATTTTTCATTTTAAATTATAATAATAATAAATTAATATTTAAATTCAGAAAAAAATATTTAAAAAAATTATTTATATTATAAGAGTTTTATAATATTATGGATAATGAATCTTCCTATAATTGTAGTTTTTTGTTTAGTAGTTTAGTAGACGATCATGATCCAGATTCTCAGGATGTTTCTTTTAATAAATCAGAAGCTAACAGCAATAGTAACAGCAATAGCTTAAATCATGAATCAAGATCTCGAAAAAGACCAAGAAATTCTGATGCACATTCCGATGGGTTTAATCCAGTTGATTTTTTTACTAAAGAATCAAAATATAATGAAGATAATGATTTTTATGTATCACCGGCCGCCTTAAATCCGACTACAACACTTGAAGATGTTTTAGTCACAAAAACAAATATATTTGATCAACCACTTGATATAACTGAAATTAATGAACAATGTGAAATTTTTACAAATGATAGAGGTACGGTAAAGTTATGCATTGATGGATATTTATATATAAAAAACATGAAAAGTGGCAGTACATGTTATTGGCAATGTGTTCAAAAGAATCTTAAAAATTGCCATGGATGTGCAGTCACTTATGCAGTTGATGAAAAACATTATTTAAAACGAATAAGAAGAGAACATAGCCATGAAGCAATAGTTCATAATACAAGAGGTAAATAATTTTTTTGAATTTTAAGAAAGTTCTTAATTGTAATAAAAACATTAACTCAACCTCGTATTTGACAAAATAAATATTTCAAATATTCCAAATACATATACATAAGAAAAAGGTGAATTACAATTTTAATTTATTAAATTTAACTTATTTCTACTTATTTGGTAAAAATATTGGTTTACTTCTTTGATCATATTTAAAATCAAATAATGATTACAATATAACAAAAATAATGTTATTATTTTATTTTTTCAAGGATTTTCTAAAGTTTATGAAATACAATTGAAGAATCTCAAAGAAAATCTAAGTGATTGTAGATTTACAAAAAATCGTTGGGGAAATCCTAAATTAGTTATCGGTGGTTATTTTTATGTGCGCCATGCTACAAAAGGTCAGAATTTTTATTGGAAATGTGAACAAAAAGGTCAGTGTGATGCATTTATTAATACACAAAAAAATTCAGATGGAACCCATAAAATGGGACGTCTAGCACGTGAGCATACACATAAGCCTAAACCTGAACATGAAATAAAAGAATTAAGACTGTCTTATATACCTAAATTTTCCCAAAGTCATTTAGAACAAATAAATAAATCTGTCGCAACAGGTGAAAATGAACCAAACATTCCAAATAAAAAATCAAGAAATTCGAATACCCTTAAAACTGCACAAACTGCAATTAGGTCTCAAAGTAAAGGAAAAGGTGTAGATGAAGGTGATTCATCATCATCATTGACACTATTTTCACCAAATATGCCTAAACTTTTAACATTAAAATCATCATGTGATCAGAATGATGAGCAATTTGAATCTGACAATAGTCAGACAACATCTCAATATATAAAAAAGACAGAAAAAACATTAAGTAGACAAAGTTCACAAACATCAATATCTCAAGGTTCTGGAAAATCATCTACTCCAGCAAGTTCATCAACAAAAAAGTCAAATAAACAAAAACTTCAATTTAAGCGAATAGAAATTGGAGAAAAATGTGAATTTGTCTTTTTAATTGATGGTGTATTTAAAATGTTATTGAATGGTTTTGCTTACGAAATGGCAGAAGGTTGTGAAGGTAAAAGTAGCGCTTTATGGAGATGTTCGGGTCATAGCCGAATTTTTGTTGAATGTTTAGCTACAGCTAATACTGCTGTTTTTGAGGGAGATCATTATTTAAAAGGCATAAAAGGAAGGCATAATCATCCTCCTTGTGATGAAGATGTCGATGACAATGAAGCCAATAATGTTGAAGATGATATTGATTATGATGAGCGGAATGATAATTTGGAAGAGCAAGATGAATATTCAATGGATCGTGAGTCGGCAGACGGTGGAAGTAACGATAGGTTTAATAATCGAGAGGATTCTAATAATTCGTTTGAAGATAACAAAAATTCTAGACGCAAAGAAAACGTTAGTGCTGAGTTTACAACATCTATTAAAGATGATGATGGTAAATGCGAATTCATTGTAACAAAACGTGGGCTTCCAAAATTAACTCGTCGAGGATATTTTTATGTGAGAAATTCAGTTAATAAAAATCGTTCTGAAATAACTTATTGGAAATGTGAACTTAAAGGTAAATAATATGTTAGTTTTTAATTTTTATATTAACCAACATTGTAAATTTTTAGGCAGGTGCACGGGAACTTTGGTAACTGAAACCAAATCTAATGGATACTATGTAAAATCAGCAAAAGAACATAATCATCCACCAGATAAAAATAAATACATCGAACCCCGATTTGATAAACCTGCAGAGGTAAGTCAATATTTCGCGGAAACGGATTCACAAATAAATGAGGATAGTTCTGAAGAAATTTTATTAATCCCTGAAGACGAATCTAAAATTAAAATTTCTAATAATAAATTAAAACAAACAATCAAAACAGAAGATCCATTAGCAGGAGATTCGATTCAAAATTCTGAAATTAAAATTCCAGAAAAATATACAGATATTAAATTGGATTTAATAAGTACAGCTCGTGGAATGCCTAAAATAGTCCGAAATGGATATTATTATTGTAAAAGTTCTGTAAATAAAAATCGTCAAGAAATAACATATTGGAAATGTGAACTAAAAGGTCAATGTAAAGGTTTTCTCATATCTATTACTAGGAATGATGGATATTATTTTAAATCAGAAAGAGCTCATTCTCACCCACCGGATCCTGAAAAATATAGAAAAGTAAGAAAGAGTTCTTTTGAAGAAATGAATAACTTGGTTGGTACAAGCCATTCTCAAATGACCAATACGTTTAAAAGCAGAAATTTCTTTGAAGGCAACTTTCATTTAAATAGAAATACATTTGTTAATCCGTGTTCTCAGCAGACGAGAGATTTTATTCGTAGTGTAAACAATGCAAACAGGAATAACCAATTTCAATCTAGGCAGCACTATAATGAAGATGATTATTCACTAAATAATGAAGAGTCTAAAAGAAGAGGTTTAGGTAGTTTGCAGCCTCTTAGGTTTGAAAACAAAAAAATAAATCGTAATGGAATTGAGGATCTACCAATGGTTCCAGAGGGCGGAGATCCAAATACAACTTATGAATGTGAGTTTATAATATCGTGCCAAGGAAACCCAAAACTTTGTCTCAATGGATATATGTATACCAAAAATCGTGACAAAAATACAAATTTTTATTGGAATTGTGAAATAAAAAAATCTCGTCGATGTATGGGTTATTGCGTTACAGAAGTTAGAAATGGTAAACTATTTTTTTAAATTTATTAAAACCCAATAGAAAAGATTTCGTTTTTTAATTTTTAAAAATATTTTTAGGAAAACATATTGTAAAAAAGATTCGAGCACATAATCATAAAGCTGATTTAAGACGTGAAATGTTATCTAAAAAATTAAGTAACATTCTACAAAAAGTTTATGCTAAACCGCTTTGGAATCCACGTAAAATAATTGATGCTGAGTTAGCAAAACTATCAGATGATATTCGTCGTTCATTGCCTAAAGCTTATTCTATTCAAAGAATGGTTAAACGCAAAGTGCAAGAGAAAGTTTCAACAGTAAGACAAAGTTTAGTGAATGGTGATTATGCCCCAATTCCAAATATGGAACCAACAACATCTAAACAGCAACAGCAATTACAACAAAGTAGAAACTCAGCAGTACATCATAATAGAAACAAATACTCAGTTAATTTTAAAACTACACAACAACAGTTATATAATGATGAATACAATTTTAATAATTTATACAACTCAAATACTAGATCAAATATATCAAACAATTATTATGAACAAGCTGATATTAATGAAAGATTTGATCATAGTGCAGGATATCAAAATCAAATAAATATGAACTATAATGATCCGAATCAATTTGATGAACCATATGGGGTTGGAGATGATTATAACTGTGAAATTAAAAATGAACCAATTGATGACTACGGATATCAAAATTTTGAAGGCGAAATTGATGGACAAATGGATACAACTTATGATAATAATAGTGGTTATAATGAGGGTATGGACACAGATTCTTGGAATAATGGTAGTGCCTTTGCAAATTCATATGCTAATGATGGAACTTATGATGATAACTATGAGAATTTTGATAATGGTAAATTAAACCTTTTTAAAAGTAATATAATAGTACGTTCATAAACACTTGATTTTGAGAAATTGAGATGATTTCGAAAATTAAGTTGATTCTCTCCTTTTTTTTTTTTTTTTTGATTTCCCATACATTTTTTAAAAATTTATCTGTCAAAGAAAATCAACTCGCTACTTGATTTTCTGAAAATCATCTCAAAATCACGCCGTTCGTCATGAAATTTTCGATTTTTGTATTAATTATTTAAAATTTTCTTCCATAAACCTTGATTTGTTTTTATTTGTCAAAATAAATATACAAAAAAGATTCAAAATCATAACAATAAAAAATCAAAATTTTCTATTTAATTTTTGAAATTATGTTTATTTATGTTTTGTTGTTGTTTATTTAAAAAAAAATTTATTTATTTTTGGTATATTTTTTGTTGTATCAAAACAATAATATAAAAATGCGAAAAATAAAATTTTTGATTTTAAAAAACGATTGTGAACACTTGACATTTTACTTGATTTTGTATATGATAATTAACTCGATTTCCGAGTTTGTGAACGTACTATAATAAAATAATTTGATATATTTTTAGGTGATCATCCAACAGCAACAACATCAGATAATTCCAATCAAGAGAGTATTAATAGTTCAGAAAATTCTGATAATTCTCAAAATTCCAATCAGTCTGAACATAAAACAGATAAACAAGAAGAATTACAGATACCAAAATCACAAGCAGAATCGCATAATCAATCTGAACCAACAACTAATGTTGTTTATAAAAAGAATCAAATTGCCAAGAAACGTATAAGGGCACCTGATAAGATAAATAATTAATATTATTTTAGCGAAAGAAAAAAATCAAAACAATCATTTGTTTTTCTGACATAAAAATGAGAAGAAAGATTATTTGGATTATTATAAAAAAAAAAAAAGAAGGATGCAGTTCTATCACTATTTATTTTATAATTTTTTGTTCGATTTTCTTAAATATTGCGCGGGGAGGGTTTGTTTTAATTGCATATTTATGTCAGATATTTTTTATTTTTAAAAATTCTTGAATATTTAATTATTATTTTATATTATAAAATTTTTTTAAACAATAATTGAACAACCCTATTAAAGTATTATTTATAATTTTATACACATGAATCCATAAATACATGCAGACAAAAACACATGATATACACATTTATACACAATATTTATTAGATATAATATTTTAGTTTTTTAGGATGAAATCATTTTATATCATAAGTACATATAATTTTTTATTTTATATTATTATACCATACATATAAATGATTAACAAAAATTATCCATATTGTAGTAAAGTATTGTAACAATATTAATTTTTTAAATTAGCCGTATGTTCAAACAATTATCATTTAAATGCTTTTATTGCAAAAAAATTTTTAATTTTTATTAATAAATAAAATAGTTAAAAAAAAAATTAATATATTTGTTTTATTTTTGACAGTTATTTAATTGATTTCAAATAGTTCTACACCTTATTACAATAATTTTTAAAATAATTATGTATGTGTATCCATATTCTGTAATAAATTTTGTTTTTTTATCTCTGTATTAACAAAAATTACAAGAATAAATTATTGAATTAAACTTGCCTTGATTTTAATTAAATTAAATAAAAAGGTGAAATATTGGAATACTATTTATGTATAAATATTGGACATTATAACAATAAATAAACAAAATAAATATTTGCAAATATTAAAAAAAATTGTTAAGTAAAATACAAAACAAATAATAGTTTATAGTGATTTTATTTTATTTTTAATTTTTCTTACAAAATATTTTCTTTGTATTTAAATTTTTTAACAAATTCCTGTAAAATGCTCAAATTTATATTTAAATTTTTGCATAATTTGTTGATTTTTTGTTTATTTTTATTTTGTAAAAACAATACATCCTTATTAATTTCTAACCATTTTAATTCTAATTTTATTTAAAACTTTATAAAAGTAATTTCGAACAAAAAGTAATGTAAAAGTAAAAAGCCGTTTTAAATTAATTGTTACTTCCGGCTTTTTTCTTTTCACGAGCTTTCTTTCCTTCTGTTAATTCGTTTCTTTCATTATCTGATAACTGTCCCAAAATTTTAGTGACAACTCCAGTACCTAAAGTTAAATTACCGTCTCTTAAAGTGAATCGTTGTCCCATTTCCAATACCATAGGTCTAATCAATTTCAAAACCAATTTCGTATCTTCACCAGGCATTACCATGTCTTTACCATGAATATTTACTTGAGTAGCACAGTCCCAAGTTCGAGAAAACATTTGTAATTGAATATAATTCATAAATGCTTTATGTCTTCCACCTTCTTCTTTACTTAAAATATATACTTGACTTTCAACATGATCGTGAGCTTTAACAGATCCAGGTTTACACATTACCATTCCTCTTTTGATATCATCGCGTTTAATACCACGCACTAATGCTCCAAGCTGATCACCAGCTTGTGCTTCTTCTAAAATTTGATGGAACATTTCAACTCCAGTAACTGTTGATTTTATTACTTTATTATAGCCAACGAACTCACAATCCATTCCTTTTTTTACAACACCTCTTTCCAAACGTCCAGTAACTACAGTGCCTCGCCCAGGTATACTGTAAACATTTTCTACTGGAAGCAAAAATGGTTTTTCTAATTCACGAATAGGTGTTGGAATATATTTATCAACTTCATCTAATAATTTCATAATAGCATTTGCACCCATTTCAGGATCTTTACCTAAAAGGAATATAAAATTAAACTAGACTTTTATTTCCAAATAAAAATATATTTACCTTCAAGGGCACATAAAGCTGAACCTTTAATAATTGGTACATTATCACCATCGTAACCCATTTCTGATAGAAGTTCACGTATTTCTATTTCAACCAAATCTACCATTTCTTGATCAGCAGCATCAACTTTGTTGATAAATACAATTATGTGGTTAATACCAATTTGTTTAGCTAGTAATAAATGTTCCCTTGTTTGAGGCATAGCACCATCAGTTGCCGCTACAACTAAAATAGCTCCATCCATTTGGGCTGTGCCAGTAATCATATTTTTTATATAATCTGCATGACCAGGACAATCTGTATGTCCATAATGTCTTTTTTCCGTTTGATATTCCACATGAGCAACATTAATTGTAATGCCTCGAGCTTTTTCTTCAGGAGCATTATCAATTTCACTGTATTTCTTACTTTCTGCTAATTTTTTATCAGATAACACTTTGGTTATAGCAGCGGTTAAAGTTGTTTTTCCATGATCGACATGGCCTATTGTACCAACATTAACGTGTTCCTTTGTTCTTTCGAAGATTTTTTTTTCAGTTGCGTAGTCTCTGTGTAATTCCAAACGCTGAGGATTAAGTTGGACACATTTTATTATAGCTGGATTTATAGAACTGTTACGTATAATTGTTGACCTTATTGCTTGAATTGGTATTGTCCGAAAAAAAGTTGCATACAAAGACATTATTTCTTTTTGCCTATACTTAATTAAATTTTAATGCAAGTATTTATAAAATTATTGCAAAAATTATTAAAATAATTTTTAAGAAGTGTGGTTAAAGTTAAATCATAACTTGATGGAAAAAATCTTAAATCAATGTCAAATTAGTAGTTATCTGAAATAAGTATTCATGCATAAGTATTCTTAAAGGTTTTGTGATTTGATTAGTTACATTCTTAACAATTAAAGTTTCAAATTACTTTGTCAAATTAGTAATTATTTTATTTATCTCGAGCAGAAATCTGCAAAACGACCATGATTACACTCTGGGTTGAGGATGTATAAAAATAAGCGCTTCAATTCCAAGTGCGAATAAGTTCTAGATAAAAGCAATTGCTTGGAATTGATTTCCTATGGAAAAAATAAATTAACTAAAACTTTTTTGCTTAAACTGATGAAGGAATTCCTTATATGGTTTATAGTTTTTGTTTATTATTAAAGATAATTAAAGATATATTAAAGATAATTCTTCTAGTTGACGAAAGAACGGTATTCAGTATCACTACTCGATACTATATTACAAGTAAATTTGCAGGATAAATAAAATCATGTGAACAGATTTTAATTAAAAATGATCCAAGCATAGACTCTTTTTCTCTAATTTATATTACAAATTTTTCTAAAATTGTGAAAGTATGCTAAGCAAATTATATTATAAATCGTAGCATATTTGTAGAAATCATACTCAAAATTTGGAATTGGAATGGTAATCAGTAATCACCAAATAATCATTAGTCGGTAATTTAATTAAAAATGACATTTGCTTAATGACTGACATTGCGTCCGAACAATCCCAAATCCCAAATCGACTTTGTCAAGCCGCCGCCATTGTGTTATGTTGGAAAAATTTAATTGAAATAATTTTTTAATAAAATAGTTTTTAAATCAAATACAACTATAAATTAAAATAGAAAAGTTCTTCAAACATTCGTTTAAATAATAAATATGGAAGTTTATTAAATATATTAGTAGAAGTATTAAAGTTGGAAAAAATAAAATGGAAACCAGAAAAAAGAAAAAAATCGATTATAGTGAGATGCTTGGGGCAGAGGATGATTATGTGTCAGAGAAAACAACACCATCAACAAGCAAAGGTAGAAAACGGAAGATCGAAGGTCTTAATAGTATTCCTAAAGCTTGTAAAACTAAAAGGGAAATGCAATTTGGTGAAAATGATCCCTCTAGTAATTGGGAAGAAGTAGTTATCAAAGAAGAATTGGCAAATTCTGATTCAGATGATTTACGTTCAGAGGATGAGGATATTGAAAAACAAATGGAAGATGCAACTAATTTTCTGCATACATCATACGGTTATACACCTAAAAAATCAGATGTTAAAAAACATGCCCAGGAAGATATAAAACTTCCGATTGATATTTATTTACAAAGGAATTCAAAAGTTGGTGACAAGTGTTCTTTAATAAATTATGTTCACGGGTATTTAAAAATATTGCTTAATGGACATGTATACTTTTGCAATAGAGTTGTTGATAATATCTTTTATTGGCAATGTGATCAAAATAAAGATTGTATAAGTCAAGCGGTAACAATGTTTAATGAAGATAAACATTTCATAAAAAGTTTAGATGAACATAATCATCCGCCAACAGTCAATGAAAACTTTTGTTTAAAGGATAACACAATTGCTATGTTTTTGCCATCAGGAATCAAACAAAATTCTTTTGAAAAGTGTGATGTAAAAAAAAATCAATATTTGATTCGAAATGGTTATTTTTATTTAAAAAGAAAAACTGAACAGGATATTGATTTTTGGTTATGTGAAAAACATAAAACTGAAGGTTGTAAAGGTGCAATTCTATCAATAAAATATGAAGAAGAATATTATGTAAAGTATGCTAGTGAACACAATCATGTTAATGATTTGGAAAGGCAATACAGATGTTACTATAATGAAGAAGAGCTTAAAGTTAAAAGTTCTAATAGTATTTCTCAGAGTGACCAAGAAGAATTTAATGGGAGCTTAAATCAGGTTGAAGAAAATGACGATGCAAATGCTTACAATGACGCAGATGATCCTGATTATGAAGTTGAAAGTGATCAAGAAAATTGCGATAATAAAATTTTTATAAAAAAAGAAATAGTTTCGGAAGATGAAGAAGATATTGCCGAAAATGATGAATTAGATATAAGTGATGAAGGTAAAAGTGAGATTGTTTGCGACTTTATAAATTCTCAACGTGGTAATCCTAAGCTATGTATTAATGGCTATATGTATACATTAAATCGGAAGGCTAAGTCATGTTACTGGACTTGTGAGTTTAAAAAGAAAAAAACAATTGGATGTAGAGCTATGGCTTGTACTGTGGAACGGGAAGATGGTAACGGTTCTTTTTTGTATAAATTTAAATTTTAGTTATAATTAAAAAGTATTAATTTTGTTATAGGAAAGCATATAGTAAAAAAAATGACAGAACATAACCATCCACCAAGAACCGATGGAAAGGTTATTGGCCAGATCCTTAACAGAATACGCGAAAAGTGCATTGAGAGAAAAGATTTAACTGCTAGTGAAATAGTTGACAGTGAAATAGACGTCTTACCTGAAGAACTTCGTGGAGCCTTGCCGTCACGAAACGCAATATATCGAATGATTTCGAGAAAACGTCGTATGGAAGAAGTTGCTTTAGGAGGCTCTAAAATATACGAACGGAAAGTTTTGAAAAATCTTAAATGTGATTTAGATGTAGAAACAAGTTTTGAAGTTAAGGACGCGGTTATATGTCAAACCGTAGAATCAAGTCGTGGTAATAATAAATTAATTGTTGATGACTATTTATTTAATTTAAGTCGTGTTGGTGGAGACCGGCATTATTGGAGATGCGAGCAACGTCTTTCACAAAAATGTGTGGGCTTTGCAATAACATGTTGTAAGGATGGTGTTCATTATTTAAAAAATATACGTGAACATAATCATGAATCTCAACGTAATCGAAAATTTGTAGTTCAAACTATGAACACAATTAAAGAAATGGCTCTAAAGACTGAGGAAGATGCTACAATTATTGTAGAAGATGCATTAAAAGATATTTCAGAAGAGGTTTTAAGGGAACTACCTACAAAAGAAACACTTATTAGAAAAGTGAATAGGACAAGATATCTATATAAACCTAAACCAACTGTAGAGGAAACTATCAAAAAGGATGAAACAGTTGATGAAAAATCTCATATTTATGATATTGGAATTGCATTAGGGACAACTTGTGAATTGTTTTCGCCAACAAATAAAGGCAATTTTAAACTTAATTTAAATGGTTATTTTTATCATAAAAATCGTATTAATAATGGAATGCATTATTGGCAATGTGAAGATAATAAACATTATAAATGTAAAGGTTTTGCAGTTACAGTATGTACAGATGATGTACAACATATATTAAAAAAAGCTAAAAAACATAATCATCCTGCAAAAGAATCACGACAAGATATTGCAAAAATTATACAAAAAATTAAAGAAAAGGCTAAAACATCAGATGAAGATTCGTCATTAATTTATAATGATGAAATAGAACATTTACCAGATGAAATAAAGAATTTATTACCTCAACGCTGTTCAATTTTGAGTATGATTAATCGTATTAGGAAACAAAATTGTGATGGAGATGATAAAAAAGAACCAATTAAATATGATGATGAACATGAACATATTTTTGAAATAAAGCAATTACCAGATACTGAATGTGAATTTGTTGAATCAAAAAGAGGATTTGAAAAGTTAACAATTGAAGGTAAGCCATTTTTTTTTCTTCATATTTTGTGAATATTTGATATTGATAGTAGATTATTTAAATATGAGAGATGCTAAATTAAAAGCAAGTAATAATATTTAGATGGATTAATAATATCAAAATCTCTAAACATTTTCAAATTAAAATTCAAAAGATAAAAAAAAAGTAAAAACAAATATTTTTAATATAATTATTGTTCTTTATTTTTGCTTATTATTTTACTTATAATATCTAAGTACGCATGAATAACCCAATGATTTGCATTTATCACATAAATCTTGTCTGTGCTCTTTTCTAACATCCGATTTATCTAATCCGTCAGGTTTCTTCAATGGTTTTTGGCTGTATGGCATTACTTTCTGGTGACAATTTTTGCAAGCTTGACTTGTATTTATCCATGTAAATGCCGACATCCACCTTCGATTACAATTATTGCAATGAAAACCGCCAAATAAACGCTTCTCCATTATATTAATTATTAGTTTTTGTTTTTGTTGTATATCTGAAATAATTCTTTTTCAAAAAAACTTAGTTAATAAAATATGTATTTTTAAAAGAATAATTTCTAAATATCTACCTTCCGCAAGTGTATAACTATGAATTATGAAGAATATTTTCTAATTAAGTTCTTAAATACTATTTCTTATACATATACATATGCATATATAGGTAGCGAATATCGTTGTTTCCATATGAAAAAAAATTGAAACAAAGAATAAACTGATAGTTAACTTATCGTTGCTAAAATTATTTTATTGATTATTTTTATATAGATATAATACATATTAATTTTATCAATTTTTCTTTTACATAGATTTTATACTATGTATATACATATTTAATTTATTAAAAACTTTCTATTTTTCAATTTTTTTAAGCAGATAAATTCTTTTAAAATCTTCTAAATATAAATTTATCAAAATGGGTGGAAAAAAATCGCATTCCATTTAGTCCTTTTCTTAGTATAGTCAAAGCATAGTCCTTCCATTTGTCTAAACTACTATATTATGTACGATTTAAAATGGAGCAATAAAATTTAGTAATCAATTTTTAATCTTTATTAAAAATATATTTTGTAGAAAAACTTTTTTATTTAGCATTTCTGTTACGGAGTTGCAATTAACTTAAAATTTGAAAATCTATTTAATATCTAAAGTTCTACTTAATATTTCTCTATCCAAAAACATCAAACGGTAAGAAATTTTTTAATTAAGATATGTAAAGATTTTTACATACTTATGTACATATGTATATATTTTCGAATTTAATATTTCAATTTACCGTTATGCGTATATCGTTATATATATACCGTTAGATCCTTGAGATTTTGAGAGAGTGAAGAAGTTTGAAATTTACTATTCGGAAGTTTGGAACACCTTTAAACTTGAACAACTGTAAAAATTTGTTTAAAGTAAAACATTAAAGCTTATTTTTATATCTGTTAACAGTTTTTCTTCATTATATAGGTATGTACTTACATAAGTATTTATAGTGTATGTATGTACATATGTATATAAGATTTCGTTAAAATTAAAGAAAATGTCCGTAAGTTTTTACAATTTTTTCTCGCATAAAAAACTCTTAAAAAAAATACAAATTTTGGTACAGAACACAATACTAAAATGTTTCCATTTTGAAAATATACATTTTTATTGAAAACCCATTAGTCTTAAAATTTTTTTGGTTTTTTTACTTACTTAATTAAAGTGTAAAATTTGTAAAACAAAAAAAATATCTCAAGTTTTTTTTTCGTTATGTAAACAGGGTTAACATTGAAAATTAGGAAAGTAAAACGTCATTTAAAATGAAAAAAGGTAAATTCCCTTTAACCTTTGTCTTTTTTTTGTATTTTATAATTTATGCTGCCCATACACACCTGTTCTAAAACCTGGTCCGCCGTGTATGGATAGCATTAAAATTTGTGTCTGTGCGATATAAAAAGACACATATGTATGTATGTACATACTTATGTACGTAGGTAGTCCAATCCAATGCAACGAAATATGTTTAGATTTACTATAAAACAAATTAATCTGAGATACATACATACATAGGTATGTAGGTACTTTGGAAAATAAAAAAAATGTTTATTTATACTTTTTAAAATTAAATAACTTTGTTATTATAAAATATTTTAGTTTCGAAAAGAAAGGAAATTATATTGCAATGTTATCAATAGTAACATTTTAATTTCTATGTGTGTACATATGTATATGTTACAAAGAATAAGAATTAAAAATTTTAAATCTCCAAAGGAATTCCTATTTTCCAGAAATTATAACTTTTCCAGCATCACGCATAAGGCGGTAACTAAATTAAATTTCTGTGAAGAAAGGCGTTTCGTTACATTATAAAAGATGCTGATTTAAGATGTTTGACTTTGTCTAAATTCTTTCAATAATTTTACAAATGAAAATATGTATGTGTGTATATACATACATATGTACCTATTTATGTATGTGCAATCAATTCTCAAACAATTTTATCTTTCACATTTTCCTTTTTTTTCGAATTATCATCACAACATACAAATTTTTTCCCCCATAAAATTTATTTTTGTAAATTTTTTTACGAATTTATTTAAAAAAATTGTTAAATAAATTATCACAAGAGTAATTACTAAAGTAATTAAAAAAAATTATATGTACTTACCATATATCTAAGTACAAACATGTATACATATAAGTATGTTTATACTTATGTATATGTACATATGTACCATAGAATATAAAGAAAAAAAAAATTAAGTTTAAAGGTTTAAAAAGAAATTGAAAAAGGGATTAATTATGTCATGGGGTCGTCTCGTCACCTGTGCGGATTCGGTAAGTTTATCGATATTTTTTTAACATGGTTTTTAAATCAAATTTAATAATCTATTGAAACATGAAAAGCAATCCAAAAACATATGTATATTATTTATGTAATCTACCCATAATATGCTATTTATGATACTAGAATTTTAGAGAAAATTAAAAAAACTATGAATCTATGTTCTGATAAATTCTAGTATCACAAATAGCATTCTGGTTCTATGTTCAATGGGTTACAAACACAAAAAATCCTTAACAAAAATTTAAATAGAATTAAAAATAGTTCATTTTTGTTTATTAAAGTTTTATCAGATTTTACCTAAGTAAATGTAAAACAAAAAATTGCAAAATAAGTACAATGTATATATTATGTAATTCAAAATAAACTTTAATTAAAACATTTAAATAAAACTTAAAACATTTCATACAAGCTCATGATTAAATTGATAATTAATTGGTAAAATTAACATAAATTTTGTTTTTTAAAACTATGACAAGAAAATTATAAAACAGAAAAAATTTAAAACATTAATTGCTTTTATATTTTTTTTATATGATAATTATCGTTTTTTTGAAAGAGTTGCACAAGAATATCCTAATTTTTTACATTTACCACATAAATCTTCTCTATGTTGTTTTTTACTATTTGATCTATCTAAACCATCCGGTTGTTTTAATGGTTTTTGGCAGTATGGTAAAACATGATTTTTACATATTTGACAAGCTTGTGTAGTATTGGCCCATGAATTGGCTGACATCCAACGTCGATTGCATTCTTTACAATGAAATGCACCAAAACATCTTTTTTTTCCTTTATATGCCATTATCTATGAAAATAAAGGACTATAAATTACATTGTACATACATACATACATACCTATGCATATTTCTTTTTATTTAATATTTTTTCTTTATTAATTCTTATTTAGTTTAAAATTAAAATACAATAAAGAAAATATCTTAAATACATATTTACCAATATTTAATAAAAATATTTTGTTAACAATCGTTTATAATATTTACTCCTATTCACATTTCACAGAAACTTTTAAAATGATCATAATTTTCGAAAAAATGTCTTGATAATAAAATGTTTATAATATTTTGGTATATCATCATAATGAAAGTGTGTTTGTATTAAGTTATGTTTAGTGTGCATTACAGTGTTGGTATTATCTACATTTGAAAAAGTAGCGAAAATTGTACTAAAACTTGAAAAATAGTACCAAAAAAAAAAAATAATTAAAACAGAATAAAGTTAGAACTAATTAAAACTATAGGTAATGTTAAATAAAGTAAAGGTAAATTATATAAAAAAAAAAACAAAAGAACACACATTGCATTTCAAACTTGTGCCATAAAAAAAACTATACTATATAGAGTACTCATCTAGTATAAAATTTTTTGACCATTTTTTCAATTTCAGTTTATCTAAATTTACTACACCCACCAATGCATACTGTAATATGCAGACGTATAATATAATACACATAGGTACATATCCATAGGTACATAAAATGAAAATATGCAAATGTGATATATGCTCTAATATTTTTGATTTGAAAGCGTTTTATTTGAAAGAGATGAATGTAGTATAAAAATGTCGCACTTGAGAACACAGTGTAAAATTTAATATGTATTTATTTAAAATGTAGTAAGCAATAGTGTTAAATTTAAGTTGTTTGATTCGATTTTCATCAAATCAATTGATTTTTAGTATTTTTATAGATTCTAGAAAAGAATTTATATTCAGAAAAAAATAAAAAGTTAGAACAGAAAAAAATAAAGTTAAGTCTTTAATGTTTTAAGTTTTTTAAAATTAAAAGCTAAAACAATACAAAATAATAAATAGGTATAAAATAAAATTACATTAGTTGAATTAATTAACATAATATTAAAATTACAAAACTCATATAACATATAACATCATATAACAAAAACATTAAACAAAAAAATATACTAAATAACTAAATTCAATTATCTAAGACAATTCATATTTTCTACAAAATTCAAGTAGCTGGACCATTGAAAATATAAAATATAAATAATAAGTACATATGTATATATTTATAAATTTAGTTTTGCACTTTTAAGCACTTTAATAAATATGCTCCCTTAAAATTTTTAATACCACACAAAAATAACAACAAAGAGAAAAAAAAAAAAGTCCGCTCAAATAAAAAAATTGATAAAAATATATACTTACAAAATACATATTTACATATATACGAACATTCATTCAAAAAAAAACAATTTAAAAGCATGCATAATTTTTATTTTTTATGTGTGTATATGTATATGTACCTATTTGCACTATTTGCCTATGCATTTCTATTTCTACTTCTTTTCTCTGTTGTATTGTAACTTAACTTTATTACTATAGTATACAATCAGTCACACAAAATATTCCAGCTGGCAGCTAATGTATAATACTATAAGCAAATTTGGATGTTTCGTGCGATTGTGTTTATTATTTAATTATATACTAAAAATATCAACACAATCGCACGAAACATCCCAATGGGATGTTTTAAAATCGTAGAAAAATGCTTAATATTTTTGTTCTATGGGAGTTCTCTATATAGTATAGTTTCTTTATGTTTCTTTATAGTTTCTTTCTTGTGCATAAAAAATATCTTATATGTACTTATATAAATAAAAAAATTAAATAAAAACATTTTAATCCGAATTACTGTTATTACTGGCATTATCATTAGTATTAATTATATTTTTATCCAAACCGCGTTTTTCGTCAAATTAAAATTAAAACAATTTGAAATACTAGATTTTCATAAATCTTTTGTTTCTAAAATTGACGATATAGTTTCTGTTTTTAATCTATTTCATAGGAAAGTTTTGTTCAAAGTGAGAGAAGAAAATATCTTCTCACCATTAGCTGAGGAATATGAAATATATAAAACCTCTTTTGCAATTCTTGCAATATTTATTTAGCGTTCATTCAAAGTATTTTTGACATTTCCTATCTTCCCCTAAAAATCTGAAATAGATAAGTTTTTCATTTTTCTAATTTCTTCATTTTCCGATAAGTTAAGAAATAATAAATTTTTATACAGTTGAATTAAATAATACTGCTTTCGAGATGTTTTCACAATATTATTAAAATAGTACCAAAAACTTAAAATTTTCATTAAACCATACAATTGTACAATTGTACACTGGTGCATTATATTAACATTTATATAGTTTATAAATTTAGTAAACAGAATTATTAACTGTAGTACATAATATATGTATGCATATAGAAAACACAAAATAGTTTATATACCCGTACTAACTAACACCAGAGACTACATAGAGATGTCCAAATGGCAACAAAAAAGTTTAGATGTCGCTACAATATCGATTTTGAAATTTAGTCTCATTTTTCAACTTTTTTTTTTAAAGTTTCTTAAAGCAAGTTTTGGTCTCGGATATTTTTTTTTTTCATATATGTACATAAATGAACTTTCGTATGATTGGTATGGATGATAGAAATAACAAGTAACATACATATATGAATATGATCATATGATATCAGATGACATATTATGATATACATGATCTGATCAGTATCTAATATAATTTTTATATTATATATGCATTATGCCATATTATGCATTTATATTACTTGAACCAGCTTGCCTACATGCTTATTAAATTGTGAAAGTGTGTGTGAATCAAAATTAAATAGAAATAGAAATACACATAAATACTATCGGCACTTTTTATATATGTATTTCAATATGATTCAAAAATCAATACATATTTATATTTTGTTTTGTGTAAATGTAATTATGTTCCAATTTGATATGATAATTTTTATGAATATTTACAGTATCCAGCAAATGTCATGCCACTTTTCTAATTGGAATAATTTTTAATTAAAAAAATGTTTAGAAGAATTTTAAAGCATTATTTTTTATTTCAGTTATTTTTATTTGATACCTAGGTATATTATATTATCTTCAAAAAATACCCACATATATATGTAGCTATACCGTTATATAACAATATAACAATATGAGTCATGAGATCAAAAAATAAAATAAAATCATAATACAAAAAATTTTGTTACTTTGTTTGTTTGTTTTTCCCTGAAGTTATAAAGTTAAAAATATTATTAGAAAAAATTCGAACGCCTATATTATTTTATTGCTTTTCTATATATATTTTTTTAAATTACCATTACTTTTGCTGGATACTGTATATTAAATCAGTTAAATCTAGTTAAATAAATAATGCAGTTAAATCAAATGATTTTCATAAAATAGATAACATTCTGATACCATATAATATACGATATACCATTTCATACATTCAAAAATTCTGCTTGTAGTAGTGAAATACTGAATGCATATGAATGATAACCTTGAAATGTTTTTTCTTGTTGTTTTTAGAAAAGTCAACATTATAAAATAATCTATTTTTATTTAATTTTTTTCTATATGAAATATTTAGCTAAATGTTCCATATTTTTTGTAAAGTGGTATTTAGAATGTCTTCTTTATCATATTGAAAATTTACGTTTCTACTCGACATATTAAATATATATTTTCTCAAATATATTTTCCCATTTTTGCCTTATTTTTCTATTTTAAAAGTTATTTTGTCATCGCTTTGCTTTAAAAAGTTTAATAATCACAAGGATAAAAAAATTTTGTAAATGCATAAAATATATGAATGATCATTTTACACCAGATTTTACAGAAGGTTCTGGTTTTCGCTAAATTCTTTTAGCTATGACACAAACTAAATATTTCTGTGCTTTAAGATTTTTAAAACTAGCCAGTTTTAGCTGGCCCGTTTGAAAAAAAATTAGTACAAATTTTTGTATGAATTTGTACATCTCTATGTAGTCTCTGCTAACACCATCTTAATTGTATAAATAAATAATAAATAAAATTGACATTTTTAAATATATTATAGCAACAATGTTTAGCAACAAATTAATAATAACTTTTTTGAAAGTGAAAAAGTTTTCTGATTAAATGATTCACATGAGACAATGGAGGATCTAAGAAAATTTGAAATAATATATTTTTCATGAGTTGCATTTCGTTTCCCTATCACATTTTTAGTTTAACAGTGATTGTGTACTTTAAGTTCCTATGCTAAAAAATGTTTAATCAAATAAATATGTACGTTTTAAAAAAAAAAAGAAAAGCATTCTAATTTTAAATCTACATATTTTATTAACATTTTTATACCCGTATGAATTATGTCCAAAGGTATAATTAATGTGCCATTACGTTTGTGACACCTTAAAGGAGCTAGATGTAGTGTTAAACGTATGGATAGGCTCAGAATCGAATTCTAAGTCTATTAAGCCATGTATGTCTGTTTGCCTGTCCGCACGATAACTCAAAAAATAAAGGAGCTAGGAGTCTGGAATTTTTTTTTTCGCCAATTTTGCAAAATTGTTAGTTTCACTATTTAAATCCAGCATTTTCGACCGCCGGGTTCGAGTAGCTGCTATACAAATTCCTTTTTTATATGGAAATAACTCAGTATATGTATAATGAAGCTAGTTATCTGAAATTTTGTAAAATGGTGTCGAGTCGAGACCAACAATATCTGTAAAATTTGGTTGCACTGGTGCGACAGGCTCGTGTAGCTGCCATACAACTTCTCTTTTTAAATGAAAATAATTCAGTGGCTATTGAAGGTATCTGAAATTTAGTGAAGAGGTGTCGAGTTACATGACACATTTTTGTAAAATTTGGTTGGTCTAGAGCAGCCGGTTCAGGCTTCTTGCATCTCTTGAAACTTTATGAAACTAAGCGTCTCAAATCTTACGAAAGATGATCAAGTTTTAGAGCAATAACTGCTGCAAAATTTGATTGTGTTGGTGCAATTGATTCGGGTAGCTGTCACAACTGCATAATTTACATAAATATATTTCGGTAGTTAAAGTCGGCACTAAAACATATGCAAAACATATTTAAAAGGTGAAGAAGTTTTATAGAAACAGGATATATTATGTGCATACGGGTATCCCAGAGTTGACATAGTCTACTCAACTAAACTCTTCAGTCTTCCTCGTTTTTTTTTTGGAAATTGGAAAAATTTAAAAATAGATTTTTGTGAGGAATTTTAATAACGGCAAAATTGTGCGTTACCGATCTTATATAAAGTATCTATAGTAAAAGAAAAGTACGTTATATCCTATATACTTTTATAGACCTCATATACTAATAATTTTTTTCAAAAACATGTTGTAACTGTTCACCAAGGCGATAGTAAACTTTTACTAAACAAGTTTAAAAAATATTTTTGTACTTGCAATCAGAAGAGACCTTATGCATGCATATGTACATACATATATATGTATGTATGTATGTCTTAGGGATAAAATTATCGCTTTGATGAAAATAACACAATAATTATTACCAACTGATTTAATATATGTATGTATGCTTAGGTTTTTAAACTCTACCATAAACCCTTAAATGTGTTCAGAAACTTATGACTTCGTTCACTCAAAATAAAAATATTTTAATATTGTTAAACATATTAAAATATTTATATACGGCATATTATTATTATGCCGTCCATACACGTTCAGTTATGCATGCACAGTAATATTGACTGTGCAATCATATCTTCTTCATACACGACTTATTCATACTGCACAATACTCATTTCGAATCACGCATTAAGTGGGTAAAGATGGAACCTGAATCAGCAATTTTAATCGCATTAGCTATAAAAAAAAGAAAGAAGAACAAAAGATAGGAAGTTGTCGAAAGAATAATACATTGAACGAAAAAAATTTAGTCAATTGAAATTATTAAAAGAATTAGAATTTACATCAATTTCTGATTTCACTAACTTTTTAAGAATGAACAAATCTAATTTATGGAATTGTTAATTAAAGTGGACCCAATAATTGCCAAAAATTGACATTATGTTTTCTGGCGACCGGACAAACATTTGAAGATTCAAAAATATCCTCTTCACCAGTTCCTGAATTTTCCCTTTTTTTTTGTTTAATCTCTTTTTTTTTTTTTATCTCTTCAAGTATTAATTTTCCTCGCTACCATTTCTCAATCAGCATCTAGTTCTATTTCCTTCAATTTGTTGCTTTTAAAATTCTGTTACTGTACTAATTACTTTTTACTTTTCCTAAACATGGTAAACTTTGATATAATTCTAAAAATAGTACCTATAGTATAAAATTTTTTATTTTTTGCCGACATTTTTATTACGTCTTCACTTGTTTAATTTTATATTAAAAATGTGCAATTTAACCATACACGCTCATTCTTGCATGACACAAACAAAAAAAAGTTTTGAACAGTCAGTATGTATACATTCACTCAATCAATACCACACACGTTCATTTTGCATGCACAAACGCATTACTGTGCAGGCATAACTGAACGTGTATGGGCGGTATTTAGAAACTTAATCGTGTGTGGAGTGGTTTGTTTCGAAACCAAGCGCGATACACGATTAGAGTAACTTAACATGGGATGCAAGCATCCGGATACAAATATTTGATTGGTTGAAAATATATGTCGTATTCATGCTACATGCTCTTCCTTTCGCTCATTTTAGATGCAAAACTTTTTGCATCATCTATAAGAAGCATACAAGATGCAAATTTGTTTTATCATCAAACTATTTTTATAACTTTTATAACACTATCATATTTTGTTTTCTCGAATAAATCAAAAATTTTTGACATTTTTAAACTGTTTAGGAAACGCTTTTGAAAACGTTTCACACAAGATTAAAATTAGCTAGTTTATTAGCAAATTACATAACTTTCAATAGTTTATGGGTATTGGCTTATTTTACTATTTTTAAGTTTTATTGTAATTTTAATTCATGTATGTATGCATATATGTAGTTCATAATGTATGTATAACTTTTTTATTTTAATGGAAAAACTATATAAGTATGTGTATGTGTATGTGTACATTCTTCAAAAAATAAAAAAAAATAAAAAACAAAATTTGTTTATTATATACAATATGTATGAATATATAATATTTTATCTGATAATGTATTTATTATGTTTTCCTAAGAATCTAATATAGGTATAATTAAGGTATTGGTTGTTCGTGGTGACTTTTGACTAATTAGCTACATACATACATATGTATAGGTATTAAAACAAAAATTAATTTTTTGTTTCAAATTTTGTAGAATATCTTTGTATATCCCTATTAAATTTATATGCCTATATTCCTATTAAATTTTCTGGTAATTTTTTAAAAATTAATTAAAATTTAAATTATTTTTGTGTATTAAGATATTTTCTGTTTAATTTTTATAAACAATCAATAGTTTGGATATAATGTACTATATTACATACATAATATGTACATACATATGTATGTATATCATAATTGAAAATTGTAATTCGACTATACCTACAATTTAAAATTAAAATTTGGTTAAGATCATTTAAAAAAAAAATATCAGGGGTTTCAAGTAAAACTGCATTGAAGGCAAATAACATCAAAACAAGTAAAAGTAACAGTAAGTCGATGCAACCGACTTATTTATACCCTACACCAAAAAAATTCAAATTAAATTAAAAATCCATAAGTTATTTTAGTTAGGTATTTAATATACATAAGCTAAAAAAATAGCTTTTACAACAATTACAATTTTATAAAAACAGTGAAAAATATCAATATTTTTCGTATTTAAAACCTTGTAACTGTTCAACTACGAAACTTCAGCTAGCTGCCGACACTTAAACGATTTTATATTAGAAGCAAAGATATTGTTACTTCTTTAAAAAGTTAACGAAATTATTTTGAAGGTCTTTATCTCAGAAACCGTTAGAAATAGAACCCTTTGTAGAATAATTTTTTTGCTTATGAACTTCTCTATCACCTCCGTTCTTCGTCATCTTTGAGTTCCGGAATTTTGGGATTACGTTACCGCTTTTGGCGAACCTTTAACGAAGTACCACTAAATATACATATACATACATATACATGACATGACATGACTACTTTTTTTTTCATGATTTTACATGACCTATTCTAAAATTTACGTTTACGTTTCGTTAATATTTCGCAAAACTGGAACGGTTTTATACATTTTTAAGGCCAACATTTTTTTTTTCAGAAAAGATAACGCTACATATTAGATTATTATTAAATTTAATGGTAGGTTAGAGATTCAAAAGTAGTAATTCATACATTAAATAAATAGTGTAAAATGTGTAAGTATGTATGTATGTATGTATGTATGTGTTTATAGTCAAAATAATAACTAAATATTAAGAAAATCCTGATTATCTATGTATGTAAATTATAAAATTTGCCTTTATGTACATACGCACATGCATGTATAATACATAATACGTATACATCCATAAATACATAGAGTAAAAATAATAATAATAACTAATAAATAAGTAATAAAATGAGACAGTATCAAATGTTTAATCTTATGATTTGTAATAAATATTTTTTTTTTACAACTCTAAAGAAAATATATTTAAATAATAAAAAGTTAATATACATGCATACAAACATATTATGTACACAATAGTCACAAAATATTTTAGTTATCAAAAATAATTATCTTTTGTATATAGAATTGCTTAAATACTTTTTTTTCAGACATTTCGATGACTCATTTCAAGTCCAAATATTTTTACCAATGTAATAAAGAATACATATTACCTACAAATTACAATGGCTACGCCAAAACAATGATATGAAAATTCTTGTGTTCTAAAATTGCAATTTGAAAAACAGACATACATATGTATGTATGTACATATGTACATACAAAAATAAATTAATCATTATAATTGTATGATTTATCAGGTTTCATCATGTATGTGTATGTATATGTACATATATATTATGTTATATTAATTATATCACATACATATATATGTACATACATATTTAGCTTATAAGTAACTAAATATTAAATTGAAAGCTGCTGATATTGCAATTTTTTTGTAGATAAATATTCCAATTTTTCTTCTGAATAGTTTTTATTGTCAATAAAAGATACTCGTATAAATAAAATTAAATAATTGAATAGGTTAGATAAATTTACTTTAGAATTTTACATACATACACACGGTTAACGGTTCTTATTTATATGCATTAAGTATAGACTATAGATTACAGTAGAGTAGAGAGAGAGACCGTCATGTTGCGTCGCGTAAGTTTTTTTTTATTGCATTTGTTATCGCCGTATTTCTTCCGTTCGTTTATTTAGTTTGATTGAAGTGTAACAAACTTTTTGTATGAAAATAGACAGATGTAAATTGTAATGTCAAGAGCTTGCTTTGTTTCAAAAAGTTAATTTTGAATGAATTTCAAATAAACGAACCATTGATAATTGATAATACACAGTACCAAATCGTAAATTTACGATGATGCAAAAATAAATAACAGTCGTTGCATTTGCGTATTATTGACATATACATAATATGTATGTATATACATACTTAATAAATTCGTTGTATTTTTCTTACGTACTTCATTTTTGATTACTTTAAAATTAGGTATCTTTAATAAAATTTACATAATTTACTTAATAAAAGTGACAGAATGTACATATGTATGTGTATGGACAACAACATTTATATGTCAATTGCTAATAATACGTAATGTTGCCCATACACGGAAAACCGAAATTTTTCCGTTTTTATAAATTTTAAATAATAAAACCAAAATATGTATGTATATCTATGTATATGCTTTTAGCTAAAAACTCATCACGGTTAAATAATCATTCGACTCATGCGATTTCCAGAGAAAGTACATTTTAAAGTTAAAGAAAATAATTGCCATTTTCTTTAAAAAAGATAATTTTCTTTTGAGAATTAAATATAATATTCAATATTCATTTAATTATTTAAAATGAATGCTGAAATAAACAGGAAACGGCCAGTTGACAGCTTTCACTTGCCAGGTGAATATTATATCAGTGGACATTTTCAAAAAAGACACATAACAAAAAGACATATAGCAAAAAGGGGAATTAGCAAAAGGACATTTAACTATTTTAAAAACTGGAAATTTGGCAATCTAAACAGTTAAAAATTTTTACAAGTCGATATTTTTACCTTTAAAAAATCAAAAATTCATTATCACTTTAATTGGCTGCTCAATCTGTGTCGAAATAATTAATATCGAAAACGTAAAGTTCATTTAAAAAAAAAAAGTAATGAAAAAAAAAATTGTAGAAATAATTGTTATTATTTTTAATTCCCTTATTATTTCAACATTTGGAAACTTTTATTTATGTAAACTTTGTACTTTTATTTATTCAGCGCTGAGTGTTGCCAAATTTTAAGTGTTCATTTTGCCAAATGTTTTTTTGTTATTGTTAAGTGTTTTGTTGAGAAATATCCACCGATCAAATGTTCAGTTGCTAAATGAAAGTTCCCAAGTGTATCCAGTGTATTTTAATAATTCAAGTTTAAATACAGTCAGTCCGTCCTATAATAAGGATATTTTTCGGACTGAAAAATCTTTTCGTTATACAAAATGTTTATCACATTAACGGCGAACAAAATCCTATGAAATATAAATTTAAAAAATTACATTCAACCAAATTTTTGTTGTAGAATGAGATTTGTCCTGGTCATCATAATCATGTTTTTTTAAATATTTGGACCGCGCTTTTCTAAGATTCTTAAACACGACTACTACCTTTGCCTATACAAATAAAAATTTTCCTGTTGTATAGTTTACTCTTGAATTAAGTAGGTCATCATCGGAATCATTATCTTCATTTTCTAACATACTCTTATACTCGATATCATTTAACATGGTTACATAGTTTTTTCTATATAAATAAAAATAAAAGTTTTTATGATTCGAACCTCCTCCAATTCAATGACAAATTTAGGTGATACGTATGTATCAGAAGTTCAATATGATATGGGTGCGTTAATATTCTTTTTTTTTTATTGTTGTAAAGACCGTTTTACACTATGTGGATTTTTATTTGAGTTCTCATTTGATCGACTCAAAAGTCGACTCAAAAATAAAAACATGAAGTGTAAAAGCTTTAAAAATGACATTTGAGAAATCAAATTATTCATTTCTATTTACTCAAATTTAAGAGGATAACGTCATTAAAATAGAAGTAATTTGGTTAAGTTTTGAAATGTCCGTTATTATAAAAGTCATTGTACAGAAAGTCGTTATAGGAGAATTTACTGTATATTAATTTGTGTATTTATTTATTTATTTTATAGTTATAGCAGCTTTTTTTATACCCTACATCTAAAGTATAGGATATATTAACTTTGGTATGATGATTGTAACCACCAAAAGGAAGCGATTTAGATATGGACGTGTATATATAGTCTGAATCATGATCACCTCCTGAATCGATTTAGCGATGTCCGTTTCACGATAACGATAATTGAAAAAATAATGATGTTATCTTGAGGACATTTGTACTGTAGGTTAACAATGATTATGATGTCAATGATGGTGGGGATTGCAAATGGGCGAAATCGGACCGTGGGTTCAGGTACCTCTCATACAACTCCCAAAACCGAACACGCATATCTTCGAAATTAACAATGATAGAACCTAACCTTTAAATTTGGTACAATGGTGTTATTTCATGTTTGATTTATGTCTCTGAAATTTGAGAGGATTTGGTCTATGAGTTCGGATCTTGGAAGCTTCTGAACGAGGCCCAAAGCAAACGAGTATATCTCCAAAACCAACAAAGATAGAAACTTAATTTTTAGTACAAGTGTGTTCTGTTATGTTTCTTTTTCTGTAAAATTGGAAACTTACATTTGAGAAAATTTGAACCATGGTTTTGTATTTTGGAAACTTCCGAACGAGCACAAAAGAAAACGAGCATATCTGTAAAATCAATAAAAGTAGAACCTTTAAATTTAGTACAATGGTGTTCTGCCATGTTTTCTTTATGTCCCTGAGATGGATTTGATGAATTTGAGTGGCAATTCGGGGTGCCTGATACACGCCTCCCAATAAGGACTAACAAGCATATCTTCGAAATTAATGCAGATAGAAACTTGAAATTTTCTACAAGGGTGTCAAGCATATGCATATCCCAAAAGGATACTTCTTTTACGTTCCTGAAATTCGAGTTGAATAAGACAGAAAAGGGAAAAAGTTCAAGCAGCTGCCAAAAAACTTATGGATTTTTAATTTAATTCAAATTATTCAAGTGTAGGGTATTAATAAGTCGTTTGCATCGACTTACTGTTACATTTACTTGTTTTATATATATTCATGTACCTACTCTATATATAATTTCTTTCAGTCTCATCTTAAATATTTTATTATTGAAATAAAGCAATTTTAATTTAATTTTTAAATTATCTATTTAAGTAAATTAATTTAAATTATATTAATATTAATTTTGGATGTTTTTTTTGAATACATATATTTTAATTAAATCAGTAACTAAACAATTAGCAAAAATATAAAAAAAAAAATAAAAATAATTAACTATACATATATAAAAGATGTTAATAAATTTATTTAATCTACTATCAATTTCTAAAATCATATTTTGTTTTTAGTTTTAGGACGTTTTCAAAAGAGAAAATTTTAAATTAACGAAAAACGTTCTTAAAAAAAAAAAAAAGTAATTTTTTTTTTTTTCGTATATCATATACAAAAATTAAATATTTTGCACAAAAAAAAAAAAAAAAAAAAAAAAAATTACTAGCATATATATAGCATCATCTAAATAAGGAAGGTATAAAATATATAATTATAAAATTAAATTATTAATATTTTTTATTAATGAAATCAATAATTAACGTTCTGTAATAATCATCGAATTTTAAATGTATATATATAAATCTCTTTTTTTTTTTTTTTTTTTTTATTATATAATAAATGTCTTTATGTATATATGGACAAACACAAATTTCAAATTTTTACATTATTTTACTACATATATATTTACTTTAAATGTATATTTTATACATTTTTTGTATTAATATATAATACACAATATAGAAATAAAAAAAAAAAAAAAAAACACTCCTTTTTAAAATGAATTAAAAGAATATCTTGGGGGAATTTAATTTTTTGTTATATATACATATAAATAAATATAAGTAATAAAAGTATTTATGTTAAATATGTACTTTAAAACCAAAAAAAAAAAAAAAAAAAAAACAAAAAAAAAATATATTAAAAGTGGAGTTGTATTGGAAATCTTTAATGAAAATTTTCAATTTTGAAAACGTCTGAGTACGTAACAAAAAAAAAAAAAAAAATTAATAAAATGGAATCCATATATATACATTATATATAAAGCACGATGAATTTCAGGCTATTTATATTGTCGTGAAGTACATTACAATCAAGTTCAATTATGGAAGTGTAATGAAAGAAAAAATGGTGTATATAGTAAATGTCGTGGTTATGCTCAAACATATCAAAAAGAAAATGGTAAACATTATTTAAGAAGAGCTAGAAATCATAATCATCCACCAAATAAATTTCGTGTTGAATTACATTATTTAATGAGCCGAATGAAAGAACGTGTTTTACGTGATCTTAAAACACATTGTACACAAATATTTGATGAAGAAACAGCAAATATATCATTTGATTTAAAACAATGTTTACCATTACGTGAATCTGTATTAAATTCATTAAATCGACATCGTCGTAAAACAATTCTTAATGAAAAACAAAAATTATTAGATATAAATAAAAATCAATTTGATACAACAGCAACAACAACAACAAATACAGATGATATAAATATAATAACAACAATTAATGATATAAAAAATGAACATATTTATTATCCATTTGTTGAATCTGGTACAGAAGTTGAAATTTCAATTAATCATAAAGGTGTAAAAAAATTAAATTTAAATGGTTATATATTAGTTAAAAGATGTTCAAAAAATTATTCAACATATTGGGTATGTCATAAAAATCGTACAGCTAAATGTATTGGTACAGCAATAACTGAAGAAGAAAATGGTAAACATATTTTAAAAAATACAAAACCACATAATCATATTGCATCTGATGATACAAATAATGAAACACCACAAATAACAGAAATTATGAAAAATATGAAAGATCAAGCAAAATTAACTGATGATAGTGTTGCAAAAATTTATGATAATGCTATTAAAAATTTACCAAAAGATTTATTAAATAAATTACCAAAAAAAGAAGCAACAAAACGTGTATTAAAACGTTATCGTTTAAAATATCGTCCAATTGAAAAAAATTCAATAACAGAAATTCAATCATTATATCCACCCGAAGTTGATAATATTTTACAACGTATGAAAAATCGTATAATAACAACATTTGAGGGACCAAGTAAAGTTTATAATGATGAAATAATTAATGTACCATCTGATATATTAATTTTAATGCCAAAAAGAGAAAAAATTTTAGAATCATTAAAATGGCAAAAAAGAAAAATTAAAAAACGTATAACAAATATTAATAATAAATCACAATTATCTAAAGATGATAAAATTGATATAAAAGAATAATTAAATTAAAATTAATATTATATAAAAAAAAAAAAATTAAAATTAAAATAAAATAAAATAATAATTATGAAAAATAATAAAAAATATTGAAAAGAAAAAATTAATATTAAAAAAAAAAAAAAATCATTTAAATTAAAATATGTTTAATACCAGTATATTTTCTACTTTATATAATAATGCTTTCAGTATATATACGAGTATTTAATAAGTAATCTATATATATAATTCATGAACATATGCATATTCATATGCATATGCATGAGCATGATGCATATAATTATATGTACATATGTACATACTCGAAATTTTGAAAATTTATATAAATTTTTTTGATACCAAACTGGTGGTATATACCGTGCTATCTTCGTAACTTGAACTAATAAAAAACCAAGGCTGTTCAAGATTAATTAATAGACAAAAAATTAAATATTTTTTTTTGCATTATATGCATATATCACATTTATTTCTTTTAAAGAAACTTGAAATTTTAGACTATGTTGTTTTTGTTAGCATGTTTTGTACTAAGGAGCTATGTTCTTGCATAACAAAAATGTCAAGAAATGTTGCATTCATTTTCATCAGCCCATTAAATTATTTTCTTGAAATGTTTTACAGTTTCGTTAACATTTTATTGTTTTAGAAGGAAATGCAAATGTACATAACATGTAGGCTGCCGTTACATTACATATTATTTTTACAAAAAAAATAACGGTTCTGTTCATTTTTTTGAGATTCAAAAAAATAAAATGTTCAAGTTATCAATATACTTAATGTAAAATTTAGAGATTCAACTTATCGCATGTTCAAGTTATAGCCAGCCAGAGCACTGTAAATTTTTTTTTTTTTTTTTTTTTTTTTACTTTAAAATTCATATATGTTAATTATGAAATTAAGAAAAAAATTAATTTATTTTGTTCCTTTTTTAAATTTTTAATACAAATGAAATATTTTTAATAAAAATTCCTTTTTGAAATTCTCAAACGTTTAACGTACATATGTGTGTAATTTTTTTTTTTTTTTAAATCTTAAGAATTTCCAAAACAATTTGAAAAAATAAAAATATTTCTTATATGTAATTTGTATAATAGTATCATTAATTATTTAATTAAAAAGAAATTAGTTTTAATAAAAGATACATATTACATATAGGTACATATGCATATACAAAAACAAATGTTATATTAAGTCAAGCTATCTATATACATATGTATACATATATGTACATAAAACAAATGATAAACCTAATAATAATATTTCTACAGTAAACGTAATTATGTTTATAGGTTTAATTAGATGATTTTACAATATTTGTTTCAATTTAATGACATACATATATATACAGTCAAACATCTTTAAATTCGAATGTAATGTATATGATACATAATGTAATGTATCTCAAAAAATTGTTCAAAATACGAAAAAAAAAATCGAAATCGACAGAATTCAAAACAAAAAAAAATTTAAAATCAAATAACATCATTTTTGTTTAAATTACAAAAAAGAAATCGAATTACAAAGTGTTCGAATTAAGAAAATATGATTGTATTTTTGAAAGAAAGCAAAAAAAAAAAAGGACCTTTCGCCGCTATAAAAAGTTTTACAGTATACCTACTGTTTTTTTTTTTTATAAACAGTCAAAACATCTTTAAATTCAAATTTAGATGGTATCTTAAAAAATTGTTCAAAATACAAAAAAAAAAATCGAAATCGATAGATTTCAAAACAAAAAATAAATTTAAAATCGAGCAACATTCTTATTAAAAAAAAATCGAACTATGAAGAGTTCGAATTAAGAAAGTCAGAATGTATGTATTTTGAAAGAAAAAAAAAAAAGAACCTTTTGTTATAAAGAGTTTTACAGTTTTTTTTTTTTTTATATACAGTCAAAACATCTTTAAATTCAAATTTACATGGTATCTTAAAAAATTGTTCAAAATACAAAAAAAAAAAAAAATCGAAATCGACAGATTTCAAAACAAAAAATAAATTTAAAATCGAGCAACATTCTTTTTGTTTATATTACAAAAAAAAATTTAAATTACAAAGTGTTTGAATTAAGAAAGTTTGACTGTATTTTGAAAAAATTTGATATTTTGTATATATATATATATCCTTTCGTCATAAAAAGTTTTACATACATTTACACACACAGGTTAAGTTTTTAAAACAAATATATGTATATAGGTATGTTTAATACATAAACACTTTTCGATTAGAATTTGTGTTAAAAAAAAACTCCGTATATTTATATAAGAAGAATTAAATAAAGAATTTAAAAGAATATTTAAAAGATTAAAAAAACCAATAAAAGCAAATAAACAAAAAAAAAAAAAAATATTGATAACACATTTTAAATATTAAAACAAATAACAACAAAAAAAAAAATAAACTTTTAAGAAATAAAATATAAATTCAATGTGGGGGAACGGCGAATATTAGAAAAGTATAATTAGGATCATACATTGATTACAAGCATTTATCATTGCATCAATCACTTATCATTAAACTAAACAATATTTGGTAATAAATCAATGAAGTTAGGACTATAGTAAAAAAAATACACACTTATCAAAAAAATAATTATTTGAGTAATTTGATTAGTTATAAGTGGGTTGGTAAAATTGGGCAATAACAATTTTCGTTGACAAACAATTTAATCAACTATTCAAAAAAGAAAATCTAAAAATTATATATGTACATATACACAACTAAAAATATTATATACAAATCATATAAAATTTAAATTAAAAGATTTTGTATACAAAAAAAAAAAAAGGAAAAAATCGAAAAAAGAATAAATTATGGATTTAAATTTTGAATTTAAGATTAATAATGACAAGAATATAAAAATAATATATTTGGATGGATTTCAGACATATAGCCAGTAAATATAATATCACATGAGATTGAATCAATCTGTAATTGAAATTTAAATTATATTTATAAATGAAAATGAACGTGTGTATTAAATATTTAAATTGATAAGGATTTATTTTTATCTGTATATGGAGAACGAAAAATTACGATAAAAATTGATTTTAATTTAATTTCATCGTTTCAAAATTGTTTTTTATTTCAAAACTACATATTTATAAATTAAGGAATAATTTTTTTTTTTTTTGTTGTATAATTTTAAGTTAAACAAAAAAAAAAATAATAATACTTAAAATTTTAATTTTTAAAAATTTTAAATTAAAATAAAATATAAAAAAAAAAAAAAACAAATTTTTTAATATAAGATTTGTTAACGGTTAAACCGTTAAACCGTTTATTGTAAAATATTTGTTAACATTTTAATGGTATCTCCAGACAATTCCATTTTTTTATTATTTATTAATTTATTATATAAAATTTGTATATGGGTCAAAAGGTTTAGATTTATAGGTTCTGATGTCCTTCTTTAGCAATTAATTAATTATATTAGATTTCATTTAAAATTAATATTAGGTTTGATTATATAAAATTTAAGTAAGAAAAGATTTTTTTTTAATTAATAAAACTAATTGCTTTTAAATATTTAGTAAATGTTTATTTTATATTAATTTTTTTATCTCAAGTTTTTATTAAATATATAAGGAATAGGCGTTCTAAAAATTTTTATATACATACATAATACATTTTTTTAATATTTTTCTATTTTAATTTGTATTTTTTTTTTTTTTTTTTTTTTTTTTTTTTAACAAAGTTTATAAGTATATATGCGATATTAAAATTATTAAATCTTACTTCTACTACCTATAATTTAAATATTTTGTATATTAAAAGAATTTCTTTATAATATTTATTATGTATTTTTAATTTTAATGATTAAGTTTTTTTTGTTCAAGAATATTGAATTTAATAATAATATCTACAAAATGTTTTATAATTTAAATAAAACAAAAAAAAAAAAAAAAAAAAAAAGAAAAAAAGTGAAATTAAAATTTTGTTAATTGAAAAATTTTATTTTGAAAACGTCTTAGTACAAATAACCGAAAACAAAAATCAACAAAATGAAAATAACTAAATAGTTATAGTTATGAAAATATGAATTTAAAAAAAAAAAAAAAAAAAACAACTGATTTTCAGGATATTTATATTGTCGTGAAGCATTTTATAATGGTGTACAAGCTTGGATGTGTATTGAAAAAAAATTAGGTGCATATAATACATGCCGTGGATATGCTCAAACATATCAAAAAGATGGTAAACATTATTTAAAAAGAGCAAAATGTCATAATCATTTACCAAATAAAAAACGTTTAGAAATATGTCATTTAATGAATCGTATGAAAGAACGTGCCCTTACTGAAATGAAAATACATTGTACACAAATTTTTGATGAAGAAACTGCTAATTATCCATCCGATGTATTAGAATGTTTACCATTACGTGATTCAGTAATACATACATTAAATAATCATAGACGTAGATTAATTAGATCAGAAAGAATAAAATTGGAAACATTAAAAACTGAAGATGGTAGTCCATATATATCATCAATATCATCAGAAATTTTATCATTAAAAAAATCTCGTAATGATATAAATAATACATCAGATGATCATATACATGATCCATTTGTTGAACCAGGAACTGAAGTTGATGTTAGTGTTAATCATAAGGGTGCAACAAAATTAAATTTAAATAATTTTTTATTGGTACGAAAGAATAGAAAAGGTGATGTTATTTATTGGGTATGTCAGAGAAAAGTTAGCGGAAAATGTCGTGGTAATGCAATTACAATTGAAAAAGATGGTAAACATATTTTAAAAAGTACAAGACCACATAATCATATTGCATGTGATTTAGATCCACCCGAAGTAACCGAAATTATGATGAAAATGAAAGAAAGGGCTAGACAAACAGATGAAAGTGTTGCAAAAATTTTTGATGATACTGTTAAAAATTTACCAAATGAAATAAGAAGTAAATTACCAACAAAAGATTTAGCAAAACGTGCATTAAAACATTTTCGTATAAAATATCGTCCTATAGATATCGGTGCAATAGAACCAAAAATAACTAATCCACCAGAAGTTGAAGAAGTATTAAAACGTATGAAAGATCGTATTTCAACAACAATGGAAACACCATCAAAAGTTTATAATGATGAAATAATATGGGTACCACCGCATGTTTTAGCTTTAATGCCCAAAAGAGAAAAAATTTTAAAATCATTAAAGAATCGTAAAAGAACTGTTAAAGATCGACGTCCAAAAGATGAATATGAAATACCTTTAGTTGATATGAAACTTTTCAAAAAAACAAAATTAGATTCCAACAATAAAATTGAAAAAAACATGAATAATCATTCAAAAGTTAAAAAAGAAATACCATCAACAAGTAAAAATGATTTTTAAAATAATATAATAATAATATATTTTTTTTTTTTATTTTATTTTTACAATAATTTTATACATAATAATTATAATTTAAAAGAAAAGTTTAATGTAATAAAATATATGTTATTAAAACAAAATTAATTTGTGTTTAAAAATGGTTTGAAGTATATAGTAATTCAATAAAATATTTAAGTCTGCAATATGAAGATATTTTCGAATCCCAATAATTTTATTATAGTTGCGCATAATTTCTTCGATAAAAAATTTTCTTTTTGAAAACGTCTGGGTAACCAAACAAAAAAAAAAAAAACAAAAAAAAAAAAACAATATATTAATTTAGAATAATTTGACAAACGCGTTTTTCAGGATACTTATATGTACGAGAAGCTTTCTATAAAGATTTAATTGTATGGATGTGTATGGAAAAGAAGAATGGTGTACATCGTGGTTGTCGAGGATATGCACAAACTTATGAAAAAGATGACGGAAAACATTATTTAAAACAAGCTAAATCTCATAATCATCCACCAAATAATATTCGTTTAGATTTATGCCATTTAATGAATCGTTTAAAGGATCGTGCTATTAATGATAGAAAAACTCATTGTACAAAAATTTTTGATGAAGAAACTGCAAATTGTTCTGCCGAATTGTTAGCATGTTTACCACTTAGAGATTCTGTAATATATACTTTGAATCGTCATCGTCGAAAAGCTGTTCGTGAAGAAAAAAATTTACTAACAATAAAAACTGATGGTGAAGATTGTAAACCTTTAACAGTAAATAACAATTCAAGTGAACCAAGATCAAGAAATAATGATGATATTGAAACTTTAAAGGATCATATACATGATCCGTTTGTAGAACCAGGAACTGAAGTTGAAATTAAAGTTAATCATAAGGGTGCAACAAAATTAAATTTAAATGGTTTTCTTTTGGTTAGAAAAAATAAAAGTCGTGGTTCTATTTATTGGGTTTGTCAAAGAAAAGGTAGTAGATGTCGTGGTAATGCAATTACAATTGAAAAAGAAGGAAAATATTATTTAAAAAGTACTAGACCACATAATCATATAGCATGTGATGAAGATTCACCAGAAGTAACAGAAATAATGATGAAAATGAAAGAAAGAGCAAGACAAACTGATGAAAGTGTTGCAAAAATTTTTGATGATACTGTTAAAAATTTACCAAATGAAATAAGAAATAAATTACCAACAAAAGATTTAGCAAAACGTGCTCTAAAACATTTCCGTATGAAATATCGTCCAATTGATGTTGGTGCTATTGAACCAAAATTTACAAATCCACCAGAAGTTGAAGAAGTATTAAAACGTATGAAAGATCGTATTTCAACAACAATGGAAACACCATCAACTGTTTATAATGATGAAATAACATGGGTACCACCACATGTTTTGGCTATTATGCCAAAAAGAGAAAAAATTTTAAAATCTTTAAAGAATCGTAAAAGAAGAGCAAAAGATCGTAATAATAAAGATGAAAAAGATGAATATGAAATACCTTTAGTTGATATTAAACCAATATTGAAATTTAATGAAAATAATTCTGAGGTGAAAATAAATTTAATTGATTATCAATTAAATGATAAAAATTTAAAGGAGAGTCCATCAACAAGTAAAAATGAAATTCTTTAAATTTATTATAAGATTAAAATAAAAAAAAAAAAAATAAAAATATTTTATTTAAATTAGCAAAAAAAAAAAAAATTAATAAAAATTATCTAAAATAATTAGTCAATATATATATATATATATTTTTTTTTTTTAAGATTTAAGTCTATAGTAAAATCTCTTAATATTTAATAATTTTTTTTGTAAGAAAATTTCTTCAAATTTATTTAAAAAAAAAAAAAAAAAACTATTTCATGGTTAGACAGATTTATTCTTCTATCGGTTTGTAATTTTTGATAGAGCATTAATTATTTAATTATATAAATGTAATTTAATTTTCAAATAATTTTATTGTATGTGGTATAATTATTTATCATTAATTTCTTTAAAAATAAATCCTTATATACGCAAATAATTTTCGTTTTCAAATATGTTTTTTGTTTTTTTTTTTTTTTGTCATGTTTTAAATGATAATCACATTTTAGTAAATTTTAATTTTGAAAACGTTCTACAAACAGAAAAAAAAAAAAAAACTGACTCCAAAGGAATAAAATCAAACAAAAAAAAAAAAAAAAATAATAAGTAGTATAAATTTTAATTTTAAAATAAAAAATATTACAAATATTGTTTGTATATATATATATACAAAAATTACAGGATATTTATATTGTCGATCTGGAATGCAAAAAGAATTTCAAATATGGATATGTAATGAACGTAAAAATGGTGTTTATAATTGTCGAGGATATGCTAAAACATATAAAAAAAATGATAAAATATTTTTAAAAAATGCCAAAAATCATAATCATCAACCAAATGAATATCGTATTCATATTAATCAATTAATGAAAAGAATGAAAGAACGTGTTTTAAATAATATAAAATTATCATGTACACAAATATATAATGAAGAAATTTTAAATGAAAAAAAAGAAACAATTGAATGTTTACCAGAAAAGGATTCAGTTATTAATTTACTTGCTCGTTATCGTAGAAATATATTAAATATTGAAAAAAATTCCAATAATATTAAAAAAATTGAATTAAATCAATTAACATCATTATCTATTAAACCTGTAATAAAAAATAATAATAATAATAAAATTATTTCAATAAATATAAATAAACGTTCTAGAGGACGTCCTAATAAAATAATTATTGATAATGATCATTTACATTATCCATTTGTTGAACCAGGTGTTGAAGTTGAAATTATAACAAGTTATAAAGGTACAAAAAAATTACAATTAAATGGTTATTTATTTCATATAAGACATGGTAAAGGTAAATCAAATGTTACATATTGGAAATGTGAACAAAAAAGATCAAATAAATGTATTGGTAATGCAATAACAGAAGAATATAATGGTAAAAATATATTAAAATATTTACCAGGACCACATAATCATTTAGCAAAAAATATTCAAATAAAAGAATTAAATGAAATTATGAATGAAATGCGTAATAATGTTATTACAACAAAAGATAAAATTGGTAAAATATATGATCAAACAATAAATAAATTATCAAATGAATTAAAAAATTCTTTTCAAAATAAAAATGCTATTAAACAAGTATTAAAACGATATCGTTATAAACATTCTATCACAACTACAACTACTACTACTACTACTACTACAGCTACTACAAATAATTTTATAAAAAATAATAAATTTATAAAAAAATTAAATTTATCAACTGAAGAAGAAGAAGTATCATCAATTGAACAAAATAATAATGTATCAAATGAAATTATTAATGAAATTATAGAACGTATGAAAAATCGTATTGCATTAACTATGGATGTTCCATCAAAAGTTTATAATGATATTATAATTGATATACCATTAAATATATTAAATATTATGCCGAAACGTCAAAAAATTTTAGAATTATTAAAATGGCAAAAAAGAAAAATTAATAAACAAAAAAAATTAAATACAAATAATAAATAATAAAAAAGAAAAAAAAATTATTAAATTATTAATAATAATATAAAATAGAAATAGGCATATACATATATATTTTCTTTTATTTAGATTTTATTTTTTAATTTAATTCATTTTATTAATATTTTAATAATTTATCTAATAACAAAAAAAAAAAAAAAAAAAAATGGTATATTTAAAAAATTAAATATAAAAAATGTTTCATTTATTCATTTATTAAAAAGTTATAAAAAAAATTATATAAATTAACCATATTCACAACTATTGATTTTGCTTAAATTAATTCAATTAAAGAAATATTTATAACAAAAAAATAAATTTAAAATAAAAATCAAAATGAAAATTAATCAAAAATATTTCTGTATTATTTTATTTTTAATTTCAAATTTAAGTTTATTTTGTAATATGAAGAAAAAAAAAAAAAAAATATATACTTAAACTAAGAAAGTTTTTTTTTTTTTTATTTGTCTAATGGAAATATACTCAAATTTATTAATTAAATAATCTTATTTATTTATTTATTTATTTATTTTTTTTTAAATTTAATAAATCCTCCTCCGGTTCTAATTTAAATTTCAATCCCCGAATATTTTGATGCAAATTAAATAACTTTATTATATTTGTATTAAAAATAAAATTCTGACAATAAACCATCATATTATAGGTTTATTGCCGGAATTTTATTTTATAATCAAGATAATAATAATAACTATATGAAAATTGGGGTTCCCATGTGTAGAAACCGTAATATATATACGTTCTCGTCTACGTCCAATCATTTAATATTATAGCATTATTACCAGAATTTTATTTTGTAATCAAGATAATAATAATAACTATACAAAAACTGGGGTTCCAATATAGAAACCTTATAGTAAAAACCGTAATATATATATATGTTCTCGTACACGAATGATAGATTATGTTTGCGAAAATATTTATATGATACAAGGATGTATCGTGTGAATAATTAAAGGTTCGTTAAATATAATTAAACAGACAGAAGGGTGTCAGTTTTAGGTGCAAGAGGGAGTACAGATTTAAAATTCCTTATACACAACAAAACAACACAGATACATATTAGTATTTTACTAAAATAACATGACTGTCTATATAGCAAAGTAGAAAAAATATACTGTGCGTATGTGTCAATAAATTTTGTTAGTGGACATTTTAACGTTGAAATTATAAAAGATTGACTTGAATTTCTGTACTTCAACTTTTTATAAAAATAAAAGTTACTCTTTTGCAGTTACTTCGCATATACGAATAGTTATCGCGCTTATATGAATAGTTTAGGAAGTGATTTTTCTAGAGGTTTTAGCAACGGTTTCATAACGATTAAAAACATTTCAAACTTAATTAAAAAAATTCAATAGATTTTTAAAATATTACAATTTTATAGTAAAACTTAACATATTAGGTATACATTTTATCAATTTGACATTTTAGATCTTTAATTTCGAAAATATATCTTATGAGATATGAGTAATTGTGTTTGTGTCACATAAAAACTGAATAATGTATCACTTTAAAACGATTTTATACTGTTTACATTTTATTACATTATCATATCAAATCAAATCAAATCATAAAGATTTTATTATTAATGAAGTATTTAATATATTTTTCGAAACAAAAAAAAAACCTAGTAAAACAATTTACTCTACTTTTAAACGTTTTTATTTAAATTCGTTATTTTTTTTTTTTTTTTTTTTTATGAAAAAAAAATTTTCTTTTTAGGTTATTTGTTTGTTCGAAATAAAATAATAAATGATTTACATAAATGGCGTTGTGATGAACAAAAACCTGGTATACCAAATTGTCGAGGTTATGTTACAACTTATCCAAAAGATGGTAAACATTATCTAAAAAAAGCTCTAAATCATAATCATCCAGCAAATGAACATCGTATTGAAATAACTCATGTTATAACCCAAATTAAAGATCGTGCTACAACAACACAAGATTTAGCAATTAAAATATATCAAGAAGAATTTTCAAATGCATCTGATGTAATAAAAAAAATTTTACCAAATCGTGACAATATTTTAAATATGATAAATCGTACTAGAAAAAAAATTCATGAAACACCATCAAAACAAAGTATTAATAAAATGGATGGTAGTGAAGAAAGTCATTTTCATGAGCCATTTGTTGAACCTGGTTCTGAAGTTGAAGTTATAATATGTCATAAAGGTACAAGAAAATTAAATTTAAATGGATATTTATATGTTAAAAATGCCATAAAACATAATGTACATTATTGGACATGTGAAGAAAAACATTCAGGAAAATGTAAAGGATGTGCAACAACAATAGCTGAAGAAAACGGTAAACATTATTTAAGAACAACAAGACCACATAATCATTTAGCTAAAGCTGGTAATCAAAAAGAAATTGCTGATGTTATGAATCGTGTCAAAGATAGAGCTTTAAATTCTGATGATGGTCCTAAAAAAATTTATAAGTATGTTTCTTATTATTTTTTTTTTTTTGAATTTCTTTAATTTTTTAAATTTTAGTGAATTTATTCAAAATTTACCAAAAGAACTAAGAGCAGTTTTACCAACTAAAGAAGCAATTGTTATGATTATTAAACGACATCGACGTAAATTTAGACCAATAGATCATAGCGGGATCAGTTCTCAACCTCCAAAAATTTATCCACCAGAAATTGTTGAAATTATTGACCGAATGAAGAAGAAAATTGCAACAACTACTGAAGGTCCAGTTAAAATTTATAATTCAATTTTAGCAAATATATCATATGAATTAAAAGCACAATTACCACAACGACATAATGTTTTACAAACATTAAAAAGACATAGAAGGAAATGTAAAATGAAAGGTGTGTACCCAAATGGTGGTAGTGATATAAATGATGTAACAGATGGTAATGGTGATGAATATGATACTACAAATACTGATAGTGATGAGGAAATGGAAATTAAACCAATTGTTCCTGTGATATCAGCTCAATCAACATTACTGAAATCGAATAGTGAACCGACAGATAATGTTACGGCTACATCAAATTCACCAAAAAGTAATAGTAATAGTGGTAGTGCAAATAATTCAGTACCAATGACATCTGAAGTAGCTGAATTGTTTTGGCGTTTCGGTGAACATCCAAAATTATTTCAATAAATTGTAAATTTTTAATGAATAAATATTTTATTTTTTGGAAATAATATTTATAGGGGTATTTTTTTACTTTATTAAAAAATAACTTTCTTTTTTTTTTGCTTCATTAAAAAAATATCTTTTTTTTAAAATTATATTTAAGTAAATGTAAGAATGTATATTAGAAGCTGGTTATAATATAAATAAATTATAAGAAAAAATTTGAGAATATTTTTTTGTTTTTAAAATAAAGATATGAAGTTGCTATAATTTATATTTCAACAAAAAAAATTGGCAAAGAAAAACACAATATATAAATTTTTATAAATGTTAATTTGAAAGAAATTTTGTGTATTTTGAAAATAATCTAATATTTATAATACATAACGAGGTATTACTTAAAGTCTAAAGTAAGTTTTTGTCTGTCCTTAAATAATATTATTCTTTATAATATAAAAGAATTAATAAATTACGAACGTCTTTAAATATATTTTTAATTTCGTATGATTAAATTATAGTAGTAAACATTATTTTTCTTCATTTTAGATATCATTTAATTCATTAAATATTTTATAAAGAAGTTTTAATATGAAATATAATTATTTAGCTATTAAATTCATTTCTTGTTATATTTTCATTATTAATACAGTCTTCACCAATATTACTAGGTGACGTTTCAACATTAGGATCGTTTGATTCGCTATAAAAAAAAACAAAGAATTATTTAACGAATCAAAATTTTTTTTTTAATTATTTACCTATCTAAAGATGGTTCATTACTAAACATTTCATTTGGAACAGTTGGTGGAGCTCTTTCAGGTAATTCCATAAATGGTCTTGATTGAAGATGTCGTTCAACTTCTTCTGTTGTTATGTGACCTTCATTTGTTGAATTATTTTGTAAATTACTATTATTTGAGGTATTTGAAGAAACATTAGCTTTAGGCTTCGTGGATGGCTGTTGAAAATTTTTTCTTTTTCGACCTCTACCAGAACCAACTGCAGTTGGCTTTGCTGTGCTATCATCTAATTTACGTTTTTTCGTCTCATTTTTAGCATTTTCATCACCAGATGATTCTGTTTCTTCAGTTTCAGAACCAGATGGACGCTCATACTGTAAAAGTCTGTCCAATAAAAATGATCTATCTCGTGAAATTTTTAATAATCGTCTTTGACTGGAACGTAGAGCATCTTGAAAAGATTCATTTTCCTTAAAAATTGAGTATTTATCATATTAGAAAAATAATGAATAGTTAAGCTTTCAACTTACATAAATTAAGTATTTCAGTTTTTGTTTTAGATATTTATACTGTGCTTTATAGTCAATTTCTTGAGTATTATTATATGTTGGTGGTGCATCATTTTGACTATCATCATCAGAAGAATCATCATCGTTTGGTTGGTTCTGAGAAGCTTGTTCATTTAAAGTTCTACAATACCATCCTTCAAGCATTTTTATTTTAATTTTTACTTATTTAAAAATAATGTTTTGAAACTATGCACATTTAGATATTGCCAAATTGATTTGTTGACATTTGACTTTGGCAGCAGTTGACAGTTAAGATTAGAATAAGGAGTAGGAGCATCGTATTTGATGTTGTTTAATGAAAAAAAAACCTGGCGGTGAATTTCTGTACTCTAAATTAGGAAAAATTTAAAATCATTGGTGATTATATCTATTTGTAATTTATTTTTATGTTATATGTACTTTATTAGTAATTGTAGTAATAGAAATTAAAATAATTATTTTGGCTTATACTTTTAGTTAATTTTCTATTAGTACATTAATAAAAGAAGTAGCAAAAAAGAAACTAGTTGCAAAATTTTGACCACCAAATAAAATAGCAAAATGGCAGCTCGATATCTTTGTACAAAAGAAATAAATTATTTAGTACCAAACCTAACCTACAGATGGAATATAAGTTATTAAAAACTGTACAATTGATGATGGTATAAAATATCACCAATAGGTTGTATATTTTTTATTTCAAATAGAAATAATATAAATTTAGTATTAAAATTGTCGTATAGATGGATTGATTTTTAAATGTTTAATGCAACGATTAAATTATAGATAGCTGTTGGATAGTAAAGAAGGTAAGTTATTAAATACATAATTATTATAAATTATAATAAATCTGTTTCTGTTTGTATCCGGTTATTAATACAATACCCGTACTAGTAGAAGCAGTATACAAAATTTGTATTTATAAAAACATTATATAGCATATTACATATGTTACACTTATTGTTAGAAGGTTGATTTTTTTTTACCTATACATACCTTATTTATTTATACCTTACCCTGTATACTGTATTTTATATACATACCTATGTGTTTTTTCTTGTATTTATAAAATAAATTTGTAATAACAGTTGTTCTCTGATAGAATTATAATAATTTAAATAATTGTATTTAAACTGTTATTATTACTAACTAATACCAATTAATTATGTACATTATTTTGTTCTTCAGATTTTTAATTAGAATTTTTTGTGATATAGGGTTAAAATAATAAATACAGGCAGAAGTTTCATTTCTTACCTCTTAAAGCTGAAAGCACAACGAAATAACTGCATTACAGCTATAACCTATAGCAAAGACTATACATATAGCAATACGCAGTTACAATGTACATACATATACATCAATTTATTTTATTTAGAAAACTTTTTTTTTTCATTCAAGGTTAAATTGTATATGATTGTATATCAAAGAAAAGAATGAAAAACGTTTATGTATATTTAAAATTTAAAAAAAAAACGAATTTAGTATAACATAAAAGATGAATACATTTCATACTGATAGATGTCGCGACTATTAGGGGCGCAGCCTTATTTTTATTTTCTATACTAAAAAATTTGTTCTACTTGGAATGTCTTATATATGTATAGTCTATAGTTTGCCTATAGGTACTAATTCAAAAGATAAACATATGGAAAACAATGCCATGTGAAAAGAAGTAACCATCTAAACAAACAAACAAACATATGAAAACAAGTAGCCATCTAATTTTTATCGCATCCATCGCGCAAAAGTTTAGCAACTTTTAACTTTAACGCAGAATTTCTTTGACAGTAAATTGTTGCAATTGTGCATTCTTATTTTTCCTCCCTTAATCATTAATTAAATAAAAGTAAATAAATAAATTTGACCAAAAGATATTGTTAAAATTTGGGAATAATATTATAGTTAGATTATGGTTAGTTTCAAATATTTTATATTATACATAGTTTATTTTAATACTTTATACAAGATTTTTTACTTTATTTTTTTATTTACTTTTAAAAGTCATTCTAACGCTTTCAACGTTTGTCGTTTTGTATTGTACTTGAAAAATATGGATAGCTACTTTTTTTGACATTTTACAACTTCATATTGCTGCGTGGTGGCTACGTTCGTTGCGCTATATTAGACTCTGTTGTATTTACATCTTCTTTCACTTGGTCTCTCACTCTCTTTTCATAGAATTTATATGTGGTGGGGCTATTTCTGCTGCACTAGTATTGTCGTTAAAAGATAAATTTTCGACAAAAAATTATATCCCTGAGCTGTGTCATTTTCACAAATTCATAGACACGAACAATAGAAAATTTGTATAGGGAGAGATTTTTTTTTTGTCTCGAAATAAAATTCACAATACTTCTTAAGCAAAATCTCAATTTATAATGAGATTTACACTAATAGGTAGACAAATTAAAAAGAGTGGCAACTGTTAAATGCAATACCGTCTAATAGTCAGAATCAGTTGCCTTGACGATGACTATTGACATCGTGTAATAACCGCCTTTGTGCTTCAAATATTACTCTCAGTTCTCAGTGTTTAAGTATGGTACACACTATCATTTCATTATTTCTAACATTCCCAAGACTGTCATTGAAACTGATAAGAACAAACACTCTATAAAAAAAATTGTCATTATTCAAAATACTGTCATTCTTCAAAATTTTTTTTTCGGTTTTCTGACTTTTCTGTAGCTGAAGAAAAAAAGAAAAATAAAAAAATTAATTGAATAAAAGAATTTTTCCAATTTATGTATTAACAAAGCCAAAAGTAAATTAAATGAAGAAACATTCATTCTTGTTAATTTGAAAAAATGTTCTTCATCTTTTTCTTTCATTCTCAAAAAATAATCCATCTTCACGATTTTCATTAATATTCTCTTACCCATCATCATCGTTTGTATTTTTTTGCATTTCAGTAACAATTGAAACTATGTATTTTTAAAATTGCTTACATTTTTTAATTTACCTAATTTATATTTTTTGCAAAATAAAAGTTTTGACATTAACAGATGATTCCGCCATAGCTGTTTCCGACATTATTCTGTTTAAGACGAGTTTGAATTTTTTTTGACAATATTCTCAACTTAATTGACGTTATAGAACAAAACAAAATATGTACATAATAATAATATTTTAATATAAATAAATTACTTTAATATGTACTTACGTTAATTTTATTAATTTTTTTTCCTAAGTTATTTTCGTTCTTTTTCTTTTAAACTAATAAACAAAATGTCTGACACAAAATAAGCATTCATTTTTTTTTTTACTTGTAAACAAACGTTTTAAATATCCTGGGTACATTAAAATATTAATTTAACTTTACCATGTTGAGAAAAATTTTGTTGTATATTATCACATGTATATAAGTTCATCACTTACATATATGGAAATACATATAAATTATATATAGAAATAATAATATATATATATGTATATGTTTTTCCATATAAGTAAAAATTATTTAAAAATTTATAATTTAGGATGGTAACATTGTATACACAGTGATATCGAAACAACTTTTTTTTATGGCTGCGTTATACATGAGCCGTTATTGTGGACATTTTCATACAATTTAATAAATTTAATTTTATTTTGACATTTCAATGGGTATAGAGCAGTGATGGAATTTTCAATACAATTGGATCAAATTTAATACAATGAAAAGAGTTAAAATACATTCAATACATTCTACTAAATTTTAGTACAATTCTATTTAAGTCCAATAATTTCAATAAAAAATCTATATTTATTAATTTTTTGGTATAAAAATAAACAAAATATTAAGTCCAAAATTTAATTAAAACAAAGTTACAAAATTGCTTAACTGTAAGTACAGTTTCCGCGTTACTTCAAACGAGAGATTTAATATTGAAGTAAATTCAATTCAACTTGCTACTACATTTATTTAGCTGCAAGAAATATTCTTTTCTAAACAATAAATACTGACAATATTGAAAATATGATTGAAAATAAATCTTCTGTATTAAAAAATATGTACTTATTTCGTTTATGAAAAAGAAAAATTTTTACCATTCAGGTTTTTTTAGTTGCACTTTAGAGCTATTAAGGGATTACAATTTTTGGCTATTTTGGTGTTTTTGTTATATAATTCAAAAAAATTAAAGATTATTTTACTTTTAAATAATTGTTCTACTCGGCGTAATAAAAAGACCAAAATAGCCAAAAAGTGTAATAAATTAAAAACACTAACCTAGAACTTCATAATTTGGTCAAATAATTAAAAACAAAAGTTCTTTTTTATTTTGAAAATAAATGTAATTTTGTGTTATGTTATTCTGTATTCGTTTTCTTTTTATTTGCCAAATACTTCTGTAAATTTGTGAAACCTATTTTTAAAATAAATTATTAATTGTAAGTTTGATAAGTTTATAGCTAGTAAAAATTTTTCAGTACAATTGGCCTCAAAAAAGTACAATTTTTGATTCTGATTCAATACATTTAAAAAATTCGAAATTCCATTACACTATAGAGAGGATAACGATAGCGTGTGTAGATAGATGCTGTCAGCAGTGGCCAGTGTAAGATTCAAGGCGGTTGACAGAATTGTTCTAAAAATTATTGATTGTAAAAATAAAACATTTTTGAAATAAAACATTTTTTTTTTTGAGAGATATGAATTTTAAATATATTTTATGTTTTTTGTTTTTTTTTTTTTGTGTTTTTTTTCTTTTCTGAAATGATATATTTAATTTACAATTGTTTGGTTTCATGATTATATATAATTAAAATCATTATTTAATAATAATTAAATTTCATTACAATTTACAATTAATATTTATATAATTATATATAAATATATATATATATATTAAGTATATATGTATATAATTTAATAATTTTTTTGTTTAGACTTTGTCTTTTTATAATCATACATTCAATTTTATAATTTAATTAAGTTAATTATAATTTAATTTTTATTTAATTTAATTTAATTTAATTATTTATTTATTTTTTTTTTTTTTGTAATGAAATTTAAATTTTTATTTAAATTTTTCTTTTACACTTAAATATTTAAAGAGTTTTATTAATTACTTTACAAATTTTTAAGTTAAATTTTTTTTTTTTTGTTTATAAATTTTTGCCAGTTTTTTTTTTGTTTTTTTTTTTTTTTCAATTTTTGGTATTTTTTTTGTGTTTTTTTTTTTTTTTATATTTTTGTTAATTAAAAGATAAATTTTAAAACTTTTTTTTTTTGTGGATTTAAAAGAAAAAAAAAATGTTTGCATATTTATAATACATACATATGTATGTCAAAATACATAATATAAATATGTAATAAATGATGAATAAAAAAGAAAAATAAGTATGTATTTTATTTTTTATTTACATTCAGAAAAAAAAAAAAAAAAAAGGGTTTTTTAACTAAAAACAAAAAAAAAAAAATAGATATTAATAAAAGGAATTTTAACAATAGCTTAAACAAATATAAATTAACAAATTTAAAAGAATATAAATAATTTTGTAATTATTAAATATACGAATTAATTATACAATTGAGTTTTTTTTTTTTTTTTTTTTAAATTTGCCTTAAATGTACCTTTTATTTTAGAATATTTTGTTATACGAAATTTGTTTCCTCCGCAGAAAAAAAAAAATCCTCCAAAAAAAACTTTTGTATGTATATATTTAATTTTTCATTTTCTTTTGTCTGCTGCTACTCGTATCATGGAGATTACGTAATCTGCTACTCATTATGGACATTTTTCTTGTATATTAAAATAAAAATTAACCCTTTGTAACCTAAAAAAAATGTATTTAGACTATAATATTACATTAATACATAAATATCAGTAAGCAATGTAAGTGAATTATCCTGTAATATTGAAAACATACGTTATAAGCATTACATTGTAGCATTGCATTTTATTAAAAAAAAAATAAAACGGTTAAATGATGTGATAATAATCTTGCCATATCGTCAATTGTCATTCGTTATCTCTGTTGCACCTTTACTTTTACTATTTCTACCTCATTTTGGAAACTTTTACAAAAAAAAAAAAAAAATATAATATCTGTAAAGAAAAAAATTAAGAAGGGAGTAGACAGTGTTGCCAATTTCAAGGAGCTTTTGAAAGTTGTCTTTTTAAAGGTAAAGAAGTAAAGAACTTTATAAATTGTATTGTATTTAAATAAAGAATTAAAATTTTATTAATTTTTTTTTTTTTTTGAATAAAAGAAAAAGAAGTGTTTTTTTTTAAATAAAAAAAATAAAATTTTTTTTTTAGTTATCCATGAATATCAGTAAAAATTTTTAACTTTTGTTTTTTAAATTTTTTTATAAGTATAAATTAAAATAAGGAATAATTGTCTAAGCATATCAAATCTACTTCCTTACTGAAGAATTTTATATATTTTTAAGTAAAATACGATTAAGTGCATTATGCATAACTTATAAGTGCAAATTATATATACTTATGTATGTAATGCGCAATTAATTTTCATAATATGTACATTTTGCTCCTTTTTTCAGATAATAATAGTTTTTTAAGTGCATATGGGTTTAGATGCACAAAACGGTTAAGTGCACAAAATTTTACGAACTGAATAAAAATTTTGTATGTAAATTGTGATGGGATAAGTGCACGTCAAATTGAAAAATTTGATTTAAAAATACATATCCTATGTACATAAATACTTTTTGCAAAATTTTTACTACATTTACCCAAAAACAAAAACTTCATTGTTTACTGTCAAATTGATGTTTAAAAAGTTAAATGTCCTTTTGCATTTTTTTAGTTTAGTTTTTTATTTGCCGTTTGGTCTTGTTTACGTATTAAAATTTTTCAAAAAAGTAAGTTTAAATTTTTTAAAAGTTAAAAATAATTTTAAAATTATAATTCATTTATAATAAATTAAATTGATATAATATGGATGTAAAGATTTCAAATGACAGGATGTAAATCAATACGTTTAACTGTGGCACAGAAGCTGTTAAGAAAAATTTGAATACATTTTTGTTTTTTTTTTTAAATAAAGTTTTATTTTGTTATTTTGTTTTGTTTTGTGAAATAAAGTTTGATTTTGTTATAATTGTTCCATTTCATTTATACTATTTAACTTATAATATTGAAATTTTTTTATATAAATATGTACGTTTTAGTGCACAAAATGGTGAACTGAATTAAGGCCCTGCAAAATAAAGCCCTCGGGGTATTATTTCCCGTTTAATGAGAAATAACGCCCTGTGGTCTTATTTCTCATAGTCATAAAGCCCCGGGGTTTTATTTATCTTTTGAGTTGAACTACGACTTCTATGAGAAATAAAGTCCCGGGCTGTTGTTTCTCTTTCAATTGAATCTTCGACTTCTTGAGAAATAAAGCCCCGATATGTAATAAAATCCATTTTTGTAATATTCAAACGCAAAGTCTCGCATACATGAATTCATAAATACTATGAAATCAACTTTGATTTTTTAACCAACTTTGATATGCTTCCTAATATAGAATCTCGCATAGACATGTATATAAAAATATCAAATATACGTATTGTTTTACATCTAATATTTTACTTATATATAAGTTTATATTTTTAAATTTTTTTCAGATTTAAATATTACAAAAATGGATTTTATTACATATTTAATGATAACTCAGATAGATAATAACTCGGAGCTTTATTTCTCAAGAAGTCGAAGATTCAATTGAAAGAGAAACAACACCACGGGATTTCCCATATTTTGGGGGCTTTATTTCTCAATTACTATGAGAAATAAAACCCCTGGGCGTTATTTCTCATTAAATGGGAAATAACACTCCGGGGGCTTTATTTTGCAGGGCCTTAATTCAGGTCATCGCATAAAATATTCATGCCTAAATAGATGTGTTATGTTTTCATTTAATTGTTTACCTATACATATATTGAGGAAAATTTTATGATATATGGTACATATGTAAGTGACAGACGTACTAAAATCAGAAGTAAAATATACAATTTTATTTTTATTTTATTGATTTTACCATTTTGGTTAGTTATCCAATTTTAGTCTTTTGTATCATTTTCATTTAAATTGTAATAGTATATGCATATACATATATATGCATATTATATAATATATATTATGTAATTATGTTCGTATATATTATATTTTATTCTGGCATCTAAGCAGGACATTTTTATCCATAATAAGATAATTAAAGCAAATTCAGATAAAAAAAAATTGATTTTCAGATTTCTTTTTTAATCAAAAACAAATATAGAAAAAACAAAAAATATTAAAGAATCAAGTAATAAACAAGTAAAATTATATAAATAATGAATTTTTAATTTTTAAAAATAAAAATATTTATTTTAAAAATCAAAATTTGTTATTTTGTGCGTTTATATATTAATTGTTTTATACTATTTAATTAATTTATTGTATATTTCTTTTTTTTTGTTTTTTACATACTATTTTTATGTATCAAATGATCCCCGCAGATACTATTTATAATGGCAATGAAATAAAAATTTTAATATTTAAATATTATTAATTTTTTTTTTTATTTATGATTTTAAAGCATTGGTTAAATGTTTTTTATTTATTTTTTTTTTGTCAATTGTACTGTCAGAAAGGCAGCTGGTTTCATTTTCAAAATTATTTTAATTATGTAAAATTTTGTTTTTTTTTTTATATTTTTTATTTTTTTTTATTTTTGCTATATTAAAACAAAAAAAAACTTCTTAAGTTTAATTTTTCAAAAATATAAATTTTGAAATTTGTTTTGTTGAAAAAAATATTGTAGAAAAATATCCAAAGAAAAAAGTTTAACCATTGTAATTTCTTTTAATATATATATACATACATATGTATGTATGTATCATATATATGTAATTTTGTTTTTATTGCTTTTAGATATTTCAGAAGAAATGAAATTCCGTACTTTTAAATTCACACAGTGACAGTTGGTTTTGATATTGAATTTCCATGTAAGATGTTAAGTGTTCATTCACTTTTTCACTTTTCAAAATTGAAGTATAAATTAAAAATTTAAAATAATATATGCATATATAGGGTGGATATAGATATATTGAAATATATAGGTACATATATAGGTGCAAACATGAAATAAAACCCTACAAAATATAACCACGTGGCTGAAATAAAGCTTTGCAATAAAGCCGTGATGATTTTATTTCTAAAAAAGTTATATATTAAATTGAAAGGGATATAACTCAGCCAACTTTATTTTTCATATTTAGCGGCCCAACCTAAATGAAAACGTACGACGTATAACGTCTGTCAAAATGTGTTCATGCCCATACATTTTATATGAACCCTACCGAAATATGCGACGTATATACGATGAAATATTCGAATTTCCAATTTTGACACGACGTATTTTTTTTTTTTGTTATGTTTTTATTTTTTTAACATAACCTTCATATTTTAGATTGACATATGCCGGCGTTTTGTTTCGGGAAACGTCAACATATCAACGTCCGGCATTTATACGTCGAACGTCGTATGTTCTTATTGGGCAATTATTTCTCAATTACTATATAAGAAATTAGACCGCGAGATGTTATTTCTTAATAAATGTGAAAAAACAACTCCGTCGCTTTATTTCGCAAGTCTTTACTTAACGTCACCGTATGTTATAGAATATTAAAGTAAAAAAAAAAAGAAGATTAATTTTATAATTGAAAATATCGGGAAAAAAAATTAAATAAAAATACTTTCATTTTTACTAAATACAATAATAGTTATATTGATTGCCATTTCGAAGGAATATGCTATATACTATATATAGTTTTGAAGCTGAACTTTAAGTTGATTTTATATTTAAACTGAAATTATAATTATAATTTTAATTTTTGTTTTTTTTTTCGGAAATTTTGTAAACCATTATTATATTTATATAAACAGAGGTTATATAATATAATATAATATATTATATTATATTATGTTATATGGTACTATGTATTTATATAATATCTCTGTCTGATATTACTTTAATTGAAGAGTTTTTTTTTTTTTTCGGGATAATTATTTTACCAAGCGACCAATACCTGCATGTGATTGCTGTTTTCTGTTCAGATAGATTTTTAATCAAAAATTTATTTTATTATACATATATATATATATAAATTAATTATTAATTATATTATTTAATTATTTAATTAATTCAAAAATTAAAGGAAATAAATATTTTAATACCTAGTATAAAAAATAAAATAAAAAATAAAATAAAAATAAAGATAAAATAAAAAATAAAGACTTTAATTTTTTTTTTTTCCATAATATTTTTAATTATTATTATTTTGTTTATGTGTTTTTTTTTTTCTTTCTTTTTAATAAAATAAAAACATTTCTAAAATTTTACATCAAAAGAAGCAATTAAAACTATAAAATAATATTAAGAACATATATTTTTTTATATATATATTATATATATGTTATTTATAATTATAAACTTATAAATAAAAAAAAAAAAAAAAAATATATATATATAATAATAATAATAATAATATAAAATATATATATAATTAATATATACGTATGTGCAAACTTATATTAAATACGTTTAATTAAAAATAACATATAGTACTAAAATAAAACTTAAACAACTTAAAATACATTTAATTTTATTTATTTTTTTTTAATTTTTTTTTTTTTGTTTTTATGTTATTTTATTAAATTATTAATTCTGTATACATTTAATATACACTATTAATTTTTTTTTTTTTTTTTTTATTACTGATTGTTAAAAAAGAAATTTTTTTTTTGTATTTCGCTATATTTATTTATTAATTTATTTATTAATATTATATTTTATTTTGTATTTTGTATTTTATTTTTTTTTTAATTAAGTTTTTGTATTTAATGGCAAAAATATTCTTTATAAAATTTAACTCAAGTATGAAAATTTAATTTATTAATAAAATTATATTTATTTTAAATATTGTTAAAAATTATAATTTTTTTTTTTTAATATTACCTATTATTATGTGTGTATTATTTATGTATTAAATAAATTTTATTTATTTTGTTAAAAGTTTGACTTTAGATTATTGATATTAATAAATATAAATTGGGATATATTATTTTATTTTATATAAATTATTTTGTTTAAATTTTCCATTCTATCAAAATCTTATTTTTATTTGTTTTTCTAAATGATTTAAATGTCAATTTTTTTCTATATATGCATACGTGTATTTTAAGTTGTATGGTTGGTTGTCCGTATTGTATGGTATGCAGTATAATATATTCCTTTGAATTTTTTCGGGACAAAAAATCTTACGATTTCAATTATTTGGAAATTGTCAAATTTGACTTTTAGATTTTCCTAAAAAAAAAAAATTTTAAAATTTAAAATTAAATTAAAATTGGTTTGCTTTAACTATTGACAGAAAAATGAAATTAAAATAAACATAAATATGACATAAGTGTATACGAGTAGAATATTTCATTTTTTTTATTTTATTGGTAGAAAGATTATTATATTAATTTCTATTTAAACTTTATTGATATAAAAGGTCAAATTTTAGATTTTATCAAAAGACGTACAAAAAAGATAAATTGAAATAGACGGTTTTTTTTATTTTTTTTTTTATATGATATGCAATTATTTTTATTAAATCAAATTGAACAAACATACTGATTTTTTGAGAATGTTAATGTATATCTAATATTTTATATTAATTTTTTATTACAATTTATGTTTTTAGATTTTCTTTTAATTTTGTTTTTTTTTTAGTTATTATATGAATGATAAAAATGCTCGATCTGTGTTTTATATATTTTTTTTTTAGGGTGATTCTAAAATTCACAATAATTGACAAGAATTTTTTTTTTTTTATGTATTATATACGTTATGGTAATTGTATACGTGTAATATTATTAAAAATTCTTAATTTTTATTTTTTTTTTTTTCACTGTTGAAAAACAATTGACATGAAGGGGTTAACTATATAAATATATTTATATTATGGTTGTAATTTAAGTTATATTAAATGTTAATATAATGAATTTATTTTCAAACATTTTAATTTAGATATAATAAAAATACAGTATGTTTTATTAAAATAATTTATAGAATGGATCATCATTTGGAAATATTTTTTATTTATTAAATAGAGTTTTATTAATATATATATATATATATTTATATATTATAATATATAGATTAAAGATTAAAGTCAAACTTTATTTGAGTTTTATTTTATAAATTATTATTATTATGTATTTTTTTTTTATTTATTTTAGATTAGATTAATTTGATTTTGTTTTTTAATTGAATATCTCTATTCATTATTAGAAGTTGTAGAATCGTAGTAATTCGAATTAATGACCTTTACTATATGTAATCTGTTTTTATTTAATTTTTTTTTTTTTTTTCAAGATTTGAAAAATTTTATTTTTACAAAATACCAAATTTTGAAAATAAATTAAAAAAAAAAAAAAAAATCTAAAAATTAAAATTATTATTAAACTTTTCAACTTTAAATTAAAAATAATTAAAATTAATTAATAATTAAATTATTATTAATTTAAAAAAAAAATTTTTTTTTTGTTTTTATTGTCAAAATCTTTTTTTTTATAACGAGAATTTAATAACAGAAAAATCATATATTTTTTTTTTTCTTCTTGTTTATTTTTTAAATAAAAATTAATAACAAAATGTTTTTAATAATTTAAATTTATTTATTTTATAATTATTTTTTTTTTTTTTTTTAATCGAGTATAAATGAGAACAAAATTTATTTTTATAAAAAGAAAATATTTATTGTATTACATTCCTATACAATTAATATTTTTTTATTAATTTAAATTAATTAATATAGAATTCAAAAATTAATAAAATATAATATTTATTAATAGAAAATTAATAAAAAAAAAAAAAAATTAAATATTTATTAATAGAAAATCTAAAACAATTAAATTTAAAAATTATATATTATATTTATTCATTTATTTAATATATTATATAGTAAAAAATTTAAAGTTGAAAAGTTATTAAATAAAACCAAAAATTAATAAATTTTTTTAAAATTTATAAAAATTTTTCTTAAGAAATTTTTTTTTTTAATTGAAATTGTTAATTTTTTCTTTTTTTTTTTTATTCTATTTAAATTATTTATTTTTATTCATTTTTTTTTTTTTTTTGTTTTTGTTATTTTGTCATAAATCACAGATTTTGGTTTTTTTTTATTTTTCTTTATTTTTTTTTTTTTTTGAAAAAAGTTCCGAAAAGAGTTTTTCAATTTTTTCAGATTTTTTCAGAATTTTTTTTTGTTTTTTTTTTATTTAATAATTGAAAATTAATTTTCTGGCCGAAACAAAGTATATAGTAATGATATAATATAATGATAATAAAATTACTTAAAATAAAGAAAAAAAAAAAAAAAATTGATATGTAATAACGGTAAAAATTTAGATATATAGTTTTTAACAATAATTATTTTTTCTTTTTTTTTTTTTTAATTTTAAAATTTTTTTTTTTTTCTAAAAATTTATTTTAATAGATTTTAAATTTTTGAGTAAAATTTTTAATTTTATTTTTAAAATTAAAGAAAATTTATAACTTTTTAAGATATGATGACTTTATAATTTCTTTGTTTTATTAAATTTAATTTTTTGTTTTTATTTTATATTTGCTGTATTTATTAAAAAAAAATAAAAATTTTTCAATTGATTCAATTTAATTTTTTAAATTTAAAAATCTATTTTTTTTTTAAAAAAAAAATATTTTGTTTTTACATTATTTTGTTTTTTGTTTTTTTTTTTTTAAATTTTAAATTCTTGTACATATAGTTTCATTTTCTTATCTTTTTATTTTTTTTTTTTTTAATCAGTTTATGTTATCAGATATGCTCATTATTTTTGTTTTTATTTTATATATGTTTAAATATATAATATATTATATAAATTATATAATATATATATTCTCTGAATATGTATTTTGAGGATATTTGTTTTTGTTTCAATTTGAACGGGGTATGGGGTATGTGTATTTGTAAAAAATATACAATCCTTTGATTTATTTATTTAATTAAATTGAGGTATAACATGGTCCATTTTATAAATGTTTTTAAATAGTTATATTATATAATATAATATATAAGTATCTATTTTTTTTTTTTTTTTTATAATATATATGTAGATATTATATATTATTTATATGTTATCTTACGTGTATATATAATATTTTATTTATTTTTTTTCTCTGACATAATTTTGTATTTAAGTTGAATCAATTTTTTTTTTGTTTTTTTAATTTTTTAGTTTTAAATTTATTAATTGGCACATAAAAGTACACTGTAGTTTATATTAGTATATTTTTAAAAGGACAATGATTCATTTATATATAATATATACATATATTTATGTATTTTTTATTCATAATAGTTTTTTGTTTTAATTTTATTGCAGAATTTAATTTAATTTTGAAATTTTTTTTTTTTTTTTTTATATTAATAAAATAAATAATTTTTGTACATTTGAAGTTTTTTTTTATTTTTGAACAATATTTTTGATTTATTTAATTTTTTTTTTTTTTTTTTGTATTTTAGATTAATATTTCGGCAGTTTAATAGTTACTGGAAGGAATTATTTAAATTTTATTGTTTAATTTGTATATTGCGATTAAAATTGTAGTGTTATTTCTTTAAAAGAAAAATTAATTAAAAATTATTTTTTGATATTAATTTCTCTTTATATTTTTATAATTGAATCATTGTTTTGTTTTTTCGTTTTGTATATATACATTATATTATATTGGTAATTTATTCAAAAAACAAAAAAAAAAAAAATTATTTACATTGACATTTTTTTTTTTTGTTTTAAATATTTATATGCAATGATTAATAAAATGAATTTTATTTTTGACACATTTAAGAATTTTCTATTAATAAAAGTTTTTTTTTAATTTGTAATTTATTTATGATTTGTTTTTTGTATTTTTTTTTTTTTTTGTATTTTTGATAATTTCTTATGGCACACCATAATACTTACATATTCTTATAATTAATACATGTTTTGTTTTTTTTTTTTTTTTTTTTTTTGTAAATTTATTTAGAAATTTGTTTTTTTTTTATTAATATAATTTGTTTTTTTGTTTTTTTTTTAAAGTATACACAAATTGAATATGTTGTTTCAAATTTATTTATTGAATTTTTTGAATATTTTTCAATAAATTGTTTTTGTTTTTTTTTTTTTGTTTGTTTGATATATTATAATTTATTTTTCAAATTGTGTTTTTATATTCGAAAATGAAACTTACCATAATGTTTATTAATTGTTTTGTTTTACTTAAAAAAAAAATATGTATGGCAATTAGAATTTTTAATTTCTTTGTTTTTTTTTTTTTTTTTTAATTTGTTGATTTAATTATTTTGAACTTTATTATTAATTTATTTATTATCGTTAAATTTAAATTTAAAATGATATTTTTTTTATTTTAATTTTATTTTTTTTTTAATTTTTAGGTACAGTTTACGGTAAGTATGATATTATTAGTATTTATATTTAAAAATTTTTTTTTTAAATTTTATTATTAGCTATTAATTATTACTAGAAAAAATTTATATACATATACATATATATATATATATATATATATATATTAATTTAATTCATTAAAAGTATATATGTATATACATATATAAATGTTAAATATTATACAATTTATAATTTTGTTTTTATTTTAAAAATATTTAAAATCCTGTAATTTTGTTTTTTTTTTATTTCTGTTTTATAATTATGATATTTAATTAATTCTCACTATATATATTTATATATATATATATATATGAATATGTTAATGAAGAAATTAAACAAAATTCATTTAAAATTCAAAAAAAAGACTTTTTAAAGATTTATATTAATTTTTTTTTACTTTAAATTTAATTTTTTTTTTTACAAGTATATATAAATAATTTTAATTGTTTTTTTTTTTTTTTTTTGAATTATTTTATAATTTTTATAAAAAAATTTAACTACATTTTTCCTTTTGTGTGTGATTTATTATGTTTTTCAAAAAAAAAAAAAAAATTAAATCTATTAATAGTTTTTAAAAATTTAATTTTTTTTTTCTTTTTACGCTGCGCTTAACTATTCCATATAATTTTTTTTGTATTGTTATTATTTTAATTTATATATATATATATATATATATATTAATGTATTTCATAAAAATTTATTAATTGATGGGCCAGATTGATTACTTTACACATTTGTTTGTTTGTTTGTTTGTTTTTTTTTTTTTTTTTTTTGTATATTTGTACTTTCATGGTGAAATTGAATTTGTATGGTAGTCTATAAGAAAATTTATTTGTTTCTTTTTTCATGTATGTTTTGTTTTTTTTTAATTTTTTTTTATTTAATTTCTTTATTATTAAATTAAGGTTTTATTTTGTTTTGTTTTTAAGATTTTATTTGTTGATAAATTGAAATAATATTTTTGTAAATATTGTTGATATTAATACAGAAAGATTATTCGAAATTTCATCAAAAGAAAAAAAAAAAAATTAAATTAATAATAATATTAATGATTGCATTTTAGTATGTTCGAATATTATCAATAGAATGAACTTAAAATATTTTATTTATTTATTTTTTTTTTTTTTTTTTTGTTGAAAATTCAGAATAAACTCTATATTTTTGTGATAAAAAAAAAAAAAAAAAAAATTTAATTACTCATAATTAATATTATTAATTAAATGTTATTAAGGTTTACTGTACTTTTTGTGTTATGTAATTTTAATTAAAAAAAAACATTTGTGTATAAAAATAATGTATATTAATAGATATTTATATTAATCTAAAAATTCTTAGAGTAGTATAGGTATATATATAGAAAATATAACTTGTATTCACAATATTTTTTGATATTAAATTAATTATTACAAATTTTTTTTTTTTTTTTGTTTTATTTTTCTTTAGAATAAATTAGTTATGCATATTTATTATGTAGTTTTATTTTTTGTTTTTTTTTTTTTACATTTGTTTAATTAAAATATAGATTTTGTTAAATATTTTTTATGAATAAATGCTAAAATGTTTTTTTTTTATATTAAATTTGTTTTTTTTTTTTTGTTTTTTGTTTGTACTCATTTAATTTGTATGTATGTTGCAGTTAATTTCTATTAATTTCTGTAGTTAACAAACATATTTTAAAATTTACTTTTAAAACAAAAATATTATTTCAAATTTGAATTTACTATATATTATTATATTATAAATGTTGTAAAGAATTTGTTTTATTATTTTTATTTATATATTTTTTTTTTTCTTACTACTGAAACCATTGTTTTTAATGTTTATTAAAATTTTTGTATTATGTATCTGTATTGTTTTATTTATTAAAAAACTTTAGATACATTTTGTTGTCGTTATTATTTAGTATTTATTAATAATTATAATAATTTTAATTACAAATTATCAACTATTTTCTTGTTTTTGTCTTATCTAACACATTATATTATTTTTGTGTGTAATTTTATTACAATGGAATTTCAATTTTTAGAGAAATTTTTATTTAAAATAAAAATTAAATATATAAATTTTTAACAAAGAAAAATAATAATGATTAAAAATTAAAAAAAAAAAAAAAAAAAAATAATATAAGAGAAAAAAAAAAAAATTTACAACTTAATTCTAAAAATGTGGTATACCAAACCTATATATAAATATATATATATATATATAAAATATATAAAAATATAAATATAAACTGCACATGTTTTTTTTTTTTTTTATTGTTTTATATTTAATTTATATATATATTAATAATTAATACAAAAATTTAAGCGAAATACAAAGTAATAAAATTAATTAATTAATTTTATATATTTATTGTTTTTGTGTGTGTGTGTTTTTTTTTTTTTAAACTTTTGTATTAATTATATAATTTATTACAGCTAAAGTCCTTTTTTCTCTAAATTAATAAAAAAAACTAAAAATAAAAAATTCATATAAAAAAAGAATATTTATATGAATTTTTATTTAAGTTTAATTTATTTTTTTAATTTATTTTTTTTTTTTGTATTATTAATCTTAAAAATAATATAGTACTATTTTTTTTTTTTTTTTTTTGTTAAAACTAATGTTATTATGTGTGTAATTTAAAAATTAATTAAATTAAAACTAATAAATTAATTGTTATAAAAAAAAAAAAAAAAATTTAATTTAATTAAAAATAATTTATATATAGTTTATAATCTTATATGTAAATTAATATAGGTATGTATGTGTATTATATGTATATTAATTAAAATTAAAAAAATAAACTATATTTTAAAAAAATTTCTTTTTTTTTTTTTTATTATGTATGTATTTACAAAGAAAATATTTAAATCATTGTTGATTAGTTTGATTATCAAATTATTACAAAAAAATAAAAAAAATAAAGAAACTACAAAAATAATTATGTATTATAAAGATGGAAAATAATTTTTAACTAAGAAAATATGTTTACACATACAGACAAGTAAATTTATTTAAAATATAAACATGTGAAGATTTGAATAAAAATAATAATATTTTTGTTTATTGCACATTCGCCAATTAAAAAAAAAAAAAACAATTAATTAATTAAATATAAAAAAAAAATTTTTTTTTTTTTTAAGAACATAAAAACATATATAAATAAAATAAAATGTCCACATAATATTAACAAAATAAAAATATTTTCATTTAAAAAACAAAAAAAAAAAAACATGGTTTTTCATATTTATTTAAAAAACCATAAAATTTCCCTAAAAAATTTCATTCCATTTAAGTAAATTCTATTGAATTTGTTGTTTAATTATTGATATAGGTGAATTATCACTACCAGCGCTTAAAATACCAGCACTATTACTCCAATCATTTGTTAAATCATTTGTTTTATTATTATTATTATTATTGTTATTGTTATTATTATTATTATTACTATTTTTGATATTATTTATTGTTGTACCATACTCACCCAATAATAATGGATGATTACCAGTTGAACTAACATTATTTAAACTACCAATTAATGATGATGTTAATGCTTTACCAAATTCTAAATCACCTGGATAATTTGAACCAGCTACTGGTCCAATAGAATTTAATTCATTTGCAAAATTAAATAAATGATGTGGTGATGGTCTTTGATGTAAACTATTATTACCATTATTATTATTACCTGTACTAATACAACCACCATTACCATTACCACCATTACCACCGCCACCACCATTACCATTTCCACTTAATGAATGATGATGATGATGATGATGTTGATGATGATGTCCACCTAAAACATTTTTTATTGCTGATGTTTTTAATAAACGTTTAAGCATACCGCTTGTACCACGATGTTGTAAACTTTTATGGGTTGTTAAAGAATTTTTTGTACGATAACGTCTATGACAAAATTCACATACATATAATGTATCAGATTGTTCATGTTTATCTTGAAAATGACGTTTTAATGAATAATAACATGAAAATGTACGACGACAATATGGACATTCTTGTGGTTCATTAATACCACCACTTGTTGGTGGTGGCATACGTAATACTTGACCACCATTTGAACCACCACTATTTACTGGTGATGTTGATTGACTGCGTCCACCATTATTACTATTGCTATTACAATTACTACTAATTTTATGATCATTTGTTGTTGAACCGGCTGAACCGGGTGGTGAACCCAATGGTGAATAACAATTTGTTGGTGAAGGATTCATTGGTGGTGTCGATGATGAAACTTGTCCCGTAATAGCATTTTGAGAGCCTTTTTTTTTGTTTTTTTTTTTTTGAATAATTATATATATATATATTTAAATTTTGGCAATTCGTTTTTGTTTTGTTTTTTTTTTTTTTTTTTTTTTTTTGATCATGTACATTTTTATTTTATATGTGTGTATACATTTAGATGCATATTGTTGTTTAATTTATATATTAATATATATATATATCAATAATGTTTTATTATTTGTTTTGATCATTTGTTTGCGTGCATGCAGATTTTTTTTTTTGTTTTTAAATTTGTTTTTATTTTTATTTAAAAAATTTGTATTTTTGTTTTGTTTTTTAAAATTTATGTATTTTAATATTTGAGATGTTCGTTGATCCAATGATTTGATTTATTTATTTATTTATTTTTTTTTTTGAATTTTGTGCATTGATAATTTTTTTTTTTCATTTTTATTTAGTTTAAAAGAGAATTCAGGAAACGAAAGAAAAAGAATTATTTAGAATTTTTTTAAAAAAGTTGTTTTTTTTTTTGTTTGTTTGTTCTAAAAAAGTATTTATATATATACTAATATTATATTAAAAGTATTAGAATCTTATTCTAAGGTAAAAAAAAAAAAAAAAAAAAACTATAAAATTTTATAAAATAAAATTATTTGTATAGTTCCTAAAACTATGCAATAAAAATATAATAATAAATTATAATAAAATAAAATGTTTAGAAAATAATAATTCATTAATAATAATTGACTATTAATTTCTATTTATATTATTTAATACATTAATAATTGTTTTTTTTTTGTTTTTTTTTCTAATTTATAAAATATATAGTAGTCAATTATATATTTTCTGAACATTTTAAAATACTGTTTTTCTTAATATATAAGAAAATAATTTAAAAATTAATTAATTTTTTTTTTTTTTGAAGATGATTTTAATTATTTTCTCTTATAAATATATAATAAACTTTCTAGATTGAAAAAAGGTAAAGACAACAAGAATTTATATATAGAGACAGACTTTAAGAAAAAAAAAAATAGATTTAGAGAGAAAGAGACAGAGAAATAAATTGTAACAGATATATCATATTAAAGACATTTTTCATATTTTTGTTTTTTTCTTTTTTGCAAAATTAATTTAAATTTAACATGCGTATATTATAAATAAGATGATTTTGGAAAGAAATATTAATCTATATGTATATATAATAAAAATATTATATATATATATTTTTTTTTCTTTTATAGAATATTAATTTAATAGTTTTGTACATAATTAATAAGTGTATAAGATATATAGTGATTGTTTAAAATATAAACAAGGAAAAAAGTATATATATACTATTAATAAATCAGTTGGGGGGAAAAAAAACAAAAAAAGGTATTCATAACAAGAAAATTTCGATCATATTTTATATCTTATTGCAATATTATATTTATTTTAATATATTTATTAATATTAATAAATTAATATATTATTTAATATTAATATATAATATATATAAAAAAAAAAAAATACCCAATTAGAATTGCTTTTTTTTTTTTTATAATATTATATTAAATTTTATTAAATATATTAATTAATTTATTAAATTAATATAATACATTGTGATTGAATTTATATATTAAATATTTCAAATATTTTGTAAAATATATATATTTTTTTAAATTTATTATTATTGTATAAAATATTTTTAATAAAATAAATAAATTTTGCAAAGATGATTAAAATCTAAAATCGAAATGAATACCTTTTAATTATATATGTTATTATATGTACCCAAATATTTGTTATAAAAGTACTTTTTTTTTTATTTTTTTTTTTGTATTTTCTATTTTAAATTTTTATGTAAATGTAAATATATAGTATAGGAGGCACTTTAGAGAGGTATTAAATTTCGAAAATTTAAGTTATTATACATTTTTTATACGTTATTTTATATATATGTATAATAATAATAATAATAATAATAGAATTTCAAACCAAAATCGTTATTTTTAATATACGTACGTACCTATAATATATATATATTATACGATTAAAAAAAAAAAGGAAGAGTATTACATTTATTTTATTTTAATGTTTTTTTTTTTTTTTACTTTAATAATTATTACAATTTATGTATTTATTTTTGTTTTAAATTTTATTTTAATATTAAAAAAAAAAAAAAAAAATTTTCAAAATATGTATATATATTAATTATATAAATATATATGTATATACATATATAATTAAGTATAAAATTATCAACAAAAATACTTTTATTTAGTGAAAATATTTAACGGATTATTTTATAGTAATTGCTTTCTTAATTTTTGTATATATTTTTTTTTTTTTTTTATATATTTTCCAAATTTTTTTGTTTTTTTTTATTTATAATATATATTAATTTATTAAATACTGCTAAAATACAATCAAACTTCTAATTAACTAAATTTTATTACACATATATATATTTAACACAATAATATGTTTAATTTCTATTATAAAGAAAGTTAGAAAAAGATTTTTTTTAAATTTTAACAACAATAATTATTTTTAGTTATTTGATTTGTTTTTTTTTTTATTTATTTATTTATTTTTTTTTGTGTAAAATTGGTGTAAAAAGAAGCACTTTAAGGAAATTTTTATGATATTTATTTATTTTGAATTAATAAAGTTATTAATTCATTATATCATACATATTGTATATATATATATATATATATATACGTTTATTTTATTTTTTTTTTTATAACTTTCTTTAACATAGTTTTTTTTTTTTTATAACAGCAAAAACAAACACAATGAAAGAACACGAAAGAAAAAAAAAAAAATCGTTATATTAATAATTTTTATTTTATTATTTCATTTTAAAATTTTATTTTTTGTATGATATATAAAAAAAAAAATTGATTATGTTTTCATATATATGTATATGTTTTTTTTTTTTTTTGTTATTTATATTTTTTTATTAAATTTAGGACAAATATAAAGTGTTAAGTTATAAAGAGAAGGCACAAGTTTAAATATAGAATTAAATATGTATATATTTATATATATATACGAGAATGTATATATTTTGAATAAGATTTGATTTATATAAGATCATTTTTTTAATTTCTACTCAAAATTGATAACATCATGATAATATATGGTAATTTATTTAAGGGGAATTAATTATTTATTGAAAGCTAAAGAAAGAGAGAGAAAAAAAAAAATGTCTTAATTATAATATAAACAAATAATATATTAATAATTTTATTTCATTTAATTTTTTTTTTCCTGGGTTTTATAAATGAATTTAAATGGAAAATAATACCATGGAAAATTTTATAATTTTTTTTAATGGAAATTTAATGTTATATTTTAATTTTAAAAAAATTTATAATTTTTTTTTTGTAAGAAATATTTAAAAATTATTAATAATCCATTTAATGGATGTTTATTATAATTTTTAAAAGGATGTTTTGTTTTTTTATTTTAAATACTTTAAATAAATCAAAGTACCTAAAATAAAAAAAAAATTTATTTATTTATTTTTTATTAATTAATTTTTTATTAATTTATATCATGAAAAACATAAGCAATTTTATTCAAAAAAAAAAAAAAGAAAACTAAGAAAATATTTATAATAACTTTGATCTAAAAAAAAAAAAAAGAAAAAAAAATTATAGATGACATTTTTAAATATATATTAATAAAAATTTGAAATGGAAATATATATTATCAATTTATTATTTATAGAAATATTTTTTTTTATTAATACTTCTATATAAAATTAGTTAATAAAGTAAAAGAAAGCACATCCTTAAAATGTATATTTGATATATAATATATAGAAATAGAAAGGCAAAACAATTATTTATCTTAATGAAAACAACAATACACACTTATTTATATAAAATTTCTGTAAAACAAAAGACACAAGCACATAATGAAATAAAAAAAAAAAAGGTAATTTTATGTATATATATATATATATATATATATATATAAATATATATAAATATATATAAATTATATATGTAAATTATATATATTAAGTTAATATATGTATATATATATATAAATATTAACTTAAGAAAAAAAAAATAGAAAAAAAAATTATAATATTATAATAAAGCAACTTACACGACTACACAAATAAATTTTTGTTTTTTTTTTTAATATTGTTTATATCATATTCTGCACACATTAAATGAATTTTTTATTTTAAAAAACATTTGAAATATTTTATGAATTATATCATAAAAAAAATAAAAGCACAATTATTTATTTATTTTTTTTTTTGAAATAATTTTTATTTTTGTTTCTTTCTTTTATGCTTAAAAATCTTATTTTTTTAGTATTAAATTTAACTTAAAATGTGAATGTATTAATACAACTATAGTTTATTTATTTATTTTTTTTCTCCGTTTTAATCCGTTTTAAAATTTTATTTTTATAACATTTATATTTATAACATTATTTATTTTAATTAATTTAATTAACACTTTATTATTTATAAATCGATAATAATATTAATTTATTTGAGCAAATTCTTATTACAATTATATTTATATATAATTATTATAATTATGTATACTATATTAATTTAATAATACACAGTTTTAAGTTAAATTTTTTACTATATGTATATATAAATATTTTCTCGCATAATTGAAGAATCAATAGAAGACGTTTTATTCATAAAATTTTCAAAACAAAAAAAATATAATAAAATGAACAAAATGTTAATAGAAGCTATACAATAAACGATATGAAAAAAGAAAAAAACAAATACATTATAATTATTTATTTTTTTTTGGTTTTAAAATAATAAGTTAAAAAATGTTTTTTTTTTTATGAAATTATAAATTTTATTGAATAACTATTTATTTTATGCGTTTTTTTTTTATTAATACAAGAAGACAAAAAAAAAAAAAAAACTAAATAGATAAAATATATTTATTTTTTTTTTTTTTTTTAAATAAATAGTAAAATTAATATAAATTTATAAAAAATAAATATAGTATAGTAACAATTTTTGAAAAAGAATATTTAATTTTTTTTGTATATATTATATAAAAAAAAAAAAGATTTGTTTGATTATTTTTTTGACTTTTAAAAATTTTTATATTTAAAAAAAAAAAAAAAAATTGTCGGAAGATGCATTCAATATTTTAATAATAGTGAACATACAAAAAAAGAAGAGAAAAAAAAAATTAATAATTTTAAAAATTTAATCAGCGAACTTAAAATAAAGAAATAAACTGCTCTATTTTACAAAATAATTTTTTTTTTTTTTTAATTAATTAAATTTATTAATTAATAAAGATTATTATATGTAATTATATATTATTAATAATCAATTAAGAATTTAAATATTTTAATTTTTTCAATATATTTTCAAAAAAAAAAAAAAAAAAAGAAGTAATAAAAATTAAATTGTGATTATATTAATTATTCAATTGAGTTTAATAAAAAGTATATGTATAAAAATGTTAAAAAGTATAATTTAAAAAAAAAAATATTAAAATAAAATAAAACAAATATTATTTTAAATTAAAAGAACAAAAAATAAAAAAAAAATATTAATAAATATTAAATATTTAAATGTTATACAAATTTGTTTTTCCGTTTTATTAATTAATTTGTAATATAGTGCAGTTTTTTTTTTATTTGAAAATAATTTGATTTTTTATCAAAATATTAAAATATTTGATAATTTTATTTCTATGATTTTAATTTAATTTTTTCTTCTTTTTTATGTTTATTTAGAATTATTTAGAATTATTTTATACAATTTAATATTAAGTTTTTGTTAAATTTTGAGTAGAAATAGTGACTTATAATTGATAGTAAATATATTATATATTTTGTAAAAAGTATGTAAAAAAGATATAAAAAAGTATTTATGTATGTAAAAATTTATAGTCAAAAGTGAAGAGCACTAATTAGAAGTCTTTATCATTTTATGTTTTTTTTTTTTTTGATTAATAATTATTAAGTTTATTGTGTAAATGACTAATATTACTTGTACTTCAACAAATATGCAAATGTATATATATATATATACATAAATTTATTTATTATTTATTATTATATAAATATTTATTTATGTATACACTGGAAAAAATGTGTAAGAATAAATTTCTGTACATATATATGAATGTAAATAGATATATGTATGTATATATAATTGTATAAAGTTGCAATTATTATATATATAGATATAAACTAGAGGTTTTTTTTTTGTTATATTTTATTTTTAGTCATTTTAAAATTTTTAAAGCTTTACTTATTGTTTCTAATTTTACAAGAAAAAAATTTCATCCGCACTTTAGAATAAAATTTAAAAATTAAAATAAGCATACAATGAATTTTCATAGAAATTCTTTTACAACATTTTGGCATGTATTATGAAAATTCAATTATTTATTTATTTAAAATAAAATTTTTATTGGAATGTTTATATGTATATATATATAGTTTTATATACTTACAAATACTGATTGATGAAATTTTTCATTTAAAAATTAAAAAATTCATTTATTTATATATTCTTTTCTTTTTTTTTTGTTTTATTGCTTATTTAATTTGAAATTTTTATGCTAAAATGCATTTTAAATATATATTTTATATACATAATATATATGTATGTATTATGTATATACAATTTATATTTTATATATTATAATATAATAAGTTATAGAGAAGTTTTTCTAATGCCTAAAAACTACAAATAATAATTTTAAAAACTATAAAAAGAATAAAATATAGTATATAACATATCATTAATATAAAAAAAAAATTATTAATACTAATATAAAAAATTTAAAAAATAAAAAAGTTTTTTTTTTTCAGAAGTATTTAAAAAAAAATGAAAAAAATTACTTATATAAATTTAAATATATTATATTTTTTTTTTTTTTTAAATATACGTTCAAAGAAGATATTATATATTATATAGAAGAGTATATTATATATTATACGAGTATATGCCAGCAGCAGTAAGTTACTATCTTTGAAGAGTAGTAGATAATATATATATATAGAAGAGTAGATATAATTGTAGTAAGGTAGATGTAAAGATAAGATACTATGTTCAGCCAATAAATATATAGTAGATTCAGATTAAGTTATATAAAATAGAATTATTTATATATATATATATATATACTATAATATAATATGTGTATATGTATATATATGTAAATATAATAAATATATTATATGTATAAATATATTTATATTTTCATATATAAACATATAATAAAAGTTATAATAGTTTTTTTTTATATATTAATATATATATTAATATATATATATTATTTTATACATATAGTATATAACAAAAGAATATTATGTTGTTTAAATAAATATTTTATTTAATTTATTAAAAAAAAAAAATTTTATCAATATAAAAATTTTATGAAAAATAAAAAAAAAAAAAAAAACAAAAGAAATTTTTTTAATAAAATTTAAATGAAAGTGAATTTTATATTAAAAATAAAATTAAAAAACATATTAAAATATTAATAATTATATTTTGTTTTATATAACCCGAGAACTATGTTTTAGATATTATTTTTAATTTTTAAAATTAAATAACTTTTTGTTTTTTTTTTTTTTTTGTATTAAAATACTTTTATAAAAATTTCTAAAAGCTGGAAAAAAATACAGATTATTTTTTTTATATATATAACTGTGTATTTTTATTAATTGATTTTAATTAAATATAGTTAAGCTATTAATTATATACTATATTCCTGTAAGTTATATTATATTAGTATTAAAGAAGTATAAAGAAGGCACGAATAGTTTTTAAGAGTATAAATTATTAAAAAAAAACAATTTTATGAAATTAAAAGAAAAACAAAAAAAAACTTAAAAATTTTTTTTTAGAAATATTTAACAAATAAAATTTTTATTTTTCGTAACAACTAAATATTTTTTTTTTTTTTTAATTGTGTTTATATATTATATGTATATATAGAAAAGATAGAATTCAATCTAAAAGTATAAAGAAAAGAAAATTACTTATAATACATATTTTTGTTTTTTTTTTTTTATATTAATAATAATTAATAATATATGGAATTATGAGAGTTTGTTTTTTTTTTTAGAGAGAGAGAGAGAGAGAGAGATCAATTAATACTATTTATTTTTATTTATTTAATAAATTTTTTTTTTTTTTTTATTATTTAAACTATAAAAAGAGAGCCAGATACAGTAAAGATAAATTACTTTAGAAGAATTCTACAAAATTAGATATTTATAAAAAAAAAAAAAAAAAAAATTTATATAACCAAGAATTTTATATATAACTAGTATATTGTTGTTTTTATAATTTGTTTTCAATTTTTCTTCAAAAGTTTATAAAAAAAAAAAAAAAGAAAATAAAAAATTTTTAATATTTACATTAAAATCCTAAAATTTTTAATATTAATTTCGAAATTTTTTTAAGAAATTAATAAAGAAAAGAACGTTTTAAATCTAGATTTTCGTAAGAATAAAAAAAAAAAAAAAAAAATAAATAAAAAAGAGAATCATATATTCATACAAAATATTGTCATATTTTCTTTAAGGACAGATAAAGAAAAGAAAAAAGATTAGAGAGCATTTAATAGAGAGACTATAATATTATATTTAAGCGGTAGTAGCAAGTAGGTAGGTAGTAGAATTTAAGAAATTATATTGAATTCTAATTTCAATTTTTAATAAAGAAAGAAAACGTTGTACACAAACAAAAAAGACAGAATAGATATAGTGTATATATATATAATTAAGATGATAGATCGAAATTTTTTTTTTTTTTGTTTTAATTTAAATTAATATTTTCTTTATAATTATAATTTTAATATTTATTTTTCCAATTGATTATATTTTTAAGTAATTATAAGTTTTTTTTTTCTTTTTTTGATTTGATTTTATTTAAATAACATATTAATTAATATTAAAAAAAAAAAAAAAAACTTTTAATTACAGCATTTATATACTTAAAATAATCATTTGGAAAAATGTTTTTTTTTGTTTATTAAAATAATCATATTAATTTTTTTTCTATTTTGTTTTTATTTTATTAATTATTTATGTGGACATTTGTTTATGTTCTTTTTATTATGTATTAATTAATTTTTTGTTAATTTTTATTTTTAATTAATAAATTTTTTCTTTTTTTTTTTGGCGATTATTATTTTAAAATAAAGATTTATTATTTTCTTTTTTTTTTTTTATTAATATTGATTAATAATTATTAACCTGCATAATTTCATGGTAAATTATTTTATTACATAATTTTTGTTTGTTTTTTTTTTTTGTGTTTGTCTCATTTAATTTTTGATTTAGGAAAAAAAAAAAATTTTTTTTTATTTAATTAATTTTTGAGATTTTAGAAATAGAATAAATTCATATGGTTTGTGCTTTATTTTGTTGAAAGTAATAAAAAAAGTGAAGAAATATATAGAGAAATTTTTTTTTTTTTTTACTGATTTTAAATTCAAATTAAAGAAATGTTCTGAAGAAAAGAATATTTTTATAGGTTAATATGATTGTTAATAATTTTTTTTTTTTTTTATATTAGTTTTAATTTTCATTATTATTAATATTATTTTTTAAAGTTAAAAGATTTCGTTGTTGTCGATAGTTATTATTATTATTGTTGTTGTTGTTGTTGTTATTATTATTATTATAGTTATAGTTATTGTAATTATTGCTAGTAATATCATAACAATTTTTTGTATTAATTAAACTATTATATCGAAAATTAAATGAGATTAAATTTTTAGAATTATTATGATAAATATTATTATTATCATAATTAATATATTCATTTTTATGGCAATTATTTATATTAATATTATTATTAATATTATTATTAATATGATAATTGTAAAAATTATCATATTCATTTGTATTTTGTTTAATATGAGAATAATCAATAGAACTAATTGATGAAGTATTAAAATTTTTATATAAATAATTTTTTTTTAAATTTGTATCATTAATATTAATATTATTATTATTATTAAAATTAAATTGATTCAAATCATTATAATTATTATTATTATTATTAATATGATTTTTATTATAATTATAATTGTATTCGTTATAATTAAATAAATTATTATTAATTTTATTATAATTAAAATTTTCTATATCTGTCTTTTTATGTTGCTTTTTTAATATTATATCATCATATTCATAATAATCATTTTGATTTAATTTTGATTGATATCACCCCTAAAAGAATTTTATATCCTTAATATCCAATTCACCGGGCCGTGATTTATGATACGTATAGATGTGTGTCATTAATGAATTACGCGAACAATAAACACGTTCGCATATAATACAACGATATTCTTCTTGACGTTCTGCATGTTTATCAGCAATATGACGTTTTAATGAAGCTTTCGAACATAGTACCTTACCGCATAGCTGGCATGAAAACAGTTTCTTGGGTGAACAGCCTGGAATATTTTATTATATATATATATTTTTGGTTATACATTTTTCATAATTATTTTTTTAGGATTTTTGTTTTTTTTTTTTTTTTTTTTTTCTGTAGAATTTTACCCTAAGCTTTGAATAAAATTAATGAAATTTCATAACTAACTTATAAAATAAGATATTGTTTTTTTTTTTGTTTTTTTGTTGTAAACAAAAGATAATAAATAAAAAAAACAAAAAAAAAAATTATGTAGTTGTAGAAATATTATTAATATGTATGTAGTTGTTTTTTTTTTTTTTTTTTTTTTATTTATAAAGAAAAAAATAAATAAATTAACAATTAATATTTTATAAATTTTCAATACACATTTTATATAATATAATTTAATCGATGTTTTAAAATTAACTTAAATAAAAAAAAAAAAAAGGTAAAAGTAAAAAAGTAAAATAATAAATTTTAAGTTCGTGGTTTAGTAGAAAAAAAAAAAAAAAATATATGACACTTCTTACCATTAAAAAATATTTTATGTATGATTGTTTTTAAAACTTAAATATTAAATAAAAAAATTTTTAATAATGAAATGCTTCATTCCGACAACTTAAATTAATTAAAATTTATTATATAAATATATATATGTACCTAAATAGTAAATATAAGTTTTATAATTTAAAAAATTTTTTTTTATTAATATAGTTTTTTTTTTTTTTTTTTTTTGATTTTTGATGCATTTCATTTTGATGTATGAGGAAAAAAAAAATTCATTAATAATATTATGTTGATGAATAAAACACAATAGTTAATTATTATTAGTTTTAAGACTTTTTAAATGTTTTTGATTTTTTTAAAACTATAAATATGAATTCATATATGGTTTGTTTTGGATTTTTTTATTTTCTTTTTGATGAGTATGTCCGTTGACAAGATTCTATATTAAATGAAGTCCAAAAATATGAATAAATAAAGAATATAAAATTGTATTAAAAAAAAAAATATATATATTATGCAACAAGGCTTATTATATATATATATTTTTTTTTTTTCATTTATTTTAGTACAGACAATAAAATAATATATAATGATTTTTTAATTTATATTTTTAAAAACTTATTACAAGCGAAAAAAATATCGAGTGTGCACGCAAATTATATATTTTCTTTTATTAATATGTTTTTATTAATAATTAAGTTTTTTTTATTTAATATTATTTCTTTAATATTATATTATACTCTGTTAGGAATTCGTTGTTTTTTCGTTTTTGTTTTAATCTTATAATTATAAAAAAAAAAAAAAATTTGTCTTTGCTGTTGTTCTTCATATAATGTTGAATGAAACACGAAGATTTCTTTTCTGTAGATTTATGTAATTGAACAAAATTTTTATTCTTAAAATTTTCTTAATTAGAAAAAAAAAAAAAAAACAATACAAATTAAACGCTTAAAGAAAAAAATAGTAACAAAAAAAAAAAAAAAAAAAAAATGTTGAAGAAATTAGGCCCCCAAAATGCTTTTAAAGAACATTTAAATGTTTTTTCAAAAATTTGAAAGAATAAATCATCGACAACCAATATATTTATATAAAAAAAAAAAAAAAGAAACTAAACAAAACTTTTGCCAAATTAGAATATTATTTAATAATGTTTTGAAAATTAAATAATGAAATAAATAAGAAAAAAAAAAAATTATTTATTATAAAAAAAAAATATATATATATATATATTATTATAAATAATTAATACAAAATATAATTTATATTAATATATATATAGATACTGTTAAATTATTTATATATTATGTAAAATGTATTAAATTAATATTAATTTTTTTTTATTATATATATAAAAAAGAAGAGACTCATCATATGATAAATGAATTTTTTTTTTTTTTTTTTAAATATAATATTATATTAATATATAAAATATTAGTTATTTATGTATGTTGATATATATATACTCTTTGAAAATTGTAAATAATAATCTGTTATTAACAATTAATTTATTTTTTTTTTAATAATATGATAGCAATGTGATATTTGTATTAATATAATAAAATACTAATATTGTAAAGTTTAAAACAAAATAAAAGGAAGATATTATTATTATTATTATTATTTAATGTCTTAAAGTCCGGTTTATAATATTTTTTTTCATTTAAATATTAATAAATAGAATAAGATTTGTACACTGTTATTTTGTTTTTGTATGTTTTGTCAACTGAAAGATTTTATTAAATATTTTATTTTTTTTTTTATTTTTGGCATAAAATTTCAAATAATTTAAAATAATATATATGTATATTAAAAGTTGAGAGTGCAGAAATACATACCTATATAAAATTACTTCCTAAATGTATAAATAATTAATATATATATATATATATATATATAGAATTCGTAAAATATTATATATATGTATATAATTTATATTAATAGCAATATGTAAGAAAGGATTATTTTGTTTGGATTTGCATTTAGATACTCTAAAATTTATTAATACACAATGTGGGTGTAGAGAAGAAAAATTAATAATTTATACCTTGAAAAATATTTGAGTTTTACAGAAATAATATAAGACCACAGTTTTTTTTTTTTTTTTTTTTTTAAACTCAATAATTTTTTTATTTAAGAAAAATAATATTATAGATATTTTATATATAAGTTTTTTTTTTTTTATTTTTTACTTCTAAATATTTATATATATATATTTATATATAATATTATATATATATATATATAATTATAAATATATATAAATTATAATGGTTTTTTTTTTTTTTTGTTTTGCATTAATTATATGACAGTGATTAAAAAGGATAATAAAAAAATATAAGGAATTACTTATACTAATTTTTCTTTTATTTTTTGTTTTTTTTTTTTTTTTATTAATTAATTTTCGGTTTTCATGTATTTTAAATAAAACACCTTGTTTTAATAAGTAAAATTATAAGAAAAAAAAAAAAATATATATATATAACAAAAGATTATATGAATTAAAAATATAATTCATAATATTTAGGGGTTAGGTATATTTTTTTGAGGAAATAAAAAATTAAAATTAATGGAAATTTTATTTTTTTGGTTTTTTTTTCCCCTTTTGAAAAAACAGTTTTATTTTTTTTTTTAAATTTTTGTAATTTTCCTATATACCTATGTATATCAAAACTGTTTATGTCGATTTTGTTGTTTTTCATTTTTATTTATTTATTTAAATGTGGTAGGAATAAAAATTCTCCAAAGTTATAAAAATATTAATATATTAATTCTAAAGAAAAAATCTATATTTTATCCACAAAATGGATTCATTGATCCAGAAAACTTCAAATTGATCCATAAAACTTTTTGTTTTATTAATTATTAAATTTTGACACGATAATGTACAATATTTCTTGTATTAAACAATATTATATTCATTTGTCAAAGACAAAAATATTACTTTTGTACTAAAAAAAAAAAAAAAAGATATTATATCTATTTATGAACAATTAAATTGAAAAAATTAATTTTTATTAATATATATAATAATAAAAAAAACAATTTATTTAAATTTAAATAAAATGATTTTAAATTAATTATATAGTTTATAACTTTAGAGAATTTTTGATTTATTTATTATTAATGGTTTGTGTCTTGACTGGGTAAGTGTTTGATAATTATTTTTTTTTTTTTTTTTTAACAATGTATATAATTAAACATTGTGTATTTTGTTGTTGTTATTGTTATAGTTTTTATTTAATTAAATTATTTAAAAAAGAAAATTTCAGTTTTTGTTTTTTTTTATATATATATATGTATATATATATGGTATTTTTTTACATATAATATTTAATGAAAAATGAAATTTTGATTTGAAAAGATTTATTACATATAGTTTTACATTATTTACTTTTATTCATTTTATACAACACTGAGGAATACATAATAATTAAATTAATTTTATTTGGTATTGTAATAAATATTTTGTATTTGTTTTTTTTTTTGATTTAATTTAATTTTTAATTTATTTTATTTAAGTTTGTTTCTATTTCTTTTATTTTATTTTATTTCATTTTTTTTTTTTTTTTTGTTTTTAGTGACTATTTTTTGTTTTAAAGATTGGGCTTTTTTTTTTTTTTTATAGTTGATATATACTATGTAAGTTATTTGAAAAATAAAATAGAAATGATGATGGTTAAATTTTATTGCTATTTTGTAATATGTTTATTTTATTTTATTTTTTTTTTTTGTTTTTGTTCTTTAATGTGGTTTATATGAATGTTTTCTATTTATTTTAAAAATATTTAAATATTAATGAAAGTGTTTTATATTACAATATATATTTATATACTGATTTTGGTTTTTTTTTTTTATTTTGTTTTTTCAAATTTTATATTAAAAATTTTCTTTGATTCATTAAATCGAAATGTAAAATAGTAACGTTTTTATTTTTGATTTTGGTGAAAATGTTATGTGTTTTATGACAGTTTTATATTACGGCGATTGAATTAATATAATATAATATTTTATTTTTTTTTATATTTACAGAAAAAAAAAAAGTTATTTTGTACATATTAAATGTAAAAGTTTTTTCTAAAAATTAATATCGGTTTAAAATGAATTAAAATAGTTTAAAAATTAATAGTAATAATAATTATTAATTTATTTTGGAAGAATGAAGATAAAAAAAAAAAAAAACAATATATTAATTTATTTGAGAACAATTAAATTATTTAAATTAATACGGTATTAAATACGGTATAAAAATGAGAAGAAAAAAACAAAATTTAAATCATATTTGTCAGAAAACATTAAAAGTATTAAATTAATATCAAACTTTGTTTATTTATTAATTGATTAAAAAATTAAATGATATTTATATGATTTGTTCTTTATTTTTCTTTAAATAATTTTATATTCTGTTGTGTGTTTAAATATAAAAAGAACAAAAAACAGAAACAAAAGAAATTTAAAAAAAAATTAATAATAATTATTAATTTTTAATGAAACAACTTATAATTTGGCCATCTCTATTTTATTTTATATAAATATTATATATTAATATAAAGAGTTTTTTTTTTTTTAATTGAATAAATGTAAATTAATATTTACATGTAATTAATTTAAATTAAACAAATAAACAGTTTGTAAAAGATAATTTCTTAAAATTTCCATATTTAATATATATATATATTTTTTTTTGTATTTTATATAATATATTATATTGTATTTAATATATTAATATAATTATTTTTTAAAAGGTGTTTTATTTTTTATAAATCTTAAAATTTATTTTTAATTACAAAAGAAAGGAAACAAAAAAAAAAAATTACTCCTTTAATAGATAATGTAATAAAAATACATAAAAACTTAACTTTTTCTTTTTGTTTTTACATTAAATTAAAATAAAAAAAAAAAAAAAATATGTATTGTATTATTTATTTTTTACTATATATTAATTTTTTTATTTTCATGAAATTAATATTAAAAATGTTAAAATTAAGATATAAGATATATATATATATATTGTAAATGAAAAACTTAACATAAATTACAATTATAATTTAACTGACAACAATACCATAATTATTAATTAAAATATAAATTATTAATGTATTTTATTTATTAATACATATTGTATATAAAAAAAAAAAAAAATTTTTTTTTTATTAGTTTTTTTTTTTTTTTTTCGAGTTTTTCTAAAAAAAAAAAAAAACATCAAAAATTCTTTAATATAATTGACGGAAAGTTTCATAAAAAGAAAATTTATCTATAGTTTAATTATTTTGTATAATAAGTTTAAAAAAAAAAAATAAAAATAAAAGAAAAACATGAAAAAATAAAACTAATAATTTATTTAAACATTGAATTATGTATTTTAATTAATTTGGAAATAATCTATAAAATTCATAATTGTATATATTATATTATATAAAGAAAGATTAAATAGATATTATTTTAAAATATAAAAATAATTTTCTTGTTTTTTTTTTTTTTCTATTTTTTCTATTTTTTTTTTTTTATTTTAATTTTTATTTACCAATTAATTATTTATTTATTATAATATTTAACTTAACATCAATATTTTTTTTTAATTTTAAATTATTCGATCCTATACACACAAAAAAAAAAAAAAAATGTAAAAATAAACATAAATTAAGAAAATATAATTTTTATATACTAAATATAGTTTTTGTTTTTTAATAATTAATTGATTAAATATAATAATAATAATAAAAAAAAAAAAAACACCTAAATTCTTATAAGTCTTAAAATGTAATAAATATTCAAATGTTAAATTAAAATAATATATAAAAAAAAATTTAAGAATACATAATTGTAATAAAAAAAAAAGTTTTTAAAAAAAAACAAAACAAAAAATTATAATTAAATAAAAAAAATAAAAAAAAAAAAGAATATACCAATTAAAAAAAAAATAATGTAAAACATTTAATACAAATAAATAATCATTTTCTTTTTATACTTTTTTATTCTGTTTGAAATATATACGTATATACTATTAATATTGATCGTTTGCGTTTTTAATTGTTTCTTTTATTTTTTATTGTTATTAGATATATTTTCAGTATTCATTAATTTTTTATTTTTATTTTTTTTTTTTGAAGCTGTAATTGAATTTGCCAGCTCTGTAATAGCAAAGCAAAAAAAATTTTCTGTTCTTGGAGCTCATTTTGTGGCATTATTTCCGTTCCATTTACATTTAAAGAGTGAGTTGAGTGTGAGTATAGTTGACAAATGGAATTTTAATTTAACATACTGTAGTTACTCATATATGTATATTATTGTTTCTCAAAGGCTGGTGTAGTTAGGAGTAAAAAAAAAAGTACTTTACTCTGTTAAAGGAACATAAACAATTATTGGAAAAAATACAGATTTCTATAATTTATTTATTTTAAAAAATAGCATATAGAATACACATCTCAGGCTATAGGCAATATTATGATTAAAAACTTAATTTGTAAAAGATACAAAATGAATGCCAGCCTTATTAATAATTATTTACTCGATTTTTATTTGAAATAGAATTTTTAAATATATTTACAGTTTATAGGTACTTTTTAACTTATATTTGTGCTCTATGAAACATTCAATCAAAGACAATACATATATATACTAATTATATTATGGTTTATATTATCTTTGGATTCAATACTATGTTCTTTTTGTTCGAATTCTTTACTGTTACAATACAATCGAATAAATCTAAGAGGCCATTTTAAGGGTAATTCAAACAACAACAAAAGAATACACGATATATCTATCGTATATATCGGATATATTATTATTAATCACAAGAATATAGGCAGTATGTCGTATATATCGATATATATATGTATATATTATTATTAATTAAAAACAGGATTTAAGAAAAACAAAAAAAAACAATTTGCAAACGATAATTCTATAAATTTTTATGATAAATTTTTTAAAATAAATAAAATTTTAAAATATAAAATACAAATAACATAAAAATTTATAAATAATAATAATTATAATATACAATTTCAAACAAAAAAAAAAGAATAAAACGATATATATATTTATAATATTATTATATATCAAAAAAAAAAAAAAATAATAAAATATTAATTTGGTATCAAAAAAAAAAAAAATATTATCTTTAAAATTTTTTTTTTTTTTTAAATATATTTTAAATTGTTTTTTTTTTTTTTTTTTTTTTTTTTTGTTATAATTCTAAATATGTAATGTTTGTTACACAAAAAAAAAATCAGACTTTTTATGCCAATTCGAAAGAATTTTTATAAATATTTATATATTATATAGGTATATATTAATATATCTTTTTTTTTTTTTTCTTTATAGATTTATTTTTTATTATCTTTTAAGGAGTATATGTATAAAATAATCAAACATATTGGATTTTTTCGATTCGATTCTAAAAAAAAAAATTAGAACATTTTAGAAACATTGGTATCAAAATACCGAAATTAATCGATTAATCGAATGTATATACATTTTTTACTTTATTGAATTATATGAAATATTTTTTTTTTTTATTAAAATTTTGTATACATTAATGTAATATTTTATTATTAAATTTTTCCAACTAAATAATATGTACATAAGTATGTATATCGTTTTTAATTTTCATATATACATATACATATTATTAATTTTTTTTTTTTGTTTTATGTACATGATTTTAAACATTTTTAAGATACTTATGAATTGATTCAATATAATTAATATTATATTAATGTACATTTATATTTTTAATCGTATCGAAATTGTGTCACATTATGTTTGAATATTGAATTATTTTACATACATATATTTTTTAAGGTTAATTTATAGATTTTTCAATTTAAAATTTTACACACAAAAATATTCTTATATATTATATAGGTAGTTTTTTTTTTTTGTTTTCCTATGATGATGATAATGATTTAAAATAAAAAAAAAAACTTTTGGAAAATGAAAAATATATTGTTTTTTGGAAAAGGAAAAATTCTGCAATTAACTTCTTTTTTTTTTTTGTTTTTCAAACTCACTTTTTTTTTTTTGTTTGTTTTTGTAAATTTTGCATTGCAAGAAAAAAAAAAATAATATAAATCAGTCTTTAGACAATCACAAATTTGTTTAACAAAATCTTTCCTTTTTTTTTTGTTTGGATTTTTTTTAAGAAGAAAAAAAATTTTTTTTTTTTTCTATCTTAAGAATAGTTGAAAAAAAAAAAAAAATATGTAAAATCTTTATTTTTTGTTCATTCATCACAAAGTCAAATATTCAATATTGAATTTTATTCAATATAGATAAGAAAATATTAAATTAATGATATAAATTATTATTAATTTTAAGAAAATTAAAATGATTTTTAATCGAAAAATGGTTTTTTTTTTAAAAATAGTTTTTAAAATTTTGTAAAAATTTAATGTTTAATAAAAGTTTTTTTTTTTTTTTAATTTTGATTTAATTTTTAAATAAGAATATTTTTGTATATACATATATTGTAATTATTTATACTTATCGAATGAATTTTTATTATGCCAATTTAATATTAATTAATATTATTTTTTTTTTTTTTATAAAATGTATATTTTTATGTTACATGTATAATAAAATTTTGATTTTATAAGTCATGATCACAATTTTTTTTTTTTTCTTGTTTTCAAAATTAATATTTTAAGAAATTAAAAAGTTTTTTTTATTTTTATTGTTAATTTTTTATTTTTTTGCAAATCACTTCAATTGAAAATTTCCGAAAAATTGCGCCAAAAATTTTTTTTTTTTAATTCAATTAAATTGAAAAAAAAAAGAAAAAAAATATAAATATAATATAAAATTATACTGTTGTTGTTGTTGTTTTTTCTTTTTAATAATTTATTTTCTAATTCTTTCAAAATACTTCTACTTTAATTCTAATCAGTCCTTTTTCATTAAAATTTTCTTTTTTTAAATTTACTTTTAGACAAAATGTTAGTAACAGTAATTATAAATAAAAAAAAAAAAGGAAAAAAAAAAAACAGAAAAATTATTGCCCCAAAAAATTAAAATAAAACAATATTAAAAATGTTTAAAAGTATACATTTTAAAATTTTATTAATAAATTTAAAAAATTAATATATTTCGTTTTTGTTTTTTTTTTTTCTTTGTTTTTATTTTGTTAAATCAATTACTGTTACTATTTCATTTTTAAATTCTAAAATTTAGTCAATTTTTTTTAAATAAATTTACTAAATATTTTTTTTTTACAAAAATTTTAGCACCAAAAAAAATCAAAATTAAACAATAAAAAAAAATAAATATATAAGTATATGTGTATATTTAGAAATATGTATTTATATATATATTTATGTATAATAATTAATTAAAAAAAAAAAAAAACGTTTCTTAATTAATACATGCTAGGTGATTAATTTTTAATTATTATAAAATAGTAAAAAAAAAAGAATGAATTAATATAATGTTTTAAATTTTGAAAATATTTTTCAGTCGAAATGTTTTTTTTTTTTTTTTCTTTTCTTTTAAATATTATTTATATATTTGTTTTTTTTTTTTTTTATACATAAATTAAACATTCTAAATAATAATGTAAAATAAAATAAAAAAAAAAAAAAATAAAAAAAATTATTAATAACATTTAAAATATAATTTTGTTGAAGTTATTATAATAATATTATTAATTTTGTATATAAATAATAAGGTATTGTATATTTATATAATCAGTTTCAAAAAACAAAAATTAATTTTCTATATAAGTATATATTATATTAATTATATAAAATACAGTAATATAATATTTAAATGTATTTTGTTTAATATTCTAAAGTACACATAATAATATAATATACCTAAATGATAAAAAAAAAAAAAAATTTATTTTTTTTTGAAAAAGAAAACAAAAAAACTTAAATAAAAAACAATAAAACAAAATTATAATTTTGAAAAAAAAAAAAAAAAATTAATAACGAATAAACAAAATTGCACAATTTATAATATATTTAAAGGTGTCAATTCTTTTCAAGACTTACAAAATAGAACAAACAATCACTTTAAGTGATTTAATAATTATCATTTTGAAAATTATCACTTGTCCTGAAATTTAATTTGTAACACCAAAAATATTTAATTAAAATATAATTTTTAATGAAATTTTTTTTATACAAAATTTGAAAATTTTATTTTATTTTTTTTTTTTCTTTTGAAAGAATTAAAATTTCTAAATTTTTGGGAAATTTTATGAAATTTTTTAATTTTTTTCTTTAGTTTTAAAAAAACGAATTATTGGTTTTTAAAACGTATATTTACGTGATAATATAATAATATTATTTATATTAATTATTAATTTTATTAATAACAAGTGAATTTCTAATATATTATTTTATTAATATTATTTATTATAAAAATGTTTTCTAGCTATCTGATTTATTACTATATAGAAAAAAAAAAAAATTTAGATTTTTTATTTAATTTTTTGTTTTTTTTTTTTTTTTAATTTTGAAAATTTAAATAAATCATAGATAGATAGAATCATTTTAATATATTTTTTTTTTAATATTATATATTTATAGAATATATACTTAAGTAAATTATTTAAAAAAAAAAAAAAAAAAAAAAAAAAATCAGTCATATTTAATTTTATAATATAAATTTTTTTCTTTTCGTTCCGAAAACAGTCAGTACTTACAAAATAAAATTAAAATTTTTTATTTAAAAAAAAAAAAAAACATAAAAATTTTTTTTTTTTCTTTAATTAATAAATTCAATCACAGAGAGTTGCATTTTAAATGTATTTTTTATTTTTTTTTTTTTTTTAACATTTTATCAGTTCATATGTTTCTCCTTTTCGTTTTTTTTTTTTTTTTTTTGTTGTTGTTGATGTTTGTTTTATTATTGCCAACCGCGATGTTTATTTATATAAAGAGATCATTTTTTATTTGTTTGTTTATTTTATAATAAAAATATAATGTAAAATGATGGATAAAAATTAAATGAATGAAAAAAATTAATTTAAAATGGTAGTTTTAAAAGTATATGATTTTCAATTTCAAATTAAATATTTATTAAAAATGAATTATTTTTTATTTTTTTGTTAAAAATGTTTACCGCTTATATTTGAAATTTTCTAACAAATAATATTATTGAACGTTATAATATTTATTATATGTATAACTGTTTTCAAGGTTTTTGTCTTGGGTTAAAAACAACTAATAATTGAATTCAAATTTGCTTTTTGTTAACAGAGTTATGTATTTTGTTTTATAAATTTTATTTTTAAAATTAAACGTTAAAATAGAAAAATTAAAAATTTTTTAATAATTGAAAATATAATAGTTAATTAAATTAAAAAAGTAAATTTTATTTATTGGAATAACTAAAGATTTATACTGAAAATTTATTAATATTTTAAAATAATATAATTTCTTTTGTTTCTAATATTAAAATATTTTTATAAAATTTCAAATATTTTTAATAATTTTTAATTTGAAATTGAAAAATTATAAGTAAAATTTTATGAATGTTAAATTATTATTAATTTTTAACTTATATTTATTTATATAAGTTATTAAAAAATGATAACATTTGTGTTTGGATGTGTGTATGTGTGGGTGAGTTGTTTTTTTTTTTTTTTTTTTTTTTGATATAATAATAATAACGATAGTTCATTTAAATGGCCATAAATTTTTGAAAAGTACGATAATTCTTTAAAAAATTTAAATAAATTAATCATTTATAATTAAATATAATATTGTAGATATTTAGATTTTTTCGCCTGTTTTTTTTGATATTCTTTTGTATATATTTTATATTATGTATATATTTAGATAAAAATTAATGTAAAGTAAAAGAAGTATATATATACATATATGTATATACTAATTATACTTTTTTTTTTTTAAATTTTTTTTTTTTATATTTATTTGATAATTATATTAATATTATTTATATGTATGTAAGTATGTTAAATATTCAACTGTCATAATTTATGTTTGGTTGTTTTTATTTTCTTCTTATTTATGTTTAATATTTTTATTAATAATAATATTAATTTTAACGAAAATTGAGATAAAAGGTAATGTAATAAACATAACTGTAACATAACTGTAACTGTAAATTGTATAACTTAAACGGTTAACGATATAAAGAACACAATGCGAGTATATATATATATATATATATATATATATATATATATATATTTATGTATAAAAATTGATTAATTGATAAAATTTAAGAAGGATACAAAAAAAAAAAAAAAATACATACATACATAAGTATAATTAATATTATATTTTATGTATATACATTGCATGTATAACACAATTTAGGATATAAATATAAAAAATTATTATAATATAATTAGAATAATTAATTAATTTTTTATTATATTGTGTGTTACTATTTAAAAAGAAAAAAAAAAATTTTTGTTTTAAATATATTTTATATATATACAAGCTTAACTTATATATATATGTATATGTATATATATATAATAAACATTTTTCACCCTGTCAAGACACTATTACTCAATATTATATTTAGTTAATTATATTTATTTAATAAAGTCAAATATTGTTGTTGCTAATGTATTAATAATTAATTTTGATAAAATTAAAATTAATTATTTAAAAATCTTGAAAGAATATAATCATTTATTTATGTGTTGCAAATTGATAAATTTCAATTATCTTTTGAATGAAATTTTGCTATAAAATGTACCCACTGTCACAAAAACAAGAATTTCCTAATTGGAAGAAAAATGAAAGTGTCAAATGGAAAAATGGAAAAAAAATATCATAATTATTTAGTAGATAACACGGATTTCAAACACTACATAATATTTTTTATTTTGAGACTTGGAAGAGAAAAGAAATTTTGAGAATTGACTTTTCAAATGACAGTTTGTTTGTTTTTATATAGAATTTATTCTCATATTATTTACAGGAGAGATAAATTATTAAAATAAAAAAAAAAAACAAAATTTTTTTTAGTAATGTATTTAAAATAGGAAAAAAAGTAGGAGTGGTCTGAGTCGTATTGTCATATGACATTTAATTTTAAAAATATTTACATATTATACGTCAAATGATAAAAATTATTGTAAGAAATTAATGATGCAATATGTCATTTTTTTTTTTGATTAAAATACAACATTTATGAAATATGTACATTTATATTATAGAGTTTTAGTGTGTTGAAGGGTTTAATTAAATATTATTTTTTTTTATTATTAAAGTTTTTTTTTTTTGTTTTGTATTGGTTTTAAAAGTATTTTCTATTTACAAATTTTCAATTAAGTTATAAAATTGTATCGCAATTTTTTTTTTTTTTTGTTTTTTTAAGATTTAAGATTTTTTTTTTATTTGATAACGATTTTTTCTGAGAAATAAATATACGGTAACTTTTGTATAAACTATAGTTAAAATGGATAAAGAAAAGTGTATTTATTTGTTATTTTTTTTTTTTTAAATAAACTATAAGAAAAAGCTAATATTTTAGGAAGTATATTGGTATATTGGTTTAATAGTTACTTATAGGAAAATAAAAAAGAAAATTTCTATAAAATTAATGATTTGATAAATTTAAAATTTTCTTTTATATTATGTAGTATAGGTTTAATTATATAGGTATAATGTATATATAAATGTTATAAAACATGATTTATATAATTGAAATTTAATGGTATTATCGTTAAGATTTAAACTTAGGTAATTCTTGGAATTATAATTAATTAATTTCTATTGTATTTAAAAATTAATTTAAATATTATTACATATAAGAGAAAAAAAACTTAAGATGGTTATTTAAAAAAGTTATAAAAAGGCATAAAATGTAAAAATAACAATATTATTAAATGAAATTTATATATGTATATATTATTTGAAAGAAAAGAAAAATAAAAAAAATATTTTGAATTATTGTTATTCAGTCTAGGGGAAAATTAACTTTTTAATTTTTCTTACTCTATATATTACAGTTTTTAATTATTTTATTGTATTTTGCTAGTTTTAATATTTATAACTTAAAATTTATATTTATATTTATAGTTTGATTTTATATTTAAAATTCTGTTTTATATTTTTTTACAAGTTTAAAAGTTTTACTTTTTTTTTTTTTTAATTTATTAGATTTTTAACGTTATGGTTTTGGTAAAAGATGTGTAATTAACGTTGTCGTCTTAATTGTTGTAACAATCTATGACGACGTTTCCTCCACCATAACGAATTTATAAAAAATCCATACACGGTTTAATTGGTGAATGTTGTAAATCATTTGGATTGGCCATTAGAGAACTTATAACATTACCAGAGCCAACACCAGCTCCTACAATATTATTTACATTATTTCGATTACTACCGTTATTATTATTATTATTGTTATTATTACTATTATTATTATTATTATTTAATGATAAAGAATGATGTAAACTATGTGAATGTAAATAAGAATGATGATGATTTTTTTGACGACGATGATAAATACTTTTATGATTATTTAAACTGTTTAATGTACGAAAAACTTTATGGCATAAATTACAAACAGCATTATTTAATGGCTGTAAATGTTGTTGTTCTTTATGACGTTTTAATGTTAATTTAGTACTTAATAATTTACCACAAACATCACAACGATGACAAGCCGTTAATGGTAATGGTAATACAAGACGTGCATTATTATTTAAATTTGGATTACCAATACCAGTTATATCATTACCAAGTAATGAACGACTACGACTTGTTAAATTTAAATCATCAGAAATATTTAAATCAGCGCTACCAACTGAACCTCGACCATTATTATTATTATTATTATTATTACAACTATTACCACCAGATAAAATTGTTGGTGATATTGAACGATGACGATGAAATTGATGCGGATGATGATGATGGTGATGATGATGATGCATTGGTGATGTATCAATTGAACCGATTTGACCACCATTACCACCAGATAAATTACTATGATGTTGTTGTTGATGTTGTTGTTGTTGTTGCTGTTGATGCTGATGTTGTTGTTGTAAGCTTAAATGATGCGAACCAACCGGTGACAATGGATGATCAATTAACGGATGATGTTGTGAATGCGATATATGTGGACGATGTGGACTTTGTAAATGATGATGTAATTGCTGAGCATAATTAGCAGCAGCAGCGGCGGCGGCGGCTGCAGCAGCTGCAGCAGCTGCATTATTTGTTTTACCATCAGAATTATTATTGCCGGGTACTATGACACCGCTTAATAAGCTGTTGCTTGCATTGCTACCTGTTGTTTTCGGTGTTAATTTTTGTTTGTTTTTTTTTTTGGTTTTTTTGTTTTTTTTGGCATATTTTGATAATTTTGTTAAATTTTTTTTTTTGTTTTTTTTTTCAAATTTTTTTCGATATTTTAAATAATTGGTGCGCATGGAAGATGTGCAATGTATGTGCGTAGCAGGATGCAATTGTAATCGAGAATGAAAAAGAAAAAAAAGAGACAATAGTGACTTTTGAGTTGAATTTAATTTTTTTTTTTTTTGATTATTAATTGTTTCTTTTTTTTTTTAATAATTTTAAAATTTAATTCAGGCAAAATAATATACGAATTTTAATTTTTGTTTATAAACATTAATAATAAACAATTTAATTTTATTATTTAATTAATTTGTAATTAGACATTTAAACAAGTATTTACAAACATTTTAAATATGGTAAAAAAAAAATAGCATAAATTGTTAAAATTAAGAAACATAATATATTTTTTATGTTTCAAAATGGGATTTAATTTACGTTTCGAAATGTACGAATATAATTTCGAAAATTTGATTATATTATTCAGATATTATAATAGAAGACTACAAAAGTTTTAATTTAAATAAATTTAGTAAATTTGGAAAAATTTTGAAATATCGATTTTATTTTTGTTTCTTTAGAATTTGAATTTTGAATTCTACCCAGGATTGTGGGGACTGTTTTTTTTTTTATATATATTAAAAAAAAAAAAATATAAAAAAATTGATAAACAATAAAAACAAACAAAAAAAAAAAATTTACAAAAGAAATTCTGAAGTTTTTTTCCTTCTCTTTTTAATATATTTTTTTTTTTTTTGATCTTCGAAAAATTAAAAAAAGTTCTAGAATTTCTTTTTCTTCTAAATTTTGATGGAAAATTTTTAAAGTAAGTGGTTTTTTTAACTAAAAAAAATATATATATATATATATAAAAAACAGTGAATATAAATTATTTTTTGTATGTTTTTAATTTTCATCATTTCAATTTTTTTTTTATTCATTTTGGGAAATGAAAACGTATATTTATCATGTTTAAGAAAAAAACAAAAAAGGAAACAACAAAAAAAAATATATTTATTTTACTAATTTATTGTTGTTTTTTTTTTTTTTTAATTTTGTTGTATTTTATTAAAAAATTGTAATATTTTTTAACCGCGAGAAATAATTTTGAAAAAAAAAAAAAAAAAAATTTCAATCCAACAGGTTCACAAATTTGGAACCAATTGGTTAAGAAAACCATAATTTTATACTATTTTTTTTTTTTTTTTTTTTTTTTTTAGTATTAATTTTTGTAATTTTAAAAAGTACATTTTAGGATAGACGATTTGCATTTGTAATTTTTTTTTTTAAATTTGTATGTATGTAAATCTTATTATTAAAGATAATAAGTAATATGAATATTATTTTAAAGCTCAGCTGATATAAATTAAATCTTAAAGGATAGAAATCTTTTTTCTTTCTTTATTGCTAGATGGAACATATATAGGATATAGCATCCATAAAGTTGTATATAAAAAATTGAATTATTATATTCAGTTGGCCAACATGCCGTTACGCCAACCGGCCCAAACAAATTAATGAACATGTTATATTTCCATTAATTTTCTTAGATATAACGATGATGAAAATATTTTTGCATATATATTAACACCATTAGGTATATTTAAAAAATTTTGGTTTTTTGACAGAAAAAAAAAAAAAAAAAACAATGATATGGAAAATGCTTTAAAGTAATGAACATTTTACTTTTTATTTTCGAAATTATTTAATTGCGTTTTAATACAGTTTTTTTTTTTTTTTTTTTTTTTATTAAATCACATTAATAAAATGACAAATGTTCGTCTATCCATAAATTAGTAATTAAAATCAAAATAAAATAAGATAAAATTTAAAATTAAAAAAAAAAAAATAATAAAATTTTTTTTTTAAAAAAAAAGTCCACCTGGGAAAATTTTGAAAAATTTTGAAAATAATTAATTTTTTTTTTTTTTTTGTTTTGTGAAATTTTTAATTAATTTTAGGCCTGATTAAATTCAACGTATTTATCATATATTTTTTATTTATTTAATTTTTTTTTTGTCACTAACGTCTCATTTTTTTTCTTTTTTATATTTTGATAAACAGTCCAATTTTACCGAATTTTTAACAAAAAAATAAAAAAAAATTTTTTTTGTTTTTTGAAAATTTTAGCAAAACTGGACTGATATTATAAGTTTTTTTTTTTTTTTTTTTTTTTGTTATATAAAATGAAATAAAAATAAAAATTTATTAAAATTAAAAGAAAGGAAGCAAATTTATCCAATTATGTAATATGCTTTGGTGTGTTTTTTTGTTTTTTTTTTTTAAATAGTACCCTGGGGGTATTTTGCATTTATTTTTTATTAATAAATAATTAAAAATATGGGTTCGAATTAAAAATAAAATACAGGGTAACAAAAAAAAAAAAAAAAAAAAGATATATATAATTTAAAAAATTATATAATTTGCATGTAAAAATTTTAAATAAAATCAAAAATATGCCAAAAAAAAAAACAAAAAAAAAAAATTTATAATCGATTTCTGAATCGAATTTAGCGGAGATTCGAACCCCACAATAAATAAAATAAAATAAAAAAAAATGTCTGTTTTGTTCGAACCCGTTAAACTGTGTTATAAGTTTATATGGGCTTACAACAATAATGATTTTTTTTTTTTTAATTACTTTTAAGTATTAAATTAAAAAGAAAATTATTGTGCTGACTGTTTTATGTTTTTTGTAATTAATATATTTTGTATTATAATTGTTTAATACTAATTATTTTTTCAGGTATTTTAATTAAATATTTTTTTTTTTCTTTCTTTTCCAAAAAAAAAAAAAAAAATAAGTAAAAAATTAGGCTCTCTGAAAGGTTGTTCGTGTTTTTTTCTTTTTTTTTTTTTATCGATATATATTTTATTATTTAGCGTATAACCAATTGGTTCCAATAATTCGTTTTTTTTTTTTTTTAAACTCTTGTTACTTTATGTAAAAACATATTCAAATTTTGAATATTAAAATAATTAATAATATAATATATTGTGTACTTTAGTAATATTTTGTGAATGAAGGGATATTCAGATCAAAAGTTCGTAAAATTGCTTTTAATATAATATAAAATAAATAAATAATTAATAAATTTATAAAACAAAAAAAAAAAAAAAAATTCTCTTTTTAATTTGTGTATAATAAATAAAAAAAAAAAAAAGAAAAATTTTATTATAATACTTATTTAAAAATGTTGTGTTTTTTTAAGGTCACACATTCACTTGCAACGATTAAATTCAGTTTTTTAAAAATAAAATTTAATTTAAATAAAAACAAAAAATTTAAGTGATAAATTTCTGCCGTATTAAATGAAAAAAAAAATTATTAAAAATAATAACTTAGATTAGCTGTTATTTAAATATTGTATAACTTTTTATGTTTCATTTTATTAATAACAAAATTACGAACTTAAATGCGAATTACCCTATATATATATATATATATATATATGTATATAAAATATTAAAGTATCATATGTTTGAATAATAAATATTTATTGTATATATATAATATATAAATATATGTATTAAAAAAAAAAAAAAAATTAAAAAATAAAATTAATTTAATAGTATGTATATATTAAATATAATAATTTTTGAAAGAAAAATGTAAAATATATACCTACATATGTTTATATCATAGTTTAAAATTAAAATACAGTTTAGAAATATATATATAAATAATATATATATACATATTATGTAATAATAATTTGAATGTTGAAAATTGGTATGTCTATATATATATATAAATATATAAATATAAAAATAAAATATACATTTATAAAAAGTATATATATAAATTAAAAGTGTAAAAAAAAAAAAAAATTAACTTTCGATATTATTAATTATTAATGTTATTATATTAATGAAAAAAGAAAACAGGAATTTTTATTTTTTTTTTTTAATATAAATATACAATTAACTAAGATTGTTTTTTTTTTTTAATAATAGTATGTATATAATATATATGTATAATACATAATATGTAAATTAAGTCTTTATATAATTTTTATTTATTCTTTTTTTTTTTTTTAACAAATTATATATATATATATAAATTTAGATAATATATATATATATATATATATTTTAAATATAATTTTTTTTTATTAATAATCAATAATAATATATTATTATTTATAATGAATTATAATATTTAAAATGTAAAAAAATATGAAATTAAAAAAAAAAAAAAAAAAAACAAATATTTACAATATTATGCATTTTTTAAAATTAAATGATTTTTTTTTTTTTTTATATGCAATAAACAAACTTGTTGTATATATTATTTTAAAATGTAAACTTTTAATTTTAAAATTAAAAATAATTAAATATATTTTTTTTTTTTTTTGAAAAAAAATAAATGTATATATATACCTATATAATAAAATAATTAATATACAGTTTAAGTGTACAATTTTATTAAAGTTATTATTCAATAAAAAAAAAATTTACATATTAAAATAATAAATGAAATTTTTTTTTCAATAATCTTATACTACATAATAATATATAATATATACATATATAGATTATATATATAAATAAACAATTAATTTTTATATAACAAATTTTCATTTTATTCATTTGACAAAATATTTTTTTTTTTATAATTGTAAAATTAATACCTTTTGACTTTTTTTTTTTTTTTTTTTGTTTTTGTAATGTAGTTTTAACACTTAGAAATATAATTTTTAATTTTTTCAAATAAAGTTTTTGTTTTTTTTTTTTTAATGTAATAATTTAAAAAGACAAGAGAATTAATAAAACAAAAAAAATAATTTATTAATAATATGAAAACTTTAAATGTATTAAAGATTTTATTTAAAAAAAAAAAAAAAAAAAAAAATAGAAATTATAAGAAAAATTTTAACAAATGTCAACAATATAATTTTTAAAATTTTGAATTTTTTTTTTTTTTTGTTAGTAAAATTTTAGTAAAACCTATTTTGTTTTGTATATAACATTTTTTAATTCTAAATTTCTTTAATATTTTATTGTTTTTTTTTTCTATACTACTTTATTTAGTTATTATTATTATATAATCACAGCATATATTTATTAATTGATTTATTTAAATTTTTCTATATAAGGGGAGGGAAGGAGGAGGGGAAATTTGGGGAAAAAAATTTATTTTTTTTTGTTTTTTGAAGAATTTAAAAATAAAATTTTGAAAAAATTTTAATTATTTATAAAATATAGGATAAAATTAATGGTAACAATATTTTTTTAATAATTATATTTGATGATATTAAAATTTAAAAATGGTAATTTTAACTTTTAAATTATGTTAAAAAGAAAGTTTTAAATGTTTCTATGATCGTTACCTACCCATTATTTTTTTTTAAATGAAAATGTAAAATTTTAATTTAATTTAATTTAAATTTAGATTTTTACAAATTAAATTAAGTTTTACAAATTGAATTAAGTTTTATCTTTTATAAATCAAATTTACAAATCAAATTTAAATCGAATTACAAATTATTTTTGAAAATCTCAAATTAGTTTGATAAAATCGTAATTTAAACTGAAAAAACTATGTATATATACATTAAGATTTATTTAAGGTTTTTTTTTTTTGTTTGTTTGTTTATTTGTTATAAATTTTAATTTATTTTCGATATATGTATATTAAATTTGTAAAAAAAAATTTTATTTTATTTTTGTAATTGTTTTATTTAAAGCTTTTAATATGCATTCGATATTTTGTAGTTTTTAGTAAAATGTTTTTTTTTTTGTTTTTTTATTTGTGCTATTTAGTATTAAAAATTTTTAATGAAATTATAAGAAAAAAAAAAAAATATATATATATATCTAGCTATTTAAATTATTTAATGGAGTTTAAGTTTATTTTTTTTTTCTTTTTTATATTAAAAAATAAAATTGGAATGAATATTTATTTTTCTATATATTATTTTGGGGTTATTTTATTATAGTGACATTTAATTGAAATTTTAAAAAATTTTAGCAAAAAGAGAAAAATATATGTTTTTTTTTTTAGTTCTATTGTAAGATTTGTTAATTAATTGTTTAATAGGATTTTATGAATTATTTCAAAATATTTATATTTTATTATTTATTGTTTTTTGTTTGTTTTTTTTTTGTGCAATGAAAATTATTTAAAAAAGCTTTTTATTTAAAATTATTTTTATTTTATTTATAATTAATTAATAATTTTTTTTTTTTTAATTTACTTTTAGAACATTGTTAGTTAGTTTTAAATTTTAAATGGAAGTGGAAGAAGAAATTTTTTTTGTATTCTGTACAAAAAACAAAAAAAAAAATCATTAATAATTATATTAAGTAATTGTATATATATATTTTTAAACTATTGGTGCTGTTATATATTTTAGTTTTACTAATACTAAAAATATAGAATTTAAAATTTTTTGAAAAAAAAAAAAATCAAAAGGTTTTCTATTTTTTTTTTTTTTTTTTTTTTTTACAAAAAATTGTAACAAAGTACGAATATATGTTTCTTATTTATTTTAGTTTATTTTTAGTTTTTTATTTTTATTTTTTTTTTATTTCCTTTTATATTTAATTTTAATTAAAACTATTATATAAATAATAAAGTCGTTCCTATGATGAGTGACGATTTATTGAAAAATATGGATTTGAATGTCCTAAACTACCAGATGATTGATTTCCATCGTCTTTTGGTTGTTTTAAATTTCTATGATATATGCTTTTATGATTTCTTAAACTATTTAATGAACTGTATACACGTTTACATATATTACAAACAGGTTCTCTAGTCGGTCTCATATGAACATTTTGTATATGTCGTTTTAATCTTGTTAATGATGATAAATTTTTATTGCATGGATCACAACGAAAATCTTCACCAGAACCTGGTGTTAAATTATTACTATTATTCATAATATTATTAATATTACTGCTACCACTGCCAGCACTACCGCTACCATTATTCGAACCAATAATTGAATTTCCTGATTGTACAGCTGTTGTTACTGCTTGTTGATTTGCTGATGCCATTGCCATAGCAGCAGCAGCTGCTGCAACAGCATTACTTGCTGATAATAACATTGATTGTTGTTGTTGTTGTTGCTGCTGCTGTTGTTGTTGTTGTTGATTTGAATGTGAAGTACTACCACTAATTGGACCACTTGATGAACTACCTATTCCACAAAGTGGTGATGATGATGAAAATGCTGGTAAATTTAATCCACTTATTCCAGTTGATGATGATGATGGAGCTGTTGTTGTAATGAATTGAAGTTGTTTTTTTGATGATGTGTTGTGAAATGTTGTATTATTAGTCGTCAGTTTACCTGACGACAGAGGCAAAATAAAACGTCGCATTAGCCCAAATTAAATTATTTGGTTTTTATTTTTTATTTTTTTTTTTTTTTAATTTTTATGTATATAATTTGTATATATATAAATTTTTTTTTTTTTGGAAATTTTTATTTTTATTTTGTTAAAAAAGTAAATTATTAAAAAAAAAAAAAAAAATGGTGACTAAAAATTAATAAAATGTATAAAGAAGTATAATATATGAAAAAAAAATATTTTACTATTTAATTGGATAAAGTTGAATAAATAAAATTAATATATAAAGGAAGAATAATTAAAATCTATAGATAAGTTTTTGTAAAAGTAGAAAATAAGTTAAAGTTTTTTTTTTTTTTTTTAAATAAAGATAAAAGTTAAGAAAGATAAAAGCAATATTTAAGTAAAAATAAATATAGGTAGGTATTGTTTAAATAAATAAAGATATAAATTTTGATAGTATAATTTCAACTTTAAAATTCCAATTATTTTTATTTATATATTAATTTTTTTTTTTTTATTTTATTAATTTTTAATCATTCATTCTATTAATAATTATTATTATATGTAAAAATTGAGTAAAAAAAAATTTTTTCAAAAATTGTTTTTGTTATATATATTTTTTTTTTTTTTTGGTTTTATTTATTATATATTGTATTAAAAAAAATGTGTTTCAACACCATCACCAACAAGTGTTTTGTTTCATTAAAAAAAAAAAAAAATATATATATATATATATATATACTATATAAAATTATTTTACCTAATTTATCAAACTATATATATATATATATATATGTATATGTATAATTAAATTTAAATAAAATTTTTATAGGTTTTAGGAACATATATTTTGTTTTCGTTAATCCAAAAATATTCAAAGACATAAACCAAAATTTTTCAAAAATAATAAATTAAATAAAATATTAATGGAATAAATAAATAAATAAAATATAATAAAATAAATGGTTATTTTTTAACTATACTTTGGTAAAAAAAAGCTTTTTGAAAGAATTTTGCCATTTTTAATTTTTGTTAAAAAAAAATTGATATGAAAATGGAATGCAAATCTCGAAAGATAAAATAAAATAAGTGATAAATTAAAAAAAAAAATTTATATAATATAAAATTTATAAAAATGGCAATAAAATTTTGGTCAGCAAAATTTTATATTATAATGTTTCGTGAACGTGAATGTCAAAATATTATTATATTAATTTCATATATAAAAAAAATTTATACTATATAAATATTAATTATTATTAATTATATTTTTAATAAATTTTCTAATTTTTTTTTGAATGTTTTTTTAAATTTTTATATTTTAGATCCTAAAAATGGTTTTAATTATATCAAACATTTTTTGTTTATTATAATATTATATACAATCAGTTTTAATTTTAAATAATTTTTAAATTTATATAATTTATTCCAAATTTTTTATTTAATTTATTTGTTGATCAGATTTTATATAAATTTTTATTTTATTTATTTAATTATTTTATTTAATTTTTTTTTTTTTGTTTTTGACAATTTCGTATAAACAAAAATTGTTTGTTTAATTTTTAATTAATTTTAAATGTACATATATACTAAATACAAATATATATATATATTTTTTTTTAGAAAAATAATAAAAAAAAAAAAAATGTGCTCCCTAAAACCAATAAATTGAAATTTATTTTTGTACTAAAATTTTTTTATTTTTTTTATTTAATAATATTTTTGCAAGTTTTTTATTGCTTTTATATTTTCAAATAGTTTAGAAAATATATTTATTTAATATGTAAAACAAAAAAACAAAAAAACAAAAAAATTCTTTTAAACCCGTAAAATTAAATAATAAATCGATTGTACTTTTAAGAATTATTTTAATAATTGAGCCAAAATGCAGTAAAAGTACAGAAAGAGCTTATATAAGTTTCATTATAATTTTTAATTAAAAAACATTAAAATTAATATTAATTAATATTAATTAAAACACTAAATGATATTAATTTCGATAAAGAAAATATCACTGTTTTCCTAAATTTATCATTTTTCGAAATAAATATATTTTCTACTAATTTGTTAATTTTTTTTTTTTTTTTTGTTTAAAAATATTATAACGTATGTAATTCCTTAATCTTTATTAAATTAATAATATTGTATATTAAAAAAATAAAAAAAAAAAAAAAAAAATACATATACTTATTATAAAACCTAATTAAAAGCCAATAATTTTTTCTTTAATTTTAATTTTCTTAATTACATAATATTATATTATATTTCTTTAATAAACAATTTCTACTAAAAAAATCAATCCAATATGTACAAAGAAAACAACGAATAAAATATATGGGTAAGTATAAAATATTATTAATTTTATTGAAAATAAAAAAAAAAAAAAAGTCATAATTTTTTTTTTTTTTTATATCGATATGTATAAAATTTTTTTAGTTAGATTATTAATATTTATATGTATATATATTTTTATATAATAGCAATATGAAAATAAATAAAATACTAATATATTTTTTGTTTTTGTTTTTTAAATTTATATAATATACATATATTATGTATATATTATAGCATATTCAAAATTTATTTTAAATATTGTTGTTGCACACCCAAATTTAATGTTACATAAATATTGCATATATATATAAGTTAGAGCAAATATATAAAATATGTATAAACAAATATATAGTAAAAATATATATTTTGTGTATATATGTGTATATTATGATTAACATAATTAATTTGTCCTTTTAATCGTTTTAATATAAATATTATAACGGTATAGTGTATATTAATATATAATAAGTAAAAATAAACCTTGTTAAAAAAAAAAAATTAAAAAAAAGAAATGCACACACACTAAAAAAAAAAAAAAAAATCATAAATTACAAAAAAAAAATTTAAAAGACGCTTACAAAAATTATACAATTACGAAAATAATAATAAAAAAATAAAAATAAATAATTTAAAATAAATATTGTTTTTTTTTTTAAAATTTTGAATTACTTCAATTTGTACTTAAATAAAAGCGTTCTTCTATTAGAGTAACGTTTTTTTTTCTTTTTTTTTTTTTTTACTTACATATACATATATGACAAACATATATATATTTAAAGCATTCAAAATTAAGTATGTATAATAAATTTAATTTTGGTTGTCTGTCAACGCGCTTTGCTTCCATGATATCTCTCAAAAAAAAAACCGCTATTTTTCTAAATGTCAAAATAAGTGTTCCGTTCAATTGTTATTTAATGACATTAATAATTTGACGCTTTTATTTAAGCACTATAAATATAATATAATATAAACCATTTTATATGTATATGTATATATGTACATATATTAAAATATTCTTGAAATAAAATTAATTAATAAAACAAAATAATTAGTTAAAAAAGCAAACGAACTGATATATAAAATTAATAACAAACATTTAAAAAAATAAATTAATGAACACAAAATAATTTTAGTTATACATAATATATTTTTATTTATTTTTTTTTTTTATTTTTTGGTTAATTGCAATTTAATGTGCCGAGCATTATTGCGATTGCACATTTATATACATAAACACATATAAATAATCATGTATAATGTTTTTTTTGTTTTTTTTTTTTTTAAATATATGTGTCTATGTTTTTATATATAATATATTTATATATGATTGTATTATTATTATTAATAATAATATTATTATATGTATGTAATATTAAGTGTTGATGTTAATTAGCAAATTATGTTGTGTATCGTTAATTAAATAATTAATACAAAAAAAAAAAAAAAAAAATAAAAAAAAAAATGTGTATATATGTAAATATGTATTTATTAATATATAATAAAAATTAAATTAATAAAACAAACAAAAATAAAATATAAAATGGCGTCGAAGTGTTATTTGGACTAATATATAAATTATAATAGTTTTTATTAATGTATATATATATAAGTATGTATTGGGGTCTCTAATTATTATTGTATATATATGGATATTAGGTGTATTAAATTAATTTAAATAAGCCAATTAGTTAAAATTAGTGTTTTTTTTTTTTTTTTTAAATAATTATTAATTTATTATTTTAATTTAAAATTAATAATTTCAATAATTTATTATAAATTTTTATTTTTTTGAATTTCGTTCGTTGTTTTTATAATTTCGTAGATAGTGCACACTCTGTTTTGTATTCGTACAGAAATTATTAATAAATATTGTGTTTTTTCTAAAAGATTTTTTAATCAAAATAAAACAAAAAAAAAACTTGAATATTTTGTTTTTTTTTTAAATTTTGTAAATAATAATTTATATTAAATTTGAAAATGAAGATTTTTTATTTTTATATATGGATAATTTTGTTCTTTTTTTTTGCTTTGTTATTATTTTTAATAAAAAATCCTATAATTTCTTTTTTTAATAAAAAAAAAAAAATATTGCAATTATTTTCAGTTTTTTAAAATCATAATATTATATATATCCTGAAAAAAAAAAAACATTATTGCTTTTTTTTGTTGTTTTTTTTTTTTTTCTCCAAATTGAAAAATAAAAAATATTAAATAAAATATTTTTTTTCTTTTTTTATTTTTTTAAATAGGTACACATAGGTAAAATATTGAAAAAAAAACAAAAAACTGAAAATGAAATGCGAAAAAAAATACACATTTAAATATATTTTTATTGACTTTGCTTTTTTTTTTTTTTTGGTAAAAAAACAAGAAATCAAAAAACATCATATAGATATATATATAATGAAATCACAATAATGAAAATGAAAACAACATATTATTATGGTGGTTATAAAACAAAAAGAGAAAAAAAACGTACAAAAAATACACGTAAGATTTCATAAAAAAAAAAAAAAAAAAATAGTAATACATATAGCTGGTATAATATAATTTAATGAATGAAAGATAAAATAAAAATTAAAAAAAAAAAAAATTAAAAAAAAATATTGAAAAAGTTTATTTAAAAGGAGTAAAGCAAATTTATCAATAAAAAAAAAAATTAATAAGTGTAATATTAATTAGAACAATGAATGTATATTTAAAGAAAAAATTAAATAAAAAACAATAATAAAATATTGTTTGGAAAATTTATTGTGATATAAAATTTAAAAGAAAAATAAAAAAAGAAATTAATAAAAAAAAAAAATCAATATTCTGGAAAAAAATTTTTTTTTCTTTTATTTTTTTTATATAGAACGAAAAAATAAAATATAAAATGGGTATAAAAATGATATATTATGAATTTTAAAATAAAAAAAAAAAATTAATAATTATTTATATGAATTAATAATATTTTATTAATTAATTTTAATTTGATTTATAATATAAAAAAAACACACATACACGACGATAAATATGTATATATATATATTAATTAATTATTGTAAAGTTAAATAATAACAGAAAAAGACAAAAAAAAAAAAAAAAAAAAAAACAAAAAAAAAAGAAAAATATTTTCAAGGATTATATTGAATTCTATTTATTGTAAAATAATAACTATGAAAATAAATTTATAATTCAAAAATAATACGAGAATTATATAAATAGGTTATATAAATTCATTAATAAAGATTAAATTTCTTTTATTTTTGAGTATATATATGTATATATTTTTAAAAAGTCAAATCACCCAAAATTATTTAATTTAAATAAAATTGTATTATCAAAATAAAATATAAATTAATTATTTTCGAATTTAATTTGCGTATAATTATTGTTGTTGTGAAAAAGCAAAAAAAAAAAAAAAAAAAATCTGCAATAGAATTTAATATAATCCCCATGTCAATATAATTTTTCTTTTTAGATAGTATATATAAATATATATATATACACACATATATAAATTAAAAAAAAATGTATATATATATTTTAAATTTCAATATTATGTGTATATATATATGTATATATAAATATATTAATAAAAACAAATACTGTGTTTTTTTTTTTTTTTTTTTAATAAATACGAATACAAAATTAGCACACAAATCAAAAAAAAAAACCAATTCACGGAAAATATATATTATGTATTATTTAAAAAAAAAAAAATAATTTATTATTATTATAATTTATTTTTTAATTTTGTTTTAAAATGTTTTCTAAAGCTTTGTGTTTTTTTTTTTTTCTTTTGAAAAAAAAAAAAAAATATTAAAAAAAAATTTTCATATATAAAAATTTTATAAATACACAAATTTTGATTAGCGAAAAAATTACACAACGAAAAAAAAAAAAAAAAAAAAAACCTATTGTATATTTTTAGGAGCGAAATAAGGTTTAATGTATTTTTATTTTATTTTTTGTTTTTTTTTGTTTGCTACGTATTATTGAAGGGTGGTATGTTTAAAAAAAAAAAAAAAAAAACAAAACAAAAAAAAAATGTTTTCATAATTTAGTAAATTTTATTAACCTACTAAATTCTTGTTTTTTTTTTTTTTTTTTTTTTGAGTACATACTTAATATAGGTGTTTTTGAATTAAAAATTTTAGAATTACGAGTATATAATGACATTATTTTTTTTTTTTTTTTTTAAAATATACAAAATTATATTTTTATACAATTTAATTTTTAAAATTTTTATTTATTTATTTATTTGTCATATATTTAAAATTAAAATATACTATAATGTAATGGTATATTAGATTAATATGAAGGAAATATGGGAATAGAAAATTGGAATCGCTAAAGCAAAATATATCTCAGCAACATGTTGATAAAAAAAAAAAGCAAATCCAACTATGAGTTGAAGAACATTAAGAACAGGTACATAATACACGTATATATTATGAATCTAATAATGAGCAACTTTTAATGATTAATGATTATAAAACCAAGAATTTTCAAAAAAACATATTTTAATTAAAATTAGAATTAAAATATATTCCATAATAAGTTTTGGTTAAAGAGAACATAAATAGATATATTGAATAAAATAAATTTATAATAATATAAAAATTAAAAAAAATCGTTAGAAATATTTCTTATAAAAAATTTTGGAAAAAATCTAGTTAAATTTTCGTCAATTTTAAGGTAACTCTATATTATTAAGAAAAGTTATTAATAGAAATAAAAGTATAACTTTGGAGCTTTAATTTTTGTATATTAGTTGAAAAAAATTTGGACAGGTGTTTAAAAATAAAGAATTTACAGTTGACGCCTTACAACTCTTAAACGATGGCGATATAAAAATATTTTCTGAAATTACTCGTATACCTTTTTCCAAACATCTAATGACCTTCAAAATTTCAAGTTTCTAACTTAAACCGTTTAGAAGATATGGGGATAAAAATTTTGTTTTCTTTAGCGGTACATTAAAATACCGTATATAGCAAAAGTGGCGAGGTGCCAAAACTTTCGGAATGAAAAGTTCCCCGAAGATTTATAACTCTGATGACTGAGCCAAAAGTTCTCTAAAAAATAAGACATAATTCCCCATAAAATTATGTATTATATTCGTGCGTGCGATATTCTTTAGAACTTAGGAGGAGTTTTAAAGTTGGTTACAAAATCAAGGTTGCCCTTGAAAAAAGGGAATATACTCTGATTTCGTATCTAACTCTATAATCCTTCCTAGTTTCAACTATGTGAGATTCTATATTAGGATCGATTGTAAAGTTGATTAGAAAATCAAGGTTACTCATTTTTCCAGAGTATTGATTTATTTATTCTGGATACAGCAAATACCTTGATTTTGTATCCAATTCTAAAATCTAATCATTGTGGAAAAAGGGAATATCCTAATTTCGTATCCAACACTAAAATCTTATCAAAAAAATATTCAAATCAATAATTATACTTTTATAAATTTTGGAAATAATTGATTGTTTTAATACTAAATTATAAATATTTCAGTTTATGAGTAAATAGTTTCCAAATTGAAGATATACCTATAACAACTTAAATATAGAGTTTCTGCGAACTGTAGGGGGGCTGTAGCCCTAGTAACGAGTGGAGCTACAGAAAAAAGTTATTCTATAAAATTATTTTTTTCTGCATTTATAATATGTAATTTTTCATGTTTTCATGACGGGCAGACACGTAGACAGACGAACAGAGTAAAATTAATAGGCATATTATTCTTTTTGCATTTTTTGAAAATGTACTAAAAAGGATATGGTCAACAATTGGGTTGGGTAACAGTTCTTAAGAGTACGTTTAACAAATAACCCTTGTTTTCATTGTTATTATCAAATTATCATTATTATTAATAAACAAGGTAGAATGTAAACCAACGGTTTTTAAAAGCGCACATTTCCAAAACTCAATACAAATTGTTTAGAAGTGTGACTTACACAAAAATTTGAAAACTTCATGTAATAAGAAAAAACTTGAAAATAGGACATTTTTGAGATTTTGAGGGGCCGTAAGTCCGGAATCCTATATAACTAAGAAAAACCGTTAACATACGTAAAAATATATTATTGAAGCTTTAATTTTTATGCTTGCCGAAGAAAAGTTTTTACAGGTGCCTAAGTTACAGGTGTCTAAAAATAGCAAATTTTCAATTTTTGAGGCGTAATAACTCTTAAAGAGGGGGCGTTACCAAAAAATTTTCTGAGGAAACTTATACTAATTCTAAAAGTTCTTTCTTGTCTCAAAATTTCAGGTTCGTATCTAAAGGGGTGCCGGAGTTATGAAAAAAGAAATTTCATGCAAAATGTGGTTTTCACATAACGGTAAATTTAAATCGTAAATTACAAAATATTACATAATTTTGATATTGTTTTATATAGATAATAAAATTTTCGATCTTCTACCGGTTTTAGATTGCAAAACTATTACGCAAAGCCCGAGATATATACATCTGAAAATGGAGCTTTTTTACAATTTTGAAGAGCTGCAGCTTTGGAACCCTTTACAACTAAAATAAACCTTTCACACACGTAAAAATATATTATTGTAGCTTTCATTTTCATGTCTTGCCGAAGAAAAATGTTTACAGGTGCCTAAGTTACAGGTGTTTAAAAATAGCAAATTTTCAATTTTTGAGGCGTAATAACTCTTAAAGAGGGGGCGTTACCAAAAAATTTTCTGAGGAAACTTATACTAATTCTAAAAGTTCTTTCTTGTCTCAAAATTTCAGGTTCCTATCTAAAGGGGTGCCGGAGTTATGAAAAAAGAAATTTCATGCAAAATGTGGTTTTCACATAACGGTAAATTTAAATCATAAATTACATAATATTACATAATTTTGATATTGTTTCATATAGATAATAAAATTTTCGATCTTCTGCCGGTTTTAGATTGCAAAACTATTACGCAGAGCCCGAGATATATACATCTGAAAATGGGGCTTTTTTACAATTTTGAAGAGCTGCAACTTTGGAACCCTTTACAATTAAAATAAACCTTTCACACACGTAAAAATATATTATTGTAGCTTTAATATTTACATCTTGCAGAAGTAAAATGTGTGCAGGTTCCTAAGTTACAGGTGTTTAAAAATAGCAAATTTTCAATTTTTAAGCCCTAATAGCTCATAAACAGGGGGTGGTCCGAAAAAATTTTCTGAGGAAACTTATACTAATTCTAAAAGTTCTTTCTTGCCTCAAAATTTCAAGCTTGTATCTAGAAGCGTGCCGGAGTTATGAAAGTAGAAAAATCATGCAAAATTTGGTTTTCACATAACGGTAAATTTAAATACTAAATTTAAAAAAATTGTATAATTTTGATATTAATTTACAAAGATAAAAGAAATACCTGTCGAATGACGTTTTCAGATTGAAAAAATCTTAAGCAGAACATAAGATATATGCATTTAAAAATAGGGCTTTTTCAAAGTTTGAGGGGGTGTAGCTCCGTAATGGGGGGGGCTACATGAAAAAGTTGTTCCACAAAATTATTTTTTTTATAAGACCTACCTATGGTTAAAATTTTTTTTCTCTATCTTTAACGGTGTAGAAGTTTTGTAAACAGACGGACGGACGGACGGACGGACGGACAGAGTGAAACTAATAAGCACATTTTTTCAAAATTTTTTTGGAAATGTGCTAAAAACAGATATTAAATTTAAGTAACAGTTATTAAATAAATATAGGTACTTTAAGTTTTCTTTGTTAAACCAAAATAATTAACCTATATGGGATGTAAATTAAAAAAAAAAAAAAAAAAAGAAATAATTTCATTTCTATTAACCTTTCCTTTTTTTCGAATTCATAAAAACTTTTGTTCGTCTTTTCAAAATACTTTTAAATACTTTATAAACATTTATTTTTTTCTATTACATATTTTGAAATTGATAATGTGATGACATTTATTATTATTATTTGTAAAATTTAAGAATTAATTGTGCAAAAGTACAAATAAAAAACAAAAAAAAAAAACAAAAGGAGTTGGGGGTTATTTTAACCCTTTTCTTTTATAATTTTATTCATTCTATTTCAATCTAGTTCTTTAACAAAAGGGAATTTAAAGTACATATTTATATATGTATCTATATATAGTAATAAACATTATAAGTATCTTATATATATCTTATATATATATATATATATATATATATACATAAATATTAGTTTATATTTTAATTTTATAACTCTTTTATAAAATACTTATGTTTTTCTAAAATTTATTTTAAAATAGGTATGAAAAATCAAAAAAGTTTTTTTTTTTTTCTTTCATTTAATTTTGTTTGTTTTAACTTTTAAATACTTTTTGATGAGATTACATAATACATATTATGTGTATAATGTACATAATTAATTCTTCTATGTTTAGATTTTTATATGTTTATTGCTTTGATTGTTAAAATTTTTCAAATTAAAATAAAAAAAAAAGAAGAAAAAAGTTTTTATGTTCATATTACCTATACCTATATTGCCTAAAATTTTCAATTTTACAGGTTTTTAACCAAACCACAAAATTGCTTGCGGGTAAACAATAAAAGTTTTTTTTTTTTAATATCTATGTTATAAAAATCTTATATAATATATACATAATAATATTATATTGTATAAACTTGTATATTATATCCTTTTCTAAGATTCAAATTTTAACTACATATTCAAATTCCTCACAGTAAAAAACCATACATAAAAAAAAAACAAAAAAAAAAAAAAATAACAAAAAATAGGAAAACTCTAATCAAAATAACTGAGATTTTTAGAAAATAAACTTTTTTTTTTGTTAATAGTGTTAAATAAATGTTTTTTTTTTTTTTTTTCTCAAAAATAGAAGAAAAATCAAAATAAAAAGAAAAATCTAAAAAAATTTTGAAAATACTTTTTTTTTTTTTTTGTGTTACCATAGAGTTAATTTTTAATTGAGGTGTTAAAAAACACAAGAACTATAATGTTAAAGGGTATATTATATTTTAAGGGTATATTATTATTATTTTTAATATAAAATTTTATTATTTAAACACATATGAAGTGTGGGAAAAAAAAACACAAAAGTTTTTGTTTGTTTTGTTTTTTTAAAAAGTTTTTATTTTAAATATTTCTCGCACTTGAAAGATGATTAAAATGAACACATGTAATATGATAATATAAATGTATCTATTATTTTAATATTTATACCTATATACATGTATATATATATAGGTATAAACTTTTAATATAACAGGAATTAAAACGATATTTCGAAATTTTTTTTTACCATAAATACATTAGTTCGAAATTTTGAAATTTTTATATTTATGGAAAATTTAGTTTTATTTTCATGTTGTGTTTCTTTTTCTGAGTGTAGGTTTAAGTTTTGGAAAAATATATGCATATATATTCTTTTTGAATTTTCCTTTTCTTTTATTATTAAAACGTCAAAACGTCAAATAATATATATACGTATTTGTTTTTAAAATTTTTTGTTTTTGTGTTTTGTATTAAAACGAAAGAAAAAACTTAATAGGTATATACTATGTACTTAATTTCTTAATTTGAAATTGAAAATAATCGTCTAGTAAAGATAAAACCACAATTCCGACCATCGACGAAAAATTGATGACAAAAAAATTAAAACATATGGGTTGAATTTGTCACATTATTGTGACGATTGTCGCCCAACTAATAGTTCTATTTTTGTATTTTCTCGCTGTTGTCGAGTTTGACAGCATTTTGATTTGTACTTTAAATGTCAAAAAACATACCTTAAGTGCTCATTGTTTTGGAGTCCTTTTATTAAGTTGTTCTTGTATTTTCGAATTTGTTTTATTTTCATTCATTTTTATATTTTTTCATATTTTTCTAGATAAATATTGTATAGATTGGAAAACTGTGATGGGTTTTTAGTCGATTTTGAAAGGATATATAAAACAAAAAAAAAAAAATTTGTCAGAATAAAAACTGGGTTAAACTTAACCATTACAATATTATATTTTTGTTTAAAAATGTTTAAATATGTTTTTCATGTACCATAGAATATCGAGAAAGTATTTAAGATTTTATCATTTTATATAAAATATTAGGCAATAGTAAAATCTTTTTAAAAAAATAACAATATAGAATTTATATACAAAATTTTTATTTAATGTAGTAATAAATTTACTTAAAAATAACAACCATATTAAATAAAACGATTTATTTTGAAATATAATAAAGTATATAACAGTAAAAATGTACAATTTTCCATATATGTAAGTACATATAAAACATATTATATATGTTTGGTGAGGTATAAATTATTATGATGTGTGAAAAATTTGTTGTTGTTTTTCACAAGTTGAAAATTAAGTAATTATTAGTTAAATTAAAATTATATTATGGTAATTGGATGGGAAATTTTTTGATTTCCCTTTTTTTGTATTATTTTTTTGTTCGACTTTTATTGCTTTTTTTTTTTTGTTCCGGAAGCTTTTCAATTTATAAACTTTATCTTTTTTGTTTTTAGAGGGGGGAAGGGGGACGGTAAAAATAATAGAATATTTGGGGAATTTAATAAATATATATATACATAGGTAGATATTATAATATAGGTATATTATATTAGAGATATTATCTTTGAATACAATAATGTTTGTTCATACATAATATACATATATATATGGATATATTAATACATATAATGTATGTATATTGAAATATGTATGGTAATAATATTTAACTTTAAGAAGTTTTAATGAAAAGTTGTATATATATATATAATATTATACTTCTTGTTTAATTGTTCAGAAGTAATTGATTGTAATTTTAAGTTATTTTATATATTTTAAATGTTTTATTAAATTTATTTATAATTTAATTTAATTTTAAATTGTTAAAATAAGTTTAAGAAGTTGGATGTTTAAAATTCAAATAATCATATAAAAATTCTATGTATACTTAATACGTATTTTTAGATTTAGATTGTAAAATATATTTTTTATTTGGTAAATATATTTAACCGATTCAATAAATATAATATATACAGAATTTTTCTATCTTTCAGAAACTGAAAAAATCATATGAGCACTTAATAGCGTACGATTTATTATGAAATTCAAAAGCTTGAAAGAAAGAATAATAATTATATTAAATTGAATTAAATGCTGGTCAAATATTGGTCAGAGATTAAAAATACTGGTCAAAAACTGAACTAAAAATACTGGTCAAATACTGATCAGAGCATAAAATGCCTGTCAAATACTGGTCAGAGATAAAAATGCTGGTCAAATACTGATCAGAGCTAAAAAATACTGATCAAAAATAGAACTAAAAATTCTGGTCAAAAATAGAGCTAAAAATACTGGTCAAAAATAGAGCTAAAAATACTGGTCAAATACTGATCAGAGAGAAAATATCCGGTCAAATAATGATCAGAGCTAAAAAATATGGATCAAAGATAAAAATACTTGTCAAATATTGATCGCAGAGCAAAAAATACTAATCAAATACTTGTCAGAGCTAAAAATACTGGTCAAAAACAGAGCTAAAAATATTGGTCAAATACTGATCGCAGAGCTAAAAAATACTGATCAAATACTGATCAAAGATAAAAATATTTGTCAAATATTGATCACAGAGCTAAAAATACTGGTCAAATACTGGTCAAAGCTTAAAATACTGGTTAAATACTGGTTAGAGATAAAAAAAAATAAATTAAATTTAAAATCAAACAATAAAACACAAAACGTAATGCAAAATGGCCCTTTTAATATTTTTATGTTATAAACAATTTGATGAATTTATAACTTTTGTATTGAAATTTAATAAAATTTTGGATCATTTAATTTTTTAAGATATTTTTTTTTTGGATAAACACTAATCCTAAAATAGGATATTTTAAAGTATAGAGAAAGATAGATGTTAAAGATAAATATAAAGATTAAAAGTTGCTTTGAATTACTTTAACTTAAAAAAGAATAATTTAGAATAATTTTTCTATAACTAACAACTTAAATAATATTATGTCACAAAGTGTCAATCTAATCAAACAAAAAACTATATTTTTTAAATTTTATATATTTCATAAAAAAAAAAAAAAAAAAAATCTGTAAGATAATTGTAGAATTTTCTAATGGTTATCTATTATAAATCTATTCAAATTAATTATAGTTACTTATATTTTGGTATATAGATATTTTTAATCTATATAATAAACAATAATTATAGATACTATTTTAATCTATAAATAAAATTTAATTTTAAAGTAATAAGACAAATAATTTATTTTTGAATATTTTATAATATAGTGAATGTTTTGTATTTATAATGTCAAAATAATTCTAAAATTTTTAATATATGTATATATTATGTATGTATATACATTATTAATAAATATTTTGAAAATTATTAATTTTTAATTTTGAAAAATAAATTTCACATAAAAAAAAAATATATATATATATATATATATATTTATTTATGTTTATGAAAATTTGAATCCAATTGAAATAAATTTATACTAATTTATTAAGCATGTATATATAATATGTTTTTTTTTTTTTGAAATAAAATATTTATATGTTTAATGTGAAATTTTTATTTTATTTTATTTTTTTATTTTTGTTTTAGTTTTTAGGGCAGAATTTTAAATTCAGAATTCTAATATAAATGGTATTGCAAAATGCAAATTATTTAAAAAAAAAAAAAAAAAAAAATGTTAATTAATTCGCGTTTATTTTTTGTTTTTTTTTTTTTCAATTAAGAACGTAGAATTTTTTTTTTTTGTTTTAAATATGAGGGGTGGGGGGAGGGATCTACTTTCTTATTTGAGTGTTCTTTTTTTTTTTTTTTTTTTTTAATATTATCTACTAGATGTTATTTGGATTAATCATTAAACCATTTAAAAAAAAAAAAAAAAATTGTATAGCGTGTTTACATATACTAAATAATTTTTTTTTTTTTTTTACTCATTAATTATTTTTAAATTATGTTTTTGTTCTTTTTTTTCTTTTAATAATAATTTTTTTTTTGTTTATTAATTATTATATAATAACGTAGATTAAAAAGTTAATATAAAATAAAATATATATATATGTATATTATAATAATATTTAAGTAAAAAAAAAAAAAATAAATAAAATATAAAAAAAATTCTTACCTTGTGGGGAAATTGCTGCTTCTGCTGCTGATTGTAAATGTGAATTAAAACCTAAAAATTAAAAAAAAAAAAATTTTATTCTTTTAGATATTTTAAAATGCAAAAAAAAAAAAAAAAAAACCAAAATTTAAAGAAAATCTTCCTTTAAATTTCTAATATTATGGTTTTAAAAACAAAAAAAAACAAAATAAAAATAATGTTTAAGAAATGAGATAACTCAGGTCAATCAAGAATAGATTGTGAAATTGTCCCAAAAAAATAAAAAAATGGCAAGTAAGCCAAATGCTATATATAGCAAAAGAAAAGAAATGGAATTGGATTTGAGATATGATGAGATGAAATGAGATGAAAAGAAAGATGAACAATTTGTTATTGATCTATGTTCCTCATTTCTTTATTTCCAATAAAAATTACTTCAGAATAATTTATAGTCTAATTGTTATATTAAAAATGAAGAATGAAGAAGATACACTCTCCTTTATTGGATTTCAGAACTTTGATGAATTTTTCAAAAGGCAATATTTTAGAATGTAAGTAACATATTTAATAAGATAAAAACGTCTTATTTATTTTCATTTCAATTTTATTATACTTTCATTATGGACCCTGTAGCTGCTGTGTAAGTATATTTTATCGTAACATCTAAATTACGAAAAATTCGTATGGGATACAAAATTTCTTGATTCCAAAACAAAAACAAAAAAATCATGATTCTAAATATGCATAATATATTTGTATGTATGTTATAATATTAATACAGATTTTGTAATAGAAAAATCATATCCAAATATGTACTTGTATTCAAAACTTAGAGGAAATGTCATAATACGTAGTGTGTCGCTGAAAACTATACTAAATTATAATTATAGATTTTATTATTTAGGACCTTTAAACTTTAATATATTAACCTTCAAATACAATATTGGCATCAGATTATTGATTTATTGTAAATTTTTAATTGTATTACACAAAAGTAAATAATAAAATTAAAAAAAATTTATTATATATTTTTTTATATACTTCGTATATAAATTTTAAAATTATAAAAATAATAAAAAAATTTGAATTCTTAAAAATAAAAAATAAGATATAGCTTACCTGCTAATGCAGCTGGATCTAATGCAGCCATAGAAAAATTAAATGATCCAGGTGTTGTAAATAATTTTGATTCAGCAGGTGACATTAAAAAAGGCGGCTGATGATGTGAGTGAATACTGTTTTCTATTTCGTCATCATTTACTGAACTAAAATTATAAAAATAAAACCATTTTTAATTTTTTTTTTTTATGTACATATAATATATACGTATATGTGATTATATTTCAAGGTAAATTTTAGATTCAGTATTCACATTAATTGATAATTGCTAAAAAAAAAAGAACAAAAAAAAAAAAAACTAAAATATTTGAAAAGTGAAACAGAAAAAAAAAACATATTTTTTTTTTTGAAAGGAAGTGTTAAAAATATCAAATTTATAGTTTTGAACGGATATATCAATATCCTTTATTTTATTTTTTTTTTGTTTATATTAGAATTTTGAAATTTGAGTATTTTCCTTATTTTTTATATAGTTTCATTTTCTGTTTTAAAATGGGGCAAAAAATCAATACAAAATTACAAAATTATTTAATTTTATACCTTAAAGATCCTTTGCCAATATCACCACTACTTGAACGATTTGCATCATGTTCACCGGTCGAATCATTACTGTGTTCATCATGTACTGGATTATTATTTGAGCATACTAATTCCATTGGTTCTGATTTAACATCATCGTTATTTATTCTGGCTGGTGGTGAATGACTTAAACTATCTTTATCATTTATTGGTATACCATTACCGGTTGGACCATTTCCTGAAGAATTTCGAAAATATAAATTATTTAAAAAAAAAAAAAAATCAAATTAATTTTTTTAGTTTTGAAAAAATAAGTAATTATATATAAAGTATCTACTAATAAAGCTGTAAATAATTTTTATTATTTTAAGAGTTCTTACAAATAAATTTCCCAAAATGAAAACTTTTATTATTAATTTTAGTTTTTTAAATCATTACATAGGTATTTCATAAAAAATCAAAAAAAAAAAAATAAAATGATACTAAAGATTTTTTTAACTTTCACATATATATTAAGAAAAAAAGAAAATAATAATAAAAAAAATACAAACTACAAATTAGAAATTATTCCACCAAAACAAAATAAAAAAAAAATAAAAAAATAAAGAACAAAAAAAAAAAAAAGAAGCAATCTACACCCATATAATAACAATTACCATCATTTATCTCACTTTTATCATCCTTAATTGGTGGTGTATTATTATTATTATGTTTTATTGTTGAATAATCAGCTGCTGTTATTTGATCTCTTAAATTTGGATCTGGACTATTATTATTACTGCTAGAAATACCATTATCATTACTTGGTCTATGTCTCTTTTGTCCGCTACCCAATATTTCATTATCTGATTGTGATGAATTAGGTCGTTCACGTGTCATTGCTGCAACTGCTGCTCTTCTTAATAATTGATTAACATTTGTTAATGGTGAATGATGCATACTAGACAATGGATGTCCTGGTGGTGATACACCACAATTTGAAAATATTGGTGAATCATCTGGATGGGGTATTTTATCAAATGGATGTCGATGATTTAATGGTGTTCTTGGTGTAACATTATCAATATCTCTTTCTCTACCAATATCACCACGTCCACTAATATTATTACCAATACCAATACCAGTATTACAAACATCACGATTATTTTGACTATTATTGATAAGACCACTGCTAACACCAACACCACCACTAACACTTGAACGTCCATTATCAATATTATTTCCAGTACTATTACCACTACCAATTCCAGTATTTGGAAGATTTTGTTCTAACTGTAATTTAAAAATAAAAATATATTAAAAATAATTAAAAAATATACATATATTATTTGAAGATATATATACATATATATGTTTAAATATTATAATATACATATCAAAAAAAAAAAAAAAATTTTTTTTCATTTACATTTTGTGTTTCTTCAGCTTGTTTTTGTGTTAATCCTGAAACACGTAATACTTCAGCCGTTTTTAAAAATGAACTTAATGAACTTTGATGTACATTTACTTCACCATGATATATAAATTCGACTAAAGCATGTAAATCAGGATATGATACATCTTGAAGTACAATAACTGGATGTTTACATGGTGTACTCTAAAATTATAGAAATAAATTGAGAAAAAAAAAAATTTTTTTTATTAAATATATTTTTGTCTATTTATTTAATGATATTTACATATATATGAAGGTTTTATTAAAATTTGTTATTTTGAAGAATTTATTATCAAAAAGATGATTAAAATGATTATAAAAATGACTATACAGTATAATTTAAAATAATTTTGTCATAATATATAATATGATATACTAAAATGCATTTTAAATCTTCTTTTTATATACCTAACCATAGAAAATCAATTTTTTTTTAGATTTTTAAGTCATATATACATATGTATCTATAAAATTCTTATGTATATAAGTAAATATTTCACACAATAATATGCATATAAGATGCATCCAATATAAACCACAAAATATGAAATATATTAAAAAAAAAAGGCAATTTTTGTGCAATTTACCACTTAAAAAATTAACAGAGAATGTAAAAATTAAAAAAAAAAAAAAAAGAAAACAAAAAAAAAACGTCTTCTATTTGTCAATTTTATTTGTTAACATTTTTTATTTACAAAAATTTTTAATGGCGGACTGGTTTAGAATATTATGACTAATAAACAGGGCCACGTCATATAATTTTACTAAAATGTGTATATATAAAAAAAAAAAAAATTTCCCCTTTATCAGAAATATTTTTCATTTTTGTTTTTTTTTTTTTCAATATAAATATAAATAATATAATGTTGAATTACGGAAATGCTTTTCTAAATGTTTAAAAATTATATTAATAATATCTTATTATATATATATATATATATGGTATATAAAGGAGGTCATTCATTATAGTTATGGATAATATATTGTCATTGAATTGAAAATTTTAAGATTATTTTAATATGTTTTAAAAAGATTACTATATATATATATGTATGTATAATAATGTATATGTTACGGTTTAAGTAATGAATTGGTTATTATTAATAATAACCGGACATTATTAATAATAACCAATATAGAAAGGTCAAAGTGATTAATTTGAACAGAATTCATTAAATTTATCACATAAGCCGGTAATTATTAATAATTCCCACCCATCTTAGATAAATGTAATATTTTAAAATATTTAAATAAAAATATTTAATTAAGAAAATATTTTTCTTTCCTAAATTAAACATATTATTGAAGAATTAAAAAAATAATTCATATAAACAAATGGAAATTCCCGCTTTAGTCATAGCACAGACAAAGTATACCAAGAAAAGAAATAGTATTTATTACATTTACCAATCCATACAGGTAATTATTAATACTTACCGGTAAATATAATAATTTCTACTTATTATTCATATTTACCAAAATACTAGGATATTATTAATAATGACCGGTTATTATTAATAATATCCGGATTTATTATATTTACCGTAACATATATATACCGGCTGATCTTTCGATATTAATACAATAAATTAAAGTTCATGGATTATAATTTTATCTTAAATATATTATATAGAAATAGGTTACAATAAAGCAATATAAGAAATATTCTACGTCATATTCTTTTAAATTAAATTATAATATACATGTACATATACATATGTATATAATTATATGTTTTTTATAGACATGTAAGTACAATTTTCTTCTTAATTACAAATAAATGGTTTTGAAATTTTATATTGACTTATTTTATTATTTTTTTATGCCTTTTTTTGTTTTTTCGTTATTTAGCAATTCTTTTTAGAGAATCTTCTAAGCTAAAATATCATGCGTATTTTAAATGATTTTAAATTTTGTATATTATATACATATATATGTATTATTTATATACATAGACATAATATTAAAAATATTATAAATAATATGCCTTTTAATTTTAGTATATATGTATCTATATTATTTGTTATATACACATAAATATATATAAAATTATAATAAATTTTTAATCAGATGTGTATACGAGCTCATTTAAAAGAATGTTTGAATATATGTACATACGAGTATATCAATAGTATTGTAATGAATGTTCTTAGTTCACTGCTTCGGCATATTTCTTCTGAACTATTAAAAAACAAAAAAAGAAAATTTTCTCAACAAGGATTCACCTGTTTCAGAACAATTTTTCTGCAGAAGAAAAAAAATTTTGACAGCTGACAGAAATTAGTAAATGACATTTAAATTATTTTAAATTTTTGTTTATTTGATGAATCGAATAAAAAATTTTTCAAAAAATTATAGATGAAAAAGAATTTCGCACAAAACGTTAAAATTCCGAACAGAAAAAAAAACTTCCGAACTAAATTTGCAAAATGAGAGAGAGAATTCATATTTTTATATAATAAACATGCGCGGGAATGAGTGGGACTATACTATCCCAAGCGGTGAATCTGGCATATAAAGCTAAAAAAGTCCATGGGAAATAATTTTTTAATTGGGCTGCAGAACTTTTTGTAAAGAAATTCGCAACTAAAAATATTTGACTTATTATTTATTATAAATATTTAATAACAATTGTATAATTTACTTTTAAAAACCCGCTCATCTAACCCACTTCTTTCTATTAATACCGAATTCTTTTGAAAATTTCGACCCAATTCTTTTGAAAATTTTTGAGACAAGACTATGAGACATTGAGACAAGAGAGAATGAACGATTGGATTTATTTCATCTTCAAATCATTAATATATTAAATATTATTGAGATTAAAAAAAAAAAAATGTTTATAAAAGGCAAATAAAGCAAAAACTAAATACTTTAATATTAAAAATTGCTATGTTGCAAATGGTTACATTTTTTACTTTAACTGAAGACTTTTTTACCTTAAGTTAATATTTTTTATTTTAAGTAAAGATATTTTTACTGTAATTGCAAATTTTTTACTTTAAGTCAACACGTATTTACTTTAAGTGAAGAATTTTTACTTCAGTAATTTATATTATGTATATAAATATTTAATAAACATGTATTTTCGTAATATACATATACATACATACATATGTATTTTTAGGTATCTGATATTTATGTATCTATCATCTTCATTTCTTCAACTTAAGTAAAAAATATTCTGAACTTAAAGTAAAAATGTCTTCATTTAAAATAAAAATATCTTCACTTAAAGTAAAAAAAAGGTATTATAATGCACTCTAACTGCAAAGTTTAGTATAATGACGAAGGACAACGAATCATTGAAATTAGACGAAATAATCAGGATTTGAACAATGTTATAAGTTTTTTTTTATTAAAAATATAAGTATGTATGCATATCTTAATTTGATGGTCACATTTTCTAAAAATAATGTACATTATATTGTATTTATTAATTGTATATTGACTTGTATAAAGTGCGAATATACATATGTATGTTTTAATTTAATTTTATATACAAAAATTATAAATATATATCTAATATATAGATATAAATACATAGTATATGAAATATAAATACATATTTTTTTTTCGAGGACATGAATTAACTATACATGTTTTTTATTTTATTTTTTTATTTTTTGTGGATTTCTATTTATTTTGTTCATGTGTAAATATGTGTGAGTGTATGTATTTGAATGAATGTATTTCTGTTTTATGGAATTTTTTTTTTTTTTACTTTGTATATAAAAATAGATCTGTATATATATAAATTTATGTAAGAATATTTTTTCCTGAAAAGTCAAATGCTTTTTGTGCAAAAAAAAAAAAAAAAACGAGGCTAAATTGCAATGTGAAGTTTAATATATATATTTTTTTGTTGTTGTTGTTGTTTTTTTGCATTATATTTTATTATTTTAGAGTTGATTGCTTGTTAAAAAAAAACGAAACAAAAAAAAAAAAGAAAACTTGCACCGAAAATTGATACAAGAAACAGTGAAAACTTAAAAGAAACCATTTTTTTTTTTGCTTTTTATTTTTTTTTTTTAATTTTTATGGCCTCTATTGTCTGTCTGGTTTTAGCCGTATTTTTTTTTGTCTTCTACTGTTTCTCTCTTATTTGCCATTTGCAAATTTTTTTTTTATGAATTTGGTTTTTTCATTTAATTTATTTTTTTGCTCTTTTTTTGTTGTTTTTATTGTTGTTGTTGTTGTTGTTGCATTATTACCAAATTTAATGATATTGAAAGTAGGTTACTTGAAGTTGGATGTTTTCAAGGAAAAAGGAAACTTATGCACGACAACACAACATTTGGTTTTGAGCGTCAAAAAAAAAAAAAAAATAAACCAAGTATATAAATTGATGATATTATTATGTGTGTACAATGTTCATATGTACATTTTTTGTGATATTTTAGTTACATATTATTATTATTATTATTATGTTTGAGGTTAAGTAACATATGCATTGTACACTAACACTATCCATATATGTATATGTATATACATACGTGTTAATATTTTAAAGATTTTATAATGCAGGAACTAGTTAATGTTTTGTTAGCTTTATGTTATTATTTATAATTTTGTTTTTATTATTTTGTTATTGACGATTTCTTTGAAAATTTGTAAATTTACATTCAGAAATTTCTTGAAGGATTTCGAAAAAATGGTTTTTTTTTTGCTTTTTAATTAAGTCTTTGTAAAAATCATTTTTTTTTTTTTTTGGTTATAATGATAATGTTTAACTTTTAGTTTTATTAAATATAAATGTATATATGTATATGTATAGTAGATGTACAATATAATATGTAGAATAAAGGAAAATAAATTGGAATTATAATGATGAAGGTTAAATTAAAAAATTATAAAAAAAAAAAAAATTTTTTTAGAACTAGTCAAAAGTTAAATTTAATTTATTTTTAGATTTAAAATTATACATTTTATTTATTTTTAAATTTACGATTATAATGGAATTTTTCATAATATGTATTTGATTTTATTATATTAATTAATTTATAATGTAATTATATTGTAAAAATTAATCTTTTCATTTTCATTTATCCTTTAGGAATCTGAAATAACAAATGAATAAACCGAGATACCATGTATTTAATTTTTTTTAGAAAGTTTTAAGAAGATTTAGGCGAGAAACTTGGTTATTTTTTTCTTAATACGATAAGAAAAAAAAAACGAAATTTCTTGCCCTATAACCAATAAATAAACAAAAAAAAAAAAAAATAAATATAATTTAGCACAAATTTCAAGATGGTAATTTACATAATTTAGATCTAATTGGTATACCTTAGTATATATATATAGGAAATGAAAGTTTGTGTAATATTGGTCAATTAATTACATTGTTTGCGTTCCTTTTACACGAAAAGAGTAGTTGAGAGTAGTTGGGAGTGGTTGGTAAATGGAGCGCTAACTTTACATAATCGTATTTACTCCTATCTACTCTTTCTCGAAGGTTGGTGCAGTTGGGAGTAGAAAAAAGCAGTTTACTCTGTAAAAGGAACGGAAAAATTTTATGCAAATAATGTAAGTGTAATAAAAAGCCTTTAATAGAATTTAAAAAGCTACTCTTTTTAAGAAAAAATTAAACATCCTTTAAATATAAATATCTTTGATTGATCTCCTATTTTGCATTTTGTTTAAATATAATTTCTGTTGGTTTTTCCTTGCCACTCCTATAATGAGCATCGACTGAGTCATTAATATTATTTATATTTCACTAAGCTTCAGTTTCGGAAATCATTAATTTTACTATTGATTATTTGGCTGTAGCTATATATTGTACAAGTACAACACTATGAGACGTTTCTTTCATTTAGACGTTATCTATTATCTTATACAAGAATTATGGTTTATCATTATTTTATTATATTGATGTAATATAACGTTTAGCCTATTTCAAGATTTTTAGTGTTGTATATCTTGTGAATCAAGGTGTTGCTACTTTTTTCATTCAAATCTTATATATTTACACGAATACAAATAGAAAAATTGAGAAAAGTTGTATCTGTTAAATACATACACCGTCTAATAGTCAGAATTTGTTGTGTTGACGATGACTATGTTGACATTGTGTAATAACCGCCATTGAGATGACTGTTGACATTGTAATAACCGTATAATGAGAATAAAGCATGTTGCATTTAAAACTTCCTTCCAAATGAAATTCAATTCAATAATAAAATTTGATGAATGTTTTTCTCATGACAGATATTGTAAAATGACATTTTGAAATGTCACGCAACAAATGTCACGTGATTTTACTTAATTAAAATTTAAGTTTTAAATATCACAATATTATGTACAATTTGTACGTACATATATACATATAAATATAATAAATATAAATAAATATTTACAAATAGCATTTCCTTTGTACTTTTCATATAACATTTTAATATAATAGGTACATTATACTTGTACGTAAAATTTGACGTACGTTTTTTCAACTCCATCTGTACGTGTATACATAAGTATTTGACCTACATTTATTATTTAAATAATATAATAAAAGAAAAATACGATATATTTTTGTTTTTTTCTGTAAATTTTAAACAAATATAATATTCCCTATTAATAAAATAAATGAATACATATATTTTTTCTTGCTTTCGAATAATTGCGTGAAAGCTAAAATATTGTAATTCGGTGTGATCTTAAAATGCTTTTGATCTAATAACAAAAAAAAAAAAAAAATCATTTACTTGAAAAAGTGAAACTGAATTTTTTCAATGAAAATTTGTTTAAAAAAATTTACCAAAAACCAAAAAAATAAATGCAATAAGTAAAAATATTGCATTACAATATTATAAAATACCATCAAATATGATGATATCATAAATTTTTGTATATTTTAGGATGCAAAAAGAAGAAAGGGATTAACAGAAAAAAAAAAAAAAAAACTGAAATAATGAAATAAACATGAAACAAAACAAAAAAAAAAAAAAAAACAGTAGCAATAAAATAGCAATGGCAACAGTAAGAGAAACAACAAAAACGACATGAAACAATTCAGTTGATCTTTGGATATAAAAAACAAAAAAAAACAAAAAAATTTATATATTATGTACATATGAGTACATAATATTATCATTATGAATGTATGTAGATGTTAAAATTGTAATTTTTTATTGTGTATCTGTTTTTTTTTTTTTTTTTTTTTTTTTTTAGTATAAATTTAGCGTAGGCTTATTATTAATTTTGTTACTTTTTTTTCTTTTTTTGCAGTCGCATATTTTAGACGATCTTAAAAATAATAAAAACAAAAACAAAAAAAACATATAACCTCCAAAAATAAAAAAACTAAAAAAAAGTTGAAAGATATAAATTTTTAAGTGTAGTAGGTATGTATATTCACATATATGTATAAAAATATAAATATAATTACAAAAAACTAATAAAGAAAAAAAACGAAAAAAATTTAAAAAAAAATATTTAACTGCAGATTTGTGTATTTTAATTTTGTTTTTCAGAATAATTCATAACCTCAATTTTTTTAAAGTTTATTTCTTTCACCAAAGTCCGGATGCTATTTTTTATTTTTGATTCGGGTTAGTGTACTATTATTTTGTTTGTTTTTTATTTTATTTTATTTTTTTTTAATTTCTTTGTTTTGTGTAAATTTTGTGTAGTATTTTTATTCTGTACGAAGTTTAGAGGAATCGTTTTTATTATTTTTTCAAAAATCTTTTTTTTTTTTTTTATTATAGAAAAATCTTAACATATAAAAGATTTGTATCTTTTTTTTTATTTTAAATAAATTACCCTTTATACATTATATTTTATAAAATGAGAATATTTTTAAGTAAAATAATAATTTTTGTTAATAATCATTTTATTTTCGGGGATCGTTTTTTTTTTTTTGTTCTTTTTTTTTTTAATGCGTTCAATCTTTAATTCAGGTTATCATCGTGTGTGTGTAATCATTAAATGTATATATTTATAAATTTATTAAAAAATGTATCTATAAAATCAACTTGATCTTAGAACATAATTTTGTATGGAAAAGAATTATAGAGCTTGTATAGGTTTGTATTTACTAGAGTTTAGGTATTATTGAACTCAAAAGGAACTCAAAAGGAACTTTTTAATGTTTCTATACGAAAAACTATAGAAATTTTTCGAACATTTACAGTAACATTTATAAATTATGTACACTTACTATGTCTAAAGCTATATTGTGTATATTATTTTATTTACATGTATTAATACAATATTATATATGTATGTACATAATTTGTACTATATATGTATATACATATTATATTATACATATATATTGCATATTTGAATTTATTAAAGATATTATAAGCCACGTTGCAATATAATAAAACGGATCCGTTGGTTTACAGCTTTGCATTTAATATCACATACATAATCGTATATTATACATAATTGTATATTATGTACATATTATGTTATGTATGTGTATGTATATATGTAATGTACGTACATTTTGACCATTAAAATTAAATCTTAAGTGTAGAGTAAAGAATGCTAAAAGATAAAGAAGGAAAGAAAAAATTGGAAAAAAAAAAAAAAACAAAAAAGAAAACCAAATAAAATCATATTTGTTGAAGATGAAAATGCAATCGAATGTGGTCGCAATCAGAAATTCAAAAGAAAATAAAAAAAACAACAGAAACTAAAACAAACGCCATAGGCTACAGAGCGTTACTTAAGTATGAAAAAAAAAAAAGAAAAGAAGAACTTGAAATTAAAATTATACTGTATGATGAAGGGATGACCTAATTTTAATAAAAATTTAATTTTTATATGTATTATATATTATGTCTGTATGTATTAGTTTAAGATTTTATGTACGTTATTTTAATTTTATAGGCGAATACAATATGACTTTTGAATGCGCTTTTGATTTTTATACTCATATTATAAAATTGTAAATGAATTTAAATTTTATAAATTGATGGTATTTATTTCGTTTTATGGCGTTATATTTTTTTTTTTTTTGTTATTTCAATTGAATTTTAAATTATTTAGGACATATGAAGAATAAACAAAGTTAAAGTTAAAGAAAAAAAGATAAAATCAACTGTAAAAATTATTAATATATTTGAAATGGAATCGTTCATGGAATTCTTATTAAAAATGGAATCGTTTATTTGAAATTTTAACGGTTATTTTAAATTGATTTAAATTTTTTTTTTTTATAGAAAATAATTCAATTATTATATACCTACTTACATATTGTGTATTTATATGTTTGTGTTATATGGGTAGGTAACCTATTACCAATTAGAAATTTTATTTCAATTTTTTAAAAAATAAGTGAAGTTTCAATAAATTTTACAAATCCAAATAGTATAGATATGCTATTACTCATCAGTAATTGCAGTAAATTCTAAGTAATTTTTTTTTTTAAAGATTTCGAGAATTGAAAATCAATTTTTTTTTAAAATAATATTTTCTTGAGCAAAAAATATACAACAAAAACATTGCGAAAAATAATTCTACTTGCTTCGGTTTTCTAATCTGCCTCTTAGCTTTAAAACAATTTTTCTATACTCTTTCAATAAGTTCTAAGAAGATATAGAAGTAGTAAAAATTACAAATGGTGGCAGATATACATAGTTAAATTTTAGGTTAGATTAAAATACCTATTAATTTAAAATATATTAAGTTTAATTTCCAAGAGAATGTTTAGTTTTGTTAATGGATTTTTAATACTAATTGAATAAAAGAATTTTAGGTATAGTATTAACATAATTCGAATTTCGAATAAATTAAATATTAAGAATTATATCATGGCACCTACCTATATTATAAGAAATTTTAGATATCTTAAGAAAATTTTCAGAAAAAGTAATATTAAAAGTATAAAAGTTGAATATATGAAAGTAAAAATAATTATTAAAAAATTAATTCAAATAAATACCGTTATCAAAAAATATCACATAAATAGAAAAAGAAACAATTTTTTTTTTGAATTGTAACAATTCTGTATTATTTACTCCGAATTAGGCTCTTAAGATCAAAAAGTCATAGAATTAAATATATTTCAAAAATATTTCACTTAATATATACTTTTAAAGGTTCAAATTATCCTATATCACTAATAAAGAACGATAATAATTGTATAGTTGCCTATATCTAAAGCATAATATTGCAGTAAATTAATCTCAGTTTGCACGCATCTAAACTTATTTAAATCTATATGTACAATAAAATATGGAATACACAATAATATAAATTCAAGAGAAATGAAATTTATCATATTATAAAAAATTTGGATTAGATTAATCATAATATACTTAGAATGTAAACTAAAAAAATGAGGCCAATCGCCTCTAGCTAATCAAAACAAAAAGTTAATTTAAAATAGAAAGAATAATAATAAGGGAAAATATTTTTGGGGTAAGGGAAATTTTTAATGACGAAATAAAATATTATTTCCCTTAATTTATCCTAAAATTGTATGATTAAATTATATGATATAATATGATATAATCAGTGTCGTAAAATTGCGAACTGGTCTTACATTGTAGGATCGAAAAATCGGTGAAAATTTTTGATAGCAATTGTTGCATATATAACAAATATGAATCGATATTTAATTCTAGACAAATATATCTAAGATATCAACCGTATTGCATGTTTTAAATACATATTTATGCTTGCATATTTTTGAAGTTATCAATTAACATTTTTTAAAAGATACCGCAATCAACATTACTGGAAAGATACCAATAAAAATTTCTCTAAAACAATCAACACCATTTGTCATCCGTAATTTTTTTAACTTTGCATTAGGTCGCCCACGTAGAATTTTTGGATTTTATTTTCCTTTAATACACTTTTATGTGAAGGCTTTTTATATAATTATATGAAAATGGACACTAATAGTCCAAAAAATATAAAAAAAGATATAGACGAAAATTTTATTAGTATTAACGAGAGAACATCCCTTGGTGGTGGATTAAAAATAAAATTTACTTAAATTATAAACTCTATACGTTATATAAATTGCAGTAGATCGGGAGTTCAAATTTAGACAAAACCTTATATTTTGAACTTTAGAGCTACAGAAATGAAAAAAGAAGAAAAAAAATATCTTTATGCTACAAATAAACAAAAATAAAAAAAAAAACGTCAACAATACAGTAAACTTATTTTGTCTGTGGTAAATTCTTAAAAAAAAAAAATTTTGTTTTTTTGTTACACTTCCTTTTAATTAGAGCAATTTTTAAAAATTTTTTTGTTTTATTTGTATTTTTTTTAACTAATTGTGTTAATTAAAAAGGTAAACAATTTATGCCTAAACCAAAATAATGCTTATTTAACAAATTCATTTAAATATTGTTTTATTAAAAATAATTTTTTTTTTTTTATGAAACAAAAACAACACAATATATCTTGGAAAAATGAAAAAAAAAATTCCATTTACAATAAATTAGTTACATAAAAAAGTGGTACTAGTGTTTGTTTTTTGTTTTTTTTTTTTTTTTTTTTTATTTAAAAAAAATTCTTTAACAATGACCAACAAATGTAAGCTTAACTAACTGTATAAGAATAAAAACTCTACTTATTTTAAGTTTATTTGTGAAAAAAACAAAAAAACAAAAAAACAAAAAAAAAAAAGCAAGAAAAAAGACATTCAGACAAGGAATTGCACACTTTACATGGAACTAGGTTAGGTTTATTTATATTTAAGCGTGTATTGAAACTGTGGAAATTTTAGTCTGCAAGAGGTCAGAATAAAAAAAAAAAATTAAAAACAAAAAAACTTAAAAAAAAAAAAAAAAAATTGTTTTAGTTTTTTCTTTGTTTTTTTTTTATTCTTCTATTTTAAATTTCTATAAATGGTGATGATCTACATTTAAGTGACCCTCTCTAAATTTTTTTTTTTTATTTAAATAAAACCGAAAAAAAAAAAAAAACCAAAAAAAAAATGGTAAACCAAAATACGATGATAAACCCAGAAAGTGAATGAATAAAATAAGAGGGGTATAATTATAGTACAGTTAAAGAAACGTGAAAGTTGTTTAATTTTGCAATTTATTATTTTTCCTTGTCCATTTGTTCATTTATAGGTTGTTTTTTTTTTTTTTTTTTTTTTTTTTTTTATTAAGGATTCTTTTCTATATATAAAAGATTTTTTATTTTATGTCCAAGGAAGAGAAAATTTTCTATGAAAATTATTATTTTTCTTTTTTTCTTTTTTGTGTTTTTGAATTGATTCTGTTTTGTTTTTTTCTTTAAAATTTGAAGGAAACGCGAAAAAAGAAAAAAATAAATAATAAAAATTAAATGAAAGAAGAAAAAAATAAAGCAAAAAAATAAGACAAAAAATGGAGAAATTGTTGCAAACAAATATTGTATAATAGGCTATAAAGAATAAAAATGCATTTGTTATATTGTGAAACAGTTTTTTTTTTGTGTTTTTTTTTTTGCTATACTTTTTTGCAACTAAACATGAATAATTAATTGACTGCAGCATTATTTTAATTAGTTTTTGAATTCTGCAGCAATGGCAAAAAGTCCCAAAACTTAAGCATACAAAAATTGCGCGATATTAAAAAAAATAAAATAGTAGTTAAAAAAAAAAAATAGGGGATTAAGTATATATGGATATATACAATATGGATTATACAATAAAAAAACATAAAAAATTAAATAATTAAAAAAAAAAAGAAAAATAAATAGAAAGAGAGAAAAAAAAAAAACTATGCAGTAAATTTGCAACACAAGTTTTTTCATTTTATTAATTCTTACTATTTGGTAAGATTTTTCTTTATACAATTGAATTTAAAAAAAAAATAAATAAATTAAGGTATCCTACAAGATAATTCTCATGTTACCTTAATAAGAATTTTTGAAAAAAAAAAAAAAATTACCGTTTTATTTAAAAACATAAAAAATTGTTCATATTTTGTGACGTTATATAAGTAATTTTTTTAAAGATTTTTTGTAACAATAAGGACTAGGTATAATGTTGATTATCTAGAAACCTAGAAAAGGGAGGGTGACTTAACTTCCACGGACATAACTTCTATAGAAATGGAAAACAATGGAATTAAATGAACCAGTCCAGATTAGGAGAGATTAGATCAGTCCAGATTAAGGGGTATGATTTAATTTTCACGGATATAAGTTCCATAAAAATGGAAAAAATGAACTTAAATTCCATAGAACTTATTTTTATTTTTAAATGGGCTTAAATTCCATATGGAAGAAGTTTTGACCATTTGTTGTTGGAAGTTATATCTCAAATAAAATGGTCATAAGTTTGACTTTTAAATTTTTGATTTCAAATAACAAATATTGTACATTTATATATATTAAATGCGTGTATTTCTACAAAAGAGTACTTTAAACAATTAAAAATTCAGAGTTTACATATATGGGACATTCTGAATTTGGAGAGATTTTAAAGTTACGATTAAAATCTGAGTTATACGAATATATATATATAAATACTCTGGCAAAAAGAGAATGCACTGATTTTTAATTCAACTATGTTATGGAACTTATGACCATTTTTTGAATGATAAGTTCTATGGCAGCTTTATCCTTATTTTAATGGAAATTAAGTTAATTTAAAAATGAACTTTATTTCCATGAAACTTAATTTCATTTAATTGGACATAAGTTCTATGGAACGGGGAAGTTAAATCATCCCGCCCCAGATTATTATAATTGATATAATTAACAGATAATGATTATTCTCTAAGAGTTGATGTAGACCTTCATAAGAGCATCATTTTACTATGAGTATGATTCAATATTTCATGTTTATTAGTCGAATTTAGAGTGAAACACCCTGTTTTCTTTTTTTTTCTAATTTCAGATTTGTATTTTTTGTATGGTCCTAAAATTATAAGAATATCAAATCAGAACATCAGAATATTTTTTTTTGATCTAAAAAATGAGTAAGTTTTAGTTAATAATAAAGCGCTAACATTTTACTGTAAGTTTAAAATGAATCAGTTATTCTTAAACTTTTTTAAGATTGACCTTAATGTTAAAAAAATATTAACTTTTATTCAGTATTTTTTTTTTTTTTTGTTTTCGCTTTTTGTTTTGAAAAATAATTTTTTTGTTTTTTATAATTTAACAATAAAATTTTATTTTATTTTAATTTTTTTTTTTTTTTTTTGAATTTTAGAACATTAAAAACCGGTATATAAGTAATAAAGTGGTATTTTTTTCATTGTTATACAAATTTTAAAATGGGGTAATAAATGGGGAGAACATTTTTTATTTTTTATATTATATTTATTTTGTATTTAATTGTTAATATTAATAATTAAAAGTTTGTTGAATTTTTTTTTTCTGTTTTTTAATATTAAAAAAGTTTTGCTGTAATTAACTATAATTATTTAAGTATATTAATTTACTTTTTTATATGTCTTTATATATAAAAAAATATTGTTATTTTTTAGTTTAGTCAATTTTTTTATACAGTTTGTCTGTTAATCTGGTAAATAAGAAAAATAAAATGAAACTATTAATATTGTATTACTTGTGTACTTATTATATGATTTTATAGTGTTACCGTTTATTAAGAATTTTATATTTATAATATTTTATTATTGATTTAAAGGAAGTATTAATGAAAGGATAATGAGGAAAAATAATTTTCAAAAAAATTTTTTTTTTAAACAATAATGATTTAAAGGGAAGAATCATTTTTATTTTGTTTTTAAATAACTAATCTAAAATTAGATAAATTAAATTGAAAAGAACGGGTCTGGTACGAAAGATTGTTTTCCAAAATCTTGTCAATGTTCTGTTTTTTTAATTCACAAAGTTTTTCAAATAGTGAGGGCTGCCGTCACCAAATTCCCACTAAACAAATTATTGAAATTTTGATTTTGTAACCAACTCGAAAATTCTTGCTATATCATATATATACCTTTTTAAAAAGAATATAATCCTGATTTTATAACAAACTCTAAAATTACCCCGAATTAATTTTGTTTACACGTAAATATTTTAAAAATATAAAAATATTTATTTATTCTTTTTTTCTATAGAAAATCATAATAATAATAAAATTCCATATGTAGCTTTTTATAAAAAAAAATTATTTGGTGATTTATTTATCATCTTTCCCGGGATTTTACGGAATTTTGGGAAGCGGGGACGTAATCGCTGTCGAATAAAACATATACTGCAACTTTGCTGTAAGATAAATTTAATTTCTGATTTCAGAGGTTTATTTCTAATGTAATTTCTAGTGAATGGCATTTCATAATCTTGTACAATAAATACAATTGAGTAATCAATGGCAAAGTGAAATTATAATGATTCAAAAAACTGGAGCTTTGTCAAATATGAATAATAATATTATATTTAATGTATCCTCAATTGAATGGTTTGTCTTCTAGGTTGACAGAAATTGTCAAAAATTATTTTCATATACATTAATTGGATTAAAAAGAAATTAAATTGTCATTAAATATAAAATCCAGCCAATGATATATGTAGTGGTTAAAACTTCGGCCTTTTCTACGAAAGATCTCTGATTCATACCTCGACTCGACTGAGCCATATACTTAGATTAATAAAAAAATATAATACAGGTTTTTTCTTATGTTATATATAAAAAGTAGTATAATATATCGATTAATACATAATAATATAAATAATTCTTGTATTAGATAATAGATGTCGCACAAATAAAAATATTTGAAATTTTCATATAGTGTTGTACAATTGATACTGACGAGTATTTAATGGCTTAGTGAAATTAATCATTTAAGAAACTGACGCTAATAGGTAAATATATGAATAATAAATGACTTATTATGAATGCATAGTGAATTGGAGTGGATAAAAGATAAAAAGGTGATAGATAAAAAAAACTTGATCTGAAATTTAGTAATATTTACATAATTAAAATATAACAATTAAGTTTTATGAGATTTCAAATCTATATAATGGTATATAATCAATACGATTCAAATGTAAAATTTTATATTAAAATTATTTACGATCAAAAACAAAACTCTTTCTTTATTATTTTACTTTCTTTAATAAAATATTTCGATTAATTTTACAAACAAACTATAAAAAATAAATATTATGTAGAATTTTTGTAATAATAATTGTAAAGGTGGTAAAATAAAATTTTCAAGGAAAAAAAATAAACATTAAAATTATTTCTATACAATATTATAATTTTAAAAGGAAAATATGCAATGTTAAAATTTAATACATAATGAATGCATGTCAATTTCATATAATTTTAATAATTTCATTTTATATTATATTTAGTTTTACTTCTTCTATATACACATAGGTATATAAAATTTTATTTAACATTTTTGGAAAAATTATTGGATTTTATTTGAATCGAGCCACCCAAACTTTCTCCTTTAATTAATAAAACTATGTTAATGGCTTAACTAGATTCTTAGCTAAAACCATACTATATATGTAGTTCTAGGATAGTTAAAACACTTTATATATATCCATCACTAATATGCAACATTTATAGTTTAAGCCCATATTCATGCAATATATATATATATATATATATATTGCACTTTGTAAAATTACTTTGATTTTATTTTTAACTTTATTTCTTTAGTCAAAGAAATTCTTAAGAAAATGAAATAAAGAACAAAAAAAAAAAAATATTAAAAACAAAAGAAGTGTTTCCTTTTTATCTTTGATTTCTTTTTATATATTAGAAAAACCACAATACTTTTAATAATTTCGATTTTTCAATGAAGGCTAGAGAATTGTGTACAGTAAATTTGTTTGTTCTTTGAAAAAAAAAAAACTTTAAATCAAATCTTTTGTTTTCGGTAGTTTTTATTTTTTTTTTGTTTTTTGATTTATAACTCTTTGATATTTTAAAATTTTTCAGGATTTATTTTTATTTTGTATTCGTTTTTTTTTAGTGTTTTGAGAATTTTATTTTTGATTTTAATGTTCATGTGTTTTGATTTGATATTAAAAGAATTGACGAGGGTAATAGAAATGTTTTGGTACCTTTTTTTTTTATTTTCTTTAAAAAAAAAAAAAAAATCTGATTAAAAAAATTCTATACGTGGAATTAATTTAAATTTAAAATTAAATATTTGCTTAGATAAACATTTGTAATATTTTTATTTTTATATTATATTTGAATGAGGTTTGAGAAAAAAAGTGAATATGTTTAAAAGTGAATATATAAAAAAGATTATAAAGTAAATTATCCAATATCCTTCCCTCCAATCATTGCATTTAAAAGATTTATGTTTGCTGATGACATATTATCAAAGTCCGTTTTATGTGTCATAACATCAAGGTACTCAGTGATAATAAAAAATTAAAAGTAAAAATTCAATACAACAGTCAATGAAATACAATTACAATTTAAAATTGTACGATTTAAATTTCGTGTTAAATCTTAATTAAATCTACCTATCTAAGAAATTAATAAGGACATTTCTTCCGGGAAAATGCAACGCAATACGAAAACCATGCAATTCGAATTTTTTTTTAATATTGTTTTTTGCATTGAAAATTACTTTAAATAAAACCAATATAAAATATATAATTGAATTAAAACAGAATACTTATTTTAATTTTGAAAATGTATTAATTTTGTTCTAAGAGTAATTTAATTTTACCCCTTTATTCATTGGCTAGTTAATGGTACATTATCGACAATTTAAATTTGAAAGTGAAATTTTCATCTTTAAAGTATTTTTTAAATTTCGGTATTGAACAGTTTCGGTATTGCATGTCCAATCTAGAAATAAATCTTCAGTAACATAAACTTTTTGGTTTACGCACCAATGCATGGGTACGTTTTTTTTATCGACACTCTTTAAAGTTCTCGTATTTTCAGAATAAGAGCTTCAGTTTACAACCATACCATTAGCATTACTTCTAAGAAGTAATGTTAATTGTGTAAATATTATAATCATACAGCTAAATAAAAAGATGCTGTAGAGTGTAGAATGAACATATTTTTTATATAGCTGAGAGAATGCTAGCAAATGGTTGGGGTTTCTTAACCGTTGTAAAAAATACTTTCCTCCAAGAGATATGTCAATAATATCTATAAAGCTTACATTCGGCTTAAGATGGAGTTTTATCAACAAAGTTCAAAACCGCGCATTACGCCTAATTGGCGATCCCTTCGAACTATAGTAACACTAATTCCTCTTAACACGCGTCGAAATATTGGAACAATTTCACTCTCTTATAAATCTCTTGTAGGTAATGACACTTATATTCTAATGAAGTAATGTCAGTTATGCCTCCCCTTAAACTATTCTAAAGTACCACGAGAGAAGCAACAAGTTCTCATTTCTAGACTGTGGAAATTCCTAGGTGGTGTAAAACTGGTTCTGGAAACTAATTAATTTTGAAAGCTGCTAAGATGTGGAATATGCTTTTGTGTGTGTGTGTGTGTTCCCCTCTGACAATAACATTCTATTCTACAAGTTGCAACTATTGAAAAAATATTTTTAGGTTCATTTCTAATTTAGCCTACAATTCACCCTTAATAGTTTATTTCCCTCCCGTTTTGCTTCTCCCATTTAGCTAAAACTACATTTGTATAAAGAAATTCGTTCCTAGTGTTTAGTTAACATGTAAAATAAAAAAAAAATTGATATTTGCTTGGTTTGCAGTCAGGTACCACAGATTCTTCTTTACAAAATTTTATTGACAAAAAAGAAACAATAAAATTTCGAGAAAACCCACTTTTTTTTTTATATTTTTATGTTACATAATAGTAAATTTAATTTGAATTTGATAAATTTCAAAATATGCCAAAAATACAAAGCAATTCAAAATATTATACACATGTTATTAAGATTTTTAGCGACGCAAGTCAAAATAACTCAAGTCGAAATGACATAACTCGAGCTCTATAGTACATACATACATATTTTAAAAATTTATTGATTTTATTTTACTCAAATTATAAGCAGGTTTTATTAATTATGAGTGGAATTGATGAGTAACAATTACCCCTTCTTTTTGCACATACATAATATACTTTACCAACTTATTTATTGCAGTTCTTTTTGTTTTTTTATACTCTTGTTTGTTTTTTTTTTTTTTTTGTTTTTGCAAAAACTTTAATTTAATTTTATTATTTTAATTGTCATAATTAAAATTTGTTGTTTCTAACTGATGGCATACAATCCCATAATAAATGTTTCAAAAAAAAAAAAAAAATATTACTTAGTATAGGTAATGTTATAATTATTTTCATTATGTATATATATATATATATATATACATATTTTTTTTTTCGTTTTCTCAGTTTTGATTTGTTTGTTTTGTAATGTTTTGTTTTGGTATAATATTTGTTATATTTTTGCATGCTAGCTAGTATTTTACTTTTGTACTGCGTATTTCTACTGTTTCTACTACATTTTCTTTATTTTTTTTTGTTTTCTTGTTTTTCTGTTATGTGTTTATACTTTCTTTGGTTTATTTCTCTCTTTTTTTGTTGTTTATTTTTTGTATTTTTGAAATATTATGCACCAGTTTAGTAAAAGCAATGCATATGATATATTTCAACGAAAAAATAACAAATTAATCTATGAATATTTGTAAATATGTATGTATATATATATTATATATATATATTTTAATAAAAATAACAAACAAAAAATGAAAAACGAAAAAAAAAAAATTAACATAAGGTTAAATAAATAAAGTAGAAAATAAAAATACAACAAAAAAAATGAAGAAAGTAGTAGAAAAAAAAAATAGTAGAAAAGAAGTAAATTTATAAAGTTTTTCATTTTCTTTTAATTCTAAAATATTTATAAAATGTTATGCAGGATTTGAGTTTTAAAACCTACTATTTCAGCAAATTTGTTTTTTTTTTTGTTCTTTTTTTTTAATTCGTTATTTTGTTGTTTTGTTCGTTATTTTGTTGTTGTGTTTTTTTTTAGTTGATTTATTCTACTTTTCATTATTTTGTTTGTTTGTTATTTATTTAGTTTTATTGTTTCTGTTTTATTTCAAAAAAGTTTTCTTTTTTTGTATATTTTGTTTTTTTTTTTGTAAATTATAAACAGAAGATTTTAAAATGAAAGAAAGAAAAAAAAAAAAAAAAAATTAAATTAAATATAGCATAAAATAATTTTGCAAAGTGCTAAACACAATTTGTTGTTTTTTTTTTTTTGGAAAGCGTTGCGCGATTTAATTCTTTAAGGATAAGTAACTATAAGATTTTTGATTTAATACAGATTTTTGTTTTTGATTAAATAAAAAAGAAACAAATATGTAACCATATGGTATATGATTAAATGATAAGTAGACAATAAATAGATAAAAATTTAGAAATAGATAGATTGAAAGTTTTTTGTTTTTGGACGGGGGTTTTGTGCTTCTTTATTTAAAACTAAAGTAAATATGCTAAATAAATAAATATTTAGATAAGAATTTATATAAAAAAAATTAAATCTTTGTCATTCTGATTGAACTTAAAATTTTGTTAATAAGCTAGGAAAATTAAGCTTCTAATTGTTAACAATCTAAACGTTATTAAAAAGGATTAGAGTGTTTATCTCATTGCCTTTAAGCCTGCTAAGTATTCTTCTGAGTCTCTTTGTGATTACTCGGCTATCTTAATTAAATTCAAAAATCCTTATACTTGGTCATACTTAATAAAATACTGTTTAGCTTGTCCACACGAGTATTTATGGGGAACATTTTACTCTTCACCTTATATACTCTTTTCTAAAAACTAATTTTGTGGTTAAATAAAAGAGGGTATAAGACAAAGAGTAAGATGTTCTTCATAAATACTTGTATGGTTTGGTTCATTAAATTAACAAAGGATTATTCATTTTCATAAACATTTTTAATAAATCTATAATAATATTATATATTCATATATTTTAGATAATATGTAAACAAAAATATATAAGTTTGAGAAAATTTAAGTCCTTCGTGCTATTTTTATTTTAAAAAGACAGAAAAATTGAAACAGTTACTATTATATATATATATTTTTTATTATTATTATTTTAAGGCAAATACTAAACTTTTGATTTATAATTTTTATTTTCTTTAGTTTGTCCTTTTTTTTTTCTCGTGTTGTGTTATTAGTATTAAAATTTCATATATGTATATACATGTACATATTTAACTTTTCTTTTTTGTCCTTTTTTTTTGTTAAATTTTCTTCATTTTAGCCGTTAAATAGCTAACGACCGTTTGAGGTTTGCGTTTTTATGTTTTTTTTTTTAAAATATTCTGCATAGCTGCTGTAAATCCGTTTAAAACACGCAACATATCATTTAATATAACAAAAACACAAAATAAATAAACTATGAAAAGAAAAGACAAAAAAATGAGGAAATATAGAAAAAAAAAAATATAGGACAAAATAGTATTTAAAGTATTTTGAATGCAATTTAACAATAACAGTAAAATAATAAAATAGAATAGAAAATAAAAATAATGATAAGAATAAAAATAATAATAGTCTTAAAGGAAAATGTACAATGTATAGGTACTGATGAAATGATTAAAGGAAGAAGAAGATTTTAATAGCATACAAATAAAATAATAAAAAATTATATTAAATTAAAAACATATATAAATATATTTTTCTTATTTTTCTTCTGTTCGTTTGTTTTTCTTTTTGTTATTTTCCGGTGATATAATTGTTTATTATTTTTGTTTCTTTGTTTTTTTTTCTGTTATTTTATTCTAGTTGAGAGGATAAGGATTTTAGTTTAGAATGCTAATACAAGAATTAATATATAAATAAGAAAATAAAACGAGGTGGAAATATCTCAATAGTAGAGATTCATTATTGTCTTTCATATTAAAAATCACCGAAAAAAAGTTAACTCTTGATTTTTTTAAATTACATTTTTTTTTTGTTTTCTTCTTTTACATCATTTTGAACCATCTCTTACAACCTGAAAGTATGCAATTTTTGAACATTTTTTTTTTTTCAAATTATATTTTGTCATTGGCTCACATCCGTGAGGAAAAAGGCCCTCTATTTTGCAAGAGCATTTAATACCCTTGGGAAATTGTAATAAAAAAAAAAAAAAATCTTAGTAATTTTTTCATTTTTTTGTTCCCCTTTTTTACATCTGGAACATATCCTCTTACTCATTCTTAAATGTTAAAACCTTTCCAAACTTCAAAATTATAATGTATTGTATTTTGTTGCGATAATCTAATATATATTTTTAAATTTAATTTTAAAAAATAAATATTTAAAAAGGTTTTAAATAACCTTGTCACAAAAATTAATATGTAATATAAAAAGGATATTTAAAAAAATCCAATATTCTTTCCGTTCACTCTAATCATATTTATTTTTATTTTGTTATATTTTTGACTTGAATAAAATGTGGTAAAAATTGATTACAAAGAATATACATATAACATAAAATTTTTTTTCTAAAGAAATATTATAAAAAAAAAAACAAAAAAGAAAGTACAAAAATAGAAATGCAGTTTTGTAATAATAGAGTTATGAAATAATTTTTTTAATTTTTTATTTTTGTTTTTTATTTTTTTTTTTTTTGCAATTCATATATAAAATGCATGCATGCAATAAGATGATAGTAATACTGCAATAGAATTTACTGACTTATTTTGAAAATACAAAAAAAAAAAAACAGAAAAAAAAAAAAAACGCAATTTGTAGAAACTTTTTCTTATTATAAATTGTATGAAATTATAATATTATAAAGAATGTTACTCTTTACTATATTATGAAATGTAAATTAATTTTTAGAAACTTTATTTTTTATTGTTAAAATAACAAAAAAAAAAAAATTTTTTTTTATGTTCAAATTTTATGGGTAAAGAAATAAAAGTTATATTTTAAAATTATTTTAACAAAAATGTATATTCCGTGACGACAGTTTTTTTTTTTTGCAAAGATAATTTTTTTTTTTTATCTTTTTTAAGTAGAGAACTTTTAAGAAATGCTACAATAAATGTTATATTTGTATGCAGTATATAGTGAGTAGAAAATGAGTAAACTATGAATTTATATTTAAAAAAAAATAATAAATTCAAAAAAAAAAAAAAAACAAAAATTAATTAAACAAAAAAAAAAAAAAATAAAATAATTGATTGTTTTTTAATCTCAATATGCAGAAATTTTAAATTTTATGACTATAAAGTATATTAAAATAGAAATGGAATATAATTTGTTATATTCTTTTTTTTAAATTTTTTTTTTCTTTTAAAAGTTATAGTAATATAAAAATTGATAAACTAACTTCTAATTAAAATATTAAAGTAATTTTTCTTAAAAAGTAAAAAAAAAAGTTTTTTTTACTTTTTAAGATTTAAATTAATTATTTTTTTATAGCTTTTATATAAAGGTAAAAGTTTATTTTTTTTTATTGAAATAATAACAAACAAAGGTAAGGCAACCTGAAAGTATGCAATTTTTGATGAATTGTTTTTTTTTTTTCAAATTAATGTAATTAATTTTAATATTATATACCTAAATAAATAAATGAATATAGTAAGGTGTTTAAGAGATTGTATGTAAAACATCCAGAATCGTCTACAAAAAAGTTTCAATTTAACTGCAGAGTATTGTAAAATATGACTATTAAAAATCAATAGTGAAAAATGTGAAACAATACTGTTTAGAAACACATATCTACAGGTAGTTTAGAACCTAAAGGTATCTTAATTCAGATATGAAAGCTAATTGGAAAAATTTTAAAATTAAAGGATCTAATTCTAGCAGTTAAAAACTTTTAGCAGTTCAAAACACTGTAAAATATCCATATAAACGGCAATTGAAAAATGGTACAACGCTTTTCTATAATAAAATAATTAATTCAAGAGTGAATGTCATATAACCTATCAATATTTTATAAGACCAATACTCATATATGGAATACCGGTCTGATATAACATAAATGCGAGCCTTATGGATAAGTTTCGCAAATTTCAGAATCATACATTAGCATAATCTATAGTATTGTGTAATAGTAATTAAGGGATCCTAATTATCTCAAACCCAATTTCCCAAGTAATACTTTCCCTATCCTTTTCCCCAAAACCAAACTGTAGATTATTTCACTATGTATTAAAATACCCATCCTAAAGTTTGGTTTTAAAGGGGATGGTTTTGGTTGGTTAAACTCCAACATTACCCAAAGGAATCTCGTGCAGTTTCTTTGAGTGACTTTCGCTGTTTTCCACCGTCCTTTGTAAAAAGAAAAAAAAAAAACTAATTCGAAATCATTATGATAGAGCAGTAAAGACTCCAAACAATGGTTTAATATCAAATATATTCTACCACAATGAGGAGTATATTACAAAGACGTTGCTCACAGGCTTTATAACCCCTTAGCATTCCATCTTTTTAGATAAAAATGGCTATATTCAAAGCCAAAATCATGTCCTCCTGCTATGTTATTATAATAGGCACCTGCTATGTTATTGTATGAATATTAATATAACTAATATTAATTCAAAATCATTAAAATTTTATTGGTTAGTAAAATGGTAAATTTTTATTGGTTACGCTATCGCCTCTGCGCAACGCTTAAACATTCTTATAGACCAGGATAAAATACAGTTAAATCTTAACAATTTGGATATAATATATAAGTAATAGAGAATTTATTTTTTTATATAAGTAATTCAGACCTAAACCTAAACCTAACCCTAAACCTAACCTAGTCAAATGAAAATGCGAGCGTTAGTTTATAAGAAAAAGAAAGTCTTATTCTTTTTATACATTTAAAAGTCATTTTAAAATTGCTTCGTTTGAATTTTTAAAATGTAATATTTAATAAAATTTATTACTTATTTTATAAAATAATTTTTATAATCTTTAAAAATTAAAAATAAATCTATAATAAATCTATAATAATTGCTTACCTTTAATAATTCTCTAAAATATGGACTACATGCTGATAATACAACACGATGTGCTTTTATGCTACGTCCATCACAAGCTAATGTCACATCAACAAAATCTTCATCATCGCGTAAATTTTCAAAAGCAGATGTTATACTGCTTTGATAATTATTCCAGCGTAGACAAAAATGTTGTGTGTCTACCATTTTGACAACTTTTTCCTGTAATAAAAATAATTTTTTTTCCAAAATTAGAAAATAAAAAAATTAAAAACAAAATTAAATATAAATAATTTAATAGAAAAATCTTAAAAACTTAAATATATGTATGTTATAAACAATCATTTAAAAAGAAAATATACATATATTTGTATATTTGGAGTATATGTATAGAATAATTTCTTTTTCCCCGTTTCAAAATAATTTTCTTTAGAAATTTTAAAACAAAAAGAAAAAAAAATTAAAATCACTTTTTACTAAATTAACAAAAATAATATGATAGAAGGAGAAAGAAAATCTATTAGCTTTGTGATTTTTGATTTTGTTATTTTACTGAATTAATATAAAAAAAAAAAAAAATCTAATACAAAATTTGGCTGATTGAAATAATTATAAGAAATTAAAAATACATGTTTAAAATTCTATCATAATTTGAATTGCCGTATAGTAAATTTGATTGACACATAAAAATCTTTAATTTAGATTAAGAATTAAAACAGTAAAATGATTAAATTTATTCATTATTTATTATAACATTATCCAGGTTCGAAAAAAGTAAATATTAAGAGTTAAGATTTAAGGAAGAGATAACAGATTAACATTTGATTGGCCGCTGATTACTGGAGAGCAATGAAAATTAGTTGGTTCAACTACCTTTGGTAGTATCTTTACCACAAGCGAAGAAGCTAAAGAAAATTTCGAGAACCGCTTAAAATTAGCAAGAATGGCGGTCATGTGAATTTCGGCAATCTGAAAATCACCACAATTAAACAGAGGTACGAAAACAAAATGTTTAGGTAAGAAAAACTATGATCTGAAAACAAAACAAAACAAAAAAAGAAAAAAAAATGGAGGTGGATAAGCCATACACTTCGAAAGATGCCAGAGAACACTGCGCACCAGGCAAATAGGCCATACACTTCCAAAGATGCTAAAAGAATCAAGTTTTTGGTAGATGTAAAATAACATAGAGAAGGTCAGTAACGAGGGAGATTGAGAGCAATGGTGGAAAATGCAGAAATGATACAACTGAATAAAGTACAATACAGAAGTTTTATGGAATCTCTATGCTCCCCCAGGGAGTAAAACATTGAAAAATTAAAATTGGTTTAAAGCCATTAGCGAAGGAGATTGAAAGCAATGGTGGGCAGATATGAAACAACTGGTTCACAATTCAATAAAGTGCGATACAGAAGCTTTATGGAGTCCCTATGCTCCCCCATCAAAGTTGGTTTAAAACTTACAAGTTTTACAGGTTTAGTTGAAATGTGCTCGCAAAACCTTAACAGGATTCAATGGTTCTGTTATACTTATTAAACGCAATCATTTAGTTTTCAAAATATCTGTTAAAATCAAAAAAACAAAAAAAAAATGAACCAAGAGTTTCCAAAAAAACACATTTTCAAAATTAAAAAATATTCCATAATAAGCCTACAGTAAAGAAAGAGTACATATATTCAAAAATAAATTTATAATAATATAAATTACGTATTTTATTAATAAAAATTATGAATAATAATGAAAACAATACGAAAAAATTGAGAAAAATCAAATTACACTTTCATCAATTATGAGGTAACCATATATTATTAAGAAAAATTATTAACACAAACAAAACATTACTCCAACATTTTATGGAGCTTTCATTTTTGTATATTACTTCAAAAAAATTTGAACAGTTTCCCAAGTTACAGGTGTTGAAAAATTTTCAGTTTCTAACCCCTTTCAAATCCTAAACGGGGGACAACTCAAATTCTGAAATGACTTATACTTATTTTCAAACATCTAACTCCTCTCAAAATTTCAAATTTCTAAGTTAAACCGTTTGAAAGATAGGAGACGTCCATAATTTTGCAAAAATTGAGTTTCACAAAACGGTATATTAAAAAACCGCAAATTACAAAGCCACATATGTATTTTGTATATATTTATAAAGATTATAAAACCAGCTATCATTTAGCGTTTCCAGATTGAAAATATCTTTGATAGAACTTGTGTTATATTAATTTAATAATAATTAATAGGCCTTTAATATGGGCACTTTGTAGGGTTGTAGTTTCATAACGGGTGGGTTTTCAGAAAAAAGTTGTTCCACAAAATTAGTTTTTGGCGATGCCTTAGTTTTGCGATAACATTATTTCAACCGTTGTAGAACTTTTGTAAACACCCAGACGGTTGGACGGCCGCACAGACAGATGGACAGAGTCAAATTATTAAGCACATTTTTTTCAAAATTTTTTTGAAAATGTTCTAAAAATTATTAGAGTATATAAAAGTTAACTATTATATATCTAACAGTTTATCCTAATTTTTCTAATTTTAAATTACAATTATTATATAAAAGAAAAATATATTAAAAAATTCTCAATAGACTAAATTTTATTCATACACATTCATATATACATATATACAACATTCAATTATTTTTTACCATGTACATGTGTGTATATATATATAAAAGTATATTTTAGATTATAATTAAAAATGTACAGGACTCAGTGTTTTTTTTTTTTTTTCAAATTTTTTTTTTCTTTTCTTTCTTCTGATTTTGATTTATTCTTTGATCATTCAAAGTGAATATAGGAAAAAATACAGTTATAATAAAAAACAAAAAAAAAAAAAAACAAAAAAGAAATAAAAATAAAAGAGAATAATAAATTAAAAGAAAATTTTCTATAGAAAAAACTTTAACTAAGTTTTTTTTTTTTATTTGATATATTATACAAAAACAAAAAATCTATACATAATTTTTTAAAGTTGTAGTTGTAATAAGTACATATATATATATATATATATATATATATATATTAATATTTGTGTATAAATAATATAGTTTATATAAAAGATACCTATAATATCTGTCATTATCATTACTATAAAATATATAATAATATTTTTTTTTTTTTTTTATAATAAAAATATTTATAACATTCATCATTATCATTTATCAATATCATTATCATCATTATAATCATTAATGTTATTTTTTTTTTTATTATTATTATTATTACTATTATCATAATCATTATAAAACATTAGTAAAAAGCTTAAAATATCATATTTTCTTTAAAAATTTAATAAACATTCACTTACATACGTTTATATTCATCTATATATATATATATATATATATATATATATATATATATATATATATATATATATATATATATATATATATATATATATATATATATATATATATTTAATATATAAAAGGGTTTTTTAATAGGGATGTTAGAAATTATTTTATTTTAAAATAATTATTTGCAATGTCATATAAATTCATTATAAAGTAGTAGATATATATATACATATAAGTATATATGCTCTTTTACTTTTCAAATCTTATTTGTTTATATGTATATGGTTTTTCAAACTTGATGGACCTTATTGCACCAATCACTTATCACTAATTAAATAATCATTTTTCTGATAAATTTTCGATGCACCAAAACTTTTTTTTTTGGTTAATAACTTAATAACGTTTTGATTAGTAAAAAACACTTACTTATCAAAACAAATGATTATTTGATTATTGATGATAAATGTTTGGTGCAATACAAACCTCGTTTTAAAACAAAATGAATAAAGAAATTAGAATAAAGAAATGTTTTATCCTACGACTGTAATGTTCTGAAAATACCATAATTTTTTATAGATAAAAATTTAATTTAGACTTGACTAAAACAGATATTTTGAGATCGTTATGTCATCAGATAGTTATAATTAAAAGATATGAAAAAATCATATAGGATTCAGTAAAAATGAACTGAGAATTCTAAGAGGATTTCTGTCAGGATACAGCCGGCTAAATGAACAATTAAAAAAAATTGGAATAGAAAATGACGGTACATGTAAATTCTGTTAAGAAGAAGAAACAAACAAATTCTAGATCACAAACTCAAAAACTGCGGAGCTTTACAATGAGTAAGATATGTGCATCTATACCAGCACATTGCTTTGCTGAAATGAACTGTAAGTAATAAACTCTATTCAGATTTTTAGTTTCTTTGAGACAGTAGAGCAGACATACTGAATTATTGTAAGATAATAAATAATAAATGGATGGACTAAAGTATTATAAGTGAAGTTAAAATCCATAATACGTAGTAACATATGGGGAGCACAATTTAGATCTTCATTAAAAAACTCGCAATGTTATTTATACTCCTTAAATAACAATGTAATTTAATTTAATTGGGTATTTCAGTTTACAGACTGTAAAACAGAGTGTTTAGTTTAGAATTGGATTATATTTTTCTATTCAAAGATTGTGAAAGTATATGTGCATCTTGTTTGGAAGTAACAGTGATAGTGGCCCGAATCATCTTATTAAGCAAACGAATGAAACTGCTGCTGTAGCTTCTTGACAGTGAAAAAAAAACTTTGTCTTTATATGTATATGTGTTATATATTTAACTAATATATGGTGTTTATTCAATTAAGAGGAAATAATAATCACAAGGGAACAATACAACTTGTACGACAATGTTGATCTAAACCACTAAGATGAAAATTAAAGATACAAACAAAAGAAAAACTTAATTTAAAATTAATTTTCCTACTTCCGTTAAAAATATCCTTTAATACTAATATTAAGATGAAAAAAATTAAATGATTTTCATGTATTCATAAAATTAAAGTTTATGTAATCATTCTCGGTTTTCAATTTAAAATTTAAATATCCTTTTTACAAAATCTTTCTTATAACATGTACGTGTATATATATGTATATACACATACGTATAATTTTTTAACAAATAGATATGTATGTACAAAATATTTAGTGTATTGGGTTTTTATTTGATGGCAAAATAAAAGGATTATTTTTGTTCTTATTTGTTTTTTTTTCTTTTTATATATGTATACCTACATATATATATTTTCAGGATTTTGAATTTTAAGAGGCGGAATAAGTTTTCATGTATATATAATAGATATGTGTATAGTTTTTCATAGTACAAAAAAAAAAATAAAAAAACATTAATAATGTCGAATTTATTTATATAAAATTTTTATTTTGTTTTTTTTTTTTTTTTGGTTTTTTGTATATTTTCAAAAAGAAAATTCTAGAAAAGAATATTTCTTTAAAAAAAAAACAAAAACAACAAAATTATCTTTGTAAGTATGTATATGTATTCAGATAAATCTCTTACTATTTTATAATTAAAAATGATTTGTTAAGAACTATTTTATACATAATAAAAAGCATATAAGTGTGTATATCTATATATATTATAAATAGATATATAGAAATAAAATATAATGTTTAGAATTTTAGATGAATAAAAAAAAAGTAAAAGAAAAGTACTTAAAAATGATTATGTATATGTGTAGTTGAGATTAAAAAGGAAAAAAGTAAAAACATGAAAAGGAATCAAAAATTCAAGAATACATAAAATTAACTTTATTTTTGCAGTAAATGTATTGGTTTTTAAAGAATTAACGCCATTTTTAATTAATTTTGACAATTTTTAGTCCTTTTTCATTTTAAATAAATTTTAATAATTTGTATATACCTACTTGTTTAGAAATGCCTTCATATCTATACATGTGTGAATAATAATGTATGTATATGTATAATATGTATATAATGTAGGAAATTTTTTTATTGCTTATTTATAGTTAATTCTTGAATAAAAAATGGATATAGATATAAAATTAGAATTTATTTAGATTTATATATTATTTTAATATTACTTATTACGTAGGATAATGTAATATTAGGATAAAAACTATTGGCTGCTACTAAGGTTAAATACTACTCTTATTAATTTAAATAGTAATATTATTGTTTTTTTTTTTATTTTTATTAATTATTATATTGTATATCGTTGCAACGCGAATTTGTTAAAAAAAAATTAATTTTTTAGTAACTTTGCTCGGAATTATTATTGTTTATATCCTGTGAAAGGATTTTAAATCTGCATTCCTTCGATTAATATGAAATGTGATAACATAATCAGGTATAAAAGTTTTTTTCATATTTGGAAATTTTTCATTATACGCAAGTAATTATTTATTTAAAAAAATTGCATATTTTTAGGCGACAAATGATTTTTCTCCTATTAAGTAATAATCGTTTAAAATTAATATTAATTTTAATAAAATTTAACTAAAAATTTACTTGACGGAATTTCTTTATTGAAGTAGGTAGGTACATACACCTATATTTTAAGTATTTTTTTCTTATATTAATCTTTATTAGGTACAATCAATATAGTCATAAAGGGTGGCCCCTTTTCGTTTACGTTGTGGTCTATAGTTTAAAATACTTAAAAATATGATTTATTTTCATTTTATACATTATTTTGAAATTCCATTGAAGGCTTTTGGTAAGCGAGTAATTAAAAACTTGGCGTATTAATTGAAGAAGTACGGATTGAAGCTTTGCACAACACAGGTATCAAGTTTTTTTTTTTTTTAAATTTAAAGGAAAGTTAGAGAATAGTTGTTGTACTCATAAAATAAAAATGTTCTACGTCAACAAAGTAACTTTTATAGAAATGATTCGAAAATAAAAGTATTGTAAATAATTAATAATATTTTTTGCTAATAATAGAAATATTAATAAATTTTTTATTTGATCTTAAAAATCTTACTTTTAAGAAGTTGAGATTTTTTGTTTTTCTTTATTTTTTTTTTTTTTTTAACTATAATTTCTATCTTGATTTCTTGATTCTTATTTTTGTATCTTTTTTTCCATTTTTTTTTTGTTTTTTAAGATTTATTATTTTGATTTTGTTATACTTTATTTTGTGTAAGACTAATATTGTTTTTTATTTTTTATTCCCTTGTTATTATTTATTTTGTTAATTAATCAAAGTGTTGTAATATGGACGACATTTTTTTATGTTCTAAATAATAATGGGAAGACATTAGCAATTTTTTTGTTTTTTTTTTTTTATCTGTTTTTTTTTTTAATCATCAAAAAAAAAAAATAAAATAAAATACAATTCCTTTGATGGATATTTATCTAATAGGAAGGGAAGGAGTAAATTTTGGAGAATTGGATGAAAAAAAAAAAAACAAAACTGTGCAGCTAAAGATTAAATCTTTTTGTTTTGTTGTTTTTATTTATTTATTTTTGTTTTCTATTTAAGTTCTTAAGAGTATTTAATCCTTTTTAATCTTTTGTTGTCTTCAGAAAAAAAAAAAAATCAAATAAAAATCTTCGGGTCAAGAGTAAAAATAGCTTAACTGTGTGTTGTTTTTATTTTTTTTATTTTTGTTATTTATTTAATCTATATTTTATATTATAGAGTGGATCCTTAATTTTTTAATTTGGTAGTGTTTTTTTTTTTTTTTGTATTTGCAATTAGAAGAATTAGATCTTATTTAAGTTTTATGTATTTGTTTTGTTTTTTTTTTTTAAGATGAAAAAAAAAAAACAAATGATTTTTTAGTAGTAGAATAAATCCTGTATGTACTTTGAAGTTTCTAATTCTTTGTATTATTTTTATACAATTTTTTGTTTTTTTAAGGTTTTTTTTTTTGGTATTATTTGTATATAATTAATTATTTTATTTTTCTATATTTTGAGATTCATCTTTTTCATGTTTTTAAAAAAAAAAGTTTTTGTAATGCGATTATAACATTTAGAAATTGATTATTTCTTGATAGCTTAAAATTTTAAAATTTAACTAATTATAAGATTAGTTTTGCATAATATTCGTATAACATATTTTAATTTTATTTAATATGATCTATTTATGATTCTATATATATATATATATATATATATAACAAAATATTATATACATAACAAAATTCTTACCAAAAAATTTCACTTATAATTAAATTTACATAAATAAACGGTAACACTTAATAAATTTAACATGGTAACATAATGTAAACAATTTTTTTTTTTTTTAAATATAATTTATTTATTTTTCTTATATATTATTTTTTTTTTTTATCAAATTTCTTTTCAATTTTATTAATAATAGTTTAAAAAAAAAAAACAAAAATAACAATTATAAAACTTTGATAAAAACAAAAAAAAAAGAAAATATTGTTATGAAAAAAAAACTGTTAACATTGTTATCAGTTTAATTTTTATTTTTTTTTTTATTGTTATTTTATTAATACACTAAAATGACTCAAAATTACAGTTTGAGAATCTTAAAATTATTATTTTAGAATTTCTTAAAAGAACTCAAACAAAAAAAAAAAACAACAATAACAACATATTAGTTTTTATTTTTAATTTTTATGTTTAGTAAATATTTAATTTTGTTTTTGTTAAATTAAAAATATTTAAGAATATTATTTTAATAATTTTTAATTATCACAGCCATAGACGTTAAATTTCAAAAAATTGTTTTTTTTTTTATATTTGTTTTATTTTTCATAAAAACAATGAAATTTCAAATAATTAACTATTTTTCAATTTTACCGAACAAATTAAAGTGATTGCGACTTGAAAACTGAAAAAAAAAAAACTAAAAAAAAGAAAAACTAAAAAAACATATGATTCAATCATTTTTTGTTATTTTTTTTTTATTTAAAAAAAAAAACGCATAATACTGCCAAAAATATCATTTTTGTTCTTTCATAGAGTTTCAAAGAGTAGCAACAAAATTATAAATAAAAAAAAAAAAAAAACTATTTTTTGAAGTCTAAGAGATTGTTGTTAGTACTTGTATTAAAAAATAAATTTTACTTTTTTTTTTTTTTGTAGTGTTGGATAATTAGTTTAGTTTTCAACGCTAATAATAGAAAAGAAAACATTTTATTATTAAATATTTTAAAATTTATTTAATTATAAAGCTAAAAATTTCTAAATGTACATAATTTAAGAAAATGTTACCTAAACATATAAAAAATAAATAAAATATAGCTTTAATACTATATTATAACCTCATATTTGAGTAGTATACCCCTAATATTAATTAAATTTTATTCATTCAAATATTTTTCAAAATTAAAAGTTTAAGTTTATTATCATCCATAATTATGTAATATCATATTGTATATTTGTATCAGCCTTATAATAGTGTTTTATTTTCTAATTCTAATAGATTGATTTTCGATAATCAAAAGATTCGCCTAAAAAATCTAACATGATATCGATTTTAAATTTGGAGAGTGAATTTTTCAGATTTATAGTGATTTTTTTTTTTTTATTACAATAACTAACAACGAACACGAAACAAGATTAACTTTTTGTTTTTACTTTAATTTGTCTATTTAACAAATAAATTTTGACATCTGTCACTTTTTTTAAGAAATGTCAACGAATATAATAATTTATAAAAAAAAAAATAAACATATAAAAATCTGCGACAATCTGAAAAGAAATCTAGATTAGATCTAAAAATTCTCAGAAAAAAAAATAACTCTTTGTGACATTTCGAACATATGAACATACATATGTACATACAATTACTGATCTATATTCTAGAGTAAATTTAGATTTGCTCTTTTTACATCATTCAAAATCAATATAAATCATAAGATTATCAATCTTTAAATTGCATGAATCTTTAAATTACAGATGTTGGTTAATCTCAAATGATTTAATTATAAAGGGAGGAGAAATATTCAAAACATTTATAACAAAACATATTAATAAACTTTAATAAAAAATTAATTAATATTTAATGTTAAGCAATTTTATGTTATTACCTCTTTGACACTAAATAGAACTTAATTTATTATTTATTATTTTTTTTTTTTTTTTTGTTATTGTACAACTAAACTCTCACTTTCTATCTAATGTACATAAATAATAATATACCTATAAGCTTAAAAAATTTTATTAGTTTTGAATTTTTTTATTATTCCGTTTTTATATTTATTTTTTTTTATGTGGTATACAACTACAATATTTCGCTTTACTACCTATTTAAAATATGAATACATACACATATGTAATCATATATAAAAATTTTCTATAAGAAATAAAAAAAAAAAAAAAAAAAAAAGTTAGTAAACAAAAATATTTTTTTTTTTTTTTTTCAAAAAGTATTTTAAAAATATTAGAAAATTCTTCATTATCTTTATATATGGGAGTGTATTTAAATATAATTTATAATATATGTATCTACATACATACATAGTTATATATATGCATATATATTTTATAGTATACATACATAATTATATTCATTTTTAAATATAGATATACAAATAATAATTTGAAAATAAAATTGTATTTAAGTAATAAAATTATTAAAAAAGAAATGAAATTATTTTTTAAATACACAAATACATACATATTCTATTCAATTCTATTACTATTTGAAGAATAATTCTATGCCAAAAAAAAAAAAAAAAAAATTCATCATTTCCCTTTACTGTTTTTATCTTTTCTTTTTTTTTTTTTTTTTCTATTTTTTCTTATTAATTTACTAACTGTAGTCTGTAAAATGAATTATTCTTAAAAACGATTAAGAGGCCATCTATTAAAGTTTATATGCAACAAAAAAAAAAAAAATTATAATTAATATGTAATATCAAAAAATAAATTAATGTGTGCGTCTGTCCTCCTAATCTAGAATAGTGAAAAAAAAAATAATAAGAAAAAAAAAAAAGAATTGGTAAAAAATAAATAATTTAACCTTGAAATTTTCAAAAGTGTTTTTGAACTAAATGAAAAAAAATAATAATAAAAAAAAAAAAAATAATGAAGAAAATTTTATTTTTTGATAAAGTTTAGTGTTTTTTTTTTTTTATAATAATAATAATAAGTAAATAGAACTGTTAGAGAAGAAAATGGAAAAAAAAAAACACAATTCTAAAAATAAAATTGGGTTTTTTTTTATTAAATCAAAAAAAAAAAAAAAAACAAGCAAACTATAATATAGCGTCATAATATTAAAAATAATAATTTTATATACTTGTACATATAGTTAATATTAATAATATAATTATAAATGAATTAATAGATTTTAAAACAAAAAGGGTGAAAAAATAAGTTATGAACAAAATTTCGTCTGACATATTCTCATTTAAAAAAGGTCACGTTGTTGAGAGAGAGTTTTTCAGTGTATTTTTTTTTTTTTTTTTGCTGACTATAAAAACAATCAAAAAATGTAAAAAAAAAATGAAGTTTTAATTATTGAATGACAAAAAAAAAAAATTGAATTGTACGAAGACCTTATCGATATACCTCCTTAATGTGTCAATATATTTAATCTTTAATTATTATCTAAAAAAAAAGAGGAAACTGTTAAATATATTTAACGGTATATTAATATATATTTTATCCTTAAAAATACAATATTACTGTAAGATTGTTTTAAGTATAACATGTGTATTAACAGTGTGTATTTTCATATATAGTAGGCTAAAAATACCAACTACCTATTTAGAATATTATAAAAATCCTATAACTTGGTATTCAAAATGATTACATTTTTTTTAAATATATGCTTACCTACTTTAAAAAAATAAAACAAATATGATTTTTCCCTAAGAAAAGAAATCGTATTTTGAATAATTGGAATTTTGAGAAAACAGGATTTTATGAAATGGAATTTTCGATAAATGGGAGTATTTGAGGCGTAGAAGTTTCACAGATAAATGTGCATAATGATATAAAAAAAGAGAGGTTTCGGAAAAAGAGAGATTGGTTGAAATGTGTTATATTTATATTATAATAAGTTTTTCTGTTGATATTGATGGGGTATAATAAAATTTTATAGAAAGTAATTAATAATTTGCACGAATAAAAAAAAAATTTCTCTCACAAGATAATAAAGATGATGACCCAATGCTCATGTCCAACAACCTTTGTAAACCAACAACCAATGTAAAATAAAAAAAAAAACAAAAAAAATGTATTGTCAACGCGAGTAAAAATAGAAAATTGCTCTACTCTAGCGTCGCTTCGTGCGGCGCTTCTAGCATTGCTTTTCTATTTGGTCAAATTCCATTTAAATCAATGCATTCTACTTAAATGTTAAAGCGGCGCTAGAAGCGACGCGAGCATTGGATCATCACCTAAAGACATTATCTGTGGGCATATATTCTTATTTGTACACTGTTTTTTTTCCTATTTTTTAAAAGAGTAATTTATATGTAAGATGTAATAAATAAATAAAATGGATCTGAGAGGGTTTTAAAGTTTCTGGCGTCCGAGTACTATTACAATAATACGGCATAAATTTAGTCAAGCTTCTCACAAACTGTGACTGAATAAATTCTCCTAGGTTTTAAAGCTATATTACTAATCTAAAGTCAAATGATTACTTATTGATGCATTAGCTCAATCTTCATCAATAATATATTGTACCTACTTTAAAACTCCTTGGATGTATATATGCTGTAAAATTAATAAAGATATTAAATTAGTTTTTAGGGGATGCAATTAATTCCTTTGCTTCAAATCGTCTAATAAATTTTTTTGTCCTATATTTGTATATTTAGAAAAATTTCTTATTTATTATGTTTTAGTGTGACTGAATTTTAATTGAAGAGAATTGAAACTTTTTAATTATTGAATTCAAATTACTATTGCTTAATAGCAAAATATAGTATAATAACAATTATATACATGCCACAATTATAAATTTTGTAAAAAAATGAAAGGAAGTCCCAGTTTTGTAAAATTTTTGGTAGTCTTGAGAAATTTTTAACAACTTTTGTATTATTATATTATTTTTCTTAGTTATAAATAACTGGGCAAAATTGTTAGATTTATTTTACAGGGTATTATTTTACAGTAAACATTAAATGAGTATAATGTTTTTTTTTTACCGACCGAATAAGGTAGGTATTGTTTTCATACTAAAAATTTGTACCAGCGATTTTGCCAAAAATGCACTACTACGGTGCGGAAAAGGCTATAAAATTTTTTTTGATGCTGTGTGTGTATGTGGATGTGTGTGTGTGTGTGTACTGTTGTAGGCACGTGTACAATCTAAACGACTGAGCGGAATTTTTTGAAATTTAAGGTTTTGATGTAAATATTTCGGATTGATAAACTTTTGGAGGAAATCGGACAACCGGAAGTAGTAATTTACTAGTGTAATTTTTAAGTGTTTTACGAATATTTCGTAACAGAAAAATATTATGAGAAAAATTATTAAGAAAAAGTTATTATACAAGTAAAGAGAAACAACTTTGCTGTAGAATATTTTTTGATCCGATCAACTTTAACTTTTATTTAATTTTGTTTCTAAGTCCAAATTTCATACATACAAACATAACACGCCAATCGCCATATAAATTAATATGAATAAATTATTTTTGTTTTTATATCTCTAAAAATTTATATACTTATATCTATGAATATTATTTTCTCTTGTTGATAACGCAAAATTCAAACTGTAAAATTTTTGTTAACAGATTTAATATTAATCTTGTTTTTTTTTTTGTATTTGGTTACAGTTTTTATTATTTTTTACTTTTAATATTTTTGAATGAAAAAAATAATCATGTACTTACATACATATGTTTTGGTATAAATGGATATATGAATGAATGTATATAAATATATTTTTACGATTAATTCATTATTTTGTTATTATTGTTATTATTTGTATAATACTGGTCGGTCCTGTGGTGGAGGCAGCTGATTTTTTTTTGTTTTGGAAATCAAAATAGATTTTGGAAATCAAATAAAATTGATCCTCTTTACCACGTATTCAATACTTGAATGAATCGATTAATTAAAAAAAAAAAAAATGAATGTTTGAAAAGAATAGGTATACATTACAAGCAAATCTTTAAAAATTATTTGAAATGATTACAACTGCAAACATGGACTATTATAGGTATAAGAATTATAAAAGAAATTTGAAATAATTCATAGATTTTCATTTAAACTTGAATCAATTTTTAGAACTTTTAAAGTATAACCAGAATGTACAACGTACATGTATACATACATATATCTGTATATATTATGTACTATCACTTTCATTTTATTTATTTTTTGTTTTGTTTTTTCCAAAATTTTATTAATATTTGTTTAGTTGGTAGCAACAAAATAACAGCTTTAATTGATACTAAATTTACGTGATTTCTGTTGTTTTTTTTTTGTTTTTTTTTTTTTTCATTAAAAATCTTCATATTACACAAACATTTTAAATTTTAGTAAAAAAATTATTGAAAGGACGTCTCAAATTTATTATAAAAAAAAAGGGAAATTTTAAAAATAAATATATGTAGGTATATACATACATACATATATAATGTATACATATTGAATTTTTTTTTGCGAAATTTATGAAAGTTGATAACTTTTTAAGTGAGCATAGAAAACTGAAACTTCCCAGACACATTTCCTACCTGATGGCTTTTTTTTTTGTGCTGGTTGCAAAAATTAAAAAAAAAACAAAAACTAAAACAAGAAATAAGAATTTGATATTCTATAATATTAGTAACACATTTTTGAAATAAAAAAAAAAAAGAATTCACTTTTTTGTTATAATTAATAGATATATGTAGGTTTACCCTAGGTACAAATAAAAAAAAAAAAACAAAAACAATATGTATATGTAGTTTTAATATATAGATTTGTATAAAATCATATTATACACCTTACCTTTTTTACTGTCCTGATTTTTGTTTTTGTTTTTTATTTAGGAGAAAGACAAAAAAAAAACTTTTTTTTTTTTTTTGTTTTTACTTTTTATAAGAAAAACAAAAAAATACGAAACAAAGAAGATAGAAAAAGAAAAGAAACATCATCACTTTATAATAGTTGACGTGATAATATAATAGGATCGACCAGACACCTAATTTTCAAATATAAAACTATGTAAGTAGGTATATACAGAAAAAAAGATAAAAAGGAGAGAAATAAGAAAAGAAAATAATAAGAAAAAAACAGTGTTAGATGTTTAGCTTACGACGTTTCATTGTCAAAGGCTTTTGACCGCAAAATATTTAACCTTGTAGTTGCAGTATAGAATACAATGTTGATGATGATGATGCTGATAATGATGATTTTTTTTTTGCTTTTTTTTTTTTTTTTTTTATTGTTGCCATTGAATTGCTCTACGATTTTTATTTTTATTTTATATATAAACGTATGCATATAAATATATATATGTATGTATGTGTACTTAAATACGAGACAATAAAAAAGGAAATTAAAATGAGCAAACAACGAGCAAAATAAAAGAAAAATATCTTTGAAGCTAATGTATCTTAAAGTGTAAACTAAACTAACTATGATGAAAAGAATTTACTTACATTTTATATAATATTTTAATGATAGAAAGAGAGATAGAAAGAGAAAATATACGTAGATTGTTTATAAATACCATATATGGTAAGAAAAAACAAAATTTAAAATAAATGAATCAACAAAAAGTGAAATTAATAAACATCATAATATTGTTAATACGACCTAGTTTCTAATTCTAATAAAACTGCAAAAGCTTTCGTTTTTAATTTTGTTCGACTTTGAGGTTATATCTTTATAATAATAAAAAGTAAATAAATTCAAATTAGTTAATAATAGTGAAATTAATGATTCCAAAAACTGAAACTTAATCAAGTGAATAATAAATGACTTAGTGGATGCCCTATGCTCTTTATTGTAGTGAAAAAAAACTTAGTAATTAGGTACCTACTTCAAAATGACAAAAAATTACATTATCTTTTACTTTTCTAAACGATCGATTATTAAATTAGAGTATTGTTATTTAAGGAAGGAGTGTAAGTGACTCTGCGAGCTTTTGATGTAGTTTTATTATAGTCCTCATGTTGTTACGTGTTATGCGTTTTACCTCCACTTATAATATTCCTGTCAGCTCTACTCCCTCTAAGAAGTAAAGATCTGTAAAGCATTTATTGTTGATAGTTCTAATTGGGTAAAGCAATATGATTCTTGGTGTACATATCTTGCTCAGAGTAAAGCTCTGTAATTTTTAAGTATGTTAAAAATTTGTATATTATTCTTCATCTTTTTGACACAATCTGTATGAACCGTCATTCTCTATTTTAATTTTCTTTAAGTGTTCCGACAGGAAACCTGACATCTTAGTTTATTTTTACTGGATCCTATGATTTTTTCATATCTTTTTTAATTATAGTTTCCCAGCAGTTGCTTAAATTGTCTGAGTCCTGATATTTCACTTCATAGTTTGCTCCTACAATTTTCCTATTCGATTTTTAGTGCTTCATTTATTTTGTGTTTACCTATGCCATAAAAGAGTTCGGGACATAATAAAGGGAGTTGAAGCTCCTTCTTTTACAATTTAATCCGCTTACTCATTTCCCTCTATACCAACGTGTTTCAGGTACCCAGGGTAAAGGGTTACTTTATTGTTTGGTTTTCAACAGTTCAGTTTCACTCAGAAGGATAACAAATGAATGATTTAAATTTGTTAAGTATAATTGAATATTAATTGAGTATACAGGTATATAACGTTAAAATATAAACCAAGATCTATATAAAAATTATCAAAATTATTTATAAAGTCAAACTATTATAAACCCGACTTAAATTTTATTTTATGCCCTTAAATTTATTTTAATATCTTTAATTTTAGATGTAGACTATAATAATCCGTATAAAATAATAATATTTTGAATACTATATATAAGTATGTACATACAAAAGGACATAATGTACATTTGAAAACACCTACATTATGTTATGTATATATTTTATCTATGTACAATTAAATATATCAAATGTTAAAATAAAATAAATATAAAATGTTATCATTATTATATAAGTATTTGTTGATTTAATTTGAATTAATAACATCATTATCATAATCATTTCTATCATCATTATCATTTTCATTCTTATACATCATATACATATTTCTATGTATATATGATTGTTTGTAATGATAATGATATCAATAATGCCCCCTAAATATGTGATTCTTTATACACCAAAAAAATATAACTGAATAAACATTCAACAGTATATGGTAATGTTCTTTATATTATTGTTCCATCTAGTCTACATCAAGATGGTGTTTCTTTTATATTCATCCTTTTTCGTTATTTTTTTTTACTAAGATTTTTAGTTTTCTTTACAGTTTTTTTTTTTTTATTTCCAATTAACAAAAAAAAAAAAAAAGCAAAACGATTATAATAATAATAATAAAAAAAAAAAAAATGAAATCATTACGAAAAAAAATCAAAAACACAAAAATAATAATAAGGGGAATGACCGATCGTCCCCGGCACTATGACTAGGTTAAGGTGAAGGTCATATGTTTTGTATGTGTTTCATACACAATAGTAAGTATTTTTTTTTATTAGTTTTCGTTAGAATACATATGCATGTATTCGTTTATTTGTATTTGTATTATCCATAAAAATAAAAAACAAAAAAAATAGAGAAAATAAAAATTATGACCAAATCAACATAAAAAAGTATATATGAGAGATTTTATTATTACTCTCTCAGACCAAACTAAGAATTATTAAAAAAAACTTAATAATATTAGCAACACAGCAGCAACAACAACAACAACAACAAAATACAAGATCAAAGCTGTATTAGAAAAATCATTATCTCACATATTAATAAATAAAAGAAAAAAAAAAGTAACAGAACAATACTAACTTACTTATTTTTTCATGATATTGGAGTATTTGCAGATTAGAATACCATTACGAATATCATATTAAAAGCAGAGATTAAAATCAAATTTTGCGAAAAAAAAATTGGTTATTTGTTATGAATTAAATTAGTAGTACAACATTTTTCATTACCCTTAAAACCCATTTTGTACTTAAAACTTTTCGATTTACGTTTATCACTCAAATCTTTTGTTTTTTTTTTTTTTTAATACGGAGTTCAATTATAAACTTCAAAAGTTATCTAGAGGAATTGAGAGTGTTTACTCCGGTTAATGTTGGATATTAACCAATCAAAACCATTCTCTTTAAAGCTAGATTTTAGATTGAGACTTTTAGTATGAATACTTATTACGTCATTTTGTGATGGAAAATTTCACTTCAGAGAAACAATTTACCTAGAGTTATTTTGTTTTCGTTACTCCAACATTCCAAAAAAAAAAAAATTATTAAAATTTAAAAAAATGTGTTTCAACGAAGTCTTTTGTATATACAAAATTGTAGGTGTACATTTTAAATAAAAATCGAGTTTTTTTTTATATTCAATATGAGTATAATAAAAATTGTGAGTTAAATTGTGAGCTAAAATGTGAGTGAGCGTTATTTCGATTTACGTTTTCTTTTATAAATTAATATTGTATTAAAATTAGGATCAGATAGTATTTTCTAAAAGCAGTACAGTCGTTTCATTATATTAATTTTTTAGAACGTTAATAAATTTAAAATAAAATTAGTTGAATTATAAAATAATAAAATAATAAACTCAATGTAATAAAATTTATAAACTTTATTTTAAGAATATTAATAAAATGAATAGGCTAAGTAAGTAACATCAAAAATTATAAATTTGAATCTCTACTTATAGTTAAAATTTTAAATATTTCATTTTTTATCAAGTAATTTATCAGATTTTCTAAAGTTTTTATTGATATTCTCTCAAATTTTAGTTTACGAGTACGTTTATAAAGAAAAAAAAAACTATATTTAATTGAAAATGTATCTGTGAGTATTATTATTACTTAGAAAATATCATTATTCATTATGGGTATGGTTAGGTACTGGTATAAAAAAAAAAATTTAATCTATCATATATTATTTTCTTCTTTGTAAATTTTTAATTTTTATTTAGCATTTGCTTAACAATCTTTATTTAGCGTAATCTTTATTTGTTAAGTTATTTATGTTAAGTAAGTGAGCATTTTATTCGCAATTTAATTCATATTAGCTTTTGTATTAAATTCAAATAAATAAGAAATTAAAGAAATTAAGAAAGAATATTAAATAGCGTTAAAATTTCCAAAATTTAATATTAAAAAAAAAAAAATAAACATAAAAAATAAATTTCCCAATCTTCAATAGTGTCAAGTCTGTCAACCAATCAAAATTACTAAAAATCTTTTAAATTCGATTCTACGTAGATGTCTCTAAAAATACACCTTCAATTTTAATTTTCCCGAGCGATTTGTACTTTAAGGTCTTCGTTTGGTATTAATAAAATGATATATTTCTCATGTTTCTGTGATATAATCCTATAAAAATATTCAACATTGTAATTATTGACCTAATTCCCATGATATGGTAACTAGATTATGGTTTTTAGCCAAAATAAATTCTTTAAATACCTTTTAAAGAAAAACTTAAAAATAAAAATTTTGCACTGAATAAATTTTCATTTTTTACCTCTTTAAACCCTTCAATTAAAATAAATTTTTTCTTATGTTTTCAAATAATTCTACTATACATAATAACTCCCAATTATGTACATATATATGTCATCATATGTATATGTTAAAAAATCTCTTGAATTAAGTGACAAAATTGTTTTAATTATAAGAATCTATTACAAACATTTATAGTTATATGTAAATTATATGTAGATTATATGTTTGTATATATGAACATACCTACAAATAAATATCAAAAATAAAATTAACAAAATGTTTAAAACATATCATGGTAATTAAATTCTTCTAAATTCAATTTCACAAAAAAATACCTTATATAGCTAGTGAATAATTTTCTTTCCTGTTCTACGTCTAATACAAAAAATATCTAACAAACAACTAGACATATATTAAATTGCATATATTTAGGTTTCGCTACAATTTTCTATATAATAATGATATATACATGCATATTTATGAGCAAGTAATGAAGTGATTATAAAAAAAAAGAAGAAAAAAAAAACAACAATAACAAAAAAAAATCTAACCATCAGAATTACAAAATAGTGAAAGTTTTCTTTTGTTTTTTGTTTTTTTTTTTTTTTGTTTTGATACCACACTCAGAATCCAAAATATTTTTCTTTGTTGCTTAGTCGATTGTTTATGTAATTTTATATTTTATATTTTTCTTTTTCCATATGGAGACTTTAGAGTTTATTTCCTGTATATTTATAATACAACTGGTGTTATTTTCATTGCACATAACACATAATATCAACATACATACAAATATACAATTCAACGTACAAATTGAAATTATCACGGAAAAATCTATTTTGAAAAAAAAAAAGCAAAAAAAAAAAAATAAAAAAAAAAAACAGGGAAAAAAAAAGAATTTTTAATAACAGCCACAACATCTGAACTTCCTATAAGATGATGTTGATGTTGATAATGAAATTGATATTTTTAATGATGATATGTTCATTGTCGACACAATGAAGTTTTGTGCATTCTAAATCAATGAATATGTATATATAGATTTATATATATATGTTATTATATACATATATACATTTATAATAAAATTTATTTTGAAAACAAATCCTCCCTCCTTGAGCACGGAATAAAACTTATAAAAAAGAAAAAAGGAAAAAAAAAGAAAAAGAAAAAAAAAAAGAAAGTGGTACTAGAATATATAGTAGCAATAGAAAATTTTTCTTGTTTTTTTTGTTTTTTTTATGTTTTTTATTTTCCCTATTTGAGTGGGTGAGAATAGTTAAGAATCGGAGGGAGTTCTGTTGTTTTATATTTTAGTTTTTTTATTGCATTATGAATACATACATTTGTATGGATATGTGTACATGTGTGTATATATAATATGTTGTGATAGATATTGTAGGTAATAGAGTATATATACTTAGTATCCTTATTTTCTCGTACAAGAATTTTATTGTTGAAGCGATACAAAAAAAAAAGGAAAAACAAAAAAAAAGAAAAACAAATATGTTTTTCCTAAACGGTAGTTTTTCCTTTTTGTTTTTTTTTTTGGTTTGTTTTTTTACTATCGTATAGGAAGTACTAAAAATTTCATGTCCTACAGTACGATTGGTATACGAATTGTATACAATTTTTTGGTTTCTTTTTTTTTGTTTGTTATTTTTGGTATATGATGGATAGTTTTTGTTTTTGTTATTTATATGCATATATATATATATATATATATATATATGTTTACCTCATATATGTTAAATATATTTTAATAAACAAATGTACAAATGTTTTTATATATAAATATAATATAATGTATATAATATATATTATAGGTACAGTATATGTAGATAGATGATTATTATATAGTTATAAGATTATAGGTTTTAAATACCGTTACATGATGGTTGGTTTATTTTTCAGTTTATCCTATGTTTTTTGTTTTTTTTTTTTATAATTTGGTTTCTTTTTTTTTTGTTGCTTTAATTTTGTATGTGGATATAATGGTTATGTTTAAAGGTTATAGTGTATACGTAACAGTTAGGATGCACATATGAATACGAATTATCTCCATTTAAAGTTGTTGAAACAGAATTATTTGTTTTTTTTTGTCTTTTTTTTTTTTTTTTTTTGTATATGCAAGAGAAAATTTTGTTTTTGATTGTTGTTTTTATTGTTGATAATAGTATGGTGGTGGTCTGAAATTCAACAGGCTGTTCTTTTAATTTTTCCGTTTTATATTTTTTTATTTTTTGTTTTTGTTTTTTGTTTTTGTTTGCTTATTTTTGCTGTAAAGTGATAGAAGCTATTATTAGTATTATAACTATGAGAATAGAAAATTCTTTTTTTTGTTATTTTTTATTTGTTAAGGTTAAAGAATATATTTAGTTGTGGTTTGGTTCCATAATATATGTGTATATGTATATATATATATACATATATCTGAAAAATAGCAATAAAATTAAAACAAAAACAAAAGAACAAATTAGATTTACGCATATATATATATATATATGTATATCTATAGCTTATAATTTGGATTATGTAGATAGATTTTAAATAAGTAAATATATATCTACATTTATATATGTATAGGCGTGTGAATGTTTTCAACTTATAGTATCTGTAATACAAGGATATATGTAATATAATGTTGTAAAAATAACATATGTATACATATCAAGATAAAAATGTATGTTTTTTTTATTTATGGACTGGATAACAAGTTTATAAAAAAATAAAACAAAACGACAAAAAAAAAAAAAAAAAAATAATCAGTTAACAAAGTTAAAGTTAAAATAACTATCAACTGAATCAACAACAACAACAACAACAATAAATAATAGTATACATTGTTCTAGAACGCTATTATTATTAATTTTACTACCGCCTAGAGATTTTCATATAGAATATGGTTTTTTTTTTTTTTTTTTAGTAAAGTGGTTGGTTGATGTTTTGTTGCACAATCAAAACAAAAAAAAAATAAAAACAGAAATAATAATAAAAAAAAAACAATTGTTTTAAGTGCAAATAGATTTTACAATAGTAAAGTGTTAATAGAGTTAACAGTGATGAAAAACAAAAAAACAAAACAAATGAAAAAAGAAAAACTTAGAATAAAAACCATCCATATTGTGGTCATAGAAAATTGAAAAATTTGTGCAACAAAAAATATTAAAAGAAGAATAGATAAAAAAAAAAAAAATAGGAAAAAGGAAGGAAATAATTTTATAGAAAATTATTTTTGCAAAATGAAAATTTATTAGATTATTTTTGAAAATTTTTTATTTATGTTTTTGTTTTTGTTTTTTCTTTTATGTTAAGTGATAGCAAAATGATGAATGAATGAATATGATGTATATAATTGGAAATGAATGAATTTTTAATGAATGAATAAATAAAATGACCTTGACATTTAAGTATAGTTTTTTTTTTTTAGGTTTTTATTAAAAATGGATAAATTGGATGGACTAAAATTATTTTCTGAAGTATGTATTTTAAAAAAAGAAATAAAGTACCTAAAGGCCTAAAAATGTAATTTCAAGATATATTTAGAATGAAATTTTTTTTTTTTTTGAAATAATTAAATATAAAATGTTTTAAGAACCTGGATGGCTGCACGGATTTCAAATATTTTTAATTGGAATGGGAAAAGTACTGTAGAAATAATGATCTTAGCTTTGGTTGCCGAATGCGTCGATATTTGGGATATTAATGGAGACAGTACATGTTTAAATCCAGGACGGGAAACAAGGAGATTTTATTAAAAGGAAAATTACTGAAAAAGTCTACTTTGCCACCAAATATACATATAATGTAAGTATATTTTGCAATATAAAAAAAAAAAAGAAATTTGACAATAGTATTTAATTTATGATGACCTTAATGAGAGTCATAGTTATATTATAATAATTCTAGGTTGTATGTTTATAGTATACAGCTTATATACATAATCAAAATTTAAAATTTAATTTTAGAAATAATAATTAAAATATAAATAGATTTTTAATAAAAATTCTCTAATTATGTATAATATTTAAATTAACTAATAATTAAATCAATGAAAGTTTTAAGAAGAAAAAATTAATTAAACTGTATATAAGTTTAGAGTTTAAAGACTTAAAATTCAATTTAATGTTTTATTAGCTTCTAAAATTAAAATTTCAAATTTAATAGTTTGTAATAATTGAATAGTTTTTTCATTTAATGATTTTCCATCTTTAAAATTCCATCTTCCACGATTTTTTGCATCTTTTAAATTCATATACCTAATCGTTTTTACAATATTTCTTAAGATATAATTTCTTTAAATTTTCTCTACTATATTTATAGTAAATATACTATTATATATATATTTATATGTATAAATATATATATATTATATTTAATAAAAAAAAAATACATTTATTATTTTTCTAAATTGCACCTACATAATCAAATATCACTTTACAACAAGAATTACTTAATTGTTTTTACAAGTGATGTTGAATTACTTCTATTCTATACTTATATACAGTATACCTATATGCATACTTATATTATAAATTACTAATGTATATTTATTATATAAATGTATATTGCAATATAAGAGTGTAAAAAAAAAAAAGAAAAAGAAAAAAAAGAAAAATAGAACAAGAAAAGAATAAAAATAGCATCAACACTATTTAACCAACAATTTTTCAACCACACTTCAGAAAATGTGCAATGTGCAATATGCAAGTGCAATGTTTTTTTTTTATATATTAATATATAAACATGTTATATTATATATACCGAAAGTGCATCATTATTATTTTATACTATACATAATATTTATATATAATATGTATGTATAAAAAAAATATCTGTTATACATTTTTGTGAATGGACTTGGTCTTATACTCTTATAATTTTCTACTTTTTTATATATATTTTTAATATACCTATATGTGTATATATATGTATATATATAGCTATTAGCTATGTACAAATAGGGGATATTTTGATGTATAATTTCTCTACATATAAATAAAAGTAAATTATTATAGTCCTGTTCTATATGTACATATATAAAATGAACCTAGCATAACGTAATGTAAATTATGTATATATATGTATATAAATATAATATAATATATTATATAGGGATATATATAGTTAAATATACACACAGAACAAATTTATAGAAGTATATATAGAGACTTAAAGAAGACTTTCCTTATAACATTGAAAGTGAAAGTTTTTCATATTTATTTCGTATTGAATATTTTTTTATTTTTCTTGCGGGTTTAATTTTTTTTTTTTTTTTGTTACATTTACGTATGTATATGCAATTCTGTATATTATTACTGTGTATATACATATGTAAATAGATAAGGTTGCAAAACTGAATGATTTTTTGTTCTGATTCTGAAACAGTTTACTGTATATTGACGACCATTCTAGACCAATTTACATTTTTTCTTTTGTTGTTGTTGTTTTTTTTTTTACTATTCTTTTACAATAAGTTGTTTTATTTTTTATATACATACATACATATACATATATATATATATATTTATTTTATTTTAATAAATTCATTTATTTAAGAATTAAGTGTGCACTTGATACTTTGGTACTTGAATTTTTTTATTTTTTAAATATGTTGTATAATACCTGGAATGTACTTACATTATATTTTATATTTATATGTATGTATGACTATGTATATATGTACTATATAAGTAAAATAATATTAAAGTTCAAATTTTAAAGAATTTTTATTTTGTTTGATAATTATTGTTTTGTTAACAGATGCAATTGTTGCAATTGTTGCAATTGTTGTAAATGGTATATTGCATATAAAATAAGTTTATGTATATAATATACTCTATATAAATAATATATACGTATATTTATATATGAAACAAAAAGTGGATAATACTATGTTTGTAAAAATTAAAAAATATGTAATAATAAAATGATGAATGAATTAAAAATATAAGTGATAGTGATGATGATATAGACATATAGTAGGTATATTAATGTTGATATTGATGTATAATACACATATAGATGAATGTTGATAATTAACCTTATAAATGAAACAAATTGTTTTGTTATTTTTTTTTTATTCGTATAATATATATTATGCAATTTTTTTTTTTCGTAATCATATTTTATAAATTCATTCCATATTTTATTGTTGCACAATATACAATAAATTCATATATAAAAAAAAAAAAAAAAATAAAAACAGAAAAAAAACCTGTTATTTTGTTTTTTTTTTTTAAATGCACATGCATTTTGTATTGCAATAATATTAACTTAAATATGCATGCATTTACTTAAGTAAAAATGAATTGGTACCTACATATGTATATATTTAGTAATAAATGTATTTTGTATTATTTTTTATTTATTAATTTTGTAACTTTATTATTTTTATTTGTTTGATATAAAAATGTATAGAAGTATGTATATATAGAGCTGAATTATAGTTACAGTGAAATCTTTATAATTAGAACACTTTTGAGACAAAAAGAAAAAAAAATGTCACAATTTTATAAAAGAAATCACGTTTGCATTACCATGTGTTTTATCAGGTGAACATTACTTAAATGTTTGAGAATTCTGTGTTCACCGGTGAAAATAAAAATAAACTTGTCTTAAGTCATATGCCTATTACCTGTGAACATTGCTGAATATTTTCAAAATCCCGAATCCATTTAATGTAGTTTGTTTTTTTTACTTTTAAAAATGTTCACTGGTGATACACGTGGAACGTGGTAAGTTTATTTTTATGTAATTTTGTGATCACGTGCTTTTGAAACATATCAGTGATGTTCATCGATGAACATGGAATTTAACGCAATGGATTTTTTTTTTATGTAAACCGGTGAGTACGGGATTTTGAAATATTTCAATGATGTTCATCGGTGGACGTGGGACTTAACGCAAGGTTTGCTTTATGTTCATCAATGAGCATGAACTTGTGTACATAACTCAACTTGTTAAAATAAAAATTTAAAGTGAATTAAGATAAAATATACGGTCCATTAAAGTCATAAGATTATAAATGATAATTCATTATATAACCTGTTCACTGATTTCATTAACTTAAATTTTTATTTATGTACATATAGTTATATGAAAATTGTTATAAGTTTAAAGTTTCTTTAGTAATGTGTGAGTGTCATAAACGAAATCCTGCAAATTATAATTCATTTTATTGGTAGACAATCAAATAATTGAATTAAAATTAAAAAAATCAATAAATTAAATTTTATTTTTTGTTATTAGATTACATTGACTTTTTATAATTATTTATTCTTTTACCTATTTATATTTTTTTTTTATAAACTTTTTATTCATTTGTGTCTTTTTACCACTTTTTATATTAATTATAAATGAAAATAACGTTTTTTTTTTGTTTTTTACATTTTGATTGATGTTAAATATATTTTTATTTAATTAATATTCAAATGCTGGAAAAAAGTTTTTTTTTTAATGGTATTTTTTCGTTATAATTTTAATTTGGTATTTTTCAAATATATATAGAAAAAATGGTAAATCAGCTTTAACAAAAAGGACGTAAATCGAATTGAAATTAAAAATGTAAATTTAATGTTATTAGTTTTTTTTTTTGAAACAGATTTTATTTGTTAAATAAAGTTATAAAATTTTTGGAGCTGTTGAAAATGTATACTGTTTCACTTGAGTTTATAACAACGGTTTAAGCTCGAAAAGTTGTAACAAAAACGACTTAAATCGAATTGAAAACTAACAATGTAACTAACAATGTAAACTTTATTTTTAATAACAATAAATTGAAGTCAAATTTCAGGAATCAAGGTCAAAATTTAAATTGTATAATATGTTGTGTTAAATCAAGTTCTAAAACTATAGAATCGAACATAAAATAAATGTCAATACAATAAAATTATACTCTAGCGGTAAACTCTGAAACTAGGATCATATAATTGCGATATATTTAATTAAAAAGTAGTCAAATATAATTTTTGATAATTTTTTTTTTTCGAATTTTTTTTTAACATAATATGAAAAAGTACAACCTTTTCGAAGCTTTTTTTTTGTTTTACATAAATATTTTTTTTTAAATATATGTACATACATGTATATACATACTTATATATTAACTCTATTATTTATGCGATCGTTCTATAGTGTATTTTATATAAAAATGTCATCTTATGTACAAAATATTATTATAATCTATGTAAATATATACATTTATATATTATACTTATGTATATCATACATATAAGTAAATGTATATATAATTAAAAATTTATGTATAAATAAACCTAAATATATATATTATATTATATACATATGTATATATAATATGATTCTCTTTATATATATTGAGTGTGAAAAATAAAATCTGATTAAATGGAAAATATTTTTATTATTGTGATAGGTTATGTTTATTGTATTTCGCAAAAAAAAAAAAAAAAACAGAAAAAAGCAAAAATATAATAACAAAAACCAGAAGAATTTTTCAAGGTTATTTTATTTTCAATTATTCTGTGTTTTTTCATTTTTTCGTTTTTTATTTTTTGCCTTTTGTATCTTGTATTTTTGATTTTTGCAAATTGAAATTATTTTATTTTTAATATTTATTTATTTAGGTATTTTTTTTTTTTTTAAATAGAATTTTTATTAAATGATCAATAATAAAATTTTTATTAAAAATTAATTTGATTAGTGATAGTTTATATTTTTTATATTTTTAGAAATAAAAGTATTTTACATATTAAAATGTTAAGCGTAATAGAATTTAACAGAGAAGATTGGGCCTTGAAATGTAAACCCTATGTTTTCTAGCAAAATAATGGGGGAAAAAAATATAAATATAAATGGATATTAGTGGCATAGATTCAACTAAGAACTGTACGTACTCTACGACAATATAAACCTAGTCGGAAGAGTAAAAATAGAAAGACTAAGTTAGCTAGGACATGTTGTAAGTATAGGGAAGAAAATTGTCTGGTGAGAATGGTTTTAGAATCCAACCCATATGGTGCACGTAGCAGAAGACAGATCAAAATTAAGATGGAAAGAAGGGGTATGTAGGTAGGGCAGTGACCTTCACTATGTTGATTTCAGATACGAGAAGTTCAGATACTAAATCAGTTCTTTGATCAGTTCTCTTCGAAATCAGTTCAGAAGGGGTAGAGCAGCATTACCGAAATTTAGGTCTGCCAGTCTTATCGAGAACAGGACAGCTGCCCAGAATAGCGACCAATGGTAAAATTATCTGAGCTCAGCCGTTCGGTTGGCCTCTCCAAATATATATTATGGAGACCAATGGAGGTATATACATATATATATATACCGCTTGAACTCAGATAATTTCTTCATTGGTCTCTATCCTGGGCAGCTGTTCTGTTTTGTCCTGTTATAAATATTATATTATTTATTGTAATATTAATACATTTATTCTAATATTAATTAATAAGGTTAAATGAACAAAATAAGTAGGTAGTTAGATATCTAAATTTTAAGAAGATATAATAATAAATAGATAATTACGGAGCCATTGTGATAATTGGCTCTAATAGATTATTACGGAGGCATAGTGATAATTGGTATGTTATATATGCTGATGAAAAATTATTTATCAGATACGTGTGTAAATATTATTTTAGTAAAGAAAAATATTTTTATATTTATTTTTGTTAATATTATTTTAGTAAAGAAAAGTAAGAAAACTAATGTAATATTGGGCCAAAGAATTTTGACTATAAAACAAAATCAAAGATTGATGATATTTTGAAACTGTAGTTCAGTTTATAAGGAGATTGTATAAATGATGTGCCTTATAGTTGGAATCTACATCGTAAATTTTAAGCAATGAAATTCTCTTACACTTATATAAGATGGTAATTTTAATTTCTAATATTGTACATTTATTAATTATTTAAATATATAATAGATATAGTACGAACTATATATGTATGTATGAAAGAATAAAACAGGGTCCTTTTGTTGATATTTAACATTTGCACTTAATATATAATGGTTTTGCTTTAATGTGCGTCCTTTTCTTTTTTTTTGGAAATAATAGAAGAAGAACACCAAAAGATTGAATAGAAAAAAAAGATTTAATTGTCATCTCTGTTGAAATTTCTTATATATTAATTTTTACTTTTGTAATTTAAATGCAAAACTTAATCAATAAATTATAGTTTAGTTATAAGATTATGTATTAAGTTCAGTTTTGTCGTTAGGTATTAATATTTACAAATATTTAATTTTGTTTTTTAATCTTACATATAAAATATAGGTTTTGTGGTTAATATTTTTTCTATACCTAATTCTTTTTAGAAAATTTAATTTAATTCCGTTAATTCCGTTAATTCCGGAATTCCGTTTTTATTTTTTCTTTACTAAAAAAATACCAAAAAAAAAATATACATATAATTTATATAAAATTAATTTTTTTTTTATCAGATCCAATACTTATACACAGTACTTAAGTTGTCAAGCTGTAAAGTTAAAAAAATGACCGAATGACCAATGACGTGTCAAATTCATCAGGTTATATCGAAATAATTAATACAACTATACTATGTATATATGTACATACATATATTATAAAATTATTAATAGTACAAAGTGGCCTCACAAGTATAACAGAGAAAGGGTTCATAAAATATACCTAAATAAATAATAATTTTATTTTTCTAAAAATATTTTTAATATTTTATTAAAATTAAAATTTAGGTATTTAAAAAGCAAACAAGAAAAAAAAAAAAATAAAATGATAATAAATAAGAAAATATATAAGTAGGTATGTATGTAATATTAATTTTTAAATGTATACATAAAAATTCTATCGAGTACAATTTTTTTTTTTTTTTTTTTGCTGCTGATCAAAAGTTATTCTGGATGTATGAAAAAAAAAAAGAAAAACAAAAAAATGCATGATTGTCTAAACATTATTCGCCGCTAAAAAGAGTCATATAAATTTGCCCTTGAATATGTTATTAACCCACAAAAAAAAAAAAAAAAAATAAAAAAAAAAAAACAATAAAAATGAAAAAAGAAATAAAAAGTAGAAAAAATTTAACCAAAAAAAACAAAAAAAAATTATTTATTCAAATTTTTTATTTTTTTTAGATAAGAAATTTTTTGAGTGCAATGTACATAAAAAATACTTAAAAACGTAAACGTATATATGTATGTACATATACAGTAAAACTTTTATTTTATATTAAAATTAAGTTTTTTTTTTAATAGATTTCAATAAGTTGAATATAATTTTGCTTTTTTTTTGTATAAATGTATATATTATATTATATGCATTGACATAATAATAATAATAGGTTACGATAATAAAATTGCATAGCTATGTTTAAATTGAAACTTAATTTTTTTTATTTAAAATTAATCTTTTTATTAATATTTAATTTTAATTTATAGTTTTGTAGGACTGTTCATGTTAAAATAAATCGTTATTTTGTTGGAAAATTTATATACATATGTATACATACATATATTATATAATATTCAATGGCACCAAAAAAAATATATGTATTGTACATAAATAATATGTATATCAGAATAAATAATTAGCTAGATGTAGGTAGCTCTCTGACTTCTGGCATAGATATGAGAAGCTTTCAAAAGTCTTCAGTGTGTGAGTGTTATCATCGTTCCATAAATCTATCTATGGAAATTTAACACCAAATTTGGTCGAATAGGTTTCTCCTACGTTTTGAAGGAGGACTACTGACCTACAGTTTAATAATGATTGACGGGTTCACTCAGACTTCATCAATGTATATGTATAGGGATATTAACAAGTTGATGCAAATATTTACTAGGTTGCAAAAAAAATATGCATTTTTGTATCATCTCGTCAACGACTCTAGCAAAATTTATATTTCAAATATTTGCTATACTTATATGAGTTATGAGTGTTAAAAACCGAATAAAAAGTTATTTGAAAACAATAAAAAAAAAGATTTAAAGGAATTATTGTGAAAAACAATATTTACTTTACTTTTTAATTCTTTACTCTTCATTTTTAAATTTAATTAATATTGATACAATTTTACTTGACAGTTCATTGACAATTGAAGTTACGTCAGCATATAGGAGACTGAAATACAAAAAAAAAAACGTTAACGTGAAATTTTTTTTAAAGTTAAAGTTAGCCGCCTATTCAGGCATTAGAAAATGGTCATAATTGTCAAGACTATACAGTTTGCACAGACTCGTGCAAACCTCTAAAAAAATATATTAATAAATGCAATTAATTTATTATATAATTTTAATTTTAGTAATTAAAGTACACTATAATTACACAGATATATATTTACATATTTATAATTAAATTTTTCTTAAAACACTTGCTCAAGTCAAATAAATATCAAAATACTATTTAAAAAATAATTTAAACAAATTTTATCATTGTATTGTTGAATGTCAAACTTAATTGTTAATTTTGTCGAATATGAATGATCATCTAAAATTTCCATCCAAGAAAATTGTATGTGGAATATTTTTGATATCAGTTTACATATATGTATATACATATACGTGTCCAAATTTCGTACAAAATTTTATATTTAGTAAGCTGACCATCTATATTCATTTCGGAAGCATTATACTCCTTTCAAAGCGTTTATACTTCCCAAAAAATCCATACTACCCAAATACTTCTTTTTGAAATAATATACACCTGAATACTTTTTTAATGTTTTTTTTATTGGAAATACGGAAAAATTGAGAAAATATGTGCTATTCTAGTACATTTTTATTTTTATCGTAAATGTCATTTCTATCGTAAAGTTATTTATATTGCGAATTGCGATGCGATTTGTGACAGATTGTTTTATTTTTGATTCTGACAGATTGTTTTTTTTTTTTAAATTGTGACAGATTGTTTTTTTTAATTCTGACAGATTGTTTTTTTTTAAACCTGGTACAAATGCGAATGTTGAACGGATATATTCCATTATAACCGATTTGTGATCACCTGAAAAGGTAAGGATGAGCATTGAAGGACTCACCGCCAGAATTGTATGGAAAATAAATTTGCAATACAAATACGAGAATTTATAGAATTTAATACTTCTTGAAGATTTACAAAAAGAAATTGGCTCCAGTCGCAAATATAATACATACATACATATGTAGATATTTAATGCTAAATAATTTGCAATGTTTTTTAAGTTTTGATTTTTATTTTATTTTTTTTTTTGTTATTATTGTAGACATATTTGTTTATGTTAACCAAATGAATTGTTTAATTTTAATTTTTAACATTTTTTTTTTTATTTTAATTTTTTTTAATGGGTGGAGAAAAAAATGGTCACTTTATATTTAGTCAAATAAAATTGCATAAATTTTAAGTCATTAGTACAATGTCTATGCATAATTTTACTTATTAATGAAAAGTATGTACATATGTATATGTATAATGTTTATTTATATATGTTCATGTATATTTTTATATAGAAAAACTTGAATTCATAGAAATTATATTGTATTATTAATAAATATCCATCCAAGTTAATATCAAATACATTTTAAATTATATTTAACTTGTGCCAATGATCTATGTTATTTGTTTATTATTAGAAAATTTTCATTTTTTATAATAATTATTTTATTTCATAAATAACATTGTCTTAAATTACTATAAATTTTTATTCTTGATTGTAACAAATTCTTTTTAAAATTAACAAAAAAAAAAAAAAACAAATAAAATTTTGTAAAAAATATTTAATAGAACAAAAATAATTATTTAATTTTTAAAATTAATGCAAATTCATTGTAATTTTATACTATGGCTGCAGTTGTTGTTTTTTTTTTTTTTTATTTAATTTGTTGTTAAAATAACGAAAATAAATTATTGAAATTTGATAGACAAAATAAAGCAAAAATTGTGCCTAAATTATTCTTAAATTTCAAACTTAATTAAAAAAAAAAAAAAAATAAAACGGCTGACATTTAAAAAAAATTTAAATTGCAAATGAATCAAAAAATACAATTAGAATAAAAAATGCTTACAATAAAAGAAAGTAACTTTGAAATATAAAATTTTATATAATAAAAGTCAATTTTTTTTTTTTTTGTTTTTAATTTAATATTTTATTTATTTAATATTATTATTTTTTATTTTTTTTTCGCAATATTTATAAAAAGAAAAGCTTGCATTTCATTTGAACACGTTTTCTATTTTTTTTTTTTTTTTGAATAAATAAAATAATTTAATATAAAAAGCTGTTAGAATGTAAATAATCTGTTTTAAAACAATTTGAAGGCTATAATATGAAAATTTATTTTTATAGTTATAAAAAAAAAAAAATTTTATTTTAACAATTAATTACTGTTAATTTAAATTTATATTTGACAAAGTTTTTAATAACTATAATGAACTTAAATTTTTTCAGATTTGTTTCACTTAAAATAAAAAATTATATAATAAGCATTTAAATTTTTCTTATGTGAGTTAATAAGGGTAAAGTTAAATTATAAATTGTTTAAAATTTAAAAATTTTGACTTTGGTCAAGACTTTTTAGTTTGGACATTGTAAAGGCTAAATAAATTTTAAACTAATTTAAATTAGTGCAATTAAAAAATACATTTAATACAAAAATTTTTTTTTTTTTTTGAAATTATAATATTAAATTTAAAAAAAAAACAACCGTTATTTTATTTAAACAAGTTGTTACACATAACATTAAAATACACAAATAAATAAAATGAAGAATTCTTCATATATATATCTTATACTAAACATATAAAATATCAATGTTTTTATCAATGTTTGCATTCATGTTTTCATCAATATATTCATTTTAATCAAAGTTTACATCAACGTTTTGTCAATTTTATATTTATAATATATATATAGATTTAGTTATAATCGAACAATAAATACTAAAAGAAATAATTGATTTCCAATTTTTCTCAACTACATGTTTGTTAATATTTAAAAATTTTCTAATTAAGAAAATTTTGAAAATCTAAAACAATGAAACAAACAAATATTATACATAGTTACAAAATAACAAATGTTGATTATTTTTCTTTTTCATTTTATTATGTAATTACATAAACGGAATGTCTAATAGCAATAATCATTAATCAATAATATATTATGTATATGCCTTTACGCATTGAAAATTGACATAACATGGATTGAAAATATTGTTGTCTAAACGCGTTTTAACTGTATTTATTGTGTTCAATTACATATTTCTATTCAAAAATTTTGAAAATTTTTTATTATTTTTTTTCTCTATCTCTCTCTCTAAACAGTGAATTTTATTTATTTATTTATAAATAAAAATGAAAATAAAAGAGAATAGAAAAAAAAATAAGAAAAACAATAGGAAATTGCAAATAAATGTAGGTTTTGAGGGTAACGCACTCGCACATTTTTTTTAATCGCATCACATTCTATTTGGGTTTTTTTTCTATCTCTCTCTAATTTTTTTTTTTTTTTTCTTTACGTACATATTATTTCACTTTTATATTATTGCAATTTTATGAAATTTTTTTTATTTTCTACAATTAATTTATTAAATATTTTATATTTGTATTAATTTGTTTTAATTTGTATTAAATAGAGAATATTGTATTGTAGTATGTATTGACTAATAAAAAAGCTTTTTTTTTTGTGATATTCATATTATATTAATTTAAAAATGTATTAAAATTGAGAATAAGAGAAAATGAAAAAAAAATAGAGATAGAAAGAGATAGAATATAAATTTATTTTTTAAATAGTATTAGATAGATATATATATTATTACTTAGTTTTATTAATAATATTTTATTTTTATTAAATATATATGTATATATACTTTTATTGGTATTTGTGAGATATCATTAACACTATTTAGTATTTAGTGTTTATAAATAGTTGCGTTTAGAAAGAAAAGTGTAGCAAAAATATTTTACATTTACTTTGATCACACTCAGAAAAATAATTCTGTTTTTTTTAAAAATATTTAAATAAAATTTATTTAGCAATATAATAGATGTTAATTAAATATAATATTTTTTTATCTATATATTATGTTATGTATTTAGATAATCAAAATAATAAAGAGACAATGAGTTATCGTTATTAGATGAAAAATCAGTTTTATAGGATAGAAGGGAATTTTCTTATAAAGATTGTCGTTTTTAATTTAAATTTTAAATGAACAATGTGATTTTTCGTTAAACGTTACTTCAGTCAGACTATGTGTATTTGTCATATGATTTTGTTGATATGTATTATATTTATGTTAAACAGCTATTCAGTCAAAGTTGGATTGAATATTAATTGAAATTTAGTTTGTTTCCAATTTTTTGCATTGTTATTTGTTATTGTATTGTCAAAATGAATTATTTTTCTCTACGTATAGTTAAAATTGTAAAGTGCAATTATTTTATATATTTTTGGTTAAAAAAGAAGATTTTTAATATTTCATAATATCAATAAATTGAAGAATAAAAATTTAATATTTATATTTTTTCATTTCATTTTGTCAATGTTAATTATTTGATTATATAGATATGTTAGTTTTTTAATTATAGATATGTTACAATATAACATAAGAATGTTAACTGACATTTTTTTTCTTCGTTCCCACTATATGACTCTTTTTTGTATTATGGAATTTGTATAATATACATTCCAAGTTAAATGACAATATACATTATTGTGTGAAGTAGCCTTAATGAATTTTTAGACTATATAAAGATATTAAAAAAAAATTTTAGAAATACAATACATATGTGTGAATAAATCTAATTTTAAGCCTGGATCAAATTTTAAGTTTTTACTTTTAATTGAAGATATCATATACAGGTGTTTGGCAATTTTTTTTCATATGAGGGTGCATGTAGAGTACATATGTACTAAAATATGAGTAGAAGAGTTATACAAATCTAACAAATCTAGGTAGTAGTAGCGATAATGCTGATGTTTATCAGCAACTAAATAGCAGCAGTATTACTTTAATCAAAGACTATTTTGAGGACAAATTAAAAGAAACAGTGTAGTTAGTGTAAGAGCAGGTTATAACAATAGAGCCTATAAAATAACAGTAGGTCTGAAATTATAAAAAGTCGTTTAAAATGGTTTTCACGTCATGGGGTAAAATTTGATGGAAATTGTTATTATGCGTATATAATCTTTAAATAGAATAAACATTTATTTAAGAGTTTGTTCTTAAATTTTTACTAATTTTGTCAAATTAATAATTCGAATTTTCAAATTAATAATTCGAGTTCGAATTTTTTGATTTTTTTTTTTTTTGAATCAATACGTTATAAAATACAATTTTTTTTAGAAATTTTAAAATACTTATATGTACATATACAACAAGATCACTGCACGTATTTTAATCTGCAATTTCTTATTTTATTTTTATAAATTTTATACCTATACAAAATATAAATTTATTTTCTCTTTCTCTTTTTTTTGCCTTTATCAAATACATGGTAAATTTATTTGTATTAGATTTTGAATTTTTTACTACATTCATATACTTATCTATTCCAATATACTAAAAAAAACATATATATAAAAATACACTCAGAATTTTATTTTATAAATAGATAAAGAATATTATATTTTTATCTGAATGGTTAAAGACTGAAATACATAATATATTAAATATTTTTCATATGTTAATGGTCATGTTCATGATCACGATCACGGTCACAAAAAAAAAAAAAAAAAAAAAAAAAACAAAATAAAAAGCGGAATTGGAAAAAAATTTCCATTTTCAAATTTAAATGAGTTTTTTTTTTTTTTATTAGAATTATTAGAAAATATAACAGAAAGAGACAAAAAACAAAAGAAAACAAAAATATGAGAATAAAAAGCTTTGAATAATTTGGTATCTGATAAAACCAAAAAATAAAGACAACTATTTCTAGGGAAAAGAAAAAAAAAAAATTATATGTTAAGTTGCACAACTATATTATCATATACATACATACATAACATATTTAATATAGTATCTTATAGATTAAAAATTATATAGTTATGTATAAAATTATGTACCTACCTATATTTATTTTATAAATATTATGATTAATTTTTAACTTGTATTACTTAACTACTGTTGTCTAGGTCTTTATAATATATAAAGGTACATATATAATAAATATGTATACATGTTCTTTTTTTTTTTATATAAGTAAAAAAAAAAAGATTATTTTATTGTTTAAAAATATATTGTAGTAATTTTTTTGTTAATTTAATTTCTTGGAATGTATATTTTTTTATTTTATAGTTTTAATGTTTTTTTTTTTTAATTTAAAACTTTAGAACTTCAGATACCTCCTTCATACCTATAATAGTATATTTTCGATGAGTTATTATAATTTATAGTTATGTTCTTTTTCTTTTGGTTTTTTTTTTATGTTTTTTATTTTAGTTATTTTAAGTGTCATTTCGTTTGTTTTGACTTGTTGTATTTTATTTTTTATTATTACCTATAGATAAGAAATAAAATAATATGCAAGGTGTATATTATAGATATTTAATGGTGATATATTTTTTATTTTTATATATATATATGTATGACATATATATAATATGTATATGTAATGTCTACATCCAGGTATAAAGATAATTTTTTATTTAATTTCTACTGAAAATAGAAGTCACACCTTTTTATTTCTTACTTATTTATTATTATATTTTTTTTTTTATTTTTTTCTATAAAATATGAGATTCGAAATAAATTGAAAATGAAAGTGAAATTATTTTCTATATCTATGTATATATCATTATTATGACCGTACTTCAAAAAAAAAAAAAAACTTATTACTTAAATTTTGTATTTAAAAGTATTAATTATAGATTACTATAATTATAGATTAAGATATAATATTAATATTACTTTTTCCTACTTCAACCCCTGAAGAAGCTTAAGGGTGGGAGAATAAAACTTCTATATCGCACTTTGTTGTGGATCAGTTATTTAATTTCTGTCAATGTTTTACTGTTATACTTTTAGCCCCCTTCGGTATTGATCCCCTTCGGTATTCCCTCACGTTATTTTAACTCTACCCACACTTCTTTTTCTCTGTGAATTTCAGTCAAACACCTGACGAGCAAAGTTTTTTGGTGCTTTCCGGCATTATATAGCCTATCTATATTTCAATTCATTATTAATATTCCTTTCCCCAATTTCATTATTATTATTCCTTTTAGTTTCAGGTGTGGCTGAAAATGTCGTAAAGGGATATAACTGTAAATGTCGTAGGGTCTACATTGTAGGTACTTATGACTGTAAATGTCGTAAAAAAAATTATTCTTATGATGTGTATGGGTTTCGAACCCCCCCCCACTTCCTCTATGTTTAGTATGCTCTTACATACATTGAATTTTTATAAGAGTATTTTTATAAGTATTGTAATATCTAAAGGACCAAAAACAAGTATTTTTGAATACAAACGCATTTAAAAACAAAAAACCAAAAAAAAAAAGAATACAAAATTTTAAATACCGGTAGGTAATGTATTAATTATATTTAATTAAATTTATGTATTTAATTTGTAAAAAATTATGTCAATAATTCTTTAGAAAATAGTAAAACTTTAATTAACAAAAAAAAAAAAAAAGAAAACAAAATTAATAAAAGTATAGGTAATGTTTTCGTATTTCGATTAGATTGTCATCATTTCTTTGAATTCATTTCATTTTTTTTATTTACACGTAGAATTTATATTATAAAATTTAGTTTTTTTTTTTTTTTTGTTATTTTTCTATTAAATTTATAGAATCTAGTCATCTTTATTATTTTTAATTGATTGTTATTTACAGAAAAAAAAAATAAAAATAAAAATAAAAATAATATATAAAATAATTAAATACGTTGTTGTTATAAATTTTATGTCTTAATATAAAAAAAAAAATTAAATAGAAAATGCGTCAATAGTTTGTTTCAGTCAACATTTTTCATATTTTTTTTTTCTTTTTATTTTTCAAAAAAAAAAAAAAAAACTACACTAATATAAATTTATTTATTTTGATAGATCATAACTAATATACAATTTTTTATTTATAAATAAATAAAAAAAAAAAACATTCAAAATAAAATTTCAAATAAATTTCAAAATTAAACAAAAAAAAAAAAAAAATTTATATATTTTTTGGCTAGTAATGATGACTATTAGAAAATTATATTGTTTTTTAACTATTTTTTTTTTTTTTTATTTTTTGAATAAAGCTTAATATAAAATAAATAGATATAGTATTTTTTCAAAATGTATAGATATTTAAAATAGTAAAGGATTCATATATGTATGTACAATATATTTATTTATTTTTTTTTTTTAATTTATTCAGAATATATAAATAAAAAAAATTAATTTGCATATTGATATTAATTTGCGATTTAATTTTCTTTTGTCTCACATCACGGTGATATTTTATATTTGAATAAGAGCTTAATCTATTTTTTAAAATATTAAATAATTAAAGCTCAGCCATTTACTAGATATGTATATTGTATATAAATCTATTGTTAATTAATTATGATAATTCTATTTCTATAATAAAAATAATTAAAAGATAAACAAATTGTATATATATATATATGTATACATATATATAAATTTTAAGATTTTTAGCAATTCTAACATATTGTATTTAGATAAAAATTAAGATATTTGGGGTTTTTCCGATGGGTTTTTCCTTAAATACGATACATATATAAAAATTTCAAGAATGTTATACTTATGTTATGACTGTGATAGTTTTTTTTAATTTGTTTTATGGACTGGATTGTATGGATTTGTTTATTTTTATATCATTATAAAACTGGTTCAAAATATAATTACATTAAGCTATATAGTTAATATTAAAAGATTTTATTAAAAACAAATCAGATATAATCCCTAACTACAGGGAAATTTGAAAAAAAATTTTCTTTATGACAAAATATATAAAAGGAAAATGTTGAAAAATTTTAACAATATATCTAAACATTTAAAATAAATAATGTTATAAAGTGAAAGAAAATTGTTATTACTAAGTAGGAAAATAATATTGCTAATACATAGTCATAATATTGCATAGCAATAATATTGCTATATATAAATAACCTATAGCCATACATGACAGAAATAAAATAAATCCTTATTTATAATTTCACTCGATCCATCCGACTGTTTAAAAAACTTTTACACCTTTTAAAATACATAAATTTTTATCTTTCAGAATTATAGCATAAGTTACATAAGAAAATATTTTTGTAACTTCCTGTCATTAAAAGCTAATATCGATCAAATATTGAAAATTTGTTAATAATAGATATACTTCACTACCGTTGGTACTTGTTGGTACTTGGTACCAAAGCACAAAATTAAAGTTTAAACGTTATATAGCATTTCCTTGAAATTGAAGAAACTCTTAAACAAAAAACTGCTCCTACACAAAAACTTGCTTTAAACAAAACCTGCTTCATGCTAATTAATTTCCATATTAAGGACTTTTTTCCCATGTTTCTTAAATTTGAAAAGTTTTGGAAATACCTAAATAAATTACTAGTATATTATTATACTGATATTCGGAGTTCTTGTTTAGTTATTTTCAGATTACAAATTGTTATCTTTTAACAATTTTAAAAAAGACTTAAGCTAATATTTTATGTTAAACCATAAAGAAAAAAAAATAAAATCTTGATTTTGCACAATGTTTTCTTACATATCTTAGAAATTATAAGAAAAGTTATAAATTTTAGTTAAAGTTAACTGAACCAAATGATTGTCTTTTGGAAAAAGTGCATCTTTAAAAATATTTCGTTTTTTATATATCCGCACCGTACTGTCTTGTTTTTTCTTTATTCATAATTAGGGCACTTTTTTAACAGGAATTGTCAGAAAATCGAAATTGATAAATTTAAAAAAAGGAATTGATGCATAGGAGGCGAAACAATATTCCAGCAGTATATCCGTACCCATCGGCACTGATCTAAATGAGATATATTATTAAATTATGAAAATTATATACTATAGGGTTATTCTCTTTTCTCCTTTAATATTTATAGGATATAAGTGTATATAAGAAACCAAAACGAATAAAAAATTGTTATATAAATCGTGTACTAAATAGGATTACTTCTCATGATTCTTAAAATTTCAGAATTTCAAGGTATTCTGATCGTGTACCGTTGAAATTTAGTTATAATATAACAAAATTTCATTAGAAAACTTAAAAAAAAAAAAAACTTTAGGCACCATTATCTCAATAAAACTGAGCGAAACAGAAACATTCTTATATATATATTTTTTTTAATGGTGTTATAAAATGATTTTCCATTATTTTTATTTAAATTTAAGAAATAAGCATTTAATAAAATTATTAAATTAAATTAATTTAAAATATGTGTATAGGTTAATTTAAATTAAAATTCTTTTAAAATAAATTTTTTATTTTATTTCTTTTTCCTTTCCTTGTTTTTTTTTTTTTTTTTGACTACGTGTTTATGCAACCTTAATGAAATTCAGATATACATAGGTATAAATATTTTTATATATATATATAATGGATGGATATACAATTTATTATAAATATTTTAATACACATAATTGCACAATTACGTATAATATTATGTATATATACATATATATATATATATATTGGAATGTAATTGACCAGTTTTTTCAATGAATGTCAAATGTAGGGTTTATATAAACGCATTTAATTTTTTTTTTTTTTTTCATTCCCTTTTAATATTTTAATGATTTCACTTTTAAACTGAGAACATTAATTATAGATATAAATTGTAGATATCCATTTTGTACATATGAACATAAAAGTACATACATCTTTATGCATGTATATATATATATATATATGTATATATATGTATGTTTATTAAAATTCAATGTAAGAAGACTATTACAAGTATTTTTTTTTTTATTTTTTATTAATTATTTGCTCTATATAATTATATACTTATAATATTAACTGTTATGATACATTTATTATATACATGTATGTATATACTTAATGTAAATAATAGGGATAAATTAATATGAAACCAAACCAATATAATTGCATGTAATACCTATATGCACATAAACACAACAAAAAAGAAAAAAAAAATGTAAGGTATAAATGGTTTAAAATTCAATTTTATTCTTTCTTTCATTAAATATGTAAACAATTACAGTTGCGACCAAAAACCATTGAATAATTTTAAAAATTTAATGTTCTTAGGTTTATTATATTAATTTCATTATATATAATTTGGATTTTTTTGCTAAAATTTTTTTTTCTTTATAAACTAGCTAATTCCGCATTGCTGCTGGGTTTTTAATTGAAGATATAACAAGGGTTAACAAATTCCAAGCCTGTTAATAAAGTCAACTCCACTGTTAAAGAACAACACGTATACAAAATTTGAAGTCAATCGGTCAAATCATTTTTGTTTTAGAGCGAAAATCTTTAACTATTTGCATTACAGCCCCAACTTGGCGGCCCCGTTAGAGTAAAATGATTAGCTCGGAAATATTTCCCGTACTAAAAAATCTTTATATACAAATTTTCATGATGATCGGCTGAACAGTTTTGGAGTCTATAAATCAGAAACAGACAGATAAACATTCGCTTTTATATATATCGAAGATAGATAAATAGATATGATATAATTATAGATATGATATAATTATAGAAAAGTATGTATAAAAATTAGAAAAATTAAGTTTTTTACTAACCAAAACATTTACTGTTATGTAATAAGCCATCTCCGTCAGATTACCAATTCAGTCTACGATTAAATGGATTAAGTTATTCTTAAGTGACAATATAGAATATAATTTTTAAGTAAACCTTAGATTACAATACTTTTAAAGTAGGAAATACTTAAATTTTATATGAAATTTTGATATACTAGCTGTGGAAAAAGTAAATGCATGAGTGTTCGATATAGGAAATAAAATGTCAAAATCGAAAAAAAAAGGAAAATTGTTATGAACTACCATCAAAAAAAAAGAAAGAAGTGAAAGGTATAAATATGTACAAATATAGTTTAAAAAAATATACAGTTGCGGCAAGATGTTGTAAAGAAAATTGAATTAAATTTACATTATTATGTATATGTACCACACGTCATGTCTTAACTTTTATAGATTATACCAATTTTTTTATTTTTTTTATATTTTCATCTACAGAATGTTAATTTTTTAGAAAATTTTTCAATTTAGTCATTTATATACATTTTCTTCTATAATTGTTCCTCTTTATGGATACTTATAAAAAATATACAATATTGTATAACACGACAATATGTTAAAAATAAACAAAAAAAAAAATAAAAAATTCTCAACATAACTTTACATGATTTTCAACATTGGTTTTTCTTTTCTTATAGTGCATATTACCTATTTACATCCCATCTCTCTAGGTGCTTCTCTATATAGCTATGTATTTATATTAATATTAACAGTAATTTTTGCATAATATATATATGTTATATATATGTAGAAAATATAAGTCAAAAATATATATATACACGTGCATACATTACTTATATCTATATATTTATATAATCGTAGATATTTCTGAATTACAAAAAAAAAAAAAGAAAAACACAAAAAGCAAGGAAAAAATTATGAAAAAGAAAAAAAAAGAAACTAGATTTTTCTCTGGATTTTCTGGTCTGTAAACAGATTTTCTTTTGTTTTTTTGTATAGTTTACATTTTGTTTTTGTTTTTTTTTCACCCGATGTCCTTGACTTACAATTATATTGCAAAAAAAAAAAAACATAAAAACGAAAAAAAAAAAAAACTAAAAAAGAATGAGTCAGATAAAGGGGATAAAGATGCGAAAAAGAAAAAAAAAAAATATTTTGAAATTGTATAAAAGAGCAAAAATAAAAATAGGAGTGATGAAGAATTAAATAGAAAAAGAAAAAAAAAGTGTTAAAAATGCAAAAAATGAAAAGTAGAATCTTTTAGTTTTATTTTTATTTTTTATTTTTTATTATTTTGAAATATTATATGGAGTCAACCATGAAATAACTTGGATATATGTATGTACTTATATATATATATATATAATTTTATAATATAAATGTTTTGTGAATATAGAATTTTAGTATCCACTTTTAAAAAGTACTTGTTTATACAAAAGAAACTAAAAGTGAACAATAAATATATATTTTATAGTTTATTCAAATCTTTTTGTCTACACTTTTGGTATTTATTATTTAAATGGGAGTTTTTTTTTTTTTTTTTACGTATTACAGTTTTTTGAATTTGGATTTTGAATTGATTAAAATATTATTGGAATAAATTAATAAATATATTTAAAAATAATATTTGAATGCATTAATTTAGAAAAAAAAGTTTATAAATTAAACTATCACGTCTCTGATAGTTTCTAGTTTGTATTTAAAATTAATAAATTTAAATGCTCGCCCTAAAGTATGCAATTTAATAAAAATTGTGTATTTAAGTGTTTTTTTCTTTACATACCCCCCTTACGACCAAATATAATGTAAATATATAGTATGTTTATATTATATACTATATAAAATAAATAATATTAGTATATAATTTAATAATAGTAGAAAAACCTATAATGGCCTTGGTAGCCGATGGTTCAATAATATTGCATTACATTTATGTATGTAATATTAATATAAATAAATAAATAAATAAATGGCCTAGTGGTTAATCACACGGCTTATTAACCGAGGGAGTGCGGATTCAAATCCTGCACAGGTAGCAAGTTTTATTAATTGAAAACAAACACCCTTTGCTACCAAATATAGTGTAAATATATATAAAAAAATATATAATATAAACAAAATAAATAATGTTAGTTTATAATCTAATAATAGTATTCGACCTATAATGGCCTATAGTAGCCGATGGTTTTGTAATATTGCAATATCCTATGTGATTTTTAATATTAATATAAATAAATAAATAAATTAAAGTTGGAAGGCTCGATGGCCTATGAATTAAGCACGTGACTTATTAACTGAAGGATATAGGATAATTCTACCTAAAATTTTCTTAGTAGCCAAATGGTTTTGTAATATTGCATTATTCTATATATGATTTGCAATATTAATATATAAGTAAAACAAAAAATATTACTGTATAAATTAGTAATAGCCGACTTATAAAATTTTCTTTGGGAATTAAAAATGTTTGTAATCTGGACAGTATTTGACCTCCGCATTCATTCAGTTAATGGAAGAACCAACCAGTTACCGGGATCACCCCATCCAGTTTCTCTTTACAAACGAAATTTATTTTGGTTTGGATGCAGATTAATAATTAAATATTTAATAACTACTGAATAATAGTAAAATAAATTCCTGATATGTCAAATCAATTGACTATATTTTTATATTACTATATTTTTATATTACTATAAAAAAAGAAGTCTAAAATTCTAAAAGTAATAAAATCAGGTCCAATAATCAAATAACTATAATAATTTTTTTCGCAAAAGTTAACAGTTTCCATTAATCCCCTTCAAATTTATAGAGTAAAATGCTTTTTGAAAAAATATATTTTTTTTTTTTTTGATTTTCCTTTTAAATCTTTGGCCTTCTTCCAAACAGCAGCTGATTCTTTTATTAGGAAGACAATTTAAATTATTATTGCTTATTTATAGATTTATGATTTGTAACTTAAGAAAAATTTAACATATAAGTAATTTTTTAAAAGATAATTAAAAGAAAAAATAATATAAAATATTAAAAAAATAAAATAGGAAATTAATATAATTTGTAATTAAAATCTTTTTTTTTTTTTACCTTGTGGTATTTTATTGAAATTTTTATAATTATCAATTTTTGTTGTACAAATTATTGAGACTTACCTAAAAAATAAAGAAAAATTAAAATTAATAATAAGTATATACATACATATATATATATATAAATAAATATTAAATATATTTAAAAAATAATAAATTTATATTTAAAAATTTAATTAATATATTTGTGTTTAATTCTAAAAATTTTGGTCTTAGATTTATTAAAAAAAAAAAAAAAATAAAATCGACAAAAAAAAAAAAAAACAATATAATATAGAAATTATAAAATTATGCCAAAAAAAAAAATTTTTTTTTATTTCTATGACTCCTTTTAATGTCCCTGAGAATAGAAAGAAACACATAAATCTATAGAATAATTATAGTTTGTATATATTAATTTTATTGTAGAGTTTTTTTCTTTTTTTTTTCGGATTTATTTCCTTTTACTGGTAATAGAAAATTTTTACTTATATTGCTTTTTTTTTATATATGTATGTATATATATAAGTACAAAATATATTATTTACTAAAAGTTTTTTTTTTTTTTTGATTTCAAATAATAATAACAATAAAAAAAATAAAAATAAAAATAAAACCTAATACAGATGCATATAAAAATTGTTATTATTGGAGTCAGTATTATATCATTGTAATATGGTGCCATAATGGCTAAATCAATTTTTTATCTCTTTTTTTTTTGGAAATTTTTAATATACAGACATTTTTTTTTTTTTTACAAAGTAACTAATTTGTATAGACAAAATATTATATAGTTAATATTTTAATATTTTTGATCATTAAATGTTAAAGCAAATTTTTGAACATTTTAAATTTAAAAGATAAATATGAAAATTATTGATTAAAAATGTCATCAAATGTCGTACTATTATGACACTATACGAGAAAACTTTCAAGATTATAGCTTTGATTCAATTATGAGAGGAACCCATAGATTAGCCATGAATTAAATAGAACATAATATTGTAAAAAAGAAAAATCGATCAAGGATTAAATTTTTTTTTTTTTTTTTTGTTTATTTCCGCGCCACATAAATACAGTCTTTCCTTTTTAGACGTGGCTGTAAATGACGTAAGGAGGAATTATTCTTACGATATTTGTGCTGTTCGAATCCATACTTCCTAGGTGTTTACAACGTCTTTTATACTCACTCTTACCCATTAGGTTACCGAGGCCCAGGATTAAATTATATTTACATGCAGAAAATATAAAAAGTAACTAGCACTAAGGACACACTAATAGTTTTCTAGTGCAATACATTTTTTTGATTGAATAATTCGTAAATAAGCAAATTTCGAGGAAAATGTTTGTATGTACTATGTAATGATAGAAGAAAATCAAAGGTGAAGAAAGAGATGTATAACAGAATGACAGATTTCCTGTTGGGAAATTTTCGGCTAAAGGGACAATTTTGGTAACCAAATTTTAATAGAAAATGACGGTAAATGAAGATTTTGTGTCAAGAAAGAGAAGAAAAAGGACATTTACTTAAAAATTGCGAAGCTTTACATCAAGATGAGCAAGATATCTGCACCAAGAAGCATATTTCTTCACTGAAAATGAACTGCCACAAACTCTGCAGCAACAGACTCGTTACAAATTTTCAGTTTCTTATTGGTAGGAGTAACTGACAGAAGTGTTATAAATGGAATGGAATTCTACACACAACTCATAATAATAGAGAAAGTATAAAAGATCTACAAAAAAAAATCGTTTGGTTATACATACCCCTTAAATAATAATCTAATCTTATCTAAGAGATGAATTTACGAAATTTATTTATTTATTTATTAATAATGAATTGTATGAATATATGTTCAATTATTTGTTTGTAATATAAATAGTAATTTTTCAAAAAAAAAAAAAAATTATAAGAATTTATAATAGTTTTTAGCTTAGAATAGAAAGGGTGAAAGCTATCATAAAGGAAGTGCTAATTAATAATTAATACTAAATTTTGAATATCGATTTTCACATTTGAAAATTTTAATAGAACAATTCTATTATTAATTATAGATATATCATTTTTTTTTTTTTGTATACTCCTCCCAACATCCAGTAACTTCTCATATTTCCCAATTTCCTTTATTCCTATTTTCCCCATTCCCCAAAACTAACAGCACACTGTAACATACATTTTAACTTATAATGTTTAAGAGATTTGATGTTTAGTTGGTTCAATGTCCAACATTACCAAAAAAAGTTCATGCGTTGATCTCTTTGGTGTCTTTTAAGATTCCCACTTACCCTAGCAAACAAAAAAAAAAAAAAACGATATAATAATTATCAAATGTATAGTTTTTTTTTTCTTGTGTTTTTTTCCCCTGCAACATAAATTTGGGAACGAAATTACTCTTATCAGGCGTGGCTGTAAATGCCGTAAGGGGGAATTATTCTTAAAACGTGTGAGGAGGATTCGAATAAATTTTTTATCAAATTTTTTATTTTTAATTCAAATACTTATTAAAAATTAAAATTTATATTATGAAAATAAATAAATAAAAAAAAAATAGTATAACAATCATGGTATGTATTAGTATTGTATTGTATATGGTATGTATATATGTATGTATATTATTTCAATTAATGCATAATATAATAATATAGAATATGTATAATATATGTATGTAGGTATATAAACATAATGATATATTTATCTACTAGATATAATAAAAATTTGTTTATTTTTTCTTTTTTTTTATTATTATTAATTTTATTTTTCTTTTCATGTTTTTGTTTTTTGTTTTTTTTTTTTAAATAATAGAAACTATATGCATAGTTATTATTACCCGAAAATTGTTATGCAAAATCAGGCGATTTTTTTGTTTTCCTTTTTTTTTTGTGTTTTTTTTGTTTTTTTGGTTTTTTTTTTTTAATTTAGGTGGAGTCATATTTAGATTATTATAAACTATGTGTATTTATTGTGGAAAATATCTATAGATATTTAATAGTTATAATTTTTATTTTTCATATACATATATATATATATGTATATATATATGTACATATTATATATGTGTATGTATATTATATTAGATAATGATATTATTATTAATAATAAATTCTAATGGTAATTTTATTTATATTTTCATGAATATTTTTTGTTGCAAATTAGTTGACACTTTGCCTGACAAATCTAATGTCATTGTCAAGGCCACAACAAAAATAAAAAAATCGTAAAAAAAAAACAAAAAATATTTTTGTATACATATATTTATCGAAATATACGAATAAGTATGTATCATATATATGTATACAATTTTTTCTTTTAATGAAAATTTATCTGAATTATGAAAAACTATTATAAATATTTTCTATATGTATTTATATTTAGTGGAGTTTTTCTTTGTTTAAATTAAGGGGAATAACGATAAAGACGGATTTAGAAATAGGATTATTTAAAAAAGATATACAATGACAAGGAAACTTGTTTTTTTGTTTTTTTTTTTTTTTTGTATTTTGAACCATAACCCGAAGTAATTATATGGTGGAAAAGATATAATAATTTTGAATAGTAAATATGAATGATATAATGACAAATTCTAAGAAATATTAAATTACCTAGCCATAATAATAATAATAACAATAACAATAACAATAATGAAAATAATATTAAAAAAAAAATAAAAAAATGTTTTTTTAATCTACAGATATATTTTTAATATACATATATAGATATAGTTGCATTTGGTTATTTCAAAAAAAAAAAATACATTGTGGGAGTTTTAATATAATAATTTAATAAATATTTGAAAGATATTTTGTTATAATTTCCCACAAAATTTTTTGGTTTTATTTTTTTTTGTTTTTATTTATAATTATTATTAATGCTATTTTAAAGATATATTATATTAATATAAAGCTAAAGATTTATTTACCAGTCTATATAATATAGATTGTTGTTGTATTTAAAATAGTGCAGGTAGAATATTTTCTTTAGATTTTTTTCTGGTGAGGTGAATTAAAAAAAAAAAAAAAAAATCACCAGAAAAATTCGTAGAAATTTGTAAATTTAAAAAAAAAAAAAACAAAAATTCTTTTAATCTGGTGATTTAATACAAAAAAAAAAAAACATATATAAGTATATAAAAGTAAATTAATTAGAATCAAAATCAATAAATAACTTTTAATTTTAATTTGTTCATAATGGTTTAGGAATTTTTAGATTTTTATTTATTTATTTATTTTTTTTTTTTTTTAGTAGCACATAAAAATTGTATTAATGTTAGTTTAGAAGAAACATATTAAGTAAGTATGTATACATATGTTTATAGATCATGACTAGAGTTGCCTGATCTAAAAGGATAGAAACCAGACATTTATCGAGAAATTAAAAAAAAAACCTGGACAATTTGCCGGACCCGAACAAAACCCCGACAGTAAGAAATTCCCGACGATTTTCATTTTCATCATTTTTTTTTAAATAAATTTCTTGAAATATACTATAAAATAAATAAAAGAAAATTATTAAAAACATACCTATTTTATTCTTATATTTTATTTATGCATAAGTATATAAGTTTATAACAGATTGAAATAACTTAAATAAATCACAGTTATTTATTCATATTGTTAAACTAAAATAATATAAATTAAATATTAGAAAATAAAATTAAAATATTCCTATTCATTAAAATGTTGTTGTTTTGAATATTTCATTTGACTATGTTGACATATATTACAAAAAAAAATAAATATGTATGTAATTTGACATATTAGAAATATATTTTTGATAAATGTCAAAAGTTAGTTTTTAGTTAATATTTTTCACAACAGAAACATTCGTACTAAAATTACCTAATAGATGAATTCTGATAAAATATTAATTATTTATTATAAACTGAAGTAAATATTAATTGAAATCATTTAAATTTACATGTGGAAAATAAAACATTATATAAAATATTGGGTTTAAAAATATTTTTTTTTTTTTTTAACTGAAAAACCGAACAAATCCGGACAACAACAGAAAGTCCCTACCAGAAGTTTTCCCATAACAATCCCAGAAATTTTGAAAAACCCGAAAATATCCCGTGAAATCTGGACGTCTTGCAACCCTAAATTCATGACAAATGTATATATATACTCGTATATGATTTATTACGAATTTGAAATAAAAATTTGAAATAATTTTAATTTAATGCATGCATTTAAATATATTAATATTAATCAAAAAAAAAAAAAATGTTTTATTTTCTAACAATAACAATAATAAAATATGAAATAATATTTAGAATTGTTTTTAAAATTTTCAAATTTGATTGTCTATTGTTTTTAAATACGTCTATAAATTTTATGTGGTAAAAAAAAAAAACTTAGTTATACTTTATGGGCAAAATTCAAATCTTTTGTAATGTTTTTTTTTTTTCTATTTAAAAAATGTTAAAACCTGATAAAAATTTAAATTTGAAATAAATTCTAATCTCATATAAACTTAGAAAATATTGTTTTTATTGATTATATCTAAAAACAAAAACAAAAAAAAAAAAAATAACCATAAAATTACAAACCTCAGTAAAGAAACTTTCATTGAATAAAATATAATAACTGTATGGTAGACAGGTAATTGTTCCGTATATACATAATATAAATGATTAATAATTTGATTTTAGTGTAAAAAATATCAAATAAATTTGATTTTAAACTTTTTATTGTATTTAAAACAAATTATATAATTTTAAGTATAGTTAGCCATATTTTAATCCCTTTTACACAATATGATATTTTATATCAAATAAGATTTACCTATGCAACTATCAAAAAAAAAGTTCGCAACCATAAAAGCAATTATAAGACCTAAATAGGGGGACCTCAATATAGATTTTTAACAAAAAATAGCTGTATAACTAAGCTATTTACACTCTTTTAAAATAATTTAATCTAATTAAGAATTTAATCTCGAACAAATTTATTCTGAGTCCAACCTATATTTATACTTATACTTTTTGTATCTAAATTTTTTAGATTAACCATAAAGGTTATTTAAAAAGATTTTTTTTTTTAATTTTAATTTAATTAAAATTAAAAAATTATAATACTCTCCGTCTCAGTCTTTAACTTTAATTTTCTTTTAAATTATATTTTCCTCTTTAGATTTAAAAAAATTTATTATTATTGAAAGTAAATTAGGCTACGTTAAGTTGAATGAAGCAATGATAAATAGGTATTGCAATACTTAAAAAAATTGTCATTGTAAGAATTTGACTGAACGTGTTGCAGCGAAATTTAAATATGACATTTGACGTGACACGTGACACGTGACATGTGATTGATATTTTGTATTTATTTTAATATTTTTTTTTTTGTCATAAATATAAATGAGAAGATGGAAACCATCCTTTTAACCTTAAATTTAACAAGAAACCTTTTTAAAACTAAAAAATATTTGAAGAAATAAATGTGAAATAAATTTTCGCTGTTCAATTGAGAATAGTTTTTTTACTGCAAAATTTGTTATAGTGACTTTTTTATTATGTATTTGTAAAGGCCCTTAAAAAAATGTTCAATAAAAATTTTGCTTAAAACAATTTAATAAATTTAAAATTCTTTATTCAATTGGTGAACACTTCAGTTATTTCGATTTACGTCGAATATTAATTTTTTTTTTATTTTTTTCTCATTATTGTTTTAGTTTAAAAAAATGTTTGATCACGTAGACAAATAATTTAATTTTAATACAATAAAGATATACGATTTTCAATCAATTTTCAATCAAGTTCGAAAGTTTAGGGATTTATGTACAATTTGGATTAAAAAAATAAAACATCATTTCTAGTAACAACGTATATCGAATAAAAAAAAAAAAAATTATTATAACCGTTTTTTCATATAAATTAAACTTATACTTGATATATATTTTCTCTTGTAATGTGTTTTACTTTTTTTACGGTTAGTTTAGTTAATGTTAATTTAAATTGGGTGTTGTTTGTTAGGGGGTATAAAAAAACTATAGTTACACCTGCGCTCTGCAATCCATTGTACAATTTAAATTAATAATTAAATAAGATAACTTTTAAAGATATTATAACTTATAAAGATATTAAAGATATTATTGAATTTAAAATTATTTTTCAATAATAAAATTTATATATATATATATGTATATGTATATTTTGCATTCCAGGAATTATAAATATAACAACTTTATATAAGTTTCTATTAAATAATTATTTTTTTTTTTTTTAAATTATAATAAGAATATTGTTTTTAACATATTATTTTAAAATTATATATACTAACCATATTTTTTACCATATTTTCTTTTACCACCATTTAAAAAAACTGTTAATATAATAATATTAATTATTTTTTTTTAATAACTAATAATACAAATATTTATTATGTTTGTTTCTATTTTATTTTTTTTTTTTTTTGAATAAAAACTTAATTTAATAAAAAAAAAAAAAAAAAAATTAAATTAACTGGAAAATAGTTTAAGTATGGTAGGTATATACATAATATATTTTTCACATCTTATTATTTATTTTTTTTTAATGTAGGTAACATACCTACAGATATATATACCTATATATAAATAATTTTAATTTATATTATTTTTTAATTTATTTTTCTCTACTAAATAAATTCAATTTTTTTAATAATACAAAAAACAAAAAAAAATTTTTTTTTTTGCTTTAGTTTAATTTTGCGCAAAAATTAATCTTAAAATAAATCACAGATACACACAAGCATATATACATATATATATATATTTTTTTTTAATTTTGCAAAAAAAAAAAAAAATATTCACAAACTATTCATTATTATTTTTATACTATCAGTGATTTTAGATTATTTATTTATTAATTTATTATTATATTATTCTACATATTTTTTTCTAATAGAATGGATGAAAGCGAAAGTATTCGCACTCTCTTTGCTGACGTATTTATACCCTAACCTACAACTATACAGAATGTAATATATTTTTTATTTTGTTTTTGTTTTTTTTTTTCTTGTTTTTTTGTTTCTCTTAAAAAAATTTTCTACAAAAAGAACTTTCGATTTCAAAGCGTTTTTATTTTTTTTTTTTTTTTAAGTTTTTCAAAGTAGAAAATAGAGTACATAAATTATATTATATTTTAGTTAGGTACTAGAGAAAATATTATTATACAAGTAACTAATACAAATACATATTTTTTTATAATACATATATTGCAACATAAAAAGAAAGAATAGAAAAACAAAACAAAAAACAAAAAAAAAAAAACTTTTCACTAGAATAGTAAAAACTGTATTTTTCAATTTTTTTTTTTTTTTTTTTTTAATAAAAACGCAACGTCGTATCGTAAGTATTTAAAATAACATTGTACTTGTATTTGTATTTTTAGTACAATTATATTTTAATGTAGTTTAAGAATGACAAAAAAAAAAAAAAAAAAAAACAAAAAAAATTAAATAATCCGTCGGCAAATAAAAGTTTTATAAAAATTAAAAAAAATTTTCCGATTATAGCTGCAAATAAAAATGATAAATAAATTATATGTATATATGTATTATGTGTGTATATATACATATATATAGCTATAATAATATTAAATTTTAATTATTTATTTTCTTCTCAGCTGATCAATACATAATAATAATAATATAATATTAAAGTCAAAATAGAAAATATTAAATGTATTTACGGTATTACGAATTACGATCACAATAATTTGACAGTTATAAAATTTTTAAAAAAGAAAAGTGAAATTGGTATAACTATTATTTATCATTATTAGAATCACAGATGGTTATTCACTTTTACACTATATTACAATAATAGTGTAATTATTATTGTCTATAATACTATATACATATTATATATAGTGTGTAGATATACATAAATGTATACGTACATATAAATGTTTCTATTACTATATTTTTGTATCTATTTTTTGTTTTTTTTTTTTTATGTGTGATCTTCCATTTGATTCACATAATTTTATTCTATATTCACTTTTTCTATTCTAATATTTTTTTTTTTTCTTTTCCTTTTTTTTTATTATTATTTTTTATTTTCATTAATATATACATAAATTTTTATTTTTGTATTTTGTTTTCTTTTATTTTTTTGAATTTTTTATTATTTAAAATTTTTTATTTTGGAACGTGCACTATTTCTAATAACCCAGATTTGATGATTAAATTAAATTCTTTGATGTTATTCGGTTGGGTCTAATTTTTATACATATGTACATATGTTAGATTGAATTTTTGTTTATTTTTATTATTTTAATAAAAAAATTTCGCGATCATTTGTTTGTTTTTGTTTTGTTTTTTTTTGTTTTTTGTATATTAAAGTGTATAATTTTTGTCTGGAATTGTGTTTTTTTTTTTTTTTTCTATTTATTAATTTATTTATTTTCTTTTTTTTTTTTTTTTTTGTTTAGGTATAGAACACCACTAAGTACTAATTCAATGTTATTTGTGCGAAGTTCAAGTGTAAACGATTCTCAGTCTGATGATGGTCTGGTTTCAATATTTTTTTTTTGTATTTATTTCTAAAATGATTTTATACAAGTATGGTAATAATAAAAAAAAAAAAAGAAAGAAAAAAAAAAAAAAAACAATCCACCCGTTTTTTTTTTATTGCGTTTCTTTTATTTTGTTCTTTTTGTATATATATCTTTATAATGTATATAGATATTTTATAGTTTGTATAGTTATATAGAACAAGTAGATATTTATTATGAAAATTTTGGAATTGAAAATGAAATTGCGCAAAATAAAAAACAAAATAAAAACAGAAAAAAAAAATACAAACAGTAAAAACCCAACAAAGAATTAAAAAAAATGCCATAAACTTTCAAGTTCAGACAACGATCACTAAATTGGTAAGAAAAAAAAAAAAAAATTGTACATACATACATACAAAGTAAAAAAGATATTGAAATTAAACAGAAGAAGTAAGTATAGAATTAAACAGAAGAAAGAAAATAACAAAAAAAAAAAACAAAGAAAAAAAATAGTGAATTCATAGAATTTTTAGTGAGTCTCCAATTATTATTATTATTATTAGTTTTGTATCACTCACTGTACAATACATATATTGTATATGTTTATGTATAAGTGTATGATTGGTGATTGCGTTTAATTGTATGTTAAAATGTAAAAAAAAAAAAAACTATTTTTAATGAATTTAAATATCAAAAAATAAAATGAAAAATGTAAAATTTTAGACTAAAAAAAAAAAAGAAAAGAATTGAATAAACATAGAAATAAAAAGTGAAAATGTAAATATTAAATAAATAAAAAAGACTAAAAGAGGAGCATGGCAAAAAAACTGAACACAACACAAAAACAAAAAAAAAAAATAAAAATTTAATAGTAAACATAGAACATTTAAATAAATTCCGACCGTTCTTAGTCATTTTTTTTTCTGTTCTTTTTTTTTTTGTTCTTGTTGTTTTGTGTTTTTTTTTTATTTTTTTTTTTTTTTGTCAGAAAAAGTCTAGACAGAGAAGAATATAAACGATAATTTCAAATTTTGTATATTGTAATAAAAAAAAAAAAACAAACAAAAAAAAAAATAAAAAAATAAAACCCTAATGTCTGCAATAGACAATGGTATAGTTTTAAAGTAAGAAAGAAAGAATGAAATAAAAAAAAAAAAAAGAAGAAAAAAAACGTACATATTTACAGAATTTATTACAGTAAAAAAAAGAATTAACAAATCTATACGCGCAGTTTAAAAAAAATGTTCTTTTTTTTTTTTTTGTTTTCTATGTATGTATAATTGTGTTAATATACTTATATTTCCCCCATTGATCTAATGAATTTTTTGTTTTTCTTTTTCATTTTGTATAGTTAAAGTTAATACATTTATATCTATAGATAAATATTATAAAGGTATAAGAAAAGAAGTATGTATATATATGTATATTCTGCACAATCCATCATATTCATATATACCTATATATATATATACAATATACAAAAATATGTTCATATGATATATATGTACTTATTCTTAAACTGTAACTATTTCTATACACTTGATTGTTAAGAGGATTATTATTATTATATCTATAGATTGTATATACATCTACATATTATATGAAATATGAATATGAATATATCTGAACACATGTACAATATAAAGACATTTTATCTAAAAAAAAAAAAAAAAATATTTATTTATAGACTAGGATATATTATTATGTATGTATATAATATGAATACTATATGTATTATTTGTAGGTATATTATGTATTATATTATATAGGTATGTATATAGATTATAATATAGAATCAATTTTATTATTTGCTACCACTTCAATTTTTTTTTGATTTTCCTTTATTCTTATATTCTTAATTTCTTGATCATTTCTTGAGGTTTAAAGTTCCTCACATTTTGGAGTTTTCAATTGGATACGTTGAAGGGATATTTAAAAATATGTTGTTGTTTTTGTTTTTTGTTGTTTTTATTGAGGTTTACTCATTCATGCATTTTTTATTTTTTTCGGATTGAATATTGAATTTATCTAGAAGTTTAAATGGTAGTCTTGTTCTTATTGTTGATGGTTTCTGATGCTTTTTTTAGTTATCCAATGAGGTTAAAAATTGGAATAAATTCAATTGGATTTGGATGAAATTGAAATAAAAAGAAAGAGGAATGCAGAAAACAATTGTTTTTGTTTTTTTTTTGTTTTACTAATCTTTAAATTATGTGCATCCATATATATATATGTAATTATATTATGTTACATATGTACATATTATTATGTTTGTAAAGTGTAAATATGCATTAAAATAATATTTGTATACATATATATTGTATAAATGTATGTATATTCAAGGTTTTATTTAATCATTTTACTTTTGAATTGTCTGATATTTAATTTTATTTGTTGCATAGTGCAACTGTTGTTTTTTTTTTTTTTTTTTTTTAGTTTTTTGCTGCTGATTCTTTAAAATAAGGGAAAAAAAAAAAAAAGTTAAGGTTATGTAAAAGAAATGAAAGAGAAAGAAAGAGAGAGAGAGAGAGAGAGAGAGAAAAAAAGAAAAAGAATCTAAAATCTAGAATTTTTCACTATTTGCGGTTTTTTGTTTTGTTTTTTTTTTAGTAACTATGTAAGTAGATATGTAAAAATGCCAAGACAAAAAAAAAAGGAAAACATTTTTTTTGTTTTTGAGTTTATAAGAAATCAAAGGAAAACGGAAAATATATATATATAAAAAAATGTAAAAAAAAAAAAATGCTGGTGTAGGAAAAAGAAAGAAAAAAATCTAAAAAGGGCTAAATGTAGGTCTCTGTGTTTTTAGTTCTTTGTACCAATTTTGCATTTTGTTTTTTTTTTTGTTTATTTGCAATTTGCTTTTTAGAAAAAAGGAATGCAATTTATGCATATATATATACTTATATATATATTTATATATATATATATGTTTAAATGAATATATTATTGCACGGGTATAATGCATGTACAAAAAGTAGTGATATGGTTAAAAGAAAAATAAGAATGTTGTTGGAAATTACAAATTGCAATCACATTTGTAAATCAATTCGTTATTTGTTATTTGTCTTTGATTATTATTGCTTTTTTGCTTTTTTTTTTTTTTGAGTGTTGCACATGTTTTTTACAAAAAAAAAAGAAAAAAAAAAGGACAATGTAATTATGTTGTAAAAGACAGAGTAAGAAAGAGTGAATATAAGAATAATTATGGTTAATATGGTAATTTTGTACAAATAGCTAAATGTAAAATTTTTCTTTTTAAGTAAAAATAACGGTTTATATTTTGGTAATACTTTTTAAATTAATTATTGGTATTTTAAAAATTAATAGAAAAAGAAGAAAGGTAATAGAATAAAATCTTTAAATTTTAATTAAAAAATATATATAACTAAATATTTTATTTTTTTGAAATTATTTAATTTATTATTATATATAATATTAAATAATATTAGTTTGCGTAACATTATTGTTTATTTTTAATATCAATTATCAGATTTTCTATATTAACTTTAAATGATTTTGACGAATTTTCAAATTTTAAAAGAAAAATATTATTAATTATTTGATAACCTAGAAGTATGCAATCAACTATATTGAAAAAATTATTTAATTTTCAATCTAAAACAGTTTTTTATTTTTTAGATCAAATTCATTATTTTTTTACTAATTAAAATTATTTTACATTGAACACAATAATATATATATATATATATATTTAAATCAATTCTTAATTAAATATGTCTCGAAAAAAATTTTACATAGGTAAAAGTAGGTAGTGTTAATTGACGATGATATTCAAGAAGATTTTTTTTTTAATATGATTTGTACATACATATAAAAATACCTTCCCTTAAACAGTTATACAAATATTTCTTTATTTCTTTTTAAAAAAAATCATTTCAAGTGAAATTATTATTTAAAATTTTTATAATTATAACATAAAATTTTATTAAATAAATATTTGATCACAAAATTTAATTTTTTTTTTTTTTTGTAATAAATGTCTATATAACTGTATTAAATATCTGTAAATAATTTCGTTTTGAATGTAATCTAAAGATAATTAAAAGTGCGAATAAGGTCAACAGGTGAAAACAAACAGAAAATTACTAAGAAAAACGATATGATATGATATGGATAAAGAAAAATAAAAAAATAAAAAGATTGTAAATTACATTTACAAATAATGATGTGATAATCAAAAGAAAAAAAAAAAAAACACACAATTTAGAAAGTTTTCTTTTTTTTTTTTTTTTACATTTTTTTTTAGAAATATCACCGAATATTTTGTAAAACAATTGTGCAATCTTAATTGTTTTTAAATACAAAATATAATGCAATGGTTAATGACCACAAATACAAATAGAAGCAACTAATAAGTGTCATACAATTATTACATAAAAGATACAAAAGAACTTAAAAAAAAAAAGAAACGTAAACTCTAAGGACATTATTATTTTATAAATGTTAAATATAGTAATAAAAAAAAAAAAAAAACATGATTAACATATTATTAATTTTAATTGAAAATTAAAAGTATAATATTAATTAATAATTGTTATATGTATTCATTTTAATTAATAGATTAATAATATGTTCATTTTGTTTTATTATTAACTAAATAAAGTATGTTAACAATCAAAATAGTTCATCAAGGATAAAAATAATTTAACAAACAAAAAAAAAATATATATATATACCTATGTACTTGTATGTAATTTAAATTTATTAGATATTCTTTTTGTTGTTTGTTTTTCTTAGAATTTCGTGTAAATTGAAACTTTTATAAAAAAAAAATATTTCTTATAAAAAAGAAAATATTATACTCCTTCCATACAAATAATTTTAACCCTTTTATTAAAAAAAAATTCTTTTTTTTTTTAACGAAAAATAAAATTAAAAAAAAATTTAAAACCATATAAAAGATTTAAATTAATATGATAAGTATATGTATAAAATATACATATATATACATATATATATACTTATAGTAATTATTATTAATAATAGTTTTAATATTAGTATAAGTATGTAAATAAATAAAAAAAAAAAATAATCAACTTTGATATTTGAAGGAATTTCGTATAATTCTATTAAAAAATATCTTTAGATATGTTTTAAAAAAATAAATGTTTTTTTTTGTTTTTTTGGTATCTTATATTACCAATTGGTAATTATCAAAAATATAGGGTATATTTTTTTGATTTTAAATGGTAATTATAATAAATAGTTAAAGTTATTTTTAATTTTCATTGTTTTGTTTTTGTAGGATAAAAATAACTATGTAATAATTTTTGTGTTTTTTTTAAATATTTTTACATTGCAGCTTATTGAATTCACTGATTTATTTAAAGTGTTTCGAGGATATGTAAAAGGGATTTTTTTTTTTTTTTGATTTCTATTTTACAACAAAAAAAAAAAACAAAAAAACTAACCAAATATTTATTAATTTAATATTTGATGAAAACAATTATAAAAAAGTATTAGAAATATTATACAAAATATAAAAAATAAAAAAAAAAAAACAAAAAATAATTCTAATTATGTATGTATGTAATAGTATGTATGGATTTATTTATATTTTTCTTTAATTGAAGGGGATTTTAATTGAAATGAATTGAAAGAATATAACCCTTCATATATACAATAAAAATTTTATATACGGATAAAAAAAAAACAAAAAAATAAAACTATTTAAATACAAATAAATTCTAAATTTTTTTTTAAAGAAAACAATTAATTCTATCAGATTTCGTTACAGATTCAGTATTAATATCAGATTTAATAATCAAAATTTTTTTGTATTTTAATAAAATTATTTGTAAAGGTTTACATTATATTTTACCTATTATTAATATATGTTGTAATTTTTAAAATGGCAGCATTGATATAAAATTTACAAAATGGCAGATTAATAAAGTGTTATACTAAAATAGAGGTAATAAAATATAATTATTGTAAAAAAATTGAGATCTTGTTTTTTTTTTTTTTTTTGAAAATTAAATAATTGATAAGTTAAAGTAGGTAATTAGTAATTAAGTTTCAATTAATATATATATAAGTATATAATTTAATTAATTACATGTATACAAAATAAACTTTAATTAATATAAAATATTAATAAAATGTTATAGGGTTTTTTGACAGCCATAATTGAGTATCCTATAAAAAATATAATTTGTTTTGTTATGCTATGAATATTGATATTTGTATATAATAAAATGTCATGTATTAGGTATATATATTTTGTATTAATAATTAATTAATATATGATGTGAGTATTATATAAATGTATTAATAATTAATATGTCATATGAAATATCATATATTAATTTTTTATATAAGTAATTGAAAATTATTGTAACTCGCCTATATTTAAAACATTTAAAATATTTTCAAGTAAAATTACAAAAATGAAATTCATACGAAAAATTTATAAATATTAAAATAAAATTTTAAAGTATAGGTATTACCTAATTAAAGAAAAATCTTAAAAGAATTAAAAAATATATATAATATTAAAATATTAATTAATTTTTTAAAAGATTTTTGTATTTTTACCGTAAAATTTTTGTTAGCAGAAATAAATAAATAAAATATTTATCATATAAATATTATTATATAGCTATACTGAAAATATTAATAGAATTAATAAAAAAAAAAACTATAAATAAATATATTATATCAAAAATAAAAAATATTAAAAATAATTTTACCTTAATCGGTTAATAAATATAATAATTATGTTATCCTTAAATATGTATCCGTTTTGTTTTTTTTAGAATTTAATTGTAAAAAAAAAATATATATGAATTAAAACGTTTTGCGTTTTAACATTATATATTTGAATAAATTATTAATTTGTTTTTCATGTATATATATATGTATATTTTCTTTGTTTTATTTTAATTAAATAAAATTTTAAATTAAAAAACAAATAATTTTTTTTTTAAATGTTAAAAAATGTTTCACGATTTTTGTTTTTTTTTTTGCTTTTTTCCTTCACAAATTTTTTTTTTTTTTTAATATAAAATTAAAATTTAATAATAATAAAAATTATATAAATTTTATTAAAAATTGTGTATAAAATAAATTAAGTAATTAAAAAATGTATAATAAAAAATTAAAACAAATTTTTTTTTGTGTATTGTTACTGTTTTTTTCTTTTATATAAATCAAATTTTTGTCATTTTTGTTTTTTTTTTGTTTGTATATATATATATATATATATTTTTTTTTATATATTATATTCATAGATTAATTTTGATTTTCTATATCTTTTATTAGAAAATCGAATTTTTTTAATTATTTTCAACATATTTTATATTTTTTTTTTGTTTTTTTTTTTGTTTTATATATATACGTATAATATGTTGTTGTTTGAATTTTTAAATTTAAGTTTTTTGTCTTAAAAAAAATATATATATAGTTATATTAATTAAAATTTTATATGTTTAAAACTGTTAACTCTTCACTTAGTTTTCTTGTAATCATTTTTTATTTATTTATTTATTTATTTTTTTTTTGTGTAATTTAAATATAATTTATTTTCACTTTATGCGTATTTTTTATTTATTTATTTTTTTTTTCTTTGTTGTTAAACGTAATTTTTCTAAACGTTTGTTATAGTATAATTTATTAATATATAATATAGAATAGAATTTATTGTAATTAAATATTAAATAAAATATAAATTTTTGTTTTTTTTTTTTTGTATATCCCTTATTTAAATTATTTTTATTAATTTTTTTTTTTTTTAGTGAATGTAAATATATAGCAATTAATTTAATTTAATTTTTATTTTCATTTTGTTTTTTTTTTCTTTTCTATCTTTTTTTTTTTTTTTTGTTTTGTCCGCTATATTAAAAATATTACACTGCTAGCTGGCCTACTTAATGCATCCTAACTAAGTTATGAACTGTGTTGTTTTGTGTGTGATCATTATGATGGTCCTTTTTAGAAAAAAAAAAAAACAACAAAAAAAAAAAAAAAAACTACAAAAAAAACGACGAACAAACGACGAACCCAAAATAAAAAAAAAAAAAAAGACAAACAAAAAAAACAAGAGAATAAAATAATAATTATAATAATATTGTAGAAAAACAATATAAGAACATCAAAAAAAAAACAAGAAAAACAAAAAAAATAATAATAAACCAAACAGGGAATAGAGAATATAATATGTTTGATGATGAGTTAACAGTTTGTTAATTCGCGAAACACTGAACTGGATGAAAATTAAGAAAGTATGAGATACCCCCAAATTTTTTATATACATACATATATGAATATATATATATATATATATATGTATAAGGAAAAACAAAAAAAAAAATGCAAGAAAATACAAAAAAAAAAAAACCAAAAATTCAAAATTTTGTTCACCTTTTTATTGTTGTTGTTTTTTTTTTCGGTATTTAATATAAACGACAAAAATTGTATTTCTCTAAAAAAAAAAATAAACAAGCAGCAGAACAATAAATAAATAAATAAATAAAAAAAAAAAAAAAAATAGCATAAAAAAGAACCACACTTGCAGTTTTGATATTTTTTGGGGCTTCCATATGTACATATACAAATTCCTAAATAAAAATACGTATAAGAAATCCAAAAAAAATTAATATATATATATATATGTATACAATTTTTACATACTTAAGTAAGTAAGTATATCAAATTTAACGAAAATTAAAGTTTTATTTTTCGTTAATTTGTATATATTTTGTCTTTTTTGGAGTATTTTTTTGACGAGTTCGTTAAATCGTGTTTTGTGTAATTTTCGGCAAACTAAAATCTTTATTTTTTTGATTATTATTTTCTCTTTTTTTTTTTGTTTTTTATTTTTATTTTATTTTTTTTTTTCTGATTTTTTTCGACAAACAAATCCTATCAACAAAATTATTTTTATGTTCTTTTCTTTCTTTTGTCCATCCAATATGAAAATTAATTAACTGACATGTTTTTAATTTTTAAGATTTGTTTTGCAAAATACTATCGAAATACTATCAATTTAAGGGTACTTAAAATAATTTAGCCCTTCAAAAAATCTAAGAAATTGCTCAAAATCCATTAATTGTGATTAAAATAGAATCATTTATAAGAAGTTGATTAACATTCGTAAATTGGCAGCATTAAATTGAAAATTAGACAAAAGTGTAGTTATTGAATTTTTATTCTTGCAGTAACATTTTTGTTAAAATTGAAATACATTTTTAAAACATTAATTCGAAAAGAGTTTTGTTGTTTTGTTTTTTTTTTTTTAGCCAACAGTGTTTTATTTGAAAAATTTTGGACAAAAACAAAAAAAAAAAAAATAATAGGTATATATAGGTACAATATGTATGTATGTACCTTAAAAAGTATTCACCTTAGAATATTTAAAAAAAAATTTTTTTAAAATTTAATTACAATATTTTAATATCTTACCGTTAATATAAATACTAATTATATTTAGTCTTTATCTATTTTTCTTTCTTTCTCTTTCTCTCTATTAATTTATGTACAAGCATATATAATAATTAATAAAATTATATATTAAAAAACAATTTTACAAAAATGAATACATTATATTTTTATTAATTATCAAAATATTCATATTAATTGTATTAAAAAAAATTGATTCAAAAAAAAACAAAAAAAAATTCACAAAAAAATTCTAATCAAGAAACAAAAAAAAAAAATTACTAATAATAATTAATACACGAAAAATTATTTTTTTACTTTATGTTTTCTTTTTTTTTTTTTTTATCCGAAATATATACTTAATAAGTAATGAATAAAAAACAGTTGAGGCTATTACTATACTAACTCATCATTGAAAATTATTTTTTTATTTTGTTGCAAATATAATAATAAAAATAATAATAATAATAAAAAAAAAGAAAAAAAAAAAAAAAAAACAAAAATTGTAAAAAAAACAAAAAAAAGAAAAAATTGTTCGCGAAAAAAAAAAAGCTTCTAAAATGTATTAGTGCAATATAGGGGTTCTTTGAGTTGAATCTAAAATAAAAATTATTATTAATTTTTTTTTTTTTCTGTATGTTTATGTGTATTTGTGTGTGCAAAATAATAACAGCAACACAACAACAAAAAGAAAATAACAACACAAGAAAAGCAAAGAAAAAAAAATTAAAAAAGAGAAAAAATAAAATATCATCCCAAACACAAATGCAATAAATATTGCCGAAAAATTGAATGCGACACAATACACAAAAATTAAATTATAGAAAATATATGAGGCAAAAAAAAAAAAAAAAAAAGAAAAAAAGAAAAATTATACAAAAAAAAAAAAAAAAATTGCAGGCCAGTTAAGAAAACAAAACAAAATAAAAAGAGAACGAAAATGTGTGCTGTTTTTTGTTTTTTCGTTTTGTATTTTTTTTATATCTGGAATATAAATGTATGTATGTTTGTATGCATTCTATCTACGTAAAAAATAATAATATGTTTACATGCAAAATTGATTTGCGAACCTATATATTTTGGTACCTAATATAAATTTAATTGTATTTAAATTCAAAAAAGAGTTAAATTTAATATTTTTGTATAATATAAAATCCTTAAATATTTCTAAAGATTGTAAAATTTATATTGTAAGTAAAGAAAATTTACTCACATACGTATAAACTGAATTTTAGGTATGTGTATCCATACATATTATGTACATGTGTGCTTTTTATATTATATTAAATGATAATAATTTGAGTTGAATTGAAATAAAAATTTCAAATTTGAGTTGAGTTAAAATTAAAATTTCTGAATATTTTAATTTTATTAAGAATTTTTTTCCTAGACGGAAGTACATATTTTTTTTTTTTATTTTTTTATTCTCTTGAAATAAATCATAATTACATCTTTTTGTACGGTTAGCATATATATGGTTAGCAAAGCTTAATATAATTTGACAAAGTTAACTTTAATTGAGTATAATCAGTTCTGAAGTTAATAAAGAGTAAATCAGTTAATTTTCTACTCAAATATTTTGTATGCAATATCAAAATAAATAAGATACAGGGTGTATTTACGGTTTATATAATACAGGGTATATAAGGATTACAAATACGGTATTATTGTAATTTTTAAATGAAATTTTGATTAAGGACTAAAATAAAGAGATAAAAGGGTTGCAAATGAACATTGAACCATTTTACAGTTAATTGAAGATATAGTAAAACTTTTCAAAATTTGTCTGTTTGTTTTTTAAATCTAATTATTGTATATTTTATATATTATACATACATATATATGAAATTGAAAATTTATGAATTCATTCGTTCTAATAAATTTTTCTTTTATATTTTTATATCAAATAAGATTAGCAGGTCACGTCATTTCTAATTATATATCAAATTATTTTTGTTCTAAATTTAATATTCAAGGTTTTGTTTTTTTTGGTCAAATTGTTATAGTTTTTTTATTTTTTTTTTTTGATCAAATCATAGATTCAAATTTTAAATGTGGTTTTAATTTGAAATTTGAATATACATACTTATATACATACATACATTTATAGACAAATAAATTTAAATCTGGATTAAATTAAGTTTTTCATTGTTTGTTTTTCCTTTTATTAAAATAAAAGAAATAAATCTAAAAACAATAGTTAAAAAAACAAAAAAAAATTATTATTTAGGCAACTGTTCTTAAAAAAAAAAAATCTTTAAAATTTTTTTATTTCTTAATTTTCATGTATTCAGCATACAGCTTTTAAATTATTATTTTATTTAGAATTTTTTTCTTTTGATTTTCTGTCTGTTTTAATGACAGCTGTCATCATTATTTTAATATATACGAGCCTTAACCACTATTAATTGATACAGCATATTTTTGCCATATATATTGCTATTTTTGTGATCAATTTTTAATCTTTGTGTTAATTTATATTTGCTTCCTCTTTTATTAACACTTGTATAGTCGTGGAACTAGGAATTTTAAATTTTTTTATAATGTTTACTATGGTAGCTCTAACTAAATCAATTTCTTTTGCAATTTCACTGTAACTCTTTCCAGATTTTGAGCTTTTTAATAATTAAATTTCTAATTTCTTCCGAAACTCGCTTTCCGCAGGTGCATTGATGACTTAATATAAATGGTATAACATTAAAAATAAAGCATTTTTTATAGGTTTAATTACTCTTTCGATAAAAGAGAACGTTAGTTTTATTAATTCTCATCAAAGTTGAAAATAATTAAAACAATTATAATTAATGTTTTTATGGGTGTATCAATTATTTGTGCCCATCTGATTTTACTTTGTTTTAAAATTGTATTTTATTAATTTAAGAGAACAATGGTCAATGTTTTTTTTTTTTGTGAACTATCAAGAGATAGAACTATCAAAAAAATATACATTTATATTTAAAACTTTTATTTCACTACTTAAAAATTAAGCGTTTAAATAAAAATACTTGAAAGAATTGTGCTGTATCAATTAATAGTGGTTAGGGGCTCGTAAATACAATATAATACTCGTATGTATTTATTTACTTAAAAATTCAAATTGAAGACTTTTTCAAGTGATTTTGATCACATGATCAAAATGATCCTTAATTTAAAATTTAAAGTTTTTTTTTTTTTTTGGTTTTTTTTAGGTTTTAAAAACAATTTTACATGTAAACGTAGTAAAAAATATATGTGTTATATACATATATACATACATATATACTGACATCAATATTAACGAATTCTCTATAGGGATATAATATAAGGAATATATTTATATAAGTTTATATTAATATATATATATATATATTAATATATTATATATATATATATATATATACATATATATAAAATGTTAAAAGAGAAGAATTGAAAGAAAAGCAATGAACTTCATGAACTTCTAAAAAAAACTGAAGTATAACAAAAATATATTAAAAAAAAAAAAATACACATTTTATTTTTTGGAAGTTCATTATATATTTAGTCGTAGTATTGCACATAATATTATCTATATTTATATACCTATATTTATATATATGTGTGTACAAACATAATATATCAAGAACAAATAAACTTTATTTTATATCTTAAAAAAATTTTGTAAAAAAAAATAAAAAAAAAAAGAAAAGAAATTCAAATAGTTTGTTGTTTTAATTAAGTATTTGGGTTTTTATTTTTGTAATCCACCAAAAAAAAAAATAAAAAATTAAATTAATTAATTTTTTTTTTTTTTTTGTTATAAATTTTAAATGTAAAGAGAAAATAAAAAAAAAAAAACTAATTAAATTTTAATAACTGTGTTAAGAAATTTTTATTGTAGAAATTAATTTAAAATTATAATAGGTACAAATTAACGTAAATTCTTAACTATTCGCTTATAAATCTGACCGAATAGGGTTTTTTTTTACATTTTGAAGGTACATTAGAGAGAGGACGTAGAGTCTACTGATTACTGACGTGTTAGCTTAGCCTTCATCTATAAAAAACTTGGACATTTAATAATATACATAAAAACCTATATGTAAGGAATATGTACATATAGATATATGGAAATTGTTTAAATGCCAGATATCTAACAAATGTGATACTCATTTTTTTTTTTTATCTTGGAGTATGTACCGTTATTTTAAAGTACGGAATATCCGCTTTTAAATATTCGAAGTATAAAAAAAGACTTCATAATTTTTTTTTTTAAATTTATTTTCAAACATTTTTCTGGAGGTTTTAATATATTTTAGATTTTACATCTGACATTTTACATTTTTACATACGTATCTAATTTAAAAAGCGAGGTGACACCATTAGAGGATTGTAATTAAAATTATTATACAAAATTAATACATATGTATGTATCTATGTATATATGTAAATAAAATTAAAAAAACAAAATGTTGAATTTGATCTCTTTTTGACTTTTAATTAATTAAAGAAAAGTGATTTATATAAAATACATATAATATATGTTATAATATAGTATACATATGATGTGTATGTATATAGATTTAAATATATGTATTTTAAAAGGTGGTCAGAATTTTAAAAAGAACAATTTATTGATTTTATTTCCTTTTTATGTAATTTAATAATTTTCGTCAATAATAAAAGTATGTTTCATAAAATTATGTCACATGCAATCTATATATGTATGTATGTGAACAATTCTATAAAATATGAACCAAAAATCAAAAATTTAAAAATGATCTGGGTATCGCTATTCGGTCTATATCTCATATGATTTTTAAAGGTTCTATTATTAGATAATATGAGTGTTAGTTCTTCGCATCTGCTTTCTTTTTTATTTAAATTGTGTTTTTAAAATCGATTCAAATCCATTTTTAGGTCCTATAACCTTTGACTAAAGCATTCTACTATCTTGTAATTTTTACAAGTTGTAATAAAAATCCTATACAGAGTGTACTGAGTTAACTTGCACATAGAGTAGCAGGTGATGGGGAGCACCACAGCGAACAAAAAATTACATTGGAGTGGTGGTCATAAAAAAATCTATAACTTTTGAACGGCTTACTACAGAGATATAAAAAAAAATTTTATTTTGTAGAGTAAGTTTAAGTGTACGAAAAGTGTACGAAGTGTGTTATTTTCAATCCCTTCAAACAGAAATATTATAAAGTTTTTTTTTTATCTAGGTACACATTTATTTTTCAGTTAATATTTTATAAGAAATTTAGTATTAATGAGTTTCTCTTCTTCAGGTGGAGCAATCTGAGCAATTGCACCATATCTAGAACATTGTGGCCCACATACAACAAAAGGAGATCAATCGAGTTGATATCCAAATCCCGCATAGACATAGCCAGACTAGTAGCAATCATCACAGGCCACTGGCCAGTGGGCACGCATGCGGCCAAATTAGGACTCCCACACAACACCTCATGCAGGAGCTGCAAAGAAGCAAACGAAAGTGAGAATCTAGAACACTTTCTTTGCAAATGTCCGGCCCTAGCTGGAGTCAGACGTCTCTCACTCGGCAAGCCGTTCTTCCACAACCTCAGCGAGCTTTCTAAACACAAAACCAAAGAACTGATCTTGTATCTAAACCGCTCGGGTTGGATATAAAACCGCAAACAATCTAAAAACACGGGTCACATGAGTGCAGTGGTATCAAAATGGCGCAATCTAGTGCTAATTGAGGCCTTCAAGCAGCATCGTGAAGGTCACCACCATACCTACCTACCTACCTTCTCTTCTTCATATCTCAAAAACGGTTAGAGATAGAGAAAAAGTTATTGGGTACTAATTATAGGGCTTGAAAAGTTGTTTTGAAATTTACCATAAAAAGTACCCCAAATACAGGGTGTTTCAAAAGAAAAATGTGTTTGAAACTAAATTTTTTCATTTTAAATCATTTTGAACCTTCATAACTTTGTAATGGTTGGGTATATGAGGATCATTAGTACATAAAAATTAAAGCTGACAATTCATAGTAAGCCGTCCAAAAGTTATAGATTTTTTTATGAAAAGTCGCTAAAAAACCTTTAACCCCTTATATCCTTAAAGGGGTCCAGAAGAGACCCCCTCCCCCCTCCCATATAATATTTTGTTCGTTGTGAAGCTCCCCATCAGCTCCTGTTCTATGTGCAAGTTAACTCTGTACACCCTGTATAATAACATTTTAGCCTATGTTTTGTTAATAGGCATTATATGCAATGTAAATATACAATATATTTTTTTATCTACTGTAAAAAAATTCGTAGTTTGTGAAAATATAAAGGTGAATAAAGGTTTTTTAAATGTGGAAATTTTTATAGAATAGATTAATACTTAGTCTAAATTTGATAACAGAAAATTTCTAAAAATTGTTTCATGTTGAATTCCAATAACTAACATGGAATGTACCCTATGCCCCTTATGTATATATTTCTAAATATAAAATTGATTATTTTTCTAACATAAAATTATTCGGTTAATCGTTTAAAATTTATTTAAATCATTATTTTGTTTAGTTAATTTTCTATAGTGTAAGATTTTTATAGGCTATGACTTTGTGGATCTTAAAAAATTATTTTTTACTTGTTTTTTTAATTTTATGAAAAAAAAGGGAGTTAAAAATTAAGTATCTTTTCTGCCAAAAAAACTTACTTTTAATAATTTTTTTTTTTTTTGAAGAATTAAATACATAATTAAAACAAAAAAGGATTACGTTTGATCACCTTAGATAATATATACATACATACCTGTAATAGGTAATAAGTTTACTCATCCCATTTTAATAAATTTCAATGCAAATTTTATTTCTTATGAGGTTCAACATTTAATTTTCAATAAATTGTTTTTTTTTTTTGGTGCAATTTAATGAACATAAACAAAATTTTAACCAAAATTTTTAGTTTTAATACGTGACATTTTAGATGTAGGTATGTATAGGAATACTATTTATAAATATTAAAATTAATGTGGTTTTCTAATTACTTAAATTTTTCTTTTGTTAGTTGCTATAAAAAAAAAATTAGTAATAGTCAAAAAATTAAATAAATATTTTGGAAATAGATGTTTGAGGTTTTATTTAACAAAAAAAAAAGTAGTTATATGATAGAAAATTGTATTTCTCATATTACATAATCACTAAGGAATTATAAATATATTATATAAAACATAATTATATTATATATTTTCGAATAATATTCTGTGTTGTATAAGTCAAATAAAATTGTAATGAGAATATCTATACTCTATAAAGCTATGGTTTATAACGGATGCTCCATGCCTCCATAACCTTGTCAAATGATCTCCGCGAAGACAAAAGTTAAACGAATTATTTATAACTATGTGAAAAAAATCACGATTTACTTATCATCTATTCAATTAGAAATTTGAATTTTATGACTCGATACGAAATCCATTTTGGATATTTCAATCTTCAAATACAAAATTTTCTTTACAAGAAGAAGAGGAAGAAAAAGAAGAAAAAGAAGTTATTTCGTTAGCAACAGAACAGATAATTTTCTGAAAATTAAGCTCAGAAAAATCTCAAATGAAAATTTTTGAATTTTTGTTCACGAATAATTTCTTATCAAGATGGAACTTACGATTTCATTGCAGTTTTCTATCTCACATATGGATTCGAGTTCTCAATATTAAAAAATAAAAAAAAAAAAATTGAGGTGAGCTACAAATCTAGAAGAGAAAATGAGTGTAGTAGTATTTCCTATTAGATTTAATATTGATGAAATTTATGTAAAACTCGCTAGGTTCCAATTTTAAAATTTTTTAACAATTTATATTAGTTGATTCTATATTATTAGAAACATTACTAGTTATTTGTATTGCAAGCTTTCAAACAGTTAATTACATCGCATAACATTTAAAAAAGCATTATATCGCTGACTTTTAAAATAAGGACTTAAAAACTTCATCATCACCTAAACAAGGCGACTTGGAATCATGATCTCAAACAAAAATTGTAGAGCTCGCCATGATATTTTTAATGATACTCGACGTGAAGACATTCGGTTATAAATATTGAAATCCCCATAGAACTTATAGCGGGCTAAAAGGGCTCCTTTGCAGATTTTTCTGGATGATTAAATACTAAATTCTATCAAATGCATTCATATTTTTGATACGAAATGATTTAACGCATTTGTTAAAAGCAGCTTTACATATTATATTATATATACTTATTTTAAATGATACTGAAACCAATATTAATTAGTTTTGATACTCTGGGAACGTTTCATATAATAGAACCTGCTCCTCGATGCCAAAAAGGTTGACAACTACTACTGTAGTGTTATCTAGAGCTCTATACAAAGCTATAGATACATCTGGGTTTATTTCTTCTAAATTCTTTTTCGGCAATATTTACGGCGTAATTTAATAAAATGTTAGATAAGAGGTTGATTTCGCCGCAAAATGTAAATGACACTTTAACGTATTATAGTTTTTTGATTCATCCTTATATATCACAAAAAAAAAAATATTAAAAAAATTTGAAAAATATATTTTATTAGATTTTACTAAATGTTAACTGTGTTACAAATTAATTTATTTGAATTTTTAAAATATTGGAAATTTTGGACAGTTAATTGGCAAGAATTTTTGTTTTTTACAAAATGTTAATGTAAAAAAGAACAAAAGCAAAAAAAGTTTTGAAACTTATAATAACTATTAAAATTTATAACTTTTTTTTTTTTGTTCTTTTGGTCCTTTCCCATAACTTAAAAAAGACACATACATATATATTAATACACACAATACGCATATATATACAAACAAATATATATTAGTTATACATAATAAGAAAGAAAGAAAGTATGTTGGATGCGTAGGACGAAAAAAATGACATAAAAGGACAGAAGAAATAAAAAGCAAAAATAATGTTCGATTTTTTGAGGGTGAAATTTTAAAGTTAATTTAGAAAATTTCTTTTTTTGTTATTTATTTTTTTTTTTTTTTTTGTAGGATTGGGGTGACATTAGAAACAGTTTTTTTCTTTTTATATAAAACAAATTTTCTTTAAAAAAATGTTAGTTTTTACTTTTTTTTTTTATTTTTATTGTTTTTTTTTATGTTATATTATGTTTTTTTATGTTTATATTCATTTAGCATTGGGTTGTAATGTTTTTCAAATGTATTGAGGGCTTAACAAGTTGTTTATAGAATTTTTCTTTTCTGTTATTGTTAAATGATTTTTCTTAGAACAAAAAAAAAAAAAAAAAAAAAACAAAACAATAATAAAAATAGCTAAATATAACTAAAACAAAAACCTAAAAACTAATACTTAAAAATGAACCTTAAGATTCCTTTTTATTAAAAATATTGTAAAGATAAGCATTTGTCAATTGTTTTCTACTTGATATGATTTTTTTTTCATATTTTCTTTTATGTTGAAGAAAATCAAATGAAGAAAAAAAAAAAAAAATAGAAAATATTTTAAAAATTTTTTAATGATAGAAGAGACATGGTCAAATGAAAGCCGGTATATAAATAGAAAAAAAGGATATTCTTAATTAATTTAATTTTAAAATAGAATTAATATTGATTAATTACAACATAATATTAAATTTAACTTAGATTTAATATTAATTTAATAATTGCAAAAAATACAATGTACAATTATGTTAAATAGTTATGATTGTAATGACTTAATGATTAATTTCCAATAAAATCCTGCAATTTATAACTTTTTATAAGCAAGAATTGTGTACCATTATGAACAATGGCAAAGATAGATATTCTCTCATGTAATTGGAGAACCGACAATTAGAACTTTCAAACAAATAAATACCGAAACAAGTTCTAAGGATAACACACAGATAAAAGCGGGAGGACAATAAGTAAAATTTCCAGAGTAAAAACAAAGATAAACCTTCTTATTTAAAAGATATCAATAAAACTGCGACTTTTTTTTTTTTTTACGAGAGACGGTGAAAAACATCGAAAATCACCCAAAGGAACTGGACTAGGTTAATTTGGATAGTGTTGGACTTTAACCAACCAAAACCACCCCCTTTAAAACCATACTTTAGGATGGGTCCTTAAATACATAGTGATATAATGTACAGTTTGGTTTGGGGAAAAGGATAAGAAAAGGATTATTTCAGAAATTGGGTTTGAGATAATTAGGATTATTTATGGAGGATGCAGGAAAAAAATTGGATAGTTATTTTGAAGAAGGATGTTAATATTCATTTAAAATTTCGTTAAACATAGGTCTATTGTGCTCCCCCTATTAATACGTCTTGAGAATTTTACCATCACTTATAGCACTTTTATCAGCTCTACTGCCTCTAAGAAACAGAAGATCTGTAGAGTGTTGTATCTGATGGAAGATGAAAGACTTTAATTACGATGAAAAAAATGAGTGGTAAAGATAAATAGAAGAAAATAAAAAGAATAAAATGTTTTTTTTTTTTTCCTTTAGGTAAATACATTACTTTTTTCTTTAAAGCTTCAGTTAATGTTATCTAGTATTAATACAATAGATTGAATAGAAAACATATTAATTTTTTATTATTATTATTAATATTTTGTTATAGTTTGTATTTTCCGAAAACTATAAATATTTATTTGGAAATTAAAATAGAAAGAAAAATAACAAAAATGGTATGAACAAATCTGACAATACAACAGCAAACCTTTTCACTTTTTCTTTTTTTTTGCTTTTTTATATTTTCTTATTTACATTCTTCTTCCCCTTTTCATTGTATATTTTTTTCTATCTATTCCATTCATTTGTATGTAATAAGTCACATTTTCAGAGAATATTTTCGGATTTAGGCAAAGCAAAGAAAAACATGAAAAAAAAGAATAATTTTTGAAAGAAAAAGAAAAAAATAAAATAACAACAACAAGAACAACAACAACAACAACAACACCAGAAAAAAACATAAGAAAATAAAATACAATAAAATAATAGAAATAAAATCGCAAAAGGATATGTGCCGATTCGATTTATGGATACTATTATGTCCTTCTTTATATTTATGGGTTCTCTTTAAAATATAAAGAAAAAAATTGAAATTATTGTAGAAAAAGAAATATAGTAGCTATCAATATACATATTAACATATATATATAAAAGAAGTTAGTAAAGAAAGAAAATAAATACTAAAAAAAAAAACATGTAATAATAATATAAAAAGAAAATATAATATAAAATAGTATAAAATAACATAAAATATAAAATAAAATAGAAATAATAATAAGAAAAAAAAAAACAAAAAAACTAAAAATAAAAAAACAAAAATTATGTACAATATACAATATAAGAAAGCAAAACAAAACAAAAAAAAAAAGAAAACTTTATGTATTTTTGTTAAATATATAAAAAAAAAAAAAAAAGTTAGAAAAAGGACGATAAATAAAAGTAAAAATGTGTGTATAGAAAAGTTACTACTTTCTTGCCAATAAACTATTTTATGTAGTTTTCTAAACTTTTTCATCGATAGCAACATAAAAACAAAAAAAAAAAAAATAAATAAAAAAACAAAAAATAAAAAAAAGTTAATAATATGTCTTTCTGAAAAAAAGAATTCTATTTCTTTTTTTTTTGTTATGGCACGGTAGGTCGCAGCAATTTGATGGACCACAAAAATAATTTTAATCAAAAATATCTGATAATGCAAGAGATTAAATGTGCACTTCGCCTTTAAATGCCTCTTTTCATGAAATAATTTTAGCCGATATTCTGAACTTTCGAAAGAGATGAATATTGACAGATGATATACAGTATACTGATAATAAGAAAGAGGGAGAAAAATGATTATATTTTTGTGGTAATTGGTTATGTATATGAATATATTGGTTATAATAATATGAATGTATTTTAAATTTCAAATGACAAACGTTATACAAAACTTCAAACTTCAAAATATAAAATATCAAGTATCTATAAAAATTTTGAATAGTGTGTGCGAAAGTTTTTTTTGTATAGAATACACATATTTTTTTGTAGTAAAAATGTCGATCATAAAAAATATTCAGAGAACATCTTTTAGCCAGTATTTATGGTTACTCTCTCGATATTTAAGGATGATTCTCCCGATATTTTATCTTTTTTCTTTTCACACAAATAGTATTTTTGTATCTTTTGCCTATGTTCTAACATTATTACCGATATATCGGTGTAATGAAAATTAACCTTAATAGAAAAATCTTCCTTTTTTGGCTTCTTTTTATATAAACTTTTTCAGGACGAATTGAACACATAGAAAACGTTTTAATTAATTTAATTAATAGCAAACAAATTTTTAAATACTTTTTTTTTTTTAAATTATTTTTAATTTTTAAGGCTATTTATTCAATGAATATAGGCTTGTCAGTCTGTCTACATTACACATGTACATGTTTCAAAAAAAGAAAGAGAAAAGGGTAAAATGAGGATATTATGGAATAATAAGATAAAGAAAATAGATTCTAGGGAATATATATCCTTGTATGTATTATTATTAGAATTGATATGAATATTACATTAGATAATTTTAGGCAAAACCATAATATGTTGAATTACTTAAAATATGCAGTCTTTCTTTAATTAATTTTAACTTAATAGACAAAATGTTGTGTCTATTAAGTTAAAATTTGTAATTAACATAAATTCAGCTAATCGACGAGAAAAAAAAGGATCATTATTACTGGGATTTGAACCTGGATGCTTCGAATGAGAAGTTGACATTTTAACCACTATTCTATGCAGCTGTTATAATTTTTTATAAACAGAATGTTCATAAAAATTTTATAAAATAAGATGAATCATTTCAATACTATGAGACGTAAATATTTTTTTACTTCAACGCCGTCTATTATCTTATACAAGAACTATTTTATTATTATTTTATTATGTAAGATATATATATATACTTAATTTTTATGTTATTATATTATACTAATTCAGAAAAGTCTATATTATTAAGTTATTGATCTATATGAGGTGGGGTTTTAACCCAAGATCTTTCGAATGAAAGACAGATTTCTTAATCACTACACCATTAGCGGAATTTTTAATATAGGCTTAAGTTTATTAACTTTGATAGGGGATAAATTCAGTATAGTAATTACAATTATTTGGAAAAACATCATTTCAATTAATGAAGACGGTAACCTAATTCGATGTTTGAATTTTTAAAGAACCGAGTTTTTAAGGTAGATACAGAATGAATTCGACACGAAAAAAATTAAACAATTTAAAATATTTGATTAATTGGCATATATAAAATGTCCTTAAGATGTGCAACAGGTTCGGGTAACTACCATACAACTTCTTACTTCTTACTTAATACTAATTTCTATTGATTATTGAAATTTTGTAAAAAGATGTCGAATTGCACACTAACAACTTCTGTAAAATTTGATTGGTCTAGAACAGCAGGTTCAGGCTTCTTGCATATCTTGGAAGTTATTGAAGCTAGGCGTCTGAAATGATTTTATATAAAATCGTATAGTTATTTTTGAAATCTGATTTTATAGTTTAGTTATAAAATTCTTTGAAGATGATTTTTTGTTGAAGAACAAATAAGGTGTTAAGAATAATTGATGCCTTTAATATTACATATTTTACATTAATATTTTTAGATAAATACACCTATAATGAGAGTTACAATTATGTTATTGTACCGTAAAGTAACAAATTAAATCTATTTCATTTTCTTTTTAGATTTTTCTTTTTATTTTCGAGTATTTATAGTTTCCTTCTTTTTTTTCTATTTATTCTCTTTTTTTTTCTTCTAAATATTTTCTCTTTTTTTTTTTTTAATGTTATATATTATTGAAACTAAGATGTATTGTGAGTGACTTAGAAGAATATTGATTTTGATTAGAAGAAAAAAGAAAAAAAAAAACAATAACAAAAGAGAAAAAAATAAAAGAAATGTACAAGAAATAAAAGAAAACTAAAAGGAAATTCAAAAAAAAAAAACAAAAACACAAAAGTAAGAAAAAAAAATATAGTTAAATAAATACCAAAAAAAAAAAAAGAGTAAAAAAGAACAGTGGTAATAGTATAAAAACAAAAACAAAAAACCATTTTTTTTTTACCGAAATTTATCTTTAGAAGAAAAGGATGTTATAATAGTCACAGGATATAAAAACTATACTACATAAAATAAAGTAATAATATTAAGAAATATTATTGATTTGAAGTAAAAAAAAAAAGCAAAAAACTAAACATAAAACTAAAAAGTATATAAAAACTCTATAAAATAACCAGAAAATCATGAGTTTTATTTTAGAAATATATTAATACAATTTAATTTAGTAGGTACTGCAAAAAAAGAAAACAGAGTGTTCCATGCATAATGTTTTTTTTTTGTTTTTAGTGTATTTCTCTGCTACATAAATGTGAACAGAAAATTACACAGCCTTTTCTTTTCAGTCGTAAATATAAATGTCGTAAGGGAGAATAACTCTTATGATGTGTGTGGGATTCGAACACACATTCTCTTGGTGTTTACAGCATATTTTATACGGTCTTACCCACTAAGCTACCGAGGCCCCCATTCATGATGTTCCATCAAATAATAGAAATAAAGTGTGTAAAAATATATTAAAAATTAGTTCAATTTTATTAGCTCTGTTCTTTTGAATCAAAAAATTATATACCACAACTTTACTAAATTAATTATATACCACAACTTTACTAAATAATTAAACTGATTAGTCGACTATGAGACGGGATGCAACCACGGGTTTGGTCAAATTAAATTTAAAATAAAAAATTTTTTTTTTTTTGTTTTTGAAGAAAGAATTTTTGGGGAAACTTTAAGAGGGGAAACCTATTTTAAAAAAAAGTTTATTTTGGAGTAAGCCTTCTTTAAATGAAGTCTAGTTGCGGTTTTTGGTGTGTGGAAACTTTTAATAGGAGTCTCCAAGGAAGCGTGGTTTGAAGAAGTCTTCTTTGGAGAAAGTGCAGTTTTGGGAAAACATGGTTTGTGGAAACTTAGTTCAGAGGAAGTCTAGTTTAGAGGAAGTCTAGTTTAGAGGAAATCTAGTTTGGAGAAAGCCTATTTTGGGGGAAGCTTACTTTAGAGAAAGACAAATTTGTCGGTTTGTACCTGTTTTGTAGAAAGTTAGTTTAAGAGAAGTCTAGTTTGGAGAAAGTCTACTTTGAAGAAAGCGCAGTTTGAAAGAAAGCTGGTTTGTAGAAACTTAGTTTGGGAGAAGTCTATTGTGAAGGAAATCTAGTTTGGGGAAAACCTATTTTGAGGAAACCCAAACTAAATTTCTTTGAAACTAGAAACTAGAAACCCAAACTAGAAACCTTTGGAGGTAGTATAGTTTGGCGGATGCCTGATTTGTGGAAACTTAATTTAGAAGCAGTCTAATTTGAAGGAAGCCACATTTTATTAAAATAATGATATTAACCCAATTTAATTAAAATCATTTATTTAATTAAATTCATTTGGAGAATATGAATATCTTAATTTTTTAGTCACAAACTATAAACATCTTGTATAAAAATGAGATATACATATTATGTACTTGCATATATATATAATATATAATAAAGTTATCTATAATTATACATATCAATACCAATATAGTTTTATATTAATATAAGAAGACCTTGAAGTAAGAAGAAATAAAAAAAAGAAAAAAATAAGAAGAAATAAATATCCTTACATATGTTAAAGTTTTGTTTTATTTCTTCTAATGTTATTTTTGTTTTGTTTTTTTTTGTTCATTTCATAGAAAATTGATTGTTTTAGTTTATATTGTTTTTTTTTTTGTGTTTTTGTTTTTCTTAGTTCTTCATTGGTCTGTGAATAGTTTTTAGTGTTTTTTTTTTTTGGGTTCATAAAAATTGAAATTAGAATCTTGAATTAGAAATAAGGTAAAAGATATTTTTTCTCTTATATATTTTTGTTTTGTTTTTTTTTTCTTCTTTTCTTTGAATCTTAAATTGATTCATAAATGGAATATTTAATAAAAAAAAAAAAAAAAATGAAATAAAAATGAATTTATAGATTTTGTTACTTTATCATGGATCTTTAAATATATTTAATTTAGTTTTTTTTTCTTTTTCAATTAATAAAGAGAAAATCTTTTTCATATTAAAATATATATATATTAAAGTTACTTAAAAGATCGGATTTTTTTTTACAAAATCGTATCTATAACTATATATTAAACAAAATTAACGTTTAAATTTAAATTTTGTTTTAAAAATCATATGACGTTTTTATCTACACATTTTTTTTTTTATTTTTATTTAAAATCCTATTATTTATTAATCAATCTGGAAGAGAAGGTCGGTCAATCAAGCTATAAAGTATTTTTAATTTATGATACTGCTTTTCGTTTGTCTTAAATAAATTTCGCTCAATTTGAATGTATGTATCTTTATCATTTATTTTTAAGTGTTTAAAAAAGTATTATTATTAATAATTAAAAATAAAGAAATAAAAAAAAGTTGAATAGAATTTAACATGATGTTTTTCATTTTCGTCCAATTACTTAAACAGTAATAAATAAAATTGTCATCATTGCTTTATATTACAAAAAAAAAAAACTTATATGATGTATGTATCTGTATTTGGGTTAATATAACTGTTAAATAATACTATATTTACTGTTCGGAAATTTTGTATTTAAAACTTTAATATTTTTTTCCCCTATTCCCACTTCCCTTTTTCTTATAAGAAACATTAGATTACATTTATTATTTGACAAAGTTTCAGTTTTTGAAATGATTGTTTCGTTGAGCCGTTGATTATTCGACTGTAATTTTGTCCTAATATTAATTGGTATAATTACTTTTTTTTACAAATTTCATTTTGGCCAAAAATAACCATATAACAAATTCAGTATATTCATCAAATTGGAACACTTAGTAACTAATAATTTTTCCAACAACCGAATTTTTAAAAATTCAAATCAAATCGAGTCTAGAATAGTTTTCTTATCTTCGATTTTATTTAAATTTTTCCAGAAAAGTACTATGACGTCAAATTAAGTTTAAAAATAGTGGGTTGCCGATAACTTCGTTAAGAAGGTTATTCGACAATTTCAAATTCTAATTTATCTACCATTTTTAGAAATTTAAAAAAAAAAACTAAATTTTTACAACGAAATTTCCCAAAATTGTTTTATTAATTCATATCATATTAGACTTGTCACCAAAATTTTTTGTTTAAATAAGGTTCGACCCATCGAGCTTCAAATTTTATCTGGAAAATAATTTAGCTTTTGCTAAAACTATACTGAATGGTTTATTGTGTCAATTTGGAACTATAAGTTCTATATTATGTAGTTCGTGCTTTAATTTTGTGACAAATTTTTAGTGATACGTATCACAAGCACAAGTCTAACATGATATGATCCTAGTATGACCCTAGAAGGGGTTGTTGCCCTTTTTTTGTAGGTTAAAACTTTTTAATCTATATTACTATTTAAAGACAGTAATCTTTTTTTCTAAAATGACAATTTACTATAATTCTATTTTAGACTAACTGTCATGAATACATGAAGTGCAAGTGCAGTAATTACTAGACTCTAGTGTACAGTAGTATACCTTCAAAAGAGAATAAAGAGAACCTATTTGATAAAATTTGGTGTTAAATTTCCTTTAGATTAATGTCATAATAATACCACTCTTACGGATGAAGCTTTAAAAACTTCTCAGTTTCATGTCAGAGACTTTAACTTAAATTTTGTATTATTATTATTTATTTTGATAGATTAACGATCATGTTCGCATATTTATTTATTACAATCATTTATTTAATTATTACAAGTCTTGATAATAAATATGTTAACGTTTTTCTATTTCAAATATCAGACTTCATTTAAGTACTATTAAACAGATAAAGCTATTGGAGAACAAACTCAGTAGAGATTAAAAACATTTTTTAATTGTGAATTGGAAAGAAAATCGTTGTTAACTAAAATTAGGATACTGTTTAATCGCTTTTATCTTTAGATTCTCATATTCAATATTAAATGTGTTCTTATATTAATTTTTAAAAAGAATATTTAAAAGCGGTTCCTATACACACTGAGCATACATGAAGCGCAACGATTATTATATCTTGAAAGGTTGTCTATTATTATTCAAATATCAAAATTCTAACAAATATGCCAAAGTAACACACTTATCATACTGTTATAATTACATATATTCAAATTTTAAATTGTCCATAGCAACAAAAATAACTAATCATAGTATATCGTTATATACAGTGAACCACGATTAGGTGCTTTTCGGTTATGTGCACAATCCGCTTAAGTGCTTTAAAATACAAATATTTAACAATTTTCTATAGCATAACAACCCATTTCGGTTTACTGCCATCTATTATGGTTATCTATTATGGTTTCATTATTTTTTTTTCGGTCATGTACCCTAATGTGTGAAATGTGTAATTACTAATTACTGATACTAATACTAAACAATTGCCGTTATGTTTCATATAATACGTATTCGTATATTTAATAAAATTAAATCTTGATTAATATTAAAATTATATTTGTTTTTAATCAATCAAAAAAAATAATTAGTATATAATATTCTATATTATTTTTATGTAAACCAAACTTATTTGGTTGGGACGAATTAGCTTAGGCACTTAGCCGAATTTTTACAAGTTATCGATGAAAAATTATTGACATTAATCGTCAAATTGCCGTTTAAAAAAAAAAACATACCAAATTTATATGAAAATTTGCATGTATTTATATTTATGTAAATACAGACATTTTTATAAACAATCGATGAATATGCAATACTAGGGTACTAGAATACAAGGGTTACCTATTAGTCTAAAGCCCAGTATTCGATTAAACAACCTACAGAGGAAAATTTATTTGTATGAAATATTTTTATTATTATTTATTTACAGAATTTCTATAATGACCCAATTATCATGATGCCTTAAAGAAGTTCTTAATTCGGTTGTAGATTAATCCAGTACTGATGCAAATGCCCATTAAAACAATTAACGGAGCTCTCTTGTAATTGCCTGTTAGAGTTAAATAAACCTAAAAAATTTTCTATATTTGGAAAAACATATACTTAACCGGATTTTACTGTAATTATTATATACACTATTTAATATTTATTTTACTAACGGTTAATTTGATCTTGTTCGAAACTTATCTATAACTTAATTTAAGTTTTTTTTTTTTTAAATAATTATAAATATATTTACCTTTAATGACATTGAATATACAAAAATTTATTTACTTTTTTTTTTTTTTTTTGATGATGTTATACTTAATTTTTTTTTTTTTTAAATTAATTTTAATCTAATCATAATTTCTAATAATAATAATTTTTGTATATTATATTATTATGCATATGTATATATATAATCTTATATAATTTAGTTTATTATAGTTTATTTATTTCAAGGTAGTATAAAAAAAAAAAAAATTAAAAAAAAAACAAATATTATGTACGAGTACTACAAAATATAAAATATTTTAGTAATATTAGTTTGTTATACTATTTTTATTTTTTTTATTAATATTTTATTTATTAGTATTAGTAGTGTATACTCAGGTGAATATTTTTTTTTGATTTTTTGGTTTTTTTTTTCCTAAATTATATTGCACAATTTACTTATATTTAGAATTTAAAGTCAATTTAGATTAAAATCTTATTGAAAAGTTTTTTCTAACTTTCTAGGTCATACTATTCTTAAGTTATAGTATATATTTTATATAAAGAAAAAGAGGAAGAAAAGAAGGGGAGGTAGAAGAAAAGGAGAAAGAAAACGAAGAGAAGAAAGAAGAAAAGGAGGAGGAAGAAGAAGAGGAAGGGGACGAAATAGAAAAAAAAAAAACGAAATAAGAATTTACTTATCAAGTATAAATACTTAAAAAAAAAAAAAAAGAATTAAATAAACATGAAATATAAGTGATATACGAAGTTATTAAATATATATAATGTTATAAATGAAAATAAACATTCTATAATTCTTTAAGTAAAAAAAAAAAAAATTGAAATTAGAGATTTTGTTTAGATTTCAGATTATTGACAAACTTTTAAAATTTTATATACAATAAAAAATACCTTTAGAAATAATATGTGTGTTTAATTTTTTTTTTTTTTTTAATTTTATTTTAATCGAATTATTATAATATTTAATTTAAGTACTGAGTACAGAGTTTAATTTTTTTTGTTTTTTTTTTAATGATATAAGGTGAATTGAACTTTTTTATAAACATTTGGTTTCAGTTTTTCATATTTAAAAAATATCAATTGACTTGTTGTAGGAAATATGAGGTGAGGGGGGTCTCTTAACATTTTCGTGACCTAGTATATGCTAACTGTTACAACATGTGAATTCATAGTTAATTGATAGATAAGTTCTCCTAAAACAAGGAGAGCTTCTGCTGCCCACCCCTATGTAGTTCAAATTCGCAGATGGCATAATTCGGCTTATGGAAATTCGTTTGTAGTACGAACATCGCGAATGTGAAACCATTTCCCACCTCATGTGTTTCCAGAATTGGTGATGATTACATTTACAACGTTCAAAGATTCAAGGTGAATATTAACAACTTTATTCACAATATGCCTGCCAATTTGAAATCAATTATCATTCCATAAATAAACTTTCTCTGATCAGGCAGTACACGAGTACTAAAGGTCGTATAACCTATTGTTTGGTCAAAAAAGGGAGCTGGTGTTTAGTGGGTTAAAGTCCCACACACTCATAGAGGACTCGTACTTGTTTTCACTCCTCTATAGTGTCTTTCGATGATTCCCACCTACCCTCGCAAAAAAAAAAAAAAAAAAAACCAGATTGTATATTTTATTGGACCTGACTCTCTACACTGTCTATCAATCGTTTTGTTATAACAGTTACCACGTCGTGCCACTAGGAGCTAGGAGATTAATAGATCTTCTCCACCTTTCCTATATTAAATATGTTGCTATCATGACTTTTATACGTACTTGATTTAGTACTTTATTGACGGTCTATCAATTGACCCAATCTAATAATAATTATCGATTACCTTCTGGTAATAGTTCAATTGATAGACCATTCTCTGGGAATTGAGACGAATTTAAAAGGTATGATAACAACCAAGTTTAGGTATCTAGACTGATGATCGGCATCCAACTTCAAAGAAGCGGTAGATGTATGTATATGAATATGAATAACGGGACTAGGTGAAATGAAAATCAAAAGATTGGACAGATTGTATATTTGGAATAAAACTGGGCATTGCCGACAACTTAAATGAAGTATTTGAAGAGCGGATATTCAGTCACTGTAAACAACTATTAGTCAGTTGACAAAAAAGTAAAGAATCTTCTGACCATAAAACAACTTTCCAAGAAAATCATTATTTAAGGTAACGGTTAATTTAAGCTGACAACTTACTCTACAAAACGCATATTTTTATTTCTCTATATTAAGCCGTTCAAAAGTTATAGATTTTTTATGAAAAGTTGTTAAAATATCTTTAACCCCTCATATCTCTAAAAGGATCCAGAATGCAATTTTCCAAGGTTCCAATACAGTATTTTGTTCGCCTCGACCTCGACATGCCCGATAACCCATTTCAAGGAAGACCATCGAGTGGTAAACACCCTGTATACTCTCATAATATACTTATATATGTATCTAATATATCCAAAATAGTATTTCGTATATCCGATCTCTAGTATATCCGAATCTGTTTTTAATATTTACCTTTTAGATTAAAAAAAAAATTGTAAAGACATTTTCGTTTTAAAAGGAATAATTAGACTGAAGAGTTATTTTAAAATCTTATAATTTATTAATTATTTTTTTATTTAATTTAATCTTAATCTATAGATTTAATAAAACGGTATACAATTTTTGTATAAATTTTATGCAAGTCGGAATTATATTAAATTTTTATAGAATTAAAGAAACAAAATATTCTATTCAAAATAATTTATTTAGAAAAATAATTTAGTAATTTAACAAAAAAAAAAAGAATAGTTTTTTTTTTCAAATAAATTTTATTTAATATATCATTTTAATTACAATTTTAATTTATTAAATAGAAAAGTTAATTTTTTGTTTTTAGTACTTAAGTTTTTTTTTTATTTTTTTATTTTGGCATTAATTTATATCAATATGGCGCCATTCTTTTTTTTTTTTTTATTTGTATTTATATGTATTTTTAGTATATACTTATATATTAGTAAATATATACATATATATATGGGATTATTATTAAAATTTTTATTTTTTATTAAATATATAAATGTATCAATAAACAGTAAAATCGCGAAAAACTGATGAAAACTGATGCTATTTGCATTACTTCTTACTGTTAATTGTATGTGTAGACTTTCAATCTTATTTCACTATGTTGATTAAATATATTAAAATGATTTCTTCAATTGCAAGGTTTCAAAAGGGCCCAATGAATACTAGCATTTCAAACTTTTAATTTTTTTTTGTTTTAATGAAGAAAGCTTAGCTTAACTAACGCATAAGTAATCACTAGACTCTACATCTGTGGTGTACCTTCAAAAATATAGTAGAATCTATTCGGCCAGAGTTGGTGTTAAGTTTTCTTAGATTTATGTCACGGTGATACACCTCTTACGGAAGAAGTTTTGAAGACTTTTAAGGTCCATGTCAGAAAGTTCATCTAAATCTTCGAAAAAATACTACCGGAAAATTTCTGCTATTTCGTTCATAGACTAGGACAGGTGCAGGGATACTTCTTCACATTCTCTTACTGCTCTTCTGCAAAATCTACAGTTATCACTTTTGTATAACTAACCTTATAACTTTTAACTTTAATCGATAACTTAAGAGCGATGTGTAAATGGTTCAGTTAAAACTGAATCTGAATGTATTTTGTTCAAATTTATTAGAGCGATTGAAAAGAAGATTCACGATTGTATAGGATGTGAAATCTTTGAACGGCAAGATAACAGAACGTCATCATTATATTTTAGAAGAAAATACTTTAGAAAAAAAGAATACTATACTGTATGAGGTTTGACTGTATATATTAATATTTTTCTAATTTAAATTTTTAAATTAAAAATCCATCATAGTAAAGTTTTAATTGTTATAGCCGAGTCAGGATGATAAAAAAAAATGTTTTTTTTTTTAGATTTTTTTTTTTTTTAAAAAAAAATTGGAAAAAAAATTGCCTTAAAAAACTGAATTTTTTTAATCATTGGATTTTTACTTTTTTTTTTGTATATTTAATTATGCCTAGGTTTTTTTATTTATTAATTTTATATTTCTAAATTGCATTTAATTCTATTGGGAAAATTGAATTAAATTTTTTTTTTCTGCAAAGCTTTTAAATTAATAAATAAAAATTTAGTTGAACATTTTTATTATAATTTTTTGTTTTTAGAAGCTTTTTTTATTCTCAAAAAAAAAAAAAAAAAATTGATAATTAAATTATATTTTGGTATTTAGTTTATCTCGGCAAAAAAAAAGATTTGTAAAATTTTATGACAAACAAAAAAAAGGTTGAAAGATATTGGCTTCAAACATCATTGCATTAATATACTGTTTATACGAGTATATGAACAAAATTGAGGTAATTCGGGTTGCCAAACGTTCGTGTTGTTTCTGTTTGGAAACCTGTTTTATTTGTTATGTTTTCCGATGCAAAATCGTAAATAAGAACATATATAGTGAGTATGTTAAAATTTATGTCAAGCATCATTAGGTCACTATATGGAAAATTTCAGTTTCTTGGTATCTGAATAGAAGATATTGTTGCAACAGATTAATTAATTTTGTAGAAATTTATCATAAGAAATGTGTTGTATGTAAGTGTTCTTTTATACGTTTTAGAATGCTAAAATAAATAATCAGATAAAAAAAAAACTATTAAATGGTTTTAAATTAAACAGTCTCTGTAGCAAAAAGTAATAATAATATAGTTGATCCAGTGACAGTACAGCTGTTACTTCAAATATTACTTTATACAGGAAAGTGTTTTATGTTACTGCATATTGTAACCGATTGGTTTCGGCACTGATAATAAAATATTGATTCTTTTCCCCAATTTAAAGTTTCCTCATTATTATCCTAGCTTCTTCTATATATACTTCCTAGCCATACATATACTTCGTTATCAGTTAAAAGTTTCATATCATTATATTGGCTAAAAAGAGTTGGCGTTTAGTTAAGAAAACTTTGACAATATGAAGGGGGTTTTTTTGGTGTCTTTAGAAAATTCCTATCTCCTTTAGGAAAACAAACAAAAAAAAACAAAAAAGTATCTTTATAGCTCATATTGAATAATTCATTTTGTTTATAACTATTGACAGTATCAAATCTTCAATTGAATATTTTGTTATAATGTGTTAATTATAAAATTAAATATAAATTTGATTATGACGAATTAATAATTTTATACCTAGTAATGAAATGGTAATAAATTACCCAATATTTAAATAATAATCTTTTTTTCAAATTTCCTTCATTTGAAGAAAAAATTAAGAAGAGTGTTCATGTGCAAAGCGCAAAATCCTCATCTTACATAGTAGGTTCGAATGATCGGCCAAAATTTTTGACAGAAATTTTTATTCTTTCATATATAAAAAATATCCATAGATATTTTATCCTAGACTAACATATCCCATACCTAATTCCTATTAAATATTTTAAATATTAACTCTTTCATATATTTGAAGTTACCATCAATTAAAATTTTTTAAAAGATACCAAATATTTCGATAAACTAATTAAAATTTTTGAAAAATTTATATTTTGTATTGGATCGTTCATGTAATGTAGGAATTTTGAATTTTCGATACACTTTTTATACGTGAAGGACCTTAATATACTGTTTATTATTATATTGTTTTGGAATATTATGCATACATATTTTCAAGACTTAAAAGACATTTTTATATGTTTCGAAAAATTATCCAACAAACTTGGAAATGTTTTAAAAAACTTCCATTTAAAACAAGTGAATGCTTTTATGTGATTTCCTTAATATAATTTCAGAAATTAAATTGGCAATTAGAACAATTTTGAAAATAATTGCATTATAAGATTCTTTTGTTTCAAGATATTTATTATAAAAAATTCTTCACTAACGGGTAACATTTTTCAGAAACCAATTTTGTGTTACCCTATTGTTTATTATAAGTAAATTTGTATTACATAATTAGTCAGTAGTATATATAATGAGAGTTTTATCAGTAGCATATAATGATAAAAATAATTTAATTACAAATTACAAAGTACTAACTTTTATTTTAAGATACTTATCCTTATGGATATATTTGTACATATGCATACATTTGTATAGGGGTATTAAGTATAAGGTGTTGTTTTTTTTATTGATAATTACCCCATCATTTATAAATAATAAGCTGATATTCTTCAGTCATTATTTTATGTAGGTATTCATAATAAATTTAAAGTACCTATAGAATTTCTAGTTTAGAAAATTGATGTTTAGAGCGGAGCGGAAATTTGAATTATTATATTTTGCACAACATCTGATTATGTACATTAAAGCTTACATATATGATAACGATATTGAAGACTCATTTTTAAAAACTAGATAGGTATGATTTTGCATAACAACCATTTTATTATATAATGTATTTCCCGTAATATATACATATTGCATACATATGAACTAATGTATATATACATTAATATATATTTGTATATACTAATAAATAAATAATAACGTCCGTTTCCTGTTTGCTAATAATTTCTTTGTTTTCCTTTCTCTTTTTTTTTTTTTTTTTGTCGTTTTTCTTTTCTTTTTATTAATTTAAATTTTATTATTTGGGCATAACAATTAATTCTTAATTTGCTATTTTAAATAAATTACATTTTATTTTTTTTTTATTTTTATTTTTTTTTTTTTGTACACGAGCAAATTATTTAAGCATTTAGGTAAGTGATCGAATATCTAAAAATTTCAATTCTTAGCTAATATATTATGAATTAAAAAACAATTCATTGCAACTGTAGGATATAAAGAAAAAGAAAAATAAAATTTTTAAGTGTTTTTGTGCTATATAATTTGCAAAAAAATAAATTTATTTTCGCTGCTTATTTATAAAAATTATATAGATTTACGATGAAGAAAATGGGGATGTACCGTTAAGATGAGTTGATTTTGTATAGAGGATTTTGTAAAGAAAAATAATTACTTTTATTTGAACAGATTTACAGAATAAAAGTCGTATATAGATATCGCCTAAGTATATTATTATCGTGTTATTAGATTTCCATTTAATTTGAGAATTTTTATTACAAATATTTTTTTGATTGTCCTTACATGACCCTTGACATATGGAACTTGACAGTTAAAATTTTTTGCAATGTATAACTTCATACTAAGCTTTTGTATACGCTTTTATATATAAGGATAATATATTGCCATTATTTTTTAGCTGACTTAAAGCATGTGAACCAATACAAATTTTTTGTGTGTAAATTTCTTAGAAAAATCTTTAGGCCTGATTGTTCAAGATAAATTTGCAAATAAATAATATTTACGATTACATTTGTAACACCTTAAAGGTATCGGGCTAAATATGACAAAATATTTATATATATTTTTGCTCAGAAATGAATTCTGAATTGATTTAACTGTGTACGTCTGTCCGATCGCCCGTCCATCCGCACAGTAACTTAAACCAATAAAGGACTTAGGATTTGGAAATTTCAATATAACCACGTAACTTTTGTAAAATTGTTAATATCATTATTTGAATTGAACAAGTTCGACCTGTACGATCGAATAGCTGTCATACAACATCTTTAATTTTTTGTAAATAACTCAGTGCTTGTTGAAACTATAAGTATCTGACATTTTGTGAAAAGATGTCAAGTTATTTGCTAATAACTTCGGTAAAATTTTGTGGTATAGATCAGCCAAGTGCAGGTAACTGCCATTTAATTTTTTTTTGTTTTTTAGGAATTTATATATACTCATATCTTGCTACTTAATGAAGCTAGACATCTGACATTTTGTACAATATGATCAAATTTTACGAAAACATCATATATTATGTTTATGCAGATATGCTAGAGTTGACATAGTCTAGTACTAGTACTACTACACTTTTCCTCGTTTTACGTTGTACATAATATAATATTTAATTAAATTCTATACTATGGAAAATATTACATTTTTAAATTATAACATTAAAACAAATATTGAACTTCTAAACGAATTGCAATTTAAATAATTGTTTGTTTTTTTTTATTTTAAATTATTAAAACAAAATAATAAAATTAAATTAAAATATTTTAATAATGCTAAGGAAAAAAATGGAAAAAAAAAATAAATTAGAAATTAAATATGATATCAAGTTCTATAAAATTTCAAATTTTACGAAATTTCTCTATCACAAAAAAAAAAAAAATGAAAATACAAAGAAAAAAAAAAATTACCGCTAAACCTAATTGTAAAAAAAAGAAACAAAAAAAAAATTTGTTATTTGATACATTAATTCAATTATTTCAATAAAGTTATTTTAAAACAATTATAGCACTTAAGCGATTTTTCGATTAAAGTTCAGATTTTTTTTTATTATTTTTTTATTTTTAATTTTAAATATACACGAGTAATTTAATAAACAAATTAGACAAAAGATATACATAATACCTATTGACTATAAGGTAAAATTACTTTTCCATATTTTCTGTTTATATATATGTACATATGTACGCAATTTTTTTTTTACCATTGGTATGCTTAAAAATTCTTTCTTAAGTACTGCTTGAAATATTTTTATTTTTTGTTTCTTTCAACAAAATTCATCGAATTTCACAGGATGTAAATTAATTAAATGAATAAAGGTTGATTTTCACTACACCGGCACGTGACGACACCATAACGACGACATACCGAGACGACAACGAATTTTTACTCACACTATACCGACTTTGAACGTTAGGACAACGTATTTTCATTACATATATTAAAATCACATTATCGGCACGGTAGCCTATTCAGACATAACGTTGAAAGTGATTTTTTTTTTCATCCGTGATTTTTAATTTAATGATAACATGCATTTCTTATGAATGTACTCATACTATACCGGCAACAACATGACGACATCGGCTGGCAAAATAAAAATATCGTTCATAACGATATCTTAAATCACGTTACGGTGTCGATATGTTACGACTGATGCGCTTAATATGAATATATAATATATAAGGAATGCGTATATTATGAATAAAAATCACGGGAAAGTGTCGTGACGGTGTCGTCACGTGCCAATTTAGTGGTAATCGACCTTAAAACTAAACAGTTTAAAGTACCTATCCAAAGAGATTTAAAGTTAAAAGTTTTCTAAATTACTCGATACGTAATTCCTATTGAAATGCAACTATTCTGTACTAAATGAAGTGAAAAGTACAACCATTCTATTTTAAAATTTTATTTATAGCTTATATAAATTTATCTTATTCAGATCTTTAAAATCCGGCCTAATAACCAAGGTAAGAGAATCAAAAATTTACAATTAAATTTATAAGTATAGTTTAAGATCCAGCTGTCACAATTAAGTGTCATAATTATAACAGCTGGATCTCAAACGGTTAAATATAATTTTACTATGTATAAAAAGAATATATATATTAATGCCTTATTTTTTTTTAAATTTGACTATTAATTATTTGCCTTTTCAAATGTATTTACTTATAAACATGGAATATGCATATATGTGTAGGTATATACCTACATATATGTAGAAATGTTAAAGTATTATTTTAAAAGAAACATAATATGTGTAAATATCTTAAAGAACGCATATATTATTCATTTTTTATGCAATTTAATACATAACTTTTTTGTTCCATATAAATAACAAAAAAAACGTTTTTATTAGAAAAAAAATTTAAGGATTCCAAAAAATAAAAAAAAAAAAAAAAACAACAAAAAAAATTGCATACAATGAATGAAAATTATTATTTTCAAATTTGTTTATATGAATATGTATGTAAATTTGTAAATGACCAGATTTATTTATTATTAAATAAAAATGTTTATATATGTATATATATATATATATACATATTATGTATGTATACATTTGTAAATTAGTATGTTTGTATTTGCAAAAAATATATTGGCAAAATGTGCACTCAACAAGAATTAAAATGTTTAAAATAACAAAAAAAACAAAAAACCAAAAAACAAAAACGAAAAAAAAAAAATTTAAATTATCGAATTAATAGTGAGTATTTTTGAGTAAAAGAGGGAAAGAAACCAACAAAAAAAAAAAATAAAAAACAAAATTAATAATAAAAAATAAACAGAAAATTGAAGGAAAAAAAAAAATAACTAAATTTAATTTTGATTGTATCTTAAACATATTTATTGCATAATAAATATACATATAAACAGTTTTATATTCTTTTTTATTCTTTTTAATTCGTTTTTTTTTTTTATTATTATTAAAATTCTTATACATAATATTTCGTATTTCATTATAAGAATAAGAAAATTTTAAACGAAAGAAAAAAAACAGAAAAGTGTTACCATATTGAAATATTTTTCAAAGTAGTAATTAATCTATACTTCAACTTTGATTATTTGTAAAATCTGATTAAAAGTTTATTTGTTTTCTTTGAGATTAATAACAAAGAATTGAAAATTTTGAACTTAAGATATACCGAAGTTGAGTTGTAGACCATATTTTCTATTTAATAAGAGTTAAATATTAAACGGAGGCTTCAGCTTAATGATTCTGGTATAAACCAAATACATATATTTAAAAAAATTAAGTCAAATGTGATAAAAAAAAATTGAAGAAATTGAACTTTAACAAAAAAGAGGAGTTCTCAATAATGCGACTCTTTTTTTAAAAAAAAAAATGCTTATTCTTTTCTTGGGTTGCAATCATGAATTACATATACATATATTGAACAAGTTCATACTGCGACAAAACAATTTTTTAAACAGCTGTAAGATTAACTAATTTTTCTATAAAAAATCTGACAAGAACATACATGTGGTGATTAATATTAAAATTCATTTTTCTAATATTGGAATACCCATACCCTGAAGATTGATAACAGTGAATTGAAAATTTTAAGCTCAAGGTATACCGAAGTCAGTTTCTAACTATGTTTTTTGTTTTATAAGAGTTAATTAGGAGCTAAAGTCTAATAATTCTAGTATAAACCAAATATATTACAAAAATGTCGGTCAGATGTGAAAAGAAAATGGAGAAATAATACTCTAAAAAAAAAGGAGTTTAAAATTTTTTGCTTGATGAGCAATCATGCAAATACCTTTACATAGATTGAACAATTGCAAGTTTATAGCAGCAAAATAGTTATTCTAAACACCTATAGGATCAACGAATTTTATATAATACCGAAAAATATGAGATGTTATATTATGTAGCATTCAAATTTATAATATTGTAACAACCATCCTGAACTGAATATTAAAAAAGAGTAAATAGAAATGAACAATAGCGATCATGTAAACTGATTCTTTTAATAAAATTTATTTATAAACAAATTATTTTCTATAAGCACTTTTCATTGCAGTCTCCAGTCTTCATGAAACTTGAAATGGAAAAAAAAAAAAATCTTATTTAAAATAGTTTGAAAAATCTTAAACGTATCGCTCAAGAGGCTACGACCATATTATAATTTAAAAAATTTTACGTTAATTTAGATCCACATGTAAAATTATTTTCGGAAAAGATTAAAACTATTAATCGTATTGTCATTTATGTTGAGAATAAATTTAATTTTAAGGAATCTGGTAACTTTTAAAATTACTTGTCAGTGGTTAAGAAGTTTTTTACACTTTTGTATCAATATTTAAAAATTTATGTGTAGTATTAAGCAATTATTGCTGCAGCTTGAGATCGAGTGAATTGGAAGAGGATGATTAAAGAGTTTAAGATTCGACAGCGGACTGTAGCATTATAGAAGAAGAAATCAGTTTCGACAGCAGAATGTAGCGTCATAGAAGAAGAAAACAAAACATTATTGCAGATAATACTGTAACAATTCTTTTACTAATGTAGAGTATAGGCAATACCTTCTTGAAAAATTTTATTGATTTAGTTTACGAAAGATTGGAAACTTTGGGAATTTTTTCTTAAATTTTTAATACTCTGTTTTAAATACTTGTTTGTTATAAATTCATACAATCAAAATTACAATGAACTTTAACATAACAAGAACAACAAAAACAAAAAAAAACAAAAACAAAATGTCAAAATAATACAAGAAATTTTAGAAAACTAAACGCAAAAAAAAAAATATGCAATAAAAAAAAAAAAAGAAATGGTAAAATAAATGCATAAATAAATCAAAAAGAAAAACAAAAACAACAAAGAATAAAAATACAAAAAAAAAAAAAAACCCTCCAAATTTTAATTATTTTTATTATTCTTCTGATCGTAGATGAAGATTTTCTTACTATTAGAGTTTGAAAAATTTTTCTTTGTGTTTTTTTTTTAATATGTAATTTTTATTATATAACTCTATGTGGATATATATATTGTATGTAGGTATATGTATCTATTAGATATATATATATATATAAACCCATACATATTTAATCTAAAAATAAACAAAATATACACTAAAATAATTTTTTTTTATATATATAGGTATATATATATATAATATTATTATATAATATATTATGTATAAGATTTATGTTTTAAAATTATTTTGTTGCGTTTTTTTTTTTTTTTATTCCTTATATTATTGATAATAATCATAATGATTTTGATGATATTGATTATAATATTGATGTTGATGTTTTCTTATTTTTCTTGTTGTTTTTATGTTTAAATCTTATAATATTATTATTATTGATGGTAAATTTTATGATAAAAATGATTTTATGATAATAGTGTTGATTATAAAATGATAATAGTGATTGTAAAAAGCCCATTATTTCCTATTATAATATGTATATTATGTATTATATACTATACTACTTATATTCATATTTCAAGTAACTTTTAAGGAATTCTTAAAACATTAGAGAAATATCGTCTATATGAAAGCATTTTATATAATATACATTTACATATATATATATATATATACATACTTATTATATAATATACAAAAAAGATAATATAAGGGAGCAAATTATACAAAAGGGAGACATTTCATCAAAAAAAAAAAAAAAAAATTAAAAAAAGAAAGAGATAGATTGAGACAAAAATAAATTTTAGATTTTTTTGGTTTGTTTTTGTTTTTTTGTTGTTTTTGGTATTATTTTAATATCGCGATATAAATCGCGAACATCAATCTTTAATTTTAATTTTTATGTTTTTTTTTTTGTGTTATGCGATTATCCTTATTATTCAATACAGGCATAATAATAGTAATAGACCGTATATGAAGTTCATAAAAAGTTTTTCTTTTTTATATTTTAAATAATAAGTGTGGAGACTTAAGAATGAGATTTTCAAAAAAAAAAAAAAAAAATAGAATGGTTTTTTACTTCTTGTTTTGTTTCGTTTGTGCTTAGAAAATAAATTAGAGTAAAATCAGACTAGAAAAATAAAAATATAAGAATAAACATGAATAAATTAAGAATTTTATATTGCCAATATTTTGTTGTTGTACAAAAATTATATTATCACATTGAGAAAATTTTAAACAAGCTTATTCTAGTTCATATCTTAAGATAGATTATATGGGTTAAAATTCCAAAAAGTTCTACTAAAATATTAAAATTAAACATTAAAAAAAAATTCCATATTTTGATTTAAAAGACACCCTGCGTTTACGCTGAAGATCTGAAGATATATAAAATATATATCGTCTGAAAGGTATTTTTATAAGCTATGTAACGGTTGTTTAATGGAATTTATATTTTAAATAGTTTAGCCAGATATAATGTGTTAAATAAATTGCAAGAAAAAATTGTCAATTGTCAATTGCCACTGATAACTTTAGGGACTTCACCACGAAAGAAAAGCAGCCCCGTAATTGTTTGTTTTTAGTGCAGTTTTAGCCCAAAAAGTTGCAAAGTAATCGTGCAATTGACATTTTTTCAAAACTTTTTCCAGATTATGAACAATTTAATGAAATTAAGAAAGATTATTTTTTAATATAGGTTTAAAATGGCGTGGGGAGGTAAAAAATTGTTCGAAAGGGTTTTGCGTTCAAAATCTTAACTATATAAAAACAATTTAAAAATTATTAACTGTATATAGAGGAAAGCAACTAAAGAACATAGATTGAGCATTTATAAAACTAAAGCTTAGAATAAAAAATATAAGAAGATTTGAGTATAGTAAAAAATGATTGGATAATTAAACAAATTTCAATAAATTTCAATGGTAAAACAATATGCATGAATAGAATAAGATTTTATGTATTTTAGAATTAGAAAAAATTTAGAAAAAATTTAGAATACATAAAGTATCGTAGTTTTTTTTTAATGATTCTACTATATAATCTTTAGATAAAGGCAGAAATCAATCATATAAATTTAATATTAAGAAAACATAAGGGAAATTATCCTCTTTTTTTTTTTTTTTTTTTTCAATGAAAGGTCAATGAATTTTGTTCTCTCTACCGAAAAAACAAAAAATAAATTCTCATTATTATTTTGACAACAATAGACACAACAAAAACTTTTTAAACACATATGCAATTTTTTGTTTTTTTTTTTTTTTGGGTTTCCTTTGAGAAATTTTTTAAATCGTAATTCAATGAAAAAATAAAAAAAAAAACAAAAATTAAAAGTATAAAACACTGAGACAAATTCAATTTGATTTATTTTTCATGTTTTTTTTTCGTTTTTATATTTTTCTTATATGGAAGGATCAGAGTTCCTTAAGAATTCCTTAATAAAGTTATTCATATTATACTAAAGACTATATACTATTTGTAAATTCCAAAAAAAAAAAAAAAAACATAAAAAAAAAAAAAATTCATTTTAAATGAGGTGGTGGACTGGTTCCTATTCATTTAAAAACTTAAATACAAAAAAAAAATAGTGCGAATATTTTTATTTGTTTTTTTTTTTTTTTTTTTCGGGTGACTAAAATTTCATAGATTTTTGTTCAAAATATAATTTTTGAATAACAAATTTTTCGTTTTATTTTATATTTTTATATTGTTATATTCTTATATACATATACAAAAGCTCATCTAAAATTGCAATGGAACAAATAATATTATGGTTATGTTATAACTTATTCGCTACACATATTTACATATTTACATATATTATTTATAATTTAATATATACGTATGTAATCCTATTTTTTTACTTTTTTACTTTTTGAAAAATATCTAAAGAATTATTATAACAAAAGAAGAAGGAGATAAAAACTGCATATAAAGTAAACGGGGGGAAAAAAAAGTACAAAAAATAACGTGTTTTTTTTTTTTTTTATTTTTTTCTTTTAAAATTTGAGATATTTTGAATTAATTTTTAAGGGGCAACTTTATTTTATTTATTTATTTATTTATTTTTTTTTGGATAACTTCCTTCGTTATATTTTGGTTAGATTTTTTTTATTGTTAAATTTTTATTTTTATTTTTGGAAATTTTTTTTTTGAATGCATGTTAAAATCTAGGATCAAGTTTTAAAAGTTAGTGAAAAAAAAAAAAAAGTATAAGTAAGTTGCAAGACTTGTTGTTTGATCCTTACAAAATATTATATATATACTACATATATGTACATATGTATATATTATTGTTTCTATTACACTAGACGACTCACATGTCCTTTTTTCGTTTAGTTTATTTGTTTTTTTTTTTTTTTTGTTTTGGTTGTTTTGATTACCTCTTAAAAATTTTTTTAAATGACAGACGAATATAATCTATAAAATATAAGAAAAACTGGTTACCCAAAAAAAAAAAGTAATTTTTTTTTTTTTTTTTGAAGGGATGAAAAATAAATAAAAAACTAGAATTTTTTAGCTTTAAAAAATTCTATTCTAGTCTTTTTTTTGTTTTTTTTTTGGGTGAAAAATTTTTGTTTCTCATCTATTTGAAGATAACATGAATATTTTTTTTTTTTTTTTTTAAATACCGCTTAAAATATAGTGGATTATAGATTATTCATCAGATGTTTTGCAACAATAGTAATTTCAAAAAAAATATTAGGGCTTAAAAAACTACTAATTGAAATACTTATAAAATATAAAGTATTAAGGGTTCTCATTTTTGGGACTTTGACCTAATAATCATATAAAACTGATTATATATTTGAGTATATATAGAAAAATATTTTAGATAAATATTTTGGAGGTAGAATTTTACTTAAATTGTGCAGACTATTTTGACGAACATGGACATATAAAATAAAAAACAAAACATGTACATGTGACAGACTTTACTTAGCTTCTTTTTTTTTTTTTTTTTTTTTTTTTTGTACAAAAACTATCCTATACCCTTAGGGTTTTTTAAATGCTACTATTAGTGAAAATGTCTAGCCTTGTTATTATCTGTTACCATTGAAGCAAAAAAAAAAATAAAAGCTAGTTTTAGGATAGAAAATATATATATGTAAAAAAAGGTATATTAGACCTAACTGTCTATCTTTAAAGGTATATATTTTGTAAATGACAGTAGATAAACAGATAAGATTCATGAAATGTATTATAAAGATATACAAAAAACGAAAACAAAAATATTTGAAAATGATATTTTGTTTAATTTGTTTCTATCTAATAAATTGACAAGTTAATTTACTAAAAATTTTAATTTTTTGATGTTATTATAATGTTTCAGAGTTCTATTAATGTTTTGTATTATGAAGTTTAGTATAAGAAAAATTAGAGCAGATGTACTTGCTATTATAAAGTCACTTGATTGGTATTATTTTTTTTTTTCATTCTTTATATTGAAGCATTTTGATAAAAGAGATTTTTATCATAAGTAACTTCGTTTATAATAGCTTACTTGTAATATTGTCTATTAAAGTTTTGAAATACATAATACCATTGTATTTTACATTTTTAATCATATTTTGATATTAACAAAAACTGAAGTCTTCCTTAATATTTTGTTCTATTATTTTGTTTTATTTCGTATACTCTTTTTCTTTAACTGAAAAAAATTTCATTTTAAGTGAAGATATTTATGTTTTAATTGAGGATTTTTTAATTAAACTGAAGAAATTTGTAATAAAAGTTTAGTAAGAAAATACATATAGCAGAAAACGGCTTATTGCAAAACGCATAACTGGATAAAACGCTTAACTGCACATGATTATAATAAAACACTATTATCCTTTCTTAATAAATATATAATATGTATAAGTGCAAAAACCGGATAAGTGCAAATTGTCATAAATGGAAAACATTTTCAAACCTCAAAATAATTTTTTCGTTGATTTAAAAACGTATAAATAAAATTTCATAATTTTTGGTTAACAAAATTATTTTACAAGCAATTTGTAAATAACATACATATGAAAAAAAAATTACAACCCTGTTTTAATTATTTGATACACAAAATTGAAGTTTTGACATTTTTTTGCTGGTTGATAAATTGAAGTTTTGACGTTTTTTGCTAGATGTTATTTTTAAAATCTATCATACAAGAGCTTATGAAAAGACAGAAAATTTTTTTCAAAACAATTTTGTGTGAAGTTTTTGTTTTATCGATTACTTATTTAATATAAAAAATAAATAATTATGAAAAGATAAATATAATATGCACAGATAAAAATTTTTTTCTTTGTTTTTTTCTGAAATTTAAATATTTTGTTTACATGACTTATTTTTTGATATTATTTATTAAATTGCAAATATACATGTATGCGCAACAATTGCAGATTAGTGCAAATATGTGCAACAATGGCAGATTAGTGGAAATATGTGCAAGATTAGTGTGACTGTGTGCACTTACGCATAAATACACAAAACGCATAAGAGCAAGAAACAATTTAGCAGATTGTGTGTGCATTTATGCATTTCCGACTGTAATATGCATATATACATACATATATATTATGTGTTTGTGTATACCAGATCCAAATGTATGTACCTAGTATATGTATTACGTAAACTAAATAATATAATGAATGAACTAAAGAATGAATGAGTAAACTAAATAATATAATAAATAATATAACTAAATAATATTAAGTATGTATTTATAAACCCTGAAGTAAAGATTCTTCATTTAAAATAAAAATTTAAGTCTTCATTCAAAGTCTTTATTTAAAGTTAAAAAATATTCATTTAAAGTAAAAAAGTCTTCAGTTAAAGTAAATCACGTATATTAGTTTTATTTTTTATTTTAAATATTAAAATAAAATTTAATAGACAAATAAATTTTCGTGAAATAATTACAAAAAAAAAAATTCTATAATACTAAAAAATATTTTTATTAAATAATAAAATTTTTTTCTAAATAAGGGGAAAGTCCGTTTCTTATAAAATTTAATTTAATTTAATTTGATTTTCAAAACAATAATATTTTTTAAACCTCAAAGTATCTATGATAAATATTAATAAAATATAAAATATTAAGTCATACAAATAAATGATGCCAGCCACAATTAATCACATACTACATGAATAAAGTTGCAGATTATTCAAAACGCAACTTTTAAAATATGTATGTACGTACTATAAATAAATTAGGAAAAAATACTTTTTTTTTTAAATATACATACATATATTAAGTAAATTATTGTTGTCAACACATTTCTGCGTGTGTGGGATTCAAACCTATAATCTCCCGGTGTTTTCAGCGTATTTTGTATGCTCTTACCGGCTAGAACACCGAGGCACCCATCAGTAATAAAAATCATACCATGTTTATTTCCAATCTTGTGATCTATTATTAAGAAACAGTTCGCATTATTTGTTCAAGTCTTAAGTTTAATCTTTTTAAGGTCAATTCTTTCCAGTCTTTAGATCATAGATCTAGATCATAGTCTCTTAAAAGGTTAAAGAATTAGAATCATTTATTAAATTATAATTGACTTTTTTAAGTTTGGGTAGCTCATTTATTTAAAAATAACGTTAATTCATAAAAATAATCTGACCAATTGTGCAGTGCGTAAGTCTTCGATTTTTCAGGCGAAAACTTTCGGGATCGAAACTCGGTCAGATCAAAATATTATATAAAATTCAATAGTACTATTTAATACTTGTAATTGTAACGAATTTAAAATAGAGAGATGGCCCACACTGCTTTAAGGTAAACCGTCCTTAAAAATATCGGATTATTAAGGATCCTTAAAAATATCGGATATATATTTATATTTGGACGATAAGAAATAAAAAATTAAATAAACATATAAATAATGCAGTTATTTTAGTATAGTCTAAATAAAATATATGACAATTAAAAACCCTCAATGCTAAAATTATTATTTCCCGTCCAGAAAAAGGCTTTGAACTTTTAGGTGGTTATATTTCAATAGGAAAATAAAAGTGAACGAGTCAAAATCTCAAGCTTATACTTCTACACTATAATAAATGTAGAATTGAATATTTAGGTACCTAATCCCAATCACAGTAGCAATGGCCATAGGATAATTAAATTACAACTTCTTCTCAGCCTCAATATAAATGGGCATAGTATTTATTTGGAAAAAATCAATTATATATTTTAGATATTTATTTATATTCTAAACTAGACTGCATATAGACTTCAGAACAATGTTAACAAGAAAAACCATGTCATGTCTTATTTAATCTTAATTAAAATTAATTTTAATTAAATTATATAAGATATATTACAGTTAGAATCGATTCATCATATTTCGATCTAAAATATTTCGATTTTATTTATTGAAACTATAATATTATGAAATATTTATGTGAAAGTTAATTTTTTATCATAAATCTAAAGTTTAGTCATTTTTTTTTTTATTAATTAATAATTCTATTTATATACGGGTCAAATATTCTATTTTAAATTCGATTCATATAATACAATTTATTATTATTAATACAATTGTTATGATATTAGTTTTTTTTTTTTGTATGTATTTATTTGAGTATGTATAATAAAATCATTAATATAATAAAAAAAAAAAAATTTTCTTTTAATACATATTATAAATTCATATCAGTAATTAATTATAAAAGTAAGATTGTTCATATACCGGCGGTTTTTCGGTTAAAAAAAAAATTTTTTTCCTTTAAATTTTCTAATTTAAAAACTATTATTGTTTAATTTTCTTATGAATTTTATTTATTATATTAAATTATTAAACAAAAAAAAAAAAAAAACAAAAATAATAAATAATTTGTAATTAGATTACAATAAAGCGTTTTTTCCCATTTTTAAAACTATGTACATATATTATTTAAAATTGTATGAATTTAAGTTTTAAATTTAAATATAATTTCATAATAATTTTAGAATAAATATATGTAATTTTTATTTTTTATATTAATATTTATTATTATTAATAATAGATGGTTAGAAATGACATTTTAAAATATTATGTATCATATAAAATTATTATATTAATAATTCAATTAATAATTTAAAGTACATATTATAATATTTATTATTTTAATAATATTTTCTGTAGTTTAATTGAAAGACGTTTTTTTTTTAGAGAATAAATTATTAATTCTTATTAATAGATTATAGGATTTTTTATTTAGTATTTGTTTATTATTTTATGTCATCACATAAAATTATTATATTAATATAATTATATTAATTCTTTAATTTTTTTATTAATAAAATATAAATAAATATAATAAGATTTTAATTAATTCGAAAATGTTTAAAGTAAAATTCTTTTTCTATATGTCACATTAATATATTTCCACTAATGCAAATATGTATATTAAACATATTAATTAAAGCTAAATTTTGGAAAGAAATTGTTAAATTAGGGAAAATTATAATATTTCAAATCTATAATTATCTATTATTTTTATTTATTATTAAAGTTTTGCTTTACAAGGCTTTCGTTCTTCAACACTATCCTATTGGAGTTTTCGCAGTAGGTTTGTAAATTTGAATTGCCAGGGCAATTTTTAGTTTAAAAATTAATCCTTTTTTTTTTATTGATCAAGACTAAGCTAACGGTTCAGTAATCATTAGACTTTAGGTCCGTAATGTATCTTCAAAACGTAGGGAAATCTATTCGACCAGAGTTGATGTTAAATTTCTCTAGATTTATTTGACGATGATATAACTCTGAGGCCAGAAGTTTGAAAACTTCACACTTCAATGTTAGAATAAAGTTAATCTAAATCTTGGAAAAAGAAACTACCAGATTTTACGGAAAAAAAAATTGTTTTCGATTTGTTTTACTCTTATAGGGAATTTTATAAAAATCATCTGTGAAATATAAGACTAATCAAAAAAACAAACTCTGTTTTAATGAAGTTTAAAAAAAACAAAAAAATTTGTTCAAAAATTAAATTAAATCATCATTTTTCCTAATTATATTAATTATTAATTATTTTTAATGAATAATTATAGTTACTTTAATTTATTATTATAGAGTGTTGTGTTTCTATTTAGTTTTCTTAATTTTTTAATAAGCTTTAAATAAGTATATAAAATCAAAAAAAAAGTATTTATTTATAAATAAGTATAAAAAAAGTAAATCAATTATTAAAAAAATGTATTTAATATTCAAATAAAATAATTTATTAATATTAATATAATATTATATCATTTTTAAATATCATTTTTAAATAGTGATTTAATTTTATTATAAAACATTTTTGGAAATTGAAATATTAATTTAATAATAATTGTTTTAGATTTAAAAAATTTATAAAATCATTTTTCATAATAATTATAAAAAAAAAATCTCTGGGGCAGTGATTATTAATTAAAAAAAAAAAATTATTATAAAAAATGTATTAATAGATTAATAAGAAGATAAATTTAAATTTAAGAAGATAAAAATATTTTTATTTATTAATTAATTAGCTCTATAATATTTTTATTATAGAGAATATTTTAATTTTAAATAATTTAATGTATTTAATTTAACTTTATTTGACAAAAAAATTAAAAAAATAAATTAATATAAAACTTAGTTTTGAAAAGAAATATTTAAAATATTTATAGTAAGTATAATTTAAATTTTTTTATGAAGCCTTCTATACCTAAACCAACTTTAAAAATTATTTTTGTAATATTTTTAAAGTAATTTAGGTATTAGTATATATTTTTCAAAATTAAACTGAATTTTCTGAATGAAATTTCTAGAAAAAATAAATCAAAATTTATCTATTAATATAAAAATTTAATTAGAAATAATTTGTTATAATAGTAAGATTATGTCTTTTTAATAAAACTAAAATGAATACATAATATTAATTGTATGATTTGAGTTAATTGCATTAAAAATTAAATAATTTAAATAAATAATTATAATTAAGAAAAGGGTTTATTATTTTATTTTTAAAAGGGAGTGATTAAATAAAATTTATTTTAATTATAATTTTTAAATATCTTTTGTCAATGAAAATAAAAATAGATATTTTAAGGGTATCATATATATAATTTAGATAATAAATGTCGCCTAACTTAAAATATTTCCGTTTCATATTCTTTACCAGCCAAGTTACATTCGAGTTATCAAGAGTCGAGTAAACAGCTTAGTGAAACTAATGATTTCAGAAAATTAAGCTTAGCCAAAAATAAATAATAATAAATTACTTTGTCTTCTATCTTATGCTTCTAATAGTAGATGAGCTTTATGTTATTATTATAAGAGTGGAATGGAGAAAAATATCTATAAAATTTGTGAAAAAACCTTATAATTAACATATGGTTTTATTAAAGTTTTAATAAGGATTAATTAAATCTGTAATATGATAGCTCTATTAATTGTTATAATAAAAAGCCATTTATTAATATAAATTAATAAATTATTACGAATTAAATAAATTTATAATTTTAAATGATGTGTTAAAAATTATAATCTAATTATAAAATATTAGATATTAAATTATTTTCAAAAAGATTATTTTGAACATTTACTGCCTATATATTCGTTATACTTATTTAATTTCAATTTAAATTTCTTTTTGATTTTATATTAATTAATTAAAGTTACTTTTAACGTTTTTAATTTATTTTTTATGTTATAAATATTTTATAATTTTTTTTTTATTTTTAATTATTTGTTTATTCTGTCATGATATTTTATCAATAAATTTCTATATGAGGGCATAATTAGGACACTATTTGTTACTTACATGATTTTATGATTTTCTTTTAACTAAATAAAATATTTTTTTTTTTTTATATAATTTAATTTCTAAGATTTAAAAATGGCAAATTAGAAAATGCAAACGTGTTTGAGTTATAATTTAACAAACATATCTAAGTCTAACATAAATGTAGTTTAAAAAGGATAAAAAAAGAAAAAGTCATTTTAAATTTGTTATTACAATTAATGGGAATAATAAATTAAAATATCGATATCTATCTGTTAGATTTATAACCTAACCAAAATTTAAGAAATTAATAATTAATCTAAATATGTACGTCATTTAAGGATTAATTTGTTAAAGCTCTAATGAGCAGTTTTTTTTTGAGTACTAATAAGAGTGAAAAAAAACAGGGGGGGAAGTATTTTGATCTCTTGATAAGTTAAATTAATATTTTTGAGTTTTTTCATAAATACGAGTAGTTAAGCGGGAAAGTAAAAAGATTTTACTAAAAATAATTTTAAAAGATAATATTCTGTTTTTTTTTTCAGAATTTCTATATACATATAAGTTTTTGTAATGATTTTCCTTACATGATATAACTATATATACTGTGAAATATTGGTTTAATCCAAAAATGAGTATTTTATTATTTATATGTTATTAATAATATTAATTTTATTTTTATTTTAATAAATTAAAATTGGTTGAAATATGATTTAGAAATAAACAACCACACAAAGCATCATATTATTTATATAATGTATTAACAACTCTTTTAAATGGGATCTTAAAACATTTTGAAAAATTAATGAGTTGAAGATTAAATATATTTTTATGCATTATTATATCTAAGAGAATCTATTAATTGTAATATTTTTATCACTATACTTTTTTTTATATTTATATATTTTACACTATACTTTCTTTTACTTTAAAAAAAAGTATTTCCAATTTAAGTGCACACATTTTCTTTTTAAATTTAAGATTTTCTTTTTAATTGAAAGTAGTTTTTGTTTTTGATATCTGGGGTTTTTTTTTTTTTTAATTTAGAACAAGTTTTCTTTTTAAAGTGCAAAAAATTATTGTTAACTGAACTTTATTTTAATAAAAGTTTTGTATGATTTTCAGTGCAATTTTTCATTTATTTTCAAAAGAAATTTTTGTATTTGTATGTTCACTCTTCTGTATAAAAAATTTTGAAAGAATAATATACATTTACATAAGAATAATTATAATACATAATCACTTATAACAAATTATATATAAATATAAAAACTTGTATTTAAAAAGGAAATATGTACTTGCACTTAAAATGGAAAACTTGAACTAAAAATGATATTATTTGTAATTATAAAGGAAAAAATTGCATTTAAAATGAAATTAATTGTACTTAGAAAAGAAAACTTGCATTTAAAATGAAATTTTTTGTTCTTAAAAAGGAACACTTACACTTAAAATGAAATTATTTGTATTTAAAACGAAAAACATGCACTTAAAGTGACAAGAAAACTTTTTCTTAAAGTAAAAAAGGAAAATTTTATACTTCACAAATGATTTTGATAAAATTTCATATAAGTATAAGACTAATCGAAAATTTTAAACCAAGAGTTATCTAGCCAATGAAACATTATGAAGCCTACTGAAGAGTCCATGAAATGTTGTAGGACGAAACACTTCTAAAATTTTGAAAAAATTGCTTTCTAAAGCATTTTTAAAAGAAACAATGTTAACATGTTATCATGTCTATGTATTAAATCTCTTAATAAATTTAATATTTGATTAGAAAATGGTATATTTCAATAATTGAAATATAGAAACTTACTCGTAGTTGTATTTCATTATGATTTTAAAATTCTTTACATTTATTTTATCTTATTTCAGTATAATTAAGAAATTCCATTTGATATAGGTGTTGAATTGCAATAACTGCTAAAATTTATTGTTATCCTTTACACTCATCTAATTAGGTATGTATTTTGAAAAAAACAAAAAACCGACGGTTTTTGTGTTTTTTTTTTTTTTTTGTGGTTTTTAATTCATTTTCAATTTTTGAAATATATTTTGTTGAAGAAAATTTTAAATTTTAATTAATTTAAAAAAAAACATTTTAAAGGATATAAATATGAATAAATTTGGAAAATTCTTGAGAACATTCCAAGAAACTATAAATTGTACAAAAAAAAAAAAAAGAAAGAAGAGTTTATAAAAATATTTATATATATTCATATATACATATATAAATATTTCTAAACGCATTTTTAAGATTTTTCTTAAGGAAAACTAACACAAGGAAAATATTTTTAAATAACATATCATTTAATCCATTAGGAAAAATTATTTGTTTTTCATTTTAAATTTTAAAATGTTATTAATTATAGCTTTTATTTTAACTTTATTAACTATTACTTAAACTTTATTTTTAAATTTTAATAAATAATCTAAAAATTTTGAAATTTTCAAAAAAAAAAAAAAAATTCATTCACTTACTTTTTAATTGAAAATTTCCTTTAAAAAATATTTTTGTTCCAGTTTTTTTTTTGTTTTTTCCAATAAAATAATTTTTTTATGTTCTCCTTTCTTTTGCTGATTTTAAAAATCCGCCAGATTAGTATTTATATAAAATTATGGTCATCATTATTATCATTAGGATTTTGAATGTCCTTTTCAATAGTGTTGTTTTACTGTCCACAGTATAATAACAAATATTTTTTTTGAAATTTGAATCTATAATTTATTTTTTAGCTTTGTTTCTTCTTCTTCTTCTAGAAATTTTTCAGCTCTAATGTTTTTTTTTTTTTTTGTTTTTTATTAAAGATCTTTTTTTATATTTGTTTCCGAAATTATTTGTTTTGTTGTTCGATTCTATTATACTTAGTAATGATGCAGCTCTTTTTTGTTGTAGGCTTCTATATTTTTGTTTATTTCTTTTTACACTAGTTTTTCCAACTTTTAAATTTTTAATTAATAGAATTTTGTACTATTTTTTTGTAATTTTTGTTGCGATTTCTAGATTTTTATTGCGATTTCTTGATTTTTGTTGTAATTTGCTAATTTTTGTTGCGATTTTTTAACGTTTTTTGCGATTTCTTGATTTTTGTTGCGATTTTTTAACGTTTTTTACGATTCCTTAATGTTTTTTTGCGATTCCTTAATGTTTTTTTTGCGATTTCTTGATTTTTATTGCAATTTCTTGATTTTTGTTGCGATTTCTTGATTTTTGTTGCGATTTCTTGATTTTTGTTGTAATTTCTTGATTTTGGTTGTAATTTCTTGATTTTTTGTTACGATTTCTTGATTTTGGTTGCAATTTATTGATTTTGGTTGCAATTACTTGATTTGATTTTAAAACTTTTAAATCTAATATAATAATATAATTTACAGAAGATTTTTAATACTTTTAAATGCTTTTTAATTAAAATCATTCACCATAAAGGCAACAAAAAAAAAAAAAAAACAAGAATAAATAAATCACTTTTTTAACAGTTTTTGTTTTTTTTTTTTATTTATATTATAAAAAGGATATTAATTCCTTTGTTTTTTTTTTTTTTTCAGTTTTTCCTTTTAATTTATTGCACTTTTCTTTATCCAAAATGTAAAATTAATATCTAAATAATATTAAATTTTATTAATACCATAACTATGTAAAATAAAAATAAAAATATTTATTTTTAATTTATTTTTTTTTTTTATTGTAAGGATAATGTCCTTCTTCGTTATTCCTTACTTTAATTTTATAAATGATATTTAAAAGTATAAATTTAGTTTTTTTTTTTTTGTAGTTTTGTGTCTTATAATTATTTAAAAAGATTTTTTCTTCTCTTTTTTTTTTTGTTGCAAGGATAACAAAAATTTAATAAAAAAAGGAATAAACGTAATTTATTTTGTTTTTTCGTTTATTTTTTTTTTTTTATAAAACAAAAATATTAATTAAATTAATTTGTGGCATGAAAAAAAATAGAAGAACCACTGAAGAATTTTTTTTTTATTTCTTTTTTAATATTTTAATTAACAAAAATTAAATTCAAGTAACAATTAAAATTAAAAAGAATACACCATCACTTAACTTAAAAAAAAAAAAACAAAACTTTATATTATTTTATTGTTTTTATTTTTTTATTTATTTATTTATATATGTGTGATTTTTTAACATCCGTTTAATTTGATAAACAACGTGCAACTAAATTGAAAAAAAATTGCAATTTTGTTTTATTTACCACAATTTAGTCATCATCATCATCATTATTATTATCATCATCATCATTATTATTATCATCATAATCATCATTTAAATTCTTTTTTATACAACTAATATGTTTTTTTTTTCCTGTTTTTTCTTTTTTTTTTTTTTAGTTATTTTTATTCTATTTTAATTTTTTTTTTTTTTATTTAATATACATATATATATAAATTTGTATGTATGTAAATAACTGTACATTTAATGCAATTTTTTTTATTTTTCTATGAGCAAAAAACAAAATCAAAAAAAAAAAAAAGAGTTAGTTGCAACATAGAAAAAGTCAAAACAGAATAAAAAAAAAAAAAAACAAAAAAAAAACGAAAAAATATATCAAAATGTTTAATGTTAAAGTAAAAAAAGGGACTTAGAGTCCTTGTAATGCAATTTTTGTTTGTACCGTTATAATTTTTTTTTGTTTTTTTATCGTTTATTTGTTTTGTTTTGTGCGCTTTGTTGTCATTCTCACTATTTTCTATTTTTACAATAAAAAAACAAAAAAAAAAAAAAAATAGATCTGTTATTTTTTTTTTTTTTTTTCTATATTTTAACCGTTATTCATTCAATACTTAAATTGCATCACCAAAACGCATTCATAACTTTTCAAATTTTTAGTTGTTTGATTGTTTTTGGTTCGTTTTACTTGTGTGAAGTGAAGTTTTTTTTGTAGTTTTTTTTTTTTACAAAATAAGAAAATTTGTAGTTTTTATTTTGTTGGAAAATTGAAAAAAAAAAAAAAAAAACAAAACAGCAGTTAAACAAATAGAAGAAATTTAAGAAGAAAAGTACATTGATGTAACAATTTTCTTATATGGATATACTTTTGTTCTATTATACTCCTGATGATATTGTTGACTTTTAAAAACACGTTTCGACCGGCATTTCAAAATATATTCTGTTTTATGATGTTTGTGTGTACCTTTTTGTGTATTTTTCTAGGATTGTTTTCTTTTGTTTTGTTTTTTTTTTTTTTTGTATTTTTGTATTTTCTATATGATTTTTTATGATATTTTTCTTTTAGATTTTTGAAGGATATTGTTTTATTCCTATATAGTAGTATCAGTTTAGTTTTTTTTTTTTATTTTATTTAAACCAAAAAATAGAAAAAAAACAAAAAAAAAAAAAAAAATAGATGATATAAAGAGAGAAAAAATTTTTAAGTAGTTTTGAACAAATAATAATAATAATAATAATATAATTTTCACCTTATAAACTTTGTAAATTTTTATAATTTTCTTTTAAATTAATTTTCTTAGAAAAAATGATATTAGATTTTTTATTTTTATAATTAAATTTTATTTGATATCACTTTATTTTTTTTTTATTTTGGGTTTAAATATATAAATTAATTTAAATTTATAAATTTTTTTATTTTTATTTTGATATTAGATATATTTTGAAATTTTAAAATAAAATTTTAAATATATGTATTTTTTTACTTTCATAATTTTAATTTTAATTTTATTTTTTTTTTAATAATTATTATTTTTAATTTTTAATTTTTTTTTTTTTTTTGTAAATTTGATAATTTATTTATTTATTTATTTATTTATTTTTTTTTTTTCTAAGAGAATAATTTTTAATGTGTTGTTACTAGTCTGGCGGTTAGAAATCTTTTGGCTCTAAATATTATGATGCTATGTGTATTTTAGTTTTGTGTTATTTTCCTCTTTTTTCATTTTTTTCATTTTTACATTTTTATATATATTTTTTTTTTTACTTCTTTTCTGTTTTATTTGTTTGTTATATATTTTTTTCCGTTTTTGTATTTTTTTTTTGTTATTTTCCATTCCCGAAAATCATTCCCTTTATAATTTTCAATCATCCCCCAAAAAATATACTGGGATGAAAAAGACAGAACTACAACAACAGTATAATAACAAAATAATAGAAAGAATTTATCCAAAAAAAAAAAAAAAATAATAAAATAAATAAAAATATATATTAAAAATATAAAAATACACATAAAAATTATAATACATAACGACTAATACATATATAAAAACTACTAGAGTATTATTTCTTTCTTTCTTTTTCCTTTTTGTTTTTTGTTGTTGTTCCTAAAAATGTGAAAAAAAATTTAACAGAAAACAGAAAAAATTAAACGAAAAAAATAATATATTTTTTTTCTATACAAAAACACAAAAAAAAATTTTTTCCTCCCTTAATTTTACTACCCGCTCTCTATTTATCTTCTAGTTTTTTCTCTCTCTCTCGAAAAAAAAAAAAAACAGTCCAAAATATTATGTTTTTTTTTTTTCGTTATATTGAAAAAATACAAAAAAAAAAAAACCGATTTTTTTTTTTCCATTTTACATGTAAGTACAAAAAAAAAAATACATACATAGATAGATAGATAATATAGTGAAATATATATATTGTTCTCTTACTAAATTTACATGCATATTATATAAATGTATAAATATATATGTATATAGTATGTAAAATATACATTTTCTAGTTATAGTTATAAAAAATATCCTTCCTCTATTCGATAAGTAAAACCGAAACAAAAACAAAAACCAACTAAAATACAAAAATTTAACAGGCCTCACTCATATTTTTTTAAGTATTCCATTTTTTTTTTTTTTTTTTTGTTGTATTTTTTAATGTGAAAACAAAAATTTTTTTTTTTTTACTTTGTTACTCATTCATTTTTTCTATTTATTTACGTCCATATATACATACATACATATATCCTTTCATCCATATATGTTACATACAATTACTAAAAAAAAAAAAAACAAAAAAAAAAAACACATATTATTAATGTCAGGCAGGATAACGATGAACATTAAAAAGGTATATTTAAAAAAAAAAAAAATTCAGTTGTATGATAATTTTATTTTTATTTAAATCTATACATGCATACATACATCCATTCATACATACAAATATTTAAATAAAACATTCATACAAATTAGTTACAAATACAAACTTTTACATATTTAACTCGTCCACATTTTCATCGCATTTTTGTTTGATTGAAAAATCTGTTATTTTTTTTTTTTTTAACATATCGTAGATTTTTTTTTTTTTTTTTTTGCCTACTCAATTTAATGAGAGAAAATTTTTAATAACAATAAACCAAAATTAAAAAAAAAAAAAAAAAACAAGGATATTTCAGTAAAAACTAAAAGATGTTATTTTGCTTAATATTTTAATAACAAAAAAGAAATATATATATCTTATTTATTTCTAACGGTTCATCTCTTCTAAACATTTTTTTCTTTTTTTTTTTTTTTGTGATTTTAGAATCTCGCGCTCTTTCATAGAATTCATAGATTTTCAAAAGAAAATATTTTGTTATTATATCATACCGCGTGCTATTTTTCACTAATACATATACACAAACACATATATTATTATTGAAATTATACTTATTGAGAAAATGAATAACAGAATAAAGAAAAAAAGAAGAAAACAAAAAAAAAACAAAAAAATAAAAAAGGGAAAAATGAAAAGTTATTGCATATACACCAATCATACTGACATAAGAAGAACAAAAACTTATGATAGAAAAAAAAAAAAATAAAAAAAACAAGAAAATAAAAAACAAAAAAAATAATAAGACACATAATAAACAAATGAGAGAGAAAAAATTTATTAATATGTATATAAATATATATATATGTGTTTTTTGTTTTTTTTTAGTTTTTCTTTTATTATACACTAATACACACATGTCTATATATCTATACACATATATAATAAGTAAAAGAAAAAGATAACAGAAAAAAAAAAACCAAAAAAAATTAAATGAAATAATAATTTGCAATAGTAATGATAATGACAATAATAACAATAATAAAGAAGTCAACAGTAAAACAAAAAAAAAAAAAAAAAAAACAAGAAAAAAAGGATTCATTCATTCATATAACGGTAAACAGAAGGAATACTGTTTTTCTTTTTTTATGGTTTATCTTGTACTAAACAAATCATTATTTTCTCTCTTTTTAGAAGAAAAAAAACAACAAAAAAAATAAAAAAGAAAATGTTTGTTATTTGTATTAGAAAATTTTGATATAACTGTTATTGTTATTGTAATTGCGAGAAATTTAAAAAAAAAAAATACAAAAGAACCAACAAAAAAAAAACAAAAAAAAAACAAAATAGTCATTTAAATTGGTTATATTTAACATTTTTTTTTTTTTGTATAGTTCATTCTTTTTAACATTTTTTGTATTGTTTGTTGTATGTATTTTTTTTTATCTTTTTTTTTTTTTATCTTCTCTACTTATTTATTTATTAGGTATTTGATATAATTTAGATCTTAAATTCTGTTGGGTGGTTATATTTTTATTTTTTGTTTTTATTGTTGTTGTTAGTTGTTACTTAAAAGATGAGAATAATTTTTATGTTCATTTTATTTCTTGTTTTGTTTTTGTTTTTTTCTTTTTGTTATTTTTTAAGTGGAAAAAAAAAAATGTTGTACAATTCTTTTAAAATGTTAAATGTTAATATGTACTTAAAATGTATTCTTTTTTTTTTTGTTTTATATTGAAAATTAATAAAAAAAATTATTTGAAATTGTATGTATGTATTTAAAAAGGATTTTTTTACTACTATTTTAAAAATTTTTCATTTATATACGAAAAAAAAAAAAAAAAATTACTAAATTCACAATTACTTATCAAAAGTGCAAAAATAGTGAGTGGATATGCAATGTTAATTTTAACATTTTTATAGTTTAATAAGTAATAAATATATTTTAATGAAAAAATTTTTTATATGGATACTAAATAGTTTTTAGAAATATTTAATAAAGGTAAATAATATAGAAAATTTTTTAAATAATAAAAGAATCCTTTTTAAATACACAATTTTAAAGGTATTAAGGATATTATTAATTATAGTTACTCCGAGCTAAGAAATTTTTTTTTTTATTCACTTTTAAAAGGAAATGTATATTTCACATTTCTTAATTAAATTAAATTCTTTATTTTCTAAATTAAAAAAAAAAAAAATCTAATAACATGAAGAAAAAAACAAAAAAAAAAAAATTAATTTCCCTAATAATCAAAGAAATAAAACAACTTAGTTTATAATTAATATGTACCTACTTACCAGTAAAAAAACAAAAAACAAAAACTCAAAATAACAAATTTTATGCAACACATTGTTGAAAGAAAATCTCATGATATATTTTTATCCCAAAAAATTGCTAAAACTTGAAAGAAAATTTTTTTTTTTTTATATCACATTTATATTCTATTCTTAGAGTTTGATATAAAATTTTCACAAAAATTTTTCTAATTTATTTTCTCTCAAAATATTCTCTTGCCATCCATTCAATACAATTTTATATAAACATGTTCAATAACAATTCTAAATATTGAGAGAAAAAATTTCATGTAACCGGCATTTTTATTTCTAATGATACAATTTTCTATCACGTAATAATATCATCTGTTAAAATTAATTCAAATGAAAACATGTTGATAGAAATTTTTTTAGAAAAATCCTTGAATAGAATTTTCTCGTAAAAAGAAATATGAGAGAAAAAAGAAAATTCGTATCCAAAATAAATTGGTATAAATAAGAGAGTGTAATTTGTAACATTGTGACTTGTGAGTAAAAATACAAAAAAAAAAAAATTTATATGCGAGATAAATTTATTTATTACATTTTATATACATTTTATTTATTTTTTTTTACATTTAACTTACAACAAACTTGAAACTGTTATTATCTACTATACTCTATATAGAGTGAGAGAAAAATTTCAATTGAGAGAGAAATGTAAAAAGAAAATAAAAATGTGTTAAATATTGATGGTGGTTGTATATTTACGGTAATGATGACGATGGTGATTTTTAGCCCACTAGAGAGAAAAAAAAAATTTGTTTTAATTTTTTTTTCTTCTTTTTTTTTTTTTACATTTTGAAGGGCAAAAAAATTATTATGTAAATAAGGGGATGAAAAATGATTTTTTATTTGATTATTTCTTTTTTTTTTTTTTTATTATTTTTATTATTATTATTATTTTTGACTGTGCTTTGTATACCTTTGTAACAAGATTTTTTTTTTTTAGTTAGAAATAGAAGAGAGTAATCAGTTTTTGAAAAAAAAAAAAAAAAACAAAACAGAATAAAATAAAAAATGGAAAAAAAATTGTCGAAAAAAAATAGAACAAAAAAATTGTTTATGTGAATATATGTATATACATATACCTATATAATGAATATATACTTTATATATAACGGTAAAAATAGTCCTTTAATAGGGAGAAAATAATTTTTATGTTACTTTTAATTGCTAAAAAGGAAAAAAAAAAAAAAGAAAATAAAACCAAAAAATAAAAATGAAAACATTGAGAGTGAAATCAGCTGAGAGAAGCATGCTGCATGGTTTACTTTATAGTATGAAGGAAAAAAAAAAAGAAGAATAACAAAACAAAAAAAAAATAAAAAAGGCATAAAACATGATATAAACAGAAAACGCACCACGAGACGGAGACAATTCGTTTGGTTCGGTATGTCATTCGTTGATTCGTTTTCCGCCGCCGTTTTAGTTTAGTTCAAAAATATTATAAAATATTTTGTTGTAATAAAAAAAAAAAAAAAAAAAAAAAAAAGAGGGTAACTATAGTGCTTTCGCTTTTTTTTATATTTTGTTCATCTGTATTTTGAGAGGACAGCATCTCTCTTGATATAATAATATTTTGTATTTAAGGCATAATTTTTTTTTTTGGGGGATGGTGATGGTTATTTATTTATAAATGTTTTTTTTTTTGTAACTGGTGGAATGAAAATTTTTTTTTTTTTTTTAACAGTTTTTATAGTAGTAAGTAGTGGTAAGGTGAGAGATGAGAGCAAAAAAAAAAAAAAACATATATAAAAAAGGAAAAAAAAAAATTATGTTGGATTACTTTTTTTTTTTTTTGTAAAACTAAAAAAAATGGAGTTTTCCAGTTTTTTTTTTTGTTGTTTTGAAGGGGAATATTAGACCGTTATTGTAATAATTTTTTTTTTCGCTGCTCTCGATGAATGATAATGATGATGATATAAATTAAAATAAAGGGGAAAATGTGTAGTTTTTTATGTTTATAATGTTTAGTTGTGTTGTTTATTATGATTATTATTTTTATATATAATTTTTTTTCTAGTGTTTTGAATATGGAAATTTTTTCAGTTTTTTTTTTTTTTTTTTTTTATATATTTTTCGTTGTAATAATTGCTGTTGTTGGTTGTGTATATTGTTTTGTATTAGCGACAAAGTGAATATAGTGATTGAATGAGGGGGATTCTGTGTGTAATAGAGAGTGAAATAATAATAAAAAGGGGTGAGAAAAAAAAAAAAAACAAAAAAAAAAAAATATATAATTTTTAAAAAAATGTTGTATTTTTTTTTAACTATACATTATTATATTTATATTAATTTGTAGATATATGTTGCATTTACATAATATAATGTATGTATATAATGCGCATAGTAGATAGATAGATTTTATATGAGTAGTTATGAAAAAAAAGGCAATACAAAAACAAAAAAAAAAAATTAAAAAAAATGAAGTAAATGCTTGTTATTAAATTTGTTTAGGAATGAGTAAAATTACTTATTTTTATTTTTTTTTATTATTATTTTTATTATTATTGTTATTATTATTTTTTAATTTTTTTTTTTTTTTGGAAAATATAAGGTTTTTTTTATTTTCCTTTAGATTTGGTAGATTTTTTTTTTGAAAGAAAATGAATAGAACCAAAATAGAATAGAGTTGAAATAGAAAATGATAATAATGAAATGAAGTTAGAGGAAAGGATGGTGACGATGGGTGTAAAAGTGATAATATTATTAGTAGTGGTGGTGGTGGTGGTAATGGTGGTTCTGATAGTGGTATTGGTAATGATGGTATAAAATGAAAAAAAAAAAAAAAAATAATAAAATAAAATGTTTAGTAATAGAAAATAGAAAAAAATTTAAATCAGTTGAATTGTAAAGGAATGAGTAAAAGAAGAATAAAGTACAAATTTCTTAGGATGAGTTTAGAATGAATGAATGAATGAATGAAGTACAGGAGGAGCACGACAGAAGAGATAAAGTAAAAATTTTATTAATAAGTTTTTCATTTAATTTCGATGTTATATTTGATTGTTGTTGTTGGGTAATTTTTTTTTTTTTGTAGTTATATGGAAAGAGATGAGTATACAGTGGTAGTAGTATCCCTTTTATTTTTTTGTTAACCGTTTAATAGAAAAAGAACAATAATATAAGGAGAATTTTTTATTTTTATTGTTGTTATTGTTGTTGTTGTTGTTGTTGTTATTGTCAATTTAGTACTAAGCATTGGTACATGATTTTAGCTTCACTAAATTTATATTATTTTAATTTTTAATTTTGTTTTGTATTCATGATAGATGACAATAACGACAATCATACGATACGATATGATGCGATTTTTCAATGATAACTAAAAATAAAAAACCAAAAAAAAAAAGAAAAGGAGGAAAGAAAAATCAAAAAAGAATAAAAATTGAATATAATATAAATTATATACGAATTCTAAGTACATATTATTATTATATATATACATATATATGTTTAATTTTTTTTTTTTCTGCATTATATCCTTTCCAGAAACAAAACAAAAACCATAACAAAAAAAAAAAACGAAAAACAAAACAAAAAAAAATTTTCGTGATTATTTTAGATTTGCACAATGGCAAAAAAAAGAAAATATAAAAAATCCACGGAAAAAAAGGGGTGATTTCGAACGAAAAATTATTAGAAAAATTTATTAAATAGCTAAACAAAAAAATAAAAAAAAAGTAATAATAAAAAAAAGAATGAAAAAAAATTATATAATAATAGTAAAGAGTAATAGTGTTTAGAGAGTATTTTTTTTTTTTTTTTCATTTACATATTTTCCTTTAAAAAAACAAAAAAAAAAATGCAAAAATGTGTGTAAATATATGTGAGTGTATGTGTAAGGATACACTGCATAATAAATATTATAAATTTTTATAATAAAAAAAATAATAAGGAAAAACTACAATTTTATAATATGTATATTTTTTTTTTTTTTCGAAGGGCATTGAAAAGTTTTGGAAATAGAAATATTTAACAAAAAAGAAAAAAGATTCACAGATGGATGATGAATAGAAAAAGAAGAAACAAAAGAATAAAGAATGGGTGTTGTTAGGTGATGGTTATAGTGATGGTGTGGTGGTATAACAATAAATTACAATTGTAAAACAAGTTACAATATATTATATATACTCGTAGATGCTTGATGCTTGATGATGATGATGATAATGATAATAATGGTTTAAGATGATTGTTTTCTTGTGCTAGCTACTTCTATTGCTGTTGCAATATTACATATATATATATATATATATGTATATCTACCTTCGCTATATATAATTAAATGTTACATGTATAATGTTATATATGTCTGTACGTAAATATATATGTATACAAAAAATTAAGTAAATTATGATGTTAAAATTATGTAAATGAGTGGGGGAAGGGGGGGGGGGGGCAGGAGAGGAGAGTGTTAGGTAGTATTAAATAAAAGAAAGAACAAGTTTAAAAAAAAAAAAAGGATAAAATAGAAAAAGAAAAAAAAACATCAAATTTTTTTTTTTTTTTATTGTTATTATTTTTAGATTGGGGAGATTTTTTTCTATAGTTTTTGATTATATAATGATCATTTTATTCTTTTTTTATTTTTTCAATTTTTTTCGAATTTTTTTTAATTTTGTTTTTGTATAATTTTTTTTATATTTTTTTTTTTATTAGAAAATCGATAAAAAATATATATAATGAGAAAATTTAGAGTACCTAATATGAAATTTTGTTTTTTTTTTATATTGTATTATTCAAAACATTTTTTTTTTATATTTTTTTTTTTGTTATTATTATTTTGCTGCTAGCTCTTTTGTTACTATTTATTATGTTTGTACAAATGTTCATAATATATGTAAGTTATATAATATATATATATAATATATATATATATATATATATATATATACACATATATATTTTGTTGCAGCGAGTTTTATTTTTTATTTATTTCTATTATTGTATTAGTTTGGTTTTTTTTTTTTTTTTTTTAATTGTATTAGATGAAAATCAGAAAAAAATCAGGAAAAATAGACAAAAAAAAAAAACTAATATGTGCGGATATTAAAAAAAAGTGGAAAAAAAAATTTACATAAATATGAAAATTGACAAAACAAAAACGAGGGTGAAATTATTTTATGAAAATTCTTGAGTAAATATTTTATATAATTTTAGTTTAAAAAAAACAAAAAACAAAAAAAAAAACCTTTAATTAAAATAAAATATGAAATACGTAATACATATATAAATTTTACTATATAAATTCTATTAAATTAAATTATGTTTTAATATATTTGAAATTTTATACAGACTTTTGAGTCATTAAAATTTTTATTGGATATTTGGAAATTTTTTTTTAAATATAGAATAAACAAAATCATATTTCGCATTATTAGGGAGTGGGAGTTATAGAATTAATTTTTTCATTGAATGGCTGAATTATTCTTTGTCATAAGAGTATAATATTGGTTTTAATACTAGTTTGTGAGAAAATTAATTAAGCTTTTCTTCTTAAATATCGATAATTGATCATTGCCAAAAGTGTATTATTGTCATATAGGCAAACAATCAAGCGTAAAGGAAGACAAGATGATTGGAAATAAAATCAAATGTAGTGTAAAATTTGCTTTACTTTACTTTCTTTTGAAATGAAAAATCAATTGCCAAAAGTCAAAAATTTTGCTCTTCGAAATTTTATTTAAAATGTACAGATTATAGATATCTTTTTATTTTCAAGAAATTTTACGAAAATCAAATTTTGAAGATTTTCTTATTTTTATAAAATATTTTGGAATTGCGCAAATATCTAAATTTACTGTTTTTATAGATTAGAAGTTTTAAAGCTGCTAGTCAGTCGTACTTCGTTCAATTATAGAGAATCTGACAGATTTCACAAATTACGCAATCGCAAGGTAAGAATTTCAAAGTCATGATTCCATCAAGAAGCGAAAATGGAAACGAAAAAACCGGTTGGGTGAAATAGACATGACACTTTTTAGTGATGGTTTAAAAAATGGACTATGGTGTTGGGTTGGTGCTGGTGTCTATTGAGAATCACTCAAAATAAAACATGCCTTCAGACTTCCCAACAAATCCAGTGTTAATCTGTATTGGAAAGCATACCAAATACTTAGGAAAATACTTATTTGGACCAAAGTGTTACTATAGATACGGACAAACAAACAGCAATAGCGGTTCAGAACTCTGTGATGATAACATCCAAATTCGTCAGAAAATGTTTTGGCGAAATAAGGTTACAGTACAATGGGTTCCGCCGGAATATACGAACATCTCAGGAAATAAACATACTGATGAATTAGCGAAAAAAAAATTATCATTATACACTACACCTGTAAATGCCTTACGCTAGCTAGAGTCAGAAGATTAGCACTGGGTAGTCACAAATTTAATGATTTAGCGATTAGCGAGAAAATGGTAACAAATCGGTGCTAACGCGCTACTTGGGATCTGTATCAACGGGACCAGTTACTTTTACCAACCAAACAATAGAGAATGCGCGAGTATGTATTATAGGGAAATATAGTTTCACAATTAACATTTGGTTTAGTTATGCGTCAATATACATATGCATGATTTTGTTAAATTTTTATGACATATTTTATTTTATGAGTAGTAGATTTATTTTGTAGAAATTTTTTGCATGCAAGATTTTGTCATATCAGATTTTGAAATGGAAGATTCCATTGACAATTTTACAGGTATCTACACAGAAAATGTATATTTATTGAAAATACTTTAACTTTTATTTTTGGCCTTTTTAGCACATTTCCAAAAAAATTTTGAAAAAATAGGCTTATTAGTTTCACTCTGTCCGTCCGTCCGTCCGTCTGTTTACAAAACTTCTACACCGTTAAAGATAGAGAAAAAAAATTTTAACCATAGGTAGGTCTCATAAAAAAAATAATTTTGTGGAACAACTTTTTCATGTAGCCCCCCCCCATTACGGAGCTACAGCCCCTCAAACTTTGAAAAAGTCCTATTTTTAAATGCATATATCTTATGTTCTGCTTAAGAGTTTTTCAATCTGAAAACGTCATTCGACAGGTATTTCTTTTATCTTTGTAAATTAATATCAAAATTATACAATTTTTTTAAATTTAGTATTTAAATTTACCGTTATGTGAAAACCAAATTTTGCATGATTTTTCTACTTTCATAACTCCGGCACGCTTCTAGATAGAAGCTTGAAATTTTGAGGCAAGAAAGAACTTTTAGAATTAGTATAAGTTTGCTCAGAAAATTTTTTCGGACCAGCCGCTGTTTATGAGCTATTAGGGCTTAAAAATTGAAAATTTGCTATTTTTCAACACCTGTAACTTAGGAACCTGTACACATTTTACTTCTGCAAGATATAAAAATTAAAGCTACAATAATATATTTTTACGTGTGTTAAAGGTTTATTTTAATTGTAAAGGGTTTCAAAGGTGCAGCTCTTCAAAATTGCGAAAAAGCCCCATTTTCAGATGTATATATCTCGGGCTCTGCGTAATAATTTTGCAATCTAAAACCGCCAGAAGATCGAAAATTTTATTATCTATATAAAACAATATCAAAATTATGTAATATTTTGTAATTTAGGATATAAATTTACCGTTATGTGAAAACCACATTTTGCATGAAATTTCTTTTTTCATAACTCCGGCACCCCTTTAGATAGGAACCTGAAATTTTGAGACAAGAAAGAACTTTTAGAATTAGTATAAGTTTCCTCAGAAAATTTTTTGGTAACACCCCTTCTTTAAGAGTTATTACGCCTCAAAAATTGAAAATTTGCTATTTTTAGACACCTGTAACTTAGGCACCTGTACAAATTTTTCTTCAGCAAGACATGAAAATTAAAGATTTAATAATATATTTTTACGTGTGTTAACGGCTTTTCTTTGTTATATAGGATTCCGGACTTATAGCCCCTCAAAATTTCAAAAATGTCCTATTTTCACATTTTTTCTTATTACATGAAATTTTCAAATTTTTGTGTAAGTCACAATTCTAAACAGTTTGTATTGAGTTTTGGAAATGTGCGCTTTTAAAAACCGTTGGTTTACATTCTACCTTGTTATTTTTGACTTTACTTCCTTTTCAAAAAGAAAATAAGGCCTAAATCGTAAAATGCAAGTCAGAAACCCACTAGTAAAATAAACTTATCCAGAGTTTTTTTCTTATTAATTAATTTCCAAACTCTAAAAATGAACTAACCCTATAAAAACAAATTGAATATCCCCGAAAAATGAAATAAACTAGACCCAAAAAAAGTATAAATTGAGCTTAGTTTGTTATTTTTTTATTATCTTCAGATCTGTTAATATCTAAAAATCTTTCCTAACTGTCAAAAAATGCATTCAATAAAAACATTAAAATTTAATAATATAACTATAATAAAAATATTATTTAATAAATATTCAAGGATAACTAATATATCCTTTTTTTTCTACATATTTTACTTTCACATGTTCTATTACAATATATTTGATAAAATTGGAAAAACAGAATTTTACGTGTCCATAAATGCTTTATTTTCATTTTTATTTTAATAAAATTAATTAAAAAAGTCGGTCTCATATTAATTAAAATGGTAAAATTAATTATAAAATATCGGTTAAATTTTATAGTCGGGCATGTAAATATAAATTTTTATTTTCAAGGTTATAAAAATGGAAACTGACAAACAAAAGAAAATTTTTTTTACTAAATGACGTTTCAACAAAGACATATGTATATCTTAAAAAAGTATATTTTAGAAAAAAGACAAATTTTAAATACTGTACTTTGCAAATACTACAAAATAAACCTCTTTGTCTGTCATCTATATATAAATCATTGTTATCGTTGAAATCGTCCTTTTTGATAAACATATTTTTACCAAATATCCTTTTTCTTAAAAACATTTTTTGTCAAACATTTTTTGTCTGAAGATTCTGAAATTCTAAAATTTCTGAATGGGAAACAGGTTTCGATGAAAGATATTTTTGCAATTATGTCTTTTGATAAAATGTAACCTACCCGCATAAAAATATTAAAATTATTATATTGTATATATTATAGTTTAAAAGTAATTAATTAATTATAAATCTTTTAAAATTAGATTGAAATTATTGTGAAATTAATTGTAATTAAATTTTAAATTTAAAAATTCGTAACATTAAACTTAATAAACATTTTATTTTTGTATTCTTTTTTAGTATATTTTTCAAAAAAAATTGTACGTATCTATTGTTTTACTCGCTCTGCGTTTAAAGGTGCCTTCAAAAATTAATTTTATAGAAGGACTTTTTGATGTAGTGCCAACCGTTACGGATCTAAATCCCTTCAAATTATGAAAAAGCCCTACTTTTAAATGTGTATATATACAGAATGTAACATAAAAATTCCAATATCTCGAAAACGAATAATCTCAGGAACACCTTCTTCTCTTATGCGGAACATCCTGTATAAGAAATAATAGGATTTTTTTCACCTTTATAAATGAATATCAAAATTTTCAATTTTTTGTAAATTTAGTATCTAAAAGTATTTAAATTTACCGTTATATGAAAACAAAAACTTAAAAAATGTTGCTTCCTTTATGTATCTAGAAAGTTCTTAGTTACTACAACCTTGAAATTTGGAGAAAAGGAATATTCTTCGGAAGTAGCATAATTTATCTCAGAAAATTTTTATGTATCTTCGCCTGTTTAAGAGCTATAAGAGGTTAAAAATTAAAATTTTGCTATTTTTAGACACCTGTAAATTAGGCTCCTGTACAATTTTTTTTTTTCAAAATAAAAGGTAAAAATTAAAGCTTGAAGATTATAACTTTAAACGTGTTAATGGTTTTTCGTATACATAATTATATATAGAGTTTCTTTAAAATTAAAATGTAAAAGTGTAAAGTGTCTGTGATTTTTCACAGTTTTTTACATCCATATAAATTTCTAAGAAAAATTAGAAAATTTTAGTGCAAATCACAGTATTCTAAACTGCATTTATTGTCTTTTGGAAAATGTGCTTCTTTAAAAACCCATTGGTTAACATTCTGCCTTGTTTTTTGTTTACATTTGTTTTAAATTTTTATGCTCAGATTTTACTACGGTATTAAAATGATTTTTAATTAAAAGTTTAGAAATTATTTAGAATGAAAGCGTGATTAAACAAGGTAGAATGTAAACCAACGGTTTTTAAAAGCGCACATTTCCAAAACTCAATACAAATTGTTTAGAAGTGTGACTTGCACAAAAATTTGAAAATTTAAAAAAAAAATTTAAGAAATTTTTTGTAATTTTGAGGGGCCGTTAGTCCGGAATCCTATATAACTAAGAAAAGCCGTTATCACACGTAAAAATATATTATTGAACCTTTAATTTTCATGTCTTGCCGAAGAAAAATTTGTACAGGTGCCTAAGTTACAGGTGTCTAAAAAAGCAAATTTTCAATTTTTGAGGCGTAATAACTCTTAAAGAGGGGGCGCTACCAAAAAATTTTCTGAGGAAACTTATACTAATTGTAAAAGTTCTTCCTTGTCTCAAAATTTCAGGTTCCTAACTAAAGGCGTGCCGGAGTTATGAAAAAAGAAATTTGATGCAAAATGTGGTTTTCATATAACGGTAAATTTAAATAATAAATTTAAAAAAATTGTACAATTTTGATATTAATTTACAAAGTTAAAAAAAAATACCTGTCGAATGGCGTTTTCAGATTGAAAAAATCTTAAGCAGAACATAAGATATATGCATTTAAAAATAGGGCTTTTTCAAAGTTTGAGGGGCTGTAGTTCCGTAATGGGTGGGGCTACATGAAAAGTTGTTCCACAAAATAATTTTTTTTATGAGGCCTACCCATGGTTAAAAGTTTTTTTCTCTATCTTTAACGGTGTAGAAGTTTTAAACAGACGGACGGACGGACAGAGTGAAACTAATAAGCACGTTTTTTCAAATTTTTTTTGGAAATGTGCTAAAAATAGAACAAAATCAGCTAGGATAATAATATTTATGATAACTGTACATTAAATATGAACTCTTTTCATCTAAACAGAATGGTACAAAACATAAAATATTTGATTACTGCGGCAGGGGAAATAAAGCCTAGAGCAATAAGATCTAATAGGCCGTATTTTACGTTTGATTTGAGAAATAAGGCCTAATTCGTAAAATTTCGCGGTAGGTCTTATTTCTCATTTCAAAGAGAATTAAAGCCTATAGTCAAAGAGAATTAAAGCCTAGGTTTTACTTCACTTTAGAAATATTATATTATTATTATATTATTCCAATTACAATATTCAATTTTCTATATTCTGGTCAACCTACCTTCGCGCCCTCTCTTTTAAGTCACTCTTCGCCTCTCTCTTAGCCGATCCCTTGACAACTCCCTTCACACTTCCCTTGAAGGAATTGGAACTGCTGCCTCTGCTACCACGCCCGCGCAGAACATCGGCACCGGGAACGCAGGCGAACCGGCGCGGAGGTAGCAGCCCTTATTCCTTCAAAACAATTTTTTTTTGTTTTTCATATAATTATTTAAATTTTCACAAAATTTATTATTATATTTGACAAAGAACAGTCAAAATTTAATAATTTTGTAAGGAGAGCGGTGAAACATTATTTTTTTCCGCCATTATTTCAAATTCTTTGTGATTAGGAGAGATTTTAGAGTTGGCTTCAAAATCAGAGTTAAATTAGCGTTTTCCAAATTATTTATAAATATTCTAGAAAAAGCTGTAATCCTAATTTTGTAACAAACTATAAAATCCTCTCTGTTTTAGAGTCCCGCATACTTACGTATATTCATATTTCGGAAAAAGAGGCAATCCAGGTTTTTTACCCAACTCTAATAACTGAATTAAGTTCGACAAAATTATTACATTAAAAAATGAAATAAGTTTGAATGTTGAATTTATGAGAAATTTTTTAATTTTTAACTTGTTGAACTTATTTTATTATGAAGAAACACTGATTGACGAACTTACGAAGTGAAATGTGCCAAAGAAACAGAAAACATTTTATTACTTAAATATGCTGAAATATATGGAATTTAAATTATGAAAGGAAAATATTAAAAAATGTTATTATTGAAATAATAAATTTCAATTGGGCTTTAATTCCATTATTTTGAAAAAATAATTAGGCCTTATTTCACTTTGTAATTTCGCGTATTAGGCATATACGTAATATGTTCTTGACTAAACGTATAACAAATTGTTTGAATATGTACCTTGAAATAAGTTTTATTAATAGATTATTTAAATTATAGTTGAGCTGGAAGTATTTACAAATCTTAAATTGAGAAGGAAGTTTACTTAATTGATGGTGTATTATTTTTGCCATCTCTTCAGCATGGCCGATTTTATCTAAAATTAAAAATTACAAAAATGGAAGAAAGTATTTAATTCGAAAGGGGCCCCGGTGGCCTAGTGGCTAAGAGCGTATAAAATACGTTGTAAACACTGAGGGAGTGTGGCTTCGAATCCCACACACGTCGTAAGAGTTATTCCCCCTTACGACATTTACAGCCACGCCTGAATAAATTAGATAACGCCTCACTATCTAACGGAAACCTCACAAAATACCAAAAAGAAAAAATCCAAAGGCCAAAATTCCAACTACTTAAGTATTTTAATGTTAAAATTTGTATATGTAAAAAAATAATTACAAGGAATTTTATAGATGATTACATAATCAGGGCAATACGATTTTATCAGAATATGTATATTTTGTATGCAAAATTTTGAAATGGGGAGGAATTTTACAAATATAGTTGATTATAAAATCAGGACTCACTTTTTTTTCAGAATATTTATATTTATGTATATTTATATATTTATTTTACATACATATATATCCATATACGTATGTAATTTAGAGAAAGTCTTTAAAACGTAACAGAATGAAAGAAGAGATTTTAAAAAATTAATTTTTTTGTTTTTTTATTGCATTTCTCTGCCAAATAAATGTGAACAGGAAATTACACAGCCTTTCCTTTTCAGGTGTGGCTGTAAATGTCGTAAGGGGGAAAATAACTCTTGCGACGTGTGTAGGATTCGAATCCACACTCCCTCGATGTCTATAGCGTATTTTGTATGCTCTTACCTACTAGACCACCGAGGCCCCTAAGCAATTAATATTTTGAAAAAAAAAAAAAAATTATTCATATGTTTTTCAAAATAATAATATAAAAATTAATAAAATTTCTGTGTAGATCCTTGCAGCATAAAAACAAATAAAAAGAACGAAAAATTTATGAAGATCGTTTTTTCAAAAAAAAAAAACAATACATTTTTCATTTAAAAAACTGAGAACGAACAGAGTGCTAAAAATTTCATCTATATTCCGAACAAAGAAATAAAATCTAATTCAGTTTAGGAAGATTCAAAGAATATTATACAAAATTCACTTATTCCGATATCCTTGAGCGAATTATGTAGTATATAATATAAGGATATAGGGATACAATAAAATAAGATAAGTAGTTAGAAATTGGAGTTTAATTTTAAAATAAAATATATGTAATTATAAATTAATTAAAACCGCAAAAACATTTTCAATTAAATAAAAAAATAAACAAAAAAAAAAGTACAAAATTAAAAATAAAAATTAAAAATGAATGAAAAACAAAAAAAAAAAAAAATTAATCAATTTTTGATCATTTTCATTAATTTGAAGTGTTTGGTTTTTTTTTTTCTAAAATATATCTTTATATGTATATATATACATAATATGTATTAATGTGTCCATATGTAATAATAAAAATGTGAAAATAATAAAAAAAAAAACATTTTATTTTTTATTTTTTCTAACTTTATTTTTTTATTTTGGTTAAATTTCACTTTTCTTTTATAATACATGTAACACCTAACTCATTAATTTACTACCCTTCCTATGAAAATTTCCTATTAATTTATATATATATATATTTTTTTTGTATTACTCTCTGTTTTTTTGTTTTTTTAATTTATAGATATGTGTTTACATGTATATATGTATATATATATATATAATATATATACGTCGAGTCTACAGATTACAAATTATATATGAAATTTCTACACATTCATATAATATCATATTTCATATATCGTATATAGGCGCAAGCAATAATTATAATCTATATATATATATATGTCATCTAAAAAAAAAAAAAAAAAATCGTATCTATTCACAGCTCCAAAAAAAAAAAAAAAAAAAAATCAGACCGCCCATTTTTATATTCTCTAATTTTTACGAAAACCCATTTTTTACGTTTTATTTTTTAAAACATTACTTGTTTTTTTATTTTTTTTCCTTTTTTTCTTTTTGTACTTTTTTATTATTACTTTTTTATAATTTCTCTCTATTCATTGTTAACGGGGATAGAAATCGCTTTTTTTTTTTTTTACCAATTTCTAACATCACCAAAAAATAAATTAAAAAAAACTGTCGCACTAAAAAACTTCCATCCTTTTTGTTTTTTTTTTTTTTGTATTTTTGTTTTTTAGTTGAAAAAAAAAAAAGAAAAAAAAAGTACCGAAAAAAATGGTTGGTAAAAAAAAATACAAAAATACAAAAAGGACTCTCCTTTCGTGTTACTGCTTCTGCTGCTGCTTCTGTTGTTGATGTTGTTGCCGAACTTTTGTCTCAGTGTTTTTGATTACTCTGTTGTTGGCTGTTGTGTTGTTGTTGTTGTTTTTCTTTTTTTTTTTGGTTATTATTGAAGTGTAAAAGCTCCCAAAAAAAAAAAAAAAAATTTTTTTTTTTCTGTTTTTTAACTTTCACTATGAAAAAAGGATACACAAGCATCATGATAAGGAGAAGAAAGAATGACAAAGGGAATATTATTTTATATTATTTTTTTTTTTTTTATTTCATTTCATTTTTTATTTTATTTTTGTTTATGTTTCTTTTTTTTTTTTGTCGTGTATTATTTTTAATTTTATTTTGTCATTTAATTTGTACATTAATATATTTATACATCATATTATATTATATTTATATATTGCATGTTGTATATAAATATACCATATATACAATGTATATAATATGTAATATACGACATAATAATATAGTAATTGAAGGAAATAATATATTATATATGCGAGAGAATAATCTATGTTTTATATAGTGGTGGGGACAAGGGGTAGACATTTTGCACATGTAACATGTAGATATAAAATAAAAAATAAAATTTACAAAAAAAAAAAAACAAAAACACAAAATAAAAATCTAAGCTAAATTACATATACTCATATATATATAATTGTCTCAGTTAACTATAGGATATACTAATTAAAATTAAAATATAAAATGTCAAATAAATATTTTCGAAAAGAGTTAGATATTCTGAAAATATATGGAGTCCTTTTTTTATTTGTCACAATTATTCAAATTTTTCGTTGTGACTGAATACTATAAGAATTTTATTCTGTGTTTTTTTTTTTTTTCAACTTTCTAAATATTAGACAGCTAATTAATTATAAGACAGCTAATGACAGCTAATTAATTATAAAAGTGTGACATATGTCAGTTAATAAACAAATTTGCAATCACAAATATCCATTTGTCAAGAAATTAAAAAAAAAATGACCCCTTTTCCTGAATATGTATATTTTTGTATAAGACAGATTCTGAATTAGGGGGGATTTTAGACTCGAAATCAGTGTATTCCTTTTTCCAGAATATTTATTAATGAAATATGTATGCAAAAAGAATGATTAGAAGTATCTTGTAGTTGCTTAAAAAATCTGAGTTATACGCTTTACCTGTACATATGTTATTTGATGTTATTTGAAAATTTGTCAAATGAAAGTTATGCAAAGTAAAAATTTGACATATACCCTTTTTGACAATTTTGCGTTTTTGTGAAACAAGTTTTTTGCAATGTGTTTGCAATGTGAGTTGCATTATATCCAAATTTTATATCAACACAAAAATCTGTAGCTTTTTAATTAATACCAGGCATTTTTTTGTGAAATTTTATAATAATAATTCTTAATAATATCAGGGTTTTATTTAATTTTTGAAATTATTTTTATGATTTTTTGTGAAATTTTTAAAGTATACTAATATGTATATTATGAGGAACGAAAATAAATTACATTATACATTTTTTTTTAATGCATTTCTCCGCCACATAAATGTGAACACGAAATTACACAGCCTTTCCTGTTCAGGCGTGGGTCTAAATGTTGTAAGGGGGAAAAACTCTTACGACATGTGTGGAATTCGAACCCACACTACCTCGGTGTTTACAGCGTATTTTATAGGCTCTTACCCACTAGGCCACCGAGGCCCCCCATCATAAATTAGAATAAAATCTAAAATAATTTATAGTGATTTAAAGACTAACTACTCTTTTTGAAATCATTACATTTAAGGGTATAATGAAATTAGAGTCAAACAAAAATCAAAAAATCAAAATATCCAATTTTTTCTTTCTTTTTTAAGAAATTTTAAGAAGACTTCAAATCTAACCAAAATTTATTTTTTTATAAGATTGCAGAAATTCGAATTTAGTTAGTATATAGAAAAGGAATACCTGTATACTACTCATATAAATGTACAAAATTACAGTTTTGGCTAAAAATATAGATAAAGATAATTTAAAAAGTTACAAAAAGGTTAAATAAATATAACAAAAAAAAAATTAATTTTAAACGTTATAACAAAAATTAAATACATACATATGTATTGAAAAAATTTATGCAATTTTTTATTTTTTTTTCTCATTTTTTACATATCGAATCCCTGAAGCTCTTTTTCTACTTTTGTTTTAAATCAGATAAAAAATTTATGTTTTTAAAAAATATAATATTATTTATTAATATTTGTTTGATTTTTTTTTTTTTTCATTTTAATTTTCTAAATTTTTGAACAGTTTTTTTTATTTTTTTTTTTCAATTTCGAAAAAAATTAAAATTTCATGGTAAAAGTAATTGTCAATAATGCATTTTATAGTTCAAAAAGCATTATGTACTTTTAAAAGTTGAAATTTTAAATGAAAATGTGTTTTAGGAAATTATATTTAATAATACTTAAATAAATGTGATAGTCTAAAATAAAAATGTTATATAATTTAAGGAAAATGGTAAAAAAAGAATACTCCTCAATATAAAATTTACCAAACTAAGATCTAAGAAGGCGATACATTGAAGGAAAATCTTCAACAATGTGATCCAAATTTTCAATAATATGAACTAAAATACTTAATTTTAATTTTTAGTTTAAAGATTTGTTACGGTTTTGAATTTTAATATGAACAGTCTGTTTCAAGATTATAGTTTATATTATTTAGACTGCGATCAATAAAAGGTTAATTCTAGCAATAAAGTATTACTATTAATGGAAAGGAGAGAATAGGTCATAAAACTGCTTGTAATAATCTTTACGGAAGTGAGATTTATCCTAAAAGGTTTTTTTTTTTTTTAGAAAACTGGTTTAAAATTTACAAAACATATTTTCATAAATATTTAATTCATACATATATTTTTGTATTACTCTCTGTAACTCAAGTATATGAGTACTGGTGGGTATAACAAATTGATCTTGGTATTTCTTAAAAATTTTACGATTTCATTAACACTAATTAAAGATAGGAAATAGATAAATTTAAAAAAGTTATCAAATTATTAGCTTAATACTAAATTTCTATAATAATCGATGACAGCAGCTCTAAATATGGTTTTTGTGAAAATATTAAAATATATTTATAGATTTTTCATCTATGAAATTTTTTTTGCCGCGCGATCTCTTTTTCCTTCCATTTTACGTTCCATGTTAAGATCAAAGAGTTAGTGGGCATTTTTTTGAGTGTCGGTTGTTGTTATAAATTTAAAACTCTTTGTTTTATTCTTCGATTCCGTTATTAATATAGGGCGGTTACAGTGTTTCTTTACATTGGCAAAATAATTAAATTATTTGTTTTTTTTTTACTCAATTTTTAATCTCCATATTATTTTTCCTTTTTTCGTTTTCTAAAATTTAAAAATTTATTATTCCATCACATCAGAATATTTTAAACACGTCCTTTGATAAGTCACATTACAGAGGACTTCAGTTTATGTATAGATTCGAGGGAGACCTTTGAAATGTTCATGATCCAACTCTATAAAATAGAATTGAGAAAATGTAACATCGGATGATTCTTATTCTAAGTGTGATAACTGATGATTCTTATTCTAACTGATAATTAAAAAAAATCATTCTATACTTAAAACAAGGTAGAATGTAAACCAACGGTTTTTAAGCGCGCACATTTCCAAAACTCAATACAAACTGTTTAGAAGTGTGACTTGCACAAAAATTTGAAAATTTTCAAAAAAAATTTAAGAAATTTTTTGTAATAAGAAAAAATGTGAAAATAGGACATTTTTGAAATTTTGAGGGGCCGTAAGTCCGGGACTCTATATAACTAAGAAAAGCCGTTATCACACGTAAAAATATATTATTGAACCTTTAATTTTCATGTCTTGCCGAAGAAAAATTTGTACAGGTGCCTAAGTTACAGGTGTCTAAAAAAGCAAATTTTCAATTTTTGAGGCGTAATAACTCTTAAAGAGGGGGCGCTACCAAAAAGTAATTCTAAAAGTTCTTTCTTGCCTCAAAATTTCAAGCTTCTATCTAGAAGCGTGCCGGAGTTATGAAAGTAGAAAAATCATGCAAAATTTGGTTTTCACATAACGGTAAATTTAAATAATAAATTTAAAAAAATTGTATAATTTTGATATTAATTTACAAAGATAAAAGAAATACCTGTCGAATGACGTTTTCAGATTGAAAAAATCTTAAGCAGAACATAAGATATATGCATTTAAAAATAGGGCTTTTTCAAAGTTTGAGGGGCTGTAGCTCCGTAATGCGGGGGGGGGGCTACATGAAAAAGTTGTTCCACAAAATTATTTTTTTTATGAGACCTACCTATGGTTAAAATTTTTTTTCTCTATCTTTAACGGTGTAGAAGTTTTGTAAACAGACGGACGGACGGACGGACAGAGTGAAACTAATAAGCACATTTTTTCAAAATTTTTTTGGAAATGTGCTAAAAATGCAATTAATAAATTTTTTTTTCTTTTCTAAAACGCTATTTCTACTGTAGAAAAAACAGAAACTCTAATATGTGCACTTTAATAATATTTAATAAGTAAACGTTTTTCTTTGTCTTGAGATCGTTACGAATAAATATTCTCCAACTTAATCTCTTCTATTATCTTCTTTTTCTTGACCGGACACTTGATTTCTGGCACTTTTTTCATTAAGATTATGAATTTAAAAATTTAACTATATGCAAATATAAGGTAAAAATAAATAACTCTTTTTGGATAAACTTCCATTACGAACGATGTCGTTATCTAGTGGCCAAAAAATGCATTACAAAATTTTTTTAACACAGTATTTTACTTAAACCGTTATATTTCTACTCTATATTTACTCAATATTTATATTCGGAAACTTTGAGATATAAAGTACCATTATGTGATGACGTCATATTAATCACCCTTCGTCAACTCTCTGTCGAAGTTTATCTCTCTTTTTTGATTCATTAGTGACAGTTTAACCATTTTAAGTTTTGAAATCAAGCCAGTTTCGAAATCAAAGCAAAAATTAATAGAGAAAAACAAAAAACAAAATAAAAATTAAATACGAATAATGTCAACTAAATGATTTTGTACATATGATTAAATGCAAAAAAAAAATTAAAAAAAACAAAGGTCTAAACCTCATCTTATATTTTTACATAATTATTTTATTGTTTTGGTTAAAATGTTATTTCTATATTTTGAGTTTTCAAATGCAAAAATTTTAAATATCTCATTTCTTAATTTATTATTTTATTGGCGCAAGATGAGCTACAATAAAAATAAAATTAAAACAAAAAAAAAACAAGAAAACAAAACAGAAATAAAAAATTTCATTTTAATTTTCGCTAACTCAAATATACAAAAAAAAAAAATAAATCAATCTACTTAAAGATACATCTTATCATTATTCACCCACAATCGTCCCTTTATTTTTTTTTTTTTTTTGAACCTAAAAATTTTCTATTTCATATGTAGTTATACAAATATTAAAATAAAAGAGAAAAAAAATAAAAAACAAAATGAAATAAAAATTAACAAAATTTTATTATATCATCCCTTGCTCTCCTCTTGTTTTATGGTTTTTTTTATTTTTAATTTTTCTTTTTTTTTTTGCTGTATTCTCTATAATTTTTTTATTTTTCAAACTCCATAAAAAAAACTACCTATACTATGCTTTTCTTTTTTTTTTTTTCTTTTTTATTTTCATCTAAAATTGTCTGTATATATATAAATATATATATAAATAGGTATATATAGGTATTATATAAAATATTAATGTATTTACATGCATAAAACATAAAATCGCGTTAAAATTAAAATTGCAAAATTTTTCTAACACCGCCTATAATAAAAAATGAGAAAAACAATAAAAAAAAAAAAAAGAAAAAATTAAAAACTTTGAAAAAAAAAAAACAAAAAATAAAATAAATATTTTTTTTTTTGTAAATGAAAAAAAAAAAAAATAAAAATTAAAAACAAAAAACAAAAAAACAGCATCCTAAGTTACCCTTCTCATAATATGCATATGTATATATATATTTTTATATATATATATATATATATTATATGTATATAATATGCTCTCATACATTTTCTTTCTTTAATGGTGCTGTTTATGCCACCTCATATTAAATACTATTATTTTATGAACATTTGTACGTAAATACATAGTATATATATACTATGTATCCATATATATGTACATATGAATATATGTTTATTCGAATAATAATATATTAACATAAACATAGGTGTAGAAAAATACAAAAAAAAATAAAAAAGTTATAATGTAAAAAATAACAGTAAAAAAAAATTATATATTAGTAAAAAAAAAATTTTTTAAAGGTATGGTATATATTAACAAAATATAATATGTACATACATTATTATATACATATGATAATGATAATATAATATTAATATTGATATTGATTGTTACTAATGATGATGATCATTTTAAAAAATCTCAAAAAGTAGTAACGTATGAAATGTAGACTTCCTCCTCTATTTCCCTTTAAAATATAATATATAGAAAAAAAAAAACTAAACTAAACAAAAAAAAAAAAAAACAAAAAAAAAAAAAAGTTTAAAATTGTACCGCTAAACAGAAAAAAAAAAATGAAAAATAAAAAAATTAACATTTACACACATATGCAATGAGATTGATATAAATATTAAAATCTAATATGTATATATATATACTTATATCTAATGATATTGATAATGCTTGATGCTTATTATACTACACTTTATTCTATACTGTTACTTTTCTATACTATAATATACTATATTGATAATGATATTGATTAGAATGATGCCACCCTTAATGGAATATATTTTATTAATGTTTTACTCATTTTGTTCTAAAAAAAAACTTTTTTTATTTTCTTTTTCTTTTTATTTTGTATTTTATTTTATTTTACACTTTTTTTTTTCTTTTTTTTTTTTTGGTTAGAAAACCGTATTTGCATATATGAAAAACGGAAAAAAAAAATAACGGTATTCTTTTTTTTTTGTTAGTTAAAAAACAAATTTGAGTACAAAATTTGAAAATATATTTTTTTTTGTTTTATTTGTATTTATTGTTTTTGTTTTTCCAAAAAAAAAAAAAAATAAAAATCAAAAAAATGGAAAGGAGAAAAACAACCAACAACAACAACAATAACTAAACACACTTTTCAAATACACTTACATTACATTCAAAAACAAAAAATGGAAAATGAAACAAAAAAAAAAAAAACTGAAAACAAAACTTTTTTTTTTTTGAATTTAATTTTTTTTTTTGGTTTTTTTGTTTTTTTTTTTTAATGAAATTAGAAGGGTGTTTAGCGGGCGCGTTAAATTTTTACATTAATAAATTATAATATACTTGTGTGTGTATGTGTATATTATAATTGTAAATTGTAATGATTATAAATTGCATATGTATGGAAAGAATAGTTACTATTTGTTAGTAATAAATAAAAATGAAAAAAAAAAAGAAAAAAATAAAAAAAAAAAAAAGCAAACAGTAAAACAATAATTATACAGATAAAATAAATAGGAAAACAAATGAAAATTATGAGCTAAACAAAAAACAAAAAAAAAAATAAAAAAAAAAGAAAACAAAAAAAAACCAACAAAATTATAAAACGGTAGATTAGTTGCAAGTTAGATTTAGATGTTAAATGATGCAAATTTATAAACTATGAAATTTTGTTTAAAAATTAAACAAAATTTTATTTTCAATTATTTTTTTTTTTTAAAAAGGAAAAAATTTGTTTGCTGATTTAATTGATTTCAATTATTGACATTCAATATTTTTTTGTATGTATGTGTATGTATATGAAAGCATAAGGATATTTAATATGTTTTTTATTTATGCTATTTTTTATTTGTTTTTTTTTTTGTTGTTTATTTTTTTGTTTTTCATTATTTTTAATCTTTGTGGAAATGCCCAGTACAGGCTAATTATAATTAAAGGATTATTTCCTTTCTACTCGTCATATTACATTGTGTCCTTTCAATTCATTTTAATACATTACTTAGACTACTACAGATTTTCTATCTTGCAATTTTTCTGACTACGTATTTTGTATTTAAAAAAGAATTTATGTTAAAGATTTTTATGTATATATAATATGGCTTATCACTATATATGAAGTAAATGGGGTAAAATGTTACAAACAAAACAACAAAAACAAAACTAACCTTAATGAATTTAAATCTGTGCAAGAAAATTTTAGAAATAAAATTGTACAAAATTTCCCAACAATAAAATTAAATGTTTTAGATAGACGACAAAATAAAAGAAGGCAGAATGTAAGCCAACGGTTTTTGAAGGCACATATTTGCAAAAGAAAATACAAAATTTTGTTTAGAATTGTGACTCTGCACTAAAATTTGAAAATTTCATATAATAAGAAAATCATTTTTTTTGCAATTTTGAGGGGCTCTAAGTCCGGAATCCCATATAACTAAGAAAAATTGTTAACACACGTAAAAATATATTACTGGAGTTTTGATTTTTATGTCTTGCCGAAGAAAAATTTGTACAAGTTACAGATGTCTAAAAATACCAATTTTCAATTTTTGAGCCCTAATAGCTCTTAAACAAGAGGTGGTACAAAAAAATAGTCTAAGTAAACTTATAATAATTCTAAAAGTTGTTTCTTTTCCCAAAATTTCTAGTCCCAAAACTAAAATCGTGCCGCAGATATGAAGGAAGAAAAATCATGCAAAATTTGGTTTTCATATAACGGTAACTTTAAATACTAAATTTAAAAAAATTCTATAATTTTGATATTGATTTATAAAGGTAAAAAAAAATTCCTGACGAATAGCGTTTTTAAATTGAAAAAAATGTTAAGCAGACCCTGAGTTATATACATTTAAAAGTATGCCTTTTTCATAGTTTGAGGGACTGTTATAAATCTGTAATTGATGAGACTACATGAAAAAGTTGTTCTACGAAATAAATTTTTTTATGAGACCTACCCATGTTTAAAATTTTTTATCTTTATTTCTTTATCTTTAACGGTGTAGAACTTTTGCAAACAGACGGAAAAACGGATAGAGTAAAACTAATAGGCATATTCTTCAAATTTTTTTTAGAAATGTGTTAAAAATATGCACTAAAACATAAGACCGGATTAGAAGGGCACATAAAAGCATCAAACAACGCCTACATTCCGAAAATGCCAATGAAGGCATAAAAGAACTAAAACGCTAGATTTAGCGATAAACGCTACGTTTAGCGATGTTTTTAGTCAGTTAAAATCTTACATATAATACTATACAATATTTTTCTATTATTTTCAGTGTTCGTATACTCAAAGAAAAAAAAAAAAATATTCAAATTAAAAAGTTATCTATTTAAGAAAATTTGATTAACTTCTTCTTAATTTATTTAAACTGACTAATGGTGTAGGGTTCAAAACAGATCTGATCTAGGTTAGATTTAAAACGATCAACTAGACTCTTATACCAAATAATAGGAGTTTTATGCCAGAACATTAGGACTACCCTCTTATAACTTCTACAAAAACTACAAAAAAGGAAGAGGAAACGGAATAAATATTTCACATTTTGTGTAAATGCCCAGATCCTACTTCAAAAAAAAGAAATTCTTCTTAAATTTCTTTTTTGATCTGTCAGAGGTAAATTTAATCGATTTACAGTATTTTATAGTAAGCTGACAAGGGTTTTATTAAAGAATTTGGTGTAGATATCATTTGGAAAGACTCTGTAAAATATCTTGCAGTGATTTTAGACAAAAGACTTACGTACAAAGACCATATTGCTAACACACTAAATAACACAAATAAAACTATTTGCACATTATTTCTATCGGTGGCCTAGTGGGTAAGACCATATAAAATACGTTTTAAACACCGAGGGAGTGTGGGTTCGAATCCCACACATGTCATAAGAGTTATTCCTTCTTACGACATTTACAGCCACGCCTGAACAGGAAAGGCTGTGTCATTTCTTGTCCCCATTTATGTGGCAGAGAAATGCATCAAAAAAAAAAAAAAAAATATAACTGTAAAGATCAAAGAATCTAGATCTCTTAAGTTTATTTTTCTCAAATGTAAACAATAATTATGAAGTAATAAATACGAGTAAAATAAACAATAAAAAATAAGGAATAAATAAAAAAAATAAGGCAAACTGATTCAGAGTATCATAACAATCCTTAACTGGACTAAGTGTGCCTTGGTAGCTCCTTTCTACCTACCTACTTATACCTAAGTTAAAAAAAAAGAAAAAAAATAAATCAAAATTATGAAATTGGTATTTTTACAATTGAATTAAAGTACCTTTCAAATTTTATAATGTAACCATGCAAGAAATAAAATAAAAAACAACAGAAATTATCAAATTTAATATTCACAAACGATTAATCAAATTTTGAATCATCTTTGCAACTAAATAAATACATTAATAAAAATAATATTATGTTTGGAGTAAATAATAAATAAAATAAAATTTTCAAGGTCATTTTTGAAAGTTCAAATTTCAAAAGAATAACAAATTTAAAATAACATGTGAAGGTTAACTAAAAAATTTCTATGCATTATTATTTAAATATCAGCAATTTTCACCTGTGCAATATGAATTTTTAAAAATAGCAAAACTAACAGCTTAGCTTGTCTTTTTTTTTATTGGCTAAATATCGAACAAATTCCAAATGATAAATGTCAATATTTGACATTTGCTGCTGTTATGTTTATCTTTTAACTTTCTCGTATTTATAATATAAGTAAAGTATTGTAATCGCAAAAAAAAATTTCACATAAAGATTTTGATAAAATTTAGGGTTTTGTATTTTCAGGGAATCGAAAAAGATTATTTTTGGAAACATGTGTGCGTGTTTGTGTGTGTACAATATATGTAATTCGGGAGCACTTTAATTCAAATAAATTTGTTTTCGTAGCAATGTATGTTTTGCATCATATTCTGACATATCTTACAGTGCTTAAGTCGCCGAATTTTCAATCGTTAGTTCTCGGGTTCAAATCCGGATTATATAAAATACATAGTAGGATTTTATATCGTAACTAGTGTATTAATTTAAAAAAAGTAATTAATAAATGAATAATTATTGTGTAAGATAATTAATGGCGCACAAATAAATTATTTGCATTTTCATAATGTTGTACAATAGTTACGGTCGAATAATCAACAGCTTAGTGAAAATAATAGTTCTATAATAAATAATAGAAATAAATAATAATAAATAATATAATAAATGACTTAGGGGATGCCCGGTGATCCTTATATAGCAATGAATGGAACAAAGACAACAATTGTTAGTTTGGGAAGACTGGAAAAGAGAATTTCCATGTCATTTAAGGAAAATACGAGATGTAGAAAAAGAAGTTTAGATAAATGAAAATCGGCATATTTGAGTCGAAAACTAAGTAAAGTAAAAAAATATGATATCGTAACCGAAAATATAACATTTTAAATTGCAGTTCCATTTATAAAAATTAAATTTTGCAGTTTATAATTTATTTATCACACTGCTAAGTTATGGCTAAACATTAAAATATATGTGAAAGTCAAGGGATTGAAACACCTAAGACTATTTTTAATGTGATGACATTTATTCAATGGAAAAAAAAATGGAAAAAAAATGGAAAATCACTTGTGATGACATTTATTCAATGACGTTTATTTAATGGAAAAAAATGGAAAGTTAAAGACTCGCAATAGACCAGAACAGTTACTTCTAACTGAAAATAATAAATAAAACATGTCTGTTAAAAAGTTTACCTAATTGGTTTTATATCAAGAACAAATATTCGACAAAAACGTAACCAAGATGTCAGTTTGTAAATAATTTTTTATTTGGTTTTTTTTTTTTATAAGCCAGAAAAAAAATTGAATAATCTTTAATATTATAATTCTTTTGTATTTTCATTTGATATTTTTAAAAAGGTTCTTAGGTAAATAAAATTTATTTTATTTGTTTCAATGAGTTTTAATGTGAGTCATAGTAAAAATCGCCAAATTAGATGAGATATTTATTTTATTCTTTTCATTATTATTTATCTTTCGTGCAATCCAGAGAATAGAATAAAATAAGAAAATAACAATAAATTGGTTCTAAAGAAGTTTCAAGGTAGTCCTTGATAAAATTTTTCTAAGAAAATAAATTTACTAAGATAGGCTATGCTAAAATAAGCTTTACTAAGATATACTAGTGATAATTTTAAAATAGTTGAGCGTGTGATGATAATCACATTTTTGTACATTTAAGTGAGATCTTCCAAAGTCAATGAGAAATCCTATATAATATAATGAATACCTATAGTACTTCTTGCTTTAAGAGTTAAGTGTTTTCATAGTAATGAAAGAAAAGAGAAAGAAAAACAAAATGGTGAAAATATTGATTGCAAACTTTTTGCAGAAGAAGTAGTGAGAAAAATATTTCGAACATATTACAAAAGAGTATTTCAGAGTCAATATTATCTTAGAAAATGGTTAACACGCATATGAATTCTTAAAACATTGTCATCAGGAAGACGATCCACCAGAAGTTTTATTAGAAGAATAAATAGAGGTCTTTTATTATTAAATACTACTTAGGTCGTTACAAGGTCTTGCAATTACTGTTGCAGGAAAAATTAGAAAAGGATTTAATAAAAAATTGTGGTGACTTATATTCCGAATTATATTCCGAATAACTACAAAAAAAAATGCGTTTCTTGTTTAGAATGATAGAAAATCGGTGTATATTTTAAGTGGTAAATGTAACAAGCTATCTAATGGTCTATGTAATAGAAACATGGATTTATAGAAGAAAAGGAAGAATAAGACTTTAATTTTTAGTACGAGTATAATAAGGATCTCTAAGAAGTCTAAAAGAAAATCGAAAACTGTTGGTCACATATTTTTAACACAGATTTATTAGCTTCATTCTGTCCGTCCTTTTGTCTGTTTACAAAACTTCTACAATATTTAAGGTGGAACACTGAATTTTAAACCGGTAGGTCTTATTAAAACATTAATATTAAGGGAGTCATGGCAGAGATACAGCCGCTCAAAGTTAATACAAAAACGTCAATCGATACTGAGTTGTTTTGTTTTTTATTATTTTACTAAGTAGCTGCAGTTATTAGGATGAAATGAAGATGAGACAAATGAAGAAAAAGAGAGATGGAAGTGAAAGGTTTAATGAATCTATTAAAAGTCATTCGGAAAACAGCAAAAATCTGAAATCTTGGAAGGAGTCAATTTTTTAGAATACATTCAATGGTGGTATGTATTTCACATATTTGTAGTTCTGATAACGAATTAGTATAAACAGTTCCATACCACTTTGGTAGTTCCACATAGTAGGATTGAATATTTGAATACTTAGCAACTGTTGTTCAATATCTGTAAATGAGCAAATATATAAAAAAATGAGAAGGTGCTTCGATTTTACGACAGATATTCAGCAAAGCGAGAATTCTGTTAGGATATTGCTAAAAGAATCGGGGTGAACTGGAATGTCAAAACAAAAACAAAAAAACAATTGTACGTGAGGGAAGCCGTACATACTTATATGTATTAAAAACCAATTAATACCTTTTTCCGTCTATGACACAGAAAATTTTTTGTTTAATTTAAGATTAGCGTCTTCCAAAAGATGTCTACAATCAAAGTTAACGGCATCTTTCTAAATAACATTTGTTACGCAGATGACACGTTATGCAGATGACATGTAAGGAGATAGTATAACAAACTTGCAGTATATAATATATAAAGTAAACAGTTATAGTCAAAACTTTGGTCTAAAAATTAACATAAAAAAAACAAAGCTTATGATCGTAACCTTGGATGATCAAGATCAAGAAAATAAATATCGTAAGGAAATTGTTAAAACGAAGCAAGTATAAAATCATACCTTGCAACCGAAATATCAACATGAGCTTGTGCTTACGAGTCTTTAAATACTATATTTGGTCTATTCTATTATGCAGCTTAGAATCATGGACGGTAAAAACTTCTCATATGAACTTAAGAGAAGCTTTAGAAATGTGGGTTTATATAAAAATGTAAAAGATCTCATGGGTAGACCATATTTTAAATACACTCCCTCAAGTCGTCAAACGAAGAAAACTGCATATTTTAGTCATTTGATACGGAACAATAAATATGAGTTCTGTTAGTTCAAGAGGAGTTGGCAGAAAGCCCTTGTCATGGTAAAGAAATATTCGAAATTGGACAGGTATAAATTTAATAGATGATCTTATTCACTTAGCCATAGTCATCGTAAACTATTCGACAATATCATTTCAAGAATTTAAATTCAATAAAATGTTACGGAACTTGGATCATAGCAACTGTGAGAGAGAGAGAGAGAAAGAGATAAAACATCTAAAAAATTTTATGTAATTTTAGTTTCAAAATTAAAAAATTTTATTTTCGAAAATTAGTGCCTGCTTTTTTTATAAAAAACTATTCATTTTTAAATTTCGCAAGCCGTATAGCTTATGTTATTACGATTTTTATTTTTTTTTTTTTTTTGTTAATCTTATATAACACATAGAATGAGCTAGGGAATCGTTACTGCTTTTCCTTCTCGAGTCTGGCTATTATATAATTATATGCATCTTTTAACGTTTTCGAAATAATGCAATATCAAATTTCTTTCAATTTCATTAAAAACTGCAAAATTCGAATAGAATTTTTCGTCTGAGATAATCAAAACTTGATTGAAAGTTTTCATTCTAACATTCTAACCCATATTGAGAGCTAATATTATATTCCTTAAAAAAAAAAAAATACTTAATTTAAAAAATAAAAAACAATCAAAAAAAAAAAAAATAATTGTTTTAATAATTAATTTCCATATAATAAATAAGATGTAAAAGAATAATTAAAGCTTTTGTTGTTAATAATCTGATATTTTATCTTATATAAAAAATATTATATGGTAATTGTTACAGTTTTTCTATTTACTTTTTTTGTTTTTTGTTTTTGAATTTCTCATACATATTATAATTAATTTTTCTTCTAATAAACTTCAAAAACCATTAAGCAAAAAGTAAACAAAAAAAAAAAAATTTTTTTTTTCCTCAGGACTTAATTTACAAAAAAAAAAACCAAACCAAAAAAATAACAAAAACAAGAAAAAAAAATTTAAATAATAAATAGATGAACATATAAAGTACTTAATATTAACATACACACGTACACACATATATGTATAAAAAAAATAAAAAATAAATAAATAAATGTAATACAATATGTTTCTTTAAAGATAAACTATTAATTAACCTTCTCCCACATATTATCTATTTTTCTCTTTCTTACTTATTAAATGTATATATGTATATATATATATATTACATATTTGTATACATGTTTTTTTAAAAAAAAAAAGAAAAGTAAAATATTAAAAAAACAGAAAATTTTTTTAATAATTCCCTTTAACCTTATATTATGTGTACATATATAATATACATGCATATATAAATGTTTATATGTTTTTTTGTACGTATATATGTGTATGCATATATGCATTAATAATTTCAAGTTTAATATTAGAAAGTATTATTTTTTTTTTTTTTTACATTCTCTTTATATGTTCACATATTATATATTATAATGTATATTAACTGTTTATAGTTACAGGTTCCACCAATCCACCCATTTTCTATACTATAAATGCGCATATTATAGTATTAGACATATTCTAGTATATATGTATATACATATATTTGTACATATTTGTACATAAACAAGTACTTAGAAATACTATTTTACACTCAGTTCACCTCGTTTATAACAAATTGTTATTGTTGTTTTTGTTTTGAATCTTCATTTTAGAAGAACGCGAATCCTTATTTTTTGTTTCCTTTTTTTTCTAATTTTTCTTTTTTTTTTTTTTATATTCTAATACATGAAATCATATAATAATTTTTCATCCTTTTTTTTTGTTTTTTTTTTTTTAATTCCAGATTTTTCTTTCTTCTCTGTTACTTAAATTTTTTTTTTTAAAGTTCGCGGAATATCAAAAAAAAAAAAATTAAAAAATAAAACTGAAAAATAATCGGGAGAAAAATTTTTTTTTCTTGTTATGTACAGATGTAGGTAATATGAAAATAAATTTTAATAGAAAGGGGCATGGGGCAAACAAAGAATAAAATAAAAAAAAAAAAAAAACAGAAAAAAGAAAACAGGAATTTTTTTTTATTTTTGCTCTTCATATAATCATTTCATTTTTCTATACCGTTATGGAGTGCGACTATAAAGAAAATTATCCTTAGTTTTTTATATTCTTTATTTTTTTTTTCCTTCCAGCCTCTCAACTTCTCTTCTTTATCTTATTAAGAGGTTTAAAGAGTATAGCGGAGTGATGAAGTATAGATTCTTTAACAAAAAAAAACGAGTTTGTTTTTCCTTTTGTTAAAAATATTTTTCTCTATATTTGGTTTTTTACATTGGAAATAACAAAAGGGAGGTACTTAATCGCAAGGTAATTTTCTTTCATTTTGAGTTATTTTTGATATATTCAGTATGTAAATTGTAGTTATCTAAAATTATTTTCGGATCTTGGTTGAAATAACTTAAGATGACATTTGTTTTGAATAATATAATCGCTATGACACTTACTTTTTTTCCAGCTTAATCTTAAACTTTATTTGCATGAAATCTAAGAAAAGTATGACAGAGACAGATATATATTATTTAAGTTTTCGCGCAATATCACACTTACGTCAAAATAATAAAGAAAAAATATTTGAATTGTTTATTTTTCATTTCATATTTTTAGTTATAACTTAAAAATTATTTTTTTAATTAAAATAAAGTTTCTAAAAACTTAAGTTCATGAAAAAGTACACGAATTGAATATGCAATTCATATATCTAACTCTTTCACACTTATGCAGAATTTTCATATGATTTTCTGTTTCTTTTACTCAATTCTAAAAAGTTTAAAATTAAGCTGAAAAAAAAAGTAAGTGTCATATACCACAATTAAATATTTTCTGTTTTTTTTTTTTTCTGAAGGTAGGTTAGAATCATCGAAAGAAGTTGAAGAGGAGCGATACGAGAATTATACCTTTATCAAAATGTAGGATATTAACCCACTAAACACCATCTCCCTTTTTGACCAACCAATAGATTATGGGAGCTTTAGTACTATTGTACTGTTTGGAGCAAGGGAAGATTCTGCCATAGAGTAAAAATTGGTTTAAGATTTGCAGGAATGTAATGAACGAGATAGGGTTGATATTCTTAAAGCTATGTAAATTAAAACTGTAATTATTACCTGTTTTTGAAGTACTGTTCTACAAGACATCTTATACAAATTGGTTTGTGTCTCTAATGCGATTATTAAAAAAATGTCAATTTAAATTTTATACTTTCTGATGAATTTTCAATTTTTTTTCTTTTGTATTGTAAGCTGTGCATGCCTCAATGCAATAAAATGTTGTTAAGGTGAAATTATTCTTTAGTGTACAAGCATTTGTACTATTTTTTTTTTTTTTGTGTTCAAGTTCGCTATTCATTTTTTCATCTAAATATCTTTTTCTAACTCTAAAATTATTAAAAAAAAAAAACAAAGAAAAAGGAAAATAAAGTAAATAATAAGAAAACAAATTTAAAAAAAAAAGGAGATGAAAGAAAAAAAATATATAGAAAACTAAAAAAAAAAATTTTCCTTGATTTTTTTTTTTTTTATTTTATCCTTTTTTCTTTTCTTTTTATTTTTTTTTCTCAAAGAAAACAGCCTGATTACTACTACTTTTATTGCCCGTGTGGTAGATTCATTTTTAATTTTTTTTTTTATTTCACCATATTTAGTTACCGTTACATAAAATAAAAAAAAAAAATATATATATTACATACATCATATTATGTATAATACATACGCGAAAAAAAATTAAAAAAAAAAAAATCAAAATGAAGGTTAATATTGTAGTTGACATTTCTAATGTTTTTCTTTTTATATGCCATTTTTTAAATGGTAATTTAAATTACAGATCAAAATATATTACAAATTACATATATCGTATAATTTAAAAATTTAAAAAAAGTTAAGTATCCTGTTTCAAATAATATCTTCACTGTATTTTAAATAATTTTTAATGTGTTGATTTATACTTGTGATAGATAATGCATCTATAAATAAAACAAAAAAAAAACAAAATAATAATAATAAATAGACAATGTCCGGTTTTTTTTTTTTTTGTTTTTATACCCCTAAGGGGTTAAAAAGGTTTAAAGAATTGAAATATATTGAATGCAATTTCTATTCTACTCTGATAGACAATAAAATTGTCCCATTTTAGAATGTCCTTTTTTAAAAAAAAATTTTTTGTTTTTTGTTTTGTTTGAAATGGTAAGAGGATAGGTTTGAAAGGTTATCCTAGAAAATAAAAAGGGTATATGTATTAAAATGGTAATAAGTATTTTAAATCGATTTTAAAATTTAATTGTTGGGCCATCTTGATTTGTATTTTTGTTGAATTGTAATGATACAAGAGGGTAAATTTTCAATAAGGGGTTAATTTTTTTATATATTTTGTGTTGAACAGTGAATAAAATCTAGTTAAAAAAGGATTGTTTTGTTGATATATGAACTTTAGTCAAAGTTCAAAATCATTTATGGTGGAATTTTATGATTTGCAAGTAAATTTCGGGTTAATAAGAGTTCAATGCAATGCAGAATGCAGAATTTAAAATGGAAGAAAAAATATATTAAATATTTTTGAATTTGTAATTAGTTTTTTTTTTTTTTTGGAAAACAATTTTTAAGGTTATGAAAAGGTTAAATAAAATTTTGAAGGTTAGAGGAATTATTTATGTAAGCGTGTTTAAAAATTATACCTATAGTATGACATAATAACGTTCACTGAAACCTTTAAAATAAATTAATTGTAAAGTTATAAAATAAAATTATTCTGTAAATATTTATATATAAGTAATTGAATATATTATTCACATTTGTTGCCAAAAGTTTTTTTTTTTGATTTTTGAGCTAAAAATTATTCTTCTTTAAAAAATTAACATCTTGTACTGAGTAAAAAATTATCATCATCATCATGAACGGATATGATAGCTCGCGGTGGGCTTGAACCTATTTCACAACTCGTCTCTAGAATATTCTGCCTCTTGCGTTAATCTTTCAGTTTTGTACATTTAGGGTTAGAAGATCTTTTTTCAGAGTATCTAACGATCTCAGAAGGGGTCTTACTTACGGACGGCATTGAAGTATTTGTTTCTGTTATCGTGCCTTTTCCATAATCATTACGTGCCAAGCCTAGTAATGGGTTGCATTTTGTAGTAGCTAACTAGATATTTCCCCTGGAATATACAGTCTAGCTCTTTATTGGATCTTTGAATATATTCTCCAGTCTCGGTTAATTTACGACTGTAGATTTTTCTCAGCATTTTGCTTCTAAAGATTCATAAGTTTTTTCTTCTGTGACTATAGCTGCTCAAACTTCGCAATCGAAAATTTTGTTGGATGGTTGTTTTTGTACATTGTTGGTTGGTTGGTTGTGTACAAAACAAGCATAATGGTTGTTTTAAGCTTATGCTTGTTTTGTACATAATGAGCTTGAATTATCTGGGTAGTAATCTTGATTTAGATAGTTTGAGATGCTCGTTGTAAAATTTGTTTGCAGCTATTATTCTACACAATTATTTGCATTCACAAAATATATGTTATATAATATCTGTATTGTATTTTAAATCTTAATTGGAAAAAATAAATTTTTGCATTTTTCTGCTTTTTTAGTAAATATAGGTAAATATAGTGCTTTAAGGCAGAATATTTAAAAATTGAGATCTATACTATTTAAAATAAGGATTTAATATAAAGATTTTAGCAGAACGAATCTAAAGTAAAGAATGAAAAAGCTACAGTGACAAAATGCAATGCACCACAACTATAAAATATCTTATAGATTCTTTTATTAATAAAAAAAAAATTACTTATAAATCAAAATAATATTTACTTATAAATCATATTATGAGCCTCACTAAAATAATAATTAACACTAATAAAATTTTCAAAATTTTTAAAATAAATTAATTGATTTAAGTTTAATAAGTTATTAATTTTTTTAAAGTTAATTCTTTTCTTTTATTTTACCATGTCATCATTATTTTACCATTACCATTATGTCAACAATTTTGAATAATCATTTTTAAATAAAATAAATACATAGTGTTACCAAATAACGTATACATTCTAGAATTAATACATTTTTATATTATTGTCTTTTACTGCAATATTGTACATAATTCCAACAGGCAAAGGAACAAACAATCCACAGAAAACTACAGAAATTTATTTTCTCCTAATAAGGAGCATATAGGAATATCCACTAAATAATTTATTATTCATATTTTTAAATTATAATTATTCATATTTAACTAGGTTTCTGTTTCTGAAATCATTAGTTCCGTTCTAAGCCGTTTATTACTCGGCTGTAGCTGTTATACAAGATGATTAAACATAAATAAACATTTTTATTTGTGCGCCATCTTTTATCTTATACAAGAATCATTTAGTTTTTTTTTTTTTTATTTTATTATTAATTAAATTTTTATTATAAGAAAAATTTATATATAATTCTTTTTACAAATTACATGACCCAGACGCGGATTCGAATAGAAAAAAAAAATTCTAAAAATGGAAACCACCTGCCTTTCGAATGAAAATCAGTTGTATTAACCACTATAACACTGCATTGACTATACATCAGTATTAATAGTGATTTATAAATACCAATTAAAATATTCCGTACATCTTATTTAAAATTAATTTTTATTTTTTAAATATCAATTCTTTGTCTGCAATGCTCGTCACCTGATAATTTTCTAAAATTTCAACATAATACTAAAATGTACTCTACATAAAAATATTAATTTGTAATTAACTATAATTTTCAATAATAGATTATGTAGTGCTAATAAACAAATTATTTTACTTTAGTTCAAACTACATATTTACTATCATCCCTTTACTATTCACTATTCACTACTTATTTAATATTTAATTATTTCTAAAAAAAAAAAAAAGAAAAAACAAAAAAAAAACAAAAAATATTAACAAAAAAAAAAAAAAATCAATTGTCTAAAACTGCTCTCTGTTCATTTTCTAAATTCACTTTCAATTATAAAATATGTATATATATATATATATATATATGTTATATATAATTTGTATTTTTTTTTTTCATTTTTTAAGGATACATGTAGTGAATCCTGGATAAAAAAAAATGATTCAAAGAGAGAAAAAAAAAAAATTATTTTTTTTTTTTTCTAAGGTAGTTAAAAGGGATGATTCCTGAGGGGGTTTTTGTTAAAAAAAAAAATTATATGTAGTAAAAAATAAAAATTTATAATAAGAACAAAAAAAAAAGGAAAACTTGAAAAAAAAAGATGTATAGAAAAATAATGTAATATTTGAAATTAGTGGGAGGCTGTGTTGCTTAGCAGGCTGATAAAGTAGAACAGAACAGAACAGAACAGAGCAAAATATAAAGCAACAGCAAAATGTTGTAGTTTTGTTTTCTGCTCTTTACTTTTGCTTCCAATTTTTTATGTATATATATATATTTTTTTTTTCTTTTGTTAAAAAAAATCTAAACTTTTTAGTGGTGGTTGTTTTTTTTTTTTGCTTTTCTTTTTCTTTTTTTTTGCTATACCGAGTAAACAGCAAAGTTGAAAAAAAAATGTAAAAGTATCCTGATAATGTATAGAAGTGAAATAGTAGAATGCGGTGAAAATAAAGCTTCCCCGTGAATTTTATTTTTTATTTTTGCTTTTTTTTCTCAATTTAAAAAAAAAAAATTTTTTTTTTTATTTTTGAAAAAAAAAAAAAACCAAAAAATAAAAAAATAAATGAGAATTTTTTTTTTAAATGAAAACTTAAAGGAAAAAATTGTACCATACATAATGGAATGAGGTGAATTAAGAGTTGTATATGATAGAAATTGAGTATAGAATAAAAAGGTTAGTGACGGTGAAGGGTGGCAGTAAGATTAGAGGTTTTAGTTTAAAAAACAAAAAAAAAAAAAATAAAAACCAAAATAATAACAATCAGAAAAATCAAAAAAAAAAAAATAAAAATTGATGGTGTGTTATATTAGTTGTTGGTAGATTATAAGTGCTCTATATTCCGTTATATAATGTGTATTTACTATTCGAATGTAATGAAAAACTCATATTAAATAAAAAAAAAAAAAAACAAAAGGAAAAAAATAAAATAAAAAAAAAGGGTGGATTAGACAAAAATAAAAAGTTGTACAAAAATGAAAAAAAAAATTTTTTTTTTTAAAGTACAAACAAAACCGAAAAAAAAAATAAGCAGGAATAAAAAATATGGTGGATTAAACATTAGTTGTTGTTGTACTTACTGCTGCTGCTGCTGTTGCTGTTGCCTTTACTGTTGTTATGTTCTTTTGTTGTTTTTTTTTTTTTTTTTTTTGATGTAGTTTTTTTTTTTTTATTTATTCTTTATGTTTAGTTATGTTATATATTATGATATATAGATATATGTATATATAAATATAAATTAAATATATATTATATTTTAGATGTACACGGAGATAAAAAAAAAAAAGGGGGTACTATTATTGTGCAGGTGGAGAGCCCTTAATCTATATATACACACAAACATATGTACCTACATACATTTTAGAGAGGAAAAAAAAAAAAATCATAATAATAATAATTCTAGTATAGTAGAGAAAAAAAAAAAATTTATATTGTAATAAAAAACTGTAAAAAAATCTTTTTTTTTTTTTTGTTTTTTTTTTTTTCTAGATAAACATATTATGTATATACCTATACGTGTACACGTATGTAATAATAATATGAGAAAAAAGGTTAGAGGATTGAGAGAGGTTCAAGTACCATAAAGTAGTAAGTAACTAAGTAAGTAAAGTAAAGTGGTACATATACGATTATATTTTTTTTTTATGTGTATTAATATGTATATAGTTTAATATTATATTTACATATATGTATATATATATATATAAACATATATATAAATATAGAATATAATGTACTATACATAATACTTGACATAAGCTTTGCGTATTAAATGTAATATGTAGATTAGAAACAAAAAAAAAAAGAAAAAAATAAACAAAAAAACATTTTTTTTTAATGTTTGTTATTTTCTATTAAAAAAAAAAGAAAAAGGAAATAATACGGGTGATAGAGGAAGAAAGGGGTAGAGGGGTAGGACCTTGGGTTGCAAAACGCGCGAAAGTACTTTTTATTTTTTAATGTGTAAAATATTTTTTTTTCATAATTTTTTTCCTTTTGTAAATAAGTATATATAGTTTGTTGTTGCCGATACCGATGTTGCTTTGCTGCTGCTTTTTTTTTTCAATTTCTTTTGTTGTTGTTACTCTTGTTTTAGATAACAAATGTAGTGGTTTTTTTTTATGAAAAGTTTACTTTTACTTTTGGTGTTTTTTTTTTTTTTTGAAAAATTACAAGGTTTTTTTTTCTCTTTACAGTTTTTTAATGATTTGTTTTTTTATTTTAATGATTTTCTTTTTTTTCTAAATTTTTTTGATATGTACATATTTATAATATACATTTTTTTTTTGTTTTTGATATATATATAACTTTATTTTACATATATGTAAATTTTAATTTTTTATTTTCTTGAGTATGATGTGTGTAATGGTTAATTAGCTTTTTAAAGGTTTTCTTTCCTTTTTTTTCTTTTTTGTTTTTTTTCCTACTCTAATCATTTTGTTTTATTTTGTTTTTTGTTACAGACAGAGTGGTTTCTAAATGTAATGATATAGAACTAGTACTAAATAAAAATAAGTAACTTAAATATATATTATGAATAATTTAAATACATATTTTAATTTTATTATACTTAAAAGGGGATTCAAGATTCTTCATTGTAAATTCTTTGTACTTATTAAAGTTGTTTCTTTCTATGATTTTTTATGGTTCTGCCATCATCATGAATTAACACATATAAACTTTCGATTCAGATATTTCCAAGTGTTATATATGATATTCTCAAGTGTTTTAAAAATAATTTTGGCTATGCTTTCATTTAGGTACATTGTTCAAAGTTTACTAAGAGATACCTTGGATCACGTGATGAAACTCTATATGAGCTCAACTAAGCAATGGGAACACTAAGGGATTAAAAAGTCCCTTTGAAGATTTATGAGACCAACTTATTTTAAAAGCCCTAATAACTACCTTTGTGAAACTAAGATCCCTTACCAAAACTTAAACGAATGCTCAGAAATTTTTGAAACACAATTTAAATATCTTATAACCGTTGAATATCTTATATGTATAATACTATACAAGTATTTAAAAAGGAAATTTTCAGAACTTTCATTTTCAGTAGTTCGTAGCTCTAGGTAGGTGCTACGGCTCTTTAAGTAAGTTCCCTCCATAAATTTTCAAAGAACTTTTTGAAACCTTTAATGTTCTCATTGCTTAGTCAAATTTATAAAGCGTTTCATCACGTGATCTAAGATATCTCTCAGTAAAGTTTAAAAAGGATTCAACAATGTACTTAAAGTGAAGTACAAACTTATATCCTACATTTTTAAAAAGCAAGATAAATCCTCTTATCTGTTGTTTTCTTAAAGTAGGAGATTGACAAAAGAAATTTTTCATTTCACAAATCTGATATATAAGTCTTTTGCATTTACAATTTTTACAGCTAGTAGAGATTCATTTGATGATGGTTCTATCATTTTGTTTATCAATAATCAATGCTACACCTATTAGGGAAATGGATATACATAAGTGGATTTTTCAGAAATCATTGAAAATTAAACTCTACTTCTTCATGCCATCTATATATAAATAATTCTTCATATGAATTTTTGCATTGTTTATCACCCTGTGTATATGCATTATATTATATATAAGTATCGAATGTATAAGTTAAGTTTTGAAATGGATGGGTAAAGTTTAAGTAGGTATGCCTAATGTAACAAAATATAGTATATATTATTTTATATAATATAGTGAACATACAATACATGTATAAGTATAATAATATATTATATATAACAAATGTAAAAAAAACAAAATTAAAAGAAAGAAAAAAAAAAAGAAATTTTAGAGAGCCTGGATATGATGTGACTTTGACATTTTTTAATTAAATATTATTTTACTAAAATAAAAGTAAAAAAAAAAAAAAATATAAATGGATTTGAATATACATATGTATTATAAATTATTATATTATAATGTATATAATATATAAAATGTAATATATTTATTTAGATTTTTATAAACATATGTATATAATATACATATGTAATTAAACAATTACATTAATTTAATAAAACGTATATATGTATTTGTTTTTAAGTTTACATCTTATATATATTTTGATTGATTTAAATGTGGAAAGTTACTTTTTTTTATTTATTTATTAATTTTAATAATTATTTTTAATTTTCTTTTCTTTGAAAATTATTATGTTAACAAAAAAAAAAAAATAAAAGATAAAAACTTTTTAGTTTTAATTTGAAATTTTATCTTAATGTTTTATTTCGTAAATTTTAAAATGTCATAATTTCAAATCAAAATTTTTTCTTGTGACTTTTTGCTAAATTGTTACTTCATTATTTTTTTAACATGAGGAAATGTGTTTTAAGCGATTTTTTGTAACTTAGATTAGCAGAATGATTAGTAAAATTGAATTAATTGTCTTTTTAGTATATAAAAATGTTATCAAATATTTAATTTATCCTTAATATACCTATTATTGGGTCAGTTCAGTTGATTAAAACGTTTTAAAATTAATAAATCTCATAAAGAAATTTGTTACTGAACGGCGGTTTTTTTTTTTCAAGTGCTTAAGTAAATCGCTTTATAAATTTTTCATCATAAAATAATTATGCTTAATTGAGCAGGATCATTTGATTTGATAGAAAATTCTCTTTTTAATTTTTATTTCTAACAAAATTGACAAATAAAAAATTTTGCTGCAAAACGTTCAGTACAACTTTGCAACAGTATGCATTTTAAACGCTTCAATTCATCATTCATTGCAACAAATGGGCCTACTGTTTTACACATATCTCAGATTATTTGAGATCTACATTGAGAATCTATAGTGAGAAAAAGAACCATTCACCATCCTTCCGTCTGCCTCATTTCTGTCTGCCAGTTTTTGTCTATTTAAAAAATGTTTACACCATTTGAGGTAAAGATAATATGAAATTATAAATTTAGATAGATTTAGAAAAAAGACAGAGAAAAAAGTATCAGTTCTAAAACAATTTTTTATGTAGTCTCATCCATTGCAAAACCAAACCAAAGTTAAGAAAAATGCTATACATTATGTATATTCAAATTATTATAGCTCAAGTTCTATTAATACTGGATAGTTTTCCAAAATCTCACATTAAATGCAAGACAATTAACAAAATAATATTGTATTCTAGCTATACATATAAGATTTTTAGACCGCAATCACTTCAAAAGGATCGCGTGACTTACAGTCTTTTGATCGATTTATAGATTATTCAAAGTTAATAAGGATTCAAAATTTTGTAAAGTTCTAATTTAGGATTATAATTTTAAAAAAAAAAAATGAGTATTAATATGAAATTTTACTGACATGTCAAATGCAACTTCTTAAAAAAGTTCTATTACCAATAAACATTAAAAATGAGAACTGATTATTATTTCTAAGTAATGGAGTTAGTATAATACTATAAAGTAAGAATAATATACGACATTATTACAGAAAATTACCAGAAATAAAAAGCTGAATTTCTTAGCTACAGTAAGTTTTTCAAATTTAAAGTTTTCTTTATGATGAGGGAAAGTAGAAATTTTCTTTTTCAACTTTTTGAGGAAGGAATAAAAGCGTCTGAGAATTTTTCTACGTCAAAATTTTTGTTTTTAGGGAAACATATTAGCACAATGTAAGTAATATATTTTTTTCCTTTGTTACTTCTCTTAGAAGCATAGAATGTTTACTAGATGTCTGCGTGTCCGTAGATCCTTGATGGTTAATGCACTTATCAATATATTCTATATATATATTAGGTTCCTTAGACACTTAGACTTAGTTAATGAATACCTGTAGTTTCTGTGTGATGATGTTTATGACCAACCAAATTTCACCTCACCTATATGTTAAGGTTGTCGCTATGCACTGAATCCTCTCAATTTTCTTCCTTTGAATATTTTTCAATTAATTTATATTGAATGCAAGTAACCGAATATTTCACTGGCCTTATTGATTCTGTTACATAGCGGTATTTATGTTACAGGTTTTGTTTATTAGAAAATACAATCAAAGTAGTGGAAGTTTTCTAAATGTTATAGTTGTGTATTGTTTATCGCCAGATGACGTAAACTATTGACGATAATAGTAATTGCGCTTTCGTCTTCCTGATGTTCATTTCAAAGGTCACAATTTTTTCCAATGTGATTAGTTGTTTTCTTTTAGCTTGCATGTTAATTGTATCAAGATTAATTGAGTCAAGAACTTTTTGTTGTCTGATGTCATGTCTATCTGATCTCTTCCATGATTTCATATAGCACTACTTTGAAAAGGATTAGTGATTGCTGGATAAGTAACTTTACTATGGGCTAATTCATAAGGTGAAATTCGTTTTCAAAAAATATGATATTTAGGAAATGGGTTAACACCCTTGCAATGATGGAAGTTAATGATGGTTTATAAACTGTATTAGGTCGTTCATGAACTTGTATGGGGTAGCACTTTTTTAGCATTTTGAATCTTATGGATTTCTTAAAATTAATTTGAAAATTTACAATAAAAATAACTTTAAATATAAAATTTATTATTTGTTTTAAAAGAATGTGCCTATGTTTTATAATTCTAGTTACAATAAGACGAAGGAAAGAAATTTAATGTAATATTATTAAAAAAATATGTACATATCTATATAATTAATGACTAGCTTCACATTTATTACCGTGTAGGAAATAATGTGTAGATAAAATTTTTGTATAGGGTCACAACTGTGGGATCAACAATTTTGGAGCTGTAAAGTTGTTGTAAATTTAATTTAATTAATCTCATATCCAATGTCTTACTGAGTCCTCTGGAATAATTTATAGAATAATAATAAAGAATAATAATGTTTATTTAAATTTTTTTCAAAAAAGTGCTTTTGAATCTTTCTACGTTCTTCAAAGTTGAAAAAATTTAAAAGTTTGATTAGAAAAATAGAATTAGAAAAGTAGTTTGAAAAAGAAGGAAGGAAGGCGGATTTGAATCTTTCAACATCTAAAAAACATTCTCTTTTATCAAAAATTAAAATATTTCCCATTTTTTAACTTTTTCAAAACGTTTTAGAGCAAAAAACTAATTATACATATTTAAATATTTTATAATAAATGCTTTAATCTTGCTTATAACAGAAGTTATGGGTATTTTTATAAAAACAAAAAAAAAAAAAATTCATCAAATTTCCATTAAGAACTCATAGCTCCAAAATTGTTAAACACACAATTGTGTCCCTATACAAATGTTTTTTCTACATGTTATTCCATACCCGGTGATATTTTTGAAGGTACTCGTTAATGAATCACCCTGTATATAAACTTCCTCTCTGTTAAATATTATATGGATATTCACCCAAATTTTTAAAAATTTTTAAACATTTTAAACATGCATTAAAAAAATAAAGAAAATCTTGTTATAAATGCATTTAAAAAATTATGCAATAATATTTCAAAATTTAACCCCATTATACCTACAAACATTTAATAAATAGTAAAAGATAATCAAAACAGAAGGGTAAAAATTTGATTTTATATATTTTATTGTCATTATATATTCCGTATATCCTTTCATTTTATTTTTTATTTTTTTGTATATATATGTAGGTAGTTTCTTAAATTTTATTTAAAATTTTATATCTAATATCCTTGCTTAAAGCATTCGATTGTTATATATATATGCATGTATGTATATATATACGTGTATATATATATATTGTCATTTATCATTTTATCATATATTTAATCTTAATATTTCAATATTATAATAATATGTGAATATATTTTAATTAGGTAAACACAGAAATCCATCATTATCTTTTTAGAATTTTAAAATTTTATCCCTTCAAAAACTATCTTTAAAATTTATTTTTTCTTTTTTTGGGTTATTCCTATTATATTAAATTATAAAAAGAAAAATAAAAATTTTATTTTTTTTTTGCCTTTAAATAAATTTTTCTCACTCCTTTCCAATCATCAAACAATATTTACTTCAATGTTGACTCTTTACTTTTTATCACAAATGCAAAATAAAATCACCATCAAAATTGAATTGTTGAATGAAATTTACCATAGAAAAAAGTTTTTTTTTTTTTAAAGAACTCCGTTTGTTCTTTTACTTTAAAATCATTTAATACAACTCTTCAAAAAAAAAAGAAAAAAATAAAGAAAAAACGTAAAAGGAAATAATCAATTCAATTTTTACATTCCATGTATTCTTAACTTATACATTTTTTTTTTTTGTTTTTTGCCGAGTGAAAGTATCTAGAGAATACTGCCAGTACAAAAGAAAAATTCAAATTTTCTTAAAGTTAAAAGATAAAAACACCAAAAACTGAATCAACCAACAATAAGACAATTTATTTCGAAAAATATATATATATATATATATATATATATGATATATGTACAAAAAATACACAACAAATCTTTAAATCAAAATATTCAAATTTTTTCGTTTGTTGGTTTTTTTTTTGTTTTTTTTTTTTAGTCAAGTAAGTCTTATAATGATTTCAGGACCTTTTGTATTTCGATTTTTTGTTGTTATTTTTGTTTTTTTTTTTGTAACCCAATTTTTTTTTTTTTATTTTGTGCTCTTTTCCTCTCATTGTCCATAATATCATTTTTACTTATCCAAAAAAAAAAAAAAAAAACAAAAAACGAAAATACCATAAACTTGAAATATTTTGTAAATTTCACACTTATACATTTGTACATATATAAAATGTGTTGCACGTACACGTAAGAATACTTAAAATATATATATATATATATAAAGTTATATAAGAATTGTTGTCTTTTTTTTCCTTCAAATAAATCTTGATATACATATAATAATATTTATTTTGTTAAAATGTTGAATGGATGTCTCTATATTAACCCGATGATAATATTGATGATGTGGTCACATGGTCGACTGTCACAACAAACACAATGGAAATATCAAGTAAAAAAAACAAAAAAAAAAAAAAAAAAAACAAAAATAAAAAAAAAAAAAGTCTACGTCCTTACACTTCATTCAATTTTTGAAATGTCCTTGTGATACTTTCTCTTTTGTTTTCTTTTTACATATATATATATGTATATTTATTTTACATTTTCCATTTCTCCAAAATATAAAATTTTATCCATCATTTCTTCATTTTCATTTTCTTATGATTTGTTTTTGTTTTTTTTTTTTTTCTTGGGCTTCTCCTTCATCATGATTATAATGATGATTATATTTGTCGTTTTTTTGTTTTTTCTTTTTTGTTGCCGATTGTTGTTTTGACGTTATTGGGTAGACGTCGTTACTGTAAAATGATGTTATGTTTGAATAACGTATATGTTGTCGTAGTCATAGAGGCAGTCATCTAATTTGTTTTTTGTTTTTTTTGTTTTTTTTTTGACAGACCAGAATAAAAATTAAGAATAACAATAAATAAATATAAACACCAAGGATATTTTATTAATTCAATAAACGTATATGAAAAAGAAAAAAAAAGACAAAAAAAAAAAGAAAAGAAATCTAGTAGAATAAATCTAGTTGAATTCTTTTTGTTTTATTCAAAAGGACAGATTGAGATATTTCTTAAATTATTTTAAATAAAATTTTCTTTTGTTTTTTTTTTTTTTTCTGTTTAATTGAATTGTTTCTCATTTACATTTTAACACTATATTGTAATAATAATATATTCATATGAAATAAATGAAATGTGAATAAAAGTAATTGAAATATTGATCCTTTTATATATTTTTCAACTATAATTTTTAAATTTATGAACATTGAATTTATTAAAATATGGAATTTATTAAGTGCAATTAAAGATTTCTCAGAATGAGAAATGATGCATTTTGTTAATGTGAAGGTGTAGGCTCTCTTATATCACTCAAAAAGGTTGATTATAAGTAACATGTCTTGACACGGTTATAAAAAGTATATTCATAACCTAGTAGAAATATTTTACAATCGAATACCATATGGTCATGATAATAGACAAAAAATAAGGAAATATGTAAAACGAAGAGTTTGAGAGACACTTCCTTCAACTTTAAAGCAATCCTATGCATTTTAAAAAAGTTTTTACAGTCACCTTTAAATAATTTCTGTAGGTGCCAAAAACTTTGTTATTTCTGTAGGTGTTTTTGTAGTTTCAAACGATTAGAAATGAAAAATCATTTTCTGAGATGACTTATAACTTCTCAAAGATCTTAAGAAAGGAGTCTTACAATTTAAAGTTTCTAGCTTATATAAATTCTAAAATTTTGCAAAATTTCACTTTTATATAACGGTAAATTTCACTCTAAGTATATTCTACATTTATCTTGAAAGCTTAAAAGACATTTTGATTTAAATTCTAACCATTTCGATGTAGAAAATTTTGGAATCGTGTAGACTGTAGCTTCATAACAAGTAGCACTACATCTACCTAAGGATATTTTTTTAATTTTTTTAAAGTAATTTTTATTCATATGAAAAATTCGTGCAATCTTTGTCAACGATTTAATTTCGCAATCTTTTAGTTGTTAATCGATATCCTTAGCCATTTACCTACGTAGGTAGAGTTATATTATAATATCTTAAACATTTTTACAAAAAAATGGAAAATATCTTCTAATAATGATAAATGTAAAAGAATAAGATTAACAAGAATATGTAGGAGAATCTTTTAGTAAAAAAAAAAAATTCAGCGTAATCATTTGGCCTTATCATTTTTTTTTTACAATATCAAATCTTTTAGATTAATTTTTTCCAGAAAATTTTCCTTTTTTTTTTTTACCTGAAATGCTTATATTATATTAAATTTGAAGCTTTCACACTTGCATCCACAAATATATTCATACAGATATCATACAAAACCTAAATAATGTTCAGAAACGTGTTTTTAAAGGAGCAAAAAAAGGGATATTCAAGTATTTAAATATTTTTTTATACAGAGTATCAGCTTTTGTATAAAATCAAAAAGAAAAGAAATTATTAAGAACGTCAAAACAATACTTAAAAATTGTTTACAGAAATCAAATATTTAAATATTTTTGGCAACATTGAAATGTGTAGGAATCTTATTTAATTCGTGACCTTCAACATATGGACAATCTGTGAATGGAAAGAATGAATAAAATTAATTTATAAATAGAATTGACTGGAAATTATATAAAATTAAAAAAAATTATCAAATATAAAAGTTTAGTTCGAAATTTATGTAATAAATATGTAGGTATATAAATTTGCATATAGCTATAGTTTGAAATTAGTCATCTTTCCGATATATATTTTACGTAAGTGTTACCATATTAATTATTCTAAATTTTTAGATATCTATTTAGAAAAAAAAAGTAAGTTAAAAAAACAAAATAATTCTTTGAAATGTTTAATTCGTATTTGTATTTCTAAACAGCCGACTTCTGACCACTAAAATATTGACTGGACCTATAGAGTCATCAAAAAATCACTATATACAAAAGTAGTACCAACATAAGCTGTCTTTTATTGTATGATTGTATGGGGCTTACTTTAGTTCTTTCTTTGTTCACTAACAGTTCATTAGCAATTTAGAAGAGATATTTTCTCCAATTATTTGATCAAAAGGATGCTGTAAGTATGTGTTAAAGATTCATATACCCTAAGAGATAAGTGGGGTTAGTACTGCTTATGCATATAAACTTTTTTATGACTTAAGCCGATCTTTTTATGTTTTGAAAAGTTAAATTGATAAAAAATTATTATTTTGTTTTGTTTTAATTTAAGGATCAAGTTAAGGCAACACTATATAAATAAAATATTACATATTAAAAATATGATTATTTTTATATTAGAGTGAAAACATACATACTTTATAAAAAAAAATTTGTACAAGAATCATAATTTTCTAATCTAAGATTTTGATTTGGAAGTAAAAAAAATTAATAAAAAAAGTGAAAACAGAAACTTACAGTACAACTCCTCCGCATGAATTTCTTCCTTATGCATATATATTTATATACATTTCTTATAATTCTTTATTTTTTATTTTTTTTTGCTTTTGTTATTCTCATATTTAAAGAGTCCTTGAGACATAAAAATATATTTTATATATATATATATATACAACAAATAAGGCGAAAAAAAATTATTATTTTTTTTTAATATACAAATATTATATATGAATAATAATATACCACGTGTGTTTTGTATGCATGTATGTACGCAAGCATACATTTTATTTTTCACATTCAGTAAAATATGAAAATAAATTTTGTTGTTTTTTTTTTTTTTCGGTTTTCTTAAAGTCGCCGGTCACGAATACAAATGATCTTTCATCATTTTTATATTTCTTCTTTTTCTTTATATTTCTTTTTTTTTTTTCCTTATTTTTACTTTTTGTTTTATTTTTCATTTTATTTTATTATTTAATTTTGTTTTCACACCTCCATATGGATGGCAACCTCAATATTATTTTTCAAAATTTTAAAACAAGGACAAGGGCAACACGAAAAAAAAATGTAAAAAAGCAAAAAAAAAAAGCAAAAAAAAAATAAAAACAATGAGAATGAGAAATATATATATAAGTATTACATAATATGTACATAAATTTCAATATATATATCATATGTACATATACATATATAATATTATTATAAAAGGAATAAAAAATCTGCATGTTATAAAAACCGTCAATACAAATCATTATCTTTAACACACTTATTAAAAAAAAAAAAAAAAATTACAAATTAAAAAAAAAAGAACAAATTAAAAGAAAAGGAAAAGTAAAAACAGGACTTAAAAATGAATAAATTAAAAAGAAAACAATATATAGAAGGTTTTCTTTTAAAATTTTTTTTTTTTTTTATTCTATAACATGGGCCGAAAGGAAAATATATTGGATTGAATTGATATTTTCTTTTAATAAATAAGGAAAAAAATTTTTTTTTTTTTTTTTCTGTAATAATTAATGTTTGTAAGTATGTATGTATATACATAATGTACATGGTTATTTTAAAAATTTTCATTTACATTTCCATTTAACTTTTAAGTGTAAGGAAAAAAAGGAATGTAAGTTAATATTGAATTATTTCCATATTTTCCATATAATTTGTACCGTTAAATAATGTAAATTTTAAATATATATATGTATACATATATACGTATATTCTACAATTTAGAATAAAATTAAGTAAAGAAAATTTGACATACAAACACATAAATATATTACTCCTACATTTTCAATAGAATAAAAAAAAAAAAGCAAACACAGACAATAAAAAAAAAAAAAATAAAAGATTTAAATCCTTTGGTCACATTGTTTTTTGTTTTTTTTGTTTTGTTTTTTTTTTTTTGCACCAAGACACTTTCTCTCACTTTCTATATCTCTGTTAATTTTTTGTTTTTGGTTCTGTTATACTTTCTTTTTCTTCAGATTTATATATATATATATATATAATTTTTTTTTTTTTTACTTTTACATATGTTTGTGTATATAATATGTATGTATGCCTGTTGATGATGTCAGATGTGGTATGTTGGATGGTTATTTTTATATTATATTATTATATTTTGGAAAAGCAAAAAAACACGTTTAATGAACAAAATTATTGTTAGTATATATGGTGATGATGGTAATGTTGGGTATGAGCAGTAAAATGGCATAGTAGGTGGTATAGTATAGTGGTTATACAATATGGGCTTTTCTGATTATATATTATACATTTTATATAGGAAAAATTTTCCTTAAAGGATTCATCATTTGAGAAAGTGATGAAAACAAAAGAAAAATGAGAAAAATAACTTTTTTTTGTTTTTTTGTTTTTCCTTCATTCATTTCGTTTCATTCATTTCATTTCATTCATTTTCTTGAATGCTCTAACAAAAAAAAAAAAAAAAAAACTACCGGTGTATTTTTATATTCTTATTATTTTTTTTTTTTTTATTTAAACCAGAAACGATAATAACAATATTGCTATGCTTATTGCATCACTATAAATGCATAATACATATAATATACATACATACAGACATATATATAGTGTATAAAATTTATATAAATTTGTTTGTATGTTTATTTTTAAAATATATATTTTCTTCTGTCCTTTTATCTCTGTACATATACATACATTTATGTACCTATATATATATATATATTTGTATGAATGTGTATTTTTTTTTGTTTTTATATGGTATTGCAATATGTTGAATGTAGGTAAGTTAAAGTAAGAAATAAATATTTGCTATTGCTATATAACTATACATACATATATATATTTATGTATTATTATTAAGTATATTGTTTTTCCTGATGATGTTGGAATGCAATTTTATGAGATGATGATGACGGCAACAAAAACAAAAACTCAGTAAAAGAAAATTGATGAAGAAAACAAAAAAAAAAAATGAGAAAAAAATATAGTTTAGCTTTATTTTTTTTTTTTTTACTTGCACTACTTATTCTTTTTTTTTTTTTTAAGTGGTCCTATGATGATGATAAGGTCGAGAAAAAGAAATGCAAGTTATTTGTTTTTGTTTTTTTCTGTTCCGTTATTTTTCCGTGTTATCGAGTTCACTGTTATTTTATGTCTGTTTTTTTTTTTGTGTTTTTCTTTGATACCATTTTTCATCTTTCATTTGTATTTTGCCAGACAGAATAGAGATAAAAAGGGGTTATAAGAATTAAAATAAGAATAAATGGTTAGTCTATTACCTAGTATAGTACATGCATATGTATATACAAACATATATATATATATTTTCATATATGAAATAACCATAGTTCATAAGAATCTACATATATATACTACTTGTATGTTTGAGTGTGTTTTTTTTTGTGGAAAACTGATGTGAATGCATTTTTCATTGAATGCCGTCGAAAGGGAAATTTTTTTTTATTTTTTTTTTTTTTGTCATAAGAAGAATGTTGTAAGAAAGAGAAAGAAAATATTATTGCATATAAAAAAAAAAAATGAAGTAATAAAGTAAAAAAAAATCAAGATTCAGGAAATCGTCCTTGTCGTTCATTTTTTTATTTTCTTTTGTTTTTCATTTTTGTTTTTCCTCTTTTTTTTTTTTAAATTTAAAAGAACAGAAAAACAAAACATAAATATTGTGGAAAATATATCTACTTAAGTGGGAAAAATTTTCCTTTCATTATGCAATATTTGAAGAAAAATCAAAATGAAAATGAAAAACAGAAAAAACATAGTGTGATAAAATTTAAAGCATTGGATTTCCTCCGGAGTAACAAAATTTTTGGACAGGTATATATAAAAAAAAAAAACAACAAAAAAACAGCAGAAAAATTTAAAATTTTCGTGAAAGAAGAAATTGTAAGGATTTGTTATTTTGTTTTGTCGTCGTTGAAAAATAAAATTGAACTGAAGAAAAATCTTTTTATACACCATTTTCATTTTAATTCACTATTCATCACCGTATTATTAAAATGGTGATGATGTTTATTTTTCTTTTTCTTTGAATATTATTTATTTCTGTTATATACTTATTGTTTTTTTTGTTCTAATTTTATTCTGACTTTAAGTTATTTTTTAAATTTTGTGTCTGTTTAAATTTAAATGGAAATTTTGTGATATTACATTTTTTTTTTCGTTAAATTAATTTTAAAGATCCTTTAAGATTTTGCGGATATAAGATTTTGGTTTATTTCTTTTTGTTTTTTTTTTTTGATTAAGATGTTCGTGTATAGCATCACTTTAATCGGAGAGTACCAATTTGTTTTTAAAAATATGATAAAATATAAGTAGAAAAGAAAAAAAAAAAGGAAAAAGGGATGTTTTCTTGTACCAATTTGAGAATATTTTTGTTGGTAAAGGTTAAGAGTTATTTTTAAAATTATTATGAGGAATTGATTTCAAGGTAAATCTTTAAATAGTAAAAATTTTTATTTTGTGGATGATAATTTATTATTGATTTTTTTTTAAATATTTATGTTAGGTACTAAAATTTACATTGTATATTTTTCTTAATTATCGACTGATGTATCTTTGTTTATGTCAAACTAATAGTTTAAATCACTATAATTTAGTAAGAAGACCGTATTATAATATATAGAGACTTAAATATTTAAAATTTTGGAAAAATTCAAAAAAAATTCAAAAAGAAAATTTGATTTTAATTGATTTTGTAGATTATTTTAAAGAAATACTGTGGAAATAATGTTTATATTTTGGTTTTTTGGTCTTTCAAAATTCTTTCAAAATTTTTGTTCGTTTTTGTAAAAATTCATTAAAAAAGTGGAAATATATACTGCGAAAACTTCTCAATACCATAATAAGAAGAATATATGGAAGCTGTCTTGATACCTTTGTAATTGGATTCAGATGTGGCTGATTATGGGCCTATTCTAGGAACAGCTTCATATTCAAAGCCTGTATTTTCTTGAAATTTCTCATATTGACCGCGGTAAATAAACGTGACCGACTAAACTCTTCATCTACTTATCTTGAAAAAAAATTTTGCAGAACAGTAATTTTATAGTTCAGAAATGTAAACCGAACCTGCTGCACAGTATTATTTTAGTCTATTGTATCTATAGATATATAGATATATTATACGAGTGATTTTCAAATATAGGTTTTGTAAGTACAACTGGTGTATAAAAAAAAAATTCATTGCTGTTTTTGGTGCGATTGATTAATTTAATTAACTAATGAAAATGTTAAAACCAAACATAAGATAACAGATGTAGATTTAACATATCTTTAAGATAAAAGATGTAACTATTTATTTTATTTTTTTAACATAATTCTTATATTTTGATTTTTTATTAAGAACCTTTTTCAAATAATCAACTATTTTTAGATCTAGAGTAGGCTTTTAGTGCTCAATTGAGAAGAAATATTTAGTACATAATAAAAAAAAATCCAGGATTTAATAAAACAAAAAAAAATCCAAATAATCAATGTCCTTCCTGATATTTAAAAATAAAATTTTAAAGTTTTTTCAGTATTCTATAGATGTTTTTTTATAATTTGATTGTGATTGTATTTTAGCCACCCCCAAAACATAATTTTCGGTTTTTTGCCTCCTTAATTAAAGTTAAAAAGTTTATACAATTCATTTATATATATGTAAGTATGTAATTTACCTTTTATAGACGTATCTAAAATGTAACAATTAATTGCATTTTTTAAAACATTATTGCTAAATTTTATGGATTTTTTTTTGTTTTTTATCATTGGAAATTAAAAAAAAAACACAAAATAAAAAAAATACTCATTATTCTTTTCGGGTTCAAATAAAACAAAAACAAAAAAAAAAAAAAAACAAAATAAAATTCCAAAATGTAAAAAAAAAAAAAATAATTAAATTAAATAATATTTCTTCGTTTTTATTCTTTTTTATTTTTAAATTTACAATCCCTTGGGCAATTAAGCAATTTTTAACTATAAAACAAAAGAAGTAACAAATGAATTTTCTAACACTCTTTCTCTCTATATATATATATATATATATATATATATGTATATAATTATATATTATTTAAAAGTTTAATGGTGCACCCTCTCGTAAATTATTTACGACAGTTTATTTTACCGTTTACTTTTATACTATAATAATATTCCAAGTGTAATTAAAACACTGCCAATGAATAGAGAGAAACGTAAAGAGAAAAAATATTTCGGATATGGGGTAACCAACCATCTCTTTTTTATTTATATATTTTTCTAACACCCTTTCAAATTTTATTCATCTTTTATCTCTTTTATTCATATATACATACTATTTTTAAGATATAATTTTGTTTCGTTTTTTTGTTTTTTTTTTGGTGTTTTTTCTATAGTTAGTTTTCAACGCGACTTTTACGTGTAAAAAGGGAATATGAATGGAGTAGTGGGACGAAAAAGGACTAATAGAAGTATGAATTGTAAAAATGATAGAAAAATTTTTTTACAACAGTGTGTTAAAATTTTAAATTAAAACGAGAGAACGAAAAAAAAAAAAAAAAAACAAGGAGCAAGCATTAAAGTAATAAAATAAACGGCGAAATGGTGAAAAACTTCTGTTCATTTGGTTTTCCATTTTTATAATATTGCTATTTTTAATTTTTTTTTTCGTTCTTTTATTCATTAATTTTTTTTTTTGTTTTTTAACTATCTTTTTATATTATTAAAACAGTGAAAAAGAATTTTATTTTATTATACTATTTTTTTTTTTTTTTTTTTTGGTACAAACATACATAAAACAATTTTTAAAATTGATCTAAAATGCAAATATTTTTTCTTGTACATCTGGAGTAAAAACAAAAAAAAAAAAAAAAATAAAAAAAACGAAAGAAAGAAAAATTGCTTTAAAACCACCATTATGTAATTATGAAAATAACAGAAAAAAAAAATGAAAAAAAAAAAATAGAAAAACAAATGTAAAAAGAAAAATAGCTATAAAATACCGTTAAGAAAATATTATTCATTTTAAATGTATACATATATAATATTATGTAAGTATATATTGGAGCATAGATTTATAAATGGGACATTTTACACTATCAAACTTGTAATAATTATGTTTTTGATTTGAAGTTTATCAGAATCAATATTACCGATTTATAATCCGTTATGTTAACAATGGGAGCGGGTCACAATCCTGCACGCCAAAATCAAGCTGCGACAAAATTTTGCTTTTTTTTTTTTATCTTGCATTACAAAATCTATCTTTATAAAATTTTGCATTACAAAATTTTTCACGGACAAAATCTTGCAAAATATTTTTAAAGGAATAGATTGTGGCCATATTTTTAAAGTATGTATAAACAAATAGTTAAGGAGGATTTAAGAGTTGGATTCAAAAGCAGGTTTGCCGCTTTTTTCAGAATATTTATATATAAGAATATGTGGCATTCTGAATTACATCAAAGATTTTGTCCTAGTAGATTTTGGAAAAAAGATTTTCGAAAGCAAGATTTTGTGTGCAAGATTTTGTCGCATTAGATTTTGACGTAAAAGATATTGTAGCAAACTCCTCAACAATTCTATTGTTCTATTATTTTTTGGCTAAGAAAACTTCACCTGAAACTTCACCGGCAAACAAATCAGCAACATTATGTTAATTTTGCAATCATGAATGGCTATTGCCAATTTTTCAAACGCTCAGTGGTAACAAAGTATTTTATTTAAATGCATCAAAGTTGTTTACTAAGTAACTAAATAACTAAGCAACAGAATTGCGCTAGTATGTTCTGGTATGTCATGTTACCGCAACATATTTTATCTACACATATTTAATATTATAGCTGAGTTTTGAAGATTAAAATTCACCTATTATTATTCCATGTTTAAGCTGATTGATTTATTCAGAATCTTAAATTGGAATAGTAAGTGTTTATTGCTGACAGTTCATCTTCAGTAAAGTAATATATAGTCATAGCTGCACGTATTTTGGACATACATTCAGTAAAGCACCGAAGTCTTTGAGTATGTGTCTTGCAGATTCTTTTCATTTTCTACAGAATTTGCACGTACTGTCATTTTCTGTTTCAATTTTTCTTAATCGCCCTTTTAGCCGGCGGCGTCCCGACAGAAAATTTTTAGTTTATTTTTACTCGATCTCGATTAATTTCCTCATTTACTCTACCTATACCTCATATCATCTACCTTTACCTATACCTACGTGTCCAGACACCCAGTAGAGGATTACTTTATTATTTGTTCCTAAGCGGTTTTAGTTTCACTATGCACTAACAATTCTACATTAAGGAAATTATTAAATTCAGATTAATCAAATATATTTTAAATAGTAATAAATCTTCTGAAGACTACTCTCAAGATTACTAACATATGGGTAACTAAAAGTTATGTAGAGAATAATAAATCAAGTCGAGGAGATTAACAAATATTATGGAAAGGATTAGATGTTAAGTAACTAAATTAATTGTATGTTTTTTTGTAGGTTCGAAATTTAATACAATTTTATGTTGAATCAAAAAACAGTTTTAATTATAAATAGAATTAGGTTTAAATTATATTTGTGTTAAATTGAAAGGGTCAATAATTTGATTAATCTTTTAAATATTTATTTAATAAATTTTTATAAATAACGAGGAAGAGTGTCGAGCAGTCTCTGTTAACTCTAGGATATTCCATTGAGCATATAATATAAGATACTCCAATAAAACTTGATTATCTTTTGCAAAATTTTAGATATGTATTTTTAATTTTGTTTCAGATGTTTCAGATGAGAGATTGATTTAATTAAGTACCAAGATATATTTATGTAAATTTTGGTTTGTATGACAGCTACTTGAATATGTTGTTCCGCACCAACCAAATTTAACTGAAATTGTTGGTATATCAAACTTGACATCTTTTCACAAAATCAATCTTGGCACAAAATTTCAGATACCTAGTTTTAAAAGACACTGAGTTGTTTTCATATAAAAAAGAAGTTGTATGGTATACCTACGTGGACTGGTCGAACTCTCTTAATTTAAGTAGGGAAAATAATAATTTTATAAAGGTGAATTTTAACATTTTTAAAATTCTGGTGCTTTATTAATTTGGTGAACGGACAATCGATTCATAAATCGACTTTTAGCAAGAATATACTCGTACATATATATTTTCTCATTTTTAACTCGGCTTCCTTTAAGGAAAGGTAAGTATTAAAGGTAAGTCTTTAAAGGTAAGGTAAGTATCTGATATCTATATATCTGACTCATGGCGCAGTGGTTAAGTCGCCAACCTTTCAATCGAGGGGTCTTGGGTTCAAACCGCGGTCAGGTCATAAATAAAAATATGTAGTACTTTTATATCGTAATAATGTATATCGTATAATTAATAGTAGTAATAATAACAATAATAATATTAATAATAATAGTAATGGTAATAATAACAATAATTATAATAATAATAATAGTAATAATAATAATAGCTGCTACAGTGGAGCCATCTTTGGTTATATCATGCAAATAAGGTGTTATATACTGCTGCACGTTATAGTCCAATGATGGCGCTGACTCTGTAGTAAAATAATAATAATATTAATAAGAATACTAATACCAATAATAGTAACCGCTACAGTGACAGTGGGAGTTGCCTTTAATAATTACCTCATGTATAGTACTATAATACTACTAATGCAAGTTGTAACTGTTGTGACGACTTTAGTCACTGTTAGCAAAATAGTAATAATAATAGGCGAATTCATTGTTTCCTTACAGTCCCACTCCCAATTCAATGTTTCCGTATCCATTTCCTATCTCTACTCCCTAGCCAATATACTGCATTCGCAGGTAAGGGTTCCATCCCATTATATTGGCTAAAGGGGGAGGTGGGTTTAGTCAGTAAGAATCTGACACTACCAAGGGGGAAATTCTTGGTGTCTTTGGAAGATTCCCATACCTCCCTTAGGAAAAAAAACAAAAGTATTTAAAGGTAAGGTTAAGTATTTACAGGCTTCTTTAAACGTAATCTCAAATTTATTATACCTTTGAACACTGTGTTCATAGTTCATACGAGTATAAAAATGACTTTTAAATTATTTTAATATGACTTTTTTTAATTTTTTCTATAGTTGTATCTATCAGATGTTTTTCAGAAAGTCTTGAAACAAAAAGACAAAAAATGAAACGGAATTTTAAATTAAGTACGTGTAAAATATTCCATATTAAATATAAAAACGAATATATTCTTTACTAACTATTAAAAATTTTTACATTATGTTTGGAAAATTACTATAGTAAAGTTAAAACAAAAAAAAAAAAGAAAATTTTGAAATTGTTATTCACGCGAATTTAGTAATCATTTATTAGTTAAAATAAAAAAAACAAAAAAAAATAATAAAAAAATATAAAAAAATAAAACAAAATAAAATTTATAACTTTAAAGAATTTTTGGGAATTGATTTTTGTTTTTTTTTTTTGTTTTTTCTTATTCCAAAATTTTATATTAAAATATTTTATAGTGTGTATATTGTGTATTATTCGGCCCCCTAAACTTACTTATCTTCTTTAATTTATTTATTTTCTTTTTTTTTAATTTTATTATTTTTTTTTACAGTCTATCTCTCTCTATTTTATGTTTTAGTTTCTTTATTTTTTTTATTTTAAAACAATTTTGTTTTTATTCTTATCCTGTTTTTTTATTTTTATTTCATTTTTAAGAGATAACGGTGAAGGATGAAAATGTAATCGCAATCTTTCTTAAGGTATAATTCTTTTATTTTGTTATTGTTATTTTTTTTTTTCTTATATTTATTATTTTTATATGGTTTTATATTGTATATTTAGAAATAGTGTATATATATATGTATTAAATTTACCTATACATTTATATTTTGGTTTTTTTTTTTTTTTAGTAAAGAGAAAAAGGAATAGATTTTACAAAGACAGTTGTAAGTATAATAAAAGGGTAGTTTTTTTATATCTTATTACAATTTTTTTTTTTTTTTTACTTTTTTATATTATTATTGTTGTTATTGTTGTTGTTGTTGTTGTTAGATATTTTTCTTTTATTTCATCCCCCATAAAGCATCTTTATTGCCGAATTTTTATAATATAAAAAGAAATAAGTATTAAAAAAAAAAAAAAAAAAATTTATAAGAATTGAAATAAAAAAAAAACTATAAATCTATTCTAATACCCATTACCTTCACATTAATATTAAAAAGAAAAACGAATACAAAATAAACAAAACAAAATAAAAAATAAAAAAGAAGAAAAAATTGGAAAAACTTTTTTTTTACACTGAGGAAAAATTTCTTTAACTAAAAAAAGAAAAAAATTTTAATTTGTGATATTCCTTAGATTTCATTTTAGATATCACATATTATAATTTAATATAATTTTGTATATTGATTAATCCTTAGCATAAATTTGTAAATTTATTTGGTGTATGTACCTACATATATATGGTTCAAGTTAAATTGATATAAGAATGATTTTGGTATTTGAATTAATTTTTTCAATTTATGACATAAGTATAATATGACATAATATTATATATAACGAAATTCATTAATATGACACCAATGAAATTATTTTGGTGATGCGGGGTTCCAATTTAACAATTTTCTTCCTCTTCAGCATAATTCACCGCTTCAGCATATTTTTTCTGAACTACTTAAAAAAAAAAAAGAGAATTTTCTCAACAATTCACATCACCTTCTGTAGAAAACAAAAAATTAGACAGCTGAAATTTGAAAATGACATTTAAATTATTTAAAAATTTTTGTTTATTTGATGAATCGAATAAAAAATTTTTAGAAAAAATGACAGATGAGAAAGGGTTTAGCATAAAAAGTTATAGTTAAATCAACTTTTTTATCGGAGAGAAAAAAAATTTCCGAACTAAATTTGAAAAATTAGAGAATTCAAATTTTCATATAAAAAACATGTGCGCGTATGAGTACGGCTAAAATATGCGAAGCAGTGAATCCACCATTTTTGTCTATTAGTAAGTATTATACGTCATTATATCTATTTTTTTTGTTCCTTTTTACTCCTGATGTATGGAGTATTTACTAAGTCATTTATTATTCATATTTGACAGAGCTTCTGTTTTTGAAATCATTAATTTCACTAAGCCATTCATTATTCAGCTATTATAGCTATGACACGTAAATATTTCTTTCTACGCCATCTATTATTTTGTACAAGAATTTTTTTTATTATTATTATATTACAATAAGTTAATTATTATAAATTGTATATATTTATTTTTTATTTAATTATACTAATTATTAATTATATAATTATAAGAAAAATCTATATATTTTTTATATGATCCAGTTGGGGTTTAAATGAGAGATCTTTCAAATGAAAGGCTGGTGTCTAAACCACTACACCATTATTGACTTGATACGTCATTATATGTATCTTTCGTAGTGTAAAATTGATTTTATAAGTAATATAGAATGGAATGGATTGTAAAAATAGAAGAGTTATTAGTACTTAAAATATAGTCATCATCTTTAACATCATCAGTAACAGTCATCATCTTTAACATCATCAGTAATAAAAATAACATATTCAGATCTAAAGATCGTATGTAAAAATTCATGCAAAAATAAGTTTTAATCTGCCTTATATTAATTTTCTTTCTTCGATTTCAATGATAACTTTAAACCAATAGATTAAGATCGAGATAATGTACTTTCTGTTATTGATATATTTAAAAGTGTAAGTGTTAAAAGTATGCTCTGAAATCTCAGTTTAAAATTTTCCCATTAAGTATGTATATATATATAGTCACCTAAATCTATATTACAGTTAAAGTCCATGATTATACGAGATGGTATTACAATTTGAAAATGTTTTCTTTTGTAATGCTTCGATTCTTTTAAAATCCCTTTAACTGGTGTGAACTGTGAACGACTAAAAAAAATTGATCAGTGATCTTTGATTAGTAATCATATTTTTCAAAATGGTATATTATATTTAATAGTATCTACTTATATTAAAACCAAAGTAATTCATTGTACACCATTCTACTAAGTATAAGCCCATTCATCAATATTCTAGAAAAATATTGAGGAATATTATGGCCCTCTTAATTACATTTAGCATAGATACTAAATGATCTAAATTAAAATAAAAAAAAATAAAAATAAAATTTACCTCAATTGAAAATTTTGTGTAAATCATTTCAAATTTTTAAATCATTTTGAGTGTTTGTTAAGTTTTTTTAATTTTTTTTTTTCGTTGTTTATTTTTACTAAGTCCTCTCTGACATTTAAATAATTTTTTATTTTTTACAATTTTTTAAGGTATATATTTTTTTTTTTTCTTTTTTGATTGCTAAGATCATAAAATTCATTTTTAAGAATCTTTTTTGTTTTTGTTTTTGTTGTTATTCTGTGTACATTTGGCATAAATTTTAAAAGAAAAAACAAAACAACAAAAAAAAAAAACTTCAAAACGCACAAAAAGAAAAACAAAAAACAACCACCTCTGTACAATTTTCTCAATCGTTATCAGATCAGCCTATAAAAAAAAGAATAGAAAAAAATTTTAATTTTTTTATTTTTATTTTCTTTTTATCTTTTATTTTTTTTTTTTTTTAAATTATCGAATTTTTCTTTATGTTCACTGGTCCTTTTTTTAAATATAAATAAAAAACAAAAAAAAAAAAGGACTAAACATGAACTAAACAACTATAACAACCACTACTACTACTACTATTACTGTTTACTACTACTACATCTTAAACTATATTAATACTATTACTGTTTTTACTACTGCTATATTATATTTATATATATATACATTTAAAATAAAAAATAAAAATAAAATATATTCAGTAAGCAAGTAACAATAATAAACAACAGAACAGCTCTAAATAACGGTATAACGGTATAACAAAAATTCCCATAAACTAGTAAATAAAAACAAAAAAAAAAAAATTAAAAAAAAACTTTCTATTCTCTATTCGCAGTTTTTATTTATGATTATTTTTATTCTCTTTTTTTTTTTTTTATTTTATTTTATGTTCTTCATTTAGATACTTTACTGCTCGTTTCAAATTTTTTTTTTCAATTTTGTTTTTTTTTTTTGAATTGTTTGAAATAAGGAGGTGGGGTTGGTTGATTGTAGAAATAATACTTTTGAATAGAAAATTTAACGGACCCAAACCGTTATAGAAGAATATAATAAGAATGGGGGATTGGTAAATTTTTATTATATAGTCGCGTCGTTATTTTAGACTTAAACTATAAAAGAGAAGTTAAAATAAAAACAATAATAATAATAATAATAAAAAAATATAATAAAAAAAAAAAAAAATATATATTCATCTTTAGTCAGTTTTTCAAACTCTCTTGGTCTCCTTTTATTTAGTTTGTCTATATACATATTATATAATACATCTTTTAACTAATATAGGTAGTATTTTGATATAAACGAGAGGAAATAGATAAGTTTTTCGATGTAAGTATGAATATTTGAGATTTGTTTAAATTTTTTTTTAAAATAATGTATGTAAGATAGGTGTATAAAGACCTATTCTCTATAAAGAGTTGTTTATACACATTTAAAAGAGTTTAAACAGATTATGATTACATCCATGATATATATTCATAAATTAAAAAGCTGTGCTGAATATTGAACAAGGACAAAATAAGTTTACGAAAATTTGTATAAAGGTTTACATGTTACAATATCATAAACAGTAGCAACCCAATAGAGGATAATACTAAGTAACAAGATGAAACACAAGATTAGATTTAATTACATTTAGAATGTTCGAAATCAATTAAAGCTCAAGCTCTCAACAATCTTTGATTTAGAAAAGGAATTATAGAAGAAAAAAAAAATCGATAACATCAAAATTATAATTATAGAGTACAATTAAAACTAGATTTCGACATTTTGAAATCAATATAATCTTCAAAAGATTCAAGAGAACCTTTGAATATAAAACAAAAAATTTATTCTCTTACTATTACTTAAATTTTTATTTACAGTTAAACTTAAACTAAAAACTAAATTATTACAAAAAAAAAAAAACAAAATTTAATTTAAAATTTAGGACTTCATCTTGTTTAAAAATTAACTTACCCTAACTTACCCATACATCAAATACATCTCAGATAAATTGGAAAACAATTAAAATGGTTGGTTGCTGGATAAAAAGTCGAATAAGCAACCCGAATACAAGATACTATTTTATAAAGCAATTACTAAGTCCATTTGAGTAATTTAGTTGTGGAGTTTATCAACGCCCCCCCAATACTGAATAAGGCAACATGCACTCATTAAAATTTTAAGTAGGATCGCAAGGGGACTATGATATATACAATTAATTTGAGGACTATATCGAATAAATTTATAAGAAAATAGACATCAGATATTGGTAGTCAATTAAATTTTACTTAAAGTTTTAATATTATGAATAATAATAATTGTTTAAAAAAATTGCATACTTAACGGGCGTCTAATCATATAAATCTTCAAAGTGTTATTTCCATTAAAATTCACAGTTTCAGCGTTTATTTTTGCGTATCGTTTACTTATACTACACCTAACTTTATACTTAGGTTAGGTTAGGTTAAAATGGCTGTCGGAAAGGAGCACTTACATCATTTTTGGTTCATTGTGATACCACATACAAACTTTTCTATCCCACTCTTTAAAACCAATTTAAGCTTTTTGCAAAGCGAAGAATGCTCTTCACATTTTTACCTGCTAGATCAAAGAGGTTGTTGAAGAGATATAATTGCAAGTGGGCGTTTTTTTTAGCCGATAAGGCTGGGCATGTGCAAAGGCGAAGAAGAATGGTTTTTTTCCTTTTCTTCTTCTTTGCAGGCTCTACAGTAGTCGTTTGTGAATAAGCCAAGTTTTTTGGCATGCTTCTCTATTAGACAGTGATCGGTGATTATACTCATTGTCATTTCAATATCTGCCCTTTTAAGAGAAAGCAGATCATTAGATCGTCTAAAATCGTCTTTTGGGCCATATCAGTTTTATGATGTTGCACAATATCAAGTTTGACTATACTTAATCTAAGATAAAAGTCAAACGAGATTGATGAAAAAATTACTATTAATAATTTTTAAATATTTAACATTAGAATATTTATTATAGTCCAGCATTAAATAAAATCCCCTCGTACATATAAGATTTAGTGTATTAATATTTATGTATTATATACACTATTTGTATACGTATATAGGACAAAATAGTTGGATATAACTGTTTTGTGTGTGAAAATAAAATTTATTTTCCCCGTGGGTAGTTTATGATTTTTTTTCTTTTTTTTTTTTGCCGTATCTTTAAGATGGGGAGCATGGGATGAAGGAATTTTTATTCGCTGAATTTATTTTCTTAACGAAAAAATAACAAAAAAAAAAAAAAATTATTTTTTTTTTTATTCTTTTGACAGGATATCGGGAATGGTTATATAGTTTTGAATAGAGGTTAGAATGTTTAAAAAGTGGCCCATAGATGATTTTATTATTATTTTTATTTATTTTATTTTTTATTTTTAGTTTTTATGTTTTATTTTATTTTGCTTTTTTTTTTTTTTTTCTAAAAGATTATTATTAGAAGAGGATGAAAAATGTAATGATGTAAAGACATAAAAAAAAAAAGAAAAGAAAAGAAAAAAAAAAAAAAATAAAAAAAAAGTGTAAATGTATTAAATAACGGAAAAATGTATACAATTGTGCAATGTATATGTTAATAAAATTTATTTTATTTTCTATGCCCTCGTTAATTTTGTCTTATTATTTTTATTACTATACTGTACTGTCAATTATTGGGGTTTTTTTGGGGATAGAATATACGTATAAGATTTTAAAAGTATAGTTATTTTTACTTTATTTAGATATGGTATCGGGTAGAAAAGAAAAATAAGGGTGGTGATAAATATTATTTTAAATTATAGATTTTTTTTTTTTTTTACTTTATAGTGTACCTTTTTTCAATTGAATGTGTGTAAAAATGTACAATTAAATTATCTTTGGAATGTGAGATTTTTTTTTTTTTTGATTTTTGTTTATGTTTTTTTTTACAAAATTAATTTTACAGAAATTTAAAATAAAAAAAAAAAATTTTTTGTGTTTGTATGTATATGTGAATTAAATTTAATGTATATCTAAGAGTATTTTAGTTTTTTTTTTTAAAATTGAAAATTTTCCACCAAAAAAAAAAAAAAAAAACTAAACGAAAAAAAAAGCAAATATTTTTTTTATTTAACTTCGCTCTTACGGGAGTAGTTTTAGAATTATATGAGGTACTTAACATTTAAGAAACTCGCGGGATTTTATAATAAAAGAGAGAAAAAGAAAATGTATAAAAAAATTGTTATCCCTGTTTTTGTTGTAATATTATATATCCTCATGAATGTATTAGTTTTTTTCTTTTTTTTGTTGAAATTATTTAGGTGTGCATATATGTATATACATTTATTGAGTTAAAAACTTTATTCCACTATAAATTTTCTATTATATTTTTTTTTCTTTTCGTCCTTTTTTCTTTTATTTTACTTTAGTTTCGGTTTTGTTTTTAATTTTATTTTTATTGAAAGGAAATCATCAGAAATGATTTTGTTTTAGAGTGTTTATTAAAGAATGTAAAAGAAGAAAAATACAAAAAAAAAAAAAAAAATAAAAAATAAAAAAAAGGACATTCAGTAGTATATATTACATAGTAGTGTTGAATATTGATATGATTATTGTATATTGATTATAGAAAAAATTTTTATTACTATTATTTATATTATTATTTTTTTCTGGTATTCTGTTTTACATTTTTATAGATTTGTGATAATATTATACGAAAAGATTTTTTGGAATATAAATTTGAAAAGGATAAAATGCTGCAATTTGAAGAATTAGATTGTAATAGCAATAATGAAATTAATATAAAATTTTAAAGAAAGTAAGTAACGTGAAAAGTTAGCAAAAAAAGATAAAAATTTTAATAAAAAAGACTGCATAAATAAAAATGATAATTATAGTATTTATCAGATACGTAAAATATTATAAAAGATAATGAAAATAGAATGGTTGTAGATATTTATTAACTTCAAGGAACTTCAAGTCAATTTTTTTTTATTTTGTATTTCTTAAAAATAATTCAAATATGTAGAGATATTATCCTGATGTTTAATATTTCGTTTATTTTAAAGTTTGTTGTCTAACTTATATTATTTGCGGCGTACTAAAGTTTTGTTTTTGAAACCATTGTTGTCTTTCATAGAACCAATTTATTATAACAATCTGATAATTTGTTTGAGAAATAGGAAGGGATAATTTTTTATTTAATTATTCTTATTATAATGTCCAATATTAAACATAAATAATATTCAACATTTAACATTTTCTGTTTAATTTAATTTACTTAACAACAAGGGAAAAAACCAAGTGGAATACACTCAACCCGACATACAATAAGTCTATGCGTACTCATATCGATCAATCTTCAAACTTGTGAAGATGGGTAAAGATGATCTAAAGCCAGTTAGCTGGTTCTCATTATACCCTCATATATCTTTCAACATGTCAAGATTCATGAATGGTATTTACCCGCACATTCAAATACGAAATAATGAAGTATTCCATTTGGCATAAAAAATCTTTGAATTTTTTCAAGATCAAATTTACAATACTTATAACTATATTAATTTACTATAATTTTTATAATTGAAAAGCGTTCCTATTATAAATGTTGTTGTTAATTTCATTCTTTACTACTTTATGAATACCTCTGCTTACCAATCAAATAGCTGGCGCTGGTAGAAGGTGATAATATACATAGCCTGGCCCTGTCAAGGTTAATTTTAAAAAACTTGATCGTTTACGTAAAAGTACACTAAGTTATTTTTATAGTATATACAAATTGAGTTTATTAGAGAATTTATCTAAAAAGATTAATATTAAGAACAAAATAATACTTAATCAGATTAATTTAAGACTACGATTAAGATATAGAAGTTTTAAATAGATTTGATGCTGGGAACTAAAATATTATTTGAGAATTACCTATACCAATTCATTCGAAAACGACCTATTTTAAAACTAACAATCACTTGTAATGAATATTTTAAAGTTGATGATCAAAAGATCCGTAGCTAAAATCCGATCAAAAGATCCATAGGCAAAATCCCATTGGGACTTTAAACTCGCCTCTATGGGATAAAATTTCCATGTAACACTTTTGTCTTATGGTTAAAAATCGAAGTTTGATGCGGATTTCTGATCGTTTTTAATAGACTTTTAATTGATTAAAGCGAAATAAAAGTTTCACTGAAATAAAAATTCGTAATTTTTTTTACATGTCAATATTTTTTTAGTTAAAATTTTTATATTATCAAATTAAGAGTCTGTCTCTATATAATCCTCACTATTTAATTTCTGTACAAATATATAATATATAAATATATAATAAAAATATTGAGAACTAGACATACATATATATAACAAGGTCTGAACATTGATTTTGTCACCAATCAAAGGATTGAAAATAGTCTAGGCCACAACTTTCGAACTCAAATTACTTTCCCTCTTTAATTACTTTATTTTTTAAGAAAAAAATATTTTCTTTGCATATCCGGGGCTCAACAAAAACGGGAGTTTACCGTTTTTTTAGAGATTTTACAAACATTTTTTTATTGAATTAATTTTTATTTAATGTATTTGACTGATGGGGTAGTGGTTATGTCGCCTTTCAATGGGAAGGTCTTGGGTTCAAACCCTGGTCAGCTCATATGAATAAAAAATATGTAGTAATTTTATATCGTAACAATGTATATTGTGTAATTAATAATAATAATAACAATAATAATAATAATAATTGCTAAAGTAGAGCTATATTTGGTTATGTCATGCAGGAAGGTATTATATATTACTGCATGTTGTAATCCACAGATGGCCCTGACTCTGTAGTAAATAATAATAGTAATATAAATAAATAATACTAATACCAATATTAATAAATGCTATAGTGACAAGTGGAGTTGCCTTGAAGAATAACCTCATGTAGAAAGGTATTATGTACTACTGGATGTTGTAACGATTATTCTCACTGTTAGCAAATAAAATAGTAATAATAATAGGCGGATTCATTATTTCTGCAACCTATTGCGCTATCCTTTTCTATACCTATTCACTAGCCAATATTCTGCGTTATCAGGTAGGGGTTTCATCCTATCATTTTGGTTAAAGGGGGAGTTAGTCAGTAAGAATTTGACACTACCAAGGAGGAATTCTTGGTGTCTTTGAAAGAACCCACACCCATAAGGGGGACACAAATACCATAATTACATTTTGAATTTATAATTCACCTAAATGCATCATAATGATTTTATGACAAATATTTTGTAAAAGTATTATTTTGTATATTGAATTTTTAAACTAGATGGGACTTTTGACCCTGCACCTATTTTGGCATCAATGCCATCGGGGTAAGATTATTTTTAACCCTCATAGCAAAAAGGTTGGTTGATGTTAATATTAATATGATTCAAGTTATTTGAATTTTATTATAAATTATATTAAAATAAAAAAGTGTATGTACACTGACTTTAAATAAAGTATTTGAAGGAGCAGAAGAAAATAGAAATATATATCGTATCCATAACAACCACTTTTCATTATTAGAGTCTTATTATATTGCAGGTATTTTTTTTATATTAAAATTTGATATTTAATTTAATATTAGTATAGTAAGTATTAAAAAAATTCTATTTTAATTCATCTCCCTTATACAAAATATGAAATACATAAAATAAAAAAAAATATAAAAAATAAGAAATTAATCTCAAAAAAAAAAATTTTTTTTTTTTTCTAAAGGGTTGAGTAGTTTTTCATAAGACAGGAAAATTTATTTTTCTTTTCTTTTCTTTTGCCAACCTTTGTGTATTTAATAAAGGAATTTTTCTTTATGTATTTTAGACATTATTATTATTATTTAACATATACATATATATATTTATAAAAATATTAAAGATTTTTATCCATCTTTTTTTTTTTTTTTATTCTATAAAATGAAAAAAAAAAATCAAAATTTTGTCATATTCAAGTCTTCGTTCTTTACAAAAAAAATTTTTTTGTTCAAAGAGCTAAAACGTATAGACCTAATCACGATAGAATTTTTCAACCCTTTTTCTTTACTCCTTTTCTTTGTTTTTTTTTTTTTTTAAATAATATCCTCCATTTTTTTCATAATTTTTTGTTTAGGGGACGAAATAAACATAAAGACAAACGAATATCAAGATTTTTTAAATCTGAAATTTTTATAATGCGGGAAATACAGGAAAAATGAAAAATATTGCAAAAACAAAAAAAAAAAAAATTGGAGTCGAAACACAAAAGAAATATTTTTTTTTGAAATAATTTTACTTTAAATTTTAACCGGCATTAAGTTTGTAATTAATATAATTAATATAGCTTAGACTATATATATATACATATATATATGGCTAACATTTAATTAAAATGACAATATTGAATCCATCTCTGTGCTTTTTTTTATGTAATCTTGGCTTTTCAAAAAAAAAAATTATTGAAGTCCTACAGTTTTGCTCCTCTGCTTTTTAGTTAGCGTTTATGTATTCTTGTTCTTTAATGCTCTACATTAGATCAGTTACTTAAAAAAAAAATTGTGTTTCCTGGACCGGATCCTAATGTTCTTTATAAGAAACATATTAAGGAACAAATAATTAACATTTAATAAAAAAGTTACTTGTCGTCGCTTTATTAAACCAATTTCTTAGCGTTTTTTTAGTGCACCTTTGTCTAAAACAACAGCCACTTCACGCTTTTTTAAAATGTCTTTTACATTTTCGGTTCTTCAATAAATTGTACAATTTTTTCGGATAACAAATTTTGCTTTTTGATTTTTTAATCCTCATTGTGTTTTACACTTTAGATTCTTTAATACCTTCATTTAAAACTGAAAAAAAAAACTTACTAACTGGATGTATTTGAGGAAAGATTGGATGGTTGTTTCTAAGTCTTTTAAATCTTTTACCAACAACAAAAGAAAAAACAAAAAAGAAAAAAAATATCATTTTTTTATTTTTTTAAGTTCTAAGAATGACAAAAAGTCAACTTGTCATAACCAGACCACTTGAAAATCACAAAAAAAAAAAAAATACATTAAAGAGGTTTTTTTTTAAAGAAGAAAAAAATCTGCAAAAAATAAAAAAAAAATTCTGATTTAGTTGGAGTAAAGAAAAGATGAAAAATAATGAAGAAGAGAAAAAATAGTCGAGAAAAAACTGATTTTGTTTTTTTTTTTAAATGGAAAGAACTGTTGAAAAAAATCACCGTTATTTTGTTTTTTTTTTTTAAATTTTTTTATTTTTAGTTAAAAGACGGAAAATCCTGCTTAAAACTCCCCTGTGCGGTAAGCAAGTGCTCGTGTGGAGTTTTCATTTTCATTTTCAACTTGAAAAATTTTGATTTTTCTTTGTTGTTTGTTTTTTTTTTTTTTTTTTCAGTTTCATTTTCACTCAAAACTTTTTTTTTGTTATTATATATTTTGTTTTTTATCCTTCGTCATCAAATTATTGTTATTATGGGATGAGGTGATCATTATCATCATCATCATTATAATCATCATCATTAGTATTATGATGAAAATCTTACCATATCCTGTATTTTATTTTTTAATATAATGTTGCCGCATGCTGTTGCCATATGCTGTTAAATATTAAAAATGTTAAATTTATTAAGGTGACCGTAGGTTACGAAAAAATAAAATGTATCTTTAATTTTAACAATATTAAAAATACTAAATTAAGAACGAGAAACATGAAAAAATATAAATAATATATCTGAAAACGATAAAGAGGTTTTATAATATTTTCCAGAATAAGCAATTTTATGGCATGATATTTAAGAGCTATCTTCGAACAGAATAGGTTTTGTTTGATTCAGTAGGTTAGTCTTGCCCATAGCTATTAAATACTTCAAAACATAAGGTTTAATTTAATGAATTATCATTTAATTCTTAATCAACTTTTAAAAATTTAATTAAGGCAAAACAAGGCAAACAATTAAATTTTAAAAAGAAACGAAAAGAATGTATACGCCATTGTACTGTAAAAAAAAAAATAACATTATGGTCAATTTAATTTTACTGACATTAGTTTTTTTTTTCTTTTATTCATGTTATGATGATGGTTAATTTTCATTTTTTTTACCGTATTCCAATGCAGTTTTTCTTTTCAAAATGAAAAAAAAAGTAGGGTTATTGTATTTTTTTTTTTTGATTTACAGTTAGAAAATATATTCTTTATCCTTGGCCTTGGTCTTGGAATTTTCCTTTTTTTTTCTGTTTTTATTTGTTTTTAGAAAAGTGGAATGATTTTGTTTTTTGTTAAACGAGTTTAATTCAGAATAATCGTAATGACTTAACAGTACCTCTATACTATTGCATACATTATTTATTAAAGGATATTTAAGGATATAGAAAATAATATTCTACTATATGTCATATTTTTTGTTTTTTGTTTTTTTTTATGAAGAAAAAGTGAAAATGATTTTGCTTTTTTTTTTGTCGGTGTATTCTTTTTATACATTAGTAATCTGAAAATATAGAAGTTCTGATTACTGAATAAATGTTTGGATTAACAATTCAAAATGGAATTTTTCAGTAAAACACCAGTAAAGCTTTTTCTAAGCCTGCATTGTTTAAGGAATTTTTATTTTTTTGTTAGGTACTGATAATTGTTAGTTTTGCATTGAGTGATAGTTGCATTACTTTGTGGTCTATTTATAACCATTAAGTACTTTATTTTTACCTATAGTAGTTTCTAAACTATGTAGTTGATGCTTATCTAGATTAGATTTTATTATAAATGTAGTTCTTGCTTTATTTACAACCACTGTCTTCTGACTGTCTGACTCTTTTCTGTTTTTTAAACATTTCATGTTATTTAGTTTTTTCTTCCTGTTTTTTTAAGTTCTCTGTCAAAACACATTTACGTTTTGGATATATATTACCAGAAGTAACGGTTGGAGAGTGCACTCATGATTGCATTCTTTTGTAAATGAATGAGAAACGTACCTTTCTGAATGAGGTAATGAGAAACGTACCTTTCTCAATTGTTAGAGAATTGTATGAGTTCTCTTAAATAACCGTCAATATTCTGAAGGAAACTTAACTCTGATCTATAAAGTAAACTATAGTTGAAGAAATATATTGAGGAACGAGGAACATGAAAAAATAGTAAAATAATAGTTAAATAATACTAATTTAAATATAAATGGTTTAAGTACCACCTATAGTACTTAATGCACGAACATTATTTTAAATAGTTAAGTTGCTTTATATCTGACCTATGGTGTAGTGATTAATGTCTCCGTTCTTACAATCGAAAGGTTGTTGGTTTCAAACCTCGATCTCGAGTAGTAGAAATAGTTTATAGTCGTAATACAAAGATAATTTAATATAAAAATAATTGTTGTTTAAGATAATAGATGGCGCACAAGTATAGTGTTTTAGTGAATAACGATTATTTCTAAACTAAAACTAAGTCGACTATGAATAATAAGTAGGGATTTAGCGAATGTCCTATAATAAGTAAGGTTTTGGCGAATGTCTTATGCTACGCATTATAGTGGTATTGGTGAAGAAAAAAGCAAAAACCTGTTTCATATCTGAACAACAATTTTGTCCTTTAACCTATGAGTAAAAGTAAAACTGTTTCTATCACTCTATAACACTGTAAATCATTTCCATTGTTTTTTAAGGTAGTCAAATTTGATTAAATCAGATATTTTATACTTTGAGTTAATCATTTTGGATTTTAGTGTGTTACATAATATTATACGTATATATGTGATAACCGGTATTAGCAAAATGTTTATGACGATCAAAAATATAAAAAAAAAAAAAATTATCCTTTTTTTTTTCTTTTGTTTTGATTTTGTTTAGAAATATAATTCGGGAATGGGGTTAATTTTTAAGGACACTGTTAACTGACCGTAAGGTTATATTTTATATTTCAGTTATTTATGAACTCAATTATAAATAAATACTAACACACACATATGTATATATATGTTTATGCTATTATATTATTTATAAATAAATAATTTTATTTGAAAATAATTTGGCAAAAATGTTGTGTTGTGGTTTTTTTTTCTTTTTGTTGTTACGATTGAAATGGAGTATTGAACTAGAAATAATTGTTTCCATATAATGCCTTCCTGTAATAACATTGATTATAAAATATAAATTAAACAAAAGTATAACAAAAAAAGAAATAAATATATTATAAGGTGCTAGGGGAAAAGATTTTGTATATACACACAGACACACACACATTACATTATTATAAATTTTGTTTGTCTATCCACTTTCACACTGAAGTATTTTTAAAGTGCAAAGAATAGCTAACTAATTATTGATGAATTTACATGCTGTTCTTATTTTTTTTCTGGATAATGTAGAAAGAAAAGGGTAAAAAGATTTTAAATATTTTGTTTTAATATAGCAATAAAAGTAAATATTCGAAATGACTTCCAAAATGATCTGTAACTTTAAAAAAATTTTATTAGATTGACAGCAGTTTTAGAAAATTAAATGTAAAGTTTTTTTTTGTAAGTCAAATTTTGTTAAGCCAAACAAGTATTTATGAGGAACAAAGAGTAAACGTTTCATATCCTCTTTCTTTAAACTACAAAATTAGTTTTTAGGATTAAGGGTTTTGAACCAAGAGCAAAACATTCCTCATAAATACTCGTGTGGCTTGACTGAATCAATTCATTTTGTTCTAATTTTAAAATTTGGTTCAACATCGTTTTGAATAAAATGCATGATTCAAAAGAGCGATTTAAGTTTTAAAGTTAAAAAATTATTAGTAAGAAAATCAATTTTTGAATAATTTGTAGACATTTTTGGATCCGTTGCTTATTATTCACAGCCTCAGCAGTAATAATATGGATCAGGATCAAGATATGAAAAAGAAACCCGCCCAAATTCAAAAATTCTAAGCATCTAATCTCAAAGTAGCCAAAAATTGTAATATAAATTAATAGTATCTATTACTTAACAGGTTTTTATGTATTCTTAATAATGTCTAAGCCGATATTTTGTTGATTCGCACTTTCAAATTTTATCTAAGTAATTTTATAGTTTTTGGGTCTCAAAAATCAAAATCTGATAATTTTGAGGTGAAGAAATGAAATAAAAATTGCGAAACCGAAAAATTCCAATTTAATTTATTCTTATTTTATTTTAATAATAGACCAAATAAATTACAGGAAAACGGATATATTTATAGATTCTATAGATTTTCTTTATTTTTTTTTTTTTTTTTGTAATCATTGTGATGAAATTATGCATATTTCCTTTAACTAAACAGAACAAAAGAAAAAATAAAGATAATTCATATAACATCTTTAGATATTGAACATAATAGTATTTTTTGTTGTAAATTTTAATGTTGCGGTTTTTTTATAAAAAGTCTTTGGTGGCAGATTATTTTATTGGAATCAAGAGATCATACTGTAGAAATGAATAGTAAAATCTAATAATATATGGTGATATATGCCATGCTACAAAAAATGAATTTATCATTTTACAATTTAAGTAGAATTTTTTTTACGAGAGTCGATGGAAAACTTTAAAAATCACCGAAAGGAATTGCAAGAGATTCTTCCGAATAATATTGGACTTTACCCAACTAAACGCACCTCCTTATTTTAAACCAAACTTTCCGTTGTACTTTTAATACAAATGTACAGTTTGGATAAGAATCTAGAAAGGTGAATGTAGAAAGGATTCTTAAGAAAAAAGAGTTTAAAACATTTAGGATTTTGTAGAATCGGTAAGATAGTTTGTCTCAAATTGTATTTAGACAAACTTATCTAAGAAAGAAATTATAAATATTTTTTTTGTGTGTTTGCAAATGTCTTCAAAGTGCTCCATGGTTTGTTTTGAAGTGCGCGTTTTATAGTAGAAGTTAATATTGATTACAAAGTAATATGAAAAGATTATATATACGTTTCGCCAACCTCGTTATTGAAATTATGACCTAGTTTTTTCAAAGAAATCATTTAAATCATATGACCAAGTTGATTAAATAGCACAATTTTATAAGAATAATAAATAACTTTAAATAAACTACTAATAAATTGCCTGCACTACTGTCAAGTATGTCTTGGCATTGAACTAAAACCAAAATTACAAAAAAAAAGAAAAATTAAAGAGAAAATTTTCAACATTGCTTTTAAAGATGATTTTAAGAACTAAACGAATACAAAATATATTATTCCTTTGAAATCAATATAAAAAAAAAATCCTATATAGAGTTAATTTAAAAAAATAAAGAAAAATTTTATTACCATTTTTGTATTCACACCAACAAGTGTATTATTATGGTATATGTAATTTTTAAAAATATGAAGAAAAAAAATAAATATAAAATGTACTGTTTAAAATCAAAAATTCATAAGTAAATTTTATGTATATCTTATAATATTATCCTAGTTTTGTTATTGCTTATGTTACCCATCACCCCATCATCCCATCAATTTCAACTCCCTATTCAAACAGAACGCCATTATCTTTAATAAAATTTGGTGTTTTTTGTTGTTTTATTTTTTATTTTTGTTTTTTTTTTTTATAAACATGTACAGAAATCCTTGAGCCTTATGCCATACTTAAATGTGTTCCACCAAAATCTAAACTAAAAAAAAAATTATTATTTAAGAATAATAAAAAAAAAAAAATTCATATTTATTTTAACCCCTATTTTTAAGAATTCGGCGTTTTTGTATGAATAGAAAGCGGAAAGAAGAAAAACAGAAAAAATAGAGGATGTAAAGTAAAAAAAGAAACAAAAAAAAATTTGTATTAAGAAAAAAAAATTCAAATTTGTTTTTTATTTTTTTTTTTACTTTAAACTCCTACCACCACTTTCACCAATATAACCACTCCTATGATCTTTTTCTTTTTCTTTTTCTTCATGTTTTGTATTAAAAAAATTCTTTCAATGGCACCATTCCAGTATTTTACTAAGTGTTTTTTTTTTTACTTCTTTTTGTAGTGCTAGAGGTGACAGTATAGTTAAGAAAACATAGTGGGTATTATTAATTATTAAAGATTTTTAGCGGGTTGAGACTAGAAGATGCATTCATTGAATGCTAGTAAATACAGTTTACTTTATGAGGAACGATTCTTGAAAATTTTTTTCTTTAAATTTTTCTTTGCAAAAATGAAAAAAAAAAACCAAAAACCAAAAAAAATAAAATAAAAACTAACCTACCCATACTCTTTTAACTACCCTTCCTATCTCTTTTTTTATTTAAGAAAAAAAAAAAAGCCATTCTAATTCTTTTCATCTTTCTATTCTATTCTCATTTAAAACTTTCATTTTATGATAATTTTTTTTTTTTTTTATGTATAGTGTGATATACTGTTGTATAGGTAGTAGGAAAAAAAAAAAAAACAAACGGGAATAAAAAAAAAATAAAGTACCGAAAAAAAATTCGCTGTTATATTTTTTTTTTATTTTCTCATTTTTTTTTCGATCTATAGTGTGTGTGTTTTTTATTTTTTATTAAGTTTTTTTTTTTTTTTTTACATATTTTTTTAATGTTATTTTTTTTATTCGCGTTATTTTTTCTGCGCATTTTCCATTCTAAAAAATGTTTTTAGAGGATCCTGTATAATTCTTTCTTACTTTACTAACGGTATTTTCCTTTTTTTTTTTTAAAGTTTTTCTTTTTTTTTTTTATTATCATTATTTTTACATTACTTTTTGATTTTCTTTCCTTTTTCTTACTAATATTATTACTAACAAAAAAAAAAAAAAAAACGGTACAAAATGAAGAGTAGAACAAGTAGTAGAAAAAGATAGTAGTAGTAGAAAATAGAGGGTATGTAGAATATAAAACAAAATAAAATACGAATTAAAAAAATTTTAATGTTGTTGCCAGCCACGATTTATTTTCTAAAAATAACAAAAAAAAAAAAAAACAAAAATTACATATAATAGTAATAATTTTTAGATTTTAGATCTGATGTCAAGTTAAAGAGGAATTAATAGTTCAGGAGATTACCAGAAAATTTTGTTCTTTCAATTTTACTTAAGTTTATAAGACTCAACTTTTTTACATTCTGTGTATACTCATTCTCAAAGGACATTTTTTTACTTTGAACATAATTAAATTTTGGTATTTTTTTGGATTTTAATTAATATATAATTTTCGATTAATGTTTCATGTAGTCGTACACGTCGTAAGTATAATTCGCCCTTATGATATTTACCACACCTGGTTAGGAAAGGCTGTGTATTTTTTAAAAATTATTTTAAATATTTTCCGTTCTCTTAAAGCGAGGATTTTAGACGCAATTGTGATGTGGCTTTGAATTCTGTATTTCGATGTAATAAAAAAAAAATTTTAATATTAAATGAATGCATTAAAGTTCAAATTTACGACCGCAACACATTCCATAATGGTGGAAACTGTTACAAATAACAAAAAATGCTAAATGTCAAAAGGAATTTTAATCGGAAATTTTGCGGGGATTTTAAGAAACTCAAGCTTAAAGGAATACTAAAAATATCCAACAAACCCACAGAGTCACATTCAATATGGAATATAATATTTAATATTAATATAAGCTTTAGAGATAAAAGTTTGACAAAATTTACGTTTTGTAATGCAATAAAGTATTAAAATTTCAGATCTCATCAAAATAAAGGTGCAAAAATCTAAGATGGTTAAAAGGCCTAAAAATTATGATGCAAACGTAAAAAATTAAATGTATTATGCCGAAATGCCTCAATTTTATAAAAACGAACCATATAGTGAAGAAAAACAATTCAAAATCAAGTAAATCTTTACAAACGGAAGCATAATGAAGAAAAAAAATGTAAGTAAATCTTATTTATTCAAGATTTTGAACTATTAATGCTTCAGCTAAGAATATTTTTGAATCCAAAACCTTTTATATGAAAAAAAAACTTTTAAGAAAAAGCAAATTTTCATTATTAGGTAGTCACAGACATTATAAAATTTCGTACAAATAAATAAAAACCATTAGATATAGGAAAAAATAGAGAAACCAATCACTCTTTATTCAAAATCAGTTCTTAGATGACATACAATAACGAATAATCAAAAACAAATTCTATTAGTATTAAACATAATAATAGAATAATAAAGATTCCTACTTAATTCCTACTTGAACAAAAATAAACCATTTTAAAAGTAATTTCATAAAATATTTATATAAGTATAGTTATTGGTCTATTGTAAATATAATTTTAAAATTATTCCAAACTGTTATCAAATTTTTTATATTCATATATTTATAATATGTATGTATAAGAGAAAATAAAATTACAAATTAAAACGAATATCCTGTGATGAAAATTCAATTCAATATTATAATAAAAAAAAAGTAATCTTGTGAAACAATGTAAAAGAAAATCTATTGAAAATATTATGCAAGTATATGCAATTAAATTGCAATTTAAAACACGATTTCAAATATAACTTTGTGTCTATGGTGTTTTTTTTTTGTTTTTTTTTTACAACATTTTTAAATTCAATCCCTACTTCTTCTATCACTAACCACCACTATCGTTATTAAACTTAATTTTTGTTTTTTGTTTTGTTTTTTTTTTTTTTTCTGTACTGTTCTCCAATTTTTATGACTTAGAGTATAGGATAATATTTTAATAGGAAAAGGATGGATGTTAGCATACAAAAAAAAAAAAGAATAAAAAATAAAAAAGAAATTATTGTGAATTATAATGTATTCTTTTTGATTCAATACACACACATACACACACACACCAACACACATTAAGAAATTATTTTGAACATAAAATTAGAGGCAAAAAAAAAAAAGAAGAAATTATTATAACAAAAATACATTAAATATATAATAATAAAAAAAAAAAAAGGAATACATATAACCAAACATAGAAAAGAATAAAAAAAAACAAAGAAAAAAAAAACAAAAAACAAATAACTAACATAAACCAAAATTTATATTAGAAAGTTCTCAGTTTTATTAACAATTTTTTTTTTCGTTTCTTACATATTTTCTTGTTTTTTATTTTTTGTAAAATTTAATGTTATTTTTTTATTATATATATATATATTTTTTTTTAAAATCATTTTTTATTTTTTATTATTACTTTTTTTTTTTTTTTATTTATTTGTTGCTGTTACTGATGCGAAATTATGCTTTGGAATTATTGTTCTTATTGTTTTTGTTTTTTATAGTTTTTATTTTTTTTATTTTGTGTTTTTTTTTTTCTATACGATAATCATAAAAAGTACTTCTAATGGTACTACTATTAAAATGTTACTATTGAAATGACATATAAAAATTGAAAAAAAATTCGTTTATAATGTATGTTTAAATTCTTAAAAAATTTCTATTCAAAAATAAGAAAATTTAAGATGAAAAAGAAAAAAATATAAAAAATAACTTTTTTAAATAGTATGGTTTTATCGAAAGAAATCTCTCCTATAAAGTACAAAACACAATTTGTGGTGAATCTTGAGCATCTAAAAATTTTTAGAAGATAATAAAAGAACCTTGCAAATCATTTGAATTTTGAACTTTTAGGATAAAAATCACAATAATTAAAATAACCTCAAATGTTTTGCGAGCTATACGTAAACACCAATATAGAAATAAACAAGTAAATGTAACAGTAAATCGATGCAACCGACTTATTAATACTCTACACCTGAATAATTCCAATTAAATTAAAAATTCATAAGTTTTTTGGCAGCTGCTTGAACTTCTTCCTTTTTCTGTCTTATTTAACTCAAATTTCAAGAACGTAAAAGATGTATCATCTTGGGATATGCTTGACACCCTGAAAATTTCAAGTTTCCATCTTAATTAACTTCAAAGATATTCTTGTTGGCCCTTGGGAGGCGTGTGTCAGGTAACCGAATTGCCACTCCAATTCATCAAATCCATCTCAGGGACATAAAGAAAACATGCCAGAACACCATTGAGAAATTTAAAGGTTCTACTTTTGTTGGTTTTGGAGATATGTTTTTTTGCTCTTGAGCTCGTCCGGAAGTTTTCAAAATGCGAACCCATGGTTTAATTTCTCTCAAATATCAGTTTCCAATTTTATAGAAAAGGAAACATAACAGAACAGCCTTCTACTAAAAATAAAGGTTCTATCTTTGTTGGTTATAGAGATATACTCGTTTGCTCTGGGGCTCGTTCGGAAGCTTCCAAGATCCGAAATCATGGACCAAATGCTCTCAAAATTCAGAAACTTAAATCAAACGTAAAAGAACACCATTGTACCAAATTTAAAGGTTCTATCTTTGTTGGTTTTGGAGATAATCGTTTGCTCTGGGGCTCGTTCGGAAGCTTCCAGAACCCGAACTCATGGACCAAATCCACTCAAATTTCAGAGACGTAAATGAAACATGAAGTAACATCATGGTACCAAATTTAAAGGTTCTATCTTTGTTGGTTTTGGAGATAATCTTGTTTGCTCCGGAATCATTCGGAAGCTTCCAGTGTCCGAACCCATGTGCCGATTTTGTTCAGATTCGAATTTAGCCTTCCTTTCATAATTAGTAGTCTACTATATATATTTCATCAAGATAGCTTTACTAGTTTTTGAGTTATCGTGCGAACGGACGGACGGACGGACACCGTTAAATCGACTCAAGACGTGATCCTGATTCAGAATATATTATCATACATCTAACCATCCATATCTAACTCGCTTGCTTTTGCTGGTTACAAACTCCATACCAAAGTTAATATACCCTGTACTTAACGTGTACAGTATAAAAACAAAAAAAACAACTAATATATGAAATAATTTCTTGTTATAAAAAAATTTTGTATGAAAAAACAAATTTTTGTATGCTTCTACTCTCTCTGAAAAAGCTGTTTTCAACATGAATGAAATTATATAACAAAAGGTAGCCAAACGGATATATAAACAAATAAACACAGACAAATTAATATAAAAGAATGCTAACTTTTTTGTACTCTACGAGATGGTAACCGTGCATGATAGACAGAAAAATCAATACCGACAAGTTATTGTAAAAGCATGTATGAATTAGTAAAAAATCATGTCGCTTCGTTACACTATTCTTCTGTCTTTTAGGTTAGGAGTTCAAACGTTAAAGGTAAAAATGAAAAATGTTCAATATCGGTACAACTGTAGATTTTTGACATTTATGGACATTTTTTTGTAAGTGAAATGTAATAATTTAAATTCAAACATTATAATTCACTATAGCGCCCTAAACCGTCAAAAAATATCCAGAAGTAAAATAAATACAAGTTTCTTCTCTTTCATTTGACTTTTTATAATGAATATAACAAATAGATGCTAATGTACTTTTTTATCATTTCTATATTTTCAATCAAAATGTTTTTTTTTAATTTTTATTAAATACATAGGAAATTAGTTGATAGTTTTGGATATTAGTCATGAATTTGGAAAAAATCACAATTATCGAGTGAAATGCAACTGTCAAATTCTACATGAAATTATGATTACACTAACATTTTACGAAAAAGTTAATTATACAAAATGGCAGCACTATTGTGTTAACACACAAGTGCAACTGACTTCGAAGATAGCTAAATTTAAAAAAATTATAACAGTTATTATATAGCGCTTGTTTAGAATTGATGAAAGGAATAGTGTTCTTAACAAAAAAATTTAAATAAAAAAACCTTACAAGAAAATATTTGCCATATAATAATAAAGAATGCTTTTAATTCTAATTATGCTTAAATAAATATCTTTTCATTTTCGTAGCAAGAATATTTTTGAAAAACTCAGATTTTATTTTATTTGAGTGTTGCCTAGAATTGATGAAAATTACAAATACGACATTCAAAGAGTCAAGGTCAACTTTGTAAATATTAACAACAATATTTCCCTAATTTTTATTTAACTTGACGAAGCAGTACCTAGTACTAAAGGATATATAACCTATTGTTTGTCAAAAAATTAAGATGATATTTAATGGGTTAAAGTTCCACACACTCATAGAGAACTTATGCTCGTTCTACTCTCCTATAATGAATTTTGATGATTCTCATCAAAAAGGCAATCTACAGTCAATTAATATTACATTAATTAATACTGCACTTCTAAAATTGCAATCGATATAAGTTGTATTTATTTAAAAATTTATTTACAATTACTCATATTAAATGAGTAATAATTTTCAATTGAGTTATATTTATCAGTATTATTAGTTTTCTATTAATAATTTATATATGTTACTGGAAACCAAATATGAAAACTTTGAATAAATGGACGGTATATCATAGTTTATAGAATAATCACTACTTTGATACTTAGAGATATTGACAGTATTTATTCTTCTTCTTCTGTTGACATTCTGTAACTGGATGTACGGCGACTATACTTCAGAATATTTTTAAAACTTTTTTTTTTTTTTTGGTTATGGATATAGACTGGTATATTCGTCAAGATTTTTGACTTTATCAACTACCTCGCCTACTATTCGTACCTCTTCAGATTTTCATTTTTTATGACAATTGCCTTTTTTTGTTACAAATATTTTTTAATTATAAATTTTTAAAATTATTATAATGTATATGTATAGACACTATCACGTGATAATTTTGTTTGTTTATTTCTTTTACAATAATTCCTATTTAATATGGCGCATTCTATATACATATATTATATTATTAATATATTAATTTGAAATTCTACAACCACTTACTGTCAAGTCAGTTTTTGAATGTATTTAACTATGACGCATCCAACTATTAACTATACTATCCAAAGCGAACAAAAGAACAAACAAATATAACCAGAATGGCTCTAGAATGGAATCCCGAAGGAAGTCGAAGGTGAGGCCGACCCAACAACACCTGGCGTCGAACACTATACAGCCGAGTTAGCCAGAAATGGGCAAACTTGGGTGGGAATTAAAATATCTGCTAACAATAGAGAGTAATGCAGGAGGCAAGTGGATTTTCTATGCTCCCACGAGGAGTAACAGAAAAAAACAAAAAAACTATGACGCGTATTATTAAATATTAGATGTATCTTAATATTGTCATGGATAATTGTAATAATTTATTTTAAACTTATTTGTAATTTTTATTTTTTTATTTTATTGTGTATATATATAACAAATTTTTTTTTTCATTTTTATATTTAGTAATATTTTCACATACACAATAAAACAAAGTATAGAAAAAAAAAAAACAAAAAAATATAAACTTATGTACTTTGGATTTGTGAAAATCTGTTTTAACTTTTCTTTTCGGTACATATTATTATTATCATCATCCTTTTGCCAACAATGTAAATTTTCAAATGATCTTAATATATTACTTTTTTATAAAGCAAAAAAAAAAAATCTATCTATAGATATATATTTTATTATGTTTATTTTTTTTTTAAATATTTTATATATATACATAAATAAGTATATAAAATGGATTAAATAAAATGAATGTTTTGAAAATTATATTCTTAAGTTTCTTTGAATATCTTTACTTTTTAGATATTTTTAATAAAAAACATTTTTTTTTTTTCATTTATTCTTTATATCATTTTGTATATATTAATAAATATATATCTATGGGTTTATAATCACATTATATGTATATATGTATATATGTATATATATATATATATATATATATATATATATATATATATATATATATATGTAAATAATGAAAATGAATAAATCTTAAAATAATTTTAGCCAAAAAAAAAGTATATAAACTTATAATAATCACATTTATGTAGAAATACATACATACATACATCCATAAATAAGTTTAAATGTATGGGTTTGTTAAAAAAAAGAAAATTTATTTTATAATATTAAAAATTACTCTAAAAAAAAAATATAATAAAAATGAACTAGTAATTGCAAACAAAACTAAATATAAGAAAAAAAAAAGAAAACTCAAAAGAAAAACTCATTGACTTTGTATCCAATTTTTTATTTTTGTTTTTTTGCGATTTTTTTACTTTCCTTTTTTGCTTATTGCATCTCCATTTTTTTTTTTTTTTGGTTTTTCTATGAAAATTTTCTTTTATTTCTTATTACAAATAATACTTGTTATATCCTCATCATTTATATATAGTAATAAATTTATTGAATGTTTGTATGAATGTGTATTGGTATTTGGGTCAAAAATAAAAAGAAAAGAAACAGTTAAAAAAAAAAAAAAAAATGTTGTAAATTGAATTTACTAGTAATGTATCTACTAAATTTATTATTATTATTAGTATGTAGCATCGTTTTTTTTTTTTTTGTTTTGATTGTAAAGGAAAAAAAAAAATTAGATATGAGAAAATATCACATGATATAAGGACAACAAAAAAATTAAGCTTGAAATTGAGATTGAAAAATTCTATAAAAAAAAAAAAAAAGTTAAGCTAAAAGGTAATCTAAAGATCATAATGTAGATGTTTTTTAAATATCTGATTTAAAAATGTGCGAAATGATGAAATAGATCAAGTACTGTGGTAATCCTCTCAACAATATAAAGTTTAAATTTTTCTGATAGTGCATGGTAAACTTACACTTTGTACAATATGATAAATGGAAAAATAAGACTGTTTCAAAAAAAAAAATGTATCTATAAATAATTTGTATTAATTTACTATTTTTGATTTATTATTTATTAAGAAAATTCGTTTCAATCTTTATTGAAAAATTTTTAAGTTTCCTAAAGGGAATCGGAAAAGAGAGTTGTTTTTCGATAACATTATTAAGGTGTCATTCCTTCACTTTGAATTTTAAGAGGTGGGTTTAGGAGGTGTTTTTATTTTATTCAATATATTTTCTAAACAATGAAAAACTCTTTAATATTATTTCTCTAATTTAAGCCTGCACTGAATACTTTTAAAAACATCATAACCTTTACAACAATTTCAGATATATAAAAGATATAAATTAACTCTACTGTTGCCTAATGACTGGTTAAGTTATATATACAGGGTGATTCATAAGTAAATGCATTGACATAAAGCATTGTGTAGGCCGTAGTGGATAATGTGTGGGCAAAAGTTTTGTATGGGGATTAGATTGCGGGGCCCAATAGTTTTAGAGCTGTGAAGTCTCTTACACTTGGTACACTTGGTACAATCTTTCTTCTTTTGATTAAAATGATCATAACTTCTGTTAGAAACAAGATTAAAACATTCTGAAAAATGTTTTCAAAAGTATGTAAAAGAAGTATTGTTTGTTAATATATTCATTTAAATCTCTATCTTTTTTAGTTTTTGCTCTAAAACGTTTTAAAGTTGATAATTTTAAATTTTTTTTAAATTTGTAATAGAAGAAAATGTCATTTTGTTAGTAACTTAATATGAAAAGTTTTTTATATGATAACGTCTGGGATCTTATTTTATGATTCACATTTTCAATAACGTTTGTAGTTTTGACGAGTTTTTGATTTCTTCATATGATTATGACATTTGTTTACAACTTTGTCACCAAAGGCTAACGATTAAATTTCTTTAAATATCGAAGTAAGAAATAATAGGATACTATGAAATTAAAAACATCAGTTTTTAAAATATGTTACAAAAATTTAAGATAAAGTTTAAAATAACTTAAATATCTAAAAAATATGGGCAAAAATATTAGTAAAATATACATATTTTGAATCTAGAGACATTTTTCATAGTTCACATGTATATTTCATAAAATTTTAGCTAAGTTTAATTTTTACTTTCGTTTTATAAGACAAAGATTATAAGACGGATATTGTTTATCAATCAGAAAAATTATTTGACAAGTATAATTAGACTTAGTAACTGTTAAGATGTTCTTTGGACGGTCATTCTTCTTAATAGAATAAAACATCAAATAATATGAGTAAGTATAAGTTCTAATTTGGTGAGTGTTGCGTACACAAAATCTTATTTTTTTTTTTGATTTTTTAATAATTTTTTGCAATTACAATCACATTTTTGTTAACAACATTTCATTATTTTTCACTATTTTTGAAAACGTGAACAAATATAGATTCTTATTAGACTTAAATAAAAATCGGAAACTTTTTTTTGTTAGAAATATAAAATTTACTATATAAAACGCATTATCCTTAATCCTTAGAAGACGGAAATGAAAATCAACCTTTTAGACAAACATTATTTTTATTGCATAATTTTAGGATATTGAAATGGTGTTGAACTTAATTTAGCCATATAAATTATAAAATTCTTATTTTAAAGTATTTTAGAATTAGGTTTTAGTTAACCTTATAATAAACAAAATCGAAAACAATATTATCAATCATTAAGGATATCATTATTTATAAGAAGGAAAAATTAAACAATAAGTGTCGAATTTGTTCTTTGATTTTTTATCATGACATCCTTTTATTTTATCCCTTTATATTTCTAACTTTATCATTTGATTTTATTTTTGATCTTATATTTTTTTTTTATTTTTTGGTTTTGTTTGTTTTTTTTTTGTGCTGAGCACATAAATATGGCGGCGATATCTAAAAAATTTATTATTAACTTAGAAAACTCTAATATATCACTCGGTGAATTTGAAAGAAATAAATTTCAAATGAATTATATTTTAATGATGTATAATGTATTTTTGTAATTATTTGTGTATTTGTAATAAGAATGTTATAATATATTATTATGTAGTTTTTATTTTTTTTTTTTTTAGAAAAATTGCATTGGTAAAATTTGAAAATTTAATTCTATTTAAATATCAAAAAAAAAAAAAATGCTAATGGCGCCAGTCATTTCATATGAATGTTAGTGAATTTAAGTTTGGATATTTTACAATATTATATACAAGTAAACATTTTTTTAAATTTTAAATATTATGATTTTTGATTTTTCAACATTTTTATTCTAACAATTTAATCCTTTTTAAATTAATGAAAATAATATTAACCGTATCACCATATAACCATAATCTGACAACCATAACTGATGAAAAATATTTGCCTATCTTCAGGTAATTGGCCTAATTATTAAGATTTGGTATTCGACTAACTAATCCGAAGGAGAACAGCTTTTTAGGTAATTTTTTTTTTTAATCTTTAGGGGAAAAAACGAAAATTATATATCCTACTATTTAAAAAATTAAATATCTGAACTGGACTATATCTGAATATTACCATTAGATCTGCTATATTTTATTAGGGTACACATAAAATCATTTAAATTTCTTAAGTATCATTGATGTGTCTTAAAAAAGACATTTTAAACAAATTATGTAAGATCTGGTGAAGTTATGAATTATTTTGGGGTATTTGGATTGTCAGCTATAGGCATAATGTCCAAAAAATTTGTAAGGAAGAAAATATTGAATCTGGTGATGTACTTTTTCTTTGTAAATAACTTGGTATTAAAGTACTACAGGCTGTCGTATTACAAAAGCTATTTTTATGACTTAGTTTAAGAAATTTGAAAAGTTCTTTATTATAGAGACTATCCAATTTAAAAATTTGCTGATTATCAATGAAAGATACAATAATTATTCAGTCAAAAAGAAAAAATAATATTAGAAAATTTTTAAAATTGATGTTTAGATCTTTTCAATATTTGAGATTGAAAAGCTGATAAAAAAAACTTCTGCTGAAGTTTATTTCTCGTACAATTTTATATAACGTATACAATAAAAAGCTAAGCATGTATATTTTTTGATTGTGATATACTTTTTTATATTAGTTAAGTAATAAATCATTTTTATGCTTTAAACCGACTAATTTATTTTTTTGCATAGTTTATTGCATATTTGTTGGAGTTAAAGTATTATTAATACCGTTAAGGTACTCATAACGAACGATGTTCGGTCCAAATTTGTATAATATAAATACTTATGACATGCCTAAATCGAGTAATACTAAATTAACATATTTGCTGATGACACTTCAGTTTCTAGTAATCTGGTCTCTGGTTATTATATAACATTGAAATAATTAATTTGTTATTATTATATACGAGGATTTTCATAAATGATGAATATCAATGAACTTTGAAAAAACAAATTTTATATTTTTTATTCGGAAACGAAAATTTGTACACTTTATCCACTCATTAATAGGAAACGCAACTTTTCAACGGATAACAAGTTAATTATAATGAAGGTGGTTTTCCAACTAATTTTAACTTATGCTTGTCCGCTTTTACAAAATATAGCAGATAGACATAAAAAAAAAAATTGCATGCGCAAAATAAAATATTATAAATAATGCTGAATAAGTTATTTTACTTTTCTACTTGAAGATTAATTATAATCTAACGAAGATTAGGTTAGTTTCGGAAATAATATCTCAAATATCTTTAAATTTTATGGAAAAATGAAGCTATTCATAAATATAGCAAAATATTCAAAAATATAGCTCAGAACATCAACCCTACCCTTCAAATTTTTACTGTGGCATCAAAAAGTGGTTATAGCCATTATAGTAGATAGGAAAAACCTTATTATTATTACAAAAATTCACCTATCACTAGAAACTGACGTGTATAATGCGGAATTAGTTGCCTTATATGAAGCTATTAAGATAACTTATGATACCATAATTATGAGACTAGTTTAATATGCTCAGATAGTCTAAGTGCTTTAAACTTTATTAAAAAACAAACAGCCATTGAAATTGAACAAAACAATTAGAAATATATTCTCTAACACAAATAAAGAAATTATAGTGATATGAATCCCCTGTTACTATTGTATCAGTCGTAATGAGTATCAGTCGTAATGAGCTAGCGGTAAACATTGCCATAAAAATTCCGACATTTACCTTTCCATATACGCCATACCGCTCTAAAATATACGTTATAAAAAAAATCATAGAAAATGTTAGACAAATAAGGTATAATCTATCCAATAATTTTCTTCAGTGTCATTGGCCCGTTGCAAATGATCTTCCTGTGTGTGCTATAGAAAACAAAACTTTAGATAGGATAATAGCTAGAATTACATTAGGCTTGTACCTATATAACAAAAAAATATTTGTTTGAAAAAATCTCAGCCATCATCCTGCAACTTCTGCCATAATGTAATGTCAATAAAATATATCTACCTCAAGCACTGAAACCTAAAAATGAAAATGTGAATAATAGAAGAAATTGCTAAATTATTCCAAATACAAAATAACTCAAATCAATATATATATGTAGAAAAGTAAAAAAGGAGGAAAACTAAGAAATATAGATTTGTTATTATTAGTCTTTTAATTATTAACTAAGTATAACGATGATAAAAAAATAAATTCTAAAAAATGTTTATAAAAAAATTGTTTGTAAATAAAATAATTTAAACTGGATTAAAATTAAATTAACAATAAATTTGTAAATAGATAAATGTTTAATAATACGAATAATCTAATATACTAAAAGCGCACATTTCCAAAAGACAATACAAACTGTTTAGAATTGTGACTTGCACAAAAATTTGAAAATTTCATACAAAAAGAAAAAAAAAGAAAATAGAACTTTTCTGGAATTTTGAGGGGCTGTAAGTCCGGAACTTTATATAACTAAAAAAACAGTTAAAACACGTAAAAATATATTACTGGAGCTTTAATTTTTATGTCTTACCCAAGAAATACCCAAAAAAAATTTGTACAGGTGCCTAAAAATAGAATATTTTCAATATTTGAGGCGTAATAACTCTTAAACAGGGGATGCTACCAAAAAATTTTTCAAGAAAATTTATAATAATTCAAAAAGTTCTTTCTTGTCTCAAAATTTCAGATTCAGATATCTCAAAGCGTGCCGGAGTTATGAAAAAAGAAATATCATACGAAATTTGGTTTTAACATAACGGTAAATTTAAACAGTAAATTACAAAATATTGCATAATTTTGATATTGTTTTATAGAGGTAAGAAAATTTCTGGTCTTCTAGTGTTTTTAGATTGTAAAATTACTACGCAGCGCCTGAGATATATATATCTGAAAATAGGGCTTTTTTGCAATTTTGGGGGGCTATAACGTTGGAACCCTATACAATTAAAAGAAACCATTAACACAAATAAAAATATATTACTGGAGCTTTAATTTGTTTGTCTTGCCGAAGAAAAATGTGTACAGGTGCTTAAGTTACAGGTGTTTAAAAATAGCAAACTTTCTATTTTGAGCCCTAATAGCTCATAAACAGGGTGCGGTGCAAAAAAATTTTCTGAGCAAACTTACACTAATTCTAAAAGTTCTTTCTTGCCTCAAAATTTTAAGCCCCTATCTAAAAGTGTGCCGAGTTATGAAGGTAGATAAATCATGCAAAATTTGATTTTTACATAACGGTAAATTTGAATACTAAATTTAAAAACTATATATAATTTTTATATTGATTTATAAAAAAAGAAGGTAAAAAAAATTCCTGTCGAATGGCGTTTTCAGATTGAAAAAATGTTAAGCGAAACATAAAATATACGCGTATAAAAATAGGGGCTTTTTCAAAGTTTGATAGCTGTAGTTCTCTGATGGATGGGGCTACATGAAAAACTTGTTCCACAAAATTAATTTTTTTATGAAACCTACCCATGGTTAAATTTTTTTTCTCTATCTTTAACGGTGTAGAAGTTTTGTAACTGAACAGACGGACAGACGGACGGACGGACAGAGTGAAATTAATAGGCACATTTTTTCAAAATATTTTTGGAAATGTGCTAAAAAACCAAATCACATGTAAGGGTTTTATTTACATTTTCATTGCAATTATTAAATTTTATAGTTGTGAAGAATCTAAGCTTTGTATCTTATTAGCCTTCAGGTATAAAACTAAAATTTTAAACTAATAAAAATTGAATAGAAATGAAATTCATGAAGTTTAAATTTGAATAAATGAAGTTTTCATTTATTTCAAATTTAATCCTTTAATTTTCGAAATATATTTCTTTACACCCTACCTACCGGTTATTTTTGTTACATTATATTATATTTTTCTGTAATTTCGATTTTGGCCTTTTAACAACACAATCACAGCAAGTTGATTCAGAATATTGACAGATGTGTATATGTACTTTAAAATCTTTTATTGATAAAAAGTTCATCTTAGTTAAAAAAAAAAACCAAATATTTAAAAATCTACAGCTATGACAATAAATGAACTACAAAATTCAATCTATAAAAAAAGAATTAGGTACAAGAAAGATACAAAAAAAAAAAAATTTAACTAAACTTTCTGTTTGTGTCTTTTCTATATACAATACAAAATTGAACTTAAATGTTAAATGTTACTTATTTGATGGAAATTATTGTTTTTCTCTATTCTATTCTTGTCATATATTTTAGTAAAATATCAAAATGTCATTACAATGTTATTTTATGCTCTAAAATATACTTTATTTATATTTTTACTTATAACTATCTATATAGATTTATAACATAAATATCTTTAGATACATATTTATATAGGTAACCATAATGTCATTTTTAGTTTAGATCTCTTGAGAAAAACTTTTTATTCAAGCATAAAAATGTTAGAAAATTTACGTTTTGAGCCAATGAAATTTTTACCGCATTCACGTTTTTTTTTTTCATCTAGTAATTTTTTTTGTTTTTTTTTTATTATTTTATTTACAATAAAGTCTATACAATAATATCAGAAACAAACAGCAACAACAACAACGATATTAAGAATATATACTAAGATGGAAAAAAAAAACAAAAAGTAAATTATTCTCGTAAAGTTTTTCCTAAAGGTGTACTTTTCTATTTGAGAATAAAAACAAAAAGTATAGAAAAAAAAAAAAAAAAAAAATCGTGAATATAGAACGGTAAATTTCGCGAAATAGGTACACCATAGAGACAATAATTTAAAAGGGCAATTTTTATATTATTTATACACTATATATATATATATATATATACTTATACTATATATATACACATACGCATATACAAAAGAACTAAAATATGGCTATGGATAAATATAAGAAAAAAAACAAAAAAACTAAAACAGAAAATAAATAAAAAGAAAAGAATCGCATTACCTGTATTATATCTTATAGATACATTTTATGTATTTTTATGTTTTTTTTTTTTTTTTTTATAGTGTTTTGTAATATCCTTTTCATATTTTTTTCTTTCAAAAAATATGTTTTTTTTTGTTTTTTTTCGTAGTTTTATTACTTTTGTTTTACTTTTTATGTTGTTGGTACATAACGATACAAAAATTTCATTTAACTGTCCTCAACAAAATTTCTAATATTCGGCCTAGCCATATATACCACCCACAAATATTATAAAATTTCCATTTAAATACAAGTTATAGTTCAACAGTTTAGAAAAAAAGAAATGTTTTTTGGTTGCGTCAAAGATTTTTCTTTTTTTTTTGTTTTGTAATAAAAAAATAGTCTTAGTTTTAAAGTTAAATGAAAAGAAAGAGAAAAAGAAAGAGAAAGAAAGAAAATTAGAATATTTTGCCTCGTGTCTTATAATTTTTGAATAGTGTTTTTTCAACAGCAATAAGTTCATAAAATTTTATCGTTTATGTTTTTTTATTTTTGCTTATAGAATAATATTCTGTTGTACAGGTAAGTTTAGCGTATATATGAATAGATAGGCAGATTTATAGATATATATACAAGTTAACTGTATAGTCTATGCTAATAAATTGAAAGTGCCGTTATAATGGTATAAGAAAATAATTCAAAATTTTATCATTATTTTTATTTTTTTCTATTTTCTGTTTTTTGTTTTCTAAGTTTTCTCATGGAAATAACCTAGAGTTACAAAAAAAAAAAATTACTAACGGTACTTTAGAATATTTTGGAAAGTTTTTTATTTTGTTTTTTGTTTTTTTTTTTTTTGTTTTTAGTATTTAGATGGACCAGTTCTGTTATAGTAATGCTAAAGGTAAGGATGTTATATTGGGGGAAGATAAATAATAAAGACAAAATCCTATAGTGAATTCTTTTAGTATATATACATATATATTTTTTTTCTGTATACTTTTGTTTAAAGGTGGTTAGTATTATTATTGTTTAGCTTTGAAAATATATTCATCCCCCGTTGGTAATTTATATCTATTGCGCTTTGTAACAATACGAAAAAAAAAAAAATAAAAAAAAAAACTCATAAAATATAATTTTATGTCTACTAGTTTTTTTTTTTCTTTGCCACAGTTTTTTTTTTTTATATATATATATAATAACGGTATAATTTAAGTAAGAAAAAGAAACAAAAAAAATAGCGGGAAAAAATAATTACAAAATAATGACAATTTATATAATATATTTTCTACGTATATGTATGTTTATATAGTTAAAAGTATAATATAACGGTAATATATTAACGGTGTACATTTTTAACTTTATTTTACTGTACAAAAATGAATAGAAATCACATTTAATATATACATATAATATCTATTATAACTATGTTTTTATATTGAAAAACTTTTTTCTTCTTTTTACTATTTTTCTCTTTTCTTTTTTTCACATTTTTATAGTTTAACTACGATATAACGGTATCTTGATGGTTTATGTTAATGTTGAATATTTTAGAAATAAGGAACTAAGCAAAAACAAAAAAAAAAAAAGGACATCATAACAATACTATAGAAAAATGTAAATTGAATAAGATTATATAAATACTGTTATGTGTATGTATATAGGTATTCTATTCTTATATACATTAGATTGAATAAAGCAGATGATCGTTTTAAATTTAGAAATGAATTTCTTTAATGGGATGATAGTAGTTTTTTTTTTTTTTTTGTTATATTTTTATTTTTGTGGATATTTTTTATTCCGCTATCCATTTTAAATGAATAATCCTATGTATATCTTATTTTTAGTTTTGTGTTTTTTTTTTTTTCTTTTTTACAGAAAAAGATAGACTATAAATAAAGAAAGAGAAAGAATTATTTTATAATAATAACGAAAAAGAAAAACAAGAAACAAAAAAAAAAAGAAGAAAATGAATGAAAAAATATATAAAATATAAATTGTTTTATGAAAAAATATTTGTATAAAAGTGAAATGTACAGTTAGATTTAGAGAGTAAAAAATAACGGGGAAAAAAAACCGCTTGGCAAAAAGGCCTGTGTAATAAGAAAGAAAATCAAAAAAAAAAAAATGAAAAATATGAATAGAGATAGAAACAGAAAAAAAACAAAAAAACACAGAAGATATATAGTTTAGATTTAAGTTTTTTTTTTTTATTTTTTTTTTAGTTGATGGAAAATGACTCTCTGTCGTTGAAAGATGGTTATTATTTCTTTTCCTGAAATATATATTTATTTTGGTATGGTTTTTTTTTGTTATGTTTATATACGAGTATATATGCTTTTCTTTTCTAAATAAACAAAAAAGAATAAATGATTTAATATTATAATATAGTTTATTTTTGTTTTATTATATTATATCTATTAAATATCCATATAGCATAGGGTTAGATGTCTTTTGCATTAATACTACAATGTCCTTCATTAATTTTTTTTTATTTCGTTTTTCTTTTTTCAATTTTTTCGTTGTACATATATTTTATTTTGAAAAATTTTTGTTTTATTTATTTTTTTTTTTTTGATTATTTTAATGCAGTCTATTTGAACATTAAATCTCAGAGCATAAAGATTTTTTCATATAGAATGATATTAGAATGAAAAGTCTTTTGTTACACCACGATATTTAAATAATCAAACATTTTTTTCATATAGGTAGTAATAATAACAAACAAAACAGGAAAAAAAAAGAAAAGTAATCCTTTTCTGTTTTTGTCAGGATAATAGACAGAGACACAAAGAAAATTAAAACATAGAAATAAAGGAAATGAATTTAAATTCAATAAAATACCAAAAAATTATATATAAAAATGAGGGTAAAAAAAATTAATGAGTTATTTTAAAAGAATAAAAGGTCAGTTTATGTATTTTGTTCTTGCATTGATTATATTTAGTATATAATATAAAAAAATTATAATAATATTATTAAAATTAGATTAAGAGAATTTAAATATTATATGATTATAGAATTAGCTGAATTATTTTAACAATTTTTTTTAAATTTCTTGTGGTGTAAATGCTTAAAATTTTAATTTTGTAAATATTAGCTTTAATCATGGTTAATCTGTTCTCTCTAAATTCTTAAATATATCACACCTCCTTTTTATATATACAAGCGCAATTTTCTGAATAAATTGAAAGCTTAGGTGCTATGGATTTTCAGACTGCTTACTGGTAGAGTTGGGATGGATTAAATAAACTTATATAGAGTAAACATGAATATATCAAGACGATTAAGATTTCCTGATGGCTTTTGAAAAATTTCAGTTCTCATAAGAAAATGTAAAAATCATATGTTTGAAATGTTACTATACGGATTGGTATATTTAATTTTAATGATTAAAGTTAAATACTTATTCATTTATTTTGTAATTTAAGTTATAGTAATCCATTTTTTTTGGATGTATTTTTTAATCAGCTGTTAATCGAATCATTTTGAAAATCTTTTTAATGTTAGTGGCTTTCAGTTTTCCAGTTTAATTCCAATTTTATGGATCATTTGCCTATTAGGCATAAAACCCATAGTTATTCTTATTATTCTTATGCATATTTATATATTATTTTGTTGTGTATATGACCTGATATAGATTTAAACACAAAAATTTTCGAATGGAAAGCAGGACACTGTAGCATCAATGGTCAGATTTTTGAAAGATGGCTTTATTAAAAGGATCTACATTTTGGTAATATGTTTTTATTTAAAAAAAATAATACTATACATACAATTATAAACAACAATAGCTAAGTAGTAATAGTAAATGACAATAGTATCAATAGTAAAAAATAATAGTATGATGAAAAAGTTAAAATAAAAATTTATGCATTACAAATATTATAATTCGTATCAAAATCTTAAGAATTGTCTTAAGATAATTCATAATAGATTGCCTTTAGAATTGCTCAGTATAAATCTTAACAAGAATAATAAGTTAGTTTAGTTTGACTTTTCTTATTATCTTTTTAATTAGTACTAGTCTTTTACGAGACATTTTGTATAATAATTTTTAATAATTTTTTAAAATTATTATGAGATATTTTCTGAAAGGTTTTATTCCTCTTAAATTATCATTTTGTTTATTTTTATATTTAATATTTTGATCTTATTCATATAAAAAGTGTGTATTCAGAAGTGTAGTGATATACTATAATATGACTAAATAACTGCGAAATAACCTTTTTAAGCTTAATAAAATTCATCAAAAAGGTAAAGGATATCGTAGTTTAAAAATTAAGGACACAAAGTAAATAAGACAATGAAATGAATCTATATAGGATGTTTTAATTTATTTTTAATAAATGGTTATAATTCACTTTGATGAAGTATTCGGAAAAATAATTTAAAAAACGGATGTTCCTACATGTTGTTTTTTAAACAATGCTGAAATCTTTGTTAATCATTCAAATTTAATTAGCCACTGCCACAGTCAAAAAAGTAAAATAAGTTTTCTAGGAAATTTTATTGAACGCGAATTAATTTAGTCCACTAAATATAGTTAAGGAGTAAGGAAAAAATTTTAATATTGTCCATCTGTATGTAACACTTCTACACTTTTTAAGATGGAGCAATAGAATTTTATCTATGAATATAGGTCTCATAGAAAAATTCATATTGTGGAACAATTTTTCTATGTAATGCAGCCATGACGCAGCTACAGTCCGTAGAGTTTATTTGTCGATGTTAATTGAATATTTCTTTAAAACTAAAAAAATTTAAAAGACACAAAAGACACGACTTTTGACTTTTTAGACTTTAATTTTTATGCAATTTGGTAATTTAATTAACCATTATCTAAAACCATTATTTTGAGAAATTGTGGTTTCTCCATAATGCTTTTAATCAGAGCCTTAAAATTCTGAGAAATGAAAAATTTTTGAAAATAAAACCTAGTAAATATCGAGGGTGTGTGGTGTGTGAGGATGTGTGGTGTGTGAGGGTGTGTTCGAATATCCCACACATGTCGTAAGAATAATTTCCCGACATTTACAGCCACGCCTGAAAATGAAAGGCTGTATAATTTCCTTGTTACATTTATGTGACAGGGTAATGCACAAAAAAAAAAACCTAGTAACAATTCTAAAAAATTTCTTATTGTATTTTTTAAAATTCCCGCCCCTAAATATCTTTAGTTAACTGCCTTATTAAATTTATGTTAATTGTTTTTTTCTTTTTAAATATTTATGTTTTACTTTTCTTAAATTCAAACATAAAATAAAAAAACAAACGATTAAAATCAGCTCCTAAAACTATGACTTTTTGAATATTTATTTTAATGGTTTATTTAATCATTATTTTTTTTCTTCCCTTTATTTTTATTAAAAGCGGTTTTAAATTAATACAGAAAAAATAAAAGCAATAAAATCCAAAAAAAAAAAAAAATTTTTAAAATTGTTTCTTTTAAATTAATTACACAATAATTCAATAAAGTTTTCTAATAAAAAGGATAACAAAAACAACAATAACAACAAAAAATAAAAATAACAATCTTTAAATTGAACATAAAAAAAAAAAAAATAATAATAAAAAAAACTAAAAATTAAGAAAAGGAAGGCATGAAAAGTAAAATAAAGAAACAGAATTATATATTATGAAAAGAAAGAGAAAGAAAAACTAATCCATTATTATTTTTTTATTTTTTAATTTTTATTATTTTTTTTTTTTTTTGTTTTTTGGCATTTTTAACTATATAAATTCTCCAACTGTTAAAATTTATCTCCTTAAATAAAAAAAAAAACACACTATAGATCTTATTGTTGTTATTGTTTTTTTTTTTTTATTGTAAGTTTTCGTTTTAAGTCCTTCTAATAATATATATATCTACATATATATATATATATACACGTGTTTTAAAGAACGAGTCCTTGCGTTCAATTATTTTGTAATTTTTATTTTCATTTTTTTTCTCTTTATTATTGTTATTTTTTATTTTTTTTTTTTAGATTTATGTTTGCGATTATTTTCTAAGTTTTATAAGAATAATAGGAAGACAGAGAGAGAGAAAGAGAGAGAGAGATTTTGTACAAAGAGATGAGAACTAAGAGTAGTACTTTTATTCTTTTATAAAAGAAAAATCTTCTTAAAAATTCATCTTATAAGTTTTCTTGCCACGTTGTTTTAAGTCCAAGGGAAGAGTGAATCGAATTTTTACCCGATTCGACCCTAGAAAGCAAAAAAAAAAAATGTATAATTTTCTATGTGCTTTTCTATTGTTGTTTATTTTTCTGTTTGTTTTTGAAAAAATAATAAAAAACTAAAAAAAGAAATTTAAAAAAAAAAATGAATGGCCAAAACAAATGGCTGCGAAATTCTCTATAAATTTATTTTGTTGGCCTCCTTTCGGATATAATTTTTTATTTTTTTTTCTTATTTTTGTTTTTCTGTTCCTTTATGTCCTTATAATGTTTTTTTTTCTTTTTATTCCTTTTGCATCATTTGTTTGTTACATTGTATATCTATTATACTGTTTTAGTTTCTTCAAAATTTAAAAGAAAATTTTTGTGTTTATATAAGATGCTTCATTCTTCTTCTATCATTTCTTTTTAATCGTCTCTATTCAGATCATCAGAGTAGTGCAAAAAAAAAACAAAAAAAATCCTAAACCTAAAATGTATAGACACGCACTATTTATAGGTAGATATTTAATGTATGTCAGATATGTACATATTATATATATATTAAATAAAATATTAATAGTATTTATATATATATTATATAAATAGAATACTATTATATGTACATGTATATAGATATAAGTAGATATGAATATAAATGGATGATAGCACAATAAATTTTTAAGGATCCAGCTTATTGTTTTCTTCTAAAAATTTTTAGAGAGCTTTTTATATTCTGTTTTTTTTTTTTGCTTTTTTTTTTTGGTTTTTTCATTTTATTTTAGAATAAACTATGAATATAATCGTTCGTTCGATGGAATTTTAGTTTCTTTTTTTTTTTTTTTGTTATTTTTATTATTATCCTTTTTATTTTAAAAAGCAATATCCCTAAATTTTGTTTTCGGTGTTTTTTTTTTTTTTTTGATTATATATTTTTTAAAAACCAATTTTCTTTAAAAGTTTTCTTTTCTTCATCAGTTTTCCTTTTAGTGTTTTTTTTTTTTTTTATTATTTTCGATATTTCGAGGCTCGAGGCTATATAAGATACATTGTGTTGTACATGTATATCAGAACTAACTAAAAAAAAAAAAAGAAGAAAAATACAATAAGAAGAAGTGAAAAACTTATTTTTAAGGCCATTATTATTTTGGCGCGATACCCCATAAGAAAAATAAATACTAGAAAATTCAAAAGAAATTCAAAAAAAAAAAAACAAAATATTATAACTGCCGACCAACAATTCATTCTTTTCTTTTCTATACTATATATTTTTTTTCATTTTACTGTTATTTCATTGTACTGTTAGTCTTTTACTCTTCAATCTCTTTTTTTCTTATAATTTTCTTTTTACAATTTTCATAATTTTCTAATGCTAAGGTATAATAATATAACTATTAAAATATAAACAACTATTCAGATAACTATAATACACAACTATAATATATATATACATACATATTGCATATGTATAGGATAGGATATAACTGATATTATAACTGTTTTTAATGTTTCTAAACGTTGTAAAACAGAAAAAGACAGTTATATCAATTTATATATGTATATACATATTATATGTAAATGTAATATATTTATATTTATAGATAGACTTCGTTTTAACATCGTTTAAAATCGTTTTGTAAACGCGTTCTATGACGCAGTAATATTATTTTATATGTTTTTTGTTGTTGTTGTTTTTTGTTGTTATTATTGCTGTAACTTTAAGATAGCGCCAAAAAAAAAAAAAAAAAAAATAAAAATATAGTGCTTTATACCGTTATAGTTTAATAGTAGAAATAAGAATATTGTTTATATATGATGTTGTGTTATTATAACGGTAAAATTTGCTGTTATAATTTTCTTTTAAAGATATTATAAATAAATATACATATATGTACATGATACATATATATATATATATATATACCTACATATATATTTTTTATACTGTGTTCTTTTTTTGTTGAATGGTGCTGGTTGCTGATTTCAATTGGTTACTTTTTAACTATGAAAAATACTGCGGATGTTTATTATTACATTATTCTAAACACATTCATACCTATTATATATATATATATATATATATACGTACCTTGAAAATATTAGAACATAAAGGTAGTAACAATAGAAATATTATAGGCGCATTATAAGATAAGAAAAACATAACAAAAAAAAATAAATAAATAAAACCAAAAAGAAAGAAAATAATGGAAAATGGTGGATGAATATAAAATTATAGAATATAATACATATTAATATTATATTATAATATTCTAAGATATAAGCATCACCTTATCAAATATTATAAATAGTAAGTAACGATAGAATGTAGATAGAGTTACGTTTTATGTTATTTTTAATATAAAAAAAAAAAACAAAGAAGAAAAAAATACAAATGGTACACAATGGAATACGTTGGATACTAAAAGTAACAAGAAGAACAAAAAAAAAAAAACATTAGAATGAAATAAAAGTATAATATTAGAAATACACGTATTCAAATATTTATTAATATTTTTAAAGCCTATCATTTTTTTATTTTTGGCCCTTAACTTTTATACTATATATTAATATTCCTTTTTTTTTTTGAATAATCTTTATACGTATGAATGTATGTATGTATATATAATGAGTTTAAAATAAGAAAAAATAAATGAAAAGATTTTAAAATAAAAATTGTATACATACATACATATATGATTTTGTGATTTTTGTTTTATAATAATTATATGATCAAAAATTGAATAGTTATATTAGCATCAACTCAGCTATTATAGGCATTTTAATACTTATTAACCTTATCTTCATATACAGGCTAAATTTTAACTCGGTTATATGAAGTAGTCAAATCGAAAAACAATCAGATTGGGTCTGTATAATTTTACAGATTTTTATATTAGAAAATATTTCTAAGAACGATTTGCAATATCGAAAGATGATTGATATACCGCTTATTATAAAGTATCACAAATGAATATACATATATTGTTTCGACTTATACATAGATTTGTATCAACTTTAAAAAAAAATCTTTAAAGATTATGTAGCTACTATATAAAAAGACAAAATACTCTGTTGTACATAATAATAATATTAATAATTAATACCAATACTAATAATAATAGCTGCTAAGGGGTGACATCAGTGAGGTACTCGTCAATTATTATCTCATGATTTTAGATAAGATATTATTTACCACTATATGTTGTAACTATTGTTGGCTATCGTCACTGATAACAAAATAGTAATAGTAATAATAGGTGAATTAATTTTCCCACTTCCTAATTCTATGGTTTTTCAGATCCTCCTCCTATCCTGTTCTATCACTACTTC